>OZ012737.1:674100757-676743257 GCA_963859935.3 Lathyrus sativus
CCTTTTCTTTCCACTTTCCTTATATTCTTTCCATTCTATTTCTCCTCTCAAATATCTACCAATAATTCCAATAATTAAAATCATCCAAATAAATCAATTAATTAATATGAATAATTAATTATTGAAATATGGGATGTTACAGCCGCCACATAAACACCCTGACCTTAACCGGAGTAAACACTTTCCAAATCAACCTCAATGTATTCTTGTTGTCCTCATCCAAAATGCCGCCCTCATGTGACAATAGAAGCCTGTTGTAGAACTATTTTGAAGAAAAACATTTGGTGACGGTGTATAGCCAAATTATAACATCTGTAACATCTTTTTTCAGACTAACTTCCAACAAGCGCAGCGCAAGGTCTTGGAGTTCCTGCTGTAACGTCACGTTGCCAACTACATCAATTTTATCAAAGTTCCAATGCTATACATCTTCAATCCAGGATCCCATTTTAATCACAAACCCCATTTTCATGTTGGACAAGTTGAATAAACCTAGGTATAAGCATTGTAAAGGTCTATTCGTACCATCTTGATTTCTAAAATAAAACCTTACCACCATCTCCAAGTCTATGAGACAGTAAATCTACAAAATCACCATCCCCCTCATCGTCACGAAATGACATTATATCCTTCCACCATAAGGAAATGGCTTTACCAAAGTTGAATGATTCTTTGGACAAGATCGATTTAGCAAAGTCTCTGTATCTACCCTTAATAACCCATTTCTAAATAGCATTATTTTCATTTAGTAACCTCTAAAGCCACTTAGTCGAGAGTGCTTTATTGAACAAGCTAGTGTCTTTGATACCCTAGCCGCCTTCCTCCTTAACCTTGCAAATTGTTCTCCAATGTACCCAAGCAATGCTACAAGATTCTTTCGAGCTAGACCATAAAAACTGTCTTTAAACAGTGACTATGGACAATATGACTTTCCTAGGGATTTTGAAGAACGATAAAAATGTACATGAAGATTAGTGAGGACGGAATTAATGAGAGTAACCCTCGCACCTATGGACATCAACTTTCCTTTCCATTTGGATAACCTTTCTTTTAAGCAATCTATCATAGGTTCTAAGAAGAGATTATGCAATGGTTACCTCCAACATAGAGCCTAAGAATTTGAAAGGAAACAAATCTATCTTGCATCCTAGGAATTGTTTTATTGCCTTTAAGAATAATTCCTCCACCTCGATGCCAAACAAAGAGCTTTTCCGAATATTATTTTTTAAGTTAGAGATCATTTCGTAACCCTTCAGGATAGATTTCAATACACACAAGTTGCACCAAGAACCGTCACAAATGATAACTATATCGTCCGCATATTGCAAAATATTATAAGACACGCTAACATTGACCTTGAAATCCTTAAGTAACCCTGCAGAGACAACTCTCTTAACCAATAATGTCAAGGCTTCACCTACCATAGAGAATAAGAAAGGAGACAATGAATCTCCTTGTCAAAGTCCCCTCGTGACTTTGAAATCATGAGCAGAACTACCATTGATTAGGACAGACGAGTAGTTGTTCATAACAATTCCCGCCATCCACATCATCCATCTCGCACCAAAACCCATTACCACCATAGTTTTCCTTAGGAATATTCAATCCACACAATCGTATGCTTTTCGAAATCCACCTTCAATAGGACACAAATCTTCTTACTTTTTTTGGAAGATCAATAATTTCATTTAAAACCAATATGCCTTCTAACAATTGCCTACCTTAAATGAATGCAGTTTGAGTACTTGATATCAGCTTCTCCATCACGCGTTTAAGTCTCCTAGCCAATAGTTTTGTAATTACCTTGTAAATACATCCAATGAGAGTAATGGGTCTTTAATCATCCAAACACAATGGGTTATCCTTTTTGGGGATCAATGTTAAGAAGGGAGAAGATAAGGCTTTAGGCAGCCAAGCTGAATCGTGAAATTCATGAATGCAATTTATGACCTCTGAGCCAACAATGTCCCAACATTGTTTAATAAATTTAGCATTAAATATGTTCGGGCTCGGAATTTTGTTCCCACCATCTTCAAATATAAATTCTCTAATCTCATCTAGAAAAATTTCACCTCCAACATGTTATTGTCTTCCAACAAAAGCCTTGTAATTCCTTAGAACTCAAACTTTGGTTTAGAACACATAAAGGATTGGAACCTGGCCTTGAAATGTTCTTTAGCCGCCAGCTTCACTAGATGAACATTCTCCACATATTTAGAATCAACAAGGATGGAGGAGATGGTGTTCTTCCAGGTTTTGTGTTTAAGCATGACATGAAAGTATTTTGTATTTTGGTCGCCGTCTTGGATCCATTTAGCCCTTGATTTTTGTTTTATAATAATGTCCCTAATGCACATATTCTTCCACAAGTTAATTTGATCTTGTCTTCTCCTTTGTAGCTCTAAATCCGAAGCAACCCCAGTAGCAGTAGCCAACCAATCCTCCATCTCATTAATAATGTCAGCCTCACGTTCCACATTTAAATCTAGCCATCCAAAGATATTTTTGTTCCACCATCTAAGTCTGTCTTTGAGCAATTTGAAATTCATTGTCACCATGTATGCAACACTACCTTCAACCACGAACGAGTTCCATTCTGCTTTGACAAACGCGATGAATTCGGAATGTTCAAACCAACAATTGAAAGTTTTAAAGGGTTTGGGGCCCCAATTCACATCCCTAGCCCTTGAGCCATAAAATCCTATGATCTGATATGTCTTTGTTGCCTACAACTTGCATAACAGTGTTCCAATCCTTCAATAAATCATTAGAAATTAGAAATATGTTCAAGTGGCTACAACTTCTCTCATTAGAGCAAAACCAAGTAAACTTATTCCCCGATGTAGGAAGGTCTACCAGATACATTAAGTCAATAAAAGCCCTAAAATCTTCCATTTTATCCCTACAATGTGAACGCTTGCTTTTACTCTCCTCCATATTTTTTATCGCATTGTGTTGCACCCCAAAATTTGACCAACCGGTTCTCATATCTGGTTTATGTTTCGACGCATTTTGCATTCGCATTTGCATACCGCGTACATTGCATTTTTTTCAATCAGATCGACTTCCTCGGGATTATAGCCCTCTGATCGCGCTTCAGGCATTTCAGGCCAATACGAGGATTTATTTTGAGAATCGGTGCTCGTCCCGGTGCTTTCAGCTCTTGCTGTTGTTTTTTGAGGACATTTCGGGGTCCGGTTTTTACCGCTTATTTCTCTATAGTTGCGCAGTTGTTCTCTAATCGATTTAATTGGCCTCTTGGCATTTTTAGAATTTTCCCTTTTATTTTCTAGATTTTAATAGATTTAATTGAATTTTTCTAGATATTAAATAGGTTTTTTTAAATATTTTCTTATAGAATTTAATAGTTTTTTTAGAAATTTAAATAGATATTTCTTTTTTAAATAGTTTTAATAGATATTTCCTTTTCTAGATATTAAGTAGATTAAGTGTTTTTTAATAGGTTTAATAGATCTTTTTCTATTTTTAATAGAGTTAGGAATTAATAGAGTTGATTAGAGTTTATTTTCTTTTAGAATTAATAGAGATTAATTAGAGTTTAATCATTTTTTAATAGGATTAATTAGGAGAATTGATTAGTGTCTTTTAATTACTTAGCATTTAATTTTCGTTTTAGAGTTAACTGAGTTTTAATGATCATTAGCTCTTAATTGTGATTTTAATTGAGTCTTAGTTGTTAATCAGATTTTTAATCAGGTTTTGTCCTTAATGGGCCAGATGGCACGTTTTTGGGGGCCCAACTCACCGCCACTTGGCATCAGTATAAAGCCACCACGTCTCCATTCTCTCTCCCTTCCACCTGGTTCACGCGTGGCAACCCACTTGTCTCTCTCTCACTCTCCCTCGGGCCACGTGTCCTCACCTCCTCCTCCCATTCCATGTGAAGCCACACGTGTCTCACCACGTTCACCCTCACCGGCCGGCCATGCAGCCGCCGCCGGTACCACCGCAACGGTCGCGGGTAACCGTTTGTTTTCGCCGGAAACTGCGTTTTTGCCGGAATCTTCATCCACTCATCCATTGTTCATCCAGATTTTTCCAGTAAACATCATCAGATCTTCAAACGTTCAAATCATCAACGAATAACTCTCATCATTAGTTTTCCAGATCTCCGTCAGATCTTCATGCATTCATCATCGTCTCCAGATGCAACCTTCAAGATTCAAGATCGCGCAACTGTTTCCGTCATCTTCAAGTTCATCATCGTTCAGTCTTTCCTCAGAAACTCCAGAAACTCAAAGATTCAACACGATCTTCATTTGTTCAGGATTCTTCATCCAGATCTTCACCAATAATCTCCAAGTTCTTCGTCGTTTTCAACGTGTTGTTCATCAAGAAGTCTCCAAGACCTTCAACCTTCGCAGATCCAGATTTTTCAGATTCATCATGTCGTTCATCATCAAGAACGTATTCATCCTATTTCGCCAGAAATTCATAGAATCTCCAAAATCGCCTTCATATTTTTCCAGATCTAGAAATTTGTTCATCAGCATGTTCATCATTCTTCTCCAACATTTTTTCAGAAATGCAACTTCAACAATCACCTTCAAGATCTTCAATGAATTAGTTATTTCCAGATGGTGTTAATTTGTAGGTTTTTGTTGGCAGGTTTTGAAACGAATATTAAGTGAAAACGAAAGGAAAAGAATATTGTGAGAGAGAGAGAGATCAGAAACTGAGTAGAGAAGGGAGACGGATGAAGTTTGACGAGAGAGAGTTTGAGAGGTGCTGGCGGCGGAGAGAGCAGATAGAGTAGGGTTTCGAAGGATGAGAGAGCGTGGAATGAGAGGGAGAAGGAGGGGAATGAACAGTGGAGAGGAAACGGCAAGTCTAGGGTTTCAGAATGAGAGAGGAGATTGATCTCCCTTGGACTCGGGTTGGTTGGTGGGCCGTGAGGCCCAATTGCCTGAGTTCCACTTAGCACCCCCCCCCCCCCCTTCCCTCAATGTTGTTGGTTATTGGGCTGAGCAATAAGCCCAGCGAATTGCTGGCTTGCACCCCTCGTTTCCATTTTCGCCCCCCTCCCCGTTTTGCTTTTATTTTTCTGGGCTGGGCCCATTGTATTTTTCTGCCTGTACCCCTAATGAACTAAAATCCCCCCCCCCCCCCTTTTCTGGCTGTCCTTTTATTTTATTTTTATTATTTCTTTGCATATTTTTCTATTAGGATTTTAAAGGAAATATTAAATATAGAAATAATATCATAGATTTAAATTCTAGATTTTAGGATATTAAACCGTTAAATAGTTTTGATATTTTTTAGGAGAGTTTAGTTCCTTATTATAGAAATAGTCATTTAGGATATTACGTAATTTCTCTTGACTTTGCTATTAGGAGTTTAGTTTCAATTTTAGTATGCAATTTCCTTTTAATATTTCCTTAGAATATTTTCTAGTAGAATTTAATTACCGTATTTTAGGAGTATACTATTAGTTCCATTTTGTCGTTGGATTTCTCTCCTATTTTTTTTTCTATCTGATTTTATCTCGATTTTATTTTTTGGTTGGCCGTGTGGCATGATTCAATTGAAGAATGATTTTCGATATCATTTCTCTATCTTGTCTTTGACACGGACATCAATACGCTACCTCTTAGAGTTCGATTTCTCGTATAAGTCGAACCATGACGGTCTAAGCGTTACATTGTTCCTGATTCGAGCGTCCTCATCAAGGATCCAGAGAGGAGAAGATTGGAATGGAGCTTGCGCGCATGTCGAGAGCCAACGGAGCCGCTTCGTTCAACATCATTTATCTTATTCAAGTCTTCAGGAAACCGTCGAGTGTTGTGAGCTGTATCGTTAGATACGTAGGAAATGACAGTTGAGGAGTTACTTCTCAATCGTCTAGGATGTCTAGTATGGTACCCTTAGGGTGACATGTGACGCATTCGCTCCTACGTCTTAGGTTCTTGCGTGTGTGTCCCGAGTTCCTTCCCGTTTAGGCATAGGCATGCTTCCTTTTTGTTCTCGCCCCCGTGCGATCGAAACCCTTTTCTCTCGCGTTCAGGCGATCGAGACCCCTTCTCTTGCCCCCGTGCAATCGAGACTCGTTTCCCGTCGAACTACGTTTGCTCTGATCTCTCGTACCAGACGAGAGTACGTAGGCATAGGATGCGATATCCTAGCGAGCTCCCTTTTACCTTCTTCCCGTTTTCCCATTTGTTGTAGTTGGCTGAACTACAGCTGCTCTGATTTCTCATATCGAATGAGAATATGTAGGCATAGGATGCGATATCCTAGCGAGCACACTAACAACTAACTTCTCTGTTCTCTCACTGCCGTGCGATCGAGACTTTCCCGCTAACGCCTGTTATCCCTTTCTCTTGCCCTTGCGCATTTGAGACTAGACTGTAGTTCTAAGCTCTGTAGGTTCCCGTACCTCTCAAAGCAACTTAATCTCTCACTCCTGTGTGATCGAGAACACCCTTTGACTACCCGTAGTTAGCCTGAACTACGGCACGCTCTGATTTCTCGTACCGGACGAGAATACGTAGGCACAAGACGCGAAGTCTTGGCGAGCAACCTTCCCCCGTAGTTTCCCGAACTACGATGACTCTGACTTTCCCATTGTGTAACACCCCCTTCTACACCCCAAATAAATGCATATAAAACAATTAAGCACATACAAATTATCAGAGTAAAAAGGTTTTATAATAAGGTATAAAAGAAGAATGCCACAATTTCACCAACGAAACTCTTTAACATTTTGCTCCATAAAATATGTAACAATTTCGTAGTTTTAGAATTCACATTTCAACATTCAATTTGAGCGGAAAATAACATCATTTGATCAGTTCCAAAATATTAATTCAAATGCACATAAGTCATCCAGATTAATGCATCATATCAGTTAGATTACAAAACCACATCAGCTGATACATCGCAATGTATCACAAAAGAATGACTATACTAGTCTAACTACCCGGTGTTACATATCAGAGCAGCCGACTCAAAAGAATGAAGACTAACTTCACAAAAGGACTCCAGCATCCTAATCTGCAATGCCTCATAGAGCATTATAAAACAGCAGAAGGGTGAGAAATATAACCATAATAATCAAAGCATAAGATTATATATATATATATATATATATATATATATATATATATAGGTAGTCATATAACACATGTTCACATTTCTCACCATACTTCATTCTCTTAGTCATATATATTTACCACACATATATAGACAAACCTGGATATTCACAAAGCATTTCCACATTATGCATACACTTACAATTTCCACAATCTCATCATTCACACATAAGCATCTCTTCATGCATATGTCATATATCAATGTGACTCAATAACTCAATGCAACTCATGCAATACGGTACCGACTCTCGTTATCTTTTTTCGGTTTTTACATTAAACCGGGTCCACTCTTCTAGACCGATAACCCGTTATCTTTTTCGGTTTTTACATTAAACTGGGTCCACTCTTCTAGACCGATAACCACAAAGGCCCGTCCTCTAAGCCTTCAAACCCACTCTTCTAGGTTTGGGACAAGCCACTAGTTTCCACGAAACTAACAGACATTGCCTCTTGACTAAATGATGCATGTACAATCAACCACAACAAATGCACTTAAGACCAACATCTTAATCTCATGCATTTACATAATTCATCTCTTCAAGAATTACACAATGATTGCACATACAGCATATATCACAACAATCAAGGTATTCACATCACAATACCAATCATACAATTACAAGTGATGCACACATATTCACAATGTTCTCATGCATACTCATCACATAATTGTATACACATCAAGCATTCACAAGTTCATTAAATAATACACACATAATCACCTATTATGTTCACATGTATTTATACTTGATGCAATTAACATTCAAATCACAATTCTAGGATTCACGCCCGTAGGCTACCCACAACACACATCATCACAATAGATCATATCTATATCATATCATAGAGGTATTGACCTCTGAGAGGCAACCAAACCATCTCCACATGAACAACACAGCAAAGGAAAAATGCTGTCACATTCGCCTCCATTCGCCTGGCGAACCCTCGCAGCGAACCTTCGTCTGGCCTTCGCCTGGCGAACTCTCTCAGCGAACACTCGCTAGGCTTCGCCTGGCGAGACTTCCCAACGAGCCCAAGTCAGTAGCTACTGACTTCATTCGCCACCATTCGCCAGCACCTTCGCTGGGCGAACCCTCGCTACTCAACTTCGCCTGGCGAACCCACCAGCGAAGTCCACTGGGGCTTAAATATAATTATTCGCCAACATTCGCTAGGCTTCGCCTGGCGAAGCTTCGCCTTCGCTTGCCTGGCGAGAGCCAGCGAACCTGCGCAGAACAGAACCCTATTCTGTTCCACCTCCACCATCCACCATCATCCAACTTCTCACACAACAAAATCAGTACAAACAGCATCAACACATGTTACCCAACTATTCTACGGCATTATTGCTCAGTTTCAACCGATTAAATCATCAATCTACCGATTATTCCAACTTTTGCCCTAATTGGAAAGTGATGAAAACTCTACCAAAACCCCAACCCAACATACATAACATCATACAATGATCAAATAGAAACATTTCTCACCCTTACCTCGATTAATCGGAGCTTTGATGTTGGTTCTTGATGATTTCCACTTTTCCTCTTCTTCTCTTCTCTTTCTCTCCTTTCTTCTTCTTTCCTCTTTCTTTCCAAATGTTTTCTATCTTTCTTTTCTTTTCTTTCTCTCTTATATATTTCCTTCATTTTCCTTCCTCTCCAATTCCTTCTTAATTCTCTATTAATCCCAATTAATAAAAATTAATTTCCAACATTGATAAAATCCCACTAAATAAATTAATTACTACAATTAATTATTTAATGAAATTTGGGCTGTTACAACTCTCCCCCACTTTAGGAATTTTCGTCCTCGAAAATGTTACCTGATTCAAACAGTTCTGGATAAGACTCCTTCATCAGACTCTCAAGCTCCCAAGTAACATTTCCACCAGCCGGTCCTCCCCAAGCGACCTTTACTAAAGCAATCTCTTTACCTCGAAGCTGCTTCAATTTCCGATCCTCAATCCGCATAGGTGATGCCTCAACAGTCAGGTTATCTTTCACCTGCACATCATCTATTTGGACTACATGAGACGGATCCGCAATGTATTTCCTCAACTGAGATACATGGAATACGTCATGAAGATTAGCAAGCGACGGTGGTAAAGCCACACGATAGGCCACTTCTCCTATCCTTTGCAAAATCTGATAAGGACCAATGAAACGCGGCGACAACTTGCGCGACTTCAGTGCCCTACCAACACCTGTCATCGGAGTGACTCGAAGAAACACATGATCTCCCTCTTGAAATTCAAGTGCCTTCCTCCTCTTGTCATAATAACTCTTCTGACGACTCTGAGTAATTCTCATCTTCTCTTGAATCATCTTGATCTTATCAGTAGTCTGTTGAACTAACTCGGGTCCAACAACAGAACTCTCTCCGGACTCGAACCAACACAATGGTGTCCTACACCTCCTACCATACAACGCCTCAAATGGTGCCATACCAATACTCGAATGGAAACTGTTGTTGTAGGTAAACTCAATCAAAGGCAAGTAGCTATCCCAAGCTCCTCCTTTTTCCAATACACAAGCTCTCAAAAGATCTTCAAGCGACTGAATCGTCCTCTCCGTCTGACCATCAGTCTGAGGATGATACGCTGAACTCAAACACAACTTAGTACCCAAAGCACTCTGCAGGCTCTCCCAAAATCTCGAAGTAAACCGCGGATCTCTATCCGAAACAATACTCAGCGGAATACCATGCAGGCACACAATCCTTTCAATATACAACTTAGCCAACTTCTCCAAAGGGTAATCCATACGCATAGGAATAAAGTGAGCAGATTTAGTCAACCTATCCACGATAACCCAAACAGCCTCAAAATTACTCGGCGTCCTCGGCAAACCCGATACAAAATCCATGGAGATACTATCCCATTTCCACTCAGGAATAAACAACGGCTTCATCAAACCCGATGGCTTCTGATGCTCAATCTTCGACTTCTGGCAAGTCAAACAAGAATACACAAATTCCGCAATATCCTTCTTCATACTAGGCCACCAAAATACTTTCCTCAAATCCTGATACATCTTAGTAGCACCCGGATGAATACTCAATCCGCTACGATGTCCTTCCTCAAGGATGCTCTTCTTAAGCTCAACCATGTTCAGAACACAAACTCGATCCCGACATCTCATAATACCATTCTCATCAATCCGAAAATCACCACCTTGGCCTTGGTTGATTAAAGTCAACCGATCAACTAAGCTCAAATCCGATTTCTGTCCTTCTCGAATTTCGTCCAAAATACCACTCGTAAGCTTTAACATACCCAACTTAAATCCAAAATAAGTTCTCTCACATACCAAACTCAAATCTCGAAATTGCTCGACCAATTCTAACTCTTTCACCATCAACGCCGACATATGCAATGATTTCCGACTCAATGCATCCGCTACAACATTCGCTTTACCCGGATGGTAATTCAAGCCAAAATCATAATCCTTCAAAAGTTCAAGCCATCTTCTTTGTCTCGCATTCAATTCCTTTTGATCAAAAAGATACCTCAAACTCTTGTGGTCACTAAACACTTCAAACCTCGCACCAAACAAATAATGCCTCCAAAGCTTCAACACGAACACAACGGCGGCCAACTCTAAGTCATGCGTCGGATAATTCTTCTCATGCACTTTGAGTTACCTCGAAGCATAAGCCACAACTTGGTTATTCTGCATCAACGCACCTCCTAAACCCATCAAAGAAGCATCACAATACACAACGAATGGTTCTTCTGGATTTGGCAGAATCAAAACAGGAGCTGTCGTCAACCTTCGCTTAAGTTCTTGAAAACTCGCTTCACACTTGGCGTCCCAAACAAAGGCTTGACCTTTCCTAGTCAACTGCGTCAACGGCAACGATAACTTAGCAAATCCTTCAATAAACTTCCGATAATAACCGGCTAAACCAAGAAAACTTCTGATCTCAAAAACTGACTTCGGAGTCTCCCATTGTGACACCGCTTCAACCTTCGACGGATCAACCGCAACACCACTACTAGAAATCACATGACCAAGGAAACTAACTTCCTTCAACCAAAATTCACACTTAGAAAGCTTCGCGAACAACTGCTTCTCTCTCAGCACAGATAACACAATCTTCAGATGCTCGGCATGCTCTCCTTCGCTCTTCGAATAAACCAAGATGTCGTTGATAAACACCACCACAAACTTATCCAAATAAGGATGGAAAATCCTATTCATGTACTCCATAAATACACCCGGTGCATTAGTCACACCAAATGGCATCACGGAATACTCATAGTGTCCATACCTCGTTCGGAAGGCCGTCTTCTGAATATCCTCAGCTTTCACACGGATCTGATGATACCCAGATCTCAAATCAATCTTGCTGAACACGCTTGCACCAACCAACTGATCCATCAGATCATCAATCCTTGGAAGTGGATACTTATTCTTAATAGTCACCTTGTTCAACTGTCTGTAATCCACACAGAGCCTCATAGAACCCTCTTTCTTCTTAACCAATAACACCGGTGCACCCCACGGTGACACGCTCGGACGAATAAACCTCTTTTCAAGCAAATCCTCAAGTTGACTCTTCAACTCTTTTAACTCTGAGGCCGACATACGATATGGAGCCATCGATATCGGACTAGTTCCAGGAATCAAATCTATCGAAAACTCCACTTCTCGCTCCGGCGGTAAATCCTTTATCTCATCAGGGAATACTTCCGGAAAATCTCTAACAATGGGCAAACCATCAATCCCTTCACTCTCACCAGTCCTCAAAGTTGCCATAAGCATAAATACCTTAGCCCCATCTTGCACCGATTCTTTCACTTGTTTCCTTGTCATAAACAATTCCCTTTCAACATCCGAGTCGGGAAAAATAACTGTTTTGTCAAAACAGTTAATATACACACGATTGAATTTTAACCAATTCATTCCAAGAATGACATCCAGTTGATCTAAATGAAGACACACTAAATCAATCCCAAAATCTCTACCGAAAATACTCAACGGGCAATTCAAGCAAACATACGGTGTAGTTACCGAACCCATAGCAGGAGTATCAATAACCATACCGCCACCAATCACAGACAACTCAAGATTTAACCTTCTAACACAATCCAAAGAAATAAAAGAATGCGTAGCTCCGGTATCAATTATAGCGATCAAAGGTGTACCATGAATGAAGCACGTACCTCGGATCAATCGATCGTCGCTAGCAGTCTCAGATCCAGATAGAGCGAACACTTTCCCGCTCCCTTGATTCTTCTTCGGCTTATCGCACTTGGTACTGATGTGCCCTCGCTCACCACAGTTATAGCAAGTAACACCCGCACCGCTTCTACACTCTAGAGCCTTGTGGCCTGGCTTGCCACACTTAAAACACTTCAGATCAACACTTTTGCACTCCGGAGCATGATGCCCCGCTTCACCACAATTGTAACACCTAACCGGGGTAGAAACTCCCCCACTTGGCCTCTTGCCAAAACCAACCTTTTGTTTCCCCTTATCAGCAGGAGTCACGTAAGGTTTTCCTCTGAATTGTCCCTTTCCTTTCTTGTCACTTAGACTCTTGTAGTGGCTGGACCTAGCCCTACTGTCTTCGTCATAAATTCTGCTCTTGTTAACCAACTCAGAAAACCGTCTGATTTCCTGATATCCAATAGCTTGTCTAATCTCGGGTCTCAAACCGTTTACAAACTTGAGGCACTTAGACCTCTCAGCATTACCAGTGTTATAGTGAGGACAAAATTTGATCAACTCCTCAAATTTCGCCGCATACTCAGCAACCGTCGAATTACCTTGCTTCAACTCAAGAAATTCGATCTCTTTCTTCCCCCGCACATCCTCTGGAAAATACTTCTCCAGAAAGGTTTCTCTAAACAAATCCCAAGTAATCACAATATCATCTTCCTCAAATCTTTGGCGAGTATTACCCCACCAATCTTCAGCTTCTTCTTCGAGCATATGAGTCCCAAACTGCACCTTCTGTGCATCCGAGCAATTCATAACTCGAAAAATCTTTTCCACGGCTTTCAACCAAATTTGTGCCTTGTCCGGTTCATGAGTTCCCTTGAAGACCGGAGGGTTATTCTTTTGGAATTTCCCCAAAGCACGGAATCCATCATCAGCATGATTCCTCTCATTCACATTGGCCGGAGGATTCTGCCCAATTGCCCCCGCCAATCTCGTCAATGCCTCCGCAATCGCTTCGTCGTTCCTTCCTGCAACCATCTTACTAATTCCAGCAACAGAACCACATAAGAACAACCAATATTGATAATGCAACACACGCATATCAATAACACACAGGGAAAAACACTCTAACAACTTGGCCGGACCGACCGACCTGCTCTGATACCACTATTGTAACACCCCCTTCTACACCCCAAATAAATGCATATAAAACAATTAAGCACATACAAATTATCAGAGTAAAAAGGTTTTATAATAAGGTATAAAAGAAGAATGCCACAATTTCACCAACGAAACTCTTTAACATTTTGCTCCATAAAATATGTAACAATTTCGTAGTTTTAGAATTCACATTTCAACATTCAATTTGAGCGGAAAATAACATCATTTGATCAGTTCCAAAATATTAATTCAAATGCACATAAGTCATCCAGATTAATGCATCATATCAGTTAGATTACAAAACCACATCAGCTGATACATCGCAATGTATCACAAAAGAATGACTATACTAGTCTAACTACCCGGTGTTACATATCAGAGCAGCCGACTCAAAAGAATGAAGACTAACTTCACAAAAGGACTCCAGCATCCTAATCTGCAATGCCTTATAGAGCATTATAAAACAGCAGAAGGGTGAGAAATATAACCATAATAATCAAAGCATAAGATTATATATATATATAGGTAGTCATATAACACATGTTCACATTTCTCACCATACTTCATTCTCTTAGTCATATATATTTACCACACATATATAGACAAACCTGGATATTCACAAAGCATTTCCACATTATGCATACACTTACAATTTCCACAATCTCATCATTCACACATAAGCATCTCTTCATGCATATGTCATATATCAATGTGACTCAATAACTCAATGCAACTCATGCAATGCGGTACCGACTCTCGTTATCTTTTTTCGGTTTTTACATTAAACCGGGTCCACTCTTCTAGACCGATAACCCGTTATCTTTTTCGGTTTTTACATTAAACCGGGTCCACTCTTCTAGACCGATAACCACAAAGGCCCGTCCTCTAAGCCTTCAAACCCACTCTTCTAGGTTTGGGACAAGCCACTAGTTTCCACGAAACTAACAGACATTGCCTCTTGACTAAATGATGCATGTACAATCAACCACAACAAATGCACTTAAGACCGACATCTTAATCTCATGCATTTACATAATTCATCTCTTCAAGAATTACACAATGATTGCACATACAGCATATATCACAACAATCAAGGTATTCACATCACAATACCAATCATACAATTACAAGTGATGCACACATATTCACAATGTTCTCATGCATACTCATCACATAATTGTATACACATCAAGCATTCACAAGTTCATTAAATAATACACACATAATCACCTATTATGTTCACATGTATTTATACTTGATGCAATTAACATTCAAATCACAATTCTAGGATTCACGCCCGTAGGCTACCCACAACACACATCATCATAATAGATCATATCTATATCATATCATAGAGGTATTGACCTCTGAGAGGCAACCAAACCATCTCCACATGAACAACACAGCAAAGGAAAAATGCTGTCACATTCGCCTCCATTCGCCTGGCGAACCCTCGCAGCTAGGGCTGGCAATGAACCAAACCAACTCGAAGATAGTTCGGAATTCGACTCGACAATTAAATCGTTGAACTAGGTTCATGAACCAAATGAGTTGAGTATGAGCGAAAAATTAAGTTCGTTAACTAAATGAGCTGAACTTGAACTATACATAGTTCGACTCGTTAGGTTCATGAGTCAACTCGATTACATATGAAAAGAATTATACTGTCTTTAAGATTAGGTTTAAATATTTACTTCAAATCTTAGACAAATTTAATCTTCAATTTAGTAGTTTTTGAATTAGACTCTCAAATGTATCTCTTGAAAGTTGTGTGGGTTTTGAATTAGTAGATTTTGAAGATAAAGTTAAATATCAATATGATAACTTTTATTTTATTTTAATATTTTATTTTAAAAATATATATTTATTTAAAATGTCAAATATACTAAAAAATATATATATTTAAAAAAATAGTTTTTAAGTTCGTGAACCATGTGAGTTGAACCTAATGAGATGAACCTAACGAGTCGAACCGAACTGTTCGTGAACTTATAACGAGTCGAGTTTGAGCTTAAAAAAAAGTTCGTGTCAAACTCGAACTCGAACTCGAATTCGAAAAATTCTTAACGAGTCGAGCCGAGCTGAGGTGAGTTCGACTCGACTCGACTCATTTCCAGCCCTACTCGCAGCGAACCTTCGCCTGGCCTTCGCCTGGCGAACTCTCTCAGCGAACACTCGCTAGGCTTCGCCTGGCGAGACTTCCCAGCGAGCCCAAGTCAGTAGCTACTGACTTCATTCGCCACCATTCGCCAGCACCTTCGCTGGGCGAACCCTCGCTACTCAACTTCGCCTGGCGAACCCACCAGCGAAGTCCACTGGGGCTTAAATATAATTATTCGCCAACATTCGCTAGGCTTCGCCTGGCGAAGCTTCGCCTTCGCTTGCCTGGCGAGAGCCAGCGAACCTGCGCAGAACAGAACCCTATTCTGTTCCACCTCCACCATCCACCATCATCCAACTTCTCACACAACAAAATCAGTACAAACAGCATCAACACATGTTACCCAACTATTCTACGGCATTATTGCTCAGTTTCAACCGATTAAATCATCAATCTACCGATTATTCCAACTTTTGCCCTAATTGGAAAGTGATGAAAACTCTACCAAAACCCCAACCCAACATACATAACATCATACAATGATCAAATAGAAACATTTCTCACCCTTACCTCGATTAATCGGAGCTTTGATGTTGGTTCTTGATGATTTCCACTTTTCCTCTTCTTCTCTTCTCTTTCTCTCCTTTCTTCTTCTTTCCTCTTTCTTTCCAAATGTTTTCTATCTTTCTTTTCTTTTCTTTCTCTCTTATATATTTCCTTCATTTTCCTTCCTCTCCAATTCCTTCTTAATTCTCTATTAATCCCAATTAATAAAAATTAATTTCCAACATTGATAAAATCCCACTAAATAAATTAATTACTACAATTAATTATTTAATGAAATTTGGGCTGTTACACATTGCACGAGGGAATCCGTAGGCATAAAGTGCGATGCTCTATCGAGTCAATTTCTTTCCGTTTAGCCTTAGAAGCCGTAGATAGATTGTTTTTGCATCCTTTAGAGAAACCAACAAGCGTGGATCCCGTCGAGTACGACGAACGTGAGGGGTGCTAATACCTTCCCCTTGCGTAACCGACTCCCGAATCCAGGATTTGGTTGCGATGACCATTCCTTTCCCGTCTTTGCGGTAGGTTTACTTCGAGTGTTTCCTTTCCCTCTGTTGGGATAAATAACGCACGGTGGCGACTCTTCTGTCATAGCCGGCGCCGATTTTCGCAGTAGCGACACATTGAAATCACCACCTAAAAGCCCCACTGCCTATGATCCATTCTAGTCTTACAGTTCAAAATTTCGGCCCACATACACCTCTTAGCAACCAAGCAACATGAAGAATAAATATTAACAGGATATATATTTTTCCCTTTCCACAATGCATAAACACCCAAAAATCCATTCCCCTTAAAACTGGCAGTAGAAGACAAGAAATCCTTTCTCCAAATTGTCAGCATACCGCCAACTAGCCTTGTTGTGTAAGTCATGGACTAATCAAAATATGTGTCTCCCCATAAGCTACGAACTGTATTATCCACCATATTTTTACAATTTGTCTCTTGCAAGAAGCAAACATTTGCATTTCCTTTTATGATGATTCCTTTAATTCTATTGCGCTTAGTATTGCCACCACATCCTCTAATGTTAAAGGTAACAAAATTCATCAACCCCCCTCTGAATTTGATTTGAAGCTCTATCGTTGGCCTCCATATTTTTGATGATACCCTCAAATACCTCATTGTCCTTTTCTCATTCGATGCCTAACTTTTTAATTGATTCGCACACCCTGCATGGGACATCCTTGAATTTCCTCAAAATGCAAAAGTTACTTTAAGTTACATCAGAATCCCCAATTGAATCACAACAGAGCATATAACCTCTAGAGTATTGAGATAAAGAATCTTCAACAAATGAGCTGCTAAGACTAATATCTGGATTTCATGGTAAAGTTGAAGTTGAACATATAGGAAAATCCAATTTGGGATTATCAAAGAGAATTAAGGTTGAATAGTAAAAGGGTGAAAATGGGATCTTCAAATTCTCATAAATGTCATAAAGCAATTTCTTCTTCCTGGGGTTTATTAACACATCTGGGCCGCCACATAAAGGGTTTGTAACCGATATTGGATATATGTTAGGCCCAACATCCAACTTGTTTATTTCTCTAACAGCCTTAGTAAAAACTAAATCCTCCCTCTGACTTTCAAGAGTTTCGGGCCCCACATCCTTATTCTTAGTCATAGCCATATTAATTAGATTTGACATGTGACCCAAATCCTCCTATTGAGCCTTGTCCTCATACCTACTTCCAATATTGCACTTTTTGTTACCAAAAACCACACCTTTTTCTGACATCTTTCTCGTATTTCCATCTACATTATGCCCCTCTGAACTACTGTGATCATTGCCTAGGACTTTGGAAATCACATCTTCTTTGCCGCTATTACATGTTCGTTCTGGCGATGTTCCACCCCATCATCCACTTCCTCATCCGTTGATTCTCCCCACTCGTCATCATCACCATCACTCCCCAAATTAGAATCGTCAGATGAATTCAACGTCTTGTTCCATTTTAAAGGATCGATCCTCATCAGACCATGGGAATCCTCAATCAATTTGATTCTATAGATCCTTTCGTTTACCTTAATATTGAATACCTCATTTAGATTAATGGCGAATTTTGTTTTTACTAGAAACCTAACAACATCCATCTTTTTCAAACTTTCGGTCTCATCATCAGATCGAATGAATACTCCTACCGTTCCAGCTATAAACTTGAAAAGTCAATAGCACCACGCGTGACAAGGAAGGCCATAACAACGCATCCAGGTGAGTCTCTCGTTATCCACGTCTTCCGGCGACCATGGATGAACCTCAGAGGACCAGTGGGGTACCCAGATCTCCTCTTTATTGATCAACTTTGTAATCCCCCTTTCAACCTCTTCTTTCAATAGACAGAGGTTTGCACCCATAGGAGTTGCCTTAACACGAAAAAAATACTTCAGCCAGTAACGCATCTTGAATGTTATTAGTCGAACTTGATTCCACCACAACGCCAACATACACTTTTTTAAATATTTGAAGTTCTTCTTTGTCGACCTATCATAAACCAAAGGTGCGGAAATGAAGGTTTTGTGCCTAGAAAATTCTTATTGAAGTCTTCCTGTTTATCTCTTGTGTCTCTCCCTGCAGGGTTATTCCTTAGACCCCCTTTATATCCACCCACCACTTGAGCAAAAGAAATACTAGGTTTGATGTTACGTCCCAGATTCCCACTGATAAAGTTAGATCGCCCCGTAGGCAAGTCCACTCTCTTTGAACATTTCCACCGTTACGAGGACACAATCCTACTCTTTGAAATCTGGGCGCATTGGCATAGATCTTCTTTTCATTGATCATAATGTTGTCAAGTTTGACTGCCACGAGTCTATCATCTTCGACATTCTTGAAGCGTACAAATCCATATCTTTTCCCTCGCTCATCTCTCTTTTGAAGGATTACCACCTCTAACACAAGACCATATTCTTTGAATACATCAAACATCTCTTTAGCCTCATGACCGCCTGGAAATTCGGTGAGGAAAAAGGAGGTTATTTTATCTCTGACCTCCATAGTTGATCTGTCACCTTTGTCTGTCCAAATTGATCTTCTTGTTGATTTGTCACGGTATGAATTATTCTCACTTGATATGCCATAAAAGTAGTATTCTCACATAAATGGTTGAGATATGTGTTTCACTTTCATCATTTATGTCATGTTCAATTTAATGATGAAAGAGATACATATGTTCATTAAATAAATATTTTAATCTCAACCATTTATTTTTAAATCTAACGGATAATACTTATTCATATCATTCTCACATAAAAGTAGTATTCTCGCTAGATATGCCTCTAAAAAGAATAACAATGATATGCATAAAAGTAGTATTCTCACATAAAAGTGTATTCTTACTAAATATATCTTTTATTAACATTGTTATTCTTAATGTTGTTGTTAAGACTCATGAATTTTGCTTATATTTGTCGGATTTTTTAAAACTAAAAGATAAAATATTCACTTTTTATAGTGTTTTTCGTTACATCGTCTATAAAACCGATGTAAGACTTTCTGTTTAACTTAAATAAAATATATTATTTATTATACCTAAATAAAAACGTTTGACACGATCCTTAACTAATTTAAAAAGTTAAAAGATTAAAAAAAAAACACGTTTGAGAACAGTTCACAAAAACAATAACAATTTAACAATTAAATTGTGAGTCACGTGACAATGAACTTGTAACATCAACAATATTAACACATTTAATTTAATTTACATAGACTAGACTTAATTGAAAAAGAATTAACACAAACGAAAACTACAAAATCAAAATATTAATAGAATTAGAGATTCATTTTATTGATATAGTAACCATTTTAATATTTTTATTTTAAAAATGAATAATAGAGAGAATGTTATAAAAGTAAATAAGAAGAAAAGGGTATTATAGTAATAAGCGAGAAAAACGAGGTACAAGGATAAGTAGTAGTATGCCAGACTGTCCCTCCCGCTAAGACAGCGCAAAATGGTCGATGACATTATTATTCCTCTCTACCAAAGTTTTTCATCTGTGTGCCAGAAGTGCTGCCAATGTACAAACGAATGAAGACAAGAAAAGGGCATTCGCTTTTTTCATTTACCCTATCATGTCTATCCGTAATCACGCCACCAATATCACGCTACCATTATTTATTTTTCAATTCCTTTTTTTAAATTAGTTCTTACATTACAGTTTCCGTAGATGTTAGTTTGTCTTTATCGCTGTTTTGAAAATCTAACAAAAACAGATTATCCAACCAATTCAAATTTAAATAGAAAAACAAAATTCAGTCTAAGTTTCATATTCACAAATGGGAACGGCAACGAAATGAGTCATTTACTTTTTTAAATTTGAATTGTCAAATAATCCCTCTTTTCCGCCATGAATTTGAGTATTTCCGTTCTATTATTGTTTATTTATTTAATCAAATTATTTTTTTAATAAAAATATTTATTTTTTAAAATTAAGTTATATTATAAATAATAAAAAAAAAATTTAAAAATTTAATATTTTAAATAATAAATACAAATTAAAATATTAAAATGTTTGATCATATGTTTAATATTTTAAGTTAACAAAATTCAAAATTAAATAATAAATTACATATTAGAGTGAATTTGGGAGAAGTTCGAGTGAAGACTAATATTATCATTATCCAAATTATCTTTAAGATTTTTTATTTTATGAGAATAAGTCTTTTTACAGAGTTTAGAAAGTGATAAAGAAGAAGTAGTAGTAATAAGTTGAGTGTTTGGTTCACGTGTTTCCATGTTTAAGTGATTTCTCTCTTACTCACTCTCTTTATTATATTCATACCATACGCACCCCTTCTTTCTGTACAGGCTCTGACCACACTGTTCGGGAGCATTACATGCCATGAAACCCAGCCTTAACTCTATCGGCATCAAAAAGCCAACCATAGACATAACACATACTAACAATTAAAACTGAAATTTCATATCAGGAAGGACAGTAGTATGGATCAATGGTAAGATATTTTCTGATACACAAGATCCTCATTTAGAGGCAGGTGTAAAGCATATTTGCATCTATTTGGGGGATTATGATATGAATATAATAACTAAAGCTTTGAGGGAGAAAGAAAAGATTTTTAGAACATGTTTGTTTTTAAGCACACAAGAGAGTTTATTTGTGAATGTTTGATGAAAATATGTTACAAAGGCTCTCCTTTTATAGCCAAGGAGGTACATATAGGACAAAAGCAACACTTTTTACAAGCATGACATTTTTAATACTATATGAATGTCTTTTTCAAAAGTCCGACACACTTATCACTTATGAATTACATTATTGCACAAAAAGACGAAATTTACTATTCATAAACATGCTTGTGATCTTTGAAGGACACTTGTCCATTTAGTCTTTGCAAATGGGTTCATGAGAGGGGGACATATTCTGATCAGATAATTTTCTATCAGAAAAGCAATCTCCATAGCGAGATGACTCACGCTGTCAGATGTCATCCATCATGTAGGTGTGATCCGCTAACCTCATATTAGCTTCTTCCACGTGTCCTTCAGAGAATTCAGCTTCCATTGGAGATTTCGGTTTCTGTTGTGTGGCTTGAGTCGAGCTTTCTCCAACTTCTGGTCTTCTAAACTTTTCATGATGTATGCAAGTTGAACTATCATCGAGTTTCTTTGGATCATAGAGATTGATGTAGTTAACATACCCAGTAATTCCTTTGTGATTTTTAGACTGGGAGGATATTCATCGATGGTTTCCCATAGGTGAACATAACTCTTATAATTGAGTAGCTTAGTTGCAGGATTTGTCAAATAGGGCATGTGTAGAAAGAAAACAGACTTGAGTTTGCTAATATCTTCTGAAGATAATCTTCGTTCTTTGACCTCGTCTTTGACTAGTTTTAATTGATCTATCCACCATTGTAATGGAAAATACCATTCAAGAGTGGTCTAAATCATAGACTTGTGGTTCTCAGGATCCATTATATGTTGATACATGGCCTCAGTGGGAATAAAAACAGACATATAATACAAACAAGTGGCACACCAAATATACCACAAATGTTTTTTTGTGAATTTAGCATTTAGGTTTATTAAAATTGGTAGGAAAAAGGTGTATATGGGAAATAAGGACTATGATCTGGCAGGTTATTCCTTATTATTTTTGTCATGTAATAGAAGAGATTGTTCCTATCATACTTCTTGAGTTGGAACGGTGAAAAGGATACCGTTATTCCTGGAGGAAGATTCTTGGTTTTGGATGCATGGGTTGGTAGTGGTTTGACCATAAGAATTAGAGGGAAAGTATGATTGACTGTGATAATCTGGATGGGTTTCATGGGTCAGGATAGTAGATCAGGGATTACATTTTGGGTTCCTTTGATATGTTTTACAGAGAAATCATATCTGAAAAACTACTCTTTGAGCCTATGAGTTTGAGGATCAGGAGGCATCTTATTTTTGAATTCAAGGATCTTAGGGAAAGAGGAGTTGTCCATCTGAACTTCAAATTAGTATCCTCTTAGGTGGAAGTCAAACTTTTGAATTCCCATCTTTACGGCAAGGGCCTCTTTGTAGGTGGTGTGGTAGTGTTTTCCAGCTTCTTTAAATTGGCCATTAGTATGACCATAATAATATCTTTTTCCTTCAAGTTCTTCTATCAGGACTGCTCCCCAATAGTGATCACTGGCATTTGTATGTAGAACTCTTTTGCCATTCCCAAGGATTTTTAGGGCATAAGGAGCTTGTGCAATTTTCTTCAAAGCTTTCACTGCTTCAGTTTGCTGTATTCCCCATGGTGGAGGTTTTTTCTTAAGCATTTGGGATAGAGGACTCGTGTATCTCGCCAGTTTCGGCAGGAAATCTCGAATATAATTAATTATACCAAGAAATTGTTGGATTTTCTTAACTGTAAGATTTTCATCAAGAAAGTTTAACAATTCTTGGGCAATATGAGGCTGAGGTTAATATTTCCCTTGGGAGAAATGCATCCATAAGAAATCAATTTTTGTTTGTCCCAATTGACTTTTCTTTTCAGAGAGCATCATTCCATGCTGTTGGGCTATTTGAAGAAATTGACCCAATAATTGTTTATGGATTTTTTCATCTTTTGAGAACAATAGCACATCATCAATATAGATGAGGATACTGTTGAGGATGAGCTCAAAAATTCTAGTCATGGCTTTTTGAAAGAGTGATGGGGCTACCTTAAGCCCAAATGGTAACACAGTCCATTGATATTGGGCGTTAGGAATGCATAACACCGTTTTATAGCGATCCTCAAGGTCAATACCCAATTGTCAGAATCCTGACTTAAGGTCGAACTTAAAATAAATCTGGGCATCTTTGATGAAAACATTTAAAGACGAGGCTTTTGGAATGAGAAATTTATCATCTTTGAGAAAATGATTTAGAGGTTTGTAATCAATTACTAGCCTTTTTTTCTCCTCAACTTTTCAAATCTTTTTTCCACATGGAGTGTTTGGCAAGCCCATTCTGATTGGTGGGTTCTATCAGACCTTGTTTTAGCAGTTGGTTGCATTCTTCCCTAGCTAATGTGTAATTTGATGGACTCATCCCTGGATGAGTGACCTTGGTTGGATTAACATTTTCATTGAGCTTGAAGGGAAGTTGAACGAAAAAGTCTTTATTCTTCCATAGAGGTTTTGGGTGGCGAAATTTTTCATGGTTGTTTGCACATAGTCTAAGAAGGTTGGACTTGATCTCTTCATAGCCTGAAAGAATCTTAGAAAGTGAATATAATTTCAATATCCCAGTATAAGATTTGAATTCTCTTTTGAATTTGATTCCTGTGGGGAGAATTTAGAGTTTAATTGTTGCTGAATAAACATCTATTCCTACTACAATATCTTTGTTTTGGAGATTATTGTCAATGACCTTGGTCCAGACTATGCAGTATGGGAAGAATTTAATTCCTATTTTCTCCTTGGTCATTAAATTTGTCTTGAAAACTTTTCCATCCGCTGCTACAAAGTATGCGGCATGTGTCACCCATGATTATGTTGGGAGAATTTTGTGATTCATCATTGTAATCTGGCCCCCAGTGTCCATATAAGCTATAACTTTCTTCGGACAAGAAAACTTTGATGCGAGGACATGAACTTCAACACAAGGAAGTGGTGTAGTAAGAAGAGAACTGCCTATCTCTTTAAAAGAGTAAACCGGGAGATATCTGTCATCTTCTGACTCTAAAAGTGATGCTTCATCAAACGAAGAGTCTTGAAGGGCAAAAATTGTTTCTTCATCAGCAAAGCTTTATTCAGAATATGAAGATTCTAAATCTCCTTCTAGAGGCTGAAGATAGTTAATCGGTTTTGCGGCTTTATGGGTGTTATGAGGACATTCTTTTGAGAAATGCCTTTTTTTCCACAAATAAAGCATCTCTGATTTTTTCCCTTTCCTATGAAAGGCTTTTTTTCAAAAGAACTTCATATTCTTTCTTTTCTTTCCCTCGAAGGTCCTATGAGATTTGGTGTATTTTTTATATTTCTTTTTTGTTGGACAGCTGCATTTTTTGTCTTTACACTTAATCTCTAGGTAAGGCTTCTTACATGCTTGGGTGACCTTTGACTTTTGTTCTATAACTTCAGAAAATTGATGATGAAAACTGCAAGGCTTTTCAAGTGCTTCTAATGTCACCTGGTGAATTTGGCTAAAACTCATGGTTTTAATATCCTTTTGAGTTGTGGCTAACATTCTATGAGTTTCTGCCTGATGTTCTTGTGGTAGAAAGGATACATAGGTATTCTTGAGACTAGGGTCATTGTACCCATTAAGGACATAATACCTCTATGTCATCCTATGATAGTGTTTATCGAGGTCCTTTGTTTTGAGAGAACAACACTTCTTCTCAAAGAATTATTGTCTGTTTTTCCTATCAAATATATCCATATCACCGATAAATTCTTGGTGAAGAACCCCAAGAACAGCTGTAGTTTTTAGACGATGTAACTCATCTTGTTTGAAAGCTCCAAAATTGTGATACCATTCTTTCATCATACCCTTCATTCTACAGTAAAATTATTCAATGATCTTATAGCTATTTGCACTTGTTTTCATCATTTGGGTGTCAAGCCAGACTCCAAATTCAAGTAGTCTCTTTCTCCAATGGCTAGGTGGTATATCATCAAAAGCGAACCAAGGACCTCCATTTGGTTTAGTCCTTTCAAGAACAAGAGTTTCTTCAGGGGATTCTTCTTCAAAAAAGGATTCTTCCTCTTTTACATTTGCCATGAAGAGTCTTGGGAAATAGTTGTCTTCAGATTCTGATTTAGTTGAAAAAGATCTCGATGTTTGATTAGAAGATGATTCTGGATTAGATTTGTTGTCACCATCTGAGAAGGACTCATTTCCCTTTTGTTTTGATGATTCAGAGTGATATTTTCGAGGAGATTCATAATTTGTATTGATTTCCATGGATTGGAAACCTTTATTAGGAATTTCTTCTTCCTTTTGGATTTTTGGAGGAGGTGTTTCAGGGATATCTTGAGAGTCTGAGGATGAAGCGCTCAAGCAGGCAGCTTTCCCCTTTGTCTTAGAGGCTGAGGTAGTGGTAGTTCTTGCTGATTTTGGTCTATAAGTTGTAGGTATGTATTTGACCTGGTCTGATGGTGATGAAACATAGGTAGGGTAGAAAGGATAAGGCTTTTCTAGTCGTTTGGAAGATCTAGGAAAAGCAGGAGGGTCAAAGAAGGAGTTTTCAACAGGCTTGGGCTTTCTTTCATGAGAGGCTCTTAAGAAACCATTTATCTCCTTTACTTGGCTTTGTAGACTTCTGATTTCTCTTTCCTTTTGGTCAAATGTTTTACCAAAAGTTCTCTCTTCTAACATCTGTCGCAAATTCCAATCTAGCTAGGATACTTAGGCTTTCAAGCTTCTGTAATGTTTCTGCATTTTTTGGGATAAAATCTTGAGATCTTCATCTGTTTCATCTATTTTTTCAGCAATCTTACCTACCTTTTTGTCAAGGTTTTAGAGAATTTCATTTTGAGAAACCATGTTTTCAAATTGCCAATTCAGAACTTCTTCAGCCTGAGTTAAAGGTTTAAGCTTCCCATTTGGATGAACTTCAGTCAGATGAATGAAGGGTTTAGATGTTCTACCTGTGATTTGATCCATCTTTCTTTCTAAAGAAGGAAATTGTCGGTCATACTCCGGAATTGTGGTTGAATACATAAAGCAAGGATTGGTTGAGCAGTAGCTGGAGGATGTAGCGATTTACAATGGTTTGTTGGTGACCATGTAATAAGAGTCAGATCATCAGGTGGTAACAATCCTTCTTTCCTGAGGATTTTAAGTCCTTCCTCGTAGATACAAAGAGGTTTCTTTTTTCCATGGATTCCTACCCATGGACCATTGTCTGAATCAGATCTCCTTTGAGGAGGTGGCGAGAGTTTACACCTTCCCTTTTTCTTTGTTTTGGGAAGAATAATATCTCAGTCAATATCATCATCATGCATCCAACAGTCACAATCCAGGTCACATCTTGTTGGATCAATATCCCAAATGAAGTGGCCATCTATTTTATCGGTGTAGATGGATTTTCCCTCTGTTGTAACAGCATAGACTGGACACCAGTCTTCTTTGAGAACTGGTTGGATCATCATTGTTTGAAAGATCAGAGATATTGAGCTCGACCCTTCGTCTGGCTTCTTGAAGATCATCTTGACTGTCTTGTCAAAGGATCTCCTAAAAGTAGTTTCTTGAGATTGGATAGGTCTTTTGTCAACATGGAGTCTCTCGTAGTTGGTTATCCATTAAAGGAAAATTAGCTGAGTTAATTCTTCCTTTGTGATCTTTCTTAGAATCTGAACTATGGTGGATGTCTTCTTCTCTATTGGTGACAACCAATAGTAAATCAGAAGAACATCCTGAGAGAGGAAGATCTATCAAGTGATTTTGTAAGCGGTATATTATCTGGTGATGAAGGGTAGCTGACATAACTTCTGGCACTTGGTCAGATCCGGTGATCTGGATCTGTACTTTCAGTCTTGTGGATAAAGTATTATCATTAAGACTCACATTATAGTTTGGGAAGATGGTGAGGACAACACTTCCTGCATAAAATGTAGTTAGAACAGTTCCTATCATAACATTTTCATAGTGGAGGTAGCTGGAGCCCAGTAGAGCTATTTTGCAAAAGACGGGTTGGTTATTCCTTCCATGAAGAGAAGGATGGGTCTGACAGCCCCAAAGTGTAAGGCTATATATCCTTCAATTTTCCAGTGGTTTATGAGATATCAGGGAATCTTAAGATCTATGTACTGCTCCTGGTTTGTAGCTCTTAGGCTGCATTGGTCTAGTATAGATTATTGGACGTATTCTTTTATATGAGGGTGATTTGTAGAGATAAGATTTCAGATGGATCTGGTAACACTTCTTTGTCTTTTGAAGATGTTATACGGACTTAACAGAGGAGGTATTGTTTCAAAAATTTGAGCATCTTTAGGAACATGAGAGTACTCAATAAGGTTTTCTGTTTTATGAGAATTAGTCCTTTTACAGAGTTTAGAAAGTGATAAAGAAGAAGTAGTAGTAATAGGTTGAGTGTTTGGTTCAGGTGTTTCTATGTTTAAGTGATCTCTCCCTTACTCACTCTCTTTATTATATTCATACCATATGCACCCCTTCTTTCTGTACAGACTCTGATACCACACTGTCCGGGAGCCTTACATGCCATGAAACACTGCCTTAACTGTATCTTTTTTTATTTCTTAACTATACCCTTAGATTCAAATTGATCCCTTAATTATTTTTCGTATCAAATTGATCCCTCAATTCTTTAAAACGTGTCAGGTTAGTCTTTTTCATCTAATTAACGATGGAAAATTTTAAAAATCGTTCGTTAAATTCATCGATAATTAAATAACAAAGAGTCATATAATATATTTTAAAGAGTTAAGGACCAATCTGACACAAAAATAGTTAAGGAATCAATTTAAATCTAAAAATAAAGTTAAAAGAAGAAATTTTTTTTTGCCATATCGGTAAAAATGAGTTATTATCATACCTATTCACAAAGTATGTTAATAGAGCATTAATTTAATTTATTAAAACTAACTTGATACCCGTGCCTTCGCAGGAGTATCCGTCGATGGCGCACATTTGTCTGCATATAAAAATTTGTCAAAAAGTAGAATTAATAAAAATTAGTAAATATAACAAAAATATTTTATATTTAAAAAAATAGAATCAATACCCGCAGACACTGTTTGATATTTTTTATAAAAATAATTTTGAAATAAATTAGTTTAAAAAAAATATCAAATAAATAAATATTAGTAACATTAATAAATACATTTTGTCTATGTTTGAATTCATACATTACTTTAAATATATTTACTTTTATTTTCTTTAATTGTATCATAATTGTAATTTTGTTCTTACATTATTTCTAAAAATATTTTGATGAACAAAAAACTTGTTCCCAAGAATAAAAGTATTTGGATCATCTATACACTCTTTTTTTCATATATAAAAATAAAATTCAATCTAAAGTATTTAAATTTTTCAATGATTTCATTTTTTCTGTTCAGTAATTCAGTTTTTCCGTAGATATATATTTTCTCTTGCAATTTCCTAATTTATGTAAGTATTATTAAAAATATCTCTTTCGAGGGATACCCATAGAGATCATAATTAAGCAACAAAATTTTAAATAATTAACGATTTTTGAAAATAAATTTGAAATTTCAAGTATTGATATTTGACTAATTTCTAGAACAAAATATTAAATTTATCAATATTTTTCATAAATATTTAATATATAATAAAATGTATTTAATGATATTTATAAAATAGATATGAACGATACATTTAAAAAAAAATTTAAAAATTTAGTTTAATCCATTTTAAAAATTAATCAAACTCAAAAATCAATTATACACCTTTAAAACTATTTTGATTACTTTAAAATTAAAATTAAAATCAAATATATATTTATAACAATCACATATTTTTTATACAATGTGTCACATACCAAGTTCAAATTGAATTTGATAGTCTAGCGGGATAACCGTGCATTTGCACGAGTACTCGTCGGTGACGCGCATTTGTCTACATTTAAAATTTAGAAAAAATAAGATTAATAAAAATTAGTAAATATAAAACATATAATTTATATTTAAAAAAAGATAAGATAGAATCAATACCCGTAGACAACTGTTGATATTTTTTATAAAAATATTTATACAATTATTTATAAAAATATTTTGATGAATAAAAAACTTGTTCCCAATTATAAAAGTATTTGAATCATCCATACACTTTTTCATGTATAAAAATAAAGTTCAATCTAAAATATTTAAATATTTCTCGTGTATAAAAATATTTGTTTTATGCATTTCTATATCATAAATCACTTTATTTTTTCCGTTTCAATAATTCAGTTATGTCCGTAGATATATATTTTGTCTTACAATCTCCTAATTTTATAAGTATTATTAAAATTATATCTTTTGTGAGATATCTATGAAGATCATAATTAAGTAATAAAATTTTAAATAATTAACAATTTTTGAAAATAAAATTAAAATTTCAAATATTGATATTTGACTTATTTCTATAATAAAATGTTAAATTTATCAATAATTTTCATAAATATTTAATACATAATAAAATATATTTAATGATATTTATACAATAGATATGAACTATATATTTTTAAAAAGAAATTAAAAAAAAACTCATCTTTCTATTTAAAAATCTTTGATTGACACGTGCAAGCTATGAAATTGACATGTTAATCATAAAATCAATAATTTTTTAAAACTCTTTTACCAGAGTATAGTACTTTCTCATACTGTTATTATTGTTACAAATCCTACATTAGTTAAAGTATATACATTAAAAAAAGTGGTTTATTAATATTAAAGTATGATGAAAAAGTGATGTATCATATTTTAATAATAATATATGAGGATAAATTTGTGTATCCAATTCAATTAAGAAATAAGGTGCAATCATGCTTTTAATTCTAGAAAGATGTGTGAGAGAGATAGATGATGATGGAAACATGTTTTTGTTAATTGTCATAGTCTCTACTAGGGCTGGACACTGGACGTTCGGATCGGTTTTCGGTTTAAAAGTGTCCATCCATAACTAACTGTCGGATGTATTATATTCATCCATTTCCGCCCAACTGTGTCACCGGATAGTTCGGATTACGGATCCTTCGAATGACAGGTTATTCGGTTGGGTTCTAACGATTTACAACATTGACATAATTTTTCTTCAATCATAAGAATAAATGTTAATCTAAAAAGAAAGAAAGATGAGTGAGAGTTGAGTAGAGTGAGACTTGGAAAGGAACACAAATTTTATAGTTCAGTCATCATGAATCATATTGTATATTTCACATCCAAATCTTCTTATAACCTTCTATTCTTCTCTTATTTCTCTTATTCTCGTGAATCAAAAAATGAAGGGGAGAAATAAAGAAACAATTGAGAAAGAGGTGAAACAAAGAAAGGAACGGAGAAAGAGTTGAAACATAAAAAAAGTGTGATAAATTGTTGCAAACAAATATATATGCATTAAAAAAATGCTGGTAGTGTTTATGTGTGGTTGTAAAACACTTCCACGTGTGTGAAAAGATATAAGCATGACATGTCTAGAGATAGCTACAAGATATAGCTGCAGATGTGTTATTATAACTTCTGAAATTGCAGACAATTACTGTACAAGTAAGTAACAACACTCTGCTACATAATATTTTTTATATTAATAAGTAACAACACTCTGGTACATACTATTTTTTATATTAATAGTATATTATAGGTCTTTTCGGACGGTTGTGGGTATCGATGGATTCAAATTTTCAATCCGCAATTGTCCGTGTTAAACCATACAAAACTGATTTTATATATTTATTTACCCGGTCACCCAATCCAACCGACCCGTTAACACTAATTTTATACGGTTTATTCGGTTTTTGGTCAGATTCGGTTTTGTTGTCCACCCCTAGTCTTTACATTATTAAATATATCACTTTCCAATACAATTTATAGACTATAAATTGTAGGCTCAATAGTATTAATTATCACTATTAATAATAAATAAAGAGGAAGAAATCATGACATGTGATGTGAAGTTTAAGCACAAATAATAATAATAATAATAATAATAATAATAATAATAATAATAATAATAATAATAATTCTCCCACTATTAAATATATATTCTATAGAAGATGACCAAGATAGTTATTAGTAACATAACTGTAAGAGCAAGATTTGTCTCTACAGGATAATCTCTATGTTTTGATGATAACAATTGAGTATTTGTGAAAGAACCATTTTATGGTTTAATGTTTGTTATGTGCAGGTCATATTAAATTAAATATATTATACCAAACAAACAGAAGCAACGTGTGCAACTAGTAACTTATGGAATTACTTAGTGTAACGTCATGAAGCGCTTGTGAGAAGCTAGTTTGCTTATGTATCTGATCACCAGGGTGCTGGATATTGCAGTTGCAATGCTCCTGTGGTTTCTATTCTGAAGAAGTGCATCTGATCTGAAAGCAAATGAAGCTCAGTGTAGAAGCAAGTTTGTTTCTACATCTGATCATGTTCAGTAAAGAATCAAGGATGCTGGATATTGCAGTTGCAATGCATTTATAGATTCTGCTCTGAGTTATGCATTCGATCTGGAAGCTAACGAGCATCTCTAAAGAGTGAGTCCTCTGAAGAACAAAGTGCTGAAGACTCTGATGACTTGAAGTTCTGAAGGCTGAAGGCTCTGAAGACCAAGTGCGTCAAGACTCTGAAAACAGGTTCTGAAGGTCAAGACTCTGAAGAAGTGTTCTGAAGGTCAAGACTCTGAAGAAGTGTTCTGAAGGTCAAGGCTCTGAAGATTATGAAGACATGTTTTCTGAAGAATTAGTCATGAAGATTCTCAAGATTGTTTCAGAGGAAACTTAGTTCTTGGAATGCTGAAGACTGGATTCTAAAGTGGAAGATTGTGTCAGAAGAAGATTCATCCAGATGCAAGACGTGTTACATCAGATAAGCTGCTGCTGTTCAATCTGATAAACATGTGCTTGAGTTAACAACTCTGATGCGGAAGCTTTCATACCAAAGTAGTTCTGAACTACTCATCAGATGAATCATCAGAAGAATCAAGAAGATTGAAGTACAACGTATGCAATTGTTCAAATGTGGTAAAGACGTTGGTATTGTTCAAGCGTAGTTTCCAAGGATTAAATATATTGAAGCTACAAGCTAAGGTCATTGTTCCACCACATGAGCTTATTCTATCCGTTGGAATGAGAAAGGACAACTATATCCTCACAACAACTCTATTGGCTGCAATATAAAAAGAAAAATCATTTTATCAAAGTTGTTGCTGTGTGGCTGAGTCAAGAAACGTTGTTGCTGTTAAGCTGCACTATAAGAAATAACATTTGATTCATTCAAATGTTACCATGCTAGTAAGCATGAAGTGAAGAAAGAAATAAAGAAGAAAAGCTTAAATGAAAATAAGCCTTAGTGCTCACACACAGAAAAGCTTTTAAGCAATGTGGAAACTATGTTCTTATAATCTCTTAGAGATTCATCATTAGATTAGTTTCTGCATTAGGAAGCAAGGAGTTGTTGCTCATTACTTGCTATGTGCTTAACTTAGAGTAATTAGCTTACTATGAAGCACCATTGTAATCTCCGGCAATACAATATTCTATTTTAGAATTAGTGGTTCCTCAAGTGATCTTGTGAAGATTAGTATACTTGAGATGACAAGTGACAGTAGTCATTTGTGGTTTTCTAATAGGAGATTTTTAGTGATTGGATTCTATTAGATGTTAATGAACGTTATATCCTTGGGGATCCCTGAACGTTTCATTGATCTGTTATTAGTCACTTGCAGTTAGCTTGTGCATCTGTAATCAGTTCGGTTATAGTGGATTAAGTCCTTAATTGATTAAGGCGAAATCACCTTGGAAGGGTGGACTGGATTAGCTTGGGAGTTGCTCAAGTGAACCAGGATATATGATGTGTTCTTTACTTTCAGTATGCTTTATTATTTATGCTTCCGCATAGTATTTAATATAAGCGCATAAAGCATCAAGTGAAGAAGAAGACAAGAAAAGGAAAAAGTTTTTATTTAGGCATAAACCCAATTCAATCCCCCCTTTCTTGTGTTTATTTCTCACCTTCAATTCGTATCAGAGCTCCGGTTCTGTTATTGATAGATATCAAACACCTAACAGTGTCAGATAAAGATCCATAGGCTGCGTGAAGAAATACTTTTGGGGTTTTTTCACCGTTCTTACAATTTCAATCTCATATCAGTTTTTGAGGATAATGAGTACTAAAATTGTAATCTACTTGGTTACCTGAGCAAGTCACTGATTCTGTGTAGTTTGAAGTTTGAAGTGTTGAAGCCTTCAACAACAAATCTTCTCCAGAAGATTCTGAAAGAAGAATGAAGAATCAGCTGACAAGAAAGATTCACCAGATAAGTAGACATATCTGTTGAATACTGATCTTCAAATACGTTTGGATTTTCAACGTAGTTGCTCAAAGTTCAAATCTTCAGCAAGAAAGAAATCAAGCTTTCTAAAGATTAATTCTATGTGAGTATGAGATGTTTTCAAGAAATGGATTAGTCCACACTTGACTTTCTCATGACAACTCATTGGGATTTATCTTAAGTAAGAAAAGATATATTGTTGGCTAATGAATCTTATTCATCAGAACGCCAGAATATAGTCTGCAGAAAAGGGAAAGTTCAGAAAAATGTTCAAATCTGGAAGAAATGATTCTTCAGATTCAAAACATTTGAAAGTTGTTATCCTTGAAGAGTTTCAAATAATTCTGCAGAAGTTTCAAGATAGGCAGTGTTTATCAACTCATCTGGATATGATGAAATTCAGAAGAACTGATTTGAAGAAGCGTGAACAATTAAGTTCTGTTAACTTGAGATGTCATCTCAGTTGAACAAACTGTAATTGGTCAGATGTTTTCAGGCATTATTTTTCAGAAATTCTTAATGAATGTTTTGAGAAATAAAGGTGTAAGGAAAGATACAAGGACAATAGTCATTCTGTCTAAGGTAAAAAGGATTTAAGTCTTTGGTGTTATTCAATATGAATAAGTCAGTAGGTATTCTTTGTCAAGAGCAGTTGTTCTAACAACTCTAATGATCTAACTATTTACAAGTTAGCTCAGCATTGTAAGAGCATATTGTCAGTCAGACTGTGTCTTTTGATAATCTGAGTTTGATAATTAGTGTATCTAGTTTGGATCTGTATTTGTTTCAAGTAGACTAATTCAAAAGATGAAGCCTGATGGAAGCTAGATGCTCTCTACTCATGAAGATCAAAATATCTATGCTCTGAGGATGTCTCTCAGAAATCAGATAGATGTTGTTGTGTTGATGAAGATGCTACAGAACGCAACCAAAGGAATTGAGATCAGTTCAAGAAGAGTTATTCTGGAGATTCTACTTCAGATGCTGTTACTGGTTTGTCTCACAAGATGTTGAAGAATCAGAAGCTTCCCTAGATGCTATTCAATTAGCTGCTTCTGAAGAATCAACCATGAGAAGTTTCCCCCATAATCAAATCTTCTCTTCCAGAAGAGACGTTCATTGGAAAGAAGGATGATTCCAGAAGAACAAGATTCTTTCTTCTCAAAGCTTGTCAGCAAGAAGCTTTTGACTATACAAAAGATAGGTGCTTCTGTGACAAGGTTAGAATTCATATTCTTGTCAATCTCCTTTGTTGATCAGTATAACATCATATAAATCAAATGAATATTGAAAATACTTTTTAAATGGTTTTTGAAGAAGTAGTATGTGTTCATCAACTTCCCAGTTTTTGAAAACTATTTTGTTTGTCAAAAGAAAAGTTTATACTACTCTTTTCATAAGACTATTATGGAAGATATTTTAAATCTGTCAGATTTATGTTAATGATATTTTCTTTAGAAACATATACTTCACTTGGAAAGGAGTTTGTTGAGTGTATGCAGGTAGTAGCTAAAACTAGCATTCTAGAAGAGGCTAGTGAAGTCAGATCAGAAGCTGTACAGAAAAGTTTTGTAACACTGATTTTGTAGAGGCTCTGTCTATCAAGACATCTCTCCTTCAAGTGTTGGTGATTCTGAAGCAAAGCTACAGAAGTAAGGCTACTGAAGTAAAGCATCAGAAGCAAAGCAACTGAGGTAGTAGACACTTTCATTTGGTATCAGTATAGATTCAGAAGAAAGGCTACAGAGGCAAGGCACACAAGCTACAGAGGCAAATGTCAGAAGAATCTGAGAAGCAACTCTACAGAAGACTCTAAGCAGTTGGTTGATATGTCAGCAACACAGCTCACTTCTGGATAACAAGGAATCATGAAGATTGAAGATCTAGTTTGATCTGAAGCATACCTTTGGATGAACTGTTTGATGAAACATTCATTAGAGCTAAGCTGCATAGATCTGAAGCAAAGGATCTAATGCAAGGAATCATTTCTACAGTTGTTCACTCAATAGATGTTGATCAAGATAAGTTGGGTTACAACTTCACTGTCAGAAGAAAATGCTTTGGATATCATAAAGTTGGTATCAGACTCTTACCAGTCTCCAACCTTCTGAAGAAGCACTTCTGGGTTTGATGTTATTAACTAAGCTAACATCTGTTGATAAAGCACTTCTGGACAAAGGTTGATTGTTGATAATCAGAAGAACTTGCTAACATAACAGAAATAGTTATGATTAGAAAGTCTGCTGTAAAGAATCTCGTCAGAAGATTAAGTAGAAGCTTTGAAGGTTTCTGAAGCTAATTCAGAAAGGAAAATGTTTAGTGAAGATGTTGATACATGAGTGTATCAGTTGCTGTTCACCATTCTCTGAACTCCTCAGATCTAGTGGGAGTTTGAAATTGATCTGTTGGAAAGATGTTTCTAACATTCTAGTTCTTCACTTTCAAGTTCAGACTTTAAAGATTCAAATCATGATTGATTTGATAACAAGCTTGGAATCAGAAACCATAGGTGGAGAAACCTAAGGTGATTTAGCAGAAGATCCTACTCTTCCTGTTGGTACTCAGAAGTTCTCACACCTTCAGTTGGTACGAGAATTCTAGAAGAAGAAGTTACCCTCAGATACTGATTGATAAGAACAAGATTGTCACTCAAATCATTTCAAGAAATTCATCTTGGTTTGATGATAATTTGTGATGATCAACCACGTCTGTTCAAAGGATAAAGTCTTGGTGCTAGTTATCTGGAAGATAGAGGCATGATCATTGGTATCAAAATTGGTAGATCAGAAGATGAAGACCAAAGGAAGAATCTGAAATGGATGAAGAATATAGCAGACAGAAGATTAATCTGTCAGAGAGCAGCCAGCTAAGACTCTCATGCATTCAACGTACACTCTGAGAAAGAAAGAGGTTAGTAAAATGGTAGATCATAAGCTCTACAAAGGTATGAGTTGTACTCTTCTGTATTTTACTATTTCTAGTCCTGACATTCTTTTCAGCACATGTGTATATGGTTGATTCCAATCAGATCCTGAAGAATATCACTTAACAGTTGTTAAGAGATTTCTGAGGTATCTGAAAGATACTACTAACGTGACTCTGTGTTGCAGAAAACCAGATAACTATTTTTAGTAGGTTTCTGTTATGCTGATGTTACTGAAGACGGAGCTAGTTGCAAAAGTACCTCTGAATAGCACTCTCCCCTACTAAAGCAAAATATTGCTGATGCTGATTGAAGTATCAGATGCTCTGGATGAAGTATCAAATGAAGGACATTCATTTCCATAAGATTGAAGGATCAGAATGCAAATTGTTGACACATCACCTTCAATTGATATCAGATGCTATTTAAAGATCTGAGCAAATCTGAAGTCATAGACTATCAGAAGTTTTGGATCATTTGGAGATCTGGATAAAAGATTCAATTAGAAGATGGCTTGTCAAATCAAATGTTGATACCTCTGAAGTATAGTGTTTTGATGTTGAAGAAACAAGCTGAAATAGTTTCATTATTTCACACCTTTAATTGGTATCTTATACTTTCAATTGGTATCTTACATCTTAAATTAGTATCATGTCTCTAACATCCAACCAGAAGCAAAGCGTCAAATGACTCTGAGCAAAACTTCAGAAGATGTTTGAATAAAGACACAGAAGGTTCTGGGCGTAGAACTTTGAAGCAAACATTCAGAGTCAACCACTAGCACAAACCTCTGAATTTCACACCTTCAATTGGGTATCAAACCTTTCAAAAGAAAGAATCAAAGCAAGGCCAGAACAAGCACTTCAACTCTGGAACTTGAGAATTCTTGAGATATTTCTTGAATTGGTATTAGACTCTAAAATTGGATTTATTTCAAGTTGTTCTAAGGACTGGAATAATTGGTATCAAGATCAAGCCAGAAGGAAGAAGGAATTTCAACTTTCTTGTCTAAATCTAGCAGAAGAAGATTCCTGAAAAGAAACTTCCAGATTGGTACAAGAAGCTGAAGATGCTAAGAAAACTAAGCAAATTGTTATAGTTGGTTCTTCTTCTGAAATTACTCTTGTACGTTGAGAACATGACATTAGTAAGTATAAAGGAGATCAACAAGCTATGAAGGATGTACAAGTTGTCAGAGAAAGATATGCTGATCAAAAACTTGTCAACAATCCTCGTCAAAGCATGCTTCTACAAACTCTGAAGAGTTGTCACTCTCCAAGAAGCAGGGGGAGATATAGAAGATGAAATCTGGAAAAGATATCAACCTACCTTATTGGTATCAACCTGTAGGAAGTAAGCTCTGAGGGGGAGAAATGAAAGATGATTAAGTTCTCAGGTGCTATCTCTCAACTCCTATCTTTTTAATTTCTGACATTAAAAAGAGAGAAATATTTTTTCTTCAAATCTATTTTTTCAATGAAAAACTCAAACTTTTTGATGATGTCAAAAAGGGGGAGAAATGAAAGATGATTTTGATATAATCTGGAATAATAGTATATAACAGGGAAAATGAAATGGGGAGAAATGAAAGATGTTTTTAATATAACTTGGGGAGAAATGGAAAATGTTTTTGAGAAATAGAATATAGCTTTGATATATTCTATAACCTGAAAGAGAATGCAAAACATATAAACTGCGTTTATTACTAAATGTGTGTTTGATGTTTTTCCTAGGAACTCTGAACAAGTTCACTAGGCATTCTAAACAGGATAATTGAAAGAAATCTGAGCTCAAATGAACTGGTGTTCATATAATAGAAGTTATACACTTCGTGAACATAAATTCAGAATCAGATGGACCCAATACTGTTCAGAGATCTGAAAGTTAAAGTCATCTGGAATCAGAATGTTCAGAAGATGTAAATTGTCTGTGAATATGATAATCAGAGCATAAGAATCAGAAATCTTCATAGAAGCAAGATTTAGATTCAGAATCAGAATCATGAGTATCATGTATTGGTGTCAGACTAATAACCAACATGGGTATCTGACTCAGATTCAATATTGGTATCAGATTCAGAAGTAAACATTCTATTGGTTTCTATTGGTATCAGAATGCTTCAAGAGATCAAGAATCTGAGAAGAAAGCAAGTCTGAGAAAGCAAGAATCAAGACTGTATCAAGATCAGAAGATCCAAATATCTGACATACTGTAATCAGGGGGAGTTCTTCCAGGAAGGTTCACAAGTCAGGATATTTGATTTTCACCCAGTCTGAAACTCAGGGGGAGTTTCTCATCTATAGATAAACAGGTGTATTGAAGATCAAGAGAAAATGCTTTAGAAGATTCTGAAGTTATATGACTCTGATACGATGTCTTAGAGAAACAAGTTCTAAAGATCTGAAGATGGAAGTTCTGTTGAACTAGTCCAGATGCTGAAGACTTATGCTATCTTATATCGTAGGGAAGTATTCCTTCTATTCTACTCTATTTTGATTATGTTTTATCAAATTTATTTTTTGTAAGTCTTGGGATCAGAGTATGTCTCTGAACAAGCATAAAAATGTTTTAAAGGTTAACACATTCAGAGGGAGCAGTTGCTTAGAACTCTGAATAGGTTAATGCTTGGTGATTACCCTGTATAAAATGCTCTATCAAAATACATGTTTTTGTCATCATCAAAAAGGGGGAGATTGTAAGAGCAAGATTTGTCTCTACAGGATAATCTCTATGTTTTGATGATAACAATTGAGTATTTGTGAAAGAACCATTTTATGGTTTAATGTTTGTTATGTGCAGGTCATATTAAATTAAATATATTAGACCAAACAAACAGAAGCAACGTGTGCAACTAGTAACTTATGGAATTACTTAGTGTAACATCATGAAGCGCTTGTGAGAAGATAGTTTGCTTATGTATCTGATCACCATCAGTAAAGAACCAAGGGTGCTGGATATTGTAGTTGCAATGCTCCTGTGGTTTCTGTTCTGAAGAAGTGCATCTGATCTGAAAGCAAATGAAGCTCAGTGTAGAAGCAAGTTTGTTTCTACATCTGATCATGTTCAGTAAAGAATCAAGGATGCTGGATATTGCATTTGCAATGCATTTATAGATTATGCTCTGAGTTATGCATCCGATCTAGAAGCTAACGAGCATCTCTGAAGAGTGAGTCCTCTGAAGAACAAAGTGCTGAAGACTCTGATGACTTGAAGTTCTGAAGGCTGAAGGCTCTGAAGACCAAGTGCGTCAAGACTCTGAAGACAGGTTCTGAAGGTCAAGACTCTGAAGAAGTGTTCTGAAGGTCAAGACTCTGAAGAAGTGTTCTGAAGGTCAAGGCTCTGAAGATTCTGAAGACATGGTTTCTGAAGAATTAGTCATGAAGATTCTCAAGATTGTTTCAGAGGAAACTTAGTTCTTGGAATGCTGAAGACTGGATTCTAAAGTGGAAGATTGTGTCAGAAGAAGATTCATCCAGATGCAAGACGTGTTACATCAGATAAGCTGCTGCTGTTCAATCCGATAAACATGTGCTTGAGTTAACAACTCTGATGCTGAAGCTTTCATACCAAAGTAGTTCTGAACTACTCATCAGATGAATCATCAGAAGAATCAAGAAGATTGAAGTACAACGTATGCAATTGTTCAAATGTGGTAAAGACGTTGGTATTGTTCAAGCGTAGTTTCCAAGGATTAAATATATTGAAGCTACAAGCTAAGGTCACTGTTCCACCACATGAGCTTATTCTATCCGTTGGAATGAGAAAGGACAACTATATCCTCACAACAACTCTATTGGCTGCAATATAAAAAGAAGAATCATTTTATCAAAGTTGTTGTTGTGTGGCTGAGTCAACAAATGTTGTTGTTGTTAAGCTGCACTATAAGAAATAACATTTGATTCATTCAAATATTACCATGCTAGTAAGCATGAAGTGAAGAAAGAAAGAAAGAAGAAAAGTTTAAATGAAAAGAAGCCTTAGTGCTCACACACAGAAAAGCTTTTAAGCAATATGGAAACTATGTTCTTATAATCTCTTAGAGATTCATCATTAGATTAGTTTCTGCATTAGGAAGCAATGAGTTGTTGCTCATTACTTGCTATGTGATTAACTTGGAGTAATTAGCTTACTATGAAGCACCATTGTAATCTTCGGCAACACAACATTCTATTTTAGAATTAGTGGTTCCTCAAGTGATCTTGTGAAGATCAGTATACTTGAGATGACAAGTGACAGTAGTCATTTGTGGTTTTCTAATAGGAGATTTTTAGTGATCGGATTCTATTAGATGTTAATGAATGTTATATCCTTGGGGATCCCTGAACGTTTCATTGATATGTTGTTAGCCACTTGCAGTTAGCTTGTGCATCTGTAATCAGCTCGGTTATAGTGGATTAAGTCCTTAATTGATTAAGGCGAAATCACCTTAGAAGGGTGGACTGGATTAGCTTGAGAGTTGCTCAAGTGAACCAGGATATATGTTGTGTTCTTTACTTTCAGTATGCTTTATTATTTATACTTCCGCAATGTATTTAATATAAGCGCATAAAGCATCAAGTGAAGAAGAAGACAAGAAAAGGAAAAAGTTTTTATTTAGGCATAAACCCAATTCAACCCCCCCCCCCCCCCCCCTTTCTTGTGTTTATTTCTCACCTTCAATAACTACATAGTTACAAAATATATTATATAGTATAGTTTCTATTGTGTATCTATTCATAGAGTAACTTAATATAAAAATTGAGGTCCCGTGGTAAAATATCAGTATTTTAACATGAAAAATTAAACTATTCATTGATATCACTGCATAATATCTCTGTTATGTTTATAAGATTAAAAATATTCCAAAACATATTAAATCTTTTGATGTGATTGATTGATAGTACTTGCAATTAACACTTTAGATTTACAATTAATACTTCAGATTTGAAATATGTAAAGCATGATAAAGAATGCTTATTTTTTGCATTAAAAATCGCCAATGATTTTGTAAGTAGGCAACATGAATAAGTTAATGACTATTGGTTTTGTGTATGCAAATAGGTCATAAAGTGTAGAATGTTAAAAATAAAGACAAATGTATCAAAATGATTGGCACTCTAATATTTTAATGCATAAATCATTTGAAATAATTATATTAAATATATTATATTAATTAAAAAATTAAAATCAAAACTATTTTATATATGAATTGATGGACAATATATAAATTATATTCAATATTAAATATATATATATATAATAGAAAGAGAAGAAGAAGAATGTTAATATAGAAAGAAATAATTATATTAAATATATAATCAAAATCAATTTAAATATTTAAATGTTGAATATTAGCACATTTATGGATGAGAGAGAAGAAACCTGTTAATAATAATATTTTAATCGGATAATATTGTAGTTTCACAAGAATGTCATATACTTATCATGTCACAATTGCAATGTTGTAGGGATGCAGTGCAAAATAGATATAAATTAAAATTATGACAGAGATTTTTGTTAGCTATTGAGATAAGATAGCAAATTGTTGCATAATAAAAACAGTAGTGTGTGGCTCATACAATGAAGTGTGATATTATAATTAATTATTAAAAAATGCAAAGTGTTAAAGTGTCAAAGTAATAGGTGAAACAAATCTAGCAATCCAAATTATTAAATAGTTCACAATCAAACTTACAATACATATTTGAAAGGTTCCATTTTATAAAAGTAACGTAAATATAAAAATCATTAATAATTTTAACGGTATAATTGACACAGAATAATAGTAATTTAAATTTAAAATTTTATATTATGATTTTGTTTCTAATAAAGTGTAATAAAATTATTAACATTGTTATGACTTAAAATTTAATATTATTGAGTATGACATAAACTAAGACTACTTAAATTTAATATTATTGAGTATGACATAAAATAAGAGTATTTAAATTTAATATTGTAATGACAAATCTCTCAAATGTAACTAAATGTAAATGTGTCGGTTACAACAACAAACATGATTGATGTTGTTATGGACTGAGCCAACGCTTTGCCCATAGTCGAGCAGACCCAAACCCCAGTAGGTTGGAAGGCCCAATAAGACTTAAGTCGCCTCATCGTCGGACAAAGACCTTTCTCCGGTCGGGCAGAACATCTTCTCACGTCGGGCATGAACCAACGACAGTCGAGCAGGGTCCTCATATCTGCCCCACGCGCCCCGGTTTTGCCCCGCTGTCGGGAAGAACCCATCCAGCTCGGAGAGCTCCGCTGACCTCTCCCACATCCTCAATGTGTCCCTTATGCGGAGACATGTCATCAGGTAACTACCCGTGCCCTGATTATTCGGTCCTCCACCTCCCGGATAGCACGAAACAGTTACACTAGGGCGAAGACCACGTACTGGTCTTCACGACACCACGTCAGCCCTAGTAGTTACCAGCATTAGGCCTGGCGATCCAGCCTAACACATAGTAACCGTTGGCCCTACGCTGGGGGAACACTATAAGTACCCTCTTTCACTAGAGGGTCAGGTAATCTCATTCTTACTTCTTTCTCTCTATGTACTTGTTATCACTCTGCTCGACCCTTACTTTGGCATCGGAGTATGTTGCAGGTACACCCCCCTCCATTGCATCAGCAGTCCGATATCTCATACGTGTGGCCGACCAGCAATCTCTTCTGATCAGGTACGATCAATGGCGTCGTCTATGGGAGCGTGAAGCTTCCCCGTTCTTCCGAGCAGTAGAACCAAAGCTTTTATCAACTTTAAACTTCCAAGATTATGACCAACCCACGCCACGATGATGTTGTCCATAATTCCGCTTTCGCCTCACTCACCAACGGCGAGGACCAGGTTGGGCCCTCCCACATCCGAGATGGTGACGTGAGGGACGGGCAGATTACCTCCCCTTTATCCGAGGACGCAGCACACCATGTCGCCCCTCGAGAACGGAGCCTGACTGCTTTTCAGCCCGTCCCCACACCAGCAGGGGCGGACCCGACGATGACTGCCCTATTTGCGGTCATCAACCAAACTAATCTAATGTTGTTTCAGCAGAACGAACGCATTGAGATACTGGAATAGGACACCTCATCCCGCTCTCCCCCATAGAGAACCCAACCCGTGGAGCCCCTCTCCCCGTCAACAGGGGTGTCGGCCATAATTGGAGAGGCTCCAACCTGTGGCCTCCAAGAAGCGCGTCAGGTTACCTCCCCGGAAGGAGAGGCGCTCCCCGGCCCCATGAAGGAACAGACCTGAGGTCTTGAGTAAGAGGACGAGGGGTCGTAATCAAGTCCCTCGGCATAATCCCTCGCCCTCACGCTCCCCTGTCCGCAGCGACGAGGACGACCACATGACTCCCTTATCGAGGGAAATCATGGAGACCCCCATCCCCCACAGGATGGAGAAGTGGCCCGTGCTCTCCACCTACGATAGCACGACGAACCCAGATGACCATCTGGAAGATATCAAGGCCATGCTCGATTATTGGAATATCCGAGGAGCCATCAAGTGCAAACTCTTCCCGACGATGCTGAGGAAGGGAACCATGGCCTGGTACAAAATCCTGGAGCCCGAGTCCATCATGTCATGGAGAGTCCTAAAAGATCTCTTCTCGCAACATTTTACGGTGTCCCAAAGCCATCCAAAGACGGAGGCCTCCCTGGGCACGATCATCCAAGCCCAGAACGAACCTCTTAGGAACTACATCGAGAGATTCACGAGGGAGGCAGTCCAGGTGACGACTTCAGACGACATGAAGTGTTACCTCATGGGGCAGGGTTTGCACCGTGACTCCAAATTCAACGAGGTCGTGGCAATCCATCGGCCAACCACCCTACAAGGCTTCCTCGAGAAAGCTCAAGCCTACATCCGGTACGAGGAGACCAAAGTTGCTAATTCAGCCCGAGACTCCCGTAACCGCGGAGCCCAAGAAGAAGGAGCATTGGTCCCCCGATGTGGGGGGGATCGACGATGAAAGGATTGTCCCCGGGAGCCCCGAGAGCAGAGGGCCACGCAAACCGCTTCACCGAGTACACGACCCTCATCGCTTCCCACGAGTGCATCCTGACTGAGTGCGCCAACTTGGAGTTCGTAATGGGAGGCGTTTGCTTCCCTAAATCGACGCCCCCCATGGCCAACATGGACAAGTCCAAGTACTACCGCTTCCACCGCGGCCACAGACATGTCACCGAGGATTGCATCCACCTTAAGGATACAATTGAGATACTCATCAAAGATGGGCACTTAAAGAGGTATACCAGGGGAGGAGATGCCCATCGACATGAGACCCATGAAGCCAAAAGGGTCGAGGACATTCCTCCGCCCACCAACGACTCCGGGCTGTAGGTGGCCCTCAGCATAAGTTGACCTAAAGAATGGTTCTCCCTAAGAGAACACAGTTTCCCTACCGGGCACCAGCTTCCCGAAGAACCAATACGCCCCATCAGCCCGTGGGAGTACTTCCCCATTGCGATGGTCATCTCAGGCGGGGTCCCGAACAAACTCTTCATTGGGTCCGTGAAGAGAAAGTTTGACGAGCTGATGAGAAATAACTCCGGCAAAATGAGCACCCTCGACAAGTTCCATGGTCGGTCTAACCCGATTACATACTACCTCAAAGAGCTTCTCGGAGGAGCCCCTAACTTTGTCATTCCCCTGTTGGTCCGGGCACAAATGGCAAACTTTGACGTCCGTCGCATCCTGATCGACAGAGGGAGTTTGGTAGATATCATGTATACCCACTGTTCTCGACGCTGCAGCTCGACGAGACCAATCTAACCCCTTATGTCGGCTCCGACCTCCATGGGTTCAACGGGAAGACGACGAGACCGTGGGGATATGTGAAGCTAAAGGTCACCTTCGGGACACATGAGATGGCCATGGAAATCAACATCTGCTTCCTGTTCATCGAGTGTCCCTCCCTGTACAATTGCATCTTAGGCAGGACGACTCTGGCAGAACTCACTACAGTGCCATCGACGGTCCACCTTAAGATAAAGTATTACACCAGGAGGGGAGCCGTCGTCACCCTCAACAGGGACATAGAGGCAGCCTGAAGATGCTTCGAGGCAGCGGTGAAAGGCCTCAGCACGATCGGCCCCTCTCCTAAAGCGATCAAGAAGTCTCCGCCCATCCAAAAGCACAGGCCAAAGGACCACGTCGACACCGTGGACCTCGACTGCCACTTCCCCAGCGAACAGGGCCGTGAAGCCGAAGCTGAGCACACTCCTCCAGTGATCAACGGGCAGCTCTTCCACCCAACACGCCCATTCCAGACGGGGACTTCGAGCTCGTAGCCCTCGGTGATGATACGACCAAAAGCGTAAAGATTGGAGCTAGACTGCTTGACCTGGCGAAGAAGCAACTGAAGGTCTGCCTCCGTGAGAATGCTGACCTCTTCGCTTGGAGCGCCGCTGAGATGCCCGGCCTTGACTCGAGGTCGCCTGCCACCAGCTCTCCATCAACCCAGCCGTGAAGGCCGTAATACAACATAGGCATAGGCAGTCCCCTGAAAAAGTCGACGGCTGCTGAAAAAGCTGTAAAAGACCTCCTAGAGGCAAATTTTATTTCGGAAGCCCGGTACTTAACTTGGTTGTCCAATGTTGTATTAGTAAAAAAGAATAATGGAAAATGGAGAATGTGTGTTGACTATACGGATCTTAACCGGGTATGTCCCAAGGACGCCTATCCCCTCCCCAATATCGACAAGCTCGTCGATAACTAGGCGGGCTTAAAATTATTGTCCTTCATGGATGCCTACTCGGGATACAACCAGATCCCCATGGCTGACGCCGACAAACAGATCACGACCTTCATGAAAGAGTCAAGCAACTATTACTACAACGTAATGCCCTTCGGCCTCAAGAACGTCGGCGCCACCTATCAATGTATGATGAACAAGGTCTTTCGGGGAGAGATTGGCGACATGCTCGAAGTCTACATGGACGACATGATCTTCAAATCGCGTACTGAGGTCGACCACACGACCCACCTCAAGAAGGTCTTCGAAACAACGAGGAGGTGCAAAATGCGATTTAACCTGGAGAAATGCACCTTCGATGTATGCGCGGGGAAGTTCCTCGAATTTTACTTGACTGAACAAGGGATCGAGGCAAACCCAGACAAATGTCGGGCCTTCTTCGAGATCAAAAAGCTGAGCATGAAGAAGTCAATCCAGTCCCTGAATGGGATGCTCGCCTCATTATCCCACTTTGTCACCAAATCCGCACAGCATGCCCTCCCATTTTTAAAACTACTAAGGAAGGAGGTCGCGTTCGAATGGACGGAGGAATGCGAATAGACCCTCCTCCACCTCAAACGCGTCCGGACGGAGCCACCAGTCCTGACGAGACTAGACGTTGAGGAAACCCTCTACCTGTACCTGGCCATTTCCATCGAGGCCATCAGCATTGTACTGATCCAGGAAACCCCTGACGGGCACAAGCCGATCTACTTTACGAGCAAGGCCCTCTACGACCCTGAGGTGAGATACCAGCAGATCGAAAAAGTTGCCCTGGCCCTCATCAACGCAACTGGAAGACTCCGACACTACTTCCTCGCCCACACCATTGCGGTCAGAACCGAACAACCTATCAAACAGTTGCTCGGTAGGCCCGACATGTCGAGACGCATGTTGAAATGGTCGCTGGAACTTTCCGAATTTGACATCCTCTTTAAAGGCAGAAAAGCGCTCAAGGTACAAGTACTGGCGGACTTCGTCGCCAAGATGACGCCCGCTGCGAAACCAACTTTCGGAGCCCACAAGTGGACCATCTTCGTCGATGGTGCTTCGAGCTCGACGGGAAGCGGCACGGGCATCATCCTGAAGAATGAAGAAGGTACCGTCGTGGAAGTCTCTCTCGCCTTGGCCTTCCTGACAACAAACAATCAGGCCGAGTACGAGGGGTTCTTGGTTGGACTCCGCCTGACAGAAGACCTCGGAGCCAAGGAGATCAAAATTTTCACGGAATCTCAGTCGGTCGCCTCCCAAGTCTGGGGTGAGTACCAAGCCAAGAACGATAATCTGGCCGAATATTTAGCCCTTATAAGGGAGAGGATGAAGAGTTTTGACTCCGTCGGGGTGCAACATGTCCCCCGCGAACATAACACCCGGGCAGACGTCCTCTCGAAACCGGTGAGCACAAAGAAAAGGGGTGGGAACAAATCCGCCGTCTAGGAGGGTTCTCGTACGGCCAAGCACGGAAAAGGCGAAAATGATTCTCGAGGTCAACGCCATTGGGGACAGCGAATGTTGGATGACTCCAGTACATGCCTACCTTAGCACGAGACACCTCCCCGACAATGCGAAGGAGGCCAGCACGGTCAAACGTCGAGCTTGCTCCTACATGCTGCTCAAAGGTAGACTATACCGGAGAGGATTCTCGATCCCTCTCCTCAAATGTGTTGATAAAGCCTAGGCCCCGAGCATCTTGCAAGAGGTTCACGAGGGCATCAACGCACAACACCCGAGAGGAAGATATTTAGCCAGGAAGGCCCTGCGAGTGGGGTACTACTGGCCAATGATGCAGCAGGATGCTAAAGAGCACGTGAAGAAGTGCGACAGATGCCAGCGGCACGGGGACATGCACATCACTCCTCTGAGAGAGCTCAAGTCCCTTTCCTTCCCATGGTCGTTCGCCTGGTGGGGAATGGATACCCTTAACCCGTTCACCATAGACTCCTACCAGAACAAGTATCTGATAGTTGGCGTTGACTATTTTACCAAATGGATTAAAGCCGAGGCCCTCACCAAGATCACAATGCATAACATACTCTGCTTCTACAAGAGGAACATCCTCGCCAGGTTCGGCGTTCCCCTGGCCATCGTGACCGACAATGGAACATAGTTCACTGACAAAAATTTCCAAGACTTTGTGACCAAGCTCGGGACAAAGTAGCATTTCACATCAGTCAAACACCCACAAACGAACGGTCAAGCAGAGGCCACGAACAGAGTTATCATGCGGGGCCTGAAACGCCGGCTCGGGGATGCCAAGAAGATGTGGGTCGAGGAATTCCACAGCGTACTCTGGGCTTACAGAACGATGCCCCACTCGACCACCAGGGAGACCCCTTTCCGGCTAACCTACGGGACCGAGGCAGTAATTCCGGTAGAAATAAGGGAGCCGTTTAGAAGAACTGAATCCCCCCTCGAGGAGGAGGCTAACAACGAGGCATAACGAGGCCCTCAGAGATGAGCTCGACCTAGTCGAAGAGATATGTTCAGGGGCAGCTCTTCGCAAAGCTGCGCTGAAACAAAAATTTACCCTCCGCTATGACAGCAAGGTCATAAAACTTAAGTTCTAGGTCGGCGACCTGGTCTTACGAAGAAACCAGAAAGACTCGCATGAGGGCAAGCTCACCGCGAATTGAGAAGGCCTCTATCGTGTCCGGGACAAGACGGTGTACGGGGCCTATGACCTCGAGAACTTACATGGGGATGAAATAGCTCGACCATGGAATGCTGAGAAGCTAAAAAGTACTACAATTAAACACTGCCCACGACGACCCGCCTCGCGACCGCGGGAGCGCAACATGGTACAAACGCGTCTCCTAAAACTCAACGAGATAACAAGCGCCTTCCTTTTGTATGTGGGCAGAGCGCTCTATTCGACGGGGACCCCTCGATCGAGAGTCATCGCCGTCGTACCGAGATAGACAAAACACCCACCTCGCGATGGGACATTCACGCCGCGGAGATAGGACCACGACTGCGGTCCATCTTCGTAATCAACCAGGTAACTGCCCCAGTCACCCGGCTAGTTCCCTACACTACCAGACACAATAAACAACGTCGAGCTACCACTTCCAACAGCATACAAAACGTGCAGACAGACATGCAAAACATGCAGACAAGTATACATAAATAAACAAACGAGCATACACAAATACTTGGCAAAACGATAAATATTGATTATAAACGGGCACTAACCCAGTTGTTAAGAAATTACAAGTAAGGGCACGCGACGTGAGCAACAATCAAAATAAACAACCGGGCACGCAGGCTAACAAAAAAGGGGCGCGCAGGTATTAGATGTCAAACTTTGCTTATTTTCTCTATCAAATGTTGGCATCTTTCATTCTTTTTGTTGGTGAAAGTGATTTGAATCACTCATGTTTTAGATGATATGCTTCAAATGTTGTCCATTAATAATTGCCAAACGCTAATAGATAAGATGGTTCAAAGACTTATACATTGGAGTACAAGGCTATTGTCATATGCTGGTAGAGTACAACTGGTTAGAAGTGTGTTATTCTCGATTGCTAATTACTGGATGCATATTTTTCCTCTCCCCAAGAAGGTGATTACTCATGTGGAGGGACTCTGTAGAAGATTTGTGTGAACTGGAAAAGATGCTGCCAGTCGAAAAGCTCCAATATCGTGAGATCATATTTGTGATCCTATTTCAGCTGGAGGAAAAAACATTATATCTTTGATTGAATGGAACAAATCTACTCTTGGGAAATTATTATGGAACATATGGACCAAGAAAGATATTATGTGGATTAGATGGTTGTAAGCTTATTACTTGAAAAATACAGAGGTTAAAGATTACAATCCTGCCAAAACCTGTTCATGGGTGGTGAAAGCAATTTTCAAGAACAATGAGATGCTTATAAACTCTGAACCATGGCAACACTTCTAAGCTGAAGGAAACTATTCTACTAGCATCATGTATCAAGCATTAAAAGGGACCAAGCCTAAGGTTGATTGGAGAATCCTATTGTATGGTAATCGTGCAAGACCTAGAGCCACGTTCATACTTTAGATGGTGTGTCAAAACTGTCTCATGACTAAGGACAAGATGGTGAAGTACGGGATGGAAACTGATGGCCTGTGTCTGTTTTGTCATGGGCAAGAAAGTTGTAACCATATCTTCTTTGATTGTTTGTGCACAAAACAGATTTGAAAACATGTTCTTCATGGATTTGGGATTGAACATGAACCAAATGCTTGGAGCGAGAAAATACAGTTATTGCTACATAACACTCGAGGTAAAAGTAAGATAACCAAACTCATTAAATGTGCAATTGCAGAGACGATTTACCATGTTTGGACTGTCAGGAATCAAATTGTATTCAAAGGTTGTCATGTAGATGCCTTAGATAGTAGAAAAATTAAAGACATTATCCTCCTTAGAATTGAAAAGAATAGGACACTTATGAAATACTGTAATTTGACTGGTTAGATAAGGACTTAGTTCCTTTGGTGACTTTAGTTTTTCAGGTGTTTGGATCGATTTGGATCGACTTGATTTATTTATTTTTATGATAATAATATATATCTTTTTTATTTTAAAAAAACGACTCAACCACTTAAATAGATAAATAAAATGATAAGGATTTAGAGAAGAAAAAGAAAAAGAAAAAAAGTGAAAATTCCCTTTCAAGTTAGAAGAAAAAAGAACTAATTATCGATTGAAATTTCAATTGGGTCCCTTTTTATTATTGTGCATGTTGTTGCTACGTTAGGAAAAGGAAATAATCTGATAGAATTCAAGGACAGTGATGGTTGTCGCATTTGTAATGGAGTGATGTGGTAGAACCTAGTGTTGCTTTTCCTAAACAAGAAAAAACAGTAAAAACTGCAATAAACATTTTCAGCATCAAATTGTCTTGTGCTTGTCTCTTTTGGAATATTGTATATCTAGATCCGGATAAGCATCGATGGATTTTGATATATAGTTTAAACTTCTAAAATTAATTTGTTTATATACATTATGAGTGTAAAAATATTTTATTAAATGATAATTTTATGTCTTGACGATGTAAACTTTTTATCAGTGTATCCAACTAAATTATATTATAATATCATTTTTATAAATTTTTAAAAATATTTCAACAAATATCTGTATTGTCTCGTTTAGTTAAATGCATGTGTAAAAGAAAATTATATATATATATATATATATATATATATATATATATATATATATATATATATATATATATATATATATATATATATATATATATATATATATATATATATATATATATATATAAAAGCTAATGCATTATTAGTATAAAACAAATTTTCAGATACAATCAATTAAACTCTTACACTTTTTATGACATTTCAGTATTTTAAAAATAAAATTATGATTTATTGTGGTGCATATTTTTTATTGGTTATGGTGTAAAAATATTTTATATTGTCAGTATTTTTTTCTCATATATATATATATATATATATATATATATATATAAACATTGAATTCAAATAAAAAAAAAAAAATAATAAATTAATTTTATATTATCAATCAATGACTATCATGTATACTGATAAATCAAACTAAAAATTCTAAATTTCTTGTATAAAAAGATAAAATGATATATTTCTATGGATCATGGTGTTCAATGTATCTCCACTAAACTCTTAAAATAAGAACTCAATTATTTTATTTAATATTAATAAAAAAAATTAAATATTTGAAAATATTAAAAAAGTTAAAAATTTATTTTATTTGTATGGACTATCCACTTCTTTAAACTACTTTTATCATTAACAATAATTCTATCTTGGTATTTTATGTATGTTAATTTTTCAAAATAAAATAATTTGTGTAAATAATCCACTTCTTTCAGGTTTTCAATCTATCGAGAGGCTCATTTTTTCCTAGGTCATCCTTTCGGATTTTCAACTTAGCGAGTTGTTCTTTTTATTTTTTTAGGCGAAGTATTTCTTGATTGCATCGACATTCACAAGACAAGTCAACTCTTCACCATCCATAATTGTAAGAATTAATGCACCACCAGATAAGGCTCTCTTAACAACATATGGGCCTTCATAATTAGGAGCCCACTTGCCCCTAGAATCAGTGGTAAAAGATGAGATATTTTTGAGCACGAAGTCGTCTTCTTTGAATACGTGAGGTCGAACCTTCTTATCAAAAGCTTTCTTCATCCTCTGTTGATACAATTGACCATGGCACAAAGCCGTCATTCGTTTCTCTTCAATCAAATTCAACTGGTCATACCTACTTTGACACCATTCAGCCTCAGATAACTTGGCTTCCATCAAAATTCTCATAGAAGGGGTTTCAGCTTCTATCGGGAGCACTGCTTCCATACCGTATACAAGAGAGAAAGGGGTTGCTCCTGCTGAAGTAAAGACGGATGTACGATACCCATGCAAAGTAAAAGGGAGCATCTCATGCTAATCCTTATAAGTTACAACCATCTTTTAGATAATCTTCTTTATATTCTTGTTTGCAGCTTCAACAACCCCATTCATATTTGGTCTATAAGGAGAAGAGTTACGGTGCTCAATTTTGAATTCTTCACACATCTCTTTCATCATCTTGTTATTCAAGTTTGATATGTTATCAGTAGTGATCTTACTTGGAACATCATAACGGCAAATAATTTGATTCTTGATAAAGTGGACAACCACTTGCTTGGTCACATTGGCGTACGATGCCGCTTCAACCCACTTAGTAAAATAATAAACGACCACCAGAATGAAACGATGTCCATTTGAAGCTTTAGGCTCAATCATGTCAATTCCCAACATGGAGAGAGGCCACAGAGAATAGGTAACATTGAGAAGAGTTGGAGGTACATGAATTTTGTCAGCATAAATCTGACACTTATGGCATTTCTTCACATATTTGTAACAGTCAGATTCCATCATCAGCCAATAATAACCTACTCTCAACAATTTCTTTGCCATTGCATGTCCATTGGCATGGGTACCAAAGGATCTTTCATGAACTTATTTCATCAATATGTCAGTTTTGTGTCTATCCACGCATCTGACCAGGACCATGTCCTAATTTCTCTTGTAAAGCACATCATCATTCAAGAAGAAGTTTCCAACCAACATTCTCAAAGTCTTCTTATCTTTATTTGATGCCCCAAGTGGGTACTCTTGTTTCTGAAGAAAATATTTAATACCATACCATGTATGATTAGATTCGTACTTTCTTAATGAACCTCTCACTCCCGTGAGTAAAATAATCCACTGCCGCCTATATCCTCGGCGCCCCATCATCGCCGGCAACCCCTCTATCACTCTCATGCTTTGCTTGCTTCCCCTATAACTTTTCTTCCATTTGTTATCATTTTTTCGATTCAGTTAAAAAAATTTTAGAAAAAAACATTCAACCACCGTGTTCTGTTTCGCTTGCTTCACACAAATCTAATCTTAGGTGGGATTTTAAAGATTTGTGTGAATTTTATATTTAATTTGATTTTATTATCTAGATTATTTATTTACGAAAAAAGCATTTAATTCTCATAGAAGGGGTACTAACTTCTATCGAGAGCACTGTTTCCATACCGTATACAAGAGAGAAAGGGGTTGCCCCTATTGAAGTGCGAACGGATGTACGATATGCATGCAAAGCAAAAGGGAGCATCACATGCCAATCCTTATAAGTTACAACCATATTTTGGATAATTTTCTTTATATTCTTGTTAGCAGCTTCAATAGCCTCATTCATCTTTGGTCTATAAGAAGAAGAGTTATGGTGTTCAATTTTGAATTCTTCACGCATCTCTTTCATCATCTAGTTATTCAAGTTTGATCCATTATCAGTAATGATCTTACTTGGAACACCATAGCGAAAGATAATTTGATTCTTGATAAAGTGGAAAACCACTTACTTGGTCACATTGGCATACGACGTCGCTTCGACCCACTTGGTAAAATAATCAATGTCAACTAGAATGAAACGATGTCCATTTGAAGCTTTAGGTTCAATCATGCCAATCATGTCAATTTCCAACATGGACAAAGGCCATGGAGAAGTCATAACATTGATAAGAGTTGGAGGTACATGAATCTTTTCAGCATAAATCTGGAACTTATGGCATTTCTTCACATATTTGCAACGGTCATATTCCATCATCAACCAATAATAACCTGCTCTTAACAATTTCTTTGCCATTGCATGTTCGTTGGCATGGGTACCAAAGGATCCTTCGTGAACTTTTTTCATCAACATATTCGCTTCGTGTATATCCATGCATCTGAGCAGGAGCATGTCCTAATTTCTCTGGTAAAACACATCACCGTTCAAGAAGAAGTTGCCAGCCAACCTTCTTAAAGTCTTCTTATCTTTATTTGATGCCTCAAGTGGGTACTCTTGTTTCTGAAGAAAGAATTTAATATCATAATACCATGGTTTGTCATCAATGAGCTATTTTATCGCAAACACATGATCCAGTCTATCAAGACGCATAACATCAATCTTGGGCACATCATTCCACTGATTCACCACAATCATGGAAGATAAAGTTTCTAGAGTGTCTGCCATCCAATTTTCTTCTCTAGGTATATGGTGAAACTCAACTTTATTGAAGAAAGTTGACAACCTTCTTGCATAGTCTCTATAAGGAATCAAATTAGGTTGACGAGTTTCCCATTCTCCTTTGATTTTATTAATCACTAAGGTTGAATCTCTGTATACATCAAGAATCTTGATTATCAAATCAATAGCTTCTTCCAAGCCCATAATACACACTTTATACTTTGTCGTATTATTTGTACAATTGAATATCAACCTTGCAGTGAAAGAAATATGAGAACCATGATGATTAATTATGATTGTCCCAATACCATTTCCATAAGCGTTAACAGTTCCATCAAAAATCAAACCCCAATGGGATACAGGCTCTGGCCCATCTTTAGGTAATAGTTACTCACAATCTTTAGCTTTCAAATACATCACATATTCATCAGGGAAGTCAAACCTGATGGATTGGTAATCATTAACTGGCTGATGAGCCAAATGGTCAGACAATATACTTCATTTGATTGCTTTTTGAGTCTGGTACTCGATATCATATTCTAACAACAACATCTGTCAACGGGCGATTCGTCTAGTTAAAACATGCTTTTCAAAGATATACTTGATTGGATCCATTTTGGATATCAACCAAGTAGTATGATTCAACATATACTGGTGAAGACGCTTAGCAGCCCAAGCCAGAGCACAATAAGTCTCTTTAAGAGCGGAGTATCGTGACTCACAATCATTGAACTTTTTGCTCATATAATAAATGGCATATTCTTTCTTTCCAGATTCATCTTGTTGACCCAAAACATAGCCCATAGAATCTTCCAAGACAGTCAAATACATAATCAGCGATCTTCCTTCCACTTGAGGAGATAAAATAGGAGGTTCCAACAAATACTCTTTAATGCTATCAAAAGCCTTCTGACAATCATTCGTCCAAACACAACCCTGGTTTTTTCGGAGAAGCTTGAAAATTGGCGCACATGTGGCAGTCATGTGGCATATAAATCTTGATATATAATTCAAACGCACCTAGAATCCTCTTACTTATTTTTCAGTTTTGGGGGCTGACATTTCTTGAATAGCTTTGGCTTTGTCAAGATCTACTTGAATGCCTCTTTGGTTAACAATGAAACCCAACAATTTTTCAGAACGGACACCAAAAGTGCATTTATTTGAATTCAAATGGAGTTTAAAATTCCTCAAGCGTTGAAACAACTTCAGCAAATGTTCAACATGGTCTTTTTCAGACTTTGCTTTAGCAATCATATCATCAACATAGACTTCAATTTCCTTGTGCATCATGTCATGGAAAAGAATGGTCATGACTCTCTAGTAAGTTGCACCAGCATTCTTCGAATCAAAGGGCATTACTCTGTAGTAGAATGTTCCCCAGGGTGTAATAAATGTCGTCTTTTTCATATCCTCGGGTGCCATCTTTATTTGATTATATTTGGAAAATTCATCCATAAAAGAGAAGACATTGAATTTAGCCATATTATCTACCAACATATCAATGTGGGTAATGGGAAATTATCTTTCGGGCTAGCTTTACTCTAATCTCTATAATTAACACATATACGAACTTTTCCATCTTTTTTCAGAACAGGCACAATATTGGCCACCCATTGAGGATATTCATATGTCATAATAAAAACAATATCAATATGTTTTTGAACCTCCTCTTTAATCTTCACAACCATGTTGGGATGAGTTCTTCTCAACTTCTGTTTAATCGCTTAACACTCTGGCTTCAATGGCAGTCGGTGCTCCGCAATACCAATATCAAGACCAGACATGTCTTGATATGACCAAGAAAGTACGTCCACATACTCTTTAAGAAGCTCTACCATCATCTTCTTAACCTCTGGACAAAGCAATGCCCCAATTCTGACTTCTTTCTTAATCTCTTCAGAAGCCAGATTAATCACTTATAACAGCTCTTGATGAGGTTGGATGGTATTTTCCTCGTTCTCAATCAAACAGGAAATTTCATCGGGAATCTCTTCAACACCCTCTTCTTTTGCTTCAAACACGGTGAGTTCAAAGTTGGGAGAAGGCATAAAGTCATTGTTTTCAATGAGTTTTACAATCAATCTGCACAATGATTTTATGTTTGATTTTAGAATATTAACAAATAAATGTGCAAATATTATGCAGATATAAAAAGTGATCATTATCTTTTGGTTTTTTATGTTACCATTTTTTAGAAAAGGCAAAAAAGAAAAAACACAATATGGATAAACGAAATAGCATTTTATGGATGATGATAATAACTAAAATAAACCTCGTTTCCCATTGGGCAGAGAGAAAGGATTTTTGAAAATGATAAACATATTACTTTGATAAATTAATAACAAAGGGAACATCAATGGCAATCCAATTTTGGCATGTTAATTCGTGCGTTACAAAGTTGGGCGCTTCTTTCTCTTGGTCATCTTCAAGAATTGCAAGAGCAGAATGGTCTCTGGCATGAATAAACTTAGCACTATGGGAAACTTCATGAATACGCTTTAAATCTATTCTGACTGAACCAGTCAAAAAGCCTAGACCAACTCTATTCTTGTTCTCTACGAGTTTCACCACCTGGCCCTAACCAGCAGCTTGACCGCTCTCAACGATGTTGCGAGCATCTCTCAGAGAAGACATGAGTGACCCATTCTTCTGAACATCATTACCAATAACAGAAAGATCTTAGAATGGAGTTCCTTCAGCTTCATTGGCATTAATTTATGAGAAATATGAAAGATGACTGACCAGTATGGCATATTCTCCTCTAACAATAACCAGCTTCCCATTCTTCGTGAACTTTAACTTCTGGTGGGAGACCCATAAGACAACTATAGGCTGGCTGAATATCCATTACTTGAAAAGTTATTTAAAAGCAACATGGTATGATCTTAATGGGAAGATCAACTTTTCCAATTACATTATTTCTTGACCCATCAAATATTTTCACAACCACTCCACTAAACCTCATGGGAGCACCCTGATATGATAGTCTAGCAAGCGTATATTTTGGTAAGATGCTAAAAGAAGAACTTGTGTCCACCAACACATTGGATAAAGCATCTTCTTGACAATTCATTGAAATATGGAGAGCCAAATTATGGTTCCTCCCATGTTCAGTCAATTATTCGTCACTGAAACTCAAATTATTACAGGCAGTTATATTAGCAATGATCCCATCAAATTGATCAATTGTTACATCGTGGTCTACAAAGGCTTGCTTCAGCATTTTCTGCAATGCCTCTCGGTGAGCTTCCGAGTTCATTAGTAAAGCAAAAATAGATATATTTGATGGGGTATGCAATAATTGGTCCACCATATTGTATTTACCTCTTTTAATCAACTTCAAAATTTCATCACCGTCTGACTTATGGTTTACACCACTTAATTGACTAGTTTCAGCAGAAGTTTCTGAATGAGTTTGCTTACCCACAACATCTTCAATCTTCTTTGGTGGCTCACTAGAAAAGACTCGACCACTTCTTGACACATGTAATATTCACTATAGAGGGAAGAGAAGGAAGGAGAACCTTTTTTCCATTATCCAACATAGTATCATTGTACTTATATGGAACAACTTTATCTGATTCATATGGTACGGGACCAGGAAAACGAATGACCAAAGGTGTCACAACAGTCTTTTGACTGTTGTAAGGAACAACAACTCGCTCTGGAATGTTGGAATGTGGAACTATGACATTCACACCATGATATTCCTTCCTATATCCACAAACCTGAATAAGATTCTTGTCCAACATCTCTTGTAAATCTCTTCTCACTACAACACACCTTTGAGGACTTCTCGAACAGATACGACAAGCGACATGATAATGTTCATAATAACTTAGTTCACATAGGGTTGCATGCATCTCGACTAGATATTGTCTGATAAATCAGACATCAAAGACATGATATGTGTAAGGACACCCATCCACCATATTAATAGTGGTGTTGACATGCTTTGGTAGTGGATTAGCTTGTACATTAGAACTAGTATCTTCAAAGGTCAAAATACCGCTCTTCACCAATCTTTGCACTTATGATTTCAATGGGAAAAATCTTCAAGATCATGTCCAGGTGCACCTTGATGGAAAGCACAGTGAGCCTCTAGTTTGTACCACCATGGAATATCCTTTGGAATAGTGGACGGAGCCCTAGTTTTCACCAAATTCTTCTGAATGAGAGTTGGGTACAATTTCGTGTAAGACATCAGAATACGGTCAAAGTATATTTTCTTTTGCACACGACTTTGTTGATTATTTTGTTGTGGAGCACGTTGTTGGAAATATGGTTGATAGTTAGAAGTTGGTTGAGCAACTGGAGCACTGTTAACAACAGGAGTAACTGACACTACTTGTTAATGACGTTGACTTATTTTGTGGGATCTCATATGCTTCTCTTGTGAGATGGCATTGGTGTCATGCTCTTTCTTCTTCGACATGTTATTCCTATACTTCTTGGTACTGCCTAATGAACTATTATCTTTTATCAACCGTCCCTCACAGACACCTTTTTCAATCCTCATTCACATATTCACCATTTCGGTGAAATTAGTAAGAGCACTAGCAATCATTCTCTCATAATAAAAAGGACCAAAAGTCTTCAGAAATTTTGTAGTCATCTCCTTCTCTTTCAACGGAGGGATAATCTGAGTAGCAATCTCGCACCATCTCTGCGTGTACTCTTTGAAGGTCTCTTTGTCTTTCTGGGACATTGCGCAGAGTTGATCATGGTCCAGCGCCATGTCTATGTTGTACTTGTATTATTTCACAAAAGCTTCTCCCAAGTCGTTAAACGTACGAATTTAGGCACAGAAATGGGTATTGAGACAATCTCTGATATCACTATTCTTTGAAGCGGAGTCTGAGGAGGAGGAGGTGGTGGCTGATTTTGAGCAGCCACCAGAGCTTCCATTATAGAAGATAGCCTTTCCAAGTTGTCCTTCAAAGTGGTTACCTCCTCACAGAGTTCATGGTTCTCTTGTTGTAGCTGATCCATCTTTCTCAGTTAATTTGCCCGAGTATTATACCAGTGAGACAACTTGTCTGAATGAAGACCAAGAAAAGGAAGCAAATAAGATTCCTGGCAAGAAAGACCAAAGATGCAACATGATGCTTGATATGCAAATGTAAATGCAAAGTTTTCAAGGAACTTCAAGACATAAAGAAAATTGCAAACATCATAAAGTAACAACGCTTTTTTAAAATATCTGAAAATCTCATTTTATTAATAATGGAAAAAGGATTACAAACTAAAATATAATTTCAACATCTTAATACATGAGAGGAAAAAGCTAAATTTATGGAATCATGTCAGAATATGATCCAACTCCAAGCTGATACTTCTTTCGAAACCTTGATCTCTCTCTCTCTCTCTCATAGTTGATCTTCATGGCATCCTTCTCCATCACGAGTCGGTACACAATACCCTTCCATGCACCATAAGTAGGAAAATGAGTAGATGATGAAATCCTAGAGGAAAATAAATCCCCTGGATCCCTTGATCTCTTTATAGCACGCAGCTCTAACAACTCAATCAAAGCATCCTTCACCTTCAGCTATTTCTGCAACTCTTCCTTCTCTAAGTTGGAAGCATGAAACTTTATTTCCCATGCTTCTTTATCTTGCTTCAACTTAGCCAAAGCTTGTTGGAGACCCCCTTTATCATCAGTGGGAACAAGAGAAAATGATGGTGTAGTAACAGGGAATAATGGCTCTTCAAGAGCATAAGGCATCTTGAGTTTACAAGCTCTATCATGAACCCACTGAATGTAAATTTCAACAACCACGTTGTCGCTACTGCGAAAAAAGGTACCGACAAAGACAGAAGAGTCGCCACCTATCGTTATTTATCCCAAAGGCAGGGAAAGGAAACGATCAGGAGAAACCTAGCGAAAAGGAAAAGACAGGTCATCGCAACCAAGTCCTGGGTTCGGGAGTCGGTTACGCAAGGGGAAGGTATTAGCACCCCTCACGTCCGTCGTACTCGATGGGATCCACGCTTGTTGTGTTTATCTGACGGGTTGTTTATCTTTCTACCTATCAAGGCTGGCTCAAAGGAAAAGAAAATTGACTCGTCAAAGTCTCACAGCTTCGTGCCTACGTATTCCCGTCTGGAACGAGAAATTAGAGTCAACTTAGTTCGGCTAACTACGGGTGATGGGGGAAGGTTGCTCGCCAAGACGTCACGTCTTATGCCTACGTATTCTCATCAGAGAAATCAAAGCGAATGTAGTTCGGGCTAAAATGGAACATAGGTTGATTCATGCGTCTTTTACCCGAGTAAAGTTAAACAACAGTTCCAGTAGTTAGGGACAATGCCTGTTTGCGGTAGGACTGAAGCTTAACAACACTCTTTTCATCAGAAAAGGTTTTCCTTGAATTAAAGGGCCCAAAGGGCAAAAAGAGGTTGGAACGTTGGTTTTTGTCTTTTACGAAAGAAGTGTTTTTTTATGGATGTTTATAATTCGTACTGCACTAGAGACTATGACTCAGGAGCGAATGCGTCGCATGTCACCCAAAGGGTACCACACTAAACATCCTGATTATTGAAAGGAAACCCTCCAATAACCATTTCCTAAGTGGCTTAAGGCTCGTAACGTACTGTACAAACTTGCCTTTATTATGTGTTTTACTGTTGTTTGGAGGATGAGAAAGAGAAAGGACTCTACAAGGGAAACCATCAAGCATCCTCCTGTTGTCATACAATATGGCCCTAGTGTTGAGTTTGAAGAGGGAATCTGCCCTACTGTTATCATGCATGGATTCATCCTAAAGTCTATCATAACCTCTCCTGAAGAAGAGAGGTTAGAGATCCTAAGGGAACATGGCAAAGGAGAAACAGAAACAAAGCAAAAATCATTAAGCAGATTAATACAACTATCAAGCTACTGAAATAAGAACATGGGCATGCAATGCATCAGCACAAGCAGAAGGAGGAAGCCTCAACTTCTAATGCAAACATGACAATCACAGAAGAAAAGAAAAAAAAACACACAAGCAAGGGCGGATCACCTCAACCTTCAATGCAAACAAGCAAAGGTAAGTATGAAAGCAAATAAACAAACAAGCAAAGGGAGGATCACCTCAATCTTTAATGCAATCAAGCAAAGGGAGACTAGCTCAACCTTTAATGCACTCATGCACCTAAACAAGAGTCTCTACTCATGCAACTCTATCCTAATGCATCACAACAATCAGGCAACCAATCAAGCAGTCCATCAGGAAAGCAAGAAGAAAACACTCCATCAGGCGAGGCAACCATGAAGAGCAGCAAAGAAATAATCCCAAGGCTACATCAGGTTGAGATGAGAATGGTAGAACCTAGATGTCAATCTAAGGTATCTGGGTCATTGTGTATCAACACAAGAGCCCTCGAAGGCTCAATCTCTTTGGGGAATGTACATTAGACTTCCCAAAGGGAAGTCCAGGCTCTCACAAGAGAGATCCTCAGATCAAGGGACATAGATGATTTGAAAGGTGGAACCTAATAAACAACTAGGGTTTGAGGTTCATTGTGTATCAACACAAGAGTCCTCTGAGACTCAATCCCTTCATGGAATTCACATTAGACTTCCCAAAGGGAAGTCCAAGCTCTCACAAGAGAGATCCTCAGATCAATGGACATAGATGATTTGAAAGGATGATAGGAAGCATAAAGTATACCAAAAGTATCCTTCATGGCACTCAACCAAAATCAAAGATTATTGGATCCTCAAAGGTTTTACCTTCATGGTATGCCTTTAGTCCTTCCTTTGGAAGGACTAGGCTCCCACAAGGAACCTTGAATCATAGGACAAGAAGTGGAGGGAGGAATGCAAGCAAAGTAAAGCAAAACACCTAAAGAGGAGAAATCATTCACCTAAAATTTCTAAAGAAAACCTTCAATGTTTAACTCTAAGGAAATCCAACCTAAGGGAGCTTAATGGCATGTTAAATGTTTGAGAATCACTCTAAAGAAGCATCAACTTATGAACTAAGGTATAATGTGGGGATTAGGTACCTAAAGTTTGCTACAAAGTTCACTAAATGGGAAAGCTAGGTGGAAGGATTCCATAAGGCTACATTAATGCTAGTCAGAATGTAAAATAGGGTAAAAATAGGAAATCTATCCTAAAATTTCTAGTAAAAAAATCCAGGGGTCTCTAAGGATGTTATGAGGTCATGGTAAAAGTTTCAGATCAAAATTCTAAGTTTAAGGGCACTAACCAGATGTTATACCTAAAGGTGTGCTAGGGGAAGTTCAATTGGGAATGGTCCTAAAGAACTAGTTCAAACCTACATATAAAGGCATCTAAAAATCAGGGGAAAAATCATACAAGTCATTCAATGAATCTAGAGCTATCAAGCAAAAATTCAGACATTGAATCAAAACTATGATCTAGTATTAAAATAAAAAAGAACAACATACATTTTTTACATTTATTAAAAGACTAATTAAATGGAAAAATGCTATTAAATGGAAAATACATCAAAAATGAAATTAAATGGTTCACAAAATTAAAGAAAATGTTTATGAACATCCATGATTTTTTCAGAATTATTTGGCAATTTTATCTATTTTTTATGAAATAAAAACAAACAAAGAATAAAAGAAATAAAAGAAATGAATTAAAGAAAATTAGAAATCAAGAAAAATAACACAACCCCTGGATTGGCCTACTAGTCAAAGGATCTGAGGGTTCTAGGCGCGCCACACAGGCGCTGGGGAGGTTTAAGAGAAACAGCGCGTTTCACTGGGGATTGGGTGTGGTTCAGTTGACTATGTTACACCGTGAGTCTTAATCATGATCATTCATTCCAAAAGTATACCAATCCAACAATCTATACCCTGCCACATGAGCAAAACCCTAGTCAACCAATTTGAGAATAAATCACGCTCGTTGGGTTAGTGTACTAAGTCCACAAAGTCAGCCAGATCTAACGGTTGAAGAGTCATCTTCTTCAATTGAATCCTCAGATGAGAGGGAAAGTTCAGTGGTGGCCGGAGAAGACTCCGGTCGTCTTCTCCGGCGAGTGCTACAGTGCTCTGATGTCAAACTTAACCAAACTCAACAAAACCGGTATCAATCTCTTCCTCTCTCCATGTACAACAACTTGACATGATTTATTTTCATTTTCACTCAATATTCAAGCCTACTCGAAGCCAAACAGAAATGGTGCATCATCAAGAAACCTCTCAAACAGCCACGAGTCTCACCCTAAATTCATCTAGGAGGTTCACTGATCCTAGCCACATGCTCAAACTACTCTAATTACTCATAACTTGAGAGAATTTTGGAAAGAGAGAAACCTGTAAAAAGCTTTGAACATAGGCACAATTTGGTGATGAAGCTTGCTTGAATCAATCCATAATCACTCAATGATTGATGATGAAGCTTTCTTAATGCTTGATTCTGCTTGAAAGTGCTTGAATCTCAAAAACACTTTTCAACTTCAACTAACTTTTTCTTCAACTGCTCTAACCGTTTCTTCCACCAAAATTCACCAACCTTCATCTGAAAATGATGGAAATGTTATATAGAGACTGTTTGGATCATGTTCAGGCCCAATCACAGCCCATAAAGTCCAATCCAAGTTTCAACTTTTCTTCAATTTTTCATCCATGTCAATGCACGAAAATGGCTTCAAGACTGCTTGAAAATGCTTCATTCATGAAGCTGATGGGGAGTATGATCCAATGGCTGTGATAAATCCCTTGAAACTTGATCAATGGTGGATGTTTGCGGTGTTACTTATTCTTGAAGTAACATGAAAATTGGCCATGAAATAAGACTCATCTTGAAATTACAATTATTCCAAAGTGTTTAAAACATCAAACGCACTCAAAATATGCACAATTTTGCAATATTTTGAGCCAACATGAATTGATTTGAACTTTTTTTTCACTTTAATGCCTTTCAATCTCTTTTTGTGAAAATTTCTTCAACCAACTCTCATTTCAATCCATATAAATGAATCCTTGGAGTCTTATTGACTAAATAACCCCATTTTGAGCAACTTTCAAGTTGTACAAATTTCCATTTGAGGTATGTATGATGGTGAAATGGACATATAACCAAAAGTGGCTTGTAATCTTACTTTCCCAAAATGCCCTTGCCTTGCAAGCTCCATATCTTGAGTTCTACAAATCCAATCAAGGACTTTTAGTACTCTTTGGAAATATAAGAAGATAAGGAAGAACATTCATGTTCACCTAAAGTTGAGGAGAAGCTTCCTTCTAGGTCAAAAGTGGCATGGAAGTTGGTTGACTTTCAAGTACCAAAATCATATTCATTTGATGACCTGTAACTTGTCTGCCTCATAACTTGAGTTCTATAAACCCTATCAAGGACTTCTAGTACTAAAATTAAAGCTAAGAACATGATCTACAAGTTCCATGTGGATGTCAAGATGAGATAAGACTTTCATCTTAAGTTATGTGGTCTTAAAGCTAGGCATTAAACTAGGGGATTTTACACTGTCAAGCTTAGAAACCCTAGCCTAGGAACTTCTCACACTCTTGATCCTTGATGATCTGGTCTTGGAATCATCCTTTGGGTGTCTCAACACATCACTCCATGATCACATGGCCTTTAAATTGAGTCTCAACTCCTTTCAAATCAACTGTTGACTTAGGGTTGACAAGGTGAAAACCCTAATTGCACCAATCTAGGTTGTAGCTTCTTATACCTTGCATAATGACCTGTCCAAGATCCATGATGACTATCAAGACACTATATGGACTCTATCAATACTCTAGGTCCATATCTATGTATTTAACATCATCATATGACTTCCCATAACCTTCAAGTTAGGAAATGTGCACATTTGGCTTCGGCCACTTCTCTGGGGGTCTTTGACTTCTTTGCTGAGGATATCAACCCTTGGATACTTGAATAAAGACTCTTGGATAGCTTCATGACCTTGGTAGATTTTTGTTGGTAGTCATACCTCTTGATCCCTGCCCACATGTCAATGCAATGCAGATGATAATGCTAAAATGAATGCAATGAAACACAAGCTAGGTAAAGGAAAAGGTTAGGCAAATTTTGGGGTGCAACACACGCCATGTCGCCTTCCTAATTGATCCTTTCATTTCCTATGGACATCGTGCCAAGAATGCACAATTCTATTCTTCAACTCCAAGCTTTCTACTCCATCAAGGAAAATGAATCCTGATAATAGAATATTATTAGGTTTATCCTTCAACGAATATCCAAGCTAGCGTCTAGAAAAAACAGGGTTGTATCTGATTCCTCCCTGTGTACCAAAAAGAGGTACGCTTGGGAACTCCCCATAACTATCAATAATAACTCTAGTATCATACGCTAAGTTGTACTAAGTCATATCTATATGAGTGAGAGGGATAAAAGCCTCTGAGACCACCTAAGTTTATCCTTGTTATCTCTGAAGAGTCAGGACTACGACAAGTGTAAAATAAACCACTTGTACAGTAGAGGTGCACAACATTTGATAGCTCCACATCCTTTGGAAGTCCTATGATGAATGGAATGGTAAGTGTATCCAAGAAATGTAGGCAATGGGTTCCCAATCAAAAAGATCTAGATGGCATCGACATCAATAAAACCCTCTAGGTTAGGAAAAAGTACAAGGCCATAGATAAGTAAGGCAAGAATAGCCTCAAAAGTATCCATACTTCCCATACTAGGAAAGGTAGAAGCTTTCCCTATCAAGAATTTGGAATTTATCCCAATAATGCCTCCTTTAGTAACAAAGTTTCCCTTGACATCATATTCCTTAAGATGAAGAGCTTTGGCAATAACTCGAGTCATAGGAATTTCCTCCAAACCACTAAAAGGAACCTTATCTGGAATAGGTAATCCCATCCAGTAAGAGTACTCCTCCAAAGTTGGCACAAGCTGATAATTGGGAAAAGTGAAACAATGGTATTGAGGATCATAGAATTGAACCAAGGTATTAAGAATCCCTTCTTCCACATCAGTGTTCAGAATATTCAAGAGCTTCCCAAAATAATCTTTGAAATCCACAGGACTAGACACCGAAATCCTAGCTTTCTCAACTCTTGCAAAAAAAATTTCTAAGTTCCTTGAAAACTTGGAAAAGTCTCATGAATGCATGAGTGCATACAACGCAACGACCACAAACAAGACCACATAAAGCACACAAGGGCAAAGGTTCAGAGTCACGGGCATGGAGCCAAGGGTAAGAACCAACCCACAAAGGTATGTACTAAGGGTATATCAACACCTGTAGAACAAGGTTCTAAAAAAATTCCAGTGTCATAATTCTATCTTTTGGATATTACCAGCTTAAATGGCTACCCGCCAACCAATAGTATTCTCAAGAAAAACTCATGTGAGTGTAGTATCGTGTAATAGCTAATTCAAGGCTACATTTGAATAGTCACTGCACTACGTCCTAACAGGCCAAGATGGATTAGAGGGTTCTAAGGTCCCCAGATTCTCAGGCTCTTAGGTCAGAAAGAGTAATCTCAATATATGACTATTGTTATGACGATCAGTAATTACAAAGGGGTCTCCACTGAGCGGTGGATCTAAACTTGACATGTTAAGGATTACTCCATGCATATCTCCTTGATTATACCAACCATCATATCATAAGTGCACTCAAGTTTGGGTCTAAGACTTATCTCACCATATAGAGAATCACCAAGCATCCAAACCGAACAAGCAATAATAGGAAAATCAAACAAAAAAGCAATAAATGAATCAAAGTAGGTTGAACGCACTAAGGACTACTCCTCAGCAGAGTCGCCACTTTTCTGTAGCGATAAAAATTATGAGTATAAGATATTGGTTAACTTAACTCATAAAGCAAGAGTCAACATCGCGCTTTTATTATTTCTAAACAAAAGGGGAAAAGATTAAAAAAAACCCTAAGAAGTAATAAAAAAACAGAGAGAGGGTAAAGGGGTTAGTTACGCAAAGGAAATGTGTTAGCACCCAAAACGTCTATAATATTCTATAGGAACCTCTTTGAAATATCTACGCTTTTTTGTTTAAAAATGGTTTGCTTGTAAAAGATTTGGGAGGTGAGAAAAAAAGTATTTTTTAATAATTTTATGTTTGACAAGACTTCCTGAGCCTCGTGCCTACGTACCCACAAAGTGCAATGGAGGATCAAAACCCCGTAGTTCATGGTAAAAATAACAAAAATGGTATATTTTTATTCATTTAAAATGAAAATACAAGTTGTCATTTTAAGGAGAATACTACAATTAATCACCCATGAGTAATGAGAACTTTGCATCATAAGGAAAAGGGTTCCAACTTGGATAAAAATCAACAATTATGCCACTAACTCTCACAAGTGGAAAGGAGTTACCATCTATACTATGGAGATTGGAGAGTTACATCTCAACTATGGAAATTACTCATATCTAAACTTTATGAAAAGTTTTAATAGGAAAAATGCACAAAGGCACAAAATGATTGAATGAGTTTTTGTATTTTTTTTTGTCTTTTGAAAGGGTTTGAATATGCTTAAGATGTCTTAGCATTTATTAAAGAAAAATATTTTGAAAAAAAAGTCACTTGACAAAGTCAAGGTTTATTATGAAAGAGGTTCTAGTTTGAAAGAAGAAGATTTTTGAAATAGAGAGAAGATTTTGAAAATTTAAGAATGTGGAAGAGATGAAGAGACTATCCTATAGGATAAAGTAAAATATAGGACAAGGAGAGATCTAACCAAGAGAAGATAGCAATCCCCATGACATAAGTCAATCAAGAATTCCATCATTTGGATTAAGTCCTAAAGCCAAATAAGCAAATAGTAATTCAACCATCAGATGAAATCATAATAACCAAGATGAGTCTTCAAGAGAATCCTTAAGTCAAGAGTACAGATGAGTCCAAATGGGTCTTAAGATGTACTTCCAAGTCAAGGTTAAGGTCCTAATTCTAAGTTCATAACTCCTCAATAATGCATAGGATAGTAACATCAAGTCCATGAAAGTAACCAAGTTTTTTAGGGGTTTTGGTATTTATTAATGTCTTAAGAGAAAATCCAAATGGATAAAATAAAAAGGGCATAAGTATAAACGCAAGTCCAAATGGACAAAAAGAAAGCAATATGATAAATGATATGAAAAGCTAAAGTAAAAGCATAAAGTAATTTACAATAAGTAAAAAGCATAAAATAAATGACTTTAAAGTAAAGAAATAAAACAAAAGTTAGTAAGTTAGTGATTAAAAAAGAATGACCAATTTGTCATTTTTTGGAGAACACTAAACTAAACATCCACAAGCATGAAAATATAGTCTTATACATTACTAAGAAAATGACTCCAACTTGGATAAAATCAACAAGTATGCCACTATCTCTCTTAGGTAACAAAAGATCCAAAATATTTCACACAATACCATGAAGAATAGAAGATTGACAATCTCGCTTACAAAAATGACTTAGTTTCCAATTCGAGACAAATTTAGCGCTATGTTAAGCAATTGGACTTATGTAGAAGTAACAATTATCTGAGGTCGATCAATAACAATTTATGTGTTAATACATGCTAGAGAAATAATATGTAGATCATTCTTCTAAAGCATGTCACACAAAAGGAAAATAGGAGTGATCTCATCTTAATCAAGAACTTCAAGGAAACCAAAAGCAACACGTTGAATCCAAGGATTGACCAAGTTATCATCAAGATTAATCATCCATATTGGTGGATTAGGGTTTTCAACCTATCAACACCCAAGATCTATTGAGTTTGATGAAACCTGATCAAATCAACCAAGATCCAAATCAAACAGAAGTCAACAAAAGTCAAACAAGAATAAAATGCAATAATATGAATTAATGTACATCAAAATGATTTTTAAAATGAAAATAAACATGAAAATGCAAAAGATGCATCAAATAAGATCACAAATGACCAAGAAAAATCCGAAAAGTCATAAACAACTCAAGAATGCTATGCAAAAATTTTGAGAATTTTTAAATGCATACAAATATTTTTTAACTATTTAAAATGCAAGGAAAAAGAGAAAAATCATGAAAAATATCAAATGATAAAAATAAAAATATGAAAAATATATCATCAGAAAATAAAAATAAAAGAAAATTTTAAAAATTATTTTGGTATTTTTTTGGATAAAAAATGAAATTACTATGAATTTTTAAATAAAAATGCAATTAAAAATTAAAATCAGACAATAAAATAAATGAGAAAAAACCACACGCGTTAGATCCATTTCATTAATCCTAAATAGTAGATCTCATGATCCCGAAACGCCCGCTCATGGTGGAATTTAGTTCAGAAATAACATGGGAACACATTCAAATCCAGCCAATGAAAACATTTCAAATTGCCGACGTGTCTGCCACCTTAATCATCATCCAACCTCTCTGGTCATCTTCTCCGATGAGCTCTCACCGGAGAATCCACAAATGGTAAATATAGGTCATGAGACCTATGCCGTTATGACCGTCTCATCAAGGTGAACTCAACCTCACTCTCCATTTTCATTTATTGAAAAGGAGTAGAGAGAATTTTAAGAAAAATCAAAAGAACACAATAACACGAAAATAAAAACTAAATGATGTACAAGAAGAATAAACACCATCTAGATTATGGGAAACATTCAACAAGTAAAGAACAACATTGTGGTAACTTGTTTGAGTGAAAATGAAGCTTCAAACTACCAAGTTCAAAAACAATCTGAGAAGCTCTGAAAATGGATTTGGTTGGAGCAATTCAGGGACTCTTAGAGCTAAAAATTTGTTGCAGAAGCTTCATAGGAACACGATGAAGCTTATGGAATCAAGAAATGAGAGCGAGAGTGGCTAGAAATTGAAACACGATAGCTCACTTTTTTGCAGAAACTTTGAAGGTAGAGCAGAGGTTTTTTGACTCTCAAAAGCGTGGAAATGAATAGAGGGAGACCCTCTATTTATAGATGAAGAGAATGGGATACTAGTTGGGGTGGAATGATCAAAGAATTGGAGAATTCGTGCACACCCTCAACATGCCAAAAATGTAACTCTCAAAATTCTACTTTCTAAACTTGATTCGGCACGAAATTGAACTTTAATCTAGCCTTTAATTGGAATTAGAATGAATCAAAAATCCGATCACAGAGCTTTCTTTAGTTTCAAGTTACTATGTTCACCATGATGGGCATCCTACTGAAGAGGCTTTTTGCTACCATTTTTCTTGTAATGTGTAGTCCTCAAGACCTAGTTTACAATGTGCCAAGAAAGGTTTCATTTGGACATCCGAGGAGAAAGTTATGATGTGTTGAAGTTGGCATGAAAAACTAGTCATCACACTTAGAAAAATTCTAAGTCTTTGAGGTAGAAAATGACCTATAATGTTCCATCAAATTCGAAGGTCTTCCAAGTATAATGTGATCTTAATCATTGAAGCAAAATTGTAGAGGGCATTGTAAATGATATTATGTAAAAATAATCAGCCTCAAAAGATGAAAATTGAAGAATTTGTGATCCTTGAAAGTTGGGAGAAAGTCACATGAAAATAGGTCAAATTTCACTAAGTCCACAAATGACATATAATGTCTTTAAACTTTTGATGGTCCTCCAAGTATAATTGGCTCTTATCATGTAAAAAAAGCTGTGGAGGATGTTGAGAAGTGTCGTATGAAAAAAGAAGCACTCAAAAATATGGAGAATTAAAAGAGTTGTAGTCATTGGAACTTTGATTTGAAAAATATTGACTTTTTGGTCAAACCTTCTTGAACCAACTTGTATATGTGAGATTTTCTTGCACTTCAAGGGACATGGATGATCATATGAACCCAAAATAAGATGTCCTTGAATTTACTTTGATTAAATTGGCCGAGGCTTGAGATAACTTATTGAAGAAGGCATGGAAATAAACACATGAACCTTTGACTTTCTTGAGAACTAAGCTACACAACCTTGAGGTACTCTTGCTCAAAATGATATAGGATGATGCTTGAGAGTATAAACCTTGATATTAGAAGCCATATCTTGAGAAATAAGTCCTTGGAAGTCTATTGATGTTCACACTTTGACTTGAGGGAACAATACCCTAGCTGAGGAACCAAGCATGGTGCTCTTGATGAAATGTTCTACCTTGTACAATGAGCTTAAAGAAACAAGACATATTTTTGCATTTTGATTAATGGTTAATTAAATAATAAACATATAAACATAAAGATAAAATACACACAAAAGGGTGCTTGGTGATCTTAAAGTAAAACCCAAAGGATGAGAAGGGAGAACCAAATATGATCTTGTTTGTGTAAAGATGCAAATGATAAGTTGGATCTTAGGGTTAAAAATTATGATATGACATGTCTCTGATTGGTATCCTGTACCAAAAGCAGACTTATCTTGTCAAAGCGCGGGATTTTGGGTAAGAGTCAATTAGAATTTTGTTTGCAAGGCTCAAGTAATAGTGGTGTGACATCTTCAGTTTGTTCTACCTTTTGGTGGATACCTAGTACTTTGAAAGGTGTTGTGAACAATGTCATTATTCAGTGGACAACACTTTTAACCAGATGCATTTTCCAATGTCTCTCTTCGCATGTTTCTTCACTAAGTTTGGTGTTATGTTAACCCTCCAACAACTTTTTCTCTACCTCTATAAATGAAGCTGGAGATTTGAAGAAAGGTAACAACAATACAACACATTATAAGATCTTGAGCATAACATAGCGTTGTTATTTTGATAACTGTTATTGCATAAGATATTAAGAATTTTATCTTTGTATATCTTATAAATCTTAAAAGGTTAAGAACCTTTATGATTATTGCACAACTATTATACTTCTGATTGTATATCAAAGTATAATAGTTATCTTTTCTACTAAATTATTTGTTTAAAGTAGAGGAAGTCTATTGCATGCGTGCTTGAGTATTGAAGTATTTGTCTGTGTACTTGAGCATTGGAATCTCTTTCTAGGTTGATTGAGCTTAAGTTTCTTGCAAGGTTGCTTGAGCATAAGTCTCTTTCTGGGTTGATTGAGCATTGAAGTCTCTTGCATGTGTGCTTGAGCAAAGTGTAATTTGTTTGGTTATAGTGAAAAGCTCTTGTTGAGACAAGGGGATTGGACTATTCTTAGTTGAGGAGAGGAACCAAGATAATCTTTATGTGATGCTTGCCTTTACTTCTGATCACTTCATTTCCGTTGTTGTAATTTGTTCTGATATCAGACTCTGAATGTGGTTCATATTCTGAAGTTCCGTTATTAGAAGTGAAACAAATTTTTGGCATACAAAATTTAATCTCCTTTCTTGTGTATTTTTTTTCACCTTTATCTTCGTCTAACCAAATTTTCAAAATCCTTTCAAGATGCTTGAAACTTTGGATGTTCCAAAAAAGCATTTTATCGAAGGTTTCATTGCTCAATAACATACACGTCCATATCTTTTGTCAACCATGATAAATCAAGTGAAGAAAATAAAAGAAGAATTTGAAATGAGGTGTGAAGTGAACTAAATGGTAGGAGACACCTCTATTTATACTAATAAAACACAATACACACTGGTGCCAGATGAATTGGATCCACCTTTGAAAAGGTATACACTAGCACCAATTGGATTATCAACACCATATGCAGTCGTCAATCTAATTGGCACCATCATTGGAAAAGTAAGTGAAGTCAGCAATTCACACGGCGCCACTACTTCGTTCCAATTTTTGTTGTTGTTTGAAAGTGGGATAGATTGGAATTTTTTTAAAACCTGGGTTATTTTGAGAATAAATTTGAAAATATGGGTTATTTGGGTAAAAAATTATGATTCTTCCGTCCTCATTTTTAATAAAGGTAAATTATTGAATAAAAACTTTTCCCAAAAAAAAATATTAAATAAAAAAAGAAAAAGAAAATTCTCATTTTACTTTGTTATGATAGTTGCTAATAAAATCTTTATAACACTTGATTAAAGAAATGTTATTAATTATTATATAGAATACAACACAAAATTAGGTTATGCTAGTACATTTTTGTGAAGTGATATTATAAAATTTTTTATATCTAAAATGATAAAACTATGGTTGAAATTGATATACATATATTTTGACGGTTAATTAGAGTTTTGTCTACTGAGGGAAGGTCAGGTGAGTGAGTACATATACAATTGAATGCAAGTTAATTGAATTCTTCCCAAATTTAATGTGATCTATAATGACTGCCAAGATTATAGACATAGTAAAACATATAGCAAGATTAAATAATTGGACTTTATAGTTACGTTTTGTGTTTATAGCGCCACTAAGAGAAGATGACGAAGGTTATGGAACCACAAATAGGGGAAATCACACACACATAGAAAGAGTTAACATAACATGTCGATATGCATTAAATAATAATCGAACATGAAGTGCCACATATTTCAAAAGGGAGAGAGTATTCACCCACTGCTCGCATATACAACTGAATTAAACAATATTTATTTACGCCACAATGTCATGGCTAGTAAAATAGTTTAACAACAAATCACACACTTTATAAATGATTTTAAATATAAAATCAATTAAACAAGTTATTTTATTCATTTTATCTTTTTTATTTTTCTTTATTTTTCATGCATTTCTTAGGCAAGTATTTCAACTTCACACGTCTACACTTAATGCTTTTTGGAGTTGTTAAAGAACCCACAACTAAAGGGCAAAGTTATTCAATTAACGCAATTACTTTAAGAAAAATGAATCACTCTTGAGAGTTATCAACCGAACCTTAGCTAAATTCTTACATTTCGACAACAAATTCTACACACTAGGTGAGACACTACAACCAATACCACTAAAATTTCCTATCACCAAATCACAAACATGTTTTGTGTATGCACTTGTGATTTGGAAAAAGTATCATCAGTATGGATAAACCATCACCATTATCGACTAGGAGGTAAAACCAACAAAGACTTGACGAACCTTCATAATCAACGAGAATGCCAACAATCGTGCCTCTTCCAATTGGTTTTGGAGTTGCGATGATTGATCTACCTAAGGAATTAATGGTAATGAAAACATATTTTGTTAAAAAATTGTTAGATTTTGTAATATAGGACATCATGTATAAAATCCCTAAACAATTTTGACATTGTACGACCTATGGTTCATATTGATGTCCACTGAGTGAGGGAGTTGAAGGCTAAACGATTCAATTCCCATTGTTACCAAAATACATACCATCAATACAACAGTAGGGAGCTCCCCATTTTAAATACTTTATGTGTGACATGTAACTTTAGCTACTTGTTATTCTCAGTCTAATACTTTTGCCATGGCTAACTACCAGAGCTTCTAATGGAAAGTGATATGTACGATGAAATTAATATTTAATTTGGACTAATATATATGTCAAAGAGGACAATTGAAGAAATATGGTCAATTAGTATGCCATAAGTATCACCTTATGGTAGTATTATGTAAGCGAACAACATATTTTACATTCGAGGATACACCTTCGACCCACTAATAAAAATTAAAAGACTAGCTAACGACTATCCATTTTAGCAATCATGGCAAAAATTTCACATGCATTGACTAATCCTACAATATATATGCCACAACTTGATATACTCATACCACCCTTAGTGGTTTAAGGGAAGCTCAACTAACCATTGGTTACCTTGGTGAACTGCCTTTGATCATAAAAGCACTTTATCAATGTAACACTTCTATGATATTCAGAACTCCTATGTGAAACAATGTGGAAGTGAACCAAAATAATCCACAATAGAATATCCCACCCCATGTTCAATTTCAACAAGCTTTCTATATCCCTAGAGATAATATGTCGCTCTAGCCAAGTACAAATTAGGTTAGACCTCCAAGACAAAAGATGTTGGATCCACATCCTAAACCTGATACAACCAAGACCTATTTTGGGTGGATAGGCCTATTTATATAAAGCTTTATCTTGAATGACTTGAAAGGCTAGTTCCACTCTCCATAAGTTACAAGACTTTGAAGTTTTCTACCTTATTTTGGGAAGACAAAATGTTAATTATGGTTCATATTAGAAGTTTTGGCATAAAATGTGTGATGGAACCAAAATGAGTTCCATATTATTGTGACAAATTATACCAATTAACAAATTCTTGATTGAGAAACAAAGTTTCTTGGGTAAAAAATGAAACAGTTAGAACAAAGAGAGAGAGAGAGAGAGAGAGAGAGAGAGAGAGAGAGAGAGAGAGAGAGAGAGAGAGAGAGAGAGAGAGAGAGAGAGAGAGAGAGAGAGAGAGAGAGGAGAGAGAAAGAAAGGAAAGAATAAAGAAGAAAGAAGGAGAAAGGATTTGTGGGCAACAATTTTCTATTCACTTTCTAATTTAGGATTTACATATGATTACAAATGAATAACACAATTGACCTATCTCAATAACCTGAGAGATCTAGTCTATTTATAGACTAACTAGATAACTTACAATACAAACTAACTAAACAATTGGATCCTTAACACAAAACCCAATTTGACATTATAATTTCGACAATACATAGTAGAATTGTCTTCTACTATAATATGTAACACTTGGACATCAGCATCTGAGCCATCTCCGACTTCATGTTTAACTCCTGTCAAAACCTGAAAGTTATCCCTGTTGACAACATCCCCGTCGGCAACTTTAAAGTTCAATCCAATATCTCACAAATCTCCATCTTGGAACAAACTCTACAATGATAGGAATATTCTAGCTTTCATCATGCGACTTTATCTACTGCATACAGTGGAAAAACTTGCAGCTAGACAATGTCTTAGTGATCATATCAACAACATTATCATTCATCAAAACCTTTAGTACTTGAACTTCTCCACGCTCGATTATCTCTTTGACGAAGTGCATCCTTACATCGATGTGCTTGGTTCGCTCATGATATGTTGAATTCTTCGATAGGTGTACTGCACTTTGACTATCACATTTAACAGTGATAACTCGACCTTGAAGTTTCAACTCCTTTGCAAAACCTTCAAGCCATAATGCTTCTTTCACAGCTTTACTGAGGCAATATATTATGCTTCAGTGGTTGATAAGGCAACAACCTTCTGAAGTGCTGCTTTCCAACTGATCAACATGCCGAACATAATGAACACATATCCATAAATAGATTTTCTGGAATCCATACAACCTGCATAATCAGAGTCGATAAATCCTTCAATTTCGACTTTTCTATCATCACCACAGGCTCCACCATAAATCAAGACTCGACTAAGAGACCTATTTATGTATCTGAGAATCCACTTTAAATCTTACCATTGTGCCTTTCCAGGACTCGCCATATACCTACTTACAAGGCTCACTCCATACGCTATGTCTGGCCTCGTACAGACCATAACATACATAAAAGAACCTACTATACTAGCATATAAAATTCTACTCATATAGTTTCTTTAAGCTTTAGTACTCAGGATTTGAGTAGTACTAAGTGTTGCACCCCAAAATTTGCCCAACATTTCTTTACCTAGCTTATGTTTCATTTCATTCACATTAGCATTATCATTTGCATTTCATTGACATGTATGCAGGAGACCAAGAGGTATGATTGACAATAAAGGGCTACACAAGAGTGTGAAGCTAGCTAAGAAGGTTATTCAAGTGTTCAAGAGTGGATATCCTTGTCAGAGAAATTAAAAGATCCCTAGAGAGACTGGTTGAAACCAAGAGTGTGTGCCTCCTAACTTGAGAGTTGTGGGAGCTCCTCAGATGATTCTGAAGCCTTGAATGTGGACTTGAAGCCTTGAAAAAGCTCATGAGAAGTGTTTAAGGTCACTTTGAGGCCTAGACAGGTCATTGTGCAAGGTTAAGAAGACTCAGCCATGAGTGGTGCAATTAGGGTTTGACTGGGTCAACCCTAGGTCAACTGATGATTTGAAGGAGGTTGAGACCTAACTCAAAGGCCATGTGGTCATGGATTGATGCATTGAGATGCTATAAGGATGATTCCAAGGTTAACTCATCATGATTGAAGAGTTTGATAAGTTTCAAGCTAGGGTTTCTAAGGCTTGACAGTGTAAAATCCCCTAGTTTGACCCCTATCTTCAAGGCAATGTAGCTCAAGATGTGATTGTCATCTCATCTTAACCCCAACATGATTGTTGTATATAATGATCTTAGATTTAATTTGAGTACTAGAAGTCCTTGATAGGATTTGTAGAACTCAAGTTATGACTTTGACAAGTTACAGGTCATCTGAGGTATGTGAATTTGGGGGCTTGAAAGTTGTCCAACTTGCATGAAACCTTTGCCCTAGAAGGATGATTCCTATGAACTTTTGGTCAACATGAATGTTGTTCCTTATCCTCTTAGCTTTCTAGAGAGTACTAGAAGTCCTTGATAGGATTTGTAGAACTCAAGTTATGGCTTTGACAAGTCAAGGGCATTTTGGTCATTTGGAGATTATAGGTCATTTCAACCATAAGGCCATAACTCCTATTTCCAAGCTTCAAATGGGAAAATGTTCAACATCAAACTTGTTCAAAATGATATTTTAAGGCTAGTAAAGAGGTCATGAGATGTTGGAATTGCTTGTACCTCAAAGTTGCAAAAATGGCCTAAAATAAGGGTATAAGTTAAATGAACCAAAAATGGAAATTGGTATTCTTGACCTACATGTCCAAACCAAGGCATGTAATATATCATTTTGACTCTAAAACACATTTTAAGAACATTGGTTTAGCCACATTTTTGAATTGAAGTGTAATTTGTGGACTTGCTTTGAAAAGTAGTTACTTACATCTTAAGTAACCATTGCCAAACCCAAATTCAAGGCATGATCAAGGTCCCTTGCAAGCCAAACACTTCCAAAATGTCATGAGGGGAGAAATTGGAAGGAATTGAGAATGATTTCAAGCTGTTAGCAGAGTTGTGCATACCATGGCATATCATGAGAATTCAAGTGACATGAGAAATTGAATCTCTCATTAGAAGGATCTAGAGCTTTCTAGATCATCCCTACACACTCTATATATTGAATAGAAGTGGTTCAGATCGTTTTTTGGTGATGATTGAGAGATAAAACTGAGCTTGCACTTTGAACTTTCTCATTGCAAATCAAAATCGGTTACAAGGTTAGAGGCCATTTTAGTCCAAGAAATGGATCTCAATAGCTTGCTCTGAGGTTGGTGATCAATTCCAGATCAAATTCAAGGCACTGTGGTGGAAGAATCGTGTAGTAGCCATTGGGGAGTGAAGCTTGCAACTCAGAATCGGATTTGATAATTTAAGAAGATTCAACTCTTTTCTTTGCATACAGAAGATTGATTGTGATTCAGTGAAGGATTCTGCAAGTTCTTGAAGGCTGATTTGAAGATTCAACCCTTCTGTTTGCTCAAGTTTACCAGGTATGCAACTCTTGTGCTATGGCTTAAATTAGGTAGAATTAAGATGAATTGTTATGGTAGATGCATAGTAGAATGGTGTAGGAAGATTTCTGGATCATCAATTTGGAGATTAGTGACCAATTAGAGTTCATGGAATTTTCGGTTGAGATTGTTATTCTTGGATTCTTGAACTGTTAGCATGATTAAATGGCATAGGAAGATTCCTTGTGAAAATTGGAGTGAGTTTCATGTAGAGACCTCTTGGAATGGAGGCCTGTGGAGAGAGTTAGGGTTGGGGACGATGACCGGAGCACCACCGGCGATGGCCATGGCTGCGCGCGTATTTCAGGATTTCAAATGAAGAAGATGACTTGATAGCCATCAGATTAGGGTTGAACTTTGACTGAGGGCATGATCCAATGGCCACGAATGTTTCTCATTTTGTGAAGGATTCTGAACTAATGTGAAACGCGGCGTTTCACTTAAGTTGTGTTTTGGGCTTAATGCATTAGCTGCTAACCACACCCCCTTTTTGGGCCCAACCCTGAATTGAACTGATTTTGTTTACTACCTGCACCGTGTGTTTGTTCATTTTATTTTGATTTTCTTTAATTTTTCATTTTATACATGGTTATTGATTAAATCATAAAAAATGGAAAAATAATTCAATTGATCCCATTCTTTTTGCATTGGATTCATGATAGGGTCTAGTATTTTTTAGATAAAAAATATTATTATTTCATGTGTTTTCTGATTTTATGGGAATTTTTACATTTTAATTGATATTAAAATAGTCATGTTTGATACTTGATTTTGTGGAATTTTGTGTGATCATGTGATGATGATTCTGATCTTGATTTTTTGTGAGTAGTTAGAATAGATATGCATACTTCCCATAGATTTTTCTCACATTTTTGTGATGAACATAAGTGGTAGTTTAGGTTGAAACCTTTAGATGCTCCATTTTTAGGGTTTATGGTTGATACCTTGTGATCTAGATTTTATTTTTTGTAACTAGGTGGATGATTCAACCTCTGATTTTTGTAGGGTATATTCATGATTGAATTAGGATCCCTTAGAATTTTTTGTAGGAATTTTCAATATAGTTTTCTATTTTTGCTTGATTTTAGTTTAGGTGTTAGTTTTAGGTGATTCTGAGGCACTAATTCAACTAGATTGACTTCTTTAGTTCCCTTAGATTAGGGTTTTGCTTTGCTTGCTCTTGGGTGATGATGAAGACAAGTTGAAGATGCATTGGATTGCTTGAAGAGGCTTGGATTTGAAGATCTTCCCTTCTTTTGGTGTAGTTTGATTAGGTATTAAGATTAGGGTTTTGTAGGCAGAGCTTCCAGATAGTTCTCTTTCTTCATAAACATGGAATATGTTGATCAATTCCATTATTCCCTATGATGTAAGGTCCCTTGTAAAGGCATCATCCCTCCTTTGGTAGGATGTGTGGCTCTTTGCAAATTGGTAGAACCTTTGAGGGTCCTTTTCTCTGATGATAGGAGGCTTAGTGGTGACCTTTGGTCTTCACTCTGCTACCAATCATCCAAACTTTGCTCTTGATAGATGCATCTTTATCCCTTGTTAAAGGATGGAGGTCCTTGCTTGAAGAAGATTGAAGGATGGAGTTGATACTTCTTGGTGTTTGAAGACTACTCTGAGAAGCTGAAGCTTGTAGATGAAGAGGAACTAGGTGATACTGGTAAAGAAGAGAGAGCTGAGGCTTGAAGAACAAGTTGACACTTATGAAGAGGATTCAATTGAGATTGAGTGAAGAGATGAGGCTTGAAGAATAAAGGATAAGCTGATATTTATGTTGATGCATTGAGAGCCTGAAGAAACAAGTTGATACTTGCAGTTAGGAATGGAGCCTGAAGGTGGAATGGACTGGAGGGCTGAAGCTTGAGGAAGAAAGAATAAGTTGATACCTATGTTTGGTGTATTGAAAACTTGGAGAAGCAAGTTGATACTTGCTATTGAAGATGATAGCCTTGAAGGGTAGGTGAGGTCTGAAGGCTGAATTACTGAAGAGTTGAAGCTTGAAGTTGTAGGGGTGGTTGATCTGCTTTCTTTTCTGTCTGTTTGCTTGCTGTGCAACTGTATTGCTGTGACTTGTTTGATTTGCTTGATGCATTAGAATAAGTTCATGTTTAGATTGTGTTAAGCTAGGAGCATGATTGCACTAGGGGTTGAGTTGCTCCCTCTGCTTGTATTTTTACTGTGTGGCTTTGCTTGCGGGTATTCGGTAGAGCCCTGCTCCCTTGCCTATGTGGTTTGTGTTGCTTGATAGCATTCCATTTCTTCTGTATGATTGCAGTTGCTCATCATCTTGCTTGATAGCATGTTTTATTTTGTTTCTCTGTATGATTGCAGTTATTCATATCTGGCTTGAGGTTGAGATGAGCTTGTGGAGGCTGATGCCCCACACACATTTCCTCTCCTCACTTGCATTGCATGCATTTTACAGTCGTTTACTGTTTACTGTTGAAACTGATGCTTTATCTGTTTCTGTTTATCATTGACATGATCCCCTAGGAATCTCATTTCCTTTGATAAGGAAGTGATGATTAGAACTTTAGGTTGAAACCTATGCATGATAACTTCTAGGAGTTCCCTGTTTCAAACCTCAACCATAGGATGAATCCTTGGCGTGACAACATTAGGACTTGATAGTCTCCCCTTAGTTGAACCTGTTCGTTCTCTTCTCATCTCAAAACAAATCCAAATACAGTAATAAAGGTTAACTGACGTCGTACGTTACGAGCCTTAAGCTATCTGAGAAAGGATTGTTGGAGAGTTTCTTTTCAACAGTCTGGATGTTTAGTATGGCACCCTTTGGGTGACATGCGACGCATTCACTTTCAGGTCATAGTCTCTAGTGCGATGCTAGTTGCAAACATCCATAAAAAACAGTTCTTCCGTAAAAGACAGAAAACAAACTTCAAACCTTTTTGCCCCGTGGGCCCATAAGTCAAAGGAAGCTTTTCTGAAGAAAAGAGTGTCGTTAACTCCTAGTTCTACCGCAAACAGGCTTTGTCCCTAACTGCTGGAACTGTTTGTTAACCCTACTCGATAAAACTGATGAATCTGAATTCCCGTAATCCGTAATATCCCGAACTACGTAAGCTCTGATCTCTCATGCCTGTGTGAGAGTACGTAGGCACAATACTGACGTATTGGCGAGCCACCTTCCCCGTAACCCGTAGTTAGTCGAACTACGTTGACTCTGATTTCTCATTCTCTGATGGGAATACGTAGGCATAAAGTGTGACGCTTTGCCGAGTCATTTTCTTTTCTTTTTAAGCCAGCCTTGATAGGTAGATAGATAAACCAACCCGCCCAGTAAACACAACAAGCATGGATCCCATCGAGTACGATGGACGTGAGGGGTGCTAATACCTTCCCCTTGCGTAACCGACTCCCGAACCCAGACAACGGTTGCGATGACCTTGTCTTATACCTTTTCGTCAGGTTTTTTCCAATCGTTTCCTTTCCCGTTCTGAGGGATAAATAACGAAAGGTGGCGACTCTTCTATTTTGCCGGCACCTTATTTTTGCGGAAGCGACACTAAGCTTAAACCGAGGATTTGTCAGAGTCACAACAGGCTTTGAATTTGAAATACCAAACTTGTCGAGAATGTTCCGTAGGTATGTCTTTTGAGATAAGCATAACTTTGACTGCTTTTTATCTCTCCGGATGTCAATCCCAAGAATCCTGGTGGCAGCTCCCAGATCCTTTATTTCGAACTCCTTACTAAGTTCAACCTTCACCTTCATTACATCCTTGACGTTGTTGCTAGCTATGAGGCTATCATTCATATAAAGCAACAAAATAACAAGTGAGTTTCCAGGTCAAAATCTGAAGTAAACATAGTGATCAAATTGGCTTCTAGTTAAACCAATGTGTGCCATAAACTTGTTGAATCTTCTATTCCACTATCGAGGAGATTGTTTTGGGACATACAAAGACCTATTTAGCTTTCACACATAATCTTCCTTATCCTTTTTTGCATACCCTTCAGATTACCACATTAGGATCGTTTCATCTAGATCACCATACAGGAAGGTTGTCTTGACATCCATTTGTTCAAGTTCCAGGTCGAACTTCGCCATAATGGCTAATAATATTCAAATGGATTTATGCTTTACAACAGGTTAAAACACATCATTGAAGTTAACACATTATTTTTAATGGAATCCCCTAGCAACCAACATTGCCTTAAAGCGCTTCGACATCACTCCTTTGATTCCTCCCTTAACCTTGAAAATCCACTTACATCTGACTAACCGGGCTCTTACAGGTTTCTCAATCGGCTCCCAAGTGTTATTATCATGAAGATATTTCATCTCGCCATCCATGGATTTTTGCCATTCAGTCTTATTTCGACTTCTCATAGCTTCCTTGTAGTTTATAGGTTCTTCCTCAAGTACCTCACTTGCATAGATTAAGGCAAACGCTATAAGATCTGCACAAGTTTCTGAGGTGCCTTGATGACTCTTCTCAACCTATCTCTTGCCAGTAGGTAGTCATCGACAGTTTCATCAGTCTCTTCAGCATCTTGCTCTTCTTCTTCGACTACATCTGGGTTATAAACTTCAGCATCACTATGCTCCACCTCAACAGGAATCTCTACATGTTCCAGCTTCTCTTCAGAGATTTCTGCACTTTGACTAGCATTACTAGTTTTCTTAAAGGCCATCTCGACTTCATTGAAAACTACATCACACCTTGTGATACATCTTCTGTAACCTGTTTTTATGCACCACATCCTATAGCTTTTGACTCCCTCAGGATATCCAAGGAACATGCATCTCAGAGCTTTAGGTTCGACCTTGTCTTACCTAATGTGAGCATATACGAAACAACCAAATACTCTCAATTTGTCGAGATCTGGTGGTTGACTCGACCAAACTTCTTCAAGTGTCTTCATTCCCAAGGCAGTCGAGGGACATCTATTTATCAGATAAGTTGTTGTCGAAATAGCCTCTGCCCAAAACACCTTCTCCATTCTAGCACTAACCAACACGCATCTAACCCTTTCAAGGATTGTTCGATTGAATCTCTCAGCTAAGCCATTTTGTTGAGGAGTACATGCTACAGTCTTATGCCTTGTAATCCTAGACTCGACTCAGTAATTGTTGAAAGCTTCATTGCAGAACTCAAGGCCATTGTCGGTTTTCAACCTCTTAACCTTTTTACCTATTTGAGTTTCGACCAGAACCTTCCAACTTTTGAAATTCTTAAAAGTTTCATCCTTAGTCTTCTAAATGAATACCCATAATTTTCTGGAATAGTCATCAATTATGGATAGAAAATACCTTGCACCTGAATATGAATGATTCATTGCAGACCCCCAAAGATCAGCATGAATGTAATCAAGGGATCCATGTATTCTTTGTTTACCTTTGTTAAACTTTATCCTACAGGATTTACCAAATACACAAGGTTAAAAAAAACTCAAACTTCTTGACTTTGTCACCACCTAGCAGGTTCTGTTTCCCCAGTTCGACCAGGCCTCTTTTGCTGACATGGCCCAATCTCATGTGCCATAATTCTGTCTTCGACAACGGTTTCAGGGATGCAAAATATGCTAACCCATTTACAACCTCAGCCTCAAGGGTATACAAACTTTATTTCTTCACGCCTCTCAATACTTCCTTCGACCCCTTCATGACTTTCAGGATACCTTGCTGTCCTTTGAAGACATATACTTTCTTATCGAATTCACCAAGAGAAATCAAATTCCTCTTAAGGTCAGCCACATACCTAACACCATTCAATAGCCTTATTGACTTATCATGGAGATTGAATCTCACAGATCCAATACTTATAATATTACAAGCTTTATTGTTCCCCAACAACACGAATCCACCATCTTGATCACATAATTCTTCAAACACATTCTTGTTTTGAGTCATATGTCAAGTACACCCTGAATCCATAATCCACTATTTACAAGAGTTGCTTCTCTACACCACAAGGACATTAGATGATTCATAATGATCTTGCACAATAGCTGCATTTCCATTGTCCTTAACTCAATGATTATTCAAGCGCTCAGGACAGACCTTTCTTGTGTGACCCTCCTTATTATAGTGATAACACTTAATACCAGAAATATCACCATCATAAGAACTCTACTGAGTTTTACCTTTCTTCTTCTCAAACCTACCATCTCTCTTCGAGGATTTCCCCTTTACGGACAACCCTTCGCCAATTGATGATGATGGTTTCTACTCCTTTCTTTTGTTCAAATCCTTCGAATACAAGGATGCTTGAACTTCTTCAAAGGTCAGGGACTCTCTTCCATACAAGAGGGTTTCTTTGAAGTGAGCATGCAACTTAGGTCAAGAACACATCCATAACAACGCTTGATCTTCGTCATTGATGGTAACATCAATATTTTCAAGATCAAGAATCAGTTTGCTAAACGTATCCAACTACTCCATCAATGCTTTATCTTCATTCATCTTGAATGAATACAAAAATTGCTTCAAGTACAAACGATTCACCAAGGACTTTGACATATATAATCCTTCGAGTTACAGCCAAACACCAGCGGCCGTCGTCTCCTTTGAAACCTGCTTGAGAATCTTATCACAAAGACTCAGAACAATTACAATGTGGGCTTTCTCGATCATCATTGTCTTATCCTTCTATGTCAACGAAGCATCCATGGTATTTCCTCCCTTTAACGCATCTAGAAAACCCTGTTGAACAAGAATGACTCGCATCTTCAAGCGCCATAAACCAAAATCATTAACTCCGATGAACTTATCAATTTCAAACTTTATTGATGGCATCTTCTCCATGCTCAACGCACCAGTTTGTTGTGACAAATGATGCCAATTAACAAATTCTTGATTGAGAAACAGAGTTTCTTGGGTGAACAATGAAGTAGTTAGAATAGAGAGAGAGAGAGAGAGAGAGAGAGAGAGAGAGAGAGAGAGAGAGAGAGAGAGAGAGAGAGAGAGAGAGAGAGAGAGAGAGAGAGAGAGAGAGAGAGAGAGAGAGAGAGAGAGAAGAAGAAAGAATAAAGAATAAAGAAGGAGAAATGATTTTTGGGCAATTGTACTTTCTCATTTAGGGTTTACAGATGATTACAAATGAATAACCCAATTGGCCTATCTCAACAATCTTAGAGATCTAGCCTATTTATAAACTAACTAGCTAACTTACAATACAAGCTAACTAAATAATTGGATCCTTAACACAAGACCCAATTCGACATTACAATTTCGACAATACATATTAGAACTGACTTCGACGATAATATGTAACACTTAGACATCAGCATGTGAACCATCTTCGACTTCATGTTTGACTCTTGTCAAAACCTGAAAGTTATCCCTGCTAACAACATCCTCGTTGACAATATTAGAGTTCGATCCAATATCTCACACATATATTATGTTTCTTCCCTTTATTCATTTATAGAATCAATATTTTTGTGGTATTATTCTCTCCCTAACCTCAATATAAACTTAGGTAGACATGGAGAAGTGTTCTTATGACAACTTATACTCAATATAAACCTAAGACAACACGTGGATCAATCAAAAACTGCCTTTTTAGATAGGTTTAGAAAGAATTCTGGAAAATTCATAGTCAAGTTACTCGACGTTTAACCCCCATCAACCAAAATCATAAATACAAACCCATGGCTAAAAGAAAAAAATGGATTGACATGTTTTTCATGTTGTAAACAAACTAGCTTCCAACATACGTCAATCCATTCATACAAGAAAGGAAGACATAATTTTCTTACCGAGGAGTAGGCCCGTGTGTAATACCCTAAACCCCGAACACATAATTTATAAATAATGCGGAATTATAAAATACAAAGGGTGTTACATTTCTAAACATAACATTCTCAATCCATAATAGCAACGAAAAATAACCTTCAACACAACTCCAATTGTCTCATGAATAAAAAACCACTTCATTTAATCATAAAATAGTTAATTCAACAACTTGAAAAAAAATATAATAAGGTATTCTCAACCCAACGTTACAGTATCAGTGCGACACGCAGAAAACTAAACAACACAACATGATAAACAATGAATAAGGCTAATGATGCCATCCTCCAAAACAAGCAACAAATGATGCTCTTCATTCTCTACCTGAGTATCTACACAAGAGGTGTATAGGACAACACAAAAAATAGAAAGGGGTGAGAATACATTTACATATGTTAACAGTGCATAAAATGACAAGGATATTACAATAACATAAATTAATTAACGAATGTGATTATATATGCAATGTATTCATATCCTCTACTCCCATGCACATGATACCGATAATTCGGATATTCAGAGGTGAGTGTTACTAAAACATCCAACTCGTCACTTGGATCGAAGTCCTACTCGTCACTCGACCAAAATCCTACTCGAAACTTGATCGGGGTGTTACACCATGCGTGTTCTCCATCATTTATATTGATGAATTTGGCAATGATATGTTAATTGATGCCTCAACAAATATCCTAGAAATTAAGATCCTGAAAAATAAGTTATATTTGTTTCCTGTCCAAAAGAATATTAAAGGGAATGGAACTAATTCTTTAAAAGATATAATAAAACACACCTTTAATATTATAAAAAAGAACACAATGTTTAATTATCTACTTAAAATAAGCATATTCAACTATTAGATGTCATAATACCCCTTCAATCGATGAAATCAAAAGAAAGAAGTATTTCATATAACACAACTCCTACAACCAGACAACGACTAACTGTGTTGTTTTCCAAATGGCCATTAAAAACTTCATCAAGAAGTCATTTTTAAGTTGGGTAATAAAGGGGCGACAAAGATGGTCGTTGATACCAAACTTTTCCTAAGCATGAATATAACCATGATATCTTTTTCACAACCTACTTGGTTCAAGATGGATGAGAGGAATTAGAAGAGGATGAAGCAAGTATGACAACCTAAAATCAGGTAAGCTAAATCCCTACTAGGAGATATCTATATGGATGAGGTATCCATGATTAAGTAATTGCCCACTACATTGGTCACAATGCATGGTAGCTATGAAATTAACAATTCACATGTGATTAGAAAACTCACTCAAATCCTATTGAAATTAAATGTTGTCATGCAAAGTTTTATGTCTTTTAATGATTCATACCTCGTCACTGCGGGGCAAGGTCAAGCAATTGTCCTTACCCATAATTTAGAAAATGCATGTGCCCAAAGGAGAAAAAAGGGTGCCCATAGTTACCATATATGAATGACTTTATTTGCTTAGTATCATTATCAAAGACAAATTGGAAATGATGAACCAAAGAATCGTAAAATTTCAAGCTTGAAACACCTTTTCTAGCCATCCTTACTAAAATTCGAAAGATGAGATATCAGATAAGCCAGCCTATACATAAGATGAATCAAACTCTATAGCTCATTGCTAAAATCCAAGACTAGTGCAAGAAGAACATATTTTTGCCAGAGGTGATATAGGTTCTAGATAAAATGTTCTATTTGGTTAAGAAATATGTACAATTTGATGACTATAGCAATGCTAAATCATTATTTTCTAATAAGGAAAATCATAATGTGCAAGAAAAGGAAGTAGAATAATGTAAATAGCAATGATATAGAATGTTGGGATTGAGTATGCAATAATTTTAACCTTCAATACATATTACCACATATTTCCAGCGATGTTGAAAACTGAACTGACTCAACAGAAACCCGTTAATTGAACCTAACCAAACTGAAAAACCGCAAATGACTGCATTTGCTTCAAATGTGTTTGAGCCATTTTTAACAAAACCACATAGTTTGATTCAGTTTTTTGTTTGTATTTTTCAAACCAAATTGAACAAATCAAACTTCATTATGTTACAACCCAAACTTCACTTAACCCACATCCAACCCAAAGCCAAAACTATTATGCCTTAGCCTTACAATTACAAACAATTTTCTCTTTCCCACTCTTAGAATTTCAGCTCCAACCTTCTCAAATCTCTCATAGCAGTATCACACTTTATTTTCATCTTCTTCGCCAGGTATACCTTGCATCATCTTCTCTAATCTCTCATCTCATATGTTCATTCTTTTTCACCTTCTCATTTTTATGCTAATATTGTCTCTTCCAATTTCAGGTTTACCATACCTCTTCTTCTCTAATTTGTCATCTCCTATGTTGTTTCTATTTCATATTTTCTAATCTCTTACCTCCTTTGTTTTTTTTTCTTTCTGTTTCATTATAATATTTTTGGTATTATTTTATTCTACTATTTATGTTTTTATTCCACTTGTGTCTAATATGACTTTTGTATTTTAAATGAGAAGTTATTATCCAAATATGATGAATTCTATTGTTATTTGGTTAGGTGTGAAAAATGATTTAGGTGTTTTGAAAAAGTTTTATGTTCATAAAAATAAAATAAAGTAGAATAATAGAAATAATAGTGATAAAGAACGTTGGGGTTAAGTGTGCAATTATATAATGTCATGCATATTAGGTGACTAATTATGCTCATTTTAAACTTAATACATAACATCCCTCATTGTCAAGGTCAAGGTTTATTAAGAAAAGGTGTGAAGTTTGAAAGCATAAAGGTTTTGAAATAGATAGAAGTTTTGAAAATTTAAGAAGTGGAAAGAAGATGAAGAGACTATCCTAAAATATAAAGTAAATGGTCTCATTGTCAAGTAGCCCAAGAGAAAGCCTTTGTATGTGCAAGTGTACTAACCACAAGAAGAAGCAAGCATTTGACATTAGTCAAAACCAGCATTCCTTTTCCTTTGGATTGAGCCACAAGATGAGCGAGCAACAAGCACAGATGAATATTAAAGAAAAATCAGATGGACAATTAAGGCCACCAAGCCATAAATAACATCTAAGTCTTGAGTTGAGGATCAAAAATCTCAGATGAAGCACTATGTCTCAGATGAATTACAAGGCATCATATACCACTCCAAGGAAGTGAAAAAACACCAAGTCCTAAGGTCCATGGTCCAAAGTACTCCTCACGCAAGGGATAGCAACATAAAGTCCACAAGAGCAGATTAATGTTTTTTAGGGTTTTAATCATTTTATCATGTTTTTGTGCTTTTGAACTAAGAAAATCAATAAAAGAAAAAAATAAAAAGAAAAACAAAATAAAAGTAAATGACAATGAAAGTAAAGATATAAACTAAATGATATAAAAGTAAAGACATAAACTAAATGACATAAATGTAAAGAGTATAAAAGTAAGAGTTAGATGTTAGCACAATTAATATGTCAATTTTAGTGTCAATGAGAATCTAATCGAGTCATGACAACTTAACACTATGTTAAGCAATCATAAGCGGATTTATGTAGAAGTCACACCTATATTAGGTCGGTCAATAACAATTTATGTGTCAACATGTTAGAGAACTAACACAAAGTTAGCCTTCTAAAATAATATAACACAATAGTCAAAACAAAATAAAAAAGAAGAAGAAGATGAAGAAGGAGGAGACGAGATCTAAGTCAAACATGTTGGGATCATCTATCAACAAGCCAAATACTCAAAATGTGGTCCAAACAAAGGATAACCTATCTTTGATGCAAAATGTCAAAAATGATCAGATGATGATTTATTAACAAGTTTGAACCATAGAAGATTGAATCAACCAAAGAACCAATAAATCAAGGACTTGAAAGGTTGAAAATATGTTCAACTAAGCAATTAACAAGAGCCAAGATCAAGGCAAGCAAAATATTGAATAAAAAAACAATAAAAATGATTTTAAAAATGATTTAAAATGGAAATTAAATGCAAAATACCAAAGAGGTATCAAAACATCAAATAAATGGCAAAAAATTAGAAAAGTCAAGAATATTACAAGTAATGAGATCTCAAAAGTTGGAACCCAAAAGGTTTGAAAATGGTTTTAAAAAAAATTAAATGCAAAAAAAGAGAGAAAAAAACAAATAAGTTCTACAAATGATTTTAAAAAATAAAATCCTATAGAAAATATTTTTTAGGATTTATGAAAAAAAATTGGAGTCAAAAAGAAGTTAGGAGCTATTTTTAATTATTTTTTAAAGAAGAAGGAATTTAAAAACTAATTAAAACAAGTAAAAAAGCCTGAGCCATCATATCTGATTACTAAAGTCCAAGTCATTAGATCACATGGTCAAGAATTAAAGTCAAAGCCTGCTCACCATAGGATCATTGCACCAGAGTGCAACAATCAAAGGAATTAAAAAAATGCGCGTCAGACCTTGATTGGTTGAATTCAAACTTTTCTAGCAAAATTCAAAAATGGAGGGAGACGTTGCTTATCTTTCAACCTCAAGCTAGGTTAAACCATGACCTCTGCAACTCGAAGATTCCAGCCAAAACAAACATGTGTTTCAACTATCTTCCTTCATCGTTGTTATCTCTACACTCAGGTGCCATTAACTGGCCCTAAATGTGCAGAATTCAAGCCAAAACCAAATGAACCCTAAATATTTAGAACAAAATTAAACGCTAAAGGTAAAAGATAAGCGTACAAAGATATAGGGCATTTGATTAGCGAAGCAAGACAAATCAAATGGTAACTCGTTTGTGCAGTAACTTTACTTAAACTACCTTGTCCAAATCGATGCTCGAGATTGAAGATGGTGAAAACGGTTAAAGCAATTCACTTAATCTCAAGGCTTATTTTCAATTGGAGAAGGTTTAAAGGATGCTAGTGAAGCTTTCTGGGAAAAGAAATGAGATCAAACAAGCTTGGTTTAGTGCAACCGTTAACTGGTTTTGAAGTGAAGTTGCAGAGAATATGGCAGGGCTTTGTGGCTTCCTAAGCTTGTAAAATAAGGGAGAAGCTTGCCCTATTTATAGGGAAGGATGAATGATGCTTTCACGTGTGAATTGAGCAAGACTCATGTGGGTTTGGATCTAAAATTATGAACTATAAGCTTGATCCAAGTGAGATATGAAATGCGTGAACAAGTGAGGTGGCGTAGTCGTTTTACACACATTTTGCTTTTTTTTTACATCAATGAATCAATTACACATGTGTTTGGTGGTCCCATATGAAGTTGGCACGAACTTTGTGACCTGAAACTTGCGCAAGAAGCAGAGCTCATGAAGTCATGTTTGAAGCCACGCCAAATGAAATTGGCTCGTGCATTTTGGATTTATTTGTGCTAAATGTTCCTTGCATTGCAAAGAGTTCAATGCAAAAAGAATCACATCAAAAGGATGACTAGATTACAAATGGTGTGATCTAAAAGTTGGGATCATGTCCTGCAATTCTAGGTCAGGAATTAGGTCGACCAGGTCTTGGGCCTACTTTTGTGCAGACATGAGCAACTGAGCAAATCCCAAAATTAATGGACTTAGGGGTTGAATTGATGTTTGACCCTTGAAATAAAGTTGTATAGGAGTTCACATGTGACATTTGGCTGAAAGAAGATTCTAAAAATGTTGAAAAATGATAAAGTTATGGTGTTTTGACCAAGTGACATGCCATACTTGATTTTAGGCCAACCAAACATGTGCCAGCTTGAGGTTTCTTGCCATTTCTTGCATCCAAAGGCCCATTAATGAACACTTGGACACCAAATGAGGGAAACTTGATTGCCTCTTTGAATGATCTTGGGTGATTACTTGAAAATTGAATGAAGATGACATAGAACACATGACCTATACTTGAATGAACTTTGAAATCATGCACCAAATTTGAACTTCTCTTGATCCCATGATATTGAATGAAGCTTGACATGCATATGACTTAAGATTATAGGCCGTGCTTTGAAATGAAAGCTCTTGTGAATCATTTGTTGACTAAGACTTTGACTTTAGACACCAAAACCCTAATTTAGAAACCAAACTTGATCCTTTGATTGCAAGCCCCTACCTTGTACAATAAGAAAAGGAAACAACACGTTTTTTTTTTGTATTTTGAATAAGGTTAGGAATGTTATAATGTAAGTAAGCAAAAGGGTAACAAGAGAAAAAAGAATGCTTGGTGATCTCCCACAAAGACAAACCCAAAGATATAAAGGTTATGAGGATACCATGCTTGTGATTTTGATGAGATGCAAATGATATGATAGATGGAATCTTAGGGGTAAAAATTAGGGTATAACAATAGATAATTCTTTATGTATAAATCTAACAACACCTTTCATCATCATCTATATCCACATATCATGTTATAAACTGTCGTTTAAGGAATAATCACAAACATAATACAAATATAACATTATTTAAAATTAAGATAAAAAATCAAATATGCTTGATAGATTAATCTAGGCATAACATCATGATCATGTCAAGTGCATAAAGTACATGATAATGTGCAAACCTAACCCAAACAAGAGATAACTTAGCTATGTATGACGATGGTAGCTAGATAAAAGGTGAAGAAGCAAGACCTTCTTTTGACAGTCTAATATTCCTATTTGGTTCTGTTTTTACATAATGAAATTCAATACGACATATTGAAACTTATATTTTTGCTACTTTATTCTGTTACGTTTTATAGTTCATATAATGGACTTACACTTTAGCTAATTAGTCCAATCATCTAATATGATGTAAAATGTGTAATTAGAAAAGTGAATAAATATGAGACTAGATTTTGCTCTTATTTTATCTAATACTAATATGACTTTACAATTAGTTTATATAAGACCCAACATTGGAGTCTCTGTTATCCTAAGATGGGGTTTACTCAGACTTGGTAACAACTATGAAAACGTGTAAAATGAAAGACATACGTAAATTAAAAAAAAAAAGCGAATAAAAGAACTCAACTAAAAAAAAAGCAAATAAAAGAAATGATTAGATAATCCTAATTATATTGAACAAGAAAACTTTGTAAAAAATTTTTATAACAACAAAGAACAAAACTAAAACTCTAAGAGTGTGTTTGGATGATGTAATTGAAATTTTTTAAGGAATTTAAAATTTTAAGCAATTTAAATTATTTAATTAAAATTTATTCATTTTTAAATTCTTTTGTTTAAATGGAGTACTAAAATTATTCATTGTTTAAGTTTTGGGGTTATTTTTATAAATTTAAATTTTTGTCCAAATCTTAAATTTACAAATAGGGACCAAATTGTAACTTTAAAAATTTTAAAGGGATAAATTTTTAAAATTTTTAAATTATAAAGGTCAATTTGCAATTTTTTGAAAATTTTAAAGGCCAATTTATAAATTTTGGAAAATATGAAATATAACTTGCAAAATTTGAAATAACAATAATATCCAACTTGACATTCACATTCTATGGAATATGAGAGGAATTTCAATTTTTTGATTTTAGGTGTCATTTTAAAATCATTAAATTTAACTTGGCTTAATACTCTTTTTGGTCTCGTATCTTTACCTCGAGGTTCACTTTGCTCCCTTAACTTTTAAAAAGTTCATATTGGTCCCTTAACTCTTCAAAACGTTCCAAATTAGTCCTTTTTGTCTAATTATCGACAAATTTAGCTACTGATTTTTGAATTTTTCTGTCGCTAATAGGCCTCAATATACACATATTTTCTCTTTTTAACCTAAAATTCAGGTTTGCACAAAATATAGTAAAACATCATCTAAATCTATACCTATATAAGCAAATTAACCAAGAAATACGAAGTTAAACAATGATTATTTTATATGTAATCATCAAGGTCTTTTTACTCTTTAAGGCACAAGTAACTTTGTGAGAAGTCACTTAAGTGTACAACCATTTGACCCAATAGACTTCAAAGAACTAAGGATACTACATTGGTTAGGGATAATTTAAAGAGGATTTCCCAAAGGGAGAACTCTTAATCAATTAATGTCAGGATCTCCCCTTGTAGTAATGCATCTGCCATGTCAAAATCCTATTGGATGTAGGAATGAACTATATTTAGAGACTCATAAATACAGAAATACCTATCTAGCTCAGCTTTAGATAATCTTTAAGGAACATGGCATCATTACTGACAAATGAAGTGGAAGGTCCCAAGGTGAAATGGTCTTGGATGGGGACCGAAAGGTCTGAGTGACAAAGTGTTCCTCATATAGATGATGCGCCAATCGAAAGAGTGGACACGATTGAGGAGGAAGTGTCCAAGGAATCATCATAACCATAGTTGTGGTCAATGGCTTGCGAATCAAATGAATACATTGTTAAGAGAAGATATTTTCTCTCTCAAGTTTAAGGTCTATTGTGATTGTCAAGACTTTAGACTTAATCTAAAGTAGGGCCGATTGTTAAGGAGTGCATGGTGCGCTAATAAACATAATCCGAAAATTTGTCAAGATTAAACTGACTAAATAAAACCTTTATGCACATTTGCCAAAAATTAACAATGGCTAAATTAGGCCTCGAGATGAGAAAGTTGCACACACATGAATAGAGTAAGTAAAACACGCGGAATAAAAAGAGACAACAAACCGAATGCGGAGCACCACACATTCTAAAATAGAGGAACACATACTAATTACATGAATATCTAAATAAGATGAATAAATAAAATGTTGGTAATTTGAACTTAAATCCATATGGTCATTCACATAAATAGAATTATCCTGTTTATGCTAATACTAACGACCATAGGTTAACTTTTTTTAATCAACAAAAACAAAAATATGCATTAAAGAACAAAGGCATAAGAAATGACTATAAGAACAAAGTCACAACTACATCTAACATTGACATACACTTCAGAAACACCAAGAAAATGCAACCACACTAGATAAAAAATTCCACGTGCTTGAAATAACCAATGCATAATATACATAAACAAACCTAGATAAAAAATTCCAACAGATTTGCAAACACACATACCCCTAACCTCTAACCGAACCCGGTCTAAAATGTTGCAAAAAGAAAAATCCCACGACTCCTTGAAATAGACTGAAAGCAAACAACATCGAAGAAGTGAAAAATGTCGCATCTAGAAAAAAGCATAGAAAATGACTACTAACTCTGAACCGCCCCTGCACGAAATTCTGCAAAAACAAACACCATTTATATGATGAAATCGATTGATCTGCTGCAGGAAATCCTGACAACCTTTGCACGAAATTTTTTTGCAAGAGCAGACACCAACTTCTGATGGCGCGCCAAACTACACTAGGCTGAAGATGCCACACAACAAGGCAACACACTACACCCAGAAGAAAACACACCAGAAAGAATACTCTAATATAAACAAAAACTACAACAACTCAACCAATACGAAAGCTCCCGCCAATGCACGAAATCGCCAGCAACATGAGACCTGAAAATAAGATTCTACTGAAACGCGAGCTTCTATTGAATATAACTTCTGGCCTTGACACATTTGACCCGACACGTCGGAAAATCTGGCAGCCACAAAACCTAAACATGCCTTGGGACTTAAACACTACAATGCAAAATCATCCATAATCAACTTTGATTTTATCTTAAGCCATTTCCAAGAGTACACTTTTGCTTCCATGATCACTTTTACAATATGAATTTATTCATTCAAAATATTTTATGGTTCTTAGACTTTCATATGCACCAAATACACGTACACCACAACACACGACGCTTCAAATACAATGATTTTCCACCACCGAGCAGATTTTCAAACTGTGTCATGTATTGCCACCCCTCGTTGTGCAGAGTTGTTGAAACGCCTAGCCAATTGCACATGCTACTCCACACACCTTCAAAATATCGACACACGAAAAAAAGGATGAGATACTAAATACTCACTCCTACAACCTCCTATGCAACTATCCTGCCCTTGCATCGCTAGACCCCTCATAACTATATTGTCTTTTGTTGCGACCGTATTTTGTATCAGCCTCCAAACAAAACAAGATACTTTTGTGGGATCGCTTTATTCCAAAAATTTTACCACACATTCCTTATCTCATCTGAACCTTCAGGCATAAGACTCTTATAAACATCCTTAACAGAATATTCACTTGAATCTTTCAGCCTTCCTAAGTCCAAGGAACACAAATCTTTCCACCAACCTGAACTTCCTCTTGCCCCTAGGTTTAAAACCTCCACGTTCAACCCGTATCTATTTACTAAGTTAACCAAATATCCTTTTTTTTACTCTAATTCTCCCTCTTCGATTGACCTATAAACCTTAATTAGTAAGATACCCGTGCTCCTGCACGAGTAAAATTATTTGATATGGTATAAAATATATTTAAATGTATATGTAAATTTGATATGATATAAAATGTATTTATATAAGTATTTAAATTTGAAATTAGCTATTTAATTTTAAAATGAGCAATGATTATGTAAATTCAATTAAATTAAAATATAAAGAAAAAAAGGACTCGTGAGATGAAAAAAAGAATATTTAAAAATAAGGATTTGATCTTTTAAATTAAGATAATTATTGATTAAAATAAAATATATATTGTGTTTATAGTGATCCGTGAAATAAAAAGTTTATTTGATACAATATAAAATATATTTCTACAAAGATGTAAAATTGAAATTAGTTATTTAATTGTAAAATGAAAAATAATTATACAATTTCAAATGTATTAAATAATGATGCAAAAAGAAAAAAATGACTCGTGAGATGAAGAAGACAAAAAAGAAAATTTTGATGTTTTATTTGATGCGATATAAACGTATTTAGATATAAATGCAAAATTTAAAATGATTTACTTAACCGTAAAATGAACAATAATCATACAAATTTAATTGTATTAAACAATTACATAACAATAAAAAAAAGAATCGTGAGATAAAAAAAAGAAAGAAAAATTTAAAAATAAAAATTTTGTCTTTTAAATTAAGATAATATTTGATTAAAATAAAATAGATATTGTATTCTTAGTGATCCGTGAGATAAATATATAATATTATTTTATTAAACTTAAAAAATAAATTATTAATAATTTTAGTAATAATTAATAAGTAAAGAAAAAAATAAAAATAAAAATAAAAATAAAAATAAAAAAAGTGTGAGAAAAAAATATAAAAGAGATTTAAAATTTGAATAAAAAAGAATGCATAAAAAATATTAAATTTAATATTTAAATAAAAAAATATAAAACAATATTCGCTAATTATCAATTTATCCATTTATCAATAATACAGTGTAATAATTTTTTTTAGGAAAGTACAAGTAAATCAATGTATGTAATCTACTTTTATTGAATTGATATACAATAAAATCAGAACAATTTTAATGCATAGTTGTTAAACCAAAATTTTGTATAGTTTAGATTAGTAATAAGGAATTTGCATTCTAGTAGAGCTGACATGGCATATGAGATGTTCTAAAACTAGTTTACTTGCTCTACACAAACAAGGTACTCTAATTTATTATTTAATATAAATACACAAACAACGTACTCTAATTTATTATTTAACATAAATAATAAATTTTTATTAATTATTTAACATAAATAATAGATTTTTATTAATTATATAAATACCAAGTTTGAATTCCTTATAAACAATCACCATTGAAGTAAAAATTTCTTAATTCAATTTTGAATTGCTTAAATCCTTCCTGTCAATTTATACCTACGTAAAATAACTTAATTCATTCAATTTAGTTGCTTCCATTAAATATCCTCGAGATATGTTTTTCTCCCTGCTATTAATTAGGTAAAGTGATAGTTTATTTCACTTTAAAAAGTTAGGGTTTTAATTTCCATTTGCCCGCACGACACCGTATCAAGGAGAGGTTTTCTGCTCAGTTTCTTCGTATCATCATCACTGATCAGTTCAGCTCTGGAAGAAGAAAGAGCCATACAATTCAAACAGCGATGCCTCGGTATTCTTTCTTCTCTTTCCCTATTTCATCTTAATTCAATCCATGCCATTACTCATTAATCATTCACTCATTCATTTGTTCCAATTCGCAGCTACTATTGCGACTATTGCGATACCTATCTGACCCACGATTCTGTAAGTTTCACAAAATACCCATTTAGATATCAACAAAATCTCATTTTTCGCTGATTCCCTAATCTATTCGTCTGTTATTTTTTTTTGTTTTGTGATTATATAGCTCATAGTGGTTCCTGATTTGTCATTGTGTTTAGGGTTAGGTTTATTTTTGTATATTTAATTTCGATAGAACACTAACATGGTTTAGGTTTAAATTTTAATTTCATGAACAATAATTTTTTATTTATTTGTTTGTTTCAGCCATCTGTGAGAAAGCAGCATAATTCAGGTTACAAACACAAGGTACTATGAAATTTGAAATACTATAAGTTCTTTTTGCTATTTTTTTCACACATCTTGAAAAGTAGCCAGTGTTTTAATGTGTCCATTTTGTGTTTGGATGTGTCAAACTCTGAATTCTCGTCTCGTATCTGTGTATGTTTGGTTTCGCGTTTGGAGCACCAAGAATTGATTATGGATGTGTAAAATTGATTCTGATATGTTTGGTTGCTCTCGGGTAGAATTGATTATGCTTTTTATAATTGATTCTACCTAAAGTTAGGATTTGTAGCTTTTGAGTCAAAACGTGATTTTTACACTGAAATTTGGTGACGTTTGCATAAATTTATCCAAACATAAATCACTTAACCTTCAACTCTTTTAGCACGAGTCAATTTTACATAATCAATTCACTCAAAATCAATAATTTTCACTGTAGAACCAAACACACACTAAGACAAATTAGTATTATTCGTTTCTATTTTTCAAAGGGAGCTTATATTTAGACACCGAGGTAGTATCCACGCTTCTTGAGATAATGCTCTTTATATTGTATTTGTGATGTTTATGCCTTTCTTTTAATTGTTTCAGGCAAATGTGAGGTCCTACTACCTGCAATTTGAAGAGCAACAAACACAAAGTTTAATTGATCAAAGGATTAAGGAACATCTTGGGCAAGCTGCGGCATTTCAGCAAGTTGGTGTAGCTTTTAACCCCATGATGGCTCAAAGGCCTTCTATGCCCATCTTGCCACCACCAAGATTTCCAATTCCTGGAAGTGCACCAGGCCTTGGTGGTCAACCACTTTTCCCAGGGATGAGACCTCTTATGCCGAGGCCAGGTCCCATGGCACCAGGTGCAGGTGGATATCATCTCTATCACTCTTCTGTGGTTTTCATTGAGTCATTAGTTTTCTGCATTTGACATGTTGTTATAGTTTATCCTTTTATTCTGTTTACCTCAAATGTGATTTTAAGAATGTTGATGGTTCATTGTAAATTACTTAATTGGCTTCCTTTTTCTTGAGAATTACCATTTCCAATCCAACTATGTTACATAACTGTTTGGCTTTTCTCATTTTTTTAAAAATCTATGGTTCTACGGAATTAAAATCCTAAGAAAATTTGTGCTTGTATTCATGTGGTGTAACTTGTTTTTATTGGAACTTACAGGATATTATTCTGCACCTGGCATGCCACCAACTTTACCTCCACCTGGAGCACCCTCGGTACCTGGTCAAGCAAATACCCTACCCAGGCCCCCGACACTAGCTCCCCCACCGATGGTTCCTGGAACAAATTCATCAGTGCCAGCCTCCAATGGTGCTCCTCCCATGGTTTCATCAGCAATGTATCCAACCAATTCATCAGCACCATCAACCGGAGGCTATGAAAGTTACAATGCTAACGCTCAACCACCATCAACCGGAGGCTATGAAAGTTACAATGCTAATGCTCAACCACCATCAACCGGAGGCTATGAAAGTTACAATGCCAACACTCAACCACCTGAGGGCAATCACTAATCTGGTCAGCTTAGAATGCTATTTTGTATGGAATTACCCAAGTACAATATTTGTTCCATTAAAGTTTCATAACTTGTTCTTGATGTTTCCTATTGGTAACTTGCAAAGAGAGTTGAGTATTTGCATAGATACCACACTGCGTAATTCTATGTCTGCCATGGCCCATGGGAGTTCTGATAATATCAATTTATGCTCTTCTTGTCAACAGTTGATCAAATGGGGGCCCTTATCTGCCATCTTATCTTTGTAGCAACAACATTTTAAAATTTTTGGAATGTAGCTTATCAAGCGGTATGAATGTGAGGAAAAATTGTACGAATTACTATTCCTGGGTGAAAGAACTTGTATTGAGGTATTAGTTGCCTAGAATTTTCATAGCAAGAGCCATAAACACAGTTTTTGATATAATAACTGTTAAAAATTACTGAAAACTGATACTGAGTATTATTGTTTCTCCTAAAGTTTATGGATATAATCATGCGTTTTTTCTGTGCCGAGTTCCTTTTTTAAGAAAATACGATTAGTGAACGGTTGAATACCCAAAATAGTATAATCTGATGGAAAAGGTTCTGCCCCCAGTTGTTATTCTCGATAGAGAATTTGTAAATACCATTGAAAGCTCAAGGCTAGCACCCGTAGTAGTACTGTCAGTGGTGGAACTTAGTTAGGACAAAAGGTGGTCATGACCATTCCAATTTTTTTTTCCACCTGCCTCCAACTCTAAACCCCAACCTCTGTTCATCTCGTCAGCCACTGTCCTGCAGCTGCCACACCCACACTCTACTTTTGCAACTCTTACATTTGCCCCGACTTGTACGCTGCCACCTGGCTGTGCGCTGCTTTTTTTAGTTGTTTGTCCGTGTGCAAATTCACATCCCCTTTCACTATGTGTGTCTTTATTCGTCTTGTCTCCACTGCGCACATCTACCATCATGTAGTTTGTATGGCCCCGTCTCTGTTTGTCCTTCAAGGCTCAATAAGTTTAACTCTCCCTTGATCAATTTTCTGTGCAAATTGGGTACTTTTCTGTTGTGCATTAAATTTGATTTGTTATCGATGGCTTCTTTGCTGTTGGGTACTTTGATGCTACTGTATGAAAAGAGTTAGGTATTTTTTCTAGTTTTGATGTAAGTAATTTATTTGTTAAGCTGCAAATATCACCTTTACTTTGATGCTTCTGTATGAAATTGAATTGTTGTTCTGCTGTATGAAAAGAATTGGATTGTGGCCTCTGTTGGGTGGATGGATGTTTTGTTTGTGTAACAATTCATTTGGTTCTGATGCGGCTTTCTGTAAGATGTTGGTTTGGTTGGTATGCACATGTTATTATATGAGAATTATGATTTTGTTGGTATGCATATGCTATTATATGACCATGTGTGTTGTTATAGTCGATGGAATGAAACTGTCAATTGCCATTTGAAAATTGATAGGATTGGTCACTGTACTTGGATATAGACCGTGCATTAAATATTGTGCTTATGTTCTAGAAATTACCATAGGCTTGATATCAACAAAGAAGTTTGCTGCTGATTTTGTGGTTTTTCTGCTGCTTAATTGCAGTGTCTTCAATTTATGTTTGTTCTGAGTAATATTGTAATCATTTGTATGTGGTGATTTCACATGATAAGGGAGTTTTTTGGAGGGATAAAATTCTGTTAACAATTTGTACTAAGTGGCTAGTGCATTGGGTCCCTGTTAGATTGCTAACATCAAAGGTGGGTTGGGGTGATAAAAAGGAAAAGAGAGTAGTTGGAGGGATGAGACAGCGGCAAAGAACTTATCACTAGGTGTCTTGGAGTTTGTATATGAAGCAGTTGCTAGTAAAATTTGTGCATGTATGTGATGAAAAGGAGTAATTGCATATGGGGTTACTGTCATGAAATTTATGTTGGTGCTATCTCAACAAAAAACATTGGTAGTTACAATTGTGGGAGCTTAGTAAATCGGTTGCAAAGAGAACAAGGAAGTGGAGGGTGCATGAGGTATGGTTGCTGTCAAGGATTATGGCAGGCTAGATATATTAGGTGAAGTTTATTTTGGCATGGCAGGATTTGGGAACCAGTTCTGGTGTTTGATTGAATGGACAGTAATATTATAATGTTTGGGTGAGTTTTATTTAGCCGTATAAAATGACAATGCTTAAAAAAAAAACACTTTCACAATTTTTAAACACTATATATCAGTTAAAATTTGCTGTTTAAAATAGTGTTGTCAGTGCTACTATGGCAACATTTTATGTTATACTGAGTCTACCAAAAAGATTAGTGAAAAAACCTAGTTGGAGAGTCGCATCATGACAAGTTTTTTCCAGTCTGATAATTGAGCATCTTCATAGTCCGGATGTTCGTGTACCTTGCCTATGAAAATTTCTAGTTTTTTATTTTTTTATTTTTTTTATTTTTTTAATGAAAAGAAACTCATACATAATAGTAAAGTTTCGGTTTTGAATTTGGATAAAGATGTTTAGGCCTTAGGTTAGGGACATATTTGGGTTTCAAACCTGCTAGTGATAACTATAACGGGTTTCTAAGGGTTATAAACCTACACAAATAAACATAGTCACTGAATTAAACGTTAAACGTCACATATGTTGGTGGTACGTAGAGGGGTCAAAAAAAAGTCCTATATAACAAAATCATAATATTTAGGTCTTTTGTTGGCCCCTTTTTTTAAGCCTCCTACAACATAAATATTTTTTTTTGTCCCTTATTTTTAAGCCCACTTATATTTTTGCTTTTTATGGGGCCTAATTAAAGGGCTAAAAAATTAATTAGTTTGAAAGAAAATATTTTAGTTTTTTTAAATAATTTTTTTAGAATTAAATATTTGTAAAAATTGAATTCAGTTACTTTTCACTTAAATTTAAATATTGACTTTTTCGAAGACAAAAAAGTCAAGTGTCAATCTTTTTTTGAAGGCCAATTTTTTTCAAAAATTAAAAAACTAATTTTTTTTTTAAATATAGAAGTTTCTTTTTTTAAAAAAAAATAATAATTTTTTTTCAAAAGAGTCTATCCTTTTAAAATGTTGGAACCTTTAGGTCTTTTTAAAATTTTATTGGCCAGAGCCTACTTATTTTAGAACTTCTTTAAGATTCTAGCTCATACACAGGGTTGTATAGTATTTATATTCATTAGAATTCAACTGAAATGATATAATTGTATAAATACAATTCAGTTACCTTTCACTTAAATTTAAATATTGAATGATTTCAATAGATAAAAAAAAGTTTAAGAATGAACAGTATCACTCGTTATGCTTTACACATTAGAACTTAGCCCCACCAAAAGGTAAATAAGTGTATGTTTAGACATAGACATGCATTTGGTAGCATCACAATCACGTTCTAACGAGAGTTTACTGAATTTACCGAAGCTGATAATTGTAGATTTGAATGAACGTGAGTTGATACTTGATACTCCATAATTGCCGTCATTTTGAGACACTTTAAGTTGAGCATGCCTCAAAACAACATAAATAAGGAGACTAAGTTGCACTTGTAAGTTACTGAGCAAGTAGCATCCGTTCGTCAATCTGAGAAAAAAAGGGCCATTGTTTTTATCAATTCCGTAGAGCATGGTAATATTGCTCAGAAATCAGCTACTCTCAAGATAAAGGCCTCAAACCCCTTCTGTAAACCTTCCCAAACCAACATTTACCTAGTTTATTCTTTGAGACTTGATTCACAAACAGCTTATGCCTGCCAAAGATAAAGTTCACAACAATGTAAAGTTTAAACAAAATTGTCAAGATAATGCGTTAATGATCAATTTATCAAGAATACCATGCGTTTTCCTTATTCTCCAAGGCTGAATAATGGACTCCTAAATCATACATACAATGTTCAAAGCGAATTTATCTAAGTGAACACGAGTGTTTTCACCCTTAAGTGCATTGTGGTCTTAACACACTAAAGTTGAAGGGTAAATATATAGCCTTATTTGTTCACTTTAGAGATGATATAACTTCACTGCCAAGAATGAAAATGTAAGGTTCATCCCAGTGGAAGACATTTGTATGAATAGGCTAATATATCAGGTTCCAAATGACATCCAAAACTCACATCATCAATATTAAGAATAAATGACTTCCATATATCAAGTGATACCTTTCGAGTTCCAATTTCTGGATTACAATTCCATTCAGAACAAGCTCCGAACTGTAAACAGAAGCTCCTGCAAATTTAAGTCTTTCTCATATGTCACATGAATAAAAATACAACTGCATTGTTCATCAAGAAGATGGAAGGATTCAAAACCTCTCTCAAGGAAATGGCGGCATATTGCAAAGTCTTCTTCACAAGAAAGAATCAATAGATCATCTAAGATATTATCATTCTTGTCTGCAACTATTTGATTTTCATCCACTAGCTGAAGAGTCAAAAAAACAATTTATAAAAAATGCAGTGAACACAACAAAAGAAATAATCCAAAATATCTAATATTGAAACATGTCAGTTGCAGCAGTAGAGTGGCATGCATAGATGAATAGTCATGCCTGGCCTTGAACAGCTGTAACCAAGCTCGCAACCACCTCCTTATTAGGCTTGATGTGTGGTGTTATGTGGACTCGTTTATCCTAGAGACAAGCAACTAGATTTTGAGGCAAGAGTGCATACAAACTTGAGCATAACCAAAGTTTATATAATAATACAAATACCTTCAGGAGTGGCTTTTGTCTTGCTCGAGCAAGAGAAACTGGCATGCTAAAGCCTATTTCCTTTTCCTTTTTCATATCCCTCAAAATATAATTTTTCTCATCAATAAAACAGTTGGCTTGTCCACAACTCTCAAGCCATAAGTGTGTCAATACTAAGTTCCCAAGAGCCATTGTTTCTAGCATATTCTTTGTACGTGTGAACTTGTCTGCTATGAAATGAGTGGCTTCCATTGAGCTTGACGCAGTAGATATATTAAGACGCGCCAAGATCTGCAAGGAGGATATAACAAAATCATTATTATTCAATAATGGTGACATTTAGCATCTCCTATCATATACATAGAAGCAATAATTTACCTTCTGTTGTTGCTTGAGGACACTGTCATCCAAATGTTGGCTAAATAGAACTCGAACATTTGTCATATCTTTTCGATGTCTCGGATCTTTGTTCATCATTTCTGACGTGGACTTGGGAGCTCCTAATCTGACAAGTTCCTTCAAAAGTGAAGACTTTGGCCGGTTTTTCTCACATGCCTTTTTGCGGTGCTCATTGCATTTATGGTTAGCATTGGAAATTTGTATGCCTTCACTTGGAGCAACTGAAGCTGAAATTTCTGAACTCGACTGTACAACACACTTGTTTGATGATACTTCAACATGTGCCAGCAACAAGGGATGCATATCATGCAGGTTTTCAAATTTTATAGCACCACCAGCTGAAACTGGTGGAAGACGAGGTTTTTGCACATCATCTCGGCCTTCTAGACTTTTAGTGGAATAGACATTGTTTTCTTTATCATCAATACACACGACACTTGGGGCATTAGCTCGTTTTCTTTTCCCTCTTGATCCTTTTGGATAAGTCCAATAATCAATCTTTGAATAACTGCTGGTTGCAGATAGTTGTGGACTAACTTCAACCTGATGGTTCAAACTGCTCTTTCTAGCCACACCATATGAACAAGAGGATAGATTAATATGTTTTTTCTTAAGATCATCGTGGTTTTCTAGACTTCTAGTGGAATACACATTGTTTTCTTTATCATCGATACACAAAACTCTAGGAGCATTAGCTCGCTTTCTTTTCCCTCTTGGTCCTTTTGGATAAGTCCAAGAATCAGTCTTTGAAAAACTGTTGGTTGCAAATAGTTGTGGTCTAACTTCAACCGGATGGTTCAAACTGCTCTTCTTAGCCACACCATATGAACTAGTATATAAATTAAGATGTTTTTTCTTAACATCATCTATCTTCCCTGGATATGCCGCCACTAAACAATTTCCCTTCCTCCTATGTCTAATAATCCCCTCCTCCTGATCGTTTTTATGCTGGAATGAGGAATTATAAGTTACTTTTCTAAATCTACAAGCAGACACATTTCTCTTGTAGGATTTTAGTGCAAAAGGCTGTGAACCAGGATTCTCTTTAAATGGAGAATTTATCTGATGAGCTTGTTTCAAATCACTCAGAGATGCATTGGACACATTCTCTGACTGGTCAGCATCACTGAAATGAAAGCCAGCAGGGGGTAGATTGGCTAAGGCATCCATAGCTTCAGCAGCTATTTGAGTGTCTAAGCCAATATCATAATCGTCTTCTGTACGTGCTACATTAGAATAAATATCAACATTCTCTCTTGGGGCAGAGGACACAATATCCAATTCCTTGAGAGAGTTACTATTGTCAGCTGCCATTCTTGGTTCTCGGGCTAAATTCTCATCACATCTATTAGTTGCACTGCATTTACCTTGGTTCTGAGAATGACTACCTTTTTTCTGTATTCTTCTCTTATATGTCAGTCCGTGGCTTCCAAAATTGAAAGATGCTTCAATTTTTTCACTGAAAATACCAGCTTCTTTTTTACTTTGATCACTTTCAGCCCATTTGAAAGGGTCTTTATCTTCATTTTGAGTTCGAGCGTTAAGTTTCTTAGCCAGACTCAATGATCCTCTTGCACTTGAGACATGTGGTGATTTCTCCCTAGTGATCTTTCCATTTTGAACTCCTTGAAACAGGTCAATGTCTAGTGATGACAAGTACTGATCCACGAAGCCTAGAGCAGCTAGGGTTGAATCATCATGCTCTGGTGAGTGATATAGATGGTTGTTGTCATTAAAGCTCTCAGCATTAATTGAAGCTCTTTCATCACCTTCAAGCACATTATAATTTTGAAAAGTCAATCATTCATGAACTGCTCTAAAAACAACTACTTGATAAACTAGTTATTTATAAGGTACAAAAGGTAAATCAAAGCAAGAATGGCTTCCAGAGATACCACACAAATAAAGAAGAAGCAATAATTATCAAAAAGACCAAAAACTGCCTCTTAGTGTTAATCGGTGATAAACAAATGCATACCAGTACTAGATTTCCCAGAAGTGACAGCATTTGATTTTGAGCTTGCATGCTCACAGTCACACGGTATCTTAGACAATCTCTTCCTGAAGAGCACTGACAAATTGCTTACTCCTGGAGTACTTTCATCCTCCAGAAATCTTTCACCAACAGTCACTTTGCCTGCATTATTCATTTCTTCATCCTCACTATCAAGCACAACTTCTGTCTCATACTCACATTTTGCATCAATTATCAAATTCTCTACAGGCTCCGAATCCTCTACAATCTCAGTATCATTCACATCGGGCATTTCCACCTCAGTTTCTGTGAAGGGACTACGAATAACTAAAGTATCCTCAAAAAGCACCGTTTCCTCATACTTCTCACATCCATTCGCGTCTTCGACTCCATCTCCTAACCATATTGAATCAACATTCTTATCAACATAAACAAGTTCAAAACAAATCCCATAATACACAACATGCAGAAATAGAATCAACAGTAGCATTCACTATTCACAATCACTTCTAAACTTCTACATTTTCCAAATCAACCTAGTCCATATTTTACCACCATGGATGATCCTCATACAACATCAATGATCAAACATACTCCGTTGATCAAATTATGTGCATTAAACTCGATTTTACTTCCATCAAATCAGGTATAACAGTTCTAAAGAAAAATCAAGAAGAAGCTACAATACATTAAAAAAAAACCGCAGTTTCTGACCAAACCTCAAAGCTTAAAGAAAATAAGAAAAATCAAAACGGTATAAAACAACAACCCGCAAACGATTTATCTCAACAAGCATCAATGTTGAAATGAATGATCGAAGTAAAAAAAGAAAACGAAAAACAAAGCATCGATGAATCGAAAATTACCATCAAATGCAGATGAAGGTTTAGCGTTCGCCATTAGAATGAAAAATCCTTTCACTATTTTTTTTTCTTTTAGCAATTTGTGAAACTCATAGTACAAATTGATGATAAATTTGATGAGAGTGAAAACGAAGTAAAACCCTAAAACTGTGATCAAGTTGTTAACTATTGATGAAAGTGAAGATGAAAAACCACAGCAAACGATTTATGAATGGAAATACGAAGCGGAATTTCAGTTTTGGAGGGAAAATGAAAAGCAGTAATAAAAAATATAATATATGCGAAAAGTGAACATCAAACGGGCATTTGGTCTAGTGGTATGATTCTCGCTTAGGGTGCGAGAGGTCCCGAGTTCAATTCTCGGAATGCCCCTTTTTGCATTTATACTGATTCTAATTTCATGAATCTTATCCTAAAAAGTATCAATTCATTGACTAAATTACCCTTCCAGTAATTATTTTTTCTCTGTAACAAGCACTTAAAATCACTTTCGAAGACTCAAACTACATTACCCTCTGTGTGAGATCTGATTCATTTCTGCAGAAAATCATGTTAAGATTTTGCTTGAGGTTGGTTTTTCACACTTCATTTTTCTGCTTTTATCTTTTCTATGTTTAATTTACTCTCTTTATCTATATAAGATGTTCTGCTTGTGTTTTTCAACTTCTGCAGGGTTAATTTGGTTAATAATCCACTGAGTGATTGTTATTTGTTAGTTTATTTTTATAACCTTCGATTCTGCTAATGAATTTTTCATGAAGTTGTGAATAGTTTTCTTCAGCTTACTCTATTTCTGCTTATGTTAAAAACAGAAAAAATCTTCCCTATGCAAGGTTATTGTCTACTCAGACTGGAAGGTATGGCATAGTAAATGTTATTAATATTACGCGAATGTTATCGAAAGAATCGTTGTTGTTTAATGTTAATTGATTTGCATTTGATGTGGTAATCCAGGAAGTTAGAAAACAAGGTGGCGCTGATAACCGGGGGAGCTAGTGGAATAGGAAAAGCAGCCGCAACAAAATTCATCAACAATGGAGCAAAAGTAATCGTAGCTGATATCGACCAACAACATGGCCGAGAGACTGTGAAAGAATTAGGACCTAATGCAACTTTTGTAGCTTGCGACGTCACGAAAGAATCAGACATATCAAATGCAGTGGATTTCGCGGTTTCTGAATACAAACAACTTGATATCATGTATAACAATGCAGGGATACCCTGCAAAACTCCTCCAAGCATTGTTGATCTTGATCTAGAAACGTATGACAAAGTCATGGACATTAATGTTCGCGGTGTTATGGCTGGGATCAAGCATGCTGCACGAGTAATGATTCCGCGCGGAACTGGATCCATTCTATGCACTGCTAGTGTCACCGGTGTGATCGGAGGGATGGCACAACATACCTATTCGGTATCGAAGTTTGCGGTTATAGGCATTGTTAAATCTTTAGCTTCAGAGCTATGTAAGCATGGAATCCGAATCAACTGTATTTCACCTATTGCCATACCTACTCCTTTCGTCATGAACGAAATGAATCAGATATATCCGCATCTTGAGTCTCAGCGACTTGAAGAAATTGTTCGTAATGTTGGTGTACTAAAAGGAGCAAATTGTGAACCGAGTGATGTTGCTAACGCAGCACTTTACCTTGCATCTGACGATGCTAGGTATGTTAATGGACATAATTTAGTTGTGGATGGAGGTTTGACATCTTTTAAGAGTTTGGAGTTTCCTGCACCAGATCAAATGCAGTAGAAGTTTGTTCAGGGTATATTAGGAGTTTCCTGAACCAGAAACTTTCTTCACCAACAGAATAAACACAATACAAACTGTGTTGTACCGCAGTCAATTCATGTTCTTCATTAGTTCTTATATTGATATACAAGAATATGAACCTTCATATGATCATATCAACCTTTTTGACTTTGGCATATCAACTTTCATATGATCATATCAACCTTTTTGACTTTGGCATATCAACCTTCATATGATCATATCATAGTTTAACAGTTCAAAATTAGGTTTGATAACTACACATTATTGATAACCAATTTGTTGATAAAAAAGTTCCATGTAGGGCCTTTGATGCTTACTAATATACCTTGCTAGAATATACTGACATAGATTTCATCGCATAATTCCCAATATTTTGCTAATGCTTTAAGGACTTAATTCATTAGTAAGAAAGTTCCAGTTAACTTTTGTCATCTTAAACTCTCTGAGAACCCATTTTGGTTCAATAGCTGAATGCTAGTTTTTGAATACATTCCAGAAAAGAGTTGAAGGTTGACCATCAGTTTACATGAGAACTTCTATGTGAATATATGATCATACTGAAAAGGAAATCTGTTGCTCGACAACAACCTAAAGCAGAATGATAACAATAAACTCCACTTTATCTATAGCTGTATAAACATACCAGCTTATTTAACTTCAGTGCAAATATAACATGAATATACACAATGCTTCATGAGATCCATTCAATTTTTCAACAAGCACAGAAAAAAAAACTGAAATAAAGACCAGACCATATGGCATAAAATTCACAAGTCAAGAGGTTTCAAACATTAAATCGGCTACATGAAAGAGCCATCAAAGAGCGAGTTATGCAACTCTATAACAAACAAACAAGTTACAGGACTTTACTATACAATAGAAGAAGTGAATTCATTCCTACTAACATTGAAAAAATAAACCATGTGGAGCTACAAAATTCAACTTGGATGACAGAATGTTTCAACCCGCTGAGCAATAAGGCTAACAGCAGCATTTGCAGACGAGAACGCACCATGAAAACTTTCCTTATAAGAAATAGACTCCAATTCACGTGCCATGTTCAACAAAATGTCACTCAAATCAGTTTGTTTCTGTATCAAAGAATTATAATAGGATTTGGCAGCAACTCTGCTTATCTCCACATTGGTTTCTTCAGGACAGTATTCATCATCCAACCATTTATGCAAAGTAACCCTAAGCCACTCTGATTCCTAAAAATTGTAACAAAAAAAAAACAATCAAAAACACACAAACCTGGAATTGTTACAAATTAGTTACAACATGCATAAATTTTGTATTGATCAAAATGAAAGTTGTTCATTAAAGTGATACAATGAGACTTATATAATTTATAACTAAATCTGATCTATGTAACCAATTTGTAACTAACTTAACGATTGATAACAAAATCTCATTTAGTGTAACCAATTTGTAACTAACTTACAACGGATAACTAAATTGCATTAGTATAATCAATTTACGACTAACTTGCAACTAATTTGTAACTAACTTGCAACTAATTCTAACAAATTTTTGACTAATCATAACTAACTCTAACTAACTATAGCAATATTCAAGTAATTCTTAAAAGAACATTGCAGTTGTAAATCTTGTAAAATTGAAGATGGACGAAAGAAAAGAGTACCTTAGAGGCATTGGTTGGGAGTGACCAATGGGGAGGAACACGGAGGTCTTCGACTTGGTCGTTATCGGGTTCTGGAAATGAATGAGAATGTGAATGGGTACGAGTAATGTGAACAATTTTAGGTGAAGAAGATGAAGAAGAAAAAGCGGGTTGTTGTTGGTGGTGAGTGAGTGTTACGGTAATGGAGAAGGATGATGAGAATGGGGTGATACGAGTGATGCTGCGGGGACATAGAGTTGTGGAATGAAGTAGATTTAGTTTCAAGCTTTGCATCATTATCATAGTGATTGTTGTCTTCTATTCCTCACTATAAGAAAACTGCAAAGGGAGTGCACTGGAAGTGGCATTAACAATATGAACCATTCATTCTATTCTTTTTATTTATTTATTTATTTATTTATTTATTTCTGGATCAGGTTTGGTCGATCAGGTTTGGTCCAAGGTCAACGCATAATTCCGATTTTTTTTATAAAATAAAAAATTAAATGTGTTTAATTTAATTGTTAATTTATAAATTTCAACTAGAATTTGTTTATGAACATAGCAGCAATTTATATCTGTTAAACTACCCTGCCTAGTTAATTTTAATTTCTTGTAAAATAAGCTCAATTGGTTACTGTGTAGAAACATTAGAGTTGTGGGCTTGTCATCCCACTAATTCACTTTTTGAACTATAATTTGTGTGTTTTAGATGAGTAGACTAAATAAATTAAGACAAAAATATCGTCAAATTTTTTTAAATTATTTTAAAATAACAAGTTAGTTATGTAAATCTATTTTTTTTAAACACTTTAGTCTTTTAAATTAATTAACGTTTACAACGTTAATTTTTTTAAGATTTTCCGTTCCAAAAAAACCAATGTGGCACAGACGGTGATGAAGTAACAGGTAACGTTGATGAAGTGTCTTAGAGGGTTGCTGATGTGGAATTTGTGATTTCCCTTAAGTAGTTAAGCAACGACTCTTACAAATTAAGAATTACAGAACCTTAATTTTCTTTCCCCTATTGTTGGTGAAATTTCTTCTTCGTCTTGCGCTCAGGATTCGTTGTACATTGAAGGTGAAGAATCCATTGCGCTCAGGATACAGTCAGGTACGTATATCTAGTCAATGATGGTTTTTCTTCTTCTTCGTCTTGTATTCGAATAGGTTGATGATTAGGTTAATGTTACACACACTTGTGTCATATTGACATTATGTTGATGGTTAGGTTAATGTTGGTTATAAGTAATGTTAGTTTATATTGTAGGGTATTTTTCTTATTTTAGGTTGATGTATATAGGAACATAATGGTTATGGATGAGTTTTACGTTGACTTTCATCACAGGGGTATTTCGTTGAGGACAAATATGTAGGAGGTGAAGTGTCAAACTGGAAGTGGGATGGCGACAGTTGGAGTTATTTTGAAATTTTAGGGGTTGTTAAAGAAATGAAGTATCCAAGAGTTCAAGAAATGTGGTATGACTTTGCTGGAACCTTGAAGGCGTTGGAAGATGATTTTGGTGCATTAGAAGCATTGCACTGGTTCAAGACTAAGGGGAAGGTTGACATATATATAGTCCACCCTATTGAGGAATCAGATTTAGCTGTTGCCTTACCTGAAACATAATCTGAGGATAATGTGGAGGATTGTGGGGACCAGGGTGTTGAGGATAATGTGGTGGACTTTGGGGACCAGGGTGTTGAGGATATTGTGGTGGACTGTGGGGACAATGTGGAGGACTGTGGGGATCAGGCTGTTGAGGATAATGTGGAGGACTGTGGGGTCCAGGTTATTGAGGATAATGTGGAGGACTGTGGGGACTAGGCCTTTGAGGAAATTGTGGAGCACTGTTCTTCCAAGAATTAAAAAATTACTTGAAAGAAGGAAAAAGATGTCTAGTTTTTTTATACCAAAGTACATAATCTATTTACAAGTTAGTCATTAACAAAACATGTTCTTTTAATTTTACCAACACTAACTCAATCAATTGAATTTGTTTCAAAGGTTGTCAGGTGACATGATTTATGAAGTGAGGCATACAAGTTTGACTGGTGAAAAATTTACAGTTGACCTCAGAAGGTTGGAGTGTTCTTGTAGGAGTTTGATGTTAACTCGCATACCATGCTACCATGCAATTTCTTGCATGTAGAGTAAATCTTTAAACCCAGCTGACTACATCTCTGCATGCTATAGGAAGGAGGCATACCAAGCTTGCTACCAATCTTTCATATATCCAACAAATGTATTTTATTAGGTCATAATTGATTAGAGTTGCAGTTTAATTGGTTATGATGTGGATGCAATCCAAAATATTTTGTTTCTCAACCAATTTTTTTACTATATATAGAGGACTCATGCTCTTTTCAAAACACATAAGAAATATATAAATATAAGTCTTTCATTTACTCTCACCCTCATCTTAGAAATTTCATATTCACTTAAATTATTTTAATATTGAGAGAACGAAACATGTTATTATTTTGTAGTAGCTGATTAATTTGTTGGAGTTGTAATTGTAAATCAAGAGAGTGTTGTTCTCTTGTAAACTTTAATATCTTTTAAAAGTTGCACACATAACCTAAGATAATAGCTTGATGTAAAAAAGGTTGTGAGTTGATCATGTGATAAAAACTATATCGTTAGTAGAATTTTCAAGGGGAAATTATTGGAGACTATAATAGATCGTCTGATTTAAAGTTGAACAAATATGAATTCTAGTGTGTTCTTTCCTTTCTCTTATTTTTTTCACATTTATGTTATTTAATTTTCCACGCTTAAACTCTGCTTCATTTTTTTGTTAAAATAAATTAAATAATATTTTTATTTAAAACTTCAATTTTTTAAAATCATAATTCACCTCCTCTTGTCTTTGAAACCATCAAAATGGTGATTTATGGTCGTCAAAGTGGTAGTAGTCGGTAGTGGGTATTAATATCAGTGATGGTTTATGGGGATCAGAGTAGAAGTCAGATGTGCTTGATGGTTGTCACAGTCGTCAAAATAGTGATCGACAATGGTTAAATGTGATCGTAGTTGTGGTCACAATGCGAATCAATGATTGTGGTGGTATCTTAAGTTTTAGACTAAACCTATTTTTATTTTAAATTTTAATAAAAATATTATTTTGAAATTAAATAAAAACTTAATTTTTGTTAAACAATTTAAATCTAAAATTGACTTTAAAATAAAAAATAAAAAATTCACATCCACCCAAAAGGAGCCTTAAATTGTTAGACCACTGGTTTTATTCTTCAAAAAAGTTCTTAAACAAAATGGAACACTCTATGTTCCTCTATGATATTAAACATTTTCAAATAAGATGAAGTACAATAATGTCTAATTCAAATAAGATGAAGTACAATAATATCAAATGTCTAATACTCTAAACTCTCTAACACCATTTGAAGCTAATCAAGGATCATGACAATAATCACATGTATGGTCATATAGTAATTTCTTGCATGATGGATCTAACATCCTTTGCTACATTTTCAGCATCTTGAGCAGCTCCATACAAACCTCTCCTTGATAATCCAACACAATACAAACCATTCTTCCCCTTCCAATGAAAAGGGTAACTTTGCTTCGGAATACCATCATCACTCAAAAGATAATCATCTCCCTATATACCAAAACATAATTAAAATTAATCATCTAATTATAATTTAAAATAATGTTATAAAATAAAGCTACACACCTTAAGCCACTTATGTGTTGATCTCTTGAAGCCAGTGCAGAAAACAATAGAGTCAAAAGCATGCAATTCACCATTCTTGAATAACACATTATTGCCGCCACTTAAGCATTCTATTTCCGTTGGCAACACCTACTCAACACATTCACAATGCTGATGCGTCACGTCACAACAATAATTATATTTGTATACTTTACAGATACAATAAAATCATATACTATAAAAATAATGAATATATCATTATTCATTATTCATATTTAACGTACCTTTAACTCTTTAGATTTAATTTTCTGATAGGTTCCAACATCTACAATTGGATACTTGCCGTACTTAACTTTCATATAGAAAGGTCCCTCATTAGGCCTGCCAACCCCATAATTAGTCACATCTCCATAAAAGATTTTACTAAGCATCACCATTAATGAATCCACAATCTCCATTGACAAATACTTCATCATAAACAACCCTAAATTCAACATTCCTTTGGACAATATATGAACCTGCAAATTCCATTACAAATAGTCTTAAAATTTTATTATAAATGTGTTACATTTTCTTCACCTCCAGAGTTCGTAAATAGATATAAGAGTAATGAGATAATTAAATTCCGTACATTTTCTAATATTATTATACACAACAAAAACTTTTTATGATTCATTGAATATATAAATGATGTATCTGGACATTATTATATATCAGATAGAATACATGGTACAAAAAATTTACCGGGCTTCGAACGAGGATCGAAGTTTTAGCACCGTGGTTGATAAGATCCAATGCAATCTCCATACCAGAATTCCCAGACCCAACAACAAGAACATGTTCATCTTTAAACTCTTTCCCATTCTTAAACCCAGTGGAATGCATCACTTTTCCACCAAAACTCTTCAACCCTTCAATCTCCGGCACAAAAGAGTCACTAGTTTCACCACTAGCCACAACCAAAAACCTTCCATCATATTCCTCAACTTCACCAGAATCCTTATTCACAGCCTTCACCTTCCATTTTCCACAACCTTCATCAAACTCCGCATACTCCACTGTCCTATGATACACAGGATTGATGTTGAAGTGAGATACGTACTCTTCTAGATACTGCAGAAACATTTCCTTAGGAATGTATGATGGAAAAGAAGGTGGAAATGGTTTGTGTGGAAGCTCACAGTATTGCTTTTTGAGGTGAAGATGAAGACGATCGTATGCATATTTTTTCCATAGAGATGCAAAACAGTTTTCTCGTTCGAGGATTATGTAAGGAATGGATTGGTTTGTTAAGGATGCTGCAACAGAGAGACCAGAAGGGCCAGCTCCGACAATGATCACTGTTTGATTCTCTTTCATCATTCTTTGGTTTTTGTTTGTGTTTTCTTGATCGGTTATAGACAAAGTTTGATTAGAAGGAAATAAAGCACAGAACAAATAGTATATCTATACAGCCTATATTTATATTAAAGGGAAATGCTAAAAGTGTTTTCCGAAATACTTAAGTAATTAAAATAATAAGTTATGTATTACTTTTTTTTTTTATAAGAGATAATTTATTTTTTAGGTTTATTAAATAATTGATATATTTGATCTGTGTATTAAATATATTAATTATTCAATAAATTTAAAAATTAAATTATTTTTTATAAATAAAAACGGAAATAGTATTATTTAATAGATTAAAAATATTTTTTTTTTTTAAATATATATGTATTCAAGTGTTTTGAAAAGGAAAATAATCAATTTTTTTAAAGATATTATATATATTGAATGATTTGAAAATAACATATTTTTCTTATTTAAAATTTTTGTTTTCTTATTTGAATTTTTTGACAAATGCCAGAGGACATTCGATAGCCCGAGCCTTATATTAATTTGGCATTAACTAGTCACTTTGCAATAGTAAATATTTGCATGTAATAATTTTGTAATCTACTAAATAAATTTTGTATGGAGAGGATTCAAAGTAGTTGAAATAAATTTTGTATTGGGATGATGAATAAGGATAACAAGGTGTCTCGAAAAAAACACCGATCAATGTGGGAGATTATTCACTATCTTTAAGATAATTTTGGTGATTTTATGTTTTCATTTGTTAAGGCAAATTTGTGTCAAATTGAAATTTAAATTAAATTATGGTGTTTGAGTTGGATATTCTTTTAGGTTGGATAAAAATCAAATAGAATTATTGAAACTAGATGTTAATTTGTCTAGTCAATCAATTTTTAAAATTCTACGAAGAAACATAATTAATTTGTATAATATATATATCATCATTATTATGAAATAAATATACGATATTCAATTTCAAAAAAAAAAATATTAAAAACCTATATGGAAAAATGAAAAAGTTAAGAATTTTATACTACCTTTTGTTTTTAATATATATATATATATATATATATATATATATATATATATATATATATATATATATATATATATATATCTTTTTAGTCTCATTGAGAAAAATCAATGTATTTAAATTATATATAATTTAAATACGTCAATTAATCTAAAGAGTAAAATTTTTTTATATATTAATGACGAGAGAATATTATTATGAAAAATTAATTTATGTAAACTAAATATTTAAAAAAATATTTTGCATAATTTATTTTTAATGTAGTCGATCAATTCAATTCAAATCAATTAGTTATATATCGGTTTGATTCAAATGGGACTTTATTGAAAAAAATATGAAAAGCCAATTCAAACTAATTTGTATATTTTTTATTGGTTTTGGGCATCAAATTTTTTCAAAACCAAATTAAATTGACTCGTGAACACTCTTAATATCTCTCATCTTAATATTTTTTTAATAGTTCATCTATTATCTCACTACAGTAAAACATTTCTCCGGCCACATGATATATAGTGGCGTGATAATCTCTTTGGCAAAAAAAGAGAGTTGTTTCACTTCACAATATATTTTAATAATTAAATATGTTCTCAAATTGAAAAACACTTTTAGATTATTTTTTTAAAAATTGTGTCGTATTAAACACGTTGCAACTTTTTTTTAAATAAATAAAAAAATTAGTCAAACATTACACATAGAGAAAATTTGAATTTTTAAAAAGTAACGTTGAAATGTGAAAATCGTGTCGCAATTAAATTTTCAGGAAAAAAAAAACAAAACGTGAGAATATTGTCTGATTGAGTTGATGACTTAGTTAAATTCAAATGATTGTTGTGTCTAGCCAACCTTAGCAACGTGAAAATCGCATCACAACGTAACAATTATAATCTATTGTCACATGAATAACACGTCGCAAGTTGCAACGTAAAATTCATGACACAAGATTTCATATTTATTTCACTTATCTATTCTCACCCGCACCACTCCATACTCAATCTCATTTTTCACCTTTTTCACTTTAACACGCAGAAGAACACCCCTCAAAATTCTTCTTTCCTCTTTAACTCATACTCATATTTTTTTTTTTTTTTTCATCCAACCTCAATTTATTTATATGTTATCTCTTCAAATTTAATATGGTAAACAATTATTTATATTTTATTTATTTATTTAATTTTCTGTCAATTAAATTTTATTTTGTTAATAATATTGTTTTTATTTTTATTTTTTAATTTAAATTATTAAAATAAGAAGTTACTTCACAAAATATATTTTCTTACTTCAATGAGATGTTTTTGCATTTATATATTTTTTTCTTCAGAGATGTTTTTTTTATTTTATGTTTGTTGTTATGTTGTAAGTTTGCTTCATTGATAGTTAGATTTAGGTTTTGTTTGGCAAGATATTTTTTAAGCTTATAGCTTATGACTTATAGTTTATAAGTTTATATGATAATAAAAGACTTGTTTGATAAATGTCTTTTCATCACGAGCTTATGCCTTATTTTATTAGCCTATAACTTATTTTCTAGACGCTACTTTATATAGTGTTTTTAGCTTATAACTTATCATTTTTTGTTCTAATTTTACCCTTATTATTTTAACTAAAACTCATCACTATCCTTTATAATTTATTATAGTTTAAAATAAAATAATAATAATTAAATATGTTTTATATCATTTTATTTTATCAGTTAATTTTACCAAACACTTCAATTAGCTTATCAACTATAAGTCATCAGCCACCAACTATCAGTCATAAGTTATAAACTATCAGCTAATTTATCAGTTAACCGCTATTTTTATCAAACAATGCCTTAGGTTATTAGTATTTTTTAGAAAGAATAAACAAATATGTTAATGTATTTTTTTTTTTATAAATAGAATAAATAAACAGGATTATGTTTTTATTTTATTTTATTTAAAAAAATTAATATATTATTTTAAAAAGAATAAACATAATACATATTATAGTTATAGAAAAAGAAATGGAATATATTAAATAGTGCATATTATTTTTCCGAATTTAATGTAGCATTAAATATATTATTAGACTTGTTTAATATTTTAAAATATATATAATAGATTAAAAAGAATATATTAAGTTATAAATAAAAATATATTTTTTTATTTATTAAGTATTGTTTTTATATAAATAAGTAAATTATTTTAAGAATATATTTATTAAATAATATTTGTGTGTGTGTGTGTATATATATATATATATATATATATATATATATATATATATATATATATATATATATATATATATATATATATATATATATATATATATATATATATATATATATATATATATATATATATATATATATATATATATATATATATATATATATATATATATATATATATATATATATATATATATATATATATTTGTAACGCTTTGGTCCTTTGTATTAAGTAATGTTTGCGTCGTTGACCTGTTTAAAAATCTCTGTTATAATAAATTGCAAACTCATATACCATTTGAACTGGTTTTTTGCGCTGATCACGAATATGTAATTAAATTTGCGTTTGATTGTGTATTTTGGTCGGATCGAGTGATTTTTCATTATGTTTTTGTCCACTTTGATTGCATATTCGTGATTAGCGCGAAAAACTAGTTCAAATAGTATACGAGTTTGCTATTTATTGTAACAGAGATTTTTTAAAAAGTCAACGACGCAAACGTTACTTAATATAATAGACCAAAGCGTTAAAAAAAATTTTAAAGGACTAACTTGATATTTTAAAATAAGTTAAAGGACCTAGACAATATTTTTATCTTTTTAAAAATAAGCAATAGTTTTTTTAATAAGTATTATATAATAAATAAGTATATATTTTTTTAGTAAAATTTTTTAAGTAAGTATTATATAATAAGTAAGTAAATATATTTATTAAGTAATGATTTTATATAAATAAGTATATATATTTTTAAGATAAGTAAGTAAATATAATTTGAATAAGTATATATATTTTAAATAATAAATATAATTTGAGAAATTATATAGTTTTTTAAGTAAATAATATTAAGTAAGTAAAAATATTATTAAGTAATATATATATATATATATATATATATATATATATATATATATATATATATATATATATATATATATATATATATATATATATATATATATATATATATATATATATATATATATATATATATATATATTATTCAGTAAAAAAATATATTATAAGTAAGTAATATATTTAGTAATATTTTTATTTAAGTAAGTCAATATATTAAGCATAGTTATAAAATATAGTATTTATAGTAAGTAGATATTAAAATTAAATTTTAAATAAAATGATAATGATTGTATAAATGTGCAGTATGAAATATTATAGGTACTATCGTAGTTGGATGTACGATAGATTGTATTCAGGAAGAGGTGAACTTAAACCAAATTTTGAGGAAGGAGATAAAAGTTTTATCACGTGGGCATTTTCTCAGGAATGTTGTCGAAGCGAAGGAGAAGTAAGGTGTCCTTATCTTAAATGTGAATGCACACCTATAATTAGTGACCGAGGGGAAGTAGAAGGTCATTTGAAGAAAAAGGGTTTCATTGAAAATTATTGGGTTTTGACATATAATGAAGAAAAAATGCCAAGTAGAGTACCAGAGACCAGTAATACTCATGGTTCAAGTAGCCGATCACCGGTGGAACATGGGGAAAACTTTAATCTGAGCGGTGAGATTGTGGGCGATGCATTTGGTGTGAACCTGACCTATGATAAACTTGGAGATTTTGTTGGGGAAGAGTTGTCGAATGAGGAAGCGCAAAGATTTTAGTAGTTGTTGAATGAGATGAATACGTCATTGCTTGATGGGTCATCGGACTCAAAATTATCAATGTGTGTGAGATTATTGGCCGCAAAGTCAATTTGAAATATTCTTGATCAGTGTTTGGAATTCTTCACAAACTTGCCAAGTCTAATTAAAAATCACGTTGCAACATACTTACACCTTTTCTACCATCACTGCTACTACTGAATTATAACAGGTAAAGCTGGAAAATCTGTGCAGAATATTGCGATGTGGTTTTCACGTTGCAAAGTTGCGGCGTGATTTTCATGATGCAACAGAGTTGCCACACGTGCTCCTAGATCGTGAAATATCTTGTCGCTAAAAATCTGGTGTCAAGTGATTTTTCATATTGTGACGTGAATATCACGTGGCAACAGAGAATTTTTTTTGTAGTGTCTATGTGTTTATCCTAAAAAATAGTAAATAATTGTTGGTCTCTAAAATATAGGTTACTCGCAGGATCGACTAGTGAATCCTAGGACATTGTGCATAATAATCTCCCTATTCTTGATTTCTTTATGTTTGAGATGTAGAAACTTCGACTTGGTCGAAAAACAATGTTGTTTTGAACCTAAGTTTATAACGCTATCTATTGCAAGAAAGTAACAACTAAGCGAAAAGACTGAAAACTTTAAAGAAAAGTTAAAAGCTTAAATTGAAATGAAGAAAGGAAAGGAAAAAAATGAAGCATAAATCACATAAATTAAACGAGTTTCATTAAAAGTAAAAATCTAGTGTTTCACATGTTCTTACATCCTCTCAGCAATTTACTCATTTCTCTTAAACGCTGGTACTTTGAGTTTGTAGTGAGATTTTTGTAATACAAATTGAACACCCTTAATTTAACATAATAAACTACTATATATACAAATATGAAAATAACTACTCCTAACGTTTCTTCCATCATATCTCGCTAGGTAAAGCTTTGCATGTAACTTCTCTTCATAAGTACCTCCACGCGTCCATTCAAGAATAAACTTTAAGGCAGTTATTATCATTTGAACATAGTACTGTGGTCCTAAATAACTACCTCATCGGCCACTTTGTTGTTGTCGCTCAGGCTACATGGTCGATGAAAGTCCTTAGTCGACTTCTTCTCATGACGACAAAAAATCTTCTGAGTCCAAATTCTTGGTCGACCCAAGAATCTTAAATGGATGCCCTTGTTTGTTGGGTTTCCTTTATTTGCTAAAAATCTCAACTAACAAATTGCCCCCAGAAAAGGCCTATTTCAACTTCTTCTTAGGAGTTAAGGGCATTTTTGATCTTTCACTTCAACCGCACCTCAATACGTGCGTTTGTCATTTTCTACACTTCTTACCATCATGGCGCCAGATTTGTAGGATAGGGTAGGTTTGCACAGAGCACTCGCCAACTTCCACCTCCACTACCATACCACGTTTAACTTTTCTTCACGTGCAACTCAACAGCAGAAACTAGGGTTTTTTACCTCTCCCTATAAATAACCCGTCTTCAACTTTTCAACGTTTTTTTTTTACCATTTTGACCTGAAACTCTTCAACTACGAAAGCATTTTTTTAGAAACTTTTCTCCTAAATTTCCTTATCACACCTTCAAGTCTTCAATGGCACCTTCAACTAAAAGCACTCAAGCATTCAAAGAGCTTGTTCCTCAAGCTTATGCATTAAACAACACCACTGTGGTAGGGAACAAGGAGTATGTACAAGAACCACCAAATCTTGAAGAGCTTGTCGCCTCCATCTATTTATGGGAGAGCACGGCCAATACCTTTCAACTTCCCTGTGGAATGTTAACGCTCACACTCTTTAATGTGGAGGCCATCACTGGCCTTCGCCCGCCTTTGCCCAGATGGGGACGATTTCGACCCTACTGAAAGTGATGACGGTTGCATCAACTTTGATGGCAACTGTGTTGGCTTTACACGATACGTAGCAGACTACAATAATTCTGACGAACTTGAAGTATCTGCTAAAGAACATATCACCTTCTTTGCCTTGTGGTTGTCTAGGTGTGTATTCTGCTCCAAGTCATTGAAAGTAGCTAGAAGGTACCTGACCCTTGCAAACCGGCTACGTGAAGAAAAAATGTTTGTCTTAGCCGATTGAGTTTAGGGTCCTTATACACATCTTTAGGAGAAACAAGTGAAGCCTTTAGGAACATCAAACCTAATGATAACTTCTTGTTGACTGGGCCCTTTTAGCTCCTTCAGTTGTGGCTCACTTCTACTTTTAAAACCTCTTTGAAGGTCAATCATCCCGACGACAATGACCCAACTATCAGTGGTCGAACAAGCGAAGGGGTTCGACTGAACCTACTAACCCCGCTGATAATAATAGAGAAAATTAAGACGCTTTTTCCTCTTACTTGATGATGTTTTCTAAGCGTTATAATTTCACTCCTACCATGGCTCTGTTTGCAAAAAAAAGGACTCATGGTCCATAATGGTTTACTCGACCACTTTTGGTAATCAGCGACAATGAAGTAGAAAAGGAAACCAAAAGAATTCAATTATCCTTCTTGATGGCCAGGCTCTTCTCAATTCGTCTGGAGTCCAACAAAGAACATGTGAGGATTGTACCTTATCTACCCAACCTAGTACCCACCAGTTTTGAATTAACTAAGCTAGCCCTCGTCCACTTTTCAAAAAGAAGAGTGAGTTATGCCTCAACACTGTCAATTATTCTGAAGATGAATGGCTACAACGCCTTACTTGACATGCTGATGGTCGAACCCAACTCAACCTTCTCAACTTCAAGCCTAATTATTATTACACTTCAGTTTTTGATACTTGGTGGAAAGAATACTACATTAAAAAATTCATGGATGCTGCCACCATACGCAAATATCTCACTGACGCCTTTTCTTCTTTAAAAATTCAAGAAAGGTAGATAGACTCATATCAAAGAAATTCAAGCCTTCCAAAAGTACTTTGAAACTGTATACGACCCAAATGAATGATCAACGAGGCGGCTAGGACTCTTAAATATAAGCTTTTGGCAAAGCTTCCAAATTTGAATTTCCTCGCTTATGTCACAGACAAATACATTTCTGCCTTCAACTTCTATACTCCAAAATTTCCCCCCTCTTCCAACCAGCGACATGGCTCTTGCCTTCGCTCCTCCATTTCCATATCGGTTTGTCTGTGAGGAATTTTTGAAGGTACACAAAAATGAGTGTTTGAAGTCTGCGCAGCGTGTTACTCCGACTAAGCTGGATCTATACAATTTCAAAGATCACCTTCATGTCGACATGGATAATGTCAGGGTCAAAATCCCCATACACGAGGGTGAGGAAGCATATCATTCTTTTTCCATATTTATTTTCCACTTATCCTTAAAATCTCTAAACCTTGAGCAAGTCTATATTTTTTTTTTGTCTATCACAACTATTTAGTACAAGAAAAGGACCAGAGAAGCTGTTAGGGTTGAGGTTTTGCTTAATCAATCTAAAGCTGAAGGGACTTCGTTTAATCCTGCTCATATATGAGTCGCAACCACAAACATCTATGATACTCCGCTGCTCTCACTTTTGCTTATTTATATTCTCTTTTTCATGCAGGTCAATGACAATATTGCAGAAGGTGCATCTGGAGCCGCGACTACAGACCCAGTCCAGGCAGAAGACTCTTATCTAAATCCATCCCCACATAAGAAGAAAGCTAAGAATACTGTGGCAAGAAAAAATCCCAACTAGTCCTAGAGTGTCTCAAATTCCCAAAACCAAACAGGGGAAGAAACCTACTGCTGGTAAGGTATTGAAGGTCACCCAGAGGCCAAAATGCTAGCATCAAATGAGAGTGCCAGTTCTAGCCCTGATGGAGAAATCTTGAAGGTACTTATAACTCTGACTTGCCTATTATTGTTTTTACTTTGAATGCTAATAAGCACCTTATTTTTTGCAGGATAAGCTAACCATACAAACTAAGATATCTTCGACTGTAGAAGCTGCACCCACCAATAGTTCTCCACTTCTACAACCTTCTAGTTAAAGTCATTCCATATGAAGTTGACAAACATATTGACTACATTACCTATCACCACTCCACCAATAAATTGTCTCTTACTGACTCCTCCTCTTCGACTTCATCTGAAGAGAACCAAGGCCATATGAACCTAGAGCAACACTATCCAAAAACCAACCCTGGTGATGAACAACCTCTATCAACTACTGACAAAACTCAAGTAGATCAATACTGAAGCGGATACGCAAATGGCCCTACTGTCAAGAAGACCCCTCCAGCAATCATTCCCCTCTCATAGGCAAAATTAGATGCGCTGAAAGCAAGTGATCCCTGGGCTTATGTGAAGATGATGTTGATGAGAAAAAGTAGTTCCACAAAGAAAGGCTTTAGCTCTTCGACTATGTCTAGCTGAACTTCTGCTCATGAGTCTCTTGATTCTATTCTTAAACGGTTGAAAAATATTATTGGGGACATTGACCTCTTTGCAACTTTAGAAAAGGACTTCATCTACGGATACAACATAAAGTCTCTCTTGAAGAAGATGGACGTGCCTGATGCCCCCGTTGAGGTGGTCAATTTCCAAGTTGCTTTTGGTCCTCTTTTTGACCAAATACAGGCTGATTACCAACGTCGCCATGACCTTAAGGCTAAGATGGCACCTAAGGTCACTGAAAGATCCAACGTGTGGAAGTTGGCTAGCGAGTCAAATCAACGTGAAGAGGAGCTAGAGGAAAGTCTTTGCTTGGAAAATAGTCTTATCTCTGCCTTAGACAATCAAATTTCCAATTTGAAGGAAGAAATGGAGGTGCTGCAAAAGAAGATCCAAGATGCTGAAACTGAGAAGACCAATTTGCAAAAGTCTAGTCAATTACAGTTGGACGAAGAGACTCGAAAGAGCATCCAATATTTAAAGACAGTCATAACGCTTGACACTGAGCTCTCCACTTACAACCTGACCCTCTCACAAATTGACCTCCGACTCTGCTCAGCCAAAGTTCAATATGAGTGTCTCAAACCACACTTTCCTTTTTAAGATAACAATTTTATGCACTTCAATTGTTTTCCGCCACCAGTGGCGATGGTTTTCTTTAGATGTAGTCTTTCAACTTATGCCTCTAAGTCACTTTTGACTAATGGTGAAGGCTATTAATTTCGAAACCTTCTTAATTCCTTGAATTTATTTACTATTATGCATCTATATGTATTTCCTGCAACGTAAACCAATATAACTTTAGGTATACTTGCCATTTATTCGTAGGATTCGACCTTCCAACGCCAACTCCTCAATCTCATAGGCATTGTTGAAAAATACTTGTGACATCTTAAATGGCCCTTCCTAGTTTGGGGACCATTTGCCCAAAAATATATCCCTTTGATCCATGGTGTCGCAACTGCAAAAAACACCTGGCAGAAAAATAGAAGAGTCACCACCGAACGTTATTTATCCCGGCGAAGGGAAAGAAACAATCAAATAAAACCTCAAAGAAGGGAGAAGACATGGTCATCACAACCAAATTCGAGGTTCGGGAGTCGTTTACGCGAGAGGAAGGTATTAGCACCCCCTCGCGTTCGTTGTACTCAACGGGACCCATGCTTTTTGTCTAATCAAAGGGTATGTTATCTAAATCCTACTGCTAAACAAAAACGAGAAATGAAAAAGAAAGAGGAAACTTGATAGGACTTCACCGTCCTATGCCTACGTATTCCCCCATGCAATGAGAAAGTTAGAGTCAACGTAGTTCGGAAAACTACAGGTGAAAGACAGGAAGGTTGCTCGCCAAGACATCATCGTCTTGTGCCTACGTATCCTCATATGGTATGAGAAATCAGAGCAGCCGCAGTTCAGCTCACTATGGGTTGCTTAGTGTTTTTTATGAGCGATGTTAAGTTCTTATTCCAACAATTCGAATGGTCAAAATCAGCAGGAAAGAAACTGGTCGAATCAAAGAAAACCCTGGAACCAAGGCAACCAAAGAGGTGGTACTGCAAGTAGAGGAAAAGGTGGTGGACGAAAGCATGGCAAAAGTTACATTTAGTGTTTCAATTGTCAGAAGTATGATCACTATTTTAGTGAATGTTGAGAAAAGAAAAAGAATCAAGAAACTGATGCAAAAATGGCGAAGCATGAAGAAGAATAGATGTTTGTAATGGTCACAACAAGAGACGAAGAAAGATTTCAGGACCAGTGGTACCTGGACTCGGGATGCTCATCACACATGACTGGAAGGAAAGATTGGTTTGTCAATATGAAGCCCTCGTCGAAGAACATGGTAAAATTTTCAAATGACAATACTCTAGCAGCTGAAGGTATTGGCGATGTTTTGATTATGAGGAAATATGGAAAGAGATAAAAATTTCTAACGTGTTGTTGTTCGCACGTGGTTTTTGCGTGAACAACCTCTGGCCTCCTAACGTATGCTTACTTGTGGGACCGACCAAACAAGTCCCAGAACAAACTGGTCGAGTCTATGCGATGTTGGTAGAATGGTTTTTGTTTAGTGTAAGTAGGAAACAAATTTGAAGAAAAAGTGTACACAAATTGATAAACAAGCAAGTAAACAAGAAAAAGGCAAGATATCTTAAAATTTTGGTAATGTAAATTGCTTTAAAAAGAAATGTCGATGCTATTATACATTTTGCAGAAGTGAACTCTTTTCTCTTAACGTTTGATACTCAGAGTGTATTCCTTTGACAATGTTACAAAATGCGCCCCCTAAATGAAAACATTTCTTTAAATAGAATAGGAAAATAACTGCTTTTCTCTCAATGTTGGTCCTGGTGGTAACACGTGTTGCTCCACCATCTTTGTAACTTCCCCACGTTCTCAGCCTTTCAAATTTCTTCCCGCTCAAAAGTCCCCACACTTTATGTCAGTTCCATTGGCCGTTAATCGACACCTTTGACGACATAGCTTTGGGTCAACTCACAATACATCTTCTGCTGGCGTCGACTTGCGATATATCTTCTGCTGGTGTCAACTTGGCTCTTTTTCTTCACCATCTTCCTGACTTGTCGACCCACATGTTAGCCTTTTCATCAACTCTTCTCAGTTGAAATATCTCAGCTAACAAGTTTCCCCCCAAAAAGCCAGTTTCGACTGAGCACTATGTTGACTGAGAAACTTGGCGTTTTGATTTCCTGCGAGATTTCAACTGTACCTTGGTTTTGACCCAGTAACTCAATCATTTTCCTTCCATCGAATCAGCCATGCGTCACACGATGTTTGACGTAATAATGGCGATTTTCTGCGTCACAATTTCCAAGAAATCTCATTATGCCTAGTCTCATCCTATGTTATGGGCTTTTAACCCACTCCCACTCACTTTGGAATTGAAACAGTTCATTGTCCCTTCAGTTGCATGTGATTTTCCTATAAATACTGTTTACCCACATTTGGTCTTCTTTTCCACATTCTCTCACACTTTCCTTTTCTTCCCAACTTTCTTGCTCCCAACATTCTTCCCTTTCAATGGCTTCTTCTGCAACATTAACTGCTTCCGCTACTCACACAACTGGGAACAACCCTGTTGCCTTCGTCCTTTCTGAAAATGAATCTCTCAGACCCCTTCCTAATCCAACGTCTGCTGATGATACGGTAATAGCAACCTGGCAACGCCAGATGATCATTCCTTTTGCGATGGCTGATAAACTGCTCCAAACGGGAGGTTTTAAATCTGGTACAAAAAAACTGGAAAGAAAATGGCGGCAGGATTAACTTCTACCAAAATGCTCCAAACCCAATTACAGACTCGATCAGAAAGTGCGATAAATCCTCGATGTGAGAAGTTTATCGCTTTACAACAAATGACAGTATATTGTTTGAGTTCTGTAACTAAGCTTGGATGCTTAGAAATGAGGCAGAACTCGTCTATTTATAGGCTAGGAAAGTACAAGGAAAGACTAGAATGCCCCTCAACTTCTTTTGGGAGGGAAAATGAAATACAAAGGTGGCGCCCACCATACCCTCATGGCGCCCGCCATGTGAACTAGAGGAGGAAGAAGTGAGAGTCGTGCCAGTTGTCAGCAGTTGGTCTCTTATCCAAGTTATGGCATCCCCTATGGCACCCGCCATGGTGAGTGCCATGTGTACAATTCCTAAAAAGCTGGTCTTTCTTGCTCGTTTTTCTTCATTTCTTCTCTAGGAGCTCTGGAAATACAAAATCTTGAAAATGAAACAAAACAGAAGCATAACACAAGAAAACAGTAATAAAATCCTAAGGAACACGTGCAATTCGAGTCAAATACATAATATAATTTAGGTCTATCAAATTCTCCCATAATTAAGCTTTTGCTTGTCCTCAAGCAAAACATTATGACAGAAAAAGGTGATATCCATAAATGATTTGGGCAAAAAGGGCTTCTAAGTTCAAGCTGGGATGAAGCGATAGGTATTAACTCAGCGAACCAAGGATATCAAAATGACACTTCTCTGTAAACACAGACATGGGTTTCGTTTTTATATAAACCAATCCATACCACCCCACTGTACCTAGGCATACTTTTAAATCTCCTTTTGGGTCCTTTTCATTCAGGTGCAGTCACATTAAGCTCGTTATCCCTACATACTCATAATGAAGTGACCGATTAGTGATTCTGATCTCAAGCATGGGGCTCTGGTACACAAACCGGTGTAACCCCTATTACTGACCCAATTGTAGTTGTGGGGGATCAGATTGTAACCCGCCCTACCGAGTTCAACACCAGACACCTCTGAACCAACTAACAATGGGAAGATATTTTATTTTATTTTGTTATATATATATATATATATATATATATATATATATATATATATATATATATATATATATATATATATATATATATATTCGAGATTTTACAACTTTTTGGGTTAAATGACCTTGTGAGGGTTACCTATACCCGAGTTGCAATTATTTTATGGAACACACAGATCATTCACTTATATTCATCGGTCCTTCACTTAGAACATGCTTAGGTCGGAGCTGACTGCTAGGATAAACTACTAAGGTGTTAAAATGATACCGATGTTTCAAAAAAAAGGATTTTCCAAGTCATCTGAATCCTAACTTGAACTTGCCTCAAAGCCTAAATTTTTTTAGGATAATACACTTTTTGTCAATAAAATTTTTGGTGAGGCTGAGGAATGAGGGAATAAGGGTATACTACAAATGACTCGTCAAGCACATGTGTATTCTAAAAACAAAACAAAAAAAGAGAAATAAACTAAAAATAAACTAGAAAGCGATAAAAGAAAAGAAAATGCGAGAAAAACAAATAAAGTCTCCTCTCACACTTAAACCGAACATTGTCCTCAATGTTTCGAAATAAGATAGGAATGAGTTACTTGAAGGTCCTAAGGCATGCTACTGGTGTTGTCGCCAGCGTGTGGTGAGTACCTAGGGTGACGAGATCTACTATGATGACGATCGCTCTGAGAAGCAGCAAACTCGTCAAATCAGGTGGTCAAAGCAGCCTGCGATTGTATTATACTTTGCATGGATTAGCTTATCTACTGCTGATACTCTTGTATAAATTTCATGTTGTCAGTTAAATTCTGCTGTATAGTAGTGAGCAAGTTATCCCGTCTTTCCTCTCTGGCTAACTGATCGCGCCACATCTGCTCAGAAATATAGAAACCGGGAGCGGTACCTGCAGAATGGTGAGAAGAAGACGGTGCAGTGTATGCGGTTGATACATGATGGGCGACATAGGATGATCGGGAGACTGCTCTCTTCGGTCATACTCGTCATCGGTGGCATCGCCGTCACCAATAGGAACATTAGAAGGTAATGGACCCGTAACAGGTGGAGCATCTAAATCATAGGTCTAGTTCCTCGCGATACGCACATCAGTACGTCTAGTGCAAGGCAAAGCAATAGATGGGATATCTTTCCCATGGATCATGAGCTCAAATTCCCATTCCTTCCTTACCTTGCACAATTTCATGTCTTTTAAGAATTTTAAATTAATTGTGCGAGGCAGAAGAGGTGCTAAGGTGCTCCAGAGTAAGGTGTCTGTAGGTCGGGTGTAATTCATCAACATATGCATCCCACTAGAGCTGATGACAAAGAAAGCTTATGCTGGGCTCAATACCCAAGGCATCCATGCAAGCCTGATCTGGGTACCGGGTAGGTGCCATGGGACGTTGCTGAAGAACTAAATACCGTTGTCTCTGAGTGTCGTCCCTAAAGGTGACGTGCATGTTATTGAGGGGCTGCATCCTGTAAATAAAATTTTAGAGAACAAGACCTGAAAGCACAAGCATTATAAACGGTTAGTTAACACATAACAAAATAATAATCACTAAAAAATATAAAATAAAATAAAAAAGATAAGTAAAGAAGAATAAAGGAAGTCGTGGGTTGCCTCACAGGCAGCACTTGTTTAATGACGTTAGCTTGACGAGTAGAACCTATGTAGTTGAAGTAGGCAGTGGTGGATCAATCAAAGTGTGGTTGGAGTAATCATTGGAAATGTCATCTCCTTCGTAGTATTTCAATCTCTGCTCGTTTACAATGAATGGGATACATGACTAGTTCTGGATCTCAACTGCTCCAAATTTTAGGACTTTAGAAACTGTAAAAGGATTTGTCCACCTTGAACGAAGTTTTCCAGGAAAAAGTCGCAACCTGGAATTAAAAAGGAGAACAGGGTCTCCTATATGAAAATCTTTCTTTATAATCCTTTTGTCATGCCAGGCCTTAGTTCTTCCTTTATATATTATGGTGTTTTCTTAGGCGGATTGGCGAAGTTCTTCTAGTTTATGAATGTCAAGGATGCATTTTTCTCCAGCGGCCAAATAGTCAAAGTTCAGGGTTTTAATGGCCCAATAGGCCTTGTATGAAATGCGATCCACCATCGCTGATAACAAGACGGGGTACTCCGAATCTATGAATATGTAATTCTTAAATAGTTTTATCACTACACGTGTGTCATTGGTGGGTGAGGTTATAGCTTCAATCCACTTAGACACATAGTCAACTGCTACTAAGATGTATTTGTTTCCCAGTGAAGACGGAAATGGTACCATAAAATCGATGCCCCAAACATCAAAGAGTTTTACTTCCTGAGTATTTCTTAAGGGCATTTCGTCATGCCGGGAGATGTTCCCAGTGCACTGGCACCAATCATATTTAACTATATAAGCGTGCACATCACGCCACATTGTGGGCCAAAACAGGCCATCTCGAAGAATCTTGGCATGTGTTTTAGAGGTGCTAGCGTGTCCTCCGTAGGGTGCAGAGTGGCAGTCTTCTATGATATTTCTTACCTCTTCTTCTGGAATGCAACGACGAAAAATATCGTATGTGCCTCTTTTGAAAAGGAGTGGTCCGTCCCAATAGATTTGTCTAACGTCGTTAAAGAACTTCTTTCTCTGCTGATAGTTAAAGTCAGGGGGTATGATGTTGGCAGCTAGGTAATTTATAAAATATGCGTACCAAGGTACGCCGCTTACTGCCAGAGATTTCTCAGGGGTCTTATAAGGATCTAGGTTATTTTATTCTATGGCTTCTATCCTAGTTATTAACTTTTCATAGGTAAAATCATCATTTATAGGGAGTAGATCTGGTTTCAGGTACTCAAGTCTAGAAAGATGATCGACAACTACATTTTCTGTGCCTTTCTTGTCTTGAATATCAAGATCGAACTCTTGTAATAAAAGGATACATCGAAGTAACCTAAGTTTGGCATCTTTCTTGTTTAATAAGTAATAAATGGCAGCGTGATCTGTATAAACTATAATTTTAGCTCCTACCAGATAGGATCGAAATTTGTCCATCGCAAAAACTACGGCAAGGAGTTCTTTTTCAGTGGTTGCGTAGTTAAGCTGAGCAGCATCTAGGGTTCTACTAGCATAATAGATAACATGTAATTTCTTATCCTTTCTTTGTCATAGAACAGCTCCTACAATGTAATCGCTAGCGTCGCACATGATTTCGAAAGGTCCCGTCCAATCCGGAGGTTGGATAATGGGTGCCAAGATCAACGCTTGTTTTAAAAACTTGAATGCTTCGAGGCATTTTTCATCAAATTTAAACTTGATATCTTTCATCAGGAGGCCAGTTAAAGGTTTGGTTATTTTAGAGAAGTCTTTGATAAAACACCGGTAGAAACCAACATGTCCAAGAAAACTTCGGACTTCTCTAACGGTGTTAGGAGGTTTTAGGTTTTCTATCACTTCTATCTTGGCTCTATATACTTCAATACCTCTTTCAGACACTACATGTCCTAAAACTATACCTTCGGTGACCATAAAGTGACATTTATCCCAGTTCAACACCAGGTTAACATCAACACATCTTTTCAGGATTTTCTCAAGGTTAGTGAGACAGTTTTTGAAATCAAATCCGCATACCGAGAAATCATCCATGAACACTTCCATAATTCCATCTAGATAATCAGCGAAGATTGTCATCATGCAACGCTAGAAGGTAGCTGGTGCATTACAGAGGCCGAAAGGCATTCTTCTATAGGCAAAGGTCCCATAAGGGCATATAATGGTAGTTTTTTCTTGATCTTCTGGATGGATAGGAATTTGGAAAAATGTTGAATACCCATTAATATAGCAAAAATAGGAGTGTCTGGCTAAACGTTCCAACATTTGATCTATAAATGGTAGAGGGAAATGGTCTTTTCTAGTGGCTTTGTTTAATTTCTTATAATCTATGCACATACGCCATCCTTCTTCTATCTGTTTTGCTACATGTTCTCCTTTCTCATTCTGCACGACTGTGATGCCTCCCTTTTTAGGTACTACATGCACAGGGCTCACCCACTTACTATCTGTGATTTGATGAATTATGCCTGCTTATAGTAACTTAAGAACTTCCTTTTTTACAACATAACTCATTATAAGGTTTATCCTTCTCTGATGTTCTCTGGAGGGTTTTGAGTCTTCTTCAAGTAAAATCCGGTGCATGCACACAGATGGACTTATACCTTTTAGATCAGAGACGTTATATCCTAAGGCTACGAGATATTTACGCGAGACATATAAGAGTTGGTATGTTTCTCCCTGGTTCAAGGTAGTACTGACTATAACTGGACGGTTCATTTCTTCATCCAAGAACTCGTACCTTAGATTCTTGGGTAGTTCCTTAAGTTCTAAAGTTGGTTTCTTAGGGCATGGTATTGGATCGGGGGTAAGGGATAAACATTCATGTAGATTATCATCAATGTAGGGTTCCATAAATCCCTCATCTTCCTTTATGAAGGTTGAAGGCAGTATGATGGTTTCTTCTTGCTCTAGCTCCATAACGCATTCATCAATGATGTTTATGGCATAACATGCGTCTCCTAATACTGGTGCCATAAGAAACTTCGACAAAATAAATTCTATATTTTCATCGCCTACCTCAAAAGTCAACTTCCCTCTCTTGACATCTATTATGGCTCCTGAGGTTGATAAGAATGGCCTAGCAAGGAGGATTGGGATGTCATCATCTTCTTTAATGTCCATGACAATGAAATCAGTAGGGATGAATAACTGACCGATCCTGACCGGGACGTCTTCCAATATGCCAACCAGATACTTGACGGATTTATCGGCTAACTGAAGAGACATCTTAGTAGGTTGTAATTCTCCTAGTTTTAACCTTTCAAAGACTGCCAGAGACATTAGGCTTACACTAGCTTCTAAGTCTAGAAAAGCTTTATTGATGACATGACTCCCCAAAATACAAGGTATGGAGAAATTTCCAGGATCTTTCTCCTTTTGGCAAGTTTATTTTCGGAAATGGAATTGCATTCCAAAGGTTTTGAATCTTCAAGTCAACGTTTATTGGTAAGGATGTCTTTGAGGAATTTTGCATATGATGGTATCTGGGTGATGGCTTTTGTGAAAGGGATCTCCATATGAAGTTTCTCTATGACTTTAATGAATATCTGATATTGGTTATTGATCTTGGTTTGTTTTAGTCTTTGTGGATAGGATATAGGAGGTTTGTATGGCGGGGGTGGTTCGTTAGCTCTTTCTATAATTTTTCTTTGTCTAGGTTTTTCTGTTTTTCAGATCCTACTGGTTCCCCTACTTAGTTCGTGGGTACCATGTTTTCCTTAGAAGTTTTGGGTTTACTCAATGCCGGGTTAACTGGTTCATCGTAAGCGGTCCTACTTCGTAAAGTAATTGCATTGGCTTGCCCCCGGGGGTTTTGTTGAGGCTGTCCAGGGAATTGCCCTCCGGGTGTAGTTTTGGGGGCTTGTTTAGAGCTATATGAGAGATCTGGGTTTCAAGCATCTTATTGTGGGTGACTATTTGGTCTACCTTAGTTCCTAACTGGGTAATTAGTTCATTTACATGAATGTTATGGTTTAGGAATTCTTTGTTTTGCTGTGTTTGAGCCGTAATGAAATTTTCCATGATTTTCTCAAGGTTCGACTTAGGTTGCACAGCTTGCATAGGCAGGTTTTGTCTTTGAGCTTCAAAATTGGATGGTCTCGGAGGTGCAGGGTTTTAGATAGGATTGTTGTTTTTGTATGAAAATTTTGGATGATTCTTCCATCCAAGGTTGTAAGTGTTTGAAAATGGGTTCCCTTGGGTGTAGTTGACCTCTCTTGAATGAGTTTCATTCAACAGATTGCACTCTGCTGATTGGTGTCCTTTGGCTCCACATAATTCACATTCTGTTGAGACTGCTGCTGCAGTAACTGGGTTTGCATACATATGTTCGACCTTAAGGGCCAAAGCGTCCATTTTGGCTTGCATCATGTCTATAGAACTTATCTCATGTATTCCTCCTTGGACTTCTTTCTTCTCCACCGTTGCTCGCTCTATCCCCCATTGACAATGGTTTTGAGCCATATCCTTGATGAGAGCGCAAGCTTCCGGGTAAGGTTTATTCATCAAAGCGCCACCTGCGGCAGCGTCGATGGTCATCTTAGTGTTATAGTGAAGTCCATTATAGAAGGTGTGAATGATTAGCCATGATTCTAGGCCATGGTATGGACATATTCTCAACAAGTCTTTATATCTCTCCCAAGCCTCGAAGAGAGATTCACCTTGGTTTTGAGTGAATCTGGTTATTTGGTTTCTAAGAACAACTGTTTTGCTTGGGGGAAAATATCTAGCGAGGAAAACTCTCCTCAGGTCTTCCCAAGTTGTTATAGAATTGGCTGGAAGGGAATCTAACCATGTAAGGGCTTTGTCTCTGAGGGAAAAAAGAAATAGTATTAGATGAATCACCTTAGGAGTAGCACCATTGGTTTTAAAAGTGTTAGCTAATTGGATAAAGTTTTTTAAATGTTGATTCGGGTTCTCAATAGGGAGACCCGCGAATTGGTTATGTTGTACTAATTGTAATAGGAAGGGTTTTAGTTTGAAATTGTAAGCATGGATATTGGAGTTCACAATACTAGAACTAGGTTCGTCATTGGATGGTTAGGAGAAATCCTTAAGGGGTCTTTAGTTACGGTCTTCGGCCATAATTTCCTTAATTCTACGAAGTAAGAGACGTGCGCGAGTGTAGCATTCAAGTTCCTCTAAAGGATCTATAAGACTACCGGTGCTGCGAGTTCTTCGCATTAACCAGTAGGTAAAACCTTAGTCTAGACGGTCTAACAACAGGGTACAGAATTTTGACGTAATTCGTCCTCGGCAACGGCGCCAAAAACTTGATGCTAAATTTTCACAAGTATACGAATAACGTCAGAGTAATACAAAATATTATCGATCCCACAAAGACCAAACGTAAATCTATCAATTACTATTGTTATGGTGTTTATCTAAGACAAATCAATCGGGAGTTCGTGCATGCAAAGTAAAAGTAAAGTGCGAGAATAAATTTAATATTAAAACAACAGGCTTAGATGTAATTCACATAGCTGGGTAGTATTCCAAGTGCGTGTAAATAGAACTTCTTGCAGGGTAATGTTTTCTACTCGTGAAAAGAACTAATTTAACGGGAATTGTTGCTTTCACATATTCAGAACTGAGTTTATCCCCTAATCGATCCCTCTTATTGTCACTTATAAAAAGGCGCACATTGCGTTAAAGTAATAAACCTATTTTTAAGAAATATAGTTTCTTAACTTAGTTGAAAAGTATTTTGACTTGGAAATCTTAACAAAAAGAGGTTCAGGCGAACCGGATTTTAAACCCATAAACGCGTCCGAAAATAGTTTTAAAATCGATTTTCTAAAGTATTAAAGCCTCCTACTTAACTGGACTAAGAGCTTTCGCTTCCTTTGAACAGTTAAGACTAACCAAACTTAACTAAAGGTTGGACGACTTTCTATCTTACCCAAAGGATTTTAAGTGCAGAAAATTTGTGTTAAAAGTCAGAATAACTCCTAAGTAATTCTATCGACAGCTGTATGGAATACCACTTTAACTATGATCCTCACATCCTAACCTTTAAGATTTAGCCGGACATGGAAATGTAAATAGACATGATAAATAAAGTGCGGATAAATAATGCGATAAATAAAGTGCGAGTAAATAAAGGCGAGAAATAAATAGTGCGGGAAATAAAGTGCGAGAAATAAATAGTGTGATAAATAAAGTGCGAGTAAATAAAGGCGAGAAATAAATAGTGCGGGAAATAAAGTGCGAGAAATAAATAGTGTGATAAATAAAGTGTGAGTAAATAAATGCGGAAAATAAATAGAAAGTAAATAGAAACTTTCTCCAAACGGGAGGTTTTAAATATGGTACAAAAAGACTGGAAAGAAAATGGCGGCAGGATTAACTTCTACCAAAGTGCTCCAAACCCGATTACAGACTCGATCAGAAAGTGCGATAAATCCTCGATGTGAGAAGTTTATCGCTTTACAACAAATGACAGTATATGGCTTGAGTTCTATAACTAAGCTTGGATGCTTAGAAATGAGGCAGAACTCGTCTGTTTATAGGCTAGGAAAGTACAAGGAAAGACTAGAATGCCCCTCAACTTCTTTAAGGAGGGAAAACGAAATACAAGGGTGGCGCCTGCCATACCCTCATGGAGCCTGCCATATGAACTAGAGGAGGAAGAAATAGGAGTCGTGGCAGTTGTCAGCGGTTGTTCTCTTATCCAAGTTATGGCATCCACTATGGCGCCCGCCATGGTGAGTGCCATGTGTACAATTCCTAAAAAGCTGGTCTTTCTTGCTCGTTTTTCTTCATTTTATCTCGAGGAGCTCTGGAAATACAAAATCCTGAAAATGAAATAAAACAGAAGCATAACACAAGAAAACAGTAATAAAATCCTATGAAACACGTGCAATTCGAGTCAAATATATAGTATAATTTAGGTCTATCAATAAACCCCTGTCTATTGTTGGCGTCGATGTATTTTTGAGAGGGGTCGACCAACACATTCCACTTCCCTTGTGGTATGTTGACGCCGACACTTTTTGACGTGGCAGCCATCATAGGTCTTTCTTCTTTAGGAGAAACTTTTGATCTGACTCTGGAAATGACCAACACTTTTGACTTCGATCGTGCTGGCTTTTAAAACTATATTGAGGATCATCATGATAAGAATTCCGGTGAAGTGTCGGATGAAGAACATATTGCCTTCCTCACTCTTTGGCTGTCATACTATCTTTTTTGTCCCGGATCTCTACAAATAGCCAAAAGTTACATCAACCTGGCGATTAAAATTCATGAGGATCGACAGGTATCATTGGGTAAGCTCTTATTATCCTCCCTTAACCATTCTCTTGGTCTATCGACCTTGAGATTGAAACTTCTCCATGAGACCACCAAAGCCTTGAATGTTTCAAGGCCTATGTGGCAGTTACAACATTGGCTTAATGCCACCTTCGAGCACCAGTTGGGTTACCCTGTGTCAACAATAATGTAGCATTTAAACGAAGAATGTCCCATAGAAGGCATTCGACTTGCTCTGATGACCACTCAGGAAATCCCCAATAAAATCCTATTTATGAAGTATCTTAATATGTTTGCGGAAACAACATCTTTCATCCCCAACATGGCTCCCTTCGTGAATCAGCGATTTGGTTTGACATGGTTCAAAAATCTATTCTCTGGTGTTTCCCCCAAAACGACAGCATTGTCGAACTCTATATGGAGGGTGTTTCTAACTCTCACCATGTTATCATTCCGAATTGAGACGAAGAACACAAATTATGGGTTTATGAACTACCAACCCAACTTGGTGGCCCATCAATTTGGCTTGAGCCAGCTGCTGCCCAAGTCCTTGGTGCGGCATTATTTGGGTTGGTTGACGACTAAACCCGACAGGCCACAAGAATTGCTTTAAATTTTCTAGGTCGACTCAACGCCTTGAGTTTCTTGTTTTTTCTTTCCAACCATCCTTCTTTACTACCGAAGGCTTTAATTTCTGGTGGTCAGAGTATCAAACTCAATGTTTTCAACGTGACATTTTCCTAGAAAATACGATTGATGCTTTTGCTGCCCTTGTTGGCAAATTTCCTACTCCGATAGTTGTTATGCCTGTCAAGAATACCCAAGGGGATGGTGCCACAGAAGACCCCTCAAATAAGGTACCTCATATGCTCTTTACTTGTATTTTATTAATTGTCATTAGTTGATTGTTTATGCTTATCTCCCTGAGTCGAAAACGGGAACCAGCTGCTGCATCAGCCTCAACAATGCTTGCAAAGAAACCAAAAGTCCTGAAACCACATGTATCACATGTTTCAACGCTTCTTTGTACTTGTCTTCTACTTTTATCTTATCGTGTTGTTTGTTAGGCCCCTAAGAAGATGCCAACTCTTGAGGGTGGCGTGTCGGATGAAATCACCCAACCTCGGGTCTTTCCCTCTGAAACCTCAACATCTCCTCCAAATACTCAGGTGGCCAAGAAGAGAAAAGTCCTAGTCAAAGAGACGCCTTCTAAAATGATCACTTCGACTATTAAACCTGTTGTTCTTGACAATCTTGCTGAGGTATTCAAACCTGTCGACTCTGGAGTCCCTCCTTCAAGACACACTATTGAGGTATTCATTGTTTTTGTTCTCTTTGGTCATATATTACTTGAGTACTTTCTTACTTAATCTTCCTCCTGCAGGATACTACGGTCGACTAGACTATTGCTAAAAATAATGACAATGCCACGGCTACCGCTGTAAATCTTCCTGAGATGGCGCCCCTTTTTAGTCCCCAAAAATTTGATGAGTTCTAGGAAGCTCCGACAGAAGACGATCCTGCGGCGAAGACACCTCCTATTCAAAACACCACCAATAAGGTTGGCAGGGACGGTGCATCTACCAATGGTAATGGAAACCCTTTAATTATTTCTACTATCGTCGAGGACAACTTGAATCCTAAAGGCTCTACTGAAGGTGGCCCTAATGTCAACAAAATTCTTACTCCGGAGGAGATTCTGGCGACGAAGTAGTCGAACTCAGTAGAAACTTTGAAGGCACTCCATATGCTTTGTTAGAAGTCTATGGACACTTACCCTACTGGTTCGACGACCATTCTTAATCTAGAAATGGATGACTCTTATACCCTCAAGCTCCAACAACTGAGGACGTACCTATTTGAGGATGAATTTCTGGCCGTCGTTGCAGAGGAAACAACTATAGCCTGTGACATTTTCAAGATATTGAAAGAAATTTCCTAGTCTTGAGTTCCTGCTCCCATGGCAAAATACTTAATTGAATTCAAGGCCTTCTTTACTCATCTGGCTAAAGAACTCTCTATTTGTAAACAGGTTGATGCTAAGATCAGGATAAAGACCAATGAGATGAAGCGTGGGTGGTACCTCAGTTCTCTTTGTGAAAAGAAACTTAGAGACTTCAAGACCAAAAAACAAGAACATTCTGATAAGCGCCGCTCTTTTGACCAGCAGATATCCGACTATTAGGCCCAAATGGCTGAACTTACAAGGAAAATTGTTGAGGTCGAAAAACAAAAGGCCTCTTTGGACTCCGCTAAACCTCTACTTGCTCAAGACGTAATTGACCAATAAGTCTCCGAAGGAATTGCCCATGTCGAAATGAACCATGCACTGAAAGGTATGATCGACCAAATACAGAAGAAGAAGTCCCTTCTTAAAAGTAAGGTGACTTACGAAAAGAACCTTTTTGAAGACTTCAAGTCCCGATTCCCTGGATAATTGTACTTTACATTTCTAGTCGAACTTTTGTAACTCCGTTTGGAGCTTTTGTAAACTATTTTGGCCCTCTACCCATGTTGGCCAATTATCAATAGAAAATTACTTCTAGATTCGAATCTCTTGTAACATAGGCTTATATTTTTTCAAATATTTCTCATTCACTTTTAGGATTCACTGATCCATACCTATTTCTTGGATCTTGTATGCAATGTTACTGAACACTTGGATCACTTGGAATGGTCCCTCCCAATTTGGTGACCATTTCCCTAACGTTCGATCCCTTCGATCCATAGGCAACACTATTTTCCACGCATAATCATTAACTGCAAAGGTCTTATTTTTGACCTTCTTATTATATGCTTTTGCCACTCATGCCTTTTGGCGCAGTAATACATCTAACCATGCCATCCTTTCTTCGTCTAAGTCCACAGTTTCATCTAGCATCATGTTCCAGTATTGCTTCAACAGAATGTCATGCTGACGTTACACTCTAATTAACTATAAACAAATCTCTGCTGGAAAAATAGCGTCGTGACCGAACGTCAAGCAAAATGGAGTTGAATTGGTCGACTCCTTAGGGGATGTTCGACACGCCCATAAAGTTTGATCTAAGGTCTTGTGCCAATTCTTAGGTTTCCTAGCAACGTGTTTCTTGATAAGTCCAATCACTACTTTGTTGGTGGCTTCAACTTGACCGTTTTCCTGAGCATGATACGGTGTCAAAGTAATTAACTTGAAGCCTGTTTCTGCTGCAAATTCTTGCATCTTCTGGCCATCAAATACAGAACCTTGGCCTGTAGTGATGATTTCAGGGATCCCAAATCTATAAAAAATATGATTGTGGATAAATTCAATCACATCCTCCTGGTCCACTTTTATCAGAGGTACAACCTCTATCTAATATGTGAAGTAGTCTATACCCATGAGGATGGATTTTTGTTGTTTCTACAAGGCTTATTGAATTTTGCCTATGATTCCAATGCCCATCCATGAAAGGGTTATGGCTTGACGATTGTGTATAATTCGCTGGCTGGAACATGCTGAATGTTCACGTGTTTTTGACAATCTTGGCACCCTTTTGCAAAGTCCACGCAATCCTTGAGCATGCTTGGCCAATACACACCTTGCCGAAACAACAACCATTTCATCTTATGGCCAGCTTGGTGAGCCACGCATGTCCCACTATGGACTTCAGAAGTTGCTAGGTATGCATCTGCGTCTCTCATACATTTGAGCAACACCCCTTCCGGAGTCATTTTTAGCAACTCATTTCCCATTAGGACGTAACTTAAGGCTCAGTACTTAACCTTCCGATCAGTACTTCCCACCAGATTTTCCAAATACTCGATGATTGGTCTTCTCCAATCTGACGGTGATAGATTGCTGATAGCGAAAATTTCATAATTTCCCAAACTTTCGATTAAGCTTCCTGTCGGAGCACTTTCCCCTCCAGCTTTTGAGATTGATAAGCCTGATGATGGTAGGACGTTCAACACCACCTTTTCCTTAATCTCGATTAAGTCTCTCAGCTTCCCTTCCGATACTTTGTACCTAGAAGCAATTTGTGCTAAATCGTCTGCCTCTTGATTTTCTATTCTGGGCACGTGTGTAATGCTGATAACCTTGAAGCGTTCCAAAAGTTGCTTCGCCATCATGAAGTACACCACAAGTTGTTTTTTGACTCATTTATATTCTCTAGTGATCTGTTTAATCACAAGTTCATAATCGCCCTTTATTTCAACTCTCTTGGCACCCAGATCTTTAAGAATTGAGGCCAGTGATTAAGGCTTCATATTCTGCCTCATTATTTGAACATTTCCCATCAACCCTACACTTGAATTTAGTAGGAATGTCGTGCGGGGATATTATCAAGATTTCGATACCTGTTTTATTTTTATGACTTGACCCGTCAAAGTATAACTTCCAAGGATTAATGTCGACCATCCACAGCGACGATTCGACTACTGCGTGGTCGATGATAAAGTCTACCACTATTTGACCTTTCATTGCCCTTAGAGGGACATACATCAAGGAAAATTCAGTTAATGCTAGTGTCAGTTTCCCAATTCGACTATGCAGAATGGGTTTAGATAACATATGCTTAATAACATCAAAATGCAACGAAACGTAAACATTAAATGGTTTAATATATTGCTTTAACTTCATACATGAGAAGTACAAGCATATGCACAATTTTTCAATCATAATGTACCTAGTTTCAGCATCTATTAACATTCGACTAAGGTAATAAATAGGTCTTTCGATGCCACAATCATCCTCTTGTGCTAACATGCTTCTTATGGTTACGTTTGACACATTAATGTACAACTTCATGCTCTTATTCATACTAGGTGGCAGTAAAATGTGATGCCTTGTGAGGTATTCTTTAATGGTGTCGAAAACTTCCTACTGCTCTCATCTCCAATGAAAATCACTTTCCTTCTTGGCCTTGAGCAATGGTGAGAACACCTTCGTCTTGTCGCTTAGATTTGATATAAACCTTCTCAAGAAGTTTATCTTCCCCAACAAAGACTGGAGTTGTTTCTTCGTCGAAGGGGGCTTGAGATCCAAAATTTGCTTGGTCTTGTTTTGATTGATCTCGATGCCTTTTTTGTGGACTAAAAATCCCAAGAAGTCTCTTGTATGTATACCAAAAGCACATTTTAGTGGATTCATTTTTAATCCATATTTTATCATTCTTTCAAATGAACGTCGAAGGTGGTCTAAGTGACCATTCTCCAATGAGGATTTTATGACAATGTCATCAATGTACACCTGCATGAATTTTTCAATAAAATCATGAAATATAAAATTCATGTCCCTTTGATAAGTTGCTCCAGCATTTTTTAAACCAAACGGCATCATAACCCATTTGTATGTTCCCAAGGCCCTGGGGCATCGAAATGCAGTTTTAGGAACATCATCTTCGGGTATGAGGATTTGATTATAGCCAAAATACCCATCAAGCATACTCAAATATTCGAAACCTACAGCTGAATCGAACAACATTTCTGCTACAGGCATTGAATACTCATCTTTTGGGGTAGTGTTGTGTCAGGTCCCTAAAATCTATACAGACTTGAAGAGTCTCATTCTTCTTGATAACAGACACTATGTTCGCTATCCATTTGATATACTTTGTAGTTCTGATGAACTGGCTTTTAAGCAGTCTCTCGATCTCCTGCTTGATCTTTAGAGTGATTTTTGAAGCGAATCATCGAGGCTGTTGTTTTACTGGCCTTTTTCCTGGCAAAATTGGTAGTCAGTGCTCCATCACACTTTGACTCAAGCCAGGCATTTCGCCATAGTCCCAGGAGAAGAAATCTTTGTATTCTTTCAATACCTCGATCAGCTTGGCCTTCATCTTCGACCCAATTTTAGTACTCACGTAAGTAGGTCTTTTTGTTATCCCATCTCCTAAGTCAATATCTCCGAGTGGCTCTTGCGCTTACATTATCTGCAGCTCAATGGATGGGTCTTTCTCAAACCCTAAAGGATCATTGTCATAGATGCAATCAAGCCTCCGATTTTTTGAAGCTATTATTTGGCCTTGTCGGCCATTGAACTGCACATCGCTGTCGGCTTCACTAGCTACATTTTTTTGTTTTCTGCTTCTAGTGCCAACTTTCTCTTGTTTTCAGCCAAATAGGCCGAAATTCGAGTTAAGCTCTCTGACTCAGTAGTCATTTTCATCGACTGTTGGCCACCCTATGGGTGGATTTCCTTATGTAGGCTCCTTCGTCTCGTCAACAGCATCCTAAATAAATCCATAACCAGGATCCAAATTTAGGACATGACCCGTATCGGTAGAGGTATAAGACCCTGATCCATCATCACAAGGTGCCACATTTGCTAGGTGTTGATCAAAATATTTCTTCGTACCATTTGGTTCATCGATATTATAATAGCTTTAATCAGCTTCAATATTTTCAACGATGCCATCTTTTCTCCAAATGCTTAATCTCTGATGTAAAGTCGACGACACTGCCCTTATCCCATGGATCCACTCTCGATCCAACAGAAAGTTGAAATTGGCCTTTGAGTTTATAACCATGAAGAGCGTTGGTCGGGTGGTTGTACCCACGAATAAGTCGACTTGGACAACCCCAAGAATGTTGTTGGTTTTCCCTTCATAATTGGATAAAACCATGTTATGTTGTCGGAAATCAGCCTCAGTCTTCCCAATCTTCTTAAACAACGTATGAGGCATTAGATTGACAGCTTCCCCTCCATCCATGAACACTTTGTTGACTGCCACTCTGTCGACCTTTGCTTTTATGAACAACGACTTTAAATGGTACATCATTCCAGGACTAGGTCTTTCAAACATGGTCGTTTATTCTTCCACCATGCCATTGTTTATAACATAATAACATATTGTCTTGTCTTTCGTAGTCTCGTCTGGCAAGAAATATTCTTCTGCTTTAGAGACCTTTGAAACCATATCATATTCTGCTGACAGTATTGACATGATGTTGCAATTTACGACAAAGTCCTGTATGTGTCATCATTGGTTTCTTCATAATTATCCTCATCGAAGTCGCCTTATGGTGACGGAGTATATTCCTTATCAGATTGGGGAGTGTACTCTGGTTCTTCCTCATCTGACTGGGGAGTGTACTCTACTTCCTTGTTCGCGACCCCAAATGTGCTTTTCGAACTTTGGGTTGACACCACCCCCTTTTCTCCTAAAGCTTCCACAGTCACTGCTGTAGTTTGATTTGTCATGATTCTCTCCTTCTCGACCCACCTTGCTTTTGGGTATTGCCTTTTCAGTTCAGAGGTCCCGACGGGCTTAAATTGTGAAATCGAAGCCTCTTTGACAACTTTTTTATTTTGTTGATACCACCTCCACTGAGTCCTTATCATAGGATTTTTCCCTTTGTAATTGAGGGACACCACATAGACCCTAGGTTCAGTCCTCTTGTCGAAGACCTTTGCCTCCTTCTCTAGATCCAATACCTTCCATTTTGGCCTCTTGCTCTCTTTCAGACTCACGGATGCCACCCACTTATCTTGTAGTGTTTCTGATGGTGGCACAAAAGTCTTGGGTCGTGCTTGCTGGAACAACTCCCTGTACTCTTTTTTTCGACAAGGAGTATCGTTCTGGTCGAACATAAACCTAAGGACTGGTGGCTTACCATCTTGCAGTGCCACTTTCTTACCAACTTCATACTTCTCAACAGCCTTTTCATCAAAGACAGTGTTGCATCTCGGGCATAACACAACCTTTGACCCACTCAACCTGCATTTCTCTTGGAAATCCATCAGGATTTCACCAGCTTGAGGGTAAATTGCCTTGAGTTCCTCCTCAGACTTCTTGTTGGAACCATCAGTAGTCTCGACCATCATGCATTCAACATTTTCAGTTGTCAATTGTTTGTTGAGACCTTCAGTAGTCTCAACCATCATGCAATCATACAACTCTGAGTACAAAGCTTCTTCAACCTTCAGAGAGTCTGTGTCAACTTGCATCTTTGGCCTTTCGCCAAACTAAAGTTGGCCTTCCTTCAAAGCTTTATGCACTAAATCCCTGAAAAGAACACATTTAGATGTCTTATGACCAAGGAAATTATGAAATTTACAAAATCCTCTTTTCTTCTTTTGCTCTAAAGAGGGATCTTTTGCCCCAGGAAGGACAATAATTTGACCATCTTTAACTAATAAATAAAATATTTCTTCACTCTTAGATACATCAAAAGCATAAGTCTTTGCAACGTATTTATCTGTTTTTTCAGTGTTGATAGGATTTTTTCCATTTAATGGTTTAAATAATTTACATGTGTACGGAGGCCCTGGCTTAAGTTCAGCCACGTGAACCTCGCTTTCGTCGACGAGCTGCTCATCGTTATAAGAGTATTTGTTAGCGGCTATGTATGAAACTTTCTCTTTCTTAAGGTATCTGTTAGCCTGGGTTTTTCAGCTTTCAAATGTTCGACCTGTCAGACCCTATCAGCTAGTTGCACCATATCTCTGAGATATTATGTGTCTAAATTTTTCCTGATCGAGTAATCTAGGCCGCCATCCGCCATCTCGACTAGCTCATGTTCAGGGACTTGAGTGAAGCATCATGCTTTCAAAAGTCTAAACCTGTTAAGATATTGGTCCACCGAATCTGTGGCCTTCCATTTGACATTGGCTAACTCTTTCAGACTAATTTTCGATTGTCCTATGTAAAGTTGTTCATGAAACAACCTTTCTAATTGTGCCCAGGTCTGGAAAGACTGTGGGGGTAACGTGGTAAACCAAGTAAACACATTCTTTGTGAGGGAACTTGTAAAATAATTCATTTTCGTCCTCATTGTTTTCTATGTCACCAACTTCAGTTTGATATCTGGCAACATGTTCGACGATGGACTCTTTGGTCTCTCCGACAAATTTGGTGAACTTAGTAACCTTCCATCCCCTATGGGGCTCTATTTTCAAAACAAAGTCTGGTAGTGGGGACGTATATGTCGGACGTCGAAGGCCTGGGTTCGCTCCATTACGAACCATAATCTGTTCCACCATAACTTCTAGGTTTGGTTCGCCAGCAATGACTTTGTGTCGAACTTGCCTGACCACATAATCCGAGCCTTGGTTCCTATGAACTAAAACAACGGGAGGCCTTTGGGCCACCCTAGGTGTGTGTTCAACCTCATGGGGTTGCTGGTCAATTATTTCGTCAAAGACTTCGTCTTGTTGAATTGGCGTCTCCAATCGAGGCGGAGGAGTTTGTCGACACGGGGCTCTAGGAACGCCTATGAAATCACTTATCAGTGTCATCTGAGTCACCAATTGTTGGTAAATCTGGGTCGAATCTTGTAATAATGGTCTTAATACAGTGCCCATTTGCTGGGTCAACATGTGAACCATTTCGTGATTACCTTCATCCATCTGCTGTCTCATAATGACGACAAAACTTGAGGTGAAAGTTGGAACTGATTAAGATGGAAGACTAAACCCTGGAAGCCTAGTAACTTGGTTTGCCAAAGGCCTTAACCCTTGATATGGTGAGAAAGCTGACAGTGAACTTTCTCCAAAGAGTGGACCACTATGATGTAAGCTTGATGTGAACTCTGTTGGCATCCCATAGACTCGAGGCATGGGCATTGTGAAACTAGGCACATACTGCCCCCCAGTTCCCGCCGTCATAGGCCTAGGTTCAGGTCGACGTGGTGTCACGACAGGCCCACTATGTGCAATCGAAACAGCAGACATAGTGTCAGCTCTAACATCAGTTGTTTGCGTCACAACCGTATTTCCCTCCGAAAATGGTTCTTCGTTTGGACGTGGTATCACCATCTTACCACTATGTAAATGCATACACCCAAACCAACGGGTCCCACTGGCGTGCCAATTTGTTCGCACACAGTTTTTGCGCGAATAACCTCTGGCCTTCTAACGCAGGCTTACTTGCGGGACCGGCCAAACAAATCCCATAACAAACTGGTCGAGTCTATGCGATGTTGATAGAATGGTTTTTGTTTAGAGTAAGTAGGAAACAAATTTGAAGAAAAAGTGTACACGAATTGATAAACAATCAAGTAAACAAGAAAAATAAAAGATATCTTAAAATTTGGTAATGTAAATTGCTTTAAAAAGAAATGTGGACGTTATTATATATTTTCTAGGAGTGAACTCTTTTCTCTTAACGCTTGGTACTCAGAGTGTATTCTTTTGACAATGTTACAAAATGCGCCCCCTAAATGAAAAATGGACATTGCTTTAAATAGAACAGGAAAATAATTGCTTTTCTCTCAATGTTGGTCCTGGTGGTGACACGTGTTGCTCCACCATCTTTGTAACTTCCCCATATTCTCAGCCTTTCAAATTCCCTCCTGCTCAAAAGTCCCCACACTTTATGTCAGTTTCATTGGCCTTCAATCGACACCTTCAATGACATAGCTTTGGGTTGACTCACAACACATCTCCTGATGGCGTCGACTTGCAATATATCTTTCGCTGGTGTCGACTTTGGTATTTTTCTTCACCATCTTCCTGACTTGTCAACCCACATATTAGCCTTTTCGTCAACTCTTCTCAGTCGAAATCTCCCAGCCAACAGTTGTACATACCAAACATGAAGAGTAATTTGCTCAGCATAGGGCAGCTAGTTGAAGAGAACTATAAGATGTCGATCAAAGACAAGATGCTGAGAGTTCTCGATGCAATTGGTAGGTTGATCTTGAAGGCTCAAATGTCTCAGAATAGGACCTTCAAGATTCAACTCAAAGTGATGGAGCATAAGTGCCTAGCAACTGCAGCCAGCAAAGATGATTGGTTATGGCATTTTCAACTAGGCCATTTCAACTTCAATGACATCAGAGAGTTAAAGAGGAGAAATATAGCTTTAGGATTACCTGAACTTAACATTCTAAGTGAAGTCTGTGAAGAGCGTGTTCAGTCGAAACAACATAAGATTAGCTTCAGCAAGGATGCAGGGAGGAAGTCGAAGGCAATTCTGGAAGTCATATACTCTAATGTATGTGGTCCAATCCAGGTGGATTCGATTGCAACAAATACTTTTTCACATTCATAGATGATTACAGTCGAAAGTTGTGGACTTACCTCATCAAGAAGAAAAGTGAAGTGATCGAGATATTCGCCAGATTCAAATCTATGGTCGAAAGACATAGTGGTCGAAAGCTGAAAATTCTGAGAACTGATGGTGGTGGAAAGTATGTGTCAAAAAAGTTCGATGCATTATATGAAAAATAAGAGATTATGCATGAGGTGGTGCCACCCTACACTCCATAACAAAATGGAATCACAGAAAGAAAGAACAGAACCATCATGAACATGGTGAGAAGTATGTTGAATGGAAAGGATCTACCCAAAGAATTATAGGAAGAAGCAGTCTCGACAGCAACATACATATTAAACAGATGTCCGACGAAGAAGCTCGAAGGAATCACACCAGGAGAATGTTGGTCTAGTGTCAAGCCTAGTCTTAGTCACTTGAAGGTCTTTGGATCTATAGCACATAGACATGTGCCAAATCAGTTGAGAAGGAAGCTTAATGATAAGTCGAATCAGATGATCTTGATATGATATCATTCGACTGGAGGTTACAAGTTGCTCGGCCTAGTGAATAAGCAGGTAGTGATCAGTAGGGACATAATCATAGATAAGCTTAAAGAATGGGATTGGACTGAGAACATCAAGAAGGTTTTAGGGAGAATCTCTTGTGAAGAACCAGCCACTGAAGTTGAAAGTGAAGTTCGACAGGAACAAGTTAGAGATGAAGTTGGCCCAAGCAGACCTCGACGAACAAGACACATGCCTGCAAAGTTGCAAGAATGTGTGATTACATCAGATGATATGATCGATGAAGAAGGTGAGTTGGTACACTATGCTTTCTATGTAGATGTCGAACTAGTCAATGTAGCTGAGGCATTGAAAGATTTGAAGTGGGTGAAAGTAATGAATGAGGAGCTAGACTCCATCGAAGTATATAACACCTGGTCACTTGTCGATTTTCCTCAAGGTAAGAAGGCAATTAATGTGAAGTGGGTTTACAAGAGGAAGGTAAATCCTAAAGGATAAGTAACTCAACACAAGGCGAGACTTATGGCGAAAGGATTTTTTCAGAAGGAAGGAATCGACTTCGACGAAGTTTTTGCACTTGTTGCTAGGATCGAAACAATCAGATTAGTTGTTGGTCTAACAAATATGAACAATTTCCACACATGTCAGATGGATGTGAAGTGTGCATTCCTTAATGACCCCTTATATGAAGAAGTTTATGTTGCACAACCAGCTAAGTTTGTGAAACGAGGCGAAGAAAGATAGGTGTACAGGCTGCATAAATCCCTGTATAGACTTAAGCAAGTTCCAAGAGCTTGGAATAAGAAAATTGACAGCTTCTTAAGGGAGAAGGAATTTGTGAAGTGTACGAATGAGCATGGAGTGTACGTAAGAAGAAGCAGTAGTGAACTACTTATACTATGCCTCTATGTCGATGACCTGTTGATAACAGGAAGTTGCAAGAAAAAGATCGAAGACTTCAAACATAACTTGAGTGAGGAGTTTGAAATGCCAGACTTGAGAAATCTCTCATATTTCCTTGGCATTGAATTCAACAAGAGTAGTAGAGGTTTGATGGTGCACCAAAGAAGATATACAAGTGAAATACTCAAGAGATTTGAGATGCAAGATTGTAACCTAACTTTGACTCCAGCTGAGACCAAATTGCAACTGTCAAAGGATTTAGATGAAGATGATGTCGACCCAACCAATATAGAAGACTTATTGGGCCACTTTAATACATTTGTCACACAAGGTATGACTTAGCATACAATGTAGGTATGGTAAGTAGATTCATGCAGAAGCCAAAGATGTCACACCTAGCAGCGGCAAAGAGGATACTTAGGTATTTGAAAGGGACTCTCGACTATGGCATTTTGTTTTCTGCATCTGATGAAGGAAAAAAATGCAAGTTAGTGGGATACACCGACTCTAGTTGATGTAGTGATGCTGAGGATGGAAAATCCATAGTTGGCTATATGTTTATGTTAGGTGGTGCACCAGTTGCTTGGAGTTCGAGAAAGGAGTCAGTAGTGGCATTGTCATCATGCGAAGTAGTATATATAGATGTTTCTCTTTATGCATGTCAAGCAATTTAGATGGTGAACCTGGTCGAAGAGATCACAACGAAGAGTCATAGAGCAATTACCATGAAGATCAGCAGCATGTTAGCTATCAACTTGGCGAAGAATCCAATAGCACACGGTCGAAGCAAGCACATCGAAATGAGGTTTCATTATATTCGAGAGCAGATAGCAGAAGGGAAGATGAATTTGGAACACTGTAAACTGAGAATCAGATTGCAATCATGGCGAAGGGAGTTCCAATCGAAGTGTTCAGAAGGCTAAGGTCTATGATGAATGTAAATAATTTGGATACAAAGAATTAGGTGGTGTGTTGAGTTTATAATTCCTTATATCAAAGCAGTGTAGTTCGACAGAAACAAAGATTAGTCAAATATTACTATTATCTTTGTCAAAGATTAGTCAAATATTACTATTATGATTTTTTCGAAAATAAAAATATTTGTTTTTTTGAAAATACAAAAAAATGATTTTTCCAAATTTAAAAAAATCAATTTTTCTGGAAAAAAATTGATATTTTTCAAAAATACAAAAAATCAACTTTTCCAAAAATAAAAAATAGATTTTTTTCAAAAATACAAAAAACTCAAAATTTCTAAAAATAAAAAGAAAATCGATTTTTTAAAATACGAATAATCAATTTTTTTCAAAAATTACAAAAAAAGAAATTTTTTTTTTCAAAATTAAAATAATCATTTTTAAACTATTTATTAAATTTAATTATTTCATAAAATAAAAAAACAATTTTTTATTTTTGAAAACGTAAAAAAAATATTTTATAATTTTTTTTATAAATAACATTTTCTAATAAAAAATTAATAAATAAAAATTAATTTTTAGATGAATGGATCAATATATTAATAGATATATTGGATTGAATATTAAAAAAAAAATAGATTATCAATAGATTAATTAATTGTTTTGATTAATCTATTAATCATTCAATCTATTGGCAATTCAATTTATCCATCAGTTTCATTCATTTTGTCATCCTTAAATAATGTTCTACGAATTGTCAAATATATGGTTTTGCTTTCTTTCTTCTCTAGCAATACAATAATCCCTCTCATAAAGAATCTTCAACTGTTGTTGAACCAAACCGAAGAGGTCCTTAAGCTAGTTGATGTTGTTCTTAATGCAACTATTTTCTACTCGCATCCAAACTCCAAAGAGAACCCTTAACTAAAAAATAAACACCATACAAATTATAGAAACAAGAAATGAGAGAGGATTTAAAAAGCAAACATACATTTTATAATTTCTTTTGGTTTGGCATAAACAAGAACTAAAGTATCAATAATCATGGTAACCAAATTATATATTACGATCATTTAGTTCTTAAACATCACTTGTATGGTCTATCTTAAATCACACCAAACCACATTCCTTGTTTCAAACAAACAAAACACATCACATGACATGACAGTCACAACTCATTTCTTTCATCTTGAGGAACTAACATGGCAATATCATTTGCTACATTTTGAGCATCAAGGTTAGCTCCATAAAACCCCCTCCTTGACAATCCAACGCAGTACAAACCATTCTTACCCTTCCAATGGAATGGTAAACCAGGCTTTGGAAAACCATCCTCATTCAAAAGATCATCACCTCCCTGTTCAAATCAAATAAACCGTTACATTAACTTAGATTGCACATGACGTCGTATTCAATAAAAGATTGTTAGAATAGAAGAACTTGAGTCTCATCAAGCCGGCTCTCTCTCTCTCTCTCTCTCTCCGTTGATAGTTGTGCAGAGACATCTGCTTGTTAGAGCATGGATTGGAATACACGACATCCTACTTATTCACCTTTAAAGGTGAAATTCCATCATTTCGCCTATTTAACAAAAAAAAAATAGAAAAAAATACAATCAATACCTTAAGCCATTTTTGAGTTGATCTGTTGAAGCCTGTACAGAATATAATGGAGTCAAATGGGTAGGATTTTCCATCACGGAACAACACTTGGTTACCTCTTATACTCTCTATTTCAGCTCCCAACACCTACAACAATATTATGCCATACTTATTTAGTTATGATTTAAGCGTGACAAATTTTGGGCCAAGTACAGTAGTTCATCTTGTACGCTCTCAATAACAACCCTATCTACGACACTAGACTAATCACTTGCAGAAATGTGAATAATTTAATTGAACAGATGCTTAATTCAATTCACAAAAGCAAAACATACACATATACCTGTATCTCTCCAGATTTGATTTTCTTAACCGTTCCCAAATCAATTATAGGAAATTTTCCATACTTAATCTTCGTAGTGAAAGGACCCTCAGTAGGAAAAGGTATACCATATTTACTCAGATCTCCATACACAATTCTGCTAACTATCACCACTAGTTTCTCCACTGTGCTGAGTGACAGATAACTCAACAAAACCCCAGCATAATACATCATATCCCTTGAAAGAAAATGAACCTATATGCAATCAATTAATCATTATTAACTAAAGATATCATAGTTTTTCTGTACGAATCAAAACGATAAGAGCTGAATCTTTATAAGATACTAGATAGAATAATACCGGGCTTCTAACAATGATCGAAGGTTTGGCACCAAAATTGGCCAAATCTAAAGAAATCTCCATACCAGAATTTCCGGAACCAACAACAAGAACATGTTCATCTTTAAACTCTTTCCCATTTTTATACCCAGTCGAATGCATCACTTTCCCATTGAAACTCTCCAACCCCAAAACTTCCGGTACACGAGGTTCAGCTGTTTCGCCGCTAGCCACCACCAAGAACCTTCCAGAATATTCTTCAACTTCACCGGAAGTTCTATTCTCAGCCTCAACCTTCCATTTCTCATCATCCTCAAAATACTCCGCTAACACAACCTTTCTGTTGTATAAAGGATTGATGTCAAAGTTTTTGACGTAGCTGCCTAGGTACTGTATGAATTGTTTTCTAGGTACATAGTTAGGATAAGAAGATGGAAATGGAAAGTGCGGTAACTCACAAACTTGCTTTCTTAGATGAAGATGAAGACGATCGTAGGTGTAGTTTTGCCATAGAGAAGCAAAACAGTTTTCTCTTTCGAGAATGATGAACGGTATGGATTGTTTTGCTAAGCAAGCTGCCGTGGCTATGCCGGAAGTTCCAGCTCCGATTATTATCACCGGTGCTACCTGCATTATGCTGTTTCTGAGTTTTTGGTTTGATCAAATTGGTAGAAAATGTAAAAGGGTGTCTTAAAGTATAACACGTGGAGTTTTAAAAGTGTACACAACAGATTCCTGAAACAAATGGCATCCTCTCTGAACCACAAAAAAGAACACAAATATTTATCCATGGGAAATTAAAACAAATACTAGTCATAGTCATGTTATTTTCTTGTTTTTGGTTAAAAAAATTTAAATGAGTTAAACTCCAAAGTTTTCATCAAAGTCAAAATAGATCTTTAAGGTTCGATGGAAATCTTTATAGAAATATTTATTTTAAAGATTAACTATTAAAAAAATTAAAGCATTGCACTCTTTTGTTATACTAAATATATAAATCATATATATTGTTCACCGTGAACAATATTTTTTTAAATATAAATTTTTTTTGTGTAAACGGATACGGTGAGTAATGGTGAACAATGTTTTTTTAAATTAAAAAAAAATTGTATGAACTTTGCATATTTATGAACAATTATTTTATAGTAAAACAATGTTAACTAATAAAATATAAAAAGTTTGTTAATGATGTGATAAAACTTGTTAATAAAAATTCAGATATTAAAAAATATTTTTAATAGCAAATTTAAGTTGATTAATAAAAAGTAAAAAGTTGGTTAATTAAGATACGAAATTGGTTAATAAATGTCCGGATATTAAAAATAATTTTTAACAATAAACAAAATTGGTTAATGAAATATGTAAAAGATGGATTAATAAAGTTATGAAGCTTGTTAATTAACAAATTTAGATCAATATTATTTAATTTGAAAATAAAAAATAAAAAATAAAAAAAATTATATATATATTTATATATATATATATATATTGTTCCGGTGTGGGCCTCACCTCGGCAGGCCCAATACCAAATACGGCCCAACAGGCGAACTAAGCACACCTGGCACACGCCCCTTCGGACGAGCAGGACCGTCCGCCGGGCACAAGCCATCACACCGCATCCCCTTTGTCGCCCGTCACACCGGACGAGCAAGACTATCCGGGCTCCCTCCGCGGGAGAATAACGTGCTCGGCGCACGTTCTCCACGTGCTCCCCTCCGCGGGGACACGTCATCGGCCAACCGCCCACCTCCGAAAGAGCAGGTCAAACCCACTTTCCGGAAACCTAGGAGCGGTTGAACTAGGGCGAAGACCATGTCCTGGTCTTCACTACGCCACGTAAGCCCTAGCAGTCATTAGGGTTGGGCCTGGTCGTCCGGCCCACCTCGAATGACCGTTGGCCCAGCGCTGGGGTCTCTCTATAAATACCCTCTTCTTCAAGAGGGTCAGGTAACTCTTCTTGCCCCCCCCCTTTTCTGTACTATTGCTTCCTCTCTGTCCAACTTCTTACTTGGGCGTCGGAGTGCTTTGCAGGTACACCCCCTCCTCGTTCTTACCTCGGCGAACAGATAACCGTCCAGCGAAGTGTGGCCAGTCCGTGATCCCTCCTGATCAGGTCAGATCAGTGGCGCCGTCTGTGGGAAACTGAAACTTCCCCGTTACTCCGAGCAGAAAAACCAAAAGTTTCACCAAACCTCCACGGTCATGGCCAGCCCACGCCGCGATGACACTCCGCACGATCTCGCGCTCAACACTGCCACCAACGGGAAGCAGGTAGGAACGGCGCGCCTGAATGAAGCCGACGAAAGAGACGGGCAAACTGCCTCACCATCGTCCGAGGAACGGCCCCTGCATGCCGACCATCGCCCCCCGAGCCCGCCGGCATTCCACCCCGTTCCCATCCCGGCGGGAGCGGACCCAACGGTAGCCGCTCTCTTTGCAGCCATCAACCAGACGAACCAGCTGCTGTCCCAACAGAACGCTAGAATTGGAGCATTGGAACGCGGCGGCTCCCCGAGGTACCCCCAGCGGGAAGACCAGAACGGAGGTTCGAGGAGCCCCTCACCTCGACCCAGGAACCGCCGACCGCGGTTGGAGAGACGCCGCCCCCAAGCAACACGGGAGCGCACCAGATCCCCGGCAAGACACGGTCGCGGGAGGAACCAGAACGCCGCGGCGACCCCAACCGAGGAAACCCGAGGCGGGAACTCAGGCCGGAGATCGAGAACCCGAAACCCGGGACACACCGCGATCGGCTCATCTCCCCTGAGATCCCCGGCGCACAGCGACGAGGATGACTACCGCACCCCACTATCCCGGGAGATCATGGCAGCCCCTATACCCCAAGGAATGGAGAAGCCACCGACGCTGTCAACGTACGACGGCACCTCCGACCCGGACGATCATCTGGAAGACATCGAGGCTATGCTCGACTACCGCAATGTCCGGGGAGCTATTAAATGCAGACTCTTCCCGACGACTCTGAGGAAAGGCGCTATGACCTGGTACAAAAGCCTGGAGCCCGAATCAGTTACATCGTGGAGGGTCTTGAAGGACCTATTCTCCAAACACTTCACAGCGTCCCGGCGTCACCCGAAGACGGAAGCAGTCCTCGGGGCGATCATCCAAGGCCCCGACGAACCCCTCCGGAAATACATCGAAAGGTTTACTCGGGAAGCCGTACAAGTGACGACTTCCGACGAAATGAAACGCTACTTAATGGAGCAAGGCCTGCGCCATGACTCCAAATTCTACGAGGCCGTAGGCATACACCGGCCCACGTCCCTCCAAGACTTCCTCGACAGGGCCGCCCATTACATCCGGTTCGAGGAAACACAAGCGGCCAACTCCGCTCGCGACACCCGAGACAGAGAAGCCCCCCGCGGGCACCGAGACGACGGAGCTTCGAGCCACCGACGAGGAGGAGACCGCCGTCGGGATGACCGCCACCGCGAACCCCGCGAACAGCGCGAGTCACGCGGCCCGGCAGGAAGGTTCACCGAGTACACCGCCTTGGTCGCTTCACGCGAACGCATACTGGCCGAATGCGCTAAAACCGAGTTTGTGCAGGGAGGTGTCCGTTTTCCACGACCAACGCCGCCCAAACCCAACGTGGACAAGTCAAAATACTGCCGGTTCCACAGGACACACGGGCATGTAACGGAAGACTGCATCCATCTCAAGGATGCGATCGAAATCCTAATCAAAGATGGGCACTTAAAGCGATACACCCGGGGAGGTGAACCACCCAGGTCGGAGGCTCCGGAGGCTAAGAAAATCGAGGAGCTCCCCTCCCCAGAGGACGGCGAGAGACTCCAGGTCGCGCTGTGCGTCAGCCGCCCCGAGGATTGGTTCGCAAGCAGAGGATTCGGCATCCCCGAAGCACCCAGCTTAGTCGGCGAGCCAATCCGACCAACCAGCCGATGGGAATACTTCCCCAGAGCCATGGTCATCTCTGATGGAGCTACGAGGAGTCTGTCCATAGGATCTGTGAAAAGGAAATTCGACGAACTCATCGCGGGCAACTCCGGCAGGATGAGCACGCTCGACAGATTCCGAGGCCGCTCCAACCCGATCACATTCTACCTCGAGGAACTACCCGGGGGATCTCCCAATTCCAACATACCCTTGCTCATACGTGCACGTATGGCAAACTTCGACGTCAGGCGCCTCCTCGTCGACGGAGGGAGCTCGGTTGACATAATGTACTCACATTTGTTCACAACTCTCCAGCTCAACGAATCCAACCTCTCCCCCTACGTAGGCTCCGACCTCCAGGGGTTCAACGGGACAACGACAAGACCCTGGGGATACGTGGAACTGAAAGTCACATTTGGGGAAGAGGAAACGGCCAGAGACATCAGCGTCCGCTTCTTAGTCATCGAATGCCCGTCCCTGTATAACTGCATCCTGGGCAGGACAACGATAGCAGAACTCACCGCGGTACCCTCCACCGCCCACCTGAAAATGAAATATTACACGAGAAGGGGAGCCGTGGTCACCCTCAACGGCGACATCGAAGCTGCCCGAAGGTGTTTTGAAGCCGCGCTGAAAGGCTTCGACTCCATCGCTCCACCGACCAAAAAGAAAGCACCGAGCGCTACGCCAAAGGACAAACCAACAGAGCTGGTCGGATCAGTTGAGCTCGACAGTCGCTTCACCGACAAGCTCGACAACAAAAAGACTGACGCAGCCAACGAGCATCCAGCGCGCCCCATCCCGGATGGCGATTTCGAGCTCATTCCCCTCGGGGACGACACGACCAGAACCGTGAGGGTAGGCGCAGGACTCCCCGACCTCGCGAAACGACAGCTCCAAGCCTGCCTCCGCGAGAATGCCGACCTCTTCGCCTGGAGCGCCGCGGAAATGCCGGGACTCGACCCTGAGGTCGCCTGCCACCAGCTGTCCATCAGCCCGACCGCAAAGGCCGTGGTTCAACGCCGTCGCCGCCAGTCCCCGGAAAAATCGGCAGCTGCCGAACAAGCTGTAAAAGACCTCTTAGAGGCAAATTTTATTTCGGAAGCCCGGTATTCCACCTGGCTGTCCAACGTTGTACTTGTTAAAAAGAATAATGGAAAATGGCGCATGTGCGTTGACTACACTGACCTCAACCGGGCATGTCCTAAGGACGCCTACCCCCTCCCCAACATCGACAAGCTCGTCGACAACTCGGCGGGCTTCAAACTCTTGTCCTTCATGGACGCATACTCGGGATACAATCAGATCCCGATGGCCGAACACGACAAACAGGCCACGGCCTTCATGACAGCATCGGGCAATTACTATTACAACGTAATGCCCTTCGGCCTCAAAAACGCCGGGGCCACGTACCAACGGATGATGAACCGCGTCTTCCACGACGAGATCGGGGACATGCTCGAAGTCTATATGGACGACATGATCGTCAAATCCGGCGCGGAAGACGACCACGCGGCACATCTCCAGAAGGTCTTCAAGACCGCGAGATCATGTCGCATGCGTTTTAACCCGGAGAAATGCACTTTCGGCGTCTGCGCCGGTAAATTCCTCGGCTACTACTTGACCGAACGGGGGATCGAAGCCAACCCGGACAAATGCCACGCCTTCTCCAATATAACCACGCCGACCACGAAGCGCGCCATCCAGTCCCTCAACGGCGTACTAGCCTCCCTCTCACGATTCATCGCGAGATCGGCCCAACACGCCCTCCCGTTCTTCAAACTGCTCAGGAAGGAGACCAAGTTCGAATGGACGGACGAATGTGAGAGAGCCCTTCGCCACCTCAAACGCGTCCTCTCCGAACCACCAGTACTGACGCGCCCCGCGACGGGCGAAACCCTGTATTTGTATCTGGCCGTCTCTAACGAAGCCGTCAGCGCCGTCCTCGTGAGCGAAGCCGGGGAAGGACAAAAGCCCATTTACTTTACTAGTAAAGCCCTCCACGGCCCGGAGGCCCGATACCAGCTGATCGAGAAAGTCGCCCTGGCCCTCGTAACAGCGGCACGCCGACTCCGACATTATTTTCTAGCACACACCATCGTGCTCCGCACCGACCAACCCCTCCGCCAGCTACTCGGCCGCCCCGACATGGCTGGGCGCATGCTGAAATGGTCGCTAGAGCTCTCCGAGTTCGACATCACATACGAGAGCCGGCACGCCATCAAGGCTCAAGCGTTGGCTGACTTCGTCGCCGAGATGACCACGCCCCCCGACCCGACCACCGGGAACCACCTCTGGACCATCTTTGTGGACGGCTCCTCCAACTCTACGGGGAGCGGCGCCGGCATCGTCCTCGATAACGACGAGGGTACGGTCATCGAAGTCTCCCTCACGCTAGCTTTCCCAACGACCAACAACCAGGCCGAATACGAAGCATTTCTCGCCGGCCTTCGCCTAGCATCCGACCTGGGTGCCAGGGACATCCGAATCTACACGGATTCCCAGCTGGTCGCTTCGCAAGTCCGAGGTGAATACCAAGCAAAAAACGACACCCTCGCCGGATACCTCGCACTCATCAGTGAAAAACTAAGAGGGTTCGACTCAGCAGAAATTCAACACGTTCCTCGGGAGCAGAACACCCGCGCCGACATCCTCTCCAAACTAGCAAGCACCAAGAAACGAGGTGGTCACAAATCGGTCATTCAAGAAATCTTGTCCCAACCAAGTACCAGCCCGACCACCACACCCCTCGACATCAACGCCATTGGAGACGCGGACTGCTGGATGACCCCCCTCCACACCTATCTCAGCACCGGCCGTCTGCCGACCAGCTCTAGCGAGGCCAACGCAACGAAGCGACGGGCCTGCTCGTACGTCCTCCTCGAGGGACGACTGTACCGCCGAGGCTTCGCAATCCCACTCCTCAAATGCATAGATAAATCCCAGAGTACGGCCGTTCTAGAAGAAATCCACGAAGGTATCAACGCGCAGCACCTCGGTGGCAGGTCCCTAGCGCGCAAGGCCCTACGGGCGGGCTACTACTGGCCGTCAATGCAGTCCGACGCGAAAGAACATGTCAAACGGTGCGATAAGTGTCAACGACACGGAGACATGCACCTCGCCCCCCCAACCGACCTCACGTCCCTCTCATCTCCGTGGCCGTTCGCCTGGTGGGGGCTGGACATCCTCGGACCCTTCCCCCTCGGTTCATACCAGAACAAGTACCTCATCGTGGGAGTCGACTACTTCACCAAGTGGATCGAGGCTGAAGCTCTGGCCAAAATCACCGCCCACAACATACTCCGATTCTACAAACGCAACATCCTCGCCAGGTTCGGGGTACCACTCGCCATCGTCACCGACAACGGCACACAATTTACAGACAAAAACTTCCGCGACTTCGTCACCAACCTCGGGACCAAACATCACTTCGCCTCGGTCGAACATCCTCAGACGAACGGCCAGGCGGAGTCGGCGAACAGAGTTATACTCAGAGGACTCAGACGACGCCTCGGAGACGCCAAACGAGCATGGGTCGAAGAGCTCCACAGCGTCCTCTGGGCATACCGTACTACTCCTCACTCAACTACAGGGGAGACCCCATTTCGCCTCACGTACGGAACCGAGGCCGTGATACCGGTCGAAATCCGCGAACCGTCCAGACGAACGGAAGCTCCCCTAGACACCGACGACAACGACGGCTCCCTCCGAGAAGAGCTCGACCTCGTTGAAGAAATCCGCGCAGGAGCAGCCCTCCGGGAAGCCCGGCTGAAGCAACAAGTAGCACTTCGCCATAACCACAAAGTCATAAAACGCGATTTTCAAACTGGAGACTTAGTTCTACGCAGAAACCAGAAGGACTCCCACGAGGGCAAACTGGCGGCGAACTGGGAAGGCCCATACCGAGTCCGGGACAAAACGGAACATGGGGCCTATTACCTCGAAAACCTGCACGGTGAACAATTAGCTCGACCATGGAACGCCGCGAAACTTAAGCGGTACTACAGTTAACACATTGCCCGCGACGACCCATCGTCCCGGCCACTGGGGGGGCGACATGGTACCACCGCACACCCCCGCGTCCACCAACGACCAAAGAAAGCAAAGAAAGCAAGCCCTGCCTCTCGTGTGCGCGGGCAGAAGGCCTTGCTCGGCAGGGAATACCTCGACCGAGGCTCCTCGCCGCCGTACCAAAACAGGCAGGACACCCAGCTCGCGATGGGCCGTCCACGCCCCGGGGAAAACTACCCCCGAAAAGGCCCGGCTACATCCCCGGCCAAACCGGCCAGTCCCCTACACTACCGGTAACAAATTGTCGAGCTAAACACACCGAGCGAACACTTAGAAAATCTACAAGAAATGTCATACACATCAAAGGCATTCGAACAAATACGAAAAACGAGCATAAAACAACATGCAAACAACGAGCGCACACTTAGAAAATCCATGATAAATATATTTAACAAAAGCGGGCACCAGCCCAGTAGTCAATAGTACAAAAACGAGCACGCAGGCCCAAAGCAAAAGATAAACACCGGCACGCAGGCCACAAAAACAACGAGCACGCAGGCTCGGCAACCTATGCTTCCTCGTCCGCTCGGTCAGCAGCCACGGTTTCCTCCTCGGGGCGGTTCGCGGATTTCGACCGGTATCACGGCCTCGGTTCCGTACGTGAGGCGAAATGGGGTCTCCCCTGTAGTTGAGTGAGGAGTAGTACGGTATGCCCAGAGGACGCTGTGGAGCTCTTCGACCCATGCTCGTTTGGCGTCTCCGAGGCGTCGTCTGAGTCCTCTGAGTATAACTCTGTTCGCCGACTCCGCCTGGCCGTTCGTCTGAGGATGTTCGACCGAGGCGAAGTGATGTTTGGTCCCGAGGTTGGTGACGAAGTCGCGGAAGTTTTTGTCTGTAAATTGTGTGCCGTTGTCGGTGACGATGGCGAGTGGTACCCCGAACCTGGCGAGGATGTTGCGTTTGTAGAATCGGAGTATGTTGTGGGCGGTGATTTTGGCCAGAGCTTCAGCCTCGATCCACTTGGTGAAGTAGTCGACTCCCACGATGAGGTACTTGTTCTGGTATGAACCGAGGGGGAAGGGTCCGAGGATGTCCAGCCCCCACCAGGCGAACGGCCACGGAGATGAGAGGGACGTGAGGTCGGTTGGGGGGGCGAGGTGCATGTCTCCGTGTCGTTGACACTTATTGCACCGTTTGACATGTTCTTTCGCGTCGGACTGCATTGACGGCCAGTAGTAGCCCGCCCGTAGGGCCTTGCGCGCTAGGGACCTGCCACCGAGGTGCTGCGCGTTGATACCTTCGTGGATTTCTTCTAGAACGGCCGTACTCTGGGATTTATCTATGCATTTGAGGAGTGGGATTGCGAAGCCTCGGCGGTACAGTCGTCCCTCGAGGAGGACGTACGAGCAGGCCCGTCGCTTCGTTGCGTTGGCCTCGCTAGAGCTGGTCGGCAGACGGCCGGTGCTGAGATAGGTGTGGAGGGGGGTCATCCAGCAGTCCGCGTCTCCAATGGCGTTGATGTCGAGGGGTGTGGTGGTCGGGCTGGTACTTGGTTGGGACAAGATTTCTTGAATGACCGATTTGTGACCACCTTGTTTCTTGGTGCTTGCTAGTTTGGAGAGGATGTCGGCGCGGGTGTTCTGCTCCCGAGGAACGTGTTGAATTTCTGCTGAGTCGAACCCTCTTAGTTTTTCACTGATGAGCGCGAGGTATCCGGCGAGGGTGTCGTTTTTTGCTTGGTATTCACCTCGGACTTGCGAAGCGACCAGCTGGGAATCCGTGTAGATTCGGATGTCCCTGGCACCCAGGTCGGATGCTAGGCGAAGGCCGGCGAGAAATGCTTCGTATTCGGCCTGGTTGTTGGTCGTTGGGAAAGCTAGCGTGAGGGAGACTTCGATGACCGTACCCTCGTCGTTATCGAGGACGATGCCGGCGCCGCTCCCCGTAGAGTTGGAGGAGCCGTCCACAAAGATGGTCCAGAGGTGGTTCTCGGTGGTCGGGTCGGGGGGCGTGGTCATCTCGGCGACGAAGTCAGCCAACGCTTGAGCCTTGATGGCGTGCCGGCTCTCGTATGTGATGTCGAACTCGGAGAGCTCTAGCGACCATTTCAGCATGCGCCCAGCCATGTCGGGGCGGCCGAGTAGCTGGCGGAGGGGTTGGTCGGTGCGGAGCACGATGGTGTGTGCTAGAAAATAATGTCGGAGTCGGCGTGCCGCTGTTACGAGGGCCAGGGCGACTTTCTCGATCAGCTGGTATCGGGCCTCCGGGCCGTGGAGGGCTTTACTAGTAAAGTAAATGGGCTTTTGTCCTTCCCCGGCTTCGCTCACGAGGACGGCGCTGACGGCTTCGTTAGAGACGGCCAGATACAAATACAGGGTTTCGCCCGTCGCGGGGCGCGTCAGTACTGGTGGTTCGGAGAGGACGCGTTTGAGGTGGCGAAGGGCTCTCGCACATTCGTCCGTCCATTCGAACTTGGTCTCCTTCCTGAGCAGTTTGAAGAACGGGAGGGCGTGTTGGGCCGATCTCGCGATGAATCGTGAGAGGGAGGCTAGTACGCCGTTGAGGGACTGGATGGCGCGCTTCGTGGTCGGCGTGGTTATATTGGAGAAGGCGTGGCATTTGTCCGGGTTGGCTTCGATCCCCCGTTCGGTCAAGTAGTAGCCGAGGAATTTACCGGCGCAGACGCCGAAAGTGCATTTCTCCGGGTTAAAACGCATGCGACATGATCTCGCGGTCTTGAAGACCTTCTGGAGATGTGCCGTGTGGTCGTCTTCCGCGCCGGATTTGACGATCATGTCGTCCATATAGACTTCGAGCATGTCCCCGATCTCGTCGTGGAAGACGCGGTTCATCATCCGTTGGTACGTGGCCCCGGCGTTTTTGAGGCCGAAGGGCATTACGTTGTAATAGTAATTGCCCGATGCTGTCATGAAGGCCGTGGCCTGTTTGTCGTGTTCGGCCATCGGGATCTGATTGTATCCCGAGTATGCGTCCATGAAGGACAAGAGTTTGAAGCCCGCCGAGTTGTCGACGAGCTTGTCGATGTTGGGGAGGGGGTAGGCGTCCTTAGGACATGCCCGGTTGAGGTCAGTGTAGTCAACGCACATGCGCCATTTTCCATTATTCTTTTTAACAAGTACAACGTTGGACAGCCAGGTGGAATACCGGGCTTCCGAAATAAAATTTGCCTCTAAGAGGTCTTTTACAGCTTGTTCGGCAGCTGCCGATTTTTCCGGGGACTGGCGGCGACGGCGTTGAACCACGGCCTTTGCGGTCGGGCTGATGGACAGCTGGTGGCAGGCGACCTCAGGGTCGAGTCCCGGCATTTCCGCGGCGCTCCAGGCGAAGAGGTCGGCATTCTCGCGGAGGCAGGCTTGGAGCTGTCATTTCGCGAGGTCGGGGAGTCCTGCGCCTACCCTCACGGTTCTGGTCGTGTCGTCCCCGAGGGGAATGAGCTCGAAATCGCCATCCGGGATGGGGCGCGCTGGATGCTCGTTGGCTGCGTCAGTCTTTTTGTTGTCGAGCTTGTCGGTGAAGCGACTGTCGAGCTCAACTGATCCGACCAGCTCTGTTGGTTTGTCCTTTGGCGTAGCGCTCGGTGCTTTCTTTTTGGTCGGTGGAGCGATGGAGTCGAAGCCTTTCAGCGCGGCTTCAAAACACCTTCGGGCAGCTTCGATGTCGCCGTTGAGGGTGACCACGACTCCCCTTCTCGTGTAATATTTCATTTTCAGGTGGGCGGTGGAGGGTACCGCGGTGAGTTCTGCTATCGTTGTCCTGCCCAGGATGCAGTTATACAGGGACGGGCATTCGATGACTAAGAAGCGGACGCTGATGTCTCTGGCCGTTTCCTCTTCCCCAAATGTGACTTTCAGTTCCACGTATCCCCAGGGTCTTGTCGTTGTCCCGTTGAACCCCTGGAGGTCGGAGCCTACGTAGGGGGAGAGGTTGGATTCGTTGAGCTGGAGAGTTGTGAACAAATGTGAGTACATTATGTCAACCGAGCTCCCTCCGTCGACGAGGAGGCGCCTGACGTCGAAGTTTGCCATACGTGCACGTATGAGCAAGGGTATGTTGGAATTGGGAGATCCCCCGGGTAGTTCCTCGAGGTAGAATGTGATCGGGTTGGAGCGGCCTCGGAATCTGTCGAGCGTGCTCATCCTGCCGGAGTTGCCCGCGATGAGTTCGTCGAATTTCCTTTTCACAGATCCTATGGACAGACTCCTCGTAGCTCCATCAGAGATGACCATGGCTCTGGGGAAGTATTCCCATCGGCTGGTTGGTCGGATTGGCTCGCCGACTAAGCTGGGTGCTTCGGGGATGCCGAATCCTCTGCTTGCGAACCAATCCTCGGGGCGGCTGACGCACAGCGCGACCTGGAGTCTCTCGCCGTCCTCTGGGGAGGGGAGCTCCTCGATTTTCTTAGCCTCCGGAGCCTCTGACCTGGGTGGTTCACCTCCCCGGGTGTATCGCTTTAAGTGCCCATCTTTGATTAGGATTTCGATCGCATCCTTGAGATGGATGCAGTCTTCCGTTACATGCCCGTGTGTCCTGTGGAACCGGCAGTATTTTGACTTGTCCACGTTGGGTTTGGGCGGCGTTGGTCGTGGAAAACGGACACCTCCCTGCACAAACTCGGTTTTAGCGCATTCGGCCAGTATGCGTTCGCGTGAAGCGACCAAGGCGGTGTACTCGGTGAACCTTCCTGCCGGGCCGCGTGACTCGCGCTGTTCGCGGGGTTCGCGGTGGCGGTCATCCCGACGGCGGTCTCCTCCTCGTCGGTGGCTCGAAGCTCCGTCGTCTCGGTGCCCGCGGGGGGCTTCTCTGTCTCGGGTGTCGCGAGCGGAGTTGGCCGCTTGTGTTTCCTCGAACCGGATGTAATGGGCGGCCCTGTCGAGGAAGTCTTGGAGGGACGTGGGCCGGTGTATGCCTACGGCCTCGTAGAATTTGGAGTCATGGCGCAGGCCTTGCTCCATTAAGTAGCGTTTCATTTCGTCGGAAGTCGTCACTTGTACGGCTTCCCGAGTAAACCTTTCGATGTATTTCCGGAGGGGTTCGTCGGGGCCTTGGATGATCGCCCCGAGGACTGCTTCCGTCTTCGGGTGACGCCGGGACGCTGTGAAGTGTTTGGAGAATAGGTCCTTCAAGACCCTCCACGATGTAACTGATTCGGGCTCCAGGCTTTTGTACCAGGTCATAGCGCCTTTCCTCAGAGTCGTCGGGAAGAGTCTGCATTTAATAGCTCCCCGGACATTGCGGTAGTCGAGCATAGCCTCGATGTCTTCCAGATGATCGTCCGGGTCGGAGGTGCCGTCGTACGTTGACAGCGTCGGTGGCTTCTCCATTCCTTGGGGTATAGGGGCTGCCATGATCTCCCGGGATAGTGGGGTGCGGTAGTCATCCTCGTCGCTGTGCGCCGGGGATCTCAGGGGAGATGAGCCGATCGCGGTGTGTCCCGGGTTTCGGGTTCTCGATCTCCGGCCTGAGTTCCCGCCTCGGGTTTCCTCGGTTGGGGTCGCCGCGGCGTTCTGGTTCCTCCCGCGACCGTGTCTTGCCGGGGATCTGGTGCGCTCCCGTGTTGCTTGGGGGCGGCGTCTCTCCAACCGCGGTCGGCGGTTCCTGGGTCGAGGTGAGGGGCTCCTCGAACCTCCGTTCTGGTCTTCCCGCTGGGGGTACCTCGGGGAGCCGCCGCGTTCCAATGCTCCAATTCTAGCGTTCTGTTGGGACAGCAGCTGGTTCGTCTGGTTGATGGCTGCAAAGAGAGCGGCTACCGTTGGGTCCGCTCCCGCCGGGATGGGAACGGGGTGGAATGCCGGCGGGCTCGGGGGGCGATGGTCGGCATGCAGGGGCCGTTCCTCGGACGATGGTGAGGCAGTTTGCCCGTCTCTTTCGTCGGCTTCATTCAGGCGCGCCGTTCCTACCTGCTTCCCGTTGGTGGCAGTGTTGAGCGCGAGATCGTGCGGAGTGTCATCGCGGCGTGGGCTGGCCATGACCGTGGAGGTTTGGTGAAACTTTTGGTTTTTCTGCTCGGAGTAACGGGGAAGTTTCAGTTTCCCACAGACGGCGCCACTGATCTGACCTGATCAGGAGGGATCACGGACTGGCCACACTTCGCTGGACGGTTATCTGTTCGCCGAGGTAAGAACGAGGAGGGGGGTGTACCTGCAAAGCACTCCGACGCCCAAGTAAGAAGTTGGACAGAGAGGAAGCAATAGTACAGAAAAGGGGGGGGGGGCAAGAAGAGTTACCTGACCCTCTTGAAGAAGAGGGTATTTATAGAGAGACCCCAGCGCTGGGCCAACGGTCATTCGAGGTGGGCCGGACGACCAGGCCCAACCCTAATGACTGCTAGGGCTTACGTGGCGTAGTGAAGACCAGGACATGGTCTTCGCCCTAGTTCAACCGCTCCTAGGTTTCCGGAAAGTGGGTTTGACCTGCTCTTTCGGAGGTGGGCGGTTGGCCGATGACGTGTCCCCGCGGAGGGGAGCACGTGGAGAACGTGCGCCGAGCACGTTATTCTCCCGCGGAGGGAGCCCGGGTAGTCTTGCTCGTCCGGTGTGACGGGCGACAAAGGGGATGCGGTGTGATGGCTTGTGCCCGGCGGACGGTCCTGCTCGTCCGAAGGGGCGTGTGCCAGGTGTGCTTAGTTCGCCTGTTGGGCCGTATTTGGTATTGGGCCTGCCGAGGTGAGGCCCACACCGGAACAGGTCCCCCGCTCCGGACATGACGACTTTAAGTCCTCGCTCTCCCCCAGAGCTTCGACTTGGGGGGCTCCTGTTCCGGTGTGGGCCTCACCTCGGCAGGCCCAATACCAAATACGGCCCAACAGGCGAACTAAGCACACCTGGCACACGCCCCTTCGGACGAGCAGGACCGTCCGCCGGGCACAAGCCATCACACCGCATCCCCTTTGTCGCCCGTCACACCGGACGAGCAAGACTACCCGGGCTCCCTCCGCGGGAGAATAACGTGCTCGGCGCACGTTCTCCACGTGCTCCCCTCCGCGGGGACACGTCATCGGCCAACCGCCCACCTCCGAAAGAGCAGGTCAAACCCACTTTCCGGAAACCTAGGAGCGGTTGAACTAGGGCGAAGACCATGTCCTGGTCTTCACTACGCCACGTAAGCCCTAGCAGTCATTAGGGTTGGGCCTGGTCGTCCGGCCCACCTCGAATGACCGTTGGCCCAGCGCTGGGGTCTCTCTATAAATACCCTCTTCTTCAAGAGGGTCAGGTAACTCTTCTTGCCCCCCCCCCCCCTTTTCTGTACTATTGCTTCCTCTCTGTCCAACTTCTTACTTGGGCGTCGGAGTGCTTTGCAGGTACACCCCCCTCCTCGTTCTTACCTCGGCGAACAGATAACCGTCCAGCGAAGTGTGGCCAGTCCGTGATCCCTCCTGATCAGGTCAGATCATATATATATATATATATATATATATATATATATATATATATATATATATATATATATATATATATATATATATATATATATATATATATATATATATATATATATATATATATATATATATATATATATATATATATATATATATATATATATATATATATATATATATATATATATATATATATATATATATATATATTACTATGATATTTCACTGTTTACCGTATTAGTGAACAATTGGGGTGTTCATAGTACATTTTAGTCAAAAAACTGAACTAAACCGAAACATAGTAAAAGTTTACTCAAATTGAACCGAACTATTTCAATTTACTCAGAATTGAACCAAACTAAAATAATTGATTTGATATACCATTTAGAAATTCTAAATTGTACCTAACTATTAGAAGACAATTTTTTTCAAACCGAACCATTAAATTATTTTTCAATTTAAAAATAAATAAATTAAAACTTGTTTTTAATATTATTCATTTTCAGTTTTGGTTTGGTTCGAGTTCGATTCGAGTTTGGTTCAGTTTCAATTTCGGTTCAGTTCTAGAACTATTTTGTATAATATGGTTTGGTTCACTAACCAAACATAAAGGTTTGGTTATTTTAACTTCAGTTCGATTCAGTTTGACGGTTCAGTTCAATTCATGATTTTTTTGAACAGCCCTAGCGAACAGTAAAATACGGTATAAGTGTAGGAAAGTGTGTTGCACCCCAAAATTTGCCCTCACAATACAAGACTTTGTGTTCCAAGAAGGTTCACAAGGTTCACAAAATTCACAATTGGTCAGAAGAGTTGACAATTCCCTCAGACAATGCACCTCCTAAGCAGTGCATCCAAAACTAGGGTTTTGACTTTAATCAGGCTAAATGGACTTCCAAGACTTCAAGTGAGCTTCATAACATCTTATATGTGTATAAGAACCCCCATGTCAAGTTTCAAGACTTTTCTCAAAAGTTTGCTCAGTCAGATGATCAGATAAGTCAAAAGCATGTCAATGCAGTTAAAAGGTCAAACCAAAGTCAAACTTCATGATTTTTTTTTTGCCAACATCAAAGAGAGGTTGGGTGAGAAATATTATCATAATAACTGTAATACCCCAAATTTTGCCCTAAGATTTGTCGTCGCATTTCATTGCATTTAATCAATTACTAACAAATTTGTGTAGTCGTTTGACTTTTTGCAGGTAAATATCATATGGCATGCATTTTTTTTCTAAAAAGTAAAAATGGCACAATTGGCAGGAGGCCATGTGTAAGGAGTTATGAGTGTGAGAGGTTGAGAGTTCGAATCTCACCTTTGTCATTTTTTTTGTTTTTTATTATTTTTACTCTAAATTTTTCTATCTTTCATTAAAAAAATAACAAAAATAGTTTTTTTATTATTATTTAATTATTATTTTCGTATTTTAATTAAATCATTTTTTAAAATATTATTTTTTTCACTTTTTTCTAAATTATTCATAAAAATATCCAAAAAATCATAAAATAAAAAATATTGAAAAAAATTTTGTTCTTTTTATAATATTTTTTATTTTAGGAATCAATAGGATTATTAGTTTTTATTTTAATTTTATTTTAATTATTTTAAATTATTTAAATTTTATTTTTTCTTAACTAATTATTTAGTTTGGGCTTTAAAATGGGCTTTAGGGACATTATTGACAATTTGGTGTTAACCCTAATTTGTTCCCTATATATACATGTGTTGCCTTGTTGGAAAAAAGGAGAGAAGGAAAAAAACCTAAGAGGAGTGAGTGCCGTTTGCCGTTATTTAGTTTTCTTCTTCATCCATTACTATTGTTTCTTTTTCTTCATCGTTTACCGTTATTTCTTTTCCTTCATCTATTACTGTTGTTTCTTTTTCTTCATCTTTTACCGTTATTTCTTTTTCTTCATCTATTACCGTTATTTCTTTTTCTTTATCTATTACTGTTACGTTTATATATATATAATTTTTAAATTGTTAGAGTTTATATATATAAGATTTTTGATCGAATTATGTCGATACGATGTTTGCACATTTGTGTGCATGACGCGTGACATTTGTGTTAGTTCGATCTGGTTGCGATGATCGCATTTTTGTGTGAGCAATAATACTATTTTTTGCTTAATTTCTTTTTCTTTGCGATAAATTTTGTTTCGTCCGATTTAGATCTGGTTGCGATGAGCGCATTTCTGCGTTAGCAACATTGTTGGGTTATTTGGCACATTTAAAATTCATTATTGCTTTATTATTATTATTATTATTATTATTATTATTATTATTATTATTATTATTATTATTATTATTATCATTATTTATTATTATTATCATTATTATCATTATTATTACCATTATTATTATTATTGTTATCATTAATTTATTAAAATTTGTTATAATATAAAAATCTGTTTTTTAAAATAAATAACATTAACATCTTTTCCAAATTAATATGAAAACCTATTATTTTTAAGAAAAACTTTTTTTTAGATAAATTTAAAATAATAACTAAAATCTTTTTTTTAAAATAATAACTAGAACCGTTATTTATTTTATTTTATTATTGTTCAATTCAAATTTCATTATCATATTGTATCTGCTCCTCTCATGTAACCTCGCGAACTTAACAATCGCTCTTTAAATTCTGCCTTTAAATTTCTGCTTGCATGGTTTAAATTATGACATTATCTCTCTGTTTGCATGATTCAATTATCTCACGCGTTTACTATTATTTCTGTCACATTGCACACATCCGAAGGTTAGGTCTAACTGTTTGGCCGCCGCGCCAATAGTCCGTAAAACTTCACACATTCAATTTCAAATCCTCAAAACTACAAACTACAAACCCTAATTTTCACAAATGCCTCGCCGCAGGCAAAATTACAATTTTACCCTTAGCATTAGGTCAAAGAGCCGCCGCGCTCATTTTAGGGTTTCCCGCCGTGGAATCCCTAATTTAACCCTAATTACAACTTAACATTTCAACGTAGAGATTTGGAGTTTCTACACTCCACGTAAGCGTGTCCTTAAGATGCGTTTATTCCCCTTGAGACCTTGACCACAGTCAAGAAGTTTCTAACCTCCCTATTGAGGGGAACTACGATTACTCTGATTCCACTCCCGTAAGGATACGTAGGCACAAGATGCGATGTCTTGCCGAGTAAACTTAGAATTAACCCCCTTTATTATTTATTATTGCTTATTTATATTTTATTTATCTTTGCTATTTAATTATTTTGCTTATTATTTTGTAATTGTTTCTTGGATGTAAAGTTGTTTAATTATTTAATTATTATTATGGTTAGTAATTAGGGAGTGTAACAACATGTATGTAATATTAAAATAAATTTAGATCACTTTTAAATAAAGATAATTAAAATAAACACGTCACACACGTAAGTCGATTTTAATCGCCGTCTCACTTCCTAAGGATATCCCTCAAGTTGCCTACGAATAATGGTTAAGTGGGGTGTATAAAGCAAGTCCCTCAAATAGAAAAATCATCAAAGTCCCTTATGGTTGCCTTTACGAATCGAGTCCCTTTCGAAAAATGATGATGGTCCCTTATATGTGCTTATTACATCCCACAATGGCCTTCAAAGTCAAATTGTCCCTCACATATCCCTTAACATCCAAAGTAAAGACTACCTGCTCCATTATAGTAGGGATAGTCTTACTAAAGGAAAGAATGAAGAATAAGAAAGACCTTTAAACATTAGGGTAGGTTACTCCTAGGTGCTTGCTCACTTCAAAACTGTTTCGCACTTAAACAAATTTTCAAACAAGTTCTTAACACATCCTTACATGGATTATTTATTAACTATTCTGAAAATTTTCTATTCACACACTACAAATTTCAAAACAATTCAAAAGTGAGCTTAAGTACCTAAGAGCCCATGGATAACCATGGATGAAAAGGATGCTAATACCTTCCCTTTTCATAACCTACCCCCCGGACCCAAAATATTCTCTAAGGTCTTTCCTGTTCTTTTATAACCTTTCCTTATGGATAAAATAAAAGTCGGTGGCGACTCTTGCTATCCGCAACATTGTTTAAAGTCAGTTCTCCCACCGTGTTACAGAACTGGCGACTCTGCTGGGGATCTATTTAAGAGGGGTACCCTTAGGAATTAAGATCACTTTAAATTGTTTGCCTTGTTTGCTTTATTATTATATTGTTGGGGTGCTCTTATATGTGAAAGGTCCTAACCCGGATCTAGTGTACCTTAGGTAAATGGCAATAGACCAAGGAAACTGTACGACGTATATCGATACGGTTGATCTGGTGGCCATAGTTAGTGCGACTTCTTGGTTGGTGCTTATATTCCTTAAGTCAAGTTGAGGATAATATTGAGGCTGCCATATGTTGTCAATGCACTAACTGACTTTTAGAACCCTAGTTAACTCATCTTGGCCTTTAGAAAGTAGTGAGGTAACCGGCTTTGGTGCAGACTGAAGTTGGTTGACACTCGATACTACGCTCATTGAGATCTTAAACTTGGAGGGTTTTGGTTGGCAAGTAAGTTGCCTTTTGAACAACCACCCTTGTGAAGGATCAATGATATTGAGGTCCCTTAGAACCTGGTTACTTTTGTAGGACAGGATGAACCATCTAACTTCAGGGGAGGGTACTTGCCTTTGAACCTCATGCAAGCCTTTAAACCTAGGGTTATGGTGTGACTTGTTTGTGTGTGCCACATGTTTGTGATTGAGCATGACATCATGACATCATCATGCATCATAAGCATATCATTTTCCCTAACCATTTCAAGGACCAAAGGATTTATCTTTGTTCTTTGTTGCAGGTCATGGCTTCTGCTCGTAGAAACACCATCAGGATCAACTTTGTAGGGATACCTGCTAAGCTCAAGGAGTTGGTTTCCCTAGTGCCTGATCATTCCCAGTTCAACAAGAGACATGGTCACTTATTGGATCTAGTTACTTCAGGGTTCAGTGAAGACATGATGAGTGTGCTGTTTCAGTTCTTTGACCCTAAGCACCATTGCTTTACATTTCCTGATTATCAGCTGGTTCCAACCATGGAGGAGTTCTCTAAACTTCTGGGTATACCTGTTCTTGATCAGAAGCCATTCACAGGCTTAGAGAAGGAGCTTAAACCAGAAGTTATTGCTGCAGCTCTACATCTGAAGAAGTCTGACATTGTTCTAGAGACGAGAAGTGGAGTTAAAGGTATTCTTGCCAAGGTATTAGTGGATAAAGCTCAAATGTTCTTGAAGGCTATGAGCTACGATGCTTTTGAGGAGATCTTAGCCTTATTGATTTATGGCTTAGTGTTGTTCCCCAATCCTGATCAGTTCATAGACGTTCATGCCATCAACATATTCCTGAGTCACAATCCAGTGCCTACCTTACTTGGAGACATCCTACATTCTCTTCACACCCGTACTACAAGGGCAAGAGGAACTTTGATGTGCTGCATACCTTTACTTTCTAGGTGGTTTATTTCTCACCTTCCTCGCTCAGTAATGAAGAATGAGCAAGGTTTCAGGTGGTCCAAGAGGATCATGTCACTTTCTCACTCAGACATCCATTGGTGCTCCAGATCTATGGAGAATGTCACCATCATTGACCGTTGTGGGGAGTTTCCTAATGTGCCACTTCTAGGCATAAGAGGAGGCATCACCTACAACCCATCTCTAGCTTTACGACAGTTTGGTTACGCCCGGAGCGATGGTCCACATGACATGTTGATTCAGGGCATTGTGTTTGACTACGACAACGATCTTCAGGGTTACCGCCAGAGATTCATACGAGCTTGGGGAAAGGTAAACAGGATTGACAGCAAGACACTGGAGCCTAAGTACACTATTCCTATGGAGGCTTATCTCAGATGGGTACGATCTCGTGCTCAGACACTCATGATGCCATATCCTGCCGTCCTACCAGTTACCATGGAACCTGTTGCTGAAGGAGACACAGCTTATACCATCCTTCACCCAGACATGCCTACTGATATGGAAGACTTGCAGAGATCATGGATCCAACTGAAAGAGCAAAGGGATACTTTCGAGGCTCATTACAAAGCAAGCCAAGCAAGGATCCTAGAGCTAACAAAGCTACTTCATGAGGAACGAAACCTCAACTCATACCTCAACACAAAGAGGAAACGTCCATGGGAGACTTAAAACCCCATCTTTTGTACTTATTTCGTTTTCATTTTTTGTAAGCCTAAAAGGCAAAACAAGTTATTACTAATAAAAAGTTACTTTCTTGATTGTTTAAGCAAATTTAAATCCTGCGGTCCTTGAAAACATTGCATATGCATTCCCATATCATTGCATCACAGGTTTATAATTGTGCACAGGTTTCTCATCTCCTCGCTGTTTATTTCAGCAATGGCTCTTGAACAATCAGTTAAGGATCTCCAGGCACAGAATGCACAGTTCCAAGAGCTGATCCTGAACCTATCCAAGGGGCAGGATGAATTGAAGACACTGCTGGCCAAGAAGACTAAGAAGGCTAGAAGGTCTGCTGGGTTGCTCAACATGGGAAGAAGGTTCAAAGGTCCTGCCAAGACCAAGGAACAGGTTGAAGACTATGAATCTGAAGAATCTGAGCAGGAGAGAGGCAGTCTCCACAACACTATGGGGGACTCTGATTCTGAGGCTAACTACTACCATGAGCCTAACGAAGACAAATTCAAGATGCTGGTGGATAGAATGGATGCTATGGAATTACAGAAATCATCTGGGCTGGATTTTGAGGATTTGAGCTTGATATCTGGGGTGGTCATACCCATTGGGTTCAAAGTTCCTACATTTGTTGTCTATGATGGGGTCTCTTGTCCCAAATTGCATCTGAGGTCTTATGTCAGAAGAATGCAACCCCACACTGCTGATAAAAAGTTGTGGATCCATTTCTTTCAAGAGAGTTTATCTGGAGCTCAGCTAGAGTGGTATTATCAGTTGGAGAGTGTCAACATCAGAGATTGGAATGACCTTGCTGAAGCTTTCTACAAGCAGTATCAATACAATGCTGACTTAGCCCCCACTCGCATGCAGCTTCAAAGCATGTCTATGGGTGCCAAAGAAAGCTTTAAGGAGTATGCTCAGAAGTGGAGAGACTTAGCTGGAAGAGTTCAACCCCCTTTGACTGATAGGGAGTTGGTTGATATGTTCATGTGTACGCTGAATGGTCCGTTTTACAGTCATCTCATTGGAAGCTCATCATCTGGCTTCACTGAGTTGATCATGACAGGAGAGCGAGTAGAGAATGGTATCAAGAATGGTAAGATCCAAGTGGGCACTTCTTCATCAGGTGCTGCAAAGAAGTCTCCCACTGGGAAGAAAGAATCTAATGCTGTGTATGGTCAGCCTGATCGTAACAGAAGGCATCAGTCTGTTAGTGCAGTTCATATTTCAAATCCAACTCCTGCAACAACAGAGCAGCCTCAAGGCAACCAACAGAGGGCTAGGAGACAGTTCACGAAGATCAACATGTCAATGGCTCAGGCATTGCAACACTTGTTGAAGGCTGAACTTATTACCCTGAGGGAGGCTCCTCAGAATCCCAATGTTACCTCTCCCAAGTACAATCCCAATGCACGATGTGCATATCATTCAAACTGTCCAGGACATGATACTAATAACTGCTGGGTCTTGAAGAACAAAATTCAGGATATGATTGATGCTGGAGAAATTGAGTTTGATCCACCAGGTACTCCAAATGTGATTACAGCTCCAATGCCAAATCACGAGAAGACTGTCAACGCCATTGATGAAGATATTGATGAAGATCTGCATGTCTATTCAGTTATGGAGTTGAGCACACCATTGTCTGTTATCAAAAAGAGGTTAGTACAAGCTGGGATCCTTCCAGGTTGTCATGAAGATTGTCTATATTGTACCTATAAGCCGGATAGTTGCTTCATTTTGAGAGATGGGATTCAACGTCTCATGGATAAATATACTATAGTGTTTGAAAGAAGACCAGCATCTGTAGAAAGTATGGTGGATCATCTGACTCAGGGTAAGAAGATTGAAGAGGTTGACATGGTTGACAAAGTACCACTAAGAATCACTTCAAAGGGTCCCATTAAAATCACTCATCAGGGCCCAATCAAGATTACTGCTGAAGGTCCTGTGAAAGCTGTTGCTGAAGCCAGAGTAGCTCCTCTGATCATTACCACTCCTGGTCCTATTCCTTATACATCTGACAAAGCGGTGCCTTGGCACTATGGGTCTGATGTTTACATTCATGGTGTCAAGCAGGAGCCTTTACCTGATATGCCTGTTGACATTGATAATATTGCTGGATCTAGCAAGATCACTCGTAGTGGAAGAGTCTTCTCTCCTCCAGTTGCTTCTAAGAGTGCAGTTACTCCTGTTGTTACTTCCACCACTGATGCTCGGGGCAAGGGTCCTGTTATTGAGCCTGTATCTACTGATGTGCCAGCTGCTGATGACCTCTCTAAGCAGATGGAAGAAGTATTGAAAATCATTCGCAAGAGTGATTATGATATTGTTGATCAGCTGGGGCATACTCCCTCAAAGATTTCTATGCTCTCCCTGTTATTATGTTCTGAGGCTCATGCCAAGTCATTGATCAAGTTTCTAAAGATGGCTCATGTACCCAGTGCAATTTCTGTGGACCAGTTTGAGAATTGTGTTGCTCACCTGACCTATGACAACGGGTTAGGATTTTCTGATGCTGACTTGACCCCTGCCAAGAGGGATCATAACAGGGCCTTGCATATTTCAATTGAATGCGGGGGCACTACCCTGTCTCATGTGCTGATAGACAATGGTTCCTCTCTGAATGTGTTGCCTAAGGAAGTCCTGAACAAGCTGAGTCCTGAAGATACGGTATTGAAGCCCAGTAATATTGTGGTAAAGGCTTTTGATGGTTCTAGAAGAGTAGTGCATGGGGAAATTGATCTTCCAATCAATGTTGGCTCTCAGGTGTTCACTGCTACATTCTATGTGATGGATATTCGTCCTTCGTACTCATGTCTGCTTGGTCGTCCCTGGATCCATGGGGCAGGTGCGGTGACCTCCACATTACATCAAAAGTTGAGATATCCGGTGAATGGAAAAGTTGTTACTGTCTTTGGAGAGGAAGAATACTTTGTCAGCCATGTAAACACTTTCAAGTATCTGGAAGTAGAAGGTGAATACATTGAAACTCCATGTCAGTCATTTGAAGTGGTTCCCTGGGCTGTTAAGGATTGTGTGACTCCTCCTGCTGTGAAGAAGGTTCCTGTGGTCATCAGAAACCCTCCAACAATGGCAATGGCTTCCCTCAATGATGCAAAAGCTATGGTGGAAGAAGGTGGTTGTACTATTTAGGGTCAGCTTCCTGATATTCCATACAAGTCTGACAAGTTTGGTTTGGGTTTCACTGCAGAGTCCCAGAAGGCTGTTCGTCGTGCTCGTGCTGTTCGTATCACCAATCAAGGGGTTATCAATGCTGTGGGAGATCAAGATGAAGACTACAACTTGGAGGCATGGATTTTTCCTACTGTGGGTGCTGGACTCAATAATTGGAAAGCTGAAGATGTTATCCCTATCTCCCTTAGTCAGGAGTAAATACTATTACTGTGTTATGTTTTAAATTTATAATTTCTGGAACAATTAAAACTTTCAAGCCATGTGCCTTACCCGGGGCACAATGGTGTGCTTGTTACGGGTTGTCATTTCATTTGCATACTTCATTCAATAAAATCAGTGGACGTTTCGTTTTCGTAAATATTGTGTTCCTTGTCTTTCTTTTTCTTTTATTTTTGCTTTATCAGCTATGTGTTCTTACACACACCCACGTCACTAAAGTGCAGATCCTCATCCACCCTGGATCCAGTTGATAACAGTTCTACTATTGCCAATTACAATTTCGAGAATCCGATCTATCAAACTGAAGACGGAAACGAGGACGATTGTGAAATACCTGTAGAGCTTGCTAGGTCGTTACAACAAGAAGAGAAAGCTATACAGCCACATGAAGAGCCAGTCGAAGTTGTGAATCTGGGAACTGAAGAAAACAGAAAAGAGGTCAAGATAGGGGCTGATTTAGAGGACAGTGTCAAGAGCAGGTTGATTCAGATGCTACGTGACTATGTGGAGATCTTTGCTTGGTCTTATGAAGATATGCCAGGGTTGGATACAGACATTGTGGTTCACCGTTTGCCAGTGAAAGAAGATTGTCGTCCAAAGAAGCAGAAGGTTCGTCGTATGCGTCCTGAAATGTCAGAAAAGATCAAAGCAGAGGTAATGAAACAGTTCAATGCAGGGTTCTTGGCCGTAACTTCTTATCCTCAGTGGGTTGCAAATGTGGTACCAGTTCCTAAGAAAGATGGTAAGGTACGTATGTGTGTAGACTACAGAGATCTGAACAAGGCTAGCCCTAAAGATGACTTTCCACTTCCTCATATTGATATTCTGGTAGACAACACTGCTCAGCATAAGGTATTCTCTTTTATGGATGGTTTCTCTGGTTACAATCAAATCAAGATGGCACCTGAAGATATGGAGAAGACTACATTTGTGACACAGTGGGGCACCTTTTGCTATAAGGTAATGCCATTTGGTTTGAAGAATGCAGGGGCAACATATCAGCGTGCCATGGTGGCTTGTTTCATGATATGATTCATCATGAGATAGAGGTATATGTGGATGATATGATAGCCAAGTCTCAGAATGAAGAACAACATCTTGAGCATCTGCACAAGTTGTTTGAGAGGTTGAAGAAATACAGGTTGAGATTAAATCCAAACAAGTGTACTTTTGGAGTTAGATCTGGAAAGCTCCTGGGTTTCATTGTCAGTGGAAAAGGTATTGAAGTGGATCCTGCAAAAGTGAAAGCTATACGAGAGATGCCAGCTCCCCGTACTGAGAAGGAGGTTAGAGGTTTCTTGGGACGATTGAACTACATTGCAAGATTTATTTCCCAATTAACTACCATCTGTGAGCCAATCTTCAAGTTGTTGAAGAAAGATCAGGTGATGGAATGGAATGATGAGTGCCAGACTGCCTTTGATGAAATCAAGAGATATTTGCTAGAACCTCCAATTTTAATGCCACCAGTTGATGGAAGACCCTTGATTATGTATTTAACAGTATTAGACAACTCAATAGGGTGTGTATTGGGGCAACATGACGAGTCTGGTCGAAAAGAGCAGGCAATATACTACCTTAGCAAAAAGTTTACCGACTGTGAAACAAGATACTCACTGCTCGAGAAAACTTGCTGCGCTTTGGCATGGGCTGCTCGCCGACTAAGACAGTATATGTTGACCCATACTACCTTGTTGATTTCAAAAATGGATCCAATCAAGTACATATTTGAGAAACCTGCTCTCTCCGGAAGAATTGCAAGATGGCAAATGATCTTGACGGAATATGATATACAGTATACTACTCAGAAGGCCATTAAGGGGAGTGTTGTTGCTGATCATTTGGCTCATCAAGCAGTAGGTGATTACCAGTCAATGAATTTTGAGTTCCCTGATGAAGACATTATGTCTGTTACCAAAGAACCTGGACAATATGAAGGACCTGAACAAGGATCTCGATGGACTATGGTTTTTGATGGTGCCTCCAATGCACATGGTAATGGTGTTGGTGTTGTGATTAGTTCCCCTGAAGGTTGTCATACCCCGATTACTGCCAGACTTTGTTTCTATTGTACCAATAACATGGCTGAGTATGAGGCATGTATCATGGGTATGCAAGTTGCTATTGATATGAAGATTCAGTTCCTTGAGAATTATGAAGGATGCAGGCTTGGATGAAGATGAGTGGATTCAGACTCGACTTGACCAGATAAATTTGATTGATGAGAAAAGGTTAGCAGCAGTTTGTCATGGCCAGATGTACCAGAAACGGATGATCAAAGCTTTTAACAAGAAGGTTAAGCCAAAGGTATATCAGGCTGGTGACTTGGTAATCAAGCATATCATATTACCACAGGGTGATCCTAGGGGCAAGTGGACTCCAACATATGAGGAACCATTTGTAGTCAAGACAGTGTTCTCAGGAGGTGCCATGATACTGACTACAATGGATGGTGAAGACTTCCCACAACCTGTAAACGCAGACATAGTTAAAAAATACTACGCATAAAAAGAGACCCGCTAGGTTGACAGGCCTAGGCAAAAATAAGGGCATCCCGGCAAACCAAAAGGGTTTGGGCAAAAATTAGGGATATATATAAAAAGATGTACACCCGGCAAGTCGAAAACCTGAAAAGGCGGCTTGGGCAAAAAAGGGTATCCCGGTGGATTGAAAACCTGAAAGGGCAATCCAGGCAAAAGTTAGGGATTAAAGCGTATGACTATGTCTAGTTTGGATCACTCATGAAACTACAACCAGTTGTACTACTTACTCAAGCTCAAACAGATAAAGCTCAATCCAATCGTTTCCGTCTCAACAGCAAGAAGATGAGATACTTGAGTGGCAATAGTAGAATTGAAACTCAATAGGATTATTTCCCACATAGCTGATTCTTTTTGTAAAACTTCATGACAAAATTCTCTTACTAGGGTTTATGTCTCCTTGTACAAACTTACCCGTGTATGGGTCACTTTTGATATAAATAAATTCCATCTTTTGAATCCAGATTCACTTTTACCCTATTTACATAAGCGAAACGTCCATTGGTTGTGTTTGAATGTATGTATACCTTTGAATATGATTGATGTTTACCAGAAACGCATGTATGCTTTTAATATGATTGATGTTTACCAGAAATGCATGAAAATGCAGTAATAGTATTTACTAAGGACGAACGAGGGAAGGATTTCAACGAAGCTTCGCCGGTTCATCTTTACAAGACAGTTACAAACCATCAGTAGGACTAATCCATTTTCACAAAGTCTAATCTCCCCTGGAATTTATATCCATCTCTTTTATCCTCATACGGATATACGGGAAATTACTTTCCAATAAGGGCACGATGAACGAAGACGGGATGTTATACTTATCCTACTATCAAACGAAAACGAAGGTTATCTATACCCTACTATCCCCAACAACGGGAGGTTATCTATACCTTGTTATCCCCAACAACGGGAGGTTATCTATACCTTGTTATCCCCAGCAGACGGAGGGTTATATATTCTTCAACAACGAATCGGGATTTATTTTCCTTGGCCAGCAGTTGTTATACAAGGATATCCAGACACTTCCAGCAGTGTCATATCATACATACATCATTTACATCATACCATAACATATATGTCTATAGTACATTACCTAAGTGCATCATGTCATACATGCATACATAAAGCATAAACTAATGTTGTTATACAGAATGCTACCTTGTTTTCAGGTTAATTATCCAACAAACAAGCTTATGATCTTTGGGACTGCTTTATTGTAACCTCAGGGTTACTTTATCCTCCTGATGAGCTTCTTATTACTTTGGGACTGCTTCATTGTAACCTCAGGGTTACTTTATCCTCCTGATGAGCTTCTTATTACTTTGGGACTGCTTTATTGTAACCTCAGGGTTATTTTATCCTCCTGATAGCCTCTCATGACTTCAAGACTGCTTTAGAGCTACTGATTGCTCTATCCTCCTGAAATCATCCTATTACTTCAAGACTGCTTTAGAGCTATTCATTGCTCTATCCTCATGAGGTCATATTACTACTTCAAGACTGCTTTAGAGCTATTCATTGCTCTATCCTCCTGAAGCCATCTAATTATTTCAAGACTGCTTTAGAGTTATCCATTGCTCTATCCTCCTGAAATTACATTATTATTTCAAGACTGCTTTAGAGCTATCCATTGCTCTATCCTCCTGAAATCATTACTTCAAGACTGCTTTAGAGCTATTGATTGCTCTATCCTCCTGAAGACATATCACATTATTATTTCAAGACTGCTTTAGAGCTGTTGATTGCTCTATCCTACTGAAGCCATTCTATTACTTCAAGACTGCTTTAGAGCTATTGATTGCTCTATCCTCCTGAAGCCATTATTACTTCAAGACTGCTTTAGAGCTATTGATTGCTCTATCCTCCTGAGGTCAGATTTATCACTTCAAGACTGCTTTAGGGTTATCATTATTGATTGCTCTATCCTCATGAAGACATGCTGTTACATCAGTATTACTCCAGACTCCTGACAACTCTCATTATACTACTGAAGAACTTTCCCCTAGTGGCATCTTTAAGCCCACTCAATCATGTTCAACCAACCATCAATATCACTCCATGCACTGGTGAGTGCAAATTTTTGGGCTTTTGTGTTCAATCCCCTTCAACCTTCCAGGTTACGACTGGCAAATATACCAATCTAACCCCTCAGGTTTCAGAAAATTGAACAGGGGCAGCTGTTGCACCCCAAAATTTGCCCTCACAATACAAGACTTTGTGTTCCAAGAAGGTTCACAAGGTTCACAAAATTCACAATTGGTCAGAAGAGTTGACAATTCCCTCAGACAGTGCACCTCCTAAGCAGTGCATCCAAAACTAGGGTTTTGACTTTAATCAGGCTAAATGGACTTCCAAGACTTCAAGTGAGCTTCATAACATCTTATATGTGTATAAGAACCCCCATGTCAAGTTTCAAGACTTTTCTCAAAAGTTTGCTCAGTCAGATGATCAGATAAGTCAAAAGCATGTCAATGCAGTTAAAAGGTCAAACCAAAGTCAAACTTCATGATTTTTTTTTTGCCAACATCAAAGAGAGGTTGGGTGAGAAATATTATCATAATAACTGTAATACCCCAAATTTTGCCCTAAGATTTGTCGTCGCATTTCATTGCATTTAATCAATTACTAACAAATTTGTGTAGTCGTTTGACTTTTTGCAGGTAAATATCATATGGCATGCATTTTTTTTCTAAAAAGTAAAAATGGCACAATTGGCAGGAGGACATGTGTAAGGAGTTATGAGTGTGAGAGGTTGAGAGTTCGAATCTCACCTTTGTCATTTTTTTTGTTTTTTATTATTTTTACTCTAAATTTTTCTATCTTTCATTAAAAAAATAACAAAAATAGTTTTTTATTATTATTTAATTATTATTTTCGTATTTTAATTAAATCATTTTTTAAAATATTATTTTTTTCACTTTTTTCTAAATTATTCATAAAAATATCCAAAAAATCATAAAATAAAAAATATTGAAAAAAATTTTGTTCTTTTTATAATATTTTTTATTTTAGGAATCAATAGGATTATTAGTTTTTATTTTAAGTTTATTTTAATTATTTTAAATTATTTAAATTTTATTTTTTCTTAACTAATTATTTAGTTTGGGCTTTAAAATGGGCTTTAGGGACATTATTGACAATTTGGTGTTAACCCTAATTTGTTCCCTATATATACATGTGTATCCTTGTTGGAAAAAAGGAGAGAAGGAAAAAAACCTAAGAGGAGTGAGTGCCGTTTGCCGTTATTTAGTTTTCTTCTTCATCCATTACTATTGTTTCTTTTTCTTCATCGTTTACCGTTATTTCTTTTCCTTCATCTATTACTGTTGTTTCTTTTTCTTCATCTTTTACCGTTATTTCTTTTTCTTCATCTATTACCGTTATTTCTTTTTCTTTATCTATTACTGTTACGTTTATATATATATAATTTTTAAATTGTTAGAGTTTATATATATAAGATTTTTGATCGAATTATGTCGATACGATGTTTGCACATTTGTGTGCATGACGCGTGACATTTGTGTTAGTTCGATCTGGTTGCGATGATCGCATTTTTGTGTGAGCAATAATACTATTTTTTGCTTAATTTCTTTTTCTTTGCGATAAATTTTGTTTCGTCCGATTTAGATCTGGTTGCGATGAGCGCATTTCTGCGTTAGCAACATTGTTGGGTTATTTGGCACATTTAAAATTCATTATTGCTTTATTATTATTATTATTATTATTATTATTATTATTATTATTATTATTATTATTATTATTATTATTATTATCATTATTTATTATTATTATCATTATTATCATTATTATTACCATTATTATTATTATTGTTATCATTAATTTATTAAAATTTGTTATAATATAAAAATCTGTTTTTTAAAATAAATAACATTAACATCTTTTCCAAATTAATATGAAAACCTATTATTTTTAAGAAAAACTTTTTTTTAGATAAATTTAAAATAATAACTAAAATCTTTTTTTTAAAATAATAACTAGAACCGTTATTTATTTTATTTTATTATTGTTCAATTCAAATTTCATTATCATATTGTATCTGCTCCTCTCATGTAACCTCGCGAACTTAACAATCGCTCTTTAAATTCTGCCTTTAAATTTCTGCTTGCATGGTTTAAATTATGACATTATCTCTCTGTTTGCATGATTCAATTATCTCACGCGTTTACTATTATTTCTGTCACATTGCACACATCCGAAGGTTAGGTCTAACTGTTTGGCCGCCGCGCCAATAGTCCGTAAAACTTCACACATTCAATTTCAAATCCTCAAAACTACAAACTACAAACCCTAATTTTCACAAATGCCTCGCCGCAGGCAAAATTACAATTTTACCCTTAGCATTAGGTCAAAGAGCCGCCGCGCTCATTTTAGGGTTTCCCGCCGTGGAATCCCTAATTTAACCCTAATTACAACTTAACATTTCAACGTAGAGATTTGGAGTTTCTACACTCCACGTAAGCGTGTCCTTAAGATGCGTTTATTCCCCTTGAGACCTTGACCACAGTCAAGAAGTTTCTAACCTCCCTATTGAGGGGAACTACGATTACTCTGATTCCACTCCCGTAAGGATACGTAGGCACAAGATGCGATGTCTTGCCGAGTAAACTTAGAATTAACCCCCTTTATTATTTATTATTGCTTATTTATATTTTATTTATCTTTGCTATTTAATTATTTTGCTTATTATTTTGTAATTGTTTCTTGGATGTAAAGTTGTTTAATTATTTAATTATTATTATGGTTAGTAATTAGGGAGTGTAACAACATGTATATAATATTAAAATAAATTTAGATCACTTTTAAATAAAGATAATTAAAATAAACACGTCACACACGTAAGTCGATTTTAATCGCCGTCTCACTTCCTAAGGATATCCCTCAAGTTGCCTACGAATAATGGTTAAGTGGGGTGTATAAAGCAAGTCCCTCAAATAAAAAAATCATCAAAGTCCCTTATGGTTGCCTTTACGAATCAAGTCCCTTTCGAAAAATGATGATGGTCCCTTATATGTGCTTATTACATCCCACAATGGCCTTCAAAGTCAAATTGTCCCTCACATGTCCCTTAACATCCAAAGTAAGGACTACCTACTCCATTATAGTAGGGATAGTCTTACTAAAGGAAAGAATAAAGAATAAGAAAGACCTTTAAACATTAGGGTAGGTTACTCCTAGGTGCTTGCTCACTTCAAAACTGTTTCACACTTAAACAAATTTTCAACAAGTTTTCAAACAAGTTCTTAACACATCCTTACATGGATTATTTATTAACTATTCTGAAAATTTTCTATTCACACACTACAAATTTCAAAACAATTCAAAAGTGAGCTTAAGTACCTAAGAGCCCATGGATAACCATGGATGAAAAGGATGCTAATACCTTCCCTTTTCATAACCTACCCCCGGACCCAAAATATTCTCTAAGGTCTTTCCTGTTCTTTTATAACCTTTCCTTATGGATAAAATAAAAGTCGGTGGCGACTCTTGCTATCCGCAACATTGTTTAAAGTCAGTTCTCCCACCGTGTTACAAAGTGGTGTAAGAATAACATTTTTCAAAAAATTATCATATCAATTGTTGCAATTAAATTTATGTTCTAAAATACATTAGTTAAGTAAATAAATAAAATTAAAGTTTAAAATTTTGAAATTCAAAAAAGTTTGTTAATATATTTTTTGATTCAAATTTTTTTGTATTAACTAATGTCTTAATTTTATTTTGTTTAAATGTAGTTTTAGTTTTCTTTTTTTATTTTTCTAAAATTTTAATCTCTTTTTTAAAAAATTAAGTTTTCAATCCCTTATTATGAATATTATTGAGTCTTTTTTGTTCCCCGTTCAGATGTGGCTATGTGACATGTTCAACTGAGGTGGCAAATGAAATGTTGACTAAAGAAGGTGTCATATCCCGATTTTGATCCGACATTTTAAAACTTTCATTCATCAGCTTTTATTTCTGCATTACATCATCTACAAAACATAACATGTCTTCCATCTTGCATACTGTCTAAAATGTCAGTCGAAGTAAAATTATCGGATTTACAGTCAAATCAGTCAAATTAAAACTCAACTGCGCGTAAAATCAGTGTACAAATTTTTTTTAAAATGAGCTTGAAGAGACATGTTTTCTTGGTCTACATTTCATATAGTTCTGACTGGTGTGCTCATTTTATTTTTGATGACAGCTTTCTCAGTCACATTTTGATCAGTCTGAGCCTTTTATCGGTTCCAATTTATTTCAAAATTGGACAAAACGCTGTATTTTTTTAGTAGTTTATTCCGCGCTGATAACTTTAGTGTAGTTATTTTTTATTTTCGAGAATTTCAGTACCCGACTTTATTTAGTTTTGGTCATTTTATTATAAAATTTTAGATAAAATAATTTTTTAATTTATTTAATTAATTAGGATATTTTAGTTCACATGTATCTTTTCTTTTCTTTTAAAATATATAATTTAAAAAATATTTTTTTTATCTCTTTTTAGTTAGACTTGTGTATTAAGTTTTTAAAAGCATCTTTATTTTCACAAAAAATAGTAACACCATATACTAGACTATGTGTGTTATGTTGTTGATAGAGGAGATAAGTATCCCACACGACATTACTTGTGAGAGTTGAGTTTTTTGAAATTCAAAGAAAAAATTAGAAAGAATAAAAAAGGGTAGCACATGCCACTTCTTTTGGTGGTTCCCCCCCCCCCCCCCCCCCACCACCACACACACACACACACACACACGCACGCACACACGCACGCACGCACACACACACACACGCACCCACGCACCCACACCCACACCCACACCCACACCCACACCCACACACACACACACAAACACACACACACACACACACACACACAGGCTTAATTGCAACTTTGGTTCCCCTATTTTGTATTTTTTTGAGTTTTGATCCCCCCATTTTAAAAACCATGTTTTTGGTCCCTTTTTTAGGTTTCAAGATTGATATTAGTCCCCTTGTCATTTTAAGTCATGTTTTTAATGAGGTGGCGCGTTGAATGATGATGTGGCATTTCCATTTCAGGTAAAATGGTCTTTTTAATTTTAATATCATTTTCATGTCATTAACTTAAATATTATTTTATTTTCAGAAAATTAATAAAATAAAACTTAAATGTAAAACCCCAACTCTGTCATCTTCAACCCATTTTAACGAACGAACGAACGGTGAAGCTTGGCGTTCCCCCTTCATCTTCAACCCATTTTAACAAACGAACGAATGGTGAAGCTTGGTGTTCCCCGTTCACGAACGAACAAACCCATTTCTTCAAACCCAGTTCCATATCAAACCGCAGCTCGCTTCCCGTCGTCTCTGAAATGGCAAACCGAAGTTACATATCGAGGTATGTTTTGTAACTCACTTCTGAATACAAAAACCCTAAACACGAGAATGGCGTTTGTGTTCTATCATAGCATATGATTTGTTTATACCAACTTCCAGTTTCATCTATGGTTTAATTCAGAAACTGTCGTTTGTGTTTTGTAGGCCCTCTGATACCCAAGCTGTCAGATTTAGAGTACACCATAGGAGACATTTAATTCAGAATCTAGTTCTGTTGTATGTTGATGGGCTTGTAACTGAAATGAATTGGGATTGGGATGTGGACTTGATGTCCTACATGCAAATTGAAGATTTGATCAAGAGTGAGGGATATCGTAATATAAAGTGTTTATGGTATTGGAATCCTAATTTTTCCTTTTCTCGTGGACTTTAGCCTTTTAACAAGGATAATGATGTCTTAAGGTTAATGGAGGATGTTAGAGGATTTAAGGTAGTTGATCTTTATGTTGAACACAAAGTTGAAGAAATAAGTATTGAGGATGTTATTTTTGAGGAGGATAATGGTTAAAAAGGCAATGGTGAAGGAGCAAATGATGAAGTTAATGTCGAGGGAGCAGATGATGAAGTTAATATCGAGGGAGCAGATGATGAAGTTAATATTGAGGGAGCAAACAATGAAGTTAATGTCGAGAGAGCAAACAATGAAGAGGTTAGTGTTGATGGAGTAGATGAAGAGGTTACTGTTGATGAAGTAGATGAAGAGGTTAGCGTTAATGTTGATGACGTAGATGATGAGAGTGAAACAGATCCAAATTATAGCATGGGCAGTGAGGATGACGAGGAAGAGGATGAAGATTTGGAAGATGAAATTGATGTGATGAATTTAGGTGTTGATGCTAGTATTAATTGGAAGACCATTTTACCTAATGCTACAGCAAAAAAACCTTCAAAGTTGGATGGTAATTCCTATAATGGTAGTGATTTAGATGTGCTTTAAACTCCACCCGGTAGTGATGCTGAAGGTGATACGGCAAAGTTTCCAATATTTAGGGAACCCACAAAATTTGAAGTAGGGATGATGTTCAAGGATAAACAACAAATCAAAGATGCCATAAAGGAGTATGCAAATAGGGCAGCAGAAGGATGGATTGCAACATGGCATGCAGATGATGATTTTGCTATATTTGGAGTTTCAAACGGTGTTGAGACATATGTTGTGAGCTTGCTTCAACAGAAATATGGTTGTAGGAAGTGGGATTTAAGTGGAATACCATGTTGTCATGCTATTGCATGCATATGGTATAATAAGAAGGATCCCGAAGAGTACGTTTCATCATTCTATAGGTATCACCTACTCGTATATTATGTTTATTTACATTAATCTTTTTTGTACGTTTACTAAAATCATTGTGTCATATTGTCTAGGAAATCTACTGTTCTGGCTACTTATAGCCATATCATTATGCCAACCAATGGCTTGTTAATGTTGCTAACCCAATCAGCCCTCCAGTCATGCGAAGATCTATCGATCGTCCTAAGAAGAATCGTAACAAGGCGAATGATGAACCGAGGATAAGAAATACACTGCCTAGAACTCTTCAAACTATCAAGTGCAAGAAATATGGGAGTTTTGGCCATAACAAACGAACGTGTAAAGGGAAGCGAGCTGCGGAGAGAGCGATTTCTAAAGGTGGCAACAAAAAATCTAAAAAAAGGGTGACAAGTCGGGCAAGGAAGCGGGACAAACTGTTATAGATGGAGGGTCGCAAGCACCGCCACCAACCCAAGAATAGTTCTATGTTTTGCTTTAATTTTTTTAATGCTGCTATAGCATATGTTATGACCAAAAAACTCAATGTCTTTTTGTTAAAATATGTTGTCTTTAATGTTTCCTTCAATGTAATGATACATCAGTCTTGATACATCAACCTTCAATGTTATGTTATGTAATGCTGTTATATAATGCTGTTGTTTGATATGTAAAGTTACAATGCAGTACTGTTTATACATCAGCCTTCAATGTTATACATCAGTTTGTTATTACAATGCAGTGTTGTTTATACATCAGTTTATTATTAGAATGCAGTGTTGTTATGATACATCAGTGTTCAAAGTAGTGTTGCCTATTATGTAGTTCTTTTAAGGTTTCAGTTTTTGACAGAACTGAACTAAAATGGCTGTTATGTAATAAACTGCATTGGTAAAGTTATCAACACTGAACTAAACTGGTTGTTATGTAATAAACTGCCTGTTATGTAGTTCTTTTAAGGTTTCAATTTTTGACAGCACTGAACCAATTGTAGTTTTGACAACACTGAAATAAATTGTCTGTTATGTAACCCAATTATAAGTTAACAAGTTAACAAGTTTCAAAATACAGAATTTGCGTATAGTATAGTACTAATTATGCATAAACTAGAATATGGCCAAGCGAAGTTATAGATTTCACTTTTTGTGATTAAATTAAGGACTAAGCAGCAAGGATCTGGTGGGCTGCACTTGAGGAAAGATCCGGTGAACCTATGAATAAGTTAATGACCACAAGGACTAAGCAGCAAGGATATCATGTTGTAATGGTAGAAGAGGAAAATACTGATAATTTGTGAGTTACTACTTTGACAGGCATTTTGGATGATACATATGCACTTTGTAATGCTCTTAAAGAATCATTGACCTCCTTGCTTAACTTGATGGCAACTTATAAGGAGGAAGATGATTATACTGTGCTCTCTAACATGATATCAGTAATGCTATCTTCCCAATATTGCTCATTAGTTACATAGGTTATTTATTGGATATACTTTCAGTTCTCTTGTTTTACAAATAAGTTATAAAGTTCAAAGTATTGCAGCTGATGCAGTTCCAGACTTACTAGATTATTTCAAACAGTTTTCTATTAATGTTCTCCAGTACTCTGCAGAGTAAAGTTGGTTTTTATCTACAGAGTAAATTCTGTTATGTAACCTGTTATAAGACCATGTTATGTCACCTGTTATGTAACCCAACACAAATTATCCAATACAAATCTGTTTCAATAAAACTGTTATGTAACCTATTATAAGACCCTATTATGTCACCTGTTATGTAACCCAACACAAATCTGTTTCAAACTGTTTGCACATAAAATCTGTTTCTAATTTAAAATCAGTTTCAAACTGTTTGCACATAAATTCTGTTTCAAACTGTTTGCACATAATACAAGGTTATGCTCCATAAACATCATTTGAAGACAATCAAAGTAACTACAACATAACTCTTCATTAACACAGACAATCATAACTCTTCATTTGAAATTAGTTCATTTGGAAACTACATAAACATCAAAGTAACTACAACATTTGACATTACATCATTTGAGTACATGTGTTGCAAATAATGCAAACACAATTAAAAAGACAAACATCAAAGATAACCCCACAAAATAATACGTAAACCTAATTTTCATCTTCACCAAATCTTCAATTTTCTTGATGTCCTTAATCACATCCATGAGCTCCTCATTCTTATCTTTCAAAGATCTTATCACTCTTTAGCACGACTGCTCATGTCTTCATCAACCCACTGAAAGTAATTACATCCTTTTTTCCTCATCACCTTAAAATTACCACACCCATGAAATCTTCTTCCGGGATTACCGTATGTCCATGACGTCATCAACGGTGACTCAAGCTCACACCAACATCTATTACCTTTTCTTCTTATACCAGGCCCAGACTGGTTTGTTGAGGAAAAAGAAAAATTCGTTTCGGACATGTTGGTAAGTAGGAGGCACGTTGGGTTCGAAATTAATGGCTAGAGAAAGGCTGGTATGGGTTTGTTGAGGACATGAGGACTGTGTTTGAAGAAATGACCACAGAAATGACTGAAGAAATGAGTTGTTCTTCGTGAAAAAATAGGGGTTGATGAATGGTTGAAGAAATGGGTTGAAGATGAAAGAGCTGGGGTTTTATTAAGTTTTATTTTATTAATTTTCTGAAAATGAAATAATATTTAAGTTAATGACATGGAAATGATATTAAAATTAAAAAGACCACTTAAACTGACATGGAAATGCCACATTATCATTCAACGCGCCAACTCATTAGAAACATGACTTAAAATGACAAGAGGACTAATATCAACTCACTTTCTATTTGAAAACACACCCTTCAAAACAATCTCCAATGCCATCCATATTTGACTTCATATTCACTCCCTCAGTCCATAACTATATTCACTTAAAATCACCATGGGAAACTTCTCATAACCGATCTGCACCACAAGAACACGATGCGCTCTGATTTTTCACAGTTCCATTGTGCTTTGTTTGTTGCTTTTGTTGTTTGGTTTTGTGCGGTCGATTGCAGGTTTGACGAGATGACGATTCGGTAAATTCTAGGGATGGTATGCTGCTATGCACCATCATCTCGCCGTGCACAGCAACAGCCGCACCGACGTCACGCTTTCAGCTACATATTCGCCACCACTGAATCATGAAGTCGCAGTGATATCAACACGGAAAGTGCAACAATGCTTTCTTCATATTTCAATCAGCAACTCAGCGGTAGCATTCGCTATGTCGTTTCCGTTTATGATTGTTGGAATCTTAGCATTCGCAATGACATCGTTAATGTGTTTTGGTTTTCATTTATGATTGTTGGATTTTGCTGCTGATTTGGTTGATGTTTATTAAGCATTTATCAGATTCAAGCTAAATTGGTTTTCGTTTTCGTTTACGATTCAGTTGTGATTCAATGTGGATGCTGCTTCTGTTTCATTTTGAATAGTATGATTGAGTGTCTTCGTTTCCTTTAGCATTAAATTCTGCCAGATTTTGTTGTGATACCTCTAAATGCATTGCATTTGGTTTTGATGTAAGATTGCATTGTCCATGTCCATGTGTATCAGTTTCCTATTGAGTAGTTATGTTGCAAATCTAGTTCTATGAAAATGATGAACAACATTGGCTAAGATTGTATATCCATTTTACGGAAAGTTTGAAAACTCATCATTATTTTTCTATTTTTTTTTCTATCTATTAGTAATGTGCATTTTTTCTTTTTCTATTAGTATTGTGCATATCAGTTATTCTTTAATCTTGTTTCAAAATTGCCATGATAATCTAAAATTGTTGTTATTCTTTTACTTGTTGGTTCATCAGTATGGATTTATTATTTTAGTTTGGATTGATAAAAATGATTTTGTGGGGTGTAATGAAATAGATTTAGATTCATGTATAAAATTGTATTAAAGTTGGTTCCTCTTACTATTTTATGTTTATTATTATTAAAAATAAGTTTTTCCCCTTAAATTAGAATTAGAATTGAATTAAATTTGGGCTTTTAATCACATAAGAGATGAGATCGGTTTCGTTTTTTTCCAAACTGGAAAATGAAAAACAATGTCTTAATAATATACATACTGAAAGAGTTTTGTTTCAAATCTTGTACGTTTCATTTTCAATATATATATATATATATATATATATATATATATATATATATATATATATATATATATATATATATATATATATATATATATATATATATATATATATATATATATATATATATATATATATATATATATATATATATATATATATATATATATATATATATATATATATATTAGGTCCATTTCACCAAATTGCACACTTCAAATGAAGATTTTTCCAACATAAAACTTGCTCCAAATGGTGTTATTTGCTTGGTCAAGCATTGAGAAGTCATGGTTTATGCTTGGAATGAAGATTGGATATGTGAATTTTCATGGAAGATGGATTAAAAGGGCAAAATGGGAATTACTTCATTATTGATCAATTTGGTGCAAATAAGTGCATTTTTTTGAGTGCAAACAACATTTTGAACACATTGGCAATTTTACATTTTGAATTTAAGGTGTGTAAGTGAGCCATTTTCAAGGTTTCTTCACTATGAAGTTACACAACCAACATGAGCCATTGAGATCAATTAAGGTCTTAATCCTGACCATTCATACTCCATGTGGTACCAGCAAGCTGTTTCAACCATTTTGGAGCCATTTTGAGTGCATTTTCGTGTACATGAAAGCTTCAAAAAACTCAATTCCTTGGATTTTGGTATGGGCTGTTAGAGGCTGAGTTTGGGCTCAATCATCATTAAGATTCATCATATATAAAGTTTTCAACCTTCACAAATCATAAGAAGTGGAAATTGGAGCCAAATTGATCAAGTTCAGTTTTGAAAAAGTGGTGGAATTTCAAACTTCGAATTTGGAGATTGAGGACATTTCAAGCAAAATTGTGAATTGAGAAAGCTCTAGTGAAGTTTATTGAACGATTCTGGACAATTATCTTCAAGCTTGAGCTCCATTTGAAGGCTCAGTGGAAGTTCTCCACTAGGTAATTGAAATTCAACTTTACACTCTTGATAAGCATCAATTCACTGCCATTTTTGCATATTTGAGACGTAGAATCAATGTAGATCATTAATATGTAAAACGAACTGGCATTGGTTGTGATTGTTGGATGGTGCTCCAAAATGTTTGAATCTGTTTTGGCTTGTTTATGCGTGTTTTTGCTTGTTTATTGATGGATCTGTAACCTACGTGAGCTCTAGATGAGTTTTAGATCAAATTGAAGTTGTTTTCATGAACTTTGGATTTTGGTGTGTGATCTTGTTGTTTTCGGTTTGGATTTATATTGCGTGATAAGCAGTTTTTGAGGCCAGAAATGAGATCCTCGTGATCTCTAGTTAAATTTTGACATAAAATTTGGCCAGAATGGTTGAGATTTGGATATACGTGTTGTAGCTGGGCTGTTCACGGCGGGGGATGGCCGGAGAAGATGATGAACAGTGTTCTCCGGTCGATGACTGGTTTTTCTGGTTGTTTTGGGGAAGAAGACGCTGAGGTGTCACGGTTACACGCGTCTGATTGGATTATTTTTGCATTCGATAGCTTTGATTAAGACCTATGGTTGTCCATCTTTGACCAGATCCATGTGATCTATTTTTAAATCCTCATTTATTTGCTGGCGCGTTCGTGTCCATATGATTGCTTACCATTTGATCAAGTGGTTTTGGTTGAGTTTCCATGGTATTGCTTGTTTGACCGTGTTGCACTAGATCACCAGTTTTTTGTTTTCATTTTGTTTTTTCTGAGTGGGCCTGGGACGCGCCTGCTATGCGCACCCCCAGTTAGGCCCAATTCTCATTTTGTGTTGCCTTTAATTGCTATTTACCACGCCCATTTCTTATTTTTATGTTATTTTCTTTTGTTTTTATTTTATTTTTCTGTTTACAATTTTAATTAATTAAAATAGCTCCAATATTCTAAAAATTCACCAAAAATATTTTTTATATACTTTGAGATGTCTAATATTTTTTGGACATTTTTTATTTTATTTTTTATTTTTATTTTCAATTAAAAAAGAATTAAAGTATTGGAGTTGTTTTAATTGAATTGAATTGTAACATGGTTTGTGTTTGCATTTATTTCTCTCATTCGTTTTTGATCCAATGAATGAAAATTGATCCTCATCTCAATGATGAGTTGATGAATTTTTGAGGACCATTTTGCCTCTGGTTGTTGACTTTTGGGTTGACTTTTGTGGCTTTTCTTTTTGCACTTGTTTCTCCCATTTCAAAGTGGTACATCTAAATGATTTGATTCTTTTGATGGTGCTTTGAGGGGACATTTGTCTTGGTTTCTTGGCCTCTGGTTGCCAACTTGTTTAGCTTCTTTGTGCATTTTATTTGATATTTTTTTAGCCTTTTTCCTATTTTTGAAGTGACTTGCAAGTTAAGTCATTTCATATGATAACTCACACAAGTGCATGACCTAGTTTGGATTGTAAATGACCTTTGTGGAAACGACTATGGTCTCGATACTACAGGTGCCATACATGGTAGTATGGACCACACTTGGAATGAGGATAGGCCGGAGGATGTGTTCACTCCCAGATTTGTAAATGCTGAAGGACCTTCTGAGGCTGACAGAAGGATTAAGATGATCGAAGAGAAGATGAGGTCGCTGGAATGCCAAAACTCTATGGGGATGGATATGTCTAATCTGGGGTTGATTCCAGGCTTGAGAGTGCCACCAAAGTTTAAGGTCCCGGATTTCGATAAGTATAAGGGTACCACTTGCCCTAGGGTTCATCTGAGGTCTTATTATCGCAAGATGTCTGCGCACTCTGTGGATGAGAAGGTCTTGATGCACTTCTTCCACTATAGCTTATCCGCACCATCGCTGGAATGGTATATGAGCTTAGAGCCCGCTAATGTCCGTAGCTGGAAAGAACTAGCCGAAGCTTTTGTAAGGCACTATCAGTAGAACAGTGACCTTGCTCTGAATAGAGTCCAGCTGCAGAATCTTTCTCAGAAGAGCAGTGAATGCTTTAAAGAATATGCCCAGAGGTGGCGAGAGCTTGCTGCTAGGGTACAACCACCAATGGTAGAACGGGAACTTGTGGATATGTTTGTTGCTACCTTACCAGGAGTGTACTATGTGAAACTCATCGGCAATATGTCTGGAAGCTTTTCTGATCTGATTATCACCGGTGAAAGGGTGGAGAATGGAATCAAGATAGGAAAGATCAATGCTGGCGAAGGATCCTCGGTAGGAGGAGGAAACAAGAAAGTGTTTGGAAATAAAAGGCGAAAAGGAGACACTAATGTTGTATCCAGTTCAAGGGGAAGAAATAGAGGTCAGAGTAGGCAGCATCAGCAGATCGCTAGCATCACTATTCCAGTGGTTCAACAACCACAACAACAACAGCGTCCGCAACAACAGCAACAACGACCGCAACAGAATCAATAGGGGTGTGGCAGATACCAAGATAGAGGTCGTGCAACAAATAGGAATTTTGATGCGCCTCATATGCCTTACGCTCAGCTATTGCAGGCTTTGTTACAGGTACAATTGATTTAGAAAAGGACTTTGGCTCCTTTGACCAGACAACCTCCACTTGGGTACGATGCAAATGCTCATTGTGAATTCCATTCGGGTGCTCCAGGACATAATATAGACAATTGTAAAGCCTTCAAACATAAAGTTCAAGATATGATTGATAGTAAGGCTATCAATTTTTCTAATGATGTTCCCAACGTGGTGCAAAATCCCATTCCGAATCACGGGCAGGCTGGGGTTAATGCAATTGTCAGGGACGAAGTGTTAAATCTGGTGACGGATGTTGATGAACTGAAAACACCCTTAAGCTTTGTGAAGGACAGATTGCTAAAGGGAGGGGTTTTCCTGGGATGTGGTGAAGGTTGTGTTAAATGTTCTGCTGATCCTGAGAGAGGATGTGGATTGTTGAGAAGCTGTATTCAGAAGATGATAGATGACGAAGTTTTACAATTCGACCGTTCTATTGGGAGAGAATCTGAGGATGTAGTGGCTGAAGAAAAGGATGAGATTGCGACAATCTCTATCCCGTACAAGACTGTTACTATCTACGCTCCAAAGCCGCCAACGATAACTATCACTAAAGCAGGTCCTATGCCATTTGAGAGCACTAAGGCCATTCCGTGGAACTACGGGGCCGAAGTGTATTGTAATGGGCAAAAGATAAACTTGAATGATACTCCTGCAAGTTCAGTTGACAACCTCGTGGGTGCAGGAGGTATTACTCGCAGTGGCCGAGTCTTTTCGTCGCCTGAGGTGATTGCTGATAAGGTGGACAAGGGGAAAAGACCGGTAGTGGATTAGACTTCTCAATCTGGGGAAAGAGAATCTTTGCTGAAAGACGCGGAGGAATTCATGAGGCTGATTCAGAAAAGCGACTATAAGATAGTCGATCACTTGCAGCAAACTCCGTCCAAAATATATATACTGTCGTTGCTCCTTTGCTCTGAGGCGCATAGGAATGCATTGTTGAAGATACTAAACACTGCTAACCTGCCACAGGAAATTTCAGTTAATCAACTTGAAGGAGTGGTGGCACATGTAAACGCAGGCAATGGCTTAGGCTTTACGGACCTGGATTTGACACCCAGAGGCAGAAATCACAATTGTGCGTTGCCCATATCTTTGGAATGCCGAGGGACTGTCATGTCTCACGTGCTGGTGGATACGGGATCTTCTTTAAATGTGCTTCCGAAAAAAGCCCTGATGAAGTTAGATATGAAGGGGTTGATTTGCACGCCAAGTGACTTGGTGGTGCGTGCGTTTGACGGAACCCGAAGATTCGTGTTTGGGGAGGTAACTTTGCTGATTCAGGTGGGACCTGAAGTCTTTGATGCTGTGTTTTACATCATGGATATCCAGCCGGCCTACAGTTGTTTACTAGGTCGCCCTTGGATTCATTCAGCTGGGGCCGTTACATCAACTCTGCATCAGAAGCTGAAATACATGGTTGGCGGTAGTGTTGTTACGGTATGCGGAGAGGAGGATATCATGGTTAGCCATTTATCATCCTTTAAGTATGTTGAAGTGGATAGAGAGATCCATGAAACTCTCTGCCAAGCCTTCGAAGAGGTCAAGATCAAAGACAAGTCTCCGGTTGTGAGTAAAGAGCCTGAAGTGGCTATGTCCTCGTTTAAAGAAGCACAAGCTGTGGTGCAAGCTGGTTCAGCCCAAGGCTAGGGGCAGGTGATTGATATACCGCATAAGCAAGACAAATATGGTGTGGGGTACTTCCCATCGTCTTTACAAAGCACGCCGATGTTCAAAGGGCCGATCAGGTTTACTAGCGGAGGTGTCTTATTTGAGCAAATCAGTGCCATTTCTGATGATGAAGCTGGAGACAGTGACTGTGACATGGATGCCTGGATCAAGCCATGTATTCCGGGACATAGCCTACACAACTGGTCAATTGAAGAATTCATTCAAGTGACGACTGAATAGTAATGCTTTGTTTTTCCAGTTATTGTACTACCCTATGTCCTACCCGGGGCATAGTGGTATTTTGTTTCAGGGCCTTACTTGTTTATGTCTGAACATTGTTTATCAATTAATCAAAGGGCATTTTCTCATGCAAATTTTGTGATCTCTGTTTTTCTTATTTTTGCTTTTCCCAATAAAATGGCAACGTGGTTTATATTTGTTTGCAAAATGTTTGAAACATTTAACCATTTTCATTGCAGGATTCCTATTGCAGATGACACCGATCCAGAACCTTCTATGACTCGCTTCGACTTTGATCAACCGATATATCAAGCTGAAGAAGAGATTGATGAGGATGAAGACCTACCTGAGGAATTAGCCAGACTTTTGAAACAAGAAGAGAAAATCATTCTGTCTCATCAGGAAGAAATTGAGGTCATTAATCTGGGTTATGAAGAAGTGGTCAAAAATGTCCGGGTAGGGGCTGCGCTATAGAGCGACGTCAACCAAAGACTGATTGAGATGCTTCGAGAGTATAGTGACATCTTTGCTTGGTCGTATGAGGATATGCCTGGGCTTGATACCGACATAGTGGTTCATCGCTTACCATTGCGTGAGGAATGTCCGCCGGTCAAGCAAAATCTTAGAAGAACGAGACCAGATATGGCAGTAAAAATCAAAGAAGAGGTCCAAAAGCAATGGGATGCTGGATTCTTAGCTGTGACTACCTACCCTCCGTGGGTCGCTAACATAGTGCCTGTACCGAAGAAAGATGGTAAAGTGCGTATGTGTGTTGATTATCGAGATTTGAACAAGGCGAGCCCTAAAGATGACTTCTCGCTTCCTCATATTGATACCCCTAGTAGCTGGAAGGCCATTAATCATGTACTTAACGGTTCTTGAGAACAATATGGGTTGTGTTCTCGGTCAACACGACGAGATTGGAAGAAAGGAGCATGCGATTTATTATTTGAGTAAAAAGTTCACAGATTATGAGTCCCGTTACTCAATGCTCGAAAAGACGTGTTGTGCACTTGCTTGGGCTGCCAAACGTTTGAGACAATATATGCTCAATCACACGACCATGCTGATTTCGAAGATGGATCCGATTAAGTATGTCTTCGAGAAGCAAGCGCTGTCAGGGAGAATTGCTAGGTGGCAGATGGTACTGACAGAGTACGATATACAATATGTTTCTCAGAAAGCCATCAAAGGAAGTGTTCTGTCAGAATACCTTGCTGAGCAGCCAATCGAAGATTACCAATTGATGAAGTTTGAATTTCCTGACGAGGATATCATGTTTCTCAAAGCAAAAGATTGTGAAGAACCACGACACGGTGAAGGTCCAGAGAGGGATTCTCAATGGCAAATGATATTCGATAGTGCTGTCAACTCTTATGGTAGTGGAATTGGGGCAATTATTACGACTCCTCATGGAACGCACATCCCGTTCACTGCCAGATTGACATTTCTAGTCACCAACAATGAAGCTGAATACGAAGCATGTATCATGGGTCTGGAAGAATCTATTAATTTGAGAATCAAGAACTTGGATGTATATGGCGGTTCAGCGCTAGTGGTTAATCAAATCATGGGAGAATGGGAAACTCGTCAACCAAATCTGATTCCTTATAGAGATTATGCAAGGAGGTTGTTACCTTTCTTCGACAGGGTAGAGTTTCACCATGTACCAAGAGCGGAGAATCAGATGGTTGATACTTTGGCAACGTTATCTTCGATGTACAAAGTGAACTTCTGGAATGAGGCTCCCAGAATTGTCATTTCTCGTTTGGACAGACCCGTTTTCGTATTCTCCATTGAAGAGGCTGCTGATGGCAAGCCATGGTTCTACGATATACAAAACTTCCTCAAGAAGCAAGAGTATCCACCAGGGGCTTCGACCCAGGATAAGAAGACGCTGAGGAGGTTGTCTGGCAACTTTTACTTAAACCCAGATGGTGTGCTTTACAGAAGGAACCACGATTTGGTGTTGTTGAGATGTGTAGATGAAAAAGAATCAATGTTGCTTATGGAAGAAGTCCACGAGAGTACTTTCGGTACACATGCCGGCGGACATGCCATGTCTCGGAAACTGTTACGAGCAGGGTATTATTGGCTAACTATGGAGTCAAATTGTTTCAAATTCGCGAAGAGATGCCATAAATGTCAGATTTATGCTGATAAGATACATGTGCCACTGTGCCCATTGAATGCTATGGTGTCCCCGTGGCCTTTCTCCATGTGGGGCATTGATATGATCAGAAAGATCGAGCCCACTGCATCCAACGGTCACCGTTTCATCTTGGTAGCCATTGATTACTTCACCAAGTGGGTTGAGGCAGCTTCGTATGCCAATGTGACCAAACAAGTGGTAGCAAGATTCATAAAGAAGGACATCATTTGTAGATATGGAATTCCCGAACGAATCATTACTGATAATGGTTCGAATCTAAACAACAAAATGATGAAGGAGTTATGCCAGAACTTCAAGATTGAACATCACAACTCATCGCCCTATCGGCCGAAGATGAATGGCGTTGTCGAAGCGGCCAACAAGAATATCAAAAAGATAGTGCAAAAGATGGTTGTTACATACAAAGATTGGCATGAGATGTTGCCTTTCGCCTTGCACGGTTATCGTACGACGGTACACACATCAACTGGGGCAACTTCTTTCTCGCTAGTGTACGGTATGGAAGTTGTCCTACCGCTAGAGGGAAAGATTCCTTCTTTAAGGGTTTTAGTTGATGTGAAACTTGATGACGCAGAATGGATTAAGAATCGTTTGAATCAACTTAGCCTGATGGATGAGAAGAGTTTAGCGTCTGTCGCATACGGTCGGTTGTATCAGAGACGGATGAAGAAAGCTTTCAACAAGAAGGTGCGCCCTCGAAACTTTCAGACGAACGATCTTGTGCTGAAAAAGATTCTCCCACCACAGTCAGATCATAGGGGAAAATGGACTCCCAACTACGAAGGTCCATATGTCGTTCGAAAGGTCTTCTCTGGAGGAGCCTTGTTGTTAGCCACCATGGATGGTGAAGATTTCACATCCCCTGTGAACGCAGACACAGTTAAAAAATACTTTGCTTAAAAGAGACCCGCTGGGGCATCCCGACGAACCATAAAAAAGGAAAATAGGTTCGGGCAAAAATTAGGGATAAAAAATGAAAAGATGTAAACCCGCAAAGTCGAAAACCTGAAAGGGCGACTTTGGCCAAAAAGGGTATCCCGGTGAATCGAAAACCCGAAAAGGGCGGTTCAGGAAAAAGTTAGGGATTGAAAAGCAAATGACTGCGGTCCGCGTGTGAACTTCTTTGCTTAGTGGATTGGGAGAACCTGAGGGTTGTTTTCATCCGAATCAATCTCTTTTGAAAATGAAGCGTCGGGAAAGCGTCAGAGTCAGGCGAGTTATAGAGGGATCAACTCATGGTGTTTGTCTATGCCACATTGCCGACATTTTTGTACACTTATGTATATTTCTGTGCATATCTGTATTTTGTTTTGCGCAGCTTCCTCTTTTCAAGAGTTGCATCTGTTGTAAAACTTTGCCTATTTACAGGCCCTTCATCAATAAACATATACTATTCAGTATTTGATTTGTGTGCTTTTTTTTTTTTTTTAACTTTTACTGTTTTGTTTGTGAAAACACCCAATGTTTTGATGAACTTGTGCTAACATAAACTTGCAGGCCTTGGACGATAATTGTTAAAACTTTGAATTAATTGAACAACGTCACGAATGATGACTAAGATGATTTTGTTGCGTAGGATATCTTGTCGGTTTGTTTAGTTTTGCAGGGTCGTTACCCTTGGGGCAAAAGTGCAGATGAAGTTTATCCTATCCCCAACCAGAGATTTACTTCCCTGATCAGTGAAGTTCACACCTTTAATCCCTACAAGGTGCATGCTTGTAGGCACTCCCCAGCGAGTCGTGTTTGGATTTTTCTCCCCACAGAGTATTTTGCAGCCTGGTTAGGTTCGTTCCCTGGTGGCATAATCCCCAGCGGTTAAAAAGGGATGATTTCCTCAGTAGTGTTGTTCTCTCATCCTCAGTAGGATGGAAGGATGTTGTCATGTCAGTATTTTCCTCGTCAGAAGCCAGCAAAAGCCTGTTTCTCGGCATAAGTCCAATGGTTATTGGCATGAGCAAGTCTGTGCTCTATCCCCGGCAAAATTAGGGATTCGTTCAACAGGGTTATTTCTCTTGCCCTAGCAGGGTGGTTTTTGTATCTCTAACATTTATTTTGCTGAGTTAGTTCTGGTGCATCTGCATGCGTGCATAGCATATACCCAAATGCGTAGCATTTCCATTTCGTATGGAGCATTACACCATTTTCAAACATATGTATATGAAACATAAACCAGGTTGTTATCTCTTTGTTTCAGGTATATCTTCGGAGGTTCTGATCTTTTCGTTGGTATCCAGACCATGTGATCACTCCTAGCCCGCATGGTATCCAGACCTCGGCTCATGTTATTACCCAGTAGTATCCTCGAATCTCAGAGGAGCAGGATAAGTTTTTGTGTTCCGTTGAGTATCCAGACTTCGGTCCCTTCCCAGTTGATGAGGTTTTCTTTTCCCGTCGAGTGTCCAGACTCCGGTAAAGATGGTTGTGGTATCCCGACCATAGTGATTGATTTTGTTATGTTTTCCATCGAGTGTTCAGACTCCGGTGAGGATAGTGTGGTGTTCAGTTTTGATGAGTGTGTTTGTGATATTTTCCCGTCATCCGTTGAGTATCCAGGCTCCGGTGAATATTTCATTTGCGAAGCATTGTTTTCCCCGCTGAGTATCCAGACTCCGATAAGGTCAGACTTTGGTAAGTTTTGTGATAGTACTCATTCTCCGTTGAATATCCAGGTTCTGGTGATTTTCGGATTTGTGGTATTTGGCTTTGGTCCGTCAAGTATCCAGGCTCCGGTCAATTTTCTGTCGAGTATCCAGACTCTGGTTGTTTTCGTATAATGATGATTTATTTTGTCCGTTGAGTATCCATGCTCCGATCACTCTCGTCGAGCATCCAGGCTCCGGTTATTCTGTCGAGCATCCAGGCTCCGGTTTATCTTCGGTGAACATTTAGGATCCGATGCATTACATTGAGTATCCAGACTCCAGCCAATTTCCAATATGTGGTAACTTCTCTTGTGCGTCGAGTATTCAGACTTCTGCAATTTTTTTCCCGTGATTCAAGTTTCGTTGAGTATCCAGGCTCCGATAAGGTTCCAGTTTATGGTATACTTTTTAGTCTGTCAAGTATTCAGACTCTGGTCAATTTTTGTTGAGCATTCAGGCCCCGACTTCTCCGTTGAGTATCCAGGCTCCGGTGATTTTGCAAATGATATATTCCGGTCAATCTTGCGTTGATCATTCAGGCTCCGGTCAATCTTACGTTGAGTGTTCAGACTCCGGCTATTACGTTGAGCATCCAGGCTCCGGCAAATTTCATTGATTCATTTTGTTCATTGAATGTCTAGGTTCCGGCAGTTTGAAGTATGTCCCCATCTCAGGGTTTTCCCCAAGCAGAGTTACCTCGTTAACTTTCTCTTTTCCCCAGCGGAATGTTTTTGTTTTCTCGGATTAAGTTTTCTAGAGATTTTTTCCCCCATGAGGGTTTGCAGTTTTATTTCTGCGGTTGGAAAATTTCCGGGTTCTTTGGTATTCAACCGTCTTCTACCTTGATTGCGTGAAAGTCGTTCGTTTTTCACTCCTTCAGGTCCAAGTCGTTTGAATAGGGGCATTTGTTGCACCCTAAAATTTGCTCAACCTTTTCTTAACTTGGTTTATGTTTCATTTCATTTCTTTCTAGCATTTGCATTGCATAGCATGTTGTATTGAACATGGGATCAAGAGATTGCACACATCAAGAGGAGTTTATTCAGAGAGTTGAACCTAAGTAAGGGGTTTTACTCAAGTTTGGATAGTCATCAAGTCATCAGGAAGTGGGCAGTGGTCTTATGAAAGAAAGGATGGATGTGTGTGAGTCAGCTCCTAACTTGGAGGTCAATTCAAGATCATCAGAGGATTGTGGGCTCATGGTTATGTATGTAAGATGTTGAGAGAGCTCATTTAGTGCCTTGAGGGTCATTGTGGAGTTCATCCAAGTGTTTGTGCTAAGTGTGAAAGGTTACAGTTGAAGGTGTTGCAATTAGGGTTTCATCTGGCTAGTCCTCAGTCAACTGTGCAATTGAAGGAGATTAAAACTCAATTCAAAGTCTCTATGGTCATGGAATGTTGTGTTAGGATATATGAGATATCATTTCAAGTTAAATTCATCAAGGATCAAGTGTGTGAGGAGTTACTAAATTAGGGTTCTCAGGGTAAAATCCCATATTTAGTGCCTGACTTCAAGACCACCTATCTCAAGATACAAGTTTCATCTCAACTTTTGACCAACATGGAACTTGTATAGCATGTTCTTAGCTTTAAATTGAGTACTAGAAGTCCTTGATTAGATTTATAGAACTCAAGCTATGATCCAGACAAGTTATAGGTCATCAGATGAATGTGATTTTGGTCAACAAAAGTCAACCAACTTCCAAGCCATTTTTGACCTAGAAGGATATTTCTCCTCAACTTATAGCCAACATGAAAGTTGTATATCTTGGTCTTAGCTTTCCAAAATGTACTAGAAGTCTTTCATCTGATTTGTAGAACTCAAGTTATGAGGTTTACAAGTCAAGGGTGTTTTGGGAAAGTAAGATTACAGGTCATAAAATTATAGGTCCATTTCACCAACTTGCACACTTCAAATGAAGATTTTTCCAACATCAAACTTTCTCCAAATGGTGTTATTTGCTTGGTCAAGCATTGAGAAGTCATGGTTTATGCTTGGAATGAATATTGGATATGTGACTTTTCATGGAAGAGGGATTAAAAGGGCAAAATGGGAATTAATTCATTATTGATCAATTTGGTGCAAATAAGTGCATTTTTTGAGCGCAAACAACATTTTGAACACATTGGCAATTTTACATTTTGAATTTGAGGTGTGTAAGTGAGCCATTTTCAAGGTTTCTTCACTATGAAGTTACACAACCAACATGAGCCATTGAGATCAATTAAGGTCTTAATCCTGACCATTCATACTCCATGTGGCACCAGCAAGTTGTTTCAACCATTTTGGAGCCATTTTGAGTGCATTTTCGTGTACATGAAAGGTTCAAAAAACTCAATTCCTTGGATTTTGGTATGGGCTGTTAGAGGCTGAGTTTGGGCTCAATTATCATTAAGATCCATCATATATAAAGTTTTCAACCTTCACAAATCATCAGAAGTGGAAATTGGAGCCAAATTGATCAAGTTCAGTTTTGAAAAAGTGGTGGAATTTCAAATTTCAAATTTGGAGATTGAGGATATTTCAAGCAAAATTGTGAATTGAGAAAGCTCTAGTGAAGTTTATTGAACGATTCTGGACAATTATCTTCAAGCTTGAGCTCCATTTGAAGGCTAAGTGGAAGTTCTCCACTAGGTAATTGAAATTCAACTTTACACTCTTGATAAACATCAATTCACTGCCATTTTTGCATATTTGAGATGTAGAATCAATGTAGATCATTAATATGTAAAACGAACTGACATTGGTTGTGATTGTTGGATGGTGCTCCAAAATGTTTGGATCTGTTTTGGCTTGTTTATGCGTGTTTTTGCTTGTTTATTGATGGATCTGTAACCTACGTGAGCTCTAGATGAGTTTTAGATAAAATTGAAGTTGTTTTCATGAACTTTGGATTTTGGTGTGTGATCTTGTTGTTTTCGGTTTGGATTTATATTGCGTGATAAGCAGTTTTTGAGGCCAGAAATGAGATCCTCGTGATCTCTAGTTAAATTTTGACATAAAATTTGGCAGAATGGTTGAGATTTGGATATACATGTTGTAGCTAGGCTGTTCACGGCGGGGGATGGCCGGAGAAGACGATGAACAGTGTTCTCCGACCGGTGACTGGTTTTTCTGGTTGTTTTGGGGAAGAAGACGCTGAGGTGTCACGGTTACACGCGTCTGATTGGATTACTTTTGCATTCGATGGCTTTGATTAAGACCTATGGTGGTCCATCTTTGACAAGATCCACGTGATCTATTTTTAAATCCTCATTTATTTGCTGGCACGTTCGTGTCCATATGATTGCTTACCATTTGATCAAGTGGTTTTGGTTGAGTTTCCATGGTATTGCTTGTTTGACTGGGTTGCACTAGATCACCAGGTTTTTGTTTTCATTTTGTTTTTTCTGAGTGGGCCTGGGACGCGCCTGCTATGCGCACCCACAGTTAGGCCCAGTTCTCATTTTGTGCTGCCTTTAATTGCTATTTACCACACCCATTTCTTATTTTTATGTTATTTTCTTTTGTTTTTATTTTATTTTCCTGTTTACAATTTTAATTAATTAAAATAGCTCCAATATTCTAAAAATTCACCAAAAATATTTTTTATATACTTTGAGATGTCTAATATTTTTTGGACATTTTTATTTTATTTTTTATTTTTATTTTCAATTAAAAAAGAATTAAAGTATTGGAGTTGTTTTAATTGAATTGAATTGTAACATGGTTTGTGTTTGCCTTTATTTCTCTCATTCCTTTTTGATCCAATGAATGAAAATTGATCCTCATCTCAATAATGAGTTGACCAAATTTTGAGGACCATTTTGCCCCTGTTTGTTGACTTTTGGGTTGACTTTTGTGGCTTTTCTTTTTGCACTTGTTTCTCCCATTTCAAAGTGGTACATCTAAATGATTTGATTCTTTTGATGGTGCTTTGAGGGGACATTTATCTTGGTTTCTTGGCCTCTGGTTTCCAACTTGTTTAGATTCTTTGTGCATTTTATTTGATATTTTTTGAGTCTTTTTCCTATTTTTGAAGTGACTTGCAAGTTAAGTCATTTCATAGGATAACTCACACAAGTGCATGACCTAGTTTGGATTGGAAATGACCTTTGTGGATCCAATAAGCTCTCAACTCTTCTTGTTTCACATTTTAGACATGTTGAGCTTGATGTATGTTCATTTTTAGGTCAAAATTATGTTCATTGCTTGTATATTGATGCCTTTCGTTTTGTGCTTTCAACTTGAACTCCTATGTGGTACATGCTTGTTTCCTTTGTGCTTTTGCTTGCATTTCTTCTTGTCTTGTTTTGATATTGCTTGTGAGATTTCTTCTTTTCATATCCCTTCTGTCCAATGACCTTGGAGTGTCATTTAAGGTGGCTTGGTCCCTCCTTTGGAGGTATTTGAAGCATACCTAGAATGATGAATCCTTGAGGACACTTTTGGTGTTTCTTCTTGTTTGATAAGTGATGCTTATGGTTGAGTACATATTATGGGGTCCTTGCTGCCCTCATTTGGTCTCACATCCTCACTTGGCTTTGGATTTTGTTTTACCTTTCATTTTGGTTTGATTTTATTGGTGTGGTTGATGTTGTTTGACTTAGGTCATTTCATCCCACTTTTTGGTGCATCTTTGTGTAGTTTGCTTGTGTTTGTTTAATCTCTTCTTGTGCACTTCTCTTCCTTCTCTCTTCTTGAATTTCCATATGCATGCTTGGTTGAGATGAGCTTGTTGTGACTACTTCCCTACACTATTTTCCTCCCACTATCATTCTATGTGTTGCATCTTGTTTGCATTTTCATTTGCATATGCATTCTTCTTCTTCTTCTTTTGCTTTTCTTTGCCATGCTCCCCATGATTTCTCTAACCTCTTAAGGTTATGATAGACATTAGGTGCCTAACCATTCATGATAACATTAGGTAGCTCCCTTTTGAATCTCAACTCTAAGTCCACTTTGCATGATAACGTTTAGGATTGATTAGTCTCCCATTAGTGTTCCTCCTTCTCTGCTCATCTTCAAACATTCATAAAACACTTAATAAAGAATGACAAGTGTAGCACGCTACGAGCCTTAAGCTACTTGAGAAATGGTAATTAAGGGGCCTCCTCTCAAGGACCTAGAGTGTTTAGTGTACACCCTTTGGGTGATATACGACGCATTCGCTCATAGGTCATAGTCTCTAGTGCGACATGAGTTGCAAATCAAATTCAAAACACTTCTTCTCTAAAAAACACAAAAACACTTCAAACCTTTTACACCCCTTTGAGGTTCTTAATCAGGAAAATATTTTCATAAACAAGAGTTTCGTTAACTCCTAGTTCTACCGCAAACGGTAACACCTAAGTCTCTAATGGTCGAGCTGCATACACCAACTGTTAGAACTATTTGTTAACCCTACTCGGGCCTAAAAAACTTTTGAACCAACATGTGGTCCTTTTAGCCTGAACTACGTTTGCTCTGATCTTTCATACCAGATGAGAGTATGTAGGCACGAGACGCGATGTCTCGGCGAGCAACCTTTCCCCCTTCTTTAGCCGTAGTTAGGCGAACTACGTTGACTCTGACTTTCCCATTGCACGAGGGAGTACGTAGGCACAGAGCGGCGATGCTCTGCCGAGTCAGTTCTCTTTTCTTTTTCTTTTGTCCCCAAGCCTTTAGCTAGATAGTTTCAACACACCCTTTTAGATAGACAACAATGCATGGATCCCGTCGAGTACGATGGACGTGAGGGGCGCTAATACCTTCCCCTTGCGTAACCGACTCCCGAATCTAGACATGGTTGCGATGACCTTGTATTTCCCTTTTTCTTTAGGTTTTTGCGATCGTTTCCTTTCCCTCTCTTTGGGATAAATAACGAAAGTGGCGACTCTTCTGTTTTTCCGCCGGTGGTTTTTCGCAGTTGCGACACTAAGTCTCTAAAGTCGTTGCCAGAGACATACCCTCCTGGGTACAATCTCTGTGTGTAATGTGGATATCATGCTAGATCAATGGGGCACTCAACAGAAGATTGCAAAGTCTTCCAAGCCAAAATACAACAATTAATCGACAGAGGTTACATATCCTTTCCAGAAGGAATCTTGGTGGTGCACGTTAACCTCTCGTCTGTTTGAGTTTGAAAACTTCAAGAGGCATCTTCTCAAGCCAGTGGTTCAAATAGAAGATATCCTTAGCATTGGCAGTCGTTGGACATTTATCATTGCATTTGTAGTTTATTTCCTGTTAAATGTTGCTTGTTTTTTAATCATTGTTGTTGTGAATGGTAATATTAATGAAGTGATCATGTTTTTTTTTCCAAATTAATCATGTCGCATTCACTCATTTTTCTTCACTTATATTAAAAACTAAAAAAAAATCCATATACACCTCTCGTCCACTTTCTTTATCAAACTGTTGTTTTAGCAAAGATTTGAGGGAGGATGATGAAAATTGAACACCCATAACTACTAATAGTATGCTTTCGGATAAAATCCTACTGATGATGTACATGCATTATTTCAATCCCCAAACACTGGAGAGATAAGGAGTTAATCCATAGTCAACTACTTCGAGCCTAGAAGTAGGAGTTTCCTTCGGATTTCCAAACCCTTATAATTAACCTTGGGCATGGGTAGTGTTCAGTTATCCTGATTACACATTCGAATTTCAAGACGAAACCTCCTGTTATGGCGAATGTCCTTCAATGACCAAAGACTTCGCAGTCACAAGCCTTTCCGAAACAAACAAAAAAAGAGAAAAAAGAAAACCCGCTAAGTCCACCACCCGAAAAGGCGACTTAGGAAAAAGTTATGGATAAGAAAAAAGAAAAAGCAAAAGAGGTCCTCAAATCCTCAATGAAAAAAAACCAGATGCAATGACCATTATGTTAAAAATAGAAAGGTCTCTGACATCCATAAAAAATAAAATAAGGTGACTGTCATTTCAAGAAAAATTTGAATCTTCGCCCTTACACCATCAACCTTTTTGGAAGATAAATGTGTGTAGTTTAACTGAACGTAGGACTGGAGATCATCACGAAGAAAGGGTGGGTAAAAACAATTTTGAGCCTTATATCCTTTGTTTCTATAACCATGAACCATGCCACATTACAACCCTCAAAATACCTAATTGAGGCGGGGTTTATTCTGAAAGCATACTACAACAAGGTTGCGTAAACTGACTCTTAGAGATTTGATAATTTTGTTCTTGCTATACCTTTCATCAGCTGAATCAGCACTGCGTTTGGACTAACAGTTCATTTGTCACACACTGTCACATCATTCCAATAAATGATTTTTTCAAAAATTTTATGAGCATCACATTAAAATTACCATTTGTAAGCAAACGATGCTAATTGCAAGTCAGTAGTTGACATCGAGGAAATCCTAACAAGGAGCAAGCAAAGAGGACTGGATCATTCAGCAAAGTTGATTAGAATCAAGTGTACCTTATAGCCCTATGAATCTGGGGCATTGACATCTAATGAGTACGAAATTAGTCAGTCTAAGGCAAGTCCCCAAGCATCAGTTGGTTATGGGGTAAATCATTCTAGGGTCGGTTGATCAGAAGTGGTTCATTCCAAAACTTTACCAATCAGGGGCAGGCCACCCATAGGTTCTTTTGATTAAGGGAAAAATCCCTCCAACACTCAATCAACACAAGTTAAGTCGTTACAATTCTCATCCTAAGGCAAGCTACCTCAAAAGTAAATTGAAGCCTTCCACTCCAAGAGCCGGTTAATCAAGGACAGGTCCTTTCATGACCCAAAATTCTAGGGCAAGCCACTCGAGGTCATCTCATGGCAAGCTACTCCCAACCCTCTTTTAAGGTGAACATTTCCAAGGACCAGGCTGGGGTAAGATGAGCCACAGAGAGTCAGGTCCCTTCTATGCTTTCAAGCTACTCAAGCAAATTCTACTTCGTCAGCACCCGTTGAGTTCAAGACGAGTGTCGAAGAGTCATGCTACCCACCCGAATAAATCACCCTTCTAAAAATAGAAGCCTTGCTACAAAAAAAAACCTCTTTCCATTTCTAGAAACCTTTCATATCATTTATAAATCATCCTCATGCATCAGTTATGTCGCTTCGCTCACGCATTGAGCCATGCATATCATCTCATTCATCGAGCCTTATCTCACAACATGAATCTGACATCAAAAGCCTCGTAACCTAAAATCACTTCAAAACCAGTTCCCGTCTGAAAAATCACAAACAAAACACCAGTCCTCATTTGGTAGACAACTTTTAAACTAGTTCCCGTCTATTAAACTTAATTTCAAAGTCCAGTTCTCGTCTAGAATACCCTTTAATAAAGTCAGTTCTTATCTGATAATAAATTAAAAAGTCAATTCTTGTATGATAACAAATAAAGTCAGTTTTTGTCTGACAATTTAACCTTTTGCCATCAGTTCTCATCTGGTAGTCTACCCCTTAAAACCAATTCTCGTCTAGTAAGTTCACCTTCAAAGCCCAACCTCGCTTGGCGCCCAAAACAAAAGCCCAACCTCACTTGGCACCCAAAACAAAATCCCAATCTTGCTTGGCAACCAAAACAAAAGCCCAACCTCGCTTGGCACCCAAAATAAAAGCTCAAGCTCGCTTGGCATCACAATCATCCCTCAAATCCATATCCTTATATCCCCGACAGCCTGGGCATACATCAATATTTTGCATACATAAGCATCATTGCATTGCATCTACCAAAACGCATAGCATTTCCATTCAATATGGAGTGTTACGCCATGACAATTCAAACATATGCATACGAAGCATCAGCCAATTTTGATACCTAGCCAGAAATTCTGAACCTATCTTCAACCATGACAATAATATATCCCCAAACAGAATGCCGAGCCCATCCCCCAGCAGATATTTCAACCAATTCCTAAGTCCATAAATCAGTTGATCTTACCCTCTATTTACCCGTTATTTCCCTAGTGGAGTCATCTTTCTATGTACAGTTTCTCCGTTAATTTGGTTTCCTGTATTTAGATCTGTTGATCCTACTCCTTGCTATATTTTCTTGGGTTGTAGATCTATTGATCTTACTTCCTTTTCCCCAGCTTTCGAGTCTTAAATCCATTGATCTTACTTCTCTTAATCTCTTGGGTTATAGATCCGTTGATCCTACTTCTTATCCCTAGGTCCATTGATCTTTCTTCAGTCACAAATCTGTTGATATTGTTTTTCTTTGTTCTTAGGTTGTAGACCTATTGACCATACTTTCTTTCCATAGATTCGTCGATCTTATCTCTCTCTATCTTCCTTTAGTTTGTAGATCCGTTGATCTCGACTTTCCTATATCTTACCTTTCGTCAATACTATTACCACATTACTAGTTACCATTGTTTGTATTATACCTAAAAGCTTTTCACCAGAGGACCAGAGAGTATTTTAGGCATTCATACACATTGCATTCCTTGCATGTCAAACATACCATCCATTCGCATCTCAAGCATGTCACTGCATCTATCTTTTTTTCAATGGACAAAATTCTGGGTATTCTAGTATTTAATCCTCTTTTACCTTGAATGTATGAAATCCATTGCTATTCATACCTTCAGGTCCAAGAATATTAAATAGGGGCAGCTGTCATACCCCAATTTTGATCGGGCATTTTAAAACTTTCATTCATCAGCCTTTATTTCTGCATTGCATCATCTGTAAAGCATAACACGTCTTCCATCGCGCATACTGCCTAAAATGTCAACCGAAGTAAAATTACCGGATTTACATGTAAATCAGTCAAACTGAAAGTCAACTGCGCGTAATATTAGTGTATAGAAAATTTTAAAATTGAGCCTGAAGAAACTTGTTTTCTTGGTCTACGTTTCGCGTAATTCTGCCTGGCGTGCTCATTTCCTTTTTTTTTGACAACTTTTCCAATCACATTTTGATCAGTCTGAGCCTTTTACCAGTCTCGATTTATTTTAAAATCGGATAAAACGCTGTATTTTTCTGAGTGGTTTATTCCATGCTGATAATTTTAGTGTAGTCATTTTTCATTTTCGAGAATTTCAGTACTCGGCTTTATTCAGTTTTGGTAATTTTATTTTAAAATTTTAGATAAAATAATCTTTTAATTAATTTAATTAATTAGAATTTTTTAGTTCACATGTATCTTTTCTTTTCTTTTAAAAAATATAATTCAAAAAATATTTTGTTTATCTCCTTTTAGTTAGACTTGTGTATTAAGTTTTAAAAAGCATCTTTATTTTCTTCAAAAAAAAATAGTAACACTAAATTATAGGCTATGTGTGTTATATTGTTGATTTAGGAGACAAGAAGTATCCCACGCGGTGTTACTTATTAGAGTTGAGTTTTTTGAAATTCAAATAAAAAATTAGAAAGAATAAAAAAGGGTAGCACATGCCACTTCTTTTGGTGGTTCCACAGAAAACCTTGTTTCAATATGACTTTCTTCTTATTTACACAATTAACCCCTTTATGTCACCTTCCTTCAGCTTTCAACATCAATGCCCCGCTTCTATTCTCTTCATCATAAACCTCTTCGTATATTTCTCTACTTCCTTCAACAAACAAAAACTCAAAAGTAAATATATAATTTAGTTTTAGTTTAAAATTTAGTAGATATAATGATTGTTTACTTTTTTTATGTATATACATACCTATGATTCAAGTACTACATGTATATATACATATTTTTAGTTCTTGAGTATTTAGGCCACTTGAAATTGAGAAGTCAGACCTCTTTTTTTTACACACTCTTCTATTCACTATTTGCACCTCATATATGATAAATAATTTTGGTTATTAATTGATCTTCATTGAATTTTAATCGGATTTTATGAAGGTAGGAAAACACTTAGAAGGGGGGTTGAATAATGGGTTTTCAAACAATTATGACAATAGAAAATAACAAGTTATTTTTATCCTGGTTCGTTTGAACTCAAACTACTCCAGTCCACCCGACCAAGGTGATTTCGCCTCTCTCAAACGAGGACTTAATCCACTAAATCAAAACCTGATTACAGTGATATCACTAAGACAACTATCTTAGTCTTCTCAAGAATCCTGACCACAACTTGGTCTCTCAAGGAACTTTACAAAGATAAAATACAATGTGTTTCAGTGCTTCTAAAAAGCTATTATCACAACTGTGATTTTTACACAAAATGAAGAACAAATAAAACTTAGTGTTTTATGCAGAAAGCTGTTTGATGTACTTGTGTTTTCTTTGTATGAGTTTCTATGTTGATTGTCTTTTGGAACTCTTAGGAATTGTTGTATTTGAATTCTTGTAATTGTTATACTTGAAGTGCTGATGGAGACTTCTTTATATACTACACTTTCTCAAATAGTGTGTAGAAGATAGTACTGTAGGATGTAGACAGAAAGGACAAATACTTTTCGTCTTGATTTGACATTCCCTTTTTGCCTGAATTCATGTGTCATACACGAATGAGAAATAGTATCGTTGGTAGACATTGGGTTTAGCAACGTCTCTTTCTTGAATAATCTCTTTTTCAAATGAACAGATATGAAAAATAATCTTCCATCAGATCCTCTGATGATGTTCTTTGTTCTTCTTTATCAGAGTCACTCTATCCAGAGTTTTGCAGCAAAGTGCTTAGCATGAATGAATGATCAGAGTTGACTTGATTCTCAGAGCATCTGTAGGTTGCAGCGTTGAGTTCTCACAGAGTCTTCTAAATATACTGAATCTTTATACTCTGCGCGTCAGAGTCTTCTGCAGCTTGCACTTCAAAGTCTTCTGCAAGTTTGCGCTTCAGAGTCTTCTGCAACTAGCGCTTTAGAGTCTTTTGCAGCTTGCGCTTCAGATTCTTCTGCAGCTAGCGCTTCAGAGTCTTGTGTTATAATGTTCAGAGAAATTCTTTTTGTCTTCAGATGAATATTTATTTGATATCTGAAACAGAAACACTTGAAAAAAAATTAGAGTATATATTTTCTTTATACAAAATTTCATTAATGTTATCATCAAAACATTGAGATATATTAAGAACCAATCTGTGTTCTAACAATCTCCTCCTTTTTGATGATGACAAAAACTATACGAAATTTTGTTCAAAACAAGAAAAAATATATCTCCCCTTGAGATTATGAATCTCCCCTTGAAATGAATACTGCTAGAAAAAAATAAATACTTCCCTTTCAGCACTTGTATTCTTTCCAGAGTCAGAGTTAGCTTTGTTGACTTTCTCAGACCTTGCTCATAGTTAATTTTCAGGATATTATCAGATGAGAAGTTTTTAGCTATGAAACACTCAATTTAACATTAGTTATATTTTATCATGTATGAGTTACCATTTTGTATCTGTTTATATGAATAATCAAAATTTCCATTTTCTCCCCCTTTTTGTCATATCAAAAAGTGATTTCAGAAAAAAAAATCCCTTAAGACAAAAATTATCAGAGCAAGAAAACAATTATAACAGATAAGCATAAGAGAAGCAATCAAATGCATTCATTTAAAGAACTTAGAAGATAGCAAAAACATAGATGTGCACAGACAAGAAAATTAATTAGAACGAGATGCTAAAATCTTCAGAAGATCAGTTATCTCAGAAGTTGACTTTTCTTGCTTTGCCATCCAAGTCTTGATCTCAGATGTTGATTCTTCTTGCTTAGCCATCCAGTGCTTGATTTCTTCTGTAGTCTGTTCTTGCTTTACCATCCAGGCCTTAATTTCACTTGTTGCAGCCTCTTGCTGAGCAAGCTTTTCCTTCACATCTTCAGAGACTTTCACTTCTTCAGAAGCTTTCTCATCTGTTGATTCTGGAATGACCATGGAACCATATGTTGCCTCTAAATCCATATCAGAAGGCTTGTCAGATGCAGGAGTCTCTTCAGAGATAGCAGCCTCTATGAAAATTTCTTCAGGCTGAGGAATTACACTCATCTGAAGTGCAGCGGTTTCTTCAGATGCTGAACACACAACCTTTGCAGGTGTGTTTTCTAGAAACTGAGTAGGAGTTCTGCGTATACCCAGAAGAGCAAATTTGACAGCTTTAGAAAAATTCTTTTGAGCATCTACAGAGCAAGCATCTTGAAGGGGTTCTCAGTCACAAAGTTGAACCTTCTTCTGCAAGTAGTCCAAAATACTTCAGAATCATGAGGATTCACTCTATTCAGGCACCTTTCTCTTACAACAGACAACCACATCTGCATTTCTGTCTCGAAACTATATAACAGAATCCCAACATCTGATCTAGGTGTGGGTTTAAGGATAGCCTCTAAGACGGATTCCTTAGGGTCAACAGAAGATGAAGGTTTATCAGAAGATAAGGGTTGTTCTGAGGAAAGAGAAGGAAGGGGAGTAAGAATGGTAATGGAAGTAGGAATGGGAATGGGAGTAGGAGTGGGAATGTAAGTAGGAAAATCATCAGGATGGTTTGGGGAGTTATGTGTTGGTGAGGTAGCATCTAAAAGGTCAGAGTCAGATGAATCTAACGAGTCAGATGATCCAGATGAGATAGGGTGTAAGGTCATGAGAGGTTGGATATCAAGGATTACATGATCAGGGTCAGAGGGGTTAGGTTCTGAATGGTTTAGTTCAGAGGGGTTTGGTTCATCTGGTTGGATTGGTGAAGGGATATCAGCAGAGTTGGTTTGCTGATAGATGTTGAAGGAAGGTGTGGATGGTACAAATGTGGTTTCTTGGTTAAGTTCATAAGGGGTGTGAACAGTTGTGGTGTGAGGATCAAGTGGTTGAGGTTCAGATGTTTGTGGTTCATATGGTTGTGATTTAGATGGTAGAGGTTCAGATGTTTGAGGTTCAAAGGGTTGAGGTGTTTGTGGTTGTGGTTGAGGAGAGGGAACAGAGTCATGAACATTTTCAGATGAAATGTGTTCAAAAGTGGTGTGAGGAGGAGAAGGAGTAGGAATAGGGTCATAAGGAGGAGGAGGTTGGTAGGATTCTCTATTATAGTTTCCAGAATTGGAGATAAGGTAGCAGATAGGTTACCTGACTTAAGACACTTAACTTTCCTCTTAGTGTGTGTAGAACCTTCTTCTGAAACCTTTCTCTTCTTCCTTCTCTTCTTCTCAATTACCTCTGGAGGAGGTTCAGAAGCTCTTTTTATCAGATCTGCTGGTATGGGAGTTCCATCTGCCAGACACGATTCAATATAGTAGAGCAGAGCTTCTTTGGGTTCCTCTGCAGTAAACAGTGGAAAATCATCCAGAGGGACTCTTCTTCTGCAAACTTCATCTGAGTTAATCTTGACTGGTTCAGATTGAAGTTGTTCCACCAACCTCATTCTTTGCAAACTTTTCCCATCCAGAGGCTTTCCCAGAATTTTTTCCAATTCTGTTGTCTGACCTGCCTCTGTCAGATGTGAAACTAATCCATTCTCTGTGAGTACATCAGAAATCAGTCTTCCCATTGGGATCCAATTTCTGATCTTCTGATGTTTTGTTCTGATCTCTTCTCTGGACATTTTGACGTGGTTCCATAGATGAGCAAATAGCAAGTGTGGCAGGTCCACCTTGATATTGTTTCCCAAACAATACATAAAATACAACTGCTCTGCATTGATGTAGTCTAGAGAATTTGATGATTTTCTGTGGTGAATACAACCCAGAAAGATCTTTGCCCAGATCTTGTATTGCACCTTCAGATCCTTTATCTTGCTTGAAGGTAGCCCAGAAGTGAAAACTTCACTGTAGACTTCATCCATGTCTATGTGTCCTACAGGAAGATGAGTAACACCGTCTACTTCTTCATACCCAATCAATTTTCGAATAATCTCCTCAGTGATTATGATTTCTTTTCCCAAAACATATGAAATTATGAACTTGGGGCAAACCTTTGCGTGAATCCAGAATTCTTTAACCAAATGAGGAAAAATGGGACCAAACAATCTATCAAAATACTTGACCCATCCTTGAAACGATACCATTGGACGAAGATCAAAGCCGTTCTTCGCAATGCATTCAAAGTTCACCATGAACTCACAAAGAACTTCTAGATCATCCACTGGTGTTAGAAGGGTTCGTTCTGGTGCTTTGTAGTTTTCATTACCCTTTTCTGACGATGATACCCCAACCATTATTGATGCTAATTTCTGAGAGGAGGATGATGAAGTTGCCATTGACAAACTTTTGAGATAAACTGATATTCTTTTAGATTTAGCGGAGAAGAGAAAACAATGGAGAAGGCCAAAATGCATAAGAGGTGTGAGAGAGAGTGAAAGTGTGAGATGTGTGAGTTCGTGGAATATATAGGGAAAAAAATTAGGGCACAAAAAACGTAACCAACACTCAGCAATTAATCACATTTAATTAAAACAAAAAGAATGATTTCCAGCATTTAATGAGATTTGACAAAAGTGGGTGGAAAACGAGAATTGCAATAATTCAAATAGCTCAAACGGCGTCTCACTTTGTACACTCCACCTTTTCAGATTTCAGGTGACACGTGTTTGATATTGTTTTGCCTCTGAAGCTCTTTAGAATATGAAACATTAAACAACACTCAGATCCTCTGAAGCTTGTTAGTTCAGAGTTTCATAAAAAAATAAGGTAACAAACAAAATTACAGATGCAACACTTCAGAATATAGACATTAATCATTTTTCATCTGAATAAATTTGCTTCTGAATAATAGTTTTATTCTGGACAAAAATCCATACTAATATTCTTCAGAATAAATTTAAATCTATCTTCAGCAATGGGTTTTGTAAAAATATCAGCCCATTGATGGTCTGTATCAACAAAATTTAAACTTAAAATTCCCTTATGAATATAGTCTCTGATGAAATGATGTTTAATTTCTATATGCTTTGCCTTAGAATGTAAAATAGGATTTTTAGAGAGGCAAATAGCAGAAGTGTTATCACAGAAGATAGAAATGTTACTTTCATATATTTGATAGTCTTCTAGCTGACTCTTCATCTAGAGCATCTGTGTACTACAACCAGCAGCAGCAATATATTCTGCTTCTGTAGTTGAGAGTGCTATTGTGGGTTGCTTCTTGCTGTACCATGAGATTAAATTTCTTCCCAGAAACTGACAACTTCCAGAAGTACTTTTACGTTCAACTCTGTCTCCAGCGTAATCAGCATCACAGAAGCCAACTAATTTAAATTCATCAGACCTTCTGTAACACAAACCCACATTAGTAGTACATTTCAGATACCTCAGAATTCTCTTAGCAGCTGTTAAGTGAGATTCTCTAGGATCTGATTGGAATCTAGCACAAAGACAAACATTGAAAAAAATATCAGGCCTAGAAGCAGTCAAATACATAAGAGAATCAATCATACCTCTGTAGAGCTTCTGATCTACCTTTTTACTTACCTCTTCTTTTCCTAGAGTGCTAGTTGGATGCATTGGAGTTTTAGCTGACTTACTCTCTGTCATGTTGAACTTCTTCAGAAGCTCCTTCACATACTTTGTCTGATGTATGTAAGTTCCTTCTGGAGTTTGATTGACTTGAATTCTCATAAAGAATCTGAGTTCTCCCATCATGCTCATTTCAAACTCTGCCTGCATAGACTCAGCAAACTCCTTTCCAAGCATAATATTTGTTGTTCCAAAAATAATATCATCTACATAAATTTGACAGATTAAAATTTCTTTCTTAATTGATTTACAGAAAAGAGTAGTATCAACCTTTCCTCTGATAAAATTATTTTCCAGAAGGAAATTACTCAGCCTCTCATACCAAGCTCTGGGAGCTTTTTTTAAGCCATAGAGTGATTTCTTTAATTTAAACATGTTCTGGAAAATTTTCATTTTCAAATCCAGGAGGTTGATGAACATAAACTTCTTCTTCAATTAAACCATTTAAGAAAGCACTTTTAACATCCATCTGATACAGAATGATGTTATTTTGTGCATCAAAAGAAATAAGCAAACGTATAGATTCTAACCTTGCCACATGAGCATAAGTCTCCGTGTAATCAATACCTTCTTGCTGACTATAGCCTTGAGCAACCATTCTAGCCTTGTTTCTGATGACTTCTCCTTGCTCATTCAACTTGTTTCTGTAAACCCATTTTGTTCCAAAAATATTAAATCCTTTTGGTCTTGGAACCAGATCCCAAACATCATTCCTTGTGAATTGATTTAGCTCCTCTTACATAGCAAGTATCCAATCATTTCTTGCAGAGCTTCATCCACAGAGGTAGGTTCAATAATTGATACTAAACCAATCAGTGATGTTCCTGATGATTTGAGAAAGGATCTTGTTCTGATTGGACCATCCTTCTTTCTAATAATCATTTCCTCTGGGTGAGAAGCTTTGATTCTGGAGGATCCTTTCAGAGGGATTTCTTCAGAAATGGTTAAATTGTCCAGATGAGCAGTTAGTGGAGAAGCATCTGGAGTTGCTTCTGGTTCTTTTGCTTGAACTTTGTCTGCCTCTGATTCTTCAGAGTCTGTGAGAAGAACTTTTCTATCTGCAGAAATTTCAAGCTGCTTTGGCTTTTGATTGCCAAGCTTATCATCAAATCTGACATGAATTGATTCATCCACAATCTGTGTCTCAGTATTGTATACTCTGTAGCCTTTAGAGCGTTCAGAATATCCAATCATAGAACACTTCTGTGCTTTAGAGTCAAACTTGTTCAAATTATCCTTAGTATTTAGAATAAAACAAACACATCCAAAAGGATGGAAATAAGAAATGTTAGGCTTTCTATTCCTCCACAATTCATAAGGAGTCTTCTCCAGAAGAGGTCTTACAGACACTCTGTTCTGAATATAACATGTTATATTAATTGCTTCTGCCCAAAAATATTTTGCCATATTAGTCTCATTGATCATGGTTCTGGCCATTTCTTGCAATGTTCTATTGTTTCGTTCTACAACTCCATTTTGTTGAGGAGTTTTAGGACAAGAGAAATCATGTGCAATGCCATTTTCTTTAAAATATTTTTCAAAATATTTATTTTCAAATTCACCACCATGATCACTTCTGACTTTGATAATATTAAAATTCTTTTCAGTTTGGACTTGATTGCAGAAGTCAAAGAATACAGAATGAGACTCATCCTTGTGTTTCAAGAATTTTACCCATGTCCATCTGCTGTAGTCATCAACAATGACTAATCCATACTTCTTGCCTATGATGGATGCAGTTTTTACTGGTCCAAACAGATCAATATGAAGTAGCTCTAATGGTCTAGAGGTAGAAACAACATTTTTAGATTTGAAAGAAGATTTTGAAAATTTTCCTTTCTGACATGCTTCACAAAGAGCATCTGAGTTGAACTTCAACTTAGGAATTCCTCTGACCAGATTGAGCTTGTTAATTTGAGATATATGTCTCATGCTAACATGACCCAATCTTCTATGTCAGACCCATTGCTCATCATTAACAGACATAAGGCATTTTACATTTTTATTTTTCAGTTCTGAAAGATTTATCTTATAAATGTTGTTCTTTCTTTTCCCATTAAAGAGGATTGAACCATCTTTTTGACTAACAGCTTTACAATATTTTTTATTAAATATTATATCATAACCATTGTCACTTAATTGAATTATGGACAATAGATTATGTGTTAATCTTTCAACAAGCAGAACATTAGAGATAAAAAGGAGGTTACCATTACCAATTGTTCTAGAGCCAATGATTTTGCATTTTTGGTTTCCTCCAAACTTCACGTCTCCTCCAGATCTAAGTTCTAGACTTTGGAACATAGACCTTCTTCCCGTCATATGTCGTGAGCAGCCAGAGTCCAAGTACCATGACTGGTGTCTTAACTTTGCTGCTAAGGACATCTGCAACATAGATTATTTTATCCTTAGGTACCCATATCTTTTAGGGTCCTCTGGGGTTAGTTGGTCTGAAGTTCTGCCTGAACTTCTGTTCCTTAAAACCTTTTGTGTTCTGATGAGGTTTTGGTTTAATAAAGCTTTTTGTGATCTGATTTGTACGTGTGTGCTCTATGTCATTTAGGTGACCATATTTAAAATGAGTGTACAGAGGAGTATAATTGATGATCAACTTATCAACAGGTTTTGGATTTAAATCCTTCCCAGAGGGTGATTCATATCCAACTTCTTTTCTGTTATTCCTGCTAACACCATAGATCATGGAAGACATTTTGCTTCTATCTAGGCCTCTGGACATGAACTTCTGAAAACTATAGTCGTACTCTTCTAAAATATTTTTGGAGCAAGACATAGTATCTGAATCATACTTTTGTTGAGCTTTTTCTAAATCAGTTTTTATTTGAAAATTATTTGCTTTTAGCTCAGCAATTTCAAATTTCATCTTATCAGTCTCAGATGCAAGATAGCTCCAAAGCTTCTTGTATTTGAGTCTAATCTTACTATAGTTTTCAAGCATCTCAGATAAGCTTTTAGTTAGCTCAGCTCTGGTAAGATTTGAAAATACCTCTTATGAATCTGATTCTGATCCAGATTCAGATGTTTCTTCATGGTCTTTTGTGTCAGCCATCAGTGCAACATTTACACATTCGTCCTCTAACTCTGATGAGGCTTCAGAATCATCTGAGTCATCCCACGTGGCCATCAGGACTTTCTTCTTTTTCTCAAACATCTTTCTGGGTCTCTCCTTATGAAGTTTGGGACATTCACTTTTGTAGTGTCCTGGCTCCTTGCACTCAAAGCACACAACTTCTTTCTTTCCAGATCTTTTGTGTCCAGAAGATTCGCCATGTTGTTCTGATCTTTTGAAGTTTCTGAACTTCTTTTTCTTATGCTTCCAGAGTTGATTTATCCTTCTGGAAAGCAGAGACAATTCATCTTCATCTGAGGAAGATTCTCCAGAGCTTTCCTCAAGTACCTGAAAATCTTTATTGTCAGATTTTTATTTTATTTTAAAGCAATAGACTTACCTTTCTTCTGAGGCTCATCTTCTTCCAGCTCTATCTCATGACTTCTTAAGAAACTGATGAGTTCCTCCAGAGTGATCTTGTTAAGATCCCTTGATAGCTTCAGCGTTGTGACCATGGGTCTCCACTTCTTTGGTAGACTTCTGATGATCTTCTTCACATGATCAGAAGTGGAGTATTCTTTGTCAAGGACCTTCAAACCAGCTGTCAGAGTTTGGAATCTTGAAAACATAATTTCCACAGATTCTTCTTCCTCTATTTTGAAGGCTTCATATTTCTGAATAAGCGCAAGATCCTTTGTCTCCTTCACCTGAGAGTTTCCTTCATGTGTCATCTTTAATGACTCAAACATGTCAAACGTTGTTTCTCTATTTGTGATTTTCTCATACTCAGTATGAGATATAGCATTTAACAAAATGGTTCTAGCTTTGTGATGATTTCTGAAATCTCTTTTTTGTTGGTCAGTCATTGACATTCTATCAATCTTTTTGCCCTCACCATCAGTAGGGTGAATGTATCCATCAATGACCAAATCCCATAGATTAGCATCATAGCCTAGAAAGTAACTTTCTATCCTATCCTTCCAATAATCAAATTTCTCTCCATCAAACATGGGAGGTTTGGTGTTGATTCTATCTTTATTATCATATTTGTTGTTTGAAGTTGAAGTTTCAGCCATAATATATCAAGAGTTTTCCAACTGGATCTTTCTCTGTCACTGTTAAGTGATAGCACTTCAGAGCCGGAGCTCTGATACCAACTGAAGGTAGGAAAACACTTAGAAGGGGGTTGAATAAGGGGTTTTCAAACAATTATGACAATAGAAAATAACAAGTTATTTTTATCCTGGTTCGTTTGAACTCAAACTACTCCAATCCACCCGGCCAAGGTTATTTCTCCTCTCTCAAACGAGGACTTAATCCACTAAATTAAAACCTGATTACAGTGATATCACTAAGACAACTGTCTTAGTCTTCTCAAGAATCCTGACCACAACTTGGTCTCTCAAGAAACTTTACAAAGATAAAATACAATGTGTTTCAGTGCTTCTAAAAAGCTATTATCACAACTGTGATTTTTACACAAAATGAAGAACAAATAAAACTTAGTGTTTTATGTAGAAAGTTGTTTGATGTACTTGTGTTTTCTTTGTATGAGTTTCTACATTGATTGTCTTTTGGAGTTCTTAGGAATTGTTGTATTTGAATTCTTGTAATTGTTGTACTTGAAGTGCTGATGGAGACTTCTTTATATACTACACTTTCTCAAATAGTGTGTAAAAGAGAGTACTGTAGGATGTAGACAGAAAGGAAAAATACTTTTTGTCTTGATTTGACATTCCCTTTTTGCCTGAATTCCTGTGTCATACACGAATGAGAAATAGTACTGTTGGTAGACATTGGGTTTAGCAACGTCTCTTTCTTGAATAATATCTTTTTCAAATGAACAGATATGAAAAATATCTTGCATAAGATCCTCTGATGATGTTCTTTGCTCTTCTTTATCAGAGTCAATCTATCCAGAGGTTTGCAGCAAAGTGCTTAGCGTGAATGAATGATCAGAGTTGACTTGATTCTCAGAGCCTCTGTAGGTTGCAGCGTTGAGTTCTCACAGAGTCTTCTAAATATACTGAATCTTTATACTTTGTGCTCAGAGTCTTCTGTAGGTAGCACTTCAGAGTCTTTTGCAGCTTGCGCTTCAGAGTCTTCTGCAAGTTTGCGCTTCAGAGTCTTCTGCAACTAGCGCTTCAGAGTCTTCTGCAACTTGCACTTCAGATTCTTCTGCAGCTAGCGCTTCAGAGTCTTGTGTTATAATGTTCAGAGGAATTCTTTTTGTCTTCAGATGAATATTTATTAGATATTTGAAACAAAAACACTTGAACAAAATTAGAGTATATATTTTCTTTATACAAAATTTCATTAATGTTATCATAAAAACATTGAGATATATTAAGAACCAATCTGTGTTCTAACATTTTATTCATGGGCTCGACAACCTTATATCGTTATGCCATCAACCCCTACACAATTAGGACCTCCTTACCATTTAGTTCAAACTCTTAACCGCTTTGCATGCAAATAAAAAACATCTATTTATATCGAGCATTTTCTTCAAATCAAGTTAAAGCACTTAATTACTATGAAACACTTTGATTATTTAAGTGTGAGGAGTCTTCTTCACACTCGAATAATTGTCTTCTCTAAAAAACTTCTAAATTTGATTCACATCAAACTATTTTTTATAATAGAATCAAATCAAATCTATTTTCTCAATCACTTAGATGAAAAAGAGAGAGAGAGTTGAGTCTTCGATTCACTCTCCTGATTACTTGTGCCCGAGGAGCCTTTCTTAAGTATTCAAGTAATCTTCATCCGCTTAAAATACTTAAACTATATCAAAATCCTTTCACAACTAAGGTTGAAAAAAAGAGAGAGTTGAGTCTTCGATTCACTATCCTGAATACTTGGGTCTGATAAGCCTTTCTTTAACATTCAAGTAATCGTCATCCAAACAAAACATCAACATATTAATTCAACTTCTCGCCTCCGTGCGATTCAAAAACTCTTTCTTAAAAGAACATGTTATTTCCGTTCTACCGTAATACATGTAACACATAAGAATCCACGAGCGAACAACACTACACCTAACTGCTAGAATATGAACGTTAGCATCGTCTGTAAAAACACCAATAAACCGTAGTCCGAACTACAGACGCTCTGATTTCTCATCCTTGTTGAGAATACGTATGCATAGGATTGCGAGATCCTAGCGAGCAACCTTCCCTCGTTTCTACCGTAGTCTCACGAACTATGGACACTCTAATTTTTCACTTCTTTCAAGTGAAGATACGTAGGCACAAGGGCCCTAATCTTTGGCGAGCACCCTAATAAAAAACCACTCATTTCTCCTTAGCAAAAATATCCTTTTACCTTACCCCTTTCACATTATTCCCTTAGAAGATATCAAATAAACTTAGCTAACGATAATCACGAATCGAATTGAGAGGTTCCCGTTGAGTACAACAGATGTGAGGGGGTGTTAATACCTTCCTCTCACATAACCGACTCCCGAACACAGAATGTGATTGCGATGATCATGTTCTCTCCCTAAAGGTTTTATCGATATTTTCCTTTCCCTCTTTGGGATAAATAAAATTCGATGGTGACTCTGTGTTTTTTCCGCGTCCATCGCAAAGGTCGTATCATTTTTCGAGGTGCGACAGATGGAAAAAAATGCCATGTCATTTAAAAATCATTTTCTATTAAACATTTTAAAGAAAAAAACTTATGTAATTAATTTATGCAATTATAAAATAGCAGAAAACCCTAGATTTGGATGTTCATCCCCATTTGCACTAAAAAACCCAGGATTTTGTATCTTGTCTTCTCCTTCTCTAGAAAACTCCAAGAATTCGTTGTTATCTTCACGATCCAGCGCTCCAATCATGCTCAAATATTCATCATTAAGAAATCGTAGAATTTTTAGCTTCAATCATGTTGAATGCAAGTGTGGTCTTCCTTCTCCATTGATAACGGCGTGGATGGATTTGAACCCTTGTCGTCGTTTTTTTGGTTGTGGGATGTACATGGTATTAGTTTGATTTGTAATTTCCATGAACAATGTTATTTTATGATTTCCAGAAAATTCCTCATTTTCTTCTCTATTTCTAGAATCAAGGATATTAGAGAGTGTAGTCACTTCATATGGTATGATGAAGAGATGTCTCAACGAGGCAAGGAAGTAATATATTCAATGCACCAAAAATTAAACCAAGAAAAGGTTAAGTTAAATGAAGCCATTATCAGAGAGAATCAACTGAAGTTGAGGATCAAACTCTTGAAAATGATGAACAAGTTTACCATGGGAGTGACATTAGTGTTCTTAATTGGATTGGCTGTATCAAATGTAATAAATTAGTTGATTAGGTTAGGTTGATTATCTTAGGTTGTTTATGTAAGGTTAATTATGTTAGGTTATTTATGTAAGGTTTTTGTTTTGTGCAACGTAATGTTCTGTTAATGTTGTGTGAACTGCAATGCAATGTAATTGGTTATGTAAAGTTGAATGAAAAGTTCAGTTAAGACTGTTGTTGTTGATAGTAATGTGCAATGATAAGTTGAACATAATTGTTGTTGTTGAATATAATGTGTAATTTTAAGTTAAACATAATGTGCAATGTTAAGATTGTTGTTGTGACGGACCTGTAAAGTGCAATATTAAGTTGAACATAATGTGCAATGTTAAGATTATTATTATGACAAACCTGTAAAGTGCAATGTTGAGCTGAACATAATATGTAATGTTAAGATTGTTGTTATGACAGGCCTGTAAAGTGCATTGTTAAGCTAAACATAATGTGCAATGTTAACAATGTTGTTGCATGACAATTTGTACTTTGATCATGACAGACCTATAATATTAGGTTGAGTGTAATGTGCAATGTTCAACATTACATTTATGACAGACCTGTAATGTTGAGCATTACATTTAACAAGTTTAAACCTTGTACAAAACATAATGTAATATTCTTTGTAATTTGTATGATAGACCTGTAATATATTAATGAAAATTTAGGACACAAAATATCATTGACATTTCATAAACTTGTTCATCATAGTTACAACTTTGTTCATGACAAACCAAAACACCAAAATACTGAAATATTTGTTCACGACAGACCAAAATACCTAAACATTATAAATTTGTTCATGACAAACCAAAATACATAAACATTTCAACTTTTTGACATACCAAAATACTAAAACACAACATTAATCCTATTCTTGAGTAGCTTGAGATCCTTGTAAGTAAGATCCAACTTATAGCGTAGGTTGTGTTGCAATCTTTGACTTCTTTATCTTTCCCTTTTGCTTTGTAGTTTTTGGCTTCCTCGTCTTATTTCGACCCTTTGGCATGACCAAATATGATGGCATATTTCCTTTACATGTCCTCTTGTTATGTCCCATGGATCCACATTTCTGACATGTAACAGTTGCAAGCTTCCTTGGCAGAACATGTGAGTTTTTTTGGCTCATCCATGATGAATTTTAAACCTAATTTTTTGAGACTTAGATGGCCTAGAATAGATAATTAATATGAGTCAGAATGAGACAGAGACCACAAGAAATAATATACAAACCATAAAACACAGTGGGACCACGAGCCCTAAACAACTAAGGAACACAAATCCTAAAACAAAATGGAACCACCATGTACAAAAAGAAATGCAGACAATAGTGTTTCTATCGTGGGGGACATAAATATACATACCCGAGACAGAACTTCACCTCTTCATTGCTTTTCCCTTTTGCCGGAAGAATGTTGTCCATAGCTCTTCTTGAATCTTGATGAAGCATGGTGAAAAAGAACGTTTAGGGTTGTTGTTTCCTGGGTTGGGGTAAATTTCAATTAGGGTTCTTCATAAATAATGGACACACGTTATGTTTCTCGGCTATGGTTCTTCAGAAATTGGGGGAAACACATTTCTAGGGTTCTTCATTAGGGAGAGGATGATTTTATAACTAAAAATTGTTGAATAATAATTATTGTTTAAATATAATTATTTTCTAAATTTTTTAATATAAATCAAGTTTAAAATGTTTTTAAATGGCGTGACACTTCTTTTTCAACTTGGGTCAGCATTTCATTTGTCACCTCATAGCTGAACATGTCACATAGTTAAATTTGAATAGGGGATCAAAAATATCCAAAAATATTCATAACAAGGGACTAAAAACCTAATATTTTTAAAGAAGATAAAAAATTTAGAAAAATGAAAAAAGGGAGACCAAAACTACATTTAAGCCAATCTTTTAATGAAGAGTAATTTTATAATTGCTTAATTTAGTTTTATGAATTTGAATTTTTATTTAATATTTAAGTCATTTTTAGGTAACCAAACTAAAGTTTACTTTAGTAATAAAAATAAATAATACATTTTTGATATTATAAAATATTATTTTTTTACTTACAATTATGTTTAAAGAAATATTTTTAATGGGTTAATAGCTATTTTGCCCTCTGCCATTTAGGGGAAATTTGAAAAATCCCCCTGTAAAAAAACCCCAATATTTGAAGATTCCTCTGATTCAATCCCTCATTAAACCAACTCATCTACTCATATGACGTGTCTTTGCATATGTGTAATATATTTTGTTTTTTTTTCATTTTATTATTCACCACGTATACAGACATGTCAGTAATTACATTTTGTTGTGATTAATTTTTTTGTATCAAATACTTTAGTTTTTACTGAAGCTTATAATTACTAACCTTAAATCCCTAAATTTGTAAATCCATACACACAGAGAAAGTTGTGTCTTCTTCCATCTCACTCATCTTCATCGTTGTCTACATTCTACCATAGCATGAGATTGAGATTGAGATTCGTACTTCAGGTGGAGCAGTCAACGCAAGTGGAGCAGTCTTTGTTGTCGTTCTTCAAAAAGGTACAATATTCTCTTTTGTTTACTTAACTTGACAAACTTTATGTTTTGTAGTGGTCCTAACCAACTTTATTGAAGTAAGATTTTTTTAACTTTCATCGTGGTAACATCTGTAATAGACCAGTAACCCTAGTTTAACCATTAGGTTTTTTTTATAATTGTAGAACATGGGTGCATTCATTATTATCTTCCATCACGGGGGACACTTTGTACATGAAAAGTTCACATTTTATAGGGGGGATGATACGACTGTGGAAGGTCAAAATTATGATACTTGGAGTTATTTTGAGGCTTTGATTTTGGTTAAGGATTGGGGATATGATGAATTTAGGTTGTGGACAAAACTTCCAGGTATTGATGAATGGTTTATTCATGTCTTTGATGATGTACTAGCTGAAGCAATTGTCAAACACAACATTCATAACAAAGTCGATGGCCATATTTGGGTTGAGCATGAAGTTCAAGATACTATAGGTAAGGTTACATGTCCTACTGTTGTTCAATCCACTGAAGGTAGTGATGATGTAGTTAGAGGCATTAGGTTTGATGATATTGAAGAAGAAAGAACAACGGAAAACAATGAAGGCTTTGTGAATGTTGTGGTGGAAAAACCAACTAGTGGTACAAGGATTGATGTTAATTGCAAGTCTCTTAGGTACAAAGTAAGGGATAAAAAAACCAAGACAGCAAGGTGGTCACTCTAAGCTTATATGCGCCTGCTAAAATATTTGGGTCTAGTTCTAGAAGGTTAACCAATAATATACTAAGAGACATTAAGGATGATAGAAGTGAAGAATTAGATAGTTCTGATCCTGATGGCAGTGGTGATGAAAAGCATCCCAAGTATGAGCAGTTCAGAAGTGAGTTGTTAAATAAGGACTTTCAGTTCAAAATTGGCATGGAATTTACCTTGTTAAGTGAATTTGAAGATGCTATAAGAGAGTAGTCTATTCTTAATGGAGGGGAGATAAAGTTTGTGAAGAACGAAAGCTATAGGGTTAGGGTAGAGCGTGGGGGCAAATGTGGTTTTTTAGCATTGTGTAGTAAAGTTGGTGACAGGCACACCTACCAATTAAAAACATGGGTGTGGACACACACATGTGCTAGGGTTTTAGATGACAAATCAGGCAATTCCAAGTGGGTTTCCAAATTAGTTGTTGAGAAAAGACAATCCATGTTGGCATCACCAAAGGTAATGTGTAATACCCTAAATTGTGCCATGAGATTATTAGGGTCATCTCGCATTCCATCTCATTTTGCATTTCATTGTAACTAACCGCTAACCAGTTTGCTCAGTCCCTTGGTCTTGCAGGAAAAATCGTGTTGTGCACATTTTAACTTATGAAGGGAAAATGGTCATTAATTGGCAGTTTGCCGACAATTTATGGAGCTGAGTCGTCCTCGGGAATTTCTCAAGTGATTAGGATTCCCATATCCGATCATGGGGATATGTGTTTTCCTGCTTTCTGCTAGTCGACAGTCGATTTTAAAAGAACGGTGGAGTTTCGAATAAATCTCATTGAAGGAATTTAATCAATTTGATTTGCCTGGATAAATTAAATCGGAAGAAATTAGTCACTTGAATTTAAATCAGGCCAGTTGGAATCAGAGGAATTTATTTGTGTGGATTTAAGCAGATGAACTGAGTGGGACGAATTTAGTTGCTGGAGGAATTTAATCAAGTAAATTCAATTATTTGGATTTATTTGTTTGAGTTTAATCTGATGGGTTGTTTGGTGAATTAATCCAATAAATTTAGTCGGATAAATTTTAATTCAAGGAGTTTATGCGTTTAAGTTTTATCAGAGGAATTTAATCGGAACTTGGAATCGAAAATTGCAATCGAGAAATGTAATGGAAAAATAATGGGAATTTATTCATTATTATTTTTTTATTACAATATTACAAAAGAATTAAAAATTACAAATTAAATCATAAAAAGTCCTATTTTTTTCTAAATTGGTCTTTTTAGCCGATTCTTCGATCTTTTTGTCCGAACCTGCACAGAAAAATCAACAACAAAGTAGAAATTTTAAATGGTTAGAAAATCGGTTTTTTTGTTGGTCCCGATACCCTCAGTTAACACTCATCATCGGGTATGTCGGGAGGGTAACGATAAATTCGTCGCCAGCTCCCGACTTATTTCCCAACCTCGGTAAACCCGACAGTATCTGTTCTAATTCCAGCCAGAGAGAGAAAAGTAATTTGTAAAAGTGATTTTCAGGAAAAGTGATTTTTGAAAAAGTGCTTTTGGAAAAAGCATTTTTTTTCGTGAAAAAATGCTCTTTGCCAAACAGGCCGCTAACAGCTTGCCCCAAAATCCTAGCCGCCAAACGGATCAAACAAGCCCATAGCGCAACAAATTTAGCCTGAAAAAGTTCCTAAAGAATCTCAGTCAAACGCAACAAAATCGCAACAACCATCCAAATTCCAGTAACAACATGTTTTAAAATCTCAACAATCAAAGCAAATTCCCAGCAACAAAATTACTATGAAGCTTACAACTTAAATCGTAACAAATTACATCCAGGCCCAAAGACGAAGAAGGGGATAATATAAAATGACTGTCAGAAAATTATAAAGGGGGATCTAAAAACGCATCACCAAGGAGGGAGAAAAAGAACAATATCATCGCTTCGTCAAAAAAAGCTAAACAGAGGCATTCATCATCATCAAGTTCAACGGAAATAGCGAAACCCAACCGTCATCAGAAAGAGAACCTTCATCATCCACAAGGAACTCACGGCGGCCATCCCAACAACGAAGAGGAAAGTCATCAAATGGTAACGCAGATCCATCACCATCAAGAGAGAAGATGAAATCACCGGACCCAGAAGATCTACGGTCCTTCATCATCGTCCATGAGCGCCGTAGCCATTATGAGAACCAGCCGCTTCGAACCCACTAAGAAAGGTGAACAGCTTATCTTCGATAACAATTTTATTTTTTTCTTATGCTCGTAGGAAGAAGAAGAAGCGGATGAAACCATGCAAACAAGAAGGAAAGAAAAAGCTCAGAACAAGCGTCAATGGAGGACGGCCGCCGCCGACCATTTAGGAAAAAGAAGAAGAGGGTTTTCTCAAAAACCCTAAGACTTGTGTAGCGTGAAAGAATCCCTCTGCCATTTTATCAGTTTTCTATTTTTTTTCTATTTTATTATTATATGGTTATATTTTGTTTTATGTTATTATTATTATTATATTATTACTTCTTTTCTTATTTCATTTCTTTTTAACATCTAATTTTAAAAAAAACTTAGTAAAGAAAAAAATTTTAAATAACGTACCAGTAAAATCTAGTTTTAACAAAACTAAATAAAAAAAAAACATTTTCTAAAAAGATGTAATTAGATTTTTTTTTAACCAACTTTTAAAAACAAAACTCAATTAAAAATCCTTTCTAATACTTAAAATTCAAACTTCTTTTAGAACTTAGGATTAAAGGAAGACATTTTTTTTTAGAATTAAAAACTTTTAATAAAAAACTCATCTTAAAATTTAAATTTGAAACTTTTTAATTTAAAAACTAACTAAAAAAAAAAGAAACTAAGATTTTTTTTATAGATTAAAACTTGCCGTAATTAATTTTTTTTTCCCGATAAAACTCATTTTTCATAAAACCTTAAGTTAAAACTAATTTTAAAAAAAAAGACTTAATTTCAAACTCATTTTTGTTAAAACTTAATTTAAAACTCATTTTTGTTAAAACTTAATTTAAAATCTTTTTTACCAAAACTTAAAGTTAAAAATTGATTAAATTTAATTTCAAACTTCTCTTGAAATTTAATCTCTTAATTAAGGGATTTAAATTTGTAAATTAAAATTAATATTTAGTTTAGTTATTAGCTTATTTGTAAATATTCATTTCTAACTCTCCTTTTAAAGTTAAAGTTCATTTTAGATAAGTTAAAATTTTAATTACCAACATTTTCAAGCATTGCTTTTAGTTTCAAATTGAACCTTGCCGTTTTTTTTGTATATTGGTTATGTTGTTCCTCGCATATTTCTCTGTTGTATAGTTAATACTTTATTCTCCGTATTTCATTTTTTGTTGTTGTAATTTATGCAAGACAATCGTCGCTTTTGTTCCATTACTATCCTCGTATTTTCTGCATTTCATTTCTTTGGTTTGTAATTTATGCGAGGCAATCGTCACTTTTGTTCCGTTATTATTTTCGCACTTTTCGTATTTCAATACCGTCACTTATTTAATTTTTCATTATGCTTATTTATCGCAATTTCCCCTCCGAAGGATTAGGTCTAGCCATTTGACTGCCGAGTCAATAGCCCTAACCTTTGACCACTTCAAAACCCTAATTGCATAGGCGTCCCGCCGTGGACAGTTTTACCCTCCATATTAGGTTTCCCGCCGTGGAATACCTACTTTACCCTTTTAATTTAATTCCACTTTACAACCTAGAGAATTCGAGTCGCCGTATTCATATTTTTAGGCGTCCCGTCGTGGACAAGTTTACCCTTTACCCTAGCATTAGGTTAAGGAGTCGCCGCACTTCGTCTTAGGTTTCCCGTCGTGGAATACCTATTTTAACCTTTCAATTAAACTATTTCAACATACAAATAGGAGTCACCGCACTCCATGTAAGCGCTTCCGTATGAACGCTTATTCCCCATGAAACCTTGACCACAATCAAGAAGTTTCAATTCCTTCTTTTCAAGGGGAACTACGATTACTCTTATTCCATCCCCTACCTCGGATACGTAGTCACAAGATGTGAGTCTTGGCGAGTAAACTTAACCTTTAGGTCTTTATTTCACCTTCTAACCCTTAGTATATACCCTCAAGCAGAAGTTTAGGGTGCTAATACCTTCCCTAAGCTTAACCAACTCCTTACCTATATCTCTCCCTGCATTGTGTTTACGATGCAAAATTAGGTTTTTCCTTTCTTTGACCTTTCCTTCGGATAAATTAAAGACCGATTGTGAACTAAAGAAGCGATTCAAATTAATTAATAATTTGACATCCTATTCTAACCGCAACATAATGCATGGAGAACTAAGACAATGGCTGATGAAGTGGTTGAATGGGATGCTACAAAACAATATGATTTGTTATGGAGCTATGTTGCAGAGTTAAAAAGGCAATGTGGGGGAACAATACCAAGATCAACATGGAGAGGACAATACCATGTCTTCCACCATGATTTGAGAGATTTTATTTCTGTTTTGATGGATGCAAAAGGGGCTTCATTAAAGGTTGCAAACCTTTCATAGGAGTTGATGGGTGCCACCTCAAAACAAAGTATGATGGAAAGTTGTTGATTGTTGTAGCAAGAGATCTAAATGATCAGTATTACGCCTTAACTTTTGGTGTTGTTGAGACAGAGACAAAAGATACTTGGAAATGGTTTCTAGAGTTACTTCTTTAAGACATTGGTATAGAAAGAAGATATGTATTTATATCAGACCAGCAGAAGGTACTTTTGTATTGTTACTTCTTCATTTACTTTTGATGTATTATACCTTAATCTAACTATTCTATTGTTTGATTTACTTTTGTTGTAGGGGCTGGTTAGTGTATTTGAAGAAATATTTGAACACATTTAACATATGATATGTCTTAGGCACCTTTATGATGATTTCAAGAAGAAGTTTGGAGGTGGAGCTGCAATAAGAGAGCTACTCTTGGGAGCTGTAAAAGCTACTTATTACCAAGAATGGGAGAAGAAGATGAGTAAGGTAAAGCTACTGGACAAGAAAGCATGGGATTGGCTGATGGGAGTCCCTACAAAACTATGGTTTAAGCATTCTTTTAGCTATTACCCAAATTGTGATGTATTAATGAACAATCTTAGTGAGTCATTTAATAGCACTACATTACAAGCTATGGATAAGCCAATCCTCACAATGTGTGAGTGGATTAGGAACTATCTAATGAATATGACTGCTACAAACTTAGTTAAATTATCCAAAGAAGAAGAAACTTGTAAAGTTGAAGATGTCTAAGAAGAAAACTCAAGCACCTGCTAGGAGTAGTTAAAGACTGAAAAGTATCTTCAGGCAAGACAAATTCTCTGGACCAGGTTCAACTGCTGATGCACTTTTGGAAATTGACAGCTCACATGTTGATGATACACCTGCTACTACTACTGGCCAAGAAGACCCTAAACTATGGACATGTGTGCGCATGATGAAATCATGGGATGAGATATCCAAGAAACTGACCCAGTAATGTGTATTGCCAAGATGGATGTCATTGTGTGTTTTGTAATGTCATTTTGAATGTTGTAATGTCTTTATATTTTGTAAGTTGGAACAAGTTGGTAATGTCTTTATGTTTTGTAAGTTGGAACAAGGTTGTAATGTCTTTATGTTTTGAATGTTGTAATGTCATTTTGTTTTGTAAGTTATGGCAACAAGGTTGCACAATCATAATATTTTGTGACTTGTAATGATATTTTGCCTATGGCAGCTAAATATATATATATATATATATATATATATATATATATATATATATATATATATATATATATATATATATATATATATATATATATATATATATATATATATATATATATATATATATATATATATATATATATATATATATATATATGGAAGTAGTATTATGTTTAACCTATGTTGTTTAATTATGCCTATGATTTCATCATGTGGTACTGTCACATTTGTAAGGATTTCACATCAATCATGTTTTTAGCAGTGTTATACTGTCACCTTTGTTAACATTTTGTAAGTTGGTACTGTAACACCCCAAATTTAAGCGGAATATTTAATTAATTATTTAATTGAGAATATTCGTATTTTGGGTCGTTTTCGGTGGTTTTGTGGATTATTGAGAAAATGTGCATTTTTGGACTATTTATTTAATTAATAGTATACTATATGAGAATATTAGTATTATTATTGATTAAAATGAATATAAGTGAAATAAGGGAAAATTGGGCATTATGAAGAGTTAGTAAGGGTGTTATGGGAAAAGCCCAATTGTGTGGCCCAAGTCTAAGTTTGACAAAATAGAATTCTGAAGGTTGAGGATTCATTTTATTAACCGTGAAAAGAATGGATGCCAGAGCTCTGAGGAGGGATCAGTGGAGGCAAAAGCTTCGGAAGATTGCCGGAGTTAATCGTGAAAGCTTTGAATCAGCTAAGGTATGGGGAGTATCGTTGTTCATGATTTTCTATGTATTCCTTTAGATGCGTTTATGGTTAGTTTGTGATTTAAGGTATTTTGGGTTGGTTATGGAAAAATAGGGAATTTGATGATAAGACTTTGAGGTTAGGGGTAAGGGTATGTAACACTGAATATTGATATGAGAAGGGAAACCTTATCGCCTTCGTGGCCAAAACCTTGGATTGTGATATGTTTGACCCTGTAGGAATAGGAATATTCAATGTGAGTAACTCTGATGCACTCAGAGCAATTGCAGGAAAATAGTGTTTTAAGTAGTGCAAATGTTGTCAGATTGGCCTAATAAACCATAGATTTTATGCCTTTATCGCCGTAAGACCTTAGGGATGATTTAGGGATGTTTTGGAGGCATTGGGGAAGTGAACCGTGTGGACTTTTAGGTTGATTTAGGTTCCGGAGCGTAATAGCGTTTTGCTGTCCGTCATGACTGTTCATATTTTCGGTCGAAATCGTTTTGGACGTAACTTTTGATCCATAAGTCCGTTTTGACCCCCGTTCGAAGCGTTGGAAAGCTAATGAACAGGGCTATAACATAGTATAGATAAGGGAATTGGTTTCCCAATATTTTTATATCTAATTATGTTTGAGAAGTCAATTGTGTATATGTCCTATTAATGAATCATGTTTTGGTTCAGTGATGTCTTGACGTTTTGATGCTGCGATTTTCCTGATGAATTACCATGAGGGTAACTGTGATAATATGATGAATTAACATGAGTAGGACTATGAATTTTATGTGATTAATAGGCGATAGTATGAGAATTACTGTGAGTATAATATGATGAATTACTATGAGTATGACAGTGAGGTTGCGTGAGTAATAAGTGCTAGTATGAGAATTACCGCGAGTGTAATTATGATGAATTAATATGAGGAAATGTGAGATGATATTAGGGATTAATATGTAAATACTATGTGATGATATGACGAATTAACATGAGTAGAATTGTGAAGTTTATGTGATTGATAGGCGATAGTGTGAGGATTACCGTGAGTATAATTTGATAAATTAATATGAGATGATATGGGGGTAGTATTATAAATTTATATGGGATAATATGACTATGAGCTAATATGTGATTATATGATGGCATGATGTGTGAGATTAATTACTATGATGAACTATGATGATATGTTGTATGATGAGTAATATGATGAATTATGATGATATGTTGTATGATGATTAATGTGATGAGCTATGATGACATGATTTATGATGATGAATATGACGATGAGATATGACGTGTAATGATGATGAATATGATGAATGATGATGCATCATATGCTGTTATTATGAGGACTATTGTGAAGTGTGCATCATGCATTCATGTGCATCCGGACTTCGATTCAGGACCTCGATTACTTTGGCTTCAATCCCACTGTGTGGATATGAAGTATTTTGATGTGCTCTGATCCTATTGATGGGGATCTATGGAGGGTTGATGGCCCAGTATCCATCACGCTGTGATGATTGGTACCACATGCATTGAGTCTATGTTGCATTTGCATTTATGAGCCTTTGTGTATAAATTATGACATTGTGGCCTTTGAGTCATATTTGAAGGATATCAATGTGTTGAATATAACTATGAGTAATATGCCGTTTATGCATTAATTATTATACATCGATTATTATGAATTGTCTTACTCACCCTGCCTGTTTGAATGTTACATCCACGTGGGTAACGTGCAGATGAACAAGTTTAGCCATGGACGCCGTCGGGGAGTATTGTGAAGTTTAGAGTCGTTAGCCTTTATGGTTAATGTAGAGGGTCTTGCTCTGATATGTAACATCGGGTTGGGTTCTTTGAGTTGATTGTATATCATTGGGTTATTTTACTGATGTTCCCTTATGAGAAAAACATTGAGTTATGTTTTGAGTTCCGCTGTATATGATGTTTTGATGTATGTTGAGAAAACCCGTGTGTTACGGAGTATTGACCAACTTTGTTGACTTTGAGAAATGTACACCCTTTTGTGGCTTTTTAATAAAAGTTAATATTTTACTCTGAAATCCGTGTTATTTTACCGTAATATCTGTGGAGTAGAATAAGGGTGTTACATTAGTGGTATCAGAGCAGGTCAGTCCGTCCGGCCAAGTTGTCTAATGTTGTTTGTTCCCTGGTATGCGACATGTGTGTGAAAACACGGTCGGTACATGTTTATTGTCAAACTTTTGTCTGCAGAAGTGTTAATGAAACATGTGGGGGAGAAGCTGTGCTTCTCCAGGATGCTGCAAGTGTGGAGTTGTAGTTCAGTGTGTGGTTGAACGCTATTATAGTTTGGTAAAGATGGTTTATACCCCATCATGATTTTTGGCTGTCTATTGACAAATTGAGGAACTGATCAGCCTTAATCTGTTGTTGATAGTAAACGGGGTCATGTTGGATGGGATAGACGTGTCTTGCAAGCTTAGATGGCGTGAGCAGTGAATTGTCTTGAGTTAAGCTAAGTGCTTAAGAATTGTTTTGATGAGTCGGCGCAGGACAATGTTGAGATTTTTAATTTTGATGGGAATTTTGAGTTGTAATGAAAATGGAGAAGTTGGTGGTTTGTCAGTTAATTGTGATTGTCTGGAAGTTATCCTGACGAGATAGTGATATACAGCCAGGATGCGAAGTGGAGTTGTGATCGACTTAGTTATGGAAACTAGTCTGAGATTGAGAGCTCCATATTATATGTCTATTTGGATGGTCAAGGAATTAAACTGATTGAGTAGTGTTGAGACTTGTGTCTGGTGTGTGTGTGCTAAGACAACAAAGTGTGAGGTCGGGTATATTAAAGGTGGACAGTAACTTCTGATGATTATTAAAGAAAGTAAGATGTGGAATGCAATATTGGTATAATTAGGCCTTTAAATATTTCAAGAGTTGAAGATATGTTGAATGGCCTTCTAAGTGTGAAATTGTTGTTGTACATTGAATTTCGAGATCGCAGCTTTTTACGGAATCGAAATTGGACACCCGGAAGTCAGGTAACGGTCGAAAATAGAATTTCGAACTGTCAGGTTTGCTAGGTCCTTTGCCTAGCGAACAGCCGCTCGCTGCCGTGTTTGCCTAGCGAGGATGTCCTGGGCAGAAGAATGTTGTTTTGGTATTTTTGTCGTAACGGGAGAATCGTAACTCGGAATGACGCACGGTTCGAAGCGTTGGAAAGCTAGTCCAATGCTCTATGTGATGATGAAGTAAGGGCATAGAATTAAGTTATTTATTGATGGAATATGTTTGGATGTTGTGGTAAATTCGGAAAGTGTGGTTCGTGTTTCCGCCATAACTCGCAAATTGAGTGTCCGTTTGGCATGAGATTTTCCATACTTAATTGAGCGAGTCAGTGGTTGTGTTAACCGATGATATTTTGATATATTCGAAGAGTATAGAGGATCATGTGGAGCATCGGGAACTTGAGTTATCAGTGTTGGAGAGGAAGCAGGGATATGACACTGTGAAGAAAGTTCAAAGAGTTTTTGGGAGAGCTGTCAACAGCTCGTGTGTTGATTTTTGCCGAATCTGACAGAACTATTCGTTGTGTTTTGTGATGCTTTGTTGATGTGATTGGGAGAGATGTTAAGTGCAACATCAGCGAGTTTTAGTTATGCTTTAAAGCAATTTAAAGTACATAAGAGGGATTATCTGACGAGTGATTAGAGTTGGTTGTTGTTGTGTTTGTGCCGGAGTTAGAGGCTTCAATTGGTTAGTTTGAGATTTGAAATGTTGGTGATCTCAAGAGCTTAAGGTAGTTGCTTGATTTGGAAGAGTTGAATATGAGGCAGAGGAAATAATTGGGACTCCTGAAGGTGGTTTTGGATTGAATTACCATTCGGGTGAAGCAAACATGGTAGCTTATGCATTGATTTGGAATTCTTTGCATATACCGATGACGATGGTAAAAGAGTTAGAACTAATTGAGCAATTTCGTGATATGAGTTTGGGTTGTGAAGAGTATTCTTATGAAGTTAAGCTTAGCATGTTGGAGCTTACTAGTGGTGTTCTTGATGAGATTCAAGAAGGTCATAAATCTAAATTGAGTTGGCAGATTGGTGGAATTTGATGAATTAATGTCGAAGAGTTGATTTGAGGATTTATGGAAATGGTACCATGAGATGTCGTGATAGAGTTTGTGTCCCAGATATTGTTGAGTTGGAATAAGAGTATTATTGAAAAAGGACATTGAGGTAGATTGAGTATTCATCCCGGTGCTATGAAGATGACTGGATTTGAGGAAATTATTTTGATGGCCATAAATGAAGAAAGAAGTGGTTGAGTTTGTATATGTTGGTTAGACTTGTCGGAAGTCGAAGATTGAACATCAGAGACCGTTGGGTCTGATGCAACCGTGGAATATTCCAGAGTGGGAATCAGATAATATTTCCATGGACTTTGTGTCGGGTTTTCCGAAGGATTTGAATGGATATGATTTTATTTGGGTGATTTTGGATAGATTGACTAGATTGGCTCTTTTCTTACCAATGAGGATTAATAATTCTATGTTGAAGCTAGCTGAGATGTATATCGATGAAGTTGTGAAGTTGTAGGAGATGTCGTAAAATATTGTATCAGATAGGAATCCGAGTTTTCATCGAGATTTTGGGAGAGTTTGCAGACACTTTGAGTACCATGTTGAAGTTGAACTCTGCCTATCATCCGTGGACAGATGGACAAACAGAGAGAACTGTCCAGTCTTTAGAGGATTTGTGGAGAGCTTGTGTGTTGGATCAAGGTGGATTGTGGGATAGTTAATTATCGTTGATTGAGTTACCTACAATAACAGTTATCATTCTGGTATCGGAATGGCACCGTAGGAAGCTTTGTATGGTAGGAGGTGTAGGACTCCTTTGCGTTGATATGATTCAGGCGAGAGTGTTGTGCTCGGACCTGAGATTTGTGTAAGAGACGACTGAAAAGATCCAGAAGATCCAAGAAAAGACGTGTTTTAAGAGTTACGATGGTGACTGGTGTTGGTCGAGCTTTGAAGTCTCGGAAGCACACACCGTGTTTTGTTGATTTATATCAGAGTAGCGCAGCGGAAGAGTGGGAGAAGTAGCATGTTAGACTGTTTTACCGTTGTCGCTTGTGAATTTACATGATGTGGCATGTGCCTAAATTGAGGAAGTGCATTTATTCAGATGGATGGTGTACAAGTGAGAGATAATTTGACTGTTGAGGCATTGCTAGTTCAGGTTGATGAACGAGAAGCAACTTCGAGGTAAAGAGATTCCTTTGGTGAAGGTAGTTTGGGAGGACCAGCTGGAGAAAGTTGGATTTGGGAGTGGGAGATCAGTTGAGAGAGTCGTATCCGACTCTGTTCATTGAGGTAATTTTCGAGGGCGAAAATTCTTTTAAGTGGGGGAGAGTTGTAACACCCCAAATTTAAGTGGAATATTTTAATTAATTATTTAATTGAGAATATTCGTATTTTGGGTGGTTTTCGGTGGTTTTGTGGATTATTGAGAAATGTGCATTTTTGGACTATTTATTTAATTAATATTATATTATATGAGAATATTAGTATTATTATTGATTAAAATGAATATAAGTGAAATAAAGGTAAATTGGGCATTATGAAGAGTTAGTAAGGGTGTTATGGGAAAAGCCCAATTGTGTGGCCCAAGTCTAAGTTTGACAAAATAGAATTCTGAAGGTTGAGGATTCATTTTGTTAACCGTAAAAAGAATGGAGGCCAGAGCTCTGAGGAGGGATCAGTGGAGGCAAGAGCTTCAGAAGATTGTCGGAGTTAATCGTGAAAGCTTTGAATCAGCTAAGGTATGGGGAGTATCGTTGTTCATGATTGTCTATGTATTCCTTTAGATGCGTTTATGGTTAGATTGTGATTTAAGGTATTTTGGGTTGGTTATGGGAAAATAGAGAATTTGATGATAAGGCTTTGAGGTTAGGGGTAATGGTATGTAACACTGAATATTGATATGAGAAGGGAAACCTTATGGCCTTCGTGGCCAAAACCTTGGATTGTGATATGTTTGACCCTGTAGGAATAGGAATATTCAATGTGAGTAACTCTGATGCACTCAGAGTAATTGCAGGAAAATAGTGTTTTAGGTAGTGCAAATGTTGCCAGATTGGCCTAATAAACCATAGATTTTGTGTCTTTATCGCTGTAAGACCTTAGGGATGATTTAGGGATGTTTTGGAGGCATTGGGGAAGTGAATCGTGTGGACTTTTGGGTTGATTTTGGTTCCGGAGCGTAATAGCATTTTGCTGTCCGTCACGACTATTCATGTTTTCGGTCGAAATCGTTTTGGACGTAACTTTTGATCCGTAAGTCTGTTTTGACCCCCGTTCGAAGCGTTGGAAAGCTAATGAACAGGGCTATAACATAGTATAGATAAGGGAATTGGTTTACCAATATTTTTATATCTAATTATATTTGAGAAGTCAATTGTGTATATGTCCTATTAATGAATCATGTTTTGGTTCAGTGATGTCTTGACATTTTGATGCTGCGATTTTCCTGATGAATTACCATGAGGGTAACTATGATAATATGATGAATTAACATGAGTAGGACTATGAATTTTATGTGATTAATAGGCGATAGTATGAGAATTACCGTGAGTATAATATGATGAATTAATATGAGTATGACAGTGAGGTTGCGTGAGTAATAAGTGCTAGTATGAGAATTACCGTGAGTGTAATTATGATGAATTAATATGAGGCAATGTGAGATGATATTAGGGATTAATATGTAAATACTATGTGATGATATGACGAATTAACATGAGTAGAATTGTGAAGTTTATGTGATTGATAGACGATAGTGTGAGGATTACCGTGAGTATAATTTGATAAATTAATATGAGATGATATGGGGGTAGTATTATGAATTTATATGGGATAATATGACTATGAGCTAATATGTGATTATATGATGGCATGATGTGTGAGATTAATTACTATGATGAACTATGATGATATGTTGTATGATGAGTAATATGATGAATTATGATGATATGATGTATGATGATTAATGTGATGAGCTATGATGACATGATTTATGATGATGAATATGATGATGAGATATGATGCATAATAATGATGAATATGATGATGAATGATGATGCACCATATGCTGTTATTATGAGGACTATTGTGAAGTGTGCATCATGCATTCATGTGCATCTGGACTTTGATTCAGGACCTCGATTACTTTGGCTTCAATCCCACTGTGTGGATATGAAGTATTTTGATATGCTCCGATCCTATTGATGGGGATATGTGGAGGGTTGATGGCCCAGTGTCCATCGTGCTGTGATGATTGGTACCACATGCATTAAGTCTATGTTGCATTTGCATTACTGAGCCTTTGTGTATAAATTATGACATTGTGGCCTTTGAGTCATATTTGAAGGATATCAATGTGTTGAATATAACTATGAGTAATATGTCGTTTATGCATTAATTGTTATACATTGATTATTATGAATTGTCTTATTCACGATGCCTGTTTGAATGTTACCTTCACGTGGGTAACGTGCAGATGAGCAAGTTTAGCCGTGGACGCCGTCGGGGAGTATTGTGAAGTTTAGAGTCGTTAGCCTTTATGGTTAATGTAGAGGGTCTTGCTCTAATATGTAACATCGGGTTGGGTTCTTTGAGTTGATTGTATATCATTGGGTTATTTTACTGATGTTCCCTTATGAGGAAAACATTGAGTTATGTTTTGAGTTCCGTTGTATATGATGTTTTGATGTATGTTGAGAAAACCCGTGTGTTACAGAGTATTGACCAACTTTGTTGACTTTGAGAAATGTACACCCTTTTGTGGCTTTTTAATAAAAGTTAATATTTTACTCTGAAATCCATATTATTTTGCCGTAATATCTGTGGGGTAGAATAAGGGTGTTACAGGTACAACATGATTAATGCACACTATGTGCTTAATCCCCCAAATTAATGCACAAGGTTGTAGTGTAAGCAAAAATAACATGTCATTATCTTCACCAAATATATTGCAGAAAGTACTAGAATTTGAAGCAACAACTTTGTTTTCATTCAATTTAAATCACTATATTCAATAATACATCACAATACATAAGTCATCAATACATCGCAAAATAACATTCATTCTACATAATTAACAGACAAAACAATACAATTGTGTTATATGCTTAGACAATGACAAAATAAACCCAAGAACAAATAAGAACTACAACTACAAGGTCCAATTTCTTCCTTGTACTTTCTAACTTGTTCCTCATGTCTTCCATCTCCTTAGAACACAACTTTGTCCCAAATTCTTTTCCAAATCTTGCTCAAAATCCTTTTTAAATTTCCTCAAATGCTCTATCAGGACATCACATCTGCTGCAACCATCATCATCTTCCTCAATTCGATTCCTATGAATAGAACTAAAGTACTCGTCATCCCAATAAAATAGCTGGTAATCTTCTTCTTTCCCCCAAAATCTACACTTCCAATATTTTCTACCAGGATTTATAGCTGACTTTGAAACTAACATTTTCATTAAAAGATTGTGTCCATATTTGGAAGTGATTCTACCATTAGAGGACATGCTACTCTTTGAACTTTTGGCCATTGATGAAGGGATACAGTTATTTGTCGAGGAAGAAGAAAGAACATAAAAATTTTAAATGTCTGCAGATGGTAGTTCGAAGGAGGGAGAAGACAAATTGGGATTTAGGGTTAACAATTATAACATGTGTTAGAATACAGATTGATGTTCAATATATCTTTATGTTTTGATGATAACTCTAATGAAATTTTGTATTAAGAAAATATATACTCTAATTTTGTTCAAGTGTTTTGTGTTCTAGATATTGAGTTAAATATTCTTATGGAAGCAAAAATGCATCTGAACATTAGTCTACGCAAAGCTCTGAAGCATCAGAAGCAAGTCATCAGAAGACTCTGAGTGCTGGCAGAAGCTGCAGAAGACTTTGAAGCAGAAGCATCTGAAGTGTAACTGAAGATTTTGTATGAAGAGTTTAAAGCATTGTTTCAGAAGACTCTGAATGTACTTTACGCTGCAAGTACAGAGGCTTTGATAAACAAGTATGCTCTGATCAGATCACTCACACTGAAGCACTGTTGCTGCAACTCTAATATCATTGAATCTGATCTGAAGAACAAGAAGCACATCAGAGGATCTGATGGTGTTTACGTTTGAAAAGATGTCAGCACGTAAATAGACTTGGTACTATTCTCAACGTCCTCTCCAACGGAACTATTCCTTATTTGTGATAGACACAAGGATTCAGGCAAAAGGCATTTCTCTGATCATTCTACTTCTGAGAAAGGAAAAGTCATGTGAAGACAAAAGGCTACAGCTACTCTACTTGCACAGTCTTCAAGCATTGGACTTTTAGCACTATAAAAGGACGTCTTCAACATCTCTTCAAAGCTAACGAATCATTGACAAACTCATTGAAATTATTCAACAACTCTCATACAATCTTTCTTACTCAAAGCTGAATAGTTTTTATTCGTTCTTAATCTAAGTGTAAAAATCACAGTTTCCGATATAGCTTTTTAGAAGCATCTTAAACACTTGTTAGTTTACATTAATTTGTAAAAGGTTCCTTAAGAAGACTAAGTTGTGGTCAGGATTTCTTGAGAAGACTAAGACAGTTGTTCTTAGTGGTTGACACTGTAATCTGTTTGAATATAGTGGATTAAGTCCTTGTGGAGAAAGGCAAATCACCTTGATAGGGTGGACTGGATTAGTTGAGTTCAACGAACCAGGATAAAAATATTGTGTTGTTTTTATTGCCATAATCTTTTCTAAACCCTTATTCAACCCCCCCCCCCCCCCATTCTAAGTGTTTTTCTCACCTTCAGTTGGCATCAGAGCTCCGGTTCTGTTAGTGCTCTCACTTCACCGTGAACAGAAAAGATCCAGTTGAGAAAACTCTTGATATATTTTGGTTGATACATTATGGCTGAAGCTTCAACATCCAACAACAACAGATATGAGGACAGAGATAGAATCAACACTAAACCCCTATGTTTGATGGGGAGAAGTTTGACTACTGGAAAGGCAGAATTGAAAGCTTCTTTCTAGGATATGATGCTGACCTTTGGGATTTAGTCATTGATGGCTATGTTCATCCCACTAATGGGGATGGAAAAAAGATAGACAGAAGATCTATGACTGAAGCTCAGAAGAAAGAATTTATGAATCATCATAAAGCAAGAACCATACTACTAAATGCTATATCTCATACTGAGTATTAGAAAATTACTAATAGAGAAACAACATTTGGTATGTTTGAATCTTTGAAGATGACTCATGAAGGGAATTCTCAAATCAAGGAGACCAAGGCTCTGGCGTTGATCCAGAAATATGAAGCCTTTAAAATGGAGGAATCTGAATCTGTAGAAGTTATGTTCTCTAGATTCCAGATTCTCACAGCTGGCTTGAAAGTTCTGGACAAGGGTTACTACACTGCTGATCATGTTAAGAAGATCATCAAAAGTTTGCCAACCAGATGGAGACCAATGGTCACGACTTTGAAGCTTGATAAGGATCTGAACAACATCATGCTGGAGGAACTGATCAGCTCTCTGAGGATTCATGAGATTGAACTAGAAGAGACGAACCCCAAAAGAAAGGTAAGTCAGTTGCTTTAAAGTCTAACAAATCTGCCAAAGCTTTGTAGGTTTTAGAAGAAAGTTCTGAAGAATCTTCTTCTGAAGAAGAAGATGAATTGTCCCTGCTGTCCAGAAGGATCAACAAACTCTGGAAGCATAAGCAGAAGAAATTCAGAAACTTCAGGAAACCAGATCAACATAAAGAGTCTTCTGGACACAGAAGATCTGGAAAGAAAGAGGTTGTCTGCTATGAATGCAAGGAACCTGGGCACTACAAGAATGAATGCCCAAAGCTTCAGAAGGAGAAGCCAAGAAGGAAGCCTGATCAAAAAAAGAAAGTTCTGATGGCAACCTGGGATGATTCAGATGCATCTGAATCTTCATCAGACTCAGATGAAGAATGTGCAAACATGGCACTCATGGCTGATGTAGAAAACCATGCAGAAACATCTGGATCAGAATCAGAATCAGAATCAGACTCTGAGGAGGTATTTTCTGAACTTTCTAGAGCAGAACTTATTGAGAGTTTATCTGAAATGTTGGAAAACTATAGTAAGATTAAGCTCAAATACAAGAAGCGTGAAAACAATCTTGTATCTGAGAATGATCTTCTGAAATCAGAAATTGTTGAGCTCAAAGCAAACAATTTGAAAATTAAAAATGAATTAGAAAAGGCTCAACAAGATTCTGAAGTTGAAACTAAGTCAAAATTTAAAAATATTTTAGAAGAATATGACTATAGTTTTCATAAGTTTCTGGCAAGAAGCCTAGAGAGAAGCAAGATGGCTTCAATGATCTATGGTGTAAGCAGAAATAACAGGAAGGGTATTGGATATGAATCTTCTTCTGAGAAAGATTTAAATCCAACATCTTTTGATAAACTAATCATTAAGAATACTCTTCTGTATTCTACTTTTAAGTATGGTCATCTTAATGATATTAAACACACACGTTCTGGTCAGAACATTCCTGTGTTTAAACCTAAAGTTAGTCAGAACAAATCTGCTGTCAGAAGACAGAAGTTCAGACAAAACTTTAAGGCAACTAACCCTAAAGGACCCAAAAAGATCTAGGTACCTAAAGACAAAATAATATGTGTTGCAGACATCTTTAGCAACAAAGTCAAAACACCAATCTTGGTACCTAGACTCTGGATGCTCGCGTCACATGACGGGAAAAAGGTCTATATTCCAAAGCCTGGAACTTAGATCTGGAGGAGACGTCAAGTTTGGAGAGAACCAGAGGGGCAAGATAGTTGGCTCTGGAACTATTGGCAATGGTAATCTTCCTTCCATTTCTAATGTCTTACTTGTTGAAGGATTAACACATAACTTATTATCCATAAATCAATTAAGTGACAATGGTTATGACATAATCCTTAATAAAAAATGTTGCAAGGCTGTCAGTTAAAAGGATGGCTCAGTCCTATTTAATGGAAAGAGGAAGAACAACATTTATAAAATCAATCTTTCAGAACTTAAGGTTCAGAATGTAAAGTGCCTTCTGTCTGTTAATGATGAGTAATGGGTCTGGCACAGAAGATTGGGGCATATTAGTATGAGACGTATATCTCAGATTAATAAACTCAATCTGGTAAGAGGACTTCCTCAGTTGAAGTTCAACTCAGATGCTCTTTGTGAAGCATGTCAAAAAGGAAAATTTTCAAAATCTTCTTTTAAAACTAAAAATGTTGTTTCAACCTCAAGACCATTAGAGTTACTTCATATTGATTTGTTTGGACCAGTGAAAACTGCATCCATCAGAGGCAAGAAGTATGGATTAGTCATTGTTGATGACTACAGCAGATGGACATGGGTGAAATTCCTAAAACACAAGGATGAGTCACATTCTGTGTTCTTTGACTTCTGCAAACAAGTCCAGAATGAAAAAGATTTTAAAATTGTTAAAGTCAGAAGTGATCATGGTGGTGAATTTGAAAATAAATATTTTGAAAAATATTTTAATGAAAATGGCATTGCACATGATTTCTCCTGCCCTAGAACTCCTCAACAGAATGGAGTTGTAGAGAGGAAAAATAGAACTTTGCAAGAAATGGCCAGAACCATGTTCAACGAGACTAATCTGGAAAAACATTTTTGGGCAGAAGCAATTAACACAACTTGCTATATTCAGAACAGAGTGTCTGTAAGACCTCTTCTGGAGAAGACTCCCTATGAATTGTGGAGGAATAGAAAGCCCAACATTTCTTATTTCCATCCTTTTGGATGTGTATGTTTTATGTTGAATACTAAAGAGAATCTGAACAAGTTTGATTCCAAAGCACAGAAGTGTTTCATGCTTGGGTATTCTGAACGCTCTAAAGGCTACAGAGTATACAATACTGAGACACAGATTATGGAAGAATCAATTCATGTTAGATTTGATGATAAGCTTGGCAATCAAAAGCCAAAGCAGCTTGTTAATTCTGCAGATAGAGAAGTAATTCTCACAAACTCTGAAGACTTTGAGGCAGAAAAGGCCCAAGTGAAAGAACCAGAAGCAACGCCAGATGCAACTCCGTTGGCTGCTCAGATGAACAATTTGAATATTTCTGAAGAACCAAATGTTAAGGGATCATCATCCAGAATCAAAGCCTCTCACCCAGAGGGTGTGATAATTGGGAAGAAGGATGACCCTATCAGAACAAGGTCTTTCCTCAGATCATCTGCAACATCACTTTTTGGGTTGGTGTTTATCATTGAACCAACTTCTGTAGATGAAGCTCTGAATGATAATGAGTGAATACTTGCTATGCAAGAAGAGCTAAATTATTTCACCAGAAATGACGTTTGGGATCTGGTTCCAAGACCAAAAGGATTCAATATTATTGGAACTAAATGGGTCTTCAGAAACAAATTGAATGAGCATGGAGAAGTTGTAAGAAAAAAAGAAAGGCTAGTTGCTCAAGGGTATAGTTAGCAAGAAGGAATTGACTACACAGAGACTTATGCTCCTGTGGCCAGGTTAGAGTCTATACGCCTACTCATTTCTTTTGCTGCACAAAATAACATCACTCTTTATCAGATGGATGTTAAGAGTGCCTTCTTAAATGGAATTATAGAAGAGGAAGTTTATGTTCATCAACCTCCTGGCTTTGAGAATGATAAATTTCCAGAACATGTTTTTAAACTTAAAAAATCACTATATGGTTTAAAACAAGCTCCCAGAGCTTGGTATGAGAGATTAAGTAATTTTCTTCTGAAAAAGAATTTTATCAGAGGCAAAATGGATACAACTCTCTTCTGTAAATCATTTAAGAAAGATTTGTTAATTTGTCAAATTTACGTAGATGATATTATATTTGAATCTACCAATATTACGCTGGGAAATGAGTTTTCTCTTTCTATGCAGGCTGAATTTGAGATGAGCGTGACAGGAGAACTCGGATTCTTTCTGGGCATCCAAGTCAATCAAACTCCAGAATGCACTTACATACATCAGACTAAGTATGTGAAGGAGCTTCTGAAGAAGTTTAACATGACTGAAAGCAAATCAGCAAAGACTCCAATGCATCCTATAAGCACTCTTGGAAAGGAAGAGGTAAGTAAGAAGGTAGGTCAGAAGCTCTACAGAGGTGTGATTGGTTCTCTTCTGTATATGACTGCTTCTAGACCTGATATTCTATTCAGTGTTTATCTGTGTGCCAGATTCCAATCAGATCCTAGAGAATCTCACTTAAGAGCTGTTAAGAGGATTCTAAGGTATCTGAAAGGTACTACTAATATGGGTTTGTGTTACAGAAGATCTGATGATTATAAATTAGTTGGATTCTGTGATGCTGACTACGCTAGAGATAGAGTTGAAAGAAAAAGTACTTCTGGAAGCTTCCAGTTTCTTGGAAGTCATCTGATCTCTTGGTTCAGCAAGAAGCAACCCACTATTGCGCTTTCAACAACAGAAGCAGAATACATTGCTACTGCTAGTTGTAGCACTCAGATGCTCTGGATGAAGAGTCAACTAGAAGACTATCAGATCCATGAGAGTAACATTTCAATCTTCTGTGATAATACTTCTGCTATATGTTTGTCTAAAAACCCTATTTTACACTCTAAGGCAAAACATATAGAGATAAAACATCACTTCATCAGAGACTATGTTCAGAAGGGAATTATCAGTTTAAACTTTGTTGATACAGATCATCAATGGGATGATATATTTACAAAACCCCTTGCTGAAGATAGATTTAAATTTATTCTGAAAAATATAAGTATGGATTTCTGTCTAGAATAAAATGTTTATCAGAAGAAAATTTTCTTAGATGAAAATGTTTTTAACTCTGAAGTATTACATCTATTCATTTATTGTTTATTATTTTATTTATTGTGTGCAAATCTGAACTAACAAGCCTCAGAGGATCTGAACGTTGGCTAACATTTCATTTCTCAAAGAAGTTTCAAAAGCACATGCAAGCAAACACGTGTAACTCTGAATCTGAAAAGGTGGAGTGCACAATACTGAAAAGACGTTTGAGGTACTGTTTTGAATATTTGGTTTCTCGTTTTCCCCCCAATTTGTCAAAATCATTAATTACTTGAAATGATTATATTCTTTTCATTAAATGCTAAGTGTAAGCGTGTTGAACGTGTGACTCTTGTGTGCCCTAATTTCTTCCATAAATGCCACAAATTTACACATTTCACACTTTTCACTCTCACGAACACCCTTGTATGCATTTCTTCTTGTTTCATTGTTTTCATCTCTCTCCGAAACCCAAAACCGTTCGTAACCCTAAAACTATTTCAAGAACAACAATGGCAACTTCTTCATCAACTTCTGCTCAGTTTCAATCTTCCATGGCTACTGTCTCATCTTCCAACATGGGTGTTGTTGCCTTCAAGGTACCTATTAGAACATTACTCACACCTGCTGATAAATTGGAAGTCTTGTGTGAATCCATTGTAAACTTTGAATCTTTTGCTGAAAATGGGTATGATCTTCGTCCCATTGTTGATGCTCAATGCTGGACCAAGTTCTTTGATAGGCTGATGGGACCAGTTTATCCTTGTCTGGTGAAGGAACTTTGGATACATGCTACCACATGCCCTAAGTTCATTGTCTCATATGTTATGGGTAAAGAAATCATCATAACTGAAGATTTGATAAGGAAACTCATAGGCTATAAGGAAACTGATGGTATTACAAATCTGCCAGCTGGGCGTGTTGATATGACTAATGTGTATAGAGAAGTTTGCTCTTCTGGAGAAGCTTCTAACAAGGTGAAAGATCTGAAGCCAAATTATAGGATCTGGGCCAAGATCTTTATGGGATGCATTCACCACAAGAAGTCTTCAAACTCTCCTGATTATGTCAACACTGGTCATATGTACTTTATGTACTGTCTGAGTCAGAGCACAAAGGTGGATCTGCCATATCTTTTGTTCAATCATCTATGGACACACATAAAACAATCAAGGGAAGAGGTCAGAACCAAACATCAGAAGATGAGGAATTGGATTCCAATGGGAAGACTTATTTCAGACATTCTGATTGAGAATGGTCTGGTTGGACATCTGGTAGAAGCTGGATTAAAGGAAGAGTTAGCTTCTGTAGTAGGAAAACCTCTGAATGGGAAGAGTCTTCAGAAGATGAAAGTTGTAGAAGAAGTCACTTCTGCACAAAAGCAAATAAACTCTGAAGAGGTTAGTAAAAGAAGGATACCAGTGGATGATTTTCCTATGTTATTCGCTAATGAACCAAGGGACATTATTCTGAAGTACATTGCAGAGTGTCTAAAAGATGGAACTCCTCTACCAGCAAATCTGGTTCAGAAAGCAGGTGAACCTGCACCAGATATTTATGAGGCAAAACACAAAAAGAAGAGAAAGGTTTCTAAAGAAGGATCTTTAAAACCCAAGAGGAAGGCTACTGGTGAAGCTGCTGCTATTAAACCCAAGAGAGTCAAGAAGCAAAAGGCTAATCCTCCTGAGGCAAGTTTAGATTCTATTCTAGAAACTGTCAAAAAGGTATTAACATCTGATCCACCTGTCTATGACCCTATACCCTCTCCTTCATCCTCTCCTCCTCGTGTTTCTAAACCAAAGAAACCTTCTATAACAGTTCCCTCTGTACCTCAACCACAAGCAACTCCATCTGAAAAGCAAAACCCTGCATCAAAACAACCATCTGATATTCCCCCCTCTGATAAACAAACCTCTACACCACAACAAACATCTGAAATTCCCCCACCAAAACCACAAACTTCTAAACCTACAAAACCAACACCAGCAGAACCAAAACCTACAGAACCAACACCACAAGAACCAGAACAACAACAACCACAACCAGAACAATCTATTCCTTCTAATCCTGAACCAGAATCTATCCAACCATCTGAACCTTTCATATATGATTCTGATGTTTTAGATATTCAACCTCCGACAACTCTGGTTGATATCTCTTCCACATCTTGTCATTCATCTGAATCATCTAATTCATCTGATTCATCTTAGTCTAACTTACCACCAAAAATTAACTCACCCCTTCACTCCGTGGCTATGAACCAAGAACATCTGAGTTTGTTTCCTTTACTTCTTTCAAACCTCATCCCTCTGATCCCCTTCCATATGGTCTAAAACTCAAAAACTTTTATATCAGAAGAGAAGCATATGCACCTACCATTCCATATAAACCTATTTCTTCAACTATCCTTCCCTCTGTACTTCAAGACTATCTAAAACAACAACCAGATATCATTCCATCTGAACCTCTGCGCTCTCAAAATTCTGTTTTTATCCCCTATACTTCTACACCATTTGATGTCATTCCCTCTGTATCTAATTTCAAACAGTTCTTGTTTCCCAAATCATCTCCATCTAGATCCAAAGCCTTCATTTCATCATCTGAACATCCTTCATTACCTTCTTATCCTTGTCCTCTGTTCATTATCCCAACCTTTACCATACCACCCCCACCAGAACAACCCAAACCATCCCCTCTGGAAGCCTACCTTAAACCTATATCTAGGCTAAATGTTGATGTGTTATTTGCTTATTTTAAGAAAGAAATAAGGATGAGTTTAGACTCTGTCAAGAAGGAATGTATCTCAAGCATTAATCCAGAAGCTTCTGAAGAATGCTGGATTAAGTTCATTGCAAGATTCAACTATGTGGCTTCTAATCTGAAGACCATTTTCTCTGACGACACAAAGGTCAAATTTGCTGAAGTTGTCAGACATACGCTATGGAATGTAAACAGATCTCCAACATTGCTTCTTGAGGGTGCACCTTCAACTTCTAGAATAACTGCTACTTCTGAGACTATTGAAGAATCTGCTCCTGAAGTCACTCTGGAAACCAATCCATTAGCTCTGATGATTGTAGACCAACCATCTAAATCTGTGCCTCCAGAATCTGCATCTGCAATGCTCATTGACTCTCCTCCTACTCCTGCATCTGAATCTACTCCTACTACTTCTTCTGAAGTTAAGAAAGAGAATCCAGACCTAGAAGACAAGATTGTTGTGCTGGAAGCTGGTCAATCTGAAATTAAATCTTGGATGGAAAAACAAGATGAGAAAACAGACAACATACATAAATGGATGGCTAAGCAAGAGGAATCTACTTCTGAGATGACCCACATCCTTAAACTTCTTGCATCACGCTTATCTTAGTTCTTATGTTTGTGCACTTTAAGTGTTATTTTGTTCTGTTTCTGCTTTCTCTGAATCATGTTTTGTTCTTGATGTAATCTGATTATCTCTGAATGAATCTGTCTGTTTGATTATTTGTTTTACATCTGTTGATGTTATCAGCTTTATACTATTTTCTTCCGTTAACCTTTTATTTGTCTTTAAAAGTTTTCTTTTTGATATGACAAAAAGGGGGAGAAAAAAAGAAATTCTGATTGTTCAAAAAATAAACAGTTACTAAAATGAAATTCAGAAATGATAAATTATATTTAACATGAATTTTTAGTGTTTCAGAACTATTGAGTTTTTCTGAAAAAATTCATTGAAGTTACCATGAGAATCCCTAAACCAGATCTTAATTCAAACCAGGTTCTGATCTTAAAAGTAAACCAGGCTCTGATTCTGGAAAAAAGATAAGTAAAAGTAAACCAGGTTCTAATTCTGGAAAGTAAATCAAGCTATTACCAGGCTCTAATTCTGGAAAGCAAATCAAGCTCTGATTCTAGAAAGTTTATTCTAACCAGAACTCTAACCAGACTCTTAATCTGAAAAATTTACTCATGCAAAAAGGGAAGTATTTTCTTCTATTAGAGTATTTATTTCAGGGGGAGATTCTTTATCTTAGGGGGATTTATATATTTATCCTTTTATTGGAAAAAAATTCCTATGTTTTATCATCATCAAAAAGGGGGAGATTGTTAGAACACAGATTGATGTTAAATATATCTTTATGTTTTGATAATAACTCCAATGAAATTTTATATTAAGAAAATATATACTCTAATTTTGTTCAAGTGTTTTGTGTTCCATATATTGAGTTAAATATTCTTATGGAAGCAAAAATGCATCTAAACAGTAGTCTATGCAAAGCTCTGAAGCATCAGAAGCAAGTCATCAGAAGACTCTGAGCGCTGGCAGAAGAGACTCTAAAGCAGAAGCTGCAGAAGACTCTGAAGCAGAAGCTGCAGAAGCATCTGAAGTGTAACTGGATATTTTGTATGAAGAGTTTAAAGCATTGTTTCAGAAGACGCTAAATGTACTTTACGCTGCAAGTACAGAGCCTCTGATAAACAAGTATGCTCTGATCAGATCACTCACGCTGAAGCATTGTTGCTGCAACTCTGATATCATTGAATCTGATCTGAAGAACAAGAAGCACATCAGAGGATCTGATGGTGTTTACGTTTGAAAAGATGTCAGCACGTGAATAGACTTGGTACTATTCTCAACGTCCTCTCCAACAGAACTATTCCTTATTTGTGATAGACACAAGGATTCAGGCAAAAGGCATTTCTCTTATCATTATACTTTTGAGAAAGGAAAAGTCATGTGAAGACAAAAGGCTACAGCTACTCTACTTGCACAGTCTTCAAGCATTGGACTTTTAGCACTATAAAAGGACGTCTTCAACATCTCTTCAAAGCTAACGAATCATTGACAAACTCATTGAAATTATTCAACAACTCTCATACAATCTTTCTTACTCAAAGCTGAATAATTTTTATTCGTTCTTAATCTAAGTGTAAAAATCACAGTTTATGATATAGCTTTTTAGAAGCATCTTAAACACTTGTTAGTTTACATTAATTTGTAAAAGGTTCCTTAAGAAGACCAAGTTGTGGTCAGGATTTCTTGAGAAGACTAAGACAGTTGTTCTTAGTGGTTGACACTGTAATCTGTTTGAATATAGTGGATTAAGTCCTTGTGGAGAAAGGCAAATCACCTTGATAGGGTGGACTAGATTAGTTGAGTTCAACGAACCAGGATAAAAATTGTGTTGTTTTTATTGTCATAATCTTTTCTAAACCCTTATTCAACCCCCCTTTCTAAGTGTTTTTCTCACCTTCAACATATTCACTTTGTAAAATTAATCATGTTAATACATGTGCTAAACAATAAAATGTAACTACTGACATGTCTGCATACGTGGTGAATAATAAAATGAAAAAAAAAACAAAATATATTATAAATATGCAAAGACATGCCAGACAAGTAGATGAATTGGTTTAATGAGGTACTGAATCAGGGGAGTCTTCAAATACTGGGGGAATCTAAACTTTTTTTACAGGGGGATTTTTCAAATTTCTCCCAAATGGCAGGGGGCAAAATAGATATTAATCCTTTAAATAATTAGTTATGTTAACACTATTTTAAGTGTTCAACATCACGAAATATGTATATAGTTTTGAGAGAAATACTTGCATAGGAACACACATATATCTATATTGTTAGAAACAACCAATAAAAAGAGAGGAAAAATTAAATTTATTATAAATTTAATTTTGTTTTTAATTGGAATCATGGGGTGGTGGTTATTAGGCAAGAGAGAGAAAACGTAATTTTTATTTTTTAATTAATAAAAAGTTATAATTGGTTATTTCTAAAGATACATGTTATGTTTGTTTTTGTACAAGTATTTGTGATAACTTTAATATGATTTTATTTATTAATTAGTTTTTTTTCTCTTTATATCAATTTAGTAGTTATAAATATATATTTTTAAAGTTATTGAATTACGATGCTATATCCACTAAATGTATAAGCACACTTTTTACACAAATTTCAAATAACTCCATGTAGAAATAAAAGACAAATACACAACAAGTTATTTAGCTATTTCTTTTTGGATGACAAAAAAAATATCTTAAAAATTATATTTATTGATTTAGGAGACTCAACATTAGTATGCATGAGTCATTGAACTCTCTATAAAAGATTAACTGCCTCTGCCTCGGGTAGTAGGAAACTAAAAATGTCAAAGAAAAATGATATGAAACTATATTTATTGCTGGAATATGTTTTCTCATGTTTGACCACTTTACTTGAATCAGCTTTGAGATATGTATGTCCTACAGTAAAACCTCAAGTTCTAAGTTCCATTAGTATGGAAACCCCAGTCAAGTTCACACATGCATGTTTTCCTCCTACTCAACCGTACACCAGAAAACTTATTGAGCTAAGTGTCAATCTCTCTTCTTGTGGTTCGATCAAGAAACTCACATATTTCTTCATAGATAATCTAACCCACCAAAATATACAAATATGACATCCATAAGTTCATGTCAGTATTTGAAGTCTGGAAGTTCCTTACAATGAATCACGTGTTCCCGAAATGTATATAAGCATGTCTTGCAAAAAAAATATTGCAAACCTCATTGTCGCATCGCTGCGAAGAGGGGCCGGAAATGACAGAAGAGTCTCCATCATTTGTTATTTATCCCAAAAGAGGGAAAGGAAACGATCAGAGAAAACCTAACGAAAACGGGAGAAGACAGGTCATCGCAACCATATCTCGGGTTCGGGAGTCGGTTACGCAAGGGGAAGGTATTACCACCCCTCACGTCCGTCGTACTCGATGGGATCCATGCTTGTTATCTATCTAAAAGGGTGTTAAACTATCTAAACTAAAGGTATCAGGGACAAGAGAAAATAAAAGAGACTCGACAGAGCATCGCCACTCTGTGCCTACGTATTCCCTCGTGTAATGGGAAAGTCAGAGTCAACGTAGTTCGGCTAACTACGGGTGAAAGTGAGGAAGGTTGCTCACCGAGACATCTCCATCTCGTGCCTACGTATTCTCATATGGTATGAGAAATCAGAGAAAATGTAGTTCGGGCTAACCAGAACACCACTTGGTTCAAAATGTTTTAGACCCGAGTAGAGTTAAAACTTAGTTCTAGCAGTTAGGTGTATGCAGCTCGACCATTGGAGACTTAGGCGTTACCTGTTTGCGGTAGAACCAAGAGTTAAAAAAACTCTCTTTATGAAAAAGGTTTCCAAATTAAATCCCGGAGGATAAAAATATTTGCAGTTTGTTTTTGTGTTTTTTAAAGAAGAAGTGCATTGATTATTGTTTTTAATTCAGGTTGCACTAAAGACTATGACCTAGGAGAGAATGCGTCACATATCGTCCAAAGGACATACGCTAAACACTCTAGATAATTGAGAGGAGGCCCCCTAATTACCACTTCCCAAGTACTTAAGGCTCGTAACTGATCGCGACTTTCTATGTCTAACTCAATTAACTGCAAGTGCACAGTCTATCGTGTAGTAATAATAGATATCGATCCCACAGGGACTCGTAATCAAACTAGTATTTTCAGGTGTTACTGTGTTTAGCTAGGTTTGTAATATTTTAGGGGAATAATAACGAAATAAGTGCGTAACCTAAAGGGAACTAAAGCTTTTAATTAAGGTATAGATGCTTGAATCGGTATGTAATATGTTACTTCTTCAGGGATTCTATAGGTCACCGGTGTCTTTAGGTTTTCAAAAATAGTTTAAGAAGAAAATGATGGTTTAAATACCTTTGCCTCACGATGGTTGTTGACGCTAGTCGCAACTCTAAGGCGGAACGTATGCTGTCGCTATCCCGTTCGGGGTTAAAGTTACTTTTTGAAAACTATTAAGTTCTAATTCCTTTTAAAGCATTGTCGTTGTTTTTAAAATGAATGCCTAGTTTTTACTATCTGGTCTTAGCCTCAGCTGTCGCTTGTTGGTTCATACCTTTATGAATTCCCCACTGTCGTGGCAAAACTACTGTAAATAATTTCTCGCTGTCGCGACGAAGGTTTATTTAGAAAAGTCTATTTAAAAACTGAAGCCATAAATAAGTTTTGAAAAGGTAGATATACACCGGTTAATCATCGAATCCCATCAGATTATTTATTACATACCGATTACTTAAGATTTAGCCAGACATGGAATATAGATAAACAACACGTAAATAATGGCAAAAAATAATAATATGCATTATAATGGGAAATAGCAATTCAATTTACGATTAGAATAGAAACCTGTAAACAATTCGATTTGGCTTTTGGGAAATCCTCCAAAATGGCGGCAGGATTTAGTCTTTATACTAATTACTCGTACAGAATAAAAATGGGAAGGTAAAACAACAGTTGCAAGGAAGGAAAGAAAAAAGGAAATAAAACAACGATAAGAAAATGGGAAACTGAATATTGCTTTGAAAGTAAATTGGCAGCACTTCGTCTCTTCAATGCGGCCCCCTTTTTCTGGTACCAGCTACCTCCTTTTATAGATGGGATATTCAACGGTTTATTTCTTCGGGAAGTGGGAATGATATCAGAAAATATAGGAGTTAGTGGTCCACTCCTCTTTGGCATTTTCATCACTTGACATCACGTGCAGAAAACTGCATTTTAACTCCATGACGGTCGTCATGGACCTGTGACGGTCGTCATATCAGTAGAACTCGTTTTTGCTGCTTTTTGGCCTGATTTTCACCTGGTTTTCACCTGTAAATGCTTATATATATATGTTCATGGCAAGAAAACCTGTTGGTGATTTTGATCTCTCTGCTAGTTTGATTCTTTTTTCTTTGCACATATGTTTATTCTGCTATAAATCCGCAAGAGTTTCGTACCGTTGGGCTAAATGCTCGGGTGAGGAGCACCTAACTTAGAAGGGACATATCTCTATATTCATGCTATATGCCTTTTCTTTTCTTTCAAGATTATTGAATTCTTACTAGAGATCATACACTTATTTGCATCGGCTTCTTGCTTAGAAGTGTTTAGGATGGTGCTGACTGCTCGTATAAACTACTGGGGGCTCCGTTCGAGTCGAAACTTGAGGCTTTGGTACGAGTAAGTAGTGAGACTGACTCGCATAAACCAGAGGTCTAAGGTGTCATGGCGTAGAAGCTTTGTTAAAATTTTCTTCTCTGAAATTCCAACTTGGTAAAGTTTAGGCGTATCGCGTGATGCTTTGGAGAGGATAAAAGTTTCTTTGTATATGTCAGATGAAGCGCGGGGAGTTCATGTAACGGAGATATATATATATATATATATATATATATATATATATATATATATATATATATATATATATATATATATATATATATATATATATATATATATATATATATATATATAAGAGCTTATTTGCCGAAAATTAAAATTACTTTAAATTGAAAATTCAAAAGAAAAAGTACAATAGGAAATGGGAGATAACAGGGAAAAGGGAAATGAAAAGGGAAATAACGGTCCGCTCCCACACTATCTCAATCAGTGTCCTCACTGATTTGAAAGAATGCGGAAGGGAGGAATACAAAGGAAATAAATAAAGAAAATAAAATGACAAAAATGAAAAATACTACTAGTCCCTTCCTCGTCCTCAATCTCTACCTCGACCTCTGGTTGGGCCGTCGTGTGCCGCGAGGTTCAGAGCTCCGGTGTGGAAGATGTAATCACGGAGGCCGTCGACTCGTACAGTGAGGTGTGTCATCTCATCGGCCATGCCGGAATGGAAATCTTGCATCATCTGCACAGATTGCCGAATTTGACCGGTTTGCTCTCTCTGCCATGCTTCGAATTCTTCAGCCCTTCTGTTCTACTGTTCCATCATAAGCATCATCTGGTTCTGCTGTTCGATGCAGCGGAGGAGGGCCTCGGATGTGTCATCAGTGGCAGGACGGCGGCGGCGGCGTGCGGAAGGGCCTTCTGCAGCAGGTGCTTGTGATGGCGCAGGCTGGTCGGCTCTGTCTAGCTCCTCTTGAACTTCGTCCCTGGGATCTTGGATATTATCCTATGTTGGGGCAGCAGGGGCAATGGTATCAAAGAGCCAGTTGGCTCTATCCTCCGGATGCATTCGGGTGCGTGAAGGCATGATGATACTCTGGATAGTGCGGCCTCGCACTACCAGATGGTATCTCCCATCTGCGCGGTCCTTGATGAGGTGGGAGGCGCGGCAGTGGTCAGTGTCTAGAAAGACAGGGGGTATCTGGCGGAGTGTCTGGAGGTGGTCGCCAAGGCCGAGGCCTATGGCAATGGATGTGATGATGCCACCAAAATAGAAAGGTTTTGAGCCACGGTTACAATTGGCTTGAATGTGAGCCAAGAGGAACGGGGCGGCGTTAACAGGTTCCGAAGTGAACACGCAACGGAGGAAAAACAGCTCCTTCGAGTTGACCTTGTGGTTACTGTCACGAGCGAATATGGTGTTGCTCAACACGCGGTGGAAGTAGCAGATAGTCGAGTTGTGGATATGAGTGGCGTTCAGAGTGTCCCAACTTTCTGGAGTGGTTCCGGTCAGATGGTTCCAAAGAGGGAAAGCTTCTTGGTAGAACTGATCGGATATGCGGCGGTGAGCATCGTCGCTGTGAGGTAACTGTAGAATGACGGCGATGCGGTCCTGGGGGACTTGATATTCGGTTCCGAACAAACGAAAGCAGGCGGCGCCGGTGAGTTGGTTGGTATCGCCGAGTGATGTTGCGTATGCGAAGGAGCTGAGAAACTCCAGTGTGGGTTGGTGCAGAGATGCCAAATTCCGGCTCTCTATAACATCCAAGTTACGCCATCCAGAATCCCGAGTTCCGTCAGAGAATCCAGGTGAGCATACCGGGTCGGCTGGAGCGACCGCTGATGGAATGCTAGGAAGTTGGTCTGCTGCCGTTCGCCGGCCTCGCCTTCTCGGAAAGTGATAGTGCTCAAATCGGGGTTTGCATGGTTTTGTCTGGCCATTTTGGTGAGAGAAGTGCAGAGGTTTGAGAATAGGAAGTTTCTGAGGATGGTGAGGTATGGGAATGCAGAGGTTAATATATAATAGTGGATTGGAAGTTGAAATGGTGGTGATTTAATGGGGGATTCGGAGGGTTTTTAGTGGGTTTTAAATGTGGGAAAATGGGGAATTAGGGGAGTGGAAGTGGAGAGGTGCGTGACCTCTGTTTTGACAGAATTGGGGTTTTATCTGCGTGACGACCGTCAGGGATGTGTGACGGTCGTAACACGCGTGACGACCGTCACAGCAGCAAATTCTGCAGAAATGCATAATTTCGCTTGTGGGGGCGTTTTAACAGTGGAAAATTTGATTTTTGCATTATGATAGACTGATTACAAAATAAGAAATAACAGGAAACATAATTAAGGGAGATACTGGAATGAAATGACAATAATATTGAATCAAAAATGAGTTTAAAGTAATACAATATCCAAAAAGGAACAATTGCAAAATGAAATAATGTGAAACAATGTGAAATGCAGTAAACTAAAATTAAAGAGAAAACTAAAATATCACTCCTTTGGTTTCTTCAAGTTGTTGACCTGCTGAATAACGTCATTAAATTGGTCGCTAACTACGTCCATGTAAGTAACGAAATCCATGTGAAGTTGCGTTAATTCATCTTTGATAGTGGTTATTTCCAGCTTGAGGTCGTCTACAGTTCTTAGAACAGTGTCCAACTTGTCTGTGTTTTGTTCAGGAGTGGGGTCAGGAAAGTTATGGTAGTTAGGAGGGGTCTCAGGATCTATCTCCACTTCGGACTCATAATCTTGGTAGTACAAATAGTCGTGTGCTTCTGAGATTTGGTCACTGTCATACATGTAAGCTTGGGGTGTGGAGTGAGGTGATGGGGGTCCCATAGGCTCGTCCAATTCATAAATCCAATTATCTCTGTTATGGATACTGGTTAGCTCATGGTTGGGCAATGTGAAAAGGTGGACAGGTTGATCAGCTATGAGGTATTCGTAGGCTCCTGGTCCTAAAGTACCTAAGATACGTTTGTTGAAGCAGAACTGGCTGTCCATTGATCTGAGGTTGCCGAAACGAACGGCTTTGTTCAGGTAATACCTCGGGCCAATTTCGTGGGCGATCATGGTGACTAGGCCTCCTATTAAAATGGGTGAGTGCGGTTCCTGATTGAGGCGTGTAAATGCCCTCATCATAAAAGGGACAGCATTTACAGGGCAGCCTTGTGAAGCACAGAGAAGGATGAATAACTCGTCCTTTGAGACTGTTGTAATGTTTTCCTCCTTCCCAAAGAGGGTATGGGCTAAAATCCTATGGAAATAGCGAAAGGCTGGATTGTGTATCTCGTTGTTGTGCATGTAATTCGGTTCTGGGTGATAGTTACCGGTGATGGAACCCCAGAATTAGTCTAACTTAAGATCAATATCCTCTTCAGTGGTGGTAAATACAAAAGGTCCGCTAGGGAAGCCTAGGATGTTAGCTAACGTGGTACGGTTGTGTGTTTGGTCTATTCCAAACATTCTAAAGGTTATCAGCTCTTTAGTGGATCCATATCCATGTTCAGGTAAGTAACTTAAGGAGCTAAGGAATTTGAACGTCAGTTCGCGGAAGGTAGCAAATCGGGTCTTTAGAGCAGTTTGCTCCCAACCTAATTGGTTAAATAAATACTGAATGATATCCTGGATTCCTAGCTTGTCCATGGTGGGTTCATCGTAGTACAGAGTCGAAGCAAAGCTTCTCTGAGTCAGTGCCTCAAATCTGGCCTTATGAGCTAGTCCTCTAAACACAACAGTCGTAACGTCGATGTCGGCCATACTCGTTAGTCGGATAAAAACGGGAGAAAAGTAGAACGACTTTAAAATCCTGGAAAAATCACATTCACTCAGATCATATTTTTAAGAAGCAAAGGGTGATAAAAGAAAAATAAAATAAATATTAGAAAATAAGAAAATAGAGATTTATAGAAATTATAAGTTAAAAGAAAAACATAGTTTTAATAAATTTAGAAGGGAAAAAATGGGGAAAATTGGGTTGCCTCCCAATCAGCGCTGTCTTTAACGTCAGAAGCCTGACGATAACTTGGATATAAGCTATTTGGAAAGCTCGAGCAATTTCATATTGCTCACGTGGTCGCTGTGTTCATTTTGATTATAATGTTTCAAACGCTGTCCGTTTACTATAAACGGTGCGTTGATTTGATTTTTGATTTCAACAGCTCCACTCTTAAGGACTTTGGTGACCTCAAAAGGTCCAGACCATCTAGATTTCAATTTTCCAGGGAAGAGTTTTAATCTGGAGTTGAATAGGAGCACGATGTCTCCCACACTGAATTGTTTCCGGATCGAACGTTTATCATGCCATTTCTTGGTTATTTCTTTGTAGATGCGTGCATTCTCGTACGCGTCTAATCTGAGCTCTTCCAATTCATGAAGGTTCAAGATTCGTTTCTCTCCTGCCGCAGTGTAGTTGAAGTTTAGTGTCTTAATAGCCCAGAAGGCTTTATGCTCTAATTCTACCGGCAGGTGACATGATTTTCTGTAGACTAGTTTAAATGGTGTGGTGCCTATTGGTGTCTTAAAGGCGGTCCTATAAGCCCATAAAGCTCCATTCAGCTTTGAGGACCAATCTTTCCTGGAGGTTGCGACAGTCTTTTCTAAAATTTGCTTTATTTCTCTGTTCGAAACCTCCACTTGTCCACTAGTTTGCGGATGATACGGTGTGGCTACGCGGTGTTTGACTCCGTATTTGGAGAGGAGTTTGTCAAACATTCGCGATATGAAGTGTGAACCATCGTCACTAATGACGAGTCTGGGCACACCGAATCTAGGAAAGATTGTGTTTTTAAAGAGTTTAACGACTACTCGCGTGTCATTTGTTAGAGCGGTAACGGCCTCTATCCATTTCGATACATAGTCGACAGCGACGAGTATATATTTATTTCCAAAAGAAGATGGGAAAGATCCCATGAAGTCGATTCCCCAGACGTCAAAGATTTCTACTTCTAAAATTCCTTTCTGAGGCATTTCATCGCGTCGTGAGATGTTGCCAGTGCGTTGGCACCGGTCGCATTTTAGTACAGCGATACGTACATCCTTCCAGAGACTGGGCCAAAATAGGCTAGATTGTAGAATTTTAGCGCACGTCTTTGAGGTGCTAGCATAACCACCATAAGGTGTTGAATGGCATTGGGAGATGATTTCTTCTATTTCTTCCTCTGGGACACAGCGACGGTATAAGTTGTCGGCGCCTCGTTTGAAGAGTAGAGGTTTGTCCCAGTAGTAATGCTTTAAGTCGTGGAAGAATTTCTTCTTTTGTTGATAAGTCAGGTCCAGTGGAAGCACGCCTGCAGCCAAGTAATTAACGATGTCGGAAAACCACGGCAAAGTGGTTTGGGCATAGACAGCTTCCACGGCTTTTTCCAGTTCCGGTTCTTCAGAAGTTGAGTTGGACATATCGCTTTCCAATTTGGCTAGCAGACGTTCGTAGGGAAAATCGTCATTGATAGGCACTGGTTCCTGTTTAATGCCCTCTATACGGGATAAGTGATTTGCAACTACGTTCTCGGTCCCCTTCTTATCTTTAATTTCTAAGTCGAACTCTTGTAATAATAGGATCCATCTCAATAATCTGGGTTTGGCGTCCTTTTTGCTTATTAGGTACCTAATGGCAGCATGATCTGTGTATATGATTATTTTGGCTCCTACCAAGTAGGAACGGAATTTGTCAAGAGCAAACACGACTGCTAGAAGTTCCTTTTCCGTTGTGGCGTAGTTCATTTGGGCAGGGTCTAATGTTCTACTGGCGTAATAGATAGCGTGAAGCTTCTTGTCTTTCCTTTGTCCTAGAACTGCGCCTACAGCGTAATCACTCGCATCGCACATGATTTCGAATGGTAGTCGCCAATCTGGGGGTTGCATGATTGGTGCGGTGATAAGTGCTGACTTTAGAGTTTCGAATGCCTCTAAGCATTCTTTATCAAAGATGAACTCGGCAACTTTCATTAATAAACCTGTAAGAGGTTTTGTGATTTTCGAGAAATCCTTTATGAATCTTCGGTAGAATCCAGCGTGTCCTAAGAAGCTTCGTATTTCTCGTACGTTTTTCGGAGGTTGGAGATCCTTTATGATCTCTATTTTGGCTTTGTCAACTTCGATCCCCTTTTCAGATATGACGTGTCCTAAAACGATGCCTTGTCAGACCATGAAATGACATTTTTCCCAATTAAGGACAAGGTTCACTTTAGCGCATCTTTTGAGTACCATTTCTAAATTTGACAAGCAGTTTTCAAAACTTTTTCCGCATACAGATAAGTCATCCATGAACACTTCCATGATGTCGTCTATGTAATCTGCAAAGATTGTCATCATGCATCTCTGAAAGGTTGCTGGAGCATTGCACAGTCCGAACGACATTCGGCGATAAGCAAAAGTACCGTAGGGACAGGTGAATGTTGTCTTTTCCTGGTCATCAGGGTGAATAGGAATTTGAAAGAATCCCGAATAACCATCTAGATAGCAGAAGTACGAATGTTTCGCTAGTCTTTCCAACATTTGGTCTATGAAAGGTAAAGGGAAGTGATCTTTCCGAGTTGCCTTGTTCAGTTTTCTGTAATCGATACACATCCTGTTTCCGGTCACAACTCTTTGGGTTATCGATTCACCTTTCGCATTCTTCACTACAGTAACGCCTCCTTTCTTGGGTACTACGTGTACTGGGTTGACCCATTGGCTATCGGAGATCGGGTATATGATTCCTGCGTCTAGTAACTTTTTCACCTCGCCTTTGACTATAGTGCTTAGGATCGGGTTTATCCTCCTCTGATGTTCTCTTGAAGTTTTGCAGTCTTCCTCCAGCATGATACGATGCATATAGATGGAGGGACTTATGCCTTTTAGATCGCTTATATTATAGCCTAACGCAGTTGGGTATTTCCTTAGGACTTCTAATAGTTGCTCAGTTTCTAACTGTCCTAAATTAGCGTTGACTATTACTGGTCTTTTGAATTCTGTATCTAGGAATTCATACCTGAGGGTTTTAGGTAACTCTTTAAGTTCTAAAACTGGGTTTTTCGGACCTGGCATGTGATTTGGAGTTAGTGCTAAGATCTCGCTCATACTATCATCTTTGTACGGTGCACGCCAGTTGTCGTCTTCATGAATAGCAGGGATCTGGATTTTCATGATTTCAGAATATGTAGTTTCCTCCTTCTCTAATTCTCGTATGCATTCGTCAATGACATCTACTATATAGCATGTGTCATTTATAGCTGGTGCCTTCAAGAACTTAGTAAGGATGAACTCTATCTTTTCTTCTCCTACTTCGAATGTTAGCCTTCCTTTCTTTACGTCTATGATAGCTCCGGCTGTAGCTAGGAACGATCTTCCTAGAATAATTGGGGTAACAGAGTCCTCTTTGATGTCCATGATTATGAAGTCGGTTGGGATATAGAATTGGCCTATGCGTACTGGAACGTTTTCCAGTACACAGACGGGATATTTGACTGATCGGTCAGCTAATTGTATGGACATTTTAGTTGGTCTTAGTTCTCCCATATTCATCTTTTTGCATATAGATAAAGGCATTACACTTATACTGGCTCCTAGATCGCATAGAGCTTTGTCTATAACGAACTTTCCTATGACGCAAGGTATGGAGAAGCTACCTGGGTCTTTTAGTTTAGGAGGCATGTTGTTTTGAATGATTGCGCTACATTCGGCAGTGAGTGCCACTGTCTCGTTATCCTCTATTTTCCTTTTATTAGACAAGATTTCTTTAAGAAACTTAGCGTATGACGGCATTTGAGTTATCGCTTCTGTGAACGGGATAGTGATGTTTAGTTGTTTCAGAAGTTCAACAAATTTCTTAAATTGTCCTGAAGTTTTGGAGTTTAGTAATCTTTGAGGATAAGGGATAGGTGGTTTATATGGCGCTGGAGGCACATATGAGTTTTCATTTTTGGCGGCCTTTTGCTCGTCACATTCCTTCTTTTCTGTTTCAGACTCCTTTTCGGTTGGTTTATCAGATTTCTGATGCATTACTAAATCTTCATTCCTAGGATCTGTTGGGCCTTCCAATTCTTTTCCACTTCTCAATATAACAGCGTTTGCGTGACCTTTCGGATTAGGTTCGGGCTAGCTTGGAAATGTTCCAGCTGGGGCAGCTGCAGAGGCTTGTTGTTGAGCCACTTGTGATATCTGCGTTTCGAGCATTTTATTGTGGGTGGCTAAAGCGTCTACTTTTCCGGTCAACTGTTTAATCTGCTCGCTAGTGTGTATGTTTTGATTCAGGAATTCTTTGTTTGTTTGAGCTTGAGTAGCTATGAATTTTTCCATCATCAATTCGAGGTTTGATTTCCTAGGGGCAGTCTGGGCAGTAGCGGCTAGTTTCTGATATCCTGGCGGAGCAGCGGGTGCTTGCAAGGTATTATCGTTCTTGTAGGAAAAATTTGGGTGGTTCCTCCATCCTGGGTTGTAAGTGTTCGCGTAAGGATTTCCTTGAGCGTAATTTACTTGATCTGGTGGGACTCCGGCCAACAATGGGCACTCAGGCGCATTATGAGTGGCGATTCCGCATAACTCGCAGTTTGGAGTTACAGCAGCTACGGTTGCAGTTGGGTTAACGGTCAGACTATCGATTTTCTGTGCTAGAGCATCTACTTTAGCGTTGAACTTTTCAAGGCTGCTGATCTCGTACATCCCACCTTTCGCTGTGGGTTTCTCTGCTGGAGTTCGTTCGCCTCCCCATTGGCAGTGGTTCTGAGACATGTTTTTGATTAGTTGATAGGCTTCGTTGTATGGGTTATCCATAAGTGCACCGCCCGCGGCGGCGTCTACCGTTAATCTGGTGTTATACAGAATCCCATTGTAGAAAGTATGGATCATCACCCAGTCTTCTAGACCGTGGTGAGGACATGCTCTCATCATATCTTTGAACCTTTCCCACGCTTCGTAGAGAGATTCAGTATCTTTTTGTCGAAATTCGTTGATTTGAGCTCTAAGCATAGCAGTTTTGCTTGGCGGAAAGTATCTCGCTAAGAAAATGTTCTTCAACTGTTCCCACGTCGTAACGGAGTTGGATGGTAAGGATTGTAACCATGTCCAAGCTCTATCTCTAAGAGAGAAAGGAAAAAGACGAAGTCTTATTGCGTTTGGAGTTACTCCATTTGCCTTCACTGTGTCTGCGTATTGCACAAACTTCGTTAAGTGTTCGTTTGGATCCTCAGTTGCATTTCCTGAGAATTGATTTTGTTGTACAGCTGACAGCAATGACGGTTTTAGTTCGAAATCAGTTCGATTGATAGCTAGGGCAGCAATGCTACTTCGAGGTTCCATCTGAGAGGGTGTAGCGTAGTCCTTCAGCGGTTTGTTCTGAGGTCCTTCAGCCATCTTTGCTTCTTCAACAGGAGGATGAGCTAGAAGATCAGGAATATTGTGCCTTCGTTGATATTCGATGATGCGCCTTCTTAATGTAAGAAGCGCTCTAGTTCGGCGATTGTAGGTTGTAAGATGTCACCTTGTGAGCGAGTACTTGGTGTCATACCCTAAATTTGTCCTACCCTTTTTTGTAAATATTTTCGCATCTTTTTGTTTCATGCCATTCAGACGCATGTTCGCTCGCAATTGGTCGATTTTTAGAAATTTATCTTTATGACCAATTAAGGCGTGACACGTGGCCTAAAGGTTTTGTGTTTTTTTGTTCCTTTATTTTAATTTCCCAACCTTTTTTAATTATTTCTCATATTAATGAATATATTTTGTATATATATTTGTTTTGTTTGATAATAATACTAAATAGCAATTAAAATTGCTTTTTATTAATTATTTTGTATTTTGTAGATATTATTAATATTTAATTGTCTTGTTAACATTTACTTTTTAATTAGTCATATTAATTAATATTGCAACCATTAGATTACATTATTGTATTGGTTTATTATTGATTAATTGATTAATTGTTGAAAAAAGAAAAAAAAGGTAGAAGAGTTGGATTTGAATTGGCCCACGTTTTGGCCCATGGTGATTGCAAGAAAATGTTAGGGTACTCAGATGTATAAAGAGGGAAGAGTAGAAACCCTAAGAAGACACTGTTCACCATCTAACGGCGCCCCCTTTTGAAGAACCCTAGTCTTCGAAGACTGTTCATCTTCCCCTCGCGAAAAAACGCCGCTGACCCCAATCCTAGAAAACCCTAATGGTAGCTAATTCACCGTTTCCTTCCTCCCTTAAACTGTTCCTCTTCACGAAACCCCTACCATGATTCTCTTCTTCTTCGTATGACCGTCTCCATTTACAAGTTTCAATCACAAATCCTTCACCGCCACCATCATAAAAACCTCAACCCCGCCGCAATAACCTCATCAACAACAACGGCGCCCATTCGGTGATGTCATTTTTATCGGGTCTAATCACAGCTAAAGCAGGAGCTTTCATTTGTTTTTTTAGCTTCAAATTCGTAATGGCGACGATGTTTTCTTGTACAGGTTCAACGACAAAGCATGTTTGGTGGTTCTTAACTTTGTCTTTAGACACTTGACTTTATCTTTTTTCGTTTTCAATTTGTGTACTGGTGTCCTTCTATTTCTGTATTGGTTTCCCTTTTGTTTGATTGTGTTCATCGCAAATAGGATATGGTAGAAGCAGATACAGGGATAACGTCATTTTTCGAAGAGTTCTGTCTTTATCTGTGATTTGGTTGTTATACAGGTGTGAAGGTTTATGATTCCAGAATATCTTGTTTGAGATTATTTGGGAAGTACGATTTGTTTTGGATTAAAAGTTGCCGTATTCGTCGGATTTTGTTTTGGAAAACAAAAGATTGTGATTTTGTGATTATGTTTGATTCAAATCCATAATATGTTTCCAATTTCAAATTAATCTGTCCGGTTGTATTCGATTTTGTTAAGTTAGTTTCTATTTCTAGCCAAACCAAGAGTGTTAATTGAGATTCTGTTATATTTGCATCTTTCAACCATCGCGGCAGTTGTTGGTGAAGCCCGTGAGATTATCTTTTTTCTATTTGGACTGATGTCTGTTGTAGGCCATTGTGTAGGCTTGGACTGCTCCCTTTAATTTTAATTTCTTTTGCTTCTCGTACTGTTCGTTTGTATTTCTGTGCAGGCTGCGACCACCGAGCAAGGATCAAAGCTGCATCTTAGCCGTGATAACATCACATCCAAAGCGTTTCTCACAACTGACAGTGAAGCAGAACCTATGATGGCGACAAAGACGAAAAGCTCCGACACTACCGTGCCATCCAGTTCTTCCTCAAAAAATGCGACTCATTTTGCAGCTTGAATTTCACGACAATAATGACGAACGAGTAGCAGCTACGGGGTGACCTTGCGACAACAGTGTGTCGGCGGGACTCAAAGCATCAAACAACTTTTTTCCAATGGGGGGGTTTTCTTTCTTTTCTATTTGGCTGGATGTTGATTTTGTGCAGGTTGTGGCATCGCCGAATCACCGATTATGCAGCAAGAGCCTGGAGCATAGGCTCCACCACTTTCCATTTCCAACAATGGGCAACAGCATGACCACAACACAGGCTTTAGTCCGCATCGGTACTTCCAAGCAACGAAAAAATTCGACATTTCGCAGCTTATTACGTCTCGATCTTACGGTCCAACTCTGTCATCTACGACGTCTCCAACGATAGAATAAAGCAACATTGACATCTTGCGCAGCTCAGACTTATATTAGACGACATTTCGTTTCATGGCAGCAATTTTGCGATGGTGGTGACAAATATGTCGGCAGCTCAGAGTCCCAGTAGCATTCCAAGTGGGTAACAATTCAAATAAACTATGTTTCACACACTTTGTTTTAATGTTATTTTGTTTCTTTATGTGATAAGTTTAGTTGTGGTACACATAGTAGTTTGTATAGATGTTCTACTGCTGATATTTTTAGTAAAGGTAAAAAACTGCAATTGTTGCATGCTGTTGATTTACGGGAGTTTTCATTTGTTGATTGCAATCAAATATTGGGGATTGGTACTTTGAGGGTGAACATATATATCAGGAGTTTGATCCGAAGCTTCATCATCACCTTGAGTATTTAAATGGAGAAGAACATCTCTTTGCATTTCGCATGCTATTGGTTTTTTTTTTCCGAAAAAGAATTTTCTTTTGTAGACACTTTGTATCTTTAAGAATTAATGTGGGGCATGGAATACAACTCGAATATATTCTCTAGATATGAGGACCCAGAGCGTGATAAAACAAAGGGGGTGACACCTGCAGCAAATGACAAAGTTTTAATGTAGTTCTATGCTAAGAAGATATTTAGTTTCAAAACTTGTTCAAGCAATGACAACTCGAGCAAACGGTGACTCATGTTTTGGCTTAATGAGGTTAAGTTTTAAAGGTAGATTGGTGGATTAACTTGAATTTCTTTTGGATTAATTTTGCTAATTATATTTTAGTTAACTTAATTATTCAAGATTAGTTGGATAATTTAGATAATTAAATTTAATTAGCCCAATTAATTGATTATTTAACTTTATTAATCATTTTTAATTAATTTAATTATTTGATTCAATCGAATAATTTTAATAATTGATTCGGATTAATATAATTAAATGATTTATTAAACTTGGATCTATTTGATTTTGTTGGATAAAGTTGGATTAGGACCAAGAGATTCTAAAAAGTCGATTCGCTCTATTTCATTCCTATTCGCTAACAAGGTACCCCTCTCCCTCCAAATGTAATATTTATTTTCTTACTTATGCATTAATGCCTCAAAATCATTCTTTAAAATTAAATTCTCGATTTATCGAGCCCTTTTCACCCATATAAGTCGAGTGCTTTCAAAGTCTCGCCATCGACCTTTGATCACCATACACAATATTTTAAAGCTTAATCCTGGGCTTCCTTATAGTGACACCTATTTGATCAATTACTTCTAGTTGGTCACTTAGAAGACTAGCTCACTTTGCTAGTGCACACGCTTAAAATTTAAATTCAAACCTCGACTCACCTCGAGTACTTTTTCAAAGAAAATTAAATCTTTGAAGTCTAGCACTTCTTGGATTTTTGGACGATTATTATTGAGGTGTACACCTTAAATAATGTGTCATTCGACTTTTCGTTTTAGCTTTCTCTTTTGGACAAAGATATGTCATAGGAATCTAGCATTCTATGTGATGTTTCTGTTGTTCATCCAAACATTTTCCAAATGAAAAAGGTGTCGTCAAGATCTAGCATCTCGATAATACCCCGATTATTTAGTTGTGGGGCCGACGTCTCATTTATTAAATAATCGATATTTTCAAACTCAATCTCGCGTTCTCACTTCTCACACGTTCACAAATTATTTTCATACCCCATTTCGCTTTAAATCTTTTTTTAAAATATTTTTCTCGATCAAATCCCGAAAGAAAGAGGCACTTGGAGTCTAGCATTCCTTGTGTCTTCGAGTGAATAATTCTTGAAGCACGCCTTTGAGTTGTTATTCACTCAACCTTTCGAATTCAATCTTTTTTACATTCTCCTAAGTCGAACGCTCATCCGCATTCGTAACCCATTTCTTTCACAACTCCTCGTGGTTTCGATATTAGGAGAACCCTCAGGGACTAATATCGTTTCTCACCATCCTAACCCTTGACACGTCGTCAAGTCGGTTCCATCTTCAATAAAATCCTCGACACGTCGTCGAACTACTTCCAAAACAACTTCCTTGTGGCCTCGCATGCCATCTTTCGATTCGATCCTTTCACAAACATTTCCGAAACTTACGAAAGAGGGATATTCTCAGAATCTAGCATTCTTTGGATATTCGAATGAGTAACTCTCGAGGCGCGCCCTCGAGTTGTTATTAATTTATTCTTTCGATTTCAAAACATCCAACTCTTTATCTTCAATGTATTCAGTCAATTCCCGAAAGAACTGAGTTCTTGGAGTCTCGCATTCCTTGGATTCTTGAGTGGCAAGCTCTTGAGACGCGCTCTTGGGTTGCTTGTCAGTCACCCTTTCGTCTCCTTCTCAAAACTTTCAACCCATTCAAACCTCATCATTTCGTGGTTGTTACCACGAACTACGATTGCTCTGATTCTTCATTCTCTTCCGAATGTAAGATACGTAGGCACAAGATTGCGATGATCTTGGCGAGCACATTTCCCATTTTCTCCCCTTATTCCACACTTCTACCTTTCTCCACACAATCCCATCCATCTTCCGTTTTCCACCCCATCCTTTCCCGTAGTCGAACTACGACGCTCTGATTTCTCATTCTCGTCCGAATGAGCATACGTAGGCACAAGGGCCCCAATCCTTGGCGAGCACCCTATCTTCTAACCACCCATCTCTCCTTTGCGTCTTTAACCTTTTATCGTACCAATTCTACCTTTAACAACGAGAAGAAAACAAGTAAACCTAAAACAACACTCTCCACAATTACCTTAAGAGGTTCTCGTCGAGTACGACGGACGTGAGGGGTGCTAATACCTTCCCCTCACGTAACCGACTCCCGAACCCGGAACTTGGTTGCGACAGCCCTGTTCCTATTCCTTTCGTTTTAAGAGGTTTTCTCGATATTTTCCTCTCCCGTTTATTCGGGAAAAATAAAGTTCGGTGGCGACTCTGTCGAACCGCATTTCCGCGCCTTTCGCGCGAGGGTCGTATTCTCGAATGTGATTTTTCGAGGTGCGACACTTGGCATACAATCGAAGAACGAGTAGAGGGAGAGAGAATAGTTAACCTAGTCTATACTGTGTTGTTGCACCCCAAAATTTGACCAACATTTATTTAACCATCAAGAGTTATATGAGGCTTTGAAGCTAGCCAAGAAGTTGATTCAAGTGTTCAAAGGTTGATACCTTCATCGGAAATTTCAAGAGATCCTCAGAAGAATTGGTTGAAACCAGAGTTGTGTGCCTCATAACTTGAGAGTTGGGGGAGCTCCTCAGATGATGCTGAGACTTTGAGAATGAACTTGAAGCTTTGAGAAAGTTTATGAGATGTCTTGAAAGCCATCATGAAGCCCAGAGAGGTCATTATGCAAGAATTCAGAAGATTCAACCATGAGTGGTAGAATTAGGGTTTTGACTGGGTCAACCCTAGGTCAGCTGATGTTTTGGAGAGGGTTGAGACCTAATCCAAGAGCTATGAGATCATGGAATGATGTATGGAGATGTTATAAGGATGATTCCTAGACCAACTCATCATGATTGAGGAGTTTGAGAAGTTTTAAGCTAGGGTTTCTAAGGATTGACAGTGTAAAATCCCCTAGTTTGATCCCTATCTTCCAGGCAGTTTTAGCTCAAGATGTGATTGTTATCTCATCTTCCCCACAACATGAATGTTGTAGAGCTTGTTCTTAGATTTAATTTGAGTGGTAGAAGTCCTTGATAGGATTTGCAGAGCTCAAGTTATGGTTTTGACAAATTACAGGTCATCTGAAGTATGTGAATCTGGGTCCTTGAAAGTCACCCAACTTGCAGACAACTTTTGCCCTAGTAGGATGATTCCTATGATCTCTTGGTCAACATGAATGTTTAAGAGCATCTTCTTAGATTTCTAGAGAGTACTATAAGTCCTTGATAGGATTTGTAGAACTCAACCTATGGCTTTGACAAGCCAAGGGTATTTTGGTCATTTGGTGATTATAGGTCATTTTAAGCAAATGCCATATCTCCAATTTCCAAGCCTCAAATGAAAAAACTCAAAACATCAAAGTTGTTCAAAATGACATTTTAAGCCTAGAAAAGTGGTCATGACATGTTGGAAGAACTTGTAGCAAGAATTGACAAGAATGGGTGAAAATGACCTAAAAATGGCATATAAGTTAAATAAGTTCAAATTGGAAAATGGTTTGAGAGATCTACAAATCCAAAATAGGTCATGTAATATGTCATTTTGAATCTAAACAACATTTTGGAAACAATGGTTTAGGCACAATTTTGATTTGAGGCCTAGAAATTGGACTTGCTTTGTAATGTTGTTACTTGCATATTAAGGCAACTTTGGAAAACTTCACACAAGGCAAGGAAATGCTTGTTTTTTGCACATACCATCTCAATATCTCTTGTAAGGAGATTTTAACACCAATTCAAGGAGCTTAACACATGAGATGAGATAATACAACATGTCACCAAGTGAGAAATTCCAAGGCATTCTAGTCTCTTTTAGGAGCTTCTAGATTGTTCTATTGATTTCTATATAATGAGTGGATCATGATGAAGTGAGAGGTTAGAAAAAATTCAGTGGAGAGAGTGGAATTCAAGGTTGCCTTCAAGAACAAGCAAGACTCGTGTGGATCGTTGCAAGCCTCTTCCACCACAACTCTTGCAAACAGAAACATCTACACCATTAGAGGGTCATTTTGAAGCAAGATCGAGCTCTGAAACCATCCCTACATACCTCTGCCATAGACACTTGACAGGTTCGTGATTCTTTTCATACCTCTCTATTTATGTGCATTTACCTAGATTCTTAGGTGTAGAATGGTTAGGTTTTACTAGGTGATTAATTCCTGAAGATTAGAGGAAGTTTCATGAGGATTCATGGCAGGTCATGATTTCTTTAAAGTTCAAGAATGAGTTGTAGGTTGAGTTTTAATACACGTATTATAGCTTAATATGATCAGGATAATATAATGAACAAGATAGCACCATTAGAATTAAGTTTCATAAAGTTTGATCTCAGAGTAAAAAGGTTGGAACCAAGGTACTCGTGCTCACTGTTTGGAAGATCTAGGAAGTTTTAAGTCAAACCAAGATCATGGCTGGATTCCTGGCAATTAGTAGATCAATTTAGGTCTTCGGAGTTTTCATTTTCATTGAGAAAGGAGAGAGCACGATGGACTGGAAGTTTCATGCATGGAGTATGAAATTCTGAAACCCTAATATTCATTTGGGGAAGATAACTCATCAGCCGTTGGATCCTTTTAATTTACTTGACTTGTTAGACTAATCCTGCGGCCAGATTTTAAAGTTCAAAACGGAGGGAAAGACCAAAGGTGAAACGCAGTGTTTCACTAAAGCTGCAACCTTGGGCCTCAGCTGAACGTGCTATCCAAACCCCCCGTGAAGCCCATTTCAAGATAACACTTAAATCTGTTGCTAAATGCACCACGCGCGTATCCTTTTTCTTTTTAATTTTTAATTCAATTTCTGGTTGCATGTGGGCCTAATACATTTGATATTCACACCACCATCTCCTGGCCCATCCAACAAAACAACTGAGCGCATTAATTTTGACACCCCCCCTTTCCTTTTAATTCTTTGATTTTATTTTCTTTAATTTTCTTGCATCTTTAAAAAATCATATAAAATCAGAAAATTGATATTTTTCATTTCTTGTTTTTGCATTAGGTTCATATTTCTGTCTAGAAAATTAGTAGATAATAAAATTCCATTTTATTTTTATTTTTATATTTTTAGTATATTTTTCATTTAAATAGCTTTTTTAGATGATTTAGTTGATACCCCATTTTGTTGATTTTAGTTCAATTAGCTCCCCTTAGATTTAGGGTCCATTCTTTTTAGGGTGATTAACTTAGGACTTTAGCTTCCTCATAGGATTTGATTCATAATTTTAGGATTAATTTTTTAGATGCTTTGATTAGGTGAGATTAGAGTGATTAAAATTAGGGTTTAGGTTTAACATAGGTGAAGTAAATCATTTTCTTTTAGGAGTTTTAGCTTGATTTTTGGGTATGGGACTATAGGGATACTATGGGTAAGTATAATAGACCCTTGTGAATAAACATTAAATTTTTCCCCCCTTGTTTTAGTATGTTTAGGGTACTTTCTGAGTTGCTTGGTTGTGTGGTATGCCTTTGTGATGATTGTCTGCTTGTGGGTTTCATTTGGGAGATTGCTTTGGGGCTTGGCTTGTTTTGAAGAACTTGCAAGGATGCATGGATTGAAGACCTAGTCTAGGAGCTTGTTCTCTTTCTGTGAGGTTTGAGATCCTGAAGTTTGAAGGGAATTCATGGTACTTTCTTGAGGAAGGCACCATGGATGTCTTTCATTCTTTCTTCTCACCTCTTTCCCAAGTATCCAATGATGTTGGAGCCTTCATGTGAGTTTAGTTTCTCCTGAGGAGGAATGTAAACTGATCACAGTTGTTGAGCCACATGGGATATGATTCCTAAGTGGAAGTCTCCTAGTACTTTCCTGAGGAAGGCACTATGGGTCTGTTCACTTAGTTCCCTTAGTTCATGTAGGATTTCTCAAGTATCCAATGATGTCGGAGCCTTCATGTGAGTTTAGTTTCTCCTGAGGAGGAATGTAAACTGATCACAGTTGTTGAGCCACATGGGATATGATTCCTAAGTGGGAGCCCCCTAATACTTTCCTGAGGAAGGCACTATGGTCTGTTCACTTAGTTCCCTTAGTTCATGTAGGATTTCTCAAGTATCCAATGATGTTGGAGTCTTCATGTGAGTTTAGTTTCTCCTGAGGAGGAATGTAAACCAATCACAGTTGTTGAGCCACATGGGATATGATTCCTGAGTATAAGCCTCCTAGTGCTTTCCTGAGGAAGGCACTATGAGTCTTCCTACTTAGCTCCCTTTCTTTGGTAAGCTTGTTTTGAAGCTTGAAGACTGGGATTGATTTCTCTTGTGTAGGGTTTTGCTTTAGGGCTTTGCTTAGAGATTTGATTAGGGTTTTGTTTTAGGGCTAGGATTAGGGAGAGATTAGATGTAGATAATTTCTTTCTCAAGCATGGATGGCATTTCATCTCTTTTATCTGTATGATTGCAGTTTACTGTTTATTGCTTGATAGCATGTTGTTTATTTTTCAGTATGATTACTGTTACTTCATGACTGGCTTGAGGTTGAGATGAGCTTGTGGAGGCTGAAGCCCCACACACATTTCCTCCCTCACTTGCATTGCATGCATTTTACTGTTAAAGCTGATGCTTTGTCTGTTTTGGTGTATCATTGACATGATCCCTTAGGACTCTCATTTCCTTTGATAAGGATTTGATGATAGACTTTTAGGTTGAAACCTATGCATGACAAGATCTAGGAGTTCCCTGTTGAAACCTCAACCATAGGATGAATCCATGGCATGATAACAGTAGGACTTGATAGTCTCCCTCCTAGTTGGGCCTGTTCTCTTCTCATCTCAAAACAGTTTAAGATACAGTAATCATGAATGGTTTCTTTCGTACGTTACGAGCCTTAAGCTATCTGAGAAAGGATTGTGGGAGAGTTTCTTTTCCATAGTCTGGATGTCAGTATGGTACCCTTTGGGTGACATGCGACACATCCACTCTCAGGTTATAGTCTCTAGTGCGGTTGAAATCGCAAACACAATAAAAAACATTTCTTTCAAAACAGGAAATAAACTGTAGTTTCCCGAACTACGTGAGCTCTGATCTCTCATGCCTGTTGAGAGTACGTAGGCACAAGATGGCGATGTCTTGGCGAGCTACCTTCCCCCACAATCCTTCGTAGGCCGAACTACGTTGACTCTGATTTCTCATTCTTTGATGAGAATACGTAGGCATAAAGTGCGACGCTTTGCCGAGTCATTTTTCTTTTCTTTTTCATCCAGCCTTGATAGGTAGATAGAATAAAACCAACCCGCCCAAGTAAACAAGCAAGCGTGGATCCCGTCGAGTACGACGGACGTGAGGGGTGCTAATACCTTCCCCTTGCGTAACCGACTCCCGAACCCAGACAATGGTTGCGATGACCTTGTCTTACCCTTATTCGTTAGGATTTTCCGATCGTTTCCTTTCCCGCTATGAGGGATAAATAACGAAAGGTGGCGACTCTTCTGTCATGTCGGCACCTTATTTTCGCGCAAGCGAAAGCTGGCGACTCTGCTGGGGAAAGAATCCGGAATCTCTGGTTCCCTGGTTCCCTATGCGAGTCAATCCTACCGCTTGTCTGTTTACTTGTTGGGTTGCGTTTATTTATCGCATTTTTACTTCTCGCACTTTATTTCCCGCATTTTATTTTCAGTATAATATGATTATTTGTGCTGTTGTGGGAGAGGGAGGTTACTATGAGTGAGAAGCCGGACCTGGGCTTGAGTATGCACCTAGACATAGTTGCGGAGAGTAATAGACGGACCTGTCTGCTGAGCAGGCACAGTTCCCTACGAAATCTGCGCTCAGACGAGGTTCTCGCCGAGGTGCTCCTTTCCGGTCCTGAGGATCTAAGGGGAGCCCAGACGTGAGGATTGTCGACTCTGGGGACCGATCATTTGGAAGTCAGCTAAGTGAGGCCTCTTCATGACTTGATGATGCCACTCCTTCTGGGAATCGTATCGTCACTCATGAAAGTCTGTGACGCTGATGACCGCATAGGATGCCGTACCTTTGTCCGTGGATTAGGTCCATACCTGTGAGTGGGATTGGGTTTATTGCAGGAAACTTCGACCTTCAGACTACCTGGTTTTCTTGACAGTGGATCAGTTATGTTGGTACCAGGGTTCTCAGTTGCAGATTTGTCTGTTCTTGATAGAGCAGGTTTTGATCAGAGTATTGTCATTAGTGGTTTGTTCTGGATAGAGCAGATTTTTGATTTGGGGTCTGAAGACTTCATCAGCAGATGGTTCTTGATCATACATCTGGGGTCCTTATTATCAGGCATTTGCTCTCGACAGAGCAGAATTTTGATCTTATGTATATGGTCCTATCAGAAGGTCGTTCTTAGCAGATCAGATTAGTGGTATTACACCGGGTTTTTTTTTCTCATCAGTGATTGTTGATACAAAATCTCCACAACAGCAGCTACCTGGATATATTATTGCATGACTGCATTTTTGCATTAGTTCGCATGTTCATGTTTGCATTCCATTAGCATGTGTCTGTGCTGCAGGCGCATTTCGTACCCTGATTCTGGTGTCCCGAGCAATATGAGATATTTTCTTCCATGAATGGATCTAGTCTTATCACTGCATTGACACTATGTTGGCACGTTGACACCAGAATTAGGGGTGATCTCCTAAACGTACAGACACCCATGGCATTAGCATAATTCATCTTGCATGACGGAAGTCGGGGCTTGTCTTCTAACCCTTGTGTTTGCAGGTTTGAGCCAGAATCAAGCAACTCAGACTAATGGAGCAGGTACAAGCTGAGTTGGGGAAAATCCAAAGCCAGTTGGGGCAGGTCATGAATGACATACAGGCAGTGCGCCTGGACCAGCAAGTACTCAGAGAAGAGAATCAGTAGCTGCAGAATCAGTTGAGCTTCCTCATGGGAGTGGTGAGAAGTATGCTAAAAAAGGAGAGTGATCGAGCACCCGAGGTGGAGACCAAATTGCTTCCTCCATTGCCGTCAGTGCCACCTGTGCTGAAGCCAAGTGGACTTCGTAGATCCTCTATGCAGCATGAAGCTCGAGGCCTGTCTCGTCAGCAGCCGCGCCAGGCATCTCAGAATAACCCTGAAGGTCATAATCAAAAGAAGAAGCTACTTGATAGAGTTGTGGACCCAATACCTGTGAGTTATGCCCAGCTGTTGCCACTGTTGGTTCAGAACCGTGTTCTCAAGCTTCGGACTTTGGATCCACCGGATGACGTGTCACCAGACGTTGATCTCAGCACACATTATGATTTCCACTCAGGAGCACTGGGGCACCATGTTGAAACATGTAAGGCTCTCAAGAATAAGATTCAAGACCTTATTGACTCAAGGACAATTAGGCTTGTGCCGGGCGGCATGAGAGCATCGGGAAAGTTCATCCTGTACCCTGCAGAAGAGGTGAATGATTCCACTCCTTTGCCTAAAGCTGAGAAAGATCTTGAATATGTCCCGCGACCTTTGGTGACTGAATCGCCTCGCTCGCAGTTTCTACTTGGATCAAGTTCAAGGATGCAAGCGCCTAAACAAGGGACCGTTGCCATTCAGAAACGCCGACCTCTTACTCCTGGGCGGAAAGAATACCAGCACCAGAATCGAAAGAGACCTCGCAACCACTTGGAACGAAGGAATGCTTCTTTCCATCCAGTGCCTGTGCCGTATAGCCAGATTCTTCCACAGTTGATTCAGAATTCTTTGGTGGAACCGAAAGCTCTCAAGCCCGTGCCAGAGCCTTACCCTCCAGGGTACAATCCCCATGCTCAGTGTGGTTACCACGGTGGATCTCCGGGGCATTCAACTGAAGATTGCAAGGCTTTTCAGGCGAAAGTGCAACAGTTGATCGACAGAGGGTGCATTTCCTTTCCAGATGGAGTTTTGGTTGTGCGTGACAACCTCTCAGCTGTCTGAGCTCGCAGATTCAGAGGGTTATATCCAGAAGCCAGTGGTCCAGACAGGCAGACATCCTCAGCATTGGCAGTCCTCAGATTTTTTACCATTTGCATTTGTAGTTTCTTTTCTGTTAGTTACTACTTGTTGTTAAACATTGTATGTTTTGAATGGTAATATTAATAAAGTGACTATGCATTTTTTCTGAATTAGTTATGTCGTTGTCACTCATTTACTGCATTGCACTGACACTTGCATTTGATTCACTCCACTTTATCACTATGATTAGCAAAGATTGGAGGGAGGATGATGAAACTGAATACTCATAGCCGATGATCGTATGCTTTCGGATAAAACCTTGCCGATGATGTATAAGGCATTGTTTCAAATCCCTAAACATCGGAGAGATAAGGAAGAGAATCCCTTGTTAACCACTTCGAGCCGAGAAGTAGGAGTTTCTTTCGGACTTTTAAACCCTCACATCTTAACCCGGGGCAGGGTAGTTGTCAGTTAGCTTGACCGAGCATTCAAGTCTTATAGAGGAGTGGTGTCTTTCGAGGACCAATCACATCATATTCCTCCCCCAGAGGTCATACCTCGTCAACCACAATGGTTAAAACTCACCAATCAGGAGTGAGACGGTTATAATCCTTTCGGAGCGATCAAGACAGCCAGTGTCACACGACTTGTTCCAAGAAAAAAAAAGGGAACAAGAAAGCCCGCTAAGTAAAAAAGAAAAGCTAGAAAGCAAATACTTAGGCAAAAATTAGGGCTTCCCGCTGGACTTCAAAAGAAAAAATTGAAAAGAACTCTGAGGAGTCAGTCCAGGCAAAAATTAGGGAATCAAAAGAATGAAAAAGAAAGGATTATAAAAAGAAAAAATCCTCAAACAAGGACGAAGTCGTGTAGACACAGACGCCGAAAACAAAAAAGGAGTAACTGTCACTCCGAAACACCTTGTGAATTCTTTAACCAGTGTTCCCAATATCCAACATACCTCTCGAAGAGGCGAGCGCTCGAGCTAAGTTAACTGGACCTTAGGATCGGAGATCATCACGAAGAAGGGGTGGGTGCAAATCATAATTTGAGTCGAATATCCTTTGTTTCACGAACCGTGAACCCGACCACGATACAACCCTTAAAAGACCTAATTGAGGCAGGGTTTATTCTGAAAGCGCATTACGATAAGGTTGAGTAACCTGACTCCTCCATGATTTACTAATCATATCCTTATTGTATTTTTCACTGATCACATCAGCACTACGTTTGAACTCTTTGGTTCATTCGTCACTCACTAGCATGACACGTAAATGAGTGACAGTACAACATTTTTTCGAAATTTGCATGAACACTGCATTAAAATTACCATTCGTGAATAAACAATTTTAATTGCAGGTCAGTAGCTGATGCGGAGGAACTTCAACAAGGAGTGGTCAATCAGGACTGAATCGTCAGAGGTCTGGATCAGAACGGTATGCTGCGAAGCCCGGTGAATTTGGGGCAATGATTTCCTGTGAGTTTGGAATCAGTTTGTCTGAGGACAAGTCCCGGAGTATCAGTTGATTATGGGGCAGCGGTTGGTCGGAAGTGAATCTTCTCGAGACCCAATCAGGGGCAGTTATCCAGAATTCTTGCGATTTGAGGGCAGATCCCTCCAGTGTTCAATCAGAGCATGTTGAGTCGCTCATCGCTCGTTCAGGGGCAAGCTACTTCAGAGATTTTGGAGCCAACTATGCTGAGAGTTGATTAGTGGAGGATGAATCCTTCTGTTGTACAGCTGTTGGGGCAAGCCATCTGAAGATTGTCTTGCTGCCAGTTGTTTTCTGTTCAGAATGAATTATTCCCAAAGGTCGGATTGGGGCAAGTTGAATTGCACTGGGGCAAGTTGTTCAAATGAGTTTATTCGCCCTAGCAAGAATTGAGTGTCGGGGAATCGCGCCATTACCCTGCCACGACCTGAGCCTTCTGGAGAAGCCTTGCTGTCATTGGATTGTTATCCTACGGCCTAACCTGTTACTCGGTTCCATGATTGGTAGTCTGTATTCCCTGTGTTGACATTGTTGAATCAGGATTGTTTCTCAGCATAGATGTACAGTTTGAGATTGTTTCCCCTGCGCAGTTTGAGACTGCGGCAAATTGAGATGGCGTTCATCCCGTATCAGAATAGGATCAAGATTAGCCTTAGTAGGGCGAGATTGATATCCCTGGCAGAGTACGGCCATCCCAGGCGTTGAACGTTGACTAGCCTGATGTGCTATTTTTCCTAAGTGGGTTGAGACTGAAGCTTTCCCTGACCGGCAGATTTGGGTTTATTTCCCCAACAGTGGGACTGATGCACTGTTGTATCCCCACAGAGTCCGAGTTTGACTCCTTTCCCTCCGAGTCTAGGTCATTGACTCATTCCTCAAGGAGAAGTCAACGGTGATTCCCTCATTAAGTAATCTCTAGACGGGTAGATTTTGATGTCATCCAGAGAAGAGTTATTTCTCAGCAGATTGTGTCGTACCCTATAAGGACTTAGGGTGGTCAAGAAGGACCGTTCAGGGTTGTATTCCTCAGCGAATTGAGATTCAATTTCAGTGATCGATTATCTTCCGCAGATGTCAAAGGTGTTTCCTTGATAGGATCAGTACATCTCCAACAGAGGTGTACCGTGAGTAGCTAAGGATTGATATCCCCAACAGTGTTGATACACAGGTATTACTCCTCAGACTTGATTGGTCCATCAGTGTCACCCAGAAGGGTCAGTCTCCGTGAGACGTGTGCAAAGGTTATCCTCGGCATGTCAAGATTGATATCGTCAACAGAGTGTAGCCCTTTTCCCCAGGCAGAGAGGATTCTCTTCCCCGAGCCGACGCATCCTGAAGGAACGTCATCTTCACAGCTGAGTCGCGCGCCGAAGCTCATATGTCCCCCGCACCGGGTCACAAGTGCAGATTTCATAGAAACGTTCGGGTGCCGAAGCTCGTGTTTTCCCCAGTAAAGTCGCCGAAGCTCGTATTCTCCCCCAGCATCGGGTCACAAGTGCAGGTTTCGTAGGAAGCTGTTCGTACGCCGAAGTATGCAATGACTGATGGTGTCAGACTGAAGCCTCCAGCGGAATTGGGATTCCCCACCAGAGCCGTATCCTCTCCCGAAGTCGGATGATTCCCTCTTCCCCAGTAGAGTGTTGGAATAGCCGATGATGTATTCCCCTGCAGAGTTGTATTCTCCCCCGAAGCCGGATGATTCCTTCTACCCCGGCGGAATCGAAAATCCTCATCAGAGTCGTACTCCCCAGTGAAGTAGAATGATTTCTCTCTCCCTGGCTGAGTCCGCAAACCCCCAAGAGAGCCGAATCCTTGGAAGCAGTTGGAACCATGAGTGGATTTTCCCTAACAGAGCATTGAACAGTTGGTGCTGTATTTTCCCCAGAGTCGTACTCTCTCCAGCGAAGCAGAATGATTTCTCCTTCCCCAGCCGAGTTTGCAGATTCCCAAGAGAGCCGAGTCCTTGGAGGTTGATCAGACCATGTTTAGTTGTTCCCCCAGTGGAGTGTTGAGCAGCTGAAGTTGTTTCCCCACAGAGTTATCATCCCCAGAAGAGTAGCCGAGACGGCCACGCAGTTTATTCTCGCGATTGGTATCGCTTTCCGTCAGCAGGTCCAGGTTCTCGTAGAGCTTCGTTCCCCTGCAGCAGTCAACTGAAGTTGTGTTCCCTGCAGCAGTCAACCGAAGATCATTTCCCCAGACGGAGTCCAATTGATATTGGCATGTCCACGTTCTCCTCAGCAGGATGATTCCTCTATCTGAGTAGTTCCTTCTCCTTGACAGGAGGATTTCCCCCTCGGCATTTATTTTGCTGACGGGATTGCATCATTGTGCATGATGGCATAGCATTTATCATAAACGCATAGCATTTCCACCGTGCGGAGCATGGCGCCGAAGGATGCTAATACCTTCCCCTTGCGTAACCGACTCCCGAACCCAGACAATGGTTGCGATGACCTTGTCTTACCCTTATTCGTTAGGATTTTCCGATCGTTTCCTTTCCCGCTCTGAGGGATAAATAACGAAAGGTGGCGACTCTTCTGTCATGTCGGCACCTTATTTTCGCGCAAGCGACATGTGTAACAAAAGACTACACTATTGACTAAACGGGTCCCCGGCAACGGCGCCAAAAACTTGATCGCGACTTTCTATGTCTAACTCAATTAACTGCAAGTGCACAGTCTATCGCGTAGTAATAATAGATATCGATCCCACAGGGACTCGTAATCAAACTAGTATTTTTGGGTGTTACTGTTTTTAGCTAGATTGGTAATATTTTAGGGGAGTAATAACGAAATAAGTGCGTAATCTAAAGGGAACTAAAGCTTTTAATTAAGGTATAGATGCTTGAATCGGTATGTAATATGTTACTTCTTCAAGGATTCTATAGGTCACCGGTGTCTTTAGGTTTTCAAAAATAGTTTAAGAAGAAAATGATGGTTTAAAGACCTTTGCCTCACGATGGTTGTTGACGCTAGTCACAACTCTAAGGCGGAACGTATGCTGTCGCTATCCCGTTCGGGGTTAAAGTTACTATTTGAAAACTATTAAGTTCTAATTCCTTTTAAAGCGTTGTCGCTGTTTTTAAAATGAATGCCTAGTTTTTACTATCTGGTCTAAGCCTCAGTTGTCGCTTGTTGGTTCGTACCTTTATGAATTCCCCACTGTCGTGGCAAAACTACTGTAAATAATTTCTCGCTGTCGCGACGAAGGTTTATTTAGAAAAGTCTATTTAAAAACTGAAGCCATAAATAAGTTTTGAAAAGGTAGATATACACCGGTTAATTATCGAATCCCATCAGATTATTTATTACATACCGATTACTTAAGATTTAGCCAGACATGGAATATAGATAAACAACACGTAAATAATGGCAGAAAATAATAATATGCATTATAATGGGAAATAGCAATTCAATTTGCGATTAGAATAGAAACCTGTAAACAATTCGATTTGGCTTTTGGGAAATCCTCCAAAATGGCGGCAGGATTTAGTCTTTATGCCAATTACTCGTACAAAATAAAAATGGGAAGGTAAAACAACAGTTGCAAGGAAGGAAAGAAAAAAGGAAATAAAACAACGATAAGAAAATGGGAAACTGAATATTGCTCTGAAAGTAAATTGGCAGCACTTCGTCTCTTCAATGCGGCCCCCTTTTTCTGGTACCAGCTACCTCCTTTTATAGATGGGATATTCAACGGTTTATTTCTTCGGGAAGTGGGAATGTGTAACCCGGTGAACTGACTTTAAACAATGTTGCGGATAGCAAGAGTCGCCACCGACTTTTATTTTATCCATAAGGAAAGGTTATAAAAGAACAGGAAAGACCTTAGAGAATATTTTGGGTCCGGGGGGTAGGTTATGAAAAGGGAAGGTGTTAGCACCCTTTTCATCCATGGTTATCCATGGGCTCTTAGGTACTTAAGCTCACTTTTGAATTGTTTTGAAAGTGTAGTGTGTGAATAGCAAAAAATTTCAGAATAGTTTAATGATAATCCGTGTATGGATGTGAAAAAAACTTGTTTGAAAATTTTGTTGGAAATTTGTTTAAGTGTGAAAAAGTTTTGAAGTGAGCAAGTATCTAGGAGTAGCCTACCCTAATGTTTTAAGGTCTTTCTTATTCTTTATCCTTTCCTTAGTAAGACTATCCCTACTATAATGGAGTAGGTAGTCCTTACTTTGGATGTTAAGGGACATGTGAGGGACAATTTGACTTTGAAGGCCATTGTGGGATGTAATAAGCACATATAAGGGACCATCATCATTTTTCGAAAGGGACTCGATTCGTAAAGGCAACCATAAGGGACTTTGATGATTTTTCTATTTGAGGGACTTGCTTTATACACCCCACTTAACCATTATTCGTAGGCAACTTGAGGGATATCCTTAGGAAGTGAGACGGCGATTAAAATCGACTTACGTGTGTGACGTGTTTATTTTAATTATCTTTATTTAAAAGTGATCTAAATTTATTTTAATATTACATACATGTTGTTACACTCCCTAATTACTAACCATAATAATAATTAAATAATTAAACAACTTTACATCCAAGAAACAATTACAAAATAATAAGCAAAATAATTAAATAAAATATAAATAAGCAATAATAAATAATAAAGGGGGTTAATTCTAAGTTTACTCGGCAAGACATCGCATCTTGTGCCTACGTATCCTTACGGGAGCGGAATCAGAGTAATCGTAGTTCCCCTCAAAAGGGAGGTTAGAGACTTCTTGACTGTGGTCAAGGTCTCACAGGGAATAAACGCATCTTAAGGACACGCTTATGTGGAGTGTAGGAACTCCAAATCTCTACGTTGAAATGTTAAGTTGTGATTAGGGTTAGGTTAGGGATTCCGCGGCGGGAAACCCTAAAATGAGCGCGGCGGCTCTTTGACCTAATGCTAGGGGTAAAATTGTAATTTTGCCTGCGGCAAGGCATTTGTGAAAATTAGGGTTTGTAGTTTGTAGTTTTGAGGATTTGAAATTGAATGTGTGAAGTTTTACGGACTATTGGCGCGGCGGCCAAACAGTTAGACCTAACCTTCGGATGTGTGCAATGTGACAGAAATAATAGTAAACGCGTGAGATAATTGAATCATGCAAACAGAGAGATAATGTCATAATTTAAACCATGCAAGCAGAAATTTAAAGGCAGAATTTAAAGAGCGATTGTTAAGTTCGCGAGGTTACATGAGAGGAGCAGATACAATATGATAATGAAATTTGAATTGAACAATAATAAAATAAAATAAATAACGGTTCTAGTTATTATTTTAAAAAAAAAAAGATTTTAGTTATTATTTTAAATTTATCTAAAAAAAAGTTTTTTTTTTAAAATAATAGGTTTTCATATTAATTTGGAAAAGATGTTAATGTTATTTATTTTAAAAAACAGATTTTTATATTATAACAAATTTTAATAAATTAATGATAACAATAATAATAATAATGGTAATAATAATGATAATAATGATAATAATAATAAATAATGATGATAATAATAATAATAATAATAATAATAATAATAATAATAATAAAGCAATAATGAATTTTAAATGTGCCAAATAACCCAACAATGTTGCTAACGCAGAAATGCGCTCATCGCAACCAGATCTAAATCGGACGAAACAAAATTTATCGCAAAGAAAAAGAAATTAAGCAAAAAATAGTATTATTGCTCACACAAAAATGCGATCATCGCAACCAGATCGAACTAATACAAATGTCACGCGTCATGCACACAAATGTGCAAACATCGTATCGACATAATTCGATCAAAAATCTTATATATATAAACTCTAACAATTTAAAAATTATATATATATAAACGTAACAGTAATAGATAAAGAAAAAGAAATAACGGTAATAGATGAAGAAAAAGAAATAACGGTAAAAGATGAAGAAAAAGAAACAACAGTAATAGATGAAGGAAAAGAAATAACGGTAAACGATGAAGAAAAAGAAACAATAGTAATGGATGAAGAAGAAAACTAAATAACGGCAAACGGCACTCACTCCTCTTAGGTTTTTTTTCATTCTCTCCTCCTTTCCAACAAGGCAACACATGTATATATAGGGAACAAATTAGGGTTAACACCAAATTGTCAATAATGTCCCTAAAGCCCATTTTAAAGCCCAAACTAAATAATTAGTTAAAAAAATAAAATTTAAATAATTTAAAATAATTAAAATAAACTTAAAATAAAAACTAATAATCCTGTTGATTCCTAAAATAAAAAATATTATAAAAAGAACAAAATTTTTTTCAATATTTCTTATTTTATGATTTTTTGGATATTTTTATGAATAATTTAGAAAAAAGTGAAAAAAATAATATTTTAAAAAATGATTTAATTAAAATACGAAAATAATAATTAAATAATAATAAAAAACTATTTTTGTTATTTTTTTAATGAAAGATAGAAAAATTTAGAGTAAAAATAATAAAAAACAAAAAAAATGACAAAGGTGAGATTCGAACTCTCAACCTCTCACACTCATAACTCCTTACACATGTCCTCCTGCCAATTGTGCCCTTTTTACTTTTTAGAAAAAAAATGCATGCCATATGATATTTACCTGCAAAAAGTCAAACGACTACACAAATTTGTTAGTAATGCAATGAAATGCGACGACAAATCTTAGGGCAAAATTTGGGGTATTACAGTTATTATGATAATATTTCTCACCCAACCTCTCTTTGATGTTGGCAAAAAAAATCATGAAGTTTGACTTTGGTTTGACCACAGTTGACCTCAGTTTGACCTTTTAACTGCATTGACTGCTTTTGACTTATCTGATCATCTGACTGAGCAAACTTTTGAGAAAAGTCTTGAAACTTGACATGGGGGTTCTTATACACATATAAGATGTTATGAAGCTCACTTGAAGTCTTGGAAGTCCATTTAGCCTGATTAAAGTCAAAACCCTAGTTTTGGATGCACTGCTTAGGAGGTGCATTGTCTGAGGGAATTGTCAACTCTTCTGACCAATTGTGAATTTTGTGAACCTTGTGAACCTTCTTGGAACACAAAGTCTTGTATTGTGAGGGCAAATTTTGGGGTGCAACAGAATGATATCAGAAAATATAGGAGTTAGTGGTCCACTCCTCTTTGGCATTTTCATCACTTGACAGCACGTGCAGAAAACTGCATTTTAACTCCATGACGGTCGTCATGGACCTGTGACGGTCGTCACACGCATGACGGTCGTCACACCCTTGTGACGGTCGTCATATCATCAGAACTCGTTTTTGCTGCTTTTTGGCCTGATTTTCACCTGGTTTTCACCTGTAAATGCTTCTTTTCTTTGTCTTGCTCCATTTGAGCATGGTCTTTGAATACCTGCAAAATACTGGGCAAATAGTGTGGAAATATCCGAAATCGAAGAGAAAACGGTCGCCGATTAGTAGAAAAGTACATCATTATATATATATGATTTTGCGTTATCAGTAACGTACAACAATCCTTAACCTTTATTATGTGTTTTGAAAGTGTTTGAAGATGAGAAGAGAAAGACACTCTAAAGGGAGACTAAGACTCAACCTAGTGTTCTCATACCAAATGAGCCTATGATTGGGATGAAAGGGAATGCTACCTAATATTGTCATACATGGGTTCAAAACCTAAGGTCTATCATAATCAACCTTGAACAAGGAAGATTAGAGATCCTAAGGGAACATGGCAAAGAAGAAAGAAGAAGAAGAAGAAGGAAGCATGAAATGATAAAGATGCAAGTATGCATATGTAATGTAACACACAAGAAAAGGGAGGAAAAATGTGGGGTAAAAACCTCCACAAGCACATCTCAACCTTTATTAATGCAAGAAAGAAATGCAAAAGCAAAGAAGAAAGTAATCCAACAGAAAGCACACAATTGCACACAAGAGTGGGATAAAAATGGGAGAATAAATCCTACAACCATTCACACATCAACCACAATGCCCCAAAGGAAAACCAAATGAAAAGACAAGAGGGCATAATTGAATGGGAGAATGGGAGGCAATATGAGAACCAAAGGATCTCATAAGGGCACTCAACCAAGGGCAAGCCCATAATCATGTAAGAAATAAACAAAAGAAGCCCTCAAGGAAGCACCATTCATGACATGCTTCAAGTACCTCCAAAGGAGGGACTAAGATTTCTCAAATGGGATCCCAAAGTCATTGGACAGAGGTATGGGTGAGAGGAGAAGGTGCATAAACCAAAAAGCACACGTATCAAAAGAGAATGCAAGCAAAGGCATGGAAGAAGACCTAAATCATTCAACACATTCAACATTTGGAACACAAATGGAAGGCCTAAAAGAAATGCAAACTTCAACAAGCAATGGACATATTTAGGACCTATAAATTGATATGAAGCAAGCTCAACATGTTTATATCATGAATCAATAATAGTTGAGAGCTTATTGGATCCACAATGGTCATTTCCAAAGCAATCTAGGTCAAACACATGTACGAGCTTCCCTTAGAAGTAACTTAACTTGTAAGTCACCTAAAAAATAGGAAAAAGGCTCAGACTTAACTAAATAAAATCTCAAATGATCACAAATGAGTTGGCAACCAGAGGCCAAAAGCACAAGGGAAATCTTCCATCAAAGCACCACCAAATGAAATAAATCCCCAAGGTGTACCACTTTGAAATGGAAGAATCGAGGGTCAACAAAAATGGTACAAAAATCAAACCAAAAATGATCAAACCAGGGGTAAAATAGTCCTATAAAATTCTTCAACTCATCATGGATATGAGGGAAAATTTTCAATCATTGGAAAGGAATATTGATCAAGAAACAAATCAAGAACAATAGAGAACAAGAAAATGATCCAACTAAAACACTTCCAAATGATTAATCCTTTTTTAATTGAAAAATATTCCAATAAATAAAATAAAAATTTCCTAAAATTAGTTAACATCTTAAAATGTCCTAAAAGTATTTTTGTAGAATTTTATCTCATTTGGAAGCATTTTAAATGAATTAAAATCAAACAGATTGAAAAATAAAAAATAAAAATAAAAGAAAAACAATGTGGTGCCAATAGCAAAGATTTCTAGTTAAAACATTGGACTGGGCTGAAGAGGGGGTGCACATAGCACTGCAAGCCCATCTAATGGCAACAAGGCAAAACTCACTGTTTCACTTAAACTACATGGAAGTTAGCGCACACGCAAGTGAGTCAAAGCCCATCCTGGTCGTTCATCAGACTCAGTCAAAGAATCAGCATGCAAACATGGCATTCCACGCAAGCAAACGGAGGGAAAACCAGATGTCGGAGCTACAGTCTTTGGTCATCTTCTCTGACCATCCAACCGGCGTAGCAGGTCAAAAACCTAACCAAAACGCCTCAAATCTTATACCAAATTGATCCTCACGCAACGTAGATCATGATTCTACACTTAGTTTTCCTTTATCACTCAAGAACAGAGAGAATCGAAGCATTAAAGAAATGAGCATCACAGCTGAAAATGCAACAAACACATCCTAAAACTATCCAGCATTTGCCTACACAAGTAGGACTTTAATATGCAACAAAAATGGCGATGAATGGATGCATAACGTGTGAGAAATCTTGAAAAGTAAATTACCTACTAGAGCCTCTCCGTTGGGGCTTCAATTATGCTCAAGCTTGCGCAAAAAGATGCAGAAATGTTCAATGATCTTCAAGGAAGAGGTTGTTGATCTTGATTTGGCTTGATTTGGCTTGAATTCCAAAATCACGATTTCACTTTGTTCTTGAATTTTGCAACTGCTTCCAAGCTTCTCTTGCACGAAAATGGTTCAATGAAGCTTCATTCTTTATCAGAAGCTTTTATGTAATGGATCCAAGAGAGTTTGGAGGCCCAATTTGGCCTGCTATGGTGAATTAAGGAAATCCAAAGTTGGAAGTTCAAGTTTCAAGTCCACGTGCAAAAATGGCTCCAATTGCCTTGTTTTTTATTCAAATCACTTGCTGAGACTTTGGTTTGATCCTGTGGCTGAAAATTATCCCTTGAATTGATCCAATGGTTGATATTGGATGTGAAGCTTCACCATGAAGTTACTTGAATTTGCTTGTATTTTAGCTTGCACCACTCCAATCCAACTTGTGCATTTTACTTAGTATGATAATGGGACTCAGAATATGCACAAATATGACATGAAAAGGGATTAAAAATAATTCAATTCAAATCATGACTTTAAAGTCTTTTTTCTTTGATTTTCCTTCACCAATATCCAAACCCTAGCATAATTCAATCCAATTTGATGTTCCATGATGGAATTAAGCTCATTTGAAGCAAGTTTCATGTTGGAGAAATTTTCATTTGAAGTGCATAAGATCATGAAATGGACCTATAATGAAAATGACCTATAATCTCACTTTCCCAAAATACCTCTGCCTTGCAAGCTTCATAACTTGAGTTATACACATGAGATGAAGGACTTCTAGGACTTTTTGGAAAGTTAAGATCATGAGGAACAACTTTCATGTTCATTAAAAGTTGAGGTGAAACACGACTCTAGGGAAAAAGTGCCTTGGAAGTTGGTTGACTTTTGTTGACTGAAAATACATTCATCTGAGGACCCATAACTTGTCAGCATCATAACTTGAGTTCTAGAAATCCAATGGATGAGTTCTGTACTCAAAAGAAAGCTAAGAACATGCTCTACAAGTCTCATGTTTGCATAAAAGTGATATAAAACTTGTATCTTGAGTTATGTGGCCTTGAAGTTGGGTACTAAAGAGGGGATTTTACACTGACAAGCTTAGAAACCCTAATTACGAACTTCTCACACTCTTGATTCTTCTTAAATTGATATTGAAATAATATCTTGAATGCTTCAACACAACTTTCCATGTTCACAATGACTTAAAACCAAGTCTCAAACAACTTCAAACCCTCAGTGGACCTTGCACTAGGCATATGAAACCCTAGGTGTACAATCCTTTGACTACAACCTCTTGCACATGATGTAACATCTTGGGTAAGCTCCACCATGGATCTCAAAGCACTCAATGATCTCCCACAACATTCTCCATCCATAACCATGGACTCACAATCCTATGATAATCTTTAATTGGCCTCCAAGATAGGAGATAAACCATAACTATCCATCCACTCTCTCAAAGAGCTTTGACCTTCTCCTGCTGATGATAAGCACTTGATAACCTAAGTAAACACTCTTGCTTAGGCTTAGACCCCTTGGTAACCTCCTCTTGCTATGCACACTTCTCTTTATCTCCTGCAAATGACCAATGATATGCAAATGCAGGTGCTAGAAGATGCAATGAAACATAAGCCAAGTCCAAGAAAAGGTTAGGCAAATTTTGGGGTACAACAGCTGCCCCTATTCAAGCGACTTAGACCTGAATGATTAAAAAGAAAACGGCTTTCAAGCAATCAAGGTAAAATACGGTTAAATACCAAAGAACCCGGAAATTTGTCAACCGCAGAAATAAACTGCAAACTCTGATTGGGGATAAAAAATCTCCGGAGATAACTGAATAATGTTTGCAACATCGACATGCATTCGGAAGAATCATCTGACATCGCTGCCAGACAACTACACTAAGTCGGAAATATCATCTGATAACACGCAGCGGATACTGAACCTCTGACTTTGTCGTCATGCCTCTGCATCAATTTGAGGAAAACATCTGACATCGCCGTCAGGTAATAACATCAATTCTGAAAGAAGATATCTCTTACTTCACCGTCAGGCCTCTGACCTTGCTGTCAGGCATCGACACCAAGTCGACAAAATACATTTGACATCGCTTCCAGGCCTCGACATCAAGTCGGTAAAAGCATCTGACATCGCCGTCAGAACCATTGAACCCAATAAGCAATAAACCAATCGACTCCGCACACAGCTGAGAATAGACATCTGACATCGCCGCCAGACATTCATAAGATAAAAACAGGTATCGGATCCTGAGATAAGGACTCCTGACATCGCCGCCAGGCTTTCGCTAAATAAAAGCGAGTAACAAATCTGAAAATTGGATCAACACAGAGCATCTGACATCGCCGCCAGGTATCTATTGAGTTGATGAAGACATCTGACATCGCCGCCAGGAATTCACGAAGCTGATACACATCTGCAGAGGATAAACATCTGACATCACCGTCAAGTATCTACATAGTTGATACACATCTGACATCGCCGCCAGAAATCCACACACATCTGACATCGCCACCAGGAATCTGTAAGGGATGAAACATCTGACATCGCCGTCAGGTATCCACAAATTTTGATACACATCTGACAACGCCGCCAGAAATCCACAAAGTAGATACACATCTGACATCACTGCCAGAAATCCACGAAGTTGATATACATCTGACATCACCACCAGAAATCCATACACATCTGACATCGCCGCCAGAAATCTGCGGACTTGATACACATCTGACATCGCCGCCAGAAATCCACGAAGTAGATACACATCTAACATCGTTGCCAGAAATCCACACACATCTGACATCGTCGCCAGAAATCTACAGAGTTGATATACACCTGATATTGCCGTCAGGAATCCACAAAGTTGATATGCATCTGGCATCGCCGCCAGAAATCCATACACATCTGACATCGCCACTAGAAATCTGCGGAGTTGATATACACCTGACCTCGCCGTCAGGTATCCACAAAGTTGATACACATTTGACATTGCCGCCAGGTATCTGTGGGGATAAATCATCTGACCTCGCCGCTAGGAATCTACGAATTTGATAGACACCTGACATCGCCTCCAGGTATCTGTGAAGTGGACATCTGACATTGCTGCCAGGAATCTGCGGGGGATAAAACATCTGACCTCGCCGTCAGAACTCTGCAGGGGATAAAACATCTGACCTCGCTTCCAGATATCTTGATTGATGAAATTCAAACACCAAATATGAAGATAGAGACTTCTGACATCGCCGCCAGACATTCGCTAAATAAAAGCGAGAATCAAACCCAAAGGTAAGAACTTCTGGCATCGCCGCCAGACCTTTGCTAAATAAAAGCGAAAACCAAACCCAGAGGTAAAGACTTCTGACATCGCCGCCAGACCTTCGCTAAATAAAAGCGAGCGACCAACCCGAAGGCCGGATCCATGCAAAGTTAAGACCATCCAATGATAACAATCACAAGGAAACTCCGTTGGGGAAAGAGAAAACTTGAACAAGTAACTCTGATGGGGATGCAAATGATAAGATGAACACATCTATCACCAATCTTCTGGTGAGGTCTGAACATCTGTACAGACTTAGAGCATAATATCACAACTTGCCACATTCTGAACACCACGAGGATACAGAAATCAACCATCTGTTGGAGATACACCCGAAAGCAAAGGGGTAACAACCTGGCTTATGTTCCAAATGCATTTGTTTGAAAATGGCGTAATGCTCCATACGAAATGGAAATGCTATGCGTTTGGAGGATGCTATGCACAAATGCAGATGCAACGGAAACGAATCAGCAAAATAAATGCTGAGGAAGGAAAACCACCCTGCTGGGGAAACCAAAGCATGCCAATAACGATTGGACTTAAGCTGGGGAAACGATGGCTTCTTGAAAAAGAAATTCCCGAGTGACAACATTCCTACTGGAGAGATAGAATAATCTGCTAGACGGTTACTCCACTCTGCTAGGGATTAGATCAAATCCTGCTGATAAAGATGCCCCGAACGACCTTCCAGGATGCAACTCTGCAAGGAACAAATGACTCGGCTGAGGAAAGACAACCAGACACTGGAAACGAATCTATCCTGCTGAGGAATTAACGACTTTGCGGGGAAAATGCAACCAAAATCCAATGTTGATTGTACTCTACTGGGGGACATCAACCCTGAACGACCTTCTAGAATCAATGACTCTGCAAGGGATAACGGCTCTGTCGGGGAATCAACATCAACCACTGAGATTAACTTTACGTATTCGGGGCACAAAATGGCTTCCCATAATCACATTCTGGGGAAACAGGTGACTCAACTGGGGAAATATAGTTTATTGTTGAGGAAAGCTCCACTCTGCCGGAGGTAAAAATCCACCCTGTCGGGGATACTCGGTTGGGGAAGAGAACTTTCCTTCCATACTCCACTGGGAGTTAGGCGATGAGGGGAAAAAATCGCCTTATGCTTGGGGACTGCATCATCACTTCTGCTGACTTTGCTGGGGATAAAGAATTAACCCTCCTCTACTAGGAAGTAGCATTACTCTGCTGAGGAAAAGTCAACCCTTGCCGACTAGCTGGGGAGAAAATCATAGGGGAACAACCTCGGCATATGACCGGATTAAGTCAGCAATCTGAAATCTGAAGGGATACAACATCACCTGATTACGCTCTGTGGAGAGAAAGATCCGTCTTGACTCGCTGGGGATTACTTATTCTGCAGGAATAAGCCAATCTTGCACTGTTGAGGAGTAAATGCATACAGACATTCTGCTGGTTCAACTTGTATATCTGAACCTGGCTGGGGATATGGAGGTGCGCAGCCTCCGCTTGCTAGGGACTAATGAGCTTCTATTACAGGTCAGGGGGATATTCATCTTGGACTTGAAGGATAGTTTTGCCCCAGCATATGGGCTCCTGTAGAAGTCTTCCTCGAAAGGGAGTTTAAAATCTCTATACCCTGATAGTTTGATCTGAACTACCTCAACATTTTGAACCTCGAAGAGGTGCTAGCTTCTGGATAATGACAGCTTCTAGGCTCTTTGGATGTCCTACCTCAGCCCTTGCAATGACTTTGCCCCTGATTTTGAGAGGTTCATCAAATCTCGACCTGATTGCCTTATATCAACTGACCTTCGGATGGCTGACTCCCTTGAAATGAACATTTGATAAATTGCCCCGGTTCTATGGTGTACCAGGCGTTCTGTACTCTATCCTGATCAAGCTTTCCACTGTGGAAACTCTTCTGCTGTCAAGTGCTTACTCGCAAGTAAAACAAATTGTTCCGCACAAAAGATATACTGATGCAATGCATATGCAGTTTTGAAATCCAAGTTTGTTCACTAAGAAAATTTTGTGACATATAGTGCACTAATCACTTATCAAAATGTCAACCTTGGTAACAACCTGATAAGAGGAATCCTTTTAGGAGTCAGTTTCGACGCGATCTTTACCGAAGTATGCTTTTGAAACAACCCCGCTTTAATTAGGACTTTTGAAGGTTGTAACTTGGTCAGGTTCACGGTTTTAGAAAAAAGGATATAAGGCTCAAAGCTTATTTTAACCCACCCATTCTCCTTGATGTTATCCACTCCTATATTCAGCTAACTCGACACTAGCGCTCACCTTTCAAAGGTTGAACGGCTGGAGTAATGGTTCAGGAAACCACAAGTGTTTGAAGTGACAGTCACTTGCCTTTCGTCTTTGGTGCCTGAATCACACGACTTGTTTTTCATCATCATTTTTTTATTTCCCTATTTTGGCTGGACTGACTCTTTTGAGCTTCTTTTGATTTGAAAGTCCAGCGGGACGCCCTAATTTTTGCCTAAACCACTTGTATTCAAGTTATCGACTTAGCGGGTTTCTTCTTTTGATACTTTTATTTATTTTTCTTCTGATTCTTTTTTTTGAACAAATCGTGTGACACCAGCTTGTCTGACTTGTTGAAGGGATTGTGACTGTTTCACTCCTTGGTCAGTAATGGATAACCACTGTGGTTTTTTAGGCACGACCTGTAGAGGTGTGATTGATCCTCGAACGAGAACACTCCTTTTACAATTTGGACGCTCGGTCAAATTAACTAACCCCTACCTTGCCCCAGGTTAAGATTAAGGATTTTTCGTTTTCAGAAAGAAACTCCTACGACTATGCTCAAAGGGGTTGACTAGGGATTATCATCCTTATATCTCCGGTGTTTAGGGATTTGAAACAATGCTTGTACATCATCAGCAAGTTTTATTCAAAAGCATACACTCGGAAGCTTGCGCGTCTTTAAACTTCGTCATCCTCCCCGGATTCCGCCTAAACAAGCGTTTGATATTAATAAAAAGCATAGAGTGAACACGAATGGATTTAATCAAAACCTGTATATTCATTTCATTGTCAATATCAATTGAAAATAACAAGTTTTACAGATGAAATTTTCACTTAAACAGGAAAGAAACTACAAATGCAAAGAAAATGACAAGATAAAACAAAGGTTTCCAACTTCGGGGAACCGGGCTTTCAGATCTTGGCTTGCTGCTGAGTCAGCTATCTTCAGAATTACTCGTCGAGGTCAGTCTGATACTCTTCTGAACATCTACCCTCGATAATTTCCTCTACAACATTAACTACTGGACCCACTAGGTTGGAGGGAGGATTGCTGACCTGGATACCCGGAGGTATGATTGAAAAGAGATGCATTGTTGTGAAGCCATTTCTGACTTCGGTGCTGATTGTGACGCAGTCGAGAAGCAGAAGGTTGTTGGTGTTAGAACACAGATTGGTTCTTAATAATATCTCTATGTTTTGATGATAACTATTATGAAATTTTGTAATTAAGAATTATATACTCTAAAATTTTCTTAAGAATGTTTGCTGCAGATATTAAAGTAAATATCACTCCAGAAGCATTCCTTAGAAGATTTTGAACGCTGTCATTAGAAGATTCTGAGTGTTGCCTCCAGAAGGATCTGAAGCAGAAGCTCCAAAAGAATCTGAAGCAAGTCAGAAGCATCTGAACCAATGAAGAATTTTGTATGAAGAGTTTTCAAGCATAGTTACTTCAGAAGACTCTGATAGTACTAACGCTGCCAGTACTGAGGATCTGACCCAAAACTCTGCTCTGAACTTATACATGCTAAAAGCACACTTGCTGCAAAGACTCTGATTCAGCAAAACTCTGATCAACATCAGAAGGCTCTGATCAAATTAGACTCTGATGATTCTTGCTGAAAATTGTTGAAGAAGAATTCAAAGATTATGTCCGTTGGAATATCCAAACGACTCTTTCCTTATTTATGCTAGACACAAGAACACAGACAAAAAGGATTTCTCTGTGCTTTCTTCTTCTAGGAAAGGCCACTTGATTTGAAGACAAAAAAAGGCTCAGACCTTTTTGGTACACTCTTCTCAACGTGAAAAACTCTTGGATCACTGTGCCTATAAAAGCAAGTCTCCACTCATCTTATTCAGTTGACGAAATACTTGAAAAGAATTAAATATCAAAGCTCTCATACAACTCATATATTCTTGCTAGAATTATTTCTTTGTTCTTAATCTTAAGTGAAAAATCACAGTTGTGATAAAGATTTATTAGAAGCATCTTAACACTTGTATTTATTATTACATTTTATTGTAAGAAAACCTTAAGAAGATCCAGTTAGGATTAGTAGTTCTTGAGAAGACTTTGAACAGTTGTTCTTAGTGCTTACTATTGTAATCAGTTGATTAAATAGTGGATTAAATCCTTGTTTGAGAAAGGCAAATCACTCTAGAAAGGGTGGACTGGAGTAGTTGAGTTCAACGAACCAGGATAAAAATACTTGAGTTTTTACTTCTAAGTTTTTATCTTCATACTTATTCAACCCCCCCTTCTAAGTATTTTCTCACCTTCAGTTGGCATCAGAGCTCCGGTTCTGTGTGTGCTACCACTTCACAGTGACAGAAAAGATCCAGTGAAAAAAACTTTGATATATATTTGGTTGTTACTATGGCTGATACTTCAATATCTAACACTAACAACAAATATGAAGAAAGGGACAGAATCAGCACTAAACCCCCTATGTTTGATGGGGAGAAATTTGATTATTGGAAAGACATGATTGAAAGTTTTTTCCTTGGTTATGATGCTGATTTATGGGATTTGGTTATAGATGGATATTTTCATCCCACTGATGGGAATGGCAAGAAAGTAGATAGAAAATCTATGACAGAAGCCCAAAAGAAGGAATTTAGAAATCACCACATGGCTAGAACAATATTGTTAAATGAAATATCTCATACTGAGTATGAAAAGATCACAAATAGAGAAACTGCATTTGACATGTTTGAGTCTTTAAAGATGACTCATGAGGGAAACTCTCAAGTCAAGGAAACAAAGGCTCTGGCTCTAATTCAGAAGTATGAAGCCTTCAAGATGGAAGAAGCTGAATCTGTTGAAGCCATGTTCTCCAGATTTCAAATACTTACAGCTGGACTAAAGGTTCTGGATAAAGGATACTCTACTGCTGATCATGTGAAAAAGATCATCAGAAGCTTACCTACCAGATGGAGACCTATGGTGACTGCGTTGAAAATGGCTAAAGATCTGAACAAGATCTCCTTGGAGGAACTAATCAGTTCACTGAGGAGTCATGAAATTGAACTTGAGGAAGATGAACCTCAAAAGAAAGGTAATTTAATTGCCTTAAAATCTAATAAATCTGCTAAAGCATTGCAGGCAATAGAGGAAAGCTCTGAAGAATCCTCATCTGAAGATGAAGATGAATTATCCATGTTGTCCAGAAGAATAAACAAACTCTGGAAGCATAAAGGAAAGAAGTTCAGAAACTTCAGGAAGCCTGACCAAAGAAAAGAATCTTCTGGACACAGAAGATCTGGCAAAAAGGAGTTTGTCTACTACGAATGTAAAGAACCTGGGCATTACAAAAATGAATGTCCAAAGCTGTTGAAAGAAAAGCCTAAAAGAAAATCTGATAAGAAGAAGAAGGTTCTAATGGCAACCTGGGATGATTCAGATACATCTGAATCTGAATCTAAGTCAGAAGAGGAATGTGCCAACGTAGCATTGATGGCAGACATAGAAGATCAGGAGGAAGGAATTTCAGGATCTGAATCTGACTCTGACGCTGAAGAGGTAATGGCTAAACTCACTAAAGATGAACTTATCAAAGTGTTATCAGAAGTTCTGAAGAGCTATAACAATATTAAGCTCAAATACAAGAAGCGTCAAAGCAGTCTTGTATCTGAGAATAATATTCTCAAATCAGAAGTAGCTGAGCTAAATGAAAAGAACTTAAAATTGAAAAATGATTCTGAATTAGCTAAACAAGACTCTGATTCTGAAACTGAGTCTGAATGCAAAAATATTTTGGAAAAATATGACTACAGCTTTCAGAAGTTTCTTGCTAAAAGCACAGACAGAAGCAAAATGGCTTCTATGATCTATGGAGTTAGCAGAAATAACAGAAAAGGAATTGGATATAAATCTTCCTCTGGAAAGGATTTAAATCCAAAACCTGTTGATAAAATTATCATCAAGAAGACTCCTTTATATTCCCACTTTAAATTTGGTCACTTGAATGATATTGAACACACTCGTTCTGAAAAGAACACTCATGTGTTTAAATCTAAGGCTAGTCAGAATAAACCTTATGTTGAAAAACAGAAGTTTAAACAAACCTTCAGAACCACTAACCCAAAAGGACCCAAGAAGATCTGGGTACCTAAAAGTAAAATAATTCCTGTTGCAGATGTTCTTAGCAGCAAGGTCAGGACGCCAATCATGGTACCTGGACTCTGGATGCTCGCGACTCATGACAGGAAAAAGGTCTATGTTCCAAAGTCTGGAGCTTAGGTCTGGAGGTGATGTGAAATTTGGAGGGAATCAGAAGGGCAAGATCATTGCATCTGGCACTATTGGAAATGGTAAACTTCCCTCTATTACTAATGTTTTACTTGTAGAAGGATTAAAGCATAATCTATTGTCCATAAGTCAATTAAGTGACAATGGTTATGACATAACCTTTAATCAAAAATGTTGTAAAGCTATTAGTCAAAAGGATGGCTCAATCTAATTTAGTGGAAAGAGGAAGAACAACATTTATAAAATAAACCTTTCAGAACTTAAGGTTCAGAATGTTAAATGTCACTTGTCTGTTAATGAGGAGCAATGGGTCTGGCACAGAAGATTAGGGCATATTAATATGAGACGTATATCTCAGATTAATAAACTTAATCTTGTCAGAGGACTTCCTAATCTGAAGTTCACCTCAGATGCTCTTTGTGAAGCATGTCAAAAAGGGAAGTTTTCAAAATCCTCTTTTAAATCAAAAAATGTTGTTTCTACTTCCAGACCACTAGAATTACTTCATATTGATCTGTTTGTACCAGTGAAAACTGCATCCATCAGAGGCAAGAAGTATGGATTAATCATTGTTGATGACTATAGTAGATGGACATGGGTAAAGTTCTTAAAACACAAGGATGAGTCACATTCTGTGTTCTTTGACTTCTGCAAACAACTCCAGAATGAAAAAGATTTCAAAATTATAAAAGTCAGAAGTGATCATGGTGGTGAATTTAAAAACAAATATTTTGAAAAATATTTTAATGAAAATGGCATTGCTCATGATTTTTCCTGTCCTAGAACTCCACAACAAAATGGGGTTGTAGAGAGGAAAAATAGAACTCTGCAAGAAATGGCCAGAACCATGATCAATGAGACTAATCTGGCAAAGCACTTTTGGGTAGAAGCAATCAACACAACCTGTTACATTCAAAACAGAGTGTCTGTAAGACCTCTTCTGGAGAAGACTCCCTATGAACTGTGGAAGAACAGAAAGCCCAACATTTCATATTTTCATCCTTTTGGATGTATTTGCTATATGTTGAATACTAAAGAAAATCTGAACAAGTTTGATTCTAAAGCACAGAAGTGTTTCATGCTTGGGTATTCTGAACGCTCTAAAGGCTACAGAGTATACAATATTGAAACACAGATTGTGGAAGAATCTATTCATGTTAGATTCGATGATAAGCTTGGCATTAAAAAGCCAAAGCAGTTTGAAAACTCTGCAGATAGAGAAGTAGTCTTCACAGACTCTGAAGGCTCAGAGGCAAACAAAGCTCAAGTGAAGGAACCAGAAGCAACGCCAGATGCAATTCCTTTGACTTCTCAGATGAACAACTTAAACATTTCTGAAGAATCAACTGTTAGAGGATCATCTTCCAGAATCAAAGCTTCTCATGCAGAGAATGTTATCATTGGAAAGAAGGATGACCCTATCAGAACAAGATCCTTCCTCAGATCATCTGAAGCATCATTATTTGGATTGGTGTCAGTAATTGAACCAACTTCTGTAGATAAAGCTCTGCAAGACAATGATTGGATTATTACCATGCAAGAAGAGCTAAATCAGTTCACCAGAAATGATGTGTGGGATTTAGTTCCAAGACCAAAAGGATTCAACATAATTGGAACTAAATGGGTCTTCATAAATAAGCTTAATGAGAAAGGAGAAGTTGAAATAAATAAGGCAAGGCTTGTTGCTCAAGGGTACAGTCAATAAGAAGGTATTGATTACACTGAAACTTATGCTCCAGTGGCAAGGTTAGAATCTATACGCCTTCTTATTTCATTTGATGCACAATATAACATCACTCTATATCAGATGGATGTTAAAAGTGCCTTTCTAAATGGTATTATAGAAGAAGAAGTTTATGTTCACCAGCCTCCTGGTTTTGAGAGTGAGAAATTCCCAGAACATGTTTTCAAACTAAAGAAATCTCTGTATGGTTTAAAACAAGCTCCCAGAGCTTGGTATGAGAGATTAAGCAATTTTCTTCTAGAGAAAAATTTCATCAGAGGCAAAGTGGACAAAACACTCTTTTGTAAATCATTTAAGAAAGATCTTCTAATTTGTCAAATATATGTGGATGATATCATATTTGGATCTACCAATACTATGCTGGGAAAGGAGTTTGTTCAATGTATGCAGGCAGAATTTGAAATGAGCATGATGGGAGAATTGAGATTCTTTCTGGGAATTCAAGTCAACCAAACTCCAGAGTGCACTTACATTCATCAGACCAAATATGTTAAAGAACTTCTGAAGAAATTTAACATGACTGATAGTAAGATGGCAAAGACTCCCATGCATCCAACTAGTTCACTAGGCAAGGAAGAGGTAAGTAAGAAAGTAGATCAGAAACTCTACAGAGGTATGATAGGATCTCTTCTCTACTTAACTGCTTCTAGACCTGACATTTTATTCAGTGTATCCTTGTGTGCAAGATTCCAATCAGATCCTAGAGAATCACACTTAACAGCTGTTAAGAGGATTCTAAGGTATCCGAAAGGTACTTCTAATGTGAGTTTGTGTTACAGAAAATCCGATGATTTCAAATTAGTTGGATTCTGTGATGCTGATTACGCTGGAGACAAAGTGGAAAGAAAAAGTACTTCTGGAAGTTGTCAATTTCTAGGAAGAAATCCAATCTCTTGGTACAGCAAGAAGCAACCCACAATTGCACTATCAACTACAGAGGCAGAATATATTGCTGTTGCTGGATGTAGCACGCAGATGCTCTGGATGAAAAGTCAGCTAGAAGACTATCAGATATTTGAAAGTAACATTTCTATATTCTGTGATAATACTTCTGTTATATGTTTGTCTAAAAACCCCATTTTACACTCTAAGGCAAAACATATAGAAATTAAACATCATTTCATTAGAGACTATGTTCAGAAGGGAATTATAAACTTAGCCTTTGTTGATTCAGATCATCAATGGGCAGATATTTTCACAAAACCCCTTGTTGAAGATAGATTCAAATTTATTTTGAAAAATATTGGTATGGATTTGTGTCCAGAATAATATTTGTCAGAAGCAAATTCTACAGATGATAAATGTTTATCACTCTGAAGTATTTCATCTGTTGCTTATTAAATTTATGTTTATTTGTGTGTATCTGAACTAACCAATCTCAGAGGATCTGAACGTTGGTTAACGTTTCATTTCTCAAGAGAATTCAGAAGCACATGCAAGCAAACACGTGTCACTCTAAATCTGCAAAGATGGCGTGTACACTACTGAAGAGACGTTTGAGGTATGGTTTGAATAGTGAAAATCTTGATTTTCCCCCCAATTTGTCAGAATCAATTAATGCTTGAAATGATTTTTATTCTCTTTCATTATTTGACATTAATTGTTATGTGTAAACGTGCTTTGATTTTCTGTTTGTATGCCTAATTGTTTTCTATAAATACCATATCTCTCACCACTTTCACACTTTTCACAACTCAAGCAAGTTTATGCATTTCTGTCTTCTTTTCTCTCTTTACAAAAACCCTAAACGTTTGTCAAAATCATCTTCAATGGCAACCTCATCTTCTACAGCAGCTCAGTTCCAATCAACCATGGTTGCAGTTACTTCTGCAAATATGGGTGTGGCTCCATACACGACACCTAAAAGGACCTTGTTAACTCCTGTTGACAAACTTGAAGTTCTCTATGAATCAATGGTGGAATTTGATTCATTAGCTGAAAATGGATTTGAATTTCGTTCAATAGTTGATGCTCAAGGCTGGGTAAAATACTTTGACAGATTATTTGGACCAGTTTACCCTCATCTGGTGAAAGAATTCTGGATACATGCTTCTGTATACCCCAAATTCATCTTGTCTTCTGTTTTGGGTAAGGAGGTTATAATTACAGAAGATCTAATCAGGAAACTCATAGGATATGAGGAGACTGATGGAGTATCTCATCTGCCAGCTGAGCGTGTAGACATGGAAGAAGTTTATGAGGAAGTCATGACTGCTGGACAGGCCTCTAACAAATTTAAAGATCTGAAGCCTGACTACAAAATCTGGGCAAAGATTTTTATGGGATGCATTCATCACAGAAAATCTACAAATTCTCCAGACTATGTGAATAATAAACAGCTCTACTTCATGTACTGTTTAAGTCAGAGCACCAAGGTAGATCTTCCTTACATTCTGTTCATGCACTTATGGAATCATATTAATGCTTCAAGAGAATCTGTAAAAGATAAGGGTCAGAAGATCAGAACATGGATTCCCTTTGGAAGGTTAATTTCAGATATTCTGACAGAAAATGGACTGGTGACTGCTCTGTATGCTGCTGGAGTCAAGGAGGAACTTGAATCTATTGTTGGGAAACCTCTGAATGCCAAGAGTCTTCAGAGACTCAAAATTGTAGAGGAACTCACATCTGCACCCAAGAAGCTGAATATCTTTGAACTTAGTCAGAAGAGAATTCCAGTTGAAAACTACCCACTGTTTTGTGCTGAAGAACCAAGGGAAATTATTGTGAGATATATTGATTCTTGCAAGGCAGATGGAACGCCCATTCCTACAGATATTATAAAAAGATCAAGGGAACCAATGCCTGATGGAGGAAATGAGAACACAAGGAAAAGAGGTCAATCAGAAGCAGAAGAAGCTGTTGCTCAGAAGAAGCCAAAAGTCGCTGACAAGCCTCAGAAGCTGATCAAGAGGAAAGCATCTGGAGGCGCTCCCTCTGTTCCCACAAAGCGTATCAAGATTAAAGGTACCAAATCTTTTGTATCCTCTTTCAATAAAACTGTTTTAAATGAATCAACATTCAATTCTATTCCAAAACCACCTCCTACTCAGAAACAATCTGTTCCTGCTCCATCTCATAATTCTGAACCATTAAAAATGTCTTCCCCACAAAAATCATCTGATCCTGTTTCCACCACTCCTGTAAAACCTTCTACTAATCAATCATCTGCACCAACACCAACAACAACAACACCAGCAAATCAAACTCCACCACCTATAACAAAATCAACAGAACAATCTGAACAACAACAACAACCAGAAAAACAACCACAACCAGGAAAACCACAATCAAACACATCTGAACCTATTGCATCTGCACAAGTTATTTCTGAACCTATACAATCTAATCAAGTGGCATCTGATCCACCTACATCTGAACCACCTACATCTAAACCACCTACATCTAAACCTCCATCAAAACTTTCTGAGAATCCATCAGAATCAACCAACCCATCTGAAACAAATATCCCTGAGACAGAGGTTCTAAACGTTACACCTCTCAAAACTGTTTTTGAAGTGTCCTCAATGTCTTATACTCCAACCACATCCTCAAATTCATCAGAATCTGATATACACCCAGATTTTCTGATATCTCCCTCTCTCAGAAATCCTGAAGTTAACCAACCAGAACCACCTGTTTCTTTTGAAATTCTCATTCCCAATCCTATCCCAACACCTAAGCCAAGGACATCTGAGTGTGTACCCTCTGCTTCGTGTAAACTGTTTTCATCTGACAAACTTCCCTCTAGTTTCAAATTCAAAAATTTCTACACCATAATTGAACCATCTGACAGTATCACTCCTCTTAAACCCAAACTTACCATCATTCTATCATCTGTTCTTCAAACATATATTAAAGAACTGCCAGAAATGATTTCATCAGAACCTATTTTATCTGATAAATCTGCATTCACTCCTTACTCTGATACCCCATTTGATGTTGTTTCCTATGCATCAAATGCAAAACCATATCTGTTGAATGCTTTAACCAGATCAAAACCTGACAATTCATCTGATCTTCAATTCATACCCTTCTACCCCCGTCCTCTGATCACCATTCCAAAATTCACCATTCCACCTTCACCCCAACCCAAACCAATCACATTGAAAACTTTTCTAAACCCAAAACCTAGGCTGAATGTTGATAATTTATTTACAAGTTTTTTGAAAGAAATAGAGATGTATTTAGGCTCTGTACAGAGGAAGTGTTCATCAACAATGGATGCAAATGAATCTGATGCTATTTGGAATAGCTTCATAAACAGATTCAATACTGTAGCATCAAATCTGAAGAACGTATGTTCTGATGATGCGAAGCTCAGATTTGCTGAAACTGCTAGAAGTTTGCTCTGGACTGTTAAAAGATCTGCACCATTGTTTCTTAAAGATGCTCCTTCATCATCAGAAGAGAATACTGAATCTGAATATGAAGACAACCCTCTGTTATGACTCTTGTAGAACATCCCTCTGGATCTGCTACTCCTGACTCCAAATCCCCTATGGAAATTGACTCTGCTCATGCTTCAGAATCTGTCCCACCTTCTTCATCTGAGATCAAGAAAGAGTATCCAGATCTTGAAGATAAGATTGCAGTTCTGGAAGCTGGTCAATCAGAGATTAAGTCATGGATGGTTAAGCAAGATAAGAAGTCTGAAGACATGGCTCAGTGGATGTCCAAATAAGATCAGAAGAATGAAACCATGGCTAAGTGGATGTCAAAACAAGAACAGTCCTCTTCTGAGATCACTGATCTATTGAAGATGATTTTGTCAAAACAATCTTAGTTTATTTTTTTCTGATGTTTGCATCTGTTGATTGCACATGTACTTGAATATTTTCTGATGTTTGTATTTTTTTTTTGCTCTGAATGAATGAATGTCTCAATGTTTTCTCTATTTGATTTATCTTGTTTGTTTTTCCTTTTATTTGTCTTTTTAAAAGTTCTTACTTTTTGCTTATGACAAAAAAGAGGGAGAAAATAGATTTGAACTGTTTAATTAAACTCTACCAGAATGAAACTTCAGACATATCAATTTTATCTAACATAAAATCTGAGTGTTTCAGAACATTTGATAAATCTGATATACTCTTTAAAAGAAACTCTGAGACTCCCAGATCACATTTAACTTATCAGACTTTGACTCTGAAATATGCAAGATCAAATGGTTAGAACAATCAAGCGCTAATTCTGAAAAGAATACTCAAGACAAAAAGGGAAGTTTCTATTCCTTATTAATATTTAATTCAGGGGGAGATTCATCATCTCAGGGGGAGTTATAATTATTCTCTTTACAATTAAACAAAATTTCTGATGTTTTTGTCATCATCAAAAAGGGGGAGATTGTTAGAACACAGATTGGTTCTTAATAATATCTCTATGTTTTGATGATAACTATTATGAAATTTTGTAATTAAGAATTATATACTCTAAAATTTTCTTAAGAATGTTTGCTGCAGATATTAAAGTAAATATCACTCCAGAAGCAAATCAGATCTGAACATAAGAAATATGCAAGGCTCTGAAGCGTCAGAAGCATTCCTTAGAAGATTTTGAACGCTGTCATCAGAAGATTCTGAGTGTTGCCTCCAGAAGGATCTGAAGCAGAAGCTCCAGAAGGATCTGAAGCAGAAGCTCCAGAAGAATCTGAAGCAAGTCAGAAGCATCTGAACCAATGAAGAATTTTGTATAAAGAGTTTTCAAGCATAGTTACTTCAGAAGACTCTGATAGTACTAACGCTGCCAGTACTGAGGATCTGACCCAAAACTCTGCTCTGAACTTATACACGCTAAAAGCACACTTGCTGTAAAGACTCTGATTCAGCAAAACTCTGATCAACATCAGAAGGCTCTGATCAAATTAGACTCTGATGATTCTTGCTGAAAATTGTTGAAGAAAAATTCAAAGATTATGTCCGTTGGAATATCCAAACGACTCTTTCCTTATTTATGCTAGACACAAGAACACAAACAAAAAGGATTTCTCTGTGCTTTCTTCTTCTAGGAAAGGCCATTTGATGTGAAGACAAAAAAAGGCTCAGACCTTTTTGGTACACTCTTCTCAACGTGAAAAACTCTTGGATCATTGTGCCTATAAAAGCAAGTCTCCACTCATCTTCTTCAGTTGACGAAATACTTGAAAAGAATTAAATATCAAAGCTCTCATACAACTCATATATTCTTGCTAGAATTATTTCTTTATTCTTAATCTTAAGTGAAAAATCACAGTTGTGATAAAGCTTTATTAGAAGCATCTTAACACTTGTATTTATTATTACATTTGATTGTAAGAAAACCTTAAGAAGATCCAGTTAGGATTAGTAGTTCTTGAGAAGACTTTGAACAGTTGTTCTTAATGTTTACTATTGTAATCAGTTGATTAAATAGTGGATTAAGTCCTTGTTTGAGAAAGGCAAATCACTCTAGAAAGGGTGGAGTGGAGTAGTTGAGTTCAATGAACCAGGATAAAAATACTTGAGTTTTTACTTCTAAGTTTTTATCTTCATACTTATTCAACCCCCCTTCTAAGTATTTTCTCACCTTCAGTTGGCGCTGGTTAGGGCATCCCTTACGTTCAGGAACTTTCATTCTCAGACTTAGCCCAGGAATCGGCAATAGCTGTGGGTGCGGAGATTCTGCAGTCACAAATTGCAAGGCACGCTCTTGACCAGATACAACTTCAGGGGAAATAAGAGGAACATCCACCTCTTTTGTGATGAATAGACCAAGACCACCTGGTACTCTTATGCCTCCCGGCGCGAATTCAACTGCCTTTGCATCAATTAAGTCTTGAACCTGGTGCTTAAAAGCTTTGAAGGTCTCGATGTTATGCCCTAGTGCCCCAGAATGGAAATCACAGTGAGCACTTACATCATAGCCTAGGGTAAATCACCAGTAAGTGGAGACAGAGTTTGCAGTTCAACCAATTAAAGTTGAAGCAAGAGTTGCAACAACTGCGCATAGGTCATAGGGATCTGATCGAAGATTCTCTCGAGATACTTCGTCCTTTGCCCTTACCTCCTAGTCTTAAGATTGTCTCGGGAAGCAAGAGGTAGCTGCTTACGGGGAAAATTTGGGACCCTAGGTCGTGCAATGGGTCTTTGAGGCACATCACGCTTTGGGAGAGATTCCACAGGCAGGGGTGGAATAACCATTTCTGCAGCGGCCTCCGGCGCCTGATCACCCTCCTTTCTAAACACATTTCTTATCACTTCTGTGATCAGGCCCATCTGAGCCTTCAGTTGTTGGACCTCCTCCTTAAGTGTCTTCTGCTCCAGACATAAGGCCTGCAGATCTGCCATGAATTGTCCCATTTGGTTTCGAACCTCCTTTAACTCAGCCTGAATCTGTTCCATAGCTTCGCATTGATTCCCTCTGGTATAGTAGTGATGAACTTTCTGAAACAAGCTAACAAACCAACAGGGGTAAGAAAAATGGTTCCGCTGCACCTGCTATGCAAAAATGTTATGCAAAATGCAAACATATATCTATGCATTAGGGATGTTTCCCCTCGATTCTAGTTCCTGTGCAAACAACGAGACATAGGAAACCATAGCCAAGCATAAAGCCAAACACCTCATACATACAAGAAAAGGCCAACATGCAATGTACAATCATACAACTGAGTACAATGAATCCACAGTAGGACCTCAGATAACATGTCTGGTGATGGTCACTACAAATAGGCTACAAAGGGAAAGAAAGACATCATGTACGACAACGAGCACGAAACTCCTCCAACAGCTCCTGTGTCTCAGGATGGTCTGGTCTGATGAGTAATCCCTGAATAAGCGCCTCTCTCTATTTGATAGTGGTCTGTAAATCCTCAGCATAGTCTTCCCAGGCTCCCTCACCGAAGACTTCCTCTAGCTTGCACCTCTTCGAATCAGCCATCAGCTTGTAATCCTCCAAGGTTGCCAAAGCTTCGTTCAATCTGCAATTACTGGCACGCCTGAGTGAGGCTTCGTCTGCAATCCTCTCATCCTTTGCCCTAAGCTGAGCCTTTAGCTTGGCAATCTGTTGTTTCAACCCATCCTCACGTGCTTTGCTATTGGTGAGAATTGCATTCCACTGCTCATTGAACTTGAAGATATCCAGATAAGCTTCATCCAACTCCTTCTTCTTAGAGGCAAGAACACTACTGACAGCTTTGAGATCCAAGCCCAAACGTTCTCGAGAATTAGTCTGCTTGGTCAAATCTGAACCCAATCTGTTCACAAGCTCAGTCTGCCTCCCGAAAGAGTGCACAGCTTTAATCTTCTCACTCCGGAGCTGAATGATCTCTTTCTCTAACTCTTCATTAGCCTTCTGAAGCTCCTCTTTCTTAGTCCACAACTGGTTGTACTTCTGGATATCCACAGTGGTAGGTTCCTCAATCATGAGAGGATAGAATGGCTCTACATATGGGAAAGGCATCAGAAACCTCTTTGCTCTATCCTGGATCCAAGTTAGATAAGGTTCGTAGGCTCTACTGTTGCTTTTCCCTAGAACAGCCTTCCCTTTCTTGTGAACGCTACTCCAAGCTCTCTTGACTCTAGCCAAAGTATCACCCTCTAGCAATCCAGTGAGATACAGAGATTCCTGTATCTCCTCTCCCTTAGGAGGTCCTCTCAGCGCGTATCCGAACTGTCTGACTAACAAGGATGGGTCATAATTGATGCATCATTTCCTTCCGACCAACGGGACGTTAGGAAATCCTCCGCAACTATAAATGATCTCAGTACCCAACATATCCCTGGCAAACCAGATAATGTTCTCAGCAGACAACCCCATCACCCTCTCAGACCATTCTGAAGTACCTGCAGTAGTAATGAAAGGCCCAGATTTGGGAAGATGGCTAGCAAGCCACATATACGACAAAGGCACACAGCAAGGTACGTTCTTTCCTCTTCTATTTTCATTCTTGTAGTGCACAGAAGGACAGACGTCACCTAGTAACATAGGTATAGGATTCCCTGAAGCAAAAATATGGAAAGCATCTGAATCCACAAAATCTGGAATGTTAGGAAATAGCATGATACCATAGATGCACAATTCTAAGATAGCATTAAACACAACCCAACAACCATCTTTGGCGAATTGCTGAGCCTTAAAAGCCAGAAAGGATAAAGGAAAACTAGACATCCCATTCCTCTTAGCCAATTTCCCTGAAATCTCAGAAACATCAAGGTGCATAGCAGCATCAAGCTTAGCCCGATCAGGCTCAACATCAGAGTGATAGAATGGCATCTGATCCAATATGGGAACTCCCAGCAATGCAAAATACTCCTCTAAGGTAGGTGCCAAAATATAATCAGGAAAAGTGAAGCACCTCAGCTGTGGGTCATAAAACTGCAAGAGAGCATAAAGACCATTTAACTCATATACCGATGGTTTACAGACAACACTCAGAAGCTTCCCATAGGATTCCTTGAAGTCTTCCATCACTTTCCTGTCAGCCATAGAAATCAAACCCAGCAAAGATCTGGTGTCAGGTGTTGGAAACTTGTACACCACTGTCTTCCTCAGGCTAGGCTCCATGTTAGAGAAATAAGAACACTAGAATCAAAGGGAAATGTACACCTGCAGCATAAATACATGTTAATAAATATGCAATATGAAAATGCAAATGCAAATACAGACCGGGGATCAAGACTGTTGTGTCGTTGATTGAGAAGAACCAGCGCTCCGCTTTGACAAAAACATAACACTGATAATTAGAACCCACTGTGTCGAGATCAAAAGTTCGCACCGACGAGAAAACTGGGTAGGTTGGAGGTAAAGGTTTCCTATATAACCCAATCCCTCTCACAGGTATAGACCTAATCTCTGACAAGGTTCGGCATCTTATACGTTCATCAGCATCACAGACTTTCGAGAAAGGATGATACGTTCACCATTTCTGGTTTGGCATCATAATCTCCCGAAGAGGCCTCACTTAACTGAATCACAAATGATCGGTCCCCAGAGTCGACAATCCTCAGAGACAAAATCTCCTCGAGCCCAAAGGGCCAAAAAAAGAAGTCATCCAAGAGAATCTCGTCTGAGCGCGAATTTCGTGAGAACTAGTGCATACCAAACATACAGGTTCACCACTACTTTCCACTTCTAATGCTATGTTTGTACTCAAGCCCGGGTTCTGCTTATCTCTCATTGGAACATTCCATTCCCACAGCACAGCAATAATGATATATACAATGCTGAAAGTAAATGCAGAAAGAGAAATAAAGTACAATACACATGTACACACCCAAAAGATAAACAAACAAGCACTAGGATTGACTCGCACAGGGGATGTTCTTGTCCCCAGCAGAGTTGCCAGTTGTCGCATTGTTGCGAAGAGGGGCCGACAATGACAGAAGAGTCGCCACCGTTCGTTATTTATCCCAAAAGAGGGAAAGGAAACAATCAGAGAAAACCTAACGAAATCGGGAGAAGACAGGTCATCGCAACTATATCTCGGGTTCGGGAGCCGGTTACGCAAGGGGAAGGTATTAGCACCCCTTACGTCCATCGTACTCGACAGGATCCACGCTTATTATCTATCTAAAAGGGTGTTGAACTATCTACACTAAAGGTCTTATGGACAAGAGAAAAGAAAAGAGACTCGGCAGAGCATCGCCGCTCTGTGCCTACATATTCCCTCGTGCAATGGGAAAGTCAGAGTCAACGTAGTTCGGCTAACTACGAGTGAAAATGGGGAAGGTTGCTCGCCGAGACATCGTCGTCTCGTGCCTACGTATTCTCATATGGTATGAGAAATCAGAGCAAACGTAGTTCGGGCTAACTAGAACACCGGTTGGTTCAAAATGTTTTAGACCCGAGTAGGGTTAAAACTTAGTTCTAGCAGTTTGGTGTATGCAGCTCGACCATTGGAGACTTAGGCGTTACCTGTTTGCGGTAGAACCAAGAGTTAACAAAACTCTCTTTATGAAAAAGGTTTCCAAATTAAATCCTGGAGGATAAAAAGATTTAAAGTTTTTTTTTTTTTAGAGAAGAAATGCATTGATTATTAATTGTAATTCATGTTGCACTAAAGACTATGACCTAGGAGCGAATGCGTCACATATCGTCCAAAGGACATACGCTAAACACTCTAGATAATTGAGAGGAGGCCCCCCAATTACCATTTCTGAAGTATTTAAGGCTCGTAACATACAACAATCCTTGACCTTTATTATGTGTTTTGAAAGTGTTTGAAGATGAGAAGAGAAAGACACTCTAAAGGGAGACTAAGACTCAACCTAGTGTTCTCATACCAAATGAGCCTATGATTGGGATGAAAGGGAATACTACCTAATATTGTCATACATGGGTTCATAACCTAAGGTCTATCATAATCAACCTTGAACAACGAAGATTAGAGATCCTAAGGGAACATGACAAAGAAGAAAGAAGAAGAAGAAGGAAGCATGAAATGATAAAGATGCAAGTATGCATGTGCAATGCAACACACAGGCAAAGGGAGGAAAAGTGTGGGTTAAATACCTCCATAAGCACATCTCGACCTTTATTAATGCAAGAAAGAAATGAAAAAGCAAAGAAGAAAACAATCCAAAAGAAAGCACACAATTGCACACAAGAGTGGGATAAGAATGGGAGAATAAATCCTACAACCATTCACACATCAACCACAATGCCCCAAAAGCAAACCAAATGAAAAGACAAGAGGACATAATTGAATTGGAGAATGGGAGGCAATATGAGAACCAAAGGAGCTCATAAGGGCACTCAACCAAGGGCAAGCCCATAATCATGTAAGAAATAAACAAAAGAAGCCCTTAAGGAAGCACCATTCATGACATGCTTCAAGTACCTCCAAAGGAGGGACTAAGCTTTATCAAATGGGATCCCAAAGTCATTGGACAGAGGTAGGTATGAGAGGAGAAGGTGCATAAACTAAAAAGTACACATATCAAAAGAGAATGCAAGCAAAGGCATGGAAGAAGACCTAAATCATTCAACACATTCAACATTTGGAACACAAATGGAAGGCCTAAAAGAAATGCAAACCTCAAAAAGAAATGAACACATTTAGGATCTATAAATTGATATGCAGCAAGCTCAACATGTTTGTATTATGAATCAAGAGTTGAGAGCTCAATGGATCCACAAAGGTCATTTCCAAATCAATCTAGGTCAAACACATGTATGAGCTTCCCTTAGAAGTAACTTAACTTATAAGTCACCTCAAAAATAGAAAAATGGCTCAAAAATAACCAAATAAAATTTCAAATGATCACAAATGAGTTGGAAACCAGAGGCCAAAAGCACAAGGGCAATGTTTCATCAAAGCACCACCAAATGAAACAAATCCCCAAGGTGTACCACTTTGAAATGGAAGAACCGAGGGGTAAAATAGTCTTATAAAATTCTTCAACTCATCATGGATATGAGGAAAAAATTTCAATCATTGGAAAGGAATATTGATCAAGAAACAAATCAAGAACAATAGAGAACAAGAAAATGATCCAACTAAAACACTTCCAAATGATTAATCCTTTTTTAATTGAAAAATATTCCAAAAAATAAAATAAAAATTTCCTAAAATTAGTTAACATCTTAAAATGTCCTAAAAGTATTTTTGTAGAATTTTATCTCATTTGAAAGCATTTTAAATGAATTAAAATCAAACAGATTGAAAAAGAAAAAAGAAAAATAAAAGAAAAACAATGTGGTGCCAATAGCAAAGATTTATAGTTAAAACATTGGACTGGGCTGAAGAGGGGGTGCTCATAGAACTGCAAGCCCATCTGATGGCAACAAGGCGAAACTCACCATTTCACTTAAACTACATGGCAGTTAGCGCACACGCAAGCGAGTCAAAGCCCATCCTAGCCGTTCATCAGACTCAGTCAAAGAGTCAGCGTGCAAACATGGCATTCCACGCAAGCAAACGGAGGAAAAACCAGATGTCGGAGCTACAGGTCAAAAACCTAACCAAAACGCCTCAAATCTTATACCAAATTGATCCTTACGCAACGTAGATCATGATTCTACACTTAGTTTTCCTTTATCACTCAAGAATAGAGAGAATCTAAGCATTAAAGAAACGAGCATCACAGCTGAAAATGCAACAAACACATCCTAAAAGTATCCAGAATTTGCCTACACAAGTAGGACTTCAATATGCAACAAAAATGGCGATGAATGGATGCATAACGAGTGAGAAATATTAAAAAGTAAATTACCTAACAGAGCCTCTCCGTTGGGGCTTCAATTATGCTCAAGCTTGCGCAAAAAGATGCAGAAACATTCAATGATCTTCAAGGAAGAGGTTGCTGATCTTGATTTGGCTTGAATTCCAAAATCACGATTTCACTTTGTTCTTGAATTTTGCAACTGCTTCCAAGCTTCTCTTGCACGAAAATGGTTCAATGAAGCTTCATTCTTCATCAGAAGCTTTTATGTAATGGATCCAAGAGAGTTTGGAGGCCCAATTTGGCCTGCTATGGTGAATTGAGGAAATCCAAAGTTGGAAGTTCAAGTTTCATGTACACGTGCAAAAATGGCTCCAATTGCCTTGTTTTTTATTCAAATCACTTGCTGAGACTTTGGTTTGATCCTGTGGCTGAAAATTATCCCTTGAATTGATCCAATGGTTGATATTGGATGTGAAACTTCACCATGAAGTTACTTGAATTTGTTCGTGTTTTAGCTTGCACCACTCCAATACAACTTGTGCATTTTACTTAGTATGATAATGGGACTCAGAATATGCACAAATATGACATGAAAAGGGATTAAAAACAATTCAATTCGAATCATGACTTTAAAGTCTTTTTTCTTTGATTTTCCTTCACCAATATCCAAACCCTAGCATAATTCAATCCAATTTGATGTTCCATGATGGAATTGAGCTCATTTGAAGCAAGTTTCATGTTGGAGAAATTTTTCATTTGAAGTGCACAAGATCATGAAATGGACCTATAATGAAAATGACCTATAATCTCACTTTCCCAAAATACCCCTGCCTTGCAAGCTTCATAACTTGAGTTCTACACATGAGGAGAAGGACTTCTAAGATCATGAAGAACAACTTTCATGTTCATCAAAAGTTGAGGTGAAACACGATTCTAGGTCAAAAGTGCCTTGGAAGTTGGTTGACTTTTGTTGACTAAAAATACATTCATCTGAGGACCCATAACTTGTCAGTTGATAACACGAAATCGTATATATATTTTGATGCATAATTCAACTAAAGTTTAACCGTTTTCGATTCGATTTCGGGTTATTTCCGTGTTATTTGTCTGATGTTTTGCAGGTATTCAACGATCACGTCTAAACAAGGCAACATGAAGAAAAGAAGCAATCTCAGATGAAATATGGACGAAAAAAGAGTGAAAACATCATGAACAACGCAGAAGGATGTTTTTGCTGATGTGACGACCGTCACAGCTCCATGACGAGCGTCACACGGGTGACGACCGTCACACCTTGTGACGACCGTCATGCAGGCAAAAACGCCCCACTTCAATTACACGTTAAAGAAGCAGTTCCAATTCCCACAGAGTGGACCACTACTCCCTAAATTATCTGCCTCAAAGTCCACCATCTTCAATGATAACCGTTAGAATTCCACTTCTAATAAAGGGGAAGAAGGGGACCTCAGAAAGAGAGCCGCATTCATACAACGAAGTGCTGCCAAATTTATTTCCAGAGCATATTTTCCAGTTTAATATTCTTATTTGTTTCTCTTTACTTCTTCTGTATTCCATTTTCATTCTTCTGTAATTTCTACCTTCATTGTACGATCAAATTGGCATAGAGACCAGAATCCTGCCAACATCTGTGGAGGATCTGCCCAAAGGCCAATTGGAATATTTACAGGTTTCTCATTTCAATCATATTTCCAGTTTTATTATAATGCAAATCATTATTTATTGCTTTTATTTATGTTTTATCTTTCCCAAATCCATGTCTAGCTAAAATTAAGTAATCAATATGTGGTAATAATTCGAATGGGATTTGATAACAACTGGTTGAAAAACTTTCTTTTCAAAAGTAATTTATGGTCTGAGTGTTTAAAATTAATTTACTGAATAAACTTCGTCACGAAAGCGAGAACTTATTTAAAAGTAGTTTTGCCACGAAAGTGGGAAATTAATTAAGATACGAACCAACAAGCAAAAGCTGCGGTAAGATCAGATAGTAAACACTAGTCATTCATTTTAATAACAGCGAAAGCACTTTAAAATGAATTAGAACTTAGAGATTTCCAAAAAATAATTTTAACCCCGAATGGGATACGAAAGTGTACGTTTGGCCCTTAGAATTATGATTAGCGTCAATAACCATCGTGAGGTGAGAGTCTTCAAATCACCATTTTCTGCTTAAATAAACTTTGAAAATTATTTCGTACACCGGGAACTTGTCAAATCCCTGAAGAACACAATTACTGCATATCGATTCAATCATTTATAATCTAAGTAGCATTCTTAGTTCCCTATTAGTGACAATCTTATTCCCTTAAACATATTCTACCTAGCTAAACATAGTAACTCCCGAGAACACTAGTTTGATTACGAGTCCCTGTGGGATCGATATCTATTATTACTACGCGATAGACTGTGCACTTGCAGTTACGTTGTATTAGACATAGAAAGTCGCAATCATCAGCATCATAACTTGAGTTCTAGAAATCCAATGGATGAGTTCTAGTACTAAAAAGAAAGCTAAGAACATGTTATACAAGTCTCATGTTTGCATAAAAGTGAGATAAAACTTGTATCTTGAGTTATGTGGTCTTGAAGTTGGGCACTAAAGAGGGGATTTTACACTGACAAGCTTAGAAACCCTAATTTAGCAACTTCGCACACTCTTGATTCTTATTAAATTGATCTTGAAATAATATCTTGGATGCTTCAACACAACTTTCCATATTTACAATAACTTAAAACCAAGTCTCAAACAACTTCAAACCCTCAGTGGACCTTGCACTAGGCAGATGAAACCCTAGGTGTACAATCCTTTGACTGCAACCTCTTGCATATGATGTAACATCTTGGGTAAGCTCCACCATGGCTCTCAAAGCACTCAATGAGCTCCCAAAACATTCTCAATCCATAACCATGGACTCACAATCCTCTAATAATCTTCAATTGGCCTCCAAGATAGGAGATAAACCACAACTATCCATCCACTCTCTCAAAGAGCTTTGACCTTCTCCTGCTGATGATAAGCACTTGATAACTTGAGTAAACACTCTTGCTTAGGCTTAGACCCATTGGTAACCTCCTCTTTCTATGCACACTTCTCTTGATCCCCTTTAAATGACCAATGATATGCAAATGCAGATGCTAGAAGATGCAATGAAACATAAGCCAATTCCAAGAAAAGGTTGGGCAAATTTTCGGGTACAACACTCATCAATAGGAAATAAGGGAATCATAAGGCGATAATGATAGTATGGTTCTTTACTAGTGACATGTGTTGGCCTAACCCATCAATAGGATTAGCAAGGGAAAAATCTTGAGCATGTGTTGCTTGGAAACAACCATATTTTATTGTCTTGCTATCATATAAAACTATATGTTCATGTTCTGAACACTTTTACTAAAAAGAGCACTTGTCAAATCCTATTGTTCCTTAGGAGGGATGTACCGCCCCAACTTATTATTTAAGAATTTTATCTAATTGTTTTTGTGATTTAGTGATTATATGATAATTGTTATATTTTCGGAGTATGAGTATTTTGGTAATTTATTAATTACCTAAACACATATCATCAATTAATGTTATAGCCTAAACATATTTCATCGATTAAATGACTCCTCTAGCTTAAATGCATCTTAAGTTTTTAAAGACCTTATATTAATGAATTATTATTTGTTATGACAAAACAACTAGTGTCCATGTTTGAATCATGACAAATATATGACAAATCTATCATGAGATCTTATTTAATCTTAATATAACTCTCAAAATTTTGAAACCTTATATTATAACATATCTTGCATATCCTAAAAGACGTCGTCCTTGTTAAATATGTAATTCATTGTTTTAAAAAGATTTGTTTTGATTTAGAAAGATTAGATTAGAAAATTTTGGCCTTTTATAGTTTGGGTTTTAGCTTGAGATAAAATTTTACCTAAATCTATAAATAGGGAGGAACCCTTATCATTGTAATAATCAAGTTTCATAATCACGGTTTTGTAGTTGCAAAGTGATAATAAAATTCCACAGTTGTGGGCAGAGAGTCACTCTGCAGTTCATACTCATATTCTTTAATCACATTCTTGTTTTTATTCATTGTTATTACATAATAATCTTGAGATCAAGATTGAGAAGAATTAACCACAGGTCATGGTTGAATTCCAATGTCTGGTATCTAGAGCTTCGGTTTTGATTCAAGGGAAGAAAAACTTGGATGGCGATGAATCACCCGAACAGTCACTTTCCAGCAAACCTTCCAATTCTCAAGAAAGATAATTATGAGAATTGGTGCAAGCAGATTAAGGTAGTTTTCTGTTACCAAGATCTTTGGGATCTTGTGAAGGAGGAATTATCACCGCTTGCAGAAACTGTGTCAGATCAGGAGAAAGCATCGTATAAAGAATTAAAGAAGAAAGACTATAAAGCTCTCTTTATAATCCATTAATGTGGTAATCCAAATAACTTTGAAAATGTTAGTGATGTAGAATCAGCAAAAGAAGCTTGGGAGATTCTTGAAAAATCGTTTGAAGGTGCAGACAAGGTGAAAGAGGTGAGGTTACAAACTCACAAGAGGACTTATGAATTACTTCAGATGGAAGACAATGCAAGTATAACATATTTCTTCACCAAAGTTATAAAGATGGTGAATCAAATCAAGGTATGTGGAGAAGTGTTGACATCAAGATCAGTTGTGTCAAAGATCTTGAGGTCGTTGGCTCCAAAATTTGACCACGTGGTAGTATCCATAGAAGAATCGAAAGACTTGTCAATATTGACAAAGGAAGAGCTTCAAGGGACGCTTAGGGTCCGTTTGGTTCAACGGAGGGGAGAGGATGAATTTTAATAAAGGGGAGGGGAGGTGAGGGGATGTATTTTAATTAAACGTATGTTTGGTTCATAAGAGGGGGAGGAGAGGGGAGGGAGAAGTTTTATTCAAATATATGTTTGGTTCCCAGGGGGAGGGGAGGGTGTTTAAAACTAATTTACATTTTTACCCTTAAAATATTATAACAATCGTGCTAAATAAATTTTTAAAAAAAAGTATTCATAAAAAACGTAGATAATTAAACACAAAATATTTAACATTTAAAATACTCTAAAATATCTTGATGATCAATGATCCACTTAATCCTATAACATATTTATAAGATTAAATTCTACATAATATATAACTCATACTACAATTATATATTGATATGTAATATAATACAACAAATTATAAAATAATTAAGTTATTACAAGCAAAATATTAAATAAAAATGAATAGAATAAAACACATGGAAAAAAAGTTGAATCATAATAATAAAAATAATAGAGTTGCCATTAAACAAATGAAGGAATTATAATAAGGTGACAAAAATTAAGGTATAATATTAATAAAGACAATTAAAAATTTTATTAAATAAAAGTGAGGATAATTTTGTCAATATAATAAAAATACATGTTATCATAACTCCTCTCCCCCCCCCCCCCCTCCCCTCCGAAAACCCCCAATTCGGGGGAACGAAAAATTGCTCCAGGAGGGATTTCGATTACCTCCAATCCCCTCCCCTCCCCTTATAAAAAATTGAATCAAATACATCTATTTTAAAATATTCCCTCCCCTCCCCTCCCCTCCAAAACCCTCAACCAAACAGACCCTTAAGTCTCATGAACAAAGGATGGTTGAAAGAGCTACAGAAAAGTCGAAGAGTGATACGGCTTTGTAAGCGCATTCAAAAAAGAAAAGAAATACAAAGGAAGTTGGAATGGCAACAAAGATAGAGGAGGCTATGACAACTCGACTGGTCGAAATTAGCATGAAGGAAACTGGTCGAATAAGAGAAAACTCCAGAACCAAGGAAACCAAAAAGGTGGTGTTGCAGGTAGAGGAGGAGGTGGTGGTCGAAAGCCTGACAAAAGTCACATTCAGTGTTTCAATTGTCAGAAGTATGGTCACTATTTTAGTGATTGTCCAGAAAAGAAGAAGAATTAAAAAAATGATGCAAAGTTGGCGAAATATGAAGAAGAAGAGATGTTGTTGATGATCACAACAAGAGACGAAGAGAGATTCCAGGACCAGTGGTACTTGGACTCAGAATGCTCATCACACACGACTGGAAGAAAAGATTGGTTTTGTCAACATGAAACCCTCAATGAAGAATATGGTGAAATTTGTAAATGAAAATACTCTAGCAGTTGAAGGTCTTGGTGATGTTTTGATTATGGGGAAAGATGGCAAGAAGTCAACAATTTCCAATATGTTGTACATACCAGACATGAAGAGTAATTTGCTCAGTATATGGAAGTTGGTCGAAAAAAACTACAAGGTGTCAATTGAAGACAAGATGATGAGAGTTCTCGACTCAGGAGGTAGGTTTATCTTGAAGTCTCCAATGTCTCAGAATAGGACCTTTAAGATTGAACTTAATGTGATGGAGCATAAGTGCCTTGCAACTGCAACCAACAGAGATGAATAATTATGGCATTATCGACTTGGTCATCTCAACTTTAAAGACATTAGAGATTTGAAGAGAATAAAAATATAGTTTCAGGATTACCTGAAATCTGTAAGTAGAGATGCACCTAAGAGGGGGTGAATTAGGTACTCAAAACCTTTTTCCAGTCTTTATGTAGATTTCTTGTTTTACTTTCCTAAAAGTTACTAAGTGTTGAATGCAGTAAAAGCGGAAAGTAAAGAGACACGGCGATGTATCATGGTTCCCCTCACAGCCCGAAAGTACTCCAGTCCCCTTTCAACACGAAAGAGATTTTTCAATATTGTTAGATCCTAAGACAAGACTTTTACCTAGTCTTTCTTATATAGACTCTAACCAATCAAAACACCAAGAACAATCCTCTTGTATTTTTATCACTAAGTTTAATGAGAACAATCCTCTCAAAACGGACCTCTTACTTCCAACAATCCTGGACAGCAAGGTTACAACCTTACAAATCTATTTCCAACAATCCTGGAAAAATAAAATGTATTCAAAGAACAAATAATTCTGATTTAAGTAATTTGCAGCAGTATTCGATTATCAATCTTGCGACTGATCTTCTTCTTGAGATATAAAATCTTATATATCAAATATAAGTGTTCAAGAAATAGAGGAATGAAACTATGATGAAATAATGAAATTTGAGGTGCAATAGTTTCAATCTTGAAATTTGAGAATTTTTGACACTTGTGAAAATTTGGAATTTGAGAGATGAAATGAAATTTGAAGTTTTGCAAGAAGGTTAATCTCAAATTCTGAGACTATGAGGTATATAAATTCCTCTAAACACCTTTTCAAAAGAGTGTAAATGATCAAGAGATATATAAATGCCAACAGATGCAATTTTTTGGCTCATATTGCCAGTAGTAACTGGTTACCATATGTGGGTAATCGGTTACCAGCCTCAACGTTTGAAAATATTTGAAAGTTTACACAGGGTAACCGATTACCAGGAATAGGTAACCGGTTACTCAGAACAAGTTTGCTAAAAAAAACACTTTGAAACAGAGGCAAAATGCATTGTAAGAGTTTTAAAAATATTTTAAAATGATATGCAAGAATGAGAGATGAAGTTGAACACTTGTACAAGCTATATAGAAGCTGAATGTTGTACCTTTATTTGTGTGGAACTTTGTCTTCATTCTTTAATAAGTTTTGACATATTGATTTGACATTGAAATTCTTCAAGCTTGATTTCTTTGAGATTCTTTTATCCATCCTTGTATGTTGTAGAGTGTGTCATCATCAAAATCGTTTGAGAAGCCATGTCTTCACAAAATTGACATTCCAAGTGAAGTCTGTGAAGAAGTGTTCAATCGAAATAACACAAGAATAGCTTCAGCAAGGATGCAGGAAGGAAGTCGAAGGCAATTCTGGAAGTCATATACTCTAATGTATGTGGTCCAATCCAGGTGGATACGATTGCATGTAACAGATACTTTGTCACGTTCATAGATGAATACAGTCAAAAGTTGTGGACTTACCTCATCAAGAAGATAAGTGATGTGATCGAGGTATTTTCCAGACTCAAATCTGAAGGTGAGAAAATACTTAGAAGGGGGCTTGAATAAGTATATAGAAAAACTTATGGCAATAAAAACTCAAAGATTTTTATCCTGATTCGTTGAACTCAACTACTCCAGTCCACCCTATCAAGAGTGATTTGCCTTTCTTAACAAGGACTTAATCCACTATTAATCAACTGATTACAATAACAAGCACTAAGAGCAACTGTTCTTAGTCTTCTCAAGAACTACTGACCACAACTGGGTCTTCTCAAGGAACTTTTACAATAAAATGTAAGAACTAAAACAAGTGTTTGAATGCTTCTAATTAAGCTATATCACAACTGTGATTTTACACTTAAGTTTTAAGAACGTATGAAATAAATTCAGCAATGAGAATAAATTGTATGAGAGCTTATAATGAATTTCTTTCAAATAATTTTTCAACTGAAGAAGAGTGTTGGAGACTTGCTTTTATAGGCACAGAAGTCCAAGTAGTTTTTCACGTTAAAGGCCTTGTACTGAAAAGGGTTGTAGCCTTTTTGTCTTCACATCACTTGACCTTTCCTAGAAGTAGAATGCACAGAGAAATCCTTTTTGTCTGTATTTTTGTGTCTAGCATAAATGAGGAAAGAGTCGTTTGGCCAAACCAACAGACATAACTTTGAATTCTTCTTCAACAAGTTTCTAATGCTCAGCAAATAACATCAGAGCCTTGAGTGATCAGAGTCTTTGATGTTCATCAGAGTTTGCTGAATCAGAGCAATTCAGCAAGTGTGCTTTAGCGTGTAATTTCATTTTAGCAAAGTTTTATGAATCAGATCCTCAGTACTTGCAGCGTACAGTACTATCAAAGTCTTCTGAAAAACTTTGCTTGAAACTCTTCATACAAAAGTCTTCAGACTATGCTCCAGATGCTTCTGTAGCTTCTGCTTCAGATCCTTCTGTAGGCAGCGCTCAGAATCTTCTGTAGGCAGCGTTCAGATTCTTCTAACAGATGCTTCTGACACTTCAGAGCCTTGCATAGTTGCATGTTAAGATCCAATTTGCTTTCAGAAGAATATTATCTTTAATATCTGCAGCAAACATACTTGAACAAATTTTAGAGTATATAATTCTTTAATACAAAATTTCATAAGAGTTATCATCAAAACATAGAGATATAATCAAGAACCAATCTGTTTTCTAACAAATCTATGGTCAAAAGACAGAGTGGTCGAAAGCTGAAAATTCTGAGGACTGATGGTGGTGGAGAGTATGTGGCGAAAGAGTTTGATGCATTATCTAAGAAATAAGGGATTGTGCATGAGGTAGTGTCACCCTACATTCCACAACATAATGGAACTGCAGAAAGGAAGAATAGAACCATCATGAACATTGTGAGAAATATGTTGAATGGAAAGCATCTACCCAAAGAACTATGGGGAGAAGTAATTTTGACTGCAACATACATATTAAACAGATGTCTGACAAAGAAGCTTAAAGGAATCACACCAGAAGAATGTTGGTCTGGTGTCAAGCCTAGCCTCAGTCATTTGAAGGTGTTTAGACCTATAACACAAAGACATGTGCCAGATCAGTTGGGAAGGAAGCTTGATGACAAGTCGAATAAGATAATCTTGATATGATATCATTCGACTGGAGGTTACAAGTTGTTCGACCCAGTGAATAAGCAGGTAGTGATCAGTAGGGACATGATCACAAATGAGCTTAAAGAATGAGATTAGATTGAGAATGTCAAGAAGAATTCAATGAGAATCTCTTATGAAGAACCATCCACTGAAGTCGAAAGAGAAGTTCAACAGGAACAAGTCAGAGATGAAGCAGGCCCAGGCAGACCTCGATGAACAAGACACATTCCTGCAAGGTTGCAAGAATGTGTAATTACATCATATGATGTGGTCTATGAAGAGTGTGAGATGGTACATTATGCTTTCTACGCAGATGTCGAACTAGTCAATGTAGTTGAGGCTTTGAAAGATTCAAAGTAGGTGAAAGCAATGAATAAAGAGTTAGACTCCATCAAAGTCAACAACACCTGGTCACTTGTCGAATTGCCTCAAGGAAAGAAGGCAATTGATGTGAAGTGGGTTTACAAGGTGAAGGTGAATCCTAAAGGAGAGGTAACTCGACACAAGGCAAAACTTGTGGCGAAAGGATTTCTACAGAAGGAAGGAATCGACTTCGACGATGTTTTTGCACCTGTTGATAGGATCGAAACAATCAGGTCGATTGTTGGTCTAGCAAATATTAATAATTGTCACACATGTTAGATGGATGTGAAATATGCATTCTTGAATGAATCCTTAGACAAAGAAGTTTATGTTGTACAACCAGCTAGATTTGTGAAACAAGGCGAAAAAAGAAAGGTGTACATGTTGCATAAAGCCCTGTATGGACTTAAGCAAGCTCTAAGAGCTTGAAATGAGAAGATCGACAAATTTATAAGGGAGAAAAAATTAGTGAAGTGCACAACTGAGCATGGAGTATATGTAAGGAGAAGCAATAGTGAATTTCTTATACTATGTCTCTATGTCGATGACCTGTTGATAACAGGAAGTTGCAAAAAGGAGATCGAAGATTTCAAACATGACCTAAGTGAGGAGTATGAAATGTCAAACTTGGGAAACCTCTCATATTTCCTTGGCATCGAATTCTACAAGACTGGTAGAGGTTTGATGATGCACCAAAAAAGATATGTAGGCGAAATACTCAAGAGATTTGAGATGCAAGATTGCAACCGAACTTTGACTTTAGCTGAGACCAGATTGCAACTTTCAAAGGATTCAGATGAATATGATGTCGATCCAACCCAATATAAAAGACTTATTGGGTCATTTAGATACCTTTGTCATACAAGGTCTGACTTAACATACAATGTGAGTATGGTAAGTAGATTTATGCAGAAGCCAAAGGTATCACACCTAGCAACAACGAAGAGGATACTGAGGTATCTGAAAGGAACTCTCGACTACGACATTTTATTTCCTGTAGCCGATGAAAGAAAAGAATGCAAGCTAGTGGAATACACTGACTCAAGTTGGTGTAGTGATGTTGAGGATAGAAAATCTACAGTTGGATATGTGTTTATGTTAGATGGTGCACCAGTTGCTTGAAGTTCGAGAAAGGAGGCAGTAGTGGCATTGTCATCATGCGAAGCAGAATACATAGCTGCTTCTCTTTGTGCATGTTAAGCAACTTGGATGGTGAACCTGGTCGAAGAGATCACATCGAAGAGTCATGGAGCAATTACCATGAAGATCGACAACATGTCAGCTATCAACTTGACGAAGAATCCAATAGCACACGTTCGAAGCAAGCACATCGAAATGAGGTTCCATTATCTTCAAGAGCAGGTAGTAGAAGGGAAGATGAACTTGGAACACTGCAGAACTGAGAATTGGATTGCAGACATCATGACGAAGGGAGTGTAAGTCGAAGTGTTCAAGAAGCTAAAGTCTACGATGAATGTAGATAGGTTAGACACAATAAATTAAGTGGTGTGTTAAATACGTAATTCATTCTTTTAGAAAAAATATATTTGATTTAGAAAGATTAAATAGATATTTTGGGCTTTTATAGTTTGGATTTTATCTTGAGATGCAAGTTAACCTAAGTCTATAAATATGGAGGAACCCTTATCAGTGTAATAATCAAACTTGATAATCACAGTTTTACAGTTGCAAAATGATAATAAAATTTTACAGTTGTGGACAGAGAATTACTCTGCACTTCATACTCATCTTCTTTAAACATGTTATTGTTTTTGTTCATTGTCATTACATAACAATCTTAAAATCAAGATTGAGAAGAATTTAGATCGTGGTTGAATTTTAACGGTCCTCAAGATTTTCAATTTCAACATAAAGAATATGTCTTGTCCTAATGTTGGCATTATGTTCAAAATTTTCTAAAATGTCAATAAATAAACGTAGGGTAATTGCTCCGTCACAATTAGGGATGTAAATGGATATCCATGGGGGCGGATAGTATGATATCCGTGTCTGCCCCGTTGGATAAATATGATATCCGTATCTGCCTCATATCCATGCGGATATCAGTTAAGCGGGTAATTGACGGGTTTTAAGGTATCCGCGAATATTTACAGATATCCATGAATAACTTTTTTTGTCTAAAATTTTTTTTTTAAAATATATTTTTTCGCTCTCAATTTAACAACTAAACTTCATCATATTATTTTCATTCTTTTTTCAATAAAACATAATAACATTCAAACATAATATCCATACATTTCATTTTTAACAAAATAAAATTCATCATACCATATAATAATTGTTTAAATAAAACAAAAAGTAATAATGCAAATAGTTTTCATCAATCATTACAAAATTCCATATTATGCATTCCTTACTTAACACTCATACTTTGGTTTCCTAACTCCTAAATTAAAAGCTTAAAAGATTTCAAATAAAATATCCAAAATAACAGTGAATTTGTAACCAAATCTTATAAGATACACTAACAATTTCATTCACTAATAATGTCAACATCCATATCTTCCAATACTGAATTAGCTTTCTTTTGAAATGGTTCCAAACTTCAGAAGCTAGCTTTCTTTTAAGACCTTCAGTGTCAACTTCACATGAAATAGGACTTTCAATTTTATTAGGAGTTGAATTAATTTCTACATTCGGACCATTTGAAGCAACAACGTTAGACTCATCTGCGTTTGAAACTGCCAAATTCTCTTGCATAACTTCTATAGGAGTAAAGGTTTGTTCAAAAGACATTCTACAAAAAAAAAGATAAATTTGTCAATACTGTATTAATGTGATAGTTTTAATATCAATATCAATATTCAATACTGTATAACAATTGTGGTCCAAATTATCAACGGTAAACTTGAACCGGAAAAAAAAAAACTAAGAGATAATGAATAATTAGCAATTAAAAATATAAATTAATAATTAAAAAGCATTAACTATAACAATATTAATATTATAATAATGGTGAAACGTTTACATTAAAATAAAATAAAAAACAAAGAAACCTATAAAAATGCATAACATAGATATGAGAAAACCTATAATGAGAAAAAATTATCATTTACTTGATATAGTATGACTATATTTCATTGCATATATTAATAACACATGAATATAGCAATAAATAAAAGAGCCTATAGATGAAAAGAATAGGCACACATGAATATCATTTTTATATCAATGAAACGAAAAAGAATGTATATAGTGCTTCTTCTTTTTACTAATTTAGGGTTTAGTATTTTGCATTATAATTGCCTTAAAATAAGAAACTATTTTGCAGCCCCACCTAATACTACTTAAGTGTTGCAACAAACAAAATTAAAATTAAAATAGTAAGAACAAGAACAAAATGTAACAAGGTAGATAGGTTACCTTAATCATTTAGGAAATTAGGACTCTGAGTTGCAGTGTTTTAAATAGAGAAAAGACGGTACTGGTTCTTTGGGTTGGAGTTGGACAATGGAATTGTGAAAGTGAAAGAGATGTTAGATTTAAAATATAAAAGAAGCCTAAATAAATATAAAATGACTAAATATGATTTTTCTTGGAATGTGAAAAGTTTTCTTTTTCTTCCAAGAAAATGTTAAAAAAAAGAAATATGAAAAGACTAAATTTTTTGAAAGATGTAACGACGTCTACAATAAATTAAAAGTATTTATATATTTTTTATAATTTATTAACGGGTATGGATATCCGCGGGTACGGGTATTATTAAACCTGCATCCACATCCATTAAATAACGGATATTTAAATATCCATTTATTTTATCCATGGATATCCATTAAACTATCCACATTGTATCCGTGACGGATTATATCCGCGGATACCCGCATGCACGAGCTTTTTTGCCATCCCTAGTCACAATGATGTAACACATACATAAACAAGGTGAAAACATTTAAGGTGGGGGCTACAATACAATCAATCACATGCACAAAGAATTAAAAAATTGAAACAATTGGGATACATATAACTAACAAAGTAAAGAGCACGTGTAAAAAAAAATAGGAACTTATTGTATAGTATCTATAAGAATGTAATACATGACTAAGCTACTTGGTGACTATGTTAACCGCGTCTTGTTGAAAGCTCAACACTAGATTTGTTCCTTGGAGTCCCATTAAACAATTTCACAGAAAATGTTCCACCAAACTTGCTGAACTCAAATGGAAATTTCCATTTCTTAGTAGACTCTTTAGCAATGAAGCTTCTCATGCTCACATTATCTTGCTTCAACAAATCTACTGCCAAACTCAGTTGTTTAATCACCTCTATTTTCTCTTCATCTTTTTGCTTCAACTGTTCCTTTTGTACCTCATTCTCTTCCCTAAGTTTTTCTATTTCTTCCCTCAACTTCATTACTTCATCACAAACAGTATCTTTCTGTTTCAACTGCTCCTTATGAAACTCATTCTCTTCCTTTATTCTTTTAATCTCATTTTTTAGATTCATTACATCGTCGTTGACAGCCACAGAAGACGAAACTCGCTCTTCTTTTGTGTAACTATGATATTTGGTCTCCTCTTTTTCTTCGTGCTCTGGATCATCAACTTCAGATTCCACAGACTCGTCTACATTGAAATTCTCCGAATAGGTATCATAACCGGTGTCTGCAAAACTCATCAATTTCTCTATCTGATACTTAGCCGAAGCAAAAGGTGATACTCCTGACACGAGATGGCTGATTCCTGTGTCGGGTTTGACTTGATCATACCGCTCAGCTAATGACCGGTGTGTCCGATAGAAATCCTCAACCATACTTACAAGCTCTGGTCGTTTCTTGTAATACATCTCTGCACGTTTAGCAAAGGAATCTGCATCTTCTTCAATTAACTTTAACATTGCAATTGTTTTCTCATTTAGCTCTGCAATAAACATGAAGCAGAAATCATCCACCAATTTTATCTCTTTTTTCCCCTAATAATAATTTTTTAATGCAACACAAATAAATAATTTGACATTTTACTCACTTTTTTTAAACCAAAATCAATTGAGACAACCTAGAACCAAACAGACACTAAGTCAAAACTAAACCAGATAAAGGTGTCCAACGGCTATAATTCATAGGACAAAAGGTCAGAAAAGAAAAAGAAAATTAAAAGCAACAACCTTTTCTAAGATGGTAGGACCAGTATTCTACTTTTCTATTAACAGAATAAATTTTGTCTGCAGGTACAAAGCTTAAACAATTTATGAAGATAGCCAACGGATCTATCAGGGCCAAATCATTAAAGTGTAAAAAACAAAGATAGAATCCAAATCTAATTCAGATTCTCCGCCCTCGATAACCCGTTGATAGCCGTTCGATCAAGAATTGACTATCCAAAAAAAATCTAAATTTTACAATTGAAGTTACCGGACTTGAACTAAGACCGTCTGATTTTGTGAATCGGGAGAATCCGCATTCACACATTTAGCGAAATTAACCGCCTTTTGTTCGACCAAAAATCAGACAATCCAAACAATACACATTTACATTTTTATGAATCATTATAGGGATAACTCTACCAACAACATTCTTCATGCAATCAAAGCAATAATAATTGAATGCATAAATAAGTCATTAAAAAAAGAGATTCTTATAGCAAATTGATAAGAAGAAAATCAGAAGTAAAACAAAAAAAAAGTATACCAGATAGAGTGGATTGAAGCCAAGGGGAACGTTTAGTATTAGAATGAGTATCAAGCCACCACCAATTTGATTGTTGATTCTTGTTCATTCCAGCCATTTTCTCCTTCATTCTTTTCTTGCTTAACCCTAAAATCCTATATATCAAACAAACAAAAATTACAATAGAAACAAACAATAAAATAAAATAAAACTGAAACATGGAATTCAAATATTAAAATTAAATTGCAAAAGTGTAACTATACATGCTTTGAATTTCTTGGTTTCTTGAGGAGAAACAAAAACCCTAAGATCATGAAGATCAGCGTGAAGTAACAAATGCACTGATTTTCAGAGTAACACACAAAAGCATAACGACGAAACTCATTCTACTATATTAGTAACCGAAGTGAAACTCAAATTCAGTAAAAACGAAACTAAAATCAAAACCAGGGAAGAAAGAACGAAGGTTCGGAGTTTAAAACATGCAGATTGCGTAAAATTGAATGTAAAAAGGAAGAAGGAAGATAGAAAGTACTTGATTGACTTGGTTTGTTGTGTGTGCTCTGAAACAGTGGTGGAGTAGCGTCCACTCAAGGGACTCACAAGGAGAGTAGCACCATAACTATTCTTCTTTGAGTTCTTTCTACTTCTCTTTTTCAGTTTTTTGGCTTGTTATAGAATCAAAACCAATCCTATTTTTTCACGTGTATATAGTATCATGACCCGACCCATACCACCTTACCCCTGTTTTGGGTCGGATTCAAAATTTATTAGAAATTTTACCCTATATTCCTATAATTATTACCATACCCTTACATAAATTTTTTTTTAAGTAATTTGGCCCATGTCACCACGTGGATATGGGTGGGTGTTTGGGTTACGGATTTACTTCTTAGGAGCGTGCATGAATTGAAAAGGTATACCAACGGTCAGAATCGCACTGTCATACACTCACACTGGATACAATTTCTGTTTTTGTCATTATATTGATTTATTTTCCAGTTTTGTTCCCACTTTATTTAGTCAATTATTCTACAATTTTTATTTAAAAGTTCTGTAAATTAGTATTATATGTATTTCGTTTTTTCTTGTGTTACTAATAGTGTACGTATATATGGTAGGGTAAGAAAAAAAATTTATAAACTTTGTTTGGAAGGTTGAGAAGATGGAAAACAAGGGCTTTTGAAAAATATTTTTAAAAAAGTGATAAAGTTTTTTTTTTAATTAATAATATTATATAAAATTAGTTATGGGCTCGTTTATCCGCTTTTGTTAATGTACAGGTGAATTTAAATGTAAATACTATTTTTTATGTGTTTAATTTTTATTTTAGTTAAATTATTTATAATATAATAAAAAAAAATAATGAAAGAGATAAATAAATCACCATATAACAGTTAATAAAAAAGAAGTTGAGATTTAAAACAAAAATTAAAAGGATATAATTAGAACAAATATTAGTTAACTCACAAGAGAACCTATGAATTGTTTCAGATGGAAGAAAGTGAAAGTATAATAGATTTCTTCACTAGAGTTACAAAATTGGTGAATCAAATCAAGGTGTCACGCCCCAATTTTACCCTTAGATTATTAGCTTCTTTTCGCATCTCATCTCATTCTGCATCGCATTTTAACTGACCGCTAACCAGTTTGTCCAATCTGTTGGTTTTATTTGCAGGAAAATCACGATGTGCGCGATTTAAAAAAAGGGACTTGTTTGAACTCAGCAGTTACGTTAGATTTAAATCGTGCAAGATGATTAATTGTCGAATTTGGAGTTTGGAACGTCAAAGCTTAATCAGATAATTTTAATGGATGAAGTTAATCAGACGGATTTATTTAGATGAGTTTCATCAAAGGAATTTAGTCGTTTGAATTTAATCGGATGATTTTGATCGGTGGAACGTAATCAAGCGAATTTAGTTGCTTAAGTGTAAGCGGGTGAATTTACGCGGAGAAATTTGATCAGGAATTAAATTCAGTTTAGTAAGAAAAATGGAATTTATTTATTTAAATTCTATGTTTTTTTATTACAATGTGCGAAGACAATTACAATTTCAAATTAATTTCTAATTATTTTTCTAAAAAGCCTAATTGTCTCCGCGTCCAATTCTTCAACTTTCGACTTTTCGGACCCAGCAATAATCTGTCCCGTTTGTTTCCAAGAGAGAGAAGAAGTGATTTTTTTTTGAAAAAGTGCTTTTTGGAAAAGTGTTTATGTGGGAAAAGTGATTTTTCTTGGTTTTAGCCAAACCAGACTTAAGACATCCAAAATCCATAGAACCAAAGTGGATACCCAGATCCATCAAGGAAAAATGGATATCCAAGTTCAGAAACAACTTTCCCAAAATCCTTGCAACCAAACGGGGTCAAAGCCAGCAGAAACAACTTTCCCAAAATTTTAGCAAAACAAGGTCAAAGAAATCAACAAACCAGCCATGAAAATTACAACAACCAGCATGCCTAGGCCCAAGCAAACAAGTATTATATAAGCAGCAGCCTCACCGAAAAAAGAGGCGAAAAAGAATCAACTCAAATCGCTTCAAACCTCGCGAAAAAGGTGAACAATTTTGATACTAACAGGTTTTTTTCCGTTTACTTTGTGTTTTCAGAACTCTACCGGGAAGAGCAAGAATGGTGGGAGAAATGAACGAAAAGCTTAAAAAGAACAATAATGGAGAAGCTGCGCCGCCACCTCCCCCATTTTTATTTCAATTGCTTTATATTCTTTTTTCTTTTTCTTTATTTCATTGTTTTATTATTGTTATTAGTATTATTTTATATTCTTATAGTTTAAGGAAATTAGATTCATTAAAACCATTCATTCATTTTTATTTTAACTTTATATTTTGGTTTAATTAGGTTGATAAAACCTTTCATAAAGTTAAAAAAAAATTTATTATTTTTATTTTATAATTTAGTTTAATTAGGTTAAATTAAAATCTTTCTTAAGTTAAAAACTTTTTTTTTAAAATTAAAACCTTTCTTAAACTAAAACTCCTCTTTTGAAGATGAAAGCCTTTGTTTTTTAAAAAAATCAAAATCCTCTGTTAAAATTAAAACCCTTTTTTTAAAAACCTTTTCTTAAAGTTAACTAGAAACCTTTTTTTTTTAAGTTGATTAGAACATTTCTTTAAAATTCAACATTCTTGAAAAAACCTTTTTGAAAAAAATAAGATTTTTATGAATCCATTAAAATTAGGCAAAATTAAAATTTAACATTTAAAATTCAAACTCTTTTTTTGTAAATTCCTCATTTAGTTTTAAATCTCTTTCCTAAAATCGTCTAACGTTGCGCTTTCAATTTCACATTGAACCTTGCCGGTTATTCTCGTATAATTTTTATGTCGGTCCATTCATTATTTTCTCAGTTGTACTGTTATAATACTTCATTTTTCATATTTCATTTTATGGTTGTAATTTACGCGAGGATATTGTTGTAACACCCCCTTTCTATACCCCCAAATAATCACATAATCATTTAGACACATATTAAAAATTTCATCAGAGTATAATTATAAACATGGTATAAAAGAGGTATGTCACATTATACGTGAAATTAAAATATACAACACCTTCTCAACAAAAGATACGCAACAGTGGGGTAACTTGCAACAGAGGAACTTAGTCCTTACACCCACATGAACAGATATTCGAAATACGTTTGATTGCTTCAATATCCATGAATCTAAAAAAAAGAATTGATGCTTGGAACGAGTGTATAACAAAAATTCTCGGCATTCCTTGGGGATTCTTGATTGGTGCTGAGCTAACTATAACTCAAAGTCGTATTTCTTTGGTTAATAAAATCCAAAAGGTTTATCGATCCCAGGGAGTACACATCGATAATAGACATATCGAGATTATTGTGCGTCAAATAACATCCAAAGTCTTGGTTTCAGAAGATGGAATGTCTAATGTATTTTTACCTGGCGAACTAATTGGATTATTGCGAGCAGAACGAACGGGGCGTGCCTTGGAAGAAGCCATTTGTTACCGAGCTTTATTATTGGGAGTAACAAAAACATCTCTGAATACTCAAAGTTTCATATCCGAAGCGAGTTTTCAAGAAACTGCTAGAGTTTTAGCAAAAGCCGCTCTTCGGGGTCGTATTGATTGGTTGAAAGGTCTTAAAGAGAATGTTGTTTTAGGGGGAATGATACCCGTTGGTACCGGATTCAAAAGAATAATGCACCGTTCACAATATTTAGAATAAAAGCAGAAAATCTAAACATTGAATAACCTCAAACACATATACATATATGTGTTATACCCTAAATTTGTCCTACCCGTGTAAATTCTACCTGTACATTCATTTCAGAAAAGTCCAAAAAATATGTTGTTATTTTCAATAGAGGATGTCAGGTCAGACATGTGGATAATGTTGAATGAGGAATGGTCACCTGGTTGAAGCTGATTTTTGCGGAGTTTTCAGTACAGTGCATATTTGAAGGCATTATTTTTGGTATCAAAGCATTATCCTTTGATTTCAAGGCAATGAGGTTTTTGGTTCATGGCAATGCGATTTCACTCCCCATTTAATAGCAAGTTTGAAAGTGGATTTATTATTGTGATTCTTTCAATTTTTATTCAAGGCTAATTTGGAATTATGACTTTTTCTTGGCTCATTCAAGTGTCATTCATTTTCAAGTGAGAAGTTAAGTAAGGTGGACTTTGATTTTTGAATTCATGTGGGAATTTCATCATCAAGTTAATCTTGAATCAAAGATGTTATTCCGATCAAATTACAAGTGCAAGTTCTACAAAATCACAACAAATTTTGAAGCCCATCTCTATAGGTCCATTACCTTACATCAAGTGAACCAAAGTCATAAACAAAATCATGCAAATATTACAATAATGACAAGCCCATTTGGCTAAGTACTATCATTGCTAAAAAAATGAGGAGCCAATGTCATGAACCGGTATGCTAGAACTACACCGGCTTGCATATGCGCAAGTTCTATTATCACATGCATTGACTTGGCAAGTAGCCCCAATATATTTAATATCATGCATGAAACAAGGAATGGGCTTGCTAGAGAATTTATTATACGAACAATCTGTTCAACATAACAACTTGTTGCTTAAGAATATTGAGATATTCCGTATATACGGGCATGATCATATCAGTTCAAACATCATGAAGGTGCTGGAGCATACTGGCAAACAACCCTAATATGCAAACTATCTCAATAGGAATGCACAACAGTTATTTGATTCAGTTGGAAAAACCATCAAGCTGTTTTTGTTGCTTCACAAGCTGTCAAATTTACCCTGCCTCCGTAACGAAACCGCGTCCTACAAGGCTATGTTCAAAAGCGACAAGTGAGTGATGGCGTATTCGTAGCATACTATTGAAACTTCCAGCCATAATATGCATAAAATAAATTCACAGAAATTGTTCTACATAAGACATCACCGCAAGCTTCAGTACCGTGGATTACGTACCTCACGGAGGGAACCCATAACTTGCACATGAAAAACCAGCAAAGCCAAACCGTAACATTGTCAATGTCGGCATTGTTCACGCATAACACATACCTGTGAAAAGAACATGACCCCAAAACCAATTCAGAAAAGTCCAATGAAACAGATTTCGAACTAAAAGAAGCATACCGTGGCTAAGGAGAGGCCATCATTGTTCCTCTCTTGGTAGGAAAAACAAGCCAATTGTCTCGACCATACTAATCTGAGGTAAGTAAAAACACGATGGTAGCTACGAGTATGGTGCTCACACCTTGCCCTTCACAAAATCACAATCCTAATTCAATGCTAAAAAGAAAATATCCAATTAGTAGCAGAATGAAGAATAATTGGTATTGGTTCATGAATTTACTCTTCAGTCCTCCCAAAGAAGAAATAGCAAGCTTGTACCATTTACTGGCAGGTCACGCCAGTTCCCCATTTTAAGAGCATGATCCGCAGATTACAGATCTCCAGTTCAGCAAGCCAAGGATTCCAAGACGTGAAAGTAACGCACACACAGGAATTAGGCCTCGCGCATACCCTTTAACTTTTGCATCAAAATGCAAAATGGTGGCTGTAGAAAAAACAAGAACAATAAAATATCAACGTTGCACCACAAATCATGACCCACACAAAATTGGTAAAAAGCAAATGGGACTTTCTATGAGCCAAAACGCAGTGTACGTACCTCGCCCCCAGCTTTTTGCAGTCCAAAACAGGCCCCACCCAAAGGCCACCGACTGTTTCTCAATACACCAACCTCACCAAAACGGGTGAGGGACTTGCAAGTAGCAATTCAAAATGCAAAAACACGCCAAAGAAAATCACATCCTGCACAAGAAAAGGACAGCAAATAACACGTTATTTTGTACTTGTAAAAATTCACAACACAACAAAATACAGCAGCAGTATACAAAATACCTCAAGTGCCCCACGACTACAAGATGGCAAGGCTTTAGAATATTATGGCCCGATTCCTTGAAACTTCAAGATCGTTTACCCTCTCCAAATCCATATAAAAGCATCATTTTCATTCATGAAGAGAGGAGGAGGTTTTAAACCTAGCCGCCACCTTCTTCAATAGCCCTCTTCTTTCTCATAACTTCAAAATCCGAAAAAATCAACCTCAACAAAATGGCAACCCTTACCTCCAACACCATTAACTTTCCAAACTTCATACCCTCAAGCACTAACCTTCTTCAACTTTTCCTTTTTTTTCCAACCTTCAATAAATCGAAATACCAGTTGAGGGAAAACCTTTTCTGCTATCTAACCTATCCAACCTTCCATGAACCAATCTTCTTCAAAAACTCACGAACTATAAACCCCAAATCTTCAATACTCCGACTCTTCCTTCATACCCAGACTCAGAGTTTTGTCTTCTCAAAACATAAACCACTTTTCTCCTTTATCATCAGACCATAACCTTCTGCAACTTTCAACCTTCATATTCTCAAATCTCCCGCGATATCCTAATCCTTCGATTCATTCTCAAACCCAAACCCTTCACAACCGAAACAACCACAAATATCCTTAACCCAATCTTCTTCGTCAAAACCAAATAAATCCAAACCAGAAATGAGACAGAGGAGGGTGAAATTGTTTTGATATCTGGAACAAAAATGGATGTACCTAGAAAACGATTCTTTGAAGTGGCAAAGACGGTTTAAGGTCGGACCAATGTGTATTTGATATTTGTTTTGTTCCTTGTTCCTTGCGTTAAATCGTGTTCTTCGTGATGATGAAAAGGAAGCCTAGTTTTCTCTTCTGAGCGTTGTGTATTCTTTCGATAGTGTTGCCCTGTTTCTCAAAGGATTCATCCATCTGTGATAGTCATGGTAGCTGTGTTACAGAGCCAAGAGAGTGAACACATAGCTATTGGGTTAATGAGACCATGAGGCCCAAGTTGCTTCTAGGCTATCACCCTCTCCTTCTATTTGGAAGACCTGTTTTTTTGGTTCATTTAAAATTCTGCATTATGCTGGGCTTAAGGCCCATGTTGGTTTTCTTATTGACACCCGTATTTCAACCTTCACCCTCATGAGCTTTCTTTTTTTCTCTATGTATACTATTTATTTTATTTTCGAAAGAAATTGTTTTCTTAGTTAACATTCCATTTGGTTTCAAATCCTATAATTTCAAACTTGTTTATAATTTATCAACTTAATCTTTTCTTTTATTTTTCGATTTTTGTTTGATAGGTCTATGACGAGATTACCAATGTTTAACCGTCAAATTATTGGCGTGAAACAAAGGATCCGAGACCACTTTCCTCTTTCAATTTTCTTTCGGTTTTATTTAGATCGATGAAGTCTTTTATTCGTAAGCGTCGCGTGTCGAAGTTGATAACCTTCTCGATTTCAAATCTATGGTGAATGACCATTGGGGTGCTTTTCCGTACTTTGGGATCGTGATAGGCTACCTTCGATTAATCAGAATTATGTTTGCGATTAAGACGAGATCCCATTCCTTCGTGTCCCGATTCGATTCACTAAACTGACCAATAACTTTAATTTTCGTTAAATATTATTGTGAATATTATTGTTATATTACCTTGACATATTATTATTGTCATATCATACCACAAACTCTTTTCATACTCCACGATTCGATTCAAATCATTTTCTCAACATTTTTCTCAATTCAAACTCCGAAAGAAGGAGGTTCTTGGAATCTAGCATTCCTTGAATCTTCGAGTGAATAATTCTCGAGGCACGCTCTTGAGTTATTATTCATTCAATCTTTCGACTTTTTTCTTCAAAACATTTTCTCGATTAAAACTCCGAAAGAAGGAGGTTCTTGGAATCTAACATTCCTTGGATCTTCGAGTGAATAATTCTTGAGGCACGCTCTTGAGTTATTATTCACTCAATCTTTCAACTTTTTCAAGCATTTTCAAACATTCCCCTAAGTCGAGTGCTCGTACGCATTTGCAATCGTCGACATTTCGCACACACTTCACAATTCCTCTTGGTCTCGATATTAGGGGCACCCTTAGGGACTAATATCGTTTCTCATCATCCTAGCCCTTGACACGTCGTCAAGTCGGTTCTATCTTCTAATCAATTCCTCGACTCGTCGTCGACCCCCCTCCTTTTCAAACCAACTTCCTTTTGCCTCGCATTCCACTTTCGACTCAATCTTCTCACAAACGTTTTTTTTAAACTTACGAAAGAAGGATATTCTTAGAATCTAGCATTCTTTGAATATTCGAATGAGTAACTCTTGAGGCATGCCCTTGAGTTGTTATTAGTTCATTCTTTCGATTTCAAAATATCCAACCCTTTATCATTTAATCTATTCATCCCGACTTCCGAAAGAATTGAGTTCTTGGAATCTCGCATTCCTTGAATTCTTGAGTGACAAGTTCTTGAGGCACGCCCTTGGGTTACCTGTCAGTCACTCTTTCGTCTCTCAACTCAAAGTCCAAACCAATTCAAACCTCATCTTTTCGTGGTTGTTACCACGAACTATGACTGCTCTGATTCTTCATTCTCGTCCAAATGTAAGATACGTAGGCACAAGATTGCGATGATCTTGGCGAGCTACCTTCTACCTCCCCTCCATTTTCCATTTCCCTGTATCCATTTCGTGGTTGTTACCACGAACTACGGACGCTCTAATTCTTTATTCATTCTTGAATATAAGATACGTAGGCACAAGATTGCGATAATCTTGGCAAGCACACTTCTATCCATCTTCTGTTTCCCCCCATCCTTTCCCGTAGTCGAACTACGACGCTCTGATTTCTCATTCTCGTCCAAAAGAGCATACGTAGGCACAAGGGCCCCAATCCTTGGCGAGCACCCTATCTTCTAACCACCCCATTCCCCTAGCGTCTTTACCTATTATCCTACCAATTCTACCTTTATCATCGAGAAGAAAAACAAGTAAACATAAACAACACTCCCCACAAATACCTTAAGAGGTTCCCGTCGAGTACGACGGACGTGAGAGGTGCTAATACCTTCCCCTCACGTAACCGACTCCCGAACCCGAAACTTGGTTGCGACAGCCCTGCTCCTATCCTTTCATTTTAAGAGTTTTTCTTGATATTTTCCTCTCCCGTTTATTTGGGAAAAATAAAGTTCGGTGGTGACTCTGTCGAACCGCATTTCCGCGCCTTTCGCGCGAGGGTCGTTTCTCCAAAATGTCTCCGTCATTTTTCGAGGTGCGATAGCTGGGGACTGCTCCATGCAAAGAGAGAGTCGAGTCTATCTTTTGGTTTGTGAGGAGTGTTTATTTTTATTTGTTTTTTCTTCTCGTTTATGTATTTGTTCTCTTATCGCTTGTATATTTTATGCTTGTTATCTTGTTTGCCTGTTGGTTCTTGGGATGACATCATGAGTAAAGCTCTACACCCGAGCTTTGGTAAAAGCATAGAGAACACATAGTTTATAATTGGTAGTCGAGTAATGTTAGTCTCCGAGGACTCGCTCCTTGTGGGCCTAGCATGAAAGCTCCTCCAGAGGAGACCTATTCGTAGATCTTGTTGTAATACAGCTAGCCTGTTGCACGAATTGATTAATGAAGGGTCCATGATTCTGGGAACCCTTTTTAGCACCAGTTCCAATAATGGTGGTCGTGTAGTGTTAGTCTCCGAGGACTTGCTCCTTGTGGGCCTAGCATGAGGACTCCGCTCAGGAGAGACCTTATTGTCATTATCGTCGTAATACAGCCAGCCTGTTGCGTGACGCTAATACGATTAGTGTCCGTGATCCTGGGAACCAAACATAGAAACCATCCTGTGAGTGGGTTTATGGGTAGAGTGTCTAGATCTTCCCGTATAGGGCTTACCTGTCAGGTTTCTTTGGTCAGAAATTTTGGTTACCTACCTATTACATTTTGTAGAAGCATGCTTCAGTCTCAAGTTTTGATGATGTCAATACTACTCAAGGTCATCTCTTGATTGCAAAAAGACAAGCCGTTCAAATATCTCAAGATCAAATCAAGATATCTTTCAAGTCAAGCTACATATGGAACTATGATTCTTCCAGACTTGGATGCATTACTGGTATATCAAATTCTACCCTTATAATTTGATATACAAGTGGTCAAAAACATTAAGCATTTTTGCATAATACATAAGCATGTTTTTGAAACCTTAGATTTGGTATAACATTAATTTTAAAAAGCATTTTTCTGAAAATTAGCAGTGTTAACCGATTAACCATATGGGTTAACCGGTTAACCAATTTGAATTTTGAAATTTCTGGGCTAACGTACCAGTGTTAACCGATTAACCATATGGGTTAACCGATTAACACTGAACGTACAGTGAAAAATTGCTTTGTTTCAAGTTCAAAAATTATTTAAAAAATTATACCATTTCATATTTTTGATGTCTACTCAATGTACCTTTTTGAAAGGGTATTTTACTCATATAAATTCTGAGTTTTTCAATTTTGAATATACAACACAACAAATAAAAACTTTTCAATCTCCAAACACTTTCTACATTCATTTTCAAATTGTCTTAGAATCAAATTCACCATTTTCAAAAACTTTCATTAAGTGTTCATATGTGCATAAATTTCATATTCATCCTTGAACACTTGTATTGAAAATTGTAAGAGTGAATTCTGATCATTTGGAGAAGATCAACTTTGATATCATTACTCTCAAATTCATATCTTTACAAACTTGTGTATTTTGACTTATGATCCAGGATTGTTGGACACAAGGGTGAGTGTTTACAAGAGGATTGTTCTTGTACACTTGTTGGTTTTATTGTTTGATAGTAGGCTTCACCGGTTGATGGTGTGATAGGTTGTACTTTATTAAACAATAGTGAAAACTCTCTTTCATGTTGAAAGGGGAGTGGAGTACTCTCGGATTGTGAGGGGAACCACTATAAATCCTGGTGTCCATTGTTCTTTTATTTTTCTTCTTCTGCTTTCATAACCAAAAACACAAACCAGTAATATTTCAAGATACCATAAAAACCGGAAAAATTTCAAAAGTCCTAATTCACCCCCCCCCCCCCTCTTAGGCATACTCTGTTCTTACAATTGGCATCAGAGCAGGGTAAGGTAACCTGTTCCTAACGATTCAGTATGGCTTCCGCAAGTACCAACCCGGTTTTTAAAGATGGTGGAAGTAGTAACAAGCCACCACTCTTTTCTGGAGAATACTTTGATTTTTGGAAAATCCGTATGAAGACACATCTTGAGGCTCAAGGAGATGGTATATGGGAAACCGTTGAAACTGGTCCACATGTTCCTACAAGTGTGGTAAATGGTGTTGGAACCCCAAAGATTAAATCCTCATATGATGAAGATGACAAGAAGAGAATCTTGAATGAGAAGAAAGCAATCAACATACTCCAAAGCGCTCTCAGTATGGATGAATTCTTTCGCATATCACAGTGTCAATCGGCAAAACAGATTTGGGATACCTTGGTAGAAACGCATGAAGGAACAGCAGAAGTAAAAAGATCAAGACTTAACACGTTAAGTCAAGAATATGAGATGTTCCGTATGCAGCCCGGTGAATCTATTGTTGCCTTGCAAAAGAGGTTCGTTCATCTAACAAATCACCTGATTACTCTTGGGAAGACCTTCACCAACGATGATCTCAACTTAAAAGTCCTAAGATCCTTGACAAGAGAGTGGCAACCAAAGGTGACCGCCATTTCGGAAAAGAAAAGTCTTTCAACAATGACATCCGCTTCATTATTTGGGAAACTTCAAGAGCATGAACTGGAACTTGGAAGGCTTGAGAAACATGAAAGTCAAGATAAGAAGTCCAAAGGAATTGCCTTGAAGACTGACACAAGGGATGATAAAATTGACGAATCTTCCGAAGACGAAAATTTCATGCTTCTAGTAAAGAAGCTTGGTAAGTTTTTTAATAATAATAAAACTTCTTCTTTTTCTAAAAAGAATAGACATTTCAGGAAAAAGGAGGCATCCACATCAAACCAAGAAATTACATGTTACGAATGTGGGAAACAAGGTCACATAAAGCCAGATTGCCCAAAACTCGCAAATAAAGGAAAATTCAAGGGCAAGAAGGATTTCAAAACAAAGAAGGCTTATGTCGCATGGGACGACAACGAAGTAAGTTCATCATCGGAATCAGATAGCGATGAAAGTGCAAATATTGCCTTAATGGCCTCTCACCATTCCGATGACGAAAATGAGGTTAGTAGTAATTTTTCTGTCTATGATAATGATGCACAAGAAGTTATAGATGAACTTCTAAAAGAGTGCAAGACTTTGTATAAAGACATCTCATCACAAAAGAAAAGAATTTTACTTTTAGAAAAACAAAATTCTGATCTCTTGAAAAATATTGAAGATGAAAAACAAAAAGTGATGGATGAAAAACAAAGTCTTGTATGTAAGAATTGTGAGTCTTTGTCTTTTCAAATTGTTCAACTTAAAAGAGTTTTAGAAAGATACGAAAAAGGTCAAATTGGCTTGGAAGAGATTCTTAAACATCAAAGGTATCCTAATGATAAAAGTGGATTGGGATATTCTAAATTTTCAAAACCAAGCACCAATGAGACCATTTTCGTAAGAGCAAGTGAACAAATTGTTAAGAAAGAGACAAGCACTTCTAAAATTCAGCATCAAAATCATAACAAGAAAAAGAATTACATTCCTAGATATAGAAGTCATTTTCAACCTACATGTTTTTATTGTGGAATTAAAGGGCACACACCTAATGCCTGCTATGTACGTAATATTGGTATTGCAAAGGGGCATTATGTGTGGGTGGAAAAGGGTACTAACTATCAAGGACCCAAAGCAATTTGGGTACCTAACACTACCTAATTTTGTTTTGTAGGTATGCTTGAAGACAACCACAAATCAATGGTATCTTGATAGTGGCTGCTCGAAGCATATGACGGGAGATATAAACAAATTTTCAAGTCTATCATTAAAGGCCAAAGGATACGTCACTTACGGTGATGATAATAAAGGAAAAATTCTTGGAGTTGGAACCATTGGTGCACCTCCATGTACAATTATCAAAGACGTTCTTTTTGTTGAAGGCCTTAAGCATAACCTGCTTAGCATCAGTCAATTGTGTGATAAAGGGTTCAAAATCAACTTCACAAAGGAGGAATGCTTGATCGAACACGAAGTCACTCATGAGATTCTGCTAAAAGGTAAAAGATATAATAATATTTTTATGATCTCTTTTGATGATTCTTCCTTGAAGGTAAAATGTCTTATGGCAAACAACAACGAGGCATGGCTTTGGCATAAAAGATTTGCTCACATTCACATGGAGCATCTAAACAAATTAATCAAGCATGATCTGGTTGTTGGGCTTCTGAAGATAAAATTCATCAAGGATAAATTATGCGATGCATGTCAAAAGGGAAAACAGACCAAGACAACTTTCAAATCCAAGCAAGTGGTTTCTACATCAAGACCACTTCAATTGTTGCACATGGATCTTTTTGGTCCATCAAGAACGAAGAGCTTTGGAGGTAGTATTTATGCTTTAGTTATTGTTGATGACTTTTCTCGATATACCTGGACAATGTTTTTAGCGCAGAAAAATGATGCGTTCAAAGCATTCAAAAAGTATGCAAAACAAATTCAAAATGAGAAGTCACTCACTATAGCCTCCATAAGAAGCGACCACGGTGGAGAATTTCAAAATTCAGACTTTGAAGAATTTTGCGAAGAAAATGGAATTTCTCATAATTTTTCGGCACCAAGAACTCCTCAACAGAACGGCGTCGTAGAACGGAAGAATTGTTCACTAGTTGAACTTGCTAGAACAATGCTCAGCGACACAAATCTTCCAAAATATTTTTGGGCAGAAGCAGTAAGCACGGCGTGCTTTATAAGCAACCGCGTGAATATTCGACCGCTACTCAAAAAGACTCCGTATGAGTTGTTCAAGGGAAGGAAACCGAATATATCATTCTTCCACATATTTGGCTGCAAATGCTTCGTTCTCAACAACAATAAGGACAATCTCGGTAAGTTTGATGAGAAATCCGACGAAGGTATATTTCTTGGTTACTCTCTTTATAGTAAAGCTTTTAGAATTTTTAATAAAAGAACTCTTACCATTGAAGAGTCTATTCATGTTTCGTTTGATGAAACTAACCCCTCGAAAGAGGATAATATTGTTTTGGATGATGATGATGATTTTGTAGATACTCCACAAAATGAAGAAATTGTTTCAAATGATCAAACAATATTACGAGAAGATGTTACTCAAGAAAATCAAGATCTTCCGAAAGAATGGAGAACACACAAAGATCACCCAATTGATAAAGTTATTGGTGATATTAGTCAAGGTGTTGCAACTCGACTTAATTTAAAGGATGCTTGTCTCAACATGGCGTTTGTATCTCAAATTGAACCATCAAAGATCGATGAAGCTTTAGGCGACGACCAATGGATTATGGCAATGCAAGAAGAACTTAATCAATTTGAAAGAAATCAAGTTTGGACCCTTGTACCAAGACCAGAAAATAAGTATATTATAGGAACCAGATGGGTGTTCAAGAACAAACTTGACGAGAATGGGATTATAGTTCGTAACAAGGCAAGATTGGTCGCACAAGGCTACAACCAGGAGGAAGGAATTGATTTTGATGAAACATTCGCTCCGGTAGCAAGGTTAGAAGCAATTAGATTACTACTTGCTTACGCTTGTTCTATGAATTTTCAGTTATTCCAGATGGATGTCAAAAGCGCTTTCCTGAATGGATACATTAATGAGGAAGTCTACGTCAAACAACCTCCGGGTTTTGAAGACTTCAAAAATCCCTCACATGTTTTCAAACTGAAGAAGGCTCTCTACGGTTTAAAACAAGCACCACGAGCATGGTATGATCGCCTTAGCAACTTCTTATGTGAGAAAGGATTTACAAAAGGAAAGGTTGACAAGACGCTGTTTATAAAAAAGATCAAGGGTAACACCTTGTTAGTACAAGTCTACGTCGACGACATCATATTTGGATCAACAAACAAAGAACTCTACGAAGAATTCTCACTCATGATGCGAGAAGAATTCGAGATGTCCATGATGGGAAAGTTAAATTATTTTCTTGGACTACAAATCAAGCAAACCAAGGATGGAATCTTTCTCAACCAATCCAAGTACTGTAAGGAATTAATAAAGAAATTCGATATGGATAGTTGCAAGATGATGTCTACTCCTATGGGATCCAGAACGTATGTTGATCAAGATGAATCTGGTACTCCAATTGATATTACTAAATATCGAGGTATGATTGGTTCATTACTATATTTGACGGCAAGCCGTCCTGACATTATGTTTAGTGTTTGTTTGTGTGCGCGCTTCCAAGCAAATCCGAAGGAATCGCATCTCACTGCTGTGAAGAGAATTATCAAGTATCTCAAAGGAACGACCAACGTAGGATTATGGTATCCTAAAGGTAGTACATGTTCTTTAGTTGGTTATTCTGACGCTGACTATGCAGGATGCAAAACCGATAGAAAAAGTACAAGTGGTACATGTCATATTCTCGGAAATGCTCTAGTATCATGGGCCTGCAAAAAGCAAGCTTGTGTAGCACTCAGCACCGTCGAAGCAGAATACATCGCCGCAGGAAGTTGTTGTGCATAGATTTTATGGCTGAAACAACAACTTCTGGATTATGGTGTTGACCTCGGATGCATTCCTCTACGATGTGACAATACTAGTGCCATAAATATCACAAAGAATCCGGTTATGCATTCCAGAACAAAGCACATCGATATCAGGCATCATTTCCTTCGAGATCACGTATTAAACAGAGATGTTGATGTTACTTTCGTCGACACACACAACCAACTCGCCGACATCTTCATCAAGCCTTTGGCAAAAGAACCATTCTACAAAATTCGGAGAGAACTTGGGATTCTTGATGAAGGTGACATCTGATCTTTTTCTCTATCATATGTATGCATTATTTGTGATATATTTTCATGTGTATGCATTCTGTTTTTAAGTATTTTTCAAAAATTCGAGCATGTTAATCGATTAACCATATGGGTCAACCGATTAACACTGTTGAATTTTCAATTCTGATTAAATTTTTTAATGTGTTAACCGATTAACCTATATGGTTAACCGATTAACACTGTTAATTTTTCAAAAAAATCAGAAACGAAAATTAATTAAAATTTTTGAAAAATTGTATATTTTTTTAATATATTTTGTGTGGTCCATATTCTCTTAAATATCCAAATCCATATCCAAAATCCATATTCCCTCTTAAAATCCTAACTTCTCTCTCCCACTCTCAAAAGTTGGAAAAACTCCCCACAACTTCTCAAACCCTAACTTCCTCAGAACCCACAACCATCCATGGCTTCAGCATCAAACCGCGGCAAGGGAAAACTTCCAGAACATCATTCTGCATCAGAATCAGATGACGACAGTATTCCAATGGAAACCACCAAAAAGAGACGGATGGATTTCAAAGTTCGTGTTCGTCAACTTATGCCGGTAAAGTATGTGAATCTTCGAGCTTTTCCTGCAATATCTTTTGATTTTCCTACTCTACTGGAATATCAGCGTATCGACAAGTTCGTCACCGACTCTGGTATTATCTATCCTGATCTGGTTAAAGCTTTTATGAATAAAATGTCTGTATATCTGGACATGGATGAGAACCACATGATCCGGTCCACCATTAGAGATCATGAGTTTGTTGAGAATTTATCCACCCTTGCTAGACACCTTAAGATTCCATCAAAAGGATGCTTCCTGAGGAAAGGTGTAAACCATGTAGATAGACCCTGAGCAAACTATGATAAAATGGAGTATTACTATCAGATTTGCAGGTTCCCAAAAGAAACTGTTATTGCAAACTCTCACACCGCTCGTATGTTGTGCTATGCCAAGAATCTGACAGTATCTGATCGAATGCTTCACTACATTATCTGCTACGTCCTCATTCCAAAGGACTCAAATCACTCTCAGATCAACGACTTGGAAATGCAGCTGATCTTTGCTATTAAGAATCGCATCAGAGTCAAGTGGATTTTGACTATTATGTATCATCTGCAACAACAACTTCATTGCATTACCCGGCTGCCGTATGCTCGCTTGGTTTCTAGAATTCTGAAATTAACTGAACTTGACCTCAACAGAGAACCATCCTCAAAGATGAAATCAACAACTAATGAGATCAATGAAATTAATATTGTGAAGAATACTGGAATCATCAAGGCGGCTGACGGTACCTACAGGTATACTGATGACGGTCCTGTCCATCACGCTTATCCAATGCCTGAAGGGGGTCTTACCAGTGAGTTTCTCTACACAACCATGATGAACCAGCATCGAGAATCCATGAATATGCATAGAGAGACCTCCCGAGCAATTGCCTCCCTCAGAAACCTCATTCTTAACCCTCCACATTCCAACACCCGAGTTGTGGACGACGAGATTGAAGAAGAGGTTGATAGTGATGAAGAAGAAGAGGAGGAGGATATCGCGGATGAGGATTTTTAGAGAATATACTGCTGCTGTTGTTTTTATTGCTTTGCTTTCCAGTCTTAAGTTTTTATGCTTTCATTTGAACTATGTTTTATTGTAACAAGTACAATTTCTATTTGTTGCATTTTATATGTACTACTGTTTGTGCTTTGTGTTTACTTGGCTTTGCATGTGCTTATTACTATATATGCTGCTATCTTGTGATTTTTTTGAAAGCTCTTCCTTTTTGCTGATGTCAAAGGGGGAGAAGAGCTTGGTTCTGTTAATATCTCTCTGTGTGCAGATTTTTTTCCCTCTGTTAAGATAGGGGGAGTTGCTAGACATAGGGGGAGAATCAGATCAAGAATCAAGAGATATCGCACAACATTTTTGATTGCCATCATCAAAAAGGGGGAGAATGTAGAAGCATGCTTCAGTCTCAAGTTTTGATGATGTCAATACTACTCAAGGTCATCTCTTGATTGCAAAAAGACAAGCCGTTCAAAGATCTCAAGATCAAATCAAGATATCTTTCAAGTCAAGCTACATATGGAACTATGATTCTTCCAGACTTGGATGCATTACTGGTATATCAAATTATACCCTTATAATTTGATATACAAGTGGTCAAAAACATTAAGCATTTTTGCATAATACATAAGCATGTTTTTGAAACCTTAGATTTGGTATAACATTAATTTTAAAAAGCATTTTTCTGAAAATTAGCAGTGTTAACCGATTAACCATATGGGTTAACCGGTTAACCAATTTGAATTTTGAAATTTCTGGGCTAATGTACCAGTGTTAACCGATTAACCATATGGGTTAACCGATTAACACTGAACGTACAGTGAAAAATTGCTTTGTTTCAAGTTCAAAAATTATTTAAAAAATTATACCATTTCATATTTTTGATGTCTACTCAATGTACCTTTTTGAAAGGGTATTTTACTCATATAAATTCTGAGTTTTTCAATTTTGAATATACAACACAACAAATAAAAACTTTTCAATCTCCAAACACTTTCTACATTCATTTTCAAATTGTCTTAGAATCAAATTCACCATTTTCAAAAACTTTCATTAAGTGTTCATATGTGCATAAATTTCATATTCATCCTTGAACACTTGTATTGAAAATTGTAAGAGTGAATTCTGATCATTTGGAGAAGATCAACTTTGATATCATTACTCTCAAATTCAAATCTTTACAAACTTGTGTATTTTGACTTGTGATCCAGGATTGTTGGACACAAGGGTGAGTGTTTATAAGAGGATTGTTCTTGTACACTTGTTGGTTTTATTGTTTGATAGTAGGCCTCACCGGTTGATGGTGTGATAGGTTGTACTTTATTAAACAATAGTGAAAACTCTCTTTCATGTTGAAAGGGGAGTGGAGTACTCTCGGATTGTGAGGGGAACCACTATAAATCCTGGTGTCCATTGTTCTTTTATTTTTCTTCTTCTGATTTCATAACCAAAAACACAAACCAGTAATATTTCAAGATACCATAAAAACCGGAAAAATTTCAAAAGTCCTAATTCACCCCCCCCCCCCCCCCTCTTAGGCATACTCTGTTCTTACAATTGGCATCAGAGCAGGGTAAGGTAACCTGTTCCTAACGATTCAGTATGGCTTCCGCAAGTACCAACCCGGTTTTTAAAGATGGTGGAAGTAGTAACAAGCCACCACTCTTTTCTGGAGAATACTTTGATTTTTGGAAAATCCGTATGAAGACACATCTTGAGGCTCGAGGAGATGGTATATGGGAAACCGTTGAAACTGGTCCACATGTTCCTACAAGTGTGGTAAATGGTGTTGGAACCCCAAAGATTAAATCCTCATATGATGAAGATGACAAGAAGAGAATCTTGAATGAGAAGAAAGCAATCAACATACTCCAAAGCGCTCTCAGTATGGATGAATTCTTTCGCATATCACAGTGTCAATCGGCAAAACAGATTTGGGATACCTTGGTAGAAACGCATGAAGGAACAGCAGAAGTAAAAAGATCAAGACTTAACACGTTAAGTCAAGAATATGAGATGTTCCGTATGCAGCCCGGTGAATCTATTGTTGCCTTGCAAAAGAGGTTCGTTCATCTAACAAATCACCTGATTACTCTTGGGAAGACCTTCACCAACGATGATCTCAACTTAAAAGTCCTAAGATCCTTGACAAGAGAGTGGCAACCAAAGGTGACCGCCATTTCGGAAAAGAAAAGTCTTTCAACAATGACATCCGCTTCATTATTTGGGAAACTTCAAGAGCATGAACTGGAACTTGGAAGGCTTGAGAAACATGAAAGTCAAGATAAGAAGTCCAAAGGAATTGCCTTGAAGACTGACACAAGGGATGATAAAATTGACGAATCTTCCGAAGACGAAAATTTCATGCTTCTAGTAAAGAAGCTTGGTAAGTTTTTTAATAATAATAAAACTTCTTCTTTTTCTAAAAAGAATAGACATTTCAGGAAAAAGGAGGCATCCACATCAAACCAAGAAATTACATGTTACAAATGTGGGAAACAAGGTCACATAAAGCCAGATTGCCCAAAACTCGCAAATAAAGGAAAATTCAAGGGCAAGAAGGATTTCAAAACAAAGAAGGCTTATGTCGCATGGGACGACAACGAAGTAAGTTCATCATCGGAATCAGATAGCGATGAAAGCGCAAATATTGCCTTAATGGCCTCTCACCATTCCGATGACGAAAATGAGGTTAGTAGTAATTTTTCTGTCTATGATAATGATGCACAAGAAGTTATAGATGAACTTCTAAAAGAGTGCAAGACTTTGTATAAAGACATCTCATCACAAAAGAAAAGAATTTTACTTTTAGAAAAACAAAATTCTGATCTCTTGAAAAATATTGAAGATGAAAAACAAAAAGTGATGGATGAAAAACAAAGTCTTGTATGTAAGAATTGTGAGTCTTTGTCTTTTCAAATTGTTCAACTTAAAAGAGTTTTAGAAAGATACGAAAAAGGTCAAATTGGCTTGGAAGAGATTCTTAAACATCAAAGGTATCCTAATGATAAAAGTGGATTGGGATATTCTAAATTTTCAAAACCAAGCACCAATGAGACCATTTTCGTAAGAGCAAGTGAACAAATTGTTAAGAAAGAGACAAGCACTTCTAAAATTCAGCATCAAAATCATAACAAGAAAAGAATTAATAAGAAAAAGAATTACATTCCTAGATATAGAAGTCATTTTCAACCTACATGTTTTTATTGTGGAATTAAAGGGCACACACCTAATGCCTGCTATGTACGTAATATTGGTATTGCAAAGGGGCATTATGTGTGGGTGGAAAAGGGTACTAACTATCAAGGACCCAAAGCAATTTGGGTACCTAGCTGTTGCACCCCAAAATTTGACCAACAATTATTTATTCATTGAGTGTTTGGAAATAGATACCTTCATCAGAAAGTTCAAGAGATCCTCAGAAGAAGTGGATTGAAACCAGGGTTGTGTGCTTCATAGCTTGAGAGTTATGGGTGCCCCTCAGATGATTATGAGACTTTGAGAAGAAACTTGATGTTTTGAGAAAGCCTATGAGATGTCTTGATAGCCTTCATGAAGCCCAGAGAGGTCATTATGCAAGAATTCAGGAGATTCAACCATGAATGGTAGAATTAGGGTTTTGACTGGGTCAACCCTAGACCAGCTGAAGATTTGGAGAAGGTTGAGACCTAATCCAAGGGCCATGAGATCATGGAATGATGCATAGAGATGATATAAAGATGATTCCTAGGCCAACTCATCATGAGTGAGGAGTTTGAGAAGTTTCAAGTCAGGGTCCCCAAGGATTGTCAGTGAAAAACCCTAATTTGATCCCTATATTCCAGGCAGTTTTAGCTCTAGATGTGATTGATATCTCATCTTCCCCATAACATGAATGTTGTAGAGCTTGTTCTTAGCTTTAATTTGAGTGGTGGAAGTCCTTGATAGGAGTTACAGAGCTCAAGTTATGGTTTTGACAAATTACAGGTCAGCAGAGGTGTGTGAATCTGGGTCCTTGAAAGTCACCCAACTTGCAGACAACTTTTGCCCTAGTAGGAGGATTCCTATGATTTCTTGGTCAACATGAATGTTGAAGAGGATCTTCTTAGCTTTAATTTTAGTGGTAGAAGTCCTTGATTGGATTTGGGGAACTCAACTTATGGTTTGAACAAGACAGGGGTATTTTGGTCATTTGTCAGTTATAGGTCATTTTAGCCAATGCCTAAAACTCCTATTTCCAAGCCTCAAATGGAAAAACTCAAAACATGAAAGTTGCTCAAAATGTGATTTTAAGTCTAGAAAGAAGGTCACAAATTGTTGGAAAAGCTCATAGCATGAGATTACATGATTGGTCAAAAATGAACTAAAAATGGCATATAAGTTTGAAAAGTTGAATTTGAAAAGTGATTTGGAAGATCCACAAATCCAAAATAGGTCATCCAATATATCATTTTGATTGGAAAAATCATTTTGAGAACATTGGTTTAGCTAGAATTTTGATTTGGAGCTTTAAAATGGGTGATGCTTTGAAAAGTTGTTACTTGAAAAAGAAGGCAATGTTGGAAAACTTAACACAAGGCAAAACCAAGGCTTATAATTGTGCACTCCTTCTCAATATCTCATGAAAAAGATATTTTAAGACCAAATGGTAAGGCATGAAGCATGGGAAATGAGATTTCCAACTTGTCATCACATGAGAATTTCAAGAAACTTCCACCATATTCTAGATGAATCTAGAAGCATCTGAGGATCATTATAAAAAGAATGCCATGAAGAGAGTTCAAGGTTGGTGATAGAGAGTCAAGTCAGAGGAGAAAGAGAGAGATACATTGCCATTAAAGAGCTACCTTCACAATCAAGCAACTTGGGTTTTCTTCCATCACAAGCATCTTCCATCAACAACTCTTGCAAACAGAAGGTTGTGGATCATCCAAGGAGCATCTTGAACCAATTCCAAGGCCTGCAAGCATCCCCACGAGCCTTCTCCATCATTACTTGACAGGTTCTTTCTCCTCCTTAATCCTCTTAATTTATTTAGTTTTAGTTCATTCTTTAGGTGTAGAATTAATATGCTAGGATAGAAGATCAATTTCTGATAGTTTGAGAGCTCTGCGTGAGGTTTCATGGCAGGTGAATGATTCTTTAATCTTCAAGAACTAGTTGTTTAGGGCGTTTTAGTTAGCATGAGTTAGGTCAGATTGACTAGGGTGGCATGTAGAGCAGGGTTAGATCCTTAGGTTGAAGCTTCACCATGGTTGATCTCAGGTGATCATGGTGGAGCCATGATCTTGATGTCTTCTGTTAGGGTTATCTAGGGAGAGTTAGGGGAAAGTGAGCATATGGTTGTGTTGCTCTTGAGTAGTAGAGCATTTTTTGTTTTGGAATCGTGTTAAACCATGGCGAGATGAGAGAGATAGAGAAGATGGAAAATCCATGCGCGAGGCTGATCCATGAAACCCTAGATGGTGGAAGGTTGAAGAGATAATCCTCTCCATTCATTTTGTTTGAGGTATTGACTCGTTATGTGAATCCAGTGGCTGTGATTAAGTCTGAGAAATGGAGGGAAGATTCAAAAGAAGCGAAACGCGGTCGTTTCACTTAAAGCCATTCTGGGCTTAGCTCGCTATTCGCACCCCCCCTATTTCTGGCCCATCTGAATTGAACAAGCGCGTGGTGCTATTCCAACCCCCCCTCCCTTTATTTGTTTTAATTGTTTTAATTTTCTTTTAATATTTTTCTGTTTTGATTAATTCATAAATAAATGATAAAAAATGATTTTTGACTTCTTCTTTTTTCTATGATTAGATGATTTTGTGTAGAAAAATATAAAAATAAAAATGGAATTTTATTTTTAATGTGGAATTTTTAGTGATATTTTCTTTAACATAGTGTATTTTCCTTATTTTAGTTGATGCATGATTTTGTAGGAATTGTTTTAGGACCTTCCCTTAGGGTTTTTAATCCATTCTTTTTTGTGCAATTAGATGATGAATCATAGTTCCCCATAGGAATTTTTCTAGAATTTTAGAATTAAATTTTGATTAGTTTAATTAGGGTAGATTTAGGGTATCCTAATTAGGGTTTAGGTTGTGTTTAGGTGATGAATTCCTTTCTTTGATTGAGTTTTGTCTTGATTTTTAGGTAGAGGCCTATGTAGATGTTATGAATAGACTTTGTAGACCCTTGTGAATAATTGTTAGATTTTTCCCCATTAGTTTAGCATTTTTAGGTATTTTCTGAAGTTGCCTATTGATTTTGTCTCCCCTGTGGTTATTTGTTCATCTTTGGGGTTCATTGTGGGGAATTTGTTGAGGGGCTTGTGTTGCCTTGAAGACATTGATGGAGAGCATCATGAAGTGAAGATTGTAGATCAAGACTCAGAGACCCAGAGCTTGGCTTGTCCCCTGTCTGTGAGGTTTGAGATCCTGAAGTTTGAAGGAAGTTCATGGTACTTTCCTGAGGAAGGCACTATGAATGACTTTCATTCTTTCTTCTCACCTCTTTCTTAAGTATCCAATGATGTTGGAGCCAACTTGTGAGTTTAATTTCTCCTGAGGAGGAATGTAAACTGATCACATGTTGTTGAGCCACATGGGATACAACTCCTAAGTGGAAGCCTCCTAGTACTTTCCTGAGGAAGGTCCTATGGGTCTATTCACTTAGTTCCCTTAGTTTATCTAGGATTTCTCAAGTATCCAATGATGTTGGAGCCAACTTGTGAGTTTAATTTCTCCTGAGGAGGAATGTAAACTGATCACATGTTGTTGAGCCACATGGGATACAACTCCTAAGTGGAAGCCTCTTAGTACTTTCCTGAGGAAGGTCCTATGAGTCTGTTCATTTAGTTCCACTAGTTCAGATAGGATTTCCCAAATATCCAGTGATGTTGGAGCCTGCTTGTGAGTTTAGTTTCTCCTGAGGAGGAATATAAACTGATCACAGTGGTTGAGCCACATAGGGTATGACTCCTGAGTATACACCTCCTAGTGCTTTCCTGAGGAAGACACTATGAGTTTGCTTACTTAGCTCCCTGTCTTTGGTAAGTTTGTTCTGAAGCTTGAAGACTGGGATTGTTTCTCTTGTTTAGGGTTTTGCTTGAGGGCTTTGCTTAGATTTGATCAGATTTTGTTTAGGATTAGAGAATAGTTGATTCTTTCTCAAGCATGTGTTTTGTTTGCCTGATGGCATTTCATTTCTTTTATCTGTTCCTTGCTTGATAGCATGTTGTTTATCTTCAGTATGATTACTGCTATTTCATGACTGGCTTGAGGTCGAGACGAGCTTGTGGAGGCTGAAACCCCACACACATTTCCTCCCTCACTTGCATTGCATGCATTTTACTGTTAAAGCTGATGTTTTTGTCTGTTTTGGTGTATCCTTGACATGATCCCTTAGGACTCTCATTTCCTTTGATAAGGATTTGATGATAGACTTTTAGGTTGAAACCTATGCATGACAACTTCTAGGAGTTCCTTGTTCAAACCTCAACCATAGGACGAATCCATGGCATGATAACAATAGGACTTGATAGTCTCCCTCCTAGTTGAGCCATTTATCCCGTAGTTTCCCTGAACTACGTAAGCTCTGATCTCTCATATCTGTTGAGAGTACGTAGGCACAATACTGATGTATTGGCGAGCTACCTTCCCACATAACCCTTCGTAGGCCGAACTACGTTGACTCTGATTTCTCATTCTCTGATGAGAATACGTAGGCATAAAGCGCGACGCTTTGCCGAGTCGTTTTTCTTTTCTTTTTCAGCCAGCCTTGATAGGTAGATAGATTATAACCAACCCGTCCAAGTAAACAAACAAGCGAGGATCCCGTCGAGTACGACGGACGTGAGGGGTGCTAATACCTTCCCCTTGCGTAACCGACTCCCGAACCCAGACAATGGTTGCGATGACCTTGTCTTACCCTTTTTCGTCAGGTTTTTCCGATCGTTTCCTTTCCCGCTCTGAGGGATAAATAACGAAAGGTGGCGACTCTTCTGTTATGCCGGCACCTTATTTTCGCGCAAGCGACAGCTGGCGACTCTGCTGGGGAACGAACCCAGAATCTCTGGTTCTCCGGTTCCCCACGCGAGTCAATCCTATCGTCTGTGTGTTTGCTTGTTGGGTTGCGTTTATTTATCGCATTTTTACTTCCCGCACTTTACTTCCCGCATTTTATTTCCCGCATTTTATTTCCAGTTTGATATGATTATCTATGCTGCTGTGGGAGAGGGATGTTACTGTGAGTGAAAAGCCGGACCTGGGCTTGAGTACACACCTAGATATAGTTGCGGAGAAGTAGTAGACGAACCTGTCTGCTGAGCAGGCACAGTTCCCTACGAAAATCTGCGCTCAGACGAGATTCTTGCAGAGGTGCTCCTTTCCGGTCCTGAGGATCTGAGGGGAGTCCAGACGTGAGGATTGTCGACTCTGGGGACCGATCATTTGGGAGTCAGCTAAGAGAGGCCTCTTCATGACTTGACGATGCCACTCCTTCTGGGAATCGTATTGTCACTCGTGAAAGTCTGTGACGCTGACGACCGCATAGGATGCCGTACCTTTGTCCGTGGATTAGGTCCATCATACCTGTGAGTGGGGTTGGGATATTGCAGGAAACTTTGACCTCCAGACTACCTGGTTTTCTTGACAGTGAATCAGTCATGTTGGGTTCTCAGTTGCAGATATGTTCTTGATAGAGCGAGAGTTTGATCAGAGGATCTTATCATCGGGTGTTTGTCTGTTCCTGATAGAGCAGGTTCCGATCAGAGTATTGTTATCAGAGGTTTGTTCTGGATGGAGCAGATTTTTGAGTGGGGTCTGAGGATCTCGTCAGCGGTTGTTATTTTGTTCTTGATAGGGCAGATTTTGAGTGGGGTTTGAAGATCTCATCAGCAGCTGTGTGTTTGTTCTAGAGAGGGCAGATTTGTGATTTGGGGTCCGAAGACTTCATCAACAGATATTCCTTGATCTTGCATCCGGGGTCTTTATTATCAGGCCTTCGTTCTTGTCAGGGCAGAATGCTGATCTTGATCCTATCAGATGGTTATTCTCAGCAGATCAGATCAGTGGTTTTACACCGGGGTTTCCTTCTCATCAGCGACTGTTAACATCGAATCTCCACAGCAGCCACCTGGATATATTGTTGCATACCTGCATTTTGCATTAGCTTGCATAATCATTCCATTAGCGTGTGTCTGTGACAGGTACCGTTTCCCCGATCCAAGATCTCTCATTGTGTTACTGCAGCTGTTCTCAGAAAGACTGTTGTGTATGAGTTCTCGGTCCTTGATGTGTCGAATCTGACTATTGCTATGTGAGGTTACTATTTCCATGATTGGGCCTGGATTCCTTTCCTTATTATTGCCAGCAGGTGCCAGGATCGGGGGAAATCTCTCAAGCACACAGACACACGCATGCATCTGCATGAAGCATTCTTGCATGACATACATTCTGTTACCTTTTCCTAACCTTTGATCTTGACAGGTTTTTCAGGTACTCAGGTTCCGAGCTGCTTTCGATCTCCAGGATTGATCAAAGATTCATCCACCGCTACTCAACTCGCGCCAATCAAACGAGAATCATGGACCAGGTACAGTCAGATGTTCAGGAGCTTCGTGAACGGATGGATCGTTTTATGGAGCTGATGCAAGTAGTCGCGAATGGGCAAGACCAGCTTCGTACTTTGGTTCAACCTCTCATCTCCAGGGTTGACAGTAATGGAATACTTCACGACGGGGCCGTGCCCACCCCTCCTCAAGGGGATACTCCACAGAACGTTGTTCCTGCTGCCGGGGGCAACGGTAGTGCTAACGGCAATCTTATGACTAATCTCGGACTTAACGCGGCGGGCGCCGGCAATGGTGGTTTGGGAGCCAATGTTAACATGGGGCCGGTCAACGGCAATGTTGGTGCAGGAAATATGGTGGTGCCTCAACCGTGGCTGGAGGACCATCAGGATGACATATTCTCTCAGAGAGGTGCAGAGGCTGAATTGACTGCTGAAGCTCGACTCAGGTTCAAGGCGCTGGAAGATAAAATGAGAGATATAGAAAATCAGAACACATTGGGCGTTGACATGTCCAAACTCGGGTTGATTGCTGACTTTAAAGTACCTCACAAGTTCAAGGTGCCTATCTTTGAGAAGTATAGGGGCACTACTTGTCCCCGTGTTCACCTCCGATCTTATTATAGAAAGATGTCCGCTTATTCTGACGATGAGAAGCTGCTGATGCACTTCTTTCAGGATAGTCTTTCTGGTCCATCGCTCGAATGGTATATGGGTTTGGAATCCGCTGCTGTGCGCACCTGGAAAGATCTTGCAGAAGCGTTTGTTCTCCACTATCAATATAATAGCGACTTGGCTCCCAACCGAGTTCAGCTCCAGAATCTCTCGCAGCGGAGCAATGAAAGCTTCAAAGAGTACGCCCAGCGGTGGCGTGAATTGGCTGCTCGGGTTCAACCGCCGATGGTTGAGCGTGAGTTGGTACAGATGTTCGTGGCTACCCTTCCTGGAGTCTATTATGAGAAGCTGATCAGTGGCATGTCTGGAACATTCTCGGCTCTCATCACTTTGGGCGAGCATGTTGAGAATGGCATAAAGATCGGAAAGATTCAAGGCGAATCATCCTCATCTGGAGGAGCTAGCAAGAAACCCTATACTGGCAAGCGTCGAGAGGGAGATGCCAGTGCTGTCACTAATGCTAGGAGAAAGGGCAAGGGCCCTCAGCCTCAGATTGCTAGCATAAACATCCCAGCTGCTCCCCCGCAGCCGCCGCAGCAGCCCCAGCAACAGAATAATCCGGGATATAAGAGATATCAGAATCGGGGTCCCCTCGCAAACCGTCATTTGGAAACTCCTCCTATGTCATATGCACAGCTTCTGCAAACGCTGCTTCAGCTCCAATTAGTTCAAAAGAGGACGTTGGCTCCCTTAACAGGGGCACCACCACCGGGGTATGATGCTAATGCTACTTGTGAATTTCATTCGGGGGCACCTGGCCATACAGTTGAGAATTGTAAAGCTTTTAAGCACAAAGTCCAGGACTTGGTCGACGCCAAGGTTATCAACTTTTCTGACAGCGTGCCCAACGTCACCAAGAATCCCATGCCTCATCATAGAGGGGGCGGAGTGAATGCTGTTATCACTGAAGAGAGTTCAGACCTGCTGACCGATGTCAAAGATCTGAAGACGCCGTTGAGTTTTGTTAAGGCTAAGTTGCTAAAGAAGGGCTTCTTTCCTGGGTGTGGAGAGTTTTGCATGGCATGTGCTACACTTCCTGATGGGTGTGAGCAGTTGATCGAAGGTATCCAAAGTCTGATGGCCGAGGGTATTTTGCAATTCAGTCGGAGCATTGAGAATGCGTCAGGGGAAGTCGTGCTGAAGCAGGCAGACGAAGTTGCTACCATTACCATTCCTCGCCACCCTATCACTATTTCTGCGCCCCGACCGCCTACTATCACCATCACCAGGGCCGGACCAATCCCATTCGAGAGCACTAATGCCGTCCCATGGCATTACGGCGCCGAGGTGTATTGTAACGGTCAGAAGATAGAGCTTGAGTCATCCGGATCGACTGCGCAGAATCTTACTGAAGTCAGTGGTATCACCAGGAGCGGAAGAGTATTCGCACCGGCGGAGGTTGCAGCAGAGAAAGTGGTCCGAGCTGACGCTATGGATAAAGGTAAGGGTAAAGCTGTTGAAGAGGTTCCTGCAGGGGCAGAGAAAGACTTGTTGGTTAAAGATGCTGAAGAGTTCATGCGACTGATCAGGAAAAGTGACTACAAGATTGTAGATCATCTTCACCAGACTCCGTCAAAGATCTCGATTCTTAACCTGTTGCTGTGTTCTGAAGCGCACCGCAACGCATTGCTGAAGGTATTGAATGCTGCATACGTGCCGCAGGAGATATCAGTGAACCAACTCGAGGAAGTGGTAGCCCATGTCAATGCTGGTAATGGGCTGGGATTTACAGATCTGGAGCTGACTCCCAAGGGAAGAGATCACAACAGCGCCTTGCACGTCTCGATAGAGTGCAGAGGCACGATTATGTCACATGTCCTAGTGGATACGGGCTCCTCGCTAAACGTGCTTCCGAAGAAGGCACTGTTGAAGTTGGATACCCGGGGACTGCTGTGCACGCCCAGTGATCTGGTCGTGAAGGCCTTTGACGGAACCAAGCGCCACGTCTTCGGAGAATTGACCCTGCCAATTCAAGTTGATCCAGAGACGTTTAATGCGGTGTTCTATATCATGGATATCATGCCCGCCTATAGTTGCCTCCTAGGTCGGCCGTGGATCCATTCTGCTGGTGCCGTGACGTCCACGCTGCATCAGAAGCTTAAATATGCTGTTGGGGGCAGCATAGTGACAGTCTGTGGAGAGGAGGACATCATGGTAAGCCACCTGTCGTCCTTTAAATATGTCGAAATGGATGGTGAGATCCATGAGACTCTTTGCCAGGCTTTTGAAACCGTCAGGGTGAAGGAAGTAGCTCCCGTTGTTGCAGAGAAGCAAGAGTTGAACCTCTCCTCGTTTAAGGAAGCTCGGGCTGTTGTCGAAGCTGGTTCCACCCCAGGCTGGGGGCATGTTTTGGATATACCAATCAAACAGGATAAGTTTGGATTGGGATATTCTCCGCAAGCTGAAGCTTCATCTTCTTCTGGCAGTTCGTCTCGTGGGAAAGGGCCGATCTTATTCACCAAGGGGGGAGTAATCTTCGAGAGTATCAACGCTACGTCGGAGGACAGCGGGGACAGTGATTGTGATCTTGATGCCTGGATTCAACCGAGCAAGCCAGGCGAGCGCCTCCACAATTGGACCATCAAGGAGATTATCGAACTGACGAGTGAAGAGTAATGATTTGCTTTTTACAATCTTTGTACAACCCTATGTCCTGCCCGGGGCATATTGGTTTTACTGTCAGGGCCTTGTTGGATTATGTGTATGCATTTTGTTAATAAATAAAAGGCGTTTTCTTCGTAATCAAATATTGTGTTCTCTGTTATTCATGCTTTATGTTTGTTTCGAAAAACAGCAAAATGGCAACGAGGTCCGTGCTAACCTGCATATTCTTGCTTTAAACTTAACCCTTGTTATTGCAGGATCCACGTAACAGATGACATCGACTCTGGACCCTCTACGGCTCACTACGACTTTGATTGCCCGATCTATCAAGCCGAGGATGAGATTGATGAAGACGAAGACCTTCCGGAAGAGTTGGCCCGCTTGTTGAGACAAGAGGAGAAGGTTATTCTGCCTCATGAAGAGGATATTGAGATCATAAATCTGGGTTCTGAGGAGCTTATCAGGAATGTCAGAGTTGGGGCTGCGCTGCAGAATGATGTCAAGCATAGACTGGTCGAGATGCTTCGAGAGTATAGTGACGTCTTTGCTTGGTCATATGAGGATATGCCCGGACTTGACACAGATATCGTGGTTCATCGCTTGCCGTTGCGAGAAGATTGCCCTCCAGTCAAGCAGAAGCTCAGGAGGACGAGACCAGACATGGCTGTAAAAATCAAAGAAGAAGTCCAGAAGCAGTTGGACGCAGGATTTCTAGCCGTTACCACCTACCCTCCGTGGGTCGCCAACATAGTGCCTGTACCGAAGAAAGACGGTAAGGTACGCATGTGCGTCGATTATCGGGATTTGAATAGGGCGAGCCCTAAGGATGATTTCCCGTTGCCTCATATCGATGTGTTGGTCGACAATACAGCCCAGTTTTCCGTGTTTTCGTTCATGGATGGCTTCTCCGGTTACAATCAGATTAAGATGGCGCCGGAGGACATGGAGAAAACGACGTTTATTACCCCCTGGGGCACGTTTTGCTACAAGGTAATGCCCTTCGGTCTGAAGAACGCAGGGGCCACTTACCAGCGAGCAATGGTAACTTTGTTTCATGATATGATTCATCATGAGATCGAGGTCTATGTTGATGACATGATTGCAAAGTCCCAAACGGAGGAAGAGCATCTGGTCAATTTGCTGAAGCTGTTTGAAAGGCTTAGGAAGTTCAAGCTGAGGCTGAATCCTAACAAGTGCACTTTCGGAGTGCGGTCCGGAAAGTTATTGGGGTTTATCGTTAGTGAACGAGGTATTGAAGTTGATCCTGCAAAGATAAAAGCTATCCAAGAGATGCCAACGCCGAAAACAGAAAAAGAAGTTCGTGGTTTCTTGGGCCGAATAAACTACATTGCAAGGTTTATCTCTCAGCTCACGGCCACTTGTGAACCGATGTTCAAGCTTTTAAAGAAAAACCAGGCGATTACTTGGAATGAGGATTGCCAGAAGGCATTCGACAAGATAAAGCAGTATCTTCAAGAACCTCCAATCTTGATACCCCCAGTGGCTGGACGGCCATTAATCATGTACTTGACAGTTCTGGAGAATAGTATGGGGTGTGTTCTCGGTCAGCACGACGAGACGGGCAGAAAAGAGCATGCCATTTATTATTTGAGTAAAAAGTTCACTGAGTGTGAATCTCGATACTCGATGCTGGAGAAGACGTGTTGTGCATTAGCTTGGGCTGCCAAACGTCTACGACAGTATATGCTCAATCACACCACTATGCTGATTTCGAAGATGGATCCGATCAAGTACGTCTTCGAGAAGCAGGCTCTTTCGGGCAGGATTGCCAGATGGCAAATGGTGTTAACAGAATATGATATTCAGTACGTCTCTCAGAAAGCTGTCAAGGGAAGCGTATTGTCTGATTACCTTGCCGAACAGCCGATCGAAGACTATCAGCCAATGAAGTTCGAATTCCCTGACGAGGACATTATGTTTCTCAAAGCGAAGGATTGCGATGAGCCATTGCCCGATGAGGGGCCGGATAGGAAGTCTCAGTGGAAGTTGATATTCGACGGAGCGGTTAATTCCTATGGAAGTGGTATCGGGGTTATCATCACGACTCCTCACGGATCCCACATCCTGTTTACTGCAAGACTGACGTTTTCAGTTACCAACAACGAAGCCGAGTACGAAGCATGTATTATGGGTCTAGAAGAGGCAATTGATTTGAGAATCAAGAATCTAGACATATATGGTGACTCAGCGCTTGTAATCAATCAGATCAAAGGGGAGTGGGAAACTCGTCAAGCGAATCTAGTGCCGTACATGAATTATGCCAGGAGGCTGCTTCCGTTCTTTGACCGAGTAGAACTTCATCATGTACCCCGGGCTGAAAATCAAATGGCTGATGCTTTAGCCACGTTGGCTTCAATGTATAAGGTCAATCTTTGGAATGAAGCTCCAAGCATTGTTCTTTCGCGTCTTGATAGACCAGCGTTTGTGTTCGCAATCGATAATGCCACTGACGGCAAGCCATGGTTCCACGATATTCAGACCTTCCTTATGACCAAGGAGTATCCTGCAGGTGCGTCAACCCAGGATAAGAAGACTCTGAGGAGGCTATCTGGGAACTTTTACCTCAACCCTGATGGAGTGCTGTATAAGAGAAACCACGATCTCGTGCTACTCAGATGTGTGGATGAGAAGGAAGCAAGTATGCTCATGGAAGAAGTCCATGAGGGCACATTTGGTACGCACGCCGGCGGGCATGCCATGACGAGAAAGATCCTGAGAGCAGGATATTACTGGCTGACTATGGAGTCGGATTGCTTCAGATTCGCGAAGAAATGTCACAAATGCCAGATTTATGCCGATAAAATTCATGTGCCGCCGTGCCCATTGAATGTCATGTCCTCCCCTTGGCCGTTCTCCATGTGGGGCATCGACATGATAGGCAAGATCGAGCCCACCGCGTCCAATGGTCATCGTTTTATTCTGGTAGCTATCGACTACTTCACCAAATGGGTGGAGGCAGCCTCGTACGCTAATGTGACCAAGCAGGTGGTAGCTAAATTCATTAAGAGGGACATCATCTGTCGCTATGGAATTCCCGAGCGGATCATTACTGATAATGGTTCGAATTTGAATAATAAGATGATGAAGGAGTTGTGCCAGAGCTTCAAGATTGAACACCACAACTCATCCCCTTACCGGCCGAAGATGAATGGCGCTGTTGAAGCGGCCAACAAGAACATCAAGAAGATTGTTCAGAAGATGGTTGTGACGTATAAAGATTGGCACGAGATGCTACCGTTTGCCTTGCACGGTTATCGTACGACGGTGCGTACGTCGACCGGGGCAACTCCTTTCTCCTTGGTGTACGGTATGGAAGCTGTCCTACCGCTAGAAGTGGAGATTCCCTCTTTGCGAGTTTTGGTTGATGTGAAACTTGATGAGGCAGAATGGATTACGAATCGTTTGAACCAGCTCAGCCTGATGGACGAGAAGAGGTTAGCATCGATTGCATTTGGTTGCCTGTACCAAAGCCGAATGAAGAAAGCTTATGATAAGAAGGTGCGTCCTCGAAGCTTTCAGACGGGTGATCTCGTCCTGAAGAAGATTCTTCCGCCACACTCCGATCACCGGGGCAAGTGGACTCCGAATTACGAAGGGCCGTATGTCGTCAGCAAGGTCTTCTCAGGAGGAGCTTTGTTGTTATCCACGATGGATGGTGAAGATTTTGCATCCCCGGTGAACGCGGACGCGGTTAAAAAATACTTTGCTTGAAAGAGACCCGCTGGGCAAAAAAAGAAAGAGTCCAGGCAAAAAAGGGGCATCCCGGCGAGCCAAAAACAGAATAAAAGGTTCGGGCAAAAATTAGGGATATATTGAAAAAATGTACACCCGCGAAGTCGAAAACCTACACTGGGCGGCTTCGGCAAAAAGGGGTATCCCGGTGAACTGAAAACCCGTGAAGGGCGGTTCACGCAAAAGTTAGGGATTTAAATAAGCAAATGACTGCGTTCCGCGTATGGACTTTCATTGTTTAGTGGTTCGGAAGACCTGAGGGCCGTTTATCTGAATCAATCTCTTCCAAAGCTGAAGCATCGGAGAAGTATCAAAGTCGAGTGGGTCTTAGAGGGATCAACTCATGGTGTTCGTCTACGCCTCGATTGCCGACATTTGTATATACTGATGTATATTTATGTTTTCTTTTTGCGCGGCTTCCTCATTCCAGGAGCTTGCCTCTGTTGTAAAACAATTTTGCCCGTTCAGGGGTTCATCATCAATAAAATGCACATTATTCAGCAATTTTACTTGTCTGTTTAGCATTTATCTGTTTTGTTTGCGAATGATAACGTCGATGTGTTTTTGATAAAATGCGCATACATAAACTTGCGGGCCTAAGCCCATTGATTGTTGAAACAATTAACTAACTGAACATTGTCACGAGATAATAACCTGGATAGGCCCCTGTGAGGAGGGTATCTTGTCTGTTTGTTTGTGTTGTTGCAGGTGTAGCGCTTGCCAGAAGATGTGCCGTGCGTATCCCCGAAGCAGGATGAGTCCTCCTTCTCCAGCAGAGTTCAGTAGTCTCTCCTCCGCAGAATCTGAACGCAAGATGGCAAGCATTGATATGTCTTCCCCGGGTAGAGGTGTTTCTCTTCCCCAAGCAGACGCATCCTGAAGGAATGTCACCTCATCAGCTGAGTCAAGCACCGAAGAATGATGTCGTCTCTCCCCAGCACCGGGTCACAAGTGCAGATTTCAGAGGAATGTTCGGGTGCCGAAGCTCGTGTTTTCCCCAGTAAAGTCACCGAAGCAGGTGTCTCCCCCAAGCACCGGGTCACAAGTGCAGGTCTCGTAGGAAGTTGTTCGTATGCCGAAGGATGCAGTAACTGATGGCGCCAGACGGAAGTCTCCAGTGGAATTGAGATTCCCCACCAGAGTCATGCTCTCTCCCGAAGTTGGATGATTCCCTCTTCCCCAGTAGAGTGTTGGAACAGCTGATGTTGTATTCCCCTGCAGAGTTGTACTCTCCCCCGAAGGCAGGTGATCCTTCCTTCCCCAGTGGAATCGAATTCCCCATCAGAGTCGCACTCTCCAATGAAGTAGAATGATTTCCCTCCCCGGTTGAGTCCGTAGAAAAGTAGAATCCTTGGAAGTCGATCAGATCATGATCGATGTTCCCCAGCAGAGCGTGGAGCAGCTAATGTTGTATCTCCCCAGAATCGCACTCTCTCCATCAAAGCAGAATGATTTCTCCTTCCTCAGCCAAGTCTGCAAGAGGTCCAAGAGATCCGAATCCTTGGAAGTTGATCAGGTCATGATTGGTTTTTTCCCAGTGGAATGTTGAGCAGCTGAAGTTGGTTCCCCACAGAGTGGTCATCCCCAGGAGAGTAGCCGAGACGGCCGCGCAGTTCATTCTCGCGATTGATATCAGCAGATCCAAGTTCTCGTAGAGCTTCATCCCCTGCAGCAGTCAGCTGAAGTTGTTCCCCTGCAGCAGTTCGCGGAAGATCAATTCCCCAGACAGAGCCTGATTGATATTGGCGTGTTCACGTTCTCCTCAGCAGGATGATTCCTCTACCTGAGTGGTTCTTTCTCCTTGACAGGAGGATTTTCCCCTTCGGCGTTTATTTTGCTGACGGGATCGCATCATTGTGCATGATTGCATGGCATTTAGCATAAGTGCATATCACTCCCACCGTGTGGGGTGTAGCGCAGAAGCATACGCATCATAAGCATGATCTAGGTCATCATCATCCTTGTTGAACAGGTGTATCTCCAAAAGACCAGTTGCTCAGGACGATTCTTGATGTTCTCCCCAGCAAGGTCGCTTTTGAGATGATTCTTAAAGACCCCGGTGTGATCCCCACGGTCGCTCGCTCAAGATGATTTTTGAGATCCCCAGCGAAGTCTTCAGTTCGAGATGATTCTCGAATCCCTCAGCAGGGCCATTTGCTTAAGACGATTCTTAAGACCCCAGTGCAGGTTCCCGAATAGTTTGCTCAGGACGATTCTCGAGCTCCCCAATAGCGTCTCCAGCAGGAGTTGCCCAGGAAGATTCCTGGAATACCCAACCAGAATGTTTGCTCCGGAAAGGTTATCAGATCAAGACGATTCTTGAAGACGCCCGACGGATCTGTTTGGTCAAGATGATTCTTGAAGTCCTCAGCAGCATGATATGTCTGCTCCAACAACGATGTCTAATCTGAAGATGGATTTCGTAAGCGCCCGATGGCGATATCAGAAGGTTCCGGTGAGTCCAGATTTCCGTGTTGAAGAATCAACGGGTGGCTGAAGACAAGGTTCCAGAGTTGTAGATACAACAGAGTGATTCGTGTGAGTCTGAAGACCAAGTCAGTTATCCTGAGGTGATGATTGATTGCAATCAAATGAAGGATACGTCTTCTGATTGAAGTCGAAGATGTTTCTCCCGCGGTGATGCAGGGTATTTCGATTGTCCGACGGTGATGTCAGATTTAGTTCTCCAGCGGTGATGCAGGGTACTTCGATTGTCCGACGGTGATGTCAGATTTAGTTCTCCAGCGGTGATGCAGGGTACTTCGATTGTCCGACGGTGATGTCAGATTTAGTTCTCCAGCGGTGATGCAGGGTACTTCGATTGTCCGACGGTGATGTCAGATTTAGTTCTCCAGCGGTGATGTTGGGTATTTTGATTGTCTGACGGTGATGTCAGGTCGATATTTCTCCAGCTAGTTGTTGAGCAGCTAGTGTTGCAGTATTCAAAGATTTGTTCCCCGCAGAGTACCGTGTGCTCGTGCAGTTGGCAAATTTTCGGGTTTACCGATATTCAACCGTCTCGTACCTTGATTGGTTGAAAGCCGTTCGCTTCTCACCCAGTCAGGTCCAAGCCGTTTGAATAGGGGCAGCTGTTGCACCCCAAAATTTGACCAACAATTATTTATTCATTGAGTGTTTGGAAATAGATACCTTCATCAGAAAGTTCAAGAGATCCTCAGAAGAAGTGGATTGAAACCAGGGTTGTGTGCTTCATAGCTTGAGAGTTATGGGTGCCCCTCAGATGATTCTGAGACTTTGAGAAGAAACTTGATGTTTTGAGAAAGCCTATGAGATGTCTTGATAGCCTTCATGAAGCCCAGAGAGGTCATTATGCAAGAATTCAGGAGATTCAACCATGAATGGTAGAATTAGGGTTTTGACTGGGTCAACCCTAGACCAGCTGAAGATTTGGAGAAGGTTGAGACCTAATCCAAGGGCCATGAGATCATGGAATGATGCATAGAGATGATATAAAGATGATTCCTAGGCCAACTCATCATGAGTGAGGAGTTTGAGAAGTTTCAAGTCAGGGTCCCCAAGGATTGTCAGTGAAAAACCCTAATTTGATCCCTATATTCCAGGCAGTTTTAGCTCTAGATGTGATTGATATCTCATCTTCCCCATAACATGAATGTTGTAGAGCTTGTTCTTAGCTTTAATTTGAGTGGTGGAAGTCCTTGATAGGAGTTACAGAGCTCAAGTTATGGTTTTGACAAATTACAGGTCAGCAGAGGTGTGTGAATCTGGGTCCTTGAAAGTCACCCAACTTGCAGACAACTTTTGCCCTAGTAGGAGGATTCCTATGATTTCTTGGTCAACATGAATGTTGAAGAGGATCTTCTTAGCTTTAATTTGAGTGGTAGAAGTCCTTGATTGGATTTGGGGAACTCAACTTATGGTTTGAACAAGACAGGGGTATTTTGGTCATTTGTCAGTTATAGGTCATTTTAGCCAATGCCTAAAACTCCTATTTCCAAGCCTCAAATGGAAAAACTCAAAACATGAAAGTTGCTCAAAATGTGATTTTAAGTCTAGAAAGAAGGTCACAAATTGTTGGAAAAGCTCATAGCATGAGATTACATGATTGGTCAAAAATGAACTAAAAATGGCATATAAGTTTGAAAAGTTGAATTTGAAAAGTGATTTGGAAGATCCACAAATCCAAAATAGGTCATCCAATATATCATTTTGATTGGAAAAATCATTTTGAGAACATTGGTTTAGCTAGAATTTTGATTTGGAGCTTTAAAATGGGTGATGCTTTGAAAAGTTGTTACTTGAAAAAGAAGGCAATGTTGGAAAACTTAACACAAGGCAAAACCAAGGCTTATAATTGTGCACTCCTTCTCAATATCTCATGAAAAAGATATTTTAAGACCAAATGGTAAGGCATGAAGCATGGGAAATGAGATTTCCAACTTGTCATCACATGAGAATTTCAAGAAACTTCCACCATATTCTAGATGAATCTAGAAGCATCTGAGGATCATTATAAAAAGAATGCCATGAAGAGAGTTCAAGGTTGGTGATAGAGAGTCAAGTCAGAGGAGAAAGAGAGAGATACATTGCCATTAAAGAGCTACCTTCACAATCAAGCAACTTGGGTTTTCTTCCATCACAAGCATCTTCCATCAACAACTCTTGCAAACAGAAGGTTGTGGATCATCCAAGGAGCATCTTGAACCAATTCCAAGGCCTGCAAGCATCCCCACGAGCCTTCTCCATCATTACTTGACAGGTTCTTTCTCCTCCTTAATCCTCTTAATTTATTTAGTTTTAGTTCATTCTTTAGGTGTAGAATTAATATGCTAGGATAGAAGATCAATTTCTGAGAGTTTGAGAGCTCTGCGTGAGGTTTCATGGCAGGTGAATGATTCTTTAATCTTCAAGAACTAGTTGTTTAGGGCGTTTTAGTTAGCATGAGTTAGGTCAGATTGACTAGGGTGGCATGTAGAGCAGGGTTGGATCCTTAGGTTGAAGCTTCACCATGGTTGATCTCAGGTGATCATGGTGGAGCCATGATCTTGATGTCTTCTGTTAGGGTTATCTAGGGAGAGTTAGGGGAAAGTGAGCATATGGTTGTGTTGCTCTTGAGTAGTAGAGCATTTTTTGTTTTGGAATCGTGTTAAACCATGGCGAGATGAGAGAGATAGAGAAGATGGAAAATCCATGCGTGAGGCTGATCCATGAAACCCTAGATGGTGGAAGGTTGAAGAGATAATCCTCGCCATTCATTTTGTTTGAGGTATTGACTCGTTATGTGAATCCAGTGGCTGTGATTAAGTCTGAGAAATGGAGGGAAGATTCAAAAGAAGCGAAACGCGGTCGTTTCACTTAAAGCCATTCTGGGCTTAGCTCGCTATTCGCACCCCCCCTATTTCTGGCCCATCTGAATTGAACAAGCGCGTGGTGCTATTCCAACCCCCCCTCCCTTTATTTGTTTTAATTGTTTTAATTTTCTTTTAATATTTTTCTGTTTTGATTAATTCATAAATAAATGATAAAAAATGATTTTTGACTTCTTCTTTTTTCTATGATTAGATGATTTTGTGTAGAAAAATATAAAAATAAAAATGGAATTTTATTTTTAATGTGGAATTTTTAGTGATATTTTCTTTAACATAGTGTATTTTCCTTATTTTAGTTGATGCATGATTTTGTAGGAATTGTTTTAGGACCTTCCCTTAGGGTTTTTAATCCATTATTTTTTGTGCAATTAGATGATGAATCATAGTTCCCCATAGGATTTTTTCTAGAATTTTAGAATTAAATTTTGATTAGTTTAATTAGGGTAGATTTAGGGTATCCTAATTAGGGTTTAGGTTGTGTTTAGGTGATGAATTCCTTTCTTTGATTGAGTTTTGTCTTGATTTTTAGGTAGAGGCCTATGTAGATGTTATGAATAGACTTTGTAGACCCTTGTGAATAATTGTTAGATTTTTCCCCATTAGTTTAGCATTTTTAGGTATTTTCTGAAGTTGCCTATTGATTTTGTCTCCCCTGTGGTTATCTGTTCATCTTTGGGGTTCATTGTGGGGAATTTGTTGAGGGGCTTGTGTTGCCTTGAAGACATTGATGGAGAGCATCATGAAGTGAAGATTGTAGATCAAGACTCAGAGACCCAGAGCTTGGCTTGTCCCCTGTCTGTGAGGTTTGAGATCCTGAAGTTTGAAGGAAGTTCATGGTACTTTCCTGAGGAAGGCACTATGAATGACTTTCATTCTTTCTTCTCACCTCTTTCTTAAGTATCCAATGATGTTGGAGCCAACTTGTGAGTTTAATTTCTCCTGAGGAGGAATGTAAACTGATCACATGTTGTTGAGCCACATGGGATACAACTCCTAAGTGGAAGCCTCCTAGTACTTTCCTGAGGAAGGTCCTATGGGTCTATTCACTTAGTTCCCTTAGTTTATCTAGGATTTCTCAAGTATCCAATGATGTTGGAGCCAACTTGTGAGTTTAATTTCTCCTGAGGAGGAATGTAAACTGATCACATGTTGTTGAGCCACATGGGATACAACTCCTAAGTGGAAGCCTCTTAGTACTTTCCTGAGGAAGGTCCTATGAGTCTGTTCATTTAGTTCCACTAGTTCAGATAGGATTTCCCAAATATCCAGTGATGTTGGAGCCTGCTTGTGAGTTTAGTTTCTCCTGAGGAGGAATATAAACTGATCACAGTGGTTGAGCCACATAGGGTATGACTCCTGAGTATACACCTCCTAGTGCTTTCCTGAGGAAGACACTATGAGTTTGCTTACTTAGCTCCCTGTCTTTGGTAAGTTTGTTCTGAAGCTTGAAGACTGGGATTGTTTCTCTTGTTTAGGGTTTTGCTTGAGGGCTTTGCTTAGATTTGATCAGATTTTGTTTAGGATTAGAGAATAGTTGATTCTTTCTCAAGCATGTGTTTTGTTTGCCTGATGGCATTTCATTTCTTTTATCTGTTCCTTGCTTGATAGCATGTTGTTTATCTTCAGTATGATTACTGCTATTTCATGACTGGCTTGAGGTCGAGACGAGCTTGTGGAGGCTGAAACCCCACACACATTTCCTCCCTCACTTGCATTGCATGCATTTTACTGTTAAAGCTGATGTTTTTGTCTGTTTTGGTGTATCCTTGACATGATCCCTTAGGACTCTCATTTCCTTTGATAAGGATTTGATGATAGACTTTTAGGTTGAAACCTATGCATGACAACTTCTAGGAGTTCCTTGTTCAAACCTCAACCATAGGACGAATCCATGGCATGATAACAATAGGACTTGATAGTCTCCCTCCTAGTTGAGCCATTTATCCCGTAGTTTCCCTGAACTACGTAAGCTCTGATCTCTCATATCTGTTGAGAGTACGTAGGCACAATACTGATGTATTGGCGAGCTACCTTCCCACATAACCCTTCGTAGGCCGAACTATGTTGACTCTGATTTCTCATTCTCTGATGAGAATACGTAGGCATAAAGCGCGACGCTTTGCCGAGTCGTTTTTCTTTTCTTTTTCAGCCAGCCTTGATAGGTAGATAGATTATAACCAACCCGTCCAAGTAAACAAACAAGCGAGGATCCCGTCGAGTACGACGGACGTGAGGGGTGCTAATACCTTCCCCTTGCGTAACCGACTCCCGAACCCAGACAATGGTTGCGATGACCTTGTCTTACCCTTTTTCGTCAGGTTTTTCCGATCGTTTCCTTTCCCGCTCTGAGGGATAAATAACGAAAGGTGGCGACTCTTCTGTTATGCCGGCACCTTATTTTCGCGCAAGCGACACTAACACTACCTAATTTTGTTTTGTAGGTATGCTTGAAGACAACCACAAATCAATGGTATCTTGATAGTGGCTGCTCGAAGCATATGACGGGAGATATAAACAAATTTTCAAGTCTATCATTAAAGGCCAAAGGATACGTCACTTACGGTGATGATAATAAAGGAAAAATTCTTGGAGTTGGAACCATTGGTGCACCTCCGTGTACAATTATCAAAGACGTTCTTTTTGTTGAAGGCCTTAAGCATAACCTGCTTAGCATCAGTCAATTGTGTGACAAAGGGTTCAAAATCAACTTCACAAAGGAGGAATGCTTGATCGAACACGAAGTCACTCATGAGATTCTGCTAAAAGGTAAAAGATATAATAATATTTTTATGATCTCTTTTGATGATTCTTCCTTGAAGGTAAAATGTCTTATGGCAAACAACAACGAGGCATGGCTTTGGCATAAAAGATTTGCTCACATTCACATGGAGCATCTAAACAAATTAATCAAGCATGATCTGGTTGTTGGGCTTCCGAAGATAAAATTCATCAAGGATAAATTATGCGATGCATGTCAAAAGGGAAAACAGACCAAGACAACTTTCAAATCCAAGCAAGTGGTTTCTACATCAAGACCACTTCAATTGTTGCACATGGATCTTTTTGGTCCATCAAGAACGAAGAGCTTTGGAGGTAGTATTTATGCTTTAGTTATTGTTGATGACTTTTCTCGATATACCTGGACAATGTTTTTAGCGCAGAAAAATGATGCGTTCAAAGCATTCAAAAAGTATGCAAAACAAATTCAAAATGAGAAGTCACTCACTATAGCCTCCATAAGAAGCGACCACGGTGGAGAATTTCAAAATTCAGACTTTGAAGAATTTTGCGAAGAAAATGGAATTTCTCATAATTTTTCGGCACCAAGAACTCCTCAACAGAACGGCGTCGTAGAACGGAAGAATCGTTCACTAGTTGAACTTGCTAGAACAATGCTCAGCGACACAAATCTTCCAAAATATTTTTGGGCAGAAGCAGTAAGCACGGCGTGCTTTATAAGCAACCGCGTGAATATTCGACCGCTACTCAAAAAGACTCCGTATGAGTTGTTCAAGGGAAGGAAACCGAATATATCATTCTTCCACATATTTGGCTGCAAATGCTTCGTTCTCAACAACAATAAGGACAATCTCGGTAAGTTTGATGAGAAATCCGACGAAGGTATATTTCTTGGTTACTCTCTTTATAGTAAAGCTTTTAGAATTTTTAATAAAAGAACTCTTACCATTGAAGAGTCTATTCATGTTTCGTTTGATGAAACTAACCCCTCGAAAGAGGATAATATTGTTTTGGATGATGATGATGATTTTGTAGATACTCCACAAAATGAAGAAATTGTTTCAAATGATCAAACAATATTACGAGAAGATGTTACTCAAGAAAATCAAGATCTTCCGAAAGAATGGAGAACACACAAAGATCACCCAATTGATAAAGTTATTGGTGATATTAGTCAAGGTGTTGCAACTCGACTTAATTTAAAGGATGCTTGTCTCAACATGGCGTTTGTATCTCAAATTGAACCATCAAAGATCGATGAAGCTTTAGGCGACGACCAATGGATTATGGCAATGCAAGAAGAACTTAATCAATTTGAAAGAAATCAAGTTTGGACCCTTGTACCAAGACCAGAAAATAAGTATATTATAGGAACCAGATGGGTGTTCAAGAACAAACTTGACGAGAATGGGATTATAGTTCGTAACAAGGCAAGATTGGTCGCACAAGGCTACAACCAGGAGGAAGGAATTGATTTTGATGAAACATTCGCTCCGGTAGCAAGGTTAGAAGCAATTAGATTACTACTTGCTTACGCTTGTTCTATGAATTTTCAGTTATTCCAGATGGATGTCAAAAGCGCTTTCCTGAATGGATACATTAATGAGGAAGTCTACGTCAAACAACCTCCGGGTTTTGAAGACTTCAAAAATCCCTCACATGTTTTCAAACTGAAGAAGGCTCTCTACGGTTTAAAACAAGCACCACGAGCATGGTATGATCGCCTTAGCAACTTCTTATGTGAGAAAGGATTTACAAAAGGAAAGGTTGACAAGACGCTGTTTATAAAAAAGATCAAGGGTAACACCTTGTTAGTACAAGTCTACGTCGACGACATCATATTTGGATCAACAAATAAAGAACTCTACGAAGAATTCTCACTCATGATGCGAGAAGAATTCGAGATGTCCATGATGGGAAAGTTAAATTATTTTCTTGGACTACAAATCAAGCAAACCAAGGATGGAATCTTTCTCAACCAATCCAAGTACTGTAAGGAATTAATAAAGAAATTCGATATGGATAGTTGCAAGATGATGTCTACTCCTATGGGATCCAAAACGTATGTTGATCAAGATGAATCTGGTACTCCAATTGATATTACTAAATATCGAGGTATGATTGGTTCATTACTATATTTGACGGCAAGCCGTCCTGACATTATGTTTAGTGTTTGTTTGTGTGCACGCTTCCAAGCAAGTCCGAAGGAATCGCATCTCACTGCTGTGAAGAGAATTATCAAGTATCTCAAAGGAACGACCAACGTAGGATTATGGTATCCTAAAGGTAGTACATGTTCTTTAGTTGGTTATTCTGACGCTGACTATGCAGGATGCAAAACCGATAGAAAAAGTACAAGTGGTACATGTCATATTCTCGGAAATGCTCTAGTATCATGGGCCTGCAAAAAGCAAGCTTGTGTAGCACTCAGCACCGTCGAAGCAGAATACATCGCCGCAGGAAGTTGCTTTGCACAAATTTTATGGCTGAAACAACAACTTCTGGATTATGGTGTTGACCTCGGATGCATTCCTCTACGATGTGACAATACTAGTGCCATAAATATCACAAAGAATCCGGTTATGCATTCCAGAACAAAGCACATCGATATCAGGCATCATTTCCTTCGAGATCACGTATTAAACAGAGATGTTGATGTTACTTTCGTCGACACACACAACCAACTCACCGACATCTTCATCAAGCCTTTGGCAAAAGAACCATTCTACAAAATTCGGAGAGAACTTGGGATTCTTGATGAAGGTGACATCTGATCTTTTTCTCTATCATATGTATGCATTATTTGTGATATGTTTTCATGTGTATGCATTCTGTTTTTAAGTATTTTTCAAAAATTCGAGCATGTTAATCGATTAACCATATGGGTCAACCGATTAACACTGTTGAATTTTCAATTCTGATTAAATTTTTTAATGTGTTAACCGATTAACCTATATGGTTAACCGATTAACACTGTTAATTTTTCAAAAAAATCAGAAACGAAAATTAATTAAAATTTTTGAAAAATTGTATATTTTTTTAATATATTTTGTGTGGTCCATATTCTCTTAAATATCCAAATCCATATCCAAAATCCATATTCCCTCTTAAAATCCTAACTTCTCTCTCCCACTCTCAAAAGTTGGAAAAACTCCCCACAACTTCTCAAACCCAACTTCCTCAGAACCCACAACCATCCATGGCTTCAGCATCAAACCGCGGCAAGGGAAAACTTCCAGAACATCATTCTGCATCAGAATCAGATGACGACAGTATTCCAATGGAAACCACCAAAAAGAGACGGATGGATTTCAAAGTTCGTGTTCGTCAACTTATGCCGGTAAAGTATGTGAATCTTCGAGCTTTTCCTGCAATATCTTTTGATTTTCCTACTCTACTGGAATATCAGCGTATCGACAAGTTCGTCACCGACTCTGGTATTATCTATCCTGATCTGGTTAAAGCTTTTATGAATAAAATGTCTGTATATCTGGACATGGATGAGAACCACATGATCCGGTCCACCATTAGAGATCATGAGTTTGTTGAGAATTTATCCACCCTTGCTAGACACCTTAAGATTCCATCAAAAGGATGCTTCCTGAGGAAAGGTGTAAACCATGTAGATGGACCTTGGGCAAACTATGATAAAATGGAGTATTACTATCAGATTTGCAGGTTCCCAAAAGAAACTGTTATTGCAAACTCTCGCACCGCTCGTATGTTGTGCTATGCCAAGAATCTGACAGTATCTGATCGAATGCTTCACTACATTATCTGCTACGTCCTTATTCCAAAGGACTCAAATCACTCTCAGATCAACGACTTGGAAATGCAGCTGATCTTTGCTATTAAGAATCGCATCAGAGTCAATTGGATTTTGACTATTATGTATCATCTGCAGCAACAACTTCATTGCATTACCCGGCTGCCGTATGCTCGCTTGGTTTCTAGAATTCTGGAATTAACTGAACTTGACCTCAACAGAGAATCATCCTCAAAGATGAAATCAACAACTAATGAGATCAATGAAATTAATATTGTGAAGAATACTGGAATCATCAAGGCGGCTGACGGTACCTACAGGTATACTGATGACGGTCCTGTCCATCACGCTTATCCAATGCCTGAAGGGGGTCTTACCAGTGAGTTTCTCTACACAACCATGATGAACCAGCATCGAGAATCCATGAATATGCATAGAGAGACCTCCCGAGCAATTGCCTCCCTCAGAAACCTCATTCTTAACCCTCCACATTCCAACACCCGAGTTGTGGACGACGAGATTGAAGAAGAGGTTATAGTAATGAAGAAGAAGAGGAGGAGGATATCGCGGATGAGGATTTTTAGAGAATATGCTGCTGCTGTTGTTTTTATTGCTTTGCTTTCCAGTCTTAAGTTTTTAGGCTTTCATTTGAACTATGTTTTATTGTAACAAGTACAATTTCTATTTGCTGCATTTTATATGTACTACTGTTTGTGCTTTGTGTTTACTTGGCTTTGCATGTGCTTATTACTATATATGCTGCTATCTTGTGATTTTTTTGAAAGCTCTTCCTTTTTGCTGATGTCAAAGGGGGAGAAGAGCTTGGTTCTGTTAATATCTCTCTGTGTGCAGATTTTTTTTCCTCTGTTAAGATAGGGGGAGTTGCTAGACATAGGGGGAGAATCAGATCAAGAATCAAGAGATATCGCACAACATTTTTGATTGCCATCATCAAAAAGGGGGAGAATGTAGAAGCATGCTTCAGTCTCAAGTTTTGATGATGTCAATACTACTCAAGGTCATCTCTTGATTGCAAAAAGACAAGCCGTTCAAATATCTCAAGATCAAATCAAGATATCTTTCAAGTCAAGCTACATATGGAACTATGATTCTTCCAGACTTGGATGCATTACTGGTATATCAAATTCTACCCTTATAATTTGATATACAAGTGGTCAAAAACATTAAGCATTTTTGCATAATACATAAGCATGTTTTTGAAACCTTAGATTTGGTATAACATTAATTTTAAAAAGCATTTTTCTGAAAATTAGCAGTGTTAACCGATTAACCATATGGGTTAACCGGTTAACCAATTTGAATTTTGAAATTTCTGGGCTAACGTACCAGTGTTAACCGATTAACCATATGGGTTAACCGATTAACACTGAACGTACAGTGAAAAATTGCTTTGTTTCAAGTTCAAAAATTATTTAAAAAATTATACCATTTCATATTTTTGATGTCTACTCAATGTACCTTTTTGAAAGGGTATTTTACTCATATAAATTCTGAGTTTTTCAATTTTGAATATACAACACAACAAATAAAAACTTTTCAATCTCCAAACACTTTCTACATTCATTTTCAAATTGTCTTAGAATCAAATTCACCATTTTCAAAAACTTTCATTAAGTGTTCATATGTGCATAAATTTCATATTCATCCTTGAACACTTGTATTGAAAATTATAAGAGTGAATTCTGATCATTTGGAGAAGATCAACTTTGATATCATTACTCTCAAATTCAAATCTTTACAAACTTGTGTATTTTGACTTGTGATCCAGGATTGTTGGACACAAGGGTGAGTGTTTACAAGAGGATTGTTCTTGTACACTTGTTGGTTTTATTGTTTGATAGTAGGCCTCACCGGTTGATGGTGTGATAGGTTGTACTTTATTAAACAATAGTGAAAACTCTCTTTCATGTTGAAAGGGGAGTGGAGTACTCTCGGATTGTGAGGGGAACCACTATAAATCCTGGTGTCCATTGTTCTTTTATTTTTCTTCTTCTGCTTTCATAACCAAAAACACAAACCAGTAATATTTCAAGATACCATAAAAACCGGAAAAATTTCAAAAGTCCTAATTCACCCCCCCCCCCTCTTAGGCATACTCTGTTCTTACACATTTATCAGCTTCAGAGTTGTTTGAACTATGATATTGTGATCCTGGATCTTGTATCTTGCATTGCATCTTGCATATCATTTGCATTGCATCTCATATGTTGTGCATTTTGCATTTTCAATCCCTCGGCAGAATCTCATGTCTCCGTTCCTTCCTCTCCAGTAAATTAACCTGGTTTCTCGACACCAGTACGCAACTAAAGCCAATACAAGATGAACGATGGAGCAGATTCAGCGAGAACAAGTTACTATCAGGAAGGAGCTAGAATCCATCACCAGAAAGATAGATCAGATCTTCGAAGCCCTCTCCATAACTGGAAAGGAATCAGAACAGCGGACCGCTCAACGACCGCGTCAGCAAAATCAACACAGAACGTGGAAGCCAGATAGAGTATTTAATACTCTTCCAATGACATATGCAGATATATTTGCTCAACTGATAGAGAAGAAGGCTATCTTTCCGAGAGATCTAGCTCCCCCAACTGTCCTTCCTGCTGATTACGACGCGAATGCTCGTTATGAGTTTCATAAGGGCGCTCCAGGTCACAACATTGAGAACTGCAGGTTTTTCAAGCACAAAATTCAAAACCTGGTTGACAAGGAAGCTCTCACCTTTGATGGGAAGTATCTCAGTGCCATCAACAACCCGATGCCGCCAGCCAACTAGTGCTAACATTAGATCAAGTCCAGTCCAGTCCATTCTCTGAAGAAGGTCGTCATGCTGCCATTTAATCTTTCGCATTTCTTATATTTTGTCTTTGTGTGTTTAAGTACTGTATGCTTTGAACAATTGCCATTCGAATCTGGTTTCATTAATGTATCGTCTATGCATGTTTTGAATTAGTTATGTCGCATTCACTCATTTTTCACTTAACACCGACACATTTGTTCACTTCACTCTATCCACTGTTGTTTAGCATGATTTGAGGGAGCATGATGAAAACAAGATACCCATAATTGCAAACCGTATTCTTTCAGACATAATCTCGTCAATGATGTACAAGCATTGTTTCAATTCCCCATACACCGGAGATATAAGGAGTTAATCCCTAGTAAACCACTTCGAGCCTAGAAGTAGCAGTTTCCTTTGGATATCCAAACCCTTACACTCAACCTGGGGCAGGGTAGTATCTAGTTAATCCGCACTCAAATCACAAAGCAAAATCCAGAAAACGGTTGTTCATCAATGACCCATGCTATGGCAGTCACAACAAAATAAAAAAAAATCATCAAAAAGCCTGCTAAGTCAAACACCTCAGAGGGGACTTAGGCAAAATCAAGGCGATCCCGATGGATCTGATAAACAAAGTCAATCCATGCAAAAGTTAGGGATCAAAACAAAAGCAAAAGAGGACCCCGAAACCCTCAACAAAAACAAAAAAAAGATTCAGTGACCACCCAAATCAAAAGGGCACTGACATCCATCAAAATAAGGTGACTGCCACGTCGAGCAAACTTTGAACCTTCAAGCTTACACCGTCAAAACAAGTGCAGAATTATCTGAGCATAGGACTGGAGATCATTAATAAGAAGGGGTGAGTACAAATCATACTTTGAGCCTAATACTCTTTGTTTCATAACCATGAACCAGGCCACGTTACAACCCTCGAAAGACCTAATTGAGGCGATGTTTCTTCTGAAAGCATATTATTGCGAGGTTGCGTAACCTGACTCCTCACATATCTTCTAATCATCAGCATTGGTGTCATTATTCTTGCTATATCTTTCACGCACTAATCAAAATCAGCACAATGTATGAGCTAGCAGTCCATTCGTCTCACTGTCACGACACATCAATAAACGACACTTTTTCAAAACTTGCATTGAGCTTTGCATTAATATTACCATTTGTGAATGTATAGTTTTAATCACAAATCGGTGCTAGGTATTCAAAGACATTTCAACAAGGGGCAATCAAGGAAGAATTTGACTTCCAGTGGCCGACACGAGGTGAGACAACCTCAAAACCCACAGACTGGGGCAAATCTTTCTACGAGCTCGAGTAGGGGCAAATCATCTGAGTTCAACTTCCATATGTCAGAACTGGTTAATCTGGGGGCAAACCATTGCCATGTTCAAACTGGGGCAAGACCAGGTCGTCCTGACCATCAAGAAGAGTTGCAATTCTCTCTGAAGCAAGTTCACAGTCACCAAATATCCCAGACTTGGGGCATCAAGGACATCTTATGCTCCAATCATGGCGTCTTCAACAAACTGCGTGTCGAGGAAGTTAATCCCTCCCACCACCCAAAGTCCAATATGCATTGGCAAATACCAAAAATCCACCATGCTAGCGTCTCCCTGCATTTCTAATTACCTGTCTGCAATCATATGCATCATACGCATCGCATTCGACCTCATAAGTATCCTGCATCATATGCATACTCCAATCATACCATACTTCCCCAGCTCTTGCATCTCCGCGCGTCAGCATTTGCATTTGCACTTCCACTCGTTTGAAATATCATTTATCATCCAGCATTCATATATGCAATTCAAGGTCCAGGATCAATCTTGAAGATTTCCAATACCATCATCAGCCCAGTCAAGGGCATCTTCCACAAAGGTCGTGGATTTCTCCCATGAATATCAGGAGCTTCAAAGCAATCATCAGCCCAGTCAGGGGAAATCTTCTGCAATTATGGGTTTCTCCCACAAAATTCGAAGTTATTCAAAGCAAGATTCAGCCCAGCCAGGGGCATTTTTCAAAGACCATGGGCGTCTCCTATGACGTATTTCAACCTTGGGGTTGATCAGATCTTCAAATCAACATTCAGCCCAGTCAGGGGCATACCATTCAAGACTGTGGGTGTTCCCCACGAAGTTGTTCAACCTTTTGTTGGGCAAATCCAAGAAGTTCAGTGCAAGATCCAACCCGAGCAGGGGCATCTTCAACAAAACCGTGAGCGTTCCTCATGAAGTTTTTCAACCTTTTGTTGAGCAAACCAAGACATCAGGATAAACTCGGCCCAGTCAGGGACATCCTCTTCAGAGCTCATGGGTGTAACCATGAAATCATTTCAACAAAATTATGATCTCTAAGCAAGTCAGTGGTTGTCCCCGCTGATTCATTTCAACCCAATCTTCCTCTTGGGTGTTCCCCAATGAGTTATATCCAGCAAGCGTGACTGTTGTCAATTGCCTTACTATCATCCTTTTGGTGATAGCCGAACTTCGTCGGTTCAACCTAGCCTGCATCCTTTTGGTGTTGGTAGCCTTCAATTTGTGTTTGTTCTATCATCCTTTTGGTGATAGCAACCTGTGTGTATGTTTCGCTCCGTCATCCTTTTGGTGGGGGGTCTGTCACTTGGATTTGTGATAGGTTGTGCGATATTTATTTATGTTTATGTTTCGCTCCGTCATCCTTTTGGTGGGGGGTCTGTCACTTGGATTGGTGATAGGTTGTGCGATAGTGTTATGTTTGTGTTTCGCTCCGTCATCCTTTTGGTGGGGGGTCTGTCACTTGGATTGGTGATAGATTGTGCGATAATGTTTGTTTGTGTTTCGCTCCGTCATCCTTTTGGTGGGGGTTCTATCATTTGGATTGGTGATAGGTTGTGCGATATTTATTTATGTTTGTGTTTCGCTCCGTCATCCTTTTGGTGGGGGGTCTGTCGCTTGGATTGGTGATAGATTGTGCGATATTTGTTTGTGTGTGTTTCACTCCGTCATCCTTTTAGTGGGGGGTCTGTCACTTGGATTGGTGATAGATTGTGCGATATTGTTTGTTTGTGTTTTGCTCTGTCATCCTTTTAGTGAGGAGTCTGTCACTTGGATTTGTGACAGATTGTGCGATAGTGTTTGTTTGTGTTTCGCTCCGTCATCCTTTTGGTGGGGGTCTATCACTTGGATTGGTGATAGGTTGTGCGATGTTTATTTTTGTTTGTGTTTCGCTCCGTTATCCTTTTTGTGGGGGGTCTGTCACTTGGATTGGTGATAGATTGTGCGATATTGTGTGTGAGTTTCGCTCCGTCACCCTTTTGGTGGGGGGTCTGTCACTTGGATTGGTGATAGATTGTGCGATATTGTTTGTTTGTGTTTCGCTCCGTCATCCTTTTGGTGGGGGGTCTGTCACTTGCATTGGTGATAGATTGTGCGATATTTGTTTGTGTTTCGCTCTGTCATCCTTTCGATGGGGGGTCTGTCACTTGGATTGGTGATGGATTGTGCGATATAGTTTGTTTGTGTTTCGCTCCGTCATCCTTTTGGTGGGGGTTTTATCACTTAGATTGGTGATAGATTGTGCGATATTTGTTTGTGTGTGTTTCGCTCTGTCATCCTTTTTGTGGGGGGTCTGTCACTTGGATTGGTGATAGATTGTGCGATATTTGTTTGTGTTTCGCTCCGTCATCCTTTTGGTGGGGGGTCTGTCACTTGGATTGGTGATAGATTGTGCGATATTTGTTTGTGTTTCGCTCCGTCATCCTTTTGGTGGGGGGTCTGTCACTTGGATTGGTGATAGATTGTGCGATATTGTTTGTTTGTGTTTTGCTCCGTCATCCTTTTGGTGGGGGGTCTGTCACTTGGATTGGTGATAAATTGTGCGATATTTTTTTGTGTTTCGCTTCGTCATCCTTTTGGTGGGGGGTCTATCACTTGGATTGGTGATAGATTGTGCGATATTTGTTTGTGTGTGTTTCGCTCTGTCATCCTTTTGGTGGGGGGGGGGTCTGTCACTTAGATTGGTGTCAGATTGTGCGATGGTGTTTGTCCTATCATCCTTTTGGTGGTAGTGGTCGTGTGTGTTTCACCCCATCATCCTTTTGGTGATGACGACTTTTTGCCTATTTTTTATGGTTGACTTAGAGGTTTGCATCATCCAGCATTTTCAATTCTCAAGCATCACTTTTTTTTCCAGACAAATTCAGGGTCTTCTTCATATCTAATTAACTTATACCTTGGAAAGTGAACGCTGCAACAGTTCATTTCCCTAGGTTTAATCCAATTAGATAGGGGCATCTGTCATACCCTAAATTTGTCCTACCCATTTCGGAGAAACGACCCTCGCGCAAAAGGCGCGGAAATGCGGTTCGACAGAGTTGCCACCGAACTTTATTTTTCCGAATAAACGGGAGAGGAAAATATCGAGAAAACCTCTTAAAACAAAAAGGATAGGAACAGGGCTGTCGCAACCAAGTTCCGGGTTCGGGAGTCGGTTACGCGAGGGGAAGGTATTAGCACCCCTCACGTCCGTTGTACTCAACGGGAACCTCTTAAGGTATTTTATGGAGAGTGTTGTCTAGGTTTACTTGTTTTTCTTCTCGATAAAGGTGAATTGGTAGGGTATAAAGACGCTAAGGGGAAATGGGTGGTTGAAGGATAGGGTGCTCACCAAGGACAAGAATGAGAAATTAGAGCGTCGTAGTTCGACTACGGGAAAAGGATGAGGGATGGACAAAATAATGGAGGAAGATAGAAGTGTGCTCGCCAAGATCATCGTGATCTTGTGCCTACGTATATTACATTCAAGGGTGAATGAAGAATCAGAGAAATCGTAGTTCGTGGTAACAACCACGAAATGGATACGGGAAAATGAAAAAATGGAGGGGAGGTAGCTTGCCAAGATCATCGCAATCTTGTGCCTACGTATCTTACATTCATGCGAGAATGAAGAATCAGAACAGTCGTAGTTCGTGGTAACAACCACGAAAATATGAGGTTGAATGGGTTGGTAGTTCGAGAAAGAGACGAAAGTGTGACTGACAAGCAACCCAAGGGCGTGCCTCAAGAGCTTGTCACTCAAGAATTCAAGGAATGCGAGATTCCAAGAACTCAGTTCTTTCGGAAGTTGACTGAATAGGTTGAAGATAAAGAGTTGGATGTTTTGAAATCGAAGGAATGAACTAATAACAACCCAAGGGCGCGCCTCGAGAGTTACTCATTCGAATATTCAAATAATGCTAGATTCTAAGAATATCCCTCTTTCGTAAGTTTAAAAAACGTTTGTAGAAAGATTGGATCGAAAATGGAATGCGAGGCAAAAAGAGGTTGGTTTGAAAAATGGCTCGACGACGTGTCGAGGATTTGATTGAAGATGGAACCAACTTGACGACGTGTCAAGGGTTGGATTGTGAGAAACAATATTGGTCCCTAAGGGTGCCTCCAATATCGAAACTACGATGAATTGTGAATGTGTGTGCGAAATGTCGGTTGCGAATGCGTACGAACACTCGACTTAGGAGAATGTTTGAAAATGTTTGAAAAAGTTGAGAGATTGAGTGAATAATAACTCAAGAGCGTGCCTCAAGAATTATTTACTAAGAGATTCAAGGAATGCTAGATTCCAAGAACCTCCTTCTTTCGAAGTTTGAATCGAGGAGATATTTTGAAAATAATTTGGATTGAAATGAGTTATGAAAAGTGAGAATACGAGATAGGATTTTGAAAAGTATAGGAGAAATGACGATTATTTAGTAAATGAGGCGTCGGTCCCACAACTAATTAATCAGGGTATCATTTGGATGCTAGATCCTAACAACACCTTTTTCATTCGGAAAAAGTTTGGATGAACAACGGAAATATCACACAGAATGCTAGATTCCTATGATATTTCTTTGTCCAAAATAGCGTACTAAAAGATGAAATGTCAAACAATATATTACTTAGGCGTACGCCTCAATAACAATCGTCCAAAAATCCAAGAAGTGCTAGACTTCAAGAATTTAGTTTGCTTTGAAAAAGTACTTGAGGTGAGTCGAGGTTTGAATTTGAATTTTAAACGTGTGCACTAGCAAAGTGGGCTAGTCTTCTAAGTGACCAACTAGAAATAATTGATCAAATAGGTGTCACTGTAACGAAGCTCAGGATTAAGCTTTAAAATATTGTGTATGGTGATCAAAGGTTAATGACTTGACTAAATCGAGAAATTTATTTTTAAAAATTGTTTTGAAAGTGACCACAGCTTAAGACGTAGAATTCAAGGAAGGCGAGATCCAAGAATTCAATTATTTTGAAAATTGTTTTAGGAAGATAGTTTAATTTTCATATATAAAATTGATTAATCAATTATAAAAAGATTTTTGAGAAAAAAAACTAATCATAATTAATTGTTTTTGAGAAAAGTTTAATATCTTAGAAAAAGTTTTAACTTAACTAATAAAGTGTAATTTTTTAAAAGTTTAAAATTTAAAATATTACTTTATAATAATTTTGAAATATATTTTTTTAAAGAATAATTAGAATTTCTTATAAAAATATCTAATTAAATAAAATTGATTTAAAAATATCTTTTAAAAATCTCAATTGAATTGAGTGGAAAAAAACAGTTTGAAAACCGAAAGACGGAACAACCACAACTCAAGGCGTACACCTCGAGAGCGGTTGTCCAAGAGTCCAAGGAGTGCTAGACTCCAAAAACTCACTACTTTCGTTACTAATTAGAAAAATAATAAGTTATTTCTTACTAAAAATTGATTGGTTAATTAAAGCTTACTTAAAAGAAATAAGTGTTGAAAAATAAATTGAATTGAGATACTTTGACAATTAACCGGAATTAAGAAAATTTTGAGTAAAGTCAAAATTATGTATTTAGTTATCTAATTAGCATAAGATCCATTATCAATTAGTCTAATAGTACTTAAAACAATAATTCAAAGACAATAATATGATTAATCATTTAAGTAACTATTGGATTCTAAACTAAAAGAAACAGCAATTCCCTCTCCATTATGAAAAGTGAAAGCTAAATTTGCAGGACTAGCAACATTCAACTCTTGCGAAACCGGTGTCGATGTAAATTGAAAGCTAAAGTTGCAGCGAGTGTATTTACTAATTCCAACAAACTATTCAAACCAAATGTCATGAACTGTGTGAATTCATAGTATTGTATAATGCTGAAATTGGATAACATTTCATAAACTTAATACAATTCAATGCATATGAAAAGAATACCTACAGAACATGAAACCATTATAGCTGCATCAGTAACCACAAGCCGATACACATCAGTACCAATGCCTTAACAAAATCAAACACCGAAAATTGAAACGGAAATAAGCAATATCGAAATCGCTATCAAAATGGCAACATACAAACACGAAATTGAATAACAAACATTGAACCACAAGCACTATGATATTTCATGTCATCCATTCTCACCAAAATATGCAGAGCCAAGCATGCACAACATAGTATTCAAACATAGCAGCAGCAACATCATTTCCAACTAACAGCAGGACAAAACCATAAAAAGCTACAACTTAACTCTAACATTGTACGACTGTAATCAAACTGAAAACACATCATTGTTCAATGACAATATAATGACAATATCATACCAAAGAGAAATTCTAAAATAAAAAATTACCGCAATGCAGGACTTGTCGACACGAACCTTTACAGCAGCAGCACATTGTCCATAAAATTATTTTTATAACATGATTGGAGCCTACACATATAGATACGGTTGTGCTGTGAAGTTGGACCTCCGGAGCTTCTGTTGGCAGAGTTGTCGCGAGCTGGGATGTTATGGCTGAACTTGTAATGTTGTCGTTCTTGAAATGGGGTTTTCAAGGTTATGTTGAACATTGCCATCTCGACGCCGAGTGGTCAATACAGCCACCTCCTATTGAGTCAACATTTCAAACTCAGATTTTTAAAGCTACCGTTGTCGCCGAAACATGTTATCGAATGTGTTGTGTTGTTGTTGTTGGAGAATGCTGCTTGAAGAGCAATTTGGCGTCGCTGCTGTGGAATTGTTGGTGAGTGGCGGCAGCTGCAAATTGCGACTCTGTTGCGAGTTTGTTATGTTGTGTTGAAATTGAATCGAACCAATATCGTTAATCCCCTCTCAACCTGCACATAAATATTCATACAAACAAGCAGTATGGGGTGTACACAAAATATAGAAGCAAAATACCACATCCTGAAAGAACACATCAAACCCATCGCAGATGAATGACCCGAAGTTTGTTGTTGCACGACTGTTGCATTTGCAATAACCAACTCTTATCTATAATCCTCGTCAACCGATATCTCAGAATCCAAGTCTCGAAGAATACCACCGCAGTTGAATACTGATTTGTTGTTCGTAGATTATCATCATCACAATGCTTCAAGCTCTTTTCATACAATAGATGATTCGGCGATACCGCAACAACTTTGAAACGACGATAATTTGTGTGAGTTGCTGTTTGAGCAACGAAGGGCTTCCGTTTGAACTGGATTCAATGTTTAGCTGTGGTTCTGCTGTGTTTGAACCTGCACATGAATGGACACACAACCAAACAGGACAGAAAACAAACATAGGAAATTGAATAGGGAAAAATACATAGCTAAGTTAGAGATGCGTTATTTACCATGTTCGCAACCTATATATTCCTTGCACTCATTTCTGTCCCCAAAAGTTTGTCACAATCTTGTCTCAAAACGTGACAAACTGCCGAGTCTTTCGTCGCTTAGAAGTGTTGTTGCTGCTAAGACCAAACGTCACCTGCAATATTGCTGCTGAAACTGAAAGTAGCAGAACTGTCGGCGACGTCGCAACTTGCACAAAAATTATCCATCGACTTTGCTACCATTTGTATGATTGCTCTGTTTCAGTTCAAATATAAAATAGACTATCCACTTGACCTCCATGACATGGGAGAGTGTTAATAGCATATCATATCAGTACTGTATACGAATAAAAACAAGCAGAAATCACTAAATCAACACTGAGAAAAAAATGGAACAAAAGGTTTGAATCAGCCTCCACTGCTATTGAAGATGATAAGCTAGCGGTTAAGCACATAACCAGTCTACATGTTGTTTATAAAACCTGGTTTGGACTTTAACACATTGATCCCTTAATATCTGTACCAATCTAAAAAGAACAACAAACCAATTTGACAGATTAGATTACAAAGGAAATACCAGGGATTAAGAACAGAATTGTTACCCGCGGTTATTCTCAACAAGATTCTGCATTAACCGCTGCTCGGTATCAACGTCGTGTCACATCTAAGAATTATTTCCCAAGTCGAAACAGAGGTAGATCAAAAACGTTTTTTTGCTACGAATGTCGGGTCTTCACGGTATAGAAGTATTGTCGCGACAGACTGAAACAATGGCAGTCGTGGGGTCTTGGTCGTACGGTTATTCTGAGATTCGAAAATGGAGTTTACGGCGGTCGGCCTTAGGGTTTATTGAGTGAAGAGAAGGTTGGTGATGAAGAAACAAGTTCGAAGGAAAAGGGTGTTGCGATGGGAGGAGATGAAGGTTTATGGAGTGGGGTTGGCGGATGATGGAGGTTGGTTAGCTGTATATGGATTTTCAAAGTTAAGGAAGGAATCAAAGAAGTGACGTCGAAGAGATACAAGGCAAGATTGGTTGCTAGGGGGTTCACTTAGAAAGAAGGTATCGACTTCAATGATGTGTTCTCTCCTGTTGTGAAGCACAGATCCATTCGAATGTTGCTTGCCATGATGACCCAGTTCGACCTTGAACTGGAACAAATGGATGTGAAGATTATGTTCTTGTATGGTGATCTAGAAGAAACAATCTTGATGAGGCAACCTGAAGGGTATGTCGAAAGGGGGAAGGAAGATTATCTGTGCAAACTGAATAGATCTTTATATGGATTGAAACAATCTCCTCGGCAGTGGAATAGGAGATTCAACAAGTTCATGGCACACATAAGTTTCATCAGAAGCCAATTCGACCACTGTGTTTACTTCAGATTTCGATCGGGAAATTCATTTGTTATTTTGTTGCTCTATGTGAATGATATTCTAATACCAAGAAATAATGTAAAAGAGGTAATGAGGGTGAAGGATGAACTCAATAAAGATTTCGACATGAAGGATCTGGGAGTTGCGTCCAGGATTCTTGGGATTGACATCCGGAGAGATAGAAAGCAGTCAAAATTATGCTTATCTTAATAGGCATAGCTACAGAAGATTCTCGAAAAGTTTGGTATGTTGAATTCAAAGCCTGTTGTGACTCCTACAAACCCTCAATTTAATCTGAGTATAGATCAGTGTCCCAACATTGATGTTGAAAGAACTTATATGAATAGAATTCCATATGCCAACATAGTAGGTTCTTTGATGTATGATATGGTCTGTACTAGATCCGACATAGCATATGCAGTAAGTCTTGTAAGCAGGTACATGGCGAATCCTGGAAAGGCTCACTAGCAAGCATTAAAGTGGATTTTAAGGTACATAAATGGGTCTGTGAATAGAGTCCTAATTTATGGTGGAGCCTTGGGTGAAGATAGTAAAGCAGAAATTGAAGGATATGTCGACTCTAATTATGCAGGTTGTATGGATTCCATAAAATCTATCTCTAGATATGTGTTCACTATGTTTGGGACATCAATCAGTTGGAAAGCAACATTTCAGAAGGACGTTGCCTTATCAACCACTGAAGCGGAGGATATTTCCCTAACTGAAGCTGTGAAGGAAGCATTGTGGCTTGAAGGTTTTGCAAAGGAGCTAAAACTTCAAGGTCGAGTTATCACTGTTAAATGTGATAGTCAAAGTGCAATACACCTGTCGAAGAATTCAGCCTATCATGAGAGAACCAAACACATTGATGTGAGGCTGCATTTCATCAGAGGGGTAATCGAGCATGGAGAAGTCCAAGTCCTGAAGGTTTCGACAGATCATAATAGTGTTGATATGATCACCAAGACAGTGCCCAGTTGCAAGTTTTTCCACTGTACGCAGTTAATGAAACTGCATGAAGAAAGCTAGTTTCTTGATGTTATAGAGTTAGATCCAAGGTGGAGATTTGTGAGATGTTGGATCGATCTCTAGTATGGTCGAAGTCTGTTCACGAGTAATGCATGTTGTAGTCGAAGTCTGTTCTAACATGCATTAGTCAATATTGCTAGGGTTGTTAGCATGTTGAATTGGGCCTTACTTGTAAGCCCAATTGTTTAAGTTAGCTTGTACCCTAAGTTAGCTTGTAATGGGTAATTGTTAAAAAGCCCATTAGGTTAGTGTGCTATTTTATTATAAATAGGATGTTAATTTCTCAATCTTAATATAAGGAAAAATAGGAAGATAAAATCCTAATTTCAAGGAGAGAGAGGTTATTTTGTTATTCTTGTATACTTGTAATCTTGTTCTAAGAGAAAGGAAAGAATAGTAGTTTAATAATCAATCCTTGTTGTTTCCTTCTTTATTAACCCTAACCCTTGTGTTTTTCTTGCTAAGAAACCGTTTATACTTTGTTTAAAGGTATCCGATTCACAACACAAAGATTAAAATTTGTTGTAGATAAAAAGAAGTTGGATTTCAATAGACTGTTTCGTCTTTGTTCTTCATCTTGTCTCTTCCATAGTTGAATGGACAATATTCAATACATCGTTTCATGGAATGCTTTCAATCTCTTAGAGATTAAATTGTTGAGTAGTGCTTATATGGTGTTCTAAACTTTCAGTTACCTGCAATATATTTAAACCATTCACCTCTTTGATGAATTGCTTTAATGATTAACCAATGCTCGTGCATTTGAAATGCACAATTCAGTCCAAAAGTTAATATTATTCATTCCACACTTTCCAAACAATTCTATCATGAAATAGAACTTAAGTAATAGCAGATATAAAGCATGGACGGGTGAATGGATGTTCTCAGGATGAAGAGAGGTTAAGATCCAGTTACAAGAAATAATGTAAGAGATTGAAAGCATTGTAAGAAACAAGGCATTGGATGTTTGTGAGTGCTACTTTTGAATTTTGAATGATGTCAAAATTAGGATAGTGTAACATTAATATATGTTGAATGGTATCCTCTTATTTTAGATATGCATCTTAACATTAGGAAACATTAAAATGGTTTGGAAAAGATTCATATAGCATAAATACATTGAAAACATGGTTTTTGGCAAAACACTACAGCATAGGCCAACACATGCAATTATAGGTCGATATATAGAAGTTTTCACTTCAGTATAGGCTTACACATAATTGTTAAGGTTGACACCCACACATCAATATTAAAGCCTGTAGCTTATGTCCAATGTGCTGACCAACATAGGGCGGCACAAGACTGTGATAGGTTGACCTAAGGCCTTTTTAGGCCGGCTCATTCACTTTGATTGGCCAACCTATGACTTACATAGGTCGACACACACGATGCCTTTCTTAAAAAATCTTATTTTTTTCCTCCATCCATTTGCATTTCCTTTGCTCCCTATCTCTCACACATATAAATACTCATGCATGCATCATATTCTAGCAAGGTACTAGTGTAAAACCTAAACGAAACCAGAATTACAAAGTTAACTCATCAGATTCAACCTCTATTCTATGCATACACGTAATCAAATTATAAATAATCAATTTTAGATTGGGTGACCATCTAGATTAGGGTTGATAACGTTCAATTAGGTTGGTGTAACCGAAAATATTGGGTTGAGTTCTTTGTGTGTTTCAATTAAGAAAATCAAGTTGGGGTTTTCCTTCAAGATCATTGGGATTTGAAAATTTTGGATAAGATCGTGCAAATATTGATTTGATCGAGTGAAGAGGCCTTGAGACAAGGTATGGTGTACCTTGCAAGGGAATAACGTGAAACGGTGGATGGTGTTCGTGAATCTTGGGTTCAACAAGTGTGTCTAGGGATTAATCCGACCGAGCGAAAACATTGAAAACGAGTAGGTCGTGCAAGTTAGTAACAAGAACTGGTGGATTATAGCAACATTGTTGGTTACTTGATCAATCTTTGATCAAGGGTTTTAGAGGTGATAGAATCAACGACAAACCATAGGGTTTGTGGGGTTAAAGTTTTTCATCTCTTGTATATACATTATTTGCAAAGTAAGGTTAATTGCAACTATCTAAATTCGATTTCAAATTGAGAGAAGATATACCCATAATGAGACCGACTGGGGAACGACCTAAATAAATCTCTCTCTCTCTCTCTCTCTCTCTCTCTCTCTCTCTCTCTCTCTCTCTCTCTCTCCCTCTCCCTCCCCCTCCCCTCCTCTCTCTCTCTCTCTCTCTCTCTCTCTCTCTCTCTCTCTCTCTCTCTCTCTCTCTCTCTCTCTCTCTCTATATATATATATATATATATATATATATATATATATATATATATATATATATATATATATATATATATATATATATATATATATATATATATATATATATATATATATATATATATATATATATATATATATATATATATATATATATATATATATATATATATATATATATATATATATATATATATATATATATATATATATATATATATATATATATATATATATAGTTGTGAATAGGATGTCTTGAAATAAAACATAAACGGTTTCTTTATAGATAAGAAACACACAAGGGTTAGGGTTAACAAAAAAAAGGTAAAACAACAAGGATTGATTATAAACTGTTATTATTTTCTTTCTCTATCAAACAATATTACAAGTATACAATAATAACAAATAACCTTTCTCACTTGAATTAGGATTTTATCTTCCTATTTTTCTTTATGTAAGATGAGAGACTAGCATGTTATTTATAAGAAAACTAACACACTAACTTAATGGGCTTTTTAACAATTATCCATTACAAGCTAACTTAGGGTTCAAGCTAACTTAAAAAATTGGGCTTACAAGCAAGACCCAATTCAACATGATAACAAACCTAGCAATATTGACTAATGCATGTTAGAACAAACTTCGACTACAACACGAATTACTCGCAAACAGACTTCGACCATACTAGAGTTGGATCCAATATCTTACAAATCTCCACCTTAGATCTAACTCTATAACATCAAAAATTAGCTTTCTTCATGCAACTTTATCAACTGCATACAGTGGAAAAACTTGCAACTGGGTAACGTCTTGGTGATCATATCAGCAACATTATGATTTGTCAAAACCTTCAAGCCGTAATGCTTCCTTCATAACTTCAGTTAGGACGATATATTCTGCTTCAGTGGTAGATAAGGCAACAACCTTCTGAAGTGTTTCTTTCCAACTAATTGTTGTCCCAAACATAGTAAACACATATCCAGAAATAGATTTTATGGAATCCATACAACCTGCATAATCAGAGTCGACATATCCTTCAATTGTTGCTTTACTATCTTCACCCAAAGCTCCACCATAAATTAGAACTCTATTCAGAGACTCATTTATGTACCTTAGAATCCACTTCAATGCTTGTCGGTTAGCCTTTCCAGGATTCGCCATGTACCTGCTTACAAAACTTACTGCATATGCTATGTCAAGTCTAGTACATACCATAATATACATCAAGGAACCCACTATATTAGTATATGGAATGTTATTCATATAAGTTCTTTCAACATTAGTGTTGGGACACTGATCTATACTGATCTTGAATTGAGGGTTTGTCGGAGTCACATTAGGCTTTGATTTCGACATACCATACTTTTCGAGAATCTTCCGTAGGTATGCCTCTTAAGATAAGCATAATTTCGACTGCTTTCTATCTCTTCGGATGTCAATCCCAAGAATCCTGGACGTAGCTCCCAGATCCTTCATGTCGAACTCCTTATTGAGTTCATCCTTCACCCTCATTACATCTTCGACATTGTTACTTGCTATTAGAATATCATCCACATAAAGCAAAACAATAACAAATGAATTACCAGGTCAAAATCTGAAGTAAACACAGTGGTCGAACTGGCTTCTGATGAAACCTATTATGTGCCATGAACTTGTCGAATCTCTTATTCCACCGCTGAGGAGATTGTTTCAGTCCATATAAAGATATATTCAGTTTGCACACATAATCTTCCTTCCCCCTTTCGACATACCCTTCAGGTTGTCTCATCAGGATTGTTTCATCTAGATCACCATACAAGAACACAGTCTTCACATCCATCTGTTCCAGTTCAAGGTCAAACTGGGCCATCATGGCAAGCAACATTCGAATGGATTTGTGCTTCACAATAGGAGAGAACACATCATTGAAGTCAAAACCTTATTTCTAAGTGAACCCCCTAGCAACAAATCTTGCCTTGTATCTCTTCGACGTCACTTCTTTGATCCATTCCTTAACTTCGAAAATCCATTTACAGCTGACTAACCTGGCTCCAGCAGGTTTCTTGATCAGTTCACAGGTGTTGTCATCATAAAGAGATTTCATCTCATCATCCATGGCCTTAAGCCATTAGTATTCTTTCAACTCCTCGTACCTTTCTTATAGCCTCTAGATTCTTCTCCTAGAACCTCACTTACAGAGATTAAGGCATAAGCTATAAGATCTGCATACCCAAGTCTTTGAGGTGGCTTGATGACTCTCCTCGACCTGTCTCTTGCTAGCAGGTAGTCGTTATTAGTCTCCTCATCTCCGACAACATCTTCTGCATCTTCTTCGACTTCATCTGGGATACGTAATTCAATGTTAACATGCTTCACCTCAACAAGAATCTCTCCCTGTTCCAGCTCTTTGTCAGCATCATCAGTTTTCTTGAAAGCCATATCTGTTTCATTAAAAACTACATCTCAACTGGTGATACACCTCCTGTGACCTGACTCTGGACACCATAGCCTATAAGCTTTGACTCCTTCAGGGCATCCCATGAACATGCATTTCAGAGCTCTAAGTTCGACCTTGTCTTACCTAATATGAGCATAGACCATGCAGCCAAATACTCTCAGTATTTCGAGACTAGGTGGATGTCCCAACCAAACTTCTTCAGGTATCTTCATTCATAAGGCAGTCGGGGACATCTATTTATCAGATAGACTGCTATCGAAATAGCCTCCGCCCAAAACACCTTATTCAATCCAGCACTAACCAACATGCATCTAACCCTTTGAAGGATTGTTCGATTGAATCTCTCAACTAAGCCATTTTGTTGAGTACCTTCTATAGTGTTATGCCTTGCAATCCTATACTCAATACAGTAACTGTTGAACGCGTTGTTGCATAATTCAAGGCCATTGTCGGTTCTCAACCTCTTAACCTTTCTGTCAGTTTGAGTTTTGACCAGAATCTTCCAACTTTTGAAATTCTCAAAAGTTTCATCCTTCGTCTTCTGAATGAATACCCATAGCTTTCTGGAATAGTCGTCAACGATGGATAGAAAATACCTTGCACCTGAGTGTGAAGGATTCTTTGCAGACCCCCAAAGATCAGCATGAATGTAATCCAAGGATCCATGTATTCTTTGCTTACCTTTGTTAAACTTCGCCCTACGGGATTTATCAAATACACAAGATTCACAAAACTCTAACTTTACAACTTTCTCACCTCCTAGCATGTTCTACTTCCCCAATTCGACCAGGCCTCTTTCACTGACATTGCCCAATCTCATGTGCCATAATTCTGTCTTCGATACAGGTTTCGTGGATGCAACATTTGTCGAACCACTTACAACCTCAGCCTCAAGGGTATACACGCCTTGTTTCTTCACGCCTCTCAAGACTTCCTTCGACCCCTTCATGACTCTTAGGATACTTTTCTCTCCTTGAAAAACATATCCATTCCTGTCAAATTCACCAAGAGAAATCAAGTTTCTCTTCAAATCGGGTAGATTCCCGACTTCAGTCAATAACCTTATTGACTCATCATGGAGCTTGAATCTCACAAATCCAATACCTGTAATTTTACAAGATTTGTTGTTTCCTAGCAGCACTGATCCACCATCTTGATCACATAGCTCTTCTAATAATTCTCTATTTGGAGTCATGTGCCAAGTGCAACTTGAATCCATTATCCACTCTTTTCTTGAGTCGCGACTTGAAACCACAAGAATATTAGATGAGTCGAAGTCATCTTGAACAATGATTGCGTTGCCATTATCCTTACCTCCATGATCTTTCAGGTGTTCAGGGCACACCTTTTTTGTGTGACCCTCCTTCAAAACATTAGTATTTACAAGATCAAAGCAGTAAACCACTAATGTACTATAAAGCAAATAAAATAAAAGTGAAGAGTAGCTCCAGCAAGCCACCTTCCAACACACAACAAGGATTACTCCTTAGTATCTACAAGATATCCATGGTGGTGAACATGATGCAAATGAGGTGATAAACAACATTCAATATAAACAATGTAAAGAATATACAATTAGCACGCACTCAGTACACAATCAATAACACATAATATCACACCCGCTCATAACAACATGCACATATTCACAACTAATCAACAACATCATGAACAATCAACTACATAAGAAAACATGTATGCAATATAATCCACAACTGACTCATTATACATGCGGTATCATTTATGAACACTCAAGTTCATCCCGCTTTTGAATCCCCACCATAGGGGCAGAGCACACCAAATTGTTACCATCACCATAGGTAACGCTTCACTAATTCCCATATGGAACTAGCTACTCGCTTCTGAATCTCCACCATAGGGCCAAAGCATACCAAAACTAAACTGAAGTCCATACACCATGATGCATGACTCTCAACAACATGCATTATCATCAAAAGGATCACCAAAATAATCACCATGCACATATCACCATTATGCACAACATCATTCACCGTAAGCAAAAATTAATCAATGTTCCAACAATCAACAAACAACACCAAGCAGAAGTAACTCAATAAATTCATAATCACAAGCACTCAATCATGTTAATTCATCATAACATCAACACATCATTACGTAAACACAACAATTTGCTAATCGATCACACAAGTCATCATATATATCCATATAGTAGACACATGACCATAACTCAATTATTTCACCAAGCACTATCATAAGGTATCTCTACGCGTTATCTCTCTAACACTTCAAACGACGTCTCATTTGGACTTGCGAAATGAAAGTTATGGCCAAAATCGTCGGACAATGCAACAAATGACAACAAAACTCTGTAAATTTAGCCTAAGACAAACGACTGTCATAGGGTGAGAATCAATTGCCACCAAGGGGATTTTGCTACTGACTTCCAAAAAAATCAAGTTCTCTAGGCAATTAATTGATTGCTGCAAAGGTGCAATTGATTGTCATGGTTCTAATTTTCAAAACTTACATTGATGCAATCGATTGCACTATAATGACAATCGATTGTCATCTTCAATTTTTCCAAAAATACATTAATGCAATTGATTGCACTATAATGATAATCAATTGACATTATTAAATTTTCCAGAAAACTTAGTTTTCCCCACACTTTCTTCAACCCCTCTATCCCTAAAACTTCAAACATGAACCCAACCAATTTTTCCGAAAATTAATCGACTCCAAAACAAATTAAACAATGAAATCATGTTATCATAACCATCACATGTTACAACATAATGATTCATAGTAATTCATCAACAATTTCATCATCAATCATGAACACAACTCAAGCATTCAAACATTCATCAATGGCAGAATTTTACGCGTGCATATTCATGATAACTCACCCATAAATTCAGTCATAGAAACACATGTATACACATAATCAATCAAAAATTCCAAATTTCTAACACACAATAATTCATCAAGGCAAATCATGAAATTCTAATGAGAGTAAGAACTTCTATTCTTTATCCCATCATGCAATACACACATATTGAGAGCCTTTTCTTTCCCCTTACCTTAGATTTCTAACAACAATAGTGAGTTAAACAACTCCTATATATTTTTCCTTCAAAACCTAACTCTCCTTCCAAATTCCATTGTTTCACTAGCCTCATTGTTTTCAGGAGGTACTGTAAAAAATTCTCCCTAACCTAATTTTCTCCTAATTTTTAGAATATATAATATTCTAATTATATTTCAAAATTATAGTTTTTGTCCAATTTATTCCTAGTTTCTCCCCTCTTCCCACATACTTTCCTCAAATCACACAATTGTCCCAATTCATTATTTTTACCAATTTTCTCATTTTCTTTCTATTATTAATTAAAATGCTAATTATTCTAATTATTTTCTAAGTTATTCTACCAAGCTACTACATTCTCTCCACACCCTACTGTCGCGGTGAAATTTGAATACCAAGTTATTGATGAGCTTGAATCTTAATTCATTTGCAACCGAACTTTGATTTATCCAAAGGAAGGGAAAAAGATTGAAATACCCACAATGCGATGCAAATGCAAGCTAGAGAGTTATAGGTTCAGGGGTTGGTTAAACTTAGGGAAGATGCTAGCATCCTAAGTTTCTGTAGTACTCTACAGGAACCTCTTATTTTATGTTGTTTATTGCTAAGGGTTATCTGCTTAATGGTAAAATACCTAGGGGTTTATTTCTAAATATACTCGATAAGATATCGCATCTTATGCCTACATATCCTAATGGGAGTGGAATCAGAGTATCTGTAGTTTCCCTAAAGGGTTTGAGGAGTTCTTTGACTGTGGTCAAAGTTCCTATGGGATAAAGGTAGTTGATTGATTGATTTTAGGAGAAAAGATTAGTTGTCATTTTAAGGGAGATTACTTGATTTAACCACCACAACTTTGTAGGAAAATTGATTGTATTGTTATGGGGTAGAAGTTTTACCTCGCTTAAAATGATTAACATCTTATTCTCTAATGTGTTCGAATATTTTGAATTGAGTTGTTGAATGTGTTTGTCTAAGTTGTAAAGATAAAAGGTCCTCCTTATGGGGTAGGATCTAAATTTAGAAGATCTACTTGAATGGGATCAAGGATCAATGGGGAGTATGATGCAAATGAGATGCATACGCACAATTGCTTAAGTTATGCGCAGATCCTTCCTTTGGACGCTATGCAATGCGATAAGATAAATACGAAAAATAATAAATAGCGGTAAAGTAAGGGCAGATAAATAAATCCATACACGAACGCATGAAAGCGCAAAGTGAGTGAAAGTGTGAATTGCAAATGTGCGGATACGGAAGCGTGCACGATTGGATTAAGTTTTACGATGTAAGATTGATTTTAGGCGAAGTTGATCTTAAGGGGCGAAGTTGAATTGATTTTAAGAAAAGTTGGATTAATTTTATAAGAAAAATGGTTGGATTTGTCTTATTAGTTTTTACTAAAATGTTAGATTATAAATTGATTAAATTTTGGGTAGAATAATTTTAATTAAATAAAGATTTACTCAATAAAATAAATTATAGTAAGTGAGAAAAAAGTTTTATTAATTATTACAAATTGATTATGAAATAGGTTTTTTTAGTTAATATTATTAAATAAAAGTTAATTTAAATAAAAGATTATTACTATTAGTGTAAATTATTTAAATTATTACAGAAAGAGTTCATAAAAGGTTTTAATAAGTGGAAAAGGTTTTTATTATTATAAAATAAATGCAAGTTAATAGAAAAAATGTTCCTTATTAAATAAAATAGTCCTTATTATGCGGAAAAGGTTTTATTAACTAAAAAAGGGTTTTATTAAAACTAAAAGGTTTTTTATTATTACTATTAAATACAAATTATTTAAATCGTAGGTCTTTTTATGTAAAATGTGGACAATTTATATATTATTTAATAAAAGTTATTAAGTAATGGGAATAAATTTATTGATAAAGTGAATTAAATTATTAAATAAAAAGTAAGTTATTAATTAATTAAATAGAAAAGAAAATGGTTAATTAAAAAAGGTTTAATTAAAAAGAAGTTAATTAAACAAAATATGATTAGTTCATTTTAATTAAAGGAAGGCTGATTAGAGAAAGATTAATTAGGTTGATTAATAAAAAAGATTAATGATTATATTAATTAAAGGGTTAATTAGAGGGTTTAGTTGGTTTTATCTTAAATTAAATTAAAAAAACAGATTAAGGGGCGATTAAGGCTACTTAGCGGTTAATGATGGGGAGCGCGAGTGATATGGTGTTGTATGCTGTAAGAGGCGCACGATGGGCGAGCGATATGGTGCGTGTGATCTGATCTGTTGGAGATCGTGTGTCCGTGAGTGAAGGTGCACAGTTAGTATGGTGTGTGTGCGTGTGTGGGATTATATTACAACAAAAACTGAAAAGGGGCCAAAATCCCTAATCCCCAATTTCCTTCTCTTCTCACCGCCCGACTCCCTTTTCCCTCCCCACTTTCTTTTTTCATCGCCTTCGTCTTCCGCCATCTCACTCTTCTTCTTCTTTCTTCCGTTCTACTTCGCTTGTTCCCATTTCTCTGTTTCTACAATCATCGAACATCAAAAAGTTAAAGCGTAAAAATAGAAAGAGAAAGAAGATCTCACTGCGGCATGTTTTCGCCGGCTTCGGAGGCGTCTCGCGGAGGATGGTGCTTCGCAGTGGATTGGCGGCGGTGGAAGTAGCTATGGCGTTGATGTAAAGGGAGGCGATTTCCGACGAGGTGTGCGAAGGTATTTGAGATAAGTCTTTCTCTTCTTCTCCTTTACGATTCTTAGGGTTTACTTTTGGGATTTTCGCTTCGTGACTGTTTTTTCTTTGAAATCGAAATGCTTCGAATTTATAGCCTCAACCTTCATTCGAAGAATTTATGCTGATTAAAATGCTTCCATTTCAGGCTCTGACATTTTGGAAAGAAAACGGATCTGCCTCAAACATGCTTTGAATTGTCTTGAAATTCTCGATTGTCCGATTTATGAGTTTCCTTTTTGACAGGGGACATGTTGGTGGCTGCTTTGGGAAAGGAACTAAATCCGCTTTAACAGGTTCAAAACCTGTCTCGAAGATAAATGTTCGTATTTTGATTCTTTCTCTTCTTTTCTTAAAAAACTGAAGGAATTCTGCGATCACCAGGATATGCTCAGATTACGTCGTCTCGCTGTAAAGCTGCGCTTCAGATGATTAGCCTCTTTGAAGCATCAAAACTACATAGTGAAACAAGGATAAAAGGCAGTAGTCGTTCTGAACGTGGTCTCATAAGTCATGTGGTACTCAAATTACTCAACTTTGATGACATTCCTAATTGCAGGTTGATGTACTTGGGAGTTTTGCATACGACCGAATGAATCTCTAAGTGGTTCTCAACTTTCTCGTTCATCTTGAGCCCTTGAGATGGTAAGATGGTTCACATCAGGACATTATCAATAGAAGCTTAACAATAGGAAATCAGTAACTTTGTTTTGGTCTGCTTTCTTCGACTATCTTGTGATAACAGTCTCACGAAGTTTTCCTTGTTCTTCAGCAGGTTCGAGGAGGTGCGGATGGTGAAGGTTCCGGCTGTGATGAGGATATTTCTTCCTAATTATATGTTAACATGTACCAATGTTTGGAAGAATATTTGTATTTGATGTTAAATTACGTCTGATAATTGCTTATGTTCTGTAGGCTTTTCTGCATACTTCGGTTTGTAGTACGTGAAGGATTCGGTGGCTAAAATCTCTCACTCGCCTCAGGCATCAATACTGATGCGGTTGTGATAACTTATGCGGGAGGTCATCATGTAGTAAGCTCTATTGCCTACACCTTCCAATTTCTTGTAATGGTTTATACTCCTTAGCTCTGAAACGCCAACAAATTCAGCCCTTGGTCCTGCAGGTCTTGACATGGTGGATTACCGGTCCAGTGCAGTCTTAAGCGTTTATGTTAGGATCAGCGAGATTTCAAATGTTTGGTCGCGCCATTGCTGCCAGCAGGAGCTTCAAAGATTCTGTGGGAATAAGAAGAAGAAAAGTGGCTTGTTTGTAGCAACTTATTCATCCTTTTGACCATGCTAAAGTGATTCTACTTTATCATTTAAGTTAAAAAAGAAATCCTTGTAATCATGTGCGGTAAAGCCTTCAAAAGTGACGGTGTTCCCGTTGGTGCTTTACTCGTGTAAAGGTCTTCGTTTGGCGTTGTACAGGGAAGTTTCGCCATTCTCAGTTCATGGTTAGGCTCTCTCTTTAAATTCTAATTCTGGACAGTATTAAGCACTGCATCATACGATTTTGATCTGGTCCATGTTTGTTGTGGCAGGCTCTGGATTGCTGTTTGTTTTGACAAGTTGTTTGAAGTGGTTAAGGAGACCTTCTTCATTACAAACTGGTTCAAACTTAATAACACTGAATGATGGTTCCTTGGTGTCCTCCTTATTATAAGTAGGTTGTATTGCTTCCATAGGCAAACGTGTTTTGACAATGAGCACATTAAGTGCGTTAATCTCAATCTCATGTTTCTTCTTCAATTTAACAATTTATTTGAAACTCTTTGCAGGAAAAACAATTAGACAAGAAGGAAGCAGCGAGAGGGGGTGCGGAAATTCGCAGCAATAAACCCAGCAGAAGCAGAATTCGGTAGAAAATGCGTCACCACTTGGCCACTGATGCTCGTTGTCTAGCTATTTCCAAAATCCAAGTTTTAAAACCCCCATAATCCTTGTATATGTAACTAATATGTATCCTTAAGTGGACAAACAACATCATTTACTCAAATAGGCATGGATCCTTTAGTTTGCATTGTGAATTTGGAAAGGTTGGATGATGTAATTTCCGAAGCTCCAAATTGGAATGTCTTGTATGTTTGTAAATGATTTTGAAAGAAACTCTTTGAGTTGGTATATCATAATAGTAAAATACTTATTCCTGCTACAATTTTGTCAAATTGTAATTATTAATGCGTGTACTAAATCCAATGGGTAAACTTCTTATCTGCAATACGTGTAACTTGCAACCGACTTGTCATGACGTTCACAAAATAGAAGCCGCAAAGAGGATCTTGATTTGATTTGGATTTTCACATCAAATTGATGATAAAATTTAATGATTCTTTGACTTGAGAGCCTAACTTGGAATTTGAGTTTTAGAAAAAGGATTCTGATGTAGATCACCTTAAGCGGACCAATTCAAATCCGAAATTCTTTAATCCCAGTGACGTAGAAATTTAGGTATTATAAAAGGTAGTGATAGTAATTATTCCGTATTACACCGTTATAAACAAATTGGTAGTGAACTCCAACAGTGGATTTGATTAGAATTCTTAAGCGGGCTTTGCCTTAGCTTCATTAAAAAACTCTTGTGAGGATGAACCATATCTTAGGGTTGAGGCATCTGGACGAAGGTCATCACGGTTGTGCTGTTAAGCCCACCTTTTGACATATCTTCGAGGAACACCTTGAATTAGAAAGGTTGCGCCTTGAAATGCTTGATGGCTAGGAATTTACCGGAGAGTACTGCACTCACATAAGCTGGTTAGTTATAATAAACATACATATAAAAGGCACGTAAGACACAGCGCAAGGAGGTGGGATCTTAAGGTCAAAAATTAGGGTGCTGCAGATGCCCCTATTTAAGTTTCTTCTATCCAGAGATGTGGAGATTGAAATCTTCGTCTCGACGAGATAGGAGGGACTTAAATACAAAAATTGCACAAATTTTTGGCCCTAAGATACCACCGAATGCATATGGTGTGTAATGATATGAAGATGCAAGACAGAGGGTCCTGTGGAGACAAAAGCACATGGGGAAACCAGACACGACACACAAGAAGAACAGGCTCAACAAAGCGAGACTCCACGGGGGAAGATTGATAATCACAAGGTATCCATAAGCATGCTGTGAAGAACTTGCGATAAAATCCACTTTGAAGGACCTACTGCATAAGTTAAATGCAATGATTTCAAGCTATTAGCTGGAGGACTCTACTGCCGAGACTTGTAACTTTAATGGAGAACACTTTTTGCTAAAACGTCTACCATTAACACTTCTAGGGAATCTACTGCCGAGATTCTATATTGAAGTTTGCTGGAGAAATACTTCTGACGAAGTCCTATGGAAATCTACTGCCGAGATCAGTCAGGAAAAGAGATATAAATACCTACTACCGAGGTCTTCTGGAAACCTACTGCCGAGATTAACCAGGAACAGAGATATCTTCGAATAAACCTCCCTGAGCGTCATGGTCTGGATGCCATGAGCTAGTCTCTGTTTCCTTGAAATAAACTCCTCACGCCTCATGGTGTGTTTGCCATGGACGGGTCTCATTTTCTTGAAATAACCTCCCCACGCCTCATGGTGTGTTTGCCATGGACGGGTCTCAGTTTCTACCCAAAATGATGAAAACTTGTGAGAGCATCTTCACAGGGGATTGAGAATTTTGTAAATTGTAGAATCATTGTAGATTGTAGATGTTATTGTAGAACTTCGGTTGTAAGCCATAATGTACTAGAGGTTGCAAAACTTCACCGGGGATCTTCAGGAGAGATGTGAGCTGGTTGAGTTGTAAAGTATGTCTTCTCAAATAAAGAGAGACTAATGTGATAAACTTCCTCGACTTCTCTGGGGAGATGTCGCTTGATGGAAATAAACTTGTGTGATGAACTCGCTGGGGAATACATTCCTGAGGAGCATCCTAGCTGTTGCAAAATGTGTGAATTCTCAAATAAAGAGAAATATCTGTAAGGTTTTCCATTTACCAAGTCGATAATCACTGGGGATGGACAAACCGTCTTGAGGAGACTGTCATTTGTCATTTTGAATAAGATCTTGGTCAAAATGAGTTGCTCAAATAAAGAGATTGCTTACAATCTGGATGCAAATTATCGAGGAAATCTGATAATATTGTTGGAGAAATATCCATCTTCAATAGTTATCTTCATAAAACTCTTCCCGGGGAGCCAAGTGCAATATTAATGCATACTTAATCCATATTCAAAAGTTGGAGATGTCCACGATGTGATTGTCAGGGACCGGAATTCAATTCAGGAAATAACTGAAGAGAAACTGTCGAGCAAGACTCGACCATTGAGATATGAACTCAAATGGGATTATACTAAAACAATTGTCTTCCACGAGGATCGAACTCAGTGGGGAAATGGAAATGTTGTGCTCTTTCTGCTTATGGCTGACAACTCTAATTGGAAGGAGAAGACGCGCCCAACCACTCAGGGATAAACACTACCAAAGAGACAGAACAAACAAACGCAAAGATGCAAAATGCATATGCCATGCTATCTATCTATATGCTATGCGTATGCTTACGCTGACAAAACAAACGAAAGGAGCAACCAGAAGAGAAATAAACATCTCGGAACAAATATCCGACCAATCTTCGAAGATAGAAGTACTACTGGGGGTAGATGGAGAACCAAATATGGGATCTCAATCCTGCTTCAAGGTCTTCTAAGATCTTCCGGGGAATAGAGGACATTCCACTTGGGGATATAACATCTTGATAAATCCGAAAGGTAGTCCTGTTGAAGATGAGGATAAAGATCTACTAGGGGTGGATCAAACTCATAATTGGAGAAATCTCACGGATAAAATAAATATTCATTTCACTGGAGAGATTCTTACTGGAGTTGTAGATGGAGATACCCGAACTGAGGTTTTACAGAGGATAAAAGAAATATCCACTTCCAAAGGGGAAACCTTCATCATCATAGTTGTTGAATATGTTAGAGTCGAGACTTCAAAGGGGATAAAATAAACATCCACTCCGCTGGGGAAGATCGACGTTGATAGAGATTTACTGAGGATTAGAATATTATCCACTTCAATGGGGAAGTGAATCTAAGAAAATCACTGGGAATTCCACATCAAAAAGCTTCATCGGAGAATTGTCATGACCACCAGAAGTAAAATTTACTGGGGACATGAATGGAGAATATTGTGAAAAGTAGTGGTAGTCGCCATTTGAACAATGGTTTATTTTGAGTGGATAAGATAATCTTCATTTTTCATATGCCCCAAGTCATATGGTTATGAGAAGAAGTCATTCCAAGAGGATTTTACAGAAAACATGGCGTCCCATTGTTTTCAAACTCTCTGGAGAGATTCACCGAATCTCGACGTAACTGGCCCTGATTGACGGTATTATGACTGAGTCTTCAAGAATAGATCTTCAGTAAGTCAGACTTGTACAGAACAAACTACTTGGAAACAAACTTGCCCCGGGTTAGCAGAACCTTCAAATTCCAATAAAACAAACTTATCACTGATGCTTACGTGTAAACTTTCTATGATATCGGGCAAAATCAACACATATGAAATGTTAATTCTGAAACTGTTAATGCGATATATGTTTGTCTTGAAGTTTTGAAAAAAGATATCACAATAACTTATGACCGAAATCACTAGTTAGGATATAGATTTATTTTTATAAAGCTAATATAAAAGCTGAGCATAGCTCATAGGAGTCAGGAAACGTTATCTCATTGAGTATGCTTTCGAAGTAACCTTACTTCAATTAGGACTTTTGAAAGTTGTATCTGGTTTAGCTTACGATTTGTAAAATAAAGGGAATAAGGGTCAAAGTATATTTGTACCCACCCATTTTTGAAGGTTCACTATTTTTGAAAGTTGATTGTTCAATCAAGCTGATTGACAATTGCCCTGCCCCAGGTTTAAAATGAGGTTGGAAAGGGTTAAAAAGGATTTGACTGCTTTATATCTTTGGTGTTTGAGAGGTTTGAAATAATGTCTTACATCATCAGTAGGGTTTTATTCGAAAGCATACAACAAGAGGCCTTGCGTTTTACTTCGTCATCCTCCTCCCAAGTCTTCATCACAGTGAGAAGAAATTGGGTAAAATAGCTTTATAAATTGTAAAAAAAAAACTTTTTTTGAGTGACTACGAATGGATTTCTTCAAGAAAAACATTTATTGCACTACTTATTCAAAGTAACAAGTTCTTACTTGCCAATTATGCTTTTAATCAAAGAAATAAAAAGAAGTACACATAAGCAAACAAAATAAACAGTTGATGAGCCCTTCTCAGTTTTTTCGGAGTTTTCACTTATATCAGCGTAACGGTATTCCATTTATCACTGGGTTTCCTCCCTTGAAAGTAAACACTTCATCATCTATCATTTATTGAACTTTCTCTTGAAAAACCTTGCACTCTTAAATCGAATGCCCTAACACTCCATCATGAAATTCACAGCTGGTGTTCGAGTTGAACCACGGTGGGCGAGATTTCATGTTTCTAGTTTTTCTAGGTGTTATTATCGAGTTTTGGATGAAATAAGACCATAGTTAACTGTAATTTATTGGGATAAGATCAAACCAGCGAGTTTCTTCTTTTGGAATACTCAGAGGTATCTTTTGATTCTGAAACCGTCTTCAAACTCGTCGATTCTGATGTTGATCTGGAGAAGTTAGTCTTTGTTTATGAGGTAATCATTGTTTGCACTGAGTAGTCGCTTCATATCGATGTTGAGGATGAGGTACTGGAACTGGATCTAGCAGGATTTGATAGGGATCCCAAATTGCATTAACATCAACACTTCCTTCCTCTAGGGAATCATCAACTGAAATTTCTTTATCAGCTTGGTTATTCAAGTTATCCTGAATTCTTCCACTTTTGAGTGCACTCTCAATGTTTACTCCGACTTCTACAATTTTGGAGAAATCTAATGGCACAACGCGCCTGGCAGCGTTCTTAGAAACATCTTGCTTAATTCTTTCTCTTGAAGTGGCAGATGAACTTCGGCTGCTAACTCTTTCCACCGTTGCACGTACTCCCTGAAGGATTCATCGTCATTCTTACTCATTCTTGTCAGTTGATCACTGTCTGGAGCCATATCCAAATTATAATTGTACTGTTTCACGAAAGCATCAGCTAAGTTTCTCCAAGACTGAATACAATTCCTTTGTAGCTTCATATAGCATATGAAGGATGCCTCAGATGAGCTTTCTTGAAAGCAGTGAATCATCAGTTTGTCATTGTCAACGTGAGCAGTCATCTTCCGACAAAACATCGTCAAATGGTATCTTGGACAACTAACGTCTTTGTATACTTCAAAGACAGACATCTTGAATATTGGAGGAATAATTACACCTGGAACTAGACACAGGTCATGAGCATCAAGATCTGATGCATTATCTCCTTTCATCAACTTCAACTGTTCCTTAAGATCACGAAATCCTTTCTCAATTGCTATAAATCTAGGATCGTCCACCTTGGTCTTAGCATGAACATTCCGGGGATTTGGCATACACTGTGGAAACTGGGAATTTCTTCTATCAACTTGAACAAACAGGTTGTCTTGTACAGGCTGAGGTTGTGTAGGAACACCCACTTGTTGAACATTGTCGTCAGAGGGAAGATCAAATAACAGATTAGTCCTTACTCTGAAACCAGTCATGGAATCCATATCCTTCGTTCTCTTTGCTATCCTTTAGTAATACATCAAGTTTGGTCAGATGGTCAAGATGTCAGCTGACGAGACAAAGACAGAAAGCTGGATGAGAACGCAACGGAGAAAAGACACATGCACATGCAAAATGTCGAATGCGGGATGCTAATGCAAGAATGCAAGAATGAAAGGTTTCATGGAACTCAAGTTTTTATAAACGTTATAGAATACCAAAGAAAATTTATTATTTTTGATATCAATTACAAATAAGCATTCTCATAAGAGTCCTGACCTAATAGCTAAATAAAAGCTAAATAAGTCCTAAGGAAGTCCTTCATCGTGCTTGTTAATTTGCTCTTCTAACTGGACTTTTGTCGATGATTAACGTCTAAAGAGTAGTCTGATAGAGGAAAATAAATCCTCCATCTTTCTTTTCTTCTTGTTGGAAAATGAGAAAGGAATCCCTTGTCTTCTTGGATCTTCAATATGGATGAAAGTCTTTTGAACTTCTATTGATCTTCAATGATAAGGGAAGCCTCTTGTATTCGTATCTTGAGTTTTCTTGATTCTTCAAGAAGTGCCCCCCTAACTTCCTTAGGTCATCCAAGTTAGGACTCTTAAAAGAATATTTCAAAATATTTTCTTTTGTAATCCTTATTGGTTCTATAATGTCTATAAATAAACTCGGGATTCCGTGAAACCAATGCAATATGATGCTTTATGGATGCAACAAACACAAGTAAGCACATAAGGACATAAATGTAAACAAACAAAAAGGTCCTAGGTTTGCAACGAGCATGGAGCCAAAGGGTATACCCATTCCCAAAGGATGTGGACTAAAGGTTGATTATACCTGCAGAACAAGGTTTTAAAGAGGTGCCCAAAATCATTAGTCCATCTTTCGGATAATATCAATTTCCCGACTAACTCGGTGGTTAATAATATTTTCAAGAGAACTTCTTTAGAGTGTAGCATCGCGTAACGACTATTTCGGAACTACTCCCTCATAGTCCTCGCACTACGTCCTAATAAAGGCCAAAGTGGGGTTAAAGGTAACTACGATCCTCAATATCATGGACTCCAATCGAAAATAGTAAAAGTTTTCACAACTATACTCGTTCAACCGAACTATTTTAGAAAGGGTCTCAACTGAGTGGTGGTTCTCGAGTCAACTTGGTCGGGACTCACTCCATATAAGCCTCGTCGAATATATCACCATCCTATCTTAAGTTCACTCAAGTCCGGGTGTAGGACTTTGTCTCACCACTCAAAGGTATCCCAAAAAGCAATAAAACAAATATACAAATAAGAAAACAAGCGAATATATGATAAACAAGCATAAAAACAAGTTAGGGGAACCCACTGAAGAGAGTCCCCAGTGAAGTCGCCATTTCTGTCGCGGTGAAATTTGGATACCAAGCTATTGATGAGCTTGAATCTTAATTCATTTGCAACCGAACTTTGATTTATCCAAAGGAAGGGAAAAAGATCGAAATACCCACAATGCGATGCAAATGCAATCTAGAGAGTTATAGGTTCGGGGGTTGGTTAAACTTAGGGAAGGTGCTAGCATCCTAAGTTTCTGTAGTACTCTACAGGAACCTCTTGTTTTATGTTGTTTATTGCTAAGGGTTATCTGCTTAATGGTAAAAGACCTAGGGGTTTATTTCTAAGTATACTCGATAAGATATCGCATCTTATGCCTACATATCCTTATGGGAGTGGAATCAGAGTATCTGTAGTTCCCCTAAAGGGTTTGAGGAGTTCTTTGACTGTGGTCAAAGTTCCTATGGGATAAAGGTAGTTGATTGATTGATTTTAGGAGAAAAGATGAGTTGTCATTTTAAGGGAGATTACTTGATTTAACCACCACAACTTTGTAGGAAAATTGATTATATTGTTATGGGGTAGAAGTTTCACCTCGCTTAAGATGATTAACATCTTATTCTCTAATGTGTTCGAATATTTTGAATTGAGTTGTTGAATGTGTTTGTCTAAGTTGTAAAGATAAAAGGTCCTCCTTATGGGGTAGGATCTAAACTTAGAAGATCTACTTGAATGGGATCAAGGATCAATGGGGAGTATGATGCAAATGAGATGCATACGCACAATTGCTTAAGTTATACGCAGATTCTTCCTTTGGACGCTATGCAATGCGATAAGATAAATACGGAAAATGATAAATAGCGGCAAAGTAAGGGCAGATAAATAAATCCATACACGAACGCATGAAAGCGCTAAGTGAGTGAAAGTGTGAATTGCGAATGTGCGAATACGGAAGCGTGCACGATTGGATTAAGTTTTATGATGTAAGATTGATTTTAGGCGAAGTTGATCTTAAGGGGCGGAGTTGAATTGATTTTAAAAAAAGTTGGATTAATTTTATGAGAAAAATGGTTGGATTTGTCTTATTAGTTTTTACTAAAAGGTTAGATTATAAATTGATTAAATTTTGGGTAGAATAATTTTAATTAAATAAAGATTTACTCAATAAAATAAATTATAGTAAGTGAGAAAAAAGTTTTATTAATTATTACAAATTGATTATGAAATAGGTTTTTTAGTTAATTTTATTAAATAAAAGTTAATTTAAATACAAGATTATTACTATTAGTGTAAATTATTTAAATTATTACAGAAAGAGTTCATAAAAGGTTTTAATAAGTGAAAAAGGTTTTTATTATTATAAAATAAATGCAAGTTAATAGAAAAAATGTTCCTTATTAAATAAAATAGTCCTTATTATGCGGAAAAGGTTTTATTAACTAAAAAAGGGTTTTATTAAAACTAAAAGGTTTTTGATTATTACTATTAAATACAAATTATTTAAACCGTAGGTCTTTTTATGTAAAATGTGGACAATTTATATATTATTTAATAAAAGTTATTAAGTGATGGGAATAAATTTATTGATAAAGTGAATTAAATTATTAAATAAAAAGTAAGTTATTAATTAATTAAATAGAAAGAAAAATGGTTAATTAAAAAAGGATTAATTAAAAAGAAGTTAATTAAACAAAATATGATTAGTTCATTTTAATTAAAGGAAGGCTGATTAGAGAAAGATTAATTAGGTTGATTAATAAAAAAGATTAATGATTATATTAATTAAAGGGTTAATTAGAGGGTTTAGTTGGTTTTATCTTAAATTAAATTAAAAAAACAGATTAAGGGGCGACTAAGGCTACTTAGCGGTTAATGATGGGGAGCGCGAGTGATATGGTGTGGTATGCTGTAAGAGGCGCACGGTGGGCGAGCGATATGGTGCGTGTGATCTGATCCGTTGGAGATCGTGTGTCCGGGAGTGAAGGTGCACGGTTAGTATGGTGTGTGTGCGTGTGTGGGATTATATTAAAACAAAAACTGAAAAGGGGCCAAAATCCCTAATCCCCAATTTCCTTCTCTTCTCGCCGCCCGACTCCCTCTTCCCTCCCCATCTTTCTTCTTTCATCGCCTTCGTCTTCCGCCATCTCACTCTTCTTCTTCTTTCTTCCGTTCTACTTCGTTTGTTCCCATTTCTCCGTTTCTACAATCATCGAACATCAAAAAGTTAAAGCGTAAAAAAACAAAGAGAAAGAAGATCTCACTGCGGCATGTTTTCGTCGGCTTCGGAGGCGTCTCGCGGAGGATGGTGCTTCGCAGTGGATTGGCGGCGGCGGAAGTAGCTATGGCGTTGATGTAAAGGGAGGCGATTTCCGGCGAGGTGCGCGAAGGGATTTGAGATAAGTCTTTCTCTTCTTCTCCTTTATGATTTTTAGGGTTTGCTTTTGGGATTTTCGCTTCGTGACTGTTTTTTCTTTGAAACTGAAATGCTTCGAATTTATAGCCTCAACCTTCATTCGAAGAATTTATGCTGATTAGAATGCTTCCATTTCAGGCTCTGAAATTTTGGAAAGAAAAAGGATTTGTCTCAAACATGCTTTGAATAGTCTTGAAATTCTCGATTGTCCGATTTATGAGTTTCCTTTTTGACAGGGGACATGTTGGTGGCTGCTTTGGGAAAGGAACTAAATCCGCTTTAACAGGTTCAAAACCTATCTCGAAGATAAATGTCCATATTTTGATTCTTTCTCTTCTTTTCTTAAAAAACTGATGGAATTCTGCGATCACCAGGATATGCTCAGATTACATCGTCTCGCCGTAAAGCTGCGCTTCAGATGATTAGCCTCTTTGAAGCATCAAAACTACATAGTGAAACAAGGGTAAAAGGAAGTAGTCGTTCTGAACATGGACTCATAAGTCATGTGGTACTCAAATTACTCAACTTTGATGACATTCCTAATTGCAGGTTGATGTACTTGGGAGTTTTGCATACGACCGAATGAATCTCTAAGTGGTTCTCAACTTTCTCGTTCATCTTGAGCCCTTGAGATGGTAAGATGGTTCACACCAGGACATTATCAATAGAAGCTTAACAATAGGAAATCAGTAACTCTGTTTTGGTCTGCTTTCTTCGACTATCTTGTGATAACAGTCTCACGATGTTTTCCTTATTCTTCAGCAGGTTTGAGGAGTTGGGGATGGTGAAGGTTCCGGCTGTGGTGAGGATATTTCTTCCTAATTCTATGTTAACATGTACCAATATTTTGAAGAATATTTGGATTTGATGTTAAATTACGTCTGATAATTGCTTCTGTTTTGTAGGCTTTTCTGCATACTTCGGTTTGTAGTACGTGAAGGATTCGGTGGCCAAAATCTCTCACTCGCCTCAGGCATTAATATTGATGCGGTTGTGATAACTTATGCGGGAGGTCATCATGTAGTAGGCTCTATTGCCTACACCGTCCGATTTCTTGTAATGGTTTATACTCCTTAGCTCTGAAACGCCAACAAATTCAGCCCTTGGTCCTGCAGGTCTTGACGTGGTGGATTACCGATCCAGTGCAGTCTTAAGCGTTTATGTTAGGATCAGCGAGATTTCAAATGTTTGGTCGCGCCATTGCTGCCAGCGGGAGCTTCAAAGATTCTGTGGGAATAAGAAGAAGAAAAGTGGCTTGTTTGTAGCAACTTATTCATCCTTGTGACCATGCTAAAGTGATTCTACTTTATCATTTAAGTTAAAAAAGAAATCCTTGTAATCATGTGCGGTAAAGCCTTCAAAAGTGATGGTGTTCCCGTTGGTGCTTTACTCTTGTAAAGGTCTTCGTTTGGCGTTGTACAAGGAAGTTTCGCCATTCTCAGTTCATGGTTAGGCTCTCTCTTTAAATTATAATTCTGGACAGTATTAAGCACTGCACCATACGATTTTGATCTGGTCCATGTTTGTTGTGGCAGGCTTTGGATTGCTGTTTGTTTTGACAAGTTGTTTGAAGTGGTTAAGGAGACCTTCTTCATTACAAACTAGTTCAAACTTAATAACACTGAATGATGGTCCCTTGGTGTCCTCCTTATTATAAGTAGGTTGTATTGCTTCCATAGGCAAACGTGTTTTGACAATGAGCACATTAAGTGCGTTAATCTCAATCTCATGTTTCTTCTTCAATTTAACATTTTGTTTGAAACTCTTTGCAGGAAAAACAATGAGACAAGAAGGAAGCAGCGAGAGGGGGTGCGGAAAGTCGCAACAATAAACCCAACAGAAGCAGAATTCGGTAGAAAATGCGTCACCACTTGGCCACTGATACTCGTTGTCTAGCTATTTCCAAAATCCAAGTTTTAAAACCCCCATAATCCTTGTATATGTAACTAATATGTATCCTTAAGTGGACAAACAACATCATTTACTCAAATAGGCATGGATCCTTTAGTTTGCATTGTGAATTTGGAAAGGTTGGATGCTGTAATTTCCGAAGCTCCAAATTGGAATGTCTTGTATGTTTGTAAATGATTTTGAAAGAAACTCTTTGAGTTGGTATATCATAATAGTAAAATACTTACTCCTGCTACAGTTTTTTCAAATTGTAATTATTAATGCGTGTACTAAATCCAATGGGTAAACCTCTTATCTGCAATACGTGTACCTTGCAACCGACTTGTCATGATGTTCACAAAATAGAAGCCGCAAAGAGAATCTTGATTTGATTTGGATTTTCACCTCAAATTGATGATAGAATTTAATGATTCTTTGACTTGAGAGCCCAACTTGGAATTTGAGTTTTAGAAAAAGGATTATGATGTAGATCACCTTAAGCGGACCAATTCAAATCCGAAATTCTTTAAGCCTAGTGACGTAGAAATTCTGGTATTATAAAAGGTAGTGATAGTAATTATTATGTATTACACCGTTATAAACAAATTGGCAGTGAACTCCAACAGTGGATTTGATTAGAATTCTTAAGCGGGGTTTGCCTTAGCTTCATTAAAAAACTCTTGTGAGGATGAACCATGTCTTAGGGTTGAGGCGTCTGGACGACAGCCATCACGGTCGTGTTGTTAAGCCCACCTTTTGACATATCTTCGAGGAACACCTTGAATTAGAAAAGTTGCGCCTTGAAATGCTTGATGGCTAGGAATTCACCGAAGAGTACTGCACTCACATAAGCTGGTTAGTTATAATAAACATACATATAAAAGGCACGTAAGACACAACGCAAGGAGGTGGGATCTTAAGGTCAAAAATTAGGGTGTGACACCTACCATTACTATTACACCTCAACAACACATATACTCAGATAATTTTTATTTAAAGGCACACCAATATCAAATAATTAAATAAAAGTTCTAAATAATTCAATTAAATAAATTAATCAAATTTGGGATGTTACATTTTGGGCTGAGTCAGTCATGACTACAACTTACTTGATAAATATGTGACCCCCGACTGCCTTGGAGATGAATACACCTGAAAAATTCTGGTAGGGTAATCCTTCTAATCTCGACAAACATAAAGTCTTTGGTTGTGTAACCTATGCTCACATTAGGCAAAACAAGTTCGAACCTAGAGCTTAGAGATGTATGTTCCTTAGATACCCTGAAGGAGTCAAAGCTTATGGGATATGGTGCCTACAGACAGGTCACAAAAGGTGTAGTATAAGTCGAGATATAGTTTTCAATAAGTTGAAATAACTTCAAGAAAATTAACGATGTTGATCGAAAAGCAAAGATCTTTGCAGAAGAGCTGGAATAGGAAGAGATTCCTGTTAAAGTGGAGCATAGTGATGCTGAATTAATTGCATAACCCAGATGAAGTCGAAGAGGAAACAAAGGTTATTGATGAAGATGAGGAGACTGGTAACGAATACCTACTGACAAGAGACATGTAAGAAAGAGTCATTAAGCCACCTCAGAGACTTGGTTATGTAGATCTCATAGCATTCGACTTAATCTATGCAAGTGAGGTTCTTGATGAAAAACTTATAGACTACACGGAAGTTGTGACGAGTTAAAATATAATTAAATGGACGAAAACCACGAATGATGAGATGAAATCTCTTCACGACAATAACACTTGGGAGATGACCGAGAAACCTGCTGGAGCTAGTTTAGTCAACTTAAGTGGATTTTCAAGGTTAAGGAAGAACTAAAATGAGTGGTGTCGAAGTTATTTAAGGCATGGTTGGTTGCTAGGGGGTTCACTCATAAATAAGGCGTCGACTTCAATGGTGTGTTCTCACTTGTTATCAAGCACAAATCCATTAGAATGTTGTTAACCATAGTGGCAAAGTTTGACCTAGAACTTGAACAGGTGGATGTGAAAACAACCTTCTTGTATGGTGATCTAGATGAAACTATCCCAATGAGGCAACTTGAAGGGTATGTAGAAATAGGAAACAATGGTTATGTGTACAAACTGAATATGTCTTTGTATGGCCTGAAACAATCTTTTTGACAATGGAATATGAGATTCGACAAGTTCATGGCACACATATGTTTCACTAGGAACTAGTTCAACCAGTGTATTTACTTCAGATTTTGACCTGGAAATTCACTTGTTATTTTGTTGCTTTATGTGGATGACATCCTCATAGAAAGCAACAGTGTCGAAGATGTTATAAATGTGAAGGTTGGATTCAATAAGGTGTTTGACATGAACAATATGGGAGCTGCCTCAAGTATTCTTGGGATTGACATTCGAAGAGGTAGAAAGCAGTCAAGATTATGCTTATTCCAAGAGACATACCTATTGAAGATTCTCAACAAGTTTGGTATGTCGAATTCAAAGCCTTCTGTAACACCCACTAATCCTCAATTCAAGACGAGTACGACTCAAAGTCCTAGTAATGAAGTCGAAAGAGTCTATATGAATATAATTCCATATGCTAGTATAATATGTTATTTGATGTATGTTATGGTATGCACGATTCCAGACATATCAGATGCAATGATCCTTATGAGCCGAACATGGTCAACCCTAGAAAGGCATACTGGCAAGCATTGAAATGGATTCTAAGGCACATAAATGGATCTCTGAGTAGAGTCCTGATTCATGGTGGAGCCTATGGTGATGATAGAAAATTCGAATCGAAGGATTTGTCAACTCTGATTATGCAGGTTGTATGGATTCTAGAAAATCTATTTTTGGATATGAGTTCACTATGTTTAGCATAACAATCAGTTGGAAAACAACACTTCAGAAGGTTGTTGCCTTACCAACCACTGAAGCAGAGTATATTTCCCTCACTAAAGCTATGAAAAAAGCATTGTGGCTTGAAGGTTTTGCTAAGGAGCTGAAACTTCAAGGTGAAGCCATCACTGTTAAATGTGATAGTCAAAGTACAATACACCTGTCGAAGAATTTAGCCTATCATAAGCAAACTAAGCACATCAATGCAAGGATGTATTTTGTCAGACATATAATTAAATGTGAAGAAGTCCAAGTGTTGAAGGTTTTGAATAATGACAATGTTGCTAATATGATCACCAAGACATTGCCAAGTTGCATATTTTTCCACTACATGCAACTAATAGGACTACATGATGACAGCCAATTAGTTTCGTGGTTTAGAGTTTGTTCCAAGATGGAGATTTGTAGTTTATGGGTTATAAGCCAGTGTTGTAGCAAACTCTGTCGAATTCGAAGATGTGCATGTCGTAGTCGAAGTTTGTTCTTGCATGTAGATGTCTTAGTTAGCTTTTTGAATTATGTTAGTTTGTTGTTTAAGTTAGCATGTTGAATTGGGTATGATTGTTGGGCCAATTGTTTATTATGTTAGTTTAAAGCTAGAGTTTAGTTTTCTTATAAATATCATACTAGTTCTCACATCTTCATCAATCTTTGATAATCTTAATCAGAGGGAGAAAATGTTGTGGTTGAGATTTAATTGTAAACATTGTTTTCTAATGTGTAATTGAATAAAGAATCCAGTTTTAAACCACTTTGAATTGTCTTTCTCTTCTCTTCCATCTTTTTCTTTACATTGTGGTTTTCTTGTTAATCAAGAAACCGATCGTACTATATTTTCTGAGCATCGCTTTCACAACAAAGTTTTTTATATTTTCAAAACTAACTCCACACACCTCTTGGTTTAGGGCTAAAACCGAGGGAAAGATAAATTATTTTTTATTTAAAAATATTAATTACATTGTTTAAACAGAATATTAATAAATTAATTTGTTTACGAACAATGTTTACAAGGAATATTACATCGTTTACACAAAATATTAAGTAAAAATATGGAAGAACAAATCCTGGATATCTTGGAGAAGAACAAATGTTGGGGAGCCTCGTTTATTTGATCTTGGGGAAGATCAAATGTTGAACCCAAGTAATTTTAAATTTGAAATTAAAAAGGTTAGATAAATAAAATAAATATTCAGTTATATGATTATTTAAGAATACAAACCTTAAACCCAAATAATTTTTTGCTCTTGCAATCAATTATATAGAACTTTTTTCAAATAAAATAAAAGCTTCATTAAGTTTCAAAGTTTTCACGTCAAAAGTTTCATTATCAATTTTTAATATTCATAATAGTTTTAATGTGTATTTTATGTTTCACACGGATCACTAATAGCAATGTCTTAAGCATTGATACTCATTAAATGGACGATATAGATTTGGTTAAGACAGGGAAGAAACTCAATAAATACACTTATATTTTCTCTCAGTTATTTATCAAACCAAGTTATAATGTGTTTCTTTTTAAAATAAAAAATACAATAAAATATGTTTCATCCCAAGTGTCATATACCTCTCGGTTTCTTTAAAAAACCGAAGGGTATAAGTTTTTTATTTATTTTAAAATTATATTTCTTACAAAGAATATTAAAATACACTGTTTAAACAAATTCATATTTTGACAATGGATTCTTGGAGAACAACAAATCATTTTAAGTTCAATGGATTGCATACATCCAATTTCTAATAAGCTATTTATATCAAGCATTGAAAATTTTTGTTTTGCACTTGCAATCTATCCCTAAGATCTGGTCAAAGATTTATTATTTTTAAGCAAATATTTTCATGGCAACTTACAATATTTATAAGAATAAATTTCTCAATGTTGTTGGCCGAGAAAAACAATACATTATGAAGTGTTTTCTTTGGTTGACAAAATAGGAAGGTTATTCTAAAAATACAACAACAATATCAACACCATTATGTTGGGATGGATTACAAGAGTACAAAAAATGTTTAATTCAAGATAGAAGAACATTGAAGATTTTTTCTGTCTTGCAATTCATCCCAATATATGATGCTTATAAATTTGAAGTGAAATTAGGTTTATGATCAAATCTAAATAACAAGTGATTTTATAGTAAAATTATGATTATCTAATCTCTCACTTATTAAATATAATCGAAGGAATAAATCATTAATTTAGAAATAAAAAGTAAAATAAAAAGAAAGACACAACTATTAAAGAATTAAAAACATAAATTATTGTTGTTGTGATTCAAAACATGTCCTGAATTATTGTTCTCTAAATTATATTTAGAAGATGAAACATATTGTATTTATTTAAAAATAAATAAAACATGACACACTTGACATTACACATCAATTTTTTATTAAATAAAATAAAAGTTTTATCATAAAATATATTATTTTTATAAAGCTGAATTTTTCTAATATAAACAGAATTATAACCACTTCTCAAATCATTCTAAAATTCACTCTCTTTTATGCTGTTTGAATTTTCAAAATCATTTCTTCCCTTTTTACTTGATGAGCTTTCCAAAATATGTTCTATTTTCTTTGAAAATATTTATTTTAAGAAAAGAGTTTCATTCAAAGAAATTGCTATGGAAATTAGTCGGTTTTTTTGAAAAATTTCTATTAATCTGAGAAATTATTACGTTTGATTCTTATACCATATTTAATGGTGTATTTTAGAACAATACTTAATAGTATAATATAATATCATACACCGTAACCGAACTGTTTTACTTTACAAATTTTGTAATTAATAATGTGCTTGTAAAATTTTGGACAATATAAAAAAAATATTTAAAAAAAACGACCAAATAGGTGTCTCAATAATCTCTTTAGTACTGTAATTTCAACTACCTAGCAAAACCAACCATGATATAATTCTTCAATATAATCAAGCCTTTATGCAGAGAACTAATAATTCAATTCAAATTTACTTCTTATCGCTCAGTGAAGTTACAAGGACATGAATGTATTGGGCATAAGACTTTAAAATTGTTAAAAAAAATGCAATTAAATAGAAATCATAAGCTAGAATGAAAGCAAACATCACAACCACCAACTTATTAGATTTTATATTTGTTCATAACACAACAGCCAAATTAACCAGGGGACATGGATAATTAGACAGCATGTAGTGAACCTTCTTTATCTTTACTTATCCAGATTAGTATTAGTAGCAAATTCAGTGCAGACAATAAACTTGATAACTAGAAAGGGCCACGTGGTGGTGGACCACCGAAGCAATCTCGCAGCAACCAGCAACAGCATAAGCAGTAGAAGCTGCATCGATGAATTCAAATTTAATAACAAAGTTAAATCAATGATAACTCAAAATCAAAATAGCTTATGTTTATATTATTATAATTATAGCTCACCATGAAGATATGAGGCTGCATAAACCGTTAGCACATCCACCAAAAAAGCCTCCAGGTCCTGGTGGACCCCAACCGGGTCCTCCCGGCCCAGGCCCCCAACCAGGTCCACCTCCAGGCCCACCGGGTCCACCGCCAGGCCCCCAACCAGGTCCACCTCCAGGGCCACCGGGTCCACCGCCAGGTCCGCCAGGTCCCATGGTTGATTGACAAGGGAAGTGCAGAATGAATGAAGAGGCTGTGATATATATATAGAGGCTGTGATATTCAACAACTATTCTTGTTGACTGAAAGAGATTCAGAGATTGAATGAAATTGCATGTTTTACCAAATACTATATGGTTATCTACCATTCAAACCTGCGAATCAAAGAAACCTACCAGTTACTATATGATATTTCCCTTTCAAATGGCTTCTATCTGTAACGACTTCAGTACAAGGCAAATCATTTCCACTGTCAATCAAATCATTCCGTTGACCATTTGTTGAAACAAAAGAGGAGTTTCCAATAAATAAGGATCACGATGAACCTACTTTTATTATAGTGCATTTTTTATAAATTAAAAAAAAAAGAGAGTGAAATAGTATTAATTGATAAGGTCCAATTCTCAATAGACATCACAACGCAACGAGGGTATCTATCTAACTCGTCTCAAATTTGATTAATATTCAACTTTTTTTTTTTCTATTAGAGCCTGTTTTTTTATTTCTTTCTATTCTTTATTAGAGGTTTTTATTTTTAAAATGAGAATATGGTCACTAAAATGTTTGGACCGACCCTAAGTGAATTTCGTTTTTTTACACTATTAGTGACTTTCTTCATTAGAGAAGTAAAACTCTTTCTTTTAAGTATTATAGATTTCTTATTGGAGCTATTTATAGAAAAGAAGTCACTTGGGAAGATGCTCAATTTTCAGAAGCACATGTTTGTTAGTTTGGATAGTCGAGGTTTTACTTTATTATGTGATTAATGTATCCTTATGTTTTTCTTGTCTTATTTGAAAATGACTATAAAGGCGTGGAGAAAATTTGTTCAGATTCAACGAAGGTTCTTGTGGGGAGATGTCAAGGGAGCTTCTAAAATCTCTTGGGTTAGTTGAGCTAATGTGTGTAAACCTAAGAGTAAATGTGATTTATGGGTTAGAGATCCCCGTCTAGTAAACTTATCTATTTTGACTAAGTGGAGATGACGTCTTATTTCGAGCGTCTCTAGTGTTTGGAGGCATGTCCTTGTTGCTCGTTACATTGACTTTGTTGTGTCTTCTTTAAGGGGTGGTAGAGATGCTGGTTTCTATAACATCTCCTCTTGGTGGAAAAGAGTTTCTCTTCTTGGCTAAATACAAGAAGATCCTTTGGACTGATTCGTAGATAGTACCATTAGGAAAGTTGGATCAAGATTATAAACATCTTTTTAGACTGACCCTTGGATAGGGAGCATAACTCTTAAGGATAGGTTTTCTGGATTATTTACGATCACATACTATCTTGAGGGGAGTGTTAGTCAGATTGGAAGGTGGGTTGGTGACACCTTAGTTTTGGACTTCAGGTGAAGGAGATATTTCTTTATGAATGAGGAAACTACGATCGTTAATTTTCTCTCGGTTATTCGAGGACATCTTTTCTCCTTGGACATAGGTAAAAGGGTTTAGAATTTTTTGAAGGATGATGTTTTCTCGATGTCTTCTGCTTATCACTTTCTTTTAACTTCTTCTAGCCACCCATCCTTTGATTGCATTCAGGTTAATCTTCACATTTGGGGTAGTTGAGTACCATCTAAGGTGATTGTCTTCTCCCAAAAGCTTTTCCTTGATAGGTTCCCCTCCATAGAGAACTTATTGAAGAGAAAGGTGATTGTCAATCACGATCTTACTTTGTTCCTTTTGTGGTATTTTCGTAGAGACGGTGGCTTAATATAAGATTTTTTGTTGTTTGGGTTGATAGATAGTTCTTCCTAGGGACCTGAGTTGTCTTTTTTGAAAGTAGACCGAAGTCAAGAGATGCATTTTCTATGATCTGACATGCAGTGGTTTGGTCTATTTATAGGGTTAAGAATGAGGTTATGCTTTGTGGGTCTTCAATAAATGTGAAATATGTGAAGAAAAAAAGTATATTTTTTTGCTTGGAAATGATTTTAAGGGAGATCATTTGAGAACTCTTGCACCTTCAAGAATGTTTTTAGAATCCTATCCTTCAGTAACTAATAGAAAATTGAGATTAATGGCCATGTTGTGAGTGTGGATGTTTCTTTCTTTTTCATGACAATCATTAATCTAATGTTAGTAGTCCCACTGGATTGAGATTTGCCTTGTTCTTCATTGTGGTGTACTTTTTGAGGGTGGGTTTCTTTGAAGTTTGACTCGTGGTGCTTTTTAGTGCTTTTGTGTTTGTATTTATTTGTCTTCTTTTGTTTATTTTATTGTAGATTCTTAGATGTAGCTTTTGATACTTCTTGTGCCATTTTTATGCATTTGTACTATATTGAGTTCATCTCTCTTTTCTCATTTTTATTATATTTAATTATTATTTTCCTTTCAAAAAAAATTCAAAGTAAATGTTCCAATTGTTTATTTTATCAAATACCTTCATTATATGTCCTCCAATTTATTTTTATTTCTATCATATAGTTAAAATGATTTTTTTCCAATGGTATTATGCATAAAACAATATGGTAGGATTATATGCCCTTGGATGAGAAGAATTTGAAGTATGACAACATCAGGCAGAGCAATAGTAGGATGAGGTCTTGTATTATTCTGGAGGTTTATGATATGTCTCTTCTCACGCAGTATGAACATTACATTGTTTATATGTTGTGGCACGAATAAGTAAATAATAAAATTTAATTGATTTAATTTTTTTTTGCATGAGCGCAGTTTGAAGGAGTTGAAGATATCATCTCACTAGGAAAATTTGGTTGGATGGGTTTCAACATATCTTCCTCATGAGATAACTGCTTCACTGAAAGGTTCTAGATTAATCACATTTCAAAATACCATTATGAAGATGATTGATGCCAATCTTGTATCTGCATTTGTGGATAGGTGACATTTTAAGAAATCATCACTTGGTGAAATGTCAAAAACTCTATATTGTGTTGTGTTCCTACATCATCTTCGTTTAAAGGTGATTTTTAATCATCCTCTAAGTATAAATGAAGAAGGATTCATTGCAAATACAAATGAGCTATTAGGGGTGACTAGAGAGAAAGTATGGATAAAGACCAATAAGTGTAGGGGTACTATTACAACCAAGAGTGATTGTGTGATTTTTTATTGTCATCACCATATTGACGTGTTTGATTGTCTTGCTAGGGAAACATGATGCTAGTGGTAAAGTGTAATTCTTTTGTATACAAGCATTTCATTTTTTATAGGCATATATTTATCGTTGCTTAAGAACTTATCAAATTATAATAGATATTGTTGGAGCACATCGTCTTCGTGTGAAGAAGACATCTTCTATCTAGTTTGATTTTGATGAGGTCAAAAATTATCAAAGATGAAAAATGTCATGTGCATAAATGATGAATAATATGGTGGAGGATTATAAATCAAGAGAAAATTTGAGAAAATTGATCATATCTAAGGTCCTGCGATTCATGTTATACTACTTTAAAATATGCAAAATTTCATCTCACACTTCATATAAAACTTTCTTACATCATTGTGCATAAAAATGTATTAAAAACCCAATATTAGTGCTGGAAGGACATATGTATTTGAATACAAGTGCTGAAAATCAAGCTATATTTAAATACAACCTTGTGGTATTCGAATACAAGTGACAATTTTTCAAAAAATTGGAATGTTGCAGTCTGGTATTCAAATACAGGATTATGGTATTTGAATATAAACTAAACCAATGTGTTTTTTTTCATGAAACGTAATAACAGTTTTGATTGACAATGCTTCATGGAACCTTTTCTAACATATGCATATTAGACGAAGATGGATTATCTAGAGGGAGGTGAATAGATCCCAAGTAAAACATTTGCTTTACAAAAATTGTTTTAAAAAACAATGGATAACGGAAGTGACTTGAATCAATTCGTTTAAACCAACCGCTATCAAAAATCTCGGATATGCATATGTGAGAACCAATCAATGATAATGATAAGCAATTCAATAAATATGATTTAATCACAATCTCTTGAAAACTACTCAACAAGTAAAGTTATTTCCATTGATAAATCACACAAAAATACTATTGAGACAAATTATCAAACACCTTGTGTGCAATCGAGTTTGTTTAGAAATTTGTATAGTTTTGTTGACTTCAACCTCAATCTAAAGGATTGTGATCAACTCAACAAAACGTTTTTCAAATGGTTTTCAAAAGAATTAACCAAACGTATTGATCACACAATTGATGAACTCAACAATTTGCAAATGAAATGTAAAAGATATATATGTGTTCAACCTCTATCTAAAGGATTGTGATCAACTAAAAAAAACATTTTTCGAATGTTTTTCAAAAGAAGACCCTTTGTATGTTTCAGGTTTCGTTTATGATTTTCACAAAATCATTCAAAAGAAATGATGCATGTATGAAGAATATATGTGTGCAAGTTAGAAGCAATAAGGAATGCAATAGGTTTAGAAAACAATGCAAATTTTCAAGATTTTTTATGCATGTGTCGACCTATGTAAGTCATAGATCGACCTATTTGATGCATGTGTCGACCTATGTAAGTCATAGATCGACCTATTTGATTCAAAAGAAGGTCATGTGTCAACCTATGCAGTTAGCACATTAAACATAGACTACAGGCTTTAAAAATGAGGTACATGTTCCGACCTGAAAATGTAATGTGTCGACTCATAAAGGCAGCACATCAAACAGAAGCTGTAGGCTTTAAAAATGGACCACATGTGTCGACACATAGAGCTATTTTTTCACAAAAAAAAATTCTTTTAATGCATGTCATCTTTTCTAAAACATTTTCAAGTGCATAAACCTTTTTATGCTTCCAAATGTTAAGATGAACGTTAAGACTCAGAGGATACCGACCAATATACATAAACGCTAAAGTATTTTAGTTTTGAAATCATACAAAATACATCTAATGAAAAGTTACACTCACAATACATTCATTTAAACAGATTTCTAAAGATGTATATAAGACATCATACACCAGAAAATGAAAATACCTCTTTCAAAATGATTTTTATACAATCCAAACACAACTTTCTAAGTGTTCATACAATTTCAAGCCATGAAACTTTTTGCATATGTTTCATATCATTCAAATTTTTCATTCAAACATTATGATCACTTAAAGTATATAAGTTTGGATTGTAACATAGATAAAGCTAAAAATAAATAATTCAACTTGGAATCAAGCCAAGAACAATCTTATTCAAACTAGTGTCCAAACGGGCACGATTCAATTGTCCTAATGCGTGAAAATATTAACAACGTTTTTTATAAATTTGAATTTAATATAAACTATTTATACGATAAAACATAAGGTATTTATTCAGATATACGTTAAATTTTGTTTACAATATGTAATATTCACGCATTAAACCAATAAAATTCAAGTTCTATAGAAGTATACAATTTAAAATATGCAATTTTTAGAAATAAAAATAAAAATGATATTTATAAAGGTGTCAATAAAAATACATTATCCAAATTATAAGAAGATTTAAATTAAATAAACAAAAAAAAAATCTTTCATTTTATTAAACAAGTAAACACTAACATTAATTATATTTTTAAAATACATTGTTGCTTGATAGAAAAGTCAATCATGATATCATAATCGGAGACATCTTTTTTTACTATAAAAAAACTCGACGTAATTAAATAATAAAATAGTGCCACTTTAGTTGCATTAGTGTTTTTCCCCTTCATTGATAAAATGAACTTAATAATATATTAACACTAACTTTCCCTATAGGTTTCTTATCATTCCTGAAGTATAAATCATATGAAAATATCTCAATAACCACAATTACATCGTGTTATATATTTCACTATTTTGTCGTTAATCTTAAAAGGTAGTTTGCTCCAAAACATGATAATTAAATCAATTATTATTTAAACTCGTCTACTTTTAATCTAATTATTTCAAAGGATTTATGTGTTTCAACTTTGTTGCTTTATTGATCCATTACTTGCTAAAATTTGCAAGTGTGCCAAATTCACTTTTAGGGTAATAGCTTAAAAAATAAACCAAAACAAAATTATATATCATTTAATTTAATTTATAAGAAAGAGGTAGGACATAGAGAGAGGAAGATAATGACAGAAGAGATAAAATAGGAAAATAAAGTTTAACATATAATTATAATACTTAACAAATGAAGTATGAACCATTGATATTAGAACTTCTTTATTTTTCATCTATCTTTCATTTGTTCATTCAATCAATATTCTTTTTCATTATGAAAGTGCAATCTTCTTACAATACCAAATGCACGAATAAAAAACAACAAAATAATTAAGAATTAAGTAACAAAAAATAGTTACAATTGCTAAAGTATAACCATAATCTTGTAAATAGAACTGAAAATTAGAACAAAAGATGTGTGAGAATTTAGAGCATTATATCGGTTGAGATATTAAATATAATTTAAAATTATGTGACTCAAGCTCAAAGTTAATTAGGATTTAGGATTTGTTATTTAATTTGTTATTTTACTTAATAGACAAGTTAGTTGTATATGAATGCATAGTTTGTAATCTAGTTATTATTATTCAATTCAATAATACAATCATTATTGTTTTATTCTCTCTCTTTCTCTCCTCATTAAAAGTGTCTGATGCATTAACAAATTGGTATTTAGAGTTTCGGTTAGATTCTTGATCGTGTTTTCAAGAATCACACGCCAGAGATCTTGTTTCCAAGATCGTGGGTTATTGTTGATTAATTGTTGCAAAGAGGAATGGTAATAAAAATTTACCAAGCTCCCTTCCAACTCTTGACAGCAAGAATTGGCTTCGATGGAAAACTTATGTAATCTCTATTTGCCTCTCATGAAACCTTAGAAATGGTTACTAATGGCGTTCTTGCGCTTGGTGAAGATGAAACCGACGCACAGAGAACCGTTCACATGGATGCCAAGAAGAAGGATTGCAAGGCGGTGTTTTACATCCAATCGGCGGTTGATGCGGCGAATTTTACAGAATTTCTCATGTTGAATTAGCAAAGGAGGCATGTGATATTATTTTCAAGTACTATGAAGGAAGCAAGAAAGTCAAGGTTGCCAAGTTGCAAACTTTGTGATGACAATATGAATTATTGTCGATGGGAGAAGACAAAAAGATTGTAGGTTATGTGTCGAAGGTGCATAAACTCGTCCATCACATGAAGGGTTGTGGTGAAACCCTAACTGATAAGATGGTAGTTGAGAAGGTAATGCATACATTGATCTCTCACTTTGATCACGTTATCATAGCTATTCAAGAATCGAACAATCTTGAAACCCTAAAACTGGAAGATTTAGTTGGTTCATTGGAGGTGCATGAGATTAGGATTGTCGAAAGGAAACGAGTTCAAGACTCGATACAAGCACTACAGGCTCAGTCATGGAAGAAGAATGGTGGTTCCAACAAGTTCAAAGTAAAAATATATAAGACTCAGGGCAAGAAGTCTTGGTCGAATCCTCACAAGAATAAGGTTGATGATAAAGCTTCTGAATCCATAAAAAAGGAGAAGGAAATTCTTATCAGAAAGAAGAAAAAAAAGAGAAAAATGTGTGTAGTTCTATAACTGTGAAAAATGGAGTCACTTGGCCAAGCATTGTTGGTACATGAATGATTCAGATGATTCTCGTGATAGGATGGTTATGGCTGCAATTGTAAATGACCATGTTGAATCCAAGATCTAGTTCCTCGACTCAGGATGTTTGAATCACATGACTAGTAAAAATGAATGGTTAGTAGATTTCGACGAGTCGAGGAAGAGCACGGTCAAACTTGCTAATAATAGCTCGTTGCAAATATAAGGTACTGGAAACATAGTTATTCAAAGGAGTAATGTAGGGAAAACCCTGATCAAAGATGTACTATATGTGCCTGGAATGAAGTGCAATCTGCTAAGTGTTGGACATTTGTTCGAAAAGGGATTCTTAATGGTTATGAAAGATGGAGCCTTAAAACTTTTAGACATTCAGAATAACTTAGTCTTGAAATCTCCTCCATTGAAGAATAAAACATTTAAGACCATGATCAGTATGAGTGAGGTCCAACGTCTGAAAATAGTTGTCGACCACAAGAATAGTTGGTTGTGGCATATGAGATTTAGCCATTTGAACTTTAGGTCGCTCAATCAACTGATCACTTAAGATATGGTAACTGGTATTCTAAGTCTTGGGATGTCCGACAAACTCTATGAAGTTTGTCTAGTCAAAAAGCAGTCCAGGAAGTCTTTCATTTCGACTATGTCAATGAGATCATCCTGCATACTCGAAGTTGTAGATTAAGATATATGTGGTCCTTTTTAAAAGCATATTGCCGTACCTCAAAAAATGAGAACAACCTTGCAAAGCGCAATCGCACGTTCACGGGATGGACTTAATAGAGTAGCAATCAATCTTTATTTATTCCCATAGAGGGAAAGGTAAAATATCAAATAAAACCCCTAAAATAAAGATAAGGATATGGTCATCGCAATCAATATTTGGGTTCGGGAGTCGGTTACGCAAATGGAAGGTATTAACACCCGTCACGTCTGTTGTACTCAAGGGGAACCGTTAGGTTAGTTGTATGTGTTAGTGTTTGTTTAAGAATTAGGTGTCGTGGTGAAATTTGGATACCAAGCTATTGATTATCTTGAATCTTAATTCATTACAACCGGTCTTTGATTTATCCGAAGGAAAGGTTAAAGGAAGGAAAAACCTATTTTGCATCGTAAACACAATGCGGGGAAAGATATAGGATTTGGGGGTTGGTTAAACTTAGGGAAGGTGCTAGCATCCTATGTTTCTGTAGTACTCTACAGGAACCTCTTATTTTAAACGTGTTATTGCTAATAGTTATCTGCTTAAAAGTAATGCTAAGGGTTAAAGGTGAAGAGAAGGACCTAAAGGGTTAATCCTAAGTATACTCGCCAAGACGTCGCATTTTGTGCCTACATATCCTGACGGGAATGGAATCAGAGTATTTGTAGTTCCCCTCACAGAGGGAGAAAGAGGAACCTCTTGACTGTGGTCAAGGTTCCAGGGGGGATAAGCGCTCATAGGGAAGCACTTACTTAGTGTACGAAGACTCCTATCTACGTTAAAAGTTGAATTGAAAAGGTATGTCCACGACGTGACGCCTAAGCATGAGTACGGAGACTCGAATCCTAAGGCTGAGATAAAGGGAGAATGTCCATGGAGGGACGCCTAAAAGATGAGTACGAGGACTTAAATCCTAAGGCTTTCATCTCATTAGTGATCAGAATCACTCTAGAGATGTACTCAGATACCTTTTCGTTGTCCTTTATGTTGAGATTCTCATACTGCTTTCGTAGAGACTGAAGCTTCACCTTCTTCACTGATGTGTCACCACCGTAACACCTAACCAGTGTGTGCCACATAGCCTTTGTCATCGTCGAATTAACGATTTTCTCAAACACGTTCACATCCACACATTGATGGATGTAGAACAACGCCTTCTAATCTTTCTTCCTCAGATCACGCTGAACATTTCTCTGCGCATTAGTTGTATTTTTTGGAAGTGCAACAGAAACATAACCATCGTTGACGAGATCAAGAACATATTGAGCGACAAACAACACACGCATCTGAATTATCAAAGGATTCCAGTTCTTGCTATCGAACACTGGAAGCTTGGTGCTCAGACTACCGTTTACGTTCATCTTCAACCTTGTGCAAGTCACTCAGATCTCACCAAACACAGTGTTTCCCAATTTCGCAGAATCAAAAAATGTGATTTTGTTACAATTATGTTCATGATTTAACACAAATTTAAGAAACGAAATCAATCACACAACGCCTCACCGTTTTACTCGTGTTTTCCGTTGGATTCGAATCGAAGCTCTAGATACTAATTGTTAGTGCACAAGGTGATGAAAATAAAAGGAACGAGAGAATATTTATTGCTCTACAATGACGGCTACAAATATTGTAAAAAAGATGATGAAAAAAATAACTAGTCTATTTATACACAAATACTAAAGCGGTATAGACAACATACTAAAATACTAAATTACCGTTCAATATAAACAACCCATTTATATATTTTTTAAATATTCTTATAATATATAAAAAATTTAAAATAGGTCCCATTAGTATCTCTCAAATTATATATATATATATATATATATATATATATATATATATATATATATATATATATATATATATATATATATATATATATATATATATATATATATATATATATATATATATATATATATATATATATATATATATATATATATATATATATATATATATATATATATATATATATATATATATATATATATATATATAAAGCTAGAATTCTTTACTGCAAGCACGTTCACAAGTTAGAGTACCAATTTTTTCAATCAATTTTCCATTAATTTTAAGTATTGTGGGAGAAATTGTGTAAAGAACGCCTATAATTATGCTCTTAGAGCACCATTATTGCTTTCTTTTGACCATTTCTATACTTTTTTCAAATAATTTTGAAAATTTTACCCCATACCCCATCATTTATTCCCCTACCTCTATATTATATATTTTTTACCAAAATATCCTCATATAAATAATTGTAAAATTTTATTGATTTAATTATTTAATCTAGAATTTAATAAATAAATTTATCTTTAAAAACTACTTTATTAATATTCTCAACAAACATGGCAAGTATTATCTATATCTATTATATAATTTTATAATGTTTTTATCAAAGATTTTTCGCTAATTTTTTTATTTTTAAATAATTAATTAAATAATAATTTTAAAATGAAAAACAGTTGAAAAAAAATGCATTTTAATCGGTTTTTTAAAATAGCCAGAAGAAAACATGCATTTTCCTAAGTTTTTTTCAAGATAATTTGTAGAAAACATGAATTTTTAACGGTTTTTTAAATTAACCCGTACAAATTATGCATTTTTATCAAGTTTTTTTAAAAAAATTAATAAAAATGCACGAGACACATGAGTTTTTATCGGATATTTCTAAAAAAAACTAGTAAAAATGCATGTTTTCTTTAAAAATTCAGAAAAAGTATACCTTATTGGCCTTAATTCTAGCAGAATGCAAGAAAAATCCAAAAAGTTCAAGAGCTTTTGAAAAAATTCAAAATGTTACAATGCAATATAGTGAAATGACTTTAATTGCCAAGGTAAATATAGACAAATGACACTGCTATTTAAGGTACCAAGTTTAATTTAAGGGGGCCACAAGTAAAATTCTCCATTTTTCTAGCATTTGAGAAGTATTTTAAAGGGTAAAAAATTTCAAGCCAAAAGTCATAGCCTCACTTGTCTTTGGCTAGGACCAATTCCGAATTTTTAATGTGATCTTATGTTTTATAATTTTGGTATCCTCCCTCAATTTTAAAAAAACAATTGAATTGGATTTTTCAATCTTAGTTACAATTTTATAATTAATAATCTTATTATTTCCATCTGATCTATTGCAAGATGTCGATCTTAAATCTCGCAAGGAATGCTCCAAAACACATTATCGTATATCATGGTCAGGGTCTAGAAGAAGTGATTGGTGTGGGATGTGTGTGCAAGTGATGTAAACCCGGGATATACTATCATCATGCTATGAATGATGAGAGTACTAGCTCGAACTAGGACTCAAATCCCACTTCTAAGAAAGATTTGGAACACCTATTGATGTGGAGTAAATTAGAAGCAAATGAACATTCAAACTTTCTTCTCCAATACATACAAACATGAACAAGTGAATTTGAGATTATACATATAATACAAAATTGTTCACCTATACAACATTGGAAATTACAATGGTTCTATTAGTGATGGATTGAAATTTATAGCAATATATTCATAGAATTACAAGCGATTAAGAAGTGGGAAGAACCTTATTCACAATGTCCTGGCTAAGAGCCGAAATCTGAGAATCAAGAGCCTTAATCGTTTCTTCCTTCTGCTTTTCCAAATTCGCAAGCGCCTCTTGCAATTCCTCGTCCACTTTCTTCCTCCCTTCCGCAATCTTCGCTTCAACTTCAGCCTGCGTCTCTTTCTTCATCTGATTCAGCGCCACCGCGATCTCCGCACGCGAGGCTCTCAAAATAGCATTCGCCTGATCTTCCAGCTGCTTCACTTCCGCCGACGTGTCCGTCACGCTGTTGAGTTTGGCTCTGATGTCAGCGTCCCTTTGGTCCATGAAATTCCCGAGAGGCGTGAAGTAGAGTTTGTCTAGGGCGACCATGAGGAAGAGAAACTCGACGACGATGATGGGGAGAGTGAGGTTGAAGTCGAAGAGTGCGGCTTTTTCGAAGGCCAAGGAGGGCGGTGCGAAGGCGAAGGAGGCGAAGGAGAGGGAGGTTGTGGCTAGGGTTAGGGATTTGAGTTTTGAGAGATGGAGTTTGAGTTTGGGGGAGATGGTTGGCAGGGAGAGATGGAGGGAGGGGAGTTTGGGGGTGGTGGTGGGGAGGGAGTTTGTGGGGATTCGGGTTACTGGTTTGGATGAAGCTATGATCATTGTGGCCATTGCGGTGGTGATTTTGGAGGTTTTTTCTTCACTCTGTGTTTTGTGTTTCACTGGTGAGTGTGGTGATTGGAGAAGAGAGAAAAGGAGGATTTGGGAATGGAGTTCTATCTGAATTATCTGCCACACGATTTCATGAGTTTGTGTGATAGTCGTTAGAGGTAGAGTTTGTAAGATGCTGACAAACAACATTTTATTCGGGTTGGGCCTTTAGTCCATTAGATTTCTTTCACAAAAGTTTTTATTTCAAGAAAATTTTATCCCATACTCCATCGTTTATTTTCCTACCCCTACATTATATAATTTTTTACCAAAATATCTTAATATAAATAATTGTAAAATTTTCGTGATAGGTTCAACAAAAACAGCAGCAATTTTGTCACTTGTCTATCATTTATGCAAAAGAGTTGGGACCACATAATTGGTATGAAATATTTGAAAAATATAGTATATCTTTTGGATATATTTGATTATTAAAACCTTAATCTCAGCTACAAGTGCACCTGATATAATTTGATATATACGATGAGGAAAAGTACATCAGGAGATTCTGCAATATTACTTTCACCCTATCACTTTATCAACCAAGCTCACTATGGCTACTGAATATCCTATCCTGAACTGAACAAGCTGGTTCAGTTTTTTCAAAATCATAGTTATTGAAAATGTTGATCAGGGAAAGCTTGTAAGTCCTTCATTTAGATTCTTTCTTCATATCATCTTACTTTGTATTTTTCTTCCACAAAACCATACTACCTTATTTCAACATTTTATAATACCATGACATATAATAAAAAGAATTTTATTTTTTATAACATTTTGTCTAAAGAATTTCCTTCTCTGGTGTTAACAAATTTTCAACTTTATCATTTTTCTCTTTCTTTCCATTTTAATGTTTCAAATTACATCTTACATACTTGTATAACACGCTTCAACACTCTTGTAAACTCAACACTGCTTGCTTCCATCATCACCTGCAATTTTTAACCTACTATTGAAGCTTTTACTGCAGCTAGCTAGCTACTGAATTCTTTAACTTTATTTGCTGTCAACTTTCAGTCACTCACTCAACAAAACATACTCTCCCTCACTCAACTACTACATACTCTCATTCACAAACACTTTCATCAATGTCTTCTTCATCCTACAAGGTTTGTCCACTAACTCTATATTTTGCTTTGTTTTTACGATTATCCTGTGTTCAAGCACAATATGTGTGTTGCAATACTGAATCTTTCATGTTACATTTTCATGATTCTGTTTCTCGCTCTTTCATGTTTCTGTTTATGTTCAAGGTTTGTGTGTATTGTGTTGAAGCTTTAATGTTTTAACATCTCAGCTTCATTTGCATTTCCCGGTTTCATTTGTATTTTTCATCTCTTTCAACTGTGTACTTTCATTCTCTATTTGTGTTTTTCACTTAACTACGCATTTCTACTTCTTCAAGTCTCACAGCTTCAAGGTTTGTGTATGCTGTTCAAGTATTAGTGTGTATTTTGTTCAAGATTTGTGTGTATGCTGTTCATGTTTCTGTTTAGGTTCACGATTTGTGTGTACCTCTTTATTTCCATTTTTTTCTCCAACTACTAACATCAATCTACTACCTTAGATGTCAAGGCCTGTCTCCCAGTTTTTCACGATCATAGTTACTGAAAATCATCAACAAGAAAAGCTTGTAAAACCTTGTGTAAGTATCTTTTAAGATCATCTTACTTTGTATGATCAGACTTGTTTCCTAAATTCGGTCTGTTTGTTATATGCTTATTAATCAGTTTTAATTAGGGGTAGGAGAATAAATGATGGGATATGGGGTAAAATTTTCAAGAAATTTTGTAAGAATGGCATGGATAACTGAAGGGTAACATTGTTGTTTAATGTGTGAGCGTGTCAATATTAAAGTACGATATTTATCTATTTTATAAAATAAAATATAATAAACAATTAAATGTACAGTGTATTATGGTGTTTTGTTAGTCCATTTTAAAATTTTTTTTAGAGTTGTATAGATATTTAAAAAATATGAATAATTTGTTTAAGTAATTGAAAAGTGGAAAATAATATAAAAAATTTAATATATTTCATTTAATGAACCAAAACAGATTTTTTTGGATGTGAATACTATTAGAATATCTTAAGGAGATTTGCCTCACTATATAAACACTTAAAAGGTGTCAAATGTGAAACTTAAAAATAAAAATAAAATTAAATGTATCATCCACATTTAAACTTTATCAAATACTTTGACAAATATTCTGATTTATTTATATATGCACGCTGCTTATTTCACCTATTGTTTAAACTGGATAGCAAAACCAACCATGATATAATAAATTAATAATGTTTTAGTTTTACGGCTTTATGCAAGCAACTGATAATTAGTTCAAATTTAATTTAATTCTTACCACTCAAGGAAACAAATGATAAGATCTACACTGAAACAGTACAAGGATCTGAATGTCTAAAACGTAAAATGTTAAATATGTTCCCAAAAAATGCTAAAATAATTAAGTAGAAATGGTAGTAAGCTAGGCTGAAAGACATATCAACACAACCACTAATTATTTAATTTAATTTTTAGTCTAAGATAACAAACATAGTAGCATAACAGAACAGAGCAGTACAGAACATAAACTTGAAAATACTATATAATATAATGATAATCAATTCTGGCACTAGAAAGGGCCTGGGCCTGGGCCTCCTGGTGGTGGTGGGCCGCCGAAGCAATCTTGTACCAACCAGCAACAGCATAAGCAGTAGAAGCTGCATTAAGGAATTCAAATTTAATTAGAATATAATCAAATCAATCAAAAAAGCTTATGTTTATAAGTAATAAGTTTAACTCACCATGAAGATATGAGACTAAATAAACCGTTAGCGAATCCACCAAAAAAGCCTCCAGGTCCGCCAGGTCCAAAACCCCAACCAGGTCCTCTCGGCCCAGGCCCCCAACCTGGTCCACCACCAGGCCCTCCTGGCCCCCAACCGGGTCCACCACCCGGCCCACCACCAGGCCCTCCTGGCCCCCAACCGGGTCCACCACCCGGCCCTCCTGGTCCCATGGTTGATTGACAAGGGAAGTGCAGAATGTGTGAGTTTGATGATCTAGTGAGAGTTGAAAGCTACAACTTTGGCTTCTGTAATATATAGAGGCTGTAATATTCAACAACTATTCTTCTTGACTGAATGAAATTGCATGGTTACCTACATTTCAAACCTACGGATCAAACTAAACTATCAAATGCATTCATTCTATCAATTCCAACGCCAACATTAGCCAAATATACTTTCTCACTTCAACTATGAATCAAATCTTCCCGTTGACCAATTCTTGACACAAAATTATGAATAAACTAGTAATAAATATAATAATTAAAAAAAATATTACTTCTTTTAGAGATAGTGGAGACGATTGTTGTCCATTTGATGATTTTTCTTTTTCAATTTAAAAGAATTATTATTTTTTTTTTATAATTTTAATCTCATATTTTTAGACATTTGACTTTGAAATTGTGTAAATTTTTATAGTAAGGACATGTTTATTTATAAAAATTATATAATTGTCCTTAACCAAAAATTATATATGATGATAAAAAAAATTAAAATAAATTTTAATAATGAATATTACAAAATAAAAATATATTTCACAATAAAAAAACAATTTAATCAAATATAAATACTAATTTATTTTAATAAAATAATAAAGGTTTAAATATAATTTTATGTATTTTTATTTTATGATAAATTGAAAATAAAACAAGGTCCTCTTTTAATCATATATATGTAATTAAATAAAGAAAAGGTTTTCAATCTTTCACTTTTTCATTTATTATTTATATATAAGTTTAATTTATCAAATAAAATAATTCAATGGTTGTGCCAAGTTTTTTTCGTTGGTGTAATTATTTATTTATTTATTGTAATGAAGTACTCATCTATGAAAATATAACCCAACCAGCTAATTTCTTTGAATTTAAGATTAATTTTCTAGAAAAATCCCGCACAACAACTTTACAAACTCAAAAAATCTACATTCAAAAAATTTTTTTCTTTCAAAATTAATCTAAAAAAGAGATTTGTGTGAGTGATAACGTTGAACTATAATTCAAATTTAACATTTAATTGGCATTTTCATTTGCATTTAGATGTAATTTGAATTACATTTAAGTTTCATTTTTCACTTAGGTGTTTGTATAAATAAAACTTAATGTGAGTTTGGTTGTAATCAAATTTTAGAGTAATTATTTTCTGTCGAAAAATTGTAACAAAATCACATTTTTTGATTATGTGGGATTGGGAAATATGAGTGTTTGGTGAGATCTGAGTGAATTCTTGCACAAGATTGAAGATGAACGGTGGAAGTGTTAGTTTGAATGCAAAGCTTACAGTCTTTGATGAAAATAATTGGAATCAGTGGATGATTAAGATGTGTGTGTTATTTGGCGCTCAAGATGTTCTTGATCTTGTCAATGACGATTATGAGAGTAATCATTGAAAAGGTACTGAGATAACTTACTTCTCGATTTGATTACATTATTATAGCAATTGAACGTTCTAAGGATCTGAGCACCATGACAATTGAAGAGTTGCAGAGAAGTCTAGAGGCACAAGAGTTGCGTCTGATTGAGATAATCTTTGAAAAAGAGGTAGAGCAGGCTCTGAAGGCATCTTCTGGTAAGAAGAATTAGAAGCAATCTTGGTCAGAGGCCAAGAAGGGACATGATGGCGGTTATCAGAAGTTAGAAGTCTCCAACTCTAATGAGAAGAGAAAGGAGAAGTTTGATAAGAAGAAGGTTCAATGATACTGATGTAAGAAGTTTGGTCACTTTGTTGCTGACTGTTGGTCAAACAAGAAAAGAAAATAAGAAGAAGCAAATATAGTCAGAGGAGAGTCTGATAATGATGAACCTATGCTATTGATGGCTTCTGAGTCTGATGGTGGATATTTTGTAGACTAATGGTATATGGACATTGTCTATTCAAATCTCCTAACTGGAAACAAACAATGGTTGATTAACTTTGACTCTAGAAAAAGGACAAAGATCAGATGTGCTGATGATAAGTATCTGAACATTGAAGGAATGGAAAATGTCAATGTCAGAATGAAGAACTACAAAATTCTGTTGATCAAGGATGTTTAGTATGTTCCAGGCATGAAGAGCAATTAGATGAGTGTAAGTCAGCTAATTGAGAAAGGTTTCTCAGTTACTATGAAGGAAAATCTCTTGAAGTTGTATGATTCTGATCAGAAGCTAACTGTGCAGTCTGATCAGGGAAGCAACAAAACATTCAAGGTGAATGTGGAAACAGCTAACACAAAACGCCTTAGTGCAGATGGTTTTGAAGGTGATAGTGAGCTATGACACAAGAGATTGGGGCATCTGAACTTTAGAAGTTTAGGGCATCTGAGTTCTTAGAAGATGGTATATGGTATTCCTAAGATTGTGAAGCTTGAGAAGTCATGTGAGATATGCATGAAAAGAAAGCAACCAAGATTGCCATTTGCATCAGAAGTAGCCCTAAGAGCAAAACATGCTTTAGGAGTAGTGCATTCTGATGTCTATGGACCATTTGAAGTACCTTCACTTGGAGGAAACAAGTATTTTATGTGTTTTATGGATGAGTTCACAAGGATGACATTGGTAATGTTGCTACGCGAAAAATACCCGAGTGCATCGCACGCTCGATGATACAACAAAGTCTCCATCAAACTTTATTTATTCCAAAAGAAAAGGGAAAATATCGATAAAACCCAAGGGAAAGAGAAATGGGTAAAGGAGTCTATGCGAGGGGAGAGTATTAACATCTCTCACATCTGTTGTACTCAATGGAAACCATTTTTCTTGTTCTTTGCATGAATGAGTGTTATTATCTAAAGGTTACTAGAGATAGGAAAAAAAAGGTTTATAATTAGGGTACTCGCGGAGGATTGTGGTCCTCGTGTCTACGTATCCTCACGGTGTAATGAGGAAATCAAAGCTCTGTAGTTCGAAATTAAAGAGAAAAAAAGAAAAAGATTTGGTGTTTAAACCACAAGGGAAATAAAGGTGATGGACGTGGTGTTTCAACCAAAGAAAGGATAAAGGTGTTTAGTTTAAAAGGATAATAGAAGTAGTGTTTAAACCGAGAAAGAAGTGGGAATAACATTGATGTTTAAACCAAATAGGGATTAAAGTGATAGAAGTAGTGTTTATATCGAACAAGAGATAAAAATGGTGTTTAAACTAAAGAGAAAATAAGAGTGGTGTTTAAATCAGAGGATAATAAAAATGATAAGAGTGGTGTTTAAACCAAGTAAGAAAGGAAGTGATAAATGTGGTGTTTTAAATTGAATGAGAGAATAAAGTGGTGTTTAAACCAAGTAGAAAAAAGAAGTGGTGTTTAAACCAAACAAGTAATAAAAGGGTGGTGTTTAAGCCAAGCAGGAGAAGAGAAGTGATATAAGTGGTGTTTAAACTAAAGGATAAATGAAAGCAGTGTTTAAATCGAAAAGGAGATAAAAGTGGTGTTTAAACCGAAAAGGAGATAAAGGTGGTGTTTAAACCAAAAGAGTATAAGAATGGTGTTTAAATCAAGAGGGAATGTAGAAGTGGTGTTTAAACCAGAAAAGTGATGTTTAAACCAAAGAAGCGTTGTTTAAACCGGGAAAATGGTGTTTAAACTAAGAAGCGGTGTTTATATAAAAAGTGGTGTTTAAACTATGAGAAAGAAGTGGTCTTTAAACCAAACAAGAAAAAGAGGTGGTGTTTAGACCACAGAAGTATAAAAGTGGTGGTTAAACCGAGAAAGGAACAAGAGTGATGTTTAAACCAGAGGGAGATCAAACGAGTGTTTAAACCAAGAAAGGCAGTACAAATGATAAAAGTAGTGTTTAAACCAAATAGAAAGGTAAGTGGTGTTTAAACCAAAGGGAAACAATAATTGTGTTTCAACCAACGAGGAAAGGAAGTAGTGGTGTTTAAATCAGAGAAGTAATAAAGGTAGTGTTGTTTAAATCAAACAGGAATATAAGCGGTGTTTAAATCAAGAGAAAGAAGTGGTGTTTAAACCAAAGAAGATAATAAGGTGGTGTTTAAAACAAAGAAATGGTGTTTAAACCGGAAAAGTGGTGTTTAAACCAAAAGAGCGGTGTTTAAACTAACAAAAAAAATAGAAGTGGTGTTTAAACCAAGCAATGTGGTGCAGAGTTTATTGTTGAATGGTGAAAGGTTTAACCCTAAGGCGGGAGAATATACTTGATTGGTTGTGATTGATTTTAAGTGGGAGACAAGCATCAAACCACAAGTTAAGTACAATTGACAATCCAAGTACTTGGGAAATGAGGGGACAATGGTATCCCAACATCTATTTTTCATCCCAAAAGTTTGTTTATGAAATTTGTAAGGCGAGTTTAATTGTTGGTACTTAGAGGGAGACAAGTATATAACCACAATCTAAGTACGGTCGGAAATCAGAATACTCGAGAGTTGAAAGGACAATGATATCCTAATCCTCTCTTTCGCCCTATGAGGACCGAATTAAACTCGTTTTATTCTGAAGTGGTTTTGAATGGAAGACAAGCATGGACAACAACCTAAATACTTGAGAAATGGTGTGCACAAGTACGTACACTCCATCTTTTTTCTTCCAATTTATTGTGAAAATATTTTGAAAAAAAGACTTGGCATTGAACCAAGTGTTTGGAGTTTGAAATGTGAATTTATGTGAAATGAAATGGATGGGTGAGAATTGTAAAAGTGAAAGTCTGGATTCGAAACAGAATGGATGAGGTACTTGACGTTGGATCAAGCACTCGCGTTGCTTTTTGATTGAATTTGATTTGGAAAATACTTGACGTTGGATAAAGTTTATTTTTATCTTTTGAAAAGATTATTTTTATCATTTTTATTTTATATTGGTTATGCAAATGAAAGAGGTAGCAAAAATAAATCCTACGTGATTACACGTTCATTGGAGTGGGGGACATTTTACCCACCGTTGGGGAACAAGTCACAAACCAATACATTTTCATGGGGTTTGAATACACTTTTTTTACAATGGGGGGATGGATCACATAACACAAAAAAAACTTAGTCCATACAAGCATACAAACCACCATAATACCCAAAATCAATCAATTGAAAATGATCATGTATCGAAATGTGATTAGGAATGGATGCAATTAGGAACTATGGTTAAAATCATGCATAAGGAATCATCATAATCAAAAGGAATTTCAATCAAAAAGTGAATTAATATCACATACACCAATAAAAGTTAATCATGAACCTAAAATAAACTTAATGGAACATTAACCATAAGACTTAATTGAAAACCCGTGCAAGTATCATTTGAATTTTAACATAATGAGATAATGTTTCTAGAAATGAACTAAAGAACCTACACGAATCAAGATCATATTAATGTTTATCACTTTTATTCAAAGTTTTTCAAAGCCATTAAAATTAATTATCAATCTTTTTATTATTTTTCAAACATGACCACTTCATTTAGACTTAGTTATGTGATTGCTGTTAGAGGAAAGTTAGTTAAACTATTATGCTATTGTGTTGTATTGGGCCTTTGTGATCTACTGTCAGTTGAATTTACTCATACTAAAGCTGTTATAGAGTATTTGTTAAATTACTTGTTGTTAAGTCACTGTTATGATTAGTGAAGTTAGACTAATGCATATTGGCCACTTTATGTTATTTGTGTTTGATGCAGTTGAGTTTATGAGGATGAATGAACAAGAGGGTGAAGTATCTTTGGAAGTTGTGATGACTGTGAGGATCACTGACTGCAGGCTTATCATTTGCTTCATGTTCCGGTTTTTGGACTTGTTAAGTGAAGCCATGAATTAGGTAGTAATAAATACTGATTGGTTTGTTAGTTTATGCACTGAACTGTCAATTAGAATGAATATAATGTTTGTGTTAGAGCCTTGGGATTGTTTGAATGTTAATGTAATATTGAAATGATGATGTTGCTAGTGAAAATTTGATTGTGATGTTAGGAGATTAACTGTGGGAGTTAGGGAATTTGATTGGCTATGTATGTTAATTGTTGAGAAATGATGCAAGCTGTTTTGGATTGAATGTTACGTATGCTAAATTTTGATGGAAATGTGCTTGTATTGCTTGTCATGTGAGCATGGCTGATGGGTATGATCTGAAATTTGGATGCTTTTGAATTATCTTGTGAGTTGATTTGTATGCATTAGTTTTTGTTGTAGGGGCTAATGGCATATGGAGTGGAGTGAACTTGGCTTGAGCATGGAACCCAATGGATCATGAAGGTGAATCATGGCATGAAGCTTTTGGTAAAGGATCAAGAATCATGAAGAACAAGACTAGGGATACCAGGGGGAATGAAGGAATTGTAGGGATTATAACCCTAGTAGAGTTGACTTTGGTCAACTGGTTGACCAAGAAGTCAATGTTTAACCAAAGTCAATTGTAGGTAAAAAATGGGATTTTGTTGTAATTGTATGATTTGGATTTTTGTAATGGATCCTTTTGTTTTTGTAATGAAATGATTTATCTTGAATGCAAATGACTTATAAATAGATAAAAAAAAATGGTGAAAATGAGACTTATGTTCTAAGTAAAATCATGGACACGAATGAATGAATGAAACAATGGATGAATAAAATAATGGTCATGAATGAGTGAACCTCAATCAAACAAATGCAATGACCATGACCAGGTATATTGATCACCCATAAAGAAACTTAATCAACCAAATGAGTCTCTCATAGTTGACCAAATGACATTGGTGAATCCTTAACCTTAAATGCAACACATAAGGATCAATGATACAAAAATCAGGAGCTAGGGTTTTGAATTGGTTGAGCACACCCTAAAATAGACTTGGAGAACCTTAACTTTTCACGAAGTACCGATAACCACACCTTGAATCCATGATGTATGTCCTCTTTGAAAAATGCTGATGCAGATGGAATGTATGCAAAATGAAATAAGTTCATGAACCAGATGAAAAAATGTAAAACTGGTAGGGTAAATTTTGGGGTATGACAGATAACACTCATCAGATTTAAGCATGAGGTGTTTGTTCAGTTTCAAAATCAAGGTGAAGGCTAAAAAACAAAGTGGTCAAAAGTTGAAAATTCTCAAAACTGATGGTGGAAGTGAGTACAACTCTATAGAGCTCAAAAGGTTCTGTTAGAAAAATGAAGTTGAGCATGAGGTTACTTCTCCATACACTCCTCAACACAATGGTCTTGTTAAAAGAAGAAACAAAACTTTGCTTGATATGGCAATGAGCATGCTGAAGGAGAATAAGCTTTTTGACACCTTGTGGGACAAGCAGTTGCACTACATCATATGTGCTCAATAAGTGTTCAATGAAAAAGTTGAAGGAAATTTTTTCTTTAGAGAAGTGGACTGGATATAAGAAAAGTATGATCCATCTGAAGGTGTTTAGTTTTGTTTGCTACAAACAAGTTTCAGATGCTAAAGGAGGGAAATTGGATGACAGAAGCATAGTCATGTTTCTTGTAGGGTACCATAATATAGGTGCTTATAAGCTCTATTGTTTTGTCACTAACAAGGTATAGTTCAACAGAGATGTCATTGTGAAGGAATCAAAAGCGTGTGATTGGAACATGTCTCAATCCAACTCTGGTGCAATGTTAACACCTTAGTTAACTTCTAAAGATATTTTAGACTCTGAAGAAGAGTATGCCTCTGAAGGAGATTCTGAGTCTGAAGATGAGTCAAAGTATGAAGGTGACTCTGATGCCGAAGATGAGTCTAACTCTGAAGGCGACTCTGATTATGATCCAAATTTTGATGATGATCAAGAATTTGGTGGTGGTTATACCTCTGAAGATGGACCAGACTCTAAAGGTAGTTCGACATCAGCTGAAGTATGAACTTGAACTTTTGAAGATATTTAAGCTAATGAATTGCAAGTCTACAATCACACCTACTAAAACAAATCACAAGTTGGATTCTGATGTTGAGAGTGATGATGTGGATGCTACAATTTTCAACAAGTTGGTAGGCTCATTGAGATATCTCTAAAATACAAGACTTGATATTTGTTATGTAGCTGGAATGGTGAGTAGGTTTATGAACAAACCAAAGTTATCACATTACCAAGTTGGTGTTAGGATATTGAGGTACATTAAAGAGACTCTGAAGTTTGGAATTTTTTCCCTCTAATGCTAAACCTGAGTCAGAGCTGAAGTGCTATTCAGAATCTGATTGGTGTGGAGACAGTGTTGACAGAAGAAGTACTTCTGAATATTTGTTTGAGTATCTAGGAGGTTCTATTTCTTTGTGCTCCAAGAAGCAACCAGTTTTTGCACTATCAACCTGTGAAATTGAGTATATTTCAGGTGTTTTGATTGCTTGTCAAGCTGTGTGGATTCTAAAATTGCTTCAGGATCTGAAGATCAAGGTGAGAAAGTCTATAAATATGATGATTAACAACAAATAAGCTATAACCTTTGCAAAGAATTCAATGCTTCATGTAAGAAGCAAGCAAATTGGTACAAAGTTTCACTTTCTGAGAAACCAGGTTCAGAATGCGGTGCTTGAAGTTGTGCAATGTAGCATTCAAAAGCAGCTGGCAGATGTTCTGACCAAAACAATCAATACTGAATAGTTTATCCAGTTGAGGGATGGAATTGATGTTGTTGGTTTTAGTCTTTGTACATATCGTAATTCCCTAAGGTCGAGCTTTTGAAGGCCGAATACACAGGGGCAAGCAAGTCAGATAACATAACTCTAAGTAAATCGGAACCCGGTCAGGGTAAACCTTATTACAAGATCATAACAGGTTAGATCCGGCCTCATAGTGACTCTGGAAGAGGAGAAAGTCGAATCCGGTCTCTTGAAAAGTGCTAGGGAGTAACATGAATAGTCACAAAGGACAGTTATGAAACATTTTCATATTTGCACAGAAGTTATACAAATTGAGGGAAGAGGTGTTACTTGATAATTATGGAAGACGAAAGATGTTACCAGGGTCGCTTTAACGTGGGATATGAAAAGGAATCCATTTAAGGGCCATTGATGAGTGAATAAGTATAAAAGGAGACTTTCCAACAAGGAAGAGGGACAACTAATACCTCCTAACAAAATTGGACGATTGTGACCTCACCTGGCTAGCTTCACCGATGCTTTTCCAAATAATGTTTAGCAAGAACATTTGGCACCCACCGTGGGGCCTCAGTAAATCTTTCCCAGACCTTACAAAAACCATAAATTTTATCACAACAATGCAATGTCTGGATCATCTCCTAGCAAGAGTGAACCTCGAACTTCTCCATACATGGCATAACTCTTAGAAATTATGGAGAACTTGCACCGACAAAATGAATCTCTACAAGAAAGTGTCCATACACTGCTAGAGTTACAAAGTACTAAGGAAAAGGAAGATGAGGAAGAACTCTTTAATCCTCAACCTTTGTCGTAAATGATTTGGGGCGATCAAGTCCCAAAAAATTTCAAACAACCACATTTGCCATCCTTTAATGGAAAAAGTGATCCTTAGGAACACATTATATCAATCAACAATTATATGTGAATAGTCGGGGCTTCCAACTCCATAAAATGAAATCTCATGGCAGGAACGTTCAAATATATGGCACTACATTGGTACATGAGTCTGCCTAGACTATCAATTACCAGCTACTAAGACCCGAATAAAAAAATGGTACAACATTTCTCCACTAGCAAACTTAGAAAGGTGACTACCACCAGCTTGTTCAACGTCTAGCAGGGACCCTCTGAGAATATATGGCACGATTCAATGACAAAACCATAAAAGTCTCCCATCCAAATCAAGAGATGTTTATAGGAGCTTTCCAAAACAGCCTGAAGATTGACTATTTAAATGAATCATTGGCGCAGAAGTTGGCCACTAACATGGAGAAGGTCATGAGCAGAGCGGAATGTTATGTCAAGGGGAAGGAGAGTAACATGGAGAAAAGGTCATGTGATGTTAAATAGAAAACACAATCTAGGCACGAAGGATCTGGGCCCAGAAAAGAACACCACAAGTACGAGTCATGGGAGAGGTCAACAGAAAAACCTTCCCGGAGGCCCTATGATAACTTCTCCGAGAATTTCAACCCTGTCAATACAAAGCATGCTAAAATTTTGAGGGAAGTGTATCATCTCTAGTTGATACCCAACCTATTCGTCCCAAGAGGGTCAATGTTGTGCTAGGAAAAGATGAAGGAGCATGGTGCACCTACCATCGTGTGACAAACCATCATACTGAGTAATGTCACCACTTAAAAAGAGAAATCTAGACTCTGATCCAAAGAGTTCAGCTATTATCATAGGTGAAGGAGGCAGAAGGATCGGGAGGAAAGAAAAGCTCGTCCAAGAGAGATCCAGACTCATAAAATACTTTTTCCAAAAAGGGAAATAACATTGAGGAAGTGAGTTAGACCCGAATGGATTGATGCGCACTCAATACCATCTTGGGAGGTTTTGCTGGTGGAGGAGAAACAGGCTCGACTAGGAAAAGATATGCTCAATCAGTGATATACGTTGTTAGAACAAGATTTTTTCATACCCTTAAAAGGTTTTGATGATAACAAAGTATTTAAAGAACAATATGGTTTACTAATGGTTGTTAAATTATGCAGGATCAAAACACATTAACCTTGATGTAGGTCAAGTTAATCACTTAAAAAAATCATCAAAGTGAAGCAAAGGTGTTTTGAATATGAAGGATCATAACCAAGCTTTCAGACTCTGAAGAGTCAACTCAAGTATTTCAGATGTTGAACCCAGGCTTACTTGAAATATAAAGATCAACAAAGCTCTAAAGACCGGAGTCGTTTGAAGTAAGAAGACTTTGTTATAAGGAATAACTCTGCATATTCTGAATGAGCTTCATGAATATTTTGCATCAAAGGAATTTGTCTACATCAAGACTATGATCAAGACTATGATAAAAGCAAGTTTATAACCTGTAAACTAAAGAATCTGAAGTCTTATTTCAACTAGGTTCTGAAGACATATTTTAGCTTCTGATCATGCTTTAACTAATTCTATAAAAAGCATGTGATTCAGGAAGCTAAGTATAAAGATAACAATGACTCTGAACAAGCTTCAACAATGGTCTACAAGAAGCCTCAAGGAAGAAGTTATCTAAAGAAGATCACGTGAAAACGATACATTACTTTATGTCTAATCAACATATAGTTATGTTGGCAGGATCTTATCTCTCAAACTATTCTGAACTCTGCTCTGTTTCTCTCAACCTCTTTATGCTAGTTGAGTATATAGATCACTTTATTATACTCTAGCTAAAGGCCTTCACCGGCTACTTGTACCATGGATAGTGTCAATCTTCAATAGATCTATTCTCAACATCTATTTAAAGAAGAAGATTGAAAAATTCAATAAGATCTCTTCGAGAATGAATGTGAGTTGAAGAATGTGTGATTATGTTCACAAGGATGTGATACCAGTTCACATAAATGGATTAAGAGACACTATGTTATAAAGAAAACATAGATGAGAGAAACATACACACACAAAAAAAAATATATAACCAGAAGGTTTAAGTGTGTGAGAGTAGAGTGAGGCATATTCACATATGACTTGAAAAAAGGATATGTGAATATGATCAAGAAGATCAATAGAACAGAAAGGCACAACAAGAAGAAAATATGTGCAAGGAGAGAAGAATAATGAAAACTTCATTCTTATACACTTAAAATCAGTCAATTTATATTCTGCTGAAAAGTGTAAAACTCTGTGTATAACTAAGAAGTACACATATAAACACAAGGTTAATATCATATTCTTATGTTAATAGAATCTGAAGACTATATCCTCTGTGCTCAGAGTAAGTCTCTTTCTGATGATTGAGCATTGAAGTCTCATGCTTGAGGGGAAAACGAGAAGTCTCAATTAATGTGATTGACCGTTGAAGTCTTATGGTTGAGGGAAGAGAAGGAATTCTTGATCAAGATGATTGAGTAGGAAGTATTTAACCTAGGGTTTAAGCAAGGAAGTCTCACTCTGGATAGATTGTGCAGGAAGTCATGAACAAGATGTTTAGGCAAGGAAGTCTCATGCTTGACAGCATGAGCAGGAAGTCTCATTCTATTTTGATTGTGTGTGAAGTCTTGAACTGCTGGCTCTTGCAATTGTAATCTGATTCATTATAGTTAAAAGCTCTTGTGTTGCAAGGGGACTAAAATACTCTCAGTTGAGAGGAACCAAGATATATTGTGTATCTCTTTATTTACTTTTACCATTATATTTTGTTATGCAACAAACTTTGAAGTTAGAATTTGATCTGGTTTAGCCTCTTACTTCTATCAAAATCTTAGCTTGACACCTTAGGTCCTGAAACAGGGTTAAGAAAAGGAAGTAAACTTTTCACTACTATTACTCACTCTGATATCAGAATTTAAACGAGGTTCAAAATCTAATATTTCATAATCCTAAGTGAAAAGATATTTTTAGGCATACACAATTCAACCCCTCATTCTCGTGTATTTTTCTCACCTTCAGTTGCTATCAGAGCCCGACTGTGCTTTGTTACTTAACAGTAAAACAAAAAAGATCTGGTGAGAAAAACTACTCAGCCAGAGCTTTAGCTTTAATGAAGTTTCCTTCACTAGATTAAAGAATGGAAATTACAGAAAGATGAGATGAAGAAAGTGACGCTAGTGTTGTGCTGAGTGCTCAAACATAAGTATATGACCTTGAAGGAAATCTTGAATAACCAAATAAGGAGTTCTTTTAAATTTATGTGGATCAAGAAACTTGTTTCTAGTCTAAGTCACTTGTTTTGTGAATATGAAAGGATTTTTAATCTTTAAGACTGACTCATGGGACAAGTGTACTTGTTTAAGAATTCAAAAAATCATTTTCTGCTTTAAGTCATTTTCTTTGTGAGTATGAAAGGATTAATTAAAGGGGAGATAAACACAAGAAAAGGGGGTTTGAATTGGGTTTCACCAAATATGAATTTTTCTTGAGATTCAAACTTCAATGCTAACAAGAGAACAAAAATAAATAGGCACAATTATTTTTATCTTGGTTCACTGTTAACAAAGTTACTCCAGTCCACCCACCAAGGTGATTTCACCTTAGAAAAGGACTTCATCCAATAATCTTGAAAGCTTATAATTTTAACCTCTAAGTGTTAGAAAAAAACTTAGTCCTCTATGTGTGTATAAAGAGATGCTTCTAAACAAGCAGATTACACAAGTTTAAGTATAATAGACACACAAGTTTTTCTAGCAAGATATGAACATCAGTTCCTTGCTAATATGCAAAATTATCTTAAGAGTAATCTCTAAGAGATTTGCATCTTATCAACATGATTTTGTTGCTTAAAAGCTTCTTTTAATGCTTCTTTATTTTTCTTGTAGAGCAGTGCTCTATCTTTTGTTTGAGCAACAAGAATCTTCTTTTTGAGCTTCAGCTTGGTGCTTTACTTCTACTTTGCACACATACTCTCGTGTTTTCTTCAGCTCTCTATATTCTTCTTTTGGATGAGCAAAAAACCTTAGTTTCGTTGAGCATAGTCTGCTACTTCTTCAATGCTTCCAAGTATTCTTTTTATAGTTTTGAGGATAGATCCGTTGAAGGGTATAATAGGAAATATATTCCAATAGTAATTTCCCAATGGTCACTTGAAGGGATGGTCACATCATAATACAAAAGATCTTGTCCTTGCGCCACCTTTTCTAGGTAGAGGTAACACAATACTTTTGTAGTTTTATATTCATCAATCACGTAAACCATTCTTGATCTTTTGTCTTCTAGTTCTTTAGAGGCTTCAGATGTATAGTTGATGAAGCATGTTGTAGAAGGATCAACACTTGTAACTTCAGAACCAAAGTTTTTAGAGTCTCAGATCTTTGTTCAGCAAAACCTTGTCTTAAGTGTCTTCAACACTTAGTCTTTAGAAATGATGTCTTTAGAAACTTCAGAGCTTGTTCAATCAAAACCTCGTCTTTGAAATCTTCAGAACTTGTTCAACACATACTTGTCTTCAGAGTCTTCAAAACTTCGTTCAACGGAACCTTATCTTAATGATCCTCTCCCTAGCAAAGTTTCATGTTTTCTCGTGCATTTCTCCAACGTGGGTCCTTTCTTTTTTATTCTAGAATATAGTGATCATCATCACATTGCATCCTTAAAACTCATAGCATTTCCATTGATATGAACCATTACACCATATAAAAATTCAAAACATGCATACGAAGCATAATCCAAATTCGGTGTCGTGCACGAAAGCCCAAATTAATCCTCAATTAAGACAATGTTTCCATTCCTCCGAAGGAACATTACCCACAAATTCCCAACTGGTATTCCCCAACAAATTCCACAAACTCCAACCTCAGAGTTGATGGTTGTTTTACAAATTCCAACCTCAGAGTTGATGTTTATCTTTCTCCAACCTCAGAGTTGATGTCAGTCCCTCTTATCTGCAACCTTAGAGTTGATGTTTGTCTTTCATTCCCAACCTCATATTTAACGACCAATGCTTTTCCCCAACCTCAGAGTTGACGACCAATCCCCGTGTTGCCTCAGCCTCAGAGTTGATGTTAACCTTTTATTCCTAACCTCAGAGTTGATGGTTATTATAATTTTATCTCTAACCTCAGAGTTGTTGTTAGCCTTTTATCCAACCTCAGAGTTGATGGAAAATTATTTTATCTCCAAACTCAGAGTTGACGGCTACCTTTCCTCCAACCTCAGAGTTTACGTCTATCTTCTTATTCCTAACCTTAGAGTTGACGTCTACGTTTTCTCCAACCTCAGAGTTGACGTCTATCTTCTTATCCCCAACCTTAGAGTTGACAACTACCTTTTCTCCCAATCTCAGAGTTGATATATATCCCTTTTTCCCAACATCAGAGTTGATGTCCTTTTTTTCTCAGCCTCAGAGTTGACGCCCATCTTTCCCCAACCTCATAGTTGATATCCTTTTCCCTCAGCCTCGGAGTTGATTCCATTCCTCCCTAACCTCAGAGTTGATGACCAATATCTAGCCTCAAACTTAGAGTTGATGTCCATCCTTTCATTTTCAGTCTTAGAACTGATATCTATCTTTATCTGCAATCTCAGAAGCTGATGTCATTCTTACCTTCTTCAACCTTAGAGTTGATATCTTTTTATTCTCAACCTCAGAGTTGACAGTTATCTTTTTACCAACCTCAGAATTGTTGCTTATTCTTTATACCTTCAACCTCAAAGCTTGTGTTCACCTCTATATTTCCAAACCAGAAATTGGATGTCATATTGTTGTTTCCAAGCATCCTGTCAATCAAGTTGACATTCCAATCATCGTCCTGACACCATAGAATGTATGTTCCTAGCCGTAGCGCTGATGACTAGCCTTTCAATTGTCATGATATCCTCACATATAAAGTCAAGCCCTTTCCCTAGCAGATATCTCACTCAGTCCCCAAGGCCATAAATTCGTCGATTTAACCCTCGTTATCCTTTGTAAGTCCACCTCTGACTGACATTCTTTCAAAGTCCACCTTTGGCTGGCATCCTACCACCTTACACATTTATTTCATCCATAATTAAAATTTCATGGTTCTTTTTCTATTCAATTCCCCTTATACATCGAATGTCTGAAAACCATTATTTTTCATACCTTCAGGTTTAAGTCGTTTGAATAGGGGCAGCTGTTGCATCCCAAAAATATATTTTATTAATATTTCAGATCTCATAAATAAATAGATCAAATTTTAATTATATTTTTCTCATGTGAAAAAATTATAAGCATAATTTAACAATTTTTTTAAAAATAAATTCATCTAAAAAAGAACAGAGTTAAAAGTAAATTTTTGCAGATTCATATTAATATTTATATTATATGTTTAAGACAAGAAAACAAAAACAGATCGATAAAGAAAAAAGAAACATAAATCAATTTCCATCAACAAAGGATTTACCTTCACCAAATTTTTGTTAGATCTATGTCTTTATACTTGAGAATGATTTAAATAAGACTTAATATTTATGCTAGAGGGAAGAGATTTGGTCATCTTGAGAGAAAGAAAAAGTCTAGTGAAAGATAAGATAAAAGTATAATGATGAGATTAAAATTAATGATATAAAATGGGGATAAGAAGATGAATATGTAATAAGTTATCTGACAAATTAAAAAAAAATGCAATGGTCATCTTTTAACCATCAATAAAAACAAAATTTTAATTTTAATTTATTACTCTTTCCATTTTAAATTGAGAAAAATAATAAATGTTGTTTAGGAAAGAGAAATAGTAATAAATGATAGATGGATATTAAAAAAAATGTATTGAAAAGATAAAATAACTTATAATTTAAGACAATATTTTTTATAAAGTAATTTATAATTTGGGACAATTTTTTGTGTGATAAAATAACCTATAAATTAGAACAAAAGGAGTATATTGTTTTGGAAGAAAAAAAAAAGTATAAATAATAAAAAACTGTGAAAAATAAAAAGAAAGTTGGTAAGAATTGTTTGTTAGGAGGGAAATTTTGTGAGATGAGAAAAATCTAGAGTGGCCAGTTTTGACCAATAAGATAATGTGACAATTGGTGCAATAAAGTGATATATATCGGGTGAAAAGTTATGATATAAGAATAAATATTCTGAAAAATACCAATCAGCCATTCTCCCGCCAACCAGATGTAGATTTTGGTTCTATTCCAACTAATATATTTCAACTTAGCATTATTTTTACATTTTTTTTCTGTATTATACACGCTAAATTTTGATTGCACGCTATATTTCTACTTAGTATCATTTATTCACCATGCGCTGATAACCCAGATGGCTGTGGTTTTGGGCCTGATTGCTTAGGGTGTGGGTTCAAACCCCATTAGGTGCATTTCTTTTATTTTAATACTTAGTTTTTATGGTTTCCTTTATAAATTGATTTGCTCATAACTTTTTTGATTTTTATCATTTTGATCTCATTCCTTTTGCAATACTCATGTTAATACCTATTTTTTGTTTGTGGAAATAAATTTCCAAAAATGATCATTTGTCTTGCACTTATTCATGTTCAAAGTATGTGACATTTTTAGGGTTTTTTATGATTTCTTTTTCCTTTGAATGATCCTTTGACTTTCCTTGTGCATTTTGACTTGTATGAACCTTGTGCATCTTGTATGAACCTTACATGATGTAGTGAACTTGTACATATTTGTCGTCACTTGGTTTTTGTTACTTTTTCAAACTTATGCTCATATGTAAATACATGTTTAAAACTTTATCCATGCCATGAACTTTTGTTTGGTTGTTACCCATTTATTTAACATGATCATTTTGCATCCATGCCTAATTGACTCAATTGATGTCTTAACTTGTTTCTATATGATGTTTAGACTTTGGTTTGTTTGTTCAAATACCCTCCCTTGTGTGATTACATCTTTCTCACATGTTGTTATCACACATGTCTCTCTTGTTCAAGTATGTAGGTTGTTACCTTTACCATATCTTGGTTTGTGTCCATGATTTAAATATTATTATGGTTTATGCATGTTGATCTTGAGTGTTGAATCTTGCCATGATAAGTAATGTTTTGAATTATACATGATTGTTTTAAACTTAAACTTGTCAATCATGATGTCTTAGTCTTGTTAGAACTATACTTCATGTTTTGTTTAGATGTTGTAACATCTATGTTTAAATAATGATATTGGTTGTCACCTTGAGTTATATAGTTCTTTCATATTTATGCTTGGTTGTTACTTTGCTCTTTTGACTTTGTCAAGTCTTTACCTTGAATGTTGTTACATTCACTCTCATGCTTTGGTTGTTACCATATGTATCTTCTTCATGTTTGATTTGTTCTTAATATCATGTTTGAATATCATCTATTATCCTACTCTCTTTCTAAACTTTATTAAGTTTTTCCCAAGTGATGTAGCTTGTTAGCTTCCATCCTTAAGTTGTCCATTTTTACTTATTCCAAAGGAAAGCCTCTCTATTGGCTTAATGTCATAGATAGCTCATTTCTTCCATTGCCCTTGTTAGAGTCATTAGGCCCTCCAACTTAGCCTTAAGTTAGAACCTATATCCCTTTGGATTTGTCAATTCAAGACCTTAGAACACCTTGTTAGGAGTCCTATAACTTAAAACTTAGGTTTAGAGTTTGTTAACTCTATGTGTGTACCATTGTTATGTGTACTCACTTTCCCCTTTGCCTTTTGTTAAAATCAATCCCTAGTTAGGTCTTTCAACTTAGACTTAGAGAGTTTGTTAAACTTTATGGAAGTATCATGGTTATGAAATACTTACTCCCCTCGGAACCTTGACCATAATCAAGAGTTCCTTCACCCTAGTTAGGTGAACTATGATTGCTCTGATTCCATCCTTGCTAAGATACGTAGGCACGATATGTGACGTCTTGATGAACATACTTAGTATATACCCATAGGTCATTACCTCTAGCATTTTTACCTTAGTAGATAACCCCTAGCAAACAAACATTAGCAATAACATAAATATCTAACAAAAAGCTCCTGTATAGTACTACAGATACTTAGGGTGCTAACACCTTCCCTAGGTATAACCAACCCTCGAACCCCATAATCTCATAGATTCGTTGTTACGTAGCGCACTTAGGGTTTTCTTCGAACTTTACCCTTTCCTTTGAATAAATCAAATCTCGATGGTGAACTTCAATGATTTGCGATTCAAGTTAATTAATAGCTTGATATTTGATTCTCACTGCAACAGAAATGACGACTTCGATGGGGAAAAGCTTAAGAGGGTTAAGCCCACCTTATTTGTATTTGTGTTTTGTTTATATATTTTTGCTTTATACATGTATATTTGTGAAAATCTGTATATTATACCTGTTATGTTTGGTTGCATGTGCGTATTGGGTTGATACCTTGAGAGGTGAGATAAGTCCTAGCCCGAACTTGAGTGTATACTTATGACAGGATTGTGGTATGATCAATAGTTGACTGTTGGGAGTAGTCCTAGCATGATTGACATATGATGTAACGATGCTCAGTTGATACCTTTTTGGAATTTCTGATGACGTATAAGTAGTCGTACGTTCATCACTTTTTCCGACCTGAGAGTCCGTAAAACTGAGGACCTTTAGTTACCCACTTACTCCACTTGGACTTTTTTAGGATGTAGTGCGATGACTATGAGGGAGTAGTCCCAAATAGTTGATACACGATACTACACTCAGACGAGTTTATCTTGAGAATATTATTAACTCACATGAATAGTCGTGTAAGTTGATAATATCCGAAAGATTAATCGATGACTCTGGGTACTTTATAGAACCCGTTGTGCAGGTATAAACAACCCATAATACATGTCTATTGGGAAGGGTATACCATGGCTCCATGCTTGTAACCCAAACCTAGGACCTTTTTCTATGTGCATATGCATTATATATATGTGAATACGTGAATACTTGTATATGTGTTGCCTGTGCATCAACACATCATCTCATCATAAGCATTCATACAATTGGTTTTAAGAAGCTCAGTGGTTTTCTTTTATTGTAAAAATCTTATGTCATGGATTTTGGAAAAAGAAACACTAGAAAGTACAACTTTAAGAAACCAGATTTCACATAGCTGAAGAAATTGATGGCCTTAGTGTCTTGTCCTGAAGACTTCAGAAAGAGCTATGGAAGATTGTTGGGACTTGTCAAGATCAAGATGTAAGAAGGAGTCCTCAACACCCTTGTGCAGTTCTATGATCATCATTATCATTGTTTCACCTTTCCTGATTATCAACTCGTTCCAACCTTGGAAGAGTATTCTTATTATATTGGTCTACTAGTGTTAGGCAAGAAGTCGTTCAGTGGTTTAGAGATGCTCCCTTCACCAAAAGACATTGAAGATGCTATCCACCTAGAAGCTTCCGAAGTCAAAGCAAATCTCACCACCAAGAAGGGACTCAGAGGTCTACCTTCTGAATTTTTGATAGGGAAAGCTGCATTTCTACCCAAGGAAAAAATTCTAGATGCTTTTGAAGTAGTCCTTACTGCTTATCTATAGCTTGGTTTTATTCCTCGAAGAAGAAGGTTTTATTGACATCAACGCTATCCATATCTTTATGAATGGTAACCCCGTGCCTACTCTTCTTGGAGATGCCTACCATTCTATTCATTATAAGACTCTTAAAGGAAATGGGACTATATTATGATGTGTTCCTCTATTATGTAGGTGGTTTATTGCACACTTGCCGAGGACATATCTTTTCAGAGAAAATCCAAATGGACTAAGGTGGTCTCAGAGACTCATGGCTTTGACTCAGACTGATGTACATTGGTATGATCCTGCTTATGACAAATGAGTGATCATTGATAGTTGTGGATCATTTCCCAATGTAACCCGTATCAGTGTACAAGGGGGAAATAATTATAACTCTATTCTTGCAAGACGTCAGTTTTGTTTTCCCATGAAGGAAAAGCCTAGAAATACCCTGTTGTCAGGTTTCTTATATCTCAACGCAGAAGCTAGTATGGGGCTTAGAGACAGTGTTGTAGATGCTTGGAAGACTATTTACAAGAAGACTAAGGTTGATTTGGGAAGGAAGAATTATGTAGCATTTGAGCCTTTCATGCAGTGGGTCCGTTCTCGAGCCCGTGATCTCAAAATTCCTTATCTCCTAGAGAAACCTTTACAGACTGTTGTTGCTTCTTCCTTTGTCATCCCTATCAAGCGCATGGAGGATTACCAAGATACATTGGCTAGGAGGAAACTTGGACGAGATACATGGGAGGGAAAGTACCACGTTATCCATTCCGAACAGTTGGAGATGAAGAGACAATTGAAAGAAAAGGATGATTTGATTGAGTTGCTTGAGATGAGTGTTGCTGAAAGATATGTAACACAGGAGAATTTATTTTTCTCTAATGTCCAGCCAGTGCTTAGTACTCATGAGTACTATGACATTTCGCCTATATCCGGTGCTTGGAAGGGAATTGTTAACAAGTTAGTGTTGGAGAATGCAGAGCTGAAGAGACAGAAAAGGACGCGTGGATAGGACCTTTCTAGCTAGAATATTTTGAGATCTAGGGCCTAGTCTTTTCCTCTTGTATTTTAATTTTCTTGTTTTATACTTTGAAAGTTGTAACTTTTTCCATTATTAATGAAGTAAGTTTTTTTGCGCCAAAAGTGTGTTCTTTTTCAAATCTATCTTCCGAGTTTCTTAAAACCAATTGCATTGCATCTCATTGTTTTTGCTAAATATTCAAGGAGCTTAATCTCTTGTTTTGCAGACATTATAATGAACTCAAAAAATAGAACAACTATAAGATGCACATTCAAAAGCCCGAGATTGGAAAATATGAGAATACTAGGAGGCCTAGTAGAAGATCCTTTGTCATTCAGCAACAAGTATGGAAGCCTTCTGCCATTGTTGGAGCTCTAAGTAGAAGAATAAATGTTGATGGCGCTTGTACAATTCTATGACCCCATCTACCATTGCTTCACGTGTCGAGACTATCAACTGCTACCACCATTAGAAGAGTATTCTGCTTTGGTGGGATTGCATGTCACTCCTCAACCATTTTCTGGAAGGGAAAGAAGACCAAATAGGAGGGTCTTCGCTGAAGCCTTACACCTAGAGCCATCTGATCTTCAGACTCATTTGGATGTCAAGGAAGGATACTCTGGTTTGCAAGCGAGACCCTTGATGGAGAGAGATGAATCCCACGCTAATAAGAAAGAGACTAAAATCTTTGAAGCCATATTGACCTTATTGATTTATGAACTCCTTTTGTTCCCAAGTTCCGACGAGTTTGTTAACTTGAATGCCATCAACCTGTTTCTAATTAGGAACCCCGTTCCCACCTTTCTAACTGTTGTACCCCAAAATTTGCCCAACCTTTTCTCTACTTGGCTTATGTTTTCATCACATTGTTCTAGAATTTGCATTTGCATATCATTGTTAATTTGCATGGGATCAATAGGTGTGCATATCAAGAGGAGGTTTTTCAAGGTTTCCAAGCAAGCTTGAGTGCTCATCAATTCACCAGAAGCTGGTCACAGCTCTTTGAGAATGTGAATGGATGTATATTGCTTATCTCCTATCTTGGAGGCCAATTGAGGATCATTTGAGTATCACAAGTGCATGGATAGGAATATGAGATGTTGAGAAGCTCATTGAGTTCTTTGAGAGCCATTGTGGAGCTTACTCAAGTTGTTATATCGTGTGCAAGAGGTTGCAGTCAAAGGATTGCACACCTAGGGTTCCATCTTCCTAGTGCAAGATCCATTGTGGATTTGAAGGAGATTAAGACTTAGTTCTAAGTCTTTAGAGTCATGGATAGTTGTGTTGAGGCATCTAAGATTTTATTTCAATATCAATTCAAGAAGAATCAAGAGTGTGAGAAGTTACTAAATTAGGGTTTCAGAGGTTTGTCAGTGTAAAATCCCCTGTTTAGTGCCTTACTTCAAGACCACATATCTCAAGATACAAGTGTAATATCACTTTGACATAAACATGAGACTTGTAGAGCATTTTATTAGCTTTCTTTTGAGTACTAGAACTCATCCATTGGGTTTCTAGAACTCAAGTTATGATGTTGTCAAGTTAGAGGTCTCAGATGAATCATATTTTCAGTCAACCAACTTCCAAGGCACTTTTGACCTATAATCATGTTTCTCCTCAACTTTTGATGAACATGAAAGTTGTTCCTCATGATCTTAGATTTCCAAAAAGTCTTATAAGTCCTTCATCTCATTTGTGGAGCTCAAGTTATGAAGCTTGCAAGGCAGGGGTATTTTGGGAAAGTGAGATTATAGGTCATTTTCATTATAGGTCCTTTTCATGATCTTAAGCACTTCAAATGAAACTTTCTCCAACATAAACGTTGCTTCAAATGATGTAAATTTCATCCTAGAACACAAGTTTGTCATGAATTTAGCAAGGTTAGGGAGATTGGTGAAGAAATTCAATGGAAAAATGAACTTGAAGTCATGAATTAAATTGAAGTGGTTTTAATTCATTCACATGCCATATTTGTGCTCATTTTGATTCAAATTTGTCCAACAAGTAGAATGCACAAATTGGATTTGAGGCATAAAGTGAAAAACACGTGCAAATCAAGGTTACTTCACAAGGAAGTTTCAAATCAAATCTCCACCATTGGATCAAATCAAGGTTTAATTCCAATCCACATGATCAAAACAAGTTGCCAGCAGCTGATTCAAATGAAATTCAAGTGAATTTGGAGCCAATTCACGTGTGCATGAAGCTCCATTTACAACTTTGGGCATTTTTTCAATTCAAGCAAACCAAGCCATTTTGGGCCTCCAAACCATTTCAGGTCCATTGTATATAAGCTTCAGATGAATTTTGAACCTTCATTCATGCAATTTCTTGGAGAGAGAGCTTAATTACAGTTGGAAATTTCAAGAGCAAGGTGAAATTTGGAACTGAGATTCAAGCAATTTCAACTCTAATCAAATCCAGCAACATCTTCCTTGAACTTCATTGAGTGATTCTGCACGTTTTTGCTCAAGCTTGACATCAATATTAGAAGCTCCAACGAAGAGGCTCCGTTAGGTATTCTTCTTTCTCAAAATTCTCTCATGATAAGCATCAATTCAATGCCATCTTTGTTGCATCTGAAGACCTACACTTGGTAGGCAAAATCTGGATAGTTAGTTGTGATGACTGTGATGATTTCAGTTTGATGCTCAAAATTTCAATCATGTGAATCTCTCTGTTTGTGCATGATTAATGAATTTGGATTGTGGATTCGTGATCTACATAACTTGGCAATCATTTTGGTATATAATTTTCTGCAATTTGTTGAAGTTTTGGATCTGCAACTCCGGTTGCTTCACCGGAGAAGACGACCAGAGAACTATTGCTCCGACGTCTGATTTTTCCTTCAGGCGAGCTGAGTCGGCTTGCCACACGTGCGTATGACTTGTTGACTGAATGTGATGGATGACTTGCATCTGTTTGACTGGCTTACGTGTGGGTCAGATTGCCAAATCACTTTAATGAAAGACCTCGTTTCATTTAGCTGGGAAAGTTGGGCCAAAAGCGCTATTTGCACCCCCTCTCAGTCCAGCCCAGATTTTTGAACTGCAGAAATTGCTATTTGCCACGCCACTTGATTTTATTTGTTTTCTCTTTTTATTTTAATTTTGTTTTGATTTAATTCTTTTAAAAATAGTTCCAAATATGATAAAATCCCACAAAAAATATTTTTAGATACTTTAAGGTGTCATTTAATTTTTGGAAATTTTTATTTTCATTTTTGGATTATTTTTCAATTAAAATGGGATTTATTGTTTGGAGTTGTTTTTAATTGGATTATTTCTTATTCTTGCTTGTTCATGCGTTGTTTGTGGATCATTCTTTATCTACAAGGATTGAGACTCTTTTCTCATGTGAATGATGAATTGAAGAGTCTTATAAGATGAGTTTGCCCCATTTTTGACCATTTTTGGTTTGACTTTGACTTCATTTTTGTTGACCCTCGACAACCCTCCTTCAAAGTGGAGCATCCTTATGAATCAAATTCTTTGATGATGCTTTGAAGTGACTTTGGTTGTGATCTTTTGACCTTTGGTTGCCAACTCTTTGATGTTCATTTGAGATTTTATTTGGTTATTTTAAAGCCTTTTTCCTATTTTTGAGGTAGTAAACACCCTTTTAGATAGACAACAAAGCGTGGATCCCGTCGAGTACGACGGACGTGAGGGGTGCTAACACCTTCCCCTTGCGTAACCGACTCCCGAATCCAAGATTTGGTTGCGATGACATGTCTTCTCCCTTTTCCGTAGGTTTTCTCTGGTCGTTTCCTTTCCCTCTTTTGGGATAAATAAAACGAACGGTGGCGACTCTTCTGTCCTTCCCGGCCCCTCTTCACAGCGATGCGACAACTGGCGACTCTACTGGGGGCTTTTCCTATCCCCTATGCGAGTCAATCCTAGCGCTTGGTTATTTATGTGTTGGGTGTGTATATATGTGTTATACTTTATCTTTATTGCATTTTTTTACTTTCAGCATTGTATATATATCAGTTTTGTTGTACTGTTGGGGGGGGGGGATGTTCCATTGAGAGATAAGCCATACCCGGCCTTGAGTACAAACATAACATTAGAAGTGGAAAGTAGTGGTGAACCTGTATGTTTGGCATGCACTAGTTCCCACGAAATCCGTGCTCAGACGAGATTCTCTTGGATGACTTCTTTTCCGGCCCTTTGGGCTTAAGGGGATTTTGTTTCTGAGGATTGTCGACTCTGGGAACCGATCATTTGGAAGTCAGCTAAGTGAGACCGCTTCGTTAGATTATGATGCCAAACCAGAAATAGTGAACGTATCATCGTTTCTCGAAAGTCTGTGACTCTGATGATCGCATAGGATGTCGTACCTTGTTAGTGATAGGTTTATACCTGTGAGTTGGGAGGTTCATGTGTAACACCTCACTCTAAACTATCGCGGAAAAATAAGATAAACAACAGAAACAATTCAGAGTGCAGCAAAAAAAGGTTTCATGACGACCGTCATGGATGTCACGACCGTGGTGGTCATGATGAGCGTCATGGAGCTGTGACGACCATCACACTCACAAATTCTGGGACACATCAGAGGTGTCACATATTCAACTTAGCAGACAACATGCATCTTCAACACAATCATTTATTCACATACGTAGCACAGGTTCGGATGAACAAACAACAATAATTTGTTTAACATTTTAATCATAAAATGACATGTTATAATATACTTCCAACCATTCACCATAACCAAACTCCATAAAATTCAGCAAGAAATGATCTTGCATAGATTCATTAAAACAACTAGTTTTCCATCAAAACTCAGCACTACTGATTCTCCGGCTTAGTGCGTACAACCAACATTTAGTATTCGACAATAACAACCAATTTCACGAAGAATACTCAATAAAATTCAGCAACAAGAAAACAACTAAAACAAAACATTAAACGTTCATCCCCCTAAGAGTGCTACGTATTAGAGCGACCGACGACACCTTAAACGGAATGTTATACTCTATTTCGGATCTCCTGCAAATTACCACCAACGGAGGTAACATACAACGTAAAGGGTGAGATATCAACAATATAACATAAGGCATGATAAAAGTCATGTCAGAATATTATCACAGCATTATAGTTCCAGCAGTTCACAAATATCATCAATAATAAACTACAACAACTCTTTATTCATAACCACAACAATTATCATTATAATTCAGTAACTCAACAATACAACTCAACAACGCAACTCAACAATGCAACCCAACAACACAACTCAACAATGCGACCCAACTGTGCATATGCATGTGGTACCATTTTGGAGCCAACACTCCGCAACCAATAATTTGCCACTAAGGGCCGCCAATACAGGCCATCACAGATTTTTCCACTAAGGGCCGCCAATACAGGCCATCACAGATTTTGCCACTAAGGGCCGCCAATACAGGCCAAATGATATGGTATGAGACGCAACTATTATGGACTACAACACAACAACAACAACAACAATGCAACAAGGCACCAAGCCTACAACCAATTATCCATAACAGAAACATCACCATTTCGCACACATCATGTACTCACCATTTCAACTTGTTCATGTTAGAGACAGATAACAACAAACACACAACAAGGCATTAAGCTTACAACCAATTTGTTTATAACAGAAACATACCAATCATCATATAACCACAACTTTCACATGATCAAATGAGAATACTATATTAAAATTTTCTCAACAAACGACATGGCAATTTCATAAGCATCAAGTATTCATCATTTCAATCCGTTCATGTAAGGGAACAATAACAACATCATTATTCACAAATAATAAATCAAGACATCTCCTCAGAACGGTATTACAACTCCTTCATACTTAATTATCTACATGTTTACGTTAATTATGGAACGATAATTCATATAGTATCACACAGACCAAAGATAAACAACACTGTTTCCGACACAGACAAATCTTATCTCTAATATTTATCAATCTACGGAAACTACACCCATGATTCCATACCCTTCATGAAATCTATCATACCCCTGGTTATAGAGTTGAACCCCACCATTACCTTGGAATTGAGGCTAATCCTATGCTTCCGGTTATGATTTATCTCCACGGTGGTTCTTCTGTCACAGCTTGCAATTCCTTCGATGATCAATCTTCTCTCAGCCACTCTCTTTCTTCCTTTACGGTTTATCTTTTGCAACCATGAAAACTGAAGTGAGAGTACGAGGAATACCAAAATACATCGCTATAACTTCTCAACATTATCGTGGCCACGTTCCAAATTCTGCTTAATTGGATTCTGTTAGTATGACAAGCGTAACGAGCGTCACAAGCGTGAAGGCCATGACGGTCGTAATGAGTTCATGATGTTCGTAACGACCGTCACATCAGAAAAATCTCATTTTTCCTAGACAGGACATCTCTTTAGCTTTCCAACGCTTCAAACGGGGGATAAAACCGACTTACGGATCAAGAGATATGAATTTTCGAAGTTTTCCTAACATGGCTACGGGATTTTGCACTTTAGCCCGAGAATTCGACCGATTCAATTCCTTTCTTCGCGACCAACACATACTCAAATACGACAACGACACGACGAGACATAGAAAATAATAGTTATATTAATTACTTAGTATTTAATTACTTTGTATAAAAAATTACAATAACTTAAGTAAAATTATTTTAAATATTAAGTTACAATAACTTATTTTACCCTATTAAGTTATTTGTATAAAATATTAATTTTAACTAAATAATTTTTTTGTTTAATATACAATTTCTTAATAACTAAATAACAATCTATTTAATTAATATATTTTTATTTAAACTTTTTATTCTAGGATCAACAGTTCTTGGACCCTGGTTCATTTTCTGCCCCCAGTTTCCATTAGTCTTCTCTAGGTTGCGAGCAACCTTCTCATCAAAAATAGCGTTACACCTAGGACACAACATTACTCCTGATTCATTCTTTTGGCAACGGTGTAGGAAGTCGAAAATGGTTTCCTCCAGCTTAGGGTATACCACTTTGTTATGTTCTTCTTGCCCTTCCGCTTCACTCTTTCGATCTGTGATCTCGACCATGTTGACATCAGCCTCATCTTCTAACTTCATTTTGGATAAGTGAGCTTCAAGGTCTTTAGTATTTTTGGAATTTTCAGCTTCGTCCAGCGCTTCAATGTTAAACCTCTCAACTTCAGGGGATGTGTCGAAGTACTTTTCTGCTGCCATGCATATCCAGTTTTCTAGCAAACAACCATCCATTTCCATCATCTCGCCTACCAACACCATGTTGTTCTCCAGTTCCTTGACAACTTTAACCTTGGGAACATCTCTGCCCAAAGCTTCATTGGTGCTGACACTATCTGCACTAGCATCAGATTCTTCGCCAACTTCAACCATGTTAATGCCCTCAGTAGTGTTTCTTCCTAATTCTTCTCCTGCCATGTCTGATCTCTTAGTAGCTTTGTCGATCTGGACGAATTCATCAGCAGTCTTCTTGGTCACCAGCATCAGGTTACGACCATCAGTCTTTTCTAGACGGTTTGATATTGGGTTACAGTCTTCAGTTACCTTGGCCATCTCAAGTCTGGTGGCGAAGTTCTCAGTGAGTTCCACCATGTTGACTGGAGAGTTAACCTTTTCAATGGTTTCGACCATCTGAACCTCTTCAGGCTCTGCATAGTTAGCTTCTACAGTCTATAATGGGTAAGAGTCAATCTTCATTTGAGTCTTCCATTTGTCTCCAAACTTTAGCCTTCCTTCTTGAATGGCATTTTGCACCAGATCCCTGAAAAGAAAACATTGAGAAGTTTTATGACCCAAGAAATTGTGGTACTTACAAAAGCCTCTTTTCTTTCTTTGTTCTAAAGGAGGTACTTTAGCACCAGCAGGCACTATGATTTGCCCGTCCTTAACTAACAAATCAAATATTTCGTCACATTTAGTAACGTCGAAAGTATATGTTTTCTTAGGAAATTTGTCGTTAGACTCAGGGGGATTTCTCTCATTCGAGGGAGCTAAGAGTTTACACGCATAAGGTGGACCTTGCTTTAATTCAGCAACATCAACCTCATGTTCGTCAAAATAAGATGTTTCATCATATAGATTTTCTACATCTTCATTACATTCGACAAAGGCTACTTTTTTACCCTTGTTGAACCTAGCTTTCTCTTCTCTTGGCCTTTCTAACCGTCGAACCCTATCTGCTAGATGCGCCATATCTCTGAGATACTGGGTGTCCAACTTCTTTCTAATGGCATAATCAAAACCCCTAGCAGCCATCTCGACCAACTCATGTTTTGGTACTTGTGTAAAACATCTGGCTTTAAGAAGTCGAAACCTATTCAGGTAGTCATCAATTGACTCAGTGACTTTTCGTTTGATACTAGCCAATTATTTCAAGTTGATCTTAGTTTGTCCCATGTAGAATTGTTCGTGAAACAAACGTTCTAATTGGGCCCAATTGTAAACTAAATTAGGAGGCAACGTGGTGAACCACATGAAAGCATTTTTGGTAAGAGAACTTGGGAAGTACTTAATCCTAAGGCTTTCGTCACCTGTTATCTCCCTTGCTTCAATCATATACCTAGCCACATGTTCGACAGTTGATTCTGTAGTGTCTCCAACAAACTTACTGAACTTTAGAACCTTCGTCCTAGGGGGTAATTCAGCTTGAAGAATATAAGCCACTATAGGGGAGGTTTAATTTGGCCTCGTGAAACCAAAGTTTGCACCATTTCTGGTCATTATTCTTTCGACTATGGCTGCAAGATTATTTTCTTCTGCTACATCTTGATGTCGAACCTGTCTAAGTACTTGGACAACATTCTGATTCCTGTTCACCATGACTACTCCTGGATCTTCCTCCATATGAACTGGTACCTGGTTCCTATGTGGTTCGACTCTGAAAGGTTCACCCATTTCATGGTCCTCCATGCTTGCCTCAGGTACATTTCGTTGCTGATATCGTGGCCTATTTTCGACAACGGCTGCTCTTTGATCAAACACTGGTACTCCCATAAAATCAGCCATACGGGCTAATTGTGTCGCCAACTGTTGATTCGTTTGAGTAGTATTCTGAATTAAAGGTTGAAAAACTTCTCCCATTGTCTGAGACAATGTGTGCACCATTTGCATGTTACTTTCGTTGATTTGCTGCCTTAAACAATTTATGGATGTGTTTGTAAGACTGGGTACTTGAACAGAGTAACCCACACCTATGCTTTGATTGTTTCGACACCTGATCCAGATCCTTGTACTGGCGAAGATACCACATCCTCTGAAAATATTGGTGGTGCATTCTGCAGATTCTGCATCATCAACATAGGCATGCCATAGGATGGGTTCCTTAACAATGGTTGTGAAAAACCTGGAGGAGGGATTTGCCTATATATTGAACTTCCTGGAGGTGTTGGTGAATTAGGACTTTGTGGTCCTATATACTCCAACACGGGTTGAGTGTACGTTCGTACACATGTTGATCCTGGAATGGCCATGAGCTGCATTTGTTCAGACACAACTACTGGTGATGGCGTCTGTCCTCCCGTCGAAGAAACTGGATATGGAGTGTTCTGAGACCCCATGCTTGACTGAGTATTTGAAATGCTTCCTTGAGGATCAATTTGTTGACTAGCATTTGTTGCCATTCTTTTAGTGTATCTTCTCTTTGGTACTTCTTCGTGTGTTATGGCTAACTTTCCACTCTTTAATAACATACAACGAAGTATTCGCCCAAAAGATTAATGTAAACTTGGAAATGCTTAGCACTGGGTCCCACCAGGTGTGCCAATTTGTTTACTGTGAATTTTGGTAAACAACCGCTGGTCTATCAATTTAGGATAAAATTGAGTAACTTGCAGGATCGACCATACTAAATCCTAGGACATGTGCTAAGTATGCAAAAAAGATCCTAATCTGAACTCCACGTTCGACTATGAAATCTTTGTAAAGTAAAAGTAACTTGATGATTAAAAGAAAGCAAGTAATGCGTCGAAGATTAAAGGCAATAATCGTAAAGGCTTTAAAGGTAAATGACTTTGAAATAGAGGCAATAATGTAAATATGCAAAAGATTATAATCTGAACTCCACGTTCGATCATAAATCTTCAAAAGTAAATGCAATAGTTATAAATAACTTCGAAAATAAAGGTGAAAAAGACTATAAGCTGAACTCCACGTTCGACCATAAACCTTTGAAAGTAAATGCAGTAATTGTAAATAACTTTGAAAGTAAAGGTGCAAAAGACTAAGTTGAACTCCACGTTCGACCATAAATCTTTGAAAGTAAATGACTTTAACGTAAAAAGCTTGAAATAAGAGCAGAATGTTTAAATTTGCGTGAAAGTAAATGAAAGTAAGTTTGCATAAAGACTTGGAAAAGAAAAAGGGCAGTTTAAACGTAAAAACTGAAGGTTAAAGTGTTGAAGGAGTAAAAACGCATAAATGGCAAAGGCAAGTAAATTGCATTAATGAAAAGGAGTTGGTGTTGTATCACGTGCATTCTCGCTAACTCGTTTCTCTACACGCGGGTACTTTGAGTGTTTTAGAGTGACTAGTACAAGATGAATGAACACACTTATTACATAAAAATGACAACTATTTATAATACTAGCAAGTAACTACTAGATGACGGTTATGGCTTCACAATGTGTCTTTTTTGCGCTTTTTTACAACTTCAATTGCTCCCACGTTCGTCCACTGTCAATTTGAACTTGGACACTAAGAATTCCCTCCAGCTTTGATGGTAACTGCCTTGCGTTTTCCTTAAAATGATCTTGGTCGAGAGCTTCTCCAACACTTAGCATTTTTTCCAGAACTTTGTCCACCTCTCTTCGACTCATATCTCCTCATAGTTGTGTCGAAGCCCTCATATGTTTTTAGAATGACATTCTGACTTAAGATGATTCTGAATTCCACTAGCGTCGAAAATGAGAGCTAACAGCATGCTGCTTGATAGATGTTATCGATGAATGTGTTAAAGAAATGGAGATGCAACCATCCGAATATTGTGATGCACTTAAAATTCCAGCACCTCCTATATTCGAAGATGATGATCGAAAAATACCATTCACAAATGACAATCTAAGAGAATATCTTGCACTAACACCCAATTCAATGCCTAGCCCAGCGAAACATACTATAGAACTAAAAACACTACCCAAAAATCTAATGTATGAATTCCTAGACACCGAACTTGAACGACCAGTGATAGTCAATCCTGACTTAGGACAGATAGAAACTGAAAAGCTTCTACATGTTTTAAGAAAGAATCCGACAACATTGGGTTATAATATCTCAAATCTTAAAGGAATAAGCCCATCCATATGCATGCACCGCATTATGCTAGAAGATGATAGTAAAACCTCTAGAGAACATCAGAGAAGGATAAATCCTATCATAAGCGATGCATTCAAGAAAGAGGTGCAAAAGCTGTTAGATGCAGGAATTATATACTCGATATCAGATAGCAACTGGGTCAATCCAGTACATGCAATACCAAAGAAGGAAGGTATCATGGTTGTTAGTAATGAAAAAGATGAATCCGTTGTGAAACGTGTTCATACTGGATGAAGGATGTGCATAGACTATAAAAAGCTGACAAAGCCACCCGCAAAGATCATTTTCCCTTTCCATTTATAGATTAAATGCTTGAACAATTGGATAAACACTCTTATATTTTCTATTTAGATGGATACTCGGGATTCTTCCAAATTCCTATTCATCCTGACGACCAAGAAAAGACAACTTTTACTTGTCCTTATGGTACATTTGCCTATCGACAAATGCCTTTTGGATTATGTAATGCTCATGCAACATTCCAGAGATTAATGATGTCAATCTTTGATGACTATATAGACAATATAATGGAAGTATTTATGGAAAAATTTTCTGTTTGTGGACAAAGTTTCAAAGGATGTTTATCGAATCTAAAATTGGTACTTGAACGATGCGTTAAAGTCAATCTTGTGCTGAATTGGGAAAAATGCTATTTCATGGTCCGAGAAGGAATTCTATTAGGACATATTGTATTTGATCGAGGAATTGAAGTAGATAAAGCAAAAATAGAAATAATAGAAAGTCTTCAACCTTCGAAAATTGTTAGAGAAATTCGTAGGTTTCTTGGACATGTCAGTTTCTACTGGCGATTCATTAAAGATTTCTCTAAGATTACCAAACCACTAACTGACTTATTAATGAAAGATGCCAAATTTATTTTTGATGAGGATTGATTGAAAGCCTTTGAACTCCTTAAAAATGCTCTGATTTTTACACCTATTATGCAACCACCTGATTGGAATGAACTGTTTGAAATAATGTGTGATGCTAGTGATTTTGCCGTTGGCGCTGTTTTAGGACATATAAAGGATAAAAAGCTTTATGTTGTTTACTACGCAAGTAGAACCTTAGACAGTGCGAAATTAAATTATGCAACCATAGAAAAATAACTCTTAGTTGTTGTGTTCGCTTTAGACAAATTCCATTCTTACTTAGTAGGAGAAAAATAATTGTCTATACCGATCACGCTGCAATTAGGTATCTGTTGAGCAAAAAGGACGATAAACCAAGACTTTTAAGATGGATCCTTCTTTTGCGAGAATTCGATTTAAAAATTAAAGATAAGAAATGAACTGATAATGTAGTATCAGATCATCTTTCTAGAATCGAAGGTCTAGAACCCGAACAAGTTCCCATCAATCTTGATTTTCCTTACGATAGACTTGTAGCTTAGTTAGAAAATGGAAGTGAAACGCAAGAATGTTCTTTGAATTTTTATGACGCAGAATTTAATGAAGTTATGGAATCAATCCATACTGAAGCCACACTGCCTTGGTATGCTGACTTTGTCAACTACTTAGCAGCTGGAGTGCTCCCACCAAACTTAACTAACCAACAAAAGAAGAAATTCTTTCACGATCTTAAACGTTACTATTGGGTTAAGCCCTTGCTTTTCAAGAGAGGTGCCAGTGGTGTTTTACGTCGATGAATCCCTGAATCTGAAGCTAACGACATCATATATCATTGTCACGCTACACGTTATGGAGGGCATGCGAGCACTTTTACAACTTGTGCGAAAATTCTGCAATCTGGTGTATTCTGGCCTAACCTTTGGAAGGACTTCCATATCATTGTATTGAACTGTGATCAGTGCCAACGCACTGGTAATATCTCTAGACGCGATGAGATGCCACAAAAGGGTATCTCGAAAGTAGAAGTATTTGACGTGTGGGGTATAGACTTCATGGGCCCTTTTCCATCTTCTTTTGGAAATACATATATACTCGTTGTAGTCGATTATGTATCAAAATGGATTGAGGCGATAGCTTCTCCTACCAACGATGCTCGAGTAGTTATAAAGCTTTTCAAGAATATCGTTTTTCCTAGATTTGGAGTGCCAAGAGTTGTTATAAGTGATGAAGGATCCCATTTCATTTCGAATATCTTTGGAAAATTATTGCTAAAATACGGAGTTCGACATCGAGTAGCAGCACCTTATCACCCTCAAACGAGCGAACAAATTGAAGTCTCAAATAGAGAGATTAAGCAAATACTTGAGAAAATCGTTGCAACCTCTAGAAAAGATTGGTCTACTAAACTTCATGAAGCTCCGTGGGCTTACAGGACAACCTACAAAACCCCTATAGGAACTACTCCGTTTAAACTAGTTTATGGTAAATCGTGTCACCTGCCTGTAGAACTAGAGCATAAGGCTTATTAGGCCATAAAGACCCTAAACACGAACTACATAGCAGCAGGTGAGAAGAGAATTTTGGATGTTCATGAACTAGGGGAACTAAGACTTGATGCTTATAAAAATGCCCGAATCTATAAAGAAAGAACCAAAAAATGGCATGATAAAAGGATAGCAAGGAGAGAATTCAATAAATGAGACATAGTTCTTCTTTTCAACTCTCGACTTAAGCTTTTTCCAGGAAATTTACGTTCCAGATGGTCTGGTACTTTTGAAATTGTTAGAGTTCTAAAAAGTGGAGCCAATAGAAATTAGAGAAAAGTCAAATGAAACATTCATTGTGAATGGATAAAGACTCAAGCATTACCTCTCAATAGAGAATAAGGAGTTTGACACTAGTTATAAATTGGGAGAGCTTCTCGCTCCTCTAGATGAATGATATCTCCGTATGTTTCAATGTCGAGCTTCTGACATTAAACATAGCGCTCTGTGGGAGGCAACCCACAATCCCTAGCTCTTACTATTTTTATTACTAGCTTAGATCTTGCATACACTTTAGTATAATTTTCATTGAATATTCGTTATTAGATACTTATTAAATTATTATAATTATTGTTACCATTATTGTTATTATTATTATTATTATTATTATTATTATTATTATTATTATTATTATTATTATTATTATTTCTCATGTTATTTATACTAACTTACGTTTATGGTATAATTTTTCTAATAATAAATTACTTTCAAATTTCAGGATAACTGTCCTTAGGATAGCCTTATTACTGAGAATATGCAGACATTTGAGAACCACACTGTCATCTTTATGAATGATGTCCAGAGACGTCACTTTGAAGCTCTTTCTTAGAGGGACTTTACTGTGTCCATTTACCCTGATGACTCTGCCATGAGTGCCCTTAGCATTGGGATAGTGTTATCTATCTACTTAATCAGATAGGATGGACCAATTTTGTTATCACTAAGAAATTCAACACCTGCCATAATCTGACCTTGGAGTTCCTTAGCTTTCTTTATTATGATCCCACTCGTGGATACGGGTTCAGCCGTGGATTGGCTACTTTTAGGTTGTTCAGAAACAAGTATTTCTTTACTCATCATGAGATGGCTGACTTATTAGGATTTCCTAATGGGCCAGATGCCATCACTAAGACTCCCGGAGACGCTTTCTCTGGTTACAACCTCGATCAGTTCTGGGGTATTATTACCAATGATTACCATCCTGAGCCTAATGGTATGTTCTCTAAGAGCATCCATAATCCCAGAGTCAGATACTTCCATAAGATCATTGCTCACCCCCTTTTTGGAAAGGAAGAGAATGTTACTGCTGTTTCTAGAGATGAGCTTTACATCGTGCTTTGTGCTTCTCAAGGGATGCCGGTCAATGTTTACCCGTTCATGCTAGCCAACTTCATTAAGCTTGCTCGAGATTCCTTTGATCCTATTATCATAGGAGGTTTGGTCACAATGATCGCAGATGCTATTAGAATGCAGTATCATTTGAACCGTACTCGTGTTTTTGGTGGCATTTTCCCCATGGACATCAACTCTGTTTTAACCGTGGAATTATTGTGAATCTTGGTCTGGTTGAGTCTGAATTGTTAATTGGTAATGTTGTTGTTCATGCTTTTACCTTGCCAAACCATGAAAGGACTAGTGTTCATAATAAGGAAAACTGGTTGTATGACTTGGATGTCCTGAATGAGACCTTGACTCCACCTGACTCTCATCAGGAATACGAGAATGCAAATGCTAACATGTCTGATGGTGCTACTTATGGTTCTGCAGTCCATCCAATTAGTCTGCCTATCTCTGTAGCCACTGTTATCCATGCCCTTCACTCCGAGCTAGACTTTGTGAGAGATGAGATAAATTCTTTGAGAGTGGATTTCATAAGACTCATGGATGATGTGCATGAGGAGCTGGACCATATGTATTTTCTATTCAGTTAGGAGCCACAACGGATAATTTTGAAGCCGCACTTAATTTCCCTTGCTTTCTTAAGATAGTTTTCTTCATTTGTATAAGTGTTTCCCTTTCCCGTATTATTTGTACTGTTTTTTCCCATTCTAATGTTGTACCGTCGGAATGTCGACGATGAATTGTTCCATGCTCTGTTATTTGATTCAATGGAAATTTCCCTTTAATTACGTGTTTTTGTATCTTTTAATATTTTAGAAATTTCCCTTAGCTTTCTGTTAAAGAAAAAATTCCAGAAACTGATCATTCTGAGCTACTGGTTAAATTCTCATTTTTTTCCTCATGGCGTTCGCCATAAGGTTAAAACTTAACATTCGCTCCTTGAAGCACATGGCGCTCGCCATGTGCCTTATGGTGTTCACCATGATGCTCCGAAGACAGAACCCGCGCGAATTCAAATTCCCTGCGCGTTTTCCATCATAAACCTCCATTAACCATCATTTTTCAACTTCCTAGGAACTCAACCACCCTAATAACTTCTTATTAACTTACCTTAACCTCCAACCATCTATATTCTCCCTATTTGATCTATTTAAACCCTTAAAAATCCCTTTTCTATCATCATCACCATAACATCATCTTTCTATCTAAATCCATCAAATTTCATAATCAGAATCTTCAACCCATTGCAGCAATGCCTCCAAGAGTCGCTCCGAAGATTGACTACATGGGCATTGTCTTCCCTGAAGGGAATATCGAAGAAACCCAACGAACCAACTTTCACAGACTCTGCCAGAGGCCCGTTCTAGCGACGAGGTACCCCGATCCTGAGGTTGTGCATGCTCTAGGCCTTTTTGATAGCATCGCCTAGATGCTTAATAACTTAGGTATGTCTCAATTCTACTCTATGACTAATGCTACATCTGTTAGATTGACATATGAGTTTTTTAGTTCACTTCATTATCTTACCGACCATTCCCGTATTTCTGGCACCATTTAATTTAGGATGTTTAACATAAATTATTCCCTCACCCAAGAGCGAGTAGGTGATATTTTTGGATTTCCTAGCGGTGAGGCGTTCTCCATTCAAGCACCTCTAGAGAGTGAGTAGGAGGCCGGTGTTTTTAACTTCTGGTATCAAATCACTAACACCCACACCACCACTTGGGAAGGCCTGAAGGCTACCACCATCCATAACCCAACCATTAGATACCTTCACCATTTTCTATCTTCCACCATCTTTGGTCGAGAGAACACCGAAAACGTGAATTCTGAAGATTTATTCTTTATCTGTTGTTCCCTCTCCCAAACTAAAGTGGATCCGACACCGTTTCTCTTAGCACACATGCTTTATGCCGGAAATAGAAACAATGGCCCTATTTGTTTTAGCGGAATTATAACTGCCATAGCGTGCTCATTAAACTTGCACACTGAGTTAGAGATTGTTGAGAGTATGTCATGCCTTTATGCTGATTTAGACTATTGTCGTTCTATGCGACTTGTAAAGTTCTTGCCCAATGGCAAGTTTCATATGATGGTTCACACTAGAGAGGTTAGAGGTGTCACATTGCCCTACTCTGAGCGCATTAATGTGCACGTTAGTACTAACTGGATAATTGATCTTGACGCACCCGATTTAGAGCAAGAGAGATCTACTAGGCATTATCATACTTCCATGGGACGCACTGCTCCACAGACTGGGACTCGTCCCTGTGTTTCTGATGCACTCGGGCCTAGTATCCGCGCACGCACTGTACCTTTTATTGCTGACCATTTTGCAAGTACATATCAGTCACCCCAGGAGTATGATTACATTGATATGAGGAGTGCCATTGATGATATTTTGTCAGAGATGAGGTACAGGAATGATATGGGGGCTGACCATGACCTGATGCTTCAGACTTTGCAGAGACAGCAGGAGGAGCTAAGAGTCACTGTTGACTACATTAGCCAGCAGTAACATGACTACCTTGAGAAGACTTAGCACGATCTTGGTAACCTGTTCGAGGAGATGGGTGATTGGAATCTTGCACACAAGCATACACTGAACAAAATGTCAGGTCTAGAAGCAGTTAAGTAGAGAAGAGATCCTATCATACCTCTGTAGAGTTTCTGATCTACTTTCTTACTTACCTCTTCCTTACCAAGTGTACTAGTTGGATGCATGGGAGTCTTTGCCATCTTACTATCAGTCATGTTAAACTTCTTCAGAAGCTCTTTAACATATTTGGTCTGATGAATGTAAGTGCACTCTGGAGTTTGGTTGACTTGAATTCCGAGAAAGAATCTCAATTCTCCCATCATGCTCATCTCAAACTCTGCCTGCATACATTGAGCAAACTCCTTTCCCAGCATAACATTGGTAGATCCAAATATAATATCATCCACATATATTTGACAAATTAAAAGATCTTTCTTAAATGTTTTACAAAAGAGTGTTGTGTCCACTTTGCCTCTGATGAAAATTTTCTCCAGAAGAAAATTGCTTAATCTCTCATACCAAGATCTAGGAGCTTGTTTTAAACCATAAAGAGATTTCTTTAGTTTGAAAACATGTTCTGGAAATTTTTCACTCTCAAAACCAGGAGGTTGGTGAACATAAAATTCTTCTTCTATAATACCATTTAGAAAGACACTTTTAACATCCATCTGATATAGAGTGATGTTATTCTGTGCAGCAAAAGAAATGAGTAAACAAATAGACTCTAACCTTACTACAGGAGCATAAGTCTCTGTATAATCAATTCCTTCTTGCTGACTATAACCTTGAGCAACAAGCCTTGCCTTATTTCTTTCAACTTCTCCTTTCTCATTAAGCTTGTTTCTGAAGACCCATTTAGTTCCAATTATGTTGAATCCTTTTGGTCTTGGAACTAAATCCCACACATCATTTCTTGTGAATTGATTGAGCTCTTCTTGCATGGCAATAATCCAGTCATTGTCTTGCAGAGCTTCATCCACAGAAGTTGGTTCAATAACTCACACCAACCCAAATAATGATGCTTCAGAAGATCTGAGGAAGGATCTTGTTCTAATGGGGTCATCCTTCTTTCCAATGATCATATCCTCTGGGTGAGAGGCCTTGATTCTGGAAGATGATCCTCTAACAGTTGATTCTTCAGAAATGTTCAAGTTGTTCATCTGAGAAGCTAAAAGAATTGCATCTGGCGTTGCTTCAGGTTCCTTCACTTGAGCTTTGTCTGCCTCTGAGCCTTCAGAGTCTGTGAGAATTACTTCTCTATCTGCAGAACTTTCAAACTGCTTTGGCTTTTCAATGCCAAGCTTATCATCAAATCTAACATGTATAGATTCCTCCACAATCTGTGTTTCAGTATTGTACACTCTGTAGCCTTTAGAGCGTTCAGAATACCCAAGCATGAAACACTTCTGTGCTTTAGAATCAAACTTGTTAAGATTCTCTTTAGTATTCAACATATAGCAAATACATCCAAAAGGATGGAAATATGAAATGTTGGGCTTTCTGTTCCTCCACAATTCATAGGGAGTCTTTTCCAGAAGAGGTCTTACAGACACTCTGTTCTGAATGTAACATGTTGTGTTTATTGCTTCTACCCAAAAATGTTTTGCCATATTAGTCTCGTTGATCATGGTTCTTGCCATTTCTTGCAGAGTTCTATTTTTCCTCTCTACAACCCCATTCTGTTGTGGAGTTCTAGGACAGGAAAAATCATGAGCAATGCCATTTTCATTAAAATATTTTTCAAAATATTTGTTTTCAAATTCACCACCATGATCACGTCTGACTTTACTAATTTTGAAATCTTTTTCATTCTGGACTTGTTCGCAGAAGTCAAAGAACACAGAATGTGACTCATCCTTGTGTTTTAAGAACTTTACCCATGTCCATCTGCTGTAGTCATCAACAATGACTAATCCATGCTTCTTGCCTCTGATGGATGCAGTTTTCACTGGTCCAAACAGATCAATATGAAGTAATTCTAATGGTCTTGAGGTTGAAACAACAGTTTTAGATTTAAAAGAAGATTTTGAAAACTTTCCTTTTTGACATGCTTCACAAAGAGCATCTGAGTTGAACTTCAGCTTAGGAAGTCCTCTGACCAGATTGAGTTTATTAATCTGAGATATACGTCTCATATTAATATGCCTCAATCTTCTGTGCCAGACCCATTGGTCATCATTAACAAACAAGAGGCATTTAACATTTTGAACTTTAAGTTCTGAAAGATTTATTTTGTAAATGTTGTTCTTCCTCTTTCCATTAAATAGGATTGAGCCATCCTTCTGACTAACAGCTTTGCAACATTGTTGATTAAAGATTATATCATAACCATTGTCACTTAATTGACTTATGGACAATAGATTATGCTTTAATTCATCTACAACAAGAACATTAGATATAGAGGGAAGGTTACCATTACCAATAGTACCAGAGCCAATGATCTTGCCCTTCTGATTCCCTCCAAACTTCACTTCTCCTCCAGATTTAAGCTCCAGGCTTTGGAACATAAACCTTTCTCCCGTCATGTGACGTGAGCAGTCAGAGTCCAGGTACCATGACTGGCGTCTTGACTTTTCTGCTAAAAACATCTGCAACAGGGATAATCTTATCCTTAGGTACCCAGATCTTTTTGGGTCCTTTTTGGTTAGCTGCCTTGAAAGTTGGTCTGAACTTCTGTCTTTTTACAACAATTTTGTTTTGACTTACTTTTGGCTTAAACACAGGAACGTTCTGATCAGAACGTGTGTGTTTAATGTCATTCAGATGACCAAACATGAAATGAGAGTACAAGGGAGTTTTCTTAATAACAAGTTTATCAACAGGCATTAGATTTAAATCCTTTCTAGAGGAAGATTCATATCCAATTCCTTTCCTGTTATTTCTGCTAACCCCATAGATCATAGAAGCCATCTTGCTTCTGTCTATGCTTTTAGCAAGAAATTTCTGAAAGCTAAAGTCATATTCTTCTACAATGATTTTGCATTTAGACTTACTTTCAGATTCAGAATTTTGTTGAGCTATTTCAAAATTGGCTTTCATTTTCAAATTATTTTCTTTTAGCTCAGTAATTTCTGATTTTAACAGATTATTCTCAGAACCAAGATTGCACTTAAGCTTCTTGCATTTGAGCTTAATCTGATTATAATTTTTCAGGGCTTCAGATAAGACTTTAATAAGCTCTTCCCTAGTGAGATCAGAAAGTACCTTTTCTGAGTCAGATTCAGAATCAGACTCAGATCTAGATGATTCTTCATTCTGATCTTCAATGCCTGCCATCAGAGCCATATTGGCGCATTCATCTTCAGATTCTGATGAGGATCCAGATTCATCAGAGTCATCCCATGTGGCCATTAGAACTTTCTTCTTGTGCTCAGGCTTTCTTCTGGGCTTTTCTTTCTGAAGCTTTGGACATTCACTTTTGTAATGACCATGTTATTTGCATTCAAAACAAACAACTTCCTTCTTTCCAGATCTTTTTGGTCCAGAGGACTCCTTGCGCTGATCTGGCTTTTTGAAGTTCTTGAACTTCCTCTGCTTGTGCTTCCAGAGTCTGTTGATTCTTCTGGACAGCAAGGATAGTTCATCTTCTTCTTCTTCTTCAGAGCTTTCTTCTAACACCTGTAAAGCTTTTACAAATTTGTTAGATTTTAAGGCAATAGACTTACCTTTCTTTTGAGGCTCATCTTCCTCAAGTTCAATTTCATGACTCCTTAGTGAGCTGATTAGCTCCTCCAGAGTGATCTTGTTCAGATCCTTGGCAAGCTTCACAGCAGTGACCATAGGTCTCCATCTGATAGTCAAGCTTCTGATGATCTTCTTCACATGATCAGTAGTTGAGTAGCCTTTGCCCAGAACTTTTAGACCAGCATTAAGAATCTGGAATCTAGAGAACATAGTTTCTATGCACTCAGATTCTTCCATCTTGAATGCTTCATACTTCGGTATTAACGCCAAAGCCTTTGTCTCTTTTACTTGAAGGTTTCCTTCATGAGTCATCTTCAAGGACTCAAACATGTCAAATGCAGTTTCTCTATTTGTGATCTTTTCATACTCAGTGTGAGATATTGCATTTAACAGGATTGTTCTAGCCTTGTGGTGATCTCTAAACTCCTTCTTTTGGGCTTCTGTCATAGATTTTCTATCTACTTTCTTGCCATTCCCATCAGTGGGATGAACATACCTATCTATGACCAAGTCCCACAAATCAGCATCATAACCAAGGAAAAAACTTTCTATCCTGTCTTTCCAATAATCAAAGTTCTCCCCATCAAACATAGGGGGTTTTGTGCTGATTCTGTCTCTTTCTTCATATCTGTTGTTAATGTTAGATGTTGAAGTATCAACCATAATAACAACCAAATATATATCAAAGTTTTTCTCACTGGATCTTTTCTGTCACTGTGAAGTGGTAGCACACACAGAACCGGAGCTCTGATGCCAACTGAAGGTGAGAAAATACTTAGAAGGGGGAGGGGGAGTTGAATAAGTATGTAGAAAAACTTAGCAATAAAAAACTCAAGTATTTTTATCCTGGTTCGTTGAACTCAACTACTCCAGTCCACCATATCAAGAGTGATTTGCCTTTCTCAAACAAGGACTTAATCCACTATTAAATCAACTGATTACAATAGTAAGCACTAAGAACAACTGCTCAAAGTCTTCTCAAGAACTACTGATCCTAACTGGATCTTCTTAAGGTTCTTTACAATCAAATGTAATAACAATAATACAAGTGTTTAATTTGCTTCTAATAAAGCTTTATCACAACTGTGATTTTTCACTTAAGATGAAGAACAATGAAATAAATTCAGCAAATGAGTATAAGTTGTATGAGAGCTTTTTAATGAATTCTTTCAAGTAATTCGTCAACTGAAGAAGATGAATGGAGTCTTGCTTTTATAGGCACAGAGATCCAAGAGCTTTTCACGTTGAAGGTTGTGTACCAAAAAGGTCTGAGCCTTTTTGTCTTCACATCACATGACCTTTCCTAGAAGTAGAATGCACAGAGAAATCCTTTTTGTCTGTGTTCTTGTGTCTAGCATAAATGAGGAAAGAGTCGTTTGGTCATTCCAACAGACATAACTTTGAATTCTTCTTCAACAAATTTCAGCAAGAATCATCAGAGTCTAGATTGGTCAGAGCCTTCTGATGTTCATCAGAGTTTGCTGAATCAGAGTCTTTGCAGCATGTGTGCTTTCAGCGTGTAATTGTTCAGAGCAGAGTTTGGGATCAGATCCTCAGTACTGGCAGCGTTAGTACTATCAGAGTCTTCTGAAATAACTGTGCTTGAAACTCTTCATACATAATTCTTCAATGCTTCAGATGCTTCTGGCTTCTGCTTCAGATTCTTCTGTAGCTTCTGCTTCAGATCCTTCTGTAGACAGAACTCAGAATCTTCTGGAGGCAGCGTTCAGAATCTTCTAACAGATGCTTCTGACGCTTCAGAGCCTTGCATATTTTTCATGTTCAGATCTAATTTGCTTCCAGAATGATATTCACTTTAATATCTGCAGCAAACAATCTTAAATAATTTTTAGAGTATATAATTCTTTAATACAAAATTTCATAATAGTTATCATCAAAACATAGAGATATTATTAAGAACCAATCTGTGTTCTAACAACTAAGACTTGACTTATGCTTTTAAGAATCCAGAGGGTCCTTGTATTAAGCCCAAGAGGAGGCTATCTTGCTGGGGAGGTTCTTTGTATGATGCCCAAGAGGAGGAAATAATGCTTGTATAAGGCCCAAGAAGAGGCAAGGGAATAGGTGTTTGAACTAAGTTGTGATTGAAGGGATCCTATTGTTTGACCTATGTCTAAACTAAGGATGACGTAAATGTCAAGAGAAACTTAACAAAGTATGAACAAGCATGGTTGAAGATTCACAAGTATACATATTAATATGACATGCTTGAGTTCATGGAAGATTTTTGCATCTGTAAGGGTTTGATGTGTTGAATACTTTATATGTGTGTTTATTCACAAAGGTGTTGGGTCTTACACTCTAAGCATATGCCAAATATTTATTGAAAATAAAAGAAAAGGTGGTGGGTCTTACACTCTTTCAGAGGCATAAAATTTATTCTATGTACAAAGGTGTTGGGTCTTACACTCTAATCAGAGGCCCAAGATTGATTGAAAATGATTGATTTTAAAGAGGTGAAAAGTGATGGGTCTTACACTCTAATATAGTCCCAAAGACTTTGATGATTTGAGAATTGAAGGGGTTAGGACTTACACTTTAACCAGAGGCCAAAATATTTTTGATAATTTGAATGCCACTAAGACTGTGTTTGATGAAAGTTGAAGATTGAGATTTGAAATATTGAAATATTTGAGAAATTGAAGAAAGTTTTGAGGGGAGGGGAGGGACTTACACTCTAATAGATGCCCAAAGAGATTTTGAAAAGTTTAATCAGGATGAAAACCTTAATTTTAATCAAAGGTGTTTCAAAAGAAATATGATTTAAAACATGGTAAAAATGGTGTGTGAGCCAAGATAAACATGTTGTGATCTTAAAAAAAGTGTATTTATCCATATGAAACTCAAAAACGAATTAGGTTAAAAACTATTAGAAAGAAAAATCATTTTTTCAAGACTTTAATCATAAAAAAGCACTTATTTTCAACTTAATGAAAAATGATTAAATAAAATCTTCTTTTGGAATTTTTTTGTGAATTAAAATAATAGAGTGTATGAGTGACATGCGTGCAAAAAATCATTTAAAAATAATCAATTTTAAATATTAAAACAATTACTTGAAAATAATTAAGAAACTATGAAAAAATATGAAAAAATGAGAAAAATGGCAAGGGTGGGGTTTAAACCCACGCCCTCCCACTCAGATAACCAAAACACAACCTTTGCCAACTATGCCAACGCGTGTTGGTGTTATTGAAACCAAACCATTTGATTATATTTTAAAACTGCGTGGGAAATTCAAAAATTGCGCCTAAGAACTTCATCTTCTTCCTTTAGTCAGGATTTGCAAACTTTATGCTATCTCACTTAATACGTAATGAAATTGGATGATGTAAACATAAAAGCTGCTAATTTTAAAATAAGGAATACAATGGTTCTTTTTAATTTCATTTATTTTAAGTGTAAAGCAAGATATCATGTTATAATCAGATGAACCCTAAAAAATGCAAAAACTATATGAAATCCCATACAAGCAAGATAAATAGCAATTGATTGAGGGTAAATTATCTATGAACTATCATAAGCATGTTGGTAACTTGAAATAAATTTATAATGCATGATTCATGGAGTTTGAAAAGTTCAGGCTTACCTTGCAAGAGGAGATCGAATCCTCAGTTGTAGGTGTTACAGAAGTGAAATAATGATCTGGACAGTTTCCCTACACCTCAAGGAATGTGTTGATATGCTTGGAATGGCTGGAAACCTTCTAGATTGAAGAGCTCGGATCCAACTACATCTTGATTGGGATGAGATATGATCTTGATGCAATTGATGTTACAGATGGTGTTTAAGTGTTTGGATCAGTTATATATGATGTAGTAGATGTTTTTGAACCAAAGGTTTGAGCTCTATTTATAGGTGAATAAGTTTGTCTTGGCTAAATAGGTGAATAAGTTTGTCTTGGCTAAATAAGGATGGCTTGAAGGATAAGAACTCATTCAATGTTTTTGGCAAGATGCCATTACTTCCATGCCAAGGTACATTATCACTTCCAAGTAGCATAGTTACCTCTTAACTAATTCCACATTCCTCAAATGTTTTTATTATTTTTTATGCATGAATCTTGACTGAGGAGAATGGCTTTTTTTAATGTGTACTATTGCACACAAATGCACTTTGAATTCAATGCATATGTGATAAAACTTCATCATTCCAAATGTGATTCTTCTTAACTAAATACCTGATCTTGCAGGTTTGTGGTGATTCATTCTAATCTTTGTTGAATTGGTATGATCATGATCATTGCACTTGACTTTAAAATCATGTAGTGCAAGAAATGCCCAAAACTGATTTTGTAAAATAGTTGCAGCAAGGTGTATTGCACCCTCCATAACTCTTTGCTTAAGTGGAATGGGATGGAGTTCTTGGACATTTTAGAAAGCTTGTATATTATACTTCAATTTTGATGTTTACAATTGGTCTTGATTCAATTTGGATCATTGTGAAAAATGTCTTTAAAGTTGGCCAAAACATGAAATAGATTATTCCTAAAAACATTCTAAGTGTCAAGGTTCAAAGTATCTTGAAACCCAAACTTTATGGCTTCATATCTCAAAATCTATGCATCTTTTAGAGATGACTCAGCCCAACAATCTTGTAGAATAGAAGAAGATCTACCATTTGAGCTTTGGATCCAATAAAATGGTTGCTTGGTTTGGAAGTTATTACCTTGTAAAGTAGGGTAAAAATCATTGTTTTGAGTGTCTTGAATTATGTCCCAAGGTTTGAGATCATGTCTTGTCAAAAGTCAAAGATATGGTTGAGTTTTTGTCAAAACTCTAGTTTGTGGTCCAGATGAATTTGAATCTTTGTACTACTTATGAATCAAGTTCTTTGAATCAATCCAATTATATGAATGGACTAATATGATTTATTTAAGGTCCTTGAAACATATCTCGAGGTCTTGGATCATACCTTGCTTCACAAGTCATCCAAGGGATTGAATTAGGTCAAAACCCTAATTTTGGTGCACTGAGGGTCTTGAGTCTTGATGAGCTTGTTATGATGCAATTTCGTACTTGATTATTGATGAGTGGAAGTCCTTTATCTTCATGGATAATATAGAGGACAGGTTTTGAAATCTGTGAGGGTCTTCATCAAACTTCTTGCTATAATTAACTTAAGAAGATCCTATTTGATTGAAGTGGGCTTCATCATTCTTCTCTTTGAGACTTCTTTGGAGAGATGCCATAGGATGAGCCAAGACCTGATAGCAGACTTATTAGGAAATGCCACAGACTGTAATGTAGAGGTTAGTAAAGTTCTTTGTTGAGATGCCATTTGCTTGGAGAGATTTCATCATACTTCCCTTTGAGACTTCTTCAGAGAAATGCCATAAGATGAAAGACTATTTTAAGGTGTTGCTGACTTTGTTGAAAGAAGGACAAAATTCTCGAGAAGAGATTGCCATTTGTCGATCTACTGGGGTTTTGGGACAAGAACAAGCTTCTTGAGAGATTGCCACTTTTTTATGTCTGGGGTAGATTACAATGAGGAATAAACTTATCTTTGATGGAGATAGATAAACTGTTCTGAAAGAGACTGCCATTAATCGATTGATAGATACTTCTTGAAAGATGTGATGTCCTTGCTACCAAGAGATTTTGCTAAAAAGCTTTCGCTGAGGATTTTCCTTTATCCTGGAAAGAAAAATGTGTCTTTACTAGAGAAGAGTAAGGTTCCATTGAATGTCCTTTTTCCTTAGAGGTTCAAGTTATCAAAATGGTCAAGGACTAATTTCAATCCAGAGAAACTGTATAGAAGAAGATACTTCCAGATGAGGAATTAACTAAAACTTGGAATTTTATCCCATCCAAGTATGGAAGGGAGAACTGAAGCAAAAATTTCCACAAGGATAGTTGGAAAGAATGTACATTTCCTGCTTAAAGTAGATAACTCTATTGGAGAGAGGAAATCACTTGAGGATAAACACAACCAAAGTGAATGACATAACTTATGCAATATGAATATGAATTGATTATGCATGATGAATGAATATTATGCTTATCCTGACAAAATAGAAATGACACGCAAACTAGTGATGAACAAAACCAGGTACTCGGCCATTCTGGGGAATATGTGTATTACTGGTGTTTTTTATGTTAGTAAGATATGCACCTAAGAGGGGGTGAATTAGGTACTTAGAAATTTTTCTGGATTTTTTGAAGGTTTCAAGTTTTACTTTCCTTAGAGATTACTAAGTGATAAAAGCGATAAATGCGGAAAGTAACTGACACAAAGATATATCCTGGTTTCCCTCACAGTCCGAGAGTACTCCAGTCCCCTTTAAACATGAATGATATTTTTCAATAATGTTAGATCCTAAGACAAGACTATCCTAGTCTTTCTATACAAGACTTTAACAATTACACCAAGAACAATCCTCTTGGATTTTACGACAAATTTGAAATGAGAACAATCCTCTCAAACTCAACTCTCTTGCTTCCAACAATCCTGGACAACAAGGAATACAAACTTACAATCTTAAGTTCAACAATCCTGAAAATAAGATGTAATGAGCAAAATACTTAATTCTGATTTTGTTGGAGTGCTTGAAGTTGATCTTCAAATATCAATCAAATGATTGGTCTTCTTCTTGAACATACAAACTCTATATAGGATATACAAGTGCTCTTGAATGGTGGAATGAAACTTAAAAATTATTTGTATGAAATTTCAAATGCAAAGTTTCACTCTCTTGAAAATTTCAGATTTTCACACTTGAAAATTTTGAGAGTTTAAATGATAATAAAAGTTTGAAAATTTTGTTTGCAAGAAGGTGAATCTCAAAATCTGAGATTATGTGGTTTTTATAGCCTCTAAACACCTCTACAAAGGAGTGCAAATGATCAAGGGTTGCCATGGTTCAAGTGGAAAAGAAAATGAAAGTTTCTGCCAAAAGATGTATCATTCTAGCCTACAGCGCCAGTGGTGATCGGTTACCCCAAATGGGTAATCGATTACATGCTTTAAAGTCTTTAAAAAAATTGAAAATTTCTTCAGGGTAATCAATTACCAGGATAGGGTAACCGACTACTCTGACCCAGTTTTTCCAAAAAAAAAAAAAACCCAAAAACAGTGGCAGAAAGGCTTTGAAAATGCAAAATGTTTTTCCAATGAACATGCAAAATGTCTTTGACAATGACGGTTTTTGATCTTGATCTTGAGCTCTTGAAATAATGTTAATCATCCTTGAGCTGATGAATGTTTGTCGTCATCAAAATCTTCGAGAAGCCATGCCTTCACAATTTAATGGTAAAACCGTGTCGAGGAAAAAGACCACTTTAATTGGGAAGAATAAGATGTCCAATCTTATTTATTTGAGGTAATGATCCATCACTCGGGGATATTTGTGAGCTTGATTGCAAGAGGTTTTGATTTTGTTATCCCGAGTTTTTAATCACTCTTGGAAGAGCTGTTGTTATTCCTTATTATGTTTATAAATCAAAGGAAATTTCCACCTTTATTTTAAAAGCAAAAAAGTAAATTCATTTTTGTTTTGTTTCAAGAATGAAAATCTGATAAAATGTCATTTTGGAAGGCAAAATAAAAATGAGAATTGCAAACAAAGGCACACATGCTCAAATTTTCATTAATAGGACAGTAATTATCTAAATGTGTGATTCCATGGAGCATTACAAAGTTAGAAAATGGTAATTTACAGGAAAAGGGATATATTGAAACATAATGACCACTATCCTTTTAACAACTTTAAATTTCGAGTATTCTTGAGCTTCCATTGAAAGTGACTTGATCGATAGTTTAGATGATGTTTGTCTGAGATGATCCAATCTTTTTTGGTGTAGTTACTTGCCATAAATCCCTAACTTTTGCATAGATTTCCTTTTCAGGTTTTCAATCTATCGGGATAATTATTTTTTATGTCTCTAATTATTGCCTGGACCACCCTTTCGGGTTTTCAATCCACCGGGTCACTATTTTTTTTGCCCAAGTCGCCCTTTCGGGTTTTCAATTTAGCGAGCTGTTTTTTGTTTTGTTTTTTTAGGCGAAGTATTTCTTGACTACATCGACATTTGTAGGTCAAGTGAACTCTTAACCATCCATAGTTGTGAGTTTTAAAGCACCACCTGAGAAGGCTTTCTTAACAACATATGGGCCATCATAATTTGGAGTCCATTTTCCCCTGGAGTCGGTGAGAAAAGATTAGATCTTTTTTAGTATGAGGCCGCCTTCTCTGAATACCCAAGGTAGAACCTTTTTGTCAAACACTTTCTTCATCCTTTATTGATATAACTAACCATGGCATAAAACCGTCATTCTCTTTTCTTTGATTAGGTTTAGTTTGTCGTATCTTCTTTGACACCATTCAACTTCTATTATCTTGGCTTCCATCAATACCCTCATTGACTGGATCTCAACCTCTATGGGGAGCACTGCTTCCATGCCATATACTATAGAGAAAGGGGTTACCGTATTGAAGTGCAGACAGATGTGCGATAACCGTGAAGAAAAAACGACAACATTTCGTGCAAATCCTTGTAAGTCACGACCATTTTCTGAATGATTTTCTTAATATTCTCATTGGCTGCTTTAACCTCTCCATTCATCTTTGGTCGGTAGGGGGACGAGTTATGGTGTTCAATCTTGAATTCAGTATATAATTCCTTCATCATTTTGTTTTTCAGGTTCGATCCATTATCAGTAATGATCTAGCTTAGAACACCATAATGGCATATGAGATTGTTCTTGACAAATCGGACCACCATTTGTCTAGTTACATTGGCGGATGATACTGCTTTGACCCACTTGGTGAAATAATCAATGGCGACCAGGATAAAACGATGTCCATTTGAAGCTTTGGGTTCAATCATGTCGATCATGTCAATTCCCCATATGGAAAAAGGCCATGGAGAAGAAAAAACTTTGGGAAAAGTCAGAGACACATGAATTTTTTCGGTGTAAATCTGACATCTGTGGCACTTCCTCATGTACTTGTAGAAATCGGATTCCATTATTAGCTAATAATATCCTGCTCTTAGAATTTTCCTTGACATTGTATGTCCATTGGCATGAGTGCCAAAGGATCCTTCGTGAATCTCTTTCATTAGCATGTTTGCCTTGTGTCCATCCATGCATCTGAGCAAAACCATTTTGAAGTTTCTTTTGTATAGTACATCATTGTTCAGGAAGAAGTTACCAGCCAGTCTTCAGAGGGTCTTCCTATCTTTTCTTGATGCCCCAGGCGGGTATTCTTGTCTTTAAAGGAAAAGCTTGATCTCGTGATACTAAGGCTTGTCGTCGATGACTTCCACAACTGCAAATATGTAAGCGGGCCTGTCAAGGCGCATTATGTCAATCTTGGGTACTTCGTTCCATCGATTCACAATAACCATGGAGGATAGAGTAGCCAGTGCGTCAGCCATGTTATTTTCTTCACGAGGAATGTGATAAAATCAATTTTGTTGAAGAAAGATAAAAACCTTCTTAATTATTCTTTATAAGGGATTAATCCAGTCTGGCATATGTCCCATTCTCCTTTGATCTAGTTTATAACCAAAACAAAGTCTCCATACACGTCCAAATTCTTTATCCTTAAGTCAATGGCTTCTTCGAGACCCATGATGCAAGCTTCATACTCGGCCTTATTGTTTGTAAATTTGAATGCCAATTTGGAAGTGAAAGGAATATGGGTACCCTGAGGTGTAACAATGATTTCCCCAATTTTGTTTCTATAAGCATTGATAGCTCCGTCGAATATTAATCCCATTGGGATCCTGGTTCTGGCCCTTTGTCTAGTAGCAGTTCATTGCAGTCTTTCATCTTTAGGTACATCACATCCTCGTCTAGGAAGTCAAATTTGATTGATTCACTATCGTCAATTGGTTGGTCAGCCAGGAGATCGTCTAGAATACTTTCTTTGACGAATTTCTGAGTGTGGTACTCGATGTCGTATTCTGATAAACACATTTGCCAATGGGAAATCCTTCCAGTTGAATCAAGTTTTTCGAACACATAATTGATTGGATCCATTTCGGAGATTAAACAAGTGGTAAAACTAATCATATACTAGCGAAGACGTTTAGCAACCCAAGCTAAAGCGCAACAAGTTTTCTCGAGCATAGTGTATCGAGTTTCATATTCTGTGAATTTCTTGCTCAAGTAGTAAATGGCGTACTCTTTTCTTCTTGTTTCGTCTTGTTACCCAATACACAACCCATGGAATCTTCTAGGACTATTAAGTAGATGATCAGGGGTCTTCCTTCCACTGGAGGAGAAAAAATTGGTGGATTCAACAGATATTCTTTGATACTTTCAAAAGCTTTTTGGCAGTCTTTTATCCACACACATCCTTGGTCCTTGCGGATGAGCTTGAAGATCGGTACACATGTCGCTGTCATGAGAAATATGAACCTTGAGATGTAATTTAGGCGTCCCAAAAATCCTCTTACTTGCTTTTCTATTCTGGGTGAAGGCATTTCTTGAATGTCTTTGACTTTGTCGGGATAAACTTCAATTCCTTTCTAGCTGACGATGAATCCTAAAAGCTTTCCTGAGCGAACACCAAATGTACATTTGTTGGGATTCAAGCGGAATTTATATTTTCTCTTACGCTCGAATATTTTTGACAATTCTTGTATATGTTCTTCTTCTGTTTCATACTTAGAAATTATATCATCCACATTTACTTCAATTTCTTTGTGTATCATGTCATGAGATAGAGTTGCCATTTCCCTTTGATAAGTCGCGCCTGCATTTTTTAATCTGAATGGCATCACTTTATAGCAAAAGGTTCTACATGGTGTAATGAACAAAGTTTTCTCTATGTCTTCTGGTGCCATTTTGATTTGATTATAGCCTGAAAAATCCATCCATGAAGGAAAAGACTTTGAATTTTGCAGTGCTATCAATCAACATATCGATCTGAGGTAAGGGAAAGTCATCCTTCAGACTTGCTTTGTTTAGATCCCTGTAGTCCACACACATTCTGACTTTTCCATCCTTCTTGGCAATTGGCACTATGTTGGCTAGCCACTGAGCATATTCTGACGTGGCAAGGAAGCCTGTATCGATCTGCTTTTGGACTTCTTCTTTGATCTTGATGGCCATATCTGAATGAGTCATTCTCAATTTTTGTTTGACTGGCGGACATTCTGGCATTAAAGGCAAATGATGTTCCACAATGTTGGCATCTAACTTTGGCATATCTTGGTAGGACCAAGCAAACACATCTGGAAATTCTTTGAGACGTTGTACCAGACTTTTTCTAACAGTTGAACTGAGCAGGGATCCAATCTTAACTTCTTTTGTTTCTTCTTTTGAACCCAAATTAATTTTTTCTAATGGCTCTTTGTGGGGTTAAATGGACTTTTCATTCTGTTTAATTAGTCGGGAGATCTCATCTGGAATTTCTTCGTCCTTTTCTTCTTCGACTTCGAATACCGGGAACTCAAAGTTGGGAGAAGGCATTGGATCATTTATTAAAACGGGGTTCTTAGCAATTAATTTGCATAATATGATTGATGATTCCTTTTTAGAGAAGATAGAAAAAATGAAAAAAGTGGTGTGCAGTGTATTTTTGAAAACGTTTGTTATTTTTGTCTGTTTTAGGATTACCATTTTCTGAAAAATCAAAAAGCAAAAATAACAATAAATGCGGGATTTCAAAATGACATCTTTATTTATGATTTCTCAATTCTTGAAACACAAGCCCTATAAAACAAAACTCATCTACCTTGGGCATGGCATAGAGGAAATATTTACAGGAGACAATGCCCTATAAAACATCCTTTCACCTAGGTAAGGTGAGAGGTCAAAATAAAGGCGAGGCATTTACTTTGATATGTGAACAATATTTGGGACATTTACAGCTATCCAATTGTGATAAACTCCTCCGTGGATTACAAATTCTGGTACTTTCCTTCCGAGATTGTCTTTGGTAACGACACTAACTCCTGGCGGGGTCAGATTACTAGAGTATTCTTCCCATGCAGAGTTATTAGTAGAGAAATTTTATGTTGTCTTTTCACACGTATCTTTTTGATTAGGATGATCTCCCGATCCAGTTGGTTGGATGTCTTCAAACATGACGCGAGAGCTTTCCGCTTGGGTTTCCCAAGGTATCCCAAGTTTCTGAGGGGTTGTCTTCCTCGATGACATTGACTTCAGGTAGTGCAAAGTTGATAAATTCTTGTCCAAAAATTCTCGCGACTTTATTGAGACGATGATTGACACATTAAGGATTTTCTGAGTAAAACCTTCATGCTTCTGAAGGAACATATGAATCTTTTTTAGGGGAATCTGGGAAATATGCCTTCTCGGACTGGCTTTGATATCTTGGATCTTCCATGTAAGGCTCCTAAATAGGTAAGTCACCCATGGGATCATCCGAGCTGTAGTCAAAGTTATCTTTCCTCAGAGTATCAGTTTCTAAGGAATTGGGAGGAGTGCGTCATCCTTCAGTATCGTAATCTCTGTAGATCATCTCGACATTTGATTTTGGAGCATATCTGGAGTTTTATTATGGATAGAAAAATGGCATGTACGCCTCTTCTTGTGATATGTACCCTTCATCGTTGAGGTATGATTTCCATTCTTTTCCTGGTTTGGAAGAATTATCTTTGGAGTCATCTCCCTCGATGGTGTGGACCTCATGGGAAACAGGATAGAGGAAACCTCCGCTGTGGAAGAAATATTGAATAGGGCGAAAGGCTTCGTCCTTCTTTGTAGTCTTGGTACATGTTGGTGTAAAATCGAGACCTTTTCTTGTTCTATTATCGGTAGGAATCACAACTTGTCCCCATCCTTTAGTGGTACGTTTTCTACTATTCGAACAACGTCTTGATATAAGGAAATAAATGTTCTTTTTTCTTGATTGCTTTCTTTACTTATAGAAAGTGCCTGGAATTGAGTTCCAATAACTTCTTCTGGTTCCAAATAGGGGAATGATGATAGATTGCTTATGATTAAAGCTTGTTCTCCACATACTATGACTAACTTGTTGTTCTTTACAAACTTTAGCTTTTGGTGAAGTGTTGAGGTGACTGCTCTTGCTTCATGGATCCAAGGTCGTCCCAATAGACAGTTGTATACTGCTCGGATATCCATCACTTGGAAGGTGACTTGGAACATGTGGGGACCAATGGTTATGTAAAGGCCTACTTTGCCAATAATTATTTTCCTGGATCCGTCAAAAGCTTTGACTATGATCTCGCTGCCTCTCATTGGGGTGCCTTGAAAAGATACTTTCTCAAGAGTTGATTTTGGCATGACATTTAGGGATGAACCAGTGTCTACCAGTATGCTTGCCAGGGAATCGTCTCTGCAGCTGATTGTGATATTAAATGCCATGTTATGATTTTTACCCTCTTCCGAGAGCTCTTCATCACTAAAACCTAATTTGTTATAGGAAGTGATGTTAGAAACGATGTTATCAAATTGATCTACCGTTACGTCTTGTTCCATGAAGGCTTGTCCCAAAACCTCTTGTAAAGCTTCCTTGTAAGCTTCCGAACTCAACACAAGAGATAATACAAATATCCTAGAAGGAGTATGCAATCACTGATCCACAATGTTGTATTCACTCTTTTGGATTAGCTTTAACATTTCATCGTTGTTTTTCACCTGATCTATACCACTTGACTGGCCAATCTGTTTATTAGGAACTTCAATATGAGGTTCTTTTTCTTTTGCGAACTCTTCTATTCCTCTGTTGAAATTCGTTCACTTCAGGTGACACGACTTACATCAGCGATGTTAACAATGGATGGCAGCAGGACTTCCTTTCCATCCTTCATCATGGTAGCATCGTATTTGTAAGGAGTGGTTTTGTCTTATTTATATGGCACCGTGCATGGCAAGTAGATGACCAAAGGATTTTTGTGACCTTTCTGACTATCATAAGCAACCTCTATTGGTTCTAGTTTGGGGATATCGGGAAGTTTTCCACTCTCGAAAGGGATCTCCAAGCGCTTTGGTTCACTGAGCAAGGGAATTATGATGAAGAACTCTCCATCAACTCCGTAATTAATGGATTCTCTTTCATTGAAGACTGTGATGGTCCTTCGGTCTAATAGTCCTTGAATCTAATTTCAAATACAGAGGCAACCATATCGGCTTCTGAAGCATTTTCTGCAAGCTGAATGATCATGGTGATTTGAACCAGAGTAGTTAAGTCCACACAAGCATTTTTGAAATTTGACCAATGATGTTTAAATGTTTTTAACATTATACGCTGCGTACTACCCTAGGAAATCTTGCAAAATATTGATTGACTGATAATCCCTCATTCTGTTTGGTAGGATCTCTCTTCAGTCCACCTGATTCTAGAGAGTTGCTTGTACAAGATAGCATCCTTGGTCATTTTATGAACATATTCCGCAACATTCATAATTGTGAGGAGGTACTCGACTGTATCCACTCTGTATGTAGTGCATTTTCACCAATTATGTGGCCACTAAGCGAATGTCACAAATTTCGTGTCTACTTGGGCGTTCATCAGCCATGTTGACTTGATGAGTTTCTGTGTCCTGGTATATTGGAAACCACGAGTGATTTAATAAGTTTTGAAGAGTTCTTTGTACGAGCATGCAACCTTAATTGTTCTCGAAGATGACTTTACAATTCTGATAGTTGTGCGATGCTAAGAAGCCAAGTCAAACCTGTTTGGCGTGTAATTCTACCAGACTTGTGTTCATCAGGCAAATGTTAAAGATTTGAACTTTGTTTGGACATTAATTAATCATGTTGATCTGATGATCATTCCTTCCATGATAGTCTTGGATCCAACCTAGATCCATTTGATGTTGGAGAGCCTTTTGCTTAAAAGGACATCCTTGATTATCTTTTGAACAAATTGGGCAAGCGTTGTAGTCGCGCAACGATAGATGATAATGTTGACTTTGTCTGGAGTGCATTGCCACCAATTTTACATTCATTAAGCGGATGTTAAAATTTTGAATAATGTCAGGACATCTGTAAAGCAGGTTTACTCCATGGATTCTATGTTCTTAGATCTATCCCAAGTCCATCTGTTCTTGAAGGGTTGCCTGTACAATGCTTCACCATTGGTGTTCTTGGAACAAATGTCGCACTGATGATAGTTATGAGGCGGTACATGGTCATACTTACTTTGTTTGCAATGCATCATAACCAGATTTATTCCTAGTAAGCGCATGTCGTGAACCTGATAACTGTTGTTAGGACCCTTGTTAATTAAGTTGACATAAGCTTTCTCATGCTGAGGTAACAGATTACTTTGAACATTTGAATTAGTGTCCTTGAAAGACAAAGCTCCATTCTTGACAAGTTTGTATACATCGGATTTAAAACCAAAATAATTATCGATGTTATGTCCTGGTGCTCCTTGATGATAAACACAAAATTGGTCAGCCTTGAACCAGTAAGGGGGACTTTCAAGAATGGTAGGAGGAATCCTGGTTTGAATGTGTCTTTTTTCTAACAACACTAGGAATAGCTCCGTATATGGCATTAGGATAGGATCAAAACTTGGTGACCTTATGATATGATTATTGTTATTTTATTGCGGGCGAGCCTGCTAAAGAGGCTGTTGTTGCCTTTGCTGATAGTGTGGCTGTTGATTTTGATTCTGAGAAATTTGTGGTTGATATGTCGGAACTGGCGCTGAGTTAATAACAGGAGATATCGTTGCTACCTGCCGAGGTTGGTATCTTCGTCTTTGTTTACCCTGTGAAATAGTGATGATTTCTTGCTCTTTCTTCTTTTGGAAAACACTTCCATATCTCTTGTTACTGCTAGTTGATTCTATATCTTTGACCAATCAACCCTCTCGGACTGCCTCCTCAAGGCGTACTCTCATGCCCACCATCTCGATGAAGTCACTAGGCGCACTGGCGACCATTCGGTCATAATATAACGAACTCTAAGTTTTTAAGAAGATTTTTGTCATTTTATTTTCCTCGGGAGGAGGACAAATCTGGGCGGCAATTTCACGCCATCTCTGAGCGTACTCCTTGAAGGTTTCTTTATCTTTCTGAGACATAGCTCTGATTTGATCTATGTCATGTGCCATATCTGAATTTTACTTGTACTGCTGAACAAAAGCCTCTCCAAGATCTCTGAAGGTACTGATCTTCGTACGGTTTAACCCCATTTGAGTGCGACACTAGTTAAACTATCTTGAAAGTAGTGGATCAGGAACTGTTGATTTTTCATTTGGGTATACATCTTCCAAGCATACATTACCAAGTGACTTTGAGGGCAAGAGTTTCCTTTGTACTTTTCAAAGTCGGGCACCTTAAATTTGTGCGGTATTTTGACGTTTGGGACTAAGCAGAGGTCAGTGTTAGAACAGGGATAGAGTATCGGGATTTGTTATCGTCCTTAGGGATTATGTGATATTACCTCCGTTCGACAGTTGCTAAGTTTTTAACTTATAGTAACAAGGTTGTTTTGGTTTTTGGTTACGGTAGCTTGCATAAAAAGTAAGAAATTGCGGTAAAAGTTTTGGTTTTACGATTTGAGAAAGATTGTCAAAGTTAGGGTTCGACGATCACTTTGCATGCATATGTTCGATCAAACAAAAATCATAAACTCCATTAGATGATAAACACATTCACAATATCCTCCCAATGTGATGATTTCTAACACACATTGTGGTTTTTCCCATTTTGATCCATTGTTGATTTCTCACACAATCTATCAAAACGAAAACTTTTAGGTTTGACACTTTAGTGAACAAACACATTCAAAACTATCTCTAGCTCAAGAACATAGATGGATGAAAACCTAGGTAAAGAGTTGGAAAACACCTTTCAATAATAAACCAACACAAAGAGTTATCAATAAAACAAGGTTTTCACCATACATTCATCATCAAAGAGTTTACAAATGAATATCAACCCATATACACACAAAGCTTAGGACCATCTACATCTAACCTTGACAAAATGAAAGACTTAGCTACTCATTTTCATGGTAGCTTGAACAAGATGAAAAGGGATAAGATGAAAGTACATCCGCGTCGAAGAATCAAAGAAGGATGTGATTCCACTTCTCTTGATTACACCTTGAGCAAAAGCAAGAAAAACTATTGTTTTTAGGAGTTCTAGAACTAGGTTAAAATGTTACAAGATGATATTGTTGAAGATTCTAAGTTCTGATCCCTATAAAGCACTAAATAAAGTACAAAAGATGTTCTGCTTTCCCCCATTCGCCAGGCGAACAGGGGCCTTCGCCAGGCGAACCAAATAAAACAAGGCACTTCAAAGTGCCTCCAGTAAGCAAACCGCCCTTCTGAGTTATCGCACCTTCGCCAGGAGAACCTTCGTTGGCTTCACTCACCAGGCGAAGTTTATGTTGGTTTGCTACAGGAATATCCAAGGATCCTTTGCCAGGCGAATGGTACCGAAGCTTCGCTAGAACCATTCTCCAGGAGAACTTCATGCCCTTTTGGTATGGCAGTTTAATTTGAATTACTCGCCCTGGCTCGCCAGCACTCGCCAGGCGAACATTCGCTGGCACTCGCTGAGCTTCGCCAAGCGAATGTTCTGATACCCAGCTTCTTCCAGCAGCTCTGTCTCATCTTTTTCAAGGTGCTCCAACACTCAAACTAGTGTCAATCCTGCACACTAACAAGAACATTACAAGCACCATTCAGTTGGACCAAAATAAAATGAAACTAAGCAAATCAATCTACTAATTCACACACTAATAGATAAAAGCAAGTAAAAATACTACTAATAGAGATCAAATATATACTATAATTGGGATCTAACAAGTCTCCCCAACTAACTTATTTGCATGTCCTCAAGAAAAGTATGCCTCTCAAAACAAAAAGGAGGATTTGCTCAAGAACCAACTCAATCCAAGTGAAAATATCCGGCTCAAATACACAACAAGTGCAACAACGCAAAAAGTTACACAATCCCACAATAGACAATGTACAAGAATTTGATTCTAAAAAAATTAAAACAATGCTTCAAGAAACAACTAAATTTCATGACATGTCATTCTAACACTCCACTTCGAAAAAGGATTGAAGTAAAACGCACATGCAAGCACGGGACAAAAATTCACTCAAATGATAAACAATGCAATACTAAACAATTCATACAATATCTAAATGATCACAACAAAATTATGGAAGTTAAAGATCACATAGGACTTAAAGGGTTGTAGCTTGGTCGGGTTAACAACAAAGGGTCATTTATAAGGCCATTGAAACGAAATCGCCGATGCTCAAGAACACTCACTACCAAAGAAAAGTCACATTCCTCACGGGACGTGTATAGGAATGGTTGTGCTCAATACAAACAAGTGCCTTGATCCTCTCTAAAACTTCCACAAAATTATAAAGAACAAGAGAAAACACATGAATTATAAGTATACACAAAATTCATCATCAATCCTTAGCATATGTACAAGTAAAGGGAGGATTCTCACATTTGTGATATAGGACCTAAATGACATATCAATCCACAAAGTTGTAACAAGAAGCAAAGTTAAAAAAATGTACAAAGAATAATAAGTTCTAAAAATTCTAAATTCTAGAACAAGGTAACTAAGTACCTTGTCAACAAATTTGTTAGAACAATAATATCATCGTCATCACTTGAAAGAAATTCTTGCATATCTATAAAAGAAACACTTATTCCAAGCTTAAAACAAAAAGAGGGTATTAACATATTTACAACCACCCTTAAATAAAACTTAAAATAAAAATTACTAGGATAAAAACTAAACAATAAATAAATAGCTCTAAATAATAATAATAATACTGAATAAAAATGGTGTATAACACCAACAATGTCACAAGGTACCTAAAAAGGTACAAGTACAAATACCAAATACAATAATCAAAGTACAAAATAAAGTACATAAATAGAAATACAAAATATAAAAGGAAAACCTCACTTTGTAGAAACAAAGGAAGCAACATAACACAACAAGAAATCAATCCTCTTCCTCTAACATCTCGTCGTCATCCTCACCATCCTCATCACCGCTGTCATCATCCTCACCATCGTTCTCAGCTGCCTCTACACCATCATCAACAAGGTCATTATCGTCTGCATCCTCCTCCCCACCAAAACTGGGCCTGTCCATAGGCCATCCAGCATGCGCAAGAAACTGCTCCCTTGTCATCATCATATGGTTATCGGCGGGTTCATGCATCTGCAGTTGTAAAACCTGCATGAAGTCGTGCAGATCACATATGACCCGCTATTGAGCAGCCATCCAATCCTAGTTATAGTTGAAAATATCCTGTTGGAATGGGTAGAAAGCAGGTGTATCCAGACCAGAGCCAGAAGGACCGCTCTCATGTCTGCCGACATCAGCACTGGTACCAGAGGTCTCACATGCCGGAGGCCTAGCCCTACAGAACTTGTCCATATACCGATCATCAATCGCCACAGGAATGGTAACATGTCGCCTCTAAGGAATATCTACACCACAGTGAGCATAAAGCGACATGATGAGGCATGGGAAAGCCAGCGGGGCATTTTTGTGAGCCGCCAACCCTCCACGTCCACTAAGGACGACTGCACGCATCTCATCAACAATGATGCGGGCGATGTCAATCTGGACATTCAGCAGTATAGAATGAATCAAGTGAGCAATCGGCAATGGCACCAAACTATAGTGGGACCTGCGCACAACATTAGTTAGAACAAACAAAAGTACAAGCTGCGCCAGAGGCTTCATATCGGTATGTAGGTACCGAATAGCCACTCCTGTAGAGTTACGTACCACAGTTCGTCCATCCAGGAACAAATCTCTGGTCATCTTATCCACGTCTCGATGGAGGTTCAGGTCTCGGTGATAATCATCAATCTGGCTACCTGAAAGAGAAAGAGGATTACCCAAGACATTATTAATAGCTCTTCGATCAAATCTGACCACAACGCCACGGACCATCGAGGTCCAGCTGAAAACTTCTCCGTCATCTGGAAGGCCATTCGCGTAGAACTCCCGCACTATTTCCGCATTATATCCATCCAGTGGGGTCATCAAACGATCCCACTTCTTCGTCATAAAGAGTGTGTCGATAGTGCAGTACAATCCTGTTTGGCTCAACTGGAACCTTTTTCTATTAAGACATTCCGTCTTTCGAGGTTCTCGTAGCGGGCATCATGTGTCGCCCCGCGAAACCTTTCCTTGTCAAATCTGATCGGCACATTGCGAGAGCTTGATGCCTTTCTCTTATTTGGGTTACTCATCTTGGGTGTCATTCTGCAAACAAAAACACAAACAAACATAAACAGAACAAACATGTTAAAATAAGTAGTAAAACTTATACAAAACAAATAGCATAAAACAAAAGAGAAACAAAAATTCTTCTGCGTTCGCCTTGGTTCGCCAGGCGAAGGCCAGCGAATGCGCGAAAAACCAGAAAAAACAGAGGCTCTGCAATTGTGCATCAGTTCAACAGAATATGTACAACCCCCCTTTCACCAAACCAGAGACAATTTGAACATGCAAACACGAATTTTACAGAGATAGTGAAAGGGGAATTTCAAACCTAGCACAATTCAGAGGTATTTACAAGGAAATAGTAGATAAGAATGTACATAGTAGAAAATTTACAAGAGAAAACAAAAGATAGAATGTACAAAGTGAAAGGGAAAAACAGAAATCATACCTTGAGATGGAGTTAGTGTAGAAAAACAGAGAGAATGGAAGATAGGTTAGGGAGCACAAGTGAGAAAGCAAGAGCAAGTGAGAAAATTTGAAAGTGTAGGAAGCGGTAGGGTTTTGTGAGCATAAAGTGCATAAACGGGTCATGGGCCCAAGTGGCCCACCCCAAAACCCTCAAAAACTAACTGATGTGGCAACCCAGGATTCTCTGATTCGCCACCTTCGCCAAGCGAAAGCCAGCGAAGCTTCGCTAGGCTCGTCAGGCGAACGTTCGCCTCCATTCGCCAGGCGAATGCTAGCGAACAGGACAGCAGAAACAGGGTCTTCTGCATGTTCCTATCACACAATCATACTTCCAAACATACACAAAATGCAGTAAATGAACAGAAAACAGGTAAATACTTACTATGTTGGGGTGCCTTCCAACAAGCGCTTGTTTAACGTCGGATAAGCTCGACGGTTCGGGATGCTCACAAAGGAGCATCCAAACGGATTGCACAACTCTCGCGATCCACTAGACCGCCAAAATAAATCTTCAAATGTTGGCCGTTCAACGTCCAACTATCCTTTTTCTCCAAGTCCTCAATGACAATAGCTCCATACGTTTTGACTTCTTTGACACGAAATGGCCCGGACCATTTAGACTTCAATTTTTCGGGGAATAACCTCAACCTAGAATTGAACAAAAGCACCAATTGTCCGGGCACAAATTCCTTCTTTCTTAGCTTTTTTTCATGATAATCCTCCACCTTTTTCTTGTACAACTAACTCGAGTGATATGCGGCATTGCAGATTTCTTCCAACTCAAGCAATTGCACTTTTCTTTTCTCACCGGCCAAATTCTTATCAAAGTTCAATAATTTCAAGGCCCACGAGGCTTTGTGCTCCAATTCGACTGGCAAATGACAATTCTTACCAAATACCAATTGAAAAGGAGTTATCCCAATTGGAGCTTTATAAGCGGTACGGTACGCGCACAAAGCTTCATCCAACTTTTGCGACCACTCTTTTTTTTTGAATTTGACACAGTTTTTTCATGAATTCTCTTAATCTCACGATTAGAGACTTCGGCTTGATTGTTAGCTTTTAGGTGATACGGAGTCGCCATTCTATATGATACACCGTAATGTTTCAAAACATTTTCTAACGGTGCATTACAAAAGTGCGACCCTCCGTCACTAATCAACACACGGGGGGTTTCAAAATGGGAAAAGATGTTTTTCTTCAAAAAAATTATTACCGTCTTAGCATCCGCCCGAGGTGAGGCAATCGCCTCAACCCAATTAGAAACATAGTCAACCGCTACAAGAAAATATTCATTACCATATGAGGGTGGGAATGGTCCAACAAAGTCGATACCCCAACAATCGAATACTTCGACCTCTTGGATGTTTTGGAGAGGCATCTCGTATCTCTTAACAATCCCACCACTTCTTTGGCAACTATCACAACTTTGTGCATGCGCATTTGCGTCTTTGAAAATAGTAGGCTAATAAAATCCTGACTGAAGGACTTTAGTGGCCGTCCTTGCCCCATTGTAGTGTCTTCCGTAAGGCGAGTTGTGACAATGTCAAAGAATGATTTACAATTCATTGCTAGTAACACACCTCCTCAAAAGGTTGTCACCATCCAATTTAAACAAGTATGGGTCATCCACACGTGATATTTAGCATCCGAGAGAAATTTCCTCTTTTGGTTCGAAGTTAGGTCGGGAGGCACCAAACCACTAGCCTTATGGTTTGCAAAGTCCGCAAACCACGGCCTAAATTGAACTTTGAAAAGTTTTTCATTGGGAAACTCTTCCCAGATTTCCTTCTCGAAAGCGGTAACCTCCACATTAACTAAGCGAGATAAATGATCCGCCACCAAATTTTCTGATCCTTTCTTGTCTTTGATTTCAACATCAAATTCTTGTAACAAGAGGATCCAACGGATGAGCCTTTGCTTCGAATCCGGTTTGGTGAGCAAATATTTAATCGCCGAGTGGTCAGTATACACTATGACCTTGGAACCAATAAGATAGGACCTAAACTTTTCAAGCGCATACACTATCACAAGTAATTCTTTTTTAGTGGTGGCATAGTTAACTTGAGCCTCATTAAGAACTTTACTTGCATAGTGTATTGCATGAAAAAATTTCTCTTTTCTTTGGCCTAATACCGCTCCGATTGCATAGTCGCTCGCATCACACATGATCTCAAAATTTAAATTCCAATTTGGAGCGACTATAATTGGAGCGGTAACCAATTTTTCTTTCAAAATTTCAAAAGCTTGTAAAAAATCATCGGTTAAAAGAGATACCTGATCCTTAGCTAGCAAGTTACTCAAAGGCCTAGCTACCTTTGATAAGTCTTTGTTAAAGCACCGATAGAAACCGGCGTGCCCTAGAAAGCTTCGGATTCCCTTCAAATTCACCGGAGGAGGCAACTTTTCAATCACTTCAACTTTAGCACGATCAACTTCAAGCCCTCTTGAAGAGACTTTATGGCCAAGCACTATCCCCTCGGTCACCATGAAGTGGCACTTCTCCCAATTAAGAACAAGATTTGTCTTCACGCATCTTTCAAGAACCGTTTCCAAGTTGTCCAAGCATAGATCAAAGGAACCACCAAATACGAAGAAATCGTCTATAAAGACTTCCATTGTTTTCTTGATAAGGTCAGCAAAAATAGCTTGCACACATCGTTGGAAGGTCGCCCGTGCATTGCACAACCCAAAGGGCATTTTTCGGTATGCGAAAATTCCAAAAGGACATATGAAATCCGTCTTTTCATGATCGGCCGGGTCAAACGCAATTTGGTTATACCCGGAATAGCCATCTAAGAAACAATAGTATTGTTGCCCGGAAAGTCTTTCTAGCATTTGATCCATGAATGGGAGTGGAAAGTGATCTTTTCGAGTTGCAGTATTCAACCGCCTATAATCAATGCACATACGCCACCCCGTTGCCACTTTTGTCGGGATCAACTCATTTTTTCATTTCGAATCACAGTAATGCCACCTTTCTTCGGAACCACATGTACGGGACTAACCCATGGGCTATCCGAAATCGGGTAAATCATTCCCGCATCCAACAACTTAACAACCTCCTTTCTAACAACTTCCTTCATAGTAGGATTTAAGCGGCGTTGAGGTTGAGCTACCGGCTTAAAGTCCTCTTCCATTAAGATCTTGTGCATGCAATAGGAAGGACTAATTCCTTTGAGATCGGAAAGAGTCCAACCAATGGCTTCTTTATTCTTTTTCAAAACATCGATCAAACGGGATTCTTCATTCTTTGACAAAAGATTGCTTATGATAACCGGCTTTGCTTCGGTCTCGTCGAGGAATGCATACTTCAAATTAGAAGGTAGCATTTCCAATTCAATCGGCGATTTTTCTTTATTAACCTCCTTCTTCAATACTTCCTCCTCAACTTCCCACTGATGTAACTCTTTTAGACTATCAAGTTCCCTTAGGCATTCATCAAGAGCTTGCTCTTCTTCAATTGTGAAAACTTCAAAGGATTCATCAAGAGCTAACTCTATAGGAGATATCTCATGAATATGTTTAGAAACTTCAAAAGTTGCCTCTTCAATCACATCAATTCGAAAGCTATCACGACGATCCTTTGAATGCTTCATGGCTTCGAATATATCAAAAGTAACTTCTTCATTTTGGACCCTTACTTTCATCAAACCGTCGTCAACGTCAATCATCATGCGTGAGGTTTTCATGAACGGTCGGCCAAGAATAAGCGGCGCATCATCATCCTCTTCCATATCAAACACAACGAAATCAACCGGGAAGAAGAACTTGTCAACTTTGACCAATACGTCTTGGGCTAACCCATGAGGATGTGTAGTCGACTTATCGGCCAATTGCAAAGTCATCCGGATGGCCATCATTTCAATGTTACCAAGCCTCTTCACAATAGACAATGGTATTAGATTAATGCTTAACCCCAAATCAATTAGCCCTTTTACGACATAAACATCACCAATTGTAACCGGCAAAGTAACTCGTCCCGGGTCAACCTCTTTTCTCGGAAGCTTCCGTTGAATGATTGCACTACAACTAGCATCTAGGACAATTGTCTCCGGTTCCGTGTACCTCCGCTTTTTAGTAAGTATGTATTTCATGAATTTCGCATACTTAGGCATTTGCTCCAATGCTTCGGCAAACGGAATGTTCACTTGAAGTTGTTTGAATATATCCATGAACCGGGCGTAATGTCGTTTATTCTCCCTCTTAGATGGAGCATGCGGATACGAAAGGTTTTGGATTGGAGTAGCATTCACTACCTCCTTTCCTTTTGAAACTCTAGAATTTCTCTCTCTTTTCTTTTTTACTCCCTCCACCTTCACCTCATCACTCTTTTTTTTTTCAACTTCCACACTTTCTTTATTTTCTACTTCACCATTATTTTCATCCTTTTCAACTTCAACCATTTTTTCATTCTTTTCAACTTCTTCCTCACTTAACTCCCCAACTTCACCATCAATTCTATCATCTATTTTTTCTCCTCATCTTTTTTCTCATCCTCTCTTTTTTCACTCTCATCTCTTTTTTCACTCTTACTAATCAACTCCCTTCCACTTCTCTTTGTTATCGCTTTACAATGCTCTTTTGGATTCGTTTGCGTGTTCGCCGAAAAAGATGGTCCGGGTTGTTGTTCCGCTAGTTGTTTAGGAAGTTGACTGACTTGAGTTTTGAGATTTTTGATTGCCGCATCGTTGCTCTTTTGATTAGCCATCGACAGTTGCATAAATTGTGTCAATGTCTCTTCTAACTCTGAAGTCACGACCGACGGTTGTTGAGGTTGGTAAGGATTTTGACAGCTAGAAGTACCACCCCCATAATCTTGGTTATGGTGATAGTTAGCCCTTGGTTGGAACCCTTGATTCGCTTGAAAGTGTTGTTGTTGTTGATTTTGAGGATGTTCTTGATACGGTTGTTGTTGTTATTGCCTCAATTGGTAGTCTCGTTGGTTCTCCATATAATTCACCTCTTCGAACCCGGGAGGTGGACAAAACCCGGTATCATGATCACCCTTGCAAAGCTCGCAACAAAATATTTATTTAGATTTTGAAGGCTCTTTCAACTCTTTTATTTGTTGAGTTAAGAGTTCAACTTGTTGTGAAATGAGTTTATTTTGGGCAAGAATAGCATCGTTTGTCCCAAGTTCAAGCACTCCCGGTTTCTTCAAAGTGTTGCCTCTACTTTGACTTTGGAGGTCATTTAGAGCCATACGGTTAATGATATTTGTAGCTTCGGTGGCGCTTTTAGACAATAAAGAACCACCCGAGGTAGCATCCAATAAAGTCTTGCAATTAGGTTGAAGCCCGTTTTTGAAAATGTGGATTTGCGTCAATTCGTCAAAACCATGGCCTTTGCACTTTCAAAGCATGGATTTAAATCTTTCCATGCCTCATTAAATGATTCGTTGGCTCCTTGCGAAAACACGGAGATAGTCGTTTTGGATTCCATGAACCAGTTGTGGGAGAAAAACCTTTCAATGAACTTCTCTTCCAACACGTTCCAATCCGTCATGACTGCAGGTGTTTGATCCAAGTACCAATCTTTGGCTTTGCCGAGCAAAGCGTGAGGAAAAAGTCTTTTGAACAACGGTAGATCTTGAGCTTGATCAACTCCGGCCGCCAATGCTATCTCGTAAAATTTGGTGAGAAAAGCAAAGGGGTCTTCATGGTCCATTCCGGTGAATGGACTTCTGTATAGCAAGTTAAGAGTTCCCGTCTTCATCTTGGCTTGCCTTCTCGTGTGGTTGGAAAACTGAGAAGTATTCCTCGGACTGTTGACACATGGTGTGGAAACGGGAGGTGGTGGTGGTGGATCCATGATAGGTGTGAAAGGTGGTGGTGGTGTTGTATAAGAACCTTCTCCTTGTTCTTGTCGTTGTCTAGCTTGTTGCCTCCTTCGTCTCGTTCTGCTATTCAGTCTCCTTGCGGTTCTTTCGATCTCGGGATCAAAAAGAAGTTGGTTCTCAGGAACCTGCCCTCGCATAAAACGAAAGCTGCACACTAAACCAAGCAAATTAACAAAATTCAGAAGTTAAAAATTCAGCAACTATTGCGATGCTCGCAATATCAATTCACAGTCCCCGGCAACGGCGCCATTTTGTTAGAACAGGGATAGAGTATCAGGATTTGTTATCGTCCTCAGGGATTATGTGATATTACCATCATTCGACAGTTGCTATGTTTTTAACTTATAGTAACAAGGGGGTTTTGGTTTTTGGTTACGATAGCTTGCATAAAAAGTAAGAAATTGCGATAAAAGTTTTGGTTTTACGATTTGAGAAAGATTGTCAAAGTTAGGGTTCTAAGATCACTTTGCATGCATATGTTCGATCAAACAAAACTCATAAACTCCATTAGATGATAAACACATTCACAATATCCTCCCAATGTGATGATTTCTAACACACATTGTGGCTTTTCCCATTTTGATCCATTATTGATTTCTCACACAATCTATCAAAATGACAACTTTTAGGTTTGAAATTTTAGTGAACAAACACATTCAAAACTATCTCTAGCTCAAGAACATAGATGGATGAAAACCTAGGTAAAGAGTTATAAAATACCTTTCAATAATAAACCAACACAAAGAGTTATCAACAAAACAATGTTTTCACCATACATTCATCATCAAAGAGTTTACAAATGAAGATCAACCCATATACACATAAAGCTTAGGACCATCCACATCTAACCTTGACAAAATGAAAGACTTAGCTACTCATTTTCATGGTAGCTTGAACAAGATGAAAAGGGAGAAGATGAAAGTACATCCGCGTCGAAGAATCGAAGAAGGATGTGATTCCACTTTTCTTGATTACACCTTGAGCCAAAGCAAGAAAAACTATTGTTTTTAGGAGTTCTAGAACTAGGTTAAATGTTATAAGATGATATTGTTGAAGATTCTAAGTTTCGATCCCTATAAAGCACTAAATAAAGTACAAAAGTTGTTCTGTTTTCCCCCATTCTCCAGGCGATTAGGGGCCTTCGCCAGGCGAACCAAATGAAACAAGGCACTTCAAAGTGCCTCCAACAAGCAAACCTCCCTTCTGAGTTATCGCACCATCGCCAGGCGAAGGAATCATTCGCCAGACGAACCTTCGCTAGCTTCACTCGCCAGGCGAAGTTTATGTTGGTTTGCTACTAGAATATCCAAGGATCCTTCGCCAGGCGAATGGTAGCGAAGCTTCGCTGGAACCATTCGCCAGACAAACTTCATGCCCTTTTGGTCTGGGAGTTTAATTTGAATTACTCGCCCTGGATCGCTAGCACTCGCCATGTGAACATTCGCTGGCACTCGCTGAGCTTCGCCAGGCGAATGTTCTGATATCCAGCTTCTTTCAGCAGCTCTGTCTCATCTTTTCCAAGGTGCTCCAACACTCCAACTAGTGTAAATCCTGCACACTAACAGCAACATTACAAGCACCATTCACTTGGACCAAAACAAAATGAAACTAAGCAAATCAATCTACTAATTCACACACTAATAGATAAAAGCAAGTAAAAATACTACTAATAGAGATCAAATATATACTATAATTGGGATTTAACAGTCAACAACATGTTTTCCAAACATGTCTTATTTGTGAGTGGCATGAAGTTCTTTCTGTATTTCTGAGAACTGTTCTTGGAATCCAGTCATTCTTTCATATACCTCTACATCCCTGCTTGGAGTAGCATGAAAGATTTGTTCTTCTAGAATGGTATGCGTCATAGTCTATGGTATAGTCATTATTGCTGTGGCTCTTGGCACTTCTGTGATCTGAAGTTTGTAACCTTCAGGTATGGGAATCTTTGTCGGAGCTCTCGCATCTTTGTTTACTTGAAGTTTGTAACCTTCAGATCTGGAGATTCTGGTTGTAGCTTCTGAGCCTTCAGTTAACGGAGGTATATATCCTTCAGGCGCAAAATTTAAAGGCACGCCTTAGGGAAAACCTTTAGGCATGTTATACTAAGGAAGGCTGACGATCACCTCAAATATTGGTGCAGATACAACTTTTAAGATTACATTCCTCTGAGCTGGTTGAACCTGAGCTGCCACCATTGATTTAATCATGACGTTGAGTCTCTCCATACCCTCCTTTAGAGTAATGACCTACTCTCTTAGCTCTCTATTTTCATCCTCAAAATCGTCCATTTTCTCTTACGATTGGCCCGAGTATTGTACGAATGAGACAGTTTAACTCTAAAGTGCGATGAAAGTGTACGTTTGTTATGAAAAATGTGTGAAATGCTAGAATGATGCATGATGTGCATAGAAAATGCAAATTCTTTTTTTTTTAATAACTTTTAATAATTATGTTACAAATATCATACAACAATGAAAACTTATTGAATTCAAAGGATTAAAATATCTTACAGAGAAACATATATTATTTTACAAAGTGCATGAAGGAAAACTAGGCTTATGAATCCTAAGGAATCCTTGACGAAGGTCCAAATGCTGGTTGCTGATTCTCTTTTTGTCTCTTCGACCGGACTTCTTTAACTGTTGGCAGGTCGATGATCTTTTTCCAGGTGAAAGGAGAGAGTAAACTTTTTCATTCCTCTTGACTTTCTACAACATGTTTTTCTAGTATCTCAATCAGAGCATTTTTTTCCTTCAGTAGCTCTTGAATATTTGTCCACTCCAAGATGACAATTTGATACTTGTTCCTCAAAGAGTTCTTTTCACATTGAGTTTTATTAAAAGCGACCTGAAGTTTCTCTGTGTCGTTCATGAAGTAAAGGATATATTCCTTTAGGGGAAATACGTCTTAACGAGAGTATGACATCTTTAACTTGATGACCCTAGCTTGTACCTATTGGCGATAAGGCTTCGCAGAGATGCAGTTTGGTTTTCCTAGAGATTCTCTTCCTTTCCTATGAATATGATGCCAAGCATGCAAAATTTCTTATTTAAGTGTTCTGTCATTTTTTCCCTCCTTAAAGAAACGACCTTCTAGATGAATGTTATATGGTATGTCCTTCATCGGGTAACCAAGCTGATGACAGGCTAAAACTGGGTGGTAATTGATTCCTCTTTTAGTACCAATGAGGGGTACATTGGGGAAACTTCCATAGCTGTCAATGATATTTGTTCTGTCATAGACCCGATTATACCAGTCTATGTTAGAATGAGTGAGGGAATAATCTTTTGTGACCATCGCATACCACTTTTGAGATCCCAAAAAGCAGCAGATTTAGGTAAGTGAAAATTAAACCATTTGTAAATTAATGGTACACAATATGTAATCATCCCTCTGTTGTACAAATTCCTTATATGTACTGAGTGGTAAGTGTCTGCAAGCAAAGTTGGGACTGGATTCCCGATTAAGAATATCTTGATAGCATTGATGTCGACGAAGTTGTCAATGTTGGGAAAAAGGAATAACCCATAAATGCGTAAAACAAAGATATCCTCGAAAGCAACCACATTCCCTATGCTGGAAAAGTATAGGGATTTCTCCATCAAGAATTTAGCTGGTAGACCTTGAATTACTCCCTTGGTTGTCATGTGATCTTTGATATCTGACATTTCCAAAGAGGTAGCTCTTGCAATGGTTTGATCTTTGGGAATTTCTTCCAAGCCGGAGAAAGGATCTTGATCAGTGATAGGTAAATCAATCAGCTGAGAGTATTCTTCCAATGTTTGTGTGAGCTGATAATCTGGAAATGTGAAACAGTGGTATATCGGATCATAGAACTGAACCAATATAGATAGGATTCCTTCCACCATGTTGATTTTTAAAAGGGACAAAATCCCTCTATACTTAGTTCTGAAAGCTTCAGGATTAGTAATCAACCTTCCCAATCTTCTCAAGTATTCAAGTTTTGGACTTCTGAAGATGTACTTCTGAGTTTTTCTTCTACCAGAATCCATAGCATAATTTCTCTCTGATATTTGCAACAACCATATTTTTTTTGGAATTTTTTTTATGAATGCATGAATGCCGTAAACACATGTATATGAAAACATGGGTTCAAGGGTTAATCGTCACGAGCATGGAGCCATGGATCTACCCATCCCCAAGGTATGTACAAGGCGTGCAATTTTGTACCTGTAGAACGGGTTCTAACAAAGGTTCCCAGAAACATTGACCCCTCTTTAGGATATTATCAACAAACCGATTGACACATGAGAGCTGTAATATCCCTAAGATGGATCTCATTTGAGTGTAGTATCGCATATCAACTATTCCAGATAGCCATTGCACTACGTCTTAAAATGGACGACTGGTTAAATGTTTACTAATCCTTAGTTTCACGAGTTCCCAGTGGAAAAAGTAATGCGTTCACAACTTGCTCGCTCAACATCAGTAATTCCAAAAGGGTACCTCTACTGATTTGGTGGACTTTCAAGTTAGCTTGGTCGGGACTCACTCCCTATAAGCTTTCTTGATTTTGCCACCCCCTATCTTAAAATATGCTCTCAAGCCCACTGAGGACTTTTTGACTCACCACATGTGTGTTAATCACATTCCCAGATAAAAGCAATTTAAACAGGTATGGCAAATAAGCAGATAATATGATGGAAAACATCAGATGATATCAAATGATAAAGCAAATAAGTGTCGCAACTGCGAAAAACAATTGGCAGAAAAAATAGAAGAGCCACCACCGAAATTTATTTATACCAACGAAGGGAAAGGAAATCATCAAAGAAAACCTGAAGGAAGGGAGAAGACAAGGTCATTGCAACCAAATCTTGGGTTCTGAAGTCGGTTATGCGAGAGAAATATATTAACACCCCCTCGCATCCATTGTACTCAACGGGATCCAGGATTGTTGTCTAATCAAAGGGTGGGTTATCTAAATCCTACAGCTAAATAGAAACGAGAACGAAAAGAAGAAGGAGTCTCGATAGGATATCGTCGCCCTATTCCTAACGCCTAAACGAAAATAATCTTACAAGGTGTGAAGTGTTATGATTCAGTTTTTGGCATTTGTGAGCGGGATGTTGCAATCCTTTTTGTGTGACGGTTTTCACGGAATTGTTTTGTGTAACGTTTCCTTCTACATGCAGATCATGCCTTTGGTTGCATCTTGGTTGCCTTTTTGCGTTTTGCTTTCCATTCTGTAGTTTTGATGTTATTTTGGTGATATTTGAAATAGGTTTCACTATACCCATTTCAGCTGCCATAATTGGAGCAAGAAAATTGATGGGTTTGTCTAAAAGTCAGAACTTTGAAGATGTTTATATCAGGACTAAGAAGATAAGAAAGAAGTGTAATTTAGATTAGTTTTAGATCTCCTTTTTTTTTTGGTGTAAAAATTTGGGATTTGTGAGCTTAAAAAAATAAAAAATAACATGAGCTTGTAAAAATAATATGTAGGCGTTAAAATATGGTTTAATTGGATTAGAAAAGGATACCAAAAATGGTTATCTGGAATTGCATAATGAGATGAAATTGAAATGGATTTGAAAATGTAGGTAAAATGGTTTGAAATATAAAAAAAATGTGGATTAAGAAATTAATTTATGAATGGAATGGATAGATATGGACTTTAGTGGATTATGAACTCAACCTAAATGAACCCAAAACCTATTTCAAACTTTTCACCAACATTCGATTAAATGCACACAGTTACCACTGAACAACTTGAAACAGAAGCAACAACCATCTGAATGAGTCAACCTCTGAATCTCCGATCAAGAGAATCCTGAATCACTTTGAATCTGTCTAAATAAATCTCTAGGAAAATAAATACACAGAGGGGCATAATTTGAATTGATAGATCATGATAAACCTGATCTTCTAGACTAAACCTCACATGAATCACTGCTTGATAACTTAATGAATTCCAATATAGAACAAATTAACCTTGAATAAACATTAAATGAGAAATAGCCACTGATGCAGGTAACTTGAAATAGAAGCAAGCTCTTGATGGTTTGACTAAGATTAGGTTAAATTTCTGTATGATCTTAATCATAACTGAATAACCACACCTAACTTGAAACTATACCGTCGTCCCTGATAACTATGATCCTTAACCTTACACCAATTGAACATAATCTTGCCAACAAACATGAATCAAAGGAAAGATGAAACCCTTGGCTCTTGATGCCTTTGTGAAAACTTGATATTTGATGATCTTTGATATGAAATTATAAAAATAAGAATTCAACCATCTACCAAACCTGAATGAAAGTATCTCAAGGCAAGTAGGAAGCTCTGACTCAGAGAAACTTCTGATCCCATGTCTTAGAATTCCAATGCGATGTATAATTATGAGGTATGACCTAATGATACTTTAAATGAACGCGAAGCAAAAGCCAGTTAAGGTTAGAAAAAGAGAGGGCAAGTTTTGGGGTGCTACAATAGGAAAATGAAATAGTAAAATGTATTCAATGTGAGGCTTAACCCTCAGATAAGATAATCGTCCCCAGTGAAGTCTCTATTTTTCTGTAGCTCTGATTTTTGTGACGCGACCATTAGCGTATTTAGTGCTACTTTCGAATTTATAATATTTATCCTATGATTCTAAAAAGGAAGGGGAAGAAATCTAAACTAACCCTACTCGCAAGTGTTTTTCCTACAAATACTAAAAGATCTAGAATCGGGGATTGGTTATACTAAGGGAAGCTATTAACACCCTGAGTATCTATAGTAATCTATAGGAACCTTTATTGTATATTTCTATTTTGAATTACTTGCTTGCTTAGGTTTGTCTGCTGTTTAATTGGGAAAGTTTCTTCTTTGTGCAAACTGAGGGAATGTTTTTGTTTGGTGTTTCTATGATTTTCTATTGCTTTTGGAAGGTATCAGGATCTAAGGTTTTTTATTATTAATGTGCTCGCTAAGATCTTGCAATCTTATGCCTACGTATTCTCAAAAAGGAAAATTGAGAAATCAGAGTGTTCGTTGTTCCTCCTAATCTATGGGAGGAAAAATGTGTTTTGTGTCTTGTTTTAAGCCCAAGATGATGAAGCTAAAAAGAGAGTTGGGAAGATTTGACAACTTGTCATCTTTAAGGGAGATATCTCACTTATTCACTACAATCATATGAGAATGATGTCATAAGGGAAGAAATTTTTGAACTTATTGTGTTAAGCAATGCCAATTTTTCCTTTTTACATACTAAGAGAGGGACCTTAATTTGGATTTTGAATCAACATGTGTGTGACTTACATCAGTTAGATGAAATAAAAGTTTTTGAACCATGATAAGATAGGGAATCCAGCTTGGATTTTGAATTAACAAGTGTACCACTTACATCACTTATATGGAAAAAGGGTTTTTAATGTTTGATTTGAATTGTAGTGATTATAAAAGATGTCTTCCTATAGAAATGACTCAAAGTCTCATCTATGAGGAGATTGATTTATGTATCTTAATTGAATCCCAAGATATGAAGCTAAAATATTGAAAACTAACTCAAATGGGGAGTTTTATTTGTCTTGTACAAAACCTAAGATTGAGGCTGATTGACTGGGGAAATTATTTGTTATAAAAAATCTTGAGAGGAGGCTAATGACTGTTAAGGAAATTTGAAGAGACTGACTCAATATTGAGGATTTGATTGACTCTTTTGGGGATTTTAGTTGTATCCTACACAAAGCCTAGGATGGTGAAGCTAAAAATTTTATTTGTATCATGTACAAAGCCCAAGATGGATGAGGCTAAAAGATTTTATTTGTATCTTGCACAAAGCCTAGGATGGTGAGGCTAAAAGATTTTGTTTGTATCTTGTACAAAGCCTATGATGGTGAGGCTACAAGATTTTGTTTGTATCCTGTACAAAGCCTGGGATAATGAGGCTAAAAGAATTTACTTGCATAGATGACTAAGACTTGACTTATGCTTTTCAGATGCATGAGGGTCCTTGTATGAAGCTTAAGAGGAGGCTATCTTGCTGGGGAGATTCTTTGTATGATGCCCAAGAAGAGGCAATAATGATTGCATAAGGCCCAAGAGGAGGCCAGGGAACTAGTTGTTTGAACTAAGTTGTGATTGAAGGGATCCTATTGTTTGAACTATGTATAAACTAAGGATGATGTAAATTTCAAGAGAAACTTAACAAAGTATGAACAAGCATGATTGAAGATTCACAAGTATAGACATTGATATGACATGCTTGAGTTCATGGAAGGTTTTTGAATTTGTAAGGGTTTGATGTGTTTAATGATATATTTGTGTGTTTATTCACAAAGGTGTTGGGTCTTACACACTAAGCAGAGGCCCAAGATTTATTGAAAAGAAAATAAAAGGTGTCGGGTCTTACACTCTATTAGAGCCCAAGATTTATTCTATGTACAAAGGTGTTGGGTCTTACACTCTAAGCAAAGGCCCAAGATTGATTGAAAATGATTGATTTTAAAGAGGTTAAAAGTGATGGGTCTTACACTCTAATAGAGGCTCAATGATTTTGATGATTTGAAAATTAACGGGGTTGGGACTTAGACTCTAAGCAAAGGCCCAAAGATTTTGATGATTTGAATGCCACTAGGATTGTGTTTGATGAAAGTTGAAGATTGAGATTTGAAAGATTGAAAGATTTGAGAAATTGAAGAAAATTTTGAGGGGAGAGGAGGGACATACACTCTAAAAGAGGCCCAGAGAGATTTTGAAAAGTTTAATCATGATGAAAGCTCTAATTTTAATCAAAGGTGTTTCAAAAGAAAGATGATTTAAAACATGGTATAAATGGTGTGTGAGCCCAGATAAACATGTTGTAATCTTAAAACAAGTGTTTAAACAAGTATATTTATCCATATGAAACTCAAAAATGAATTAGGTTAAAAACTATTAGAAAGAAAATTCATTTTTTAAAGATTTTATTCATAAAAAAACACTTATATTCAACTTAATGAAAAGTGATTAAATAAAAGCTTTTTTTTGGAATTTTTTGGTGAATTAAAATAATAGACTGTATGAGTGACATGTGTGCAAAAAATCATTTAAAGATAATTCATTTTAAATATTAAAATAATTACTTGAAAATAATTAAGAAAATACGAAAAAAAATATTAAAAAATGAGAAAAATGGCAAAAATGACAAAGGTGGGGTTTGAACCCATGCCCACCTGTCGCAACTGCAAAAAACACCTGGCGGAAAACAGGAGAGTCGCCACCTTTTCTTCAGCCTAAAGTGAAAACTCCAGTGCTCGTCTGGTGGTCGGTTGTCTTTAATCTCGGTTCCTGTCTGGTGGAAAGCGTTTTAAAGTCCAGTTCTTGTCTGGAAAACCACAATTAACTCATGTTTGACGTAAGAACAGAAACCAGCTCTCGTCTGGTAGTCAGTCCTCGTCTAAATCAATTTTGCAGAAACCAATTCTTGTCTAGTAGTCGGCCCTCGTCCGACATGTTTTGGCATAGCCCAGTTCACACCCGGTAGTCAGTTCTCGCCTAAATTGTTTTGAAGAAACCTGTTCTCGGTTGTCAGTCATCGCCTGACCTATCTAATTTAGATCCAGGAAGTTTTCCTCTGCAGAGTTTGATTTGATCCCCAGCAAAAGTCCAATCGTACTTGGTACACCCGGTCTACCCAACGGAGTTAGCTTTCGTTCCTCCAACATTTATTTTGCTGGAGCGGTTCCTTTGCATCTGCATTTTGCATAGCATCTACTCAAATGCGTAGCATTTCCATTTTGTATGGAGTATTACGCCATATTCAAACATGTGCCTTTGAAACATAAGCCAGGTTGTTACCTCTTGTTTCCGTCTCCCCAACAAAATGTTTGCAGTTTCTTTTTGCGGTTGGCAAATTTCCGGGTTCGTTGGTATTCAACCGTCTTTTACCTTGATTGTATGAAATTCATTCGCTTTTCACCCAGTCAGGTCCAAGTCATTTGAATAGGGGCAGCTGTTGTACCCCAAAATTTGCCCAACCTTTTTCTTAACTTGGTTTATGTTTTATTTCTTTGTTCTAGCATATTGCATTGCATAGCATTGTTCATTTAACAGGGGATCAGGAGAGGTGTGCCCAGCAAAGGAAGGTTACCAAGAGTTTTGAGCCTAAGCAAGAGGTTTTACTCAAGCATGAGTGGTTACAAAGTCACCAGGAAGTGGTCAGAGTCTTGTGAAAGGATTGGTGGATGTATGTGGGTCAGCTCCTAACTTGGAGGCCAGTTGAAGATCATCAGAGGGTTTTGAATTAGTGATTATGGATAGGGGATGTTGAGAGAGATCATTGAGTGCTTTGAGAGCCATGTTGGAGCTTATTCAAGTTGTTGTGTGAGGTGGAAGAAGCCACGGTCAAAAATGTTGCATCTAGGGTTTTCATCTGGTTAATCCTCAATCAACTGTGAAATTGAAGGAGATTAAAACTCAATTCCAAGTCTTTATGGTCATGGGATGTTGTGTTGAGATGTCTAGTATATCATTTTAAGATCAATTCATCAAGAATCAAGAGTGTGAGAAGTTACTAAATTAGGGTTCTCAGTGTAAAATACCCTATTTAGTGCCCAACTTCAAGACCACTTATCTCAAGATAGAAGTCTCATCTCATCTTGACCCCAACATGAAACCTGTAAAGCATGTTTCTAGCTTTCTTTTGAGTACTATAAGTCATTCATCTGATTTCTAGAACTCAAGTTATGATGCTGACAAGTTACAGGTCCTCAGATGAATGTGATTTTGGTCAACAAAAGTCAACCAACTTCCAAGCCACTTTTAACCTAGAAGGATGTTTCTCCTAACTTTAACCAAAACATGAAAGTTGTTCCTCATGATCTTAGCTTTCCAAAAAGTACTAGAAGTCTTTCATCTGATTTGTGGAACTCAAGTTATGAGGCTTGCAAGTCATGGGTACTTTGGGAAAGTAAGATTATAGGTCATTTCATTATAGGTCCATTTCACCACTTTGCTTACTTCAAATGAAAATATTTACAACATGAAACTTGCTCAAAATAGGGTCATTTGCTCAACCAAACATCAAGGAGTCATGGATTTGGCTTGGATTGGTGAATTGAGGTGTAACTTTTTCATGAAAAAGCTTAAAAAGGAGAAAATCAAATTAATTGATTTTGGATCATTTTGTACCAATCTTATGCATATTCTGAGTGCAAAACACATTCTAAGCACAATGGAATTTTTAGAATTTGAATTTGATGAGTTTTGGTATTCCATTTCCAAGTTTACTTCAAGCTTAAGTTACACTTTCAATCCACACCATTGAGATCAAACCAGGGATCAATCTCAGCCATTGAGATACCCTACACCACGTGCAAGCTACCTGAGCTGATTTTCAAGCCATAGAAGTGCTATTTTCGTGTGAATTTGAAGGCTCCATGGGCAAAAAATTGATTTTCATTTTGGACTTAAACCACTACAGTTGGGCTTTCTTTTCCTCAAAATCCATTGTATATAAGTTTAGGAAGCTTCACAAACCCCCAGAGGACATTTTGGTGAAGAATTGGTAGAGAAAGCATTTGGAAAAAGTGAAGAAAAAGTGAAACACGAATTCTCATATTCACACTATTTCAAGCAAAATTGAGCATGGCAAAAGCTGCCTGGGGGTTCGTGGAGTGATTATGGATAATTTTCTCTAAGCTTCATCAAAGGATCACGCTCAGTGGAAGCTCTCCACTAGGTATTCTTCAAATCAATTTATCTCTCTGTATGTGATGCCATTGAACGCCATTTTTGCATAAATGTGAACCTCTTGTTGCGTAGTTCATTTATAAATATGTCTTGTTCTCGTTTGTGACAATTGTTATTGAATGCTTGAAACTTGTTTGGCCCGATTTGGTTGATTCATGACATTTTAAGCCTAAGTGATGTTGGATTTGAGATCTGCGTGAGGAGTAGATGAGGTTTGACTATTAATTTGTTGGATTTGGTTCAGTGTAACTCCACCTGAGTTTTTGACTCACCGGAGATGGTGACCGGAGCCGCCGTGCTCCATCACCTGTTTCTTTCCCTCCTTTACCAGGTTTAAATGAAGAAGATTATGACGTGTTGGTATGTAGGCCCTTAGATCTGCTTACTTTTTGAATCCATGGCCATGATTTAGACGTACCGTGTTCCACGTTTGACCATACACACTGAATCAGGATGAAACTCATTGTTTCATTTAATTTGCCTTGCCTGGCCACGTGTTGCACTATAATCCCTCTGATTTGATTACTTTCTGATCCAACGTGCCATATTGTGTTCCACAATGTGCTCACAGTTGACTCCTCACACACAATCACCAAGCACTCACGTTTTTGCTTTTTGGCTGTTTGGACTTGGGCCTCTGTTTGCTATCTGCACCCCCTTGTGAGCCCAGCTTGGTTTTAAACGTGAATTTGTTGCTATTGACACCATGCTTTTATTCTTTTTCTTTTATTTTCTTTTTATTTTTTTATTTTTTATCTGTTTTGAAATAATTCTAATTAAAATGCTTCCAAGCCTGATAAAATTCCACAAAAATATATTTTAGACATTTTAGGATGTATTTTATTTTTAGGAAATTTTTATTTTATTTTTTGGTTTATTTTTCAATTAAAAATGGAATTAATCATTGAAAGTATTTTATTGGACCTATTTCTTGACATGGTTTGTTCTTGATTTTGTTTCTCGTTTTTCTTTTTGATCCAATGACTGAAAATTGATCCTCATATCCATGATGCGTTGATCAATTTTTGAGGATCATTTTACCCCTGTTGGTTGACTTTTGAGTTGACTTTTGATGCATTTTATTTGACCCTTGACAATCCTCATTCACAATGGGACACCCTTATGAATCAATTTCTTTGGTGGTGTTGTGAATTGATTTTGATTATGGTTTCTTGGCCTCTGTTTGCCAACATGTTTTGGTACCTTGTGCATTTTATTTGATCATTTTTGAACCATTTTCCTAATTTTGAGGCAACGTGCAAGTCAAGTTACCTCCAAGGGAAGTTCATACAAGTGCATGACCTAGTTTGAGTTAGAAATGACCTTTGTGGATCCACTAAGCTCTCAACTCCTCTTGTTTCATATAATAGACATGTTGGGCTTGCTGTATGCTCATTTTTAGGTCAAAATTATGTTCATTGCTTGTTCATTTGTGTGTTTCCTTTGTTGCTTCCATTTAGGGTTTCCATATGTGACATGTTTGCATTGTTTGTGTGATATCTCCTTTTGTGTGATTTCTTTTGTGCATTTCTTCTCCTCCTTTCTTCTTTGCATTTCTCATATGCATGCTTGGTTGAGATGAGCTTGTGGAGGCTGTAACCCGGTGAACTGACTTTAAACAATGTTGCGGATAGCAAGAGTCGCCACCGACTTTTATTTTATCCATAAGGAAAGGTTATAAAAGAACAGGAAAGACCTTAGAGAATATTTTGGGTCCGGGGGGTAGGTTATGAAAAGGGAAGGTATTAGCATCCTTTTCATCCATGGTTATCCATGGGCTCTTAGGTACTTAAGCTCACTTTTGAATTGTTTTGAAATTGTAGTGTGTGAATAGAAAATTTTCAGAATAGTTAATAAATAATCCATGTAAGGATGTGTTAAGAACTTGTTTGAAAACTTGTTGAAAATTTGTTTAAGTGCGAAACAATTTTGAAGTGAGCAAGCACCTAGGAGTAACCTACCCTAATGTTTAAAGGTCTTTCTTATTCTTCATTCTTTCCTTTAGTAAGACTATCCCTACTATAATGGAGTAGGTAGTCCTTACTTTGGATGTTAAGGGGTATGTGAGGGACAATTTGACTTTGAAGGCCATTGTGGGATGTAATAAGCACATATAAGGGACCATCATCATTTTTCGAAAGGGACTTGATTCGTAAAGGCAACCATAAGGGACTTTGCTGATTTTTTTTATTTGAGGGACTTGCTTTATACACCCCACTTAACCATTATTCGTAGGCAACTTGAGGGATATCCTTAGGAAGTGAGACGGCGATTAAAATTGACTTACGTGTGTGACGTGTTTATTTTAATTATCTTTATTTAAAAGTGATCTAAATTTATTTTAATATTACATACATGTTGTTACACTCCCTAATTACTAACCATAATAATAATTAAATAATTAAACAACTTTACATCCAAGAAACAATTACAAAATAATAAGCAAAATAATTAAATAGCAAAGATAAATAAAATATAAATAAGCAATAATAAATAATAAAGGGGGTTAATTCTAAGTTTACTCGGCAAGACATCGCATCTTGTGCCTACGTATCCTTACGGGAGTGGAATCAGAGTAATCGTAGTTCCCCTCAATAGGGAGGTTAGAAACTTCTTGACTGTGGTCAAGGTCTCAAGGGGAATAAACGCATCTTAAGGACACGCTTACGTGGAGTGTAGAAACTCCAAATCTCTACGTTGAAATGTTAAGTTGTAATTAGGGTTAAATTAGGGATTCCACGGCGGGAAACCCTAAAATGAGCGCGGCGGCTCTTTGACCTAATGCTAAGGGTAAAATTGTAATTTTGCCTGCGGCGAGGCATTTGTGAAAATTAGGGTTTGTAGTTTGTAGTTTTGAGGATTTGAAATTGAATGTGTGAAGTTTTACGGACTATTGGCGCGGCGGCCAAACAGTTAGACCTAACCTTCGGATGTGTGCAATGTGACAGAAATAATAGTAAACGCGTGAGATAATTGAATCATGCAAACAAAGAGATAATGTCATAATTTAAACCATGCAAGCAGAAATTTAAAGGCAGAATTTAAAGAGCGATTGTTAAGTTCGCGAGGTTACATGAGAGGAGCAGATACAATATGATAATGAAATTTGAATTGAACAATAATAAAATAAAATAAATAACGGTTCTAGTTATTATTTTAAAAAAAAGGATTTTAGTTATTATTTTAAATTTATCTAAAAAAAGGTTTTCTTAAAAATAATAGGTTTTCATATTAATTTGGAAAAGATGTTAATGTTATTTATTTTAAAAAACAGATTTTTATATTATAACAAATTTTAATAAATTAATGATAACAATAATAATAATAATGGTAATAATAATGATAATAATGATAATAATAATAAATAATGATAATAATAATAATAATAATAATAATAATAATAATAATAATAATAATAATAATAATAATAAAGCAATAATGAATTTTAAATGTGCCAAATAACCCAACAATGTTGCTAACGCAGAAATGTGCTCATCGCAACCAGATCTAAATCGGACGAAACAAAATTTATCGCAAAGAAAAAGAAATTAAGCAAAAAATAGTATTATTGCTCACACAAAAATGCGATCATCGCAACCAGATCGAACTAACACAAATGTCACGCGTCATGCACACAAATGTGCAAACATCGTATCGACATAATTCGATCAAAAATCTTATATATATAAACTCTAACAATTTAAAAATTATATATACATAAACGTAACAGTAATAGATAAAGAAAAAGAAATAACGGTAATAGATGAAGAAAAAGAAATAACGGTAAAAGATGAAGAAAAAGAAACAACAGTAATAGATGAAGGAAAAGAAATAACGGTAAACGATGAAGAAAAAGAAACAATAGTAATGGATGAAGAAGAAAACTAAATAACGGCAAACGGCACTCACTCCTCTTAGGTTTTTTTCATTCTCTCCTTTTTTCCAACAAGGCAACACATGTATATATAGGGAACAAATTAGGGTTAACACCAAATTGTCAATAATGTCCCTAAAGCCCATTTTAAAGCCCAAACTAAATAATTAGTTAAGAAAAAATAAAATTTAAATAATTTAAAATAATTAAAATAAACTTAAAATAAAAACTAATAATCCTATTGATTCCTAAAATAAAAAATATTATAAAAAGAACAAAATTTTTTTCAATATTTTTTATTTTATGATTTTTTGGATATTTTTATGAATAATTTAGAAAAAAGTGAAAAAAATAATATTTTAAAAAATGATTTAATTAAAATACGAAAATAATAATTAAATAATAATAAAAAACTATTTTTGTTATTTTTTTAATGAAAGATAGAAAAATTTAGAGTAAAAATAATAAAAAACAAAAAAAAAAGTGACAAAGGTGAGATTCGAACTCTCAACCTCTCACACTCATAACTCCTTACACATGTCCTCCTGCCAATTGTGCCATTTTTACTTTTTAGAAAAAAAATGCATGCCATATGATATTTACCTGCAAAAAGTCAAACGACTACACAAATTTGTTAGTAATTGATTAAATGCAATGAAATGCGACGACAAATCTTAGGGCAAAATTTGGGGTATTACAGTTATTATGATAATATTTCTCACCCAACCTCTCTTTGATGTTGGCAAAAAAAAAATCATGAAGTTTGACTTTGGTTTGACCACAGTTGACCTCAGTTTGACCTTTTAACTGCATTGACTGCTTTTGACTTATCTGATCATCTGACTGAGCAAACTTTTGAGAAAAGTCTTGAAACTTGACATGGGGGTTCTTATACACATATAAGATGTTATGAAGCTCACTTGAAGTCTTGGAAGTCCATTTAGCCTGATTAAAGTCAAAACCCTAGTTCTGGATGCACTGCTTAGGAGGTGCATTGTCTGAGGGAATTGTCAACTCTTCTGACCAATTGTGAACTTTGTGAACCTTGTGAATCTTCATAAGATATCTTGTGATACTCATGGGAGGTATTGTGAAGCTTGTGAACCTTGTGAACCTTCAAGAAGCAACCTATGGACTTCATGAACCTCATGAAAGGTCTTGTAGATGTTGAGAATCTTGTGAACCTTGCGAACCTTCAAGAAGCAACCTATGGACTTCATGAACCTCATGAAAGGTCTTGTAGATGTTGAGAATCTTGTGAACCTTGTGAACCTTCAAGAAGCAACCTATGGACTTCATGAACCTCATGAAAGGTATTGAAAGCACTGTGGGACTTGTGAACCTTGTGAACCTTCATAAAGTAGCTTGTGGACTTTATGAACTTCATGAAAGGTTATGCAAGTTGTTGGAGAACTTGTGAACCTTGTGAACCTTCTTAGAACACAAAGTCTTGTATTGTGAGGGCAAATTTTGGGGTGCAACAGCTGCCCCTGTTCAATTTTCTGAAACCTGAGGGGTTAGATTGGTATATTTGCCAGTCGTAACCTGGAAGGTTGAAGGGGATTGAACACAAAAGCCCAAAAATTTGCACTCACCAGTGCATGGAGTGATATTGATGGTTGGTTGAACATGATTGAGTGGGCTTAAAGATGCCACTAGGGGAAAGTTCTTCAGTAGTATAATGAGAACTGTCAGGAGTCTGGAGTAATACTGATGTAACAGCATGTCTTCATGAGGATAGAGCAATCAATAATGATAACCCTAAAGCAGTCTTGAAGTGATAAATCTGACCTCAGGAGGATAGAGCAATCAATAGCTCTAAAGCAGTCTTGAAGTAATAATGGCTTCAGGAGGATAGAGCAATCAATAGCTCTAAAGCAGTCTTGAAGTAATAGAATGGCTTCAGTAGGATAGAGCAATCAACAGCTCTAAAGCAGTCTTGAAATAATAATGTGATATGTCTTCAGGAGGATAGAGCAATCAATAGCTCTAAAGCAGTCTTGAAGTAATGATTTCAGGAGGATAGAGCAATGGATAGCTCTAAAGCAGTCTTGAAATAATAATGTAATTTCAGGAGGATAGAGCAATGGATAACTCTAAAGCAGTCTTGAAATAATAATGATGGTTTCAGGAGGATAGAGCAATCAGTAGCTCTAAAGCAGTCTTGAAGTCATGAGATGTTCTCAGGAAGATAAAGTAACCCTGAAGTTACAATAAAGCAGTCCCAAAGTAATAAGAAGCTCATCAGGAGGATAAAGTAACCCTGAGGTTACAATAAAGCGGTCCCAAAGATCATAAGCTTGTTTGTTGGATAATTAACCTGAAAACAAGGTAGCATTCTGTAGAACAACATTAGTTTATGCTTTATGTATGCATGTATGACATGATGCACTTAGGTAATGTACTATAGACATATATGTTATGGTATGATGTAAATGATGTATGTATGATATGACACTGCTGGAAGTGTCTGGATATCCTTGTATAACAACTGCTGGCCAAGGAAAATAAATCCCGATTCGTTGTTGAAGAATATATAACCCTCCGTCTGCTGGGGATAACAAGGTATAGATAACCTCCCGTTGTTGGGGATAACAAGGTATAGATAACCTCCCGTTGTCGTTTGATAGTAGGATAAGTATAACATCCCGTCTTCGTTCATCGTGCCCTTATTGGAAAGTAATTTCCCGTATATCCGTATGAGGATAAAAGAGATGGATATAAATTCCAGGGGAGATTAGACTTTGTGAAAATGGATTAGTCCTACTGATGGTTTGTAACTGTCTTGTAAAGATGAACCGGCGAAGCTTCGTTGAAATCCTTCCCTCGTTCGTCCTTAGTAAATACTATTACTGCATTTTCATGCATTTCTGGTAAACATCAATCATATTAAAAGCATACATGCATTTCTGGTAAACATCAATCATATTCAAAGGCATACATACATTCAAACACAACCAATGGACGTTTCGCTTATGTAAATAGGGTAAAAGTAAATCTGGATTCAAAAGATGGAATTTATTTATATCAAAAGTGACCCATACACGGGTAAGTTTGTACAAGGAGACATAAACCCTAGTAAGAGAATTTTGTCATGAAGTTTTACAAAAAGAATCAGCTATGTGGGAAATAATCCTATTGAGTTTCAATTCTACTATTGCCACTCAAGTATCTCATCTTCTTGCTGTTGAGACGGAAACGATTGGATTGAGCTTTATCTGTTTGAGCTTGAGTAAGTAGTACAACTGGTTGCAGTTTCATGAGTGATCCAAACGAGACATAGTCATACGCTTTAATCCCTAACTTTTGCCTGGATTGCCCTTTCAGGTTTTCAATCCACCGGGATACCCTTTTTTGCCCAAGCCGCCTTTTCAGGTTTTCGACTTGCCGGGTGTACATCTTTTTATATATATATCCCTAATTTTTGCCCAAACCCTTTTGGTTTGCCGGGATGCCCTTATTTTTGCCTAGGCCTGTCAACCTAGCGGGTCTCTTTTTATGCGTAGTATTTTTTAACTATGTCTGCGTTTACAGGTTGTGGGAAGTCTTCACCATCCATTGTAGTCAGTATCATGGCACCTCCTGAGAACACTGTCTTGACTACAAATGGTCCCTCATATGTTGGAGTCCACTTGCCCCTAGGATCACCCTGTGGTAATATGATACGCTTGATTACCAAGTCACCAGCCTGATATACCTTTGGCTTAACCTTCTTGTTAAAAGCTTTGATCATCCGTTTCTGGTACATCTGGCCATGACAAACTGCTGCTAACCTTTTCTCATCAATCAAATTTATCTGGTCAAGTCGAGTCTGAATCCACTCATCTTCATCCAAGCCTGCATCCTTCATAATTCTCAAGGAGGGGATCTGAACTTCAATAGGCAGAACTGCTTCCATACCATAGACTAAGGAGAATGGGGTTGCCCCTGTTGAAGTACGTATTGTAGTACGATAACCATGCAGAGCAAATGGTAACATCTCGTGCCAATCCTTGTAAGTAATAGTCATCTTCTGTACAATCTTCTTAATGTTCTTATTAGCAGCTTCAACTGCCCCATTCATCTTTGGACGATACGGAGAAGAGTTGTGATGCTTAATCTTGAACTGCGTACAGAGATCAGTAATCATAGTGTTGTTCAGATTAGAGCCATTGTCAGTGATAATCCTTTCAGGGATACCATACCTACATATGAGATTATTCTTAATGAACCGAGCCACAACATTCTTAGTCACAGATGCAAATGAAGCTGCCTCTACCCACTTCGTGAAGTAATCAATAGCAACCAGGATGAAACGATGCCCATTAGAAGCAGTAGGCTTGATCTCACCAATCATATCAATGCCCCACATGGCAAAGGGCCAAGGAGCAGTCAACACATTCAATGGAGATGGAGGTACATGTACTTTATCAGCATAGATTTGACATTTGTGACATGTTCTGGAGTGTTGATAGCAATCAGCTTCCATGGTAGACCAATAGTAACCTGCTCTCAAAATCTTCTTTGCCATGGTATGACCACTAGAATGAGTGCCAAAGGTCCCATCATGCATCTCTTCCATAATTTCTGTAGCTTCCTTCTTATCCACACAACGAAGCATAGTTGAATCATGATTACGCTTATACAGAATGCCATTACTCAGAAAGAACTTAGCAGAAAACCTTCTCAGGAACTTCCTATCTTTGACAGATGCCCCTTCAGGGAACTCCTGAGCTTCAAGATAGTTTTTCACTTCATAGAACCAAGGCTTCTCCTCTGCCCCTTCAGTGTCAATCTCATTGCAGTATGCAGGCTTCTCAAATCTATCAATGGTAATCTTGGGAGCTTCATCATCCCAGCTGATCTCAAACATAGATGCCATGGTGGCCAATGCGTCTGCCAACTGATTCTCTCTTCGTGGAATATGTCCAAAAGTAATCTCTTTGAAATGTGGGATCAAAGACAACACATGTTCTCTGTAAGGAATGAGATTATCATGCTTTGTATCCCAATCTCCTTTAATCTGACTTACTACCAGAGCTGAATCTCCATACACCTCAAGGAACTGAATCTTCATATCAATAGCAACTTGCATACCCATGATACATGCCTCATACTCAGCCATGTTATTGGTACAATAGAAACAAAGTCTGGCAGTAATCGGGGTATGACAACCTTCAGGGGAACTAATCACAACACCAACACCATTACCATGTGCATTGGAGGCACCATCAAAAACCATAGTCCATCGGGATCCTTGTTCAGGTCCGTCATATTGTCCAGGTTCTTTGGTAACAGACATAATGTCTTCATCAGGGAACTCAAAATTCATTGACTGGTAATCATCTACTGCTTGATGAGCCAAATGATCAGCAACAACACTCCCCTTAATGGCCTTCTGAGTGGTATACTGTATATCATATTCCGTCAAGATCATTTGCCATCTTGCAATTCTTCCGGAGAGAGCAGGTTTCTCAAATATGTACTTGATTGGATCCATCTTCGAAATCAACAAGGTAGTATGGGTCAACATATACTGTCTTAGTCGGCGAGCAGCCCATGCCAAAGCGCAGCAAGTTTTCTCGAGCAGTGAGTATCTTGTTTCACAGTCGGTAAACTTTTTGCTAAGGTAGTATATTGCCTGCTCTTTTCGACCAGACTCGTCATGTTGCCCCAATACACACCCCATTGAGTTGTCTAATACTGTTAAATACATAATCAAGGGTCTTCCATCAACTGGTGGCATTAAAATTGGAGGTTCTAGCAAATATCTCTTGATTTCATCAAAGGCAGTCTGGCACTCATCATTCCATTCCATCACCTGATCTTTCTTCAACAACTTGAAGATTGGCTCACAGATGGTAGTTAATTGGGAAATAAATCTTGCAATGTAGTTCAATCGTCCCAAGAAACCTCTAACCTCCTTCTCAGTACGGGGAGCTGGCATCTCTCGTATAGTTTTCACTTTTGCAGGATCCACTTCAATACCTTTTCCACTGACAATGAAACCCAGGAGCTTTCCAGATCTAACTCCAAAAGTACACTTGTTTGGATTTAATCTCAACCTGTATTTCTTCAACCTCTCAAACAACTTGTGCAGATGATCAAGATGTTGTTCTTCATTCTGAGACCTGGCTATCATATCATCCACATATACCTCTATCTCATGATGAATCATATCATGAAACAAAGCCACCATAGCACGCTGATATGTTGCCCCTGCATTCTTCAAACCAAATGGCATTACCTTATAGCAAAAGGTGCCCCACTGTGTCACAAATGTAGTCTTCTCCATATCTTCAGGTGCCATCTTGATTTGATTGTAACCAGAGAAACCATCCATAAAAGAGAATACCTTATGCTGAGCAGTGTTGTCTACCAGAATATCAATATGAGGAAGTGGAAAGTCATCTTTAGGGCTAGCCTTGTTCAGATCTCTGTAGTCTACACACATACGTACCTTACCATCTTTCTTAGGAACTGGTACCACATTTGCAACCCACTGAGGATAAGAAGTTACGGCCAAGAACCCTGCATTGAACTGTTTCACTACCTCTGCTTTGATCTTTTCTGACATTTCAGGACGCATACGACGAACCTTCTGCTTCTTTGGACGACAATCTTCTTTCACTGGCAAACGGTGAACCACAATGTCTGTATCCAACCCTGGCATATATTCATAAGACCAAGCAAAGATCTCCACATAGTCACGTAGCATCTGAATCAACCTGCTCTTGACACTGTCCTCTAAATCAGCCCCTATCTGGACCTCTTTTCTGTTTTCTTCAGTTCCCAGATTCACAACTTCGACTGGCTCTTCATGTGGCTGTATAGCTTTCTCTTCTTGTTGTAACAACCTAGCAAGCCCTACAGGTATTTCACAATCGTCCTCGTTTCCGTCTTCAGTTTGATAGATCGGATTCTCGAAATTGTAATTGGCAATAGTAGAACTGTTATCAACTGGATCCAGAGTGGATGAGGATCTGCATTTTAGTGACGTGGGTGTGTGTAAGAACACATAGCTGATAAAGCAAAAATAAAAGAAAAAGAAAGACAAGGAACACAATATTTACGAAAACGAAACGTCCACTGATTTTATTGAATGAAGTATGCAAATGAAATGACAACCCGTAACAAGCACACCATTGTGCCCCGGGTAAGGCACATGGCTTGAAAGTTTTAATTGTTCCAGAAATTACAAATTTAAAAACATAACACAGTAATAGTATTTACTCCTGACTAAAGGAGATAGGGATAACATCTTCAGCTTTCCAATTATTGAGTCCAGCACCCACAGTAGGAAAAATCCATGCCTCCAAGTTGTAGTCTTCATCTTGATCTCCCACAGCGTTGATAACCCCTTGATTGGTGATACGAACAGCACGAGCACGACGAACAGCCTTCTGGGACTCTGCAGTGAAACCCAAACCAAACTTGTCAGACTTGTATGGAATATCAGGAAGCTGACCCCAGATAGTACAACCACCTTCTTCCACCACAGCTTTTGCATCATTGAGGGAGGCCATTGCCATTGTTGGAGGGTTTCTGATGACCACAGGAACCTTCTTCACAGCAGGAGGAGTCACACAATCCTTAACAGCCCAGGGAACCACTTCAAATGGAGTTTCAATGTATTCACCTTCTACTTCCAGATACTTGAAAGTGTTTACATGGCTGACAAAGTATTCTTCCTCTCCAAAGACAGTAACAACTTTTCCATTCACCGGATATCTCAACTTTTGATGTAATGTGGAGGTCACAGCACCTGCCCCATGGATCCAGGGACGACCAAGCAGACATGAGTACGAAGGACGAATATCCATCACATAGAATGTAGCGGTAAACACCTGAGAGCCAACCTTGATTGGAAGATCAATTTCCCCATGCACTACTCTTCTAGAACCATCAAAAGCCTTTACCACAATATTACTGGGCTTCAATACCGTATCTTTAGGACTCAGCTTGTTCAGGACTTCCTTAGGCAACACATTCAGAGAGGAACCATTGTCTATCAGCACATGAGACAGGGTAGTGCCCCTGCATTCAATTGAAATATGCAAGGCCCTGTTATGATCCCTCTTGGCAGGGGTCAAGTCAGCATCAGAAAATCCTAACCCGTTGTCATAGGTCAGGTGAGCAACACAATTCTTAAACTGGTCCACAGAAATTGCACTGGGTACATGAGCCATCTTTAGAAACTTGATCAATGACTTGGCATGAGCCTCAGAACATAATAACAGGGAGAGCATAGAAATCTTTGAGGGAGTATGCCCCAGCTGATCAACAATATCATAATCACTCTTGCGAATGATTTTCAATACTTCTTCCATCTGCTTAGAGAGGTCATCAGCAGCTGGCACATCAGTAGATACAGGCTCAATAACAGGACCCTTGCCCCGAGCATCAGTGGTGGAAGTAACAGCAGGAGTAACTGCACTCTTAGAAGCAACTGGAGGAGAGAAGACTCTTCCACTACGAGTGATCTTGCTAGATCCAGCAATATTATCAATGTCAACAGGCATATCAGGTAAAGGCTCCTGCTTGACACCATGGATGTAAACATCAGACCCATAGTGCCAAGGCACAGCTTTGTCAGATGTATAAGGAATAGGACCAGGAGTGGTAATGATCAGAGGAGCTACTCTGGCTTCAGCAACAACTTTCACAGGACCTTCAGCAGTAATCTTGATTGGGCCCTGATGAGTGATTTTAATGGGACCCTTTGAAGTGATTCTTAGTGGTACTTTGTCAACCATATCAACCTCTTCAATCTTCTTACCCTGAGTCAGATGATCTACCATACTTTCTACAGATGCTGGTCTTCTTTCAAACACTATAGTATACTTATCCATGAGACGTTGAATCCCATCTCTCAAAATGAAGCAACTATCCGGCTTATAGGTACAATATAGACAATCTTCATGACAACCTGGAAAGATCCCAGCTTGTACTAACCTCTTTTTGATAACAGACAATGGTGTGCTCAACTCCATAACTGAATAGACATGCAGATCTTCATCAATATCTTCATCAATGGCGTTGACAGTCTTCTCGTGATTTGGCATTGGAGCTGTAATCACATTTGGAGTACCTGGTGGATCAAACTCAATTTCTCCAGCATCAATCATATCCTGAATTTTGTTCTTCAAGACCCAGCAGTTATTAGTATCATGTCCTGGACAGTTTGAATGATATGCACATCGTGCATTGGGATTGTACTTGGGAGAGGTAACATTGGGATTCTGAGGAGCCTCCCTCAGGGTAATAAGTTCAGCCTTCAACAAGTGTTGCAATGCCTGAGCCATTGACATGTTGATCTTCGTGAACTGTCTTCTAGCCCTCTGTTGGTTGCCTTGAGGCTGCTCTGTTGTTGCAGGAGTTGGATTTGAAATATGAACTGCACTAACAGACTGATGCCTTCTGTTACGATCAGGCTAACCATACACAGCATTAGATTCTTTCTTCCCAGTGGGAGGCTTCTTTGCAGCACCTGATGAAGAAGTGCCCACTTGGATCTTACCACTCTTGATACCATTCTCTACTCGCTCTCCTGTCATGATCAACTCAGTGAAGCCAGATGATGAGCTTCCAATGAGATGACTGTAAAACGGACCATTCAGCGTACACATGAACATATCAACCAACTCCCTATCAGTCAAAGGGGGTTGAACTCTTCCAGCTAAGTCTCTCCACTTCTGAGCATACTCCTTAAAGCTTTCTTTGGCACCCATAGACATGCTTTGAAGCTGCATGCGAGTGGGGGCTAAGTCAGCATTGTATTGATACTGCTTGTAGAAAGCTTCAGCAAGGTCATTCCAATCTCTGATGTTGACACTCTCCAACTGATAATACCACTCTAGCTGAGCTCCAGATAAACTCTCTTGAAAGAAATGGATCCACAACTTTTTATCAGCAGTGTGGGGTTGCATTCTTCTGACATAAGACCTCAGATGCAATTTGGGACAAGAGACCCCATCATAGACAACAAATGTAGGAACTTTGAACCCAATGGGTATGACCACCCCAGATATCAAGCTCAAATCCTCAAAATCCAGCCCAGATGATTTCTGTAATTCCATAGCATCCATTCTATCCACCAGCATCTTGAATTTGTCTTCGTTAGGCTCATGGTAGTAGTTAGCCTCAGAATCAGAGTCCCCCATAGTGTTGTGGAGACTGCCTCTCTCCTGCTCAGATTCTTCAGATTCATAGTCTTCAACCTGTTCCTTGGTCCTGACAGGACCTTTGAACCTTCTTCCCATGTTGAGCAACCCAGCAGACCTTCTAGCCTTCTTAGTCTTCTTGGCCAGCAGTGTCTTCAATTCATCCTGCCCCTTGGATAGGTTCAGGATCAGCTCTTGGAACTGTGCATTCTGTGCCTGGAGATCCTTAACTGATTGTTCAAGAGCCATTGCTGAAATAAACAGCGAGAATATGAGAAACCTGTGCACAATTATAAACCTGTGATGCAATGATATGGGAATGCATATGCAATGTTTTCAAGGACCGCAGGATTTAAATTTGCTTAAACAAACAAGAAAGTAACTTTTTATTAGTAATAACTTGTTTTGCCTTTTAGGCTTACAAAAAATGAAAACGAAATAAGTACAAAAGATGGGGTTTTAAGTCTCCCATGGACGTTTCCTCTTGGTGTTGAGGTATGAGTTGAGGTTTCGTTCCTCATGAAGTAGCTTTGTTAGCTCTAGGATCCTTGCTTGGCTTGCTTTATAATGAGCCTCGAAAGTATCCCTTTGCTCTTTCAGTTGGATCCATGCTCTCTGCAAGTCTTCCATATCAGTAGGCATGTCTGGGTGAAGGATGGTATAAGTTGTGTCTCCTTCAGCAACAGGTTCCATGGTAACTGGTAGGATGGCAGGATATGGCATCATGAGTGTCTGAGCACGGAATCGTACCCATCTGAGATAAGCCTCCATAGGAATGGTGTACTTAGGCTCCAGTGTCTTGCTGTCAATCCTGTTTACCTTTCCCCAAGCTCGGATGAATCTCTGACGGTAACCCTGAAGATCGTTGTCGTAATCAAACACAATGCCCTGAATCAACATGTCATGTGGACCATCGCTCCGGGCGTAACCAAACTGTCGTAAAGCTAGAGATGGGTTGTAGGTGATGCCTCCTCTTATGCCTAGAAGTGGCACATTAGGAAACTCCCCACAACGGTCAATGATGGTGACATTCTCCATAGATCTGGAGCACCAATGGATGTCTGAGTGAGAAAGTGACATGATCCTCTTGGACCATCTGAACCCTTGCTCATTCTTCATTACTGAGCGAGGAAGGTGAGAAATAAACCACCTAGAAAGTAAAGGTATGCAGCACATCAAAGTTCCTCTTGCCCTTGTAGTACGGGTGTGAAGAGCATGTAGGATGTCTCCAAGTAAGGTAGGCACTGGATTGTGACTCAGGAATATGTTGATGGCATGAACGTCTATGAACTGATCAGGGTTGGGGAACAACACTAAGCCATAAATCAATAAGGCTAAGATCTCCTCAAAAGCATCGTAGCTCATAGCCTTCAAGAACATTTGAGCTTTATCCACTAATACCTTGGCAAGAATACCTTTAACTCCACTTCTCGTCTCTAGAACAATGTCAGACTTCTTCAGATGTAGAGCTGCGGCAATAACTTCTGGTTTAAGCTCCTTCTCTAGGCCTGTGAATGGCTTCTGATCAAGAACAGGTATACCCAGAAGTTTAGATAACTCCTCCATGGTTGGAACCAGCTGATAATCAGGAAATGTAAAGCAATGGTGCTTAGGGTCAAAGAACTGAAACAGCACACTCATCATGTCTTCACTGAACCCTGAAGTAACTAGATCCAATAAGTGACCATGTCTCTTGTTGAACTGGGAATGATCAGGCACTAGGGAAACCAACTCCTTGAGCTTAGCAGGTATCCCTACAAAGTTGATCCTGATGGTGTTTCTACGAGCAGAAGCCATGACCTGCAACAAAGAACAAAGATAAATCCTTTGGTCCTTGAAATGGTTAGGGAAAATGATATGCTTATGATGCATGATGATGTCATGATGTCATGCTCAATCACAAACATGTGGCACACACAAACAAGTCACACCATAGCCCTAGGTTTAAAGGCTTGCATGAGGTTCAAAGGCGAGTACCCTCCCCTGAAGTTAGATGGTTCATCCTGTCCTACAAAAGTAACCAGGTTCTAAGGGATCTCAATATCATTGATCCTTCACAAAGGTGGTTGTTCAGAAGGCAACTTACTTGCCAACCAAAACCCTCCAAGTTTAAGATCTCAATGAGCGTAGTATCGAGTGTCAACCAACTTCAGTCTGCACCAAAGCCGGTTACCTCACTACTTTCTAAAGGCCAAGATGAGTTAACTAGGGTTCTAAAAGTCAGTTAGTGCATTGACAACATATGGCAGCCTCAATATTATCCTCAACTTGACTTAAGGAATATAAGCACCAACCAAGAAGTCGCACTAACTATGGCCACCAGATCAACCGTATCGATATACGTCGTACAGTTTCCTTGGTCTATTGCCATTTACCTAAGGTACACTAGATCCGGGTTAGGACCTTTCACACATAAGAGCACCCCAACAATATAATAATAAAGCAAACAAGGCAAACAATTTAAAGTGATCTTAATTCCTAAGGGTACCCCTCTTAAATAGATCCCCAGCAGAGTCGCCAGTTCTGTAACCCGGTGAACTGACTTTAAACAATGTTGCGGATAGCAAGAGTCGCCACCGACTTTTATTTTATCCATAAGGAAAGGTTATAAAAGAACAGGAAAGACCTTAGAGAATATTTTGGGTCCGGGGGGTAGGTTATGAAAAGGGAAGGTATTAGCATCCTTTTCATCCATGGTTATCCATGGGCTCTTAGGTACTTAAGCTCACTTTTGAATTGTTTTGAAATTGTAGTGTGTGAATAGAAAATTTTCAGAATAGTTAATAAATAATCCATGTAAGGATGTGTTAAGAACTTGTTTGAAAACTTGTTGAAAATTTGTTTAAGTGCGAAACAATTTTGAAGTGAGCAAGCACCTAGGAGTAACCTACCCTAATGTTTAAAGGTCTTTCTTATTCTTCATTCTTTCCTTTAGTAAGACTATCCCTACTATAATGGAGTAGGTAGTCCTTACTTTGGATGTTAAGGGGTATGTGAGGGACAATTTGACTTTGAAGGCCATTGTGGGATGTAATAAGCACATATAAGGGACCATCATCATTTTTCGAAAGGGACTTGATTCGTAAAGGCAACCATAAGGGACTTTGATGATTTTTTTTATTTGAGGGACTTGCTTTATACACCCCACTTAACCATTATTCGTAGGCAACTTGAGGGATATCCTTAGGAAGTGAGACGGCGATTAAAATTGACTTACGTGTGTGACGTGTTTATTTTAATTATCTTTATTTAAAAGTGATCTAAATTTATTTTAATATTACATACATGTTGTTACACTCCCTAATTACTAACCATAATAATAATTAAATAATTAAACAACTTTACATCCAAGAAACAATTACAAAATAATAAGCAAAATAATTAAATAGCAAAGATAAATAAAATATAAATAAGCAATAATAAATAATAAAGGGGGTTAATTCTAAGTTTACTCGGCAAGACATCGCATCTTGTGCCTACGTATCCTTACGGGAGTGGAATCAGAGTAATCGTAGTTCCCCTCAATAGGGAGGTTAGAAACTTCTTGACTGTGGTCAAGGTCTCAAGGGGAATAAACGCATCTTAAGGACACGCTTACGTGGAGTGTAGAAACTCCAAATCTCTACGTTGAAATGTTAAGTTGTAATTAGGGTTAAATTAGGGATTCCACGGCGGGAAACCCTAAAATGAGCGCGGCGGCTCTTTGACCTAATGCTAAGGGTAAAATTGTAATTTTGCCTGCGGCGAGGCATTTGTGAAAATTAGGGTTTGTAGTTTGTAGTTTTGAGGATTTGAAATTGAATGTGTGAAGTTTTACGGACTATTGGCGCGGCGGCCAAACAGTTAGACCTAACCTTCGGATGTGTGCAATGTGACAGAAATAATAGTAAACGCGTGAGATAATTGAATCATGCAAACAGAGAGATAATGTCATAATTTAAACCATGCAAGCAGAAATTTAAAAGGCAGAATTTAAAGAGCGATTGTTAAGTTCGCGAGGTTACATGAGAGGAGCAGATACAATATGATAATGAAATTTGAATTGAACAATAATAAAATAAAATAAATAACGGTTCTAGTTATTATTTTAAAAAAAAGGATTTTAGTTATTATTTTAAATTTATCTAAAAAAAGGTTTTCTTAAAAATAATAGGTTTTCATATTAATTTGGAAAAGATGTTAATGTTATTTATTTTAAAAAACAGATTTTTATATTATAACAAATTTTAATAAATTAATGATAACAATAATAATAATAATGGTAATAATAATGATAATAATGATAATAATAATAAATAATGATAATAATAATAATAATAATAATAATAATAATAATAATAATAATAATAATAATAATAATAAAGCAATAATGAATTTTAAATGTGCCAAATAACCCAACAATGTTGCTAACGCAGAAATGCGCTCATCGCAACCAGATCTAAATCGGACGAAACAAAATTTATCGCAAAGAAAAAGAAATTAAGCAAAAAATAGTATTATTGCTCACACAAAAATGCGATCATCGCAACCAGATCGAACTAACACAAATGTCACGCGTCATGCACACAAATGTGCAAACATCGTATCGACATAATTCGATCAAAAATCTTATATATATAAACTCTAACAATTTAAAAATTATATATACATAAACGTAACAGTAATAGATAAAGAAAAAGAAATAACGGTAATAGATGAAGAAAAAGAAATAACGGTAAAAGATGAAGAAAAAGAAACAACAGTAATAGATGAAGGAAAAGAAATAACGGTAAACGATGAAGAAAAAGAAACAATAGTAATAGATGAGGAAGAAAACTAAATAACGGCAAACGGCACTCACTCCTCTTAGGTTTTTTTCATTCTCTCCTTTTTTCCAACAAGGCAACACATGTATATATAGGGAACAAATTAGGGTTAACACCAAATTGTCAATAATGTCCCTAAAGCCCATTTTAAAGCTCAAACTAAATAATTAGTTAAGAAAAAATAAAATTTAAATAATTTAAAATAATTAAAATAAACTTAAAATAAAAACTAATAATCCTATTGATTCCTAAAATAAAAAATATTATAAAAAGAACAAAATTTTTTTCAATATTTTTTATTTTATGATTTTTTGGATATTTTTATGAATAATTTAGAAAAAAGTGAAAAAAATAATATTTTAAAAAATGATTTAATTAAAATACGAAAATAATAATTAAATAATAATAAAAAACTATTTTTGTTATTTTTTTAATGAAAGATAGAAAAATTTAGAGTAAAAATAATAAAAAACAAAAAAAAAAGTGACAAAGGTGAGATTCGAACTCTCAACCTCTCACACTCATAACTCCTTACACATGTCCTCCTGCCAATTGTGCCATTTTTACTTTTTAGAAAAAAAATGCATGCCATATGATATTTACCTGCAAAAAGTCAAACGACTACACAAATTTGTTAGTAATTGATTAAATGCAATGAAATGCGACGACAAATCTTAGGGCAAAATTTGGGGTATTACAGTTATTATGATAATATTTCTCACCCAACCTCTCTTTGATGTTGGCAAAAAAAAAATCATGAAGTTTGACTTTGGTTTGACCACAGTTGACCTCAGTTTGACCTTTTAACTGCATTGACTGCTTTTGACTTATCTGATCATCTGACTGAGCAAACTTTTGAGAAAAGTCTTGAAACTTGACATGGGGGTTCTTATACACATATAAGATGTTATGAAGCTCACTTGAAGTCTTGGAAGTCCATTTAGCCTGATTAAAGTCAAAACCCTAGTTCTGGATGCACTGCTTAGGAGGTGCATTGTCTGAGGGAATTGTCAACTCTTCTGACCAATTGTGAACTTTGTGAACCTTGTGAATCTTCATAAGATATCTTGTGATACTCATGGGAGGTATTGTGAAGCTTGTGAACCTTGTGAACCTTCAAGAAGCAACCTATGGACTTCATGAACCTCATGAAAGGTCTTGTAGATGTTGAGAATCTTGTGAACCTTGCGAACCTTCAAGAAGCAACCTATGGACTTCATGAACCTCATGAAAGGTCTTGTAGATGTTGAGAATCTTGTGAACCTTGTGAACCTTCAAGAAGCAACCTATGGACTTCATGAACCTCATGAAAGGTATTGAAAGCACTGTGGGACTTGTGAACCTTGTGAACCTTCATAAAGTAGCTTGTGGACTTTATGAACTTCATGAAAGGTTATGCAAGTTGTTGGAGAACTTGTGAACCTTGTGAACCTTCTTAGAACACAAAGTCTTGTATTGTGAGGGAAAATTTTGGGGTGCAACAGAGGCTACTTCCCCACACTATTTTCCTCCCACTTTCATTCTACTTGTGCATCTTATGTTTGCATTTTCATTTGCATGTTCTTTCTTCTTCTTCTTCTTTTGCTTTTCTTTGCCATGTTCCCCATACGTTCTCTAACCTCTTGAGGTTATGATAGACATTAGGTGCTTAACCATGCATGATAACATTAGGTATCCCCTTTCTAATCTCAATCTTAGGATCTCCATTGTATGACAACTTTAGGTTTGTGTTAGTCCCCCTTTAGTTTGTCCCTTCTCTTCTCATCTTCATACCATCTTAACACACTTAATAAAGATAATGGATATTGTGCCATGAGCCTTATACTTGGGAAATGGTGATTGAGGAGCCACCTCTCAATTTCCTAGAGTGTTTAGTATACATCCTTAGGATGATATGTGACGCATTCGATCCTAGGTTTTAGACTTTAGTACAACATACATTATAAATACTCAAATTCAAAACACTTCTTCTCTAAAAAATACAAAAACACTTCAAACCTTTTTCACCCTTTGAGGTTCTTAATCAGGAAAATCTTTTCAGATAAAAATAGTGTTGTTAACTCTTAGTTCTATCGCAAACGGTAACGCCTAAGTCTCCCATGCTTGAGCTGCATACATCAACTGCTAGAACTGATTGTTAACCCTACTCGGGCCTAAAAAAACTTTTGAACCAACCGGTGTTCTTTTTAGCCCGAACTACGTTTGCTCTGATCTTTCATACCCGATGAAAGTACGTAGGCACAGGACGCGATGTCTTGGCGAGCAACCTTCCCCCCTTTCACCCGTAGTTAGTCGAACTACGTTGACTCTGACTTTCCCATTGCACAAGGGAGTACGTAGGCACAGAGCAACGATGCTCTGCCAAGTCACTTCTCTTTTATTTTTCTTTTGTCCCTTGACCATTAGCATAGATAGTATCAACACATTCTTTTTTAGATAGACAACAAATCGTGGATCTCGTTGAGTACGACGGACGTGAGGGGTGCTAATACCTTCCCCTTACGTAACTGACTCCCGAATCCAGACATGGTTGCGAAGACCTTGTCTTTCCCTTTTTCGTCAGGTTTTTCCGATTGTTTCCTTTCCCTCTCTGTGGGATAACTAACGAAAGGTGGCGACCCTCCTGTTTTTCACAATTGCGACAGTTGGCGACTCTGCTGCGGACTCTGGTTCTCTAAGTGAGTCAATACTAACGCTTGTTTTTTTTTTTTAGGTGTTGTATATGTGTGATTCATTTACCTTCGCATTTTACTTTCCCGCATCTATTTTCCACATCATATGTCATTATTGTTGTGCTGTGGGGAGGGAAGTTCTGACGAGTGATAAGCCAGACCCAGGCTTGAGTACAAACCTAGAATTAGTAGTGGAGATTAGTGGGGGCCTATTTGCTTAGCAGATACAGTTCCCCATGAAATTTACGCTCGGAAGAGATTCTCTTTGATGATTTTCCTTCAGATCCTTAGGATCGGTTGGGATTTTGGATTTGAGAATTGTCGACTCTATGAACCGATCATTTGTGAGTCAGCTAAGTGAGGCCTCTTCGTAAGATGGTGATGCTAAACCTAAAATGGTGAATGTATCATCATTTCTCGAAAGTCTATGACGCTGATGAACGCATAGGATGCCGAACCTTGTCAGTGGATAGGTCCATACTTATGAGAGGGATTGGGTTATGCAGGAAACCTTGGCTTTCAAAATACCCGGTTTGTTACAGTGTGAATCTATGTTCCAGATATCAGTGGGTCCTACTGTCGGTACTTTGTTATTGCTAGAGCGAAGCGCTGGTTCTTCTCGATCAACAGCACAGCAGTCTTGATCCCTTGTTTGCATTTGCATTTTCATTTTCATCTGCATTTCATTAACATGTATTTGTGTTGCAGGTGCATATTTCCTTCCCGATTCTAGTGATCTTGCTATGGAGCCCTTGAAGAGTATAGTGGCCTACAGGTTTCCGGCTCCGGACGTCAGTGCTTTGCTGAGTTTGATCGCCTTGGGTGATAAAGTAGTAATGGAAGATTTCAGGAAGTCTTGTGGGAGGTTATTGAGATATGTATGTAAGCCTTCTGCGTATGAGATCAGTGGTGTCTACGCTCTCCTACAGCTCTATGATGCCCAGTTGAGATGCTCCATCTTTCCTGACTATGTCCTGGATCCCACCCTAGAGGAGTATTCTGAGCTGTTAGGGGTACCCATTCTGGATCAGATGTCGTTTGTCCATGTTGATGCTAAGCCTGATCTGGCCAAGCTCGCCGCTATTTTGTATCTTGAGGCTTCAGAGTTAGAGGGGAAGATGATCCAAAGACTTGGGATGTACGGTTTTCCTTTGCCTTGCTTGATTGAGATAGCTCAGCAGTATGCTAAGGATGGTTGTTGGATCATATTTAACGCCATCCTAGCTCTTTGTATATATGGCATTGTCTTGTTTCCTAATCTTCCGGACTTCGTGGATGTAGATGCATTCCATATTCTGGCTTCAGGAAACCCAGTGCCTACTCTTCTTGGAGATGTTTATCATTTTGTGCACTACAAGAATGAGAAACGAAGGGGAAAGAATGTAGTTTGCCGTGTTCCTCTGTTGTATGCATGGTTTGTTAGTCATATGCCCAAGACGGGTCCGTTTGTTGTCACTGCTAGTACTTTGGAGTGGTTGGAGAGGTTGATGGGTCTATCTGCAGAGAACATTATTTGGTTTGACCGAGACATGCTTGGTATAGATATTATTTATAGTTGCGGTGGATTTCCTAACGTCCCTTTGGTCGGAAGGAAAGGTTGCATCAACTATAACCCTTCTCTATTGGTCAGACAATTTAGGTACGCACTGAGGGAGCCTCCTAGGGAAGAAGAGATACAGGAATCTATGTATCTCACTGGTTTATTGGAGGGTGAGACTTTAGGCAGACTTGAGCATGCTTGGAATAACATCCACAAGAAGGGGAAGGCCTTATTGGGGAAGAGTAACAACCGAGCATATGAACCTTACCTGACTTGGATTCATGATAGAGCTGCGAATTTCTTGATGCCATTTCCTTCAGTTGCACCTCTGTATCCTCTCATGATAGAGGAACCCACTACTGTAGACATTCAGAAGTACAACCAGGTACTGTTTGAGAAGGAAGAATTGAGAAAAGCTAATGAGGAATTGGAGAAAGAAATCATTCAGGTTCGAAGTGAGAAGATTGATGTTGTTCATTCCTTCAAGAAACAAATTGAGCTTGTAAACAAACAGGGTATGGATCTAACCAAGGAGACTGGTTCAAGGGAGCGTTTGGGTTTGGATTTCAAGGTCGTCAACAGCGTTCTTGATACTAAGAAGGAAGAGTTGGATAGGGCTTACTTGAGGATTTCCATGTTTGAGAACCAATGGAATGCCACGCTCACCAACAACAAAGAGCGCGAAGACAGGTTGAAGCTACAGATCAGCAAGTTAAAAGTGCAGCTCAATGACAAAGATGGGGAGATTGCAGCAGAGGCATCGCTTAGACGAGATAGTGAGTACAGGTTGAATGAAGCGATTGCGAACTTGAAGGATCTCAGGTTGAGAGTTGATTCCAAGAGATGCAGGCTTGAGGCATGTTTTGGAGAAGGAGCTTGGGACGACCATGTTGAGAGTCTACAACACACTGTTAACCGGCAGGATTTGCTTATTCAAGGACTACTTGCTAGGCCAGATCATCCTGAGACGCTGAAGCTGCTAGAGTACTTCCAAGCTCGTCATCCAGCATGACTATCTTGCTTATCTCTGTTGAAGTTTTGATGCTTATTATTTGTTGTTTGACCATCACCAGGCTTGTTGGTTGAGGTCTTTTCATTATTGTACTCAGTTGTAGCTTGTACATTGCCTGTTGGCCTGTGATTATATACGAGGAGTTGTTGTTCTATGCTTGTCCATAGGGTTTTCCATTGTTGTGTTTTTCCTGGAAACTAGAATCGAGGGGGAAATTTACCTGTTGCATACATACATGTCTGCATTTTAGCATTCTTCTTGCATTGCAGGTGCATTGGAACTGTTAACCTTATTTTTCCTGTGGTTTACTAGTGTTTCAGGATTGTTGATCTAACGACTCACCGGTATGCAACCAGGAGAAACTAGAAGAAAGTAATGGAACAGATGCAAGTAGAGATGCAGGAAATGAGGGACCGGATGGCCCAGTTCATGGAGGTAATGCAGGGAGTGGCTCATGGACAAGAGCAACTCCGTACTTTGGTGCAGCCTTTGATTGCACATGTTAACGGTAATGGTGTTTTGCATGGTGGGAGCGCTGCTAATCCTCTACTTGTCGAGACTCCTCGAGCTGATAACTCTGTGTGTATCCCTAATGCTGGAGGGAATGGCAATAATACTGGAGGCAATGGGATTGTTTTTGGAATCAATGGGAATGTTGGCGGAGGATATGGTAATGTCGGTCCTGAAGCTACTTGTCTTATCCATGGTAATATGAATCAGCCATGGAACGAAGATCGACAGGAAGACATCTTTTCTGAGAAAGATATGGAGAATGGTTTACCGAATGAAGCTGACCGAAGGATCAAAATGATTGAAGAGAAGATGAAGTCTCTTGAGAATCATAACTCTTTGGGTCTCGATATGTTAGATCTTGGTCTAGTTCCTGAGGTCATAATTCCTCCCAAATTCAAGGTACCAGAGTTTGACAAGTACAAAGGGACGACCTGTCCTAGAATACACATCCGAGCATACTTCAGAAAAATGTCTGCTTACTCGGATGATGAAAAGCTGTTAATGCATTTTTTCCAAGATAGTCTGGCTGGGGAATCTTTGGAATGATATATGGAACTTGAGAGAACTCATATCCACAACTGGAGAGAATTGGCTGAAGCTTTCGTGCGTCACTATCAGTACAATAGTGATATGGCACCGAACAGGATACAATTACAGAGTCTGTCACAGAAGAGTGCTGAGGGCTTCAAGGAGTACGCCCAGAGATGGCGAGACTTAGCTGCCAGAGTGCAACCACCCATGGCGGAGAGGGAGATGACTGATATGTTCGTGGCTACACTGCCTGGTGTGTATTATGAAAAGCTGATAGGTTGCATGTCTGGAAGTTTTTCAGACCTGGTAATGACAGGAGAAAGAGTCGAAAACGGCATCAAAATGGGAAAGATTCAAGTTGCTTTTGATTCCTCGAAAGATGCAAAGAAGCCTTATGTTGGGAAAGAAAGAGAAACTAATGTTGTGTATGCTCCAGCGGCGGCTCAACAGTCAGCCTGTCGCCAACAACCTCGTGCTCCTCGGCAGCAAAACAATCGGCGCCAGAATCAGAATATGCCGCACAACAATCTGGAAAGAAGGAATGCTCCTCTTCATCCAGTGCCTATGCCACACAGTGATATTCTTCCACAGTCGATTCAGAACTCTTTGGTGGAGCCTAAGGCTCTCAAACTGTTGCCAGAGCCATACCCTCCTGGGTATGATCCCAACGCTCGATGCGAATACCATGCAGGATCCATGGGGCACGCAACTGACGACTGCAAAGCCTTTCAAGCCAAAGTGCAGCAGTTGATTGACAAAGAGTATATTTCCTTTCCCGAAGGAGATTTGGTTGTGCACGCCGACCTCTCATCTGATTGAATTTGAAGAATGCAAGGGTCACGTCCTCCAGTAGCCAGCAAGATCTGAAAGCCCAGTTCCTCGAAGCTGGCAATCTTTGTTTTATCTTGTCATTTTCTTTGCATTTGTAATTTCTTTCCCGTTAGAACACAAATCTTACTTGTAAAACTTGTTTGTTTTCGATTGATATTAATGAAATGAATATGCATGTTTTGATTAAATCCATTTGTGTTCACTTATGTTGATAATTGATGTTTAACACTTGTTTAAGAGGAATCCGGGAAGGATGACGAAATTGAAAGATGAACTTCCGATTATATGCTTTTGAATAAAACCTACTGATGATGTACATACATTGTCTCAAATTCCTAAACACCGGAGATATAAGGATGATAATCCCTTGTCAACCCCTTTGAGCTTAGTAGTAGGAGTTTCTTTCTGAAAACGAAAAAACCCTCAATCTTAACCTGGGGCAGGGTAGGTGTCAGCTAATTGGACCGAGCATCCAAATTACAGAAGGAGTGTTCCCGTTCGGGGATAAATCACACCTGTATGGGTCGTGCCTAAAAAACCACAATGGTTAAACCTTACCGACCAAGGAGTGGAACAGTCACAATCCCTTCAACAAGTCAGACAAGCCAGTGTCACACGATTTATTCCAGAAAAAAGAGAGAGAAAAGAACCGGAAAAAAAGCCCACTAAGTCGAATGTTGAAAACAAGCGACTTAGGCAATAATTAGGGCATCCCGCTGGACTTTGAAATCAAAATAAGCTCAAAAGAGCTAGTCCAGGCAAAAGTTAGGGAAAGCGAAAAGGATTACAAAAGGAAAAATCCTCGAAAGAGCAAGTCGTGTGACTCCAGGATCAAAAACGAAAAAGTGAGTGACTGTCGCTCCAAAAAACTTGTAGTTTCCCGAATCATCACTCCTGTCATTCAACCTTTAAAAGGTGAGCGCTAGTGTCGAATTAGTTGAATATAGGATCGGAGAACATCAAGGGGAATGAGTGGGTTAAAATAAACTTTGAGCATTTATCCTTTCTTTCTTAAACCATGAACCTGACCACGTTACAACCTGAAAAAGTCCTAATTGAACCAGGTTTGTTTCGAAAGCATACTTCGGTAAAGATCACATCGAAACTGACTCCTAAAAGGATTCCTCTTACATCGTTGTATTAATGTTGACATTTTGATCAGTAATTCATACATTTTATGTCACAAAATTTTTCCGATGAACATACTTGGATTCAAAACTGTCATATGCATTGCATATCCTTTATGCATAACAATTTGTTTTACTTGCGAGTAAACACTTGACAGCAGGAAAGTTTCCACAGTGGAAAGAGTGATCAGGATAGAATGCAGAACGCCTGGTACATCGTGGAACCGGGGCAAGTTGTATCAAATGATCACAACATGGGAGTCAGCCACCCAAAAGTCAGTTAATCTGGGGCAATCGGGTCGAGATTCGACGAATCTCTCTCGCAGCCGAAGGTACTGCTCCATAAACTAGTCAACCAGGGGCAAAGTCATTGCAAAACTGGGGCAGGTCACCTTAAGTGAAAAGGAAATATTCCTTTCCATATCTTCAGAGCTTATCAAAATTATTCAGCCAAGGACGGATCCTTTCACAGTACAGATTCGGGACAAGCCATCTCGAGACCGTCTCATGGCAAACTACTTTTTTTCTCAAGGTGAACTCTTTCCCAAAGGTCAAACTAGGGCAATTTGTTCAAGCAAGTTTGTTCTAGTCAGCAAGAGTTGAGTGTTGTGGAATCATGTCATTACCTCATTAAATAACCTAAAATCTGTTACATGTCAAACTATAACCAAAATCATTTCCAAAGCCCAGTTCTCGCCTGACAAACCAATTCTTGTTTGGTCAACCTTCAGTAAATACCGATTCTTGTCCGGTACATGTCAGATTTTCGACTAGTTCCTATCCGGTCACCCCATTTGTAGCTCACTGTTTAATCAGTCCACGACTGACAAACACAGTTTCAAAGTCCAGTTCATGTCTGGCCAACCAGAAAGCAACTCTCGTCTGATATCCAAAACCATAAATCAGTTCCCGTTTGATACCTGAAGTTAGAAGCTCAGTTCTTGCCTGACAACCTAACCTCTTGATTCCAGTACCCGCCTGGTAATCCGTTCTCGTCCAACCTTTTGGTAGATTCCAATACCCGCCTGGTAATCCGTTCTCGTCCAACCTTTTGGTAGATTCTAGTACCCGCCTGGTAATCTGTTCTCGTCCAACCTTTTGATAGATTCAGTATCTGCCTGGTAATCCGTTCTCGTCCAACCTTTTGGTAGATTCTAGTACCCGCCTGGTAATCCGTTCTCGTCCGACATTTTGGTAGATTCTAGTACCCTCCTTGTAATCCGTTCTCGTCCGACCTTTTGGTAGATTCCAGTACCCGCCTGGTAATCCGTTTTCGTCCAACCTTTTGGTAGATTCCAGTACCCGCCTAGTAATCTGTTCTCGTCCAATCTTTTGGTAGATTCTAGTACCCGCCTGGTAATCAGTTCTCGCCTGGCCTTTTTGTTTGAACTTTAGTCCCTGCTTGGTAGTCAGTTCTTGTCTGATAGCCTAACCTTGTTGACACCAGCTCTCGTCTGGTGGTCTATCCTCGGATACTAGTTCTTGTCTAGTCATTCCCCTTTTAAATCCATTCTTGTCGGTAAACAGAGATGAATCCAGTAACAATAAACCTGGTCATATCCTCAAACCAAAAGCCCAACCATGCTTGGCACATTCTAATCCTCATCCAGATAACAGTTTCAGAGTCCAGCCCTTGCCTGGCCTGTCTTCCTTTTGAAATCAGTTCCTGTCTAATAAGCCTTCGTGGAACACCAATTCTTATCTGGTAGACGACGTTTAAGTCCAGTTCTCGCCAGGTAAACGCCAATTGTTCAAACTAGTGCTTGTCTGGTCACCTTTTCTTCAGCCTACAGTGAAAACTCCAGTGCTCGTCTGGTGGTCGGTTGTATTTAATCTCGGTTCCTGTCTGGTGGAAAGTGTTTCGAAGTCCAGTTCTTGTCTGGAAAACCACAATTAACTCATGTTTGATGTAAGAACAGAAACCAGCTCTCGTCTGGTAGTCAGTCCTCGTCTAAATCAATTTTGCAGAAACCAATTCTTGTCTAGTAGTCGGCCCTCGTCCGACATGTTTTGGCAGAGCCCAGTTCACGCCCGGTAGTCAGTTCTCGCCTGACTTGTTTTGAAGAAAACTGTTCTCGGTTGTCAGTCATCGCCTGACCTATCTAATTCAGATCCAGGAAGTTTTCCTCAGCAGAGTTTGATTTGATCCCCAGCAAAAGTCCAATCGTACTTGGTACACCCGGTCTACCCAGCGGAGTTGGCTTTCGTTCCTCCAACATTTATTTTGCTGGAGCGGTTCCTTTGCATCTGCATTTTGCATAGCATCTACCCAAATCCGTATCATTTCCATTTTGTATGGAGCATTACGCCATATTCAAACATTTGCCTTTGAAACATAAGCCAGGTTGTTACCTCTTATTTCCGTCTCCCCAACAAAATGTTTGCAGTTTCTTTTTGCGGTTGGAAAATTTCCGGGTTCGTTGGTATTCAACCGTATTTTACCTTGATTATGTGAAATTCGTTCGCTTTTCACCCATTCAGGTCCAAGTCATTTGAATAGGGGCAGCTGTTGTACCCCAAAATTTGCCCAACCTTTTTCTTAACTTGGTTTATGTTTCATTTCTTTGTTCTAGCATATTGCATTGCATATCATTGTTCATTTAACAGGGGATCAGGAGAGGTGTGCCTAGCAAAGGAAGGTTACCAAGAGTTTTGAGCCTAAACAAGAGGTTTTACTCAAGCATGAGTGGTTACCAAGTCACCAGGAAGTGGTCAGAGTCTTGTGAAAGGATTGGTGGATGTATGTGGGTCAGCTCCTAACTTGGAGGCCAGTTGAAGATCATCAGAGGGTTACGAATTCATGATTATGGATAGGGGATGTTGAGAGAGATCATTGAGTGCTTTGAGAGCCATGTTGGAGCTTATTCAAGTTGTTGTGTGAGGTGGAAGAAGCCACGGTCAAGAATGTTGCATCTAGGGTTTTCATCTGGTTAATCCTCAGTCAACTGTGAAATTGAAGGAGATTAAAACTCAATTCCAAGTCTCTATGGTCATGGGATGTTGTGTTGAGATGTCTAGTATATCATTTCAAGATCAATTCATCAAGAATCAAGAGTGTGAGAAGTTACTAAATTAGGGTTCTCAGTGTAAAATCCCATGTTTATTGCCCAACTTCAAGACCACGTATCTCAAGATATAAGTCTCATATCATCTTGACCCTAACATGAAACCTGTAGAGAATGTTTCTAGCTTTCTTTTGAGTACTAGAAGTCATTCATCTGATTTCTAGAACTCAATTTATGATGCTGACAAGTTACAGGTCCTCAGATGAATGTGATTTTGGTCAACAAAAGTCAACCAACTTCCAAGCCACTTTTGACCTAGAAGGATGTTTCTCCTCACTTTGACCAAAACATGAAAGTTGTTCCTCATGATCTTATATTTCCAAAAAGTACTAGAAGTCCTTCATATGATTTGTGGAACTCAAGTTATGAGGCTTGCAAGTCATGGGTATTTTGGGAAAGTAAGATTATAGGTCATTTCATTATAGGTCCATTTCACCACTTTGCTTACTTCAAATGAAAATATTTCTAACATGAAACTTGCTCAAAATAGGGTCATTTGCTCAACCAAACATCAAGGAGTCATGGATTTGGCTTGGATTGGAGAATTGAGGTGTAACTTTTTCATGAAAAAGCTTAAAAAGGAGAAAATCAAATTAATTGATTTTGGATCATTTTGTACCAATCTTATGCATATTCTGAGTGCAAAACACATTCTAAGCACAATGGAATTTTTAGAATTTGAATTTGATGAGTTTTGGTATTCCATTTACAAGTTTACTTCAAGCTTAAGTTACACTTTCAATCCACACCATTGACATCAAACAAGGGATCAATCTCAGCCATTGAGATACCCTACACCATGTGCAAGCTACCTAACCTGATTTTCAAGCCATAGAAGTGCTATTTTCGTGTGAATTTGAAGGCTCCATGTGCAAAAAATTGATTTTCATTTTGGACTTAAACCACTGCAATTGGGCTTTCTTTTCCTCAAAATCCATTGTATATAAGTTTAGGAAGCTTCACAAACCCTCAGAGGACGTTTTGGTGAAGAATTGGTAGAGAAAGCATTTGGAAAAAGTGAAGAAAAAGTGAAACACGAATTCTCAGATTCACACCATTTCAAGCAAAATTGAGCATGGCAAAAGCTTCCTGGGGGTTCGTGGAGTGATTCTGGATAATTTTCTCTAAGCTTCATCAAAGGATCACGCTCAATGGAAGCTCTCCACTAGGTATTATTCAAATCAATTTATCTCTCTGTATGTGATGCCATTGAACGCCATTTTTGCATAAATGTGAACCTCTTGTTGTGTAGTTCATTTCTGTATATGTCTTATTCTCGTTTGTGACAATTGTTATTGAATGCTTGAAGCTTTTTTGTCCCGATTTGGTTGATTCATGACGTTTTAAGCCTAAGTGATGTTGGATTTGAGATCTGCGTGAGGAGTAGAAGAGGTTTGACTATTAATTTGTTGGATTTGGTTCATTGTAACTCCACCTGAGTTTTTGACTCACCGGAGATGGTGACCGGAACCGCCGTGCTCCATCACATATTTCTTTCCCTCCTTTACCAGGTTTAAATGAAGAAAATGATGACGTGTTGGTATGTAGGCCCAGCTTGGTTTTAAAAGTGAATTTCTTGCCATTGATACCATGCTTTTATTATTTTTCTTTTTTTTTCTTTTTTATCTGTTTTGAAATAATTCTAATTAAAATGCTTCCAAGCCTGATAAAATTCCGCAAAAATATATTTTAGACATTTTAGGATGTCTTTTATTTTTAGGAAATTTTTATTTTATTTTTTAGTTTATTTTTCAATTAAAAATGGAATTAATCATTGAAAGTATTTTATTGGACCTATTTCTTGACATGGTTTGTTCTTGATTTTGTTTCTCCTTTTCCTTTTTGATCCAATGACTAAAAATTGATCCTCATATCCATGATGAGTTGATAAATTTTTTAGAACCATTTTACCCCTGTTGGTTGACTTTTGAGTTGACTTTTGATGCATTTTATTTGACCCTTGACAATCCTCATTCACAATGGGACACCCTTGTGAATCAATTTCTTTGGTGGTGTTGTGAATTGATTTTGATTGTGGTTTCTTGGCCTCTACTTGCCAACATGTTTGGGTACCTTGTGCATTTTATTTGATCATTTTTGAACCATTTTCCTAATTTTAAGGCAACTTGCAAGTCAAGTTACCTCCAAGGGAAGTTCATACAAGTGCATGACCTAGTTTGAGTTAGAAATGACCTTTGTGGATCCACTAAGCTCTCAACTCCTCTTGTTTCATATAATAGACATGTTGGGCTTGCTGTATGCTCATATTTAGGTCAAAATTATGTTCATTGCTTGTTCATTTGTGTGTTTCCTTTGTTGCTTCCATTTAGGGTTTCCATATGTGACATGTTTGCATTGTTTGTGTGATATCTCCTTTTGTGTGATTTCTTTTGTGCATTTCTTCTCCTCCTTTCTTCTATGCATTTCTCATATGCATGCTTGGTTGAGATGATCTTGTGGAGGCTACTGCCCTACACTATTTTCCTCCCACTTTCATTCTACTTGTGCATCTTATGTTTGCATTTTCATTTGCATATTCTTTCTTCTTCTTCTTCTTTTGCTTTTCTTTGCCATGTTCCCCATAAGTTCTCTAACCTCTTGAGGTTATGATAGACATTAGGTGCTTAACCATGCATGATAACATTAGGTAGCCCCTTTCTAATCTCAATCTTAGGATCACCATTGTATGACAAATTTAGGTTTGTGTTAGTCCCCCTTTAGTTTGCCCCTTCTCTTCTCATCTTCATACCATCTTAACACACTTAATAAAGATAATGGATATTGTGCCATGAGCCTTATACTTGGGAAATGGTGATTGAGGAGTCATCTCTCAATTGCCTAGAGTGTTTAGTATACGTCCTTAGGATGATATGCGACGCATTCGATCCTAGGTTTTAGACTTTAGTACAACATACATTATAAACACTCAAATTCAAAATACTTCTTCTCTAAAAATACAAAGACACTTCAAACCTTTTTCACCCTTTGAGGTTCTTAATCAGGAAAATATTTTCAGATAAAAATAGTGTTGTTAACTCTTAGTTCTATCGCAAACGGTAACGCCTAAGTCTCCCATGATCGAGCTGCATACACCAACTGTTAGAACTGATTGTTAACCCTACTCGGGCCTAAAAAAACTTTTGAACCAACCGGTGTTCTTTTTAGCCCGAACTACGTTTGCTCTGATCTTTCATACCCGATGAAAGTACGTAGGCACAGGACGCGATGTCTTGGCGAGCAACCTTCCTCCCTTTCACCCGTAGTTAGTCGAACTAAGTTGACTCTGGCTTTCCCATTGCACGAAGGAGTATGTAGACACAGAGTGGTGATGCTCTGCCGAGTCACCTCTCTTTTCTTTTTCTTTTGTCCCTTGACCATTAGCGTAGATAGTATCAACACACCCTTTTTTAGATAGACAACAAAGCGTGGATCCCGTCGAGTACGACGAACATGAGGGGTGCTAATACCTTCCCCTTACGTAACCGACTCCTGAATCCAGACATGGTTGCGATGAGCTGGTCTTTCCCTTTTTCGTCAGGTTTTTCCGATCGTTTCATTTCCCTCTCTGTGGGATAAATAACGAAAGGTGGCGGCTCTCCTGTTTTCTGCCGGGTGTTTTTCGCAGTTGCGACACCAACCCCTCAGATCACCAAAACACAACTTTTTCCAACTAAGCCAACGCGTGTTGGTGTTAATAAAACCAACCCATTTGATTATATTTTAAAACTGCGTGGAAAATTCAAAAATTGCTCGCGAAGAACTTCATCTTCTTCCTCGAGTCAGAATTTGCAAAATCTATGTTATCTCACTCAATACGTAATGAAATTGGATGATGTAAACCTGAAAGTTGTTCATTTTTAAACAAGGAATACAATGGTTCTTCTTAATCTCATTTACTTTAAGTGTATCACAAGATATCATGTTATAATCATATGAACTCTAAAAAATTCAAAAACTATATGAAATCCCATAGAAGCAAGATAAATAATAATTGATTGAGGGTAAATAATCTATGAACTATCAGAATCATGTTGGTAACTTGAAACAACATTTATGATGCATGATTCATGGAGTTTGAAAAGTTCAGGCTTACCTTGCAAGAGGAGACCGAATCCTCAGTTGTAGGTGTTACAAAAGTGAAATGATGATCTGGACAACTTCCCTACACCTCAAGAAATGTGTTGATATGCTTGGAATGGCTGGAAACCTTCTGAACTAAAGAGCTCGAATCCAACTGCAGCTTGGTTAGGATGAGTTATGATCTTGATGCAATTGATGTTACAAATGGTGTTTAGGTTTTTAGATCACTGATACATGATGTATATGATGTGTTTGAACCAAAGGTTTGAGCCAAGAAGCTCTGGTTTTGAAAACACGATTCTCACTTTTGAAAATTTTGAAACTTGGAGTGCAAGAAAGAAATGAGAGAAAACAAGTGTTGTGTTGTTTTAGGGTGGTTTGAATGATCAGAAGTGAGCTCTATTTATAGGTGAATAAGTTTGTCATGGATGAATAATGATGGCTTGAAAGATAAGAACTCATTCAATGTTTTTGGAAAGATACCATTACTTCCATGCCAATATACATTATCACTTCCAAGTAGCAAAGCTACCTTTTGACCAATTCCACATTCCTCAGATGTTTTTATTATTGTTTATGCATGAATCTTAACTGAGGAGAGTGGCTTTGTTGAATGTGTACTATTGCACATAAATGCACTTTGAATTCATGGCATATGTGACAAAACTGCATCATTCCAAATGTGATTCTTCTTGATTCTATACCCGATCTTGCAGGTTTGTAGTGATTCATTATGATCTTTGTTGAATTAGTATGATCATGATCATTGCACTTGACTTCAAAATCGTGTAGTGCAAGAAATGCCCAAAACTGATTTTGTAAAATAGTTGCAGCAAGGTGTATTTCACCCACCATAACTCTTGGCTCAAGTAGAATTGGATGGAGTTCTGTGATATTTTGGAAAGCTTGTATATCATAGTTCAACTTTGATGTTTAAAATTGTTCTTGATTCAATTTGGATCATTGTGAAAAATGTCTTCAAAGTTGGCCAAAACATGAAACAAATTATGCCTAAAAAAATTCTAAGTGTCAAGGTTCAAAGTATCTTAAAACCCTAACTTTATGGCTTCATATCTCAAAATCTATGCATCTTTTAGAGATGACTCAGCCCATAAATATTGTAGTATGGAAGAAGATCTATCATTTGAGCTTTGGATCTAAGAAAATGGTTGCTAGATTTGGAAGTTATGACGTTGCAAAGTAGGGTAAAAATCATTGTTTTCCATGACTTAGAAAAATTTCTAAGTTTTCTAAGGTTGCCCTCTTTGCAAGTTATCTCACTTTTCTTGATTTTTCTTGATCAATCATGATCCAAAACAAATTTTAACATTGTTCTTGACTTGAAAAGGGCATGGTTGACCAAAAACTTAAAAAGTCAAACTTGGTTTTGAACACAGATGACTTTTGTATCAGATGAATCTTAAACTTTGTGATCCTTTATGAGATCAAATCCTTGGGCTATTTTAAACCTCATGGATGGACTCCAAGGGTGTTTTTGAGTTTCTTGAATTATGTCCCAAGGTTTGAGATCATGTATTGGTCAAAAGTCAAAGATGAATTTTAATCTTTGTACTGCTTATGAATCAAGTTCTTTGGATCAATCCAATCATATGAGTGGACTAATATAATGTATTTTAGGTCCTTTAAACACATCTTGAGGTCTTCGATCATCCATTGCTCCACAAGTCATCCCAGGGATTGAATTAGGTCAAAACCCTAATTTTGGTGCACTGAAGGTCTTGAGTCTTGATGAGCTTGTCATGACAAAATTTTGTACTTGATTATTGATGAGTGGAGGTCCTTGATCTTCATGGATGATATAGATACTTGCGTTGTTGAATAGGATGTTTATTCCTTGACAATTCATTTGTTTGAGCTTTAGGGGGATCACCTAACTTGTGAAGCAAGTAAGCACACATATCTTATACTTGTGATAGGTTAGTGATGCATAAAAGTATATTCATATGATATGAAAATGATGTGAATATCAGGGTCAAAATTTAAGGTATGGCAAGGTGTATTAGAGGTGTCCAAAGTAGCACATCACTTTTGTAGCAACTATCTTGGAAGTTGGCAAGTGAGCTTCATGAGGTAAGTTTCCAAGGAACTTAAAATTTGAGAAATATGCTTTGTTTTGATATGCATTGAGTTTGAACATGTTTAATATGTCATACTTGTTTTTTTGGTACCATTCTTAAGTGCTCATGATGATTGTTTGACACTGTTGTATAGAACTTGCAAAAATGTAACATTTTAGGTCTTGCCTTCGTGTTTTAAAATAGACACATTTTTTATTAAAAAAACCAAGACCATCATTGTGTTCCTCATGAAACTATAGGCAAGGTTCATTTTTATTTCACTTGATTTCATTAAGAAATGAAAGAGTTAGATGTGTTTTTGCATTAGAAGCTTTTTGGGCTTGGTTGGTTACTATCGCAGGTTTATTAAAGGCTTTTCTAAGTTAGCACTTCTGTTAACTCCGTTGACTTGTAAAGGTAAAGCATTTGCATGGAATATTCATTGTGAGAGAATTTTCATTGAGCTGAAGAAGAGATTGACTACAACTCCAATTCTAATTTATCCTGAACCAAATGAATCATTTGTAGTGTATTATGATGCGTCGATGATGGGTTTAGGTGGTGTGCTGATGCAAGATGGCAAGGTAGTGACTTATTCTTCATGATAATTGAGAACTCATGAGTGAAACTATCCTATCCATGATTTAGAGTTGGCTGCAGTAGTGTTTGTGTTAAAGATTTGGAGGCATTATCTTTATGGTTCCAGATTTGAGGTTTTCAGCGATCACAAGAGTTTGAAGTATTAGTTCGATCAGAAGGAGTTGAATATGAATCATGGTAGATGGTTGGAATTTTTGAAGGATTGTAACTTTGGCTTGAGTTATCACCCCAGTAAAGTTAATGTCATGGTTGATGATTTAAGTGAAGTCTTTGTATATGTCTGCTATGATGGTTAGAGAGTTGGAACTTATTGAACAGTTCAGAGACTTGAGTTTGGTTTGTAAGCTAACACCGCAGAGTGTGATGTTGGGTATGTTGAAGAACAACAATGTTTTTCTTAAAAATATTAAAGAGAGTTAGAAGTTGGGTGTGAAGTTGGTGGACTTGATGGTGAGTAGTAATCAAACTGAGGATAGTGATTTTAGAGTGGATGATGATTATGATGATTCTGAGTTGAAGAAGATGATTTTAGAACTAAGTCATAGGAGTATCTTGAGTATCCATCCAGAAGCTACTGAGATGTATTAGGATCTGAAGAAGATATTTTGGTGGCTTGGACATAAGTGTGATATGGTGTAGTTTGTGTATGTGTGTTTGATTTTTCAGAAGTTGAAGGTCGAGCACCAGAAACCTGCAGGATTGATGCAACCGTTAGATATTCCAGAGTGGAAATAGGATACCATTTCGATGGATTTTTTGATCGAGTTACCAAATACTCCGAGAGGGCATGATGCTATTTGGGTGATTGTGGATAGATTGATAAAGTCAACGCACTTTATTCTGATTAACATCAGTTTTTCTTTGCAGAAGTTGCGTGGAGTTTTGTTGAGTATTATTTTAGATAGAGATCTGAGGTTCACTTCCAGATTTTGGGAGAGTTTGCAGGAGACTTTGGGTTCTAACCTGAGGTTGAGTTATGCCTATCATCCCTAGACAAATGGTCAGACATAAAAGACTATTCAATCTTTGGAGGATTTATTGAGGGCTTGTGTTCTTGAGCAATGAGGTGCTTGGGATAGTCATATTCCATTGATAGAGTGTACTTATAATAATAGGTTTCATTCTAGCATTGGGATGGAAAATTTTGAGACATTGTATGGTCGGAGGTATAGGACACCTTTGTGTTGGCATGAATCTGGTGAGAGTTGGCATGAGGAAGGATCTTGAGTTTTAAGAGGGAGACCATGTATTCTTACGAGTCACTCTGGTGACCGGTGTTGGGCGTGCTTTGACATCGAGGAAGCTTACTCCTCAATTTATTAGTTTGTATAAGATATCAGGGAGAACTGGAGATGTTTCCTATAGAGTGGTGTTGCCACCAAGTTTGTCAAATTTTTATGATATGTTCCATGTTTCATAACTTTGGAAGTATGTTTTGGATCCTTCACATGTGATACTGATGGATGATATTCAGGTGAGGGATAACCTTACAGTTGAAGCCTTACCAGTGAGGATTGAAGACCGTGAAATGAAACAGTTAAAAGGAAAGGATATTGCTCTCATGAAGGTAGTTTAGGGAGGAGATGCCGGAGGGAATATGATGTGGGAGTTGGAGAGTAGGATGCGAGAGTCGTATCCAAAGTTGTTCACATCAATTAAATTTTCAAGGACGAAAATGTTCTAAGTGGGGGAGAGTTATAACACCCCGATTTATTTTATTTATTTTTCCATAGTTAAATTGTGTGTATGCATGTGTTGATTGGTTTTTTGGTGTGTTATGGGTACCCTTTCGTGTGGGGTAAAAAGTAGAATTTAGGTGTTGGGAGCGTGGGAGTAAAAGTGTAGAGATTGGAAGTGTGTGAGCAAGGGGGAATAAAATAATACCAACATTAATAATTAAATAATTATTTTATTAGTATGTTATAATAATAATAATAATAATAATAATAATAATAATAATAATAATTTTAATTAGTTGGAAATAATATTAATAATAAAATAGAATAAGAGAGAAGGGGTTTGGGAGAGAATTGATGGACCGTGAAAAAAAAGAAGAGAACGTGAAACCTGAGAAAAAAGGAATAGAGAAGGATAGGGCTCAAAGGGGAAGAGGAGAACACCATTGTTGAAGAATCTTGCAAGATATCTAAGGTAAGGGTGGGGTTCTTATTCTATAAGGGTTTGTATAATGATTTGTGGGCGGGGATTGTTCTTGCTATGATAGAATTGTTATTCTCAAATGCCATGAACTTGTATTTGTATGAGCATAATGTGTAATGGTGTGTTGAATTGATTTGTGTAAATCATGTAATTATGTGTTTGTTTTGATGTTTTGGATGTTGTTGGAATGTTCTTATTGATGTTTATGGACAAGGATCGGAGTTTAAAACATGATACATGAATTGTACGGGATTTGGGGGGTTTGTGTTAATATGGAAAGTGATTTTCGTGTCAAAAAGTAGCATAAAAGTGATTCTGCTACATGTGTAATCGGTTACTAGAAATGGGGTAACCGGTTACACTGTTAAAAAATGTGTTTTATGAGAAAAATTGAGGGGTGTAACCGGTTACTATATTTGGTGTAACCGGTTATACTGAGTGGCAGTAGCGTAGTATGGGCATGTTACAGAGGTAAAACCGATTACTGCAATTGGTGTAACCGGTTACACTGGGAGGAAATTTTGTAAATCTTTAAAAATTCATCTCTTGAGCTAGGGGTGTCTGTTTGAGGTACCGTTTGAAGTGTCGGGAAGCTAGCCTGGTCTACTTTAACTTAAAATTAGTGTCAATACCGAAATAAAATTAATTGATGTGTGATGGTGTAGTTGACATGTGATGTGTTTATGTTGTGGTAAAGAATTTGTATAAATGGATTGTTGTTGCTTGCTCTATCATTATGTTGTTGTTGATGAATGTTATAGCATTTGTTTGGTGTATGGTGGCCAACATTGACGTAGTACCTTGACTAAGGTGATGCCATTGTACTTGTTTTTGTTATTGTTATTGCATGTATTTTATGTTGCATGCATCATGGTGTTGGACGGTGATCTATTTAATGAGCCTCAATCCTATGGTGATGGATTGGGTGTGAGTAGCTAATTCCTATGGTGATGGAATTAGTGAAATGTTTCCTATGGTGACGACATTAATTTTAGTGTGCTCTGATCCTAAGGTAGGGATTGGAGCGGTCAATCTAAGAGTTCACATATTGGTACCACATCAATTGAGTCATGGTGTTGAGTCTCATTGCATTGCATTTGTTGTGTTGTTGTGTTTGGATTGTATGGAAGTGTGGTTAATGGAACAGGTGATTGTGCATGTAATAATCTGATGCTTACTTATTATTATGTATTGCTTTATATAATTGTGATATCTCACCCCTTTTGTTTGAATATTTCCTTTACATGAGCATCGTGCAGATAATCCGCAGTAGAGGTGTGGTTGTTAATGGATGAGGGTGCTCTTCATTTTTTTATGGAATCAGCATCTGCTCTGATGTGTAACACCGAAGGTGGAATGTTTTCTGTTTTGTTATGTTTGGTGGATTTTACCATGCTGATCTCCTATGTCAGTTATTCATATAATTACTACAAGTTATGTTTATGTTTTAAAATATTAACATGAACGGTTGATGATGTTTTCCGCTGCTATTCATATTAAGTTGGATTTGTTGGTTTTTGTTACTACTATAATTATTATTAATAATGATTTTCAAGAATAAATGGCATGTGTTATATATCTAACTATATAACAGGTTTATGTTGAAGAGTGGCATTCTAATTGTGTAAATGTTTTAATTACTCTGATTTTTATTTAAATTTATGCGGGGATAATTATGGTGTAACAATTACCATGTTATTTCAATACTTTGTCGGGTATTACTCTTTGTGTGTATACATGCTTGAGTGGCTTGGGATAAGGCTATAGTTGCATAATTTTTTTGCCATAATCGGATTGTGAAATTTATAAAAACCCTAAATGTAGGTTTTCATATTTATCCATTTAATCATTCATGATTGATTTATCATTGGTTGTCATCATCAAAAATTGATGTACTTGTTAAAATAATATCACCCGCAAAACAAGGTTCCATAGAATGTCAATTTCTGAACTTGGCATCCCAAGTGTCTGCTCTTCAAACCTTTGAAGACGATCATGAGCTTTGTACTATTAGTGATTATTTTCTTGTTTTTAAGGCACCTCTGGCTAATATAATTGATCTTGGCATTCTTCTTGCACTCCTCATTGACCAACTCTCTAAACTAGACTGTTAGTATCCTGCAAAAAACACTGCTGATTCAGAGCATTGGTAGGAGCTTCACAATCATCAAGTTGACTTCATACACCTACTAACCTTCATAATTCAATAATTATACAAAAGTGACCAAATGTGTGTTGTGGGGCAACTCTCATGGCTTTGTCGTCAAGATGAGGGAGATTGGGGACCCTGGGCATATTCTCATCATACTCTCCTTTGAACCCATAAAGGGGCGAGATATGGCAATAATGTGCGAACACCGACTTTATGGAAGCTGAGATCAAGAACCCTTACCCACTCACGGAATTAACCAGAACGGATAAATCCAAGTACTGACATTTTCAAAAAATTTACAAACCACTACTCTAATTAATGCATCCACTTAATGGGTGCAAATGAGGAGATAATAAAAAATGGGAGCCTTACCTGGTACACGCAAGAGGACAACTAAAAGAAAAATCAAGGTAGAAGGAAAGACAGCATGAAAAAATATCTCCTTGTCGGGAAAAGGGATGTTCAAAGAAAACTATAGAGATTATTAGTGGGGCTAAAGAAAACAAGGACGATAACATTTACTAAGAGGAAGAGCGAAAAGGAAAGATTCAATACATCACATCCATCATTGGGGTCCTTCCTCAACTAATGAACTCTTCCAAAGGCACAATAAAAAGAATAATCTTCAAGTTGATGGCAATTAAAAAGGAGGAAGGAGCGAGCTATGAATGAAAACTAGATAGGCCTATTCTCGGATTTTGAGATAGTGAACAGGTAGGCAGAAACCCAAATGAAATATTCCCTTTAGTCGTAACAGTGACCATAGCCAACTTTGAGGGGTTCAAAATCCTCATTAATGGGGGGCGTTCTTATGACATCGTGTATATGGAGCTTTTTAAAAAATTAGCGCTAAAAAAGGAAAGTTTTTGCTATATGAGGTAGCCAACCTATAAGATTTCAATGACACAATCACTCACCTCTATGGGTACATTGAGTTGATGGTCTCCCTAGAGGAATAGAGGCACATAAGGATAATTGACTTGCAACTTTTAGTGTTTCCTTGCAAAAACGTCTACAAGTGCATCCTAGGAAAGCTCTTTGTAGAAACATTGTATGTGACTGCCTCTTCGGTCCATTTCAAAATGAAGTGTCACAACATTCATGGTGATTTGGTGACGATATGCGTTGACTTGTTAGTGGCACTAAGGATACACAAGAATTTGCAACACAATAAAAAATAGAAAGATAAAGAGCATATGATGGAAATCGATGTGACCTCACTCACTAAGCAACTAAAATAAGTGACGATCAAGTTGTCAAAGGAACAGACTAGAAAGTATGGCGTGAACCGTTTTGATTTGAAAGGAACAAATGATGGGTATGAATGAAGGACTCATAGGGAAGCTTCATTTTTTATGTATACTTAAAACATATTGTGCATCATTATGTAGTAACTGTGTAATATCTTTTTCAATGAGAATAAATATATTTGCACAAATTTTGTTCCTTGTAATAACCAAGGATATGCACGGTCCATGAGTGCTTTTAGAAACACTACCATGATATGAGCAAAGCAATCAAAACCCTACAAAAGAAGTCACACGAATAAATAACATAAAACAAATTGGTAATCAGGGTTCATTCCTCTCTTGGTAGCTAGCAACTACGATGACCTCGAATTGAGTTCAAACTTGGGGGCTGGGAAACGGTACCAATCCTTGGTTGGGCACAATCCCTAAAGACATCCACAAATTTTCAGGGCACAACCTCGGACATCAGCGAATTCTTAGATAGTTGAACTATGGGATCTAAAGAAACAATGTATTAGGTAAAAACATTAGTAAGTAATTGAAATAAGAAAACGCCATGAAATGGAAATTAGGGAATTTATTTATATAAAATATTACATCGTGTAGATTCATCCAAGACAAAAAAAAAGTGAATACTATAGGAGTGAATCATCCACAACAAAGATTGTTTTCTTATCAACCATCTTCTAGCTATGACGAATCTACTCTCGTAAAATATGCACCCTGGGATGGAAAAATTCCATCTATTGTAAGGCATTTTAAAAAGAAACTCGCATAATCGATAAACTCTTTTCCACCAACTTTTCATACTCTTTGGATAACTCAAGGTTTTTTGAATGCATCTCTCAAATATCGTATTCAACTTTATTCCAACCTTCTTGAGCTTCGTTTAGTGATGCCTCCAACTTCTTCACCATCTTGCCAGAAAATTTCATTTCTTGTTTTGCCTCAACAAGATCAACCTTCATTGTGGAAAGTGATTACCTAGCGGGTGCTAATGCTTAATTCTTCTCATTCATCTCTTGCACAAGTGATTGCACCCTCTATTCTAGTAGGTGAGGGTACCTAAAATTTTGCACATCACTTCATATGTCTCTCAACATACCACTCACCTTTATGAGCTCTTTTAATTACCAATTTATCTTAATAATAAGAGTGTTGATACGTTCTCAGAGAACTTCCATCTCTTTTCAAAGGAAGTAAAGCAAAATGATATTGCGACTCTGTTGCAACTGTGAAAAACATCTAACGGAAAAACAGAAGAATCGCCACTGAATGTTATTTATCCCTACAAAGAGAAAGAAAATGATTGAATAAAACTTTAAAGAAAGGGAGAAGACATGGTCATCACAACTAAATTTGGGGTTCGGGAGTCGATTACGCGAGAGGAAGGTATTAGCACCCCCTCGCGTTTGTTGTACTCAACGGGATCCATGCTTGTTGTCTAATCAAAGGGTGTGTTATCTAAGGCCTACTGCTAAATGAAAATGGGAACGAAAAGGGAAAAGCAAAAGAAGAATAGATAGGACTTCATCATCCTATGCCTACGTATTCCCTTGTGCAATGGGAAAGTCAGAGTCAATGTAGTTCGGAAAACTACGGGTGAAAGGAGGGAGGTTGCTCTCCAAGATCACGTCGTCTTGTGCCTACGTATCCTCATTTGGTATGAGAAATCAGAGCAGTCGTAGTTTGACTTACAAGTCAATACATGTTTTTTATGATTGATGTTAAGTTCCCATTCCAACAGTTAAGGTTAATGTCTGTTTGCGGTAAAACGGAAAAATAACATACTCTTTCTGAAAATGATTTTGAAAAATAATCCCGAAGGATGAAAATAATTTGAATTTGTTTGTGAGATTTAGATAAGTGAATTGATTTGGCTTGAGACTCATATTGCACTAAGTTCTATGATATAGGAGTAAATGCGTCGCATGATCACCCACAGATGAGACGTACGCTAAACACTCTAGACGAAGTAAGGAGAGACCTCTCACTCATCATTTCCCATATACTTCAGGCTCATGGCACACAATATTCTTCGTATTTATTAAGTATTTTGATGTTGTTTCGAGGAAAAGGAGAGAAAGATGCACGAAAGGTCTAAGGGGAAAACTCGGTTCTGATGTTGTCATGCAAGATGACCCTAAGGTCGGGATGCAGAAGGAAAATTCATCCTAATGTTAGCATGCAAAAGATGGACCTAAGGTTGAGGTTAAGAAGGGACTAACTTAATGTTATCATGCATGGATTAACTCCTAATGTCTATCCTACTCCAAGCTTAATCAAAAATCAAGTTGGACTAGGAGGCCTTAAGGGAGCATGCAAGAACAAGCCAAAATAAAGAAAGCAAAGCAAAAACATCAGCTGCGACAACGCTCCAGCTTCAGAACAGCCATAAAAACCCAACGAGTAACCACAACAGCATTTAACAGCTCATGTTTCAGCACATAACAGGTGCAAAAAGCAGCATGCAGAATAGATGCACAATTAACAACATGTGAAAATCCAGAACAACAGGTGTAAAAGGCCAGGAAGCAAGCATACATCAACCATGAAGCAACACATCAAGCAAGCAATGATCATAAACGAGCATGCATAACAAGCTAAACCAAGCGTCAAGATTTCTATCAACCAGGATTAAGCAAAAATTAGCATATGATCAATTCATCCAAGAACAACACATGATTATGTATCCACAATTCAACAAAGGTATGTGACATTATGAGGACCAATCATGAACATGTATCAAGCAAAGTCAAATGATGATCATGTATTAACAATTAAGTACAAGCAAGTTCAATGCACAACAGGTCATTCATCAAGAATATCATGCATATTCAACAACAATTAACCAATCAAACGAACATGCGTTTGTAGAATCGAAAACGAACATAAGTATGTGACATATATCCAGCAAGATGAACATCAATAACCAGCAATCGAAATTGTGCAAATGATTATGCAACATGATCATCACACCAAAAATATAACACAACAATCAAAGATATTCAACAACAAAAACCAAAAGTCGCGCGTCTAAGAATCACAAGCATGTTATCAAGTATGATGAAACAGATCAAGAACAGTCCACATATATGCATCATATCAATCCATGAAGATTAAAAGTGGAAAGAAATCAAAACAAGCTTGAAAATGCACAAAAATCATATTCTGCATCAGTGTTAATTGATTAACCATTTGCTAGGCCAAATGGTTAATCGATTAACCTTCTTTGAAAATCCAAAAAACCTGAAATTAACACTGGTTAATCGATTAACCAGTTTTGCACTACAACTGGTTAATCGATTAACACTGACGCAGTAGTAGAAAATCACCAATTTAAAAGCACTTTTCAGCAATTAATCACTTATGTATCCATCCACATGCTTAAGCATTCAAATATGCACGAAAATTATACCAAATCAAAGCAAGCAAACATCAATTGGATCCAACAAACACCAAAATCAATTATCAAAACAAGCAATGGATCAAATATCACCAAAAATCCAAGGATTTACATTGTGAAATGCAAGATTAAGCAAAATCAAAGTTAGATCTAGGATTTACCAACCTACAAAGCTGAGATTTACTTTGGTCAGTGTTGTTAAGCTGCAATTAACAGATCAAAGAAAGAAATCCAAGGATCTACTAAACTCTAGCAAGGAAACTTGAAGATCCAACCAATAATCCACAAATAAACAAAAGCTCTTCAAGAAGTGATTCTAACAACTTAATTCAAGATCCAAATGAACTTCCACACTAGAATTGAATCAAGAATGAAGATGCAATGAAGGTTTAGTTCAAGAATTCACAAATTTCAATGAACAATTTATGAAGCTTTTGGCTATGGAGTATTGGTGAGGGTTTGGGAATGAGAGAAAAGTTGAGAGAAATGAAGTGAGATGTATAGAAAAATCAGAAAATAAGTGAGAGTTATGAGAGGTTTGGAGTGAATTTGTTTAAATAATCTCTAGGTTGGGAATTAAATGTGGCTTGGAGTGTGGGTTAGTGTGAGGAATGGAAATTAATAGTGGAATTAGGAATGGAAATGTTTTAAATTTGGAGGGAATTTGAACTAATTGAAAAATAAATCAAATTTGGAACCACCTCTAGATCCTTCTATTGGTGTGGGAATTGAAATTGAGTGATTGAAATTGAGTTGAAATTCTACAGTGCTGAAAAATGAATATTCTGGGCAAACTTTGCATTAGTTAATCGTTTAACACATTGCTCGGTAACACAAAAAGTGTTAATCGATTAACACGTAGAAAATTTGAATTTCTTGGCGCTACAAGGAGGGAAACCTAGGGAATCGCCTGTTCTCACCCGTTCTGAGCATAGTTTGGCCTCTGAAACTTATCTTTTGATATTGCACCTGTATAATGTCTGAAATACATCGTGAACTGTCTTGTGCACTCAAAATACCCTGCTGAAAATATAATCTGGTACCGGTCGCTGAGCAAAATAAATGTTGAAGCCTCTGATACTTGCTGCTTGTAAACTTGGAATAAAAGAAAACCTTGAGCCATAGAAACACCTTGATCCCATGTCTCAAGAGCCAATGCCATGATATGCATAATGATAATGCAAATGAATAAAGTATAAGCCAGTTACAGTTAAAAACGAAGAGGCAAATTTTGGGGTGCTAGACACTCCTGAGAGAAACAAATGCCAAGATGTAGAACACCTGATGCGCTTGATATGCCATTTTTACCAACTCTTCTTGACGAATAGGCCCGACCTTGCTCAAGAAATAGATATAATCTTCTTCAGAAATAAGGGACCAAAACTCCTCGGTTGTTCGAGGACCAGGAGGAACAAGAAATGTATAAGACAAGGTGACTGGAGTTAGTGATGAACCTTCCCAAAGATTGCACCTTCCCTAATCTTTCATAAATAACTGAGGTCTTCTTCCAAATGGTCCATGACCAGGGAACATTTCAACAATCGAATTCGTGGGAGGAGTTCTCCCGACCACTCTCAGTAAGAGGTGCAAAGCACCCTCTGTTTCTAGGTAATGATGAGAATCCATGATTTTTGTAAGGATAGAGTCATAAAGATTGAGGGAAGATATACTAACATAGAACACCTTTCCAATAACACCTCAAGTATCTAGCGTGTTTGTGGCCCCTACGGGGGAAAGGGAAACCCTAGGAGTCCTCTTCATTTTTAGCATCATCTGATGACATGTCATTTTATCTACACACCAAAAAATAAGAAAGGTAAGGAAGTGGTCGTTAGATAAAAACTAAATAAAAGAATAAATTTCATATGTTACTCGCTGAAGATGACTTGCATCTCATTTTTGGTAGTGGCTTACACTAGCCGACATGTTTATATGTACCATTTCTTTTGTTTCTTTGGCAGCGCCCCATAATGGGAAATGTCGTCAATAAAACCCAAGCTTCAAATAAAGCCACCAATTTTCTCTTCATATAGGTTTCTTACTAAGACAGGTTATCTGTATTGTAAACATAAGACCCAACATTCGCCAATAAATGTCTCAGACGCCATAATTTGGAAAGTTTATCTGAACATTGGAAAAGGCAACTCAAACTCTATGTTTTGTATGCTAGTATGATACACCTCAGTAAGGGGTGTGGCTAAGTAATATTGGTCCTTAAATTTCTTTAGGCTCTCGAAGTAAAGTTCGAACATATTACTATTCTATCGATGAGATATCAAACATTAACCCTGCAGTAAATTAGCATAACTAGTTGAGCTTTAGAGAGATGAAAAAAGAGAGCCAAGGTTGGAACACTCTTCTTATTCTCACATAAATATTAAAATAATTTAACATAAGGTCATCTCATCGGGTGCAGATGTTAAGGAGCTATTGTCAGGTGATTTATAACACTCGCCTCAAAGTCATTGAAAGGATGGCAGAAACTATCACAAAAGGAAATCATTCGTGGAGAGGAATGACACACCCAACATATTTGTTGCATATCCTTTCATTCCATTAGGGAGGAAGCACCCCTAAGTCTAAGGAAAAACCTACCTCAGAGAAGGAATGATCCAGATCATCCTTGCAAGTGAAGGCAAAGATAGTATCCAACATCTCCTAATCGATCCACATAGTTGAGTTGTCTTTTATAACGTCTCGGGTTCCTAGATGAAAGTTATCAATTTAAAAATCCTACAAACATATAAAGAGAAACTAATATCAATAGAAGCATGATGATGATATAAAAATAAGTTCTGCATCTCTATCAAAGTCAGTTATATCAGTTAACTTTGTAAAGGCTAGAAACTGTAAACATCTTCCCATAGGAGATATCTCCATCCATTATCCCACCATCGATGGTGAGTTTCTCCTTCAAGATCCCCTTATTCTGAAACCCTAGTGGACCAATCAGATGCAGAAGGAGAGAAAGGTTTTGAGACGTTACCGTGAAAGATATGAACTCGAAAGCTTGCTCATTGAACACTCCTCTAGAAGAGGTGGTGCAAATGGATTAAAACAACAAGCAATTAAAAAATGTTAATGGAGATAAAAGAATTTGTGAACATAGAAAAAAATTCTCAAGATCCACAAGCAACAAAAATGGGGATTGTAAGTCCAAGGCACTCTATATATCTTACAAAAAAAGACAATTATATAATCCACAATAATAAATATTGGGAATCGCAAACCGCACCACCAACATTCAAGATCTTCTTTTAGATTGGTCACAATACTCGAGTACCCTAATATAAGAAGGCACCATTTCTTTCAGGCATAGGGCCACGCGTCGAGATTCCCATGTTAAACGTTGCTAATTACAAGGAATGTATTTAATGCGCATGTTCTCAATGTTACTAATGTTCTGTGAAGCTCCTCCACTTTTTCTTGCTCGAAGTCGGACTAAAGACATATATTGAAAATCCTCATTATAAAAGTATGAACAAGGGTTTTGGGGCAACTATTTTAGATCGCTCACATGACCCACGACAAAAGGTCTAATAACAATCATCACATAGAAAGGCGTGCAAAACAAATGAGACTTCACCAAAGTAGAGGGCGCGAAATTCTGACCACCAAGACACTTTCCATCGTTTGATTTGATCGAACGACCACTCCGTAAAGCGTCGGATCTCATAGAGACGATTTTAACCATTCATCTATATAAAAAACTGTGCACGTCATTTCAGGCATTATCCTAATCACACATTCAAACTACTTTATCATTTATTCACTGACTTGAGCATTGAAGTGATAATCTTATCAATTCTTTTTTGTTTTGTCGTATCACAAACCCGAAATTTACTTTACCATATCTAAGCTTAGGTGTTTTTTATTTACACATATCTTCTTCTTAGTACCTCACAAAAAAATAAAATATTAATTCTATGGACTAAACTCACTATCTTCTTCTTGAAAGAGTCATCTTACAAACTCTTGCAATTTCATGTTAGTAATTATTTTCTTGAAAGAGTCATCTTACAAACTCTCCCAATTTCATGTAAGCAATTACTCCACATATAGTTGCTCCAGAAACTATACATGACTTCTTAGTTAGATGTTTATGAAATATAATAGTCCTTCAAGGTTAATTTTGTTGAAGCTTCCTAGACGTGTATCATGTAGTGGACAGCCTTAATAAACCTCACACGCCATTCTCACCTCTTCATATGCGAAACAACTATATAGAAACGTATTTATTTATTTATAGATATAGAAAAGGATGTATAATGAGTGAATCAAATAAAATAGAAATGATCATTGAATATTCATATACCATGCAATAACCTACTTAGATTTAAAAAGAAATTAATTTTGAAGGGCTTACAAAAGGTAGTCAATGTCAGTAGAAGATATTGGTCACAATATAAGATCATAACTTTTAGAATATGGTCCTTGGAAAATTGCAGTGGTCCATAAAAAACCAAAAGTAGCTTAGTCTATGAACCATAATCATCAAGTTTGGACCTTAGGACCACATTAGCCTTCAATGAAGAGAAAAACTTGACAATAAAATCCATAGATGAAATTGATGGGTCGAAGGTAAAGCTTGTAATTTATAACATCCTTCATTTTCATATTGTATTTTTGTGTGGGGGTATGGTATGGGGGATAGTGGTAGAAGAGGGGAAGCTAGATTTGAGAGTCACCTACTTGTATTGTATGTGGTCCTAACACTTACAATTATAACAACTGACAAAACTATATATATATATATATATATATATATATATATATATATATATATATATATATATATATATATATATATATATATATATATATATATATATATATATATATATATATATATATATATATATATATATATATATATATAACAAACGCGAATACAAATCAGAGTAACGAGATGCGCACAAAAATTTTGTTCACGCAATTCGACTAAATTGCTTACGTCTGTGATTATAAAATAGTTATAGGTCCCTTTATTTATGTCATGTGAATTGATGGGATTATGGTGTTACAAATCATATATATAATACCAGAATTTAATTTATATAAACCTCTAATTTCTAGTTTCCTTCAACAAACAATTATCTCTATTTATAATTATCTCAACAATATGAGATATACTCTCAACAATAAAAGATATACTCTCAACATCACATAGTTATCTCAACAACTCATAATTATCTTAACAATACAAGTCATACTCAATAATCTCCCTTGGTGAATATCAAATCCCTATGAAGATGTCCTGCATAACGATTCATTCTGTAAACTGGGGAGGTACACCTCCTACTTAACACTGAAAAACATGTAACAAGTCCAAACAGTGTTTGAAGTTGTCATTGGTGACCAGTTTGGTCAACATATAAGTTGCATTCTCTAAAGTATGAACCTTCTGAAGTAATATCAGTCTGGACGCTGGCAACTCCTGATCTTGTGGAACCTCGCATCAATATGTTTGGTTCTAGCATGATACACCTGATTATTCTCCAAATAGATAGCATTCTAACTATCATAATGCAATTGAACTCCACCTTGCTCAACACTCAACTCTTTCATTAACCATGTAAGCCTCAATGCTTCCTTGGCGGCTTCAACTACTGCCATGTATTCTGCCTCAGTTATTAACATAGCTACTATGCATTGAACTGATGATTTCCAGCATATAGGTTCCTCCACAAGAGTAAAGACATACCATGTTGTAGACCTCTTATCATCCAGATCACCTGCATAGTCAGAATCCACATATTCCACAACTGATGGAACACCTTGACCCATGATGAACATGATACAATGACCCGTTGTAGCCTTCAAGTACCTTATAATCCATTTGACTACTTCCAAATGTTGCTTCTCTGGCTTGGATAAGAACTTGAACACTTGACTAACTACTTATACCCAACCCGGTCTAGTGCAAACCATAACATTCATCAAATAAACAACTGCACTAGCATAAGGAATCTTATGCATACCTCCAATATTTGAGTATGTCTTCGGACATTGTTACAAAGAGAGCTTTAAATGATTCGACGATGGAGTACTCACATGCTTTACTTTGCTAATGTCAAATCTGCTCAAAACATTTTCAACATAGCTTTTCTGACACAGCCATAATTTATTAGCTTATTTGTCTCTGTGATTTTCTATTCTAAAAATCTTCTTTGCAGCACCCAGATCCTTCATATCAAACTCCTTATCCAACTTGGTCTCCAACTTATTCACATCATGTAAATGGTTGACAACAATCAACATATCAACATAAAGTAACAACAAAATAAAAGAGTCATCGTCAAGGCTCCTCAAATAAACACAACAATCATAATCACACCTTACATAGCCAATATAAAGCATGTATGAGTCAAAGTGCATGTACCACTACCTTGGAGACTGCTTCAACCTTGCCACCCAATGAAGCCCATGGTGATTTGTTGACTATATAACATATCGTATTAAGTGATGCTACCCATAAACCTTTTGAAAGACCAACATTCAACTAAAGGCACCTTGCTTTCTCCGTCGGAGTCATGTTCTTCCTCTCTGTAACACCATTATGTTATGGTGTCTTCCTCACATAAAAGTGCCTCTGGATTCCATTATTCTCGCAAAAATGCATGAACTTCTTGTCAGGGTATTCAGTTTCATTATCTGACCGCAAATACTTTATTTTTCTCTCTGTTTAGTTATCAACCTCTATCTTCTATAGTTTGAACTTGGCAAAGACCTCAGATTCATATTTTATAAAATAAACTCAGATCTTACGAGAATAATCAATAGTAAATGTCACAAAGTACCTGGAACCTCCAACAAAGGGATCTTTTGTAAGCCCTCATATATCCTAATAAAAATAGTATTAGATTCCATTGGTCATATGTTGCCCGGTCTTGAAACGAACTCTATATTGTTTCCCAAGAACTGAAAACTTGCAAAATCCAATTGTACAACTGCGAACACCCTTAAGCAAATTCTTTTTATGCAGTTCCATAATCCCACATTCACTAATATGACTCAAGCGTGTGTGCAACAGTTTAGTTGTATCATTATCAATTTCAACAGATGTTACATCACCCATAATTGTGCCCCATAAAAACTTATAAATGTTTCCTGTAGTCTTTAATGAAGGGAAAACGCGATCCAAAATACAGCGGAAATTAAAATTTTCCCTTTAGTGATCCTTACGGAGGATCATGATTAGTGATTGAAACCTTCGATGCTGAATCAAAGGAGTGATCACGAGCATTAAACAATGCACATCGCCTCTACTCAGTCCACACGAACAGATTCCTTCAATCTCAGTGCTAGCTGCTACGATTGAAGGCTTTGAGTGTATGTGTGTGTGTGTGTGTGTGTGTCTGTGTGTATGTGTGTGTGTGTGTGTGTATGTGTATGTGTGTGTGTATGTGTGTATGTGTGAGAGAGAGAGAGAAGGAAAACACGTTAGAGTTTCACAAACCAAATTTTCATCAAGTGTGAATGCTTCTGCACAAGGGATTTATTTATAGAACCACTTGTGTGGATTGCAAGCTAAAAATCCCACTTAAGTGCACGAGCACCATATCTTATGGTGTACCGTGTATCACTTAAGTGTGTGGTACCTATCACACCCTAATTTTTGACCATAAGATCCCACCCCTTGTGCGTTTCACATGTTAGCTTTATAATTTTGTATGTGTGTTTGTTCATGACGAACTAGCTTATGCAGGTGCATTTGATCTTAAATAGATGGTACTCTTGACAGTTAAGTGTTTAAGGGTATGACCATTTTTTTTAAGACCAAGTTAAGAAGAGTTATGTGACTTCATTCTCCTGTTTAATTAGTGTTCGTTCATTAGAAGGTTGTGAGTGCAGGTTGTGATCACATTCGGAGGCAATGTTGTTATCGTTTTTTGACAAATGAAGAGAAGTGCAAGAAGTGTTATTAGGGGGTGTTTTCATCAACTTTATCTCTTATTTTATTCATGTTCATTCGAATATGTCCTCAGATACCTTTTGTCATTCACTCAATAAGGGAAAGTCCCAATCTTATTAAAAGAAAATCTTTAAGCAACTTTATTACCATAATCACAAATATCTTCATTACAAAATGAATACACATATTTTGCAAGTTCCTACCATTTGACTACAAGTGACATTGGGTCCTAAAGTCATAATATTCCAACTCAGTTACACTCCTTTTCCTAATAAAGTCTTCAAAGCTTCTGTCGGCACCGTCGCGACCAAGTTTGTGAGAAAATCTCTTTGTTTCTAGCAGTAATGTCTTAAAGGATTATACTTGGCATATGGATTTCCACCTCCAGCGGTTAGTTGCTCTATTCAAGGATACAGAAGGTTCATCAATCATAATCAGAGTAACACGACAAACCATGTCAAATACAAGCAGTTAGTTTCTCAGAATATTGAAAAATGAGACGGTAATGTGTTGGAAATCCATCAGCAAGGTTGCACCAATAGAGGTCACGACATAACGACAATTGTTATTCACGAAACCGCAACGTCCAAGCACTCCGTTAACAGCAGCACATGCGCGGCCATAACAGAATAATTCGCGATTTAAAAGTTAAGAGAATTTTTGATTTAATTCCAGCCCTCAGTTTGAAGTCATCATAGGGCAGAAGTTCGAGCGGTCGGGAGGGCGACAACCGGATGTTGCCACCGACTCCCTACCAAGCGTCGAATGCAATAAGATAAGGAAGAGAAGCAACTAATTTCATATAGCCCCATGACAGTTCGAAAGTACAAGAGACATCAAGGCCGCAGCTGCATTGGCAAGCTACCAGCTCAAGTGTTTCATCACCATAACAACAGCGTTTTCAATCTCCTCGTGGTTCAGACTGTTAAGTCATCATCACCATTTCAAACCCCTCTCGGCAACGGCATAACAACCGGCAGCTTCTGAACTGCTAGCGGCATCCTGAAAGAAGAAGAGAAATGTCAGTGCAACAAGTATTTCCGCATCAGCTGCAAATATCAGTTGCAAATATCAGCTGCAAACAACAGCAGTACAGAAGAGCATCATCAACAGCAGTACAACAAGCATCAACATTTCATCATCTGCAAGTATTTCAAAGCCAGCAGGAACAAACAACACAACTGATAATCCGAATAAACCATTGCAGGAGGAGTTTGAAGGATAAAGTTTAAGGATAAGAAGAGGTTATATTCTCAGCCTTCAGTTCCACTCATCATTGGGCAAAAGCTCGAGTAGTCGGAAGGACAACAAAGGGATTTGTCGTCAACTCCCTACCAACTCGAAAGCATCAACGAACATTTGAAATCAACAGCGGCAATAAACCTCTTAGCTTAGACGTAGTGTCGTCATCGCCAATTCAAAACCTTTCCCGGCAAGCACAAGACAAGGCGAATATCTGAACTCAAAACATAGCTTTCCTTGCAAGAAGAAGTGAAGCATTAATGCAACTTCAAAACATTAACACAGAAGTTAACCAGCAACAGTAAAAATATGAATCCAAAAGGCAGCAAATCAAGACGAAAGGAGAGATATTTCAAAACTTCCCAAATCGAAGCCAGCATGTCATCGACAGAATCGGACGGAATCAGAAGGAAATTAAAGCTGTTTCCCAAATCCAGCAAGCAATTCGACAAGGAATCACCCAAATAGGAAGGTTTTAAAAGGCAATGTCAATGGAGGCCCACGAGTCTCACTTATAAAAGGACGAGGAAACCCACATCGAAAGGGGAATCAAGAAGAAGTCGCCATCACCACAAGGAGACCTCGTACTTGAAGCTTAAGCCAAGAGAAGATCTTCATTGCAGCAAAGCTCCGATCACCCTCAAGTTACATCATCGCCAGTCCAAAGGAAGAAAGCGAGATCGTGGACTACATCACGGTTTCCCCGCCATCGTCAACGAGTCGCCGCCAACTGGTGTTTCTGGGTAAAACCTCACACTCGAGTAAAATTTTTATCCGCATGTTCGTTGTTTGTGTAGATAACTGGTCGTGAAGAAGGAGAACTAAGGCAGCGAAACACCGGAGAAGAAGAAACCAAGATCGGAGAAGACGACGCAAGCGGCACAACGCAAGAGGAGATCTTGATTTGGGAACGGACGGGGGGGTCTAAGGTTTCGTTTGGTTTTTGTTTATTATTTTGTTTTATTGTAATAATTGTATGCGCGCACACACTCACTTATCACGCACCTTCACTCTCACAGCCGCACGATCTTCCACGGATCTGATCAAACGATCCCTCACCTGCATGCCCACCGTAACCCACGCACCTGCGCCTCGCTGAACCTTTTTCTCCCTAATCCCTTTAATTAACCAATTTAATCAGTTTTATTAATCATTAACCATAATTAACTTGTTTTAAATTTAAATCCATTTAAATAACTTAATGATAACCTTTATTTAATAATTACTTAATCTTTTTAATTTGACTCTTTTTTTTTGTCTTTAACCTATTATTATTATTATTAGACCTTTTATAAAAATTTAATAACTTTTATAATTAACTTGCTTAAATCTTTTTTGTAAAATCAATATAATTTGGTCAAAACTCATCTTTATAATTTGTTTCTATCTATTAATTATAACAACTTTTTTTGCTACATAATATTAAAACCTATCATTAGTAACTAAGCTCTTATTTACTAATTAAATTTAATTGATTTATAACCTAAAATCCCTTTACTAAAAAAATCTAATATAACTTTTCTTAAAATTAATCTCACTAGTAATAACTATAATAACTTTTCATAAAATCGATTCACCTAAACCAATATAATTTTCTCTTAATTTCATCTCACTTAAATGAATCCAACCATTTTCCTAAAACCAAATTCAACTAAAAATAATCAAGTCAATGCCACCCATAATTAATCAATCGTGCACGCTTCCGTCTCCGATCCGTTCGCACACTCACAAATCACTCACTTGTGTGTCTTGGCGCTTCCATGTGTATGTGTATGGATTTATTTATCTGCCTTTACGTTATCTGCAATTTACTTTTACCATATTGCATAAACGTCCAAAGGAAGAATCTGCGCATAACGTGAAACTTGTGCGTATGCATTTCATTTGCATCATATCCCCATTTGATCCTTGATCTCATTCAAGTCGATCACTTAAGTTAGATCCTAACCCATAAGGAGGACCTTTGCCTTTTATCTTTACAACATAGAAAAACAATATTCAACTAAGTTCAATTATTCAAACTATTAGAGAATAAGATGTTAGTCATCTTGACAGTCGAGATATAAATCTCCTACCTCCATAACAATACAATCAATATGTAGGCACTTTTTCGCCTTGAGAGTGATAGTGGCATACTCGTCGATCATAATCCGAGTTTCTAATCCCTTCTCTCAAGACAATATAAAGACTATTTTCCTACAAGTTGTGGTGGTTAAGTCAAGTATTCTCCCTCGAGATGACGACTCGTCTTTTCTCCTAGACCCAATCAATCAACTACCCTTATCCCTTAGAAACTTTGACCAACAGTCAAAGAAGTTCCTCAAACCCTTTAGGGGAACTACAAATACTCTGATTCCATTCCCGTCAGGATATGTAGGCATAAGATGCAACGTCTTGTCGAGTATACTTAGAAATAAACCACTAGGTCTTTTATCCCTTTTAAGCAGATAACACTTAGCAATAAATAAAACAAGAGATTCCTGTAGAGTACTACAGAAACTTAGGATGCTAGCACCTTCCCTAAGTTTAACCAACCCCCGAACCTATAACTCTCTAGCTCTTGCATTTGCATTACATTGTGGGTAATTCGATCTTTTTCCCTTCCTTTGGACAAATTAAAGACCGGTTGTAATGAATTTAGATTCAAGCTCACCAATAGCTTGGTATCCAAATTTCACCGCGACAGAAATGGCGACTTCACTGGGGAACAAGACACACTAATTATAAATGCGTCTGTGTATGCAACATACAGAAATGGCGACTTCACTGGGAAATATCTTCAATGGGTTTCCCTAACTTGTTTATTTTGCTTGTTTATTGTATATTTGCTTATATCTGCTTATTTGTATAATTGCTCTTGTTTGCTTTTGGGTTGATATCCTTGAGTGGTGAGACAAAGTCCTACACCCAGACTTGAGTGAACTTAAGATAGGATGGTGATATATTCGACGAGGCTTATAGGGAGTTGAATCCTGACTAAGTTGACTTGAGAATCACGCTCAATTGAGGCCCTCTCGAAAACAGTACTGTTGAACGAGTTAATCGTGAAAACATTCACTATTTTCGACCTTGGAGCCTACGATATTGAGGACCGTAGTTACCTTTAACCCCACTTTGGCCTTTATTAGGACGTAGTGCGAGGACTATGAGGGAGTATTCCCGAAATAGTTGTTACGCGATGCTACACTCAAAAGAAGTTCTCTTGAGAATATTATTAACCACCGAGTAATTGGGAAATGATAATATCCTAAAGATGGGCTAATGATTTTGGGAACCTCTTTTAGAACCTTGCTCTACAGGTACAATCCACCTTTAGTCCACACCCTTTGGGAATGGGTATACCCTTTGCTCCATGCTCGTTGCAAACCTAGGATTTTCTTGTTTGTTTATCTTTGTGCCCTTATGTGCTTACTTGTGTTTGTTGCATTCATAAAGCATCATATTGCATTGGGGTTTCATGGAATTCAATGTTATTTATAAACATTACAGAACCATATGGATTACAAAATAAAATATTTTGAAATATTCTTTCAAGAGTCTTAACTTGGATGATCTAAGGAAGATTGGGAGCTCACATTGAAGGATCAAGAAAACTCAAAGACAAGTACAAGAAACTTTCATTATCATTGAAGATCCAAGTGAACGGAAAATAACTTCCTTAATTTTAGCAAGAAAAGAAAAGAGATAGAGGATTTATTTTCCTCTATCAGAATATTCCTTAGAAGCTGGTCGTGGACAAACTTATATTCAAGAAAGTCCAGCCAGAGGAGCAGATCAAGAAACATGATACAAGACTTCCTTAGGACTTTATTAGCTTTTATTTAGCTATTATGTCAGGACTCTTTTAAGAATATTCACTTGTAATCCCTTTATCAAAAAAATATAAATAATAATAATAATAATAATAATAATAATAATAATAATAAATGATTTTTCTCTGGTATTCTTTAATGTTTATAAATACTTAAGTTCCATGAAACCTTTCATTCCTGCATCTGCATTTGCATCAGCATAGCATCCTTTGCATTCCAGGGGGTCTCACTCTTGCTTCATCTCCACAGACACGCTGAATCACCAATACAACACTCGAGCCAGTCGACGCCAAAAGATGGATCAATTGGAACAAGAGAACAAGGTACTCCGTGATGAAGTTGCAATCCTGAAAGAAAGCTTAGAGAGATTGAATGGTTTAGTTAAAGCTATGTCCAATCTGTCCACACTCAACAATCAAGATGTTCAAAGGACTGTTATCTCTGAAGTTGTGTCAACACCGATCCCAGTGGTGTCTACTGTTGCTGAAGTGACCTACAGCATGCCACCAGGTTTCCCGTGGGGGATGCCTCCTCATTTCACTCCTGTTGGCTATCGCTCGCCTGTTCCTGAGGGCCCTACCATAACCACTGTTCAAACCATTCCTGCAACTTCTGCGATGACTACAGCGCCATGAATACTACTCCATATGTCCTAGACGAACCAATTTTCCATGGGACACCTAGTGAAACTGCGGGATTTGAAGAGAGGATGGATGGATTCCAAGACCAGTTTTCTGAGATCCATAAAGAATTGAAAGCCCTTCGTGGGAAGGAGTTGTTCGGCAAAAATGCTTCTGACTTGTGTTTGGTTCCAAATGTCAAGGTTCCGCCAAAATTCAAGGTTCCTGCTTTTGAGAAGTACAAAGGAAATACTTTCCCTCAGAGTCATCTCATCATGTATGCCAGAAAGATGTCTGCACAAACTGAAAATGGTCAATTACTCATCCATTATTTCCAAGATAGTCTGACAGGCGCTGCGCTCAAATGGTATATGGGGTTGGATAGTACGAAGGTTTGAACTTTCAATGATCTGGGTGGAGCCTTCATCAAACAATACAAATATAATTTGGACATGGCTCCTGACCGTGATCAGTTGAGGGCTATGGCTCAGAGAGACAAAGAGAACTTTAAGGAATATGCTCAATGTTGACGTGAGTTAGCCGCCCAAGTCATACCGCCATTGGAAGAAAAAGAAATGACCAAGTTTTTTCTAAAGACTCTGGGTCCTTTCTTTTATGAGAAAATGGTAGCAAGTGCACCCAGTGACTTCACCGAGATGGTAAATATGGGAATGCGGTTGGAAGAGGGAGTTCGTAAAGGAAGATTGGCCAAGGAAGGAAGTGCTTCTAAGAGTGCTAAGAAATATGGGAGCGGTTTTGTGAAGAAAAAAGAGCAAGATGTAAATGTTGTACAACAAGGGAAATTCAGAAAAAGGTATTCATCGCCACATCAGGTTGCTGCAGTATCACCTGTATTCAACACTCCAGCTTATCAACCACAACCACAGTATCAACAAAGTCCACAATCTCCTCAACATAATCAATCATTCAACAATCAGGGCCGCGCATACAGGAAAATGAACTTTGATCCCATCCCTATGAAGTATGCTGATTTATTCCCAGCATTGATCCAGAAAGGTCATATTCAGACAAGAGCTTCATCCGAGGTTCCCAAGAACCCCCTTCCGTCATATAGAGCGGACAGATTTTGTCCTTACCGTCAGGGAGCTCCTGGTCATGATATTGAGAGTTGTTTCGGTATGAAAGTAGACGTTTAGAGACTCATTAAGTGCGGGATCCTATCATTTAAGGATTCTATTCCTAATGTGCAGGATAACCCATTACCTCCGCATGGTCCACCCTCCATAAACATGATTCAAAGTTACCCGGAAGAAAGTGATCAGGAATTTTTGAATGGAAAGACTGAAGAAGTATGTGTTATAGTGCCTCACTTCAAAGAAGTGGAGCGTATTGAAATCACTTACGATAGTATAAAGTCAGTTGTTACTCCTCTAGTGATCAATGTGTCTGGACCCACTCTTTACACTTCTAGTACGGCGATCCCATATATATATAACGCCACGATGATGGAAAACGGAAAGGAGGTACCTTTACCTACTTTGCCTTCAGTTGTTAACATCGCAGACGTTAGTAGGGTGACGAGGAGTGGTCGAGTTTATCCTTTGTTATCTTCTAAAGACAAAGGTATCTCATTTGAGTAACCAGGTTCGAAAGATCCGGTCATGGAACAATCTGGTGGATCCGACTTGTCTAAATCAGACGAATTTCTGAAGGTGATCAAGAGAAGTGAATACAAAGTTGCGGATCAGCTTTTGCAACCCCCGTCTAAGATTTCTGTGTTGCAATTACTAATGAGTTATGAAGCTCACAGGGAAGCGCTCTAGAAGATATTAGAGCAAATGTATGTTGAACAGGATGTTACAATGGAGCAGTTTGATAATATCATCGGCAATATTACTTCATGCGACAATCTCGGGTTTAATGAGGACGACCTTCCGGAGGAGGGAAGGAAACATAATATGGCCTTGCATATTTCTGTGAATTGTGGGAATGATTCTTTGTCCAGTGTGTTGGTAGATACTGGATCCTCTCTGAATGTGATGCCCAGAACCACTTTATCCAAATTGTCTTACTAGGGACCGTCGATGAGGCCCAGTCATGTCATCGTCAAAGCTTTTGATGGATCTATAAAAGCGGTGATTGGTGAAGTGGATTTACCAACGACCATTGGTTTACATACTTTTATGATCACGTTCCAAGTTATGGACATTCGCGCCGCCTATAGCTGTTTGTTAGGGAGGTCGTGGATACATGAAGCTGGGGCAGTTACCTCCACCCTGCATCAGAAACTGAAGTATGCTTTTAAAGGCAAAACGGTTATAGTTTGTGGGGAGCGGGCTTTAGTGGTGAGTCATTTGCCATCGTTTTCGTATGTTGAAGCTGAAGAAGAGGTTGGTACACAATTTCAGACTTTATCTATTATAGGCGATGGTGTTCAAAAATCCAGAGTACCTATGTCATCATTTAAGGGCGACGCGTAGCAGGTTGTGAATAGTGGTCCTCATACAGGTTGGGGAAAGATGTTGTTTTTGCCAGAAAACAAGAATAAGGAAGGTCTCGGTTTCTCCAGCGGATCTGCTTAGCAAGTCATCAGAAATCAAGAATTGCTACCAATCAAAGAAGTGTTTCGCAATGGAGGGGTCATTCATCATCCTCATGTCAATGTTGTGTCAGAAGATGAATATGAAGGCTACATATCAGACGATTCTGCAAACCCCTCTATTCCATACAAAGGCTGAATAAAATCCTGAGAAGGGATCATCAGAGCAGTGCATTTTATGTTGCTTATGTGTATTTCATTTCTTTGATTAAAAGCATATTTGGCATGTAAGAATTTGTTATTTTGAATAATTAATGCAATAAAATATTTGTCTTGAAGAAATCCATTCGTATTCACTCAAACCGTTTTTCGCAATTTATAATGCCGACTTTACTCGATCTCTTGCTCTGATAGAGAATTGAGAGTAGGCATGGCAAAAAAAACCGGACCCGTCGGGGCCCGCCCGGACCCGTCCCGAAATTAGCGGGGAAAACCCGGTTTGAATGGGTACGGATGCGGATGCGGGGAAAACCCGACTTTTAATTACGGGTGCGGGTACAGGTGCGGGGAGACACTAAGACCCGCCCGTACCCGGCCCCGCCCCGCCCCAAATAATGCATTTTAGTTTAATTCTCTTATTTTACTTATTTTAATATTCATTTATTAATTATATTTTCAATTAAATTATTAATACCTTTATTGCAATTAACATAATTAAATTAATCAAATTAATATTCATTTACTAATTAAAAATTTAATTAAATTATTAATTAAATTATTAATTTTTATTGCAATTAAAAAGAAATCAGTTTTTTTTGGGTGGGGGCGGGGCGGGTGCGGGTGCACCCGTTCTCTACTGGGGGCGGGTCTGGGCGGTAATTTTTTACCCCCGATTGAGTTTGGGGGCGGGGGCGGGTGTGTTACATGGAGGTGGGTGCGGGTGCGGTTATAGTAAAACCCGACCCGCCCCGTTGCCATCCCTAATTGAGAGAAGGATGACGAAGTAAAACGCAGGATCTCTCGTTGTATGCTTTTGAATAAAAACCCTACTGATGATGTAAGGCATTGTTTCAAACCTCCTAAACACCAAAAATATTTAACCTTTCGAGCCTTAACGAAGGATTCTTTTTCCCAAATCCAAACCTCGTTTTTAACCTGGGGCAGGGCATAAAAAAGAATAAGCATCTTTCAAAAAAACAATTTTGGGGTGGGCATAAATATACATTGACCCTTATTCCTTTGTTTTACAAATCGGAAGCTAAACCCAGATACAATCCTCAAAGTCCTAATTGAGGTAAGGTTTAGTTCGAAAGCATACTCGATGAGACATCATTTCCTGACTTCTATGAGCTATGCTCAAATTTGGTATTGGCTTTATAAAATTAAAATTATACCCTAACTAGTGATTTTGTCACAAGTTATCGTGATATCCCTTTTCAAAACTTCAGGACAAACATGTATGTTGCATTAACAGTTTCAGAATTAACATTTCTGACCTGCTAACTTTGCTCGATATCATAAAAGGATTGCATATAAGCATCGACGATAAAGTTCGATCCTTTGAACCTGAAGATTTTGCTGACCTGGGGCAAGTTATTTCCAAGTGGTTTGTTCTATGCAAATTTGACTTCACCTAAAGAGTTACTTTTGAAGACTCAATCATAATACCGTCAATCAGGGGCAGTTACGTCGAGATTCGATGAATCTCTCCAAGAGTTTGAAAACGGTGGGGCATTTGCATGCCATGTTTTCTGTAAAATCCTCTCGAGGTGGCTTTTTCTCATGAACCATGTGACTTGGGGCATTTGAGGATCGGAGGTGTTCGTGACAAATCTGCGACAAATATTTCCCAGCGGTTTTTTTTACAATGTCGGGCTTCTCCAGCATAGCAGATGTTTATTTCATCCCCACGAAGTTTAGACTCCAACATGTTCAACATCTTTGTTAACTCAGGGAAGATCAAGGTATTTTATCCCCAAGCAGAATATTTTCTATTCCCCAGAAGAAATTTTGAAGCCTTGAAGCAGGATTGTGATCCCGTATCTGGTTCTCCATCTATCCCCAGTGGTACTTCTATCTTTGAAGATTGGTCAGATGTTTGCTTCGAGATGTTTATTTCATCTCCGGTTGCCTCTTTTCGTTTATTTTGTCAGCATAAGCATACGCATAGCATATAGATAGATATCATGGCATATGCATCCTGCATCTTTTTGTTTGTTTGTTCTGTCACCTTGGCTGTGTTTATCCCCAAGTGACTGGGTGTGTCTTCTCCTTCCAAGTAGAGTTGTCAGCCTTAGGCAGAAAGAGCGCCATATTTCTATTTCCCCACGGAGTTCGATCCTCGTGAAAGACGATTGTTTTAGTTAAATACCACTTGAGCTCGTGCCTCAATGGTCGAGTCTTGCTCGGCAGTTTCTCTTCTGCTTTTTTTCTGAATTGAATTTTTGATCCCTGACAATCACTGTGGATATCTCCAGGCTTTTGAATCCGGATTAAGCGTTCATTTATTTTTCACTTTTCTACCCAAGAGGTTCTTTTTGAAGATTATTATCTAGAGACATATACTTCTCCAACAATATTCTCAACAATTTATATCTGAAATGCAAGCGACCTTTTTATTTGAGCAGCTCATTTTAATCAGGATCTTATTCAAAACGACAAAAGGCAGTCTCCATCCGGTTTGCCCACCCCTAGGGGGTTTGTCAAGATTATCAACTTATCAAACAGGATCTCTCTGGAAATCCGTCAAAGAAGTGCGTCGAAGACATTACAAATATTTCTTTTACACAGCAAGGATATATATTTCCACAGTTATAACAAAGAAACACTCCTCAGGAAGGTATTCCCTGGAGATTTACACAAGCCTAATTCTGTCAAACGACATATCTCCCGAGAAATTCTGTGAAGTTTATTACACTTGATCTCTTTACTTAAGAAGACACATTTGCAAATCAACCGGCTTACATCTCTTCTGAAGATCCCCGGTGAAACTTTACGATCTCCAGTATAATATGAATTACCGCTAAAAGTTCCACAATCTACAATGATGTTTTAATCCCCTGTGAAGATGCTCTCACAAGTTTTCATCATTTCAGGTAGAAACTGAGACCAGCTCATGGCATTCAGACCATGACGCTCGGGGAGGTTCATTTCAAGAAACTGAGACCAGCTCATGGCATCCAGACCATGACGCTTGGAGAGGTTTATTTCAAGAAACTGAGACCAGCTCATGGCGTCCAGACCATGACGCTCGGGGAGGTTTATTTCAAGAAACTGAGACCAGCTCATGGCATCCAGACCATGACGCTCGGGGAGGTTCATTTCAAGAAACTGTGACCAGCTCATGGCATCCAGACCATGACGCTCGGGGAGGTTCATTTCAAGAAACTGTGACCAGCTCATGGCATCCAGACCATGACGCTCGGGGAGGTTTATTTCAAGAAACTGAGACCAGCTCATGGCATCCGAACCATGACGCTCAGGGAGGTTCATTTCAAGAAACTGATACCAGCTCATGGCATCCAGACCATGACGCTCGGGGAGGTTCATTCGTTTCTACTCTTCTCAAATGGAATGCTCAATTAAGAAGCTGGATTATGTTTCGATCAAGAAAGTTCATTTTGGTTATTACCGACTGCTTAGGCCACCACCCATTGGTAGCAGGTTATCCTTCAATTTCGAGATTCTCGCCTGTTATCCAGGTCACCATTTTGCTTGGTATTATGTATTATATCTTTATTTTTGGAGATTCCTCAATAATTGTTGTTTCTTCCCCCCGTGGAGTCCCGCTTCGTTGAATCTATTGTGCCTTTTGTTTCGCGTGTTGTGTCTAGTTTTTCCCATGTGGCATCTTATCTCCACAGGACCGTTTGTCTTGCATTTTCATATCATTGCACATCATATGCATTTGGTGGCATCTTAGGGCCAAAAATTCGTGTAATGTTTGTATTTAAGTCCCTCCTATCACGTCGAGCCGGAGATTTCGATCTCCATATCTCCGGATAGAAGAAACTTAAATAGGGGCATCTGTCACACCCTAATTTTTGACCATAAGATCCCACCCCTTCTGCGTTTCACATGTTAGCTTTATAATTTAGTATGTGTGATCGTTCATGACTAACTAGCTTATGCAGGTGCATTTGATCTTAAATAGATGGTACTCTTGACAGTTAAGTGTTTCAAGTTACGACCAGTTTTGCTAAGACCAGGTTAAGAAGAGTTTTGTGACTTCATTCTCCTGTTTAATTAGTGGTCGTTCGTTAGAAGGTTGTGAGCTAAGGTTGTGATCACATTTGGAGGCAATGTTGTTATCGTTTTTGACAAATGAAGAGAAGTGTAAAAAGTGTTATTAGGGGGTGTTTTCATCAACTTTATCTCCTATGCTATTCATGTTCGTTCGGATATGTCCTCAGATACCTTTTGTCATTCACTCAATAAGGGAAAGTCCCATTCTTATTAAAAGAAAATCTTTAAGCAACTTTATTACCATAATCATAAATATCTTCATTGCAAAATGAATACACACGTTTTGCAAGTTCCTACCATTTGACTCCAAGTGACATTGGGTCCTAAAGTCATAATATTACAACTCAAAGCTTCTGTCGGCACTGTCGCGACCAAGTTTGTGGGAAAATCTCTTTGTTTCTAGCAGTAATGTCTTAAAGGATTTATACTTGGCATATGGATTTCCACCTCCAGCACCTACGGAGCACATGGCAGTGTGAAGATGTTCATAGCAGCGGTTCATCGCTCTATTCAAGGATACAGAAGGTACATCAATCATAATCACACTAACACGACAAACCCTGTCAAATACAAGCAGTTAGTTTCTCAGAATATTGAAAAATGAGACGATAATGTGTTGGAAATCCAGTCAGCAAGGTTTCCCCAAGAGAGGTCACGACATAACGACAATTGTTATTCGCGAAACCGCATCTTCCAAACACTCCGTTAACAGCAGCACCTGCACGGCCATAACAGAATAATTCCCGATTTAAAAGTTAAGAGAATTTTTTATTTAATTCCAGCCCTCAGTTTGAATTCATCATAGGGAAGAAGTTCGAGCGGCCGGAAGGGTGACAATCGAATGTTGCCACCGACTCCCTACCAAGTGTCAAAAGCAATAGGATAAGGAAGAGAAACAACTAATTTTAGATAGCCCCATTACAGTTCGAAAGTACAAGCGACATCAAGGCCACAACTGCATTGGCAAGCTCTCAGCTCAAGTGTTTCATCACCATAACAACAGCGTTTTCAATCTCCTTGCGGTTCAGACCGTTAAGTAATCATCACCGCTTCAAACCCCTCTCGGCAACGGCATAACAACTGGAAGCTTCTGAACTGCTAGCGGCATCCTGAAAGAAGAAGAGAAACGTCAGCACAATAAGTATTTTCGCATCAGCTGCAAATATCAGTTGCAAATATCAGTTGCAAATATCAGCTGCAAACAACAGCAGTATAGAAGAGCATCATCAACAGCAGTACAACAAGCATCAACATTTCATCATCTGCAAGCATTTCAAAGCCAATAGGAAAAAACAACACAACTGATAAGCCGAATAAACCATTGCAAGAGGAGTTTGAAAGATAAAGGTTAAGGATAAGAAGAGGTTATATTCTCAGCCCTCAGTTCTACTCATCATTGGGCAGAAGCTCGAGTAGTCGGAAGGACAACAAAGGGATTTGTCGTCAACTCCCTACCAACTCGAAAGCATCAACGAACATTCGAAAGCAACAACGTCCGTAAACCTATTAGCTCAGACGTAGTGTCGTCATCACCAATTCAAAACCTTTCCCGGCAAGCACAAGACAAGGTGAATATTTGAACTCAAAACATAGCTTTCCCTGCAAGAAGAAGAGAAGCATTAATGAAACTTCAAAACATTAACGCGGAAGTCAACCAGCAACAGTAAAGATACGAATCCAAAAGGCAAAAAATCAAGATGAAAGGAGAGAGATTCAAAACTTCCCAAATCGAAGCCAACATGCCATCGACAGAATCAGACGGAATCAGAAGGAAATTAAAGTTGTTTCCCAAATCCAGCAAGCAATCTGACAAGGAATCACCCAAATAGGAAGGCTTTAAAGAGCAATGTCAATGGAGGCCCACGAGTTTCACTTATAAAAGGACGAGGAAACCCACATCGAAAGGGGAATCAAGAAGGAGTCTCCATCACCACAAGGAGACCTCGTACTTGAATCTCAAGCCAAGAGAAGATCTTCATCGCAGCAAAGCTCTGATCACCCACAAGTCACATCATCGCCAGTCAAAAGGAAGAAAGTGAGATCATGGACTACATCATGGTGATGTAGTCCACGATCGGGGAAACCGTGATGTAGTCCACGACCTCTCTTTCTTCATTTTGACTGGTGATGATGTAACTTGAGGGTGATCGGAGCTTTGCTGCAATGAAGATCTTCTCTTGGCTTGAGCTTCAAGTACGAGGTCTCCTTGTGGTGATGGCGACTCCTTCTTGATTCCCCTTTCGATGTGGGTTTCCTCGTCCTTTTATAAGTGAGACTCATGGGCCTCCATTGTCATTGCCCTTTAAAACCTTCCTATTTGGGTGATTCCTTGTCGGATTGCTTGCTGGATTTGGGAAACAACTTTAATTTCCTTCTGATTCCGTCTAATTCTGTCGATGGCATGCTGGCTTCGATTTGGGAAGTTTTGAATCTCTCTCCTTTCGTCTTGATTTTCTGCCTTTTGGATTCGTATCTTTACTGTTGCTGGTTGACTTCCGCGTTAATGTTTTGAAGTTTCATTAATGCTTCTCTTCTTCTTGCAGGGAAAGCTATGTTTTAAGTTCAGATATTCACCTTGTCTTGTGCTTGCCGGGAAAGGTTTTGAATTGGCAATGACGACACTACGTCTGAGCTAAGAGGTTTACGGCTGTTGTTGCTTTCGAATGTCCATTGATGCTCTCGAGTTGGTAGGGAGTCGACGACAAATCCCTTTGTTGTCCTTCCTGCTATTCAAGCTTCTGCCCAATGATGAGTGGATTTGAGGGCTGAGAATATAACCTCTTCTTATCCTTAACCTTTATCCTTCAAACTCCTCCTGCAATGGTTTATTCGGATTATCAGTTGTGTTGTTTGTTCCTGCTGGCTTTGAAATGCTTATAGATGATGAAATGTTGATGCTTGTTGTACTGCTGTTGATGATGCTCTTCTGTATTGCTGGTGTTTGCAGCTGATATTTGCAACTGATATTTGCAGCTGATGCGGAAATACTTGTTGCGCTGAAGTTTCTCTTTTTCTTTCAGGATGCCGCTAGCAGTTCAGAAGCTGTCGGTTGTTATGTCGTTGCCAAGAGGGGTTTGAAGCGGTGATGATGACTTAACGGTCTGAACCGCGAGGAGATTGAAAACGTTGTTGTTATGGTGATGAAACACTTGAGCTGATAACTTTCCAATGCAGTTACGGCCTTGATGTCGCTTGTACTTTCGAACTGTAATGGGGCTATCTGAAATTAGTTGCTTCTCTTCCTTATCCTATTGCTTTCGACGCTTGGTAGGGAGTCGGTGGCAACATCTGATTGTCGCCCTCCCGGCCGCTCGAACTTCTACCCTATGATGACTTCAAACTGAGGGCTGGAATTAAATTAAAAATTCTCTTAACTTTTAAATCGCGAATTATTATGTTATGGCCGCGCAGGTGCTGCTGTTAACGGAGTGCTTGGACGTTGCGGTTTCGTGAATAACAATTGTCGTTATGTCGTAACCTCTATTGGTGCAACCTTGCTGACTGGATTTCCAACACATTACCGTCTCATTTTTCAATATTCTGAGAAACTAACTGCTTGTATTTGACAGGGTTTGTCGTGTTGTTGTGATTATGATTGATGAACCTTCTGTATCCTTCAATAGAGCGACGAACGCTGCTATGAACATCTCACACTGCCATGTGCTCCGTAGGTGTTGGAGGTGGAAATCCATATGCCAAGTATAATCCTTTAAGACATTACTCCTAGAAACAAAGAGATTTTCTCACAAACTTGGTCGCGACGGTGCTGACAGAAGCTTCGAAGACTTTATTAGGAAAATGAATGTAACTGAGTTGTAATATTATGACTTTAGGACCCAATGTCACTTGGAGTCAAATGGTAGGAACTTGCAAAACGTGTGTATTCATTTTGTAATGAAGATATTTGTGATTATGGTAATAAAGTTGCTTAAAGATTTTCTTTTAATAAGAATGGGACTTTCCCTTATTGAGTGAATGACAAAAGGTATCTGAGGACATATCCGAACGAATATGAATAGCATAGGAGATAAAGTTGATGAAAACACCCTCTAATAACACTTCTTGCACTTCTCTTCATTTTTTCAAAAAACGATAACAACATTGCCTCCGAATGTGATCACAACCTTCTAGCGAACGACCACTAATTAAACAGGAGAATAAAGTCACAAAACTCTTCTTAACCTGGTCTTAACAAAACTAGTTGTACCCTGAAACACTTAACTGTCAAGAGTACCATCTATTTAAGATCAAATGCACCTGCATAAGCTAATTAGTCATGAACGAACACACATACAAAATTATAAAGCTAACATGTGAAACGCACAAGGGGTGGGATCTTATGGTCAAAAATTAGATTGTGACAGTACCTTACCATATTCTGCATTCTATGTAAGTGCATCGTACCTTACGGTGTTCTACATTTACTTATGTGCATTGTACCTTACGGTGTTTATTATTTATTCTACCTCTTATCAATCTAACCTTATATGTGTGACGCTATAGGTTTTCACGATGTTGGTAATTATATTAAATCACGCATTTAACATAATAAACACTGAACGGTATATAGCAATACATCACTGTTACCCAAGTCACAAAAATGTCATGTGATTTAACAATACCTTTTATGATAATGCTTATATATACAATTACCCTTTTCCATTTTGTATATATTGAGCACACGACATATATTGTGTCATCCATGTCTAGTTCAATATTGGGCCCTTAGACATTTATCTTGTTATGCAAGATGGGAAAATTCTATCTAGGTCACTCATGTCCCTCATCATACTTTGTGGAGTACTCATTAATTATCTTTATGGTAATCCAGTTATGGACAATGTTAGATCAGCAATAAAGTACTCGACTCTATATCTAGGATCCATAGTGGTTTCAGGTTGAAGGGTGGTATACACCACTATCACCATGAGAGTAACTTATGACACTTTGCATAACATTTTATGTACTACTCTCATTGCGGGTCAATCTAGAATAAATATTACTCTTAATATTCATACCTATGTTAAGACTTGATAACTCCTTATCCATGATCCATGAGATGTGATCATCAGTCTATCTACATAATAGTATTAATGCTTTAAGGTTATCCTACTTCACAGTAAAGCTTGACTAGGGATACTTTAAGAATAGTGTTCTTATGTTTAATGGGATCTTTGATTAAGTCACACTTAATATTTCGTTAAACGAGCTAACTATTCTAAGGACTTTATATCTTGGAAAAAAAACATAAAAAAGAAATGTCTTTTATTATTAATAAATAATTCAATACATGGACCAAAAGTAATGGTCTCTAGGGCTTACACCAACACTTCTTGCCTCATCATTGTCATTGCATCCTTGCTAACCCTCATGATGTCTCCATCTCCATCTGACCAGAATGAATAACCATTCGCTTGGAGAGTACCCCGAGAAATCAGAGTCTTCCTCAATTATAGAACATAATGCACCTCACTCAACGCGCGCACATCACCATCATCCAAAGAAATTTTAATTTACCTATTTCTAACAATGGAACAAGTTTTACCATCACCTAAATAGACAAAACCAAAATCACCTGATTTAAAAGATTTGAACCACTCTCATCGCGGTGTCATATGGTAGGAGCACCCAGAATCAAAGACTCATGCATCAATGCACTTTGCACATGAAACGCAAAGAAAATATTCTTTACTATAGGAACCATCAGTATGAACTAATTTGTTGAACTACTATTGATTAACTTTTTTGTACATTCCCTCCTCTAATGGCCAATTTGTTTGCAACCATAACATTCTGTTGTTTGCTTGTCCTTGGACTTGAACCTTTTTTCCTTTCCAAAACCCACTGCCTTACCTCGCCTCTGCCACAGTCTTAATCTCCCTTTGAGAACAAACCACCACCTAAACTTCCACCATCTTCCTCTACACTTTGGAGACATTGTGTGTCTTGCAAAAGGGTAGAAAAAATAGAATCCAATGTGATGGTTTCCTTCCTATATGTGAGAATAATCAACAGGTGATCATAAGAGCTTGGTAAATAGCGCATCAAAAATAATGGTTTTATCCTCATCGTCAACCTTCACACCATGTTAAATCAGCGAGGTTGTTGTTGAACGCGTTGACATTAGCCTGTAAATCACATCCTTCTTGCATCTTCATCCTATAGAGATGTTGTATTACAAACACTTTGTTCATTAGCATCTTGGACATGTACTGATTTTCTAATTTAACCCAGGCATCCTTCGGAGTTGTGAGGTCCAGGATATGATTCATCACGTCATCAAAAACGCAAAGTCTTATCAAACCTTCGGTATTCTCCTTCATCTCGTTCCAATCAATGGTTGTGATTTTTGTCAGTTTCTTATCATTAAGTGCCTTTTGTAAACCTTGTTGACCCAACATATCTTTAACCCTCCTGGCCATAAACTGAAATTGCTTGTTTTGTCAAACTAAGTTATTTCATATTTTGCACCTCTTGGATTATTCGTCGTCTGATACAACAAACAGTAACACAAATACTAATTGGTGTTAAATATGTAATTTATTGTTTTAGAAAGATTTTATTTGATTTAGAAAGTTTATATTAGATATTTTTGGGCTTTTATAGTTTGGGCTTTAGCTTGAGATGCAAGTTAACCTAAACCTATAAATAGGGAGGAACCCTTATCATTGTAATCATCAAGTTTGATAATCACGGTTTTTCAATTGCAAGGTGATGATAAAATTCCACAGTTGTGGGCAGAGAGTTACTCTACAGTTCATACTCATCTTCTTTAAACGTGTTCTTATTTTTGTTCATTATCATTACATAACAATCTTGAGATCAAGATTTAGAAGAATTCACCATACATTGTGGTTGAATTCCAACATATGGTATCTAGAGCTCCGGTTTTGATTCAAGGGAAAAACAAGTGTGATGGCGATGAATCACTCGAACGATCATTTTCCAATAAAACTTCCAATTCTCAAGAAAGATAATTATGAGAATTGGTGCAAGCATATTAAGGTAGTTTTCTGTTACCAATATCTTTGGTATCTTGTGAAGGAAGGATTATCACCACTTGCAGAAACTGCGACAGATCAAGAGAAAGAAGCATATAAAGAATTGAAGAAGAAAGATTATAAAACTCTCTTTATAGTCCATCAATGTGTTAATCTAGATAACTTTGAAAAGGTTAGTGATGTAGAGTCAGTAAAGGAAGTTTTGGAGATTCTTGAAAAATCGTTTTGAGGCGCAGAGAAGGTGAAAGAGGTGAAATTACAAACTCACAAAAGGACTTATGAATTGCTTCAGATGGAATACAATGAAAGTATAACATTTTTCTTCACCGGAGTTACAAAGCTAGTGAATCAAATCAAGGTATGTGGAGAAGTGTTGACATCAAGATCAGTTGTGTCAAAGATCTTGAGGTCATTGGCTCCAAAATTCGACCACGTGGTAGTAGCCATTGAAGAGTATAAACACTTGTCGATATTGATGAAGAAAGAGCTTCAAGGGATGCTTGAGTCTCATGAACAAAGGATGACTAAAAGAGCTGCAGAAAAGTCGAAGAGTGATATGGCTTTGTAGCCGCAGTCAGAAAAGGAAAAGAAAGGCAAAGGAAGTTGGAATGACAATAAAGGTAGAGGAGGCTACACCAATTTGACTGGTCGAAATCAGCATGAAAGAAACTGGTCGAATCAAAGAAAACCCTGGAACCAAGGCAACTAAAGAGGTGGTGTTGCATGTAGAGGAAGAGGCGGTGGTCGAAAGTCTGACAAAAGTCACATTCAGTGTTTCAATTGTCAGAATTATGGTCATTATTTTATTGATTGTCCAGAAAAGAATAAGAATCAAGAAACTGATGCAAAGCTGGCAAAACATGAAGAAAAGGAGAAGATGAGATGTTGCCGATGGTCACAACAAGAGACGAAGAGAGATACTAGGACCAGTGGTACTTGGACTCAGAATGCTCATCACACATGATTGGAAGGAAAGATTGGTTTGTCAATATGAAGCCCTTGTCGAAGAACACAGCGAAGTTTTCAAATGATAACACTTAAGCAGCTGAAGGTGTTGGTAATGTTCAAATCAGGAGGAAGGATGGCAAGAAATCAATCATTTCCAATGTGTTATACACACCAGGCATGAAAAGTAGCCGACTTAGTATAAGACAACTTGTCAAAAAGAACTACAAGGTAGTTGTCAAAGACAAAATGATGAGAGTTCTCGTAGCAGGTGGTAGGTTGCTCTTGAAGGCTTCAATGTGTCAGAATAGGATCTTCGAGATTGAAGTCAATGTGATGGAGCACAAGTTCCTAGCAACTGTAGCCAGAAGAGATGAATGGTTGTGGCATTTCCGACTACGCCATCTCAACTTCAATGACACCAGAGAGCTAAAGACAAGAAATGTGGCTTCAAGATTACCTAAAATTGACATTCCAAGTGAATTATGTGAAGAGTGTGTTTAGTCGAAACAACACAAGAATAACTTCAGCAAGGATGCAGGAAGGAAGTTGAAGGCAATTTTGGAAGTCATATACTCTGATATATGTGGTCCAATCCAGGTGGATTCGATTGCAGGAAATAGATACTTTGTCACGTTCATAAATGATTACAGTTGAAAGTTGTGGACTTACCTCATCAAGAAGAAATGTGATGCGATCGAGGTATTTTCCAGATTCAAATCTATGGTCGAAAGCTGAAAATTTTAAGGACTGATGGTTGTGGAGAGTATGTGTCGAAAGAGTTCGATGTATTATGTGAAAAAGAATGGATTGTGCATGAGGTGGTGTCACTCTACACTCCACAACAAAATGGAATTGCATAAAGAAAGAACATAACCATCATGAACATGGTGAGAAGTATGTTGAATGGAAAGTATCTACCCAAAAAGTTATGGGGAGAAGCGATTTCGACAACAACATACATATTAAAAAGATGTCTGACGATGAAGCTTGAAGGAATCACACTAGAAGAATGTTGGTCTGGTGTCAAGCCTAGCCTCAGTCACTTGAAGGTCTATGGATCTATAGCACATAGACATGTGCCAGATCAGTTGAGAAGGAAGCTTGATGACAAGTCGAATTAGATGATCTTGATAGGATATCATTCAAATGGAGGTTATAAGTTGTTCAACCCAGTAAATAAGCAGGTAGTGATCAGCAGAGACGTGATCATAGATGAGCTTAAATAATGAGATTGAACTGAGAATGTCAAGAAGGATTCACTGATAATCTCTTGTGAAGAACTAGCCACTAAATTTGAAGGAGAAGTTTGACAGGAACAAGTTAGAGATGAAGCAGGCCCAAGCAGACCTCGACGAACAAGAGATATTCCTGCAAGGCTGCAATAATGTGTGACTACATCAGATGATATAGTTAATAAAGAGGGTGAGTTGGTACAATATGCTTTCTACGCAGATGTTAAACCAGTCAATGCTGCTTAGGCATTGAAAGATTCGAAGTGGGTGAAAGAAATGAATGAGGAGTTAGACTCCATCAAAGTCAACAACACCTGGTCACTTGTCGAATTGCCTCAAGGAAAGAAGGCAATTTATGTGAAGTGGGTTTACAAGGTGAAGGTGAATCTTAAAGAAGAGGTAACTCGACATAAGGCGAGACTTGTAGCGAAAGAATTTCTTTAGAAAGAAGGAGTAGACTTCAACGAAGTGTTTGCACCTATTGCTAGGATCAAAACAATCAGGTTGGTTGTTGGTCTAGCAAATATGAATAATTGGCACACATGTCAGATAGACGTGAAGTGTGATTCCTTAATGCCCCCTTAGACGAAGAAGTTTATGTCACACAACCAACTGGGTATGTGAAACGAGGCGAAGAAAGAAAGGTGTACAGGCTGCATAAAGCCCTGTATCGACTTAAGCAAGCTCCAAGAGCTTGGAATAAGAAAATCGACAGCTTTATAAGAAAGAAGAAATTTGTGAAGTGCATAACTGAGCATGGAGTATATGTAAGCAGAAGAAATAATGAGTTACTTATACTATGTCTCTATGTCGATGACTTGTTGATAACAAGAAGTTGTAAGAAGGCGATCGAAGATTTCAAACATAACCTAAGTGATGAGTTTAAAATGCCAGACTTAGGAAATCTCTCATATTTCCTTGGCATCGAATTCTACAAGATTATTAGAGGTTTGATGATGCACCAAAGAAGATATGCAGGCAAAATACTCAAGAGATTTGAGATGCAAGATTGCAACCTAACTTCGACTCTACCTGAGACCAAATTGCAACTGTCAAAGGATTCAGATGAAGATGATGTCGACCCAACTCAATATAGAAGACTTATTGGGTCACTTTGATACCTTTGTCACACAAGGCCTGACTTAGCATACAGTTTGGGTATGGTAAATAGATTCATACAAAAGCCAAAATTATCACACCTAGCAGCAACGAAGAGGATACTGAGGTATCTGAAAGGGACTCTCGACTATGGCATTTTGTTTACTACAGCTGATGAAGGAAAAGAATGCAAGTTAATGTAATACACCGACTCTAGTTGGTGTAGTGATGTTGAGGATAGAAAATTCACAGTTGGCTATGTGTTTATGTTAGGTGGTGCACCAGTTGCTTGGAGTTTGAGAAAGGAGCCAATAATGGAATTATCATCATGTGAAATAGAATATATAGCGGTTTCTCATTATGCATGTCAAGCAACCTATATGGTGAACCTAGTAGAAGAGATCACATCGAAGAGTCATGGAGCAATTACCATGAAGATCGACAACAGGTCAGCTATCAACTTGGCAAAGAATCCAATAGCACACGGTCGAAGCAAGCACATCGAAATGAGGTTCCATTATCTTCGAGAGCAGGTAGCAGAAGGGAAGATGAACTTGGAACACTGCAGAACTAAGAATCAGAATGCAGACATCACGACAAAGGAAGTGTCAGTCAAAGTGTTCAAAAAGCTAAGGTTTATGATGAATGTAGATAGTTAGACACAATGAATTAGGTGGTGTGTTAAATATGTAATTCATTGTTTTAGAAATATCATATTTGATTTAGAAATATTAGATTAGATATTTTTAGGCTTTTATAGTTTGAGCTTTAGCTTGAGATGCAAGTCAACCTAAATTTATAAATAGGGAGGAACCCTTATCATTGTAATCATCAAGTTTGAGAATCACGGTTTTCTAGTTGCAAAGTGATAATAAAATTGCACAGTTATGGGCAGAGATACTTTGTAGTTCATACTCATCTTTTTTAAAGGTGTTTTTGTTTTTGTTCATTGTCATTACATAACAATCTTGAGATTAAGATTGAGAAGAATTCACCATAGATCGTGGTTGAATTCCAACAGTTGGAGTAAAGAGAAACACACACAAAATTTGTTCACACAATTAGGCCAAATTGCCTACGTCTGTGACTCTAGAGTAGATATAGTTCCCTTTGTTTTTATTTTGTGAAATGATTGGATTAGAGTGTTACAAATAGGACTGACAATGAACGAACTAACTAGAAAATAGTTCATAACTCAGATCAACAATTAAATCGTTAGACTAGATTCATGAACCAATGAGCTGAATATGGGCGAAAAACTAAGTTCGTTAACTAAATGAGATGAACTTGAACTATACATAGTTTGACTCGTTAGGTTCATGACTTAACTCAATTATATACGAGAAAGATTACATTGTCTTCAAGAGTATGTTTAAATATTTACTCTAAATCTTAACCTTATATTGTCCCTTATGTACTAGTTATGACAGTAAGGCTGAAATTGCATTTAGAGTCATCCTTGTTGGAGGCATTATTTGCTAAAATAACATGTTAATGAAGGTTGTAAGTGGTGTAATCATCCTGTGATGAAAATATATTAATTTCTAGTAATTTTTAGCATACTAGAAATTAAGTTTGTAAGGTTCCTAAATATTTAGATGAAGTTGTAGATTTTTGAGACAAATTTAAACTCCAATTGAGCGATTTTTTTATTAGACTTTTAAATGTATCTCTTGAAAGTTGTGTAGTTTTTGAATTAGTATATTTTTGAAACAAATATAAATCTTAATTTGTTAACTTTTATTTTATTTCAATATTTTCTTTTTAAAAATATATTAATTTAAAATATCAAATAATAAAAATAGACTTAAAAAAATGATTTTTAAACCCGTGAAATAAATGAGGTTAACCTAATGAGATTAACCTAACAAGATGAATCAAATTGTTCGCGAATTTATAACGAGTTGAATTTATACTTAAAAAAAAGTTCGTGTCGAACTCGAACCGAGATTTGAATTGAATCAATTCTTAACGAGTCGAGTCAAGTTCGACTCGACTCGACTCATCTTCGATTCTAGTAACAAACCATATAAATAAATAAATAAATAAATAAATATATATATATATATATATATATATATATATATATATATATATATATATATATATATATATATATATATATATATATATATATATATATATATATATATATATATATATATATATATATATATATATATATATATATATATATATATATATATATATATATATATGATTTTAGTTTATCCTAAAACCTTAATTTCTAATTTCCCTCAACAAATAATTATTTTTATTTTTTTATAATTATTTTAACAATATGATTTAAACTCTCAATAATAGAAAAAGAAGGATGCATGATGGAATGGAATTTGAACATCCCAATTGTAAAAAAAATTGACTGAAATATTAAGCGTGCCGAATTTAAATTTGTCATTTAGTGGAGAAAATAGAAATCCTTTTGGAAAAGACTGTCCATAGAACATGCCTTGGTTTCTGTTTTTGTTGATTTGTTGATGGAATAGCATAATTTGTTACAATCTAGATTCATGTGTTTCTAATGTTTTATAGAAAACGACAACTATTATGCCAATCATAGGGTTTAATTGTAGTAATATTGATATTTAAACATTAACCACATTACATTGAATGTTATGTATTTCATTTTATCATTAACAAAAACATACTTTAATGGTCAATTAGCTAATCTAAAGTAGGAAATTAATTAGAGTGATTGTTTAATTTAAAATTGATGACACGAGCACGAGATGAATGTGGTTGAATTAAGTTTGTCAGCATGTAGAACAGCAAGTTCATTGAACAAAGCAATTATTATGGGGTGAGGTTGTTTAGGTTAGGTGTATCTATGCCTCAACTTTTGACTTCCCAAAGGATAAAACAGAACCTATGATGATGACCTTACAAGAAGTGACCCAATTAATTAAACTTGGTAACAATAGCTTGGACGTGTCTTGTACGTGGAGTTATTTTTATGAGCAATTTGCTTTAAAATAAATTTTACTTCATTAAATATATAGGAGTATACTTTTGAATTAAAGTACTTTTTACAAGAGTACCTCAAATCTTATTAGAAGGGTTAAAGAGTCAAAGCTTTAAACACATATTTAATTAAGAAGAAGCTTGAATTGAGAGAAAGAAGGGTGTTGAATTAGTTATTACTAGTTATCATGGCATTTGCAATAGTGAAAGCTTGCTTTTATAGGAAGTAATATCTAACTACTTCTAACAACTTCTAACAAGCATCTAACAACTTCATAACTAACTAGAAGATACTTAAAGTTAGTTATGTCATAGTTATTCTATCTGATCTAGTAAGATATATCACTACTCTTATCATTACATTCAACAACCCCCCTCAAGTTAGAATGGATATCAATCATTCCTAGCTTGGCTTTAAGGTTCGAGAATGGCTCCAGGTGGAGAGATTTAGTGAGAATGTCAACAACTTGTTCTTTTGAAGTGACTGACATGAGGTGTACTATTCTAGCTAGGACCTTACGCACCACATGACAATCAATCTCGATGTGTTTGGTTCTTTCGTGGAAAACTAGGTTTGCTGCTATATGCATTGCAGATATGTTGTCACAATAAAAAATAAAGGAAAGTTAATGTGAAACCTTAAAGTCATCAAGTAGAGAAAGCAACCATATGCCTTCACAAATAGCATGAGCCAACGCGTGATATTCAGCTTCTGAGGATGATCGAGAAACAACAACTTGCTTCTTACTTTTCCAGCTGATGAGAGATTTGCCTAAGAAAAACAAAAACCATTTGTTGATCTTCGTGAATCTGGGCAAGCACCCTAGTCAGAACCAGAGAATCCCTTGAGGCAAAGGGTGTTGGAAGTACTGAAGAATAATCCTTGGCCAAAATTTTTTTTGAGGAATTGACCAACATAAACAATGAGGAATTGACCAGTATAATCCTTGGACAGTAGGAATCATAGAACCCCTTGAGGCAAAGGGTGTTGAAAGTACTGAAGTACTGAAGAATAATCCTTGGCTAGCATGTCTTGATTAGTTGGAGCATTGAGAGATTGACAAAGTTTACTTACTATATAAGCAATGTCTGATCGAGAATGAGTGAGGTATAACAATCAACTAATGAATCTTCGATATGCAGTGGAATCAGAAATAGGATTGCCAAGATTTTGGTGATGTTGTAAGTGAGGTTGCATTTGTGTATTGCATGGCTTTACACCAATGAGGCATGCATTATTGATGAGATCTAGTGCATATTTGCGCCGACACAATGAAATACCTTGTGCATTCCTAGCTACCTCAAAGCCTAAGAAGCATTTCAAAACTCCTTGATCTTTGATACTAAACTTAGCATGGAGAAGTGCTTTGAGATGTGTGATTTCTTTAAGATCAGTCCCTCATATGACTAAGTCATCCACATAAACAAGGATGATTGTAAATCCTGTTAGTGAAGACTTTGTAAAGAGGGAATAGTCAGCCTTCGACTGAATGTAGTGACTGGCAATGAAGGTATCAGTGAGTTTGGTATTCCATTGTTGACTTGCCCGCTTCATTCCATACAAGGATCTTTGAAGTTTACACATTAGATTATGATGAGGTAGTACTAGGCCATGTGGTGGCTTCATGTACATTTCTTCATTTAAATCTCCATGGAGAAATTTTGTGTTGACATCAAGTTGGAATAATGGCCAGTTGTGAACAGCAGCAATAGCCATAAGCATTCTAATGGAAGTCATTTTAACCACAGGGCTGAAAGTATCCATGTGGTCCAATCCTTCAGTTTGATTAAAACTCTTGGCAACTAAACGAGCCTTATACCTCTCAACAGTTACATTGGCATGCATTATGAATTTGAAAACCCACTTGCAACCAATGGCTTTCTTGTGCAATGGTAAGGAGACAAAGATCCAGGTATTGCTTTTAATCAAGGTATTCAACTCAATTTGAATAGCTTCTTTCTAATTATCATCACAAATAACAAATTTATATGAGTGAGGTTCACTTATGGCAGATAAGTTGAGAATAAAGTTCTTGTGTGCAAGAGAAAGAGCATCATATGATATGAAAGATAAGATATGATACTTGCATTGAAAAGAGGAATTAGTAGCAGCTGCTTCTGAAGTGAGGATTGTATTGGACATGAGATTACAATGGTAATCTTGAAGATATGTAGGGGGTTTGATCTTCCTGGTGGATATCTTGGTAGGTAAAGGAACTTGAGGTACAGAGGTTGTAGCAGAATTGAAATAGGGTTTGAAATAGGTGTACTAGTGGTTGGTGTAGCAGGTGAAGCTTGGGGGATAGAAGCAGGTGTGGGATGGGTGACATGAGTGGTAAGTGTATAGGGATAGCTCAGCAGACCATATAAGTAAATATCATTAGAAACTTGAGTCGTAAGACTAGGACCAATGGTAGTAGCAGGCGGAGGATTATGTGGGAAATGTTAGTCAAAGAATGACACATCTCTGGACACAAATGACTCTTTACTTTGCAATTCAAACAAGATATGACCCTTGGTGCCAGGTTTATAACCTAAGTAGACACATTTTATATATCTAGAATATAAAATCCATCACTGTCTCTAGCTGTGCCAATCCTCTTCTTGGAATGAATATCCAATATTGATCTGACCTGATCAGGAGGGGATCACAGTCTGGCCACACGCTGTTGGGCTGCTACCTGTTCACCGGTGATGAGAAGGAGGAGGGGGTGTACCTGCAAGACACTCCGATGCCAAAGTAAGAAATTGGGCAGAGCGGAAGCAAAAGTACAGAAAAGGGGTAAGATGAGAGTTACCTGACCCTCTTGAGGAAGAGGGTATTTATAGAGAGACCCCAGCGCTGGGCCAACGGTCATTTGAGATGGGCTAGATGACCAGGCCCAACCCTAATGACTGCTAGGGCTTACGTGGCGTAGTGAAGACCAGGACGTGGTCTTCGCCCTAGTCCAACTGCTCCTAGATCTCCGGAAAGTGGGTTTGACCTGCTCTTTCGGAGGTGGGCAGTTGGTTGATGACGTGTCCCCGCGGAGGGGAGCACGTGGAGAACGTGCGCCGAGCACGTTGTTCTCCCCGTGGAGGGGAGCTCGGGAGGTTCCCCGGAGTGCGTTGTTCTCCCCGCGGAGGGGAGGAACCAAGGCCGTGCTTTGGTGCGTCGGGGTCGGTTCTGTTCGGCTGGTAAAAGGGGACGACGAGATGCTGTTGGAAGCGCTGCTCGTCTTTGGCGGCATCCTCTGCCCGTCTCGTGGGACGCACGTGTCCGGAGTGCCCGATTCGCCTGTTGGGCCGTACGTGATATTGGGCCTGCCGAGGTCGGGCCCAGGCCGGAACAGGAGCCCCCCAAGTCGAAGCTCTGGGGAGAGAGCGAGGACTTAAGGTCGCTGTGTCGGGGAAGAGGTAACATAGCGGGAGGTTCGTCGGGATTCGCGCACGGTGGAACGGCTACCCACGTGTCGGCGGTGACGGGGTGAAAGCAGGCGAAGGGGTGCGACTGTCAGGCTGCCGCCACGTGTCGTGTGTTTAGCGGTCGTAGGGGCGGCTACCCTATGTCATTAATGAGCCTAGCGTCACTTCGAATCTCGCGCCGGGTTATAAATACGGGGGTCCCCGCTCATTTTATTACTTTTCAATCTGCCGTTGTGTCTGCGAAGCTCTGTCATCACTGCCCGTCCGCCGCTTGCCGTCGATCGCCGCTGTATCGTTTGATCCCTTGCTCCGTTCGCCGCCATTACAAGTGAGTCCTCATTTCTTTCCTTTTTTATTTCCGTCGTTTAATTGGAACGTGTGGTCGGGGCATGATGAATGCCCCGAGGAGGGGCGCGAGGCCCGCCGCCTCTGATGAATTTTCTGATGAGTGCCCCGGGGAGAATCGGCTGATTCTGATGAATGTCCCGAGGACGGGGACTTTCTCCGATGAATGCCCCGGGTACAAGTGCCTTTTCCGGTGGGTGCTCCGGGGAGGCGCGCTTTTTCCGGTGACCGTCCCGAGGAGGGATGGCGGGTCGGCTTTAGACGCCCCGAGGAGGGTAGACGGGGAGCGAGCGTTTGCTCGTCGTTTTCCGGCCTTTGTCGCCCTTTCACTTGACCTGCGGTGGAAGGGTGGATTTGATCCTGGCTATCGAATTCACCGTTGTCCTCTGCTTTTCAGGTGTAGACGTCGGCTCTGGTACCGGGGATAATGGTCGAAGACAACGAACCCGAGATCCCGGATTTTGATGACGAGCGCATTGCCCCATCCGAGGAATGGGCGGCCAAAGAGCCGCTTTCTACCCCGTCTTGTTTTGTGGCCGATGCGTCCGACGTGTATGCCACGGTCGAGGACACGCCTATAGGGGAGCCACAGCACTGGCAGGTGTACCGACCAAAAGAACATCATCGTATCTGCTCGCGATATGGGCGGCGGATGTTCCCGATGCATGAGTTCTACTTTAAAGAAGCTCGGCTCCGGTTACCGTTCTCCGCCTTTCATCTGGGGCTCTTTGACTGGTTGCGCCTGGCCCCGTCCCAACTGCACCCTAACGCCTTGGCTTTCATCCGGGCTTTCGAGGTGGTGTGCTTCTACCTCTCGGTGGAGCCGAAGGTACCGCTATTTTTCCGCATCTTCCACTTACAGCGGCAGACGGTGAATGGCCGCCACGGATGGGTTTCCTTTAAGCAATCGACCAAACTTTTCAAAGCGTATAGTGACTCCGTCAAGGATTTCAAAAGCCGGTTCTATCTCGTCAAACCGATCACGCAGCAGGGCTCAGACACTCTCTTCGATGAGGGCGAGCGAACGGTAGATGGCCAGCGGTTCCTCGCGTGGCTTCCTAAGATACATCTACTGTGGACTGCGGAGCATTTCAGCCGAGGAACGGATAGGTATATCGTCCGGGCGGGGACCCTCGAGGAGAAAGACATGGCCGCCTATTTGAAAATAGTCGCCTTTGTGCGGTCTCTTCCTCCGTCGAAGCTGGTGACGCCCGACGATCGGTATATCCTCGACGCGCAGGGGAATGTGCGTACTAAGAAGCGTTTGATTAATACCAAGACCCTGCTCGGTTGTGCAACCGGGGCGGCTGCTCTGGATTACCTAGGTAGGAATGTTCGTTTTCTCCCCGTGGTTGGGGCTTCGACCGTCGCTAACTCTTTTCTTTGTTTTTGCAGCGAACATGTCTTCCGTCGAGGAGCGGGTGAAGCAGTTGCGTGCCACTTGGAATGCCGCGGTCCCGAGGACGAGGGTGAGCCAGCTGGTCGGACAGGAGGTCGCGACGCCGGGGGGGCAAAGTTCGTCCTCTTCGCCCCAAGAGAGTTAATCTCCTGCGTCTCAAGGAGCATCTAAGAGGCAGAGGTCCGAGGAGCCCCGAGGTGTGGTAGATCTGACGGTCGGTACCGCTGAGGAAGGTTATGTCGTCCCGCCCTGCCATCAGCATCCGGGCTATTTTCATGGTGCCCATTCTCCCACTGTCTCCGCTGGGGAGGTGAAGGTTGTTCGTCAGGCCGATCGAGAGACTCGTCGACGTGTTCTGGCTGAGGACTTGGCTGCAATGATGCGGACGTTCACGACGGCTCTTGTGCTGAACGAGGAGGGCTGCTCCGCTGCTGAGCTGTCCAAACTGCAGGGGGATCTTACTTTCATGCAGTCGCGATTGGCCAAGCTCACTGAGGAGTTGGAGAAGAGCTAGAAGGATGTTGCTGAGCAGCGGAAACGGGCAGAGGGTGCTGAGGGGAAGGTGACTTCGCTGGAGGAGAAGCTGGGGAAAGCGACGGCCGAGGTGCAGGCGCTGAAGGTTCGCACGGAAGTTTTGGACAGTGCAGTCCGTCCGCCCGAGGACGAGACAGATGGAGATCGACGGTTAATCACTCGTGCTGACCTGATTGCCCGTATCCGGGTGTTGGAAAGCGACTGTCTGGAGGCTGTTGAGGTCGGATTCAAGAGTGCTGTTGAGCAGGTTCAGGTCGCTAATCCTGGTGTCGTGCTGGCCGTGGATGGCATCGGGCCGTACCATGAGATTGTTGACGGGAAGGTGGTCGATCCCTATCTTGTTATTCCCGAGGAGGATCCCGCGACTGCTGACCGGGCGGACGAGGTAGCATAGGTTGCCGGGCCTGCGTGCTCGTTGTTTTTATGGCCTGCGTGCCGATGTTTGTGACATCTTTCTTTGGGCCTGCGTGCTCTGTTTTTGTACCATTGACTACTGGGCTGGTGCCCGCCTTTTGTTTAATATATTTTTCGTGGATTTTCTAAGTGTGCGCTCGTTATTTGCATGTCGTTTATGCTCGTTTTTCGTGTTTGTTTATTTGAATGCTTTTGAATGCCTTTGATGTGTATGATATTTCTTGTAAATTTTCTAAGTGTGTGCTCGGTGTGTTCAGGTGTTAGCTCGACGATTTGTTACCGGTAGTGCAGGGAACCGGCAGGTTTGGCCGGCGACGTAGCCGGGCCGTTTCGGGGGTAGTTCTCCCCGGGGCGTGGACGTCCCATCGCGAGCTGGGTGTCCTGCCGCTTTTGGTACGGCGGCGGGGAATCTCGGCCGAGGTGTTCCTTGCCGAGCAAGGCCTTCTGCCCGCGCACACGAGAGGCAGGGCTTGCTTTTCTTTGGTCGCTAGTGGATGCGGGGGTGTGCGGTGGTACCATGTCGCCCCCTAGTGGTCGGGACGGTGGGTCGTCGCGGGCAATGTTCTAACTGTAGTACCGCTTAAGCTTCGTGGCGTTCCATGGTCGAGCTAGTTGTTCACCGTGCAGGTTTTCGAGGTAATAGGCCCCGTGCTCCGTTTTATCCCGAACTCGGTACGGGCCTTCCCAGTTCGCAGCCAGTTTGCCCTCGTGGGAGTCTTTCTGGTTTCTGCGTAGAACTAAGTCGCCTGTTTGAAAGTCGCGTTTTAGGACTTTGTTGTTATGGCGAAGTGTGACTTGTTGCTTCAGCCGGGCTTCACGGAGGGCTGCCCCTGAGCGGATTTCTTCGACGAGGTCGAGCTCTTCTCGGAGGGAGTCGTCGTTGTCGTCGGTGTCCAGGGGAGCTTCCGTTCGTCGGGACAGTTCGTGAATTTCGACCGGTATCACGGCCTCAGTTCCGTATGTGAGGCGAAATGGGGTTTCCCCCGTGGTTGAGTGGGGAGTGGTGCGGTATGCCCAGAGGGCTGTGGAGCTCTTCGACCCATGCTCGTTTGGCTTCGCCGAGTCGTCGTCTGAGTCCTCTGAGTATGACTCTGTTCGCCGACTCCGCCTGGCCGTTTGTCTGAGGGTGTTCGACCGAGGCGAAGTGATGTTTGGTTCCGAGTTTGGTGACGAAGTCGTGGAAGTTTTTGTCTGTGAATTGTGTGCCGTTGTCGGTGACGATGGCGAGTGGGACCCCGAATCTGGCGAGGATGTTGCGTTTGTAAAATCGGAGTATGTTGTGGGCGGTGATTTTGGCCAGAGCTTCGGCCTCGATCCACTTGGTGAAGTAGTCAACTCCCACGATGAGGTACTTGTTCTGGTATGAACCTAGGGGGAAGGGCCCGAGGATGTCCAGCCCCCACCAGGCGAATGGCCACGGAGATGAGAGGGACGTGAGGTCGGTCGGGGGGGGGGGGGGGGGGGGCGAGGTGCATGTCCCCGTGTCGTTGACATTTATCACATCGTTTGACGTGTTCCTTCGCGTCGGACTGCATTGATGGCCAGTAGTAGCCTGCGCGTAGGGCCTTCCGTGCTAGGGATTTTCCGCCGAGGTGCTGCGCGTTGATGCCTTCGTAGATTTCTTCTAGAACGGCTGCACTCTGGGACTTATCTATGCATTTGAGGAGTGGGATTGCGAAGCCTCGACGGTACAGTCGTCCCTCGAGGAGTACGTACGAGCAGGCGCGTTGTTTCGTTGCGTTGGCCTCTCCAGAGTTGGCCGGAAGGTGGCCGGTGCTGAGATAGGTGTGGAGCGGGGTCATCCAACAGTCAACGGCGTTGATGTCGAGGGGCGTGGTGGTCGCGCTGATACTTGGTTGCGACAAGATTTCTTGAATGACCGACTTGTAGCCGCCTTGCATTTTGGTGCTTGCCAGTTTGGAGAGGATGTCGCCGCGGGTGTTCTGCTCGCGAGGGACGTGCTGAATCTCTGCTGAGTCGAAACCTCTCAATTTTTCGGTGATGAGTGCGAGGTATCCGGCGAGGGTGTCGTTTTTTGCTTGATATTCGCCTCGGACTTGTGAAGCGACTAGCTGGGAGTCCGTGTAGATTCGGATGTCCCTGGCTCCCAGGTCGGAAGCCAGGCGAAGGCCGGCGAGAAACGCTTCATACTCGGCCTGGTTGTTGGTCGTCGGGAAGGCCAGTGTGAGGGAGACTTTGATGACCGTACCCTCGTCGTTGTCGAGGACGATGCCGGCGCCGCTTCCCGTGGAGTTGGAGGAGCCATCCACAAAAATGGTCCAGAGGTGGTTCCCGGCAGTGGGGTCGGGTGGTGTGGTCATCTCGGCGACGAAATCGGCCAAGGCTTGAGCCTTGATAGCGTGTCGGCCCTTGTAGGTAATGTCGAACTCGGAGAGTTCTAGCGACCATTTCAGCATGCGTCCGGCCATGTCGGGGCGGCCGAGTAGCTGGCGGATGGGCTGATCGGTGCGGAGCACGATGGCGTGTGCGAGAAAATAATGTCGGAGTCGGCGTGCTGCTGTTACAAGGGCCAGGGCGACTTTCTCGATCAGCTGGTATCGGACTTCTGGGCCGTGGAGAGCTTTGCTAGTAAAGTAGATGGGCTTTTGGCCCTCCCCGGATTCGCTGACGAGGACGGCGCTGACGGCTTCGTTGGCCACGACCAGATATAAGTATAGGGTTTCGCCCGTCGCGGGGCGCGTCAGCACTGGTGGTTCAGATAAGACGCGTTTGAGGTGGCAAAGGGCTTTCTCACATTCGTCCGTCCATTCGAATTTGGTCTCCTTCCTGAGCAGTTTGAAAAATGGGAGGGCGTGTTGGGCCGACTTCGCAATGAATCGTGAGAGGGAGGCAAGCACGCCGTTGAGGGACTGGATGGCCTTCTTCATGGTCGGCGTGGTGATATTGGAGAAGGCGTGGCATTTGTCTGGATTGGCTTCGATCCCCCGTTCGGTCAAGTAGTAGCCGAGGAATTTACTGGCGCCGACGCCGAAGGTGCACTTCTCCGGGTTGAAACGCATGCGGCATGCCCTTGTGGTCTCAAAGACCTTCCGGAGGTGTGCCGCGTGGTCGTCCTCCGTGCCAGATTTGACGATCATGTCATCCATGTATACTTCGAGCATGTCTCCGATTTCGTCGTGGAAGACGCGGTTCATCATCCGCTGGTATGTGGCCCCGGCGTTTTTGAGGCCGAAGGGCATCACGTTATAATAGTAATTGCCCGACGCTGTCATGAAGGTCGTGGCTTGTTTATCGTGTTCGGCCATCGGGATCTGATTATATCCCGAGTACGCGTCCATGAAGGACAAGAGCTTGAAGCCCGCGGAGTTGTCGACGAGCTTGTCGATGTTGGGGAGGGGGTAGGCGTCCTTAGGACATGCCCGGTTGAGATCAGTGTAGTCAACACACATGCGCCATTTTCCATTATTCTTTTTAACGAGTACAACATTGGACAGCCAGGTTGAATACCGGGCTTCCGAAATAAAATTTGCCTCTAAGAGGTCTTTTACAACTTGTTCGGCCGCTGCCGATTTTTCGGGGGACTGGCGACGCCGGCGTTGTACAACGGCCTTTGCGGTCGGGTTGATGGACAGCTGGTGGCAGGCGACCTCGGGGTCGAGTCCCGGCATTTCCACGGTGCTCCAAGCGAAGAGGTCGGCATTATCGCGGAGGCAGGCTTGGAGCTGACGTTTCGCGAGGTCTGGGAGTCCTACGCCTATCCTCACGGTTCTGCTCGTGTCTTCCCCGAGGGGGACGAGTTCGAATTCTCCGTCCGGGATGGGGCGCGCTGGGTGTGAGGGCTGCCCGTTGACTTCGTTGGTCTTTGTTTCATGGTCGAGCTCGTCGGTGAAGCGACTGTCGAGCTCAACGGATCCGACCAGCTCCGTTGGTTTGTCCTTTGACGTAGCGCTTGACGTTTTCTTTTTGGTCGATGGAGCGATGGAGTCTAGGCCTTTCAGCGCGGCTTCGAAACATCTTCGGGCGGCCTCGATGTCTCCGTTGAGGGTTACCACGGCTCCCCTTCTTGTGTAGTATTTCATCTTCAGGTGGACGGTGGAGGGTATCGCGGTGAGTTCTGCTATCGTCGTCCTGCCCAGGATGCAATTATAGAGGGACGGGCATTCGATGACTAAGAAGCGGACGCTGATGTCCCTGGCTGTTTCCTTTTCTCCGAAGGTGACTTTCAGTTCCACGTATCCCCAAGGTCTCGTCGGCGTCCCGTTGAACCCCTGAAGGTCGGAGCCTACGTAGGGAGAAAGGTTGGATTCGTCGAGCTGGAGAGTTGTGAACAGGTGTGAGTACATGATGTCAACCGAGCTCCCGCCATCGATAAGGAGGCGCCTGACGTCGAAGTTTGCCATTCGAGCACGTATGAGCAAGGGTATGTTGGAATTGGGAGATCCCCCGGGTAGTTCCTCGAGGTAAAATGTGATCGGGTTGGAGCGGCCTCGGAATTTGTCGAGCGTGCTCATTTTGCCGGAGTTGTTCGCGATGAGTTCGTCGAATTTCCTTTTCACAGATCCTATGGATAGACTCCTCGTGGCTCCATCAGAGATGACCATGGCTCTGGGGAAGTATTCCCATCGGCTGGTTGGTCGGATTGGCTCGTCGACTAGGTTGGGCCCTTTGGGGATACCGAATTCTCTGCCCGCGAACCAATCCTCGGGGCGGCTGACGCACAACGCGACCTGGAGCCTGCTGCTGTCCTCTGGAGAGGGAAGTTCCTCGATTTTCTTGGCTTCTGGAGCCTCTGGCCTAGGTGGTTCGCCTCCTCGGGTGTATCGCTTCAGGTGCCCGTCTTTGATTAGAATTTTGATCGCATCTTTGAGATGGATGCAGTCTTCTGTCACGTGCCCGTGGGTCCTGTGGAATCGGCAGTATTTTGACTTGTCCATGTTGGGTTTGGGCGGCGTTGGTCGCGGAAAACGGACACCTCCCTGCACGAACTCGGTTTTAGCGCATTCGGCCAGTATGCGTTCGCGTGAAGCGACCAAGGCTGTGTACTCTGTGAATCTTCCTGCCGGGCCGCGTGGTTCGCGTTGTTCGCGGGGGCGGTCTTCCCGACGGCGGTCTCCTCCTCGTCGATGGCTCGAAGCTCCGTCGTCTCGGTGCCCGCGGGGGGCCTCCCTGTCTTGAGTGTCACGAGCGGAGTTGGCCGCCTGTGTTTCCTCGAATCGGATGTAATGCGCGGCCCTGTCGAGGAAATCTTGGAGGGATGTTGGCCGGTGTATGCCTACGGCCTCGTAGAATTTGGAGTCGTGGCGCAGGCCTTGTTCCATTAAGTAGCGTTTCATTTCGTCGGAAGTTGTCACCTGCACTGCTTCCCGAGTGAACCTTTCGATGTACTTTCGGAGAGGTTCGTTGGGGCCTTGGATGATTGCCCCGAGGACTACTTCCGTCTTCGGGTGACGTCGGGACGCCGTAAAGTGTTTGGAGAACAGGTCCTTCAAGACCCTCCACGACGTAACTGATTCGGGCTCCAGACTTTTGTACCAGGTCATAACGCCTTTCCTCAGAGTCGTCGGGAAGAGTCTGCACTTGATAGCTCCCCAGACGTTTCGGTAGTCGAGCATAGCCTCGATGTCTTCCAGTTGATCGTCCAGGTCGGAGGTGTCGTCGTATGTCGACAGCGTCGGTGGTTTCTCCATCCCCTGGGGTATGGGGGCAGCCATGATCTCTCGGGACAGCGGGGTGCGGTAATCATCCTCGTCGCTGTGCGCCGGGGATCTGTGGGGAGATGAGTCGTTCAAGGTATGCCCCTGGTTTCGGGTTCTCGATCTCCTGCCTGAGTTCTCGCCTCGGGGGTCCTCGGTTGGGATCGCCGCGGTGTTTTGGTTCCTCATGAGAACGTGTCTTGCTGGGGATCTGGTGCGTTCTCGTGTCACCTGGGTGCGGTGCCTTTCCAGCCGCGGCCGGCGGCTTCTGGGTCGAGGTGAGGGGCTCCTCGAACCTCCGTTCTGGTCTTCCCGCGGGGGGTACCTCGGAGGACCGATGCGTTCTAATGCTCCAATTCTCGCATTTTGTTGGAACAGCAGCTGGTTCGTCTGGTTGATGGTCGTAAAGAGAGCGGCCACCGTTGGGTCCGCTCCCGCCGGGATGGGAACGGGAAGGAACGCTGGTGGGCTCGGGGGCTGGTGGTCGACCTGAAGGGGCCGTTCCGCGGATGACGGCGAAGCAGTTTGCCCGTCCCTTTCGTCGGTTTCCGCCGGACGTGTCGTCCCTGTCTACTTGTTCCCGTTGGTGGCGACGTTGAGTACGAGGTCGTGCGGAGTGCCGTCGCGGTGTGGACTAGCCATGATCGGGGAGGTTTGGTGAAACTTTTGGTTTTCTCCTCGGAGTAACGGGGAAGTTTCTATTTTCCCACAGACGGCGCCACTGATCTAACCTGATCAGGAGGGGATCACAGTCTGGCCACACGTTGTTGGGCTGCTACCTGTTCACCGGTGATGAGAAGGAGGAGGGGGGTGTACCTGCAAGACACTCCGATGCCAAAGTAAGAAATTGGGCAGAGCGGAAGCAAAAGTACAGAAAAGGGGTAAGATGAGAGTTACCTGACCCTCTTGAGGAAGAGGGTATTTATAGAGATACCCCAGCGTTGGGCCAACGGTCATTTGAGATGGGCTGGATGACCAGGCCCAACCCTAATGACTGCTAGGGCTTACGTGGCGTACTGAAGACCAGGACGTGGTCTTCGCCCTAGTCCAACTGCTCCTAGATCTCCGGAAAGTGGGTTTGACCTGCTCTTTCGGAGGTGGGCAGTTGGTTGATGACGTGTCCCCGCGGAGGGGAGCACGTGGAGAACGTGCACCGGGCACGTTGTTCTCCCCGTGGAGGGGAGCTCGGGAGGTTCCCCGGAGTGCGTTGTTCTCCCCGCGGAAGGAAGGAACCAAGGTCGTGCTTTGATGCGCCGGGGTCGATTCTGTTCGGCTGGTAAAAGGGGACGACGAGATGTTGTTGGAAGCGCTGCTCGTCTTCGGCGGCATCCTCTGCCCGTCTCGTGGGACGCACGTGTCCGGAGTGCCCGATTTTCCTGTTGGGTCGTACGTGATATTGGGCCTGCCGAGGTCGGGCCCAGGCCGGAACAAATATCATACAATCATTATCATTAAACAACAATTGGCATTGTGAAATTTTGATTAGCTTAGGGACAGATTTGAGATTGAAAGAAAATTTTGGCATGTACAATATATCAGTAAGATACATATGGTGATCAAAATAAATTGTGCCAACATATGAGGTAGTAACGAGTGCTCAATTTGGTAATTTTGATTGTGGTGAGATTGATCCTTTTAATGCATTGAAAAAAATTTCTAGTATAACATACATGATCAGTTGCCCCCGTGTCAAGGATGAAATGCTCAGAACTATGAATGGTGAAAATGATACCTGAGTCATTTTTCACTTGAGTAATCAAGTGATTAATGTTGTGATGTTGAGATATGGAGACACCTTGGAGTAAAGCCAGTAATGCCTTGTGTTGGTCAGGTGTGAATGCCAAAGTCCCTTGTGTAGTTTCATTGTCACCATGAGACTCATTTTGAACTGCATCTGTAGTATTAGAAACTACTGCATACTGATTAATTGAACTATCATGTTTCCACTGGGGAGGATATTCATGATTTTTGAAGCAAGTATCAACTGTATGGTTGGTCATGCCGCAGTGTATGCAAATTTTGGAACCTCTCCCTCTTCCACCATAGGATGTGCCACCCTTATGGCCTCTTCCTCGAGAGTTGTCACCTCTGGGTGCATAAGTATGGGATGCATATTTTTAAGGTTGTTTAATGGTTGGAAATGCCAAAAAAGTTTACTTATCAAGAGGGATAATCACTTGTCTCTTTTATTGAACAAATCATCTAAAATTTCAAGTGTTATATAGTCATCACTTTGTTCTCCATTTATTCCATCACCAATCTCTAACACCTAATAAAAAATAGTTTACATCAACATCACTGCTTTCAGTAAGTAGTCTCATATTTGTATGCAAAGTTAGGACTTCACAATAGTTCCAAAGATATGATTAGTTAATGGTAGCATGAATCATGTCTTGTCTTGTTGCTTTAGGAATAACTAGTAGAATTTGTCTGAAGTCTCCTCCAAAAACAACAACCTTTCCTTCAAAAGGAATATTTAAATTTCCTTATTACAAAAGCAAAGAACATCTTTGAAAGTTCTATCAACAACTTTAAAACAATGCTTTTGGAGCATTGGTGCTTCATCCCATATAATGAGTTTTGTTTTTTCTATCAATTGTGTTAAAGGGGTATTTTGATCAATACCGCAATTGAAATACTCGTCAATGTCTAAAGGTATAGAGAATCTTGAATAGGTTGTTATTCTTCCAAAAATAAGCAAAGCATCGATTCCGCTAGATACCACTATTAAAACAATATCTCCTTTCGATCTTAATGCAACTGACATAACCCTCCAAATGTAAGTTTTTCCAATACCACCATACCCATATAGGAAAAATGTGTCTGGTTTATTCTTTTTAACTCGTGCCATAATTTTGTCATATACTATTCTCCGTTCAATAGTCATAGTTGACATCAATTGGGTATGTTCTAAAGTCAAAAGTTGTCTATCATGATTTAACTCATCATAAATGAGTTTATTTTGACTTTTAGAAGAGATTCATCATTTTGAGGCAATGTGGGAAAATCATTTAAACTCTTGTTATTGATCTGTAACAATGATTTAATATCTGGTGATAAAAAAATTTGTATCTCATCGTCTGATAATTCCAAATCTGCTATAATAATAAAATGATTTTTGTAGCATAGAAAATATAAAAAATTAGGTAGGTAAAATGTATGTATGAACCAACTTAATCTTACATGTCAAATATGAAAGTGTATATTATATAGGCAAAAGAATCAGTTTTTGCCTATGCAAGATGTCATCACCTAAATACTCCCAGGTTTTTTGCCAAACAATTTATGGTCTGGATAGTTGTTTTGAAAGTAAAAGTGTTGCAAATAATTTTCTCAAAAAGGAACTTGTACCTCAATTGCCTGACTCTACAATGGCATCTATGTATTCTTTGTCGTCGTGTAGCAAACCCATAAAAAAGCATGCATCCTTAAATGTGTCATATAACACATTGTTTTACTTCTTGATTTTCTCGTAACTCCGAGGACCTTTGAAATAATTAAGCAAAGTTCTTAAATAATATCTCTCACCAACCTAGGTAGTGCAAAATGAACTCTACCAATTGCAAAACCTTTTTTTACAGGGACATCATTCTTTTTCAGAATCTTTCTTAACAAATTTAAAAAAGGAAATTGATTGTAAGTAAGATTTCTTCCTTCTTCATATTTTTTATTTGCTTCCATCCATGTCAAAAATTCTATATTTTGTATATTTGGCTTATTTATAACTTGGTTAATTAGATCAATATCATCGAAAACAATAAATTGTTGATTTTCTAAATGAAAAGGTAACCTCTCAACATAAAATTCTCTATAGTTAATGTCAAAACTAAATATTCTCCAAGTTGTTTCATAGATGAGACCTATCTACAATCATAATAAATTTTAATTTCATCTATAATTTTATAATCATTGGCTCCATTGCTTCCAAGTTATTTTTAAAGTAATTTCTATGTATATATATAGGGTCATGCTAACCAGTGCCCTCAGGGCACTAGTTAAGAATTCTAAATAAGGAAAATATATTATATTTAGTTCACTCAATACACACAATATTCTTTAAAAAGTCTGATTATTTCTCTTTTCAGGGCATTGAATACACATATATTTAGAAAAAAAATGTATTTTCAATCTCTTAAATAATGTCCAACTTACCATTTTAATCTCTTAACCAATGCCCTAAGGGCACTCGTTAGCATTTCCCTTATTGATAAGATTCAATTGAATATTTACATGTTTTTATTTATATAATTAAATATATATTTATAAATTAGGGAAATGCTAACGAGTGCGCTCAGGGCATTGGTTAAGAGATTAAAATGGTCAGTTGGGCATTATTTAAGAGATTGAAAATACATTTTTTTTTCTAAATATATGTGTATTCAATGCCCTGAAAAGAGAAATAATCAGACTTTTTAAAGAATATTGTGTGTATTGAGTGAACTAAATATAACATATTTTCCTTATTTGGAATTCTTAACTAGTGCCCTGAGAGCACTGGTTAGCATGACCCTTTATAAAAACATGTAATTATATATCATAATTATATGACATATAACAATATATAATAACTTATAACAACATATAACTACATATCATAATTATATAGCATTTAACAACACATAATAACTAATTACATATAATAACATAATAATATAATAACATAATAATATAATAACATGTAATAACATATTAAGTTTACTATGGCGTATTATCATACAACCTTCAAAGAAACTAAATCTACACAGCTCATGCAATCCAGTAAAAAATATACAAGAATAAATTTACTATGTGTACCTTAATAGCAACAACAACTCTTGAAGAAGATCTTTAAAAAAATCTGAATTCACCCATCAACAGCAACAGAACTTGCTCCTAAAGACAGAGATATTTGTGTTGAAGATGAAGGATTTGAAGAATTTATTTGTGTAGTGAGACAGCAAGAGAGAAAGAGGAGTTAGAAGAGAGCATTTGTGTATTAATTCTCTTTGGATTCTGAAATATGAAAGAGAAAACGAAGCGGTGGAATATATAGGGAGGTTGCGGCGTGACAAACACCCAAAAACGTACGTGTCAGAACGTTCACCTGCTACACTGACGCCTCATTAATTGAGCCTTTTAATTTCCCACCAATTTTATTCAGAAGCATTGCGGCGTGTTTTTCATCCTGCAGCAGAATTTTCAAAATATTTGAATTTCCCGCCATCAATTAAAAGATGAAAAACGTTATAAACTTTTTTTAATTTTCTCTCTTTTATTTTTCACATCTGTACACAAATTAATTGTTATTTTCTTAAATATTTTTAAAGCAAAATTGATTTTCTAAACACTGTTATTTTTGTAATATTGTCACTCTGTATAATTTTCCCATTGTTTTATCCTCATTATAATGCTAATTTGATTACTATTTTTTTTAGTGTATTCAACTTTATTGCACTATTGAATGCTTTATTTATTTTTAAAAAAAATTTTTTTTTTTATTATTTAGTTGCAAAACTTATTTCAGTTTCTTTTGCATAGAAATAAAACATATTTGTGATTCAAATTTAATGTTGTTCCTTTCTGTTAATCACCGTTCCATAAAGAAAAAGTTAGTATTCACATTTTTTTAATTAATTGTGAGATATCATTTTTATTTTATTTTATTTATATTAAATTTTAGTTTAGATAAAGTATTTTTATTCACGTCTTTAGAACTAATATATTTATTTTTATTTTTAAACATTGCATAATCTTAAGAGTGTGTATATTATTAATTTGTAGAGTTTGAATTTTATCATTAGTGTAAAAGTCCGTCTGTTTGCTTTTATTAATGCAGAGATGAGTAAAAATATAAACGGTATTTTTTATTTATTTTTCTATTTAAATTAAATTATTTATAAAATAATAACAAATAGTAGAATGAAAGATATATATATATATATATATATATATATATATATATATATATATATATATATATATATATATATATATATATATATATATATATATATATATATATATATATATATATATATATATATATATATATATATATATATATATATAACATGTTAGTATAATTAATTTAGAGACGTAACTGTCAACATAATTAAAAATAATCAAATATCATACCTGAATCTCGGTCCAAATCTTATCTTTAGCCGGTTGTAATGAAACAATTCTCCAATTATCGCAAGTAATCGGAACTTGCGAACGTACAAGTGCTCCGATGTAAATTGTTAGCAACGCACCGTTAGGCTCAACTAACTGATCTCTTTCATTCCAATGGACATCATACTTTACTCCTTTATCTCTCGCACGGATGATTTTTTTCATAATTGTTATACCTCTTTTAATATCGCCTTCCACGTCTTTTGTTGTTTGTTTTCCATCATGTGATGTTTCCTCGTTGCTGGCCATAATATATATACCTGTAATTCAGAAAAACCAAAGTATCAAATGAATGACATGCAAATATGTAAATAACAAATATATACATAATAAATGTGTAAATAAGAAAAACATGGTATAAATAAGAAATAATATGTTACAAGTACCTTTAACATCTCTTTCTTTTTTTCGTTTTAACGGGGTTTACTTGTCTCTTAACAACACGGACAGATGGATTGATCCAAATTCCCTCGTTATGATCATTTCTAATATATGATTCGTCCGCTCTAATATTCTCATCTGGATCATCTATAATATAAGATTCATTCTCAACATCAACATCCCCCTTTTCTCCAATGTTATCATCGATTACTTTGTTGGAAAAAAAGAACTATAGACCATTTCGTACTTGTCGGATCAGTGACATAGAACACTTGTTTAGCTTGCGTGGCTAGAATAAAAGGCTCATCTTTGTACCCCACCTTATTAAGATCCACTTTCAAAAAACCTGATTTATCCATTCGTATGCCACTATTATTTTCAACCCACTTGCATCCAAAGATAGGAATATGAAACTTCTCATAATCAAACACCCAAATGCGCTCGATAACCCCATAATACGAGGAAATGTGCATTGCTTCGGCAAGCACTGTGACACCACTATTTTGCATTGTACTTTTGTCATCTTGTTCCTTGCTATAAAATGTGTATCCATTAATTGCGTATGCGCTATAAGAAAACACATGCAAACTTGGACCATATGTTAAACATCTCAACCTTTCTGTTATTGAAGCGGGATCAGAATAAAACTTTGAAAAAATATGCTCCTTGAACCATGTTATAAAACTTCGATTGTACTCACGTGCTATCCAATTTTCATTTCTATTTAGATTTAAACCTCGGAGAACGTCCTTGTGCATTTCAACATACGGCTCAACCTCAATGTCATTGTGCAGAACATACAAATGCACTTGCTCCCGTTCATCCCTTGAAACTGTCACAACTTTATTTCCAATTAATTGTTTACCTACTATTTTCAACAACATGAGATTTTGGGAGGCCAATGGATTGAACGTTGGACAAATATTCAGTACAAAACTCAATAGCTTCTTCAACAATGTATCGTTCAACAATACATCCCTCTGGTCGACTTCGGTTTTTCACATACCCTTCCAATATTTTCATATAACGTTCAACAGGGTACATCCATCTCATATAGGCAGGTCCACACAGTTGTGTCTCTTTCACAAGATGAACAACTAGATGTACCATTATGTCAAAAAATGATGGAGGAAAATATATTTCAAGCTCGCACAAAGTAATAACTATTTCTCTTTGCAATGTTGGTAAGATCGCAGGATCTATCACCTTACTACAAATTGACCTAAAGAAAAAACACAATTTAGTTATTGCGCCTCTCACTTTTTCTGGCAAAATAGAACGTATACCTATTGGTAGAAAGTGTTCCATTATAAAATGGCAATCATGTGTCTTTAAACTCTTTAACTTGAGGTCTTTCATAGAAACAAGTCTTCTAATATCTGAAGAGTATCCTTCTGGAACTTTAACTTCACTCAGAAACTTACACAGTATCTTTTTCTCCTTTCTAGATAAAGTATAAGCAGCAGGTGGTAGATGTGTGCGATTTCCTTTCTTCAAGGGTCCTAATTCATTTCTTATTCCCATTGCTACCAAGTCCTTTCTTGCTTTAAGGCCATCCTTAGACTTTCCTTGTATATTGAGTAACGTACCAATAACACTTTCAAATACATTTTTTTCAATATGTATAACATCAAGAAAATGTCTTACATACAACGACTTCCAATACGGCAACTCAAACAAAATTGACCTCTTCTTCCACCCACGCGTGACAAATGTATGAGCAAAAGGCTTGCCAAACTTAGTACTCACATCTTTCACCTTTTCAAAAATTTGTTCGCCGGTCAATGTAGGTGGAGCTTTACGTTGTTCTGAATTTCCATTGAATGCTTTTCTCCACCCACGGTAGTGATGACTAGGATTTAAGAATCTACGATGACCAAGAAAGACATTCTTCTGACCAAATTCCAACCGCGTCCAATCTGTGTTTTCTTCATAGATAGGACACGCACATTGACCTTTAATGTTATACCCCGATAAATTTCCATATGCTGGGAAATCATTAATTGTGCCAAACAACATCGCTTTCAAATTGAAACTTTCTTTCCTATATCCATCATAAACCTCCACACCGTTCTCCCACAAACTCTTTAAGTCTTCGATTAGAGGTGTCAGGTATACGTCTATGTCATTCCCTAGTTGTTTAGGGCCAGAAATTAACATAGATAACATCATGTACTTACGCTTCATACATAGCCATGGAGGTAGGTTATAAATCATAATAATTACAGGCCAGGTGGAATGTGAGATACTCTGTAAACCATGCGGATTCATTCCATCAGTCGATAATGCCAAGCGAAGGTTTCTAGTTTCTTCTCCAAAATCAGGATAATCATTATCAATTTTCATCCACTGTGATGAATCTGACGGATGTCGATACTTCCCATCTACAATTCTATCATCGGCATGCCAAGTCAGGTGTTTTGCATCTGTTTCACTACGAAACATGCGTCTGAATCTCAGAATTATAGGAAAATACCATAATACTTTTGCTGGTGACAATTTTTTCTTATACCGAGATACACCGCATTTAGGACACTCGTTTAATGATGGGCTAAAGACGTGTCTACTTATGCGTCTAGCGGTATCTTACTGCAAGTGCACAGCCTATCGAAGTAATATTTAAGATTATCGATCCACAGGGATTCTATGGTTACTTAGTGCTAGATGAACTTCTAGTTTAGCTAAGGCGAATGGTTGTCACGATTGTTGTTGGTTTTTAAGACTATTAAAGGCGGAATTAGATTTAAGTTTTTAATAAAGTAATACTAAGGCGGTCGGTATGTAATTATACTAACTTAGGTGGGTCAATCTAACCTAGGCTTATAAAGGTGCTCACTTAATCTATTCGGTAGAGATTACCAGTTTAAATACCCTCAACTCACACTCTCGTGGTCTTATATCAGATCTTATCCCTAAAGCCCTATGCCTGCTCTCGCTAGCCCATAAGTGTTTAGAGGTAATTTTTGGAAACTAAGTAATTCTAATTTATCTTAAAGCGCTCTCGCTGTGTTTAATTTAAATGCCTAACTTTAGCTATCTGGTTAAAATCTCACACTCTCGTGGTCTTGACCTAACCTAATACTCTTTTCTTACTCTCGTAACGAAAAGGTCTATTTCAATTAAAAAGTATCAGCCAGAATGTTAAGTGATTAATTATTTTCAGCCTATGGTTATATCTTACCGGTTAAGTTTGTTATAGCTACATACCGCCCTAAGGTGTTTAGCTATTCATCGAGGTTGGACCAGGCAGAAACAGAGAATTTAATAATAACGTACTCATGGCAGAAAAATAAATAGACATTATAACTAAATTAAATTGCAATATAATAAAAACCTGGTTAACAAATATTCGAGCAGACTCCTTCTTCCACAGGTCAGAAAGCTTGGAGTAGGCGGAAATTAAAAATAAACGAATGCTGAAGGTTTAGAAACAAATAAATGTATAACAATTTCCTGATGTTGGAAATTGTTATATGGTTGGTTTGGATACAAATAAAAACGAAACAGAAACTAAAAATAATGCTGGGATGGAAAGGCAGGGTCGCAATACAGTTCGGCAGAGCTTCCGCAGCAATTTGAATAAAAAATTTTGTCCCTTGTTCATAGAACTTGTACTTATTTATAGAGTCTTTAATGGGTTGGATTCTTGGTCCTTTGTTGCATGCGCCTTGCTGAAGTTGTTGAAGGAATGCTGGAACGTGGCAACAAAATGGGAGAAGTGGTCTTCACGTAATGCCTTGAGGAGAAATAAGAGGAGAAGTGGTCTTCACGTAGTGCCTTGACGTAGTCTGAGTCAAAACCAAGTTTTATCCTTTTCACGGGCGTGACAAGGTCTTCACGTTCGTAATTTGAGGTTTTTAAGTGTCACGGTCGTGACCACTATCTTACGGTCGTGATGGCCCAAATTGGGGTGTCACGGTCGTGACACCCTTGTAACGATCGTGGCTGCAACAAATTATGCAGTCTTTTTGCAGGCTTCTACATTTCTTCATCTCCTTGTGGTCTCTTTTGTTCCTTTTTTCTCTTAATTCATGATTTAGCTCCATATAATGATGTACCTGCAAAATGGTAAGAAAAACTCGGGAAATCGAGTGTTAAAACGGTGAATATGCGATAAAACGTTAATGAAATCTAGCGATATAATCGATGCGTTTTCTCGTTATCAAACTTCCCCAAACTTAAACCTTTGCTTGTCCTCAAGCAAATAGTCGGTTGAAAATCGGCGGACAAGAATTTATTCACGCATACTCATAACAAACCGTACGGTGGATCGTTTTGTCGGATAATCCGGTACTTTGATAGAACACTACCGATACACTAATGACACAAGCAACAAGCTATGTCGTCGAATTCCCGTTAAACGAAACAATCGGCAATTACATTACGATTTCACCTGGAGTTCTTCGATCTTGTTTCGCCCGGTTTCATTCCAGCGCAGTCACATTAAGCCCTTTGCCTTAGCACGCACGTAGTGGAGTAGCCGGTTAGCGACTTTGATCCTTTTTGAGCACGGGGTCTGGTACACGAGTGTGGTAACCCTACATATTTTATCCGATTTGGAGGTTGTGGGGGATCGAGCCGTAGCACGCCCTACCGAGTTCAGAACCAGTACCTCTGAACCAACTCGCAAGGGATTCCTTCTCATATTTCTCGTTTCTTATATGCGACCGTGTACTTTGGTGCAATTCCTTTTCATTTTGCATCGAGATATGAAGGATCATTATTGATTAGGCATCAAACGCTTATATTCATCGGCTCCCCACGTGGTTTGTGTTCAGACGGTGCTGACTGCTAGTATAAACTACTAGGGGTTACTTTTGAACTGAAACTAAAAGTGTACTCGTAATGGTAATCACGATGGAATTGCTTAAGTAGGGAGTCAAAGATGTCAAGATTGTATTGGTTTTGTTTAATCGTTCTCGGCTTCCTAATTACGATTCCGTAGGTAAGTCGGGTAATGCGAATAATTAAAGATTTTTTTCTGGTATAGCTAAATAATCGGGGAAAGCTTGAAATTAAAGATAATAGCGCAAAGATTTGCTCGTTTCATTAATTTGCTAAAAGAAATACAACGGAATTGAAAATACAACGAAATGGAAAAGTGCGGAAATGAAAGGTACCTCTCCCACACTATATCAGACATTGTCCTCAATGTTGTGATATAAATGTGGTACAGATACAGTACAACGACAAAAACGAAAAACAAACATAAAAGTAAACTATGGCTGCTGAGGACCGCGGGCTCGGCCTCTGGTGCGAGAGCGGCGTCTGGAAGGAGTCGCGTCAGGATCAGAACCGGTGCCGGAGGTAGCAGTAATGCTAATGCGGAGCGCTTCTAGCTCGCTGAAAATTTCTCCAAACCGCTCATTAGTGGCTTCCTGGTTTGCTGCAATAGTGCCGAGTAAAGCATCATACTGCGCCTTCTGCCTTCGCTCCAGTGCGGCGTTCATCTGGTTCTGCTGATGAATCGCAAGGAGGACTTCCTCAAGTGTGACTGCGGGAGCAGGGGCTGTCGGGTAGATGTCTCTGGTATATCCTGGACAGGCTCAGCTGCATCCATAGCGTCCTACATCTCGTCCGCTGGAGGGTCTGCCTGATCATCATGAACCGGGACGTGATCGGCAGCAGCAGGTAAAACAAAGAGCCAGTTGGCTCGGTTGGATGGATCGATGCGGTTGCGAGACGGCAGAATGATGTGGTGGAAAATGGTGCCATTGACAATAGGGCTATACCTGCCATCCTCTCGCTGCGCGATCAGGTGGGCGGACCTGCAATAGCTCATGGTGAGGAATTCGGCGGCTAGGTGAGGCTGATTAACGAGCGCGTCACCAAGCCCCAACTGAATGGCGAGGGCGGTGACAATGCCGCCTATGAAGAACGGGGAGGAGCCTCTGTGTGCAATGGCCTGGATATGATGAAGCATGAAAGGGGCAGCGTTGATCGGCTCGTCATTAAGAGCGCAGTGTAAGAACAGAAGCTCCTTGGAGTTGAGCTTATGGTTGCTTTCTCTAGCGAAGATGGTGTTGCATATGACCCGGTGAAAATAGCGGATTGTCGGGTTGGGGATGTGTGTGGCGTTGAGGCTTTGGAAGGTGGATGCACGGGTGTTGGTTAAGTCGTGCCATAGAGTGAAAGCTTGTTCACTAAAATTATCGGGCACGCGACGGTGGGCTTCAGTTCCGTGATCGAAGCCTAACAACTCGGCTATCCTGGTTTGCGAAAGGTTGAACTCTTGGCCATGCAATCGGAATGTTGCGATACCGGTGAGCTGACTCTGAGAACCGGGAGGGGTGATGTAACTGAAAGAGCTTAAGAACTCCAGTGTCAGAAGTTCGAAGGTGGGCTGAGGTTGACTGCAGAGATCCCACAGACCGACCTTTTGCAGCAGGCTTTGAACGCTGGCAAGCATTCCGAGTTCCCTCAAACAGTCAGTGGCAATGTAGCGGGTAGGTTGCACACCGCGGTTTTGGAATCGGATGAAACGTTCTCTCTGGGTTACTCCAGCATCACCTTCTCTAAAAGTGATGGAATCCATAGCATGCAAGAGTGAAGAGTGAGGGAAGAAGGTTTTGTGAAAAAAATGGTAGAATGAAGGAAATAGAGGTCCGGGTTAAATAAGGGAGAGTGTTAATGAGATGGGTTATGATAATGGGGGGGTTAATGAGGGTAATGGGGAGGTTACGGAGGGTATGGAGAAAATGGGTAGTTTTTGGGGAAGTTATGGATGAAGAAGAAGAAGAGGCACGATGAGAAACAGTTTTGCTTCTCACGATTCCTGTAATAGGGGTAGTCACGGTCGTGACAGGGGCGTGACGATCGTGACACGCTAATTAAGCACGTCACGATCGTAAGATGGGTGTGACGACCGTGAGGGCATGCTTTGCTGAATAATTTCCAAAAAAAAAAAACATTTTCTCACGTGATTCATAAATTAAGAATATTTTATTTTCTTCACTAACACTCATATTAAATAAACACCATATTGTATATAATTTGCAACACAGTATTATACGAACTTGCATGAGAGATTGTATATATGAAATAATGCAGGCATAACAGTATATAGAAAAAATATATAAGTTGCTAAAAATGGAGAAATATTTGGAATTAAAGGTGCATTGCATAAAGTAATTAAAAAATGAAGTTACAAAAACGGAAATTACGGTATGAAATTGTTGCGAAAGATAAATCTAACTAGAAACGAAAACAATGAGAAAAAAATAAACTAAATCACTTATAGCATTTTCAAAAGCGTTTCTTCAGGTCTTCGATGGCGGAGTTCAAGTGATAGAATTGTTCGCAGGCCATGTCAGTCAATCCTATAATGTCCAATCGCATGCTCTTAATGTCTTCTTTAAATAGATTAATGTCAGTTTGGTAAGCATTGAGAGTGTTCATGATGATTTGTAAGTTGTTAGCATAATCTCCTTGATTCACTTCAGGGGTTTCATGTACTTCGTCAGTTGGGTCAATGTCATGGTAACCAGGAGGTGTCTCAGGATCAGTTTCAACAGCGGTCATTATATCATCTTTTATCCTGTGAGACTGAGGTGTTTCAGGAGTAGCTGGATAATCAGGTGGGTTTAACTCATAAAGCCAGTTATCCTTATTGTGAACACTTACTCTAGCATGATTAGGCAATGTGAACAGGGTTACTACTTCGTTCTGGATTAGGTACTCAAAAGGTGGGCGTCCTAAATTCCTTATGATATGTCTATTGAAGCAGAATTTAAGATTCATAGGGCGGATTGTTCCTAGACGGTTGCACCTGTCCAGTTGGTACCTAAGTCCTATGGCATCAGCAATCATGGTTACAAGACCTCCTACTAATATAGGTAATTCAGGTTCTTCTTGGATGCGGGTGAAGGTTTGCATCATGAAAGGTACACCATTAACAGACTGTCCATTAGTGAAACATGACATAATAAATACTTCATCTTTAGAAACTCCGGTAATGTTTTCTTCTTTTCCAAAGAAGGTGTGGGCGAGGAATTTATGGAAGTACCGGAGAGCAGGATTATGGATCTCATCATTATTCATGTTATTTGGTTCAGGGTGGTAGTTTCCGGTTAGAGTTCCCCAAAAGAAATCTAGCTCCACATCCATCAATTCTACCTGTGTGGTAGTAAAAGCAAATGGTCCACTAGGGAATCCTAACAAGTCAGCTAGTTCTTTATGGTTAAAGTCATATTCTATTCCAAATAGGCGGAAACTAATAAATCCTTTCCTAAATCCAAAACCGCGCTCAGGTAGGTAAAGTAAGGAGCTAAGGAACTCAAGGGTGAGATCGCGGTAAGTCGCAAACTTATGTTGGATCAATGCATTCTCCCATCCGAGTCGGTTGAACAAGTACATGACACTATCATGTATACCTAGGGTTTCCATAGTCTTATCATCTGGGTACAGGGTCAAATCCATTTGCCTCTGTGATAACTCTTCAAACTTCATTCTTTGGTTCCTACCTCTAAATTTGGTTTCCATATAGTTAATTGGTTGGTTAGCCATGGTCAGTGCAAATATGGGGGAAACAAATCAGTGGAAAAGACTTTAGAAAATCTGTAAAAAGTGATTTAAGATAAAAATAAGAAAATGAAATGCATAATGTAATGGCGATAATAGTAATGTAAAATAAAACTGACAAAACAATTTAAACAAATAGTAAAAACGATAAATAACAATGTGCTAAAAGAAAAGAATAGTTAAAATAAGTAAATAAGTAAATGGGTTGCCTCCCACTAAGCGTTGTTTTTATTGTCAAAAGCCTGACGTAATGCTTAGGTTTAGATTAATCAGGGGACTTTGTGGACAATTCTAAAAGCTTTAGATTATTCGCATAATCTCTATTTTCAACTTTATGATAGTGTTTTAAACGTTGTCTGTTTACTATGAATGATTCACTATTCCTTCCCTTAATTTCTATTGCTCCACTCGGGAATACTTTAGTTATATCAAAGGGTCCTGACCATCTAGACTTTAATTTTCCAGGAAAGAGCCTAAGTCTTGAATTAAAGAGGAGTACAACGTCTCCCACACTAAATTCTTTCCTAGATAGGCGTTTATCATGCCATCGCTTAGTTCTTTCTTTATATATCTTAGCATTCTCATATGCATCTAACCTTAATTCTTCTAATTCGTTAATGTCTAGGATTCGCTTTTCTCCTGCAGCATTATAGTTTATATTGAGAGTTCTTATCGCCCAATAAGCCTTGTGTTCTAGTTCTACTGGGAGGTGACAAGATTTTCCATAAACTAGTTTGAAAGGTGTAGTACCTATGGGTGTCTTGTAAGCGGTCCTATAAGCCCATAGAGCTTCATTAAGTTTAGATGACCAATCTTTCCGAGATATGGCGACAGTCTTTTCTAAGATTTGTTTAATTTCTCTGTTTGAGATTTCGACTTGTCCACTTGTTTGTGGGTGATATGGTGTAGCCACACGGTGTCGTACTCCATATTTAGATAGTAACTTGTCAAGGATTTTTGAAATGAAGTGCGAGCCACCGTCACTTATGACGAGTCGAGGCACACCAAATCTGGGAAAGATTATATTTTTGAAAAGCTTTATTACTACTCGTGTATCGTTTGTAGGAGAAGCTATGGCTTCAATCCATTTCGAGACATAATCAACAGCTACGAGTATGTAATTATTACCGAAAGATGATGGGAATGGTCCCATGAAATCTATTCCCCAGACGTCGAAGATTTCTACTTCTAAAATTCCCTTTTGGGGCATCTCATCTCTTCTTGAAATATTGCCAGTGCGTTGACACCGATCGCAATTTATAACAGTGATGTGGACATCCTTCCATAGATTAGGCCAGAATAGGCCGGCTTGCAAGATTTTTGCACAAGTCTTGGAAGTGCTTGCATGTCCACCATAAGGAGATGAATGGCATTGAGCAATGACATCTTCTATTTCTTCTTCGGGAATACATCGGCGAAAGATTCCATCTGGTCCTCTTTTGAACAATAATGGTTCATCCCAATAGTAATGTTTCAGGTTATGAAAGAATTTCTTTTTCTGCTGATAGGTTAGATCGGGTGGAAGAGCTCCTGCGGCTAGGTAGTTGACAATGTCAGCGTACCATGGCAGTCCTACAGTTGTCTGGATTGTTTCCACGGGTTCTGGTTCATTTATATCTAACTGCGCTAGGTCGCTTCCTATTTGTGCTATTAGCTGTTCATACGGAAAATCGTCGTTAATCGGCACTTGTTCGGGTTTAATACCTTCTATTCTAGATAAATGGTCCGCTATGACGTTCTCAGTACCTTTCTTGTCTTTTATTTCTAGATCAAACTCTTGTAAGAGTAAAATCCATCTTAAGAGTCTTGGTTTAGCATCCTTCTTAGTTAATAGATATCGGATAGCAGCATGGTCTGTGTAAATGATTATTTTCGCTCCAACTAGGTAAGAGCGGAATTTGTCAAGCGCAAAGACAACTGCTAGCAATTCTTTTTCTGTAGTAGCGTAGTTCATCTGGGCAGAATCCAAGGTTCTACTGGCATAGTAAATCGCATGAAGTTTCTTTTCCTTTCTCTGGCCCAGAACTGCGCCTACAGCATAGTCACTCGCATCGCACATGATTTCAAAAGGTAATCTCCAGTCAGGGGGTTGCATGATTGGTGCGGTGATGAGGGATGTTTTTAGGGTTTCGAATGCTTTAAGACAATCTTCATTGAATATGAACTCAACGTCTTTCATTAATAAACCAGTAAGAGGTTTAGTGATTTTCGAGAAATCTTTGATGAATCGTCGGTAAAAACCGGCGTGTCCTAAAAAGCTTCGTATTTCTCGAACGGTTTTAGGGGATTGAAGATCTTTTATTACTTCAATCTTAGCTTTATCAACTTCAATTCCCTTGTCGGATATTACATGACCTAATACTATTCCTTCGTTGACCATAAAATGACATTTCTCCCAGTTAAGCACGAGATTTACTTTTACACATCTTTCTAACACCATTTCTAAGTTCGATAAGCATCCTTCAAAACTTTGCCCGCATACAGAGAAGTCGTCCATGAACACTTCCATGATGTTGTCTATAAAATCTGCGAAGATTGACATCATACATCTTAGAAAGGTTGCAGGAGCGTTGCATAATCCAAAGGGCATTCGCCTATAAGCGAACGTTCCATAAGGACATGTGAATGTAGTCTTCTCTTGATCGTCAGGATGGATAGGGATTTGGAAAAATCCTGAGTAACCGTCAAGATAACAGAAGTAAGAATGCTTGGCTAATCGTTCTAACATTTGATCTATGAAAGGTAGTGGGAAATGATCTTTTCGAGTGGCTTTGTTTAGTTTACGATAATCTATGCACACTCTATATCCCGTCACTACTCTTTGCGATATCGATTCGCCTTGTGCGTTTTTCACAACAGTGATACCTCCTTTCTTTGGCACTACATGTATTGGACTAACCCATTCACTATCAGAGATTGGATATATTATCCCGGCATCTAATAATTTCTTAACTTCTTCTTTTACTACAGTGCTAAGGGTTGGGTTAATTCTTCTTTGAGATTCTCTGGAGGTTCTGCAATCTTCTTCTAGCAGAATACGATGCATGCAAACTGAAGGACATATTCCTTTGAGATCAGATATGTTATATCCTAATGCAGTTGGATATTTCTTCAAGACATCTAAAAGTTTCTTTGTTTCTATAGTTCCTAAACTGGAATTTACTATAACTGGTCTTTTACATTCAACGTCTAAGAATTCGTACCTTAGGTTATGAGGTAAAGTTTTTAACCCTAATGTAGGTTTATCTTTACTTGGCATGGGATCCGGTGTAAGTGCTAAACTTTCTCTTAGACTAACATCCTGATACGGTTTTCGCCAATTATCATCTTTGAAAATCGGATGGATTTGAATTTTCATTATTTCAGAATAAGTGGTCTCTTTCAGTTCCATTTCTCTTACACATTCGTCAATTACGTCCATTAGATAGCATGTATCCTCTATAGCTGGTGATTGTAAGAATTGTGTTAACACAAATTCAACTTTCTCTTCACCTACTTCAAAGGTTAGCTTTCCTCTTTTTACGTCTATTATAGCTCCGGCGGTAGCTAAGAATGGTCTTCCTAGTATGATAGGTGTAGTGGAGTCTTCAGAGATGTCCATGATTATAAAATCAGTAGGAATGTAGAATTGTCCTATACGTACTGGGACGTTTTCTAGTATGCCTATAGGATATTTAACAGAGCGATCGGCTAGTTGAACAGACATTTTAGTTGGTCTTAGGTCTCCCATGTCTAGCCTTTTGCAAATCGTTAAGGGCATAACACTGATACTGGCTCCTAAATCGCATAGAGCTTTGTCAATGACGAATTTTCCTATTACACAGGGTATAGAGAAACTTCCTGGATCTTTTAGCTTAGGAGGCATGTTATTCTGAATTATGGCGCTACACTCGGCAGTCAGTGTAACAGTTCCGTTATCCTCTATCTTTTTCTTATTGGATAAGATTTCTTTTAAAAACTTAGCATACGAGGGTATTTGGGTAATTGCTTCTGTAAACGGAATAGTAATATTCAACTGTTTCAGAAGTTCGACAAATTTCTTAAATTGACCCGTCGTCTTGGAATTTATTAATCTTTGAGGGTACGGAATTGGTGGTTTATAGGGTGGTGGAGGCACATAAGGTTGTTCTTTCTCCACTACCTCTCGATTGTCATCTTCCTTTTCTTCTGGATCATTCACCACTTCAGTCGGTTTATCCGGCTTTTGGTACATGGCTGGATTGTCAAGTCTTGGATCGGTAGGTCCGTCAAGTTCCTTGCCACTTCTTAATATTACAGCGTTAGCATGTCCTTTCGGATTAGGTTGAGGTTGTCCAGGGAATACTCCAGCTGGTGCAGCAGTAGGTGCTTGTTGTTGAGCTACTTGTGAAATCTGAGTTTCAAGCATTTTGTTATGTGTAGCTAATGCATCTACCTTGCTCACTAATTGTTTAATCTGCTCATTAGTGTGAATGTTTTGGTTTAAGAAGTCCTTGTTTGTTTGAGATTGGTTAGCTATAAAGTTCTCCATCATCAATTCAAGGTTCGATTTTCTAGGGATATTAGGAGCAGTCTTTTGATATCCTGGTGATGTAGCTAGTGCTTGACCTGGTGCGTAATAAGCATTGTTATTCTTATAGGAGAAGTTCGGATGATTCTTCCAACCTGGGTTGTATGTGTTTGAGTAAGGGTTTCCTTGAGCATAATTCACTTGATCAGTGGGAGTTCCTGCCAATAGTTGACAATCAGAAACTTCGTGTCCTGGGACTCCACATAACTCACAGTTAGGTGTTACTGCAGCCACGGTGGCTGCAGGTGTTATGGCCAAGTTATCGATCTTTTGGCTTAGTTGGTCAAATTTCGCATTGACTTGGTCCATACTACTTACTTCGTACATACCTCCCTTTGTTGGCTTCTCAGTTGCGACTCTCTCGCTTCCCCAAAGGTAATGATTTTGAGCCATACTTTCGATAAGTGCATAGGCATCACGATACTCTTTGTCCATCAATGCACCACCTGCGGCAGCGTCAATTGTCATTCTTGTATTGTACAAGAGTCCATTATAGAAGGTATGGATGACCATCCAGTCTATTAATCCATGATGTGGACAAAGTCTAAGTAGATCCTTATAGCGTTCCCAAGCTTCGAATAATGATTCACTTTCTCTTTGCTTAAATCCGTTAATCTGAGCTCTCAGCATAACTGTCTTGCTAGGTGGAAAATACCTATTCAAGAAAACTTTCTTAAGTTCTGCCCACGTAGTTACTGAGTTCGAAGGCAGAGATTGAAGCCAAGCTCTTGCTCTGTCTCGAAGCGAAAAAGGAAATAAACGTAGTCTAATTGCTTCTTGGGTAACTCCATTGGCTTTTACGGTATCTGCATATTGCACAAAGATCGAAAGATGAAGATTCGGGTCCTCGGTAGGATTTCCGGCGAATTGATTTTGTTGCACGGCTGATATCAACGAAGGTTTTAGTTCGAAATCATTTCGGTTGATAGCCGGCGCTGCAATGCTTGAATGCGGTTCACCTTGCGAAGGATTAGCGTAATACTTGAGTGGATGAGTTTGTTCTTCAGCCATCTCTGCGTCCTCTGATTTTATGACTGGTTTAGGCGGATCTAATTGAAGATCTGGAATATTGTAATTATTTTCGAAATCGAATATACGTCTTCTTACGTGTAAGAAGCGTTCTGATTCAGGGATTAGAGGTTGCAAGTCTTCGCTTTTAGAGCGAGTACTTGGCATACACTCGGAGATTAGATTAAATTAAATAGTTGATACCTTAGTCTAGACAATGCTACCTAAATGCACTAGTAACTAAATTAAGGAATCCCCGACAACGGCGCCAAAAACTTGATGGGCTAAAGACGTGTCTACTTATGCGTCTAGCGGTATCTTGCTGCAAGTGCACAGCCTATCGAAGTAATAGTTAAGATTATCGATCCACAGGGATTCTATGGTTACTTAGTGCTAGATGAACTTCTAGTTTAGCTAAGGCGAATGGTTGTCACGATTGTTGTTGGTTTTTAAGACTATTAAAGGCGGAATTAGATTTAAGTTTTTAATAAAGTAATACTAAGGCGGTCGGTATGTAATTATACTAACTTAGGTGGGTCAATCTAACCTAGGCTTATAAAGGTGCTCACTTAATCTATTCGATAGAGATTACCAGTTTAAATACCCTCAACTCACACTCTCGTGGTCTTATATCAGATCTTATCCCTAAAGCCCTATGCCTGCTCTCGCTAGCCCATAAGTGTTTAGAGGTAATTTTTGGAAACTAAGTAATTCTAATTTATCTTAAAGCGCTCTCGCTGTGTTTAATTTAAATGCCTAACTTTAGCTATCTGGTTAAAATCTCACACTCTCGTGGTCTTGACCTAACCTAATACTCTTTTCTTACTCTCGTAACCAAAAGGTCTATTTCAATTAAAAAGTATCAGCCAGAATGTTAAGTGATTAATTATTTTCAGCCTATGGTTATATCTTACCGGTTAAGTTTGTTATAGCTACATACCGCCCTAAGGTGTTTAGCTATTCATCGAGGTTGGACCAGGCAGAAACAGAGAATTTAATAATAACGTACTCATGGCAGAAAAATAAATAGACATTATAACTAAATTAAATTGCAATATAATAAAAACCTGGTTAACAAATATTCGAGCAGACTCCTTCTTCCACAGGTCGGAAAGCTTGGAGTAGGCGGAAATTAAAAATAAACGAATGCTGAAGGTTTAGAAACAAATAAATGTATAACAATTTCCTGATGTTGGAAATTGTTATATGGTTGGTTTGGATACAAATAAAAACGAAACAGAAACTAAAAATAATGCTGGGATGGAAAGGCAGGGTCGCAATACAGTTCGGCAGAGCTTCCGCAGCAATTTGAATAAAAAATGCTGTCCCTTGTTCATAGAACTTGTACTTATTTATAGAGTCTTTAATGGGCTGGATTCTTGGTCCTTTGTTGCATGGGCCTTGCTGAAGTTGTTGAAGGAATGCTGGAACGTGGCAACAAAATGGGAGAAGTGGTCTTCACGTAATGCCTTGAGGAGAAATAAGAGGAGAAGTGGTCTTCACGTAGTGCCTTGACGTAGTCTGAGTCAAAACCAAGTTTTATCCTTGTCACGGGCGTGACAAGGTCTTCACGTTCGTAATTTGAGGTTTTTAAGTGTCACGGTCGTGACCACTATCTTACGGTCGTGATGGCCCAAATTGGGGTGTCACGGTCGTGACACCCTTGTAACGATCGTGGCTGCAACAAATTATGCAGTCTTTTTGCAGGCTTCTACATTTCTTCATCTCCTTGTGGTCTCTTTTGTTCCTTTTTTCTCTTAATTCATGATTTAGCTCCATATAATGATGTACCTGCAAAATGGTAAGAAAAACTCGGGAAATCGAGTGTTAAAACGGTGAATATGCGATAAAACGTTAATGAAATCTAGCGATATAATCGATGCGTTTTCTCGTTATCATTTAATGATGCATATTCATTTCGAAACAAAATGCAATCATTTGGACAAGCATGTATCTTATCATAGCTCATGCCAATAGAGCATAACATTTTTTTAGCTTCATAGGTTCGATTGGGAAGAACATTATCCTCCGGAAGCATCTCTTGAAGTAGAGCTAACAACTCTGTGAAACTTTTATCCGACCATCCATTACCCGCCTTTAAATTGTACAACTTTAATACCGCGGACAATCTTGTGAAAGTAGTGCAACCTTTATACAACGGTTTCTCTGCATCGCTTACCAACCTCTCAAACATCTTGGGACAATCTTGAAGATCTTCTTCAAGTGCTTCTGCAATCTCTTCGACTCGATCACAATCATATGTATCCCTGCCATTGTCCTTTGAAGCACATGTCATATTATTCCGGGGTTCAACATTCTCGTTACTTATCTCACCATGTAATGTCCAACATGTGTAACTTCGATCAATTCCATGTCTCATTAAATGAGATTCCAACTGAACGGCGTCAACTCGACGCCCATAACAACATCCTAAGCAAGGACATGTGATCCTACTGGGGTCTTTGGCATGTTCAACAGCAAATTTAACGAACTTCGATACCCCATTCTCGTACTCTTTTGACAATCGATTACCAGACATCCATTTTTTATCCATACTAATTGAGTAATCTACACTAAACTATAAAAGTTAAACAAAACAGAGAATACCTGTAAGGAAATCACTAACTTCTAAGAATGCTACGCAATAGGATGCTTGGAAACGATCACAACTTTGCTCTTCACAGGTAACCCCTATAGCAGACAAAATATAAATTTTATTAAAATCATATTAATAATTAACCAAGACAAAAATACTAGATAATCCACCAAAACAAATCATATTAAAAATACTAGATAATCCTTAAAACAAAATGACACCCTTACTAAACATTGAGAAATCCTAACTAAACATATAAAACCATAATAACATATAAAACCATATTCATGTTGGCTACTCTCTTAAAAAATAGGAATTTCCAAACTATATTAAACATGCAAAATATAAACTCTTGTTTGTCAATCTAAAACATACAAAATATAAACTCTCTTAAAAAATATAAACTCTCTTAAAAACATATTCAACAGAGAGACTTAACATAAAAACATATAAATCTCTTATCCACATTTTAATTATTCTTTCTTCCTTTCCATCATTTTCTCTTTATTTCCAAGAATTCTAACCACCAACCCAATAAAGTTGTTTTTTCTTAAGTATAAAGTAGTATTAAAGAAACTTGTCCTTACACACACTATACTCTAACTTTACTCTATGATTGTTATCCATAAATTATTATCATTAACAACTATTAATTAATATTGCTCACCCACTCTAATAAAACTTTGAGGACACCATACATAAACAAACAACGAAATATTGCATTTTCATGACCAAACAGTTATCACAAACAAAACTCTCTTATAAACTCTCTTAAAACATACAAAATATAAACTCTCTTAAAAAATATAAACTCTTGTAGAAAACATATTCAGTTCAAATACTTAACTTGATTCTAGTTATAAACTCTCAAATATAAACTCTCAAATATAAACTCTCATATAAACTCTCTGTTCTACTTAAAGATTACAGCAACAATGGTGAAAACATATTCAGTTCTACTTAACTTGATTGCATTCAAATAATAAAAACATATTCAGTTCTACTTAAAGATTACATCAACAATGGTGAAAATATACGTAAAAAGGAAACCAGAGTAAAACTTCAAATACCGTAACAATGGCGGAAATGCAATGCAGACGAGCAGAGGGACGGTGAACGGCAGCGAAATGCAACAGAGGAGGGCGAAGGTTGGACGACGACGGTTGGACGGCAACGGTGGGTTTATAGGGCAACGTTCTTTGTTCGCCAGAGAAAAAGAAAGAAAGAAATACGTAATGATTGTTCTGTTTCTCATAAAAATTCTGGGGGATATTTTAAATTAATTCTAACTAAACCTATAGCAGCGTTTTTTAATGGCTTTAGCAGCACTTTAAAAAGCGCTCTCAAAGATCTTCTTATGTACCCCATATAGCAGCGCTTTATGGAAAAAGCGCTCCCGTAGACTAGACCTACAGCAGCGCTTTAGAAAAGCGCTGTCTTTGGGCTGTCTTAGACCCCCCATTTAGCAGCGCTTTTTTGAAGTGTTGTCTTAGGATCCCCCTTTAGCAGCGCTTTTTAAAAAGCGTTGTCTTTGGGCTGTCTTAGACCCCCCTTTTAGCAGCGCTTTTTAGAAGCGCTGTCTTAGGACCCCCATTTAGCAGCGCTTATTGAAAAAGCGCTGTCTTTGGTTATCAATTTTTTTCTTTTTTTTTAAATTCCTCTTTAGCAACGCTTTTTCTAAAAGCGCTGTCTTTGTATGCGCTGCTAAATGTCAATTCTGGCGTAGTGATACAAACCATCATATAGCGGTTAATAAATGAGAATATGAAATTTAATTAAAAAATGGAAAAGAGTATAATTGAAAGGAAAAAAACTACACCAAAACAAGTTTTGCTTTTATATATAGTTATAGATTAAAAACAAAATTAAATTAAAAAATGACTATATAAAAATATTCCCTTTATATATAGTTATAAATTTATTTACTATATCTTTTATTAACTGCTATATGGTGGTTTGTTAATATGAGAAATTGATGTATTAAAAGTATTTGTTAATTTAAATTGATGTAACAGGGAAAAATCACATATCTAATATACAATTTGTTTCTCAAAGTCTACAAAATAGTATTTTTTTTTAATATTAAAGACTAAAAGCAAAGCAAGGTGCTTCTAAGAACTTTCCTACAATAATAAGCCCTTTCAAAAAGAGTTACGTTCGGTTCCTATTCCAAGAACTTCTTTGTTGTCAATAACTGCTTACAAGCAAGTATCAGCCAAATACACAATAACCTTTATCCAAATATGAACTCTGTAACAAAACCAAACTGCAAATACCAGTAACAACAATTCATAAAATGAGCTCAAACTTTTAAATCGTTGATATCTTTAACGCAATCAAACTTTTGACTGGAGAATAATATACCATTTTAGAATGAGGTAAATCAACAAAATGGGGTTTTTAAACTTTGTTCATACATATATGATATGAAAACACAATCAATCATAAAACAAATTACAAAAACATCATAACAGATCAAAGATAAAAAATTGAGGACTTTATATATTGTTCATCTATACCTATATATAAAGAGAATATCAAATTTTGGCATGGCCTGTTTTTATTCCATAATTACCCTTTACTTAATCTATATTTTACAATTCAAAGAATTAGTTTAATTAACTTCCACATACAATAACCACCTAAAGGTTATTGTGGAAGAGATATACATACAATAACTATCTGAAAGTTATAAAAAAGAGAAAGATAAGAACATAAATGTCATAAAGCAAAACAAAGATCCAATGGACAATTTTCTCTCTTGATTAAACATAACCAGTTTTTACAAATGAAAATTTATAAGAGGGCTCATGTTGTTAAGGTTTATGGAACTTCCAATTCTTCTCACATCTCTTTTTTTTCTCCTTTTTTTTGTCTTCTATATTATGGTTGCAATCTCTATCATCACTTTCGTTCTTCTTATGTCAGGGTATTTTAATTGATTGTTTTGATGTTTTGTATATGTTTGTTCCATTTAGTTTCGAATATGTCTTATGTTTTTATACTTTTAATTTATTGACTTATTCTTTTTATTATGTACAATTTTGTGATTGTGAATGCTATTCAAGTCGAGAGAAAAAAAGTCAAAGAGAAAGTTGTCTATGTAGAGAAATTGCCTCAACAATCCTTTTTAAATTTGATTTTGTGTCTTTTCGATTTTTATTATTATTGATTTGTCATAAAGAGGAGAGAGATTAAGAAAATTAGAGAAAAAGAATGAACTGTGATCAAATGTTGAAACAGAGTGAAGATAAAAATGAGTTTAAATTTATTTAGATTGTAAGTAAAATGGAAAGTGTTATATAAGAAGGAAGTGAGGGAGCACATATATCTAAAACAATAATAGGAATGCTATCACATAGAAATGCTACCACGTAGACAAGCTAATGGCACAATTCTGGAAAAGCCAGGGTCATAAGATACTTTTCTAAATGTAGTGACATAATTTTTCAAGTTGGGGAAGACACTCACCCTAAAACCAATTTTTTCATGTAAAATACTATTCAACTATGTATTTATCATTTTTTTGTTTGCTTTCAGCTACATTGTATATTCAAGGAAAATGGGGGAGAGTTTAATAAAGATACAGGAATGGCTAGGCGTTACAAATTATTTTGCCAAAAAATAATTGTAACGGAACACTTGACATCTTATTTCACTCCACAAATATATATATTTTTTAATTTTAGTGGAGATTAATTGTGTACTTATTGGTCTACAAAAATTTAAAATTTGTTTCAAGGTGTTGATTTTCTTTCTAAGTTTCCACAATCATGTGTTTGCAACAATTATTCTTAAAATATATATATCTATCTTTATAACAATTTATAGATTAATAGATTATTTTTTTTGTTTTTTATTAAATAAATAAATATGGTCTCCAATTCCATTTCAACTACCCATTAAAAATTAATTACAAAATTTAGTTATCGAATCAAACTAAATCACTTATTTTAAATATTGTCTTAATACTTATAGTTAGAATTTGTGCGTTTGATGTCACCATTGCCTCTAATATATTGAAAATGTGTTTATTTATTTTAATGATGTTCATGCTAATTTAAATTGCATTATGAATATTCAAAGTAATTGTAAAATTTTCAACAAATAATTTTGATATCTTACACGTTTTAGAATTTAAAAAATATATATATATAGGCGATTTTTTTTATTGGAAAAAGTTATTAAAATTAAGCCTACTTTGATTGGTATAGGGCTAGATTCACAAAATATTAGTTTTGTCACGAATTACCTCCTTAAAGCATATGGCATTTGAAGAGTCGTAGTCTCAATCGAACAATCACGGATATTATGATTAGTCTCTAGAAATCATTTATCCTCAACTGATATTTTAAATGTATTAAACGAATTGTCATTATTTGCAAGAAGATATTTTCAATTAGTTGGACCTTTGACATTAGATAACAATAATCAGAAGGAAAATTTCTCTCCCTTCGAAGGTTATACTATATAGCCTCTTCCGGTAAAGGAGTGATTTGCCCATAACGTATGCGCACTAAAAAAACATGCGCACATTTTAAGACTACTCAAGGATATTTAAAAACGTTATTTTTAATCTTAAGTATGTTAAAAATTTCATACAAAATATACACACGTTTATTTTTCTATGATGTGCGTGCCCGTCTGAACGTTAGTATAAAATAACGTGGCTTTATAGTATCCTGAAAAACAATTAGGAACATGAGTATGTAAAAAAATTAGGAATATTAAATTAATTGAATTAATAAATAAAATAAAAATAGTTTTGGCAGGTGAGTTATGGTAGAGAGAAAAATATGTGTTTTGTTTTGACCATATTTAGTGCAATAAATGAATAGTGAAATGAAAACTATTTTATATTAATTATTAATTAGTAAATATTAAATTAATTGAATTAATAAATAAAATGAAAATAGTTTGGGTGAAAATGATTAGTGAAATGAAAATTAATTTGTGTTAATTATTAATTATTAAATATTAAATTAATTGAATTAATACATAAAATAAAAATAATTTAAACCCTTATAATTAAATAATTTTAATAAGATTTTTATTGGCCATGGAACCAAAGACACGCCCATAACTTTAGTAAAGATTCTCTGAAATGGTGCTTTCATTTAACAGTAGTCAACCATATGAAGTTTCATTATAGGTTGCTTCGTTTCTTTCTATGACGTGCGTGGTGGTTATCTTTAAGGAAGCTTCATCTCCAATTTGATTCTTTAAACTATTCTTTTCTTCTTCTTTTTTTGACAAAAACTTTACAAGTATTCTTAACCTTCAATTCTGAAATCTTTTTTCAACAAAAGGTTGCATGTGCGATTTGAATTGAAGGGTATACGTATGGGAGATAGAAAAAAGTAATGGAAGGCTGGAGACAAGTGGAAAATGAAAACATAATTTACATTCACTAATGATAAGATAGAGACTCTTCCACTAATGAAAAAGCTACTTGACATAAGCATATGCATATTAAAATAACTAAAACTTTCTATCACGTGTACCTAATCTCCATTATTGGCTTTGCTTTCTTTTTGTTTTAAGGAATTTATTGGCTTTTATTCCATTGTGGAACACAATAAAATAAAAAGTGAGGAAAAATGAACTCTTATAATGCATGGGTAAAAGTTTTAGATACGTTTAGTTGGGCCGATATGCATGGTTAATATTCAAATTAGTGATATTAGAGAGATGTAATTTGAGAGTGATAGTGAAATATTATCTATAAACAACACATGAGAGGACTTACATATGGTTAGTGGTTAAAACTACTTTTGTCTAATATGTCGTAAAATGTGGGAAGACGCGCAATCAGATATAACATGGATAATGTATCATTAGCTGAGATTGTGTGTTCGGTATTTTGGTAAGGTTTCATAAGTTTCTCTGTTTGTTGGGTCGGTATTCTGTGTTGGGCCTTAAAACTAGGCCTTCGGGGAAGTAAAAAAGGTTGGTGAATGGGAACAAGTTGCCTTAGTAATATGCCCATTAAATGCATGTCACGTCGGTTAAATATTTTGTAACATCATTCCTACATGTGGTTTCAGGTTCCTAAGGTAGGGACTAACACTGCCATTTAGAGTACTAGGGAATTCGAGTGTCATTTTATATTGAGGTTAATCTTCATCATTGATTTCTCCTTCTGGTCTTTTTTTCTAGACTATAGATTTATCCCTTTATCTTCTTATATAAAGATGATCCCTTATTACGAAAAAAAAATATCTTCTCGCCTAAACGATCTTCCTCTCACAGATTTCCTTCTTGTCATCCTTCAAATTTAGTGACACTTTGACCTACCCATCAATCTCTTTTTCCTCAAGTTTGCATTGCACTGTTGGTTCTAAGTTTCATGGTGATATCCTCAGGGTATCACTCACATCCATCTTTGCAGTTTCTCTTTGGTATTTTTTTCTCTTTTTACCCCACTATTCTTTTTCCCATTATTTCTTTAATCATGGTCAACTTAGAAAACTCAAACATGAATTTTATGGACTTATCTAGTCGAGATTATATAAGTGACGATTCCTCGCACAGTAGAGTGATTGACCCAAAGGTTTTGCTTGTAACATGGGTTTCATCCACGACATAATTAAAAGGAATAAGACACTAGAAACGAATACACATCTACTTCTCGAATGCAGATGCAGCCATATCGGGGGGAAAATGAGGACCTGGAGGAACGTAAGATTCCAAAGCTTGATCAAGCACAATTGAACCTTGAGTAGGATATGGAACCATAACCAACCGTCTTTCAAGACCCGTAGTAATAAGTCAAACAATAAGCCGATAAATGTTTTCATGGATCGCTCGAAGGCGGGTGATGACGACTCATTAAAGAGGGACATGAACAAGACTCCAACCCATGAGCCGCCCTTGAAGAGGCCTAAGCTGACAACGTATGAGGTTGATCGAGTTCTCATGGGGGAGATTAAAGTGCGCCGCCCACGTAATCCACATAGCAGTTTGTCCTTACCAAGGAGCTCTGTATTGTGAAAGATGTTCAAGCATGTTTCTTTAAGAGAGATTATACATATTTTCAACAACAGACCGAGAGGATTAGGTGAAAGTGATGGTGGAGATATCCTATCAGTTGCACAAAGTTGCCATCGTGTTGTCTATCAGTGCTTATGGCTGAAGAGATATTTTAGCTCCATACAACTTGAGATGGGAAAGGGAAAATATGAAGAAATAACTAATGTTGTCCTTCTCGAACACACTAGTATTCAAAGGTAATTGGATGAACTCAATTAGCAACTTGCTTCTTCAAAAAAGGAAGTGGTGAAGCATGACATCCTGTATACCTTTGTTCCTAAGATCAATCTTCTAAAGGGTTTGTTAAAAGAAAAAGATGAGTCTCTTGGAGAGGTCTAAGCTTCATTAATCAAGGTTGAAAAGGCTCTAGATGACATCAAGGAATGTCTTGATACTTCAATGACAACAACTTATACCATCCCCACAAGAGTTTTGTTCTTCTTTTCCAAGACATCCTCCATTTTCACGAGGCAAATACTTACCTAAAAGCCAAAGACGATAGTTAGTTGCCAAGGTAATACAATCCTTGCCTCGCCATGTACTAGTAAGGACTTCGAGGAAAATTGTTCTGGGCTGGCCAAAGGGCCAAGAAGAAGGCTCAAGTCAGAATATCGACCCAGCAAACAAAGGAACATATGAGGCCTCAATAAAAGACAAAAACCTAATCCCAACTACTAATGAATTTTTTGCCATTAGATATGATCAGGAACCTATATGAATTGCACGTTGGGTTAGAAGAAAGTGGTTTTAACCATTAGCATGCAGTGGAGTGGATTCTCAAGATATCTTAGAGGTACTTTCATAGTGTGTTTATGATTTGGGAGCAGTGATCTTGCGTAAGATGGCTACACAAATTCAAATATATGACCGACGATATTAATTCCTGAAAATCTACTTCTTATTACATGATTACTTTTGCAGGGGGCGGTGTCTTAGAAATCAGGTTTACAAAATTGTGTTGCCTTATCTATTATCGAGACTGGATATATTGCAACACTGAAGCGTCTAAAGAACTTATGTAGATGAATAAATTCTTAAAAGAGTTGGGTGTTGAGCAAGAGAAGTCTACGTTATTCTATGACAGTCATAGTGTAATTCATATTGGTAAGAACCTAATATTTTGTTCCATGTCAAAGCACATTGAGGTGTGGTTCGGATATGAGATGCATTGGAGAGAAAGTTATTTTCACTTGAGAAGGTCCATACTGAAGAGAATGGTTCAAATATGATGACAAATACTTTTCTATAACAAATATGATTAATTGCAATAAGAATGCGAACATGATAGGTCAAATCCTTCACACTTGAGTCATGAGGGGGAAATTTATAAAGTGAACTCACTCTTGAAGTGGGACCCTCCATTTACTTAGAAATTTTTTTGAGAAAAAGAATAAAAAAAGAATATGTGTATTGTGTATTTAAGTCAAACCCATTTGATAGGTGGATACAATTTATTTTTAATCCTAAAGAAATGTAACAAAAAAGCAACTAAGCAAGAGTTTTAGACAACAAGAAAAATAGAGAAGAAGAAAAAGCAATGCGACTATTGTGAGATAAGAAGAGAAAATTGACTCTAAGTGATAAATGAGTGTGTAACAAACTTTATCAATTTGAGATTTTATTAGTTTGAGCTACGAATTAAGTATGTTGTTCATATCACTTACTTAATTTTATTTATACTCATGTTGATTAGTTTTACCTTTTCTTATAATTGTTATGGTATACTCATATTTTATGGAAGTGTTGTTTAGAATATGTTTCTCGTTTTTATAGTTTATCGATAGAGATTTTTATTTTATAGTATTACTAGAAAGTGTTTTGTATATTCATTATTTATATTATTGAAGATTTTATTGAATTAGGTCCTTTGATTTTTATTTTTCTCATTGATAAAAGTTTTATATAGTAAAATATTGGTGTTTTTGTTATCTTACTTTTATTTGTTGTTATTATTATTATTATTATTATTATTATTATTATTATTATTATTATTATTATTATTATTATTATTATTATTATTATTATTATTATTATTATTATTATTATCATTGAGATATTATATATAATCCAAGTTGAGTTGTGTGGCCTAAGCCCAAAACTAATTAGAATTTAGGGTTTGTTATTTAGTTTTTTATTTTACTTAGTAGTCAAGTCACTTAGGTGTATATAATAAAAACTTTGTAATTCAGTTATTTATTCAATAATATAAATTCTTATTTCCCTATTCTCTCTCTTTCTCTCCTCACAAAAATTGTCTCACGCACTAACAAATTGGTATCGGATTTTATGTTAGACTCTTGATCGTGTTTTCAAGAATCACACGTCAGAGACCGTGTTTTCGGAATCGTAGGTTGTTGTTGATCAATCGCTGTAAAGATGAATGGTAATGGAAATTTACCAAACTCCCTTCCAACTCTTGATGGAAATAATTGACTTCGATGGAGAAAACAAATACAATCTCTATTTAGCTTTCATGAAACCCTAGAAGTGGTTACTAACGGTGTTCTTGCGCTTGTTGAAGATGCAACTGACGCACAGAGAATCATTCACAAGGATGTGTAACACCCAAAATTTGCCCACCCTTTTTCTTATACCTTGGCCTCTGTTTCATATCATTTGTGCATTAACATTAGTGCATAACTTTGGTTTTACGCAGGGGATCAAGGTACATTGTTCAACACTCAAGGGAAGAGCTTCATCTTCAAAGCTCAGGCAAGGATTCATTCTCAACCTTATGGCACTTTCAAGTAATAATTTCTCTCATCATCAAGAAAGGTCTCACAATCAATTGAATTAAGGTTACAAGCATTGATCACCTCCTCATATCTTGTGTACAATTGGATTAGGATTTTGGTTCAAAGGCATATGTGGCTAGTCCTTTGGGCAAGACATGATTCTAAGGCTCAACATACATCTTGAGGGTCCTATATATGAATTATATATCATCACAAGCCATGACAAGAACTTCAACCAGTGGAAAAGATGTTAGGTGTAATACCCCAAATTTTACCCTTGGATTAGTCGATTCATGTCGCATGACATCTCATTTTTTGCATCAACTAACAACTAACGAGTTACATAGTCTGTTTATTTTGTAGGAATCACATCTGGTGCACTTTAGCTGTTAAGGGGCGAAATGGTTATTTATACGTTGTTTGTTGACAGTTCATGAAGCTGAATCATCACTATGAATCCATTGGGTAATTGGAGCCTCCATTTTCGAGTTTTCTTTGAAGATGAACAGAAATTCACGGTAATTTTGGCATTAGTATTTCTGAGATACGATAGTTAATTCAACGGGCCTAGACTTTGTCGGCAGTGGACTTCAGGACCGTTGTCTAAATACATGGGGCTAATTATGTTGAGATGTCAGTTTGTTCGGTTTAAATTGGTGCAGGAATTCACTCTGTGAAATTTATTTTAACGGGCGCTTATTTTTCTGTTCTCTTGTGTTGCGGTGAAATTTTGATGTCAAGCTATTGATTAACTTGAATCTTAATTCATTTACAACCATCTTTGATTTATCCGAAGGAAAGGTTAAAGAAAGGGGAAAACCTATTTTGCATTGTAAATACAACACGGGGAGAGATCTAAAGTTCGGGGGTTGGTTAAGTTTAGGGAAGGTATTAGCATCCTAAACCGCTGTAGTACTCTACAGGAACCTCTTGTTTTAAATATTTGTTACTGCTATGTTATCTGCTTAAGGTTATGCTAAGGGTTAAGGGTGAAGAGAAAAACCTAAGGGGTTAGTCCTAAGTATACTCGCCAAGACGTCGCATCTTGTGCCTACATATCCTGACGGGAATGGAATCAGAGTATCTGTAGTTTCCCTTGAAAGGAAGGTGAGGAACTTCTTGACTATGGTCAAGGTTCCTGGGGGAAAATAAACGTTCATAGGGAAGCGCTTATTTTGGGAGTACGGCAACTCCGATTTCTACGTTAAAGTTTGATTTAAAAGGGTGAGAAGTAAGTATTCCATGGTGGGGAAACTCATACGGAGTGCGGCGACTCCTAATCCTAAGGCTAGGATAAAAGGATGGATGTCCACGGCGGGACGCCTAAACATGAGTGCGGCGACTCAGGTTTTATGTTTTAAGGAAGATGGTGGAATTGATTTTAGTTTAAGGAATTAGAGACTAAGGTTAAATATTTATTGTTTGGTTATCTACGTTAAACGGTAGTACTAGCAACTCAAATGTTTTGTGATTTTGGTATAAGATTTAGAAGTTAGTTATTTTTGTTTATTAATTATATATATATATATATATATATATATATATATATATATATATATATATATATATATATATATATATATATATATATATATATATATATATATATATATATATATATATATATATATATATATATATATATATATATATATATATATATATATATATATATATATATATATATATATATATATATATATATATATATATATATATATATATATATATATATATATATATATATATATATATATATATATATTATATTTATTATGAAAATGAAATTTAAATTAAATCACGAAATTGAACATTTTTTTTTATTTACTGAAATAAAGCTAATTTGAAAATTAATTTGATAACTAACTATCTTTTTATTTATTATTAACACTTAGAGTTTTTATTATTTTAAAAAAGGGAAATTCATTTTTATCATTTTTTTTATTGAAAATTCATTTTTATACTATTAAATTAAATTAGATTTTGAAATAAGATGAGTGTTCAAAGTTAGTGGTTAGTTATAGTTAGTATGTTAGTGATTTTCATTGATAATTAATTAATTACAATAATACATGAAATTAAACTAAAAAACAAAACTGAAATAAAAATAAAATAATAATTAAAAAAAAAGAAGTTTGGTTTGGGCCGGTGGGGATGAACCCATCGGACCCAACCCGGTCCGGGTAAACGAAATGAGAGGGGGTGGAAGGGTTTCTGAAAACCCTAGCCTCACAACGAAAATGAGGCGTCTCCCATTCTCTCCTCAATTCTTCCACGAACCTTCCACTTTCAACTCCTGATTTCTGCAAGACAAACAGAAAACGAAACAAAAGTTCTTGATTGAGAAAGGCAAATCACTCTAGAAAGGGTGGACTGGAGTAGTTGAGTTCAACGAACCAGGATAAAAATACTTGAGTTTTATTTCTAAGTTTTAATCTTCATACTTATTCAACCCCCCCTTCTAAGTATTTTCTCACCTTCAGTTAGCATCAGAGCTCTGGTTCTATGTGTGCTACCACTTCACAGTGACAGTAAAGATCCAGTGAGAAAAACTTTGATATATATTTGGTTGTTACTATGGCTGATAATACAATGTCTAACACTAACAATAAATATGAAGAAAGGGACAGAATCAGCACCAAACCCCCTATGTTTGATGGGGAGAAATTTGATTATTGGAAAGACAAAATTGAAAGTTTTTTCCTTGGATATGATGCTGATTTATGGGATCTGGTCATAGATGGATATGTTCATCCCACTGATGGGAATGGCAAGAAAATAGACAGAAAATCTATGACAGATGCTCAGAAGAAGGAATTTAGAAATCACCACAAGGCCAGAACAATATTGTTGAATGCAATATCTCACACTGAGTGTGAAAAAATTACAAATAGGGAAACTGCATTTGACATGTTTGAATCCTTAAAGATGACTCATGAGGGAAACTCTCAAGTCAAGGAAACAAAGGCTCTGGCTCTGATCCAGAAGTACGAAGCCTTCAAGATGGAAGACTCTGAATCTGTTGAAGCTATGTTCTCCAGATTTCAAATACTTATAGCTGGACTAAAGGTTCTGGATAAAGGATACTCTACTGCTGATCATGTGAAAAAGATCATCAGAAGCTTACCTACCAGATGGAGACCTATGGTGACAGCGCTGAAAATGGCTAAAGATCTGAACAAGATCTCCTTGGAGGAACTGATCAGTTCACTAAGAAGTCATGAAATTGAACTTGAGGAAGATGAACCTCAAAAAAAAGGTAAATCTGTTGCTTTAAAATCTAATAAATCTGCTAAAGCATTGCAGGTAATAGAGGAAAGCTCTGAAGAATCCTCATCTGAAGATGAAGATGAACTATCCATGTTGTCCAGAAGAATAAACAAACTCTGGAAGCATAAAGGAAAGAAGTTCAGAAACTTCAGGAAGCCTGACCAAAGAAAAGAATCTTCTGGACACAGAAGACCTGGCAAAAAGGAGGTTGTCTGTTATGAATGTAAAGAACCTGGACATTACAAAAATGAATGTCCAAAGGTGCTGAAAGAAAAGCCTAAAAGAAAATTTGATAAGAAGAAAAAGGTTCTAATGGCCACCTGGGATGATTCAGATACATCTGAATCTGAGTCAGAAAAGGAATGTGCCAATGTAGCCTTGATGGCAGACATAGAAGATCAGGAGGAAGGAACTTCAGGATCTGAATCTGACTCTGAATCTGACTCTAACGCTGAAGAGGTAATGGCTAAACTTACAAAAGAAGAACTTATCAAAGTGTTATCAGAAGTTCTGAAAAGCTATAACAATATTAAGCTCAAATACAAGAAGCGTCAAAGCAATCTTGTATCTGAGAATGATATTCTCAAATCAGAAGTAGCTGAGCTAAATGAAAAGAACTTAAAATTGAAAAATGATTCTGAATTAGCTCAACAAAACTCTGATTCTGAAACTGAATCTGAATGCAAAAATATTTTGGAAAAATATGATTATAGCTTTCAGAAGTTTCTTGCTAAAAGCATAGACAGAAGCAAAATGGCTTCTATGATATATGGAGTTAGCAGAAATAACAGAAAAGGAATTGGATATGAATCCTCCTCTGGAAAGGATTTAAATCCAAAACCTGTTGATAAAATTATCATCAAGAAAAATCCTTTATATTCCCACTTTAAATTTGGTCACTTGAATGATATTGAACAAACACGCTCTGAAAAGAATATTCATATGTTTAAATCTAAGGCTAGTCAGAATAAACCTTATGTTGAAAAATAGAAGTTTAGACAAACCTTCAGAACAACTAACCCTAAAGGACCCAAGAAGATCTAGGTACCTAAAAGTAAAATAATTCCTGTTGCAGATGTTCTTAGCAGCAAGGTCAGGACACCAATCATGGTACCTGGACTCTGGATGCTCACGACACATGACAGGAGAAAGGTCTATGTTCCAAAGCCTGGAGCTTAGATTTGGAGGTGATGTGAAATTTGGAGGAAACCAGAAGGGCAAGTTCATTGGATCTGGCACCATTGGAAATGGTAAACTTTCCTCTATTACTAATGTTTTACTTGTTGAAGGGTTAAAGCATAACTTATTGTCCATAAGTCAATTAAGTGACAATGGTTATGATATTACCTTTAATCAAAAATGTTGTAAAGCTATTAGTCAAAAGGATGGCTCTATCCTATTTAGTGGTAAGAGGAAAAACAACATTTATAAAATAAATCTTTCAGAACTTAAGGTTCAGAATGTTAAATGCCTCTTGTTTGTTAATGAAGAGCAATGGGTCTGGCACAGAAGATTAGGGCATATTAATATGAGACGTATATCTCAGATTAATAAACTTAATCTTGTCAGAGGACTTCCTAATCTGAAGTTCACCTCAGATGCTCTTTGTGAAGCATGCCAAAAAGGGAAGTTTTCAAAATCATCTTTTAAATCAAAAAATGTTGTTTCTACTTCCAGACCACTAGAATTACTTCATATTGATCTGTTTGGACCAGTGAAAACTGCATCCATCAGAGGAAAGAAGTATGGATTAGTCATTGTTGATGACTATAGTAGATGGACATGGGTAAAGTTCTTAAAACACAAGGATGAGTCACATTCTGTGTTCTTTGACTTCTGCAAGCAAGTCCAGAATGAAAAGGAATTCAAAATTATAAAAGTCAGAAGTGATCATGGTGGTGAATTTGAAAATAAATATTTTGAAAAATATTTTAATGAAAATGGCATTGCTCATGATTTTTCCTGTCCTATAACTCTACAACAAAATGGGGTTGTAGAGAGGAAAAACAGAACTCTGCAAGAAATGGCCAGAACCATGATCAATGAGACTAATCTGGCAAAACACTTTTGGGCAGAAGCAATCAACACAGCTTGTTACATTCAGAACAGAGTGTCTGTTAGACCTCTTCTGGAGAAGACTTCATATGAACTGTGGAAGAACAGAAAGCCCAACATTTCATATTTTCATCCTTTTGGATGTATTTGCTATATATTAAATACTAAAGAAAATATGAACAAGTTTGATTCCAAAGCACAGAAGTGTTTCATGCTTGGATATTCTGAACGCTCTAAAGGCTACAGAGTATACAACATTGAGACACAGATTGTGGAAGAATCTATTCATGTTAGATTTGATGATAAGCTTGGCAGTAAAAAGCCAAAGCAGTCTGAAAACTCTGCAGATAGAGAAGTAGTCTTCACAAACTCTGAAGGCTCAGAGGCAGACAAAGCTCAAGTGAAGGAACCAGAAGCAACGCCAGATGCTATTCCTTTAACCTCTCAGATGAACAATCTAAACATTTCTGAAGAATCAACTGTTAGAGGATCATCTTCCAGAATCAAAGCTTCTCATCCAGAGAATGTTATAATTGGAAAGAAGGATGATCCCATCAGAACAAGATCCTTTCTAAGATCATCTGAAGCATCATTATTTAGACTGGTGTCAGTAATTGAACCAACTTCTCTAGATGAAGCTCTGCAAGACAATGATTGGATTATTGCCATGCAAGAAGAGTTAAATCAATTCACCAGAAATGATGTGTGGGATTTAGTTCAAAGACCAAAAGGATTGAATATAATTGGAACTAAATGGGTCTTCAGAAATAAACTAAATGAGAAAGGAGAAGTTGAAAGAAATAAGGCAAGGCTTGTTTCTCAAGGGTACAGTCAACAAGAAGGTATTGATTACACTGAAACTTATGCTCCAGTGGCAAGGCAGAATTTGAAATGAGCATGATGGGAGAACTGAGATTCTTTCTAGGAATTCAAGTCAACCAAACTCCAGAGTGCACTTACATACATCAGACCAAATATGTTAAAGAACTTCTGAAGAAATTTAACATGACTGATAGTAAGCTGGCAAAGACTCCCATGCACCCAACTAGCTCACTAGGCAAGGAAGAGGTATGTAAGAAAGTAGATCAGAAACTCTACAGAGGTATGATAGGATCTCTTCTTTACTTAACTGCTTCTAGACCTGACATATTGTTCAGTGTATGCCTGTGTGCTAGATTCCAATCAGATCCTAGAGAATCACACTTGACAACTGTCAAGAGAATTCTAAGGTATCTGAAAGGTACTTCTAATGTGGGTTTATGTTATAGAAAATCTGATGATTTCAAATTAGTTGGATTCTATGATGCTGACTACGCTGGAGACAGAGTGGAAAGAAAAAGTACTTCTGAAAGTTGTCAATTTCTAGGAAGAAATCTAATCTCTTGGTACAGCAAGAAGCAACCCAAAATTGCATTATCAACCACAGAGGCCGAATATATTGTTGCTGCTGGATGTAGCACGCAGATGCTCTGGATGAAAAGTCAGCTAGAAGATTATCAGATACTTGAAAGTAACATTTCTATCTTCTGTGATAATACTTCTGCTATATGTTTGTCTAAAAACCCCATTTTAAACTCTAAGGCAAAACATATAGAAATTAAGCATCATTTCATCAGAGACTATGTTCAGAAGGGAATCATAAATTTAGCCTTTGTTGATACAGATCATCAATGGGCAGATATTTTCACAAAACCCCTTGTTGAAGATAGATTCAAATTTATTCTGAAAAATATTGGTATGGATTTTTGTCCAGAATAATATTTGTCAGAAGCAAATTTTACAGATGCAAAAATGCCTAATGCTTTGAAGTATTTCTTCTGATTACTTATTCATTTTCTTTAATTATTTTCTTGTGAAACTCTGAACTAACAATCCTCAGAGGATCTGAGCGTTGGTTAACGTTTCATTTTTTAAGAGAATTCAGAAGCACATCCAAGCAAACACGTGTCACTCCAAATCTGCAAAGGTGGCGTGTACACTACTGAAGAGACGTTTGAGGTGGAGTTTGAATAGTGAAAATCTTGATTTTCTCCCCAAATTGTCAGAATCAATAAATGCTTGAAATGATTTTATTCTTTTTCATTAAATGCTTTGTGTGAACGTGCTTTCTTCTGACTGTTTGTCTGCCTAAGTGTTTAGTATAAATACATCATTTCTCACCATTTTCACACTTTTCACATCTCAAACCTTTTATGCATTTCTGTCTTCTCTTCTCTCTTCACAAAAACCCTAAGCGTTTGACAAACTCATCTTCAATGGCAACTTCATCATCAACTGCTGCACAATTTCAATCTACCATGGCTGCAGTTACTTCTGCAAATACGGGTGTGACTCCTTATACACCACCAAAGAGAACATTGCTAACACCTGTTGAAAAAATGGAGGTTCTCTGTGAATCAATGGTGGAATTTGATTCACTTGCTGAGAATGGGTTTGAGTTTCGTTCCATTATAGATGTTCAAGGATGGGTGAAGTATTTTGATAGACTTTTTGGACCAGTTTACCCTCTTCTTGTAAAAGAATTCTGGATACATGCTTCTGTATACCCTAAGTTCATTTTATCTTCTGTTTTGGGTAAAGAGATAATCATCACAGAAGATCTGATCAGAAAACTCATTGGATATGAGGAAACAGATGGAGTATCACACTTGCCAGCTGGGCGTGTAGATATGGATGAAGTATATGAGGAAGTGATGACTGCTGGACAAGCTTCTAATAAGTTCAAAGATCTGAAGCCTGACTACAAGATCTGGGCTAAGATTTTCATGGGATGCATTCATCACAGAAAGTCTACAAACTCTCCAGACTATGTCAACAATGAACAGCTCTATTTTATGTATTGCTTAAGTCAGAGCACCAAGGTAGATCTTCCATATATTCTATTTATGCACTTATGGAATCATATAAATGCCTCTAGAGAATATGTGAAAGAAAAAGGTCAGAAGATCAGAACTTGGATTCCTTTTGGAAGGTTAATTTCAGATCTTCTAACAGAAAATGGACTTGTAACTGCTCTGTATGCTGCTGGAGTCACAGATGAACTGGAATTCATTCTTGGAAAGCCTCTGAATGCCAAAAGTCTTCAGAGACTAAAAATAGTAGAAGAACTCACAACAGCACCCAAGAAGCTGAACATCACTGAACTTAGTCAGAAGAGAATCCCAGTAGATGACTACCCTTTGTTCTATGCTGAAGAACCAAGGGAAATTGTAGTAAGATATATTGATGATTGCAAGGCAGAAGGAAAGCCTATTCCTGCAGATATTATAAAGAGAGCAAGGGAACCATTGCCTGTTGTAGTAGAAGAGACACCAAGAAAGAGAAGTCAATCAGAAGCAGAAGCTGCACCTGTTCAGAAGAAGCCCAAGGTTGCTGAGAAGCCTCAGAAGCTGCTAAAGAGGAAAGAATCTGGAGACACTCCTTCTGTTCCTGCTAAACGCATCAAGATTAAAGGTACCAAATCTTCTGTATCTTCTGCAAATACTATTGTTATAAATGATTCAACTGTTAAGTCTATTCCAAAACCACCTTCTACACAACAACAATCTGTTACTGCTCCACCTCATGTTTCTGCTCCATCTCCACAAAAATCATCTAATCCTATTTCAATCTCACCTGTAAAACAATCATCTGTACCAAAACCAACAACAACAAAACCAAAAATTCAGACTCCACAACCAGAAATTCCAACCAAACAATCTGTACCACAGCAACAACAATCAGAAAAACAACCCACAGAACAACAACAACAACAAAAACCATCTGAACCTCTACTAGAAAAAGACTTTGAACATCAACAACAAAAACCATCTGAACCTCAAACACAACAACAAAAGAAACAACCACAGTCAGAAAATCCGCCATCCAAAACATCTGAACCAAATGCATCTGTACCAGTTACTTCTGAACCAATCACATAAGAACCACCCACATCTGAACCCCCATCAAAACCTTCTGAAAATCCTTCAGAATCAACCAACCCATCTGAAACCAACATCCCAGAGATAGAAGTTCTAGATGTTACACCTCTGAAAACTGTCTTTCAAGTGTCCTCTACCTCCTGCACACCAACCACATCATCCAATTCCTCAGAATCTGACATTCACCCAAATTTTCTGATATCCCCCTCTCACAGAGATTCTAAGGTAAACCAACCAGAACCCCCTGTATCTCCTGAAGTTTTTATTCCAGATCCTACTCCCACACCTAAATCATCATCTGAAATCCTCATTCCAAATCCTATCCCAACATCTACACCAAGAACATCTATAACTTCTGCCTCGTGCGACCAATTCTCATCTTATCTTCACAACCTCTCCTATGGTTTCGAACTCAAAGATTTCTATGACAGAGTTGAACCATATGACCCTATCACTCCTTTCAAACCCAAACTTACCATCATTCTACCATCTGTGCTTCTAACTTATATTAAATCAATGTCAGAAGTAGGTTCATTCGATACAATATCATACTCTGCTAAATCTGCAAAAGCTATTACTTCTGCTAAACCTGCTTCATCTGATAAACCTGCTAATTCTGATGAACCTGATACTTCTGAAAAACCTACTAAATCTGCTTTCCAACCTTATTCTAATAAACCTTTTGATGTGGTCTCCTATCACACCAAAGCAAAACCAAATCTGTTGAATGCCTTAAACAGATCAAAACCTGACAAATCCCCTGAAATTCCTTTCATACTTTACTACCCTCCTCCTCTGATCTCCATTCACCAATCCATATTTCCACCTACTCCCCAACCAAAGCCAATTACCTTGGAGACTCTGTTACACCCCAGACCTAGACTAAATGTTGATCATTTATTTACATGTTTTTTGCAAGAAATACAAATGTATTTAGGTACTGTACAGAGGAAGTGTTCAGCAACAATGGATGCAAAAGAATCTCATGTCATATGGAATGGATTCATCAACAGATTCAACACTGTAGCATCAAATCTGAAGAACATATGTTCTGATGATGCGAAGCTCAGATTTGCTGAAGCTGCTAGAAGTCTGTTCTGGACTGTTAAGAGATCTGGACCACTGCTTCTTACAGATGCTCCTTCATCGTCAGAAGAAAATACTGAATCTGCATCTGAAGACAACCCTTTGGCCATGACTCTGATAGAACATCCTTCTGGCTCTCCTGCTCCAAGCTCTAAAGCCCCCATGGAAATTGACTCTGCTCAAGCTTCAGAAACTGTTCCACCTTCTTCATCTGAGATAAAGAAAGAACATCCAGATCTTGAGGATAAGATTGCAGTTCTGGAAGCTGGTCAATCAGAAATCAAGTCATGGATGGCTAAACAAGATAAGAAGTCTGAAGACATGACTCAGTGGATGTCTCAACAGGATCAGAAGAATGAAACAATGGCTAAGTGGATGTCAAAACAAGAACAGTCATCTTCTGAGATCACGGATCTGTTGAAGATGCTTTTGTCAAAACACTCTTAGTTTATTTTTTTTCATTCTGATGTTTGCATTTGATGTTTGCATATGTATTTTTTGAATATCTTCTAATGTGTGTACTCTTGCTCTGCATTGAATGAATGAATGTTTCAAAGTTTTCTCCACTTGATCTATCTCTTTTACTGTTTCCTTTTATTTGTCTTTTCAAAGTTTTTACTTTTTGCTTATGACAAAAAAGGGGGAGAAAATATAGATCTGAACTGTTTAAATCTGAGTATTTTAGAACAATCAAGCTCTTTTCAAACATATCTATTTTATCTAACATTAAATCTGAGTATTTCAGAACATTTGATAAGTACACTCCAAAAAAAAAACTCTAAGACTCTCAGATCATTTGACAATATGCAAGACTCTGACTCTGAAATTTGCAAGACAATATGACTCTCAAATGTTAAAGAAAAATCAAGCTCTAACTCTGAAAAATACTCAAGACAAAAGGGAAGTTTCTATTCCTTATTTGTATTTAATTCAGGGGGAGATTCATCATCTTAGGGGGAGTTATAATTATTATATTCTCAATTAAACAAAATTTCTGATGTTTTTGTCATCATCAAAAAGGGGGAGATTGTTAGAACACAGATTGGTTCTTAATAATATCTATATGTTTTGATGATAACTATTATGAAATTTTGTAATTAAGAATTATATACTCTAAAATTTGCTTGAGAGTGTTTGCTGCAGATATCAAAATAATTATCACTCTAGAAGCAAATCAGAACTAAACATAAGAAATTTGCTAGACTCTGAAGCGCCAGATGCATCCATTAGAAGATTCTGAATGCTGCCAACAGAAGATCCTGAGCGTAGCCTCCAGAAGGATCTGAAGCAAAAGCTTCAGAAGAATCTGAAGCAAGTCAGAAGCATCTGAACCAAAGAAGAATTTTGTATGAAGAGTTTTTCAAAGCATAGTTACTACAGAAGATTCTGAAAGTACTAAAGCTGCCAGTACTGAGGATCTGACTCAAATATGCTCTGATCTTAAACACGCTAAAAGCACACCTGCTGCAGAAGACTCTGATTCAGCAAAACTCTGATCAACATCAGAAGGCTCTGATCAATTTAGAATCTGATGAATCTTGCTGAAATTTGAAGAAGAAGAATTCAAAGATTATGTCCGTTGGAATAATTCAAACGACTTTTTCCTTATTTATGCTATACACAAGAACACAGACAAAAAGGATTTTTCTGTGCTCTCTTCTTCTAGGAAAGGTCACTTGATGTGAAGACAAAAAGGGTCAGACCTTTTGGACACTCTTCTCAACGTGAAGCTCTCCTTGGATCAGCTGCCTATAAAAGCAAGTCTTCACCCATCTTCTTCATTTGACGTTTTATCCAAAAAAGAAATCAATATTCAAAGCTCTCATACTATTCACATTCTTTCAAGAATTAATTTCTTTGTTCTTAACTTTAAGTGAAAAATCACAGTTGTGATAAAGCTTTTTTAGAAGCAATTTAAACACTTGTATTTGTTTTTACATTTGATTGTAAACCTTAAAAAGATCCAGTTAGGATCAGTAGTTCTTGAGAATACTTTGAACAATTATTCTAAGTGCTTACTATTGTAATCAGTTGATTAAATAGTGGATTAAGTCCTTGATTGACAAAGGCAAATCACTCTAGGAAGGGTGGACTGGAGTAGTTGAGTTCAACGAACCAGGATAAAAATACTTGAGTTTTATTTCTAAGTTTTAATCTTCATACTTATTCAACCCCCCTTCTAAGTATTTTCTCACCTTCACAAACGTGTAGCAACACTCAGTTTGCCTCAAAGCTTGTCAAAACTTGTGCTATGTAATAGAATTCATACTGTTATGATCTTCTATTATTATTTCGCTAGCAATATCATGCTTTATATTTCCTTCCAAGTCAAAATGGGTTGTTAAGAGAGAAACAAAATATGACTGTGTATCTAAATGTAACGCTATGCTCTCTCTCTTTCAATGCAGCTTTTTCTAAAATTTCAATGTTTATACATTGCCCTCCTGAGATAGCAAAGCCAGGAACACAATTTTTTTCTCCTTTCTAAACCCGACTGACCATGCTTCACAAGAGGCTTTCCCTTGTTTATGATTTCAATTCCTGCAAGGTCCTGAAACCGAATGGAGGTTTTATGCGTCCTCATGAAAATTTGAATTTATTTTATTTGAAGTCTTGGACTATTATAATTTTCAATTCTTTCCTTATGAGGAGGTTTTGATCTTGGTACACATTAGATTTTGCAATTCGGTATGGAAACTCATGCACTCGAAAATGATCTCGATCGACGCATATCTTATTTTTACATTCGACCCTTATACGAAGTTCTGAATTGGCCCATGAACCCGTATCATAAGTGAGAAACTTGAGGCGAGCAATAATTTTCAAAAGGAACTCTCCTAATTAAGTCTTAAACCTACCACTCTGGACACTCTTAGGGAAAGATAAATGCCCAAAAAAAATCACTTGAAACATTCTTGAATTCATGAGTTTGTTATCCTTAACCTTCAATTTGGCTCTAATTCAATCACATTCTTTTTGACAGATACACAATAACATCTTGCTTTAATAAAGCTTTGAGCAACATTTAGGTACTATGATGAGCCCTTCACGTGAACCGTGCCATGAGGAGACTTTATATTGATTAAGGGGGCCAACAGGAATAAAGGCCTATCTTTCACTAACTCTTCAAGAATTAACATGACTTGTAGGAGACTAGAATATACATCAGGTTTCGAATCTTCTGCAGCAAACTTGTCCTTATACAACAAAACGAACAAAAATGGTTAGAACGGTCAGCTATGCGTAGATGATTGACTTAAATGGTATGCGAATGATCAAGGAATCTAAGGGTAAAATTTGGAGTATGACATCTTGCTATCTGCTAGAAATATAGTGGAAATTTCGGCTCGTGTATGAATTTATTATATCTGTTTAATTGTGTTTTTTTGGCCGAGTCAGTTCAGGATATTGGATTTAATTAGCAGAGACACCAATGAAATTTTTAGCGCAGGGTGAAGTTCTGTTTTTGTTGTTAATTGGATTTCTCTGGTTTCGTTCTGTTTTATGTTGTTCAAAGTCGTTACCGATTCTATCACCAAGCACGATTGAATCCGGGGAAATATTGGATTGAGATTGAAGGTTATATTAGTTATTTGGAGCAACACGTGTTGGAATGACAAGGTGGATTCAATTTATTTCATTGGATTTATCCGTACAAGTTTATATGGTGAAGTTAAGTCTATTGTGTAAGCTTAATCGGTTTAAATTTTAATCGTTAGGATTTATTCGGAGGTACTTGATCAAGTTGGATTTAATCGGATCTTTTTGCGTGGGTCATTCGGTTGCGACAAATTTAAATTAGTTGAAGAATAATCGAAACAAGATTAATTGGATAAAAATATATTGAATTTTATTCATTAATATTTTTACAATTACAGAGGGAAATAAAAAATACATTTTATCCTAAGTTCTATTTTCCTAAGAGTGGTCTTCGTCTTCATGCCGACTCTTCATACTCGGCCCGATTTTTTCTTCGTACCTGCAATACCGATAAAAAATAAAGTAAACAGATTGTTAAAGTGAAAAATTATTTCAATGGTTCGACACCCTCAGAGTAATTTCATCATCGGGTGTCGGGAGGGCAACGACAAATGCCGAAGCCAACTCCCAAACCGATTCCCGACCTCGACAAACCGGTAATATTCTGTTCTTTTTCGGGGCGGCTAGAGGAAGAGAAAAAGAAGTGTTTTCGCGAAAAGTGATTATTTGGATAAGCACTTTTGAAAAGTGATTTCTTGCAGCCAAACAAATCAAAATCCAGAATCCGAAAATCCATTGTTCTATCAAGTAAATATCCAACAAATCATATCAGATCCGAATCCAGATTCAAAGCAATGGATATCCAGAAATCAAAAGCAGCTTCTATCAAGTAAATTATCTGGATATCTAACAAACCACAATCCGAATCCAGTTCATAATCTGAATCCAATCAAATCTGCATGAAACAAATCACAAAATCAAATCTCATATTTTTCAATCAAATAATAACGTAAGACAAATCCAAGCCCAATAAGAGAATATAAAACGTGAAGAGGGAACCAAAACTCTAAGGAGGTGAAGAAGAACGAAACCCTCGCAGCCGTAAGAACATCAACAAACAGAACGAACTCACCATTAACGAAAATCACAAAACAGAACCCAAAAACGGCCTCAGAACAACTCAAAAACGGCTGCGAATCACACGCAAAAGCACCAACGAAAACCGCAAGCCTCAGAGTCTGATGCTTATCATCAGCCTTCATCTTTGTCGTCACCGTTAAAGCCATCAAGCAACACAGCGAAGCCCAGATGACGGAGAAAAGACCGCCATCACCGTTAGTCACAAACGGTGGGCAATCAAACTCCAGAGCCTCAGTTACTACATCATCGGCTCAAAAACATCATTCACGGACAACCGGAAACCCGGACGGAAACCATCGTCACCGTTGAATCTTAAAGCTTTCACCATCATCGTATCTGGGTAAGAAAAGCCACCGTTTGTTTCACGTGTTTTAGGTGCAAAAAGTAAGAAAAAAGGAAAGGCCATGAGAACTAGAGAGAAGATGCACGGACATGCAAGAGGGCGAAGAAAGAGGCGAGAGAGACAAGAGGGTGCCACCGCGGAAAAATTAGGGTTTTTAAACCCTGATTTGTTTTTCGCCCCTTTTAGTTATTAACCACTAGGTCGGGTCTGGGAAGTGGGTACCCAGCCCGACCATTTTCATTTCCTTTTTATCATTTTTATGTTTTTTTCCTTTTTTGTTAAATATTAAAATAAAACTCTTTTTTAAATATTAAAATTAATTTTTTTTTAAAATTGAAATTAAACCTTTTTTTTAAATTTGAAATTAAAATTTTTTAAATATTAAAATTAAATCCTTTTTTTTAAAATCTGAAATTAACTCTAGTTTTTAAATTAAACCTTTTTTCAAAAAAAAAATTAAGATTAACCCTTTTTTATTAAAAACTGTTTCTTGTCAAAAAAAAATTTTAATTTAAATTTCTTTCTTTTTAAATAATTCTAAAATTCTAACTTTTTTTATGTTAAGTTTCTAACCTTTTTTTAGAATGTCAGACGCACCTCATATTTAATAAAAATTCAAACCCTTTTTTAGCCTCACAAAATCTTGAACCGGTTACTTTCAATTTCTGGCTGATTTCCATTCTTAATATCGTTCTCGATTATCCGTGAATTTGTTACTAACCTTGCATTTATATTTTATTTGTATATTCTCTAACATTACCATTATTATTATTGTCCGCATCTTATTTTCACTTGTGCATCATCACCATCTTCATTGTGTATCAAACTTTCAATGTTTATCCATTATTCATTGTTAATTCATTCTGAAGGATTAGGTCTAGCAATTTGACCGCCGAGTCCATAGTTCTAACCCATGACTTTTCAAAACCCTAATAGCCTAGGCGTCCCGCCGTGGACATTTTTACCCTTTACCCTAGCATTAGGTCAAAGAGTCGGCGTACTTTGTTTTAGGGTTTCCCGCCGTGGAATCCCTAATTTCAAGTAACAATTTCAACGTAGAGATTGGAGTCTCCGCACTCCACGTAAGCGTGTCCTTAAGATATGTTTATTCCCTATTGAAACCTTGACCATAGTCAAGACGTTTCTAACCTCCCTTTTGAGGGGAACTACAATTACTCTGATTCCATTCCCGTTAGGATATGTAGGCACAAGATGCGACGTCTTGCCAAGTAAACTTAGAATTAATCCCTTAGGTTTTCCTTTCAGTCACTCTTAACCCTTAGCTCAGTATATACCTTAAAGCAAATAATTAAAGCAAATAGTAAATAATAAACAAAAGTTTCCTGTAGAGTACTACAGAAGTTTAGGGTGCTAATATCTTCCCTAAGCTTAACCAACCTCCTACCTAGATCTCTCCCTGCATTGTCTTTACAATGCAAAATTAGGTTTTTCCTCTTTTGACCTTTTCCTTCGGATAAATCAAAGAGTGGTTGTGAACTAAAGATGCGATTCAAATTAATTAATAATTTGATATCCTATTTCCACCGCAACATTAGAGTTTCATCTGGTCAATAAAAGTCAATTGTGGGTCAATGGGGGCAAAGTCTTGGATCTTAAGGTCAACCAAGGGTATGCTATGTGTTTTCATGAGTTTGGGACAATAAAAGTCAAGGAGAAACATAAAATCAGGAGTTTTGTTGGATTAGGGTTTGATTGAGATATTTTATAAGTGTAGAAAACCCTAATTCTAGCCATTTTGCAACATTCATAACTTTCTCATCCTTGATCCAATGGAAGCAAACGTGTTATCAAATTAAATAGGACATCATGAACTACAAGTTTGTAGAAGAAAGAAAGTCCAAAAGATTCATAGTTTGAGAGATATGAAAAGCTAAAGTTGAGAAAATGGAGATTTTGACATTCCAACACTTAGAAATTTTTTTAAGTATGGAATTCAACTTGAAGTACATGTTTTCAAGCCCATCTTACATAATGATGCAAGCTTCAAATGACTTTTCGTTGAACAAGAATGTTGTAGAGAATTCTCCAATCTTTATTTTGAGTATTATAACCCCTCCATTGTATGTGTAGAGCTCAAATTATAATCTTTCCAAATTAGGTTTTCAAAGTTGTCAAGATTGGACAAGTCTTAGGCAGATTTTTAGGGCTACTTTCCAAGGCACTTTCCACCAGGTTCTTGACCTCAAATCAATTTTTCTTGAACAAAAAATTTGAAGATAATTCTTCAAGATTTCTATCCATTACTAGATCATATTCATTGGATAAAAACTCCTCGAGATATATGGCTTCAAAGATAGGTATCAAAGAGGTCAGAAGTTCAATGACTTAGAATTTTTTATAAGTTACTTTGGACAGTTTTAAGGATACAACTTCTACTCAATTTTCCTCATTTATCCAAGGCTTGTTTCATATTTCCATCAATATAAAAGTTGTTTATCATGCTCTTAACTTTCTCTCAAGCACAAGAATTCTTGAAATGGGACAAAATTTATCAAGTTATGATAGTTTAAAGTAGGCAATATGGAAGTGGATTCAAGGTGCAACTCACATAGGTTTTATTAACATTTTCTCAACATGCTTATGCAGCAAACCTTGTGTGTCCAATTCACGCGCATTATATCACCTTTTGAATCACAAAACATTTCCAAAAGTTAGCCAATATGTCTTGTACTAACCATGCACATTCTTTTCACATTTTTCCATTTTTGGTAAACCTCTAAACTTGCACAATAAGTTTGTTTCATCCACTCCAATTCTAACTCTCTCCCACTCATGAAAAGGGACAACCAACAATGCCTCTTATGATGCTAAAACCCGTGCCTACCTCACCTTCACTCCAAAATGTCCAAACTTTCATCAAAAGTAACTCTTCATTTTTCACCTCAGTGACTCACATTTTCACCATATGAACACCCTACTTAAGCTGAATGTGGAACCCTAGGGCAAGAGAGAACATTTTTTCAGCAGCCAAGCACCAAAACTCATTCATCCACTCTCAAATTCTCTCTCTTCGAATCCCACTATTCAGAGACTTTCACATCATCTCTTTGCTTCTACCATCATCCTCAAGGTTCTTAGAGCTAAAGGAAAGAGTTTATTGAACTTTCTGAGCATGGATAACGAGCAGATAGATATCTTCGGTGGGTAACATTTCCTCACCCTATTTCTCACATGCCCTACATGATTTGAACTTATTTTTGGTGTATTTGAGGTTCTATGTTATGGAGAATCATGCTTGCATTTTAGTTGTCTCTGTTTGAGTGATTTCAGTTTTGAGTGTATTATTTTTGTGGTCTTTTTGTGGGTTTAGAGATTCCAAATGGAGAAACTAAGGTCATATTTGTGTTCAACGTAAAAAAACGAATGGGATGATGTTAGTTTTTTGTTGTTTTAGTTCTGTTTACAATCTCCACCGGTGAAGCTCATTGGGGAAGACTACCAGAGCTAGGCTCCGGCGTCTTAGGTTCAAAGCTGAGGTGGCATGTATTTTGGAATGTTTGACTTTCCTGCATGTCTACTTGGTGGCGCCACCTGGGTCTGAGGTGGATAATTGAACAGCCATGCATGCTTTTCTTTCTCTTTTTTATTTCTGAACTTGATTAATGGGTTGGGCTTAGTTTTTATGCTATCTGGACCCCTCCATTTCAGCCCATTTGGGCACTATACCTAAAACCTGTTTATTTCCAGGATTTCTGATGCACCCCCTTGTCATTCAAGTTCCATTTTTATTTTCTTTTTCTTCTTCTCTTATTTTGATTTTATTTTTAATTGGTCCAAGCTTTTAAAAAAATCACAAAAATAGTTTTTATACACTTTAATGTCTTAAAAAGTTTTTCATAATTTTACTTTTATTTTTAAAAGTATTTTCCTATTTTATTTTTCATTATTTGTGTAAAGTGTTTACCAAACTACCCTTGAATTAGGGTTTTGACTTTGAGGTTTTGTGTGTGCTTTCTTGGACCATGTTTGTAATGATGTTTTGAAATATGAATGAGCATTGATTGAGTGTTATTTGGGTGTTAAAAGATTGCATTTTGATTTGTCCTCATGAGGTTTCTTTGGACCCTCGATTCTTGCTCGATTAGTTTATTGCTTGACCTTGTTTAATTCATTTGATGATGTTTTCTTGCAACTCTTGATGTGATTCTTTTACATTTGATTCATAACACACGAGACACGAGTTTTAACATTTATTTGGATTTTATTTTCTCTTGTTTCTATTTTTGGATGAAGCATCAAAGTGTGTTTGTTTTAACTAAGAGTTTGTGCATGTCTTGCCATGATATTTTGAACTTGATTCTTGAATGAATTAATAAGTGTTTAATGATCTTTCTTGGTTTACCTCGACATGTCTCAGGTTCTAGTTTCATGATTAGAGGTCCATTGCATGCCCATTTTGTTTCATTTTCCTTACATGATCTTATATTTCTCACATGAACAACTTGAGTTTGTGATTGCTTGACTTTGGTGCTTCAATTTGTGTTTGCCTCTTCTTGACTTTGATTATGGATCAAAATATGAAAATGATACATATCATTTGAGTTTATTTCTAATCATGATAAATTCATGCTTGGTTGTGTTTTTCTTTTGTTTGAGCGCCTCCTATCTTGGATTGACTTTGGTGTATGTGTTTGTTCTTGAGGCATGTTTTAAATTCAAGCTTTGAGGTTTCCTTTGTGTGTTCATGGACGAATCTTTAACTTGGTGACAATGTTTTTGTTTCTTCCCACACACAATCCCATGCCTTAATCTCATGTCTTCCCTTTTAGGGTTATGTATTGTTTGCTTGTTTTGTGTAGCACTTGCATTGTTTGTGAATGGAATGCATGATTTAGTTCTTTGTGCTTCTTCCTAGTTCATTGATATGGTTGGATATGTTTTGATGTTACTACTTCCCATCTTGTTTCTAATCTCATTTGACCTCATTTTACTTTGATTTATGTTTAATATTGCTTCTTGTGAGATGTTTGAGTCATTTGATTGCATTTGGGCACTTTGTTTTGACATTGTGTTTTGATCTTGTAACATGGTTTGACATGTGATTGCTCCTTTGTTATTTTAACATGATGTGAGTATTCAATTTGTATGAGATTGAGATGCGTGTGTTTGATACTTTTATGTCATTGAACTTCCATGATTGTTCTTCTTGATTGTATCTTCCTCTTCATTCTACTTTCTTTTTCATCTTCTCTCTCTTTGAGACTTGCTTAAGTTTCATTTTTGCTTTCATTTGTGATAAATTGGATAGTGTTTACTTGTGCTTGCTCACATGACCCCTTAGGATTCCTAGTCCCATTTAATTTCTGATTAAGGTGGGAGTAGGAGAGACATTAGGCTTTCAATCCTTTGCATGATAATAATTAGGATAATCCCTCTTTGACCTCAACTTTAGATCCATCATTGTATGATAACATTAGGTAGACTTCCCTTTTATCCTAACCTTAGAACCATAATGTATGATAACATTAGGGTTTTTTTAGTTCCCTTTAGTGTTTTTCTTTGGGTCTTCTCTTCTCATCTCAAACAATTCTAAGACACTTAATAAAGATGATGAACGTTGTGCGCCACGAGCCTTAAGTATATGGGAAATGATGTGTGGGGGTTTCTCCTCACTTGTGTAAAGTATTTAGTGTATGCTCCTTGGGCGATATGTGACGCATTCGTTCCTATATCATAGTCTTTAGTGCAACGTGAATCTCAAACAAATTCAATTCACTTCATTAAAACTCTTAAACCAAATTCGAACCTTTTTAATCCTTCGGGATTTGTTCTAAAATTATTTTTAGAAAAGAGTACGTTACTTTTCCGTTTTACCGCAAACATGCATCGACCCTAACTGCTGGAATAGGAATTTAACATCGCTCATAAAAAACACTTAACCAACCTGTGGTTTATTTTCCCGAACTATGTTTGCTCTGATTTCTCATACCAGATGAGAGTACGTAGGCACAAGACGGCGATTTCTTGGCGAGCAACCTTCCCACATCACCCGTAGTTTTCCGAATTACATTGACTCTGACTTTCCCATTGTACGAGGGAATACGTAGGCATAGGGCGCCGATGTCCCATCAAGTCTCTTTCTTTTTTATTTTTTATCATTTTCGCTTAGCAATAGCTTATAGATGACACACTCTTTGATTAGACAACAAGCATGGATCCCGTTGAGTACAACGGACATGAGGGGTGCCCATACCTTCCCCCTTGTGTAACCGACTCCCGAACCTAAGATTTGGTTGCGATAACCTTGTCTTTTCCCTTTCTTCAGGTTTTCTTCGATTGTTTTCTTTCCCTGTGTTGGGATAAATAACGCTCAGTAGCAACTCTTCTGTTTGCTTCCACCGGTTGTTTTTCGCAGTTACGACAGGATGCCAAGAAGAAGGATTGCAAGGCAGCGTTTTAAATCCAATCGACAGTTGATGCAGCTAATTTTTGACATAATCGCTCATGATGAATCAGAGAAGGAGGCATGGGATATTCTTTTCAAGTACTATGAAGGAGGTGAGAAAGTCAAGGTTGTCAAGTTGCAAATTTGCGACGACAATATTAATTTTTGTCGATGGGAGAAGACGAAAAGATTGGAGGTTATGTGTCAAAGGTGCAGAAACTCTTCCATATCATGAAGGGCTATGGTGAAACCCTAATTGATAAGATGATAGTTGAGAAGGTAATGCATATATTAACCTCTCACTTTAATCACGTAATCATAGCTATTTAAGAATCCAACAATCTTGAAACTCTAAAACTGGAAGATTTGATTGGTTCATTGGATGTGCATGAGATTAGGATTATCGAAAGGAAAGAAGTTCTAGACTCGACACAAGTACTACAGGCTCAGTCATGGAAAAATAATGGTGGTTCTAATAAGTTCAAAGGCAAAATCGACAAGACTCAGGGCAAGAAGTCTTGGTCGAACCCGCAAATGAATAAGATCGATGATAGAAATTTTGAATCCTCGAAAAGAGGAGAAGGAAATTCCTATCAGAAAGACAAAGTAGAGAAAAAGATGTGTAGTTCTATAACTGTGAAAAATGGGGTCACTGGGCTAAGCATTATTAGTATAGGAAAGACAAGGGATCGGCAAAAGGCAAGGACGAAGGAGAGAACCTTACATGTAACAGCCCAATTTTGATTAACTAAGTAATTGATTTGTTGGAATTATTTTAATTATGGGATTATGAGATAATATGTTAAGTTTGCATATTCTGCTATTTTATTATTTGGAGAGTGTTGGAAAATTAAGTTGGAAATATTTTGGATATTCTTAATTAATGGTTAAGTGGATGTTTTATGGGAAAATGATTGGTAAAATATTATGGAGGAAAATAGAAATAGAAAGAAAAGGGAATAAAAGTTGGTAAGGAAAAAGAAAAGGAAAGAATGGAGAAAGAAGGAAAAAGAGGAGAAAAGAGAAGAAGAAGAAGAAGAAGAAGAAAAGTGTGGAAATCATCAAGAGCAACTCAAAGCTTCGATTGAATCAAGGTAAGGGTTAGAAACATTGTTATCTAATCCCTGTGTATGATTATGTATGAGTTGTGTGGATTGTTTGAGTGTTTTTCTATACTTTTCATTTTAGGTAGAAAATGAATTAATCGATAGAATCAATGTTTGAACGGTTAAAATCGAGATTAGATGATGTAGATTAGTCGGGATATGTTAGACTAAGCCTACTGGAAGCAAGTTGGGATTTATCGGGTGATTTCGTCGGGTGTTTGAATTCTTAACAGTGGGAGAAAGTTTTGTTCGCAGACCCTCGCTAGCAGCTCGCTAGGCGAGTGCGTAGCGAATGGTCCCAGACTTGGGACATACTGGTTTTGGTCCCCTTTGCTGGCGGTGAATGGGGTAGCGAATGGCTCGCTGGAGGTTCGTTGTGGCGAACGAGGTAGCGAACAAAGTCTGTAGCTTCTGTTATTGCTCGCTAGCAGTTCGCTAGGCGAGCATGTAGCGAACGCTCACTAGCAGCTCGTTAGGCGAGCGTGTAGCAAACGTAGCAGGATGAGTTTTCCTGTTTGCTATATGTTGTTGTGGTTGGGGGCTTCGGTTGTGATCGACCTCTTTTTGAATTGAGTGGCTTGTGTGCTAGCTGTAATGTGCTGTGAGTAGCCGTATGGCGTGAATCCTAGTTTATGATTTGTGAAGTGTGGAATATGGTCGTTTGGCAATTTGGTGCATTTACTTGAATTGATTAGAAATGCATGATAGAATTGAATGATGAATGCAAACCATGTATGAAATGGTGTGAATGAATGGAGAACATATATATATATATATATATATATATATATATATATATATATATATATATATATATATATATATATATATATATATATATATATATATATATATATATATATATATATATATATATATATATATATATATATATATATATATATATATATATATATATATATATATATATATATATATATATATATATATATATATATATATATAATGTGATATATATATTGTGAATGCATAATGAATATATGCGATAAATATGAAGAATGCATGAGTATGTTTGTAAACATGTATGCATTTCAAGAGTGTCATGAGTCATGTTGCATGTGAAGCATCATGGTATGCATTCTTGTGTTGATTGATCCCTCGGTGGATCTACAGAACCTCGTGTGCCTTTGTGGGGTGTGAGCGATGGTTATATATTGATCCCTCGGTGGATCTGCAGAACCTCGTGTGCCTTTGTGTGGTGTGAGCGATGGTTATATATTGATCCCTCAGTGGATCTGTAGAACCTCGTGTGCCTTTGTGGGGTGTGAGCGATGGTTATATATTGACTCATCGGTGGATCTGCAGAACCTCGTGTGCCTTTGTGGGGTGTGACCGATGGTTATATATTGATCCCTCGGTGGATTTGCAGAACCTCGTATGTTACGATGGTTATATTTGGTTCCGCGTAGAATCTGCAGAACCTCGTGTGCCCATGTGGGGTGTGAGCGATGGTTGTATTTGGTTCTTCAATTGAACCTGCTGAATGAGTCGGTACCGCATTTGCATCTGCATAGAGTCGTGTGTCGGTCTCTATGAGTTTCATGTTGTCATCTTTATATGATGTATGGTGAGATAAACATGAATGTTGATGTTTATGTGAATCGGTGTTGAAATAAACATATTGTGTGCGTTGCTTGATAAATGTTGTAGTGCATGTTATTTGTATGCAATTGTAAGTGAAGAGTGCATGAAAATATGTTATGAACCTATGTGCATTGCTTAGTAAAATGTGATGATGATGTTGAAAATAATGAATGTGTGTAAGGCTCGTGAACAATAGGGTAGAATGACATGGTGTCGTTCCTAGTGGGGCAATCAACGGGGTAGAACAATTGGGGTGTTGTTTCGGGTGAGGTATAATGATATAGTCGCATACGCTGGGGTAGAATGACAAAATGTCGTTTCCAGTGGAGTGATCACCGGGGTAGAATGACTATGTGTTATTCCTGGTAGGGTATAAGTGGTGTACCCATAATCCCGAACGGGAATTGGTGGAATTGATGGGCTTTATGTGAGCCATATGACATGGATAGGATTGTTGATTAAAGTTGTGCCTACGTGTATGTACATGACTTGTATAATTGGAAATGATGAATATGTGATTGTTAGGAGGAGTGTACGTATATACATGATATGTTGATTTAAGAATGGTGAATATATGAATGTTATATGAAAGTATGCTATGTGTATGACCATTGTGTTTTGTAAAAGTTGTGAACATGTAATTGATGTATACAAAGGTGATTAGGTGTATGAAAATATGGAATAATAAGAACTATGGATATGTGCATGATAATATGTCTGATGATTAATCATGATAGTTTATATGAATATGTAAATTGAGGAGTATGTGTGAAGTGTTTATGGGATGTGGTGAGAAATGTGGCATATATGTATTTATGATTGTTTTTATACATAATTATATGCATTGATTATTATGATAATATTTCTCACCCTTCTGCTGGAATGATGTCCTACATGGCATCGTGCAGGTATCAAGGAGTAGTATTGCTTGTAGTTTCGAGGTCTCCATTGGTGCAACTGTTTAGTAATTTTATTATGTTGGGTCGAGTCATGCTCTGGTCATGTAACACTGGGATCGCTTGGGTTATGTTTCAGATGTGCATTATGTATTCTATATCATGTGTTTTATTCATCGGAATGTTATGATGTTGGCCTTAGTGCCTAAATGATGTTGGTTTACGTGATAAAATGAAATGCTTCTGTTAAGGGTATTATGTTATAAAATGTATCCGCTGCTATATGCAAAGTGAAGTTTTGTAAAGTATGATTTTATATTGAAATGTTAATGAGCATGGCAGGTGATTTTGATGTTTTGGAAGTTATGTGTGACGCCCTTTTGTGGATGCATGTAAAATTTACTCTGATTATGCATATATTCTCCGTGGGGTTTAGAAGGGTGTTACATTAGTGGTATCAGAGCAGGTCGGTCCGTCCGGCCAAGTTGTCTAATGTTATTTGTTCCCTTGTATACGACATGTGTGTGAAAACACTGTCGATACATGTTTGTTATTCAACCTTTGTCTGCAGAAGTGGGAGTGATCGAAGTGGGGGAAGAAACTTGTGATTCTCTCGGATGCTGCAAGTGTGGAGTTGTAGCTCAGTGTGTGATTAAACGCTATTATAGTTTGGTAAAGATGGTTTATGCCCCACTATGATTTCGGCTGTCTATTGACAAATTGAGGAACTGATCACCCTTAATCTCTTGTTGATAGTAGTTGGGATTGTGTTGGATGGGATAGACGTGTCTTGCAAGCTTAGGTGGCGTGAGCAGTGAATTGTTTGGAATTAAGACAAGTGCTTAAGAATTGTTTTGATGAGTCGGCGCAGGACAGTGTTGAGATGTTTAATTTTGATGGGAATTTTGAGTGTTAATGAAGGTAGTGATAGCCAAGACGTGAAGTGGGGTTGTGATCGGCTTAGTTGCGGAAACTAGTCTGATATTGAGAGCTCCGTGTTATATGTCTATTTGGATAGTCAAAGAATTAAATTGATTGAGTAGTTTTGAGACTTGTGTCTGGTGTGTGTGCTACGGTAATAGATTATGAGGTCGAGTATATAAAGGGTGGATAGTGACTTCTGGTGATTATTAAAGGAAGTAAGATGTGGGATACTATATCGGTAATTGGACTTTAAACATTTTAAGAGTTGGAGATGTGTTGAATGACCTTCTAATGGTGACGATGTTGTTTTCGTATTTTGTCCTAATGGGAGAACCGTAACTCGGAATGACGTCAGATGAGAAGCGTTGGAAGTTATTACAATACTCTATGTGATGGTGAAGTAGTGACATGGAATTAAGTTATTTACTGATGGAATATGTTTGGATGTTGTAGTAAGTGCGGAAAGTGTGGTTCGTGTTTTCGCCATAACTCACAGATTGAGTGTCCGTTTGGCATGGGATTCTCCATACTTAATTGAGTGAGTCAATGGTTGTGTAACTGATGATATTTAGATATACTCGAAGAGTATAGAGGATCATGTTGAGCATCGGGAACTTGAGTTATCAGTGTTGGAGAAGAAGTAGTAATATTCTACTGTGATGAAAGTTTAAGGAATTGTTAGGAAAGCTGTCAACAGCTCGTGTATTGGTTTTGCCGAATCCGACAGAACAAATTGTTGTGTTTTGTGATGTTTGGTTGATATGATTGGGGGATATGTTAAGTACAACATCGACAAGTTTTAGTTATGCTTTAAGGCAATTAAAAGTGTGAAAAGGAATTATTGGACAAGTGACTTAGAGTTGGTTGCTGTTGTGTGTTTGTACCGGAGGTTGGAAGCCTTAATTGTTTAGTTGAGATTTGAGATGGTTAATGATCTTAAGAGTTTAAGGTATTTATTTGGTTTGAGAAAGTTGAATATGATGCAGAGGAAATAATAGGGACTTCGTTTGGAGTTGAGCTTTGTATGATGAGACTGATTGTTGGCACCCTTGATGAGATTCGAGGAGGTTGAAATTCTAATTGGGATTAATAGATTGATTGAGTTTAACGAATTGAAGTCGAAGAGCTGATTTCCGAATTTATGGAAATAGTGATATGAGATGTTGTGGTAGAGTCTATGTGCCCGATAGTGTGGGTTGGATAAGAGTACTTTGGAAGAATTGTTTTGGTGGCCACAGATGGATGGAGAAGCGGTTGCGGTTGTATATGCTGATTAGACTTGTTGAAAACTTATGTGTTGGATCAAGATGGATCGGAAGGAGGTGTAAGACTCGTTTGTGTTGATATGTGTCTGACAAGAGTGTTATACTTAGAAGTGGGATTGAGTAAGAGACGACTGAGAAGATTAAAGGATCTAAGAAAATACGTGTTTTGAGAGTTACGATGGTAACTAGTGTTGATCGAGCTCGAGGTCTCAGAAGCACATTGTGTCTTGTTGAATCTGTATCAGAGTAGCGCAGCGGAAGCGTGGGAAAATAGCATGTTATATTGTTTTACCGCTGCCACTTGGGGAAGAACTGCATGATGTGTTCATGAGTCTTAGATGAGGAAGTGCATCAATCCAGATGGATGGTGTACGAGTGAGAGAGGATTTGACTCTTGAGGCAACTTTGAGGAAAAGGGATTGTCTTGGTAAAAATATTTGGGAGGATCAACTAGAAACAGTCGGATTTGAGAGATTGGGATGCGAGAGTCACATCCCGAGTTGTTTGAATCGGATGACATTTTCGAGGACGAAAATTTCTAAAGTGGGGGAGAGTTGTAACAGCCCAATTTTGATTAACTAAGTAATTGATTTGTTGGAATTATTTTAATTATGGGATTATGAGATAATATGTTAAGTTTGCATATTCTGCTATTTTATTATTTGGAGAGTGTTGGAAAATTAAGTTGGGAATATTTTGGATATTCTTAATTAATGGTTAAGCGGATGTTTTATGGGAAAATGATTGGCAAAATATTATGGAGGAAAATAGAAATAGAAAGAAAAGGGAATAAAAGTTGGTAAGGAAAAAGAAAAGGAAAGAATGGAGAAAGAAGGAAAAAGAGGAGAAAAGAGAAGAAGAAGAAAAAGAAGAAAAGTGTGGAAATCATCAAGAACAACTCAAAGCTTCGATTGAATCAAGGTAAGGGTGAGAAACATTGTTATCTAATCCCTGTGTATGATTATGTATGAGTTGTGTGGATTGTTTGAGTGTTTTTCTATACTTTTCATTTTAGGTCGAAAATGAAATAATCGATAGAATCGAGATTAGATGATGTAGATTAGTCGGGATATGTTAGACTAAGGCTACTGGAAGCAAGTTGGGAGTTATCGGGTGATTTCGTCGGGTGTTTGAATTCTGAACAGTGGGAGAAAGTTCTGTTCGCATACCCTCGCTAGCAGCTCGCTAGGCGAGTGCGTAGCGAATGGTCCCAGACTTGGGACATACTGGTTTTGGTCCCCTTTGCTGGCGGTGAATGGGGTAGCGAATGGCTCGTTGGAGGTTTGTTGTGGAGAACGAGGTAGTGAACAAAGTTTGTAGCTTCTGTTATTGCTCGGTAGCAGTTCGTTAGGCGAGCATGTAGCGAACGCGCGCTAGCAGCTCGTTAGGCGAGCGTGTAGCGAACGTAGCAGGATGAGTTTTCCTGTTTGCTATATTTTGTTGTGGTTGGGGGCTTCAGTTGTGATCGACCTCTTCTTGAATTGAGTGGCTTGTGTGCTAGCTGTAATGTGTTGTGAGTAGCCGTATGGCGTGAATCCTAGTTTATGATTTGTGAAGTGTGGAATATGGCCGTTTGGCAATTTGGTGCATTTACTTGAATTGATTAGAAATGCATGATAGAATTGAATGGTGAATGCAAACCATGTATGAAATGGTGTGAATGAATGAAGAACATATATATATATATATATATATATATATATATATATATATATATATATATATATATATATATATATATATATATATAATGTGATATATATATTGTGAATGCATAATGAATATATGCGACAAATATGAAGAATGCATGAGTATGTTTGTAAACATGTATGCATTTCAAGAGTATCATGAGTCATGTTGCATGTGAAGCATCATGGTATGCATTCTTGTGTTGATTGATCCCTCGGTGGATCTGCAGCATCTCGTGTGCCTTTGTGGGGTGTGAGCGATGGTTATATATTGATCCCTCGGTGGATCTGCAGAACCTCGTGTGCCTTTGTGGGGTGTGAGCGATGGTTATATATTGATCCCTCGGTGGATCTGCAGAACCTCGTGTGCCTTTGTGGGGTGTGAGCGATGGTTATATATTGACCCCTCGGTGGATCTGCAGAACCTCGTGTGCCTTTGTGGGGTGTGACCGATGGTTATATATTGATCCCTCAGTGGATTTGCAGAACCTTGTATGTTACGATGGTTATATTTGATTCCGCGTAGAATTTGCAGAACCTCGTGTGCCCATGTTGGGTGTGAGTGATGGTTATATTTGGTTCTTCAATTGAACCTGCTGAATGAGTCGGTACCGCATTTGCATCTGTATAGAGTCGTGTGTCGGTCTCTATGAGTTGCATGTTGTCATCTTTATATGATGTATGGTGAGATAAACATGAATGTTGATGTTTATGTGAATCGGTGTTGAAATAAACATATTGTGTGAGTTGCTTGATAAATGTTGTAGTGCATGTTGTTTGTATACAATTGTAAGTGAAGAGTGCATGAAAATATGTTATGAACCTATGTGCATTGCTTAGTAAAATATGATGATGATGTTGAAAATAATGAATGTGTGTAAGGCTCGTGAACACTAGGGTAGAATGACATGGTGTCGTTCCTAGTGGGGCAATCACCGGGGTAGAACAACTGGGGTGTTGTTCCGGGTGAGGTATAATGATATAGTCGCATACGTTGGGGTAGAATGACAAAATGTCGTTTCCAGTGGAGTGATCACCGGGGTAGAATGACTATGTGTTATTCCTGGTGGGGTATAAGTGGTGTACCCATAATCCCGAACGGGAATTGGTGGAATTGATGGGCTTTATGTGAGCCATATGACATGGATAGGATTGTTAATTAAAGTTGTGCCTACGTGTATGTACATGACTTGTATAATTGGAAATGATGAATATGTGATTGTTAGGAGGAGTGTACGTATATACATGATATGTTGATTTAAGAATGGTGAATATATGAATGCTATATGAAAGTATGCTATGTGTATGACCATAGTGTTTTGTAAAAGTTGTGAACATGTAATTGATGTATACAAAGGTGATTAGGTGTATGAAAATATGGAATAATAAGAACTATGGATATGTGCATGATAATATGTCTGATGATTAACCATGATAGTTTATATGAATATGTAAATTGAGGAGCATGTGTGAAGTGTTTATGGGATGTGGTGAGAAATGTGGCATATATGTATTTATGATTGCTTTTATACATAATTATATGCATTGATTATTATGATAATATTTCTCACCCTTCTGCTGGAATGGTGTCCTACATGGCATCGTGCAGGTATCAAGGAGTAGTATTGATTGTAGTTTCGAGGTCGCCATTGGTGCAACTGTTTAGTAATTTTATTATGTTGGGTCGAGTCATGCTCTGGTCATGTAACACTGGGATTGCTTGGGTTATGTTTCAGATGTGCATTATGTATTCTATATCATGTGTTTTATTCATCGGAATGTTATGATGTTGGCCTTAGTGCCTAAATGATGTTGGTTTACGTGATAAAACGAAATGCTTCTGTTAAGGGTATTATGTTATAAAATGTATCCGCTGCTATATGCAAAGTGAAGTTTTGTAAAGTATGATTTTATATTGAAATGTTAATGAGCATGGCAGGTGATTTTGATGTTTTGGAAGTTTTGTGTGACGCCATTTTGGGGATGCGTGTAAAATTTACTCTGATTATGCATATATTCTCCATGGGGTTTAGAAGGGTGTTACATTACACATAAAGATTCAGATGATTCTGATGATATGATGGTTATGGTTGCAGTTGTAGATGACCATTTCGAATCCAAGATCTGGTTCCTCGACTCAGGCTGCTCGAACCACATGACTGGTCAAAAAGAATGGTTAGTAGATTTTGACGAGTAGAAGAATAGCAAGGTCAAACTTGTTGATAATAGCTCGTTGCCAGTAGAAGGTATTGGCAACATGGTTATTCAAAGGTGTATTAGAATAAAAGCCTTGATCAAGGATGTACTTTATGTCCCCGAGATGAAGTGTAATCTGCTGTGTGTTGGACAACTAGTCAAAAAGGGGTTCTCAGTGGTTATGAAAGATTAAGCCTTACAAGTTTTTGAAATCTAGAATAACTTGGTCTTGAAATATCCTCTGTCGAAGAATAGAATGTTTAAGACCATGATCAGTTCGACTGAGGTACAATGTCTGAAAACAGTTGTCGACCATAAGAATGGTTGGTTGTGGCATCTGAGGTTTGGTCATCTAAACTTTAGGTCGCTCAATCAACTAGTCACTCAAGATATGGTAACTGGTATACCAATTCTTGAGATGCGTGAAAAACTTTGTGAATGTTGTCTAGTCGGAAAGCAGTCCAGGAAGTCTTTTGTTTCGACTATGCCAACGAGATCATCCTGCTTGCTCAAAGTTGTACATTTAGATGTATGTGATCCTTTTGAGGAGCATAAAATTGGTGGAAACAAGTATTTTATTTCGTTCGTCGATGAGTCTAGTCTAAAGTTGTGGATCTATGTAATCAAGAGAAATAACAAAGTATTCAAAATCTTTAAGAGATTCAAGATGCTTGTCGAAAACCAGAGTGAGAAGAAGATTAAAGTTTTGTGAACAGATGGAGGTGGTAAATACACATCAAAGATATTTTAAGAATTTTGTGAAGAACATGGTGTTGATCATGAGAAAACTGCACCTTATACTCCTCAATATAATATAATAGCATAAAGAAGAAACATGACCATATTGAACATGGCGAGATGCATGTTAAAGTAGAAGAATTTGCATAAGTCCTTATGGGGTAAAGTTATTTCGACTGCTGTTTATATTTTGAACAGGTGCCCTACCAAGAAGCTGAAGAACAAGGTTCCTGAAGAAGTGTGGAGTGACAAACGACCATCAGTGAGTCATCTGAAGGTGTTTGACTCTATTTGCTACAAGCATGTTCCTGATGTGCTACAAGAAGGAAGCTTAATGACAAGAGCGAACCTATGATTCCGGTAGGATATCGGAGCATATAGGTTGTCCAATCCAATTAATTAAAATATTGTGATGAGTCAAGATATTGTGATTGATGAAAATTCTGCCTAGGATTGGAATTCTAGTAATGCAATTGACAAGCCTTTAATGAGTTATGATTTTGACGAAGAAAGTAATGATGTCGAAGTTGAAGATGTTAGCGATATTCCGGTTGAAGTCGAAGTTGTTGCTGACATACCTGGCACTATCGAAGATGATATGGATGGAACAAGCCAGAGACCTCAAAGAACTAGAGCTCGTCCAGTAAGACTTCAAGACTATGAAGTGGTTGGTGATGATGAAGTCACAAAAGATGGAGAACTAGTTCATTTTTCTTTACTTGCAGGTGATGAACTAATTAAATATAACAAAGCCTTCAAAGATAAACATTGGAAGTCTATTATGGTCAAAGAGTTACAAGCAATCGAAAGAAACAACATATGTAAGTTGGTCGAATTTCCAGCACATACAAAAACTACCAAAGTGAAGTGGGTGTTCAACTTGAAGCACAATGTTGATGGGTCGATAGAAAGACATAAGACGAGATTGGTAGCTAGAAGATTTCTTCAGAGAGTAGGACTCATACTTTATCAAATTGGGATTTGTCAAATGCAAATCTGAGTATGGTATTTATGTTCAGGTTATGACATAAGATATAACAATTATCTACTTATATGTCAATGACTTGTTAGTAACTGAAAGTAGCTTGGAGAACTTGTCGAAGTTCAAAAAGCTAATGAAAAAGGAATTTGAAATGTCAGATTTGGGAAAATTGTCGTACTTCCTAGGCATGGAGTTTCAAAAGTAGAAGCAAGGTATGATGCTACCTCAAAGAAAGTATGTCAAAGAGATACTCAAGAGATTCAGAATGGATGATTCGACTCCTGCATCTTCGCCTATCAAACCAAATCTGAAGTTGGAGAAGCATAGAGAGGAAGACAAAGTCGATGCGACTTTGTTCAAACAAATTGTCGGATCTCTGAGATATGTGTGCAACAGAAGGCCTGATATATGTTTCTCAGTCAGATTATTGAGCAAATATATGACTCAACCAAGGGTGTCACATATGAAGGCTGCAAGAAGAATCCTGAGATACATAAAAGGATTGACAAACTATAGAATTTTATTTCAACGAGACTCTGAAAGAAAATAAGCTATGGTTACTTGTTATTCAGATGTTGATTGTTGTGGAGATAAGGAAGATCGAAGAAGCACTACTGGATATTTCTTTCAAGTATTTGATGCGCCAATCTCATGGTGCTCCAAAAAACAACCTATGGTGGCATTGTTATCATGTGATGCTGAATATACATAAAGATCCTATACGTGTCATGCAATTTGGATCAGACATGTGCTGGAAGAGATCGAGGTCGAAATGAAAAAACCTCTGGTACTGGAGATCGACAACAAGTCAGCCATAAATCCGGCGAAGAATCCAGTTTTGCATGGAAGAAGTAAGCACATCGAAAATAGATTTCACTTTTTAGGGGAGAAGGTGAATAGAGGTGAACTTGAAGTAAGACATTGCTCAAGTGAAACACAATTGACCGACATTTTTACCAAAGGATTGAAGATCGACAGGTTCCTAACGTTGAGAAAGAAATTGAAAATAGTTTAGATCGACAATGATTAGTGTGTTTCGACAACTTGGATTATAGGGGGGTATGTTAAGATATTAGATATAATCCAAGTTGAGTTGTGTGGCCCAAACCCAAAGCTAATTAGGGTTTAGAGTTTGTTATTTGACTTAGTAATCAAGTCATTTAGGTGTATATAAATAGACATTTTGTAATTCAATTTTATTCGTTCGATAATATTAATCATTATTTTTTATTCTCTTTTTTTCTCTTCTCACAAAAAATGTCTCACGCATTAAAAATTATTATGCTCTAAAGTTGATTTTGATGGTTGTCTTTTAAATGTTTGAAAAAAATATTTCACTTAAAAAATAAATATATTAATTTTTTTTAACTGCAATAAAAATTAATAATTTAATTTTTTAATTAATTATTTTAATTAATTATTTAATTAAAGTTTTAATTAGTAAATAAATATTCACTTGATTAGTTTGATTATTTTAATTGTAATAAAGATATTAATAATTTAATTAAAAATATAATTAATTAATAAATATTAAAATAAATAAAATAAAAAAATTAAAGTAAAATATATTATCCGGGGGCGAGGGCGGACGGGTATTAGTGTCTTCTCATACCTGCACCTGTACCCGTAATTAAGAATCGAATTTCACTCACATCCAATTAAATCAGATTTTTCCGTTAATTTCGAAGCGGGACCAAATAGGTACAGCCAGATCTCAATTTGTTTGTCTTCCCTAGTATCTAGAGAATCCATCTTAATTTAGTAAACATAGATGAACGAGGCTTCATTAATAAATATAGAGTTTATACACGAGGTTATGGATTCTTCGGACATACTCTTCAATCATGTAGTACTAAGTTGAGATCATAGAAGTCTACACACAACACATCTTCCATTTTTCATTTGACTTCTTCGTCATGATCTGGTTTGCTAGTGGGATATTTGGTTTCCCTACTAAAGTTAGCAATGGCATCTTTAAGTTTTCTAACAACTTTTTCAAAATCAAATTCTACTTTAAATTGGTTTACGACATGTTTAAATTCGAACGGTTCTATCTCAATTAAATAATTATTACCATAATATAAATTGTAGGAGAGTTTAATTCCATAAATATCCCTATAAGTCAAAATATTTAAAAGTTAAAACCATACTGTAGTTTTCAAAATAGAGGCTTTTCCCGATAACTATGTATGGTCAAGGTCACAAGTACAAGTCCCAAACACGTAAGAAGATTGATTAATGACAGTTCATTAGTGATGACCTTGCTAATTTAATGAAGATTATTGGACAATGTTCTTCAGTTAAGTGACATGATGACTAGGTCTTGTTGAAGAAGCTACTAGCTAAGCATAATTAATCCAATCCTTGATTGGAAGTTACATAGTGTGCCTGTGCTATCTGCCAAAGAAACAACTCGTACTAAAGTTCAACTCAAAGCATAGGCTATTAGTATATGATGACCCTATAGAGCTTAGAAACGACAAGTATAACAATCATTCTAAAAATTTATAGGCACACTGCTCCCTTTTTATTTTTAATTATAAATTGGCCAAATTTTATGTATGATTGGTATAAGAGAAATATACAAGAGAATAATAAAAATTGGGAGTCAATGTTTTTCTTTATTGACTTAAAAGAAAAAGTGAAAAGAAATCGAAAAATATCGTATTATTATCAATCTCTTTAACGATAGTTAGAAATAAATAAAAAAATGGTGCCCTAAGAAAGTTGAAAAACATTGTTGATCTAAATCATCTTCTTCCCCTCTTACATAATATCTAACATGTATCTATCTGGGTTGTTCTTAGAAACCAATGTATTATGTACCAATCAAAAGAATTATCCAAAGCCACATGAATCCTCAAGGAAACAACAAAGAATAGAACTTTTGCGGAAACGGTAACAAATGTCTACAACATTCCTCAAGGCCAGTTATCGATTCCATGCTTGAAGGGAGTCCGCTTTGACATTGATATTTAAGAATAAAAATACAAGTTGGGCCTCGAAGCTTGTAAACACAATCTTCATGACAGAATCTTATGGCCTAGGGGTTCAACACTTATGACTGTTGTTAACTTACACGTCAAGCTAGTTGCTCAATGGACATCTATTGGAAAGTTGAGGATAACATTTTTAAGGAAATGTTTCTACGAGTTCACTTTCTTATGCCTTGAAGATGTGTAAAGAGTCAGATTAATAAGCTCATGAAACTTAAATCCATGTAGTCTTAAGTTGTTCCTTTGGTCTAAAGACTTTGTCCCTTCAAATATCAATCAAACAATAGTTCCGATTTGGGTCAGAATTCATGGTTTATCATAAAAGTATTTTAGGCCTAAAATAATCTTCACTATTAGAACCAGACTAAGAACCCCATATGCATAGACTATACTTCAAGCAAATCGGTCTTGTTAGGGTCTTGATGGATATAGACTTGGTCAAAGATTTGAGATACAAAATCCTAGTAGAAAGAATGAGATTTTTTTTCTTTGTTGAAATATAATATGACAAACTTCTAGAGTTTTGTAATCATTACAATGCAATTGTTCATTTTATTGAAGCCTACAGAAGAAGAAATGGTAATACAATTGATAGTTTCAGGAGTAAAGTTATGGGGGAGACCCAAACCTATGTGCTTATAACTAACAAACTCAAGAAGCAATTTATTGAGTTAGTTGATCTAACTAAGAACAAAAATGATTCTAATGATGGAGAAACAAGTGGAGTTATCAAGGATATTATTGGTGTCCAGGTTAAGAAGCAAAGATCATTGGACAATTTTCATATGCCATAAGTAGACCTGGACTCTCAAAAACTAAGGTAACTTACAAGTGAAGACTTGCATGCTAACCAAAGCATTCACTACTATGCTGACCACAACCATACCTTGTGACTTATCAATGTTTTATTCTTAATCTGAGAAACATTTATCAACAACAACAACATACAACAACATTTATCAACAACAACAACATACAATAACATTTATCAACAAAACCACAACAACATACAATAACATATCAACTCAAAAAATATTTCATGAACGTACCTTTTATTGAAAACATTTGTGAAGAATGAAGACGTTTTTCTTGTATTGTTTCTCCATAGAAATGCATGGAACAGAGATGGCAACTGAGATAACCCTAAAAAACACGAAAATCAAGTCAGGTGAAAGAGGAATGATAAAGAAGAAATCATATGAAAAACAAAGATATATAGAAGAACCTATACACAAAAAATGGAAGAAAACATATGAATAGTATGGAAGAACGCTTATGAAGAATAGGAAGAAGAATGACAAAGCGTATGAACTTGAATATATTTTAGTATGAAAAAGCTTATGAGGACGAGTTCGCTTCATGTGGAAGAGAGAGATGTTAGAGTTTTATTTTTAGAGTGACGACTATTTTGTACGAAAGCTTGATAACTTCGCTTATATATATATATATATATATATATATATATATATATATATATATATATATATATATATATATATATATATATATATATATATATATATATATATATATATATATATATATATATATATATATATATATATATATATATATATATATATATATATATATATATATATATATATATATATATATATATATATATATATATATATATATATATATATATATATATATATATATATATATATATATATATATATATATATATATATATATATATATATATATATATATATATATATATATATATATATATATATATATATATATATATATATGACTGTAAGTACTATTCACAACGGCTACAAAAACCATAATAAAATGCAAGTACTATTCACAACACTTTATGGTAATAATTGTGGTAATAAGTACTTTAATATTAATATATTTATAAGACTATAAAAGAATAACAAATTCAGGCGATTGTTATTAAACCCTTAGTATGTTAGCACATACACGGCCAAAACATGAGAAGAACAACTAGAATAACATCCAGAGATGCACAAGCATTAGAAGGAACAAATTGATACTTAATCCATCATGAATGTGGCCCATCACGCAGAGAGGAATGAGATATTCGGTGAGGAAGGAGTCTCATAGTTTTTTTATATGTGTGATTAAATATTGCATATAATATGGATAAACTGTAGATGCTCTACAACCATGCCAACGCTCAAGGTAAAAACACTAGTTCTACCAATTGGCTTATTACTTTGCTCATACCCCACATACCAAGGCTACCACAATTGCCCCAAGGTTGATTAACTTACAAGTGATACGACTACATTATCTATGGAAGATCCATTATCATCTCTTATTCCAGTGAAAAGGGGTCGAGATTTCGACCAATATTCCCCTTTAGGAAAGGGTTATCCTAAAAGACTCAGATCTTTAAGGAAGTTGCTTCAAGTTCGGTCACTCCCTTCCTCCGTCTACCCTTTATTCTTCCTTCTCAAATTCCTTGCACTCTTGAGGAAGTCATTGTTGTTATCTCTATAAAGGACATGTCTTTCTTCTAGAACCTTTCAGAGGTAGAGAATATGGAGCTCTTTTTCGAGGTCACCTTCCACACCTACCAGACTTCTTGTTCTCTATGGTCGTTGCTAGAAGATGAGATATTCTAGTTATAGGTAACCCTACCAAGGAGAGGGACACTTGGAAGGGAAAGTGTGAAGCTATAAAGCATAAGTGCTCTGCTTTCCAAAAGGAACTTGTCAACCTACAAGGAAAGGTCAATCTTACTGAGGCTTTTCAAGAAGAATTGAAGCTCAATGATTCTCCTTCGACTCTGGTTGTCTAGATCATTGAGTTGGAATCCCCCTTGAGTCATAGAAGAAACAACATTAAGAGACTTCCAAGGTTATTTCTAAGGCAGAACATCGTGCATAGGAGGTTTGGGAAACTCTAAAAACTCATGAAGATGAGGTAGCCACTCTAAAGGAGAGGCTCCATGAGTCCTTTAAACAAACTATGTAAGTTGTGTACGGGATCCTTAACTAGGAAGTAAGTCAGACAAAGGAATTGTTTCTTGACATCCCTATTCCGGTTGAATGATTGGACCCCTTCAAGACTGCTTTAGAGGAGACACCTGGGGGTGATTAGGGCGCACTGTCTCTATGTACATAAGCTTGATTACTTTTCCCTTTTTATTTTTAATGTAAGACTTGCTAGGATTTTTTGCTTTGGTTATGATAACAATATATATATGAAGATATTCTTACCTTAGTGTTTCCGAGTTTTATTTCATTTTGTTTACTTGATCTGCATTTGTTCCTCTTTATCGTTAGTTGTTTACGTTGATGGGTTTTTAGTTTCTTCACTTAGGTATTGATTAGCAAGTTACTATTTCCCCTGGGCTTGCTCTTTGTCCCTAAAATTCAAAATTTATTTGCCCCGTGGGAGATTTGGATTTGGTCCACCCCTTGGGCGTCGTCGTTGTACATCGTTCGAATGTAAGCTTTCACAACGACAGTTACTAGGTGTTTTTAGCTTTGGGTGTGATAACCCTCATAGATTTTTCTTTAAGGAGTAATGCCTCATTGTGTTGAGGTGTTCAACATGCTATTTGAACTCGCTAGTCTCAATTGGATTTCCATCGTTACTAGCTCTGATTGATAGAAGTTAGCGTTGTTCTTCTACCTCACTAGGAACGTCCCCAGGAAAAGGTAAGGTTTTTGTCATTACCCCTAGGGTAAACCTAATTCAGGTGGGTGTCTTCGGGCTCCACCGCCTGCACTATTGGAATGACTATCTCCTAAGAAGGGGTGCACCAACTATGTTAAGAAGAGTGTTCTTTAAACATGAAATATGTCTTATGATAGTGGCTTAAGCCATCCTGCATGAAATTACATGACTCTTTGAAATTGAATTATTTCATAGTAAATAAGTTAATTATTGAAATTGAGCAATGAGTTTTATAGAGTATTAAACCCATAAGGGAAGATACAAGGATACAATGTCCTCTTTCCTTTTATATATTCCTCGAATGATGATTCCACCAGTCGAGGCAGCCTTCTCTTTGTTTTCCCGATGAGGCAATGGTCCACCTTGGCAGCCTTCTCTTTGTTTTCCTGACGGGGAAATGGTCTACCTTGGATTTCTCTGTGAAACCTTACTTGAAAGGCGCCACTAGAAAATTTGTGTCTTCGTAGACGTTGTGCTATAACGATCGTAAATGTCTGATTATGTTTGAGAATAGCTCGACGACGCTGTTCTTTTGCGGTATTAGATCTTATGAATATATGGATGATGACATCTTTGTATCCGTTTATTTAGAGGAAACATTCTTCATAATCCTTTAAAGCTTAACTGGCAGCGTGCTTACAGAGGGTGCAGGAACTTATCTCCAGGGGTCGGACCATATCTCGCCTAAGTTGAGAGTATTTTTATATGTAGATAAATTTTCTCGAAGGTTTTTTTTGTATGCCTCTCCTCGGTCTGTGTGAATTTAGGTCTGGTCTTCTTTTTTGTAATACTATCTTCTAGTGGATCGGTGAAGCCGAGAGTAGAATTAGATGAAAGTGCCAACTAGAGGTGTCCTTAATGATACGTCCCTTCAATGTCATTGGGAGCCTGAAATGCATTTTCATTGCATACTATTCATAGCGGAGGGCACGATATTCGTTGCTCTTCTATAATAAGCTATAGAGTTACTAGAAACCAGAGGATCTCTGTTATCATTTACGTCCGATTTTGGTTGGTGGAGGTCTGGTAGTTCAGTTGCATTAGATTGAAAGTTACAATAATGAGTTTATTGCATATGAGGTGTCTTATAAGGAATTTCGCCAGTGGTGGAAGTTGTTGTGATCACTAGTAATTATGTATTTGTGATTTCTGGAGCTTTCCCATTCCTCGAACGTCTTTGAGCATTCAGATCTCTGTCTCTTGACTAAATGTCAAAGTGCTAGGATAACGAGGTGTTACAATCGACGGATTGCCACCGAATATAATAGTGTTATGACTCTCAGTGGCTATAACACGATGTGATAGACTAAAATTATAATATTTAGCACTTCACACCGTAGCGGCACATAACACAATTCACGATGGTACCCACTTTGATCTCTAATAATTCTGCATTTGGATTTTGGTTTACTCGGTAGCGATCTAGTAACTCTGGTGTGATACGATCTTTGTTCATCATTCAGAGGTTCTTCTCTAAATAGAGAAGAGGTTCAGGTAACTGATCTACGTCAGAATTTGTTATGGATTAACCATACCATCAGAGTTATCATGGTAAGGATCGTATTGATGAAGAATAATTAAGGTGATGTGAGACTCGAAGGTCGATTGGGAACCTTTGATGTGATCTTGGAGGTAATCCCCTCTGATCTTCGATAATTCTAATAAATATCTAAGTTTGGATCTAGAATCATCCGTTCGTGGAATTTTTGCAAGATTTAGGAGTAAAAACCCACATACGGCGCCATTGTTTTGTGCTGTGCCTATAAATGTAGTGTAGTCTAATGGTGTTGAATCATGAACTAGTGGTGTTTATCTCCGACACACACACACACAGACATACACACACACACACACATTTAGAGAGAGAGAGAGAGAGAGAGAGAGAGAGAGAGAGAGAGAGAGAGAGAGAGAGAGAGAGAGAGAGAGAGAGAGATACACTAGTTCATTACACTTAGAGAGTTGCTCTAAGAATTACACTCGCTTAATAACTTCAATTCGGATAAGAATGCAAATTTGTGTATATTATTTTTTAAACATAATATAAAATTGTAAGACGCGGTTCAAATTTATGCATCAAATTATAAACTTATTTTTACAATTATAAATTTATTTTATGGTAATGTATGAATGACTAAACACAAAGTTAAATTGTCCTTTATATGTGTATGTATGGCTCAATAATTTTTTTAAAATAATTGAATCAGCTCAAACCGCATTGATTTTGTTTGATTTAGTTTGATTTTATTTTTAAAATTCAACTGAACAAAATTAAACCAAATATTTTTTTATGCGGTTCGAATGACATTAATATTAAAATCTCTCAAACTCCACCGTAAACACCTCTCATACTACCTCTCCAAAAAACCATCAAAAATACCCATCTATCCAATTTTATTGAGTTTTGTGGCCGGTTTAGTGGCATATCGGTTGTGATTTGTTTGGATGAAACATTGATCTTGTACCTAGGCGAGCCAATCTAATGTGATTTTTATTACCTTGACATTAATCTTTAAAAATGTCATTTATTTATTAAAATCGGTAGGTTTAACTCTTATATTTTAAGATAAAAGTATTGATAAAAGATGTCTTTAGAAAATAATATTAAACGCGTCTATTAAATTGTATGAGGCTTGTATTTAAGAAAAAAATCTTCAAAAGAGATTTAGAATTGGGAATGAAGTGAATAATTATTAAGCTTTAGTAGTAAATAATAATAATAATAATAATAATAATAATAATAATAATAATAACTAGTGTCCAAACGGGCACTCTCGTGCCCGTTTGTCCGCTTTTTTTAATGTGCACATGCATCAAAACATAAACGTATTTTTTATTTAATTTTGATCTTAATTTAAATTATGCATAAAATAAACATTTGTAATTTTCTCTCTCTTTCCCCCTCCCTCCCTCCCTCAAAATTATATAAGAATTCAGATTAACGTCAGCAAAAAATATTTAAAAGTAATAATTATTGATCTGGAGCGATCAGAATGGATCATCTTGGCCTTCGATGTAGGGCAGCAACAACGGTTGTAGGAGAGGAGAGGGTGTACCTGCAAGACACTCTAATGCCAAAGTAAGTGTTTGGGCTAAAGAAAGCAAGTACGAGTGTTTAGGTATGAACAAGAATGATTAGAATACCTGACCCTCTCAAGAGAGATGGTATTTATAAAATTCCCCCCAGTACGGGGCCAAGGTCTCCCATGTAACCCAAATATCTGGTCGGCCAATGGAAGACTACCAGGTGGAAGATCTAGTGTGTGATCTTAGACCTGGTCCAACTGTCTCCGTGTCTTTCAAAGGGGCAGTTGGTCGCGTGAACTGTCAAGTGTGTGAGGGGAACGTCCCCAACGACTATATTGTGCAATATGGTCGTATTGTACATGACCTTAAGCTAGACTGGATTGGGCCTTGCCCAACTGTGGGGCAAGTGCCAGTCCAGCCAGAACAGGAGCCCCCTAAGTTGTGAAATCAAGATTCTCATAGATCAACCTATGTTTTGATGAAGACAAATCACTTGACAAAGAAGGCAAAGATGATCAACCATTTCAAGATATCAGAATCAGGACAAAGATTCGACATGAAGAATATTTCCCTCAGAGGGTATAATGAGAATTTTCATCAAGTGTTTAAGTCCTGATAGCTCAAAACACTAAAAATCTTTTACATTACTTTCCACACTAACACAAGCGTTTTAAAACAGAATTTCTCTAACTTTTTGTAAGTGCAATCGATTGCATGATCAAAATTTTAAATCATTTTTCCTTATGTTTCAATTAGCAATCGATTGGTGCCCTTGTGCAATCGATTGCAGGCTTGAAAATCTCTTTTTTTTCGCTTCTGTTTTAGTGTGCAATCGATTGGTGCTTTTGGTGCAATCGGTTGCTCTGTTGAAAATTTGAATTTTCAAGTATTTTTGTGAAGGTGCAATCGATTGGTCTATATGTGCAATCGATTGCTCACTGAACGTTTTTGAAAAATCATTCTGAAAAATTGCATCTCTTCAACTAATCTTCTATGAAATGTTTCCTTTGAAACATGACAATTGTTCATTAATTTTTCTGGAGATTTGCATGATTTTTCCAAGAGGTGTTTGTGTAATATAAATACCTCAATCTTTCAAATTCAAAAACACAATCTCTTTCAATTCTATTTAAAAATCTTTATCACAATTTCATCTTTCCACATCTAAGTAAAATCACTTTACATAAAGAATTTTCTACATAACTTTTATATCCTTTGTAAGAAAATTCTTGAGCAATAAGTCTTAGACATTTGTGAAAACTCTCATTGAAAGAGAAGATCAATCTACAGCATTGATAAACATTATATACATTGTTACAAACTCATTACAAAATCAGATTGTATTTATTTCCCCTTGTTGTTCAGGATTGTTGAAAGCAAGTGTGTGCATTGAAGATGATTGTTCTTCCTGCACTTAGTGTTTTAGATCTTAAAGGTGTTTAAAAGCCTTTGGTATACCTATAGGTTAGAAATTATTGTAAACTGATCCTAACTATAGTGAAATCTCTTTCGTGTTGAAAGGGGACTGGAGTACCTTCGGAGTGTGAAGAGAACCAGGATATTTCTTTGTGTTCTTTACTTTCTGCATTTTATCGCTTTCATACCATCATCATATCTAAAGAAATTATTAAATCAGTCTCTAAAACCAAAAAATTTCAAAGAACCTAATTCACCCTCCCCCCACCCTTTTAGGTGTAACTCAGACTTTCAATTGGCATCAGAGCAGGTTTAGGTAACCTGTTCCTAATCGATACAGTATGGCTTCCGCAAATAACAGAGGTGTATTCAAAGACGGTGGTAGTAGCAACAAGCCTCCACTGTTTTATGGTGAATATTTTGATTTTTGGAAAATTCGCATGAAAACTCACTTAGAAGCACAAGGAGATGAAATATGGGATACTGTCCAAAATGACCCCTTCGTTCCTACAACGGTCGTTAACGGTATTGGATTAACAAAGCCCAAAGCTTCATGGGATGGCGATGATAAGAAAAAGGTTCTCTATGAAAAAAAGGCAATCAATCTTCTACAAAGTGCACTAAGCATGGATGAATTCTTTCACGTCTCAACATGTACATCAACAAAGGAAATCTGGGATACTTTAGTGGAAACCCATGAGGGAACCACTGAAGTTAAGAGATCGAGATTAAACACGTTGAGTCAAGAATACGAGTTATTCATAATGCAGCCAGGAGAACCAATTCTTGATTTGCAGAAAAGATTCGTGCACTTGACAAATCATCTCAGAGCACTCGGTAAGACATTAACTAACGATGAATTAAATCTTAAAGTGCTTAGATCTTTATTCAGAGAATGGCAGCCCAAGGTGACAACAGTTTCTGAAAAGAAAAGTCTATCCACAATGACATCCGCTACACTGTTTGGAAAACTCCAAGAATATGAGACGGAACTTAGGCGATTAGAAAAACATGAGAATCAAGAGAAGAAATCTAAAAGCATCGCATTAAAGGTTGATTCCAAAGAAATAGAAAAAGCAGACGATCCAGTTGAAGACGAAAACTTCATGCTTCTCGTAAAAAGGTTAGGAAAATATTTTGGTTCTAAAAATAATATTGGAAATTCTGACTATATGAAAAGGAAGAAGTTTTCAAAGAACAAAAAGAAGGAGGCATTAACATCCACACAAGATGTCAAATGCTATGAATATGGACAACAAGGACACATCAAACCAAATTGTCCTAAACTCTCCAAGAACGATTCCTATAAAAGCAAAAAGGGGTTCAAGAAAAATAAAGCATATGTAGCATGGGAGGATAACGAGATAAGTTCTTCATCAGAATCAGATAGTGATTAAAGCGCAAATATAGCACTAATAGCCTCACATCATTCTGATGATGAAGACGACAAGGTTAGTAATGATTTTTAAATTTATGATAATGACGCTCAAGGAGCAATTGATGAACTTCTGGGTGAATGCAAAATTCTGTACAAAACTATTTCATCACAAAAGAACCAAATCTCAATTTTAGAGAAAAAGGTTAAGACAATGGAAAATAATTTCAAAGATAAAAACAGAAATTAATTAGTAATCAAAAACAGAATTTTGCATGCACAAAGTGTGAGTCACTTTCATTTCAAATTGTCCAATTAAAAAGAGTCCTTGAGAGGTATGAAAAAGGACAGATTGGACTAGAGACTGTTCTTAGTCAACAAAGATTCTCAAATGATAAAAGTGGACTTGGTTACTCAAAATTTTCTAAACCAAGTTCCAACAAAACCATCTTTGTTAAAGCTAGTGAACAAATTCTTAAAAAGAAAGTGGTCAAGCCTAAAATGGTTCATCAATACCCCAAGAAGAAAGTATCTAGTAAGAAAAAGTCTCATCCTCCTAGATACAAAAGTAATTTTGAGTCCACCTGTTTTTATTGTGGTATCAAAGGCCATACACCTAATGCCTGTTATGTAAGAAACTTCGGTGTTGCAAAGGGGCATTATGTGTGGGTCAAGAAAGGCACTAACTATGAAGGACCCAAGGAAATTTGGGTACCTAATGAAACTTAATCTTGTTTTGTAGGTATGCTTGAAGACCTCTTCATATCAGTGGTATCTGGATAGTGGGTGTTCAAGGCATATGACGGGTGACCTTACCAAATTTTTACATTTAACGCTTAAGGCCAAAGGATTCGTAACCTATGGTGATAACAACAAAGGAAAGATCCTTGGCATAGGCAGCATTGGTGCACCACCTTTTACAACCATAAAAGATGTCCTCTATGTATAAGGCCTAAAGCATATCCTACTTAGCATTATCCAACTTTGTGATAGAGTTTTCAGAATCAACTTCACTAAAGATGAATGTTTGATAGAAAACGAAGTCACTCATGAGGTAATGTTAAAAGATAATAGAATTAACAATATTTTCATGATTTCCCTTGATAACATGTCTTTGAAGGTTAAGTGTCTTATGACGAACAACAACGACTCTTGGTAATGGCACAAAAGATTTGCTCACATTCATATGGAGCATTTGAATAAATTGATCAAACATGACTTAGTTGTTGGTCTCCCAAAGATAAAATTCATCAAAGATAGATTATGTGGTGCATGCCAAAAAGAGAAACAGACCAAATCGACTTTCATATCCAAGAATGTGGTGTCCACAACGAGGCCACTACAATTGTTACACATGGATCTCTTCGGACCATCAAGAACAAAAAGTTTTGGAGGTAATATTTATGCATTAGTAATTGTTGATGACTTCTCTAAATATACATGGACTTTCTTCTTAGTGCAGAAAAGTGAAGCTTTCAAGGCATTCAAGAAGTATGCAAAATAAATTCAGAATGAGAAGTCACTTTCAATTGTCTCCATTAGAAGTGACCATGGTGGAGAATTCCATAATGCTTTATTTGAAGAATTTTGCGAAGAAAATGGAATCTCGCACAACTTCTCCGCACCAAGAACTCCATAACAAAATGGTGTCGTAGAAAGAAAGAATCATTCGTTGGTAGAACTTGCAAGAACAATGCTTAGTGATTCAAATCTTCCTAAATATTTTTTGGCAAATGCGGTAAGCACGACATGTTTTGTAAATAATCGTGTCAACATCAGACAAATTCTCAAGAAGACTCCCTATGAACTCTTCAGAGGGAGAAAACCGAACATATCATTCTTTCACATATTTGGGTGTAGATGCTCTGTCTTGAACAATTACAAAGATAATCTCGGTAAGTTTGACGAGAAATCAGATGAAGGTATTTTTCTCAGCTACTCTCTCTCTAGTAAAGCTATTAGAATTTTTAACAAAAGAACTTTAACAATTGAAGAATCTATGCATGTTTCTTTTGATGAATCTAACCCCTCCAAGGAGGGAGATATTATTGTTGATAATGATGATGTAGTAGAAACCTCTCAAAATGATAATCTCAATGGTGTTGCAAGTGATCAACCAAAACAACAACAAGAGGATTCACAACAAAATGAAGAACATAATGATCTACCTAAAGAATGGATAACTCATAGAGATCACCCGATCGATAAAGTCATTGGTGATATCAGTCAAGGTGTTACAACAAGATTAAATCTCAAGGATGTTTGTCTGAACATGGCACTTGATTCAAAAATTGAACCGACCAAAATCGATGAAGCCTTAGGCGATGATCAATGGATAATAGCTATGAAAGAAGAACTGGACCAGTTTGAGAGAAATCAAGTTTGGAATCTTGTCCCTAGGCCAAACAACAAGCATATCATTAGAACAAGATGGGTCTTCAAGAACAAACTCGATGAAAATGGAATTATAGTTCGGAATAAAGCAAGATTGGTCGCCCAAGGATACAACCAAGAAGAAGGAATCGATTTTGACGAAACATTTGCTCTGGTTGCAAGGTTAGAAGCAATTAGACTTTTATTGGCTTATGCATGTTCTATGAATTTTCAATTTTTCCAAATGGACGTCAAAAGTGCATTCTTGAATGGATTCATAAATGAGGAAGTTTATGTCAAGAAACCCCCTGGCTTTGAAGATTACAAATATCCTTTTCATGTCTTCAAACTACAGAAAGCTCTCTATGGATTGAAACAAGCACCAAGAGCATGGTATGATCGTCTCAGCAATTTCTTATGTGACAAAGGCTTTGAAAAAGGAAAGGTAGACAAGACTTTGTTCATCAAGAAAATAAAAAGAAGATACTCTTTTGGTATAAGTATATGTTGATGACATAATCTTTGGTTTAACAAACACAAAGTTATGTGAAGAATTCTCATCCATGATGCAAGGAGAATTTGAAATGTCTATGATGGAAAAAATGAACTACTTTCTTGGACTTCAGATTAAGCAACTTGAGAATGGGATCTTTATCAGTCAATCCAAGTATTACAAAGAATTATTGAAGAAGTTTGATATGGACAATTGCAAGACTTTGTCTACACCTATGGGATCCGGTACATATGTAGATCAAGATGAATCCGGTGTATCGGTTGATATCACAAAATACAGAGGTATGATTGGTTCCTTACTATACTTGACTGCAAGTTGCCCTGACATAATGTTCAGTGTTTTTCTCTGTGCTCGCTTTTAAGCAAATCCAAAGGAATCTCACTTAATGGCGGTCAAGCGGATTATGAAGTATCTCAAAGAAACAATAAATGTCGGCTTATGGTATCCTAAAGGTAGTATTTGCAATTTAATTGGACACTCTGACGCGGATTATACAGGTTGTAAAACTGATAGAAATAGCACAAGTGGAACATGCCACACCTTGGGAAATGCACTAGTCTCGTGGGCATGCAAAAAGCAAGCATGCGTAGCACTTAGTACGACCGAAGCGGAATACATAGCAGCGGGTAGTTGTTGTGCACAGATACTTTGGCTCAAGCAGCAATTTCGTGACTATGGACTCGACCTTGGTAGCATTCCTCTCTGTTGTGACAGCACAAGTGCAATCAACATAACAAAGAATCCAGTCATGCATTCAAGAACCAAGCACATTGACATACAACATCATTTCTTGCGAGATCATGTACTTCAAGGAGATGTCGAGATAACATTTGTGGATGCTTATAATCAGCTTGCCGATATATTCACAAAGCCTTTGGGAAAGGAATCTTTCTTCAAAATTCGAAGAGAACTTGGAATTCTGGATGAAACTGACGTTGAATCATGAAAGATCTTCATCTGTGGTGTTTTTCTCGATTTTCACTACCTGCAATCGATTGCACCTTTGTGTCAATCGATTGCTCACTGTAAGTTTCTTAAAAAAATTTAATTTTTGAAGCTTGCAATCGATTGCACCCTAGTGTCAATCGATTGCACCCTGTAGCTTTTGTTTTATTTTGTTTCTATTTTTGTAGAGCAATCAATTGCACCACTGTGCCAATCAATTGCACCTACTGTAAATTTGTTTTTTTTTTTCTATATTTATTTAATAGATCCATGGGATTTTAACCTTTCCAACTACCTTATCATTATAACTTTTTACCGACCTATAACTCTCTCTTACTACCTAGCCCTATTCTCAAGACTTTGACCAAATTTTTTTACTTTTCCAAAGTCATAAACATCAATAACCCTCAACTACTCATATCCCATAATTACTATTTTCTCCTCTCTTAATCATTATAAAACCCAACTTCTCATAACCACTCTTAACCATCTCTTCCAAAACATAACCTCTTAACAAAAAAACTCTTCCTTCCCTCACAAACCCTAAGACTCCATCCTTTCATCATTTTCTCATGGCTTCACGTTCAAAAAGGAAGATTTCAGCACAAAGCAAAGGAAAAGGTCCATCCTCTTCATCTTCAGAGACTCCACTTGTTCTTCAACACTTGAACGATGAACAACACGAATGATTCACTAAGTACTTTCAAAAGAAGGTTGTGCAAACCCCAAAGTATGGTATTCTCTCATCATTCCCTAAAGAATGTTTTTCTTTTCAAGAATCCTTGATTGCATGCGGTTTGGAATCCTTGATTTTCTCATCCATTCCATATTATCCGGATTTGGTACATTATTCTATAACAATTTACAAATGGAAGAAGTCAATCTGGTAACATATGTTACAGGAAAGAGAATCCCACTTCACTCAAAGACGCTTGGAAGGATTCTGGATATCCCAACCTCCGGTGGAAGACTCTATGAAGAAAACGAAGAAGTCTGGAATGCATACAACAAAAGAGAATTTTATTAGATTCTTGGTCGAATGACTGAAGCAGAATTCCATGCAAAATGTGTCAGATCCTTAGGCGGCATGAAACCCTCTCAAACCTCATGGTCGGCAGGTATTTTCAACATTGATGATCGACTGTTTCATTATTTTATGGTATACATAATGTTTCCAAGGGCTGGAAACCACTGCATTGTGACTGACCTAGAAATGCAGATCTTATATACAATTAAGCATGGCATTCAAATAAGTTGGGCTTATTTAATCTTGGTTCACATGCGGGGAATCAACAAAAAATCAAAGTTTCTGCCATATGCATGGTTTATATCAAAGATTTTGGAGCATTTTGAAGTAGATTTTGAAGGATTTGATAAGTATCTCATGGACTCAAATATCAACAAAATCTCCATCAAGAATGTGAACTCTCGGATGGTTGTCAAATACAACCCGGAAACAAAAACTATTGTGTACCTTGGTGAAGGTATGGCTGAAAATGATGAGCAAGAGAATGAAGAAAATGACGATGTTCCTCCTCCTCCAAATGAACATGGCCCTAGTAACCAACAATTGATGGATTACATGACTCAACAGTTTGGAAATCTCAACACTTCCATAAATAATCGTTACAATGCAATTCAAGAGTCGACAAACACTAGGATTGACAATTTCCAAGAGGCCGTCAATCAATAATTCTCCTATCTCTAATCTCACTTATACATTCCTCCCTACGATCCTTCCAACCCGACTGTCCCTCCATCTCGTCCATCACCTCTCCAGCAAACATTTCCAAACCAACAACCCTTTGACCAAAACATGGATCTACCATAAATTGTTAAACATGTTTCTTTATGTTTTCTTAAAGTTATTTATGTTGTTTAAATTTTGTACTTTCTATTTTCTATGTACTATTTAAATTTGTAATTTTAATTTATGACTAGTTGGTATGTTACTTTCAAATTATTATCTATGCCACTTTTATATATATATATATATATATATATATATATATATATATATATATATATATATATATATATATATATATATATATATATATATATATATATATATATATATATATATATATATATATATATATATATATATATATATATAGACACACACACACACACACACACACACACACACACATATATATATATATATATATATATATATATATATGTGTGTGTGTGTCTATATATATATATATATATATATATATATATATATATATATATATATATATATATATATATATATATATATATATATATATATATATCTGTTTTTTATCAATCTTTCCCTTCTTTTTGATAATGTCAAAAGGGGGAGAATGATGTTACCCTTTTCTTGCTTGTTATCTTTCCTTGATCCTTAAGGTACAAATACAAGGCTACTTAGAACCTCATGACAAATTTAGAACTTCTCAACACTTCATATATTGAGGGAGAGAAAAACTTGCCGGAAAGAACATCGCAACAAAAGGAGAATGCTTTGTCATCATCAAAAAGGGGGAGAATATGAAATCAAGATTCTCAGATATCAACCTATGTTTTGATAAAGACAAATCACTTGACAAAGAAGGCAAAGATGATCAACCATTTCAAGATATCAGAATCAGGACAAAGACTTGACATGAAGAATATTTCCCTCAGAAGGTATAATGAGAATTGTCATCAAGTGTTTAAGTCCTGATTGCTCAAAACATTAAAAATCTTTTATATTACTTTTCACACTAACACAAGCTTTTTAAAACATAATTTCTCTAAGTTTTTGCAAGTGCAATCGATTTCACTCTTAGAGCAATCGATTGCATGATCAAAATTTTAAATCATTTTTGCTTCTGTTTCAGTAAGCAATCGATTGGTGCCCTGGTGCAATCGATTGCATGCTTGAAAATCTCTCCTTTTTCTCTTTTGTTTTAGTGTGCAATCGATTGGTCCTTTTGGTGCAATCGATTTCTCTGATGAAATTTTGAATTTTCAAGTGTTTTTGTGAAGGTGCAATCGATTGGTTTATATGTGCAATTGATTGCTCACTAAACGTTTTTGAAAAATCATTCTGAAAAATTGCATCTCTTTAACCAATCTTCCATGAAATGTTTCCTTTGAAACATGACAATTGTTCATCAATTTTTCTGGAGATTTGCATGATTTTTCCAAGAGGTGTTTGTGTAATATAAATATCTAAATCTTTCAAATTCAAAAACACAATCTCTTTCAATTCTCTTAAAAAAATCTTTATCACAATTTCATCTTTCCACATCCAAGTAAAATCACTTTACATAAAGAATTTTCTGCATAATTTTTATATTCTTTGAAGAAAATTCTTGAGCAATAAATCTTAGAAATTTGTGGAAACTCTCATTGAAAGATAAGATCAATCTACAACATTAATAAACATTATATACATTGTTACAAACTCATTACAAAATCAGATTGTATTTATTTCCCCTTGTTGTTCAGGATTGTTGAAAGCAAGTGTGTGCATTAAAGAGGATTGTTCTTCATGCACTTAGTGTTTTAGATCTTAAAGGTGTTTAAGAGCCTTTGGTCTACCTATAGGTTAGAAAGTATTGTACACTGATCCTAACTATAGTGAAATCTCTTTCGTGTTGAAAGGGGACTTAAATATCTTCAGAGTGTGAAGGGAACTAGGATATTTCTTGGTGTTATTTACTTTCTGCACTTTACCGCTTTCATACCATCATCATATCTCAAGAAAGTATTAAATCAGTCTCTAAAATTAAAAAATTTCAAAGAACCTAATTCACCCTCCCCCCCTCTTAGGTGCAACTCAGACTTTCATAAGTTGTTGCTTCGAGGCGAGGAGTAATGACTTGAGTTATCATAGCTTGTGCGACCAAGGAGCAGGAACTGTATCGCGGGAAGGTCTTTGAGATCGCTATTTATTGAGCAAAAAACATCGGGGACGCGCAGGTGCTTCACATTGATATGGTCGATTGTGGGTCGCACATGACCTCCTCGAAGATGAGAAATGTGTTTTGTGTCCATTAGACTTGTTCTTAGGGTGAAGAAAATGTCGACGAGGATCTTGCTCAAATATTGATCTGGTGACGTCGTCGAGAAGAATATGTCTGCGGGGGAGCTGAAGAGACTTATATTTTCACAAACATGTGAGGGGTCAGTTTTGAGGATGCCAAGTGACAACCTCTTTATGCCACATGCGACAGTGCAATAAATTTTGTTTAAGGCCTATGAGGCTAGGCAACGATGGCATTTTTCCCTTTGCGTTTCCCCATGCAAGCAAGGGAGCTTATATAAAGGGGGAAGAAATTTCATTTTCACTTCACGCAAAGTTCTCTCCACCTTATCTTTTTGCTCTGCAACAACGTCCGTCGCCGGAGGTCTTATCGCTGTCGTCTGCTGCTCCTGCCTTCCCTAGATCTTCATCTTCAACCTCTGAACTCACGTAAATTCTTCAACCTTACATGAATTTCTGCAAATTATTCTTGAATTCACTGGTGGTTCATGAATTTTCCGGTTGAAGCTCATGTGTTTCTTGAAGAATACATGAATTTTCTGGGAAATTCATGAAGGCTCTGAAGAACTTAAGCTTAGGATGTTACATGTTTGTAGATCTTCCTAGGTTGTTGTGTAGGATTATTTTATGTTTGTTGTCGGGCAGGGGTGTCCTCGTAGCTGAGGGCTTTGCTTGTAGATGCCCGACACGTCGAGGTAGTCGCGGGGACTTATCCCCCTTAGGGTCTTTATAAGTAGCAGGGACGTATTCCCGACATCGGGGATGCATTCCTTCCATACCTTTTGCCGTTGATAAGGGCCTGAGTCGGGGAGACATCCTCACACTTAATCCTTACCCTTTCACTTGATTTGTGGTGGAAGAGTGGATTTGATCTTTGTCGAATTCACTGTTTCTTCCTCTGCTTTTCAGGTGAAATAGCTGATCGTAACGAGGGAACCGTCCCCGAAGTTGGGGAAAACATTAACAAAGACGTGCCTCCTGTCGAGTATGCCAACGTGCGGGTGGCTGAAGGGGATCTTAATTGTATCGCCTAGGATCCCCTTGTGATGAAATCCACCTTTATCGAGGAGGAAGCCATTAGTTTCGATCTCCTCGAAGACAGGGTTCGAGACACGCCCATGAGTTGGAGGGCTATTAGTTCGACGGAGAACGACCGGATATGCTCGATGTATCCGAGAAGGAGATTTCCTATGTACGAGTTTGTCTTTAGAGAAGCTGGGTATCGTCATCTCTTTACGGATTTCCAAGGGGCAATATTCTGCCACCTCGAACTGTGTCCTGCCCAGCTCCACCCAAATGCTCTAGCGTTCATTCGAGCACTCGAGTTGGTGTATCATTTTCTTCGGATAAGGGCTACCGTCGAGCTTTTCTTTTGCATCTTCCAGCTGCAGAGGAGCACTTCGTAATTGAAGTAGAGTTAGGTGTCTTTTAAGCAACATAGCAGGCTGTTCTGGCCCTACTTGAAGTCTGTTCAAAACTTCAAAATTATATTTCTGGTTGTAAAGCTTCTTTCCAGAGTGGCCAAGAGCTCCCTGGTCATGATGGATACGATAAGGGAAGATGGTCAGGACGTGGTGCGTCCCGTGTCAAAGTTTCCCTTGGAATGGGTGTATACCCATGTTCGGTATAAGATATACCAATTTCTTGTGAAGCACGATCAGTTGTGTTCCGAGGACAAGAAATCTCTTCGAGCGCTGACAGCGTTTGTTGAGAGTTTCATCCCCGCTGTTGTGGTAGACAAGGATGATAATTTTCTCTACTCTGAAGATGGGGAGCCTGCTCGAGCAACTCGTTACATAAATACTAAGGCCCTTCTTGATTGCAGAACTGAGGCAGAGGTCTTTGAGCTTCTAGGTATAGATGATGTGCTCAACTTCTTTCTTGGTGTTTTAATGTCGTGTTGATCTCTTGTTTCTTCTTTGCATGAAAGATGTCAAATTTACGTGAACGCTTGGTTAAGTCATCCGCAACTAAAAATGTCAAAAAGTTTTTGACCTCGAGGGCGGATGCAGTCAGGCAGCAGGTGACCTTGGAGAAGTTCGTCGGTCTTTCGCCATCGTCGGACAGCACCTTTAACCCTCTTACCTCGGATCCTCAGAAGAAGAGGAAGCGAGACGACTTTAGCTCATCTTCGGACGAAGGCTCCAGTTTTTCTGGGGGAAAATTCACCTTGTCCCCCTGCTTTTTGCAAGACAAGATTTTTGACGGGGAGGGGTCTATGCAGGTCCCCGATCTGGAGGTGTTGGCCATCTTGGCTGATGATTTGAAGGTGAGGAGGTCACTCATTTGTCATGATGTTGCCGCGATGATGAGATTTTTGGAGACGGCTCTGGCTCTTGGAGACGCGGAGACCTATTCGCTCAAGGAGTTGAAAAAAAGCACAGGTCAGTGAGGTTGAACTTGAGTTGGAAACAACCGATCTATTCAACCAGTTGCAGACCCTTAAAGGTAATTACGACCGCTCCTCAAGGACATGAATAAGATGTTTGAAGAAATAAAGAAGATCAAGGAGGAGAACACCAATTTGAAGACCATGGCCACTGAGCTAGAGGGCTCCTCGGCTGTGAGGCTAGACGAAACTGAAGAGGAAATTGAAGACTCGATGGGAGATGGTCGAGAGAATACGTATTCTCGAGCAGGACGCCCTTTGAGCTGCTGAATTTGGGTTTTCTGCCGTTGTGGAGCAGGTGAAGGCCCTAAATCCCGACCTTCAGCTGGTCACCAAAGGGATGGGTGTTCTGCATCAGGTGGTCAACGGGAAGGTGGTCACACAAGAAATCCCCGCTAATGATGAATGATTGTTATGACTTTATGTATTTCGGCCTGCGTACCAATTTTTTGTACTTTTGATTGCTGGGCTATGCCCGACATTTATGTAATATTTAAACATTTTCCCAGCCATGAGGTCGGGTATATTTATGGGTGTTTATTTTGACATTGTATGCCTTATTTATTTTTCCTTGCAGATAATTTAGAATTTGCTCGACTGGTCGTGTTACTCGATAGTTTATGGAACTTGTCGAGGTGGCGAAGTAATCTCGCTAGATGTGGGACTAAGATTTCGATTGAGGTCCTGATCGCACAGGGCTTGGACTTTCCTATCGTGAGCTGGGTGTCCTGCCACGCTGGTATGGCGACGGTGGAGCTCGATTGAGTTATCCCCGTCGGGCACAGAATTTGCTCTTTTCATGAGCAGAGACTTGCCTTCGTTAATGTTTGAGGATTTTGCTTGCACCAGAGCACACTTTTTTGGCCAGATGACCCTTCTTTGGGAATATAATCGTCGGCGATTCGTTCTACTTGCGCTAATGTTAGTTGTAGTATTGTTTGAGTTTTTCAGCATTCCAGGGTCGAGCAAATGGTTCTCCGTTCAGGTGTTCGAGGTAATAAGCCTTGGTACATGTTTTCAATCTCACCTGGTAAGGGCATTCCCAATTTGCGGCCAATTTTCCCTTGCGCGAGTCTTTTTGGTTTTGGCATAGGTCAAGGTTGCCCACTTTGAAGTCACGCTTTATGACCTTGGCATCATGGCGCAGGGTTATTTTTTGTTTCAGCAAAGCTTCACAGAGAGCTGCCCCTGATTGGATCTCTTCGACCAAGTCGAGTTCTTCTCTTAATACTTCGTCGTTTAGTTCCTCGTCGAGGAGGGCTTCAGTCCGTCTCAAGGATTCTCTTATTTCTACTGGGATTACTGCCTCGGTTTTGTATGCTAGTCGGAAGGGAGTTTCCCTGGTAGTGGAGTGAGGAGTTGTCCTGTATGCCTAGAGCACATTGTGTAGCTCCTCAACCCACATCTTTTTGGCCTTTCCCAACCTTCGTTTTAGTCTGCGGAGGATCACCTTATTCGCAGCTTCTGCCTGTCCGTTGGTCTAGGGGTGTTCGACGGACGTGAAGTGTTGCTTGGTGCCAAGTTTGGCAATGAAGTCCTGAAATCTCTTTTCAGTGAACTGTGTCTCATTGTCGGTCACGAGAGCCTGGGGTACACTGAATCATGCGAGGACGTTTCTTTTGTAAAATCGAAGTATGTTAAATGCCGTGATTTTGGCGAGGGCCTCAAGTTTGATCTATTTTATGAAGTAGTCAAAGGTCATGATCAGAAACTTGTTCTTATACGATCCCACGGTGAAGGGACCGAGTATGTCCATCCCCCACTAGGCGAAAGGCCACTGGGAGGACATGGTCTTCAACTCTTTGGGGGTGCTAAGTGCATGTCCTCGTGGCGTTGACATCTATCACATTTTTTAACATGCTCCTTCGTGTCATGTTGCATAGTTGGCCAATAGTATCCTGCTCGAAGGGATTTTCGTGCCAATGATCTTTCTCCTAAGTGTTGTGTATTAATCCCATCGTGAATTTCTTGGAGAATGTTTGGGACCTTGTTCACCTCAACGCATTTTAGGAGTGGAGTGGAGAATCCTTGCCGGTAGAGCTTGACTTTGACCAGGATGTAGGAGCAGGCCCTTCGTTTAGTTACGTTGGCCTTTTTATTATCTTCGGGCAGCTTCCCCATGGTGAGGTGGTCATGCACCGGAGTCATCTAGCACTCGCTGTCGCTGATGGCATTAACGTCGAGTAGTCTTGTTGGTTTCGTGATGCTTGGACGGGGAAGAGTCTTCTGTATGACGAACTTGTTACCATCCTTCCTTCTTGTGCTAGTTAACTTTGATAAGATGTCTGCTCGAGCGCTCCTTTCGCAGGGAATGTGATGGACTTCCCATGTTTCGAACTTGGATATATTTTGTTACACCAGCGTCAGATATTCGACGAGGTGTTCATTTTTGGCCTGATACTCTCCCCGTACCTGGGATGCTACGAGCTGGAAGTCCGTGAACCTTTTTATTTCTTTTTCGCCCAAGTCCTCTGCCAGTTTTAAGCCTGCGAGGAAAGCTTCATATTCATCTTTATTATTCGAGGTTAGGAAGGACATAACCAACGACACCTTGATCAGGATCCCCTCTTTGTTTTCGAGGATGATACCCGCCCCGCTACTGGTGGAACTGGATGCTTCGTCGATGAAAATCATCCACCTATGTGTCCCATTGGAAGGGGATGCTAGGAGTGTCATTTCTGCCATGAAATCGGCCAGGACCTGTGCCTTAAGGGCCTTCTTGCCTTCGTAGTGGACATCAAATTCTGACAGTTCCAAAGACCATTTGAGCATACTTCCGGACATATCTGGTCGACCGAGTAGCTGCCTTATAGGTTGGTTCATTCACACTATTATTGTGTGGTCCAGTAAGTAATGTCTTAATCTTCTCACAACATTGATGAAGGCCAGGGCGACCTTCTCGATATGTTGGTATCTAAGTTATGGCCCTTGTAAGGCTTTTCTTGTGAAGTATATTGGCTTTTACCCGTCGAGGGTTTCTCGAATGAGGGCAGAGCTGATGGCTTCATTAGTGACAGAGAGGTAAAGGTAAAGCGTTTCCCCGCTGTCTGGTCGTGACAAAACAGGCAATTCAGACAATGCTTGCTTAAGGTGGCGTAGTGCCTTCTCGCATTCCTCTGTTCACTCGAACATTTCCTCTTTCTGAAGGAGCTTGAAGAAGGGCAAGGCATGATGGGCGGATTTGGCCACAAAGCGAGATAGTGAGGTGAGCATCCCGTTAAGGGATTGTATGGATTTCTTTGACTTAGGTGAATTCAGAAAATGCTCGATATTTTTCGGGGTTGGCCTCGATCCCCCTCTCAGTGAGGTAGAATCCGAGGAACTTTCCTGCCCGCACGCTAAAGGTGCATTTTTCTGGGTTGAATCACATTTTACACTTCTTGTCTTGGTCGAAGACCTTTTGTAGGTGGAGCGTATGATCAGATTCCTCTTGGGATTTCACGATCATGTTGTCGCTTGCGCGAAAATAAGGTGCCGGCATGACAGAAGAGTCGCCACCTTTCGTTATTTATCCCTCAGAGCGGGAAAGGAAACGATCGGAAAAACCTGACGAAAAAAGGGTAAGACAAGGTCATCGCAACCATTGTCTGGGTTCGGGAGTCGGTTACGCAAGGGAAAGGTATTAGCACCCCTCACGTCCGTCGTACTCGACGGGATCCTCGCTTGTTTGTTTACTTGGACGGGTTGGTTATAATCTATCTACCTATCAAGGCTGGCTGAAAAAGAAAAGAAAAATGACTCGGCAAAGCGTCGCACTTTATGCCTACGTATTCCCATCAGAGAATGAGAAATCAGAGTCAACGTAGTTCGGCTAACTACGGGTGAAGGATGGGGAAGGTTGCTCGCTAGGATATCGCATCCTATGCCTACGTACTTTCATCTGGTATGAAAGATCAGAGCAAACGTAGTTCGGCTAACTACGGGTAAAAATGGCTCAACTAGGAGGGAGACTATCAAGTCCTACTGTTATCATGCCATGGATTCATCCTATGGTTGAGGTTTGAACAGGGAACTCCTAGATGTTGTCATGCATAGGTTTCAACCTAAAAGTCTATCCTCAAATCCTTATCAAAGGAAATGAGAGTCCTAAGGGATCATGTCAATGGTACACCAAAACAGACAAAACATCAGTTTTAACAGTAAAATGCATGCAATGCAAGTGAGGGAGGAAATGTGTGTGGGGCTTCAGCCTCCACAAGCTTGTCTCGACCTCAAGCCAGTCATGAAATAACAGTAATCATACTGAAAATAAACAACATGCTATCAAGCAATAACAGATAAAAGAAGGGAAGTGCCATCAGGCAAACAAACACACTTGAGAAAGAATCATCTACTCTCTAATCCTAACCCTAACACAGAATACTGATCAAATCTAATCAAAGCCCTAAAGCAAAACCTAACCAAAAGAAATCAATCCCAGTCTTCAAGCTTCAGAACAAGCTTGCCAAAGAAAGGGAGCTAAGTAAGCAGACTCATAGTGTCTTCCTCAGGAAAGCACTAGGAGGTGTATACTCAGGAGTCATACCCTATGTGGCTCAACCACTGTGATCAGTTTATATTCCTCCTCAGGAGAAATTAAACTCACAAGCAGGCTCCAACATCATTGGATACTTAGGAAATCCTATCTGAACTAGTGGAACTACGCGAATAGACTCATAGGACCTTCCTCAGGAAAGTACTAGGAGGCTTCCACTTAGGAGTTGTATCCCATGTGGCTCAACAACATGTGATCAGTTTACATTCCTCCTCAGGAGAAATTAAACTCACAAGTTGGCTCCAACATCATTGGATACTTGAGAAATCCTAGATAAACTAATGGAACTAAGTGAATAGACCCATAGGACCTTCCTCAGGAAAGTACTAGGAGGCTTCCACTTAGGAGTTGTATCCCATGTGGCTCAACAACATGTGATCAGTTTACATTCCTCCTCAGGAGAAATTAAACTCACAAGTTGGCTCCAACATCATTGGATACTTAAGAAAGAGGTGAGAAGAAAGGATGAAAGTCATTCATAGTGCCTTCCTCAGGAAAGTACCATGAACTTCCTTCAAATTTCAAGATCTCAAGCCTCACAGACAGGGGACAAGCCAAGCTCTGGGTCTCTGAATCTTGATCTTCAATCTTCTCTTCATGATGCTCTCCATCAAGGTCTTCAAGACAACACAAGCCTCACAACAAATGCCCCAAAGATGAACAGATAATCACAGCACAGACAAAATCAACAGGAAACTTCAGAAAATACCTAAAAATGCTAAACTAATGGGGAAAAATCTAACAATTATTCACAAGGGTCTACAACATATACCCATAACATCTACATAGGCCTCTACCTAAAAATCAAGACAAAACTTATCAAAGAAAGTGAATTCTTCACCTAGGCACAACCTAAACCCTAATTAGGATACCCTACATCTACCCTAATTAAACTAATCAAAATTTAATTCTAAAATTCTAGAATAAATCCTATGGGGAACTATGATTCATCATCTAATTGCACAAAAAGGAATGGATTAAAAAGACTAAAGGAAGATCCTAAAAGAATTCCTACAAAATCATGATATCAAACTAAACATTATAAAAGCTATTTAAAAGAAAAATCTATTAAAAATACTAAACTTAAAAATAAAATCCCATTTTTATTTTTAATATTTTCTACACATTATTATCTACTCATAGAAAAAAAGAAGAATTAAAAAAGAGTTATTTTTCAATTTTTAATGAATTTTCTAAAACAAGAAAAATATTAAAAGAATATAAAAGAAATTAAATCAATAAAAGGGAGGGGGGGTGGAAACAGCAATATACGCTAGTTGGTTTCAGATGGGCCAGCAATAGGGGGGTGGGGATAGCGAAATAAGCCTAGAGCGCTGATTAAATGAAACGACCGCGTTTCATTTTTTGAACTTTTCCCTCCATCTTCAGATTGAACCACGGCCGCACGATGAGATTACATTGTCAAACTTAGGGACTGATCCAACGGACCACCTTCATCATCCCCAACGATTCTAGGGTTTTCAGAAACCCTCCATCCATGCACTCATCTTCCTCTCCTTCGTTCTCCCTGCTCAGGCCACGAAATGCCACGATTCCAAAACGAAAACTCTCCTACTACTCAAGAGGAACACAGCCATACGCGCACTTTCCCCTAACTCTCCCTAGATAATCCTAACAGAAGACATCAAGATCATGGTTCCACCATGTTCACCTGAGATCAACCATGGTGAAGCTTCAACCTAAGGATCTAAACTTGCTCTACATGCTACTCTAGCTAATCTAACCTAATTCATGCTACTTAAAACACCCTAAACAGCTAGTCCTTGAAGATTAAAGAAACACTCACCTGCCATGGAACCTCACATAGAGCTCTCAAACTCTCAGAAATTGATCCTCCATCCTAGCACATTAATTCTACACCTAAAGAATGAACTAAAACTAAATAAATTAAGAGGATTAGGGAGAGAAACCAACCTGTCAAGAGATGATGGTAGGTGCTCGTGGAGGATGTTGCAAGCCTTGTAACTGCTTCAGGATGATCCTCCAATGGTGGAAATGCTTCTGTTTGCACTTGTTGGGAAGGAGATGGCTTGTAGATGCAGATTTCTTGAATTGCTTGAACTTGAAGAAAGTGCTTCAATGGCTATCTCTCTCTCTCTCTCTCTCTCCTGAAATCTCTTGCTATCACCAACCTTGAACTCTCTTCATGGCCTTCTTTTTATAATGATCATTAGATGCTTCTAGATTCATCTAGAATATGGTGGAAACTTCTTGAGAATCTCATGTGATGACAAGTTGAAAATCTCACATCCCATGCCTCATGCCTTGCAATGTGGTCTTAAAATATCTTTACATGAGATATTGAGAAGGAGTGCACAATTACAAGCCTTGGTTTTGCCTTGTGTTAGGGTTTCCAACATTGCCTTATAATGCAAGTAATAGATTTACAAAGAAAGTCCCTTTTTTAGACCTCAAATGAAAAAATCTATTTGAACCAAAGTTCTCAAAATAATGTTTCCAATCAAAATGATATATTGGATGACCTATTTTGGATTTGTGGATCTTCCAAATCAATTTTCAAATTCAACTTTTCAAACTTATAAGCCATTTTTAGTTCATTTTTGACCAATCATGTAACTTCATGCTATGAGCTTTTCCAACAATTTGTGACCTTCTTTCTAGACTTAAAATCACATTTTGAGCAACTTTCATGTTTTGAGTTTTTCCATTTGAGGCTTGGAAATAGGAGTTTTAGGCATTGGCTAAAATGACCTATAACTGACAAATGACCAAAATACCCCTGTCTTGTTCAAACCATAAGTTGAGTTCCACAAATCCAATCAAGGACTTCTACCACTCAAATTAAAGCTAAGAATATGCTCTTCAACATTCATGTTGACCAAGAAGTCATAGGAATCACCCTATTAGGGCAAAAGTTGTCTGCAAGTTGGGTGACTTTTAAGGACCCAGATTCACACACCTCTGCTGACCTGTAATTTGTCAAAACCATAACTTGGGCTCTGTAACTCCTATCAAGGACTTCCACCACTCAAATTAAAGCTTAGAACAAGCTATACAACATTCATGTTATGGGGAAGCTGAGATATCAATCACATCTTGAGCTAAAACTGCCTGGAAGATAGGGATCAAATTAGGTTTTCTCACTGACAATCCTCAGAAACCCTAACTTGAAACTTCTCAAACTCCTCACTCATGATGAGTTGGCCTAGGAATCATCTTCACATCATCTCTATGCATAATTCCATGATCTCATGGCCCTTGGATTGGGTCTCAACCTTCTCCAAATCTTCAGTTAACCTAGGGTTGACCCAGTCAAAACCCTAATTCATCATTCATGGTTGAATCTTCTGAACTCTTGCATAATGACTTCTCTGGGCTTCATGAAGGCTATCAAGACATCTCATAGGCTTTCCCACAACATCAAATTCATTCTCAAAGTCTCAGAACCATCTGAGGGGCACCCACAACTCTCAAGCTATGAAGCACACAACCCTGGTTTCAACCCATTCCTCTGAGGATCTCTTGAACTTTCTGATGAAGGTATCCACTTCCAAACACTCAATGAATAAATAATTGTTGGTCAAATTTTGGGGTGCAACAGCTGCCCCTATTCAAACGGCTTGAACCTGACTGGGTGAGAAGCGAACAGCTCTCATCCAATCAAGGTGCGAGACGATTGAATACCGGTAAACCCGAAAATTTGCCAACTGCACGAGCACATAGTACTCTGCGGGGAACAAATCTTTGAATACTACAACACTAGCTGCTCAACAACTGGCTGGAGAACCAAAGCTGACATCACCGTCGGACGATCGAAGTACTCTGCGTCACCACTGGAGAACTAAACCTGACATCACCGTCGGACGATCGAAATACTCTGCGTCACCGCTGGAGAAACATCTTCGACTTCAATCAGAAGACGTATCATTCACTTGATCGCACTCAATCATCACCTCAGGATAACTGACTTGGTCTTCAGACTCACACGAATCACTCTGTTGTATCTACAACTCTGGAACCTTGTCTTCAGCCACCCGTTGATTCTTCAACACGGAAATCTGGACTCACAGGAACCTTCTGATATCGCCTTCTGGCGCTAATGAAATCCATCTTCAGATTAGACATCATTGTTGGAGCAGACATATCATGCTGCTGAGGACTTCAAGAATCAACTTGAACCAACAGATCCGTCGGGCATCTTCAAGAATCGTCCTGAACTGATAACCTTTCCGGAGCAAACCTTCTGGTTGGGTATTCCAGAAATCTTCCTGGGCGACTCTTGCTGGAGACGCTATTGGGGAGCTCAAGTATCATACTAGGCAAACCACTCGGGAAGCTGTACTGGGGTCTTAAGAATCGTCTTAAGCAAATGGCCCTGCTGAGGGACTTGGGAATCATCTCGAACTGAAGACTTCGCTAGGGATCTCAGAAATCATCTTGAGTGAGTGACCGTGGTGATTACACCGGGGTCTTTAAGAATCATCTCAAAAGCGACCTTGCTGGGGAGAACATCAAGAATCGTCCTGAGCAACTGGTCTTTTGGTGGTACACTTGTTCAACAAGGATGACGATGACCTAGATCATGCTTATGATGCGTATGCTTCGGCACCATGCCCCACACAGTGGGAATGATATGCGTTTATGCTAAATGTCATGCAATCATGCACAATGCTATGCAACGCTAAATGCTATGCAGTCATGCACAATGATGCGATCCCGTCGGCAAAATAAATGCCGAAGGGGAAATCCTCCTGTCAAGGAGAAAGAACCATTCAGGTAGAGGAGTCATCCTGCTAAGGAGAATGTGAACACGCCAATATCCACCAGGCTCTGCCTGGGGAATTGATCTTCCGCGGACTGCTGCAGGGGAACAACTTCAGCTGACTGCTGCAGGGGACGAAGCTCTACGAGAACTTGGATCTGCTGATATCAATCGCGAGAATGAACTGTGCGGCCGTCTCGGCTATTCTTCTGGGGATGACCACTCCGAGGGGAACCAACTTCAGCTGCTCAACACTCCACTGGGGAAAAACCAATCATGATCTGATCAACTTCCAAGGATTCGGATCTTTTGGACATCTGCAAACTCGGCTGAGGAAGGAGAAATCATTCCGCTTCGATGGAGAGAGTACGATTCTGGGGAAACACAGCATTAGCTGCCCCACGCTCCGCTGGGGAACATCGATCATGATCTGATCGACTTCCAAGGATTCTGCTTTTCTGCGGACTCAGCCGGGGAGAGAAATCATTCTACTTTGCTGGAGAGTGCAACTCCGATGAGGAAACTCAATTTCGCCGGGGAAGAAGGAATCATCTGACTTCGGGGAAGAGTACAATTCTGCCGGGGAATACAACATCAGCCACTCCAACACTCTACTGGGGAAGAGGGAATCATCGAACTTCAGGAGAGAGCCTGACTCTGGTGGAGAATCTCAACTCCGCTGGAGACTTCAGTCTGGCACCATCAGTTACTGCGTACTCCGGCATACGAACAGCCTCCTGCGAAACCTGCACTTGTGACCCGGTGCGGGGGAGACACCTGCTTCGGTGACTTTACTGGGGAAAACACGAGCTTCAACACCCGAACACTTTTATGAACTCTGCACTTGTGACCCGGTGCTGGGGAAGACGACATCATTCTTCGGTGCTTGACTCAGCTGATGAGGTGACATTCCTTCAGGAGGCGCCTGCTTGGGGAGGAGAATCCCCTCTACCTGGGGAGGGCATATCAATGCTCACCATCTTGCGTTTAGATTCTACGGAGGAGAGACTACTGAACTCTGCTGGGGAAGGAGGACTCATCCTGCTTCGGGGATACGCACGGCACATCTTCTGGCAAGGTGCTACACCTGCAACAACACAAACAAACAGACAAGATACCTTCCTCAAAGGGGCCTATCCAGGTTATTATCCCGTGACAATATTCAGTTAATTGGTTGTTTCAACAATCAATGGGCCTAGGCCCGCAAGTTTATGTATGCGCATTTTATCAAAAACACATCGGCGTTCTCATTCGCAAACAAAACAGATAAATGCTAAGCAGTCAAGTAGAATTGCTGAATAATGTGCATTTTATTGATGATGAACCCCTGAACGGGCAAAAATGTTTTACAACAGAGGCAAGCTCCTAGAATGAGGAAGTCGCGCAAAAAGAAAACATAAATATACATCAGTATATACAAATGTCGGCAATCGAGGCGTAGACGAACACCATGAGTTGATCCCTCTAAGACCCGCTCGACTTTGATACTTCTCCGATGCTTCAGCTTTGGAAGAGATTGATTAAGATAAACGGCCCTCAGGTCTTCCGAACCACTAAACAATGAAAGTCCATACGCGGAACGCAGTCATTTGCTTATTCAAATCCCTAACTTTTGCGTGAACCGCCCTTTCGGGTTTTCAGTTCACCGGGATACCCTTTTTTGCCGAAGCCGCCCAGTGTAGGTTTTCGACTTCGCGGGTGTACATTTTTTCAATATATCCCTAATTTTTGCCCGAACCTTTTATTCTGTTTTTGGTTCGCCGGGATGCCCCTTTTTTGCCTGGACTCTTTCTTTTTTGTCCAGCGGGTCTCTTTCAAGCAAAGTATTTTTTAACTGCGTCCGCGTTCACCGGGGATGCAAAATCTTCACCATCCATCGTGGATAACAACAAAGCTCCTCCCGAGAAGACCTTGCTGACGACATACGGCCCTTCGTAATTCGGAGTCCACTTGCCCCGGTGATCGGAGTGTGGCGGAAGAATCTTCTTCAGGACGAGATCACCCGTCTGAAAGCTTCGAGGACGCACCTTCTTATCATAAGCTTTCTTCATTCGGCTTTGGTACAGGCGACCAAATGCAATCGATGCTAACCTCTTCTCGTCCATCAGGCTGAGTTGGTTCAAACGATTCGTAACCCATTCTGCCTCATCCAGTTTCACATCAACCAAAACTCGCAAAGAGGGAATCTCCCCTTCTAGTGGTAGGACAGCTTCCATACCGTACACCAAGGAGAAAGGAGTTGCCCCGGTCGACGTACGCACCGTCGTACGATAACTGTGCAAGGCAAACGGCAGCATCTCGTGCCAATCTTTATACGTCACAACCATCTTCTGAACAATCTTCTTGATGTTCTTGTTGGCCGCTTCAACAGCGCCATTCATCTTCGGCCGGTAAGGAGACGAGTTGTGGTGTTCAATCTTGAAGCTCTGGCACAGCTCCTTCATCATCTTATTATTCAAATTCGAACCATTATCAGTAATGATCCGCTCGGGAATTCCATAGCGACAGATGATGTCCCTCTTTATGAACTTAGCTACCACCTGCTTGGTCACATTAGCGTACGAGGCTGCCTCCACCCACTTGGTGAAGTAGTCGATGGCTACCAGAATGAAACGATGACCATTGGATGCGGTGGGCTCGATCTTGCCTATCATGTCGATGCCCCACATGGAGAACGGCCAGGGGGAGGACATGACATTCAATGGGCACGGCGGCACATGAACTTTATCCGCATAAATCTGGCATTTGTGACATTTCTTCGCGAATCTGAAGCAATCCGACTCCATAGTCAACCAGTAATATCCTGCTCTCAGGATCTTTCTTGTCATGGCATGCCCGCCGGCGTGCGTACCAAATGTGCCCTCATGGACTTCTTCCATGAGCATACTTGCTTCCTTCTCATCCACACATCTGAGTAGCACGAGATCGTGGTTTCTCTTATATAGCACTCCATCAGGGTTGAGGTAAAAGTTTCCAGATAGCCTCCTCAGAGTCTTCTTATCCTGGGTCGAAGCACCCGCAGGATACTCCTTGGTCATAAGGAAGGTTTGGATATCGTGGAACCATGGCTTGCCGTCAGTGGCATCTTCGATTGCGAACACAAACGCTGGTCTATCAAGCCGCGAAAGCACAATTCTTGGAGCCTCATTCCAATAATTGACTTTATACATTGAAGCCAACGTGGCTAAAGCATCAGCCATTTGATTTTCAGCCCGGGGTACATGATGAAGTTCTACTCGGTCAAAGAACGGAAGCAGCCTCCTGGCATAATTCATGTACGGCACTAGATTCGCTTGACGAGTTTCCCACTCCCCTTTGATCTGATTGATTACAAGCGCTGAGTCACCATATATGTCTAGATTCTTGATTCTCAAATCAATTGCCTCTTCTAGACCCATAATACATGCTTCATACTCGGCTTCGTTGTTGGTAACTGGAAACGTCAGTCTTGCAGTAAACGGGATGTGGGATCCGTGAGGAGTCGTGATGATAGCCCCGATACCACTTCCATAGGAATTAACCGCTCCGTCGAATATCAACTTCCACTGAGACTTCCTATCTGGCCCCTCATCGGGCAATGGCTCATCGCAATCCTTCGCTTTTAGAAACATAATGTCCTCGTCAGGGAATTCGAACTTCATCGGCTGATAGTCTTCGATTGGCTGTTCGGCAAGGTAGTCAAACAATACGCTTCCCTTGATGGCTTTCTGGGAGACGTACTGAATATCATATTCTGTTAACACCATCTGCCATCTGGCAATCCTGCCCGAAAGAGCCTGCTTCTCGAAGACGTACTTGATCGGGTCCATCTTCGAAATTAGCATAGTGGTGTGATTGAGCATATACTGTCGTAGACATTTGGCAGCCCAAGCTAATGCGCAACACGTCTTCTCCAGCATCGAGTATCGAGATTCACACTCAGTGAACTTTTTACTCAAGTAATAAATGGCATGCTCCTTTCTGCCCGTCTCGTCGTGCTGACCGAGAACACACCCCATACTATTCTCCAGAACTGTCAAGTACATGATTAATGGCCGTCCAGCCACTGGGGGTATCAAGATTGGAGGTTCTTGAAGATACTGCTTTATCTTGTCAAATGCCTTCTGGCAATCCTCATTCCAAGTAATCGCCTGATTTTTCTTTAACAACTTGAACATCGGTTCACAAGTGGCCGTGAGCTGAGAGATAAACCTTGCAATGTAGTTTATTCGGCCCAAGAAACCACGAACTTCTTTTTCTGTTTTCGGCGCTGGCATTTCTTGGATAGCTTTTATCTTTGCAGGATCAACTTCAATACCTCGCTCGCTAACGATAAACCCCAATAACTTTCCGGACCGCACTCCGAAAGTGCACTTGTTAGGATTCAGCCTCAGCCTGAACTTCCTAAGCCTTTCAAACAGCTTCAATAGGTTGACCAAATGCTCTTCCTCTGTTTGGGACTTTGCAATCATGTCATCAACATAGACCTCGATCTCATGATGAATCATATCATGAAACAAAGTTACCATTGCTCGCTGGTAAGTGGCCCCTGCGTTCTTCAGACCGAAAGGCATTACCCTGTAGCAAAACGTGCCCCAGGGGGTAATAAACGTTGTTTTCTCCATGTCCTCCGGCGCCATCTTAATCTGATTGTAACCGGAGAAGCCATCCATGAACGAAAACACGGAAAACTGGGCTGTATTGTCGACCAACACATCGATATGAGGCAACGGGAAATCATCCTTAGGGCTCGCCCTGTTCAAATCCCGATAATCGATGCACATGCGTACCTTACTGTCCTTCTTCGGTACAGGCACTATGTTGGCGACCCACGGAGGGTAAGTGGTAACGGCTAGAAATCCTGCGTCCAACTGCTTCTGGACTTCTTCTTTGATTTTTACAGCCATGTCTGGTCTCGTCCTCCTGAGCCTCTGCTTGACTGGAGGGCAATCTTCTCGCAACGGCAAGCGATGAACCACGATATCAGTGTCAAGTCCGGGCATATCCTCATATGACCAGGCAAAGACGTCACTATACTCTCGAAGCATCTCGACCAGTCTATGCTTGACATCATTCTGCAGCGCAGCCCCAACTCTGACATTTCTGACGAGCTCCTCAGAACCCAGATTTACAATCTCAATATCCTCCTCGTGAGGCAGAATAACCTTCTCTTCTTGTCTCAACAAGCGGGCCAACTCTTCCAGAAGGTCTTCGTCGTCATCAATCTCATCCTCGGCTTGATAGATCGGGCAATCAAAGTCGTAGTGAGTCGTAGAGGGTCCAGAGTCGATGTCATCTGTTACGTGGATCCTGCAATAACAAGGGTTAAGTTTAAAGCAGGAATATGCAGGTTAGCACGAACCTCGTTGCCATTTTGCTGTTTTTCGAAACAAACATAAAACATGAATAACAGAGAACACAACATTTGATTACGAAGAAAACGCCTTTTATTTATTAACAAAATGCATACACATAATCCAACAAGGCCCTGACAGTAAAACCACTATGCCCCGGGCAGGACACAGGGTTGTACAAAGATTGTAAAAAGCAAATCATTACTCTTCACTTGTCAGCTTGATAATCTCCTTGCTGGTCCAATTGCGGAGGCGCTCGCCTGGCTTGCTCGGTTGAATCCAGGCGTCAAGATCACAATCACTGTCTCCGCTGTCCTCCGACGCAGCATTGATACTCTCGAAAATTACTCCCCCCTTTGTGAATAAGATCGGCCCTTTCCCATGAGACGAACTGCCAGAAGAAGATGAAGCTTCAGCTCCAGGAGAATACCCTAATCCAAACTTATCCTGTTTGATTGGTATATCCAAGACATGCCCCCAGCCTGGGGTGGAACCAGCTTCGACAACGGCTCTAGCTTCCTTAAACGAGGAGAGGTTCAACTCTTGCTTCTCTGCAACAACGGGAGCTACCTCCTTCACCCTGACGGTTTCAAATGCTTGGCAAAGAGTCTCATGGATCTCACCATCCATTTCAACGTATTTAAAGGACGACAGGTGGCTTACCATAATGTCCTCTTCTCCACAGACTGTCACTATGCTGCCCCCAACAGCATATTTAAGCTTCTGATGCAGCGTGGACGTTACGGCACCAGCAGAATGGATCCACGGCCGACCTAAGAGGCAACTATAGGCGGGCATGATATCCATGATATAGAAAACCGCATTAAACGTCTCTGGACCAACTTGAATTGGCAGGGTCAATTCTCCGAAGACGTGGCGCTTGGTTCCGTCAAAGGCCTTCACGACCAGATCACTGGGCGTGCACAGCAGTCCACGGGTATCCAATTTCATCAGTGCCTTCTTCGGAAGCACGTTAAGCGAGGAGCCCGTATCTACCAGGACGTGTGACATAATCGTGCCTCTGCACTCTATTGAGACGTGCAAGGCGCTGTTGTGATCTCTTCCCTTAGGAGTCAGCTCCAGATCTGTAAATCCCAGCCCATTACCAGCATTGACATGGGCCACTACCTCCTCGAGTTGATTTACTGATATCTCCTGTGGCACGTATGCAGCATTCAATACCTTCAGCAATGCATTGCGGTGCGCCTCAGAGCACAGCAACAGGTTAAGAATCGAGATCTTTGACGGGGTCTGATGAAGATGATCTACAATTTTGTAGTCACTCTTCCTGATTAGTCGCATGAACTCTTCAGCATCTTTAACCAGCAAGTCTTTCTCTGCCCCTGCAGGGACCTCTTCAACAGCTTTACCTTTACCTTTATCCATAGCGTCAGCTCGGACCACTTTCTCTGCTGCAACCTCTGCTGGTGCGAACACTCTACCGCTTCTGGTGATACCACTGACTTCAGTAAGATTCTGCATAGTTGACCCGAACGGCTCGAGCTCTATCTTCTGACCATTACAATAAACTTCGGCGCCATAATGCCATGGAACGGCATTGGTACTCTCGAATGGGATTGGTCCGGCCCTGGTGATGGTGATAGAAGGCGGACGGGGCGCAGAAATAGTAATAGGGTGACGAGGAATAGTAATGGTAGCAACTTCGTCTGCCTACTTCAGCATGACTTCCCCTGACGCATTCTCAACGCTCCGGCTGAATTGCAAAATACCCTCGGACATCAGACTTTGGATACCTTCGATCAGCTGCTCACACCCATCAGGAAGTGTAGCACATGCCATACATAACTCTCCACATCCGGGAAAGAAGCCCTTCTTTAGCAACTTAGCCTTAACAAAACTCAACGGCGTCTTCAAATCCTTGACATCAGTCAGCAAGTCTGAATTCTCTTCAGTGATAACAGCATTCACTCCGCCTCCCCTATGATGAGGCATCGGATTCTTGGTGACGTTGGGCACGCTGTCAGAAAAGTTGATAACCTTGGCGTCCACCAAGTCCTGGACTTTGTGCTTAAAAGCTTTACAATTCTCAACCGTATGGCCAGGTGCCCCAGAATGAAATTCACAAGTAGCATTAGCATCATATTCTGGTGGTGGTGCCCCTGTCAAGGGAGCCATTGTCCTTTTGTGAACCAGTTGGAGCTGAAGCAACGTCTGCAGAAGCTGTGCATACGGCATAGGAGGAGTTTCCAAATGACGGTTTGCTAGGGGACCCCGATTCTGATATCTCTTATATCCCGGATTATTCTGTTGCTGGGGCTGCTGCTGCGGCTGCGGGGGAGCAGCTGGGATGTTTATGCTAGCAATCTGCTGTTGAGGGCCCTTGCCCCTTCTCCTAGCATTAGTGACAGCACTGGCATCTCCCTCTCGACGCTTGCCAGTATAGGGTTTCTTGCCAGCTCCTCCAGCTGAGGATGATTCGCCCTGAATTTTTCCAATCTTTATGCCGTTCTCAACATGCTCGCCCAAAGTGATGAGGGCCGAGAATGTTCCGGACATGCCACTGATCAGCTTTTCATAATAGACTCCAGGAAGGGTTGCCACGAACATTTGCACCAGCTCACGTTCTACCATGGGCGGTTGAACCCGAGCAGCCAATTCACGCCACCGCTGGGCGTACTCTTTGAAGCTTTCATTGCTCCGCTGCGAGAGATTCTGAAGCTGAACTCGGTTGGGAGCCAAGTCGCTATTATATTGATAGTGGAGAACAAACGCTTCTGCAAGGTCTTTCCAGGTGCGCACAGCAGCGGGTTCCAAACCCATATACCATTCGAGCGATGGACCAGAAAGACTATCCTGAAAGAAGTGCATCAGCAGCTTCTCATCGTCAGAATAAGCGGACATCTTTCTATAATAAGATCGGAGGTGAACACGGGGACAAGTAGTGCCCCTATACTTCTCAAAGATAGGCACCTTAAACTTGTGAGGTACTTTAAAGTCAGCAATCAACCCGAGCTTGGCCATGTCAACGCCCAATGCGTTCTGATTTTCTATATCTCTCATTTTATCTTCCAGCGCCTTGAACCTGAGTCGAGCTTCAGCAGTCAACTCGGCCTCTACACCTCTCTGAGAGAAAATGTCATCCTGATGGTCCTCCAGCCACGGTTGAGGCACCACCATATTTCCTGCACCAACGTTGCCGTTGACCGGCCCCACGTTAACATTGGCTCCCAAACCACCATTGACGGCGCCCGCCGCGTTAAGTCCGAGATTAGTCATGAGATTGCCGTTAGCACTACCGTTGCCCCCGGCAGCAGGAACAACGTTCTGTGGAGTATCCCCTTGAGGGGGAGTGGGCACGGCCCCGCCGTGAAGTATCCCATTACTGTCAACCCTGGAGATGAGAGGTTGAACCAAGGTACGAAGCTGATCTTGCCCATTCGCAACTACTTGCATCAACTCCATAAAATGATCCATCCGTTCACGAAGCTCTTGAACATCTGACTGTACCTGGTCCATGATTCTCGTTTGATTGGCGCGAGTTGAGTAGCGGTGGATGAATCTTTGATCAATCCTGGAGATCGAAAACAGCTCGGAACCTGAGTACCTGAAAAACCTGTCAACATCAAAGGTTAGGAAAAGGTAACAGAATGTATGTCATGCAAGAATGCTTCATGCAAATGCATGCGTGAGTCTGTGTGCTTGAGAGATTATCCCCCGATCCTGGCACCTGCTGGCAATAATAAGGAGAGGAATCCAGGCCCAATCATGGAAATAGTAACCTCACATAGCAATAGCCAGATTCGACACATCAAGGACCGAGAACTCATACGCATCAGTCTTCCTGAGAGAGGCTGCAGTAACACAATAAGAGGCGAGAGATCCTGGATCGGGGAAATGGTACCTGTCACAGACACACGCCAATGGAATGATTATGCAAGCTAATGCAAAATGCAGATATGCAACAATATATCCAGGTGGCTGCGGTGGAGATTCAATGTCAACAGTCACTGATGAGAAGGAAACCCCGGTGTAAAACCACTGATCTGATCTGCTGTGAATAACCATCTGGTAGGATCGAGATCAAAATTCTGCTCTGACAAGAACGAAGGCCTGATAATAAAGACCCCGGATGCAAGATCAAGGAATATCTGTTGATGAAGTCTTCGGACCCCAAATCACAAATCTGCCCTCTTTAGAACAAACACACAGCTGCTGATGAGATCTTTAAACCCCACTCAAAATCTGCCCTATCAAGAACAAAATAACAACCGCTGACGAGATCCTCAGACCCCACTCAAAAATCTGCTCCATCCAGAACAAACCTCTGATAACAATACTCTGATCGGAACCTGCTCTATCAGGAACAGACAAACACCCGATGATAAAATCCTCTGATCAAACCCTTGCTCTATCAAGAACATATCTGCAACTGAGAACCCAACATAACTGATTCACTGTCAAGAAAACCAGGTGGTCTGAAGGTATAAGTTTCCTGCAATATCCCAACCCCACTCACAGGTATGATGGACCTAATCCACGGACAAAGGTACGGCATCCTATGCGGTTGTCAGCGTCACAGACTTTCATGAGTGACAATACGATTCCCGGAAGGAGTGGCATCGTCAGGTCATGAAGAGGCCTCTCTTAGCTGACTTCCAAATGATCGGTCCCCAGAGTCGACAATCCTCACGTCTGGACTCCCCTCAGATCCTCAGGATCGGAAAGGAGCACCTCTGCAAGAATCTCGTCTGAGCGCAGATTTTTGTAGGGAACTGTGCCTGCTCAGCAGACAGGTTCGTCTACTACTTCTCCGCAACTATATCTAGGTGTGTACTCAAGCCCAGGTCCGGCTTTTCACTCACAACAACATCCCTCTCCCACAGCAGCACAGATAATCATATCGAACTGGAAATAAAATGCGGGAAATAAAATGCGGGAAGTAAAAATGCGATAAATAAACGCAACCCAACAAGCAAACACACAAACGATAGGATTGACTCGCGTAGGGGATGGGAAACGGTCCCAGCATAAGGGATGGGAAAAGTCCCTAGAAACTATCAAGTCCCCAGCAGAGTCGCCAGCTGTCGCTTGCGCGAAAATAAGGTGCCGGCATGACAGAAGAGTCGCCACCTTTCGTTATTTATCCCTCAGAGCGGGAAAGGAAACGATCGGAAAAACCTGACGAAAAAAGGGTAAGACAAGGTCATCGCAACCATTGTCTGGGTTCGGGAGTCGGTTACGCAAGGGGAAGGTATTAGCACCCCTCACGTCCGTCGTACTCGACGGGATCCTCGCTTGTTTGTTTACTTGGACGGGTTGGTTATAATCTATCTACCTATCAAGGCTGGCTGAAAAAGAAAAGAAAAATGACTCGGCAAAGCGTCGCACTTTATGCCTACGTATTCCCATCAGAGAATGAGAAATCAGAGTCAACGTAGTTCGGCTAACTACGGGTGAAGGATGGGGAAGGTTGCTCGCTAGGATATCGCATCCTATGCCTACGTACTTTCATCTGGTATGAAAGATCAGAGCAAACGTAGTTCGGCTAACTACGGGTAAAAATGGCTCAACTAGGAGGGAGACTATCAAGTCCTACTGTTATCATGCCATGGATTCATCCTATGGTTGAGGTTTGAACAGGGAACTCCTAGATGTTGTCATGCATAGGTTTCAACCTAAAAGTCTATCCTCAAATCCTTATCAAAGGAAATGAGAGTCCTAAGGGATCATGTCAATGGTACACCAAAACAGACAAAACATCAGTTTTAACAGTAAAATGCATGCAATGCAAGTGAGGGAGGAAATGTGTGTGGGGCTTCAGCCTCCACAAGCTCGTCTCGACCTCAAGCCAGTCATGAAATAACAGTAATCATACTGAAAATAAACAACATGCTATCAAGCAATAACAGATAAAAGAAGGGAAGTGCCATCAGGCAAACAAACACACTTGAGAAAGAATCATCTACTCTCTAATCCTAACCCTAACACAGAATACTGATCAAATCTAATCAAAGCCCTAAAGCAAAACCTAACCAAAAGAAATCAATCCCAGTCTTCAAGCTTCAGAACAAGCTTGCCAAAGAAAGGGAGCTAAGTAAGCAGACTCATAGTGTCTTCCTCAGGAAAGCACTAGGAGGTGTATACTCAGGAGTCATACCCTATGTGGCTCAACCACTGTGATCAGTTTATATTCCTCCTCAGGAGAAATTAAACTCACAAGCAGGCTCCAACATCATTGGATACTTAGGAAATCCTATCTGAACTAGTGGAACTACGCGAATAGACTCATAGGACATTCCTCAGGAAAGTACTAGGAGGCTTCCACTTAGGAGTTGTATCCCATGTGGCTCAACAACATGTGATCAGTTTACATTCCTCCTCAGGAGAAATTAAACTCACAAGTTGGCTCCAACATCATTGGATACTTGAGAAATCCTAGATAAACTAATGGAACTAAGTGAATAGACCCATAGGACCTTCCTCAGGAAAGTACTAGGAGGCTTCCACTTAGGAGTTGTATCCCATGTGGCTCAACAACATGTGATCAGTTTACATTCCTCCTCAGGAGAAATTAAACTCACAAGTTGGCTCCAACATCATTGGATACTTAAGAAAGAGGTGAGAAGAAAGGATGAAAGTCATTCATAGTGCCTTCCTCAGGAAAGTACCATGAACTTCCTTCAAACTTCAGGATCTCAAGCCTCACAGACAGGGGACAAGCCAAGCTCTGGGTCTATGAATCTTGATCTTCAATCTTCTCTTCATGATGCTCTCCATCAAGGTCTTCAAGACAACACAAGCCTCACAACAAATGCCCCAAAGATGAACAGATAATCACAGCACAGACAAAATCAACAGGCAACTTCAGAAAATACCTAAAAATGCTAAACTAATGGGGAAAAATCTAACAATTATTCACAAGGGTCTACAACATATACCCATAACATCTACATAGGCCTCTACCTAAAAATCAAGACAAAACTTATCAAAGAAAGTGAATTCTTCACCTAGGCACAACCTAAACCCTAATTAGGATACCCTACATCTACCCTAATTAAACTAATCAAAATTTAATTCTAAAATTCTAGAATAAATCCTATGGGGAACTATGATTCATCATCTAATTGCACAAAAAGGAATGGATTAAAAAGACTAAAGGAAGATCCTAAAAGAATTCCTACAAAATCATGATATCAAACTAAACATTATAAAAGCTATTTAAAAGAAAAATCTATTAAAAATACTAAACTTAAAAATAAAATCCCATTTTTATTTTTAATATTTTCTACACATTATTATCTACTCATAGAAAAAAAGAAGAATTAAAAAAGAGTTATTTTTCAATTTTTAATGAATTTTCTAAAACAAGAAAAATATTAAAAGAATATAAAAGAAATTAAATCAATAAAAGGGAGGGGGGGTGGAAACAGCAATACACGCTAGTTGGTTTCAGATGGGCCAGCAATAGGGGGGTGGGGATAGCGAAATAAGCCCAGAGCGCTGATTAAATGAAACGACCGCGTTTCATTTTTTGAACTTTTCCCTCCATCTTCAGATTGAACCACGGCCGCACGATGAGATTACATTGTCAAACTTAGGGACTGATCCAACGGACCACCTTCATCGTCCCCAACGATTCTAGGGTTTTCAGAAACCCTCCATCCATGCACTCATCTTCCTCTCCTTCGTTCTCCCTGTTCAGGCCACGAAATGCCACGATTCCAAAACGAAAACTCTCCTACTACTCAAGAGGAACACAGCCATACGCGCACTTTCCCCTAACTCTCCCTAGATAATCCTAACAGAAGACATCAAGATCATGGTTCCACCATGTTCACCTGAGATCAACCATGGTGAAGCTTCAACCTAAGGATCTAAACTTGCTCTACATGCTACTCTAGCTAATCTAACCTAATTCATGCTACTTAAAACACCCTAAACAGCTAGTTCTTGAAGATTAAAGAAACACTCACCTGCCATGGAACCTCACATAGAGCTCTCAAACTCTCAGAAATTGATCCTCCATCCTAGCACATTAATTCTACACCTAAAGAATGAACTAAAACTAAATAAATTAAGAGGATTAGGGAGAGAAACCAACCTGTCAAGAGATGATGGTAGGTGCTCGTGGAGGATGTTGCAAGCCTTGTAACTGCTTCAGGATGATCCTCCAATGGTGGAAATGCTTCTGTTTGCACTTGTTGGGAAGGAGATGGCTTGTAGATGCAGATTTCTTGAATTGCTTGAACTTGAAGAAAGTGCTTCAATGGCTATCTCTCTCTCTCTCTCTCTCTCCTGAAATCTCTTGCTATCACCAACCTTGAACTCTCTTCATGGCCTTCTTTTTATAATGATCATTAGATGCTTCTAGATTCATCTAGAATATGGTGGAAACTTCTTGAGAATCTCATGTGATGACAAGTTGAAAATCTCACATCCCATGCCTCATGCCTTGCAATGTGGTCTTAAAATATCTTTACATGAGATATTGAGAAGGAGTGCACAATTACAAGCCTTGGTTTTGCCTTGTGTTAGGGTTTCCAACATTGCCTTATAATGCAAGTAATAGATTTACAAAGAAAGTCCCTTTTTTAGACCTCAAATGAAAAAATCTATTTGAACCAAAGTTCTCAAAATAATGTTTCCAATCAAAATGATATATTGGATGACCTATTTTGGATTTGTGGATCTTCCAAATCAATTTTCAAATTCAACTTTTCAAACTTATAAGCCATTTTTAGTTCATTTTTGACCAATCATGTAACTTCATGCTATGAGCTTTTCCAACAATTTGTGACCTTCTTTCTAGACTTAAAATCACATTTTGAGCAACTTTCATGTTTTGAGTTTTTCCATTTGAGGCTTGGAAATAGGAGTTTTAGGCATTGGCTAAAATGACCTATAACTGACAAATGACCAAAATACCCCTGTCTTGTTCAAACCATAAGTTGAGTTCCACAAATCCAATCAAGGACTTCTACCACTCAAATTAAAGCTAAGAAGATGCTCTTCAACATTCATGTTGACCAAGAAGTCATAGGAATCACCCTACTAGGGCAAAAGTTGTCTGCAAGTTGGGTGACTTTCAAGGACCCAGATTCACACACCTCTGCTGACCTGTAATTTGTCAAAACCATAACTTGGGCTCTGTAACTCCTATCAAGGACTTCCACCACTCAAATTAAAGCTTAGAACAAGCTCTACAACATTCATGTTATGGGGAAGCTGAGATATCAATCACATCTTGAGCTAAAACTGCCTGGAAGATAGGGATCAAATTAGGTTTTCTCACTGACAATCCTCAGAAACCCTAACTTGAAACTTCTCAAACTCCTCACTCATGATGAGTTGGCCTAGGAATCATCTTCACATCATCTCTATGCATCATTCCATGATCTCATGGCCCTTGGATTGGGTCTCAACCTTCTCCAAATCTTCAGTTAACCTAGGGTTGACCCAGTCAAAACCCTAATTCATCATTCATGGTTGAATCTTCTGAACTCTTGCATAATGACTTCTCTGGGCTTCATGAAGGCTATCAAGACATCTCATAGGCTTTCCCACAACATCAAATTCATTCTCAAAGTCTCAGAACCATCTGAGGGGCACCCACAACTCTCAAGCTATGAAGCACACAACCCTGGTTTCAACCCATTCCTCTGAGGATCTCTTGAACTTTCTGATGAAGGTATCCACTTCCAAACACTCAATGAATAAATAATTGTTGGTCAAATTTTGGGGTGCAACACATGTCATCCATGTATACTTCGAGCATGTCTCCAATTTGTGATCGGAAGACTTTTTTCATCATTCGCTGGTATGTTGCCCTTGCGTTTTTTAAACCGAAGGGCATTACATTGTAGTAATAGTTTCCCGACAAGGTCATGAAAGTGGTGCACTTCTTGTCCTTCTCTGCCATGGGAATCTGGTTATATCCCGAGTAGGCGTCCATGAAGGATAGAAGTTTGAAATCGGCGGAGTTATCCATTAGCTTATCAATGTTGGGTAAGGGGTATGCATCTTTCGGGAAAGTCTGGTTGAGATCAGTGTAATCAACGCACATTCTCCATTTTTCATGTTTTTTTTTACTATTACAGTGTTGGACAGCCAGGTTGTATACCTGGCTTTCGAGATAAATTTGGCCTCTAAGAGGTCTTTCACAAGTTGATTTGATGCTTCATTCTTCTCATCGGATTTCTTGCGCCTGCGTTGTGCTATCGCCCGAGAAGATAAGTCGACGGTGATCTGACGACAAGCAATTTATGGGCTAAGGTCAGGCATGTCTGCGGCACTCCAAGCAAACAAGTCAGCGTTGTTTTTCAAGCAGGTCTTTAGTTGTTCTTTCACTTCATCTGACAGTCCCGTGCCGATCCTAGCTCCTTGATCAGGGTCATCCCCGAATGTGATTACCTCGAATTCTCCATCTGGTGTTGGGCACATAACAGTTGAGGAGGATGAGTTTCCCGTTAAGGCTGGAGTATCTTCTTCGCCTTCTTCTAGGATCCGGATGTCAAGGTCGATGGTATGAACCTAGAGCACTGGCTTCTTTCCAGGATGGATTTCTTCGCTGGGAAATTCCTCATCTTTTGCCCATTTGACGATCTGCGGTGCTGCACTCTTAAACTTTGCCCTTTGGTAGCCGCTTTGAAGCATCATCTTGTGGCCTCGATGTCCCCGCGCAGAGTGGCGACATGCCCCTTTTCAGTATAATACTTCACCTTAAGATGAACATGTGGAAGGGAAAAAAATTAGCTCGACGAGTGTCGGTCTTCCCATGATGCATTGGTATAACGAGGGGCAGTATATGACTAAGAAGTGAGTCTTAATCGTTTTGACAGCATCCTCTTCTATGAACGTAACTTGGAGCTCTGTGTATCCCCAGGGTCTAGTTGTGGCCCCGTTGAATCCTTGTAGATCTGACCCTACATACGGGGACAGGTTCTTCTGGTCGAGTTTGAGGGCACGGAATAGGCTAGTGTACATGATGTCCACCAAACTACCCTGATCGATAAGGATTCGGCGGACGTCAGTGTGGGTTAACCTGGCTCTAATAAAGAGAGGGATGTGAGAATTGGGGGAGCCTCCAGGGAGATCTTCTCGGTAGAAAGTGATTGGCTGGATCGTCCTCATAATTTCTCGAGTGTTGACAGACAATCTGGACTATAGTCGATCAGTTGTTTGAACTTTCTCTTAATTGGTCCTACCGTAAGTTCGTTGTATCCGTCGCAAGAAATAACCATTATGCTGGGAAAGGCCTCCCAGGGGCTGTGCATAGAATAATATGCAGGCCCTTCGAACTCGTTAGGGATGAAAAAGTCCTCTGGTCGCGAGATAGACATGGAGACCAGAGGGGGAGGGCTAGAAAACGAGGCTCTCGTATCTTTCTTAGATTTCGACGTTTCTCCTCGAGGGGCTTCTCCTTTCTTTGTATATTGATTTAGGTGGCCCTCTTTGATGAGGATTTTAATGGCGTCTTTTAAGTGGATGCATTCTTTCGTTACATGGTCGTGGCTGCGGTGGAAGCGACAGTATTTGCTTCGGTCGGTATTGCTCTTCGAAGTTGTTGGCTTGGGGAATCGGACGCCTCCTTGCTTGAATTTGGTGTTGATACATTCAGACAGAATACGCTCATATGGAGCAGTTAATATGGTGTATTCAGTGAAACGACTGGCAAGACCTTTGTGATCTCGGGGACGATCGTCTCGTCACCTGTCTTTGTCTCGCCTGGAAGTCTCTGCTTCGTCTTTCCTCGATGCTTTGGAACTCTTATTGTCCCTCGAGTCTCTGGCCTTACACGCAGCTTCCTTTTCTTCGCATTGAATATAGGATTGTTCCCGACGGAGAATTTCGGCTAGAGACCGAGGAGGGTTGAGTCCTACGGCTTTGCAGAAGTCGCTTTTCGGCCTCAATCCCTTTTCTAGCAGATACTTTTTCATGTGGTTGGTTATGCGGATTTCGAACACTTCCTTAGTGAACCTGTCGACGTAATTGCAAAGAGGTTCGTCCCTTCCCTGAATGATACCTTCAAGCGTAGCTTCGGATTTCGGGTGGCGCTTGGAGGTAGTAAAGTGTCGGACACACTGCTTCTTAAGGCTCCTTCATGACGTGATCAAGCCCCGAGGAAGGCTCTTGTACCAAGTCATAGCCCGTTTTCTGAGGGTGGTGGGGAAGAACCTGCATTTGATCACTCCAGGGACATTATGGTAGTGCATCATGGCCTCAATGTTTTCTATATGGTCACCAGGGTCGGTGGTACGATCATAGAGAGCTAGAAAGGGAGGTTTCTCCAGTCCGTGTGAAATACAGGTGTCCATGATTTCCTGTGACAGGGGACCGCTTGCATTGTCTTCGTCGTTCGTGTTGGGCGACCTGCTGAACAAATAACTGCGTCCCCGGCTCCTGCTCCTTCGAAGAGAATGTTCATGTCGGCTTCGGTGCTCTTCGCGAGGCTTTCTGGAAGGCCTGGTCCTTTTGGATATTGGGGAGTGTCTAGATTTCTGAGGAAGGGTGTGATCACGCCTTCAGATGGTTTCATGTCCACGCTTCTCCAGTTTGGACCGTTCTTTGATAGGGGAAATGCTTCTAGATTTGTCTCGGCGACGCTTCTGAAGAGGGGAATGTGATCGGCGAGAGGGGCTGAGGGATCCCCGCGGGGGAGGTTGTTCTCTGATGGTGTTTTCAGCATGTGGATTTTTTCTCCTTGTTGGAAGAGCAGAGAGTTGGATTTGTTAAGGGCGGCGATGAGGGCCGTTGTGCAAGGGTCAACATCTCGTGGGATGGTGATAGGTTCGTATACATGGTCGGAACTTTGGACACGAGGTTTCACATTGCCAGAAGATGCTGGTTTTCCATCCCTGTGATCAATTTCTCATGTGACAGCTCCGGGAATGAGGGTTTCGCCACAACCTAGAACGACGACGAGGGAATCTTGTTGAACATAATTACAGTGGAAGGCCATGACGATGAAGGTTTAGAGATGTAACTTTGGTCTTTTGTTTTGGAAGATTAGGAAATCTTGGTTCAAAAAGACGGGGGAGCTGGTGTTCCCACAGACGGCGCCACTGATATGGAGTGATCAGAATGGATCAACTTGGCCTTTGATGTAGGGCAGCAACAACGGTTGTAGGAGAGGAGGGAGTGTACCTGCAAGGTACTCAAATGCTAAAGTAAGTGTTTGGGCTAAATAAAGTAAGTACGAGTGTTTAGGTATGAGCAAGAATGACTAGAATACCTGACCCTCTCAAGAGATAGGGTATTTATAAGATTCTCCCCAGCGTGGGGCCGAGGTCTCCCATGTAATCGAAATATCTGGTCGGTCAATGAGGGACTGCCATGTGGAAGATCTAGCGTGTGATCTTAGACCTGGTCCAACTGTCTCTGTGACTTTCGAAGGGGTAGTTGGTCGCGTGAACTGCCAAGCGCATGAGGGGCACGTCCCCAACGACTATGTGCTCCAACGGCTATATTGTGTCCTATGGTCGTATTGGGTCTGATCTTAAGCTAGACTGGATTGAGCCTTACCCAGCTGTAGGGCAGGTGTCCTATGGTCGTATTGGGCTTGGCCATAATTTGTTAGAAGTTCCAAAAAAAATTCACACAAATTGGATAGATATTCATTCATTTAATATATTACTAGCGTCCAAACGGACACTCTTGTACCCGTCTGTCAGTTTTTTTTAATGTGCACACGCACCACAACATAATTGAGATTAACGCCAATCAAAATATTTTAAAGTAATAATAATTATTTTTAAAAAAACTATGATGTAAAAAATAAAAATCATGTTGGGGTTATACAATCTACAAATAATAGAGGAAGACCCATAATATTGTTATCAATAAGTACTGAATGCACCGAAAGTAAAATTGTTAAGCAGTAAATATAACCATTCATCACTAAATTGACATCATACCTATTATTCATAAAAGAAATTTAAAAAAAAACTTGGTTACAAAATATATTACCATCATTTTTTTTAAAGATTTAATTAAAAGAAGAAGATATCAAAATAGAAAGATAGAGAATAGAAGAGTTAGAGAGAAACTGAGAATGAACAATTATACCATTCAAATTCATTGTATTCATTAAAAAATTTACTTACATGTGAAAAATAAGAAAAATACAAACAACAATGCAAAACCGAAAGGTGAAGAATTTTAAATCTTGAATTTATACCTTTTGTTAATGCATTATTGAATACCAATACCAATTTATTATATTTATTAGAAACTAGTGTCCAGACGGACACTCACACGTGTCCGTCTGTCTGCTTTTTATAATACTCACACGTGTAAAATATAAATATATTATTATTTTTAATTAATTTTCATCTTATTATTTATTGTTTTTAAAATAATTGTATAAAAGATAATAAATCATTACATGACTATCATTTGTTAAAAAGAGAAGTTAAAATTTAAAATAAAAACTGAAAAGGGTATATGTGGAAGAAAAAAAAGTTACACCAAAATCATGTTTTCCCTTTATATATAGGTATAGACTAGTGTCTAGACGGACATTCACGTGCCCGTATGTCTGCTTTTTTAATGCGCATAAAAATATAAACGATATTTTTTGTTAAATTTTTTTTTTTAAAATACAATATGTGGAAGTTAATAGTAAGAAGTTAATAATAATAATAATAATAATAATAAGTTATGTGAAAGTTAATAATAGGAAGTTATTGAGTAAATTACACAATAAAAATGGTAGAAAAATAGGCTACACAAAAATAAAATATTCCCTTTATATAGTTTATAGATGAAATGATGCCTTCCGTTATTATTTATAGTTTTTTTATAAAAAAAACAGTTATTAATAATGTTAAACCACCCAACACATGGAAGGAAAGAAAGCATGCAATTTTGATTTTGCCCAACTTTGTAATTTTATAATGAGTTTTAAGGGTAATATTGGGGAAAAATAGGTCAATCTAAAAGAGTGTATTCCTTTTATATATAGAAGATTATAGATGATATGAGAAGGGAAGTAGTTACATCCATATTTTTGTTGCATAAACAGTAAACATATATAGCATGCGTATTAGAGATACAAAATGTAAAGAGTAATAACTCTATCCTTATGTAAAGCTTGGGTATATATAGGGTACCCCATTGTGTATATTTGACAATAACAATAATATAATTCATTCATTCTTTTCCTTCTCTTTTCCTCTCAATCTCTTCTTCTTCTTCCTCACAAACTGTAACAGAATTCTGTTACAAGATGAACCTTCATGCTCATCTTCACCAATCCTAACATGGTATCAATCGCCGTATACGATCTAGCACGCTTCCGCCACTCATCTCTTTTCTGCTAGCTCTGTCATATCAGCATTGAAGTTGTTCTGCTTCGCATCAAGGTCTATTCAGCAGCAACAGTGGAGTCTGGAGACAATCAAGAATCAGGCGTCAAAGACTCTGTTCCGTCGCATGAAGGAATTCCTGGTTTTGGATCCATGAAATCAAGCCACAGGTTTGGTCCGAAACTCTCCATTCAGCTGCAAGAAAATAACTATCTCCTATGGAGTCAACAAGTCGAAGGAGTTATCTTGACACAGAAGATGCACCGCATCATTGTCAATCCGCAGATTCTGCCAAAATTTGCTACTACTCAAGATCGTATCTCAGGTACGATTTCTGCCGAATATGAAACGTGGTTAGTCCAAGATCAGGCTGTGTTTATCTGGTTACTTTTGACTATCTCAGAGTCGATTCTTCCTCGTGTTCTTGTGTGTAAACACGCATATGAAGTTTGGGACAAAATTCACCAATACTTCACCGCTCAAATGAAGGCTAGGGTTAGACAACTAAGAGTTGAACTCAAGTCTACCAAGAAAGGAACTAGCACGATAACAGAGTTTGTGCTCAGAATCAAAGCCATAGCCAACTCTCTCTTAGCAGTAGGAGATACTATAACTGAACAAGATCAGGTTGATGTGATTCTTGATGGCCTCCCTGAGGAGTAAAATCCGTTTGTGATGCAGACTTTTGGTACACCAATCCCACCTTCTCTATGTGATGTAGAAGCCCTGTTATATGTTCAAGAAGCTCAGTTGGAGAAGTTTCGACAGGACCTAGCAGCCTCCAGCATTGCTGCAAATATTGCTCACATAGGTCATGGAGATTCGCGCCCCCAGAATGATTACACACCCAACAATGGGAGGAATACCAGATTTTCCAGAGGAAGAGGCAGGGGCAGAGCAAGGGCTGCAAGTAACAACAGACCTACATGCAAACTCTGTGGCAAATATGGCCATATTGTGGCCTCATGTTGGCATCGATTTGATGAAAAATTTATGCCTCCTAATCCTAATGAATCTCTGGACAAGACAGGGAGCAACACACCATCAAGTCATGAGCAGTCCAAGGACAAGCCTCAAAATCCACAAGCTGTAGCAATGATGGATGCTGCAAGCAAATCAATTGGCACAACTCAGCAGTACAATCTACCTGCAGAACTAGATTCCCAAGCATGGTTTGTGGACTTAGGTGCTTCTCATCATCTTACTCCCTATGCACTTAACTTACAGAATTCTAAGGCATACACAGGTAGTAATAAAGTTTATGTAGGCAATGGCCACACACTCACTATTCACTCTATAGGCTTCACACAATTCTGCTCTTCATTAGTGCCCAAGTGCAAGCTGATGTTGAATGATATACTTTATGTACCAGCTATCACCAGAAATCTTCTTTCTGTTTCCAAATTTTCACATGATAATCATGTTATCTTTGAATTCCTGTCTAACAAATGTTACATTAAATCGCAAGCTTATAGACAAGTTCTGGTTGAAGGAATCCTAGATGTTAGTGGTCTCTACTGTTTTCCTCATCTGCATTTGGAGTCTTCAAGGTCACACAGTTTGCATACCATATTGAATAAATCAAGGCATGTTCAAAGTTACATTGCTGTTCAGTCCTCCTGTCAGCTAGATAGTTCCAAATCTAATACCTGTAATAATAGTGTGTTGTGGCATCATAGATTAGGGCATGATAATTCTTCATTTGTTGCTCATATACTAAAACTGTGTAATATTCCTTATTCAAATAAACAAAGTAGCTTTTGCAAATCCTGTAATCTTGGTAAAGCTCATAGGTTTCATGCTCCTTTAACTCATCATGTATATAATAAGGCTTTTGATGTGATATATATTGATCTTTGGGGGCCTTCCTCTTCTACTTCTAGTATTGGGTTTAGCTATTACATTGCATTTTTTGATGCTCACACCAGGTATACCTGGTTATATTTTCTTAAACAAAAGTATGAAGCTCTAGGTGCATTCAAATTGTTCCACAAATTTGTTCAAACTCAATTTGGTCTAACTATTAAGTCAGTTCAATCTGACTTTGGTGGTAAATTCAGACCTTTCACTAAATTTCTGCAGGATCTTGGGATTACACATAGAGTAACTTGTCCTTATACCTCCCATCAAAATGGCTTAGTTGAGAGGAAACACAGAACAATTGTTGAGATGGGGTTGACACTTCTTGCTCATGCATCCATGCCTCTAACATATTGGGATCACAGTTTTGCTATTGTTGTCTGCCTCATGAACAGGCTGCCAACATCTCCATTGACTACACATCATTCACCATTTCATGTTTTGTATGGTAAGCATCCTGACTACACAACTGTTAGATGTTTAGTTGTGCCTGCTATCCTCTACTTAGACCATATAATCAGCACAAGTTTCAACTTAGGAGTCAGGAATGTGTATACCTTGGAGTCTCTCCTCAACATAGAGGTTTCAAATGCTTGAGTAGCTCTGGAAGAATTTATATTTCGAAGGATGTAACCTTCAATGAGCAACATTTTCCTTTTCCTCAACTGTTTAAGTCAAGTACTACAGCAGGTCATGCTTTTACAAACAAGTCCTTTGCCTGTCCAGTTGTTCTACCATCCAGCACAGCTACCACATCATCACAAGTCACAGCTGGCATCCCTTTACACTATAATCCACCAGTTCAAAGCATGGATCCTACAACCACCCAACCCATCACTAGACACCTAGACCCTGTGACAGTTTCAATGCCTGAGCAGTCTAATCAGTCAGTTCTGGCTCCAGGCCCTCAAACAACATCTACTCCCTCACAGGCTACTCAAGGTGATTTTGTAAGTACTCCCAGTCCTACTACCTCTCTAAAAGACATTTCACCTAGCACCTCCCCAGCAGGCCCTTCCACATCTTGTGATAATGCTGCTCAAATATCCTTAGACTTCAATAACAACTTTTCCAACTCAGAGACATAATCTCCTCCAAGTCCTGAAGGTAATACACTGCATTTTTCCACTACTGAGAATGGTTACCAATCTACTCCCTCAAGTTTTTCCTCACATCCCACATTTTCTAGTTCCACATCTGAGTCTTCTTGCTCTCCATCCATTCCCAGCCACAAACCTCAACCTCCACTCTTGGTTAATGATCACCCTATGATGACTCAAGCCAAGACTAGGAAATCCAAACCTAAGGCCTTATTGGCACATACTGAAGTTGAACCAACCACTGTCAAACAAGCCCTAGCTCACCCTTCTTGGCACACTGCTATGCAGTCTGAATTTGATGCTTTGCAGGCAAACCACACATGGACTCTCACAACATTACCTCATAACAGAAAAGTTGTGGGCTGTAGATGGGTGTTCAAAATCAAGGAGAATGTTGATGGATCTATCAACAAATACAAAGCTAGGCTTGTAACCAAGGGATTTCATCAAGAACATGGTTTTGACTACACATAAACCTTCTCTCCTGTTGTTAAACTAACCACTATCATAGTTATCCTCACCATGGCACCTACTCACAACTGGGATATCCAACAAATTGATGTCAAGAATGCCTTTCTCAATGGTACCTTGACTGATGAAGTTTATATGACTCAACCTCCAGGTTTTGTCATAGATGACAAGAATCTTGTATATAAGCTACACAAGGCAATATATGGCCTCAAACAGGCTCCACGGGCCTGGTATGAAAAACTAGCACAAGCCCTGCTTCAGTTTGGGTTCACTACATCCAAGTGTGATAACTCCTTGTTTCTCTATTGCTCTAAAGGTACTGTCTTATATGCTCTAGTGTATGTAGATGACATACTCATCACAGGGTCTGATCACAAACTCATCCATACTTTAATTCACCAACTGCACACTGCATTTGCGTTGGAAAAGCTTGGCAGGCCAAAATATTTTCTTGGCATTGAAGTGAATTTTCAAACAGATGGCTCAATGCTTTTGACACAATCAAAGTATATCAGAGATTTGCTGTCTCGAGCAAACATGGTCAATTCCAATGGAGTTCCAACTCCCATGATGACCAGCTGCAAACTCAGCAGACATGGCGCCTCAAAACTGGCAGATCCTTCCTTCTACAGGTCTATTGTGCGAGCATTGCAGTATGCGACCTTAACCAGGCCTGACACTGCCTATAGTGTCAATAAGGCTTGCCAATTCATGTCTGACCCTCTTGATATGCATTGGTTTGCGGTCAGACGTATTCTCCGATACCTCAGTGGTACTGTCTCCTATGGTTTACATTTGTCTCTGTCGGCTACAGCTTCAAAAATGTCTCTTCATGCCTACAGTGACTCTGATTGGGCCAGTGACCTGGATGATAGGCGGTCCACATCTGGCTTGTGTATATTTTTTGGTTCTAATCTTATCTCATGGAGTTCGAAGAAGCAAGCCCTTGTTGCTCGATCTAGCACGGCGGCAGAATATCGCACCCTAGCTCATACAACCTCGGAACTGTTATGGCTGGAGTCCCTCTTGTCTGAGCTCAAAATCACTTATCATACTCCTATTCTCATGTGTGATAACTTAAGTGCGGTTCTGCTTTCTCATAATCTGGTGCTTCATGCTCGCACCAAGCATATTGAGCTTGACATACACTTTGTGCGTGAACGGGTTGTGGCTGGCCAACTTCGTGTGCATCATGTTCCGACATCAGTTCAACTAGCTGACACACTTACAAAACCCCTTGGGATTTGAGCATTTCAGAATCTCAGACACAAACTCAAGGTGACTAGCTTGGAAGGTCTCACCATGAGTTTGTGGGGGCATATTAGAGATACAAAATGTAAAGAGTAATAACTCTATCCTTATGTAAAGCTTGGGTATATATAGGGTACTCCATTGTGTATATTTGACAATAACAATAATATAATTCATTCATTCTTTTCCTTCTTTTTTCCTCTCAATCTCTTCTTCTTCTTCCTCACAAACTGTAACAGAATTCTGTTACAAGATGAACCTCCATGTTCATCTTCACCAATCACCAATCCTAAGAATGCGTGATCTTTTTGTCTCTTTGCTCTATTCAATTCTTTATTATTTAGTTATTTTTTTCTCAATCCAGTCATGAAAATTAGTTTTATTTGTGACAACATATAACTATATATGAAACAACAATTTAAATTATATATGAAACAATGATTTAAGATATTTTATTTGTTGTGATTTTGTGTGAATATAAAAGTGACAAACACAATGGATGATATCGGACTCTTATTATTTGTAACAAAATACTCTTATTATTTACAAAAGAACAAAAATAAAATAGCAAAAAATAAAGGAAAGATAAATTTAAAGATGAAATCGGACACTAGTAAAAAAATTTTAATAAAGATACAACATGAAATCTCATTTTTTTTGTTACAATAGTTTTGAATAACTGCGTAATTGATTGTGTTGTGACCCATATAAGTGTACATATATGTGAATGAGTCGGTTTTTTTCTTAATTTCTCAATAGTTATGTACAAAATATTTGAACTGACAACCCAATACAAACCTTATATTTGTTAGTTTAGATGAAAAAAATATAACCACGTGAAGAATCAAGTTTAAATGAACAAATCAAAAAAATCCATTTTCCTTTCTATTCCATATGAAACCTATAAATTTGAAAAAAAAAATATATAAAAATAACAATATATCAACACTAAAAAACATTTAAAAAAAATAGGGAAGCATTTTCTACCATAGAACGGTTGCTATTGTGTTGCAACAATTTCTTTATCTTTTGATTTTTTTTTAGCACATCTATTGCCGAGAAAATGACGCATTTCATTTCTTCAATTCCTTAGGATATTTCCATTATGTAAGTAAAAATGGTTAAACATTAGAAAATAATAATAGCAAATTATTGAAAAGAGAAAAAATACTAATTCAAAATCAAATATAATAGTGAAATAAAGAAAGAAAAAAAATAAGTAGGAAATAGAGGGGAAGGTGGAAGAACATATGTTACCATCTTGTGTGATGAGAGAGATAAAATTATCCATTTGATAATTGTTTTACTTTATGAAGTTTATATTTTCATGAAGTTGTATTTTTTTTCTCCCTAATATAACTTTTAGATAGTTATTGCATATCTTTAGTATCTTTTTTATAATAATTTCTAGTCAGTTATTATACGTGAAAGTTATTTAATTAAGACTTTGAATCGTAATATATGAAATAAGTGAATGATAATTAAAGAATAAAAAATAGGCCTTTCGAAATTATATATTTCTTTGGTATATAGATAGATATAGATAATAATAGTAGTCAGTTCACTTTAAAAAGAGGTAGTTGGTGTTTTGAATTCTTTATTTTTGGATGTTGATTGGCTTGATTAAATTCTTATAAAATACGACTGAATATGTTTATTTGATAAAAGCCAAACCAATTCATGAGTTTTTTATTGGATGCCGTCAAAATCCATAAATTGTTTTTATTAATTACTCTTTCCATCTATCAAAGTTCTCTCTCTAACTAAAAAAATAGTCAAATATAATAATTCAGTTTCTTTACAAAAAAAAACTTTAATCGATAATTAACATAAAGTAATATAAAGTAGTAAAAAATAATAACAACGTAATTAATAATTAATGTGCAGAAATATTAATGAGCATTGAATATGTATAAACTAATGACAAAAGACACTAACTAAAAAAATTATTTCAATACCTATTAGGATTAAAATTAAATAAACTTTAGACGGTAAAGTTATTAATCTGGTCTGGGTTATTAAATTAACTTTTCGATAGAAAAAATATTAATAAATTCTCATTGCTAAATTTTAAATCATACTATTAAAGAAAATCATCTAAAACAAAATTTAAAACCACTAAAACTGGAGTATAAAAATATATATTTGAAATTATTATTTTTAGAATAAAATTTATTTTCAGAAAATAAAAGAGAAAGATTATTTTAAAATTATAGTATTTTTATCAAAAAAATATAAGAGAAAGAAAAATTGTGTGTTTTTTAATTATTTTTTATGATATATAATTTTTAAATAATAAAATAGTTTTTATTATAAAAATGATCTAATAGATTTAAAAAATTTAGTTGGTAGATTAGATCAATCCATAAATCTAACGGGATGGATTAAGTCCAATTCATTAACTAATTTTATAGGTAATAAAAAAATTGGATGAATTTTTTATTAGATGGATTGGATAGATTTTTACTTAATAAATTCAATTGCCACCCTCAAAAAAATTCGGTGAAATCTACTTAAATAATTAAATATAAAAAATTATTTAAATGGAGTAATTGGATAAATATGAGTTTAAAAACTAAAAACTTCATTAAATAAATTGGATTTTAGGTAAAATTGGACTCAAACTTAAAAAAAAAACTCACTGACCCAATAATCAAATGTTTGTTATTACAATTTAAATAATTTTGATGAATATTAACTTAGTTGTTGCAATTTTAATGTCTTGAACATTTACTACTTTAGTGAATCGTGATTTTAACTAATTTTAGATGATTTTGATGAATTGAGTTTCTGGAATCGTGAGTTGTTGTTAATCAATCGCTGCAAAGAGGAATGGTAACAAAAATTTACCAAACTCTCTTCCAACTTTTGACGACAAGAATTGGCTTCGATGGAGAAAACAGATAATAGTTGTGGTGAAACCCTAACTCATAAGATTATAGTTGAGAAGGTAATGGGTACGTCGACCTCTCATTTTGATCACGTTATCATAGCTTCGTTGGAGGCTCATGATATTAGGATTGTCGAAAGGAAATGAGTTAAAGACTCAATACAAGCACTACAGGCTCAGCCATGGAAGAAGAATGGTGATTTCAACAAGTTCAATGTCAAAATTGACAAGACTTAGGGCAAAAAGTCTTGGTCGAATCCTCATAAGAATATGGTCAATGATAGAGCTTCTGTATCCTCAAAAATGGGAGAAGGAAATTCCTATAAGAAATACAAAGAATAGAAAAAGGGTGTGCAGTGCTATAACTGTGAAAAATGAGATCATTTGGCCAAGCACTATTGGTACAAGAAAGACAAGGGATCGAAAAAAGGAGAGGATGAAGGAGCGAACTTTGCACATCAAGATTCAAATGATTTTGATGATATGATGGTTATGGATGCAGTTGCAGAATACCATGTCGAATCCAAGACCTGGTTCCTCGACTCAGGCTGCTTGAATCACATGATTGGTCGAAAAGTATTGTTAGTAGATTTTGACGAGTCGAAGAAGAGCAAGGTTAAACTTGTTGATAATAACTCGTTGCAAGCAGAAAGTTCTGGAAATGTATTTATTCAAAAGAGTAGTGGAACAAAAGCCTTGATCAGAGATGTACTCTATATCCCTAGAATGAAGTGCAATCTGCTAAGTGTTGAACAACTGGTCGAAAAGGGGTTTTCATTGGTTATGATAGATGAAGCTTTAGAATTTTTCGACATTCAGAATAACTTGGTCTTGCAATCTCCTCTGTCAAGGAATAAAACATTTAAGACCGTGATCAGTTTGAATGAGGTACAATGTCTAAAAATAGTTGTTGACCACAAGAATAGTTGGTTGTGGCATCTGACGTTTGTCCATCTGAACTTTAGTTTGCTTAATCTACTGATCACTCAAGATATGATAATTGGTATACTAAGTCTTGAGATGCCCGACAAACTCTGTGAAGGTTATCTAGTCGAAAAGCAGTCCAGGAAGTCTTTCATTTTGACTATGCCAATGAGATCATCATGCATACTCGAAGTTATACATTTAGATGTACGTGGTCCTTTTAAAAAGCATACCATTGGTTTAGTCGAAAGTTATGAATCTATGTGATCAAGAGAAAGAACGGAGTATTTGAAATCTTTAAGAGATTCAAGATACTTGTCGAAAACCAGAGTGAAATGAATATCAAAGTTCTGTGAACAGATGAAGGTGGCGAATACAAATCCAAGATATTTGAAAAATTATGTGCAGAGCATGGTATTGAACCTGAGGTAACTTCTCCTCATACTCCTCAACATAATAGAATAGCAGAAAGAAGAAACATGACCATATTAGACATGGCGATATGCATGCTGAAGCAAAAGGATTTGCCAATATCCTTATGGGGTGAAGTTGTTTCGATTGTTGTCTATATTGTAAACAGGTGCCCTACCAAGAAGCTGAAAAGCAAGGTTCCTGAAGATGTGTGGAGTGGAAAACGACCATCAGTGAGTCATCTGAAAGTGTTTATCTTTATTTGTTACAAGCATGTTCCTAATGCAAGGAAAAGAAAACTTGATGATAAGAGTGAACCTATGATTATGGCATGATATCATAATACTAGAGCATACAGGTTGTTCAATCCAATTAATCAGAATATTGTAATTTGTCAATTCCATGGTTTTAGGATTGGCAGCAATTTTGCTAAAACATGGTTCACAGAAAGATGTTGGGAGAAATGTCCTAACTTGTTGGTATGTCAACATTAAAGACAGATGTTCTGACAGATGTTTTGACATGTTGTACCAGAACATCAGTACAAGCTATTGTCTTATTCTTGACATATTTGATTTGATTCTATGAGATTTCCTTTGGATATATCTCACTTATTTTCACTGGTCAAGAAGATTTAATGTCGAACATTTGATTTGATCTTCAACTATTCGTAAGTTTCTAAAATTGGATGTTGAGACAATTTAGGAAACTTGATGATTTGTTCCAAGATTTAAGGATATTTTTCTGGATAATTAATGCAGCCCTCAGCGTGTGGATCAAGCAATATCTGAGTGAAGATTTTGAAGCCTGGTGGACTGCTAGGGAGTATTTAAAGAGCAACCTAAACCTAATGTTTTCACGGCTTTCACTTTTATAAAAATAAGGGGAAGTTTTAGAGTCATAGGTTTTGAGAGTCTCTTTAGTGTGACTTTGTAAGTCACATGTATCTTTTGATACATTGAGGTAGACTGATTGTATGTTGTTAACTGTTCACTCTAAAGCTTTTAAGCAAGAGCGCATTGTTTTTAGTTGAAGCTTTTAAGAAAAACTATGTATTGTCTTGGAAGTGTGTCACTTCTATTTTGATGTTGTTGAATTGTCACTAGTTTGTGACTATTAGGAAGTGAGATGGGGGTCTCATATCTAGAGGGTTTTTAGGTAGAAGTTACACAATGTAGTGATTAGGCGAGAAGTCGTAAACGGGGGAGTTTAACTTTAAACTAATGCTATCATAGTGAATTTCCTTCCTAGCTTGGATGCCCTCAAATATAGGTGATGTTGCACCGAACTGGGTTAACAATTGACTGTGTTATTTATCTTTCTGCAATTTATTTTTCAATTTGATTTATTTGTTCTATCATACATAAGATGTTGTAACATCTATCTTGACATTATGTTCTGATGTGAGGACATCAATATTAACATGTGTTAAAGTGCCAAAATTTCAATTGGCATCAGAGCTAACACCCTAGTCAGTTGTTGAGTGAGCTTCAGGGAGATTTTTTCTGGTACTCTATGATCATTGGAAGGCTAAAATAGTAGCTTTTTTTGAAATCAAAGGACAAGAGCATAATGTCTGTCACCATCTCTGTAGAAGCTTATGACCGTGTGTCTGATGAAGGGTTGTTCAGTATTATCATGTTACTTGGGAGATATTTCAACCAGGATCTGAGGAAAGTGGATAGAAGGTCAAGACCAAATGTGAAGAACACTTGTCATGACACCTGCAAGAACTAGGATGTTTGAAATATAGGCACTGAATGTTGTGTATTTGAAGGTTCTTGTCATATTAGTGCAAAATTCCCTACCCATCATCAAGAAGTTTCTTAAGGGGTTCTCTACTTCTTGGATTGATCCTGATGATGAATTTGTCTAACTAGTTATTATCTTCTCTAGAAGATGGGCTTCTGATGTAGTCCCTTGTATTGGAGAATTAATTCATGATGAGTTGGTTGCTTCTTCAAGGTTTGTGTATCAAGAGTAAAAAAGGTTGTCAACAAGAAGGAATATAGAAGGTAACTATCTCCTATCTACTATCTATAAGGAAAGAATGGTTGTCTATCACCAGCGACACGAGATGACTGTTTTGACCTCCAACCTTTGTGTCATGATAAAGTATATGAGGATGTTAACGACTGTTCTAATATGTTTAAGAAGTTATTCTTTTAGAGAAGTTGTCTGGAAGCCTAAAAGGGATAGGGGTTCTTAAGTCTATATCAAGCAAAGTTGAACTAAAAAAAATGATGTCAGTTTCCATCAAGAGGCAAGCTGAGTCAATGATGTTAGTTAAATGTCTCGACATCGTGCTGAACATCAAAATATTCATGCTAAAGGCAGGAACTTGCTTTAGAGATGTCTCTTCTAGGGTTAAGTTTGACTATCAAGCACTTTTGTTTCAGTTTGTATGGTTATCTCAGGGGTCCAACTCAGCCTGAAGGAAACCAAGCAGTGGTTAACACTCAAGGAAGATGCAAATTGTTTTTATCTGATACCATCTTAGAGTTTCAGCCTGTTAAGATTGGTACTTTGGCAGTGGGTGTTCCAGACATGTGGCTAGAGTAAATTAGTATCTGATGTACTCTGTGTCTCACTCTACCATATTTGGCTCTTTAAATGATTGTGCCAAAGGTGATTTTAAAAGGGTGTGAGAATTGGATTTTCTAGTTTTTATGTTGGTTCCCATGGTATAAGACTATTAATTAATGAGATAAACAAAATTCAGTTGTGTGATCAAAGTCTTAAGTTAAATTTCACTAAGGGATAAAATTTGGTCACTAATGAGATGTGTGAAGTACTAATGAGGAAGTAAAGGCCAAAGACAATTACTTTTTGTGCTTACCATAAGAAACCACATACTCATCCACTTGTTTAATGATCAAGGAAGATGTAGCTAAAATGTCACACCAGAAAATGCAACATCAAACTTCTGCATATGTTATAGAACTTCCTCTCACAATTCTTATAAGGCCGGTGCAAGGTGAAGTCCTAGAGGATAGAGGAAAAAATGGGAGAGAAGGAGTAGACTGAGGTGGAAAAGACTAATATTGATGATTTGCCCAGTCAGTATCCTGGTATTTTGGTCAGCCCCAATGGTACTTGGTAGAGGTAATATCTTATTTGTTTACATAAGGTTTGTTGGTGGTTATGTGATGTTATACATGATGTCTTGACATTGTGCTTCTGTATAGAAGCTCTTTTGGTTCTTGCTGTGTGTGAGAGTTTATTTCTCTCTGTGAAGTTTTTGTTGTGAGTGTCTTTGATCTGCCCTTGTAGTTTTTTCCTTTGCTGGTGTGTTTAAATTGTAATTCTCAAGTATTTCATGCAAAGGGATGTTCCTGGGTTGCTATGATGATAGCAGAACCTATGAATGTTAAATTTAGAACCAAAGTTAATGGTTCAATCATTGTGAAATGGATTGATGTCCAAGCAAATGTTGGAACATCATCACAACAGATTAACTCTCCAGAAAATAAAGCACATACATGGGAGCTAATCATGTGGAGTTTGTGTTCACCAATAGATTCAGAGATGAAATATCTAATCCTGATGAATTTTGGAGTAAAGTATTGGCCCAGTCTGGTGGTGATAGTGGCTTTGACAGTGCTGAAAGGAAGGATCTGTTGTATAGTGCAGAATGACATATTTGATGTTTTGACATCTGGCCTGATGTTGTGGAGAACCATGGTTTCTATGGGTTTTCTATTGTGATGTTATGCTGTGAAGCATGAAAATTTTCTACATTTCTATGTGATCTTTGGTGGTGCTGGGATGCCATGTGCTGACATCATTCTAGCTGTTGGTACTTAAGAGGAAATGTACTTCTACTGATGTGGTTTGTATGCATGAAGTCAAACCAAATGTGCATGACATCTTGCTTGCCTGAAGTGTTTTGGATAACTCTAGTTTCTCTTAAATGTTTTTTAGGCTTACTTTTTCTTCTACTATGCATGTGCCTCTGATATGTGAACTGGGACAGTTCTTGATTTCTTGGATATGTCCTTGAGAATAATGATGTTTATTATTTGGGAGAATTTATTTTTCTCTGCAATGGGTTGTGGTTTTCAGGGGGAGTTATTTTTCTAGTTGCTCTGATGTTAGACTAGATGTCTTGACATTGTGTTTAGCTGCTCAACTACACTTTGCTGAAGTCTTAAGCTATGTAATTCAGAGAGAGTTTGTTGTTGTTATCACTGTATGGTATTCTTGTTTGGATCCTGAGTTAATTCTGCTGTGTGTGCTCCTGTTTGGTTCTAAGGATGTTTCTTATTGAGAAACAATCTTGTCTCTTGGATCAACAATATTATAATTGTGTTTTCTGGTCCATCTCTAAGACAAAGGATAATGATGAGGAAGTTTTTGCTCCAAATTGAGTTGGATGCTAAGAGAATACAATGTCAAACAGGATGTCTTGACATTGTAATGTGACAAGCTGGTCACAATCAGGATTTTCAAGGATTTTCACTCTGCACAGTTGGACAAGTTCATTGGGGCTGGTCATCACTTTGTCAGGGGTGTTTTAGGAATTTGTATTGATGAAAAATTATATCCTTTACAAAATGGGAGGCTTGTAATCAATGTTTTTCTTCCATCTAGTGGTGCGTGCATATTAAGGAAAAACATTTTTCAATGACATGGGGAATGTCATTTTAAATGTTGCAGTCAAAGCTTGGAAAGCAAGAAAGAGGAACAACAGAATGTATTTCTCTTATAGTTAGTGGAGCTCTGTTAACAAAGATAATTTCACTTCTTTCAACAATTCTATCCTTGATCGATCGGTCGATACAAGCAGGGTCATTTTTCTCTCTATTAAAATCCAAAACCTTGTTGCTTCCTCCTCCTATCAAGTTGTGTTTCATCATGAGTCAGTCCTCAAATACTGATGCTAAGAGGGTTCATTTGCTGGAAGGCAAGAAGGATGAAAGTACTTATTCAAAGAAGGTTGAGTCCAAAGTTAGGACATCTTTTAGATCATCTACTGGAGCATCTAAGACAGGGAAAAAGTCGGAGACTAAGGTGAAGTTCTTCAAGAAAATCCATGCTCAATTACATGACTCTGACGCAGATGCTGATGAATATTGGGTCAATTTCATTGACTCAGGTGGCTGGAATGGATAGCTAGTTTAAAAGAAGATTTTTTTGTTGTTGTTTTGTTGGTTGGGTTTATAATAATTTTCTAACAGTATTTGCTTCCATCTGTTGCTTTGTGTTTCTAGTTGTTTGCTTCCATTAGAACTGTGTGTTTCTATTTTTGTTTACATTCACTCTAATTTTTGTCAATTTTTGGCTAAAAAGGAGGAGTAAAATGTTGAGTTTGGATTCTGTTTGTCCTGATGTCATGTCACTTGTCTTGACGTTTTGACAAACATTGTGATAGAATTGTACTACTATTAAGGGAATAGTAGTATATTTGCGTTGCTTGCTATATGCAACTATTTAAGGGAAGCATGATTATTTGTCTTGCTTATGTTGCTGCTACTGATGTGGCGTATGTGTGCAATGATGTGCAATCACATGTTTAGGTATGTTGTGTTTATGGAGAACCTTAGTTACTTTATGGTAATTTGTTATTCTAGTTCTTTGAGTTATTTGCAAGGATTCCGCTGTATGTGCTTCTAATGACTGTTTGTCTTGTGATTTGGGTTTTCCCCTTGAGTGGGTTGTGTGAACTTGGATAGTTCATATTTGGATTTCTGGTGATTTTGGTTTTTCTCTTGAGGGGAGCATTGGTTAGGTATGACAGGGGGAGTAATGAACCTCTTTAGTTTATAGCTACATTATATCTCTGATATATCTTTTATTGATCATGTAGCTTGCTTGTGCTTTGAGTTTGTGGTTTTATTCCTCACTCCAAGTTCATTAAGCAAAGAATGTTTTAGCCAAAATTTGCCAAAGAGGGAAATTTTTAGTTCCATGGTTTTAGGATTTGCAGCACTTTTGCTAAAACATGGTTCATAGAAAGATGTTGGGAGAAATGTCCTAACTTGTTGGTCTGTCAACATTGAAAACATATGTTCTGACTAGTGCTGTGACATGATGCACCAGAACATCAATACATGTTGTTGTCTTATTCTTGACGGATTTGATTTGACTATGTGAGATTTCTTTTGGATATATCTCACTTATTTTCACAGGTCAAGAAGATTTAATCTGGAACATTTGATTTAATATCCAACTGTTCATAAGTTTCTAAAATTGGATGTTAAGACAATTTAGGAAACTTGATGATTTTTTCCAATATTTAAGGAGATTTTTCTGCATAATTGGTGCAACCCTCAGCGTGTGGATCAAACAATATTTGGGTGAAAATTTCGAAGACCATGGACTGTTAGGGAGTATTTTAAGAGCAACCTAAACCTAATATTTTTAGGGCTTTCACTTTTGTAAAAATAAGGGGAAGTTTCAGAGTCTTAGGTTTTGAGAGTCTCTTTAGTGTGACTTTGTAAGTCACCCATGTATCTTTTGATACATTAAGGTAGACTGATTGTATGTTGTTAATTGTTCATCCTAAAGCTTTTAAGCAAGAGTGTATTGTTCTTAGTTGAAGCTTTTAAGCAAAACTAAGTATTATCTTGGAAGTGTGTCACGTCTATTTTGGTGTTGTTGAATTGTCACTAGTTTGTGACTGTTAGGAAGTGAGAGGGGGATCTCATATCTAGAGGGTTTCTAGGTAGAAGTTGCATAAGGTAGTGATTGGGAGAGAAGTTATAAACGAGGGATTTTAGCTTTGAACTAATGTTATCATAGTAAATTTCCTTCCTGACATGGATGCCCCCAAATGTAGGTGATGTTGCACCGAACTGGGTTAAAAATTGGTTGTGTTATTTATCTTTCTGCAATTTATTTTCAGTTTGATTTATTTATTCTTCCAGACAGAAGATGTTGTAACATCTGTCATAATGTTATGTTATGATATGAGGATATCAGTATTAACATATGTTAGAGTGCCAAAATTTCATGATTATTAGAGACATTGTGATTGGTGAAAATTCTGCTTAGGATTGGAATTCTAGTGATCAAATTAACAAGCCATTAATGAGCTATAATTTCGATAAAGTAAGTAATGATGTTGAAGTTGAAACAATTGCTGACATTCTCAACACAGCCGAAGATAAAGGGATATGGCTGGCACAAGCCAGAGACCTCAAAGAACTAAATATCTTCTAATAAGACTTCAAAACTACGAAGTGGTTAGTGATGATGAAGACATAGTAGATAGGGAACTAGTTTATTCAACTTTAATTGCAGATGTTGAATCAATCAACTACAGTGAGGCTTTTAAGAATATGAAGTGAATGTTTGCTATGGTCGAAGAGTTACAAGCAATCAAAAGAAATAACACATAGGAGTCGGTCGAATTTCCAGCATATACAAAAGCTATCAAAGTGAAGTGGGTGTTCAATTTGAAACACAATGTTGATGGGTCGATAGCAAGACATAGTGCGAGATTGGTAGCTCGAGGATTTCTTCAGCGAGCAAGACTTAACTACTCTGAAGTCTTTGCACCTGTCAGAAGGTTGGAAACTGTTCGACTAGTGTTAGCCTTTGCATGTAAACAAGGCTGGTCGACACTTCACTTAGATGTGAAATTAACATTTTTGAATAGGCCTTTAGATGAAGATATTTATGTCACGCGACCTCCTAGGTTCGCAATTCAGGAAGAAGCAAGGAAAGTATACAAGTTGCAAGAAGCGCTCTATGGCCTCAAGCAGGCACCTAGGGCATGGAACAAGAAGGTTGACTCATACTTGGTATAATTGAGATTTATCAAATGCAAATCTGAGTATGGTATCTATGTTAATGTTGTGGCACAAGATATAACAATCATCTGCTTATATGTCGATGACTTGCCAGTAACTGGAAATAGCTTGAAGAACTTATTGAAGTTCAAAGAGATTATGAAGAAGAAGTTTGAAATGTCAGATCTGGAAAAGTTTTCATAATTCATAGGCATGGGCTTTAAAATGTCAAAGCAAGGTATGATGCTGCATCAAAGAAAGTATGTCAAGGATATACTCAAGAGTGTCATGATGGATGATTTGACTTCTACATCTTTGTCTGTCGAATCAAATTTGAAGTTGGAGAAACATGGAGAGAAAGGCAAAGTCAATGCAACTTTGTTCAAACAAATTATCGAATCTATGAGATATGTGTGCAACAGTCGACCTGATATATGTTTCTCAGTCAAATTAGCGAGAAGATACATGAGTGAACCAAGGGTGTCACACATGAAAGCTACAAGGAGAATCCTGAGATTCTTAAAAGGATCGATAAACTATGGAATTCTATTTCGACGAGACTCTAAAAGAAAAAAGCCACGGTTAACTGTTATTTAGAAGCTGATTGATATGAAGATAAGGAAGATCGAAGAAACACTACGGGCTATTTCTTTCAATTATTTGATGCACCAATATCATGGTGCTCGAGAAAGCAATATGTGGTGGCATTCTGATCATGTGGGGCTGAATATATAGCAGGATCCTATGATGTGTGTCAAGCAATCTAGATCATATATGTGTTGGAAGAAATAAAGGTCAAAGTGAAGAAACCTCTGGTACTACAAATTGACAACATGTCAATTATAAATCTAGCAAGGAATCCAGTTTTGCATGAAGGAGTAAACATGTCGACGCTAGATTTCACTTCTTAAGGGAGAAGGTGAATCAGGGTGAACTTGAAGTAAGACATTGCTCAAGTGAAGCATAATTGGCTGACAGTTTCACCAAAGGATTGAAGATCGACAGGTTCCTAACATTGAGAAAGAAATTATGAATAGTTCAGATCGACAATGATTAGTGTGTTTCAACAACTTGGATTATATGGGGTATGTTGAGATATTAGATATAATCTAAGTTTAGTTATGTGGCCAAAACCTAAAATTAATTAGGGTTTAGGGTTTGTTACTTTACTTAGTAGATATTTAAATACATAGTTTATAATTTAGTTATTATAATTCAATTCAATAACACAATCCTTTTTGCTTTATTATCTCCCTTTCTCTCCTCACTAAAAGTGTCTCACACACTAACATTTATTTCATATAACTTTAGTTTGTTATTAGTATTTTATGATAATTTTTTTAGTTGATGTTATTTCATTTATTATTCTACTAAGGTAAATATAGTAAAAATATGTTATCTATTTTTTTTAAGAAGACAAAAATTTTGAGTAATTTTTATGAAAAAATATGATGACTCATCATTTTGTCAATTAATAAAGTAAGAAAATTATTTTGACAACCTACTATCCAACCCAGTCCAATCCAAAAATTAGGGGATTTACCTAAACCGGCTCATTAATGTAACACATGGTTATTTTACCTCGCCCAAACCAGAGTATTATATATGAAATGAGTATTGAATTTGGCTAAACCGAACTCTAATCGGCCAACGTACATCCCTAATAAAAACCATTCATCTTATTATGTTTTAGTTAAACTATTTAAATTTATTATGTTTTATATTTAGATATTATTAACTTTAAAAAAGATATACATTAAGAAATCCTAGAAATTTATTTATTGAAAAAGAGAATGATCAACCCTTAATGTTGATATAAAATATAAGAAACTCCACTTTCTTTGCAATTTTTGTCAAATATTTGGTAACTCTTTGAATAGTGGTCATAAACAAAATCAACACAATACTCGAAAATATATTTGTAGAATATTATTGTGAAACATATCTTCAAAAAAGTCATTTCAAAATCGCGAAAGAGTATGACAGGCAATAGACATAAAAAGATTATCTTAGTTCGTCTCATAATTTAGAGATCGTTTATAACCTTCACATTTGAAAGATTTTCTTTATAGTTCAATTGATTAGAATATTACTAAGGTATCTTATAGTCGAATTGAATTTTACATGAAAATTTCCAGCTACAAAGAACTCACTACAACTTTGTTTCTTTGCCTTCTTAAAGAATCAGACTACAACTTAGCCATTTAAGAAAATTAAATTGAATAAAAATAAATATTCGTATTTATAAATATCACTCAACAAAAGATGTAAATAAATTTTAACACAAATACAAATGTTTAAGCTTTCATCGGAAATTGTTTATACAATGTATCATTTGATGCTTTTGAGTAGTTTTTTTAGTATTGTAGATATTTTTCTCTTGATGTTTGTTCGAGAAAGTTCTTTTTTTCCCTTTGTTTCATGGAATTCATTCATGCAAAATTATGATGTTTTATTCAAGTGTTGAATTTAATTCTAAGAGAACTTAAGAATATATAGAACTTCATTAATTTGGCCACTATAGGATTCTAAATGTTGGGACATGAGTTGTTATGGTCCAATGTACTGCAGAGCAATATAATTCCATGATTTCAAGCAATATAAAGATCATGAGAAATGACTTGAAGCTCATCATTAGTATTAGAGGTGAAACAATAACTTCCTGCAAAATATGCGATCCAACCTCCAGAGGAGTTTCTTAAAAGACCACCAAAGCCGAATGACCCAGAGAGTGTGCCAAGACTCAAGTTTAGGGGTTGATATCTTATTAGAACCACCAAAAGCTTTCCCGTAGAGTGTAAAAGAGTCGTTATTTGGATAAGAATATTTCAGAGAGAGTGATTGTTGTCTTTGAAGGATTCTTAGTTACTAGATTGTCAAATGATCCAACAATAAATGAGAAACAAAGGGCCATGATTAGCAATCACGTTAATTTTCATCCAATTATATATATCATCATCATCATAAAAATGAACGTGAGATGGAAAATTGAAAATGTTCAACTTGCATGGTCTTAGGGAAATCTCTAAGAGTGTGTGAGATGGTTCCATTAGCTGCGCCACGAGTAGGATCAAAATTATCATGTTGTTGGATGAGAATATGGAAGTAGAAAAATGGTCTAGAGGGGGTGAATAGACCATTATTGAAAAATTCAACCGCTTTTTCAAAACTAAATATAAAATATTTTTCAAAAGTGTGCGCGGAAAGTTTGAAGTGAAAATATGAAAATTATACTTTTCGAAACTTGATCACGTTAACACAAAATCAATATAGAAATATTAAGGATGGTTTTCGTGATGATACATAAAGGTATGCGATTGCTTCAATTGTATATTTCAGAAGATGTGATAATACAATGATTCAATAACAATGAATTCTAACTTCAATTATTTCTCAGATTTTAATCAACAGTGCAACTAGATTAGGCACCAATTCTAACAAAACCTAACCTTATGCAATAAACCGCTATTAGTTGAATAAACGATAATCTATGACCGAATTGAAATACCTAAGTATGAAAACCCTACAAAAATTAAATGCATGAGTAAGGAGAGAGATGACACCAATACTTATAGTGCTTAGGCATTTGTCCTTGCTTTGCTTACGTGCACTCTTGAATGATTTCTCATTAGAACATGCATTGTTCCTTCTTATTTGACAAATATTTGTAAGATTTCATACTGTTAAAACAAGATTTTTGTGTGAAATATATCCTTTAGGTTTTGATGATAACAAAGTATTGAAAGAACAGTGGTATTATCTAATGTGTGTTCTAAGTATGCAGGTTTCAAAGCTTAAAGAGAATCTATTCAGAATCTGTTAAGAGAACACATTTGAGAGAAGTTGAATTTTTGGCTTCTGATGGTTTAGAACTGAAGGACGTTCTTTAGTGAAGTATGAAGATATATGATTACGTAGATTCTGAAGCTGAATGTATTAGCATCAGAAGAGCAACATGTTATATATACACTCATTGAATGTATCAGCTTCTGATAATCATTCAGAACCATAGACAAAACTAAGTGATTTGTACTGCATAAAGCAAGTTACATTGTCAAATCAGTTTGTCAGCTAGAGACTGTGTTCACATGGCTCAAGGAGATTTGACATGCTTTATAGATATCCACTCTCAACGGATCTATAGTACAACTCACAAGGAAGTCGATACAGTTAAATAAGTTACACAATGGATAAAGATCTTTTTGTGTATCTATCTTCAACATCTCTTAGTACTATGGAGTGAAAAAGACACTTGTGCAAGTTTTCTCTTCCAACGGTTACTCTTTTGTATATGCTATTTAAGTAGTTGAAAATTCAATCTGAAGAATCAATAAGGAATAAAGAAAAAGGGCCGAGCAGAAAAAAAAAGAGTTTTCACGCTTACATCAATATGGAAGAATAACAAGATCAACAATAAACAACAACATCGAGTATGCAAAGTCTCTGTTATCTGTTGTAAATTACACAAAGCCTTAAGATTTCTTAAATAATGTATATCTTAGAAATTTTAAGTGTTATGGTCTTTGTTAAGGATATTGCCATGTACCTTTAATTGTATATCAGGTACTCCTTATTCTCTATTATGCTAAACAAGTTGTTTAGTACTACCCCCGTTCTTTTATATAAGAGACAAACCACTTTTTAGATTCATTAAATAATCAATGTATCTAGCCTACAAACTGACCAAATACATTAGTTATTCAATGAACCTAAAAATTGATATGTCTCTTATATAAAGAAACGAAGGTAGTAGTTTAAAAAGAAAGTCTCTTGCTATGTGCTTACGCATCAAAGTCTCTTGCTGCGAGCTTGAGCTAAGTAAGTACCTTGCTATGTGCTTGAGCATTGAAACCTTGATCAAATTATTGATTAAGTATGAAGTCTTGTACTTGATGGTATAAGCAGTAAGTCTTGAATCCGTGGGATTTAAGCAAGGAATTTTTGGACTGTGAGTCTAAGCGGGAAGTCTTGTACTTGAGAGTATAAGTAGGAAGTCTTGAATCCGAGGGGTTTAAGCAGGGAGTCTCAGTCAGGTGCTGATTGAGCAAGGAAGTCAGAGATTGTAGTTCTAAGCAAGGAAGTCTTGAATCCGAAGGGTTTAAGAAAATAAGTCTTGGATTCGCGGAATCTGAGCAATTGTGGAAGGTCTTATGCTCGAGGGCATAAGCAATTGTAATCTTTTTTTATTATAGTGGAAAATATCTTGTGCTGCAAGAGGACTGAACTACTCTCGGTTTGGGAGGAACCAAGATAAATTTTGTGTGTTCATTTGTCATTTACTTGCTTCTGTCTATTATTCCCCTGCATTCATATTATCAGAATCTGAACTATTGTTTATAATTTGAACTTTAATAAGAATCAACACAAAATGAAGAACACAATTAAACCCCCTTTTTGTGTATTTTTCTCACCGTTAGTTGGCATCTGAGCATGGTCTGTGCGTAACACTTAACAATGGTGCAGATAAAAATCCAAAGAGAAAAATATGTCCGTTGAAGATTTTTTTCCAAGAAGGAATCAAGTACCATATGAAAATTTATTACTCTGCTAATCCTCAAATCTTCAGTGGTAACTCCGCTGAATTTGAATGATGGAAAAGCAAAACATACTCATGTACCATTGGTCTTAATGAAGAGCTATGAAATATTCTTGAAGAGGATATTGCTATAGAAGTTCATGGTTTTGGGATGATAAAAAATAGAAAATCTCTCACACCAGCTCAGAAGAAGCTATAATAGAAATCATCATAGAGTTAGAGGCATTATGGTAGATCATCTACCTCATTCTGAGTATATCAAAATCATTGTTAAGTTTACTGATAAGGCTATCTTTGAATCCTTGTGTTTAACATATGAAGAGAATCAGCAAGTCAAAGAAGCTAAAATCAATCTTCTGGTACATCAATATGAAATGTTCAAAATGAAGGACGACGAAGATATTAGAACCATGTTCTCCTGGTTTCAAGTTCTTGTATCTGGTTTTCAAGTGTTTAACAACAGTTACACTTTATCTAATCATGCTAAGAAAATCCAAAGAAGTCTGTCTGCTAGATTCAGACCAAAAGTCACAACTATTCAAGAAGGCAAAATTTTGAATATGCTGAGTCTTAAAAGTTTGATTAACAATCTTTAGAGTCATGAAATAAAATTGGATGAAGATGAGCTTTCAAAGAAATCAACTTCCATCAATCCTGTTAAATAAAATTACTATGGAATGTCTGATGATGAGGAAATGATTCTCCTTATCAAAATATTCTATCAGCTGGCTAAAAGGAATGAGAAATCTGTTGATGGAAAGAGTAACTTCAGAAGCTTCAGAAATAATCACATTTCAACTAATTATCCCAATCTTCAGAGCGAGGAGAAAAACTACCAGACAGAAAAATCCAAAAAGATACTGTCACATAGTTTTAAAGTATATCCTGACAAAGCTGACAAAGTTAAGGATTCATAAAGAGATAAAAAGAATAATTTAGCACTGCTAACTAGTACATTTCCTGAAAAAACATTTGAATTCTGGAGTGAATCAAATATTAAAGAGAAAAAGGTAATTTTCAATCAATCTTGCTTTAATAATTTTGTGTGTTCATAATCTCTCAAACTGTTTTAACAAATAAGTTGGATGAAGAAAAAAAAAATCTTTTATTAAAATTTATGTTGAGAACTCCTTTGTTTAAATAATATTTATTTGCAATCTCATATGTTTGTCTATCAAAATCAATGAAACATAATTAGGAGTAAAAAGAACAACCACGCGAAATTGAAAGTATAGTGAGTAATTTTAATTTATGAAATTGATGAAAAGCAAGAGAAGTGTTAACAAAGGAAAATAAAAGTGTAACATATATGTATTAATGAATTCAAAACTTAAAAGGATTTGATATTGATATTTATATAGATATAATTTCTTGCATATAATGTGGATTCCACGCCAAAATGAGATCCATCATTATAAATTTCTTAACTTAAAAAAGAAAAGAAATCCTCATTTTTCCTTTTTTAGAAATGGAGAGATAATATTATTCATTACTATTCAGAAGATATAAAACCATGTCGGTTTTTTCTCATTTCAAAAACTCGTGAGAAACTGAAAATAGCGTCCCCTTTAGTCCACGTCTTTTCACACACACCCGTTTTCTGCGGCTTCTCTTCGATCTCATTCAACGGATAAGATCAAATTCTTACATCCTCATCAAACGGTCATCATTCATTTCTCAAACCACGTGTCCTCATTATAATAATTGCCAATAACACTTCTCCAAAATAAACCCTCACCACCATCAATGATCAATAATCCATCACTTATTTAACCATAGTTAATTTCTAACCTCACTCAAACTCAACATAAACTACTCTTATCCTCTTTCTCTCTCAGACATTAACACAAACACTTTAAGCTCGTTAATGGTGTCTCAGATCTAACTCTCAAAACTGCACCACACTCGTTCCATTTCGTTTCTTCACATGCAGAAAATGACGAACCGTTTCCCCGAGGAAGTTCTCGAGTACGTGTTTTCGTTCGTTCAATGTGACAAAGATCGAAACTCCATCTCTTTAGTGTGTAAGTCGTGGTACGAGATTGAACGGTGGTGCAGAAGGCAGATTTTCGTAGGGAACTGCTATGCCGTGAGTCCTGTCACGGTGACGAAACGGTTCCCGGAGTTGAGATCCATTTCGTTGAAAGGCAAACCGCACTTTGCGGACTTCAATTTGGTGCCTGAAGGTTGGGGAGGTTACGTGAGTCCGTGGATCGCGGCTATGGCGTGTGGTTTGCCATTGCTTGAAGAGGTTCGGCTCAAGAGGATGGTTATAACGGATGAGAGCTTGGAGCTTATTGCGAAATCGTTTAAGAATTTTAAAGTTTTGGTTCTTATTTCGTGTGAGGGTTTCACTACGGATGGACTTGCCGCCATTGCTTCTAATTGCAGGTTTTTTTTTACGTTTCAAATTCTTCTCATTTGGTTATTCTATGTTGCGTTGAATTGAGCTGGAGTGAATTAATTGTGATTTGATTGAACAATCTCAAGTTTGGATCTTTGCTTTTGCTTTATTGTTCTATTTGCAATTATGATGAAGGTACTCTTGGTCTTTAGCCATGTGAGTTTTTAACTTTTAAGTGAACTTTTTGTCGTCATTGGTCAGATTTGATTCATGTATATTTCTTTTTGAATACTATACAGAAAAAAAATGATTTTTTCCCCACATATTTGTATTTTTTTGGATGTTTTGTTTTATGGATTCTTATATGATGATATTGAAATGCAATACTTTTACTATTTATATTTTATTCGTTTTTCATGTTAGATCCCTTTTCCTTTCCATTAAGCATTCACGAGTCATGACCACATTATTCACTTTCCTCGCCACGGATCAAATACGATAGCTTTATTTATTTTATTTTATTTTATTTTTGTATTGGGGTTATGTTTGTTTGGTTCAAATGATTATTGGGAAAACCAAAGAGATAAGACTGAAAGTTTCTTAAAAGTAACACCTCATTTTAAGAAAGCTGATTTTTTTTTTTTTTTTTGTGATAATGAGTTATACTATTACTTTTTGATATTTAAAACTAACGATATTATTTGGTTGTTAATTGGAATTTGTGAAATTAGAATTTATTCCCTTAAGTTGAACAAAATCAATCAATTTAGTAATTTTGTCAAATTTATGACCACAATTTTAAGGGTTCTATGTTTGTTTTGAATGATGTAGCAAGAGTTTATTCAAGTCAATGTGCATAGTGAATTATTTTGATGGAAGGAATAAATAATTTTTTTTAAAAATATAAAGTGACTAGTTTTTTATTTAGTTAATTTTATGAACAAATGGTCGACTCTTCAAATTTTAGGTTAGAAATGCTGATTTATTCCATTTCTATTTTGATGTCTTTCACTTTTTAATTTTTTTTTTTTTACGGTTAGCAGAAAATGCTATTCACTTAATAATACTCTTTGACAGTTTGTAAATATTACCAATATTTCATGTTTCCGTGAATTTAAATTAGAAGTATGCTTTTTAAAACCTTTGCTTTATACTTGGTTTGTAGTGTTAATGGGGATAATATCCATACTAAATACTGAGCCATTGACAGTTGCTAATGATGTTAAATTTGGTTCAGCGTGATTCAGTGTACTACATTGTTTGCTTCTTAAAAACCATAGGAGATACTGGTTTCTGAGGTGTCATTGATAAAGACTTTGTCTTCCCATGAATTGTAGGAATTTGAAGGAATTGAACTTGCAGGAGAGTGAACTGGAGGACCTTAGTGGGCATTGGCTAAGCCAATTCCCTGATTCTTACACATCATTAGTTTCACTTAACATCTCTTGCTTGAACAATGAGGTGAGTTTGCCCGCACTAGAGCGCCTGCTTGGTAGGTGTCCTAACCTCCAGACTCTTCGTCTCAATCATGCTGCGCCCCTTGATAAACTGCCGAACTTACTCAGCCGATGTCCTCAGCTGGCTGAGTTAGGCACAGGAATCTACTCAGCTGAGATGCGTCCAGAGGTCTTCTCAAACCTAGTAACAGCATTTTCTGGGTGCAAGCAATTGAAGAGCTTGTCTGGTTTTTGGCAAGTTCTGCCATCCTACCTTCCGGCACTAAATCCGGTCTGCTCTAGGCTAACATCACTAAACCTGAGTTATGCTGTCATTCAAAGCTCCGATCTTATCAAGCTTGTTGGTCAATGCTCCAATTTGTTGCGGTTATGGGTATGCTGGATTTATATGATATTTTTCAATGTATTGCCTGTTCCATGTTTTGTGTGCATCTCAGGTTCAATACCCTTAAATCATGTTGTATATTCTTGTGCTGATTAAAGTACGTTGATACAGGTGCTTGATTACATAGAAGATGCTGGTCTTGATGTTGTTGCTGCTTCATGCAAGGATCTACAGGAGTTGAGGGTGTTTCCTTCTGATCCATTTGGTTTAGAACCAAATATTGCGTTGACAGAACAGGGTCTTGTCTCTGTATCTAAAGGCTGTCCAAAGCTCCAGTCCATTCTATATTTTTGTCGTCAAATGTCTAATGCTGCTCTAAATACTATTGCGCAGAATAGGCCTAATTTGACTCGCTTTCGCCTGTGTATTCTGGAGCCTCGAACTCCTGACTATCTTACCCTTCAACCACTGGATTCTGGTTTTGGAGCTATTGTAGAGCATTGTAAGGATCTTCGGCGCCTTTCCCTTTCTGGCCTTCTAACTGATCGTGTTTTTGAGTATATTGGAACTCATGCAAAGAAGCTGGAGATGCTATCTGTTGCCTTTGCTGGAGAGAGCGATTTGGGTCTCCATTATTTACTGTCCGGGTGTGATAATCTTAGGAAGCTAGAGATTAGGGACTGCCCCTTTGGCGACAAGGCTCTCTTGGCCAATGCGGCCAAACTCGAGACAATGCGATCCCTTTGGATGTCCTCGTGCCCAGTGAGTTATGGAGCATGTAAGCTGCTGGGTCAGAAAATGCCCAGACTTAATGTTGAAGTCATCGATGAAAGAGGACCTCCAGATTCAAGGCCAGATAGTTGTCCTGTTGAGAAGCTTTATATATACAGGAGTACTGCTGGGCCAAGGTTAGACATGCCTGGTTTTGTCTGGACAATGGAGGATGATTCCTCCCTACTGCTGGAGCAACCTAGCAGTGTATAGAGCCAACAAATCTTTGTGAATTTGATGTGGCAGATATTTAATGCCAGGTACACACTCAGTTTAGAAATCTCCAAATGAATTTTCTGTTGCTTTGGTTTATGTTGTTGAAGCATTGATATTTTGTTGAACTATAGGTACAATGGGATTGCATCGAGGGTTTGAGCTCTCGTGCCATTCATTTTACAGTTTGGCCGAGTCCCCATTTACTTATCAATAGAGGCCAAAAGTATGTTGTTGTATGAGCATTAGATACAATTGTTGTATTATTTATTCCTCATACCGTAATGTTTGCAGACAAGTTTATACATATTTATATTCATGTTATTTCCTTAGTTTTTTTGTCTAATATACAGCACCTTAGTTAACACTTAACACCATCCTTGAGAATTCCTAGAATCTTTTGAAAAAATCCATCGGGCTTATAATCAAGTTCTACAGATTAGGTTTAAAATCTTCCTCTGTAACATAAAATTGTAATGCTGGAAAGATAGTGGAAATGTAGGCATGAAGATGATAAAATTCGTTTACACAGATTGGCTTATCCAAAACCAAAGCCTGACTGAAAAATCTGTAAAGGGCTCTAGGGTGATTTCTCTCTGCCAACAAGTGATTGTGTAGTAAGCTTTTTTTAAGGGATCCTGGTTCCATTCCATGAGGAAAAAACACCTTTTCAGGTTTTAGATTGTAGTCTGTCATATGAGATGTGGAAAAGAGCAATGAGATTTTGAGGCGGATTAATTAGAATGACTAGAATGGTGTGGTAGTTGCATTTTAAAAAAGCAAAAGTGTGAGTGAATGGTAAATATTGCCTCGGGATGAGGGGAATGAATCTGCTTTTCCATTCAAAGTTCTCGACTGATGAGCCACGTGAGAGATTCGGTGTTGACAGCTTTTTGGTTCCTTCAACCTCTCTTTTCCACAACAGATATCTATCTACCAACACTCACCCTGAAATTTATTCATCATACGAAATCTAACTAGGGGTAAATGTACTCATCTACACTCCTTTCGTTTCACCATTTCAAAAAGAATTGTTTCAAAATAAATTGCATTTTCACTTTGTAATGTAAGATTTCTTTTCTAGTTTATGATGCTGAAAAACAAATCAATAAATAATAAAATTAGTTTCTGGTTTATGATGCTGAAAAACAAATCTATAAATAATAAAATTAATTTTGTTAATTAGTAAAATATTTTTAATTTATTGTATTTTTTAATTTGTTAAAGGAAAAACTATTATTGTAAGGTCATTTATAAATATATTATTACTATTTGACCAAAAATAATATTACTACCTCCTTTTCAATCTTAAAATAAATGTATTAAATGATATAATTTTGGGAAAAAAGTATTAATGTTACTTAAAGGATTTAAATAAAAAATAAAAAATAAAGTAATCAAATAAAATTGTATTAAATAGAATAAAAAAGAGGTTGAAATTAGCTACTTTTGTATTGGAAAAGCCGGTGTGAGTTTTTCTCTATTTTATTGATGTTATCTTCTCTTTTTTTTTTAATCTATCCTACTCCATTCTCTATTATTTATTCCTCTAAAATCTTTCGGTATACAAGTTTAAAAATGATTATTGAAACACTTTTGCAAAGTCTTTTGGTATACAAAGATTGACTATTATAAATGTTTAGTCTTTCGACACAATTTTTTAAATGTTTAAAAAATGAATATAGAAGTCCTTTTTATAAAGTTTTCCAATACATAAAAATCGACTATCAAAAGTTTTTTTTCAAAGTATTTTGGTACATAAAAATTGACTATCGAAATTTTTTTTAAAATTTTGCGATACACAATAAAATTAAAAAATATTTAAAAAATAACTATCAAAACTTTTTGCAAATTCTTTCGTAAGTAAAATAAAATTTAAAAAATAAAATAATAAATTAATTAAAAATATATAAAAATAAAATTGATATTTTTTACAAAATGTAGGGATATAAGAATAAAGGTAGGAGTATGAGAGAAAATTTTCAAATATTTTCCTCCACACTAAAAGTCTGTTTTTATTTATTAAAGAAAAAAACAGAAACAAGTTATCATCGGCCATATTTTAAAGCCAATAGCTATCACATTGTGGAAGTATGAGAAATTTTATCTTTACACTCCCCAATTACAATGACATTCCATATGAAGACTGTGATTACTCTTATGCCTTTATTAATTTTTTTGTTTCGAAATTTTTAAAAGTTTAGGTAAATATTGAATTTTTGATCGTATCAGATTATTTCAAAAATCATAACATTCGGCAATTTTGCAAATTTATCGGATATTTTGCAAATGTATGAAGAAATGTTGGACATTTTGTGAAATGTCGGTAAAAATTCACGGGATTATAAAAAATTATTGAAGAAATATCGAATATTTGAAAAAGTCAGGTTTGAATAAAAGAAATTTTTAGAAGTCTAGTTGAGTTATATAAGATATGTTGGAAAATCCGATAATTATAAAACTTGCAGGACTTTTTTGAAAAATTTAGTATATTTCAAAATTTTCGGATATTTTGAAAAATTCGATAGGCAGTTGTGAAATTATTGAAAAAACATTTTCTTTTGACATTTTTAATAAAGTATACCAGATAAAACATATACGTATAAGCAAAAATGATACAATATCATTACAAAACAATTTGTGTAGACTTCCTAGCAACTAGCAACTTCTATAAGTATTAGAATGCGCAATCTAAGTGAGGGGTGAATTAGACTTGTTGGATTTTATTGATATTTAAGTAAGTTTCTTTTCTTTTTAATTTTCTGAATTATAATAAGATATAATGGTTGTTTTGAATGATGAATAACAAAAAATTAAAGTGCTAAAAGTAAAGAATACAACAATATATCATGGTTCATCTTTTCAAACAAGAGTACTCCAGTCTCCTCACACTCTGTGAGATATTTTCACTATATTAGAATTTGTACAAATCTCACATCAAAGTCACTCATACACTTTTCTAATATAAACAAGAAAACACACCACTTTCTTTTACACTTGAATATAAACCACATCATTTTCTATGCCAAACAATGATCACTTAACACTTTGTGATCAATAACAAAATTTTGATAGTGTATGTAGAAGTTTTTGCTATTGAATCATCTTAGTGAACACACTTGGATTTCAAAACTGACATAAGCTTCGCTTTATAAAATATCATCTTCAAAATGAATATTATTACTTTCGAATAAGCACTTGACATCAAGAAAGTTTCCATAATAAGAAGTTTGATCATACAAAGGGGCAAAAAGTTTGAAAACTCCGTTGAGCAAAAAGGGCAAGGTGCTTCAAGATTCAGTCAATCTGGGGAAATCATGTCGAGATTCGACGAATCTCTCTAAGAGATGGCAGATCAGGGGCATACAATTCTTAGATACTAGGGCAATTCAGATCAAGCTCGTCCTATAACAAGGTTGCTTCATAACTTGTGGTTGGGTCAATCCATATAGAAACCCAATAGATTGCGGCAGAGATAGGCAACGAAGGTACAAGTTCTCTCCCTATTGTCGGAGAATCACATCTTTATAACCCCCATCCTAGCTTTAAATCTTCCACCCATTGTATAAATCATCACCGTGCATTAATCACGTCGCTTCACTCATGCATATCATTCATCTAACATAGCTTGAAGCCATGCAAAAGAAACAAGAAATCCAAAGCCCAATCTTTATTGGTATCCCTAAAGCTCAACCATACTTGGAACCTCCCTAAAGCCTAACTTTCTTGGCATCTCTCAAAGCCCAACTTGCTTGGCATCTCTTAGAACCCAACATCGCTTGTTCTATCATAAAAATAAACCTGTTTGTCATATCACAAATCCCAACAAATGCCATTTTGCATTACATAGAATTACATACTCAAATGCGTAGCATATCCACCAAGATGAAACATTACGCCATACAAATTCAAACATGCATACAAAGCATAAGCCAGACTTGGTACCTTGTACGAAAGACCCTATTTGGTTTCAAACACTCGTTTGTGTTAATCATACATCTTTTTAAATACGCATCCATATTGATCCCTAACACTCTTCTGTTTTGATATTAAACTCTACAATACTCGCCCGTATTGGTTCCCAAAACTCGTCTGTGTTGATTTTCCCTTTGCACTTACCTTTTGCAAGTTCGCACTGCCTTTCGCACGAGAAAGTTACCTTTGTTAAAACTTCACATATTGAGTACAAAATAAGGGACTAGACGAATGAACTACTCCCTTTTCTATTATTTGGGCACCTGACGTAGGTCTGGTAGTCCAAGTGATTGCCACATTTTGAGAACATCATCTTCGTCATTGTTCCTGTGAGGTATCTGTTGTACCCCAAAATTTGCCCTCTTTCAAGAATTGACTCATTTCTTTAAATTCAATGACATAAGGGAATCCCATCATTCCAAATTCAAGATTCATGAATTCAAGGCTAGATTCAAGAATATTACAAAGAAAATTTCATGACATTTGCAAGAATGTCACACTTGTTACAAAATCCAAACTCTTGGTAATACTTAGGAAATTAAGTTATTTCTAGTCTTAATTCAAGTTTCTAAAAATAACTTCATGTCATGGTATCCCCCATGCTCCATCAAGTCCACATTATGCTTACAAACATCCAAGAAATATGCAAGAATTAAATCAAGATTGGAATGTTTTAAGACCAAGATTATGCATGTTTAATCATGGCAAAATAGTCCCATGCAAGAGGTGACAAACTTCTTCATGTCACAAGATCACATGTCACAAGACAAAGGGAATAACATGTGACAATGCTTCTACATATCAGAATTTTCAAAATGCTGTCAAAGGTGGTAGCATTGACCACAAGAGCTGTCCAAGCACAAGCCAACAAAATGGGTGCAAGGCACAATGTGCTGCAGAAAAAACAGCATAGGCAAATTGCAACAGCAAAAATGCAGCATAACTCTTGCATGGAAATGGAAAGAAAGAGAGTGACATGAGGAAATGTGGTAAGAGACACTACTCCATGAAAAATCTGATATGTGGGAAGAAGAGAAAACCCTAGAGGGAGAGATAAGAAGGCAAGGGGCTGTAAACAAAGGGAGGATTCACTACCATTCACATACACAACATTGAGAGAGATTGAGAGCAAGAGAAACCTCAAAAAACCAGAAAAATAGAAAGGGAGAAAAACCAGAAAAAAGAGAGTGATATAGAAGCATAAGAGGACCATTGAGAAGGAGAAGCTTCACAACATAGAGTGAAGAGTGTAGAGCACATCCAACAAAGGTCATTGGAGTACTTGCAAGAAGGATAGAAAGCTCTTGGTATCCATTTCTTTAAACCTTTTTCCCTTTATTTTTTGCTTTTATATTCATTTCATTTATTCTCTTGTGTGTTATTGTACTGTGTATATCATGTAAGGTTCTAAGGGGACCAAAAAACCATTTTTAAAGAACCAATAAAAAGGAAGAAAATCACAAAAGACAGCAAAAAATACAACAAATATTGTATTTTTCACTTCAGGTCGCGGCGCGAACTGTCAAAAACAGAATCAAAACTTTTCTCAGTTCGCGGCGCGAACACCCTTCGCGGCGCGAATTGATCAGTTTGTTTATTTTATTTTCTTGTTGTTTTTACCTTAAAAAAAGTGACGTTTTATCTTTTGCATGTCTCATTTTTTTTAGCCGACTAACCCCTTATGTTTGTATGATTTTAATATGTGAATATTGCTATTGTCCTTGTTGATTTTTGATACCAAAAACTATCTTCAAGAAAACAAACTCTCGACTCTCATCGAGCCATTTTTGACCTTGTAAGCCTAATGCCTTGTGCGTCGCCATCGACCTTACTCACTTCACCTCAAACCTTTTTAGGCAATTAAACCCTTGACCCAACGTCAAGCGGATTTTCTCAAACGATTGTTAAGCCAATTCACCATATTTAATAAAAGGGTAAAGTTCTCTTTGTATTGAACTAAAAAAAATGGATTGAGTGTAGACTTCTTCCTTTCCGAGCGTCGAGATACTCACTGTAGTGTGGGTGGTCTTGATACTTGTCTTTCAATACGAAGACGTTTTCATCCACACCTTTTTCTCCTAAAAAACCTCGGCCCCGTACCGAGTGCATTTTCAAAACACTTACAATAAATAAATCGATTCTCTTGGTATTGAACTAAAGAGAGAGAGGATTGAGTGTAGACTCCTTCCTCTCCGAGTGTTGGGATATTCACTGTAGTGTGGGTGGTCTCGATACTCGTCTTTCAATACGAAGACGTGACTTTATCCGCCACCTATCTCCCTCTACAACTTCTTTCCGCAACCTTTGTCACCTAAAAACCTCGGTCCCGTACCGAGCGCATTTTTAAACTCTTTTCATAACAAAAACTTGAATGGTCGTGGAGTGGTTAGGCGTAGGCCTTCTCTTATCCCGAGTGCTGACGTTTACCGTAGGGGTCTCTGTCACAAAAGCACTTACCACTCAAAACCAAAAACACTTTAATAAGAGAATGAAGTTCTCTTTGTATTGAACTAAAGAGAGAGGATTAAGTGTAGACTTCTTCCTCTCCGAGTGTCGAGATGCTCACTGTAGTGTGTGTGGTTTTGATACTCGTCTTTCAATCCGAAGACGCTATGTTCGCCGCACCTTTTCATAACAAAAACTTTGAGATAAAGAATTGGGTACTACCCGTAGGGGTTACTATCCGAGGATCTATCTCGCCCCTAAAAAACATTTCAACAAATCAAATGTGACATCTTGCCTCGCATGGCGAAAACTAATATTTCAAAAAGGATATGATACGTCCGTTCTACCGCAAACAGGTAATGCCAAAGTCTCAAACGAGCGAGCAACAATACACCTAACTGCTAGAATGCGTACGATAGCATCATTCATAAAAACATCAACAAATCGTAGGCCGAACTACGAATGCTCTGATTCTTTACTTTTTTTTTCAAGTAAAGATACGTAGGCACAAGGGCCACAATCCTTGCCGAGCATATTCCCCCTTATATCTGTAGTTCCCCGAACTACGTCGACTCTGATTTTCTCATGTCTATTGAGAATACGTAGGCCTAGGACCGCGAAGTCCTACCGAGTCCGTTCTTTCTTTTCCTTCCCCTGTTATCTCTCTTTTCCCAATTTATAACCTTTCCCTCTATCCTTTGGAACACTCTTTTATAGCATAATTTTTAAGCAAATAAATCACACACGACAAACAAATGGTTCCCATCGAGTACGATGGATGCGAGGGGTGCTAATACCTTCCCTTCGCATAACCGGCTTCCGAACCTGTTCTTGGTTGCGAGACCATCTTATCCGTTCTTTTCTTGAGGTTTTCTCGATATTTTCCTTTCCCCTCGTGGGATAAATAAAGTTCGGTGGCGACTCTTCTGTCCTTTCCTTTTCGCCTTCCTTGTCGTTGCGATGTATTTTTCGAGTAGCGACAGCTGGCGACTCTGCTGGGGATTCCTAGCAAGCCAAACCTAGTTTGTTTGTAGCATTTGTGCTTTATTTGCTTTTATGTTTTATTTTATTATTGTGTTTCTTTCTAACCTGTTGGGTTTATTGGGATGGTTTGTGAGGATAAAGCTTTCTACCCGAGCTTTCGAGTATACACTAAGACTAGGAGGTGGTTTCTTTCTGATTTGCGAGACGTAGGACTCGTTGAGTTGGATCGAATTCCACCGCTCAGATGAGACCCCGTTGGAAAGATTATGTCCTACGTGTAGTCGTAACGGCGTTTTATTTCCGACGTGGGATTCCGTGATTCTGAGGACATCTTGTAGAACCTTATTCCAAAAGGTTACTAAAACATAACTCTGTGTTCATCCTTTTGAAGGGATTACCGTCTTACGAGTAGTCGTTATGATGGAAAACTTTTGAGGGTTAGTGCATGGGACTTTGTTTAAAAGCCTTTTGGGATGCCCTCTTATAAACCAATAGATTGCCCACCCGTGGTGAGAGATATTTTGTTACAATACCCTGCAGGATCTGTGACCTTGATCCTTGATGTGGATATGTTCTCGTGTGCACTCACTGCATTGCATTTGCATAAGCATCTCTGCATCATTTTGCATTTTCTTCCCTGACCAGATACCAAAAGCTTACCCATCCTCTATTCATAACTCTTGGTTGATTTCCCGACACTCTCATTGAACTCGTGAGAGCCGTGAAGTGTTTGAAGCAAAAGGAGCATAGACGCCTTGAAGTGCCATTCAGATAAAGCAAGCAGAAGTAGTTATGCCAGAGAAAGACCGCCAAAATGTTGATCCCCCACAAGGATTTATCATGACGAATAATCCATTGTATGATCTTCCGCTTGATGGACATCCTCTGCAAGTAAACGTTCCTACTCGACCCCAGAGGATGCCAACGATTGATCCCATGGAAGAAAAGCTTCGTGCCCTTGAGGAGACACTTCAAGCGATGAAAGTGCCTGATATGCCCGGACCCGATGCTGCTGATATGTGTCTAGTGCTAGACTTGGTGATTCCTCCAAAATTCAAGGCACCCAACTTCGAGAAGTACATCGGCTTTAGTTTCCCGAGGCGTCATTTGGTGATGTACTGTCTAAAAATGACCCCTTACACTCATGACGACAAGTTGATGATTCACTGTTTTCAAGAAAGTCTGAGTGGGGCATCATTAAGTTGGTACACATATTTAGAAAGGAGTCATATCCAATCATGGAGGGACCTAGTTAGTGCTTTTCTAAAGTATTACCAGTTCAACCTAGACACTATTCCCACCCGCATGCAGTTGCAAAGCCTTTCTCAGAATGAAAACGAACCTTTTAAGGTACATGCACAGCGGTGGAGAGAATTCGCAGCAAGAGTGCAACCACCACCCTCGAACAAGGAGCTGACTGAAATGTTCATCAACAGATTACATGGTTCTTATCTTGAAAGAATGGCTGGCTGTACGCCAACAAGTTTCTCTGACCATGTAATTGTAGGAGAGCGCATCGAAAGCTACCTTAAAAGTGGACAAATCCAAGACGCCTCCAGCAGCCAAGCCATTGAGACTGAATCCTTCAATGATTTCCATGAGGAAGACAAGGATGAAACCAACACATTCATAGCAAACATTGAGTATTCTCACGATATACCAGTAAAACTCTGTGGTCCCTCATCTGCTCAACAGGCATCATTACTAGTGCCATGTTATCCTTATGGGAAATCAGCCATGCTTAAAGCTTCTTCCCACAAGCTATGGGTCGCTCCTCATACAAATCAACAAGCCCATGGCTGAGGTCATCCGAATCAGCGCCGCAATAAGAACAGGCCCAACAAAAACTTGGAAAGAAGGATTGCTCCTCTTCATCCAGTCCCTATGTCGCACAGTCAGCTTCTCTCGCCTTTGATTCAAAACTCATTGGTGGAGCCTAAAACTCTTAAGCCTATGCCAGAAACTTACCCTCCTGGGTACAATCCCAATGTTCAGTATGGATATCATGGAGGATCCATGGGGCACTCGACTGAAGAGTGCAAAGCCTTCCAAGCCAAGGTGCAACAACTAATTGGCAAAGGGTACATCTCTTTTCCAGAAGGAAGTTTGGTTGTCCATGTCAACCTCTCAGCTGTCTAAGCTCGAAGATTTCAAGGGTCATTTCCAGAAGCCAGTGGTCCAGACAGGCAGACGTCCTCAACATTGGAAGTCCTTGGGCACTTTTCATCATTTGCATTTGTAGTTTACTTCTTGTTAATTGCTACTTGTGTTTAAACATTGTTGTTTTGAATGGTGATATTAATGAAATGATTATGCATTTTCCGAATTGGTCACGTCGTATTCACTCATTATTTCCACTTATCACAGACACATACACTTTTATCCACTCCATTATATCACTGTTGTTTTAGCAAATATTGGAGGGAGGATGACGAAAATGAAATACCCACAATTTCAAATCGTATGCTTTCGGATAAAACCTTGACGATGATGTACATGCATTGTTTCGAATCCCTCAAACACCGGAGTTATAAGGAGTTAATCCCTAGTCAACCACTTTGAGCCTAGAAGTAGGAGTTTCCTTCGGATATTCAAACCCTTACACTCAACCTGGGGCAGGGTAGTGTTCAGTTAATCCAATCACGCACTCGAAATTCAAAAGACAAGACGGTTGTTCATCAATGACCTGTGACGTGGCAGTCACAATCCTCCAACAAAAAAAATCAAAAGCCTGCTAAGTCAAACACCTCAAAAGGGGACTTAGGCAAAATCAAGGCAATCCCGATGGATCTGATAAGCAAATCAGTCCATGCAAAAGTTAGGGATCGAAAACAAAATCAAAAGAGGTCTTCAAACCCTCAACAAAAACAAAATAAGATTCAGTGGCCATTCAAATCAAGAGCCACTGACATCCATCAAAATAAGGTGGCTGCCATTTCAAGCAAACCTTGAACCATCAAGCTTACACCGTCAAGGTAAACATGTGCAGAATTAACTGAACGTAGGATTGGAGATCCTTAAGAAGAAGGGGTGGGTACAAATCAACTTTGAGCCTAATATCCTTTGTTTTTTAAACCGTGAGCCAGACCACGTTACAACCCTCGAAAGACCTAATTGAGGCGAGGTTTATTCTAAAAGCATATTATCGCAAGGTTGCGTAAACTGACTCCCCACATATTTGCTAATCATCAGTATTGGTGTCAATATCCTTGCTATATCTTTCACAACAATCAAATTAGCACATCGTTTGGACTAACGGTTCATTCGTCTCACTACCACGACACTTAATAAATGACGTTTATTTCTAAACTTGCATGAACTTTGCATTAAGATTACCATTCGTGAACAAACAATTTTATTTGCAAGTCAGTAGTTGGCATCGAGGAAATTCCAACAGAGAGCAATCAAACAGGACTGAATTATTCAGAAGTCTGGACCAAAATCAAGTATACCTTGTCACCCTATGGATCTGGGGCATTGACATCCGAGAAGTTGGAATCAATTAGTCTGAGGCCAATCCCCAAACATCAGTTGATCATGGGGCAGATCATCAAGAAGCGGTTAATCAAAAGTGGATCATGCCAATCAGGGGCAGGCCACCCAGAGTTTCTTTGACTTGAGGATATATCCCTCCAATGTTCAATCAGGATAAGTCAAATCGCTTCAAAGCTTTTTCAAGAGCAAACTACTCCAAAGAGTATATTGAAGCCAACCACCAAGAGTCGGTTAAACAAACGATGAATCCTTTTGTGGTACAAACTCTAGGGCATGCCATCTTGAGGTCATCTCATGGCAAGCTACTCAAGCAAGTTCATCCTCATCAGCAACTGTTGAGTTCAAAATGAGTGTCAGGGAATCGTACTGTCACCTCACCCAATAACCTTAACCTTCCAAAAAGGCTTTACTGTCATTGGATCCGTCATCCCACAGCCTAAACCTGCCACCTATCAAAACAAATCAGAACCTCCAAAGTTCAGTTTTTGTCTGACAAACCTTAAAACCAGTCCCATCTAGTTAACCCTTCACTAAACACCAATTCCCTTCTGATACATGTTAGCCCTTAAACCAGTCCCATCTGGTTTACCCTCCGAATACCAGCCTTCACCTGGTACTTCTCAGCCTAAAGTCCAATTTACATTGGCAACCACCAAAAGTCTGCCACGCCATCACCTGCATTCCCAATCACCTGCCTGCATCCATCATTATCATATGCATCATACACATCGCATTCGACTTCATAAGCATCTTGCATCATATACATACCTATAATCATATCATACTCCCCAGCTCTTGCATCTCCACTATATCATTTGCATTTGCATTTCCATTTATGGAACATCATTATCATCAAGCATTCACATATGCGAGATCATATCCAGGATCAATTTCGAAGATTTTCAAGATCATTATCAGCCCAGTCAGGGGCATTCTCCGCAAGACTGTGGGTGTTCCCCACGAATTTGTGCAACTTTTGTTGGGTAAATTCAAGAGCTTCAACGCAATCAACAGCCCAGTCAGGGGCATTATTTGCAAAGACTGTGGGTCCTCCCACAAAACTCAAGATCACCAAAGCAAAATCCAGCACAGTCAGGGGCATCTTTTCAATACCATGGGTGTATTGCATGACGTATTTCAACCCCATGGTTAATCAGATCTTCAAATCAATATTCAGCCCAGACAGGGGCATCTCCAGTAAAGTCATGGGCGATCCCCAGCAGTTTGAAACCTTGACAATCAAAGGATATCCTCAGCAGGTCAAGATTGACATCTCCAGCAGAGCAGGATCGTTTCCAGTGAGCGAGTGTGGGTTTATCCCTCAGCAGTGGAACGAATTCAGAAATTTGTTCTCCCCATAGAGTTTGAACAACTGGCTCCTTTTCCCCTCAGAGTCTAGGTCATTGACTCATTCCTCAAGCGAAAGTTGTGTTTGTTGAGTTTATTGCTCATTTCCCCAAGCAAAGGTTGATATTGATTCCCTCATTGTCTAATCCCCAGCAGGGTGGATTTGCTCTTAACGAAACAATTTTACCCAGAAGTTTGCTCAGAAGACCATCCAGGGTTTGTTTTCCCCAACATTTGTACTAGACGTGTCTAAGTCTTTTCCCCGGCGGAATTAATCCTTCCTCTTTGGCATTTATTTTTCTAAAGTGTTTCCTTTGCATTTGCATCATGCATAACATCCTCCCAAACGTGTAGCATTTCCATTTCGTATGGAGCATTACGCCATATTCAAACATAGGCATGTAAAACATAAGCGGGGTTGCCACCCCTTTGTTTTCAAGCGTATCTCCAGCAGTTATCAGTATATTTCTCAATCCTGTATGATATCCAGACCTCCGGCCAGGTCATTGATAAATGTGTTCATCTTATCGGTCTCCCTAGCAGAGTCTATTTATTCAAGATCATGTTTCCCCAACGGATTTCTTCACCCAGGTGGTGAATCGACAAATGTTCTTCTGGACTTAGGGTTGAGCCGACCTTTGGGTTCGATGCTAGCTTTTTTAGCAAAATGAAGTGACGGTGAAGTCAAATGGTTTTAATAGCTAGCGGCGAAGTTAAATGCTATTAAAAAAATTTGACGACGAAGTCAGATTATGAAAAGAATTGACGACGAGGTCAGATTATGAAGAGAATTGACGACGAGGTCAGATTATGAAAAAAATTGACGACGAAGTCAGATTATGAAGAGAATTGACGACAAAGTCAAATTATGAAGACAATTGATGTCGAAGTCAGAGTATGAAGAGAGTTGACGGCGAAGTCAGGCCATGTTGGGAATCGACGGCGAAGTCAGATCATGAAGAGAGTTGAGGGCGAAGTCAGGTTATGTTGAGAGTTGACGGCGAGGTCGGATTATGTAAAGAATTGACGGCGAAGTCAGACTATGAGAGGAGTTGACGACGAAGTCAGATTGTGGAGGGGTGACAGCGAAGTCAGGTGTCCTACCAATTTGATGTTAAGGACTGACAACGAAGTCAGGTGTTTTTCCAAATTTTATGTGGAGAATTGATGGCGAAGTCAGATCATGTAGAGGGTTGACGGCGACGTCAGAATGGTTTGAGAAATAACGGCGAAGTCAGATGATTTTAATTGACGGCGAAGTCAGATTATGGAAGGGTGACGGCGAAATCAGGTGTCCTACCAATTTGATGTTAAGGATTGACAGCGAAGTCAGGTGTTTTGCCAAATTTTATGTGGAGAATTGATGGCGAAGTCAGATCATGTAGAGGGTTGACGGCGACGTCAGAATGGTTTGAGAAATAACGGCGAAGTCAGATGATTTTAATTGACGACGAAGTCAGATTATGTTGTAAGTTGATGGCGAAGTCAGAGGATATGGAGGACTGATGGCGAGATCAAATGTTCTACCAATCAGATGTTTTTACAGATTATGTTGAAAATTGACGGTGAGGTCATATCTCACAGATTTGATGTTGAGTTCCGACGGCAAAGTTAGAATGCTATTAAGAGCTGACGGCAAGGTCAGGTGTTTGTGTTTTATCGATGACTGATGGCGAGATCAGATGTTCTACCTGATATAGGTACCTGACGGCGATGTCATAGGTTTCATTCTACGGTTGACAAATTTTTGGGTTCTTTTGTATTCAATCACCTTTTACCTCGAATGTTTGAAAGCGTTTGCTTTTCATCCCTTCAGGTCCAAGTCGTTTGAATAGGGGCAGCTGTTGCACCCCAAAATTTGCCGTCTTTCAAGGATTGACTCATTTTTTCAAATTCAATGACATAAGGGAAGCCCATCATTCCAAATTCAAGATTCATGAATTCAAGGATAGATTCAAGAATATTACAAAGAAAATTTCATGACATTTGCAAGAATGTCACACTTGTTACAAAATCCAAACTCTTGGTAATACTTAGGAAATTAAGTTATTTCTAGTCTTAATTCAAGTTTCTAAAAATAACTTCATGTCATGGTATCCCCCATGCTCCATCAAGTCCACAGTATGCTTACAAACATCCAAGAAATATGCAAGAATTAAATCAAGATTGGAATGTTTTAAGACCAAGATTATGCATGTTTAATCATGGCAAAATAGTCTCATGCAAGAGGTGACAAACTTCTTCATGTCACAAGATCACATGTCACAAGACAAAGGGAATAACATGTGACAATGCTTCTACATATCAGAATTTTCAAAATGCTGTCAAAGGTGGTAGCATTGACCACAAGAGTTGTCCAAGCACAAGCCAACAAAATGGGTGCAAGGCACAATGTGCTGCAGAAAAAACAGCATAGGCAAAGTGCAACAGCAAAAATGCATCATAGCTCTTGCATGGAAATGGAAAGAAAGAGAGTGACATGAGGAAATGTGGTAAGAGACACTACTCCATGAAAAATCTGATATGTGGGAAGAAGAGAAAACCCTAGAGGGAGAGATAAGAAGGCAAGGGGCTGTAAACAAAGGGAGGATTCACTACCATTCACATACACAACATTGAGAGAGATTGAGAGCAAGAGAAACCTCAAAAAACCAGAAAAATAGAAAGGGAGAAAAACCAAAAAAAAGAGAGTGATATAGAAGCATAAGAGAACCATTGAGAAGGAAAAGCTTCACAACATAGAGTGAAGAGTGTAGAGCACATCCAACAAAGGTCATTGGAGTACTTGCAAGAAGGATAGAAAGCTCTTGGTATCCATTTCTTCAAACCTTTCTCCCTTTATTTTTTGCTATTATATTCATTTCATTTATTCTTTTGTGTGTTATTGTACTGTGTATATCATGTAAGGTTCTAAGGGGACCAAAAAACCATTTTTAAAGAACCAATAAAAAGGAAGAAAATCACAAAAGACAGCAAAAAATACAGCAAATACTGTATTTTTCGCTTCAGGTCATGGCGCGAGCCATGTTCGCGGCGCGAACTGTCAAAAACAGAATCAAAACTTTTCTCAGTTCGCGGCGCGAACACCCTTCGCGGCGCGAACTGATCAGTTTGTTTATTTTATTTTCTTGTTGTTTTTACCTTAAAAAAAGTGACGTTTTATCTTTTGCATGTCTCATTTTTTTTTTAGCCGACTAACCCCTTATGTTTGTATGATTTTAATATGTGAATATTGCTATTGTCCTTGTTGATTTTTGATGCCAAAAACTATCTTCAAGAAAACAAACTCTCGACTCTCATCGAGCCATTTTTGACCTTGTAAGCCGATTGCCTTGTGCGTCGCCGTCGACCTTGCTCGCTTCACCTCAAACCTTTTTAGGCAGTTAAACCCTTGACCCAACGTCAAGCGGATTTTCTCAAACGATTGTTAAGCCAATTCACCATATTTAATAAAAGGGTAAAGTTCTCTTTGTATTGAACTAAAGAAAATGGATTGAGTGTAGACTTCTTCCTTTCCGAGCGTCGAGATACTCACTGTAGTGTGGGTGGTCTTGATACTTGTCTTTCAATACGAAGACGTTTTCATCCACACCTTTTTCTCCTAAAAAACCTCGGCCCCGTACCGAGTGCATTTTCAAAACACTTACAATAAATAAATCGATTCTCTTGGTATTGAACTAAAGAGAGAGGATTGAGTGTAGACTCCTTCCTCTCCGAGTGTTGGGATATTCACTGTAGTGTGGGTGGTCTCGATACTCATCTTTCAATACGAAGACGTGACTTTATCCGCCACCTATCTCCCTCTACAACTTCTTTCCGCAACCTTTGTCACCTAAAAACCTCGGTCCTGTACCGAGCGCATTTTTAAACTCTTTTCATAACAAAAACTTGAATGGCCGTGGAGTGGTTAGGCGTAGGCCTTCTCCTATCCCGAGTGCTGACGTTAGGGGTCTCTGTCACAAAAGCACTTACCATTCAAAACCAAAAACACTTTAATAAGAGAATGAAGTTCTCTTTGTATTGAACTAAAGAGGGAGGATTAAGTGTAGACTTCTTCCTCTCCGAGTGTCGAGATACTCACTGTAGTGTGTGTGGTTTTGATACTCGTCTTTCAATCTGAAAACGCTATGTTCGCCACACCTTTTCATAACAAAAACTTTGAGATAAAGAATTGGGTACTACCCGTAGGGGTTACTATCCGAGGATCTATCTCGCCCCTAAAAAACATTTCAACAAATCAAATGTGACATCTTGCCTCGCATGGCGAAAACTAATCTTTCAAAAAGGATATGATACGTCCGTTCTACCGCAAACAGGTAATGCCTAAGTCTCCAATGAGCGAGCAGCAATACACCTAACTGCTAGAATACGTACGATAGCATCATCCATAAAAACATCAACAAATCGTAGGACGAACTACGGCTGCTCTTATTCTTTACTTTTTTTTTCAAGTAAAGATACGTAGGCACAAGGGCCACAATCCTTGCCGAGCACATTCCCCCTTATATCTGTAGTTCCCCGAACTACGTCGACTCTGATTTTCTCATGTCTATCGAGAATACGTAGGCCTAGGACCGCGAAGTCCTACCGAGTACGTTCTTTCTTTTCCTTCCCCTGTTATCTCTCTTTTCCCAATTTCTAACCTTTCCCTCTATCCTTTGGAACACTCTTTTATAGCATAATTTTTAAGCAAATAAATCACACACGACAAACAAATGGTTCCCATCGAGTACGATGGATGCGAGGGGAGCTAATACCTTCCCTTCGCATAACCGGCTTCCGAACCTGCTCTTGGTTGCGAGACCATCTTATCCGTTCTTTTCTTGAGGTTTTCTCGATATTTTCCTTTCCCCTCGTGGGATAAATAAAGTTCGGTGGCGACTCTTCTGTCCTTTCCTTTTCGCCTTCCCCGTCGTTGCGATGTATTTTTCAAGTAGCGACAGTATCATGATGTTCTTTTTCCTTTTTCAAGTTACCTCAGCCTTTTGCATGAGGAATTCTACTTCTGACACCCATCTGTGCTGGCATACTTCTTTTCAATACTCGTTCTTATTTGGCTCCCAACACTCGTTTATGTTAACCTTACTTCTTTTCAATACTCGTCCATATTGATTCCTAACACTTGTCTGTGTTGATCATATCTTTTAGATACTTGTCTATATTGATTCCTAACACCCATCCGTGTTGATTCTAACTTTTTAGTACTTGTTTGTATTGATTCCAACACTCGTCTCTGTTGGTATACCCTTTTTTTTGAATACTCGTCTGTATTAATCCCCAACACTTGTCTGTGTTGATCATATCTTCTCAACACTTGTCTGTGTTGATCATATCTTCTCAATACTCGTCTATATTGATCGCAAGGCTTGTCTTTGTTGACATTATCTTTTTAGTACTCGTCTGTATTGATTCCAAACGCTCGTTTGTGTTGACTCTAAACATTTTCAATACTCGTCAGTATTTCTTCCCAACATTCATCTATGTTGATACTCTCTTTTCAATATTCGTTTGTATTGATCCCTAACACTCGTTCGTGTTGGCCTTTCTTTTTTAACACTCGTCCGTGTTGGTATTACCTTTTTAATACTCGTCCATATTGATCCCCAACACTCGTTCGTGTTGATATTAAACTCTTCAATACTCACCCGTATTGATCCCTAGCACTCGTTCGTGTTGGCCTTTATTTTCCAACACTCGTCCGTGTTGGTATTGCCTTTTCAATACTTTTTTAAATTGATCCCCAACACTCGCCCGTGTTGGCCTTTTCTTTTCTAACACTCATCAATGTTGGTATTGCATTTTTCAATACTCGTCCATATTGATTCTCAACACTCGTCTGTGTTGTAACCTCCTTTTCCAACTCTCATCTGTATTGATTCTCAACATTCATTCGTATTGACACATATCTTTTTCAATACTCGTTTGTATTGATTCTCTATACTAGTTCATGTTGACACCCTTTTTTTCAATACTCGTCTGTGTTAATTCTTAACACTCGTCTATGTTAACATTCTCTCTTTAGTACTTGTCTGTATTGATTTGCAACACTCATTCGTGTTAATCTTACCTTTTTAGTACTCATCTGCATTGATTTCTAACATTTTCGCGTGTTGATTTTACCTTTTGCAATACTCGTCTGTATTGATTTTGAACACTCATCTGTGTTGACATTACCTTCTCAGTACTCGTCCGTACTGATTCCCAACATTCACTCATGCTAATCTTATATTTTCAATACTCGTTTGTGTTTACCTCTGACACTCGTCCCTGTTAATCACTATCCAACACTCGTCCATGTCGATCTATTTCCCCAATAGAACATTTCGGTCAATCCCCAACAGATAAACCTACAGAAGTTTGTCTACCATTCCAAATCCCATATGCACTTACCTTCCTTACATTACATCCAGTCCACTGTCAATGGACAAATTTTTGGATATTCTTATATTTAATCCTCTTCTACCTTGAATGGCCGAAAAGCTATCACTATCTGTACATTTAGGTCCAAGATGAATAAATAAGAGCAAATGTCATACTCCAAAATTTGCCCCCCCTTCTCCAATTTTTTTTCAGGCTTATTGCTTATTGCATCTGCATAACCACATGTCCTAATCATCCATCATAACACATTCATTATCAACTTCATCTTTCAAATAATAATCCTTGATTTAAAGGTTTCTTGTTGTTTAAGATACAAGACCCTCAATTATGATTTGCAAGCTTATAGTCATTCTGCTTCATCTTGGCATTATGGATCATAAGCACAACAGTGATGTTTGATTCATTTCTTATGGATCAATGCTGGTGGAACCCTAATCCTTGGGTTGTGATATGTTGGTTGTTAAGACTACATCATGGCATTGAGATTGGGAAGCTATTCTCAGGTTTTGACCTTGGTCAAACAAAGTCAACCTCAAAGTTGACCTTTTCCTTATGAGGTTACTTTGCAATTATTATGGGCTTTGATTCTATTTAAAAACACGATAGTTGATTTCAACATTCATTCATATACTAAAGACAAGTTCAAGCATGTTAATTGGGAAATAGTTATTTCTTAAGAATCAAGCCACATTGCCTTTCAAGAGAGACCAATTTCATTACAAACTTTCAAACATTACAAGTCATCATTCGTTATAACATCAAATCCAAATCATGAAAATACATACACAAACTAAAATTTTGACCTATAGTTGACTTTTTGGTTAATCAGTTGACCAAAGTCAACTTTTAACTCTAACCCTAAGTCCTTCAATTCCTTCCTCCACAAACCATCTTATCTTGGTCTTCAAGTTTCCTCAATGATTTTTCCATGATTTGATCAAACCTTGCCTCATTTCATCATTATGCACAATGAACCTACAAGATTAAAAAGTTAATACATAAGCACATACTCAAACCAATACACACACCAATGCATCCAAACATCTACGCTCACATGACAATAAAATAACATGGCATCACACAATTTCTAGTTCTGACGAACTTCAGATTCAATTCTTTCTAAATTCTAACAGCATTTTATCAGTGGTTTACTAGCATAACCAACAAGGTTCTAGCACTTTTCTCATAATAGCCTACAAGTTTCTAGTAATAGTTAGATATAATTTTCATCACCTTTGTCTTTCCTTAACTCCACTAACTTCAAATCAGTTACTGATTTCCAAATTCATTTCTAGTTCAACACAATAACAATACCAATCTCATTCTAATTTTAAACATGTTTTGAATTCATCAAACATCATAAGAAATCAATCACTAATAGCCACTGCAAATTAAAGTGCAAGATAGCATGAGGTCACTAATTTTTCACTTCTAACATAAGTTTGGTGGAGATTTTGTTGTATCATCGAGCGTGCGATGCACGTATTTTTCGCATCGCGACAAAACTTAGTTAAGATAGCCATGTGAAAGCTTGAGAAGGCAGAAAGGCGTTGATTTAATTTCCAGAATATAAAATATTCTTATATGGTAGATATAAAATTGAAATTATCAATCGGATAATATTTGACATAAATTTGGTGACATCTGCATACATGCGTAAAGATTAATAATTTAATTGAATTTGGTGACATCTGCATACATGCGTAAAGATTAATAATTTAATTCAAAAAATAATATTTTACTTTTTAAAATTAAGTTTGAGTTCCAAAAGTTAAAAATTTCTTATCATCTCAAGTACTTTTGTATATGAAAAAAAAAAGTGAAATCCGTGTTAATAAATATTCATATATGTTTTCATTCAAATTATAAATATCTAAAAGTTTTCATTCAAATTATAAATATCTAAAACTTTTTTCAAAAATATCCATATATGTTAAAAATAATAAAAAGAATATATATATATAAAAGCACTTTTTTACCAATAAGAGAGAACTTTAAATTTCATCAGTGGACTTTTGCGTGACTCTATACAGCTCAACTTGTGCTTAATATTTTTGTTTTTTTCGTTGTCTAAAGAAAAGTCATTATCAATTTAAATTTATCATAATCAAATCCACCGTCCTTTGTTTTAATTTTTATTTATTTATATTAACAAAAATGTTTAAATTAAATACATATGTAGAGTTTTCAAAAATATCTTTGTATATTAACGTGTCTATTTTAACTTTTTCAAAGTTTAATTTTTTGATTTGGTTGGTAAGATTAAATGAAAGTAAAAAAAAAAAAAACATAGTAAGTCAACTTAACTAACTAAATGTTAAACTTGTGGTTGAGATGGATTGATCTTGGAATATTTCTGATGGGGATACTTTGATATTTGAAAATTAAAAAAATGAATTATCTTTAATTTAATAATTTACAAACATGGCTGAAATCAGAGCATATTAAATAAATTATTACCAATGAAGAAGAAAACAAAATAAAAATTATTTAAAAAATTGGTATCATATAGATAAATCTCCTGTCTAACCCTTAACAATGATACAAAATTATTGATATTTATAAATCTATAAAAAATTTAAATTAATATAATTAACCAATTATGTTTTATTACAAACTATAAAAAAAAGTTTTTAAAATTTAAAATAAATATGAGTTTTTCTTTAAATTTTTAACTAAATAATTATTAGACCTTGTAAAACTTAACCCAACCCAGTCCTGATTCATAGTCTTTCATTCGGCCAAAAATATTGAAACTCACAGAACCTTGAAAGTTCCTAACTCAAGAAACTTCGTGATAAACACAATTAAAAAAGACTTGGAAATATCATGTTCAAGTCAATATATATAAGTTAGAAGAGACTCGTTTTATTATAAATAAATAAAACCATACTCACGTTTACTTGTTTAGTCTTTGTTTCATTTTCTACACAAGAATTAGTGATGGCGTGCAAGGAGTTATGTATTGATTTCACAGGACTTCTGATGGTGCTACTTCTTGCTATTATTTTTATGTTCATATGTTCTCCACAGCCTAAGAGGAGACTTGTGGTTTGTCGTTACCCTTGTTGACCTTCTTCCTCCACTCTACTCAACAACCTTCATTCTCTTGTTATGATACAAGACTCAACAACAATTTCTATTGATCTTAATCTTCTTCTATTTGATGTAATTGTATGTTTCGAATCATGTACCCTGATTTTGTTGAAACCTTTGAAGTGTAACTTTTTTTGCTAAAGTTATGGCCAATATCAATCAAAAAATAATGTTTATTGTTATTATTTTGGTTTCCCTACTCTGTATTATATCTTGTGTTCTGGAAAATTGTTTACATAAATGATTTTATTTGCAAACTTGGTTTTATTTACTAGAGTTGTGGCATTAATACAACGGTATAAATTAAAGTGCAAAATTTGATACAACCGGATAAATACAGGCGAATGTCGGTAACAGAATTCTGATGAATAACAGCTCTATGTAAAAACAGTATTATAATGCTCGAAATTCAAGTGATGTAGATGTTATCTGTCTGCATTTGGCCCTTCTCTATTCCACTAGTTAGGATTAGTTGCCAGCTGCATTTTTAGTTGAGCTTTGAATTGTCTCCAAAAGATGTTCAATTCTGTATTTCATGACAGGTTGTCCTTTTCGTGTTTTCTTAAGCATTTTTTGCCGTAAAGTTTTTCTGTGAGCTTCGGCTTTTTCTCTCTGTTCTTTCTTTTCTTGGAAAATTGCTTCCCTCTCCATTCTTTCTTTCTCTTTTTCTTCATGCTGTTTCTTGTATAATTCTTCCAAACTAAAAGCACTATCCTTCTTCCTCTTCCTCCTCTCATTCTTGTCGTCGTTGTTGTTTGCTTCAGTTTCATTCAAATTCTGCAACAGCAAGCACAAAGGAACATGAATAGTACGCAAAAACAATAAAGATTCTAGAGTATTTTGTTGATTAGATAGATCAACGTTAAGGCTCAGGCCACCACAACAGCTCCGCATGACTAGATAAATGCGGATATGACGTATTAGGCAGGTCTTGACCTATAGACAAGTAAAAAGAACAATTTCACGGCAAGCAGCAAATAGGATATGAAACCTCAACATGTCTTTGGGCCACCGAGGGATCATTATGCTGGTTATGCTGCTTTAGCATCTTCTTGTACTTCTGCACATTCTTGGCATTCTTGTATAACTCCCTTTGCTTCTCTGAAAGAAAAGAAAAAAGAACAACCATGACAAGCATGTACTGACTTATTTAACATGAAAAAGGAACTTCAGTTAGATATGGCCGATCTTTATTCTCATCCTAAATCATAAGTTCATATAAGAACTGGTAGAATGTATTCAGAATCGGGTAAGGGTCCAAAACCTTAAAAACAGTATATCCCTGTCATGACAGGAAAAAAATGCCTTAAAGAGCCACATGAAATCAGAAAATGTAGCATCTTGAGAACAAATTATATTCGGAAAGCACCGAAAGAAATAAGTTTTTGATGTATTTTTATTCATCAAATATTTTGAAAAAACCAACTCTGAGAATTACAGTTTGTCTATCACACATAAATTTAATTATGTTGATAAAACAAAAAACCAAACCACATGAACTATCTCTAGAGGCTAGATGCCAATGTAAAACGTACTATACTTATTGTCTCGGTTTATTTTTTATTTTTTTAAGGAAAAAGCCAGAGCCCAAGGAAGCAAAATTAGACGGAAACTATATTTAGAGTAGAAGCTCTGAAAACATCAGCAAGTAACAACTCCTTGACAGAGAAGTGAGACTGCTCCATAACCAAATAATCAGCAAAAGAGCACCCCCGAAATAGCATAATCACCGGGAATCTTATTAGCTTCACAAAAGACATGATTAACACAAATTCTACAATCTAAGGAAAGAAGAACTTAATTCATATGGTCTACTAGTACTTCCATTCTTTTTATTTGAAGCCCAACATCTCCCTTCTCCTTCGAAAGAGAGACTTGACATAAAACCACTGAAATGTAATTACATGATAGGAGATAACTAGTTCAAATTGTGAAATCATCCTCCTGTGAATGCTTGTCAATGCTAGGTATGACTTATTATAGAATTGGAATCTAAATAAGAATGAATACCAATGTTGGAAGAAACTGGGAGGAGAAGAACTAATATAACATGGAAACTAGAAACACCAACAAAATATATCCTTTTTGACATGAACTGAAAGCACCAATTAAATTGGGTTCATTAACCACATTGGCTTTATAACATTTCCATGTGTCTAATCAAATAACTCCATGAATCTTACAATTTTACATGGGAAGTGTTAAAACAATTAAATATCCACACTTGAAGCCTGTCCATGGTGGCAGATGGCAGTCCATGGCGGATAGCCAAAATCCTGCCTTACCGGCCACTTTTCAGCGCCATTAAAGCGGATTATGGTGGAAAAACCCGCAATATCGGCTGATATTTACCATTGTGGCGAGGACAAAAACCACCACGTATATCCAACATAACGGCCATGGCACCGATATTTGATAACACTTACGGTATCCTGATAGACTCTAATTAAGTTTAGATTCATAGGAGTGCACTGGATACAATGGAGGCAATAAGGGCCATATGTTCCCCTCACATTTAGACCAATAATCTTAGTGGTGTATAAAATAACTAAGACCAAAAAATATGCATTTATAAAACAAATATAAATATACAATCACAAAGAGGAAATTTGATACGTAACTTGGGAAAGGAGTTTAGTAAAAATAATTGCCCAAGAAGGTGGAATTGTCAACAAAAAAAAGAATAACAGGATATGTTAAAGGACAGAATGGAGTGCAATTTCATGAAATGGCATTATGCTTCCCTGCTAAAATATTTTAAACACGCTCAATTTCCATTACATCCAATATTCCACTTTTTCTTAAACTCGAATTTGAGCGCATGTTGTAAGGGATCAAACTTTTCTCTGTTCCATTATATAAACATCCAAACAGCGGAGTGGTAATTTTATTTGCAAATCCAAAATGAACCAACTTGCTCTGTTCGGTCAAATTATAAAAAATACACAAACAATGGAATGGAATCCAATTTCCATTCCACTAAGCTCAACTCCATTCCATTCAGCTCAATTCTAGTCCATCAATCCATACATAACAGACCAAAGAGAAACTCATCTAACGGATTCCAGAGTTATTAATAGCGGCCACTCTAGGCGCTATCACGGGATTCTCACCTGGTGCGGCAACCCTCCTCTACGGAGGAGCAGCGGCAGCGCGCAATCCCAGTTTTGGATAGCAGCCAGGAAAGCTGGGATAGCGGGTTGTGGGAGCAGAGAGCTTCCCGGCCTGGAGCGGTTTTCTGCTTTTAGGGCTTTTTTGGAGTGCAAAAAGATCTTTTTACCCTTACAAAAAATTTAAAATTGGAAAATTTATTATAGTTGTTAGTGTTTTCTCCTCTCTTATTCGCGTTTTCACCTTTTTCCATCGCGTTTCTTCTGTTGGTTGCATCTCGCATTTTTCGCTCGCTGCTTCTCTAGCCCTAACTCCTCCTCCGCCTAAGCTGCTTCAAGCTTCTCTCTATTCTTCTTCTATTTTTCTTCTTCTCTACTTCTGTTTTCTTCTTTTCTATTTTGTTCTCTATGCTGTTCTTCTCAATTCATTGTTTTTCTATTCGTTTTCAGGTTGTTTTTTCATATAATTAGTCCAAAAAGTTATTTAATAAACATTAAACATATAGGTAGCTTATTCATATAATTAGTCCAAAAAGTTATCCCGCTATCCCCTATCCTACTATCTCATTTTTAGGGTCAGCCGCTCCTGTTATCTGGGATTAATAACTTTGCGGTATTCTTAAGAAAGCTAACACCAAAATTAGCATAGCTAGCATCATTTTCCTCTTTCTAAACTGAGGATCTAATTAGGCATCAAAGATAATATTTTCTTCATCATTTCTCATACTCAACAAAATAACCAAAAGAAAACGGTACTACACTACTATATTAACCTAATAATTCAATTGCAGTGATAACCACTCCCAACTAATGGATTGCAATTTGCTTTTCCCAAACCTCCGTTGGTAAAAACTAACAACTCAAACGAAACAGAAAACCCTAATTTCTCTTCTACTATTTCCTTTCTCTATAAAGCAAATTTCATAAACTATAACTCAAATCAGTAACAAATCCGGTATACACGAAAATAAACTATGAAGGATGCTGAAAGAAGAAGAGAAAATTGCATACTTATGAGAGATGGATTATATTGACTGTTATTGGATTTGGCATTAGCGAAAGCGTCAAGCGAAAGTCCACTTCCACCCAACCTTGAAACATTCCTCTTCTTATTCTTCGTCATGGCCATTCGTTTCTTCTTCTCTTCGAGATTATAGTTTCGTTCATTATCATGTTTCGTCATTGTTGGAAGATTGGTGAACGAACTTCAGAGAAATTGAAGAAAAACAATGAAGAAATTGTAAACCCTAATTTACAGAAGATGAAGCCGGTGCTCCGTGAAGCAGAAGATTCTACTGTGGGCTTGACTTTCAATAAGCCCGGCCCATTAGAGTTGTAATCTATCATGACAATTTTGTTCTTATTAAATTCTTATTACACCTTATATACTGAATTTTTATATATATCCTCCGATTTTGGTGATATATTTTCGGAAGCTCCTATATATTGGATTAATTTTATTCTGAAAATATATCTTCGAAACATTTTAAAAAAAATATTTTAATTATTCACTTCAATAGATATTTCGAAGATGCATCTCCAAAGTTATGGGCAATATTTTAAAATTTTCTGTCACATTTGCATGTCAGGCATCTCCGAAAATGTCTGATATATGACTCAGCTGCATGATCACTCCTCCATTGTTGAAATACAAAGTTTTTTACCAAACCTATCACCCTAAAAACCCTTTATTCTCAATCTATTTTTTCACTCAAAATCTCCATCCTTTTGATTCAACATATCACAGGGAGTAAAAGAAGATAAAATTCCAGGTAAAGATTATTCTTTTCCTTCTACATTGCTCACATTAATCATCAGTATTTTTTTAAAAAACTTACGCTATGTTCAGAAGTGTATCTTCAGAACGTATATGAACTTGTCCGGAGATGCATTTTCGGAAGTTGTCTATGTTCATTTTTCCAGTCATTCTGCAGCAGCAGTTGAACTAATGTTGTTGAATTTGTTTTAATTATTTTCAATAGATATTATGCACCCCGATGTTTTCCCAAAACAAATTGTTTCTTCGAACGTTGTTTCGATTCGTTTTAATTTCTTGTTTAACCACACAAGTAATTGTATGTAAATGTGTCTCTATATAAATGAAGTGTTATCTATTCACCTTTTGTTCATATTTTATTTTTATGCATTTTTTATCTACCCCATAACAACATGTGTGTTTTTGTTCAATTAAAATAAATAGGTTATGTTTGTGTTCTGTTTTGAAATTGGTTCATAAGAAGTTCCGGAGATGTATCTCCGAAACAAGATAATAGGGTGCACTTCTGAAGATATATCTCTGAAATCAATATGTCAGTTGATGAGTGATCCAAATTGATCTTTGTCTTCTATAAATTTAGGGGCTCTAGTGCTATATTTTACATAAACTCAAAATGTCTCAAATGTCACGAATAAAAATTGATTGGTATGTCGCAAATGTGTCCTTCTCCGGCTCTACACTCGGGCGAACAATTAAGCTTAACGACTTCACCCCCTCGAAGATATCAAAGACGAAATCCACGATCTCCTACCTTACAGAGACAATCGAAAGATTGTGAAGCTCGAGTATCGTTCACCTTCGATTGACAACAGAGGAAAACTTCAGTTCACCAAGTTTGAGCTCAAGGCGCAAGCAAATGTTATGGCTATGTGGGATACGTTTTTAGGTTTAGATGAGAAAGTTATGCTCGAGTTGGAAGCAACAATACAAAGATCATTCGAAGATATCCTGAAGATGTGCAAGCGCCCACTGGAATATTGAAACGTAATATTGAATTTTCTATTGAAATCATCATTATAATGATTATTTTATGTTATGAATGTTAATTTTATTTTGGATCTGTTGAATCTGTTTGTGGTGTGAATCTGGAGATGTAACTACGAAATGAATTCAGAGATGCATCTCCGGAATAAACTAAACTAAAAGAAAAGGTGTAGCTCAAAATGACCTTTATTGAGTGAGTGTTGGGTGCGTCTAGAGATGTAACTACATAATGAATTCGGAGATGCATCTTTGGAATAAATTAAATCAAAAGAAAATGTGTAACCCATAATTTCCTTTGTTGAGTGTGTATTGGGTGCGTCCAGAGACGCATCTCCGAAAATGGGAGGCATATTTGGAATTTCGCGTGGTGTATTAAAAACATATAGTGTGCTTTAAGAAATTCTTAAATAATTTTACACATTGATAGAAGGCCCAAAAGAATTATTAAAAAATATTTTCGGTAGAAAGATTGTTACTCCTTATTGTTACTTCTTCTTACTAGTCGTTGATGAGGTAACTTGATCAAGAATCTTTGTTGTTACTCCATAGTACAAGTGTCGTTGAAGATAGATACACCAGAAGATCTTAACTCAACGTGTAACCTTTGAGTCTTCATGATATTTTATACTATTAGAGCCGTTGAAAGTAGATATCCATAAAGCATCTCAACCTTTCTTGAGCCTTGCAATCTGTAGACTCTAGTTGACAAACTGATTTGACAATACATCTTGCTTTTTGCAGTACAGACAACTTAAGCTTTATCACCAACTTTGAATGGTACTAGAAGTCAATTTTTATTCATTAAGTGTAGACACATGTAACACACATCAAATAAACCATTTTTGTTTCAATACTTTGTTATCATCAAAACCCAAGGAAAATATGTCATGAACAAATCTTGTTCTAACAATATCCCTCTTTTTGATGATGACAAACACATGTATTTAAGGGACAATGTTGGGTAGTTATAATTTTCTTTGCAACATCAAGGTATGAGGTTTGTAAGCTCCTCCAGAGTCTAATAGTCCAAAGCAGAGTTCTGTAGACATCATACTAGGTGCTACTCTCAAGAAAAAGTAATTCAGTTTTCTTACTAACACCAGAGTTTAAGGTTTGTAAGCTCCTCCTGAGTCAAACAGTTTCAAGGTTGAGATTTGTAATCTCATCCTTAGTTCTATGTACAAGAAAGTTAAAATGTGTCGCTCGGGCAAGATAACCATAAAAACAAAAATATAAATAACAAAATTATAAATGACCAATATTTACAACTGAATAGGTACTCATTGGGTTCAATTTCTAATTATATACTTAGCATTATTTCTTCCCCTTTTGTCACATCAAAAAGAAAATAAAAAGAGAAGAAGAAGAAAATAATTATAGTCATAAATGCATCACATATCATCATTACAAGATCAGTTTCCAGGGAATTGAAAAACTATCAAATAACACGGAGTCATTAAGGATTGTATAGTGCATGCCTTCAATTTTTAGTGGTCGTTACTATTCCAAGAATCAAGCAGAACTAAATCAGTCATTTGAGTTGCTCAAAATTCATTATAAAAGCAGTCCAAACCTAGTCCATTTTCATCAAAATCCACCAGAGTCATAATACTTCTGTAGTAATAGAAATCTCCCAGAGCTCTATGTGACAAGACGTCCAGAATGTTCAGAAACGAGTTGTTTTTGAATCATCTACCACTGGGCATGTGCTCTCTGCAAGACTCACTTTTGAAGAAGCAACGTCAGCATCTCTAACACAACCTACAAGAGTAGGTTCATCAGAAGGTGTGATGAAACCCAAAATAAAGATAATGAAGAGATCAAAGAAGAGAAGACGATCCAACAAGTTGTTTTATCGTCCAATCTCAGAGGTAGAAGATGAAGACATTGACGAAGATAAGTTAGACATAGGCTATGAAAATTGTTCGTCATAAGGCTCAGGATGACTTAGATAGGGACCTATATTAAGAATTAGCAGTTCCTTATCAATGTTTTGTAATCCCCTGCTTCAATTAATGAAAAAGCATCTTTTTGACCAAATTTTGTTCATTGCATGCAAATACTTTCAATAACTTCCTTTAGATTTATTTAAAGACATTAATGAAGTAAAATTAACACCAGAAACAACAGTTAAACTGGTTAAGTACAATATTCATAGTCGTTAAAGAATCTTTAATAGTTTAGACTGCTATATAACATTTCCAAGATATATGATTTAATATATTAATAAGACTTAATCAATATTAAAACAACAGATACTTGGAACAATGTATATAACACGTTCATATAAAAACTCATAGCAGGCTTACTTCCATAAATAATTTATCCTTAAACACCAAGATATACAAACAGAAGCAAATTTGGGTTCCAAAGAGAGATTTTAGAAAGACAACCATACTGAATGCAGCAACTCAGGTAAGTGAAAGCAAAGTAGCAGTTGAAGGATCTACTAGCAAGCAGACGACTTCATAAGCTCTCACCTCTTCAACATTCTTTATGAAGACACACAGAAGAAAAAGATCTTCTGGATCCAGACGCATAAATCAATTGAGAAATGAGGCTTCGAAATTTGACAAGGAAGGGTGATAAGGCTACTTAGATAATCCGGGCATGTCAGATGATCCTACGGAATACCTTATGCCAATCCAACAGACTAGAATGTCTAAATAATTTGTAATACCTTCCATCTTATTAATGACAAAAGTTGAAAACATTAAGTTCTTACACCCATTACTTTTGATTCTATTGAACAACCCTAAATAAATATAATCAATAGTTAACTGAACAACAACATGGACAAATTTTGAATTAATAATAAGGTAACTTAATACAAAGGTTCTAACAATTACAAGGCATAACTATGAATAAATCTAACATCAAAATCATTCATATATAACTTTAAACTTGTCTCTCTAGATTTTAGACAAATCAGCCTATGAACTTATGATAACTCCCTATTGAACAAGTAATTCTGAAAGAACTCGTCCAAAAGGAATGAAGAAAATCTTTCCCTTGTGAAAGGAAGAAAGAGTCTTCTTCAAATAGTCAAACATAACTTGAGGAAGATCAATCTGCAAGTATGAGCTGATAAGTAGAAGCAAATCTTTTATTAATAGGGTCCACAAGGTCTAAATCCTTATCCTTAGAAAGTAAGTTTGAATTCAAAATTTGATTCCAAACAACAACATCAAGATGGAGATTCGAGACCACTGATGTATTATATGGATCTATAAAGATACACCAAGTAGGAAGATAGTGTTCCCAAATAAGAGTTCATGGGATTTCTCCAGTTTCCTCATAATTGATCACATTATCAATCACTTTAGAGGTTACTGTTATAGAAACACATGTTACTTTAGAAATAATAGCACATTCAGAATTCAGCTCAACAATGGAAGCATTAATCCAAAACTCTTCGACAAGATCTGGATAAGTGAAACCACAACACATCTTAAAGTATCTATTCCATCCTTGTTCACACACTGTCTTCCAGAAGTTAAATTCTAACTTAAGTAACTCATCAAAATCTACAAACTTTTCATTGTTGACTACCAGTTAATTCAAAGAAGAATTGACTAGGAAACTCATCTCAAGTTTAGCTTGATCAACACACAACCACAGAGAAAATAAAATGAAAAAGAACTGAGCAAGATTCCTAAAAGAATAAGAATCTTGTCAGAAGAAGGACAAAATAATGTTTCAAAAGACAGGGGATAGTGACTAAGTATCCAAAATAAAACATCATTACCCAAAGGTTCTTATCCAACAGATTTCTTGAATCCACTAGATGAATTTCACCTTTAAAAAAATTTTATTATAAAATTCTTTGAAAAAACTTTTACTTAAACTGCTTTATCAGAAGTAAGGAATCCTCCTATGATTCTCAGAATCTAACAACTTTCAGAAGCTATCATCCATCAAAGTCTAGTAAAACTAGACTGAGAAAGAAAGATATCTTCTGTCAGTCATAATTCTCCAAGATTCAATTCAGAACCACCACTTCCTCTTGAAACAAGAGTCATGAGTGAAGATGAATATTGAATTGTTTCCTTTGACAACTAACAAACAACAGTAACATAAAAACAAAGTGAGGAAATTATTTCCATAATGTCGCTACTGCGAAAATCGGCGCCGGCTGACAGAAGAGTCGCCACCGTGCGTTATTTATCCCTCAGAGCGGGAAAGGAAACGCTCGAAGTAAACCTCGCAAAAAACGGGGAAAAGGTATGGTCATCGCAACCAAAACCTGGGTTCGGGAGTCGGTTACGCAAGGGGAAGGTATTAGCACCCCTCACGTCCGTCGTACTCGACGGGATCCACGCTTGCTTGGGTTGTCTAAAGGATGCAAAACAATCTATCTACGACTGCTAAATCTAAACGGGAGGGAAATGACTCGATAGAGCGTCGCACTCTATGCCTACGTATTCTCAAGAGAGAAAGTCAGAGTCAACGTAGTTCGGGACTACAGGGAGATTGGCTCGCCAAGACCTCGCGTCTTGTGCCTACGTACTTCCACTGTAAGGAAGATCAGAGCTTTACATAGTTCAGACTAACTACGGCTAAACAAAACATTCTCACACAGCAGTGAGAAAAACAACTGGCTTCACAGGGTCGGGAACCTATGGGCAAAACTATGGTTTGGTCTCAAATGCACTCGGGCAAGAGAGAAAAAGGGGTATCAATTAGTCGTCAGCGGGAAAGTCTCGATCGCACAGCAGCGAGAGAACAACAAGTTAGTCGTTAGTGTGCTCGCTAGGATATCGCATCCTATGCCTACATATCTTCGTCTGGTACGAAGAATCAGAGCAGCTGTAGTTCGGCTACTTCGGGACCACAGCTCAAATCTCGTTTTATTAATCTCCTGAAAAATGGTTACAATGAGTGAATACTGAAAATAATCTCCTAAGAAATGCTATCCTATCTTATCCTGAAAAATCGAATGACAAATAGCCCCCTAACAAATGGGCTTCTAAACTATCTCTAAAATCGTAAAATAATCTCTATGAGAATATATCCTAAAAGAAAATGTACTCTAAAAATATTAAGTCTACTAATAATATTTTTTTCAATATTTTTCTTCCCTTTTCTTTTTTCAAAATATTTTTCCTCATCTTTTTTCCTATTTTCTTATGCATTTTTTTTTATAATATTTCTTTATTTTTTCCATAATTCTTCTTGAATATTTTCTCCATATTTTTTTCACTATATTTTCAATATATTTTTCTCAACATTTCTTTTTCTTTTCCTTTTTTCAAATATATTTCTTTTCAATTCTTTTTCTATTTTTCAAATATAATCTTTTCTTTTTCTATTTTCAAATTCTTTTCTTTTTCTTTTCTTTCAAAATATTTCTCACACTTTTCTGTATTTTTTCCACAATATTTTTCAAATATTTTTCTCCATATTTTTCACATATTTTTTTCTTTATATTTTCTAATATTTTTTCCTCTTTATTTTTCTCTACTTTTCATATTTTTTCTATATTTTTCTTCATAATATTTCTTTTATATTTTTTTTCTCACTTTTTCTTTTACTATTTTTCAATATATTTTTTTCACTATATTTTCTACCTTTTTCAATATACTTTTTCTTTTTTCTTTTTTTTTCATATGAAATACTATATACAAAAATATAAAAGAAAAGAAAAATAAGGGGAGGGGGGTGCCCAGCCCAGCTGGGGATTGTACAAGCAGAACAAAATAAAAAAACAGATAAGTTGGGCCCAGCCCAGGTAATGACACAGGAAGCGGAGGGGGGGGGGTGGCAATGGAAAACGGAGGTGTTGATAGCAACGTGCATTGGGCCCAGCCCATTTTCATCAGAAAAAAAACGTGAGGGCGCCTCCAGAAAAAAACGTAGTTGGGCCTGGCCCAGTCCATCCTTCTCCTTCCTCTCTTCACTCTCAGTTTCTGAAAAAACCCTAATCCCTATCTCCTTCCTCATGGCGCCGCCGCCGTAAACCTTCTCTTCTCGTCTCTCTCGTTCTCCATCACTTTCGTTCATCCTACCACCATCTTTCTATCTCTCCATTCAAACAGAAGAACAACAACCGAAATTGTGAAAGTTCGTTGAAGATGAATTAGGTTCTTGATGGAGGATTTCTGAACAAGCTTGATGAAGTTCTTCGAAGGTTCGTTCTGGTGATGATGTTTCTGAAATCTGTTCGAGTGTTGTTGCTGATGAAGATCGTTGCGTGTTCTTGTTGGAGCTTCTGGAAATTTGGTGTTGATCTCTGTTGATGATTGCTGAGTTCTGGAAAACTTGCTTGAACGAGGTCTTGAAGTTCTTGGACGAACTTGTTGCTCTTCAAGACAGATTGAGATGCGCGGTGATGAAGACCTGTACTGGGAGCGTTCGCGTTTGCTGTTGACGTAATCTTCTGGAGATGAATAGACGAGGGTTTACGGATTTAGATGTTGTTCTTCTGGGGATTTTGGTGAAGATTGAAGGTTGTTGAAGGTTCTGGGGATCTCTGGGTTTTAGGTGATGAAGATGAGGGGAAGAAGATGAAGGTTGGTGATCGGAGGAAGGAGATGAATGTTGAAGGTTTCTGGATTTTTGTGGATCGTGGAAGATGAATGGGTGAGGGTTAAGTTTCTGAGTTTTTCTGGAGAATTGAAGGGGGACGGATGAATGTTAAAGCTTGATGATGAATATTCATCGCTTCTGATGAATTTCTGGAGAGGACGATGGTGGCCGGAAGTTGGATCGGAGGTTTCTGGGAGGGTGATGAAGGGAGGACGATGAAGATTGTGATCGGAATCTGGGTTGTTTGGTGATTCCGGTGAGGCTTGCGGTGGCCGCCGGCCATGCATGCCGGCCGGTGGCTGACTCAGGCGAGGCGAGTTGGGGGAGACGCGTGGCCAGGGATGGTGGAGTGGAGAGATGCATGTGGGACGCGTGTCCCCATGCGTGGCAGAGAGAGAGGAGATCTGTGGTGGCGTGGCGTGATGGTGATGATGAAGCGTGGGGCCATCCCTGAGTTAACACGTGGCTCCTGGCATTTAAATGGCTGAGAAACCTGGACGCTTCTAGAACCTTCTAGACGAATTGGGAATGTGCTGGACAAAACTGGATTTTGCCTTGAACTGATTTGGACAATACTGAACTCTGGACTGATTGAATGAGTTGGGCTGCGAAATTAAAATGGGCTCAACGAAACTAATCCTAAAAACTCAGAAAAAACTGTAAAACAAGCTTAAAAATCTAATTAACATCTAATCCTAATTAATTAAATCTAAAAAGAGAAAAAACCTATTAACTCTAATAAAACTATATTAAACTCTAAAAAAAGACTATATTATCTATTTAAATTCTATAAAAGAAAATAAAAGAAAAATCTATTTATTTATTAAAAAATGAAAAATCTATCCTATATTATTTCTATAAAAGAAAAACAAAACTATATTCTTCTTATTAAAATGATTAAAAAACTATTAACACTATTTAAAAAAAACAATTAATATTCTAAAGATATTCTATATCTAACAATATATTCAAAAATTCAATTATTCTAAAAGAAAAATCTATCAATATTTTAAAAATGATTTAAAAATCTATTTAAAAAAGAATTAAACTATTAAAAATCCTATTAAATCCTAAAACTGATTAAGAAATCTATTAAAAATCTAAAAATAGCCAATAAAATCCAGAAAAAACACAATAATTCCCAGAGGAACAAAATAAGCACCGAACGACACATAACACCGCGAGAGCGCAACAAAAATAGCCGGTAAAAATAAACGGACACCAAAAATACGATTCTACTGATCAAAACACCTGAGACGCGAGACGAGAGCTGTGATCCCTGATAAAATCAAAACAAATGAGAAAATGCACTGTATGCAATATGCAGATGCAAATGCGGTTATGCGTCGAAACATCGAGCCAAATGCGAGACCCGGTTGGTCAAATTTTAGGGTGCAACAGCTGCCCCTATTCAAGCGACTTCGACCTGAATGGGTGAAGAGCGCTCGGCCTTCAAACATTCAAGGTAGATGACGGTTGAATACAAATGAAACCCTGAAATTTGCCAACCGCGGGAATATACTGCAGAATTGCTTGAGGAATATCTTCCAATAAACTGAAGTTTGGTTGTCATGGCAACAACTGGTCAATTTTCTGATAAAATTTTCTTCTCCTTTTCAACACCTGTGTGACGCCACAAGTATTGAAATAATGCTTCGTAAAGCAAACACCTTGATTCCCATCTCTCTCATGGGATCAAATCTGGTCAACTCACAGTTCACTGCGAACTTGAGGACAATTCTCCTGGGGAATTCTGAATGGAACTGCCTGGCACCTATTTTGACGAAGGCGGCAGCTTCAGAAGTTCGATATGTCAATCTTTGTTGTTGTTGTTGTTTTTTCCGATGCTGACGTAACAACCAAATGAAGAATCACTCCGCTGGGGGAGAAGGTAAGCTGAACCACACAACTCTGCAGGTGAACAAATTCGAAATCCAATAGGCAACCATTCTGGTCTATGTTTCAACACGCGTATGCTTGATACTGTCCTATATGACATGTAAATGTTATGCGTTCTGTTTGAAAATGCGAGGCCCAGACGGCATGCTATGCTGTATGTTGTATAAATGCAATGACTATATTTGCAAATGTAAATGCAGGCTCGAGCTGCCAGAGAACACCAGGTCTGGAAACCACTTGGCAAAATAAATGCCGAAGGCAATGCCAACTCTACTGGGGATGAACTGAAGTCACAGAATTATCTCAGCAAAATAAATGCTGGAAAAGGGAATCCAAACCGCTGGGGATAATTGTTCTGCTGGAGAAATGGAAAGGCAACCCTGCTTGGCGACTTCACTGGGGAAAGAAAACAACTCTGCTCGGGGATGCTCTCTTCAAACCATTGACGACTGATTGTACTCTGCGGGGATTGACCCAAACTGAGGTTGATTACGCGCAGCACACGGCGGGAAATGCCCCTTCTATCAAGGATACCAATTTTAATCTGCTAAGGATACTCCTGATCCTACTCTGATACGGGATAAAATACAATCTCGATTCTTCCGGGGATAATAAGCAACTTTCATCTGCTGAAGAGTGGCAACAACATCCACAAGGAATTCAAACATTACTCGGAGCGCTGGTATCTGTCGAGCTTCGTATCGGGAAACATGACAACATGCGAGTCATTGGGAAATACTGTGTCAGATACCTTTAGGTTTTTTTTTTGTTTTTCTGGTTTAGGATAAACACGGATTATGTACACAGTGGAAGATATGGAAATACTAGACGAGAACTAGCATTCAAGGTAAACTACTAGACGAGAACTGATAGGAAAATAGGTTATCAGACGAGAATTGATTTGATTTTTGTGTTTTTGAACATCAGACGGGGCTGACTGGATAACAGACTAAGGTATAGACAACCAGGCGAGAACTGGCTGAAAGCTGACGTACACCAGACGAGAACTGGTATAACACTTGAAGAAACGGTGACCAGACGAGAACTGGTTGCAATAAACTGCACCAGACGGGAACTGATGCTTACAATAAACTGCACCAGACGGGAACTGATGCTTACTGAAGGGTGGGCCAGACGAGAACTGGTTACCGATTTGCCAGGCGAGAACTGGACTTTGGAAACGACTGGTTACTGACACGCAACAGGTTTAAACTGCAGGATAATGATCCAACGACAGCAAGGCCTCTTTCGAAATGCTAAGGTTTTTGGTAAGGGTACTGACATGATTCCCCGATACTCAACTCCGGCTGGGGATAAACAAACTGACTTGAACACCTTGCCCCAGTACACTCAGCTGGGGATAAAAGACTGGCTTGCACAACTTGCCCCAGTACAATTCAACTTGCCCCAATCTAACTCTTGGGAATACCTGCTCTGAACAACTTGCTACGAGAAGACTTCGAGAATATTAGCCCCGGTATCTGCACAACAACAGAATTCAATCTCCATCAAACCTCTATCAACCCAATTGGTTTCATCATTTCTGAACTGACTTGCCCCTGAATGAGTGTTCTAGCGACTTAACCCGATCTGATTATCCGCTGGAAGGTTCTGCTTTCAAATCTCCGCATTCTGCATAACTGCCCCTGATTGGCTCTCGAGAAGACTCACTTCTGATCAACTGCTTCTCAGACAAAATGCCCCTGATCAACTGAAGCTTCGGGACTTGTCCTCAGACTAACTGATTCTGAACTTACTGGAAGATAATGCCCCTGATTCATTGGGCTTCACAACATACACCATTCTGGTTCAGACTGCCGAATTACTCAGTCCTGCTTGATTATTCCCTGTTGGAATTTCTTCTATGCCAACTACTAACCTGCAATTAGAATTGTCTGTTTACGAATGGTAATCTTAATGCAATGGTTATGCAGATTTTGAAAAAATTTGAGTTGTCACTCATTTACATGCAATGATTGTGAGTGACGAGTGAACCGAAGTTCAAACGTAGTGCTTACGGGGTCAGTGAAAAACACAACAAGGATGTGACTAGCAAGTCAAGAAGGAGTCAGGTTACTCAACCTTATCGTAATGCGCTTCAGAACGACCCTACCTCAATTAGGTCTTTTAAGGGCTGTATCGTGGTCGGGTTCACGGTTCGTGAAACAAAGGATATTTGGCTCAAATTTTTTATTTGTACCCACCCCTTCTACGTGATGATCTCCGATCCTAAGGTTCAGTTAACCTGGCACAAGCGCTCGCCTCTTCGAGAGGTATGCTGAATGGTAAGAACCACAATTAAGGAATTCACAGGCCTTTTTTTTCCTAGAGTGATGGTTACTCCTTCTTCGCTTTTGGTGTCTGTGTACACGACTTTGTGATTTGCTGGGGAAAATTTCTTTTGATATCCCCTCTTTTCGTTCTTTTGATTCCCTAATTTTTGCCTGGACTGACTCATTTTGAGTTCTTTTCGATTTTTTTCGATTTCTTTTGAAGTCCAGCGGGATGCCCTAAATTTTGCCTAAGTATTTAGCTTTCCAACTTTTCTTTCTTTTTACTTAGCGGGCTTTCTTTCTTCTTTTGGAACAAAGTCGTGTGACACTGGTTGTCTTGATTGCTCCGAAAGGATTGTAACTGTCTCACTCTTGATTGGTGAGCTTTCATCCTTGAAAGGTATAAACTGATTGGTCCTTGAAAGACAACACTTCTCTGTAAGACTTGAATGCTCAGTCAAGCTAACTGACAACTACCCTGCCCCGGGTTAAGATGTAAGGGTTTAAAAGTCCGAAAAAAACTTCTACTTCCTGGCTCGAAGTGGTTAACAAGGGACTAACTCCTTATATCTCCAGTGTTTGGGGGATTTGAAACAATGCCTTGTACGTCATCGGTACGGTTTTATCTGAAAGCATACGATCATCGGTTATGAGTTTCAGTTTCGTCATCCTCCCTCCAATCTTTGCTAGTCACAGGGATAAAGTGGAGTGAATAAAATGCAAGTGTCAGTGCAATGCAGTAAATGAGCGACAGCGACATGATTAATTCAGAAAAATGCATAGTCACTTTATTATTATCACCATTCGAAACATACAATGTTTAAAGCAGGTAGTAACTAACAGAAAAGAAACTACAAATGCAAACGCTGTACAGTCTGAGAACTGCCAATGCTGAGGCGCCTGCCTGTCTGAACCACTGGCTTTTGCTGGGGAACACTTTCCGAGTCTACGAGCTTAGACAGCTGAGCGGTTGGGATGAACAAACAGAAAACCTTCTCGAAAGGAAATGCGATCCTGGTCAATCAACTGCTGTACCTTCGCCTGAAACGCTTTACAATCTTCCGTCGAATGCCCTGGAGATCCACCATGATAACCACACTGAGCGTGGGGATTGTACCCAGGAGGGTAAGGTTCTGGAACTGGCTTAAGAGCTTTCGGCTCCACCAAAGACTTCTGGATCAAAGATGGTAGCAACTGGCTATACGGCATAGGCACTGGGTGAAAAGGAGCTTTCCTTCGTTCCAAATTGTTACGAGGTCGATTCTGACTTTGACGCTGATGCTGATAACCTCGGCCACGAGTTTGCTGCTTTGCAATGGAAGCGACATAAGATTCCTGATATGGTGCCCCAGGCACGACTGTTTGTTCAGTATAACAAGCCACAGGAGGTACTGATCTCTGATAAGATGATGAACCAACAAAATTCACTGATTCGCTTCGAGGATATTCAACCTTTGGCATGACTGAGTTGATCACAACTTCTTCTTCACTCTGATAGTCACAAGGGTATTCAGTTTCACCAGCTTGATCATATGAAGTAATCTGAATTTTCCCCATTCTTATGGAGTACTCGAGGCGTTCTCCTAATGCTACCACGTCAGAGAAACTTGCCGGAATTCCGAGCAATCTTTTGAAGTACGGATATTGTAGGGAATCTACAAACATGCTTGCCAGCTCTTGATCTAACAGCGGTGGACGCACTCTAGCAGCAAATTCTCTCCATCTCTGAGCATACTTCCTGATAGGTTCATTGTCCTCTTGAGACAACTCTTGCAAATGCATGCGATAAGGAGCAATGTCTAGGTTATAATCGTACTGCTTCAGAAAAGCTCTGGCTAAATCCATCCATGACTGAATCTAATTTCTCTCCAACTGCATATACCACCTCAAAGATGCCCCAGTCAGACTATCTTGAAAGCAATGGATCATCAACTTATCATCTCGCGCAAACGCAGTCATTCTTCGGCAGAACATCATCAAATGCAGCTTCGGACAGCTATCTCCCGCGTACTTCTCAAATTTCGGCGCTTTGAACTTATAAGGCAACACCAGGTCAGGAACCAAACACATGCCTACAGCATCCAGGTTAACAGCATCTTTGGCTTTCAAAGCTTTCATTTGCTCTTCCAACACTCGGAGTCTTCTACCATCGTCAAGAGCTCTTGGATCTACCATCCCAGCCGCTGGAATATCTCTTCGGTAATTCATCACAGGGAAAGCAACACCTTGATTGTTAACAGGAGGAGGACGCTCATTCCTGGCAACAAACTGCTCATGTCGATCTTGGTTCTCAACAGAAGGCTGTACAACTTGGTCTGCAGTAACGTTGTTCACTTGCGGTAAGTCTTCCATAGAATCATACAGAGGGTTGGACGCCATAGTGAACCCTGTCAGGGTGTTAGGAGACTGGAAATTGCCTTCAGACATAGCTACCAATAATCTTCAGCTGACTTCAACACTTGATTCTGCTCTACTCAACCCCTAGGTAAGTCTCTGACAATCAACAGCTGCTCGATCCAAACTTCGGGTAATCACCTTCAGGAAACAAAGGCTGGATCAGAACTCTGGCTAACTGGAGGATGATATGCAATATGATGCAACACTGATATGCACATGATATGCAAGATGCAGCAAACAACGGGACCACAGCCCCCACACAAATCTCTGAATACTACTGCGCTGACGGAGACGTTCTCTCTGAAGAGAAGACCAAAATAATGGGTAGGTTGGAAGTCAAGTTTCCTGCAAGAAAAAAACCCCCCCGCTCACAGGTATGGACCTATATATGACAAGGTACGGCATCCTATGCGGTCGTCAGCGTCACAGACTTTCAAAACTGACGATACGATTCCCAGAAGGAGTGGCATCATCAAGTCCTGAAGAGGCCTCACTTAGCTAACTTCCAAATGATTGGTTCCCGGAGTCGACAATTCAGCTGACCAACAACCCCTTCGACCCAAAGGGTAGAAAAAGAAGCCAACCAGAAGAACCTCGTCCGAGTGTAGATTTCGCGGGACACTAGTACAAGCAAAGCCGGTACGCACCCACTAATCTCTACTCTAAGTCTAAGGTGCACTCAAGCCCAGGTCCGGCTTCTCTCAATCATAGAACACCCGTAACACCCCAACAGCAACAGATAATATCGATAAATAAACCCCAATAGCCAAGCAAACAAGCGCTAGGATTGACTCTCTCTTAGGGGACGTTGGATCCCACATGCATAAGAACTATCGCAGTCCTTAGTAGCCAGGGGACGTTGGATCCCCAACAGACTCACATAGGGAACTATCGCAGGTCCCCAGCAGAGTCGCCAGCTGTCGCTACTGCGAAAATCGGCGTCGGCTGACAGAAGAGTCGCCACCGTGCGTTATTTATCCCTCAGAGCGGGAAAGGAAACGCTCGAAGTAAACCTCGCAAAAAACGGGGAAAAGGTATGGTCATCGCAACCAAAACCTGGGTTCGGGAGTCGGTTACGCAAGGGGAAGGTATTAGCACCCCTCACGTCCGTCGTACTCGACGGGATCCACGCTTGCTTGGGTTGTCTAAAGGATGCAAAACAATCTATCTACGGGTACTAAATCTAAACGGGAGGGAAATGACTCGATAGAGCGTCGCACTCTATGCCTACGTATTCTCAAGAGAGAAAGTCAGAGTCAACGTAGTTCGGGACTACAGGGAGATTGGCTCGCCAAGACCTCGCGTCTTGTGCCTACGTACTTCCACTGCAAGGAAGATCAGAGCTTTACGTAGTTCAGACTAACTACGGCTAAACAAAACATTCTCACACAGCAGTGAGAAAAACAACTGGCTTCACAGGGTCGGGAACCTATGGGCAAAACTATGGTTTGGTCTCAAATGCACTCGGGCAAGAGAGAAAAAGGGGTATCAATTAGTCGTCAGCGGGAAAGTCTCGATCGCACAGCAGCGAGAGAACAACAGGTTAGTCGTTAGTGTGCTCGCTAGGATATCGCATCCTATGCCTACATATCTTCGTCTGGTACGAAGAATCAGAGCAGCTGTAGTTCGGCTACTTCGGGACCACAACTCAAATCTCGTTTTATTAATCTCCTGAAAAATGGTTACAATGAGTGAATACTGAAAATAATCTCCTAAGAAATGTTATCCTATCTTATCCTGAAAAATCGAATGACAAATAGCCCCCTAACAAATGGGCTTCTAAACTATCTCTAAAATCGTAAAATAATCTCTATGAGAATATATCCTAAAAGAAAATGTACTCTAAAAATATTAAGTCTACTAATAATATTTTTTTCAATATTTTTCTTCCCTTTTCTTTTTTCAAAATATTTTTCCTCATCTTTTTTCCTATTTCCTTATGCATTTTTTTTTTATAATATTTCTTTATTTTTTCCATAATTCTTCTTGAATATTTTCTCCATATTTTTTTCACTATATTTTCAATATATTTTTCTCAACATTTCTTTTTCTTTTCCTTTTTTCAAATATATTTCTTTTCAATTCTTTTTCTATTTTTCAAATATAATCTTTTCTTTTTCTATTTTCAAAGTCTTTTCTTTTTCTTTTCTTTCAAAATATTTCTCACACTTTTCTGTATTTTTTCCACAATATTTTTCAAATATTTTTCTCCATATTTTTCACATATTTTTTTCTTTATATTTTCTAATATTTTTTCCTCTTTATTTTTCTCTACTTTTCATATTTTTTCTATATTTTTCTTCATAATATTTCTTTTATATTTTTTTTTCTCACTTTTTCTTTTACTATTTTTCAATATATTTTTTTCACTATATTTTCTACCTTTTTCAATATACTTTTTCTTTTTTCTTTTTTTCATATGAAATACTATATACAAAAATATAAAAGAAAAGAAAAATAAGGGGAGGGGGGGCCCAGCCCAGTTGGGGATTGTACAAGCAGAACAAAATAAAAAAACAGATAAGCTGGGCCCAGCCCAGGTAATGACACAGGAAGCGGAGGGGGGGGGGGGGGTGGCAATGGAAAACGGAGGTGTTGATAGCAACGTGCATTGGGCCCAGCCCATTTTCATCAGAAAAAAAACGTGAGGGCGCCTCCAGAAAAAAGCGTAGTTGGGCCTGGCCCAGTCCATCCTTCTCCTTCCTCTCTTCACTCTCAGTTTCTGAAAAAACCCTAATCCCTATCTCCTTCCTCATGGCGTCGCCGCCGTAAACCTTCTCTTCTCGTCTCTCTCGTTCTCCATCACTTTCGTTCATCCTACCACCATCTTTCCCTCTCTCCATTCAAACAGAAGAACAACAACCGAAATTGTGAAAGTTCGTTGAAGATGAATTAGGTTCTTGATGGAGGATTTCTGAACAAGCTTGATGAAGTTCTTCGAAGGTTCGTTCTGGTGATGATGTTTCTGAAATCTGTTCGAGTGTTGTTGCTGATGAAGATCGTTGCGTGTTCTTGTTGGAGCTTCTGGAAATTTGGTGTTGATCTCTGTTGATGATTTCTGAGTTCTGGAAAACTTGCTTGAACGAGGTCTTGAAGTTCTTGGACGAACTTGTTGCTCTTCAAGACAGATTGAGATGCGCGGTGATGAAGACCTGTACTGGGAGCGTTCGCGTTTGCTGTTGACGTAATCTTCTGGAGATGAATAGACGAGGGTTTACGGATTTAGATGTTGTTCTTCTGGGGATTTTGGTGAAGATTGAAGGTTGTTGAAGGTTCTGGGGATCTCTGGGTTTTAGGTGATGAAGATGAGGGGAAGAAGATAAAGGTTGGTGATCGGAGGAAGGAGATGAATGTTGAAGGTTTCTGGATTTTTGTGGATCGTGGAAGATGAATGGGTGAGGGTTGAGTTTCTGAGTTTTTCTGGAGAATTGAAGGGGGACGGATGAATGTTAAAGCTTGATGATGAATATTCATCGCTTCTGATGAATTTCTGGAGAGGACGATGATGGCCGGAAGTTGGATCGGAGGTTTCTGGGAGGGTGATGAAGGGAGGACGATGAAGATTGTGATCGGAATCTGGGTTGTTTGGTGATTCCGGTGAGGCTTGCGGTGGCTGCCGGCCATGCATGCCGGCCGGTGGCTGACTCAGGCGAGGCGAGTTGGGGGAGACGCGTGGCCAGGGATGGTGGAGTGGAGAGATGCATGTGGGACGCGTGTCCCCATGCGTGGCAGAGAGAGAGGAGATCTGTGGTGGCGTGGCGTGATGGTGATGATGAAGCGTGGGGCCATCCCTGAGTTAACACGTGGCTCCTGGCATTTAAATGGCTGAGAAACCTGGACGCTTCTAGAACCTTCTAGACGAATTGGGAATGTGCTGGACAAAACTGGATTTTGCCTTGAACTGATTTGGACAATACTGAACTCTGGACTGATTGAATGAGTTGGGCTGCGAAATTAAAATGGGCCCAACGAAACTAATCCTAAAAACTCAGAAAAAACTGTAAAACAAGCTTAAAAATCTAATTAACATCTAATCCTAATTAATTAAATCTAAAAAGAGAAAAAACCTATTAACTCTAATAAAACTATATTAAACTCTAAAAAAAGACTATATTATCTATTTAAATTCTATAAAAGAAAATAAAAGAAAAATCTATTTATTTATTAAAAAATGAAAAATCTATCCTATATTATTTCTATAAAAGAAAAACAAAACTATATTCTTCTTATTAAAATGATTAAAAAACTATTAACACTATTTAAAAAAACAATTAATATTCTAAAGATATTCTATATCTAACAATATATTCAAAAATTCAATTATTCTAAAAGAAAAATCTATCAATATTCTAAAAATGATTTAAAAATCTATTTAAAAAAGAATTAAACTATTAAAAATCCTATTAAATCCTAAAACTGATTAAGAAATCTATTAAAAATCTAAAAATAGCCAATAAAATCCAGAAAAAACACAATAATTCCCAGAGGAACAAAATAAGCACCGAACGACACATAACACCGCGAGAGCGCAACAAAAATAGCCGGTAAAAATAAACGGACACCAAAAATACGATTCTACTGATCAAAACACCTGAGACGCGAGACGAGAGCTGTGATCCCTGATAAAATCAAAACAAATGAGAAAATGCACTGTATGCAATATGCAGATGCGAATGCGGTTATGCGTCGAAACATCGAGCCAAATGAGAGACCCGGTTGGTCAAATTTTAGGGTGCAACACATAAATATGATCATCATCTAGCTTAATAAAATATTCAGTATAGATAAATACAACAGAGTTTCTTCTTAAAGATTTCTGAAGATCCTTTCAAAGGAGCCACATTAACTTTTTTGGACTAGTGAAAATTGCTTATATCAATGGCAAGAAGTACGACTTAGTCATTGTAGATGACTATAACACATGGATATGTGTTATGTTTCTAAGACACAAGGATGGGTCACATTCTGTGTTTGCTAACTGTTGCACCCCAAAATTTGCCCAACATTTCTTTACCTAGCTTATGTTTCATTTCATTCACATTAGCATTATCATTTGCATTTCATTGACATGTATGCAGGAGATCAAGAGGTAGGATTACCAATCAAGAGCTACACAAGACTATGGAGCTAGCTAAGAGGGTTATTCAGGTGTTTAAGGGTTGATATCCTCATTAGAGAAATCTAAGATCCTCAGAAAGAATGGTTGAAACCAAGAGTGTATGTCTCTTAACTTGAGAGTTAGAGGAAGCCATCAGATAATTCTGAGGTCAGGAAGTTGGACTTGAGGTCTTGAGAGAGCTCATGAGAAATATCGAAGTTCATGTGGGAGCTCAGACAAGTCCTTATGCAAGACTGAGGAGCCTCAGCCATGATTGGTGGAGTTATGGTTTGACTGGGTCAACCCTAAGTCAACTAAGGATTTGAAGAAGGTTGAGACTTAATTCAAGAGACATGTGAACATGGATGGATACATTGAGATGTTATAAGGATTATTCCAAGGTTAACTCATCATGATTGAAGAGTTTGAGAAGTTTCAGGCTAGGGTTTCTAAGACTTGACAGTGTAAAATCCCCTGGCTTGACCCCTAACTTCCAGGCCATTTAACTTAAGATATGATCTTCATCTCATATTGACCCAAACATGATTGTTATAGGGCATGATCTTAGATTTAATTTGAGTACTAGAAGTCCTTGATAGGGTTCATAGAACTCAAGGTATGAGCCAGACAAGTTACAAGTCATCTGAGGCATGTGAATTTAGAGCTTGAAAGTTACCCAACTTGCATGGCACTTTTTCCCTAGAAGAACGATCCATATGAACTTTTGGTAAACATGAATGTTGTTCCTTATTCTCTTAGCTTTCTAAAGAGTACTAGAAGTCCATGATTGGATTTGTAGAACTAAAGTTATGGCTTTGACAAGTTAAGGGTATTTTGGGTATTTGGACATTACAGGTCATTTTGAATTATAGGACAATTTCACTATCTTGCAAGCTTCAAATGGAGTTTTGTTCAACATGAAAGTTGCTCAAAATGATGTTTTTAGATTATCCATGTATTAAGAGTCCATTGATATGGATTGAAACAAGCATTGGTTGAAGAAATTTCACAAAAAGACAATTTTAATGAATTAAAATGAAAAAATTCAAAACAATTGGTAATGGAATGTTTTCAAGCCAAATTTATACTCATTTTGATTGGAAAATAAGTCCTAAACACTTTTGCATCATTACATTTTTTAATTGAGGTATATAACATGGTCATTTGGTGGATTACTTCATGATGAAGTAACATATCAAACATACCCCTTTGGTTGAAATCAAGGAAGGAAAACCATCCAATTACACTCCATGACTGTCAAGCAAGAGAATTGAAGTGAATTGAGATCCAGAATAGGGCAAAATCATGGACACCATAATTGAAATTTTGGAAGAGAGTTGAAAATGAGAAATCACAAATTGGGCTTTGATTGGGCCTCCAAAGGTGTTAAACAGATTATAAATTGATGTCAGATCATTCCCAGAAGTTTCTAATGGCAAATTCTGTTGAGAATCAGTTGGAGCAAGTGTGGGAAGAAGCTTGAAACTTGGTTTCCGAATTTTGATATTGAGAGAGTTTCATAAGGAATTGGACTTCAAGAATTGTTCATCATCATCATCCATTGAAGGGATCTGCACCTTTTGGAAGCAAGTGGAGCTCTAGAAGTCACCAGATTCAAAGCTTTGTATCAGGTTCTTCATCTCAAATTTTCTCTTAAGTTATGTGCATTAAAGGCTCTATATACATGCGGTTAGGACATAATTGAACCATAGATGGATTCTGTATAGTTTTTAGGATGAATCGTGAGAATTGATGTTATGGTGATCCAAGTTGTTGTTCATGTATCTCCCTTAATATTGGTTTTAAAAAAAAACGGAGAGTGGATTAGGAACCTAGGAAGCAAGACGAGAAAAACGATATAAAAAATTGAGAGTTTCATTGAGTTTCGAGTTGTGGCACTGTTCATTCATGCCGGAGAAGACGACCGGATCTTCTCCGGCCGCCGCGAGCCCCACCGCCCTGTAATTCCCTCCGTTCATGTTTTAATTTCACCAGTTGCGTTTGAGACCGTTGGATCACTTGGAAGCTTAGACGATGTAAGCTAATCGCACGACCTGTGTGTGTTTTCGCGTGCAGTACTTCCACTACCCTTCCCCACTTTAATGAAACGCTGAGTTTGATGTGAAACTCAGCTGGGCTCAAATGCGTGCTATCCACACCCCACCTGTATACAACCCAATGCATTAACGTGTGAAATACTGCTATATGCCCCCTGGCCCGTTCCATTAATTAATCAATAAAGCTGAGTTTTACAACCCAGTTGGGCCCGTTCCCCAGCGCTATCTGCACCGCTGCACAGGGCCCATTAATCAAATACACATGAAATCATTACACTCTACACACCCCCTGGCGCTGTTTCATTAGTAATAAGAGCTGAGTTTTTAATCAGTAGGGCCCATTCCCCACGTACTCTCTACACCCCCACCTTGTTGGGCCCAAGCGAAAATAACACATGGATGTATTGCTGGTTACACCTCCCCCCATTTATTTCTTTTATTTCTTTTTTCTTTATTTTTTGTTTTAATGCTCGTTGGTTTTAATTCATATAAAAATAATAAATATTGTTAATAAATCCTGAAAACATTTGTGGATATAGTTTGGAATGTCTAGAATATTTCCATGTTTTTATTTTAATCTTCCATTTCTTTTGCAATTAATTTCATATTTTCTATTGTGGTATGTTTTTAATAATGGGATGATTGTATGCTGAGTTTGTTGATTTTATTTCTCATTCATGGTATGGAATTAAGACTTGAAATTTTGTGTGCTGGTTATATACATGTTGATGATGTTGTGTGATTTTTGTTATGATTTTTAGATGATTCTAAATAGGGTTTTAGGGTAGTTGTTTAGGAGTGTTCATTGTTGAATCCCTTTAGTGTACCCTTGAAGTTTTAGATTTAGTTTGAACCTTTTGATTTAGGTTTAACCCCTGATTTTTGGACCATAGCATGTTGATACATGTAGGATAGTGTAGTATTTTTCTTGGAATTTTTAGGAATGATTTTCTATTAAGTTCCCATTTTACAAATTGGCCTTAGTTTAGGCGATCCTAACTAGGTTAAGTGCATGGATTAGGCTTGTAAATGACCTTTAGACGATTCTAGGTCCCATTTCCTCTCTTGATAGATTGGTATTTAGATGGAAACCTCATTTAGAACCCTTGAATCTTTAGGATAGGTGTCCCTATAAGGTATCATTTGTGGTTTCTTTAGAAGCTTAAATAGGTGGATGATTTTTCCTATAGGAGTAGTTTCCTCTTCAATTTTCCTTGCTTGATTGGAATCCCCCTTGTGAGCATGTTTCCTCCTATGGAGGAATACATTGCACTATCATAAAGGGGTTGAGTCCATGAAATCTCCCTCTCTCTCTAAAGGAAGTGGAGTTGATTGAGTGTTTGTGGTAAGTTCCTGTGGAACTTACCTTGCTTCTCATCTCCATTCTCCTAAATTTTTCTCATTCCTTTCTTTTTAGGAAACTTCTTGAGGTAGCATAGTCCCTCCTGTGGGGGGAATTTTGCACATCTCTTGAAGGATCCAAACCCCTAGGATTCCCCCAAATCTCTCTTAGTTGGTTGAGTGCCTAGGATAAGTTCCTGTAGACTTACCCTTGCTTCCCAACATCCAATTTCTTTCCTTATGATAGAAGCCTTGTATGATTACTTGTGGATCGAATCCATTATTTGTCATAAGTCCTTTTCCTCATTCATTGATTGAGTGGTGTGTTGCATTAGGATAGTGCATGTTTAGATTATTTTAAGCTAGGAGCATGACTGCTTAAAAGTTGAGTGGGTCTCCCTCTGCTTGTTTGCATTAAGGGTTGAGGTGATTCTCCCCTTGCTTGTGTGTTGTTTTTCATTTTTCTAATTGATATATTTGCATAATAGAGGTTGAGTGAGCTCCCTCTGCTTGTCTGTTTTGACTATTTTTCTTTGCTTGATTGCTAAGAGGTTGAGTGAGTCTCCCTCTGCTTGTATTGCTGCATTACATGTGCATCTTTACTGTTTTCTTCTGTATATTTGTTTACTGTTTAAGCTGATGCTTTATCTGTTTCTGTTTCCCATTGACATGATCCCCTAGGAATCTCACTTCCTTTGATAAGGAAGTGATGATTAGAACTTTAGGTTGAAACCTATGCATGATAACATCTAGGAGTTCCTTGTTTCAAACCTCAACCATAGGATGAATCCTTGGCATGACAACATTAGGACTTGACAGTCTCCCCATAGAGTTCGTTCTCTTCTCATCTTGAAACAACAGTAAAAAAACGTAATAAAGGCAAGTTAGTATAAGCGCGTTACGAGCCTTAAGCTACTTGGGAAATGATAATTGAGCGGTATCCTCTCAATCATCTATGATGTTTAGTATATGTCCTTTGGACGCTATACGACGCATTCACTCCTAAGTCATAGTCTCTAGTGTTGTACAAACTACAGATAACCATAAAAAACAGTTCTTCCGTAAAAGACAGAAAACAAACTTCAAAACTTTTTGCCCCGTGGGCCCATAATTCAAAGGAAGCTTTTCTGAAGAAAAGAGTGTCGTTAACTCCCAGTTCTACCGCAAAAGGTAACGCCTAAGTCTCCAAGGGTCGAGCTGCGTACGCCAAACTGCTGGAACTGTTTGTTAACCCTACTCGAAAAAAATAGATGAATCTGAATTCCCGTAATCCGTATTATCCCGAACTACGTAAGCTTTGATCTCTCATATCTGTTGAGAGTACGTAGGCACAATACTGACGTATTGGCGAGCCACCTTCAACCATCCTTTACCCGTAGTTAGACGAACTACGTTGACTCTGATTTCTCATTCTTTGATGAGAATACGTAGGCATAAAGTGCGATGCTTTGCCGAGTCATTTTCTTTTCTTTTCAAACCAACCTTGATAGGTAGATAGTAAAACAAACCCGTCAGATAAACATAACCCCATCGAGTACGATGGACGTGAGGTGTGCTAATACCTTCCCCTTGCATAACCGACTCCCGAATCCAGACATGGTTGCGATGACCTTGTCTTATACCTTTTTCGTCAGGTTTTTCCAATCGTTTCCTTTCTCGTTTTGAGGGATAAATAACGAAAGGTGGCGACTCTTCTGTTTTGCCGGCACCTGATTTTCGCGGTAGCGACACTAACTTCTACTCTCAAGTGCAAAACGAGAAGGACTTTAAAATTGTTAAAGTCAGAAGTGATCATGGTGGGGAATTTGAAAACAAAGATTTTAAGACACTCTTTAATGAGAATGTCTTTTCCCATGATTTATCCTGCCCTAAAACTCCACAAGAGAATAGAGTTTTAGAGAGGAAGAATAGGACTTTACAAGAGATGGCAAGAACCATGATCAATGAGACTAATGTGGCTAAGCACTTCTAGGCAGAGGCATTCAACACAACATGTTACATTCAGAATAGGATCTCTATAAGACCTATTATGTGTAAGATTTCTTATGAATTATGGAAGAACAGAAAACCCAACATTTCATATTTTCATCCTTTTGGTTGTGATTGTTTTATGCTGAACATTAAAGACAGTCTGAACAAGTTTGATTCTAAGGCACAAAAGTATATCATGTTAGAAAAATCTGAACACTCTAAGGGTTATAGAGTATACAACACAAAATCACAGATTTTTGAGGAATTAATTCAAGTTAGATTTGATGATAAGCTTGACCTTAAAAAGTCAAAGCTAGTTAAGAAGTTTGCATATCTAAAGATCACTTATTCAATATCTAAAGGTAAAGAATCAGAAGCAAAGGAATCTGAGACTAAATATTATGAAATCGTTCATCCAGTTACAGTTGAAGTTCAAACTCCTATGAGGAAACACAGACAAAGATCCCACATTCTAAAGAATTGATTATGGGAGATAAGACTTAACTAGTCAAAACCAAATCCTCATTTAAACCTTTTGAAGACACGCTTCTGGGTTTGGTGTCCAGGTTAAAGTCTTTTGGGATAAGATGAGTCTTCAGAAACAAGCTGAATAAATAGGGAGAGATGGTAAGAAATAAGGCCAGAGTGGTTACACAAGGCTATAGTCAGCAATAGGGGATTGACTATACTAAGACCTTTGCACCAGTTACCAGGTTAGAGTCTATTCATATCTTAATTTCTTTAGTTGTTAATCATAACACCGTCTTGTATCAGATGGATGTTAAAAGTTCATTTCTGAATGGTTACATAATTGAACAAGTGTATGTGCACCAACCTCCTGGTTTTGAAAATCATAAAAACCCATATTTCATTTCCAAACTTAAGAAATCTTTGGATGGTCTGAAACAAGCTCCTAGAGCATGGTATGAGATACTAAGCAAATTTATTTTAGAAAATGATTTCACCAGAGGAAAGTCTGATACAACTTTGTTTTGTAAAACATTCAAAAGTGATATTCTTGTTGTTCAAATTTATGTAGATGATATCATATTTGGTTCTGCTAATGCTACGTTGTGCAAGGAATTTGCTAAGTCTATGCAGGCAGAGTTTGAGATGAGTCTGATGGGAGAACTCAAGTTCTTTCTGGGAATCCAAATTAATCAAAGTCCAGAAGGAACATATATTCATCGGAGTAAATATACCAAATAACTTCTGAAGAAGTTTGACATGTCGGAATGCAAGATAGCTAAAACTCCTATGCATCCTACATGTATTATTGAGAAGTATGAGGTAAGAGCTAAGGTAGAGAAAAGGTATATAGAGCTATGATAGATTCTCTCTTGTACTTAACTACTTTTAGACCTGACATTTTATTTAGTGTCTATTTATGTGCCCGCTTCCAATAAAATCCTAGAGAAACCCACTTAACAGTCATTAAGAGGATCTTTAGGTATCTTAAAGGTATTATTAACCTTGGCTTGTGTTATAGAAAATCTCAAGAGTATAATTTAGTAGGTTATTGTGATGTTGATTACGCTGGAGACATACTTCAAAGAAAAAACACTTATAGAAGTTGTCAGTTTCTAGGAAACAACTTGATTTCATGGTCCAACAAGAGGCAATTAACTATAAAACTGTCAACTGCAGAAGTTGAGTACATTGCAGCTTCTAGATATAACACTCAAATGCTCTTGATGAAAAGTCAGCTAGAAGATTTTCAGATATATGAGAGTAACATTCCTATTCTCTTTGATAATACTTCTGTAATTTGTTTATCTAAGAATACTGTTGCACCCCAAAATTTGACCAACATTTATTTATCCATCAAGTGTTTGAAGGTTGATAACTTCATCAGAAAGTTCAAGAGATCCTCAGAGGAATGGGTTGAAACCAGGGTTGTATGCTTCATAGCTTGAGAGTTGTGGGAGCTCCTCAGATGATTCTGAGACTTTGAGAAGAAACTTGATGTTTTGAGAAAGCCTATGAGATGTCTTGATAGCCATCATGAAGCCCAGAGAGGTCATTATGCAAGAATTCAGAAGATTCAACCATGAATGGTAGAATTAGGGTTTTGACTGGGTCAACCCTAGGATAACTGAAAATTTGGAGAAGGTTGAGACTTAATCCAAGGGCCATGAGATCATGGAATGATGTATAGAGATGTTATAGAAATGATTCCTAGACCAACTCATCATGATTGAGGAGTTTGAGAAGTTTTGAGTTAGGGTTTCTGAGGATTGTCAGTGAGAAAAACCCTAATTTGATCCCTATCTTCCAGGCAGTTTTAGCTCTAGATGTGATTGATATCTCATCTTCCCCACAACATGAATGTTGTAGAGCTTGTTCTTAGCTTTAATTTGAGTGGTGGAAGTCCTTGATAGGAGTTACAGAGCTCAAGTTATGGTTTTGACAAATTACAGGTCAGTAGAGGTGTGTGAATCTGGGTCCTTGAAAGTCACCCAACTTGCAGACAACTTTTGCCCTAGTAGGATGATTCCTATGGTTTCTTGGTCAACATGAATGTTGAAGGGCATCTCCTTAGCTTTAATTTGAGTGGTAGAAGTCCTTGATTGGATTTGTGGAACTCAACTTATGGTTTGAACAAGACAGGGGTATTTTGGTCATTTGTCAGTTATAGGTCATTTTAGCCAATGCCTAAAACTCCTATTTCCAAGCCTCAAATGGAAAAACTCAAAACATGAAAGTTGCTCAAAATGTGATTTTAAGTCTAGAAAGAAGGTCACAAATTGTTGGAAAAGCTCATGGCACAAGATTACATGATTGGTCAAAAATGAACTAAAAAAGGCTTATAACTTTGAAAAGTTGAAATTGAAAAGTGATTTGGGAGATCCACAAATCCAAAATAGGTCATCCAATATATCATTTTGATTGGAAAGACCATTTTGAGAACATTGGTTTATCTAGAATTTTCATTTGAGGTCTAAAAATGGGTGATGCTTTGAAAAGTCATTATTTGAAAAAGAAGGCAATGTTGAAAAACCCTACATAAGCCAAAGGTGAGCTTGTTTTTCACTCATCCACACTCAATAACTCATGTAAGGATATTTTAAGACTAAATTGCAAGGAAGAGTACATGATATGAGATGAATCCATATGTCATGACATGATAAATTCAAGTTCTCATTAGATTGTTCTAGATGATTCTAGGGCTTTCTAAATCATTCTATATATTGAGAAGAGTATGCTGAGATAGAGGGTGGGTGATAGAGAGTCAAGTCAGAGGAGAGAGAGAGAGAGATAGTCATTAAAGCTCTTGCTTCAAGTTCAAGCAATCCAAGATATCTTGCACTACAAGCCATCTCCTTCACAACCATTGCAAACAGAAGACTGGTGATCATCCAAGGATCATCTAGAAGCAATTCCAAGGCTTGAATCGTGCTCTACATCACTCCACCATAACTTCTTGACAGGTTTCTTCTTCACCTTCTATCTCCTAAATTATTGCAGTTTAGTTAGTTTCATAGATATAGAAAGGTTGCACTAGGGTAGATGACTCTTCCCCATGAATTAGGGCGCGATCCATGAGGTTCCATGGCAGGTGAGTGATTCTTGAATCTTCAAGAATTAGTTGTTTAGGGCGTTTTAGTTAGTATGAGTTAGGTCAGATTGATGAGCATAGCATATAGAACATCTGTAGATCATTAGAGTTAGGGTTAATGAAGATTGATATCAGCTGAACGTGGTTGTACCAAGGCATTGAAGTATTCTGTTTGGATTATTCAAGAAGGATTAAGAAAATCCACGCGTACCATCTTGTTCCTCTCATTTAGTAGAGCAATTTTCGTGTTTGGATCGTGTGAAACCATGGCCTGAGCAGGGAGATAGAGGAGCTCGAATCTTGGTGCATGGGAGGAGGGTTCTGAAAACCCTAGGTTGTATTTGGGACGATGAAGGAGAGCCATCAGATTGGATCCAATGTTTGACAAATTATGTTAATCGCACGGCTGTGAGCGAGTCTGAAGATGGAGGGAAATTTCAAATGAATGAAACGCGACCGTTTCATTAAACCAGCCATTCTGGGCTTGGCGCTATCCGCACCCCCCCTTATTTCTGGCCCATATGTTTTTAGCTAGCGTGTATTGCTGTTCATACCCCCCCTCCCTTTAATTGATTTTAATTCTTTTATTTTCTTCTTCTATTTTTTCTGTTTTGATTAATTCATTAAAAATTGATAAAAAATGATTTTTTAATTCTTCTTTTTTCTATGATTAGATGAAAATGTGTAGAAAATTATAAAAATAAAAATGGGATTTTATTTTTTAGTTTGGTATTTTTAATAGATTTTCCTTTTAAATAGCTTTAATATTGATTAGTTTTATATCATGATTTTGTAGGAATTGTTCTAGGACCTTCCCTTAGGGTTTTTTATCCACTCTTTTTTTATGCAATTAGATGATGAATCATAGTTCCCCATAGGATTTTTTCTAGAATTTTAGAATTAAATTTTGATTAGTTTAATTAGGGTAGATTTAGGGTATCCTAATTAGGGTTTAAATTGTGTTTAGGTGAAGAATTCACTTTCTTTGATTGAGTTTTATCTTGATTTTTAGGTAGAGACCTTTGTAGATGTTATGAGTAGGTGTTGAGGACCCTTGTGAATAATTGTTAGATTTTTCCCCATTGGTTTAGTATTTTTAGGTATTTTCTGAAGTTGCCTGGTGATTTTGTCTGCCCTGTGGTTATCTGTTCATCTTTGGGGTTCATTGTGGGGGATTTGTTGTGGGGCTTGTGTTGCCTTGAAGACCTTGATGGAGAGCATCATGAAGAGAAGATTGTAGATCAAGACTTAGAGACCCAGAGCTTGGCTTGTTCCCTGTCTGTGAGGTTTGAGATCCTGAAGTGTGAAGGAAGTTCATGGTACTTTCCTGAGGAAGGCACTATGAATGACTTTCATTCTTTCTTCTCACCTCTTTCTTAAGTATCCAATGATGTTGGAGCCAACTTGTGAGTTTAATTTCTCCTGAGGAGGAATGTAAACTGATCACATGTTGTTGAGCCACATGGGATACAACTCCTAAGTGGAAGCCTCCTAGTACTTTCCTGAGGAAGGTCCTATGGGTCTATTCACTTAGTTCCATTAGTTTGTCTAGGATTTCTCAAGTATCCAATGATGTTGGAGCCAACTTGTGAGTTTAATTTCTCCTGAGGAGGAATGTAAACTGATCACGGTTGTTGAGCCACATAGGATACAACTCCTAAGTGGAAGCCTCCTAGTACTTTCCTGAGGAAGGTCCTATGGGTCTATTCATTTAGTTCCACTAGTTCAGATAGGATTTCCTAAATATCCAGTGATGTTGGAGCCTGCTTGTGAGTTTAATTTCTCCTGAGGAGGAATATAAACTGATCACAGTGGTTGAGCCACATAGGGTATGACTCCTGAGTATACACCTCCTAGTGCTTTCCTGAGGAAGACACTATGAGTTTGCTTACTTAGCTCCCTTTCTTTGGTAAGCTTGTTCTGAAGCTTGAAGACTGGGATTGATTTCTTTTGGTTAGGTTTTGCTTTAGGGCTTTGCTTAGATTTGTTCAGATTCTGTGTTAGGGTTAGGATTAGAGAGTAGATGATTCTTTCTCAAGTGTGTGTTTTGTTTGCCTGATGGCACTTCATTTCCTTTATCTGTATATTGCTTGATAGCATGTTGTTTATTTTCAGTATGATTATTGTTAGTTCATGTCTGGCTTGAGGTCGAGACGAGCTTGTGGAGGCTGAAGCCCCACACACATTTCCTCCCTCACTTGCATTGCATGCATTTTACTGTTAAAGCTGATGTTTTTGTTTCTGTGTATCATTGACATGATCCCTTAGGACTCTCATCTCCTTTGATAAGGAATTGATGATAGAACTTTAGGTTGAAACCTATGCATGACAACATCTAGGAGTTCCCTGTTCAAACTTCAACCATAGGATGAATCCATGGCATGATAACAGTAGGACTTGATAGTCTCCCTCCTAGTTGAGCCATTTTTTTTCCCGTAGTTTGCTGAACTACAGCTGCTCTGATTCTTCGTACCAGACGAAGATATGTAGGCATAGGATGCGATATCCTAGCGAGCACACTAACAACTAACTTTTGTTCTCTCGCGGCTGTGCGATCGAGACTTCCCCGCTAACGGCTAATTGTTATCCTTTTCTCCTGCCCGAGTGCATTTAAGACCAGATCGTATTTGTAGGTTCCCGAGCCTTAGAGACCAGTTTGTTTTCTCACTGCTGTGTGAGAGCCCCTGTTTACCCGTAGTTGGCCGAACTACGTTTGCTCTGATCTTTCATACCAGATGAAAGTACGTAGGCATAGGATGCGACGTCCTAGCGAGCAACCTTCCCCCATCTTCACCCGTAGTTAGCCGAACTACGCTGACTCTGATTTCTCGTTCCAGACGGGAATACGTAGGCATAAAGCGCGACGCTTTGCCGAGTCATTTTTCTTTTCTTTTTCAGCCAGCCTTGATAGGTAGATAGATTATAACCAACCCGTCCAAGTAAACAAACAAGCGAGGATCCCGTCGAGTACGACGGACGTGAGGGGTGCTAATACCTTCCCCTTGCGTAACCGACTCCCGAACCCAGACAATGGTTGCGATGACCTTGTCTTACCCTTATTCGTCAGGTTTTTCCGATCGTTTCCTTTCCCGCTCTGAGGGATAAATAACGAAAGGTGGCGACTCTTCTGTTTTGCCGGCACCTTATTTTCGCGCAAGCGACAGCTGGCGACTCTGCTGGGGACTTTCATAGCATCTAGGGACTTTTCCCATCCCTTATGCTGGGACCGTCTCCCATCCCCTACGCGAGTCAATCCTATCGTTTGTGTGTTTGCTTGTTGGGTTGCGTTTATTTATCGCATTTTTACTTCCCGCACTTTACTTCCCGCATTTTATTTCCCGCATTCTCTTTCCAGTTTGATATGATTATCTGTGCTGCTGTGGGAGAGGGATGTTACTGTGAGCGAGAAGCCGGACCTGGGCTTGAGTACACACCTAGATATAGTTGCGGAGAAGTAGTAGACGAACCTGTCTGCTGAGCAGGCACAGTTCCCTACGAAAATCTGCGCTCAGACGAGATTCTTGCAGAGGTGCTCCTTTCCGGTCCTGAGGATCTGAGGGGAGTCCAGACGTGAGGATTGTCGACTCTGGGGACCGATCATTTGGAAGTCAGCTAAGAGAGGCCTCTTCATGACTTGACGATGCCACTCCTTCTGGGAATCGTATTGTCACTCATGAAAGTCTGTGACGCTGACAACCGCATAGGATGCCGTACCTTTGTCCGTGGATTAGGTCCATCATACCTGTGAGTGGGGTTGGGATATTGCAGGAAACTTTGACCTCCAGACTACCTGGTTTTCTTGACAGTGAATCAGTTATGTTGGGTCCTCAGTTGCAGATATGTTCTGGATAGAGCAAGGGTTTGATCAGAGGATCTCATCATCGGGTGTTTGTCTGTTCTTGATAGAGCAGGCTTTGATCAGTGTATTATCGCCAGAGGTTTGTTCCGGACAGAGCATATTTTGAGTGAGGTCTGAAGACCTCATCGGCAGATGTTATTTGTTCTTGATAGGGCAGATTTTGAGTGAGGTCTGAAGATCTCATCAGCAGCTGTGTGTTTGTTCTTGATAGGGCAGATTTTGATTTGGGGCCTGAAGACTTCATCAACAGATGTTCCTTGATCTTGCACCTGGGGTCCTTATTATCAGTCACTTATGCTTGTCAGAGCAGAATTTTGATCTCGATCCTATCAGATGGTTATTCTCAGCAGATCAGATCAGTGGTTTACACCGGGGTTTCCTTCTCATCAGTGACTGTTGATACCGAATCTCCGCAGCAGCCACCTGGATATATCATTGCGTGACTGCATTTTGCATTAGCTCGCATATTCATGTTCGCATTCCATTAGCATGTGTCTGTGCTGTAGGCGCGTTTCGTACCCTGATTTTGGTGTCCCGAGCAAGATGAGATATTTTCTTCCATGAATGGATCCAGTCTTATCATTGCATTGACACTATGTTGGCACGTCGACACCAGAATTAGGGGTGATCTCCTAAACGTACAGACACCCATGGCATTAGCATAATTCATCTTGCATGACAGAAGTCGGGGCTTGTCTTCTAACCCTTGTGTTTGCAGGTTTGACTCAGAATCGAGCAGCTCAGACTAATGGAGCAGATACAAGCTGAACTGGGGAAAATCCAAAGCCAGCTGGGGTAGGTCATGAATGACATACAGGCGGTGCGCTTGGACCAGCAAGTACTCAGAGAAGAGAATCAGCAGCTGCAGAATCAGCTGAGCTTTCTCATGGGAGTGGTGAGGAGTATGCTAAATAAGGAGAGTGGTCAAGCACCCAAGGAGGAGACCAAAGTGCTTCCCCCATTACCTTCAGTGCCACCTGTGTTGAAGCCAAGTGGACCTCATGGACCCTCTACACAGCATGAAGCTCGAGGCCTGTCTCGTCATCAGCCGCGCCGAGCATCTCAGAATAACCCTGAAGGTTATGGTCAAAAGAAGAAGCTACTTGATAGAGCTGTGGACCCACTACCTGTGAGTTATGCCCAGCTGCTGCCGCTGTTGGTTCAGAACCGTGTTCTCAAGCTTCGGACCTCAAATCCACCAGATGACGTGTCACCAGACGTTGATCTCAGCATGCGTTGTGATTTCCACTCTGGAGCACCGGGGCACCATGTTGAAACATGTAAGGCTCTCCGGAATAAGATTCAAGACCTTATTGACTCGAGGACAATTAGGCTTGTGCCGGGCGGCATGAGAGTATCGGGAAAGTTCATCCCGTATCCTGCAGGAGAGGTGGATGATTCCACTCCTTTGCCTGAAGCTGAGAAAGATCTTGAATATGTCCCGCGACCTTCGGTGACTGAATCGCCTCGCTCGCAGTTTCTACCTGGATCAAGTTCGAGGATGCAAGCGCCTAAACGAGAGACCGTTGCCACTCAAAAACGACGACCTCTTGCTCCTGGGCGGAAAGAATACCAGCACCAGGATCACAAGAGACCTCGCAACCACGTGGAACAAAGGAGTGCTTCTTTCTATCCAGTGCCTGTGCCGTATAGCCAGATTCTTCCACAGTTGATTCAGAACTCCTTGGTGGAACCAAAAGCTCTCAAGCCCGTGCCAGAGCCTTACCCTCCAGGGTACAATCCTCATGTTCAGTGCGGTTACCATGATGGATCTCCGGGGCATTCAACTGAAGATTGCAAGGCTTTCCAGGCGAAAGTGCAACAATTGATCGACCAAGGGTGTATTTCCTTTCCAGACGGAGTTTTGGTTGTACGTGACAACCTCTCAACTGTTTGAGCTCGCAGACTCAGAGGGTTATTTCCAGAAGCCAGTGATCCAGACAGGCAGACGTCCTCAACATTGGCAGTCCTCGGACTTTTTACCATTTGCATTTGTAGTTTCTTTTCTGTTAGTTACTACTTGCTGTTAAAACATTGTATGTTTCGAATGGTGATGTTAATAAAGTGACTATGCATTCTTTCTGAACTAATTACGTCGTTGTCACTCATTTACTGCATTACACTGACACTTGCATTTTATTTACTCCACTTTATTACTATGATTAGCAATGAGCGGAGGGAGGATGATGAAACTGAATACTCATAGCCAATGATCGTATTGCTTTCAGATAAAACTTTGCCGATGACGTACAAGGCATTGTTTCAAATCCCCTAAACACCGGAGAGATAAGGAAGAGAATCCCTTGTTAACCACTTCGAGCCGAGAAGTAGGAGTTTCTTTCGGAATTTTTAAACCCTCGCATCTTAACCCGGGGCAGGGTAGTTGTCAGTCAGCTTGATCGAGCGTTCAAATCTTATAGAGGAATGTTGTCCTTCGAGGACCAATCACATCATATTCCTCGCTAGAGGTCGTACCTCATCAACCACAATGGTTAAACCTCACCAATCAGGAGTGAGACAGTTACAAGCCTTTCGAAGCAATCAAGACAACCAGTGTCTCACGACTTGTTCCAAAAGAAAAAGGAATAAGAAAAGCCCGCTAAGTAAAAAAAGAAAAGCTAGAAAGCAAATACTTAGGCAAAAATCAGGGCATCCCGCTGGACTTCAAAAGAAAGAATCGAAAAGAACTCAAAAGGAGTCAGTCCAGGCAAAAATTAGGGAATCAAAAAATGAATGAACGAAAAAGAAAGGATATAAAGAGAAAAATCCTCAAACAAGGACAAAGTCGTGCGGACACAGACACCGAAAACGAAAAGGAGTAACTGTCACTCCGAAACACCTTGAGAATTCTTTAACCAGTTGTTCCCAATGTTCAACATACCTCTCGAAGAGGAGAGCGCTCGAGCTAAGTTAACTGAACTTTAGGATCGGAGAACATCACGTAGAAGGGGTGGGTACAAATCATAATTTGAGCCAAATATCCTTTGCTTCACGAACCGTGAACCCAACCACGATACAACCCTTAAAAGACCTAATTAAGGCAGGGTTTATTCTGAGAGCGCATTACGATAAGGTTGAGTAACCTGACTCCTTCATGATTTGCTAATCATATCCTTATTGCATTTTTCACCGATTACATCAGCACTACGTTTGAACTCTTGAGTTCATTCGTCACTCACTAGCATGACACGTAAATGAGTGACAGTACCACATTTTTTCGAAATTTGCATGAACACTGCATTAAAATTACCATTCGTGAATAAACAATTTTGATTGCAGGTTGGTAGCTAATACGAAGGAACTCAAACAGGGAATAGTCAATCAGGACTGAATCGTCAGAGGTCTGGATCAGAATGGTATGCTGCGAAGCCCTGTGAATCTGGGGCAATGACTTCCTGTGAGTTTGGGATCAGTTTGTCTGAGGACAGGTCCCGGAGCATCAGTTGATTATGGGGCAGTTTATGCAAGAAGCGGTTGATCGGAAGTGAACCTTCTCGAGACCCAATCAGGGGCAGTTATCCAGAATTCTTGCGATTTGGGGCAGATCCCTCCAGTGTTCGATCAGAGCATGTTGAGTCGCTCATCGCTCGTTCAGGGGCAAACTACTTCAGAGATATTGAAGCCGACCATGCTGAGAGTTGATTAGTTGAGGATGAATCCTCCCGTTGTGCAGATGCTGGGGCAAGCCCTCTGAAGATTGTCTTGTTGCCAGTTGTTTTCGGCTCAGATTGAATTATTCCCAAAGGTCGGATTGGGGCAAGTTGAATTGCGCTGGGGCAAGTTGTTCAAATGAGTTTGTTCACCCTAGAAAGAATTGAGTACCGGGGAATCGTGTCATCACCCTGCCAAAACCTGAACCTTCTGAAGAAGCCTTGCGGTCATTGGATCACCATCCTACAGCATAACCTGTTACTTGACTCCATGATTGGTAGCCTGTATTCCCTGTGTTGACGTTGTTGAATCAGGATTGTTTTCTCAGCAGAGATGTACGATTTGAGGTTGTTCCCCCTGTACAGTTTGAGACTGCAGCAGATCGAGATGGCGTTTATCCCTTATCAGATTAAGGGTCAAGATAAACCTCGGCAGACCAGGATTGACATCCCCGAAGCAGGACGAGTCCTCCTTCTCCAGCAGAGTTCAGTGGTCTCTTCTCCGCAGAACCTGAACGCAAATAGTGAGCATTGATATGTCTCCCCAGGCAGAGAGGATTCTCGTCCCCAAGCCGACGCATCCTGAAGGAGCGTCACCCCATCAGCTGAGTCAAGCACCGAAGAATGATGTCGTCTTTCCCCAGCACCGGGTCGCAAGTGCAGATTTCATAGAAGTGTTCGGGTGCCTAAGCTCGTGTTTCCCCAGACTGAAGTCTCCAGTGGAATTGAGATTCCTCACCAGAGTCAGGCTCTCTCCTGAAGTCCGATGACTCCCTCTTCCCCAGTAGAGTGTTGGGACAGCTGATGTGGTATTCCCCTGCAGAGTTGTACTCTCCCCCGAAGGCAGATGATCCTTTCTTCCCCAGTGGAATCAAATTCCCCATCAGAGTTGCACTCTCCAGTGAAGTAGAATGATTTCCCTCCCCGACTGAGTCCGCAGAAAAGCAGAATCCTTGGAAGTTGATCGGATCATGATCGATTTTCCCCAGCAGAGCGTGGGGCAGCTAACGCTGTGTTTCCCCAGAGTCGCACTCTCTCCAGCGAAGCAAAATGACTTCTCCTTCCTCAGCCGAGTTTGCAGATGTCCAAGAGATCCGAATCCTCGGAAGTTGATCAGATCATGATTGATTTTTCCCCAGTGGAGTGTCGAGCAACTGAAGTTGGTTCCCCACAGAGTGGTCATCCCCAGAAGAGTAGCCATGACGGCCGCGCAGTTCATTCTCGCGATTGATATCAGCAGGTCCAGGTTCTCGTAGAGCTTCGTTCCCCTGCAGCAGTCAGCTGAAGTTGTTTGCTCTACAGCAGTCAACCGGAAGATCAATTCCCCAGACGGAGGCCGATTGATATTGGCATGTCCACGTTCTCCTCAGCAGGATGATTCCTTTATCTGAGTAGTTCTTTCTCCTTGACAGGAGAATTCCCCTCGGCATTTATTTTGCTGACGGGATCGCATCATTGTGCATGATTGCATAGCATTTAAACGCTACATAGCATTTAAACGCTGCATAGCATTTTAACGTTGCATAACATCGTGCATGATTGCACAGCATTTAGCATAAACGCATATCATTCCCACCGTGTGGGGCGTAGCGCAGAAGCATACGCATCATAAGCATGATCTAGGTTACTGTCATTCTTGTTGTACAGATGTACTACCAAAAGACCAGTTGCTCAGGACGATTTCTGATGTTCTCCCCAGCAAGGTTGTTTTCTTAGATGATTCTAAAAACCCCGGTGTGATCCCCGCAGTCGCTCGCTCAGGATGATTTTTGAGATCCCCAGCGAAGTTTTCAGTTCGAGATGATTCTCGAGTCCCTCAGCAGGGCCATTTGCTTAAGATGATTCTTAAGACCCCAGTACAGCTTCCCGAGTTGTTCGCTTAGTATGATACTTGAGCTCCCCAATAGCGCCTCCAGCAAGAGTTGCCCAGGAAGATTCCTGGAATACCCGGCAGAATAAAGTCTCCAGAATGGTTATCGGTTCAGGACGATTCTTGAAGATGCCCGACGGATCTGTTTGTTCAAGTTGATTCTTGAAGACCAGAGCAGCGTGATATGTCTGCTCCAGCAACGATGTCTAATCTGAAGATGGATTTCGTAAGCGCCCGATGGCGATATCAGAAGGTTCCTGTGAGTTCAGATTTCCGGATTGATGAATCAACGAAGGGCTAAAGACAAGGTTCCAGGGTTGTAGATACAACAGAATGATTCGTGTGAGTCTGAAGACCAAGTCAGTTATCCTGAGGTGATGATTGAGCGCGATCAAGTGAATGATACGTCTTCTGATTGAAGTCGAAGATGTTTCTCCAGCAATGATGTCTAATCTGAAGATGGATTTCGTAAGCGCCCGAAGGCGATATCACAAGGTTCCGGAGTTGTAGATACAACAGAGTGATTCGTGTGAGTCTGAAGACCAAGTCAGTTGTCCTGAGGAGATGATTGATTGCGATCAAGTGAATAGTTTTTCTTCTGACTGAAGCCGAAGATGTTTCTCCAGCTGAAGCGGAGTTTTGCCTGAAGGCAGAGTGATTGAATCCCCGTGGAGTCATGAATGGCCCAGGATACCATTTCTCTGACTAAAGTCATAGATTTCCCAAGCTGAAGCGAAGGTGCCTGAAGGCAAGGTTATCCCCAAGGTCATGAATGACCTAGGATTCATTTTTCGGACTGAAGGCCGAAGTATATCCCTGACTGAAGTCTCGGATGCTCTATAGCAGAGGCGGAGTTGCCTGAAGGCATATCCATGTATCCTTGAAGGTCAAGGACCATTTCTTCAGACTGAAGTCAAAGATACCTCCTGCAGAGTTGCCGACGGGCAAAGTTTACATCCTTGAAGGCCAAGGATGTTTTTTCTAGCTGAGGCTGGAAATGGCCAGGGGCCAGGGTTTCATATATCTTTAATGTTGAAGTTCTACGGCAGGCAGTGTGCAGCAGTATTCCGACGTTCGTTACGGTTCTGAGGGTGAACCCCAGATCAGAGCGGGCTCAGTTAAGTCTCTCATTCCCAGCAGAGTAGGTTCAAATACGCAAGTGTACTTTACCAGGGGTGAACCCCAGGTCAGATTTGTTCAGTGTTGTATTTTGTTCGACGGCGAGGTTGAATGTTTGTTTGACGGCGAGATCAGATTATGCTGTTCGACAGCGAGGTTGGATATTTGTTCGACGGCGAGGTTGAATGTTTGTTTGACGGCGAGATCAGATTATGCTGTTCGACAGCGAGGTTGGATATTTGTTCGACGGCGAGGTTGAATGTTTGAATGACGGCGAGATCAGATTATGCTGTTCGACAGCGAGGTTGGATATTTGTCCGACGGCGAGGTTGAATGTTTGTTTGACGGCGAGGTCAGGCTCTTTAAATCCCCAGTAGAGATGATGTTTGTATGACGGCGATGTCGGGTGTCTCTCAGAGCGATGTTTGTTTCCGGCGGCGATGTCAGATTCAGTTTTCCAGCGGCAATGTTGGGTATGTCAGAAGATTCAGTTCTCCAGCGGCGAGGTTGGGTGTTGTGGTTGTCTGAAGGCAACGTCAGAAGAATTTAATGTGGATAACTGACGGAGATTCAGACCAGTATTTCTCCAGCTAGTTGTTGAGCAGCTAGTGTTGCAGTATTCAAAGATTTGTTCCCCGCAGAGTATCGTGTGCTCGTGCAGTTGGCAAATTTTCGGGTTTACCGGTATTCAATCGTCTCGCACCTTGATTGGTTGAGAGCCGTTCGCTTCTCACCTAGTCAGGTTCAAGCCGTTTGAATAGGGGCAGCTGTTGCACCCCAAAATTTGACCAACATTTATTTATCCATCAAGTGTTTGAAGGTTGATAACTTCATCAGAAAGTTCAAGAGATCCTCAGAGGAATGGGTTGAAACCAGGGTTGTATGCTTCATAGCTTGAGAGTTGTGGGAGCTCCTCAGATGATTCTGAGACTTTGAGAAGAAACTTGATGTTTTGAGAAAGCCTATGAGATGTCTTGATAGCCATCATGAAGCCCAGAGAGGTCATTATGCAAGAATTCAGAAGATTCAACCATGAATGGTAGAATTAGGGTTTTGACTGGGTCAACCCTAGGATAACTGAAAATTTGGAGAAGGTTGAGACTTAATCCAAGGGCCATGAGATCATGGAATGATGTATAGAGATGTTATAGAAATGATTCCTAGACCAACTCATCATGATTGAGGAGTTTGAGAAGTTTTGAGTTAGGGTTTCTGAGGATTGTCAGTGAGAAAAACCCTAATTTGATCCCTATCTTACAGGCAGTTTTAGCTCTAGATGTGATTGATATCTCATCTTCCCCACAACATGAATGTTGTAGAGCTTGTTCTTAGCTTTAATTTGAGTGGTGGAAGTCCTTGATAGGAGTTACAGAGCTCAAGTTATGGTTTTGACAAATTACAGGTCAGTAGAGGTGTGTGAATCTGGGTCCTTGAAAGTCACCCAACTTGCAGACAACTTTTGCCCTAGTAGGATGATTCCTATGGTTTCTTGGTCAACATGAATGTTGAAGGGCATCTCCTTAGCTTTAATTTGAGTGGTAGAAGTCCTTGATTGGATTTGTGGAACTCAACTTATGGTTTGAACAAGACAGGGGTATTTTGGTCATTTGTCAGTTATAGGTCATTTTAGCCAATGCCTAAAACTCCTATTTCCAAGCCTCAAATGGAAAAACTCAAAACATGAAAGTTGCTCAAAATGTGATTTTAAGTCTAGAAAGAAGGTCACAAATTGTTGGAAAAGCTCATGGCACAAGATTACATGATTGGTCAAAAATGAACTAAAAAAGGCTTATAACTTTGAAAAGTTGAAATTGAAAAGTGATTTGGGAGATCCACAAATCCAAAATAGGTCATCCAATATATCATTTTGATTGGAAAGACCATTTTGAGAACATTGGTTTAGCTAGAATTTTCATTTGAGGTCTAAAAATGGGTGATGCTTTGAAAAGTCATTATTTGAAAAAGAAGGCAATGTTGAAAAACCCTACATAAGCCAAAGGTGAGCTTGTTTTTCACTCATCCACACTCAATAACTCATGTAAGGATATTTTAAGACTAAATTGCAAGGAAGAGTACATGATATGAGATGAATCCATATGTCATGACATGATAAATTCAAGTTCTCATTAGATTGTTCTAGATGATTCTAGGGCTTTCTAAATCATTCTATATATTGAGAAGAGTATGCTGAGATAGAGGGTGGGTGATAGAGAGTCAAGTCAGAGGAGAGAGAGAGATAGATAGTCATTAAAGCTCTTGCTTCAAGTTCAAGCAATCCAAGATATCTTGCACTACAAGCCATCTCCTTCACAACCATTGCAAACAGAAGACTGGTGATCATCCAAGGATCATCTAGAAGCAATTCCAAGGCTTGAATCGTGCTCTACATCACTCCACCATAACTTCTTGACAGGTTTCTTCTTCACCTTCTATCTCCTAAATTATTGCAGTTTAGTTAGTTTCATAGATATAGAAAGGTTGCACTAGGGTAGATGACTCTTCCCCATGAATTAGGGCGCGATCCATGAGGTTCCATGGCAGGTGAGTGATTCTTGAATCTTCAAGAATTAGTTGTTTAGGGCGTTTTAGTTAGTATGAGTTAGGTCAGATTGATGAGCATAGCATATAGAACATCTGTAGATCATTAGAGTTAGGGTTAATGAAGATTGATATCAGCTGAACGTGGTTGTACCAAGGCATTGAAGTATTCTGTTTGGATTATTCAAGAAGGATTAAGAAAATCCACGCGTACCATCTTGTTCCTCTCATTTAGTAGAGCAATTTTCGTGTTTGGATCGTGTGAAACCATGGCCTGAGCAGGGAGATAGAGGAGCTCGAATCTTGGTGCATGGGAGGAGGGTTCTGAAAACCCTAGGTTGTATTTGGGACGATGAAGGAGAGCCATCAGATTGGATCCAATGTTTGACAAATTATGTTAATCGCACGGCTGTGAGCGAGTCTGAAGATGGAGGGAAATTTCAAATGAATGAAACGCGGCTGTTTCATTAAACCAGCCATTCTGGGCTTGGCGCTATCCGCACCCCCCCTTATTTCTGGCCCATATGTTTTTAGCTAGCGTGTATTGCTGTTCATACCCCCCCTCCCTTTAATTGATTTTAATTCTTTTATTTTCTTCTTCTATTTTTTCTGTTTTGATTAATTCATTAAAAATTGATAAAAAATGATTTTTTAATTCTTCTTTTTTCTATGATTAGATGAAAATGTGTAGAAAATTATAAAAATAAAAATGGGATTTTATTTTTTAGTTTGGTATTTTTAATAGATTTCCTTTTAAATAGCTTTAATATTGATTAGTTTTATATCATGATTTTGTAGGAATTGTTCTAGGACCTTCCCTTAGGGTTTTTTATCCACTCTTTTTTTATGCAATTAGATGATGAATCATAGTTCCCCATAGGATTTTTTCTAGAATTTTAGAATTAAATTTTGATTAGTTTAATTAGGGTAGATTTAGGGTATCCTAATTAGGGTTTAAATTGTGTTTAGGTGAAGAATTCACTTTCTTTGATTGAGTTTTATCTTGATTTTTAGGTAGAGACCTTTGTAGATGTTATGAGTAGGTGTTGAGGACCCTTGTGAATAATTGTTAGATTTTTCCCCATTGGTTTAGTATTTTTAGGTATTTTCTGAAGTTGCCTGGTGATTTTGTCTGCCCTGTGGTTATCTGTTCATCTTTGGGGTTCATTGTGGGGGATTTGTTGTGGGGCTTGTGTTGCCTTGAAGACCTTGATGGAGAGCATCATGAAGAGAAGATTGTAGATCAAGACTTAGAGACCCAGAGCTTGGCTTGTTCCCTGTCTGTGAGGTTTGAGATCCTGAAGTGTGAAGGAAGTTCATGGTACTTTCCTGAGGAAGGCACTATGAATGACTTTCATTCTTTCTTCTCACCTCTTTCTTAAGTATCCAATGATGTTGGAGCCAACTTGTGAGTTTAATTTCTCCTGAGGAGGAATGTAAACTGATCACATGTTGTTGAGCCACATGGGATACAACTCCTAAGTGGAAGCCTCCTAGTACTTTCCTGAGGAAGGTCCTATGGGTCTATTCACTTAGTTCCATTAGTTTGTCTAGGATTTCTCAAGTATCCAATGATGTTGGAGCCAACTTGTGAGTTTAATTTCTCCTGAGGAGGAATGTAAACTGATCACGGTTGTTGAGCCACATAGGATACAACTCCTAAGTGGAAGCCTCCTAGTACTTTCCTGAGGAAGGTCCTATGGGTCTATTCATTTAGTTCCACTAGTTCAGATAGGATTTCCTAAATATCCAGTGATGTTGGAGCCTGCTTGTGAGTTTAATTTCTCCTGAGGAGGAATATAAACTGATCACAGTGGTTGAGCCACATAGGGTATGACTCCTGAGTATACACCTCCCAGTGCTTTCCTGAGGAAGACACTATGAGTTTGCTTACTTAGCTCCCTTTCTTTGGTAAGCTTGTTCTGAAGCTTGAAGACTGGGATTGATTTCTTTTGGTTAGGTTTTGCTTTAGGGCTTTGCTTAGATTTGTTCAGATTCTGTGTTAGGGTTAGGATTAGAGAGTAGATGATTCTTTCTCAAGTGTGTGTTTTGTTTGCCTGATGGCACTTCATTTCCTTTATCTGTATATTGCTTGATAGCATGTTGTTTATTTTCAGTATGATTATTGTTAGTTCATGTCTGGCTTGAGGTCGAGACGAGCTTGTGGAGGCTGAAGCCCCACACACATTTCCTCCCTCACTTGCATTGCATGCATTTTACTGTTAAAGCTGATGTTTTTGTTTCTGTGTATCATTGACATGATCCCTTAGGACTCTCATCTCCTTTGATAAGGAATTGATGATAGAACTTTAGGTTGAAACCTATGCATGACAACATCTAGGAGTTCCCTGTTCAAACTTCAACCATAGGATGAATCCATGGCATGATAACAGTAGGACTTGATAGTCTCCCTCCTAGTTGAGCCATTTTTTTTTCCGTAGTTTGCTGAACTACAGCTGCTCTGATTCTTCGTACCAGACGAAGATATGTAGGCATAGGATGCGATATCCTAGCGAGCACACTAACAACTAACTTTTGTTCTCTCGCGGCTGTGCGATCGAGACTTCCCCGCTAACGGCTAATTGTTATCCTTTTCTCCTGCCCGAGTGCATTTAAGACCAGATCGTATTTGTAGGTTCCCGAGCCTTAGAGACCAGTTTGTTTTCTCACTGCTGTGTGAGAGCCCCTGTTTACCCGTAGTTGGCCGAACTACGTTTGCTCTGATCTTTCATACCAGATGAAAGTACGTAGGCATAGGATGTGACGTCCTAGCGAGCAACCTTCCCCCATCTTCACCCGTAGTTAGCCGAACTACGCTGACTCTGATTTCTCGTTCCAGACGGGAATACGTAGGCATAAAGCGCGACGCTTTGCCGAGTCATTTTTCTTTTCTTTTTCAGCCAGCCTTGATAGGTAGATAGATTATAACCAACCCGTCCAAGTAAACAAACAAGCGAGGATCCCGTCGAGTACGACGGACGTGAGGGGTGCTAATACCTTCCCCTTGCGTAACCGACTCCCGAACCCAGACAATGGTTGCGATGACCTTGTCTTACCCTTATTCGTCAGGTTTTTCCGATCGTTTCCTTTCCCGCTCTGAGGGATAAATAACGAAAGGTGGCGACTCTTCTGTTTTGCCGGCACCTTATTTTTGCGCAAGCGACAAATACCATTTTACATTTTAGAGCTAAACATATTGAGATTAAACATCTCTTTATATGTGACTATGTTAAGAAGGGAATTTTAAATATAAAATTTATTGATACATGCCATCAATGAGCTAATATCTTTACAAAACAACTTGCTAAAGATATATTTGTTTTCATTCTAAAAAATTTGAAAATGGATTTATGTCTAGAATGAAAAAGATGATTATCTCAGAATATTTATTTTCTTAGAATGATTTAATGAGGCTTTCATATTTACTAACTCTGAACATTAAGTCTTCTGAAGTGTGAATGATTTCAAAGTTCAGAAGTACTCAGTCATAACCTCTTTGATGAACATTTTGTATTATGAGTACTGAACTGTTATTGCATTAATTAGCTGCCAATCAGTCTTGGGTAGTTGATTAGTTTTAAAGACAGTTGTCTCAAAAACTAAAATGCTTATAATGGCTGATTAAAGCATTGGGTAATAAGATTTCTTAGGAATAAGTAAAATCTCTCTACGCATTCCCCCTTGTTAGATTTGTGCATTATTCAAGATTCTGTCATGATTGCAAAACCCTTTATAAAACCCACTTCACTCACTTCACACACTTACCCTACTTTCATTTCCTACACTTTCTCGCTTTCAAGCTAAAATTTCTCTACAACCCTTAAACCTCGTTCTTCAGCATCAATGGCTCAATCTCAAGAACAAGCTCAACAACAACAATTTACACATCAACAAGAACAAATGAAAGAAGGAATTTAGGAACTCACTCTTTTTACCCCAGTTAATCAGTTAGAAGTTCCAAGTGAATTACTGGTAGATTTTGAAAACCTGAAAGAAAATGGGTATGATTTTATTGAAGGAGTTAAATGTCAAGGTTGGGAGGTTACTTTGATCGTCTCAAAGGAGTTGTCTATATTAAATTGGTAAAACAGTTTTGGATCTTTGCTCAAACTACAAATCTTTAAATCACTTCGCTTATGTTAGAGCACAAGATTACTATTACTGAGAAATCAATTGCAAAGCTTCTAAACCATGACTATTTTGGGAAGATATGCTTTGATATGCCTGACAAGAATGGCTAGGTATGAAATCCATCAATAAATAGTAAAGGATAATAAGACACGTCTCATAGATAAGAATTTGAAGAAATTGTTGGGAGATTTGAAGGTCGTGCAACACTTCACCTAAACGGAACACCCTCAGACAAACAGGCAGGCTGAAACGGCGAACCAGGTTTTGTTGAGAGGAATAAAGTAAAGACTGGAGACGACTAATAGGATTTGGGTGGATGAACTTCCACATGTACTTTAGGTATATTAAACTGCATGCCACTCAAAAATAGGCAAAAATCCTTTTCAGCTTACCTATGGAAGTGAATCTATCAGCCTTGTTGAAATAAGGGAGCCTAGATGAATGACGACGTACCCCTTCCCAGAGGAAGATAATGCTTGAGCTATCAGAGAAGGTCAAGGTTTTAGAAGAAATAAGTGAGTCTACTACCCAAATGAGCGCCACTGTGAAGCAACCAACAACATACAGATATAACAAGTGAGTTTGGCCATGAGAGTTTCAACTCAGAGATCTCTTGCTAAGGCGAGCCGATGTGGGAAGGAAAAATGTCGGAGATAAAATATGACGGCTAATTAGGAAGGACTGTACAAGGTCAAGACTATCACCAAAATAGAGCCTACACTATAGAAACCCTGATCGAGGAGCCAATCCCTAGAACGTGGAATACAACCAAGCTCAAACAATACTTTAGATAAATACTCTATAGGTTTCCTAAACATGAATGACTAATTATTGTTTGATGTAATGATTTTGATATAAATAATAAAATAATCTTTATTAAAGTTTTTATTAGCGCCTCCCATAAGAAAGCATGATCAAATATGAATTAGGCGCACAAAACCACAACTGACACCCCCCTCCCGGTAGCTAGCCATTCCACAGTGCAAGCGGTGAAACTCAAGATATGTCGACCTCGAATCGAGATATCACCTGAGGGCATGGAAGGGGAATCGAGCTTTGGCAAGACAGGGTCCCTAGATACGTAGAAATACACTTAAATCCCCTAGTTTGGGACAACTAAATAATGAAATAAAATCGTGAAAAAAGATATTATGAAACAAAATCGTGGAACTCTAAAATGATGAAATTCAATAATGAAGTGCGATACGATGACACAAAGTTGTAGGCAACTGAATGATGAAATAAAACCATGCAAGTCAAAGTACTTAAAATATGGAAAGGATGAATTATCCAAGGAAAATCACAATTTGTTCAATACTAATCTATAACAATTTCCATAGACGACAACAAAATTACAAACATTTAGTAATACAAAGCTATGAAGCTTACTACTCAACAACCACTATCTTCCCTTCCACAACTTCCTTCTCCAGGTCCATTGACTCACGGGGGATTTCAATGCTAGGCATAACACCTATATTTGATTGACAGTTCTTTGGAAGGCTTTATAAACAACTTTGACGCTATTATCAACATAGTCTTTAAACTCCTTCCTCTCCTCCTATAAAGTGTCCTTAAAATCCTTCACCTTCCCATTCTCCTTCTTTAGAGTATCCTCAAATTTTACTAGATAAGAAGTTAGCCTTTACCGGACCACTTTGGAATTGATAAAAAAATTCTTCACATCTTCGAAAGCCTTATCCTTCTCACCCATATATGCCTTCAAAGAGGTTTCATATGAATCCAACTCAGAAGGATCAACATGGGTCTCCACTTCCTTCTAAAATCCATCTAGCTTCTCTAAAAGTTAATTCCACACATAGGTAATGATGTAGTATTGTCCCTTAAATTTTCTTTCTTCTTCAAAGGGTTGCTAGAAACCATTACCTCGCCATAGTTGGTCACTTCCAAAGACATTAGGAAGCATCTCGATACATATAATAAGTCATCTCTTCTATAAAATCTAGCTTAGTTGTCTGAGGTTCTGAGCATATGCATAACCTCTCACAGAGATGCAAGACCATACTTCTTTAGCAGTGTGAGGCCCCTGGGATAAGATGACTTGGGGACCTTGAAAGGAAAAGGATTTTTTTTCATTGTCTCCCGTGACAATTACTTTGTGTTTGGATCCTAACATTTTAGACTTTTTGACAAAAAGGTTCTTATTGAGTTTGATTCTATCCCCGATACCCTTTTTTATGCTCTCTCCAACATTAAAGGTAGATCAATTATTTACATTCTTACTTCGGGTCTCAAATTAAGTGTGTTCTTGTTCCAGCCTCATTTTCACCTGAAGACGTTTCAATTGCTACTTCTCTTGGAATTAGAGCGGGAGTTAGAGAAAGGGATGTAAGTGTATCATTCTCAACTAGTCTTCTTCCTTCTAAATGTATTCTAAAGTGAAGACAAGTTATTTGTAAAATTGAACAAATGATGGTTAACATAATATTATAAAATGATAAACATAAATGTAAAGTTAGCTTCTTTCCTCACCAAAGATATTTTTCCTCTCAAGAGCAGCGATCATGTCCAGAACCAACTGCATATTAATAAACCACCTCTTTTAATGAGTAGGAGACACATCTGAAGGACCAAATCCATCTTTGTAGCCCAGTATCTTCCAAAAGGATACCAATTCATTTTTCAAAGACTCTTCCTTAGGGGCCAGAGAGTCCAACAAGAAGGTATATTTATTTGATTCCTAGTTGAAATGGTTTTGGCCCAACATCTCTAGATCCTATATTTTCATTTCACCGACTCCAAAAAAGGGGTTTGGGTAATGAAATTTCTCCTTCTATGACTTTGAAGAAAACAGAGTGAGCCTTCGGGGTCAAAGGGATCATAGAGAAATAATGATCCTTAAAGTTTTTCCAACTCTCAAGGTAAACATCAAACACCTTAACTGATTGACAAAGTGAAAACAACCCCTACAGTTGGTCCATGGTAGCAGAGGTATGCGTCACGATAAAAATATTGAAAAATAGATTCATAGATGAGTTTTTTTTCCAATACTCGCATAAATGCTAGAACATTTTGACAAAGGCTCGGTGTTCAAATTGCAGTAAATTGACAATAAACAAAAATTTAGATTTGGAAGCATTCCCTCTGGGATTTATATAGTCTCCTCAGGGATCAGTGTGAGGGAAATAATGTCGTTCAATGGTCTCTACATTTCTAAACTTGTTTTGATTAAATTGATTAAAAGATCAAAGGACAAGAAATAAAGGCAGCAAATATAAAGACGGGAAATATAAAGTAAATACTGAAATATGAACAGAGCCTTGTTAGGATTGGATCTCATCAATTGATAACACATGCATTCTTCTAATCATGTTATACACAACTCAAACTTTTGTTTAATATCATCACGTATCACATACAACAGAGGTTATATCTAACGCAAAGTCGAGAGACCAACCATATTATCCCATCGGTGATATCTCACGCAACAAAACTAACACAGAGCATTAAGAACTGATACTCAAGTGAATGTTAAACCTAAATCTATGTTGTTGTAAATGTTTCTTAAAACCTTTGTATATGAAGAGAAAGAAAACATATTTTAGAGATTGCATTTACTGCGAAAATCGAAAGTTTAAAAAAGTCAGATGAAAAGGAAAAAAAATCAGTCGGTGAATAGTGATATCTGTACAAATGAATAGTGTGTTCGTATGATGAATAGTGTTTTCGAGTTTTTGGACTTTTTTGATTCGGTCCATGGATCCATGTGATTTTGGGCTTTGTTTGTTGGTATTTGCTATTATAAATATGTGTCTCTTATATGTTTGGTGTGTGACAATCTTAGAGCTTTCACCAACAAGGGAGACCAAGGGTTTAAAGGTATAGTATAGGGTTTCAGCTACACACAAAGAAAACCTTGGATTACACCTTGAGTTTGAGTGATTCATATATTGAGAGTTGGAGAGGTAGGGAAACACTTGGGTAGAAATTATGATTGTTCTTGGGCGTCTTCCAGGTTGTTCTTGGGAACCTGATGACGAAGGCTATTTTCTTGTAACTCATCTATAATCTCTTGTAACAACTTTCTGAGTATAGTGAATTAGAGAGTTGCTCTCTCCCCCATAGTAGATTGTTTGATAGAACTGGGTAAACAAACCTTCGGTTTTTTCTTGCCTTATTCTGTTATATTATATGTGTACGGGTTATTATTGCTGAAGACCATTTATTTTGGTTGCTATTGTTCTTTGCCTCACAAATTGATATTGAATTTTGTCGTAATTCACAACAAGTGGTGCGGTGAGCGTGGAGCAAAGAGATATTGTTGATAAGTGAACACCATGATTAGTAGATGGCAGATCGAGAAATTTTTTGGTAACGACTTCGGGTTGTGGAAAATTAAGATGCAAGCAACTTTAATTCAAGAGAAGTGTATTGATGCTTTGAAAAGTGAAGCATTGATGCCTGCAGGGCTTACACATGTACAGAAGACCGAGATGGTGGATAAGGCCAGGAGTGCCATTATCTTGTGCCTCATGGATAAAGTTCTAAGAGAAGTCGCCAGGGAGCAAATTACGGTTGCATGTGGGCAAAACTTGAATCATTGTATATGACAAAGTCTTTGGCTCACAGGTTGTATCTGAAACAAAAACTCTATTCATTCCGAATGGTGGAGAGCAAGTCCATAGTTGAGCAACTCATAGAATTTCACAAGATTATCGATGATCTTGAGAATATTGAAGTGAAGATTGATGATGAGGACAAGGCTTTGCTCCAGTTGAATTCATTACCTAGATCCTTTGATCACTTTAAGGATGCCCTTCTTTATGGTAAGAAATGTACTATTACTTTAGATGAAGTCCAGAAGGCGGTGAAATCCAAAGAATTTTTAAAGTCAAAAGATTTAAAGATTGAAGATAGTGGTGAAGGCTTAAATGTGTCAAGAGGAGGAGGTGAACGTAAAGGGATGTCCAAATCAAAGAGGTCTTACAAGTCAAAGGTAAAATAATTTAATTGTCATAAAAGCGTTCACTTTAAAAGGGATTGTCTTGAAAGAAATTTCAATGAAGATTCTGTTCAACCTGTAGTTGCACTGGGTGAGGAAAGTTATGAGGATGCTGAAACACTAGTAGTATCGAGTTTGGAAATTGAAGATAGTTGGGTCATTTACTCAGATTTCTCTTATCACATGTGTCCAAGAATATAATACTCTGAAATTATGAAGATGGTGCAAGGTGGAGTAGTTCGCCTTGGTAATGATAAAGAATTCAAGGTTCATAGTAGTGGTACGGTCAGATTTAAAATGTTTAATAATCATGAACTTCTTATTCACAATGTGTGGTATGTTCCGGAACTCAAGTGAAATTTGTTATCTATAAGTATGTTTGATGATCTAGGCTATTGTACTATAGTTGAATGTGGAGTGTTGAAGATTTCGCGTGATGAATTGATTATTGCTAAAGGGTCTAAAATATGTGGTTTATATATTTTAGAAAGTTCAAATGTTATTATTTATTCATCGTTAACTAGTGGAGGCTTTCATGACAAGGAAGAGCTATGAGATTTGAGTTTAAGGCATTATGAATACCTTGAGAAAGTTTCAGATGAGTACAATGAATTTTGCAGAAATTAAGAGATAAAAATGCATGTTACCATTGAGTTGTTATTGAGTTTTTGGGGAAGAGCTGGGGTTAAAATAACTTGGTTGGTAGAGAATTTCTTCAGAAGAAGAATAGTGAAAACAAAGAGAGAAACCTGGGAGAAACTATAACGGAGAAAACTCAGTTTGAGGTGGATTTTCCTACTATGGATGCTAATAGTAGTGAGGTAACTATTACAGAGATCTCTAATTATCATTTGACTCATGATAAGATAAGAAGGGTTATTGTAGCATCTCAAAGGGACGATTATGTTACTTGGATATTATGTTTTTAATGTGGCTGAAGGACTGCATAATAAAAGAAGAAAAACCTTCGGGGAGGCATTTGAAAATAGGTGGAGTCAAGGGTGGTTGAAAAATCATACTTGTAGGCTTGTTAAATTACCTAGGCAGAAAAGGGTAATTGGGAACAAGTGGATGCAAGTTGCGAGATCAAGATTCAAGGGTTGCTTGAATTTGATCAAAGTTATTGATTAAAGTTTCAACTTGGTAGAGAGCAACAATGTTGTTGATTGGTATCAACACGGTTTAAAGTCAAGGTGGAGATTGTTGTAAACGTGTCTTAAGATCTTTGTTGATAAAGAGAAAGAAAACATATTTTAGAGATTGCATTTACCTCGAAAATTGGAAGTTTTAGAAAGTCGGACGAAAAAAATATCGCTCGGTGAATAGTGTTATTCGTACGGATGAATAGTGTGTTCGTACGATGAATAATATTTTCAAGTTTTCGGGCTTTTTCGATTCGGTCCATGGATCCATGTGATTTTTGGGCTTTGTTTGTTGGGTATTTGCTATTATAAATATGTATCTCTTATATGTTTGGTGTGTGACAATCTTAAAGTTTTCACCAAGAAGGGAGACCAAGGGTTTAAAGGTATATCATAGGGTTTCAGCTATGCACAAAGAAAAACTTGGATTACACACCTTGGGTCTGAGTAATTCATATACTGAGAGTTGGAGAGGTAGGGAAACACTTGGGTAGAAAATAAGGTTGTTCTTGGGCGCCTTCAGGGTCGTTCTTGGGAACTTGAAGGCGAAGGCTATTTTTTTGTAACTTATCTGTAATCTCTTGTAACAACTTTCTGAGTATAGTGAATTGGAGAGCTGCTCTCTCCTCTAGTGTAGATCGTTTGGTCGAACTGGGTAAACAAACCTTAGGTTTTTTCTTGCCTTATTTTGTTATATTATCTGTGTACGAATTATTTTTGCTGAAGACCATTTATTTTGGTTACTATTGTTCTTTGCCTCACAAATTGATATTGAATTTTGTTGTAATTCACAACATATGTCTAGAGTTTAGACCTAACAAATATTCCTATAACATCTATATAAAATTAACGATTTGATTCATATATAAAATCGTGATCAGAATACATACACATGATTAACCATTTTTACATGTATTCAACTAATTTTCCAAATATATGTGAACATAGTCCTTCATCACTATTATCATGTATCCTCGCAATACCATTTGTCAAGTGTTATCACAGTCTTTGACGTGTTGGTCCTACTCATGCTACTAATCAACACAATAAAACAAAAGTGATCTCAGTGAATATCAACTTACAAGACTATGTCAAAAGTTTGCTCATTGATAGATAAAGATATTAGATCAAATATTTGAAAAAGGTTTTGTCAAGACCCACAAGTAAGAAATCAAAGACAACATCAATAGAGAATCAAGACTAGTTCACAATTCATAAATTAGATTAAATGCATAAGGTGTAAAAAGATTACATCCAAACCCAATAAGAAATTGAAACTCTTACTCGAAGATCACGTTCTGAGTTGCTTTAATTTGTGTTTCTCCCTCTTAGGGTTTGTGTTTCTCTCTCTATAATATGTTTGGAATAAAAAGAGATAATGTTATGATCCGCAAAATATATTTCCCCTTATAAAAATTGAGAAAAGTATTTATATAGTATTTACAAAATCTATCATGTTCGCACTGCGAACCCTTTATTCGCCCAACAAACACACTTTTAGGCACCTGAAGTGCCTCTGAACAGTTAAATCACCCTTGAGAAATATCTGAAGTTCGTTGTGTGAGCAATTCTTCGCACTATGAACTACCTCACTATAAGTTTGTGCATTGAACTTAGGGTCATTTAGCTACTAACTTCAATTTGGGATGGTTCGCTGGTCCCTCGCTGCATGTTTGCACAACGAACATTCGCTTCTTGTTCGCACAACGAACTTCCTAGTTCTTCTTCACTTCTTTGTCTTCCTTGTCCAATTCACTTGTGTCTTAATAATTTATGTTTCATGCCTAATTTCTGCACAATATAACACACACACACATCAAAGAATCCAAAGGTATTGGCAATATAATTGAAGAATCACACAAGAACAAAAATTTAATCTATAAAAACATGAGAAATTAGTTGAAAAGTGCCAGGAAAGATATTTCATTTTAAGTCAAAATTTGCACTTAACAAACTCTCTCCAACTAGATTTTTACTTGGCCTCAAGAAAAGCATGCCCCTCATGAAAACAAGAGAAATTTGCTCAAACAAGAGGATTTGCTCAAGCATAAGATTCAACCAAGAAAGGATTAACGGTTCAAATTCAAGCAAGAGAAATTTGCTCAAATAAGAGGATTTGGTCAAGCAAGAGAATGCACACAAGCAATGCTCACCACTCGATAGAATCCAACAATGATAAAAAATTTAGTTCTTAAACAAATATCATGCAATGGTTCAAATAACAACTAAGTTTTCATACTTGAATCACTATAACCCTCCTCTTCAAAATAAGAATGAAGAAATTAACATGTTTGCAACCTCGGGGTAATTTCACTCACCTGACAAATGATGCTAATAACAATCTAATTCATACATTCATCTAACAATTAAAAATGAAAATATAGAAGCAAAAATATCACTAAGGGCTTTTAAGGTCGTAGCTTGGTCGGGTTTACAACAAAGGGTCATTTCTAAAGGCCATCGAATCGAAGTTGCTGATACAAAAGAAACATTCACTATACATGGTATTTACACATCCCAATTTCATTCACCATTTTCTTTAATCTATTGCAAACTTTCTCAAACTTCCTCTTGCATAATCATTTCATTCTCTATTTCTTTTTTTAAACAAGCATTCTTTTTCTTTTGTTTCTCACATTCATATTCACACTTTTTCTTTTCATACTTGCTTGAAAATTTTCAAAAGTTTTAGTAATCTACCATTCTTCTTTTTCATTCCCCCCAACTTGAATTCAACCAAACCACAAGTGAATGTTCCTTGCTTTTTATGGAAAGAAAATCAATTTAAAACAATGTTCAAAGGTTCAAGATTTTTTTTTTAGAATCTCACAAAATTCAATGATGAATAAAACTTTCAAATTATGTACATAAACCAAGTTCATCACTAAAATGAGATATAAACTGTTTAGGATCAAAGGGGTTAACGAATACTCACTACTCACGGGTAAGTTACTATTTGGATACGGTTGTGCTCAATATAATAAAATGTCTTGATCATTTCTAATGCTTCCACAAAATTACAATAATCAAAAGATAAAGCATGAATCAAACGAATTAAATAAAGTTTATCAGTCAGCCTAAGTATATAGTAAACAATGGTTTCTCACAATTTGTGGCTTTTGGTCCTAAGTGAAACAAGCATTCAAACAAGTTGCAAGTGAAACAAAAATACACATTTGCACAAAGCACAAAGTTATTAAATCATTCTAACATTCTATAAAGCGGTAGAATTTACCTTGCTTGCATTCACATACTCAACATCCTACCATCACCATCCAAACTAGTGGGAATCTTCATTGGATACTTTTATACAAATAGCAACCAATCTAGAAGGAGTTGAAGGTGAGAAAATACTTAGAAGGGGGGGGGGGGGGTTGAATAAGTATATATAAAATATTATGGTAATAAAAACACAATGATTTTTATCCTGGTTCGTTGAACTCAACTACTCTAGTCCACCCTATTAAGAGTGATCTGCCTTTCTCCACAAGGACTTAATCCACTATTAATCAAACTAATTACAATAGCAAACACTAAGAGCAATTGTTCTTAGTCTTCTCAAGAACTACTGACCACAACTGGGTCTTCTCAAGGAACTTTTATAATCAAATGTAAAACTAAACAAGTGTTTGAATGCTTCTAAGAAAGCTATATCACAACTGTGATTTACACTTAAGTTTAAGAACGTATGAAATAAATTCAGCAAAGAGAATAATTTGTATGAGAGCTTTTCAATGAATTTCTTTCAATAATCGTCAACTTGAGAAAGATGTTGAAGTCTTGCTTTTATAGGCACAGAAGTCCAAGACGTTTGCTCTTTGAAGATCGTGTCTGCAAAGTAGCTGAAACATTTTTGTCTTCACATCACTTGACCTTTCCTAGAAAAAGAACGTTCAGAGAAATCCTTTTTGCATGTGTTCTTGTGTCTAGCATAAATGAGGAAAGAGTCGTTTGGCATAACCAACAAGTATATCTTCAAATAATCTTCTTCAACAAGTTTCTAATTCACAGCAAATAACATCAGAGCCTTGAGTGATCAGAGTCTTGATGTCTTCAGAATTTGCTGTATCAGAGTGTTGCAGCAAGTGGGCTTCAGCGTGTAATAAATCAGAACAGAGTTTAGAGATCAGATCCTCAGTACATGCAGCGTACAGTACTATCAGAGTCTTCTGAAAAATTGTGCTTGAAACTCTTCATACAAAGTCTTCAGTCTATGCTTCAGATGCTTCTGTAGCTTCTGCTTCAGATCCTTTTGTAGGCAGCGCTCAGAGTATTTTGTAGGCGGCGCTCAGAGTCTTCTAAGAGATGCTTCTGACGCTTCAGATCCTTGCATAGGTCAACATTCAGATCCATTTTTGCTTTCAGAAGAATATTAAATTTAATATCTGCAGCAAAAATACTTGAACAAATTTAGAGTATATAATTTCTTAATACAAAATTTCGCAAGTGTTATCATTAAAACATAGAGATATAACTAAGAACCAATCTGTGTTCTAACAATCTCCCCCTTTTTGATGATGACAAAAACATAAGAAATTTTGTTCAATAAAGAGATAATTATAACTCCCCCTGAGATTATGAATCTCCCCATGAATTGAATACTTAGAAAGAATAGAAACTTCCCTTTTTGCATGAGTATTCTTTTCAGAATCAGAGCCTGATTGTTCCAAAAAAAATTAGAGCTTGACTTGGATGAACGTTTCAGAATTAGAGCCTGATTGGTTAAAACTTGATCTGGGGATCTCAGAGTTACTCTAAAGAATTTTGTCCGATTTTTCATAAGTTCTGATATACTAAGAGTTCACGTTAGTTATAATTTGATATGCCTGAATTCCATTCAGGTAAAGTTTATTTGAACAGTCAGAATTTCATTTTCTCCCTCCTTTTGTCATAATCAAAAAGAAAAACTTTTAAAGACAATTAAAAAAAAATCAGAGAGAAAAGATACATTCAAGTAGATAAAAAACATCAAATTCATTCATTCAAAATAAGTACTTAGACAGAGCAAACAAATCATCAGATAAGAAATTCAAGTACAAGTGCATAAACATCAGATACAGAAAACATAAAGCTAGGTTTGTTTGGAAAGAATCATCTTCAGAAGTTGAGTGATCTCAGATGAGGATTCTTCTTGCTTTGACATCCATTTCTCCATGTTCTCATTCTTCTGATCTTGCTTAGCCATCCAGGAATTGATCTCAGATTGCCCAGCTTCCAGCACTGTAATCTTATCTTCTAAGTCTGGGTTCTCTTTCTTGATCTCAGATGAAGTAGATGGAGCAGATTCTGATGTAGGAGCAGAGTCAATAACCATTGAAGTTGCAGAGTCTGGAGCCACAGATGCAGAGGGTTTGTCTACAGTTGTCAGAGCCAAATGATTTTCTTCAGAAGCAGATTCTGCAATAGTTTTTGTAGCAGATACTTCAGAAGATGAAGGTACATCCTCAAGAAGCAAAGGTGAATATATTTTCATGTTCCATAACATGGTTCTAGCAGTCTTAGCAAATCTGATCTTCGCATCATCAGAACAGACATTCTTCAGATTTGAAGCAACTGTAATGAATCTGGAGATGAAGCTATTCCAGATAGCATCAGATTCAGCTGAGTTCATGGTTGACAGACATATTTTCTTCACAGATCCTAAATTCATCTTTATTTCTTTCATAAAAGTTGCAAATAAATTATCAACATTTAGCCTTGGTTTGGGTTTAAGAAGGGCTTCCAAAGTGAATGGCTTGGGTTGAACTGGTGGAGTAGGTATGGTAAATTTTGGAATGATGAATAGAGGGCGAGGATAAGCTAGTTTCTTTTGAGCAGGCATAATGCGAAAGAATGGTTTGATTGTCCGAATGGATGGGATGACAACTCTTGGATTTGCAAAGTAAGGAACAAAAGCTGATGGATTTGGTTTAGGTGTTGGCGTTGGTTCAGGAATGATAGCATCAGATGAAATAGGTGGATCTGGTTGGTTAGCTTCATATTCTCTGGGAGAGGGGGGGTGATCTAACATCTGGATGAACATCAGATTCAGATGAATCAGATGAGGTGGTTGAGTGACAGGATGTGGAAGATATATCAAACATGATTTTTAGGGGTTGGACGTCCAGAACCTCAGAATCAGATACGTTTGATTCAGTAGCTTTGGGTTGATCTGGTTGAGGATTAGAAGGTATGGATTTTGGTGGTTCAGATACAACAGGTTCAAATGGTGTTGGTTCAGGTACAGAGGTTTGTTGAGTTTCAGGTTGTTGAGGTGTTGGAGTTGGTTCTACTGGTTTTGTTGTTTGTGGTTCTGATTGAGGAATGTCAGATGTTTGTAGTGGTGTTGTGGGAATAGGATCAAATGGAATTTGTGATTTAGAAATTATAGGTGGTTCAGAGGTTTGAGATGGAATGGAAGTGGTTTGAGGTTGAGAAGGAGGGGGTTTTGGAACAGAGCTAGTAGTTGATAAATCTACTGCAATTTCAGAAATAGAAGGTAAAGATGTTTTAATACCTCTTATCTTGATGCATTTGGTAGGAACAGAAGGAGCTTCTGCAGAAGCTTTTCTCTTTATCTGCTTCTGTGGTTTTTCAACAACTTTCTGTTTCTTCTGAGCAGCAGCTTCTTCTACCTCTAACTGTCTTCTTTTCTTCATATTCTCCTCATAAACATCTGGGATAGTTTCTCTTGCACGTATCAGAATATCAGCAGGTACAGGTGTTCCATCTGCCTTGCACATGTCAATGTACCTAAGAATAACATCTCTAGGTTCCTCAACACCAAAGATAGGAAAGTCTTTAACAGGAATCCTCCTCTGACTGACTTCAGCAATATTCAACTTTTTAGGAGCATTTGTGAGTTCATCCACAACTCTTAGCCTTTGGAGACTCTTTCCATTCAAAGGTTTTACAACTATGGACTCAAGTTCTTCTTTCACTCCAGCTTCATGTAGAGCAGCTACCAGACTATTCTCCGTCAGAATGTCTGAGATTAATCTTCCAAAAGGTATCCATGTTCTGGTCTTCTGACCCTTAGTCTTGACAGATTCTCTGGATGCATTAATGTGATTCCACAGATGCATGAAGAGAATGTGTGGCAGATCCACTTTAGTACTATGACTTAAGCAGTACATGAAGTAAATCTGTTCATTGTTCACATAATCTGGAGAGTTTGTGGATTTTCTGTGGTTGATGCAGCCCAGAAAAATCTTTGCCTAGATCTTGTAATCAGGTTTCAAATCCTTGAACTTGTTGGAGGCTTGACCAGATGAAATCACTTCAGCATAAACTTCTTCCATTTCAACACGCCCAGCTGGCAGATGAGAAACTCCATTAGTTTCCTCATACCCAATGAGTTTTCTGATTAAATCTTCAGTGATTATAATCTCTTTTCCCAGAACAGAAGAGATTATGAACTTTGGGTAGACAGATGCGTGAATCCAGAATTCCTTCACTAAGTATGGATAAACAGGTTTAAACAATCTATCAAAATACTTCACCCAGCCTTGAGCATCAATGATAGGACGTAAATTAAAACCATTTTCAGCTAAGGAGTCAAATTCCACCAATGATTCACATAACACTTCAAGCTTATCAACAGGGGTTAACAAAGGTCTCTCAGGTTCCTTAAAAGGAGTAGCACCCACATTTGACGAAGAAACAGCAGCCATTGAAGACTGGAAACTGAGCTGAGGTTGAAGACAAGGTAGCCATTTTTGAATATGATGAAGGTTTAGGGTTTAGATGAAGGCCAAAGAGCAAACAAAAATGCATATACGTGTTTGTGAGAGTGAAAAGTGTGAAATGGTGAGACTTTGTGGTATTTATAGAGAGAAATTAGGGCACACGAACAGACACGCATTCAACACGTTCTCAATTAGAAATTAATGGCATTTAATGAAAAGAATAATAATCATTTCAAAGTATTAATTGATTCTGACAATTTGGGGGGAAACCAAGAAATTAACTATTCAAACAATACCTCAAATGTCTCTTCAGTATTGTGCACGCCATCAGTATTGTGCACGCCATCTTTTCAGATTCTAGAGTGACACGTGTTTGCTTGCATGTGCTTCTGAATTCTCTTTGAGAAATGAAACATTAGCCAACGTTCAGATCCTCTGAGACTTGTTAGTTCAGATACACACAAAATTAATAATTCAGGAATTCAAATAAATGACAGATGCAATACTTCAGAGTTTTAAACATTTTGCATCTGAGAAGTTTGCTTCTGATAAATATTATTTTGGACAAAGATCCATACCAATATTTTTCAGAATAAACTTAAACCTATCTTCAGCAAGGGGTTTTGTGAAAATATCAGCCCACTAATGATCTGTATCAACAAAGGCTAAGTTTATAATACCCTTCTGAACATAGTCTCTGATGAAGTGATGTTTAATTTCTATATGTTTTGCCTTAGAGTGTAAAATGGGGTTTTTAGACAAACATATAGCAGAAGTATTATCACAGAATATAGAAACATTACTCTCAAAGATCTAATAGTCTTCTCGCTGAATTTTCATCCAGAGCATATGTGTGCTACATCCAGCAGCAACAATATATTCTGCCTCTGTAGTTGATAGCGCAATTGTAGGTTTTTCCTTGCTGTACCAGGAGATTAAATTTCTTCCTAGAAATTGACAACTTCCGGAAGTACTTTTTCTTTCCACTTTGTCTCCAGCGTAATCAACATCACAGAATCCAGCTAGTTTAAATTCATTAGATCTTCTGTAACACAAACCCACATTAGAAGTACCTTTCAGATACCTTAGAATCCTCTTAACAGCTGTTAAATGTGATTCTCTAGGATCTGATTGGAATCTTTCACACAAGCATACACTGAATAAGATGTCAGGTCTAGAAGCAGTTAAGTAGAGAAGAAATCCTATCATACCTCTGTAGAGTTTCTGATCTACTTTCTTACTTACCTTTTCCTTACCAAGAGTACTTGTTGGATGCATATGAGTCTTTGACATCTTACTATCAGTCATGTTGAACTTCTTTAGAAGCTCTTTAACATATTTGGTCTGATGAATGTAAGTGCAATCTGGAGTCTGGTTGACTTGAATTCCCAGAAAGAATCTCAATTCTCTCATCATGTTCATCTCAAATTTAGCCTGCATACGTTGAGCAAACTCCTTTCCCGGCATAACATTGGTAGATCCAAATATAATATCATCCACATATATTTGACAAATTAACAGATCTTTCTTAAATGTTTTACAAAAGAGTGTTGTGTCCACTTTGCCTCTGATAAAATTTTTCTCCAGAAGAAAATTGCTTAATCTCTCATACCAAGCTCTGGGAGCTTGTTTTAAACCATAAAGAGATTTCTTTAGTTTAAAAACATGTTTTGGAAATTTTTCACTTTCAAAACCAAGAGGTTGGTGAACATAAACTTCTTCTTCTATAATTCCATTTAAGAAGACACTCTTAACATCCATCTGATATAGAATGATGTTATTTTGTGTAGCAAAAGAAATGAGTAAACGAATAGACTCTAACCTGGCTATAGGAGCATAAGTCTCTGTATAATCAATTCTTTCTTGTTGGCTATAACCTTGAGCAACAAGCCTTGCTTTGTTTCTTTCAACTTCTCCATTTTCATTCAACTTGTTTCTGAAGACCCATTTAGTTCCAATTATGTTGAATCCTTTTGGTCTTGGAACCAAATCCCAAACGTCATTTCTTGTGAACTGATTGAGCTCTTCTTGCATGGCAATTATCCAGTCATTGTCTTGCAGAGTTTCATCAACAGAAGTTGGTTCAATAACTGACATCGGCCCAAATAATGACGCTTCAGATGATCTGAGGAAGGATCTTGTTCTTATGGGGTCATCCTTCTTTCCAATGATCACATCCTCTGGGTGAGAGGCCTTGATTCTGGAAGATGATCCTCTAACAGTTGATTCTTCAGAAATATTCAAGTTGTTCATTTGAGAAGCTAAAGGAATTGCATCTGGTGTTGCTTTTGGTTCCTTCACTTGAACTTTTTCTGCCTCTAAGCCTTCAGAGTCTGTGAGAATTACTTCTCTATCTGCAGAACTTTCAAACTGCTTTGGCTTTTCAATGCCAAGCTTATCATCAAATCTAACATGTATAGATTCTTCCACAATCTGTATTTTAGTATTGTATACTCTGTAGCCTTTAGAGCGTTCAGAATACCCAAGCATGAAACACTTCTGTGCTTTAGAATCAAACTTGTTTAGATGCTCTTTAGTGTTCAACATATAACAAATACATCCAAAAGGATGAAAATAAGCAATGTTGGGTTTTCTGTTCCTCCACAATTCATAGGGATTCTTTTCTAGAAGAGGTCTTACAGACGCTCTGTTTTGAATATAACAAGCTGTATTTATTGCTTCTGCCCAAAAATGCTTTGCCAGATTAGTCTCGTTGATCATGGTTCTGGCCATTTCTTGCAGAGTTCTATTTTTCCTCTCTACAACTCCATTCTGTTGTGGAGTTCTAGGGCAGGAGAAATCATGAGCAATGCCATTTTCATTAAAAAAATTTTCAAATTTTTTTTTTCAAATTCGTCACCATGATCACTTCTGACTTTAACAATTTTAAAATCTTTTTCATTCTGGACTTGTTTGCAGAAGTCAAAGAACACAGAATGTGACTCATCCTTGTGTTTTAGAAATTTCACCCATGTCCATCTGCTATAGTCATCAACAATGACTAATCCATACTTCTTGCCTCTGATGGATGCAGTTTTCACTGGTCCAAACAGATCAATGTGAAGTAATTCTAATGGTCTTGAAGTTGAAACAACATTCTTAGTTTTCAAAGAAGATTTTGAAAATTTTCCTTTTTGACATGCTTCACAAAGAGCATCTGAGTTGAACTTCAACTTAGGAAGTCCTCTGACCAGATTGAGTTTATTAATCTGAGATATGCGTCTCATATTAATATGCCCCAATCTTCTGTGCCAGACCCATTGCTCATCATTAACAGACATAAGGCATTTAACATTTTGAACCTTAAGTTCTGAAAGATTGATTTTGTAAATGTTGTTCTTCCTCTTTCCATTAAATAGGATTGAGCCATCCTTCTGACTAACAGCTTTGCAACATTGTTGATTAAAGATTATGTCATAACCATTGTCACTTAATTGACTTATGGACAATAGATTATGCTTTAATCCTTCTACAAGTAAAACATTAGATATAGAGGGAAGGTTACCATTGCCAATAGTACCAGAGCCAATAATCTTGCCCTTCTGATTCCCTCAAAATTTCACTTCTCCTCCAGATTTAAGCTCCAGGCTTTGGAACATAAACCTTTCTCCCGTCATGTGACGTGAGCAGCCAGAGTCCAGGTACCATGACCGGCGTCTTGATTTTTCTGCTAAATACATCTGCAACAGGGATTATCTTATCCTTAGGTACCCAGATCTTTTTGGGTCCTTTTGGGTTAGTTACCTTAAAAGTTTATCTGAACTTCTGTCTTTTTACAACAGTTTTGTTCTGACTCACTTTTGGTTTAAACACGGGAACGTTCTGATCAGAACGTGTGTGTTTAATATCATTCAGATGACCAAACTTAAAATGAGAGTATAAGGGAGTCTTCTCAATGATAAGTTTATCAACAGGCATTGGATTTAAATCCTTTCCAGAGGAAGATTCATATCCAATTCCTTTCCTATTATTTCTGCTAACTCCATAGATCATTGAAGCCATCTTGCTTCTATCTATGCTTTTAGCCAGAAACTTCTGAAAGATGAAGTCATATTCTTCTAAAATATTTTTGCATTTTGACTTAGTTTCAGATTCAGAGTCTTGTTGAGCTTTTTCAAAATTGTTTTTCATTTTCAAACTATTTTCTTTGAGCTCAGCAACTTCTGACTTTAACAGATTATTCTCAGATTCAAGATTGCATTTAAGCTTCTTGCATTTGAGCTTAATCTGGTTATAGTTTTTCAGGACTTCTGATAAAACTTTAATAAGCTCTTCCCTGGTGAGATTAGAAAGTACCTCTTCTGAGTCAGATTCAGAATCAGATTCAGATCCAGATGATCCTTCATCCTGATCTTCCACGCCTGCCATCAGAGCCATGTTGGCGTATTCTTCTTCAAATTCTGATGAAGATCCAGAATCATCTGAATCATCCCAGGTTGCCATTAGAACCTTCTTCTTTTTGTCAAACTTCCTCTTTGGCTTTTCTTTTAGAAGCTTTGGACATTCATTCTTGTAATGGCCAGGTTCTTTGCATTCAAAGCAAACAACCTCCTTCTTTCCAGATCTTTTTGGTCCAGAGGACTCCTTGCGTTGATCTGGCTTCTTGAAGTTCTTGAACTTCCTCTGTTTGTGCTTCTAGAGTCTGTTGATTCTTCTGGACAGCAAGGACAGTTCATCTTCTTCTTCAGAAGAAGACTCTTCAGAACTTTCTTCTAACACTTGCAAAGCTTTCACAGATTTGTTATATTTTAAGGCAATTAACTTACCTTTCTTTTGAGGCTCGTCTTCCTCAAGTTCAATTCCATGGCTCCTCAGTGAGTTGATTAGTTCCTCCAATGTGATCTTGCTCATATCCTTAGCTAGCTTCAGAGCAGTGACCATAGGTCTCCATCTGATAGGTAAGCTTCTGATGATCTTCTTCACATGATCAGCAGTTGAGTAGCCTTTGTCCAGCACTTTTAATCCAGCTGTGAGGATATGGAATCTAGAGAACATAGTTTCTATAGACTCAGATTCTTCCATTTTAAAAACTTCATACTTCTGGATCAGTGCCAGAGCCTTGGTCTCTTTAACTTGTGAGTTCCCTTCGTGTGTCATCTTCAAGGACCCAAACAAATCAAATGCAGTTTCTCTGTTGGTGATCTTCTCATACTTAGTATGAGATATTGCATTTAATAAGATTGTTCTAGCTTTGTGATGATTTATGAACTCCTTCTTTTGGGCTTCAGTCATAGATTTTCTATCAACTTTCTTGCCATCCCCATCAGTGGGGTGAACATACCCATCAATGACTAAGTCCCATAGATCAGCATCATAACCAAGGAAGAAACTCTCTATCCTGTCCTTCCAATAGTCAAACTTCTCCCCCATCAAACATATGGGGTTTTGTGCTAATTTTATCCCTTTCTTCATATCTGTTGTTGTTGTTAGATGTTGAAGTTTCAGCCATAATAACAACCAAGAATATATATCAAAGTTTTCTCACTGGATCTTTTCTGTCATGGTGAAGTGATAGCACACACAGAACCGGAGCTCTGATGCCAACTGAAGGTGAGAAAATACTTAGAAGGGGGGTTGAATAAGTATATAGAAAATATTATGGCAATAAAAACACAATGATTTTTATCCTGGTTTGTTGAACTCAACTACTCCAGTCCACCCTATCAAGAGTGATTTGCCTTTCTCCACAAGGACTTAATCCACTATTAATCAAACTGATTACAATAGCAAATACTAAGAGCAACTGTTCTTAGTCTTCTCAAGAACTACTGACCACAACTGAGTCTTCTCAAGGAACTTTTACAATCAAATGTAAAATAAAACAAGTGTTTGAATGCTTCTAAGAAAGCTATATCACAACTATGATTTACACTTAAGTTTAAGAACATATAAAATAAATTCTGCAAAGAGAATAATTTGTATGAGAGCTTTTCAATGAATTTCTTTCAATAATCGTCAACTTGAGAAAGATGTTGAAGTCTTGCTTTTATAGGCACAAAAGTCCAAGACGTTTGCTCTTTGAAGACCGTGTCTGCAAAGTAGCTGAAACCTTTTTGTCTTCACATCACTTGACCTTTCCTAGAAAAAGAATGTTCAGAGAAATCCTTTTTGCCTGTGTTCTTGTGTCTAGCATAAATGAGGAAAGAGTCGTTTGGCATAACCAACGGGTATATCTTTAAATAATCTTCTTCAACAAGTTTCTAATTCACAGCAAATAACATCAGAGCCTTGAGTGATCAGAGTCTTGATGTCTTCAGAATTTGCTGTATCAGAGTGTTGCAGCAAGTGTGCTTCAGCGTGTAATAAATCAGAGCAGAGTTTAGAGATCAGATCCTCAGTACATGCAACATACAGTACTATCAGAGTCTTCTAAAAAATTGTGCTTGAAACTCTTCATACAAAGTCTTCAGTCTATGCTTCAGATGCTTCTGTAGCTTCTGCTTCAGATCCTTCTGTAGGCAGCGCTCAGAGTCTTCTGTAGGTGGCGCTCAGAGTCTTCTAAGAGATGCTTCTGACGCTTCAGATCCTTGCATAGGTCAACGTTCAAATCCATTCTTACTTTCAGAAGAATATTAAATTTAATATCTGCAGCAAAAATACTTGAACAAATTTTGAGTATATAATTTCTTAATACAAAATTTCGTAAGTGTTATCATCAAAACATAGAGATATAACTAAGAACCAATCTGTGTTCTAACAGGAGTTTTCATCATTCATCCCTAAACAACACTTAAGAAAACGTAAAAGAAAACAAGAATACATACAATATAGACAATTTTACAAAGCTAAAAAACATAGAAACTATTGCAATGCAATTCAATATCTAAACATCAATCCGCGACAACAGCGCCATTTTGTTCAAACTGCAGTAAAGCGGCAAGAAACAAACATTTAGATTTGGAAGGATTTCCTCCGGGTTTTATATCGTCTCCACAGGGATCTGTGCAAGGTAAAGAACTTCGTTCAACGGTCTTTACATTTCTAAACTTGTTTTGATTAAATTGGTTAAAAGATCAAAGAACCATAAATAAAGGCAGAAAATATAAAGTAAATACTGAATATAAACGGAGCCTTGTTGGGATTGGATCTCATCAATTTATAACACATGCATTCTTCTAATCATGTAACACACAACTCAAACTTTCTTCTAATATAATCATGTATCACACACAATAAAGGTTGCGTCTAACGCAAAGTCGAGAAGCCAACCGTATTGTCTCATTGGTGATATCTCACACAATAAAACCCACACATAGCATTAAGAACTGATACTCACGTGAATGTTAAACCTAAATCTATATCTAGAGTTTAGACCCAACAAATATTCCTACAACATCCATATCAAATTAATGATTTGATTCATATATAACACCATGAGCAGAATACGTACACATAATTAACCCTTTTTACATACATTTAACTAATTTGTCAAATGTATATGAACATAGTTCTTCATCACTATTATCACGCATCCTCGCAATACCGTTTGTAAAACTTTATCGCGGTCTTTACCGTATTGATCCTACTCATGCTACTAATCAACACAATAAAATAAAAGTGATACTAGTGAATATCAACTTACAAGACTATGTCAAAAGTTTGCTCATTGATAGATGAGGATCTTAGATCAAAGATTTGAAAAAGGTTTTGTCAAGACCCACAAATAAGAAATCAAAGACAACATCAATAGAGAATCAAAACTAGTTCATAATTCATAAATTAGATGAAATACATAAGTTATCAAATGATTACATCCAAACCCAACAAGAAATCGAAACTCTTACTCGAAGATCAAGCTCCAAGTTGCTTTGATTTGTGTTTCTCCCTCTTAGTATTTATGTTTCTCTCTCTATAATATGCTTGAAATGAAGAGAGATAAAATTCTGATCCTCAAAATATATTCCCCCTTCTAAAAAGTGAGAAAAATATTTATATAGTATTTACAAAATTTGTCATGTTCACACTGCAAACCCTTTCTTCGCCCAACGAACACAATTTTAGGCACCTGCAGTTCTGAACATTTAAACCACCCTTGAGAAATATCTGAAGTTCGCTGTCCAAGTAATTCTTCGCACTGTGAACTACCTCGCTACAAGTTCGCACTGCGAACTTAGGATCCTTTAGCTATTGACTTAAGTATGGGATGATTCGCTGGTCTTTCGCTGCATGTTTGCACAGTGAACATTCTCTTCTTATTCGCACAGCGAACTTCCTATTTCTTCTTCACCTCTTTATATTCCTTGTCCAATTCACTTGTGTCTTAATCATTGATGTTTTATGCCTAATTTATGCACAATAACACACACATCAAAGAATCCAAAGGTATTTGTAATATAATTGAAGAATCACACAAGAACAAGAATTAAATCTATAAAAACATGAGAAATGACTTGAAAAGTGTCAAAAAAGATAGTTCATTTAAAATCAAAATTTGCATTTAACACTCGGGCTATTGGGTATAATTGGCATAGGGTAATTCCTAGATGTCTCAGCACCCCTTCCACTAGATTATTAAAAGACAACCTGAACTTCAACCCGATGAATAAGCATTCATAGAAATGGATTGAGCACCCATCAAAGGAGCTGTAGATTCTCTTGGAAGATTCAACATGAGAAATCGACCAATTAGAAGACGGTTCCATGTCTGTGTAGGCGCCCTCTAAAATTTTAGTGCAATTGAAAAATGAGACTATCCCCATCGATTTTTTCTCTTCCCAATGGTATCGAGCAACATCAATAGGTGGCACAAGACCCTGTCACTCTTTTCAGACCATGTCTTCCTAACTATCATGAAAAAGATAATGTTGGTCATAAATTCGAGAATGGCTTAAGAAATTGATGTTATCCCTAACCTCTTTATCACTGGGATCTTGATCGTTCACTTCCCTAAAGGAATTAATAAAATAATGTGTCCTTTGTTCATCCTGGGAAACCTTACGGGTTCTAGGTCTATAAAAGGTTTTGTAGGAGAAGAGGGGCGAACGTCTTCATCCATAACAATGAGACTACCATAACTCATCCCTCTGTCTCCTTTAGATTAACCATTTTTACTTCTGATAGGATGAGAATTAGAAGGTTCACTACCATCTTTAACAGAACCCTCGCCATATCCAAAACTATCACTAAGCACAATAAGGTTTGTGATATTGTTATTAACCTTTAAAGGATCAATGTTTTACATTTCAAGGTTCACTATCCCACTAGAAAAAGAAGCATCATCGCCAGTATGTATATCGATTATGTTTGCATATGCATCCCTTATGTTGGCCATGACCAAAATGATGAAAGGAAAGTAACGAACCGTAAACAAGAAAGAGAAATGGTACCTGAAGTAGCCAAAAATGGAGGAAACAGTTAAAAGAGAGGTGACTTGAAGGTTGCAATGAACCATATAATATTGGGTCCAAAGAAGAAAAGAGACTGATAAAATGGGTGTAGCTAGAGCTCATAGAGGAAAGATTAGAGTTTATAGAAGATAAGAAGTTTATGGTTTGTGTAAAGAGTGAAAAATACATTTTGAAGCACTAAATGACCCATATATGTGGGAGCAAGACAAACTAATCAATGATCCAAAATGAAAGAAAATGGAGAGATGAAATACAACAATTGGATTTTGCCTCAGAAATATAACAACATTTGAGTGCACTTGATCATCCTAGAAGAATGTGCCATATCATAATCTAGAAACCTAGGGCCACATGTCAGAAAGATTGTGTGAAACGTCTCAGTAATGAGACTAGCATTTAATGCACTTGATCCCTAGGTTACTCACACTGGCTGCCAAACCATTTCCACATCTCCAAACAACGACCCTAATACAAAGATCCTAACTTAGTTTTTCGAAAGACTTCTCACTACTACGCCATGAGAAGCCTTGGGAAAATTGTTCTAGGATGATCAAAGGTCCAATAAGAGAAATACTCAATCATCAGTCTAAGACTATTCAACTTGAAAGAGAGATGTATAATCTAACCATGTTGCAGAGTCTCACACCTAGTTCAAACCATGGATCTCTAACCGTCTTTGGATATCATCTAACGGTTTCCCGCATTCTAAGCTTTTTTAGAGCATGCCACACCTTAACCGAATTTCATATATAGTGTCTCACATGAAAAAAAAATGGTATGATTTAGATATACTCTTATTCCTGTATTATTCTTTATTTTGTCACTGACTCAAACATTTGAGTACTAACCTTAGAGATCAACCCCCTCTCCACTTCTTTATTCTACCGATCCAAAATCTCATCTCATATTCCACCTATCATTTCTAGTTTCTAAGTGGAACAATTCTATCATTTCTAGTTTCTAAGTGGAACAATTTACATTGCTTCTTCCAATTGCAACATTTAAGACTTCCTCCACTATATAAATAGGATACAAAAACTATCAAATGTAAAACTTAAAATGAGTTTTTTCAAATTACTTCCCACATTTAGACTTTAGCACCTACTTCTGCAACGTTCTAACATTAAATGCTCCAACATTAAGATCTTCCAACAACTTTATATCCCATAAAAAATGCGATGTAGGTCTAAATCCAAATCCTATATAGTGAGTGAGCTGTGAGCACTACTGTATTTTTAATATCAAATGCCTTGTACATTACTTGAACAATAACATGTTCATAAAAAAAGATGGTCGATGGCATTAAATATAAATCTACAGCTCGTACATGTTGTCTTGAATGCACTTCCAACCTCCCCACCTTTCTCATTCACTCATTGACCCTGCTTTCCTTCTCACAGTTATTATACACATCTTTGTGTATATATATACACTTTATCTTTCGTTACACAACAAAACTAAAATATTTATTACTCAACTCTTCAAGAGTACTTGCTTACTACTATATGGGAAGCCAATCTAAGGGGAGTGTGGACGGAGTTCAAAGTGATGTGAAGGTTGTAGAGAATATGGAAACTAAGAAGAGTGGTGTTTATGATTTGTTGCTTAGAGTTCTTTGTTTCTTGCTCACTCTCACTGTTACGATCATTGTTGCTGTTGATAAGGAAACGAAGGCTATTTCCTATGCTTCGTTTCAGTTCAAAGCTACTGCTAAGTGGGAATATATGTCTGCCAGTGTGTAAGTTCATCATTCTCTTCTCTCCTTCTCTACTCTTGAAATGTTAAAAGTAACTTTATTTTGTAATATTAGGTTTTTCTTGGTGACAAATGCTATAGGATGTTCATACGCAGCAACAACAATGGTGATTTCAACTATTGCAAGAAGTAGTGGAAACAAAAATTTACTATTGATGATAACAATACTAGATCTTGTTATATCTGCATTACACTTCTCAGCCAATGGAGCAGCTGCTGCAGTGGGGGTGTTAGGGCAGAAAGGAAACTCGCACGTGCAATGGATGAAAGTGTGTAATGTATTTGACGCCTATTGTCGTCACATGACTGCTGCTTTGGTTCTCTCTATCATTGGTTCATCTGTCTTCCTTTTGCTTGTGGCTCACTCTATTTTCAAACTCCATTATAACAGATCATACTAGTGTTAATGTGTTATTAGACTGTTTTAATTATTAAAGTTGTTTGTATTAAATATAGATTCAATATGGAATATAGTATGCTACTGTGAAGTGATTTTGTTTTGTATTAGTAGTAAATATTGTATCCTACTATACAAGATGGTAGGTTTAATCATTTAAGAGGAGTACACTAAACATATGGCTACTTGGTTTATGAATTAATGCGTTGTGATAATGGTTGTGTCTTATTTTTTTTGAAAGTGTGCAAATGAAGTAATGCCATATAGGCTACCTAAGAAAAGAGAAGATACAACTCCAACATTAATGTGTGACCTTCTTCACCTTCCCCCTTGAAAGGAAATTAATGTTAGATGGAATATATAATAAAGAATGGAAGATAGGATAAAGTATTGATAAATTGAAGGCTAACAACTCTTACAAGGGTAACAGTTGTCTCTATCGACTTATTCCAAAGTGAAATAAAACTAAGGTGATATATATATATATATATATATATATATATATATATATATATATATATATATATATATATATATATATATATATATATATATATATATATATATAAAAGACGTATCATATAAAAATGTCATTTTTATATGAGAATAAATTTAAATAATTAGATTTTAAAATAAATAGTAGAGATTATGTGTTTTTTTTTTCTCTCTCCTCTATCATTTATTTTAATATTGGAAGATAGACAGAAAAAAAAACCACAAATAATTTTTATCATTTATTTTAAAATCTAATAGTTCAAATTAATTCTCATGTTCTCACATAAAAATGACATTTTCGTAGGATATCTCTCTCTCCCTCGCGCACACACACGCATATGCGCGCGCGCACACACACACACACACAAAGAGGCAATCAACCAAAAAAACAAATCTCTCACTACTAGAAAAAGCACGTAACATAGTAATATATTAAGGCGTGTTCAATTTTTTTTCTTTTATTAAAAGATATTTCATTACGGTCCATACTAGGAACCATAGTGATATGTTAAGGCATACAAATTTCGAATAATAGCACCAACAATTTTCCTCTTTTGCTTACAAAATGAGCGTGTCATTTATAAGTATAATATTTATATTAAAACTAAGATATCTTTCTTCGCTATCCATATAAGCAATCGTTGTTAAATGTACATAACTGTTATCACGGTCGTTTATATAAACTATGGTGAAGACTATAACATATATTTAAGCGCAAGTTTGCTCATTCAAGACAGAACGAAACCGTCTTTCCCAAAAACGAAGCCCTAACTCTCTCACACGTCATCCTAACCCCATGAACGGTTGAATGCCGCTTCTTCATAAAAATTTCAATATATCTTTTTCATATCTTATGGATCAAGGAAATGTGTTACACAAAATTAATTTCTTTCACCTCCTCGTCACATTTCAGACACATTTTATGTTGTTGTTTATTTTGTTTTTGTTAATATATGATGTTTTTTGTTTAAAGTAGTTGTTGATAAATGTTATATTTTGTTGATGATTTTGTTTTTGTTTATATATGATGTATGTTGCTATTAATATATGTTATTATTGATAAAAGTTGTATGTTGTTGGTAATAAAAGTTGTATGTGTATATTGTTTAAGATATGTTGTTGATTATTTTGTTTGTTGATATATGTTGTATGTTGTTTTTGATAAATGTATTATGTTGTTGGTAATGTATGTTGTAAGTTGTTTATGATATGTGTATGTTGTTGTTGATAAAAGTTGTATATTATCAGTATAAAAGTTGTATATTGTCAGTAATAAAAGTTGTATATGTTATATGTTATTGATGATTTTGTTTTATCAATAAAAGTTGTATGTTATTAATTTGGAACCTTATTTTGCAGGTGATATGCTTTTAACAAGGACATTAACTTTTAATGACGATAACTAAATTATTATGATAAGTTGAGCATGAATGGTTAAACGGATAAAGATGCAAATCTATCTTTAGGATTTGATAAACTTGACGACCCGATGATGGAAAATAAAGAATACAACTAAAGCCTCATCTCATGTCAAGCATATGTCAACGTAAAGAGTAATATTCGACAAAGTCTTAAAGCTATTTAGTGATCTCTTAACTTAGTATTAGTGATATTCTATTTAATTTAATAATGAGTGAATGATTATAAGACAAAAAAGAATTTATTGTAAAATCTCATGGCTAAAAGCACACACACTAAAACATTTTTTAAACTGTTTTATCAAAGAAAAAATCTTCAAAAATTTCTTGAAGTTGTGTCAGATGACTTGAGAGTTGTTAAAATATCTAGAGGGAAAAGTTTGGCTTATCTAATCGATTAGGTCCTTTGTCTAATTGATTAGTTTAGTTCAAATTTATACCCCTAAGCAAGTTAGACAGCGCCTTAATAATGTGCAACGGCTAAATATACTTTCCTTCCTTTTATGGAACTTACAAATGACTATTTCTATGTTTTAACCGATTAGGAATAGGTGTTAACCAATTAGATTGTTATAAAATACGTTAACTGAAATTTCTTTTTTGAACCAACCTAAGGCCTATAAATAGAGGTTCCATTTCTCGTTTCAAATTATCCAGAATTGTGTTTTGACACTTTCATCTCTCTCTCTCTCTCTCTCTCTCTCAACATTTCTTTAACTTTCTCTCATTATGTTTTTAGCTTAAGTGTTTTTGTGAGAAAATTCATTTTGTTAGTGGGATTATTTTTGTAATTCTGGAAAGGGTCAAATTGTAAAATTCATCAAGGAATTTTTTTGTGTATACCTTGGTTGAATACTCTCCAATTAGGGATCTGCATGGGTTAAAGCTAAACCTGTAATAAGCTTTTGTTTAGGATTGACTATTTTAGTCCTAATTTAGGTTGTAGATCAGCCTGTATAAATTCTCCTAGGTTGCTTAGAGAGAGAAGTATGTCCTTTAGTTTTTGACCGAACCTTTATAGTTCTTGGTGTTCCTCTTTTCCTTTAACTCCCCTTATTTCTGCAATTTATTTTCTACATTTTATTTTTTCCTCTTTTCCTTTAACTCCCCTTATTTCTGCAATTTATTTTCTACATTTTATTTCCCAAAGTTTTTAAAATCACATTTTTCCAAACCACACAATTTAACCCGCCTCCCCCCTCTTATGTATAAAGTCACAAGTCCAACAAGTGTCATTAGAGTCTAACTCATATATAAGGACTAATCGTCTCAGGAAGAAGATGACTTATGATAAGAGTTTGTTTAAACACCATCACTTTTTTTGAAAAATAGAAAAAAAATTTGCAAGCTAGGTTTATAATTTCTCTTCAAAATATAAACTGTGACTTAAGGGAAAATTGCCAAAAGGTCCGTTTATCCCTACTCATTAAGTGAATGGTGAAATAATAGATAAACCCATATTTTTTTGGACCAAAGAGGAAAATAGAAAATTTGAAATATTTTTCAAAATCAAAATATTTATAACAATATTTTTAAATAACACAATTTTTCACTATGTTCATCTTTGCAAAACTGCCAAGGAAACGTGGGATGCTCTGTTACTAGCAAATATCTCAGAATTAAGGATTGGAAGTTTAATCCAATTCATAAATCAATAGATGAGAGCTTTCATAAATTTTAGGAAAAATCAAGAATGAAGAAAATTGTAGAGAAGATGAATGAACAAGTTCAACTACTCAAAGATGAGAAACTCCAAACTGTAAAACCATCATCCTTATCATGCTCTTATCATACAATTCTTGTTAAATCCTTCAATAGAACACACTCAACAGTTGAACGATGCTCGAAAATTCAACATCAAATGGAGGATCCTCTTGCTCAAGAAACGACAAAGAAGATGAAGAAATTTCTTAAATACCCGAATAAATAAGAGGAGGAGAAAATGTGCAAGAGGATCCAAAAGAAATTTCTTCTCTATATACCCAAAAGAGGATACTCCATTTGATGAAGAAATGTGCAAGAGGATACCTCGTTTTATACCTAAAGAAAATGGAGTATCCTCTTTTGTTTATAGAGAAGAATCATCTTCCAACGAAGACGATAAAATGTGCTTAAAGGAATCCTACGAGGAAAACACTTTTCTAGGTATAAAAAACTTCCTATACACATTTGTTTAAAATGAGTAATCATTTAGTATAAGAATATGAAAAACTAAGAGAGCGCATCCTAGGTCTTAAGGAATCCTTAAAGATACCATGAAAAGGTCATCAAATCTTTCAAAAATAAAGATACCTAAGCTTAGAGAATGTAAACGATTTAATAAAAGAAGTACTTGACCTACAAGAAACCTTAGGAAAGTTCGGCCAAGGTAAAAAGATGTTTAACCTAACTTTTATCTAGTAAAAAATTATCTTTAAATATAAATAGTAAAAATGTTAAAAAGAGAAACTAGAAAGAAGCATTGCATATATAAATGCCATCGTGTAAGATAATATATTATTTAGAATCTTTATGTTTTAATTGAAAAGATCTAACGATAACCACCTTAGATCTTCTATGATTAATGCACCTGAGTCCAAGAAGATATGGGCACCAAAGGTGAAACCTTAATGTTTTGCAGGTAGGCTTTGCTTCTCAGAATTATTAACATTCATCATTGAAACCAGTGCAAAGCAACATATGCCTTTTAAGTATATATTTGATAAAGTCTTTGATCTTGAAGCTGAATGATAATGGAAAATGACAATAGTTGTGATCAAAGCATTTCCTTTGAGAGAAATCTCAAAGTATATGATTCATAGTGATCAGTTTGAATAAATATGTTTGTAATGGATCTATTTATTTTTTGGCTTTACCAACTCTCGCATCTAACGATGTATATAGGAGGATACACCATTTGGTGTTTTCCCTCTTGGAAATTGTTTATCAATATTTCTTAATAAAGGAGATTTTTGTAGCAAAAGGTGTGAATAAAACCCAGCAGGAGCGCAAAACACAAGACCTAAAATAAAAGATAAGATTAATCGGGCTAATCTAATCGATTAGATCATTTGAAAATTCAAATATTTTAACGTTGGAGCTCACCATAATGGCTAGTTGGGTGAGTTATTACCATAACATATACTTGCAATGGGAAAAAGTAAAAAATTACCATTACTAATCGATTGGACAGAGTCTACAAAAGGAGGTAATTTCTCATCCTTCTCATATCATCATTCTATTACTTGTTCATTGCATTAAAAACACATTAAGCTCACTCATTCATCATCATCACTATAAATGGCCCTAAAAAAGAGTTTGTTCTTCCCAACCTTAATCCTCTTACTTCTCTGAAGACTTTCCACTCAAGCATAAGAAACAAACTATAAACTCTACTACTCTGATAGAGACCTTTTCATCACTCACTACCTAGATTATGATCACTTCAAAATTTTCTCGTTCATGAAAGCCTTCAATGCTGCAGGTTAAGAAACTTTGCCTTTGAGAGACCTCAAGAGAGGTGCCCAAAATTAGTGAGAATGTTCTATGAAAATATCTCTTACAACAATGGTATCATCTCCTCTGAAGTCAAGAAACACCCCATAACCTTGTTTCTTGAAGACTTTGCTCTAGTGTGCAACCTACCTTTCATTGATCAAGATTTTAGTCAGTTAGATTCTAAAGGTAACGAATATAACCCAAACTCTCTTGATCGCACACTCTTCATTAATCCCACCTCTTCTATTTCATGTCCCTTTAATGTAGGACTTATTCGCCCAAATGCGAGATTAATCCACTACACTATAAACCATGTGTTATGCCTTAGGAAAGGAAATTATAACACTCTTTCAAAATCAGAAATCTCTATTGTCATGTTCTTGGAAAACTAAGTCCCTAAAAATTGGGAAGATGCAATTTTCCACCATATTCTAGATAACAAAATAAAAATAAGCCCTTTACCCTATGCATAACTCATTACCAAAATCCTAAATTACATTGGCTATCCATTTGGAGAAGAAGAATCTTTATTCGAGCACACCAAGATAGAACAAGCTGTGATAAGCAAAATGGGCACGTAGTTCAAGAAGGAGAATTTGTCCCGCAACAACCTAGAAGAGAAAAGGAACAAAGAAACACGCCTTCATCCAACACCCTCAATGAAATCTATAATGAGCAAAAGAAGATGAAGGTTAAAATTAACAGGTTCATTGAGAAAATGTCGAGTAAAAACCTTATCTTCCCAACCGGATCTAGCAAGGATGATGATGAGATGAATTAAAGTGTTTCCAAATTATCTTATTTTGCATTTTTATGAAATTTTCATTCTTGTACTTGTACTTTGAATTCAACTTGATCTGTTTCCGTGTTTTAAATTTAGTATTTCCCTTATGTATTTTGGATTCTCAATTAATAATATAAGTGTGATACTTTCATCTTTCTACACTCTATTTATTAAGGTTTTGTATGTAAGTTTATCTTGATTGTATATATATTTATGGATCTTTGTATAAAATCTCTTTTACAACTCTTTAGAGATGTCATCTTTGATTTTTTTACTTAATAGGTTTGGATTGCTATAGACATATACGATTTGAACTCGATCTAAGATGAATATCTGTTAGATTCTAAAATCTAGACATAGACTTAGATCTAATATTCATGTGGGTATCGATTCTTAATGCTCCGTGTTGTTAAGTTGCATGAGACATCACTGATGAGATGATACAGTTGATCTCTCAACTTTGCATTAGACATAACCTCTGTTGTGAGTGATACATGATGATATTAACGAGTGATTTAGGTTGCGTGCATTTGATCCATATATTTTTTAGTACATGATGGGTAGAACGAAATACAACTCCTGACGAGTTTTCTCATTTCTTAAGAATGTATTTATTTTCTTGTTTTATGTTTTTCCTTTTGCATTTTTATCCCAAACCAATTAAACCCAAGCTTAGAGATGTAGAGATTGTCGAACGACATTCTTTCCTTTGTACTGATTCTTGTGGAGACGACAATATTGGGTACTTAATATTTTTTCTTGTCGCTATACCACTTCAACAAGGTGCTCCAACCATAATCTTAATAATATGGAGCAAATGCAAATTTTCATCAAGGGTTTAAAGAATCAGACATGCATGTTGCTAGATGCTTCTGCTGGAGACACAATTAGACAAATGACTGAGCCACAATTCAAGGACCTAATTGAGATGATGTGCATTAATGAGTATCAAACCAAGAGTGAAAGATCAATCAAGGTTGAAATGGTAGGTACACCCAAAGGTATATTAACTGTTGACACTCAAACTGCTTTATTAGGTCAAATTGAATTGCTAAATAAGCAGCTAGCTGCAAGCTTCTTAAATCAAGCTAATGTAAGTCAGGTACAAGCACTTGTGTGTGATTTTTGTGGAGTACATGAGAATGGAAGGTGCTCATTGAAAGGGTCAAGCGAAGAAGTTCAATATGCTAATTTTCAAAAGAACAACCCTTATTCCAACACCTACAGTCCGGGATGGAGAGATCATTCGAACTTCCATTGGAGCAACAACTAATATCAATGTGGTAACCAAGAGGTGCAACAAAATCAACAAGCTCTTAATTACAAAAGAAAGCCTTCACAGTTGGAAGAAACTTTAGAAAATTTCATGAAATACACAAAACTTCGCTTGGAACAAGCAAAAAAGAAATCATGAGACCATGAGTAAAAACTATGAGGCGTCCCTCAAGAATTTAGAGATGTAAATTGGATAATTAACACAACAAGTCACTACTCTAGCAAGCTCAAGTGAAGGATTCTGTGTAAAAACTGTAAATGATCCTATGAATGAGTCATACAAGGATGTGAACATAGGTTATGAGGTAAGTGTTGCTAAAGGGAGAGGTGAAATAGTGGAAGATGAGCCACTGGACAAGGCGAATGAACACCAAAGTGGCCAAGAAGAAAGAGGGGTTACCATTGATCATTTAATATAAAAAACTCTCCATGGAAAAGAACAAAGAAGTTGATCCTTAATAATCCAAATCCTTCACTACCTGATTACATTAAGGCATCATATCTTATACTCAAGAAGAAACCTTTACATAAAAATGAGGTGAACATGTTTGCCAAGTTTAAGGAGATGCTCAATACACTGAAGGTAAGTATTTCTTTCCATGAGTTTGTAAAATTTATGAAGGAAATATTAAAGAGTACCAAGAAAAAGTGGAACAGGCGCAAGTCAATATGACAGAAGAAGATGACAAGCCCACGCCTAAACCATTACCATCAAAGCTTAAGGATCCAGGTAATTTCTCTATATCTTGTAATATTGATGGGATAGAAATTCCACTCGCCTTATGTGATTTAGATTCAAGCATAAATGTGATCCTACTGAATAAGGTTAAGAAGCATGAATTATGGGATATTAGACCGACCAATATCACATTTGCATTAGCTGACTTGTTTGTTACCCAACTGATTGGTGTCATACAAGATATATTAGTACATATAGATGTTTTAACATTTCATGTAGATTTTTTAGTATTAGATATGAAAGGAAGGTCAGAGAGCTCGGTGGTTATAGGATGCCCATCCTTGGCAACTGAGAAAGCAAAGATTGATGTAGAAACTGGTGAACTAATATGAAGTTCAATAAAAATAAAGTTATTTTCAAAGTGTGTGATTGGACACCATATGTTGATGATAAAAATAACCCCATGTACCAATCTAGAGAAGCTTCGAACATGTTGTCTTAGAAGAAATGAATCAACAAAGTATCATTGTCATTGTAAGAAGCCATCTTTCTTCAGTACATGGTTTTATGGATTTTCAGGAAGCTCAAACCCTTGTACTTCTATAGGTCAGTAACCTTAAACTTTTGAGTTAATACAACATTAGTTACTAGACACGGTTCTTTAGCATCCATTCCATATATTGATAACCCTTTTTTGGCCCTAATTTGTTCGTCTAACAACTAGTAATCAGTAGTAGGCTTGTTTAAATTTGTATAAGGGAAATTCTGATTAGCATACTAATCACCTTGAAAAGTAAACTGATGGCCTTAACGGGCAACCTGAGATCCTTGAGGAGCATACATCATACCATGATTAGGAAAATGTGCCCTAAGATTGGAAGCTTGAGCGTATTATGCCCTAGGGTTAACATATGGAGCATATGGTGCCTCAAGAAGAACATACTAGGGAGCAGTATTGGCATATGGTGCCCTAGGGTAAACATGAGGCATTCTAGGATTAGCAAGTTGAATTCTTTATTCATGATATTGCGTACCATGTAACAGCCCAAAATTTCATTAAATAATTAATTGTAGTAATTAATTGATTTAGTGGGATTTTTATTAATGTTGGAAATTAATTTTTATTAATTGGAATTAATAGAGAATTGAGAAGGAAATTGGAAGGAAGGAAAATAAAGGAATATATAAGAGAGAAAGAAAAGAAAAGAAAGATAGAAAACATTTGGAAAGAAAGAGGAAAGAAGAAGAAAGGAGAGAAAGAGAAGAGAAGAAGAGGAAAAGTGGAAATCATCAAGAACCAACATCAAAGCTCCGATTAATCAAGGTAAGGGTGAGAAATGTTTCTATTTGATCATTGTATGATGTTATGTATGTTGGGTTGGGGTTTTGGTAGAGTTTCCATCACTTTCCATTTAGGGCAAAATGTTGGATAATCAGTAGATTGATGATTTAATTGGTTGAAACTGAGTAATAATGCCGTGGAATAGTCGGGTAACATGTATTGATGCTGTTTATACTGATTTGGATGTGTAAGAGAGGGTTGATGATAGATTGGTGAAGGAGGAACAGAGTGTGAATCTGTTCTGCGCAGGTTCGCTGGCTCTCGCCAGGCGAGCAAAGGCGAAGCTTCGCCAGGCGAAGCCCAGCGAATGTTGGCGAATAATTATAAGTTAAATCCCAGTGGACTTCGCTGGCGAGTTCGCCAGGCAAAGTTGGATAGCGAAGGTTCGCCCAGCGAAGGTGCTGGCGAATGGTGGCGAATGAAGTCAGTAGCTACTGACTTAGGCTCGCTGGGAAGTCTCGCCAGGCGAAGCCTAGCGAGTGTTTGCTGAGAGAGTTCGCCAGGCGAAGGCCAGGCGAAGGTTCGCCAAGCGAATGAAGGCGAATGTGACAACATTTTTCTTTTGCCGTGTTGCTCATGTGGTGATTGTTTGATTGATTTACATAGGTTAATACCTCTATGATATGATATAGATATGATCTATTGTGATGATGTCTACTGTGGGTAGCCTCCGGGCGTGAAACCTAGTTGATATGCGATGCGCATTAATTGTGATAATTAGAAGTACATGTGAATACAATGATGAATGTATGTGTATTGTCTAATGAATTGTGAGTGCATATTTATATGCGATTGTTGTGTAAATGCATGGGAACATATGTGATATGTGTGCATTGTTGTTGAGTATGATGATGATGTGTGGAATGAATACATTGACAAATGTTTGATATATGTTGTATGTGCAATCATGATGAAATTCTCGAAGGGGTGAATTATTCGAATGCATGAGATTAAGATGTCGGTCTTAAGTGCATTTGTTGTGGTTGATTGTACATGCATCATTTAGTCAAGAGGCAATGTCTGTTAGTTTCGTGGAAACTAGTGGCTTGTCCCAAACCTAGAAGTGTGGGTTTGAAGGCTTAGAGGACGGGCCTTTGTGGTTATCGGTCTAGAAGTGTGGACCCGGTTTAATGTAAAAACCGAAAAAAGATAACGGGTTATCGGTCTAGAAGTGTGGACCCGGTTTAATGTAAAAACCGAAAAAAGATAACGAAAGTCGGTACTGCATTGCATGAGTTGCATTGAGTTGTTGAGTCACATTAATATATGACATATGCATGAAGTGATGCTTATGTGTGAACGATGAGATTATGAAATTGTGAGAGTATGCATGATGTGGAAATGCTTTACAAATATTCGTGTTGTTATTATATGTGTGGCAAATATATATAACTAAGAAATTGAATTGTGGTGAGAAATACAGAGTGGAACTTGTATTGATTACCTATATATATAAATATATATATATATATATATATATATATATATATATATATATATATATATATATATATATATATATATATATATATATATATATATATATATATATATATATATATATATATATATATATATATATATATATATATATATATATATATATATATATATATATATATATATATATATATATATATATATATATATATATATATATATATATATATATATATATATATATATATATATATATATATATATATATATATATATATATATATATATATATATATATATATATATAATCTTATGCTTTGATTATTATGGTTATATTTCTCACCCTTCTGCTGTTTTATAATGCTCTACGAGGCATTGCAGATTAGGATGCTGGAGTCCTTTTGTGAAGATTAGTCTTCATTCTTTTGAGTCTGCCGCTCTGATATGTAACACCGGGTAGTTAGACTAGTATAGTCATTATTTTGTGATACATTGCGATGTATCAACTTATGTGGTTTTGTAAATCTAACTGATATGATATATTAATTTGGATTAACTTGTGTGTACGTGGATTAATATTTTGAAAACGATTAAATGATTTGATCTTCCGCTTAATTTTGAAAATGTTACATATCTTATGGAGAAAAATGTGAAGGTGTTTTATTGGTGAAATTGTGGCACTCTTCTTTTATACCTTATTATAAAACCTTTTTACTCTGATAATTTGTATGTGCTTAATCGTTTTATATGTACTTATTTGGGGTATAGAAGGGGGTGTTACAATAGTGGTATCAGAGCAGGTCGGTCCGTCCGGCCAAGTTGTTAGAGTGTTTTCTTCCTGTGTGTTATTGATATGCGTGTGTTGCATTATCAATATTGGTTGTTCTTACGTGGTTCTATTGCTGGAATTAGTAAGATGGTTGCAGGAAGGAACGACGAAGCGATTGCAGAGGCATTGACAAGATTGGCGGGGGCAATTGGGCAGAATCCTCCGGCCAATGTGAATGTGAGGAATCATGCTGATGATGGATTCCGTGCTTTGGGGAAATTCCAAAAGAATAACCCTCCGGTCTTCAAGGGAACTCATGAACCGGACAAGGCACAAATTTGGTTGAAAGCTGTGGAAAAGATTTTTCGAGTTATGAATTGCTCGGATGCACAGAAGATACAGTTTGGGACTCATATGCTCGAAGAAGAAGCTGAAGATTGGTGGGGTAATACTCGCCAAAGATTTGAGGAAGATGATATTGTGATTACGTGGGATTTGTTTAGAGAAACCTTTCTGGAGAAGTATTTTCCAGAGGATGTGCGGGGGAAGAAAGAGATCGAATTTCTTGAGTTGAAGCAAGGTAATTCGACGGTTGTTGAGTATGCGGCGAAATTTGAGGAGTTGATCAAATTTTGTCCTCACTATAATACTGGTAATGCTGAGAGGTCTAAGTGCCTCAAGTTTGTGAACGATTTGAGACCCGAGATTAGACAAGCTATTGGGTACCAGGAAATCAGACGGTTTTCTGAGTTGGTTAATAAGAGCAGAATTTATGACGAAGACAGTAGGGCTAGGTCTAGCCACTACAAGAACCTAAGTGATAAGAAAGGAAAGGGACAATTCAGAGGAAAACCTTACGTAACTCCTGCCGATAAGGGGAAACAAAAGGTTGGTTTTGGCAAGAAGCCAGGTGGGGGAGTTTCTACCCAGGTCAGGTGTTACACTTGTGGTGAAGCGGGGCATCGTGCTCCGGAGTGCAAAAGTGTTGAACCGAAGTGTTTTAAGTGTGGCAAGCCAGGCCACAAGGCTCTAGAGTGTAGAAGCAGTGCGGGTGTTACTTGCTATAACTGTGGTGAGCGAGGGCACATCAGTACCCAGTGCGATAAGCCGAAGAAGAATCAAGGGAGCGGGAAAGTGTCCGCTCTATCTGGATCTGAGACTGCTAGCGACGATCGATTGATCCGAGGTACGTGCTTCATTAATGGTACACCTTTGATCGCTATAATTGATACCGGAGCTACGCATTCTTTTATTTCTTTAGATTGTGTTAGAAGGTTAAATCTTGAGTTGTCTGTGATTGGTGGCGGTATGGTTATTGATACTCCTGCTATGGGTTCGGTAACTACACCGTATGTTTGCTTGAATTGCCCGTTGAGTATTTTCGGTAGAGATTTTGGGATCGATTTAGTGTGTCTTCATTTGGATCAACTTGATGTCATTCTTGGAATGAATTGGTTAAAATTCAATCGTGTGTGTATTAACTGTTTTGACAAAACGGTTATTTTTCCCGATTCGGATGTTGAAAGGGAATTGTTTATGACGAGGAAACAAGTGAAGGAATCGGTGCAAGATGGGGCTACGGTATTCATGCTTATGGTAACTATGAGAATCGGTGGAAGTGAAGAGATTGATGTTTTGCCCATTGTTAGAGATTTTCCAGAAGTATTCCCTGAGGAGATAAAGGATTTACCGCCGGAGCGAGAAGTGGAGTTTTCGATAGATTTGATTCCTGGAACTAGTCCGATATCGATGGCTCCTTATCGTATGTCGGCATCGGAATTGAAAGAGTTGAAGGGTCAACTTGAGGATTTGCTCGAGAAGAGGTTTATTCGTCCGAGTGTGTCGCCGTGGGGTGCACCGGTGTTGTTGGTTAAGAAGAAATAGGGTTCTATGAGGCTCTGTGTGGATTACAGACAGTTGAACAAGGTGACTATTAAGAATAAGTATCCACTTCCAAGGATTGATGATCTGATGGATCAGTTGGTTGGTGCAAGCGTGTTCAGCAAGATTGATTTGAGATCTGGGTATCATCAGATCCGTGTGAAAGCTGAGGATATTCAGAAGACGGCCTTTCGGACGAGGTATGGACACTATGAGTATTCCGTGATGCCATTTGGTGTGACTAATGCACCAGGTGTATTTATGGAGTACATGAATAGGATTTTCCATCCTTATTTGGATAAGTTTGTGGTGGTGTTTATCGACGACATCTTGGTTTATTCGAAGAGCGAAGGAGAGCATGCCGAGCATATGAAGATTGTGTTATCTGTGCTGAGAGAGAAGCAGTTGTTCGCGAAGCTTTCTAAGTGTGAATTTTGGTTGAAGGAAGTTAGTTTCCTTGGTCATGTGATTTCGAGTAATGGTATTGCGGTCGATCCGTCGAAGGTTGAAGCGGTGTCACAATGGGAGACTCCGAAGTCAGTTTTTGAGATCAGAAGTTTTCTTGGTTTAGCCGGTTATTATCGGAAGTTTATTGAAGGATTTGCTAAGTTATCGTTGCCGTTGACGCAGTTGACTAGGAAAGGTCAAGCCTTTGTTTGGGACGCCAAGTGTGAAGCGAGTTTTCAAGAACTTAAGCGAAGGTTGACGACAGCTCCTGTTTTGATCCTACCAAATCTAGAAGAACCATTCGTTGTGTATTGTGATGCTTCTTTGATGGGTTTAGGAGGTGTGTTGATGCAGAATAACCAAGTTGTAGCTTATGCTTCGAGGCAACTCAAAGTGCATGAGAAGAATTATCCGACGCATGACTTAGAGTTGGCCGCCGTTGTGTTCGTGTTGAAACTCTGGAGGCATTATTTATTTGGCGCAAGATTTGAAGTGTTTAGTGACCACAAGAGTTTGAGATATCTTTTTGATCAAAAGGAGTTGAATGCGAGACAAAGAAGATGGCTTAAACTTTTGAAGGATTTTGATTTTGGCTTGAACTACCATCCGGGTAAAGCGAATGTAGTAGCGGATGCATTGAGTCGAAAATCATTGCATATGTCGGCGTTGATGGTGAAAGAGTTAGAATTGGTCGAGCAATTTCGAGATTTGAGTTTGGTATGTGAGAGAACTTCTTTTGGATTTAAGTTGGGTATGTTAAAGCTTACAAGTGGTATTCTGGACGAAATTCGAGAAGGACAAAAATCGGATTTGAGCTTAGCTGATCGGTTGACTTTAATCAACCAAGGCCAAGGTGGTGATTTTCGGATTGATGAGAATGGTATTATGAGATGTCGGGATCGAGTTTGTGTTCCGAACATGGTTGAGCTTAAGAAGAGCATCCTTGAGGAAGGACATCGTAGCGGATTGAGTATTCATCCGGGTGCTACTAAGATGTATCAGGATTTGAGGAAAGTATTTTGGTGGCCTAGTATGAAGAAAGATATCGCGGAATTTGTATATTCTTGTTTGGCTTGCCAGAAGTCAAAGATTGAGCATCAGAAGCCATCGGGTTTGATGAAGCCGTTGTTTATTCCTGAGTGGAAATGGGATAGTATCTCCATGGATGTTGTATCGGGTTTGCCGAGGACGCCGAGTAATTTTGAGGCTATTTGGGTTATCGTGGATAGGTTGACTAAATCTGCTCACTTTATCCCTATGCGTATGGATTACCCTTTGGAGAAGTTGGCTAAGTTGTATATTGAGAGGATTGTGTGTCTGCATGGTATTCCGTTAAGTATTGTTTCGGATAGAGATCCGAGGTTTACTTCGAGATTTTGGGAGAGCTTGCAGAGTGCTTTGGGTACTAAGTTGCGTTTGAGTTCAGCGTATCATCCTCAGACTGATGGTCAGACGGAGAGGACGATTCAGTCGCTTGAAGATCTTTTGAGAGCTTGTGTATTGGAAAAAGGAGGAGCTTGGGATAGCTACTTGCCTTTGATTGAGTTTACCTACAACAACAGTTTCCATTCGAGTATTGGTATGGCACCATTTGAGGCGTTGTATGGTAGGCGGTGTAGGACACCATTGTGTTGGTTCGAGTCCGGAGAGAGTTCTGTTGTTGGACCCGAGTTAGTTCAACAGACTACTGATAAGATCAAGATGATTCAAGAGAAGATGAAAATTACTCAGAGTCGTCAGAAGAGTTATTATGACAAGAGGAGGAAGGCACTTGAATTTCAAGAGGGAGATCATGTGTTTCTTCGAGTCACTCCGATGACGGGTGTTGGTAGGGCACTGAAGGCGCGCAAGTTGTCGCCGCGTTTCATTGGTCCTTATCAGATTTTGCAAAGGATAGGAGAAGTGGCCTATCGTGTGGCTTTACCACCGTCACTTGCTAATCTTCACGACGTATTCCATGTATCTCAGTTGAGGAAATACATTGCGGATCCGTCTCATGTAGTCCAAATAGATGATGTGCAGGTGAGAGATAACCTGACTGTTGTGACATCACCTATGCGGATTGAGGATCGGAAATTGAAACAGCTTCGAGGTAAAGAGATTGGTTTAGTGAAGGTCGCTTGGGGAGGACCGGCTGGTGGAAATGTTACGTGGGAGCTTGAGAGCCGGATGAAGGAGTCTTATCCAGAACTGTTTGAATCAGGTAACATTTTCGAGGACGAAAATTCCTAAAGTGGGGGAGAGTTGTAACAGCCCAAAATTTCATTAAATAATTAATTGTAGTAATTAATTGATTTAGTGGGATTTTTATTAATGTTGGAAATTAATTTTTATTAATTGGAATTAATAGAGAATTGAGAAGGAAATTGGAAGGAAGGAAAATAAAGGAATATATAAGAGAGAAAGAAAAGAAAAGAAAGATAGAAAACATTTGGAAAGAAAGAGGAAAGAAGAAGAAAGGAGAGAAAGAGAAGAGAAGAAGAGGAAAAGTGGAAATCATCAAGAACCAACATCAAAGCTCCGATTAATCGAGGTAAGGGTGAGAAATGTTTCTATTTGATCATTGTATGATGTTATGTATGTTGGGTTGGGGTTTTGGTAGAGTTTCCATCACTTTCCATTTAGGGCAAAATGTTGGATAATCGGTAGATTGATGATTTAATTGGTTGAAACTGAGTAATAATGCCGTGGAATAGTCGGGTAACATGTATTGATGCTGTTTATACTGATTTGGATGTGTAAGAGAGGGTTGATGATGGATTGGTGAAGGAGGAACAGAGCGTGAATCTGTTCTGCGCAGGTTCGCTGGCTCTCGCCAGGCGAGCAAAGGCGAAGCTTCGCCAGGCGAAGCCCAGCGAATGTTGGCGAATAATTATAAGTTAAATCCCAGTGGACTTCGCTGGCAAGTTCGCCAGGCGAAGTTGGATAGCGAAGGTTCGCCCAGCGAAGGTGCTGGAAAATGGTGGCGAATGAAGTCAGTAGCTACTGACTTGGGCTCGCTGGGAAGTCTCGCCAGGCGAAGCCTAGCGAGTGTTTGCTGAGAGAGTTCGCCAGGCGAAGGTTCGCTGCGAGGGTTCGCCAAGCGAATGAAGGCGAATGTGACAGCATTTTTCTTTTGTCGTGTTGCTCATGTGGTGATTGTTTGATTGATTCACATAGGTTAATACCTCTATGATATGATATAGATATGATCTATTGTGATGATGTGTACTGTGGGTAGCCTCCGGGCGTGAAACCTAGTTGATATGCGATGCGCATTAATTGTGATAATTAGAAGTACATGTGAATACAATGATGAATGTATGTGTATTGTCTAATGAATTGTGAGTGCATATTTATATGCGATTGTTGTGTAAATGCATGGGAACATATGTGATATGTGTGCATTGTTGTTGAGTATGATGATGATGTGTGGAATGAATACATTGATAAATGTTTGATATATGTTGTATGTGCAATCATGATGAAATTCTCGAAGGGGTGAATTATTCGAATGCATGAGATTAAGATGTCGGTCTTAAGTGCATTTGTTGTGGTTGATTGTACATGCATCATTTAGTCAAGAGGCAATGTCTGTTAGTTTCGTGGAAACTAGTGGCTTGTCCCAAACCTAGAAGTGTGGGTTTGAAGGCTTAGAGGACGGGCCTTTGTGGTTATCGGTATAGAAGTGTGGACCCGGTTTAATGTAAAAACCGAAAAAAGATAACGGGTTATCGGTCTAGAAGTATGGACCCGGTTTAATGTAAAAACCGAAAAAAGATAACGAAAGTCGGTACCGCATTGCATGAGTTGCATTGAGTTGTTGAGTCACATTAATATATGACATATGCATGAAGTGATGCTTATGTGTGAATGATGAGATTGTGAAATTGTGGGAGTATGCATGATGTGGAAATGCTTTACAAATATTCGTGTTGTTATTATATGTGTGGCAAATATATATAACTAAGAAATTGAATTGTGGTGAGAAATACGGAGTGGAACTTGTATTGATTACCTATATATATATATATATATATATATATATATATATATATATATATATATATATATATATATATATATATATATATATAATCTTATGCTTTGATTATTATGGTTATATTTCTCACCCTTCTGCTGTTTTATAATGCTCTACGAGGCATTGCTGATTAGGATGATGGAGTCCTTTTGTGAAGATTAGTCTTCATTCTTTTGAGTCTGCTGCTCTGATATGTAACACCGGGTAGTTAGACTAGTATAGTCATTATTTTGTGATACATTGCGATGTATCAGCTTATGTGGTTTTGTAATTCTAACTGATATGATATATTAATTTGGATTAACTTGTGTGTACGTGGATTAATATTTTGAAAACGATTAAATGATTTGATCTTCCGCTTAATTTTGAAAATGTTACATATCTTATGGAGAAAAATGTGAAGGTGTTTTATTGGTGAAATTGTGGCATTCTTCTTTTATACCTTATTATAAAACCTTTTTACTCTGATAATTTGTATGTGCTTAATCGTTTTATATGTACTTATTTGGGGTATAGAAGGGGGTGTTACATACCAGATTGAACAATTGATGGAGGAATCTTCAAGTTGATGGGAGGACCCCTATACTCATTTTCTATTTCAATAGGTGCTTCACCTGCCACAACTACATAATTATGTCAAGGTTGATCTTGAGAAACTTCGTTGTTATCGAGTTCAATCACTGAGGGAGAGAAATGAAGAGGCATTCCCCAAGGATGAATGGAAATATTTCCATTAATCGGAGGAAAAGGCCTTGGCTGATAAGGAATGAAAGATCCACCATTAGCAATTTTTGGAGTGAAGTTTTATGGGATCTCCAAGGGATAGACAACAACATGTCCACTAGGTCCAAGAATAGAGTCTAACTGGTTAGGTATCGGCTGAGAAATAGTTTCAATTTCAGCTGAAGTCCCAACAACAGTTGTAACATTATCCTCTTGAGTGCAACGAAGTTCTAGAATTGTATCTGTCTCCCTTTGGAATTGGTCCAAGCTCTCATTTTAGGTGAAGTCTTCTTGTTCGATTGCTGCCATTATCTTATGATGGCTGGCTCGTGTGAAATATCTTCGGAAAATAATCTCCGTTTTTTTATGGTGTAGAAGAAGGCGATATGAGAGTCTTGTGTTTTCTGAATAAAATACATGAATGTATGAATGTGTGAATGCATGCAAAGATACTTTTAGTTTCTAGGGAATCAGGGGATTCTCAATTACATATGAGTAGACATAAATTGCAGAAAATAAGACAGAAGATAAAGCCAGTAATTAAAAATACTTGTTTTACTCATTGGGGAATAATAAGGAGTACAATTATTACAAATCAGGGATTTTCTCGATGAGCTACATGAAGATCGACTTTAAACCTCTCAAATAAAACATTACAAACAATGAAAAAATGAAAGACAACCCTAGGGTAATTATATGGAAACATGTCATCATGAGTTTCCTTCAGCATTCCTGGGAGGTCTTCAATTGCATGGTCAACATACTTAGCCAAGCGTGCATGTATTTCCCTCCAATGTTGTGGATCATTGAGGATATTATGAAATAAAGTGAGATTGGTTCCTTGTAAGAGGATTTGATGAAACATTTCTTTCTGGTCAAGGAGAACTTCAAGGTGACGAAAATGTCGTTCTCATTAAGTAGTTTATTTGCTGAGTTGGTGAAAAATTTCCCGTCTCTAACGCGCTTTCCCTTTCAACTATCTAATTTCTTAAAAAACCCTTTCGAGATCACATTGGAGTTAAAAGAGATAAGCTTCAAGCTTTTTAGCACGTCCTTGCTCTTTCTTCAACTGTTCTTCCCAATTTTTTAGCTTGTCTCAAAATTCCTTGAGTTGAGCTTCATATCTCTCCTCTATCTCTCTGCAAGATTTCATAGTTTGGTTCTAAATGGTTACCACTTTGTTAGTAGGATATTTGGTCTATGCAAGTTGCTTCCTTTTTATACGGAATAACATAAGTTCCCTCAAGAGCTTCACCAACCTTTCTTTGTATGTTTTGTTCATGTTGGGAAATTTCAAAAGCTTTGAGCATACCCTCCCTCTTCTGGTTGAGATAGATTTTCAGGTCTTTCTTTTCATAAGTGAGTCGACCAAGGTCGGATCATAAATCTCCATTCTCTTTTTCCATCAGCTTAATAGTACCCTTAAGCTTATCAACTTATGAGGTAAGAACAAAAGAAGGTCTTCGCGGCTTAATGTTCATGGATTGTTCCCAAGGGCAGGGAAGCTTGACAAATTTTACTCTTTCCTTGACCCAATTAGTGTAGGGTTCTATAGCAATGCAGTTCTAATTTCTAAGTTCTTTCTTCCCTATGAGGTGTCTTTTCCCCATGCACGACATATTCGTTTCAGTAATTCAGGATCACCAACACCTTCAACTAACACAAACTCCTCCAACAATTTATCCTCAGGTTTGTCCTTCAATGGGTAACCAAGTTGGCGTAATGAAAGAACATGATTGTAGTTAATCCCTCCCTTGGTATCAATGAGACGTACGTTAGGAAAGTCACCATAAATGAATATGAGTTTTATCCCATCATAGTCACGATTGTAACACGTTATGTCCTCTGCATTTATAAGCATCAACCTTTGAGACCATTTCAGAGCTCCCACATTATCAACAAAAGTTAATTTCCTTGGTAAGTGGTTCATGAGCCATCTATATAGGAAAGAAATACAACAACTGATCATTTCTTGCTTCTTCTTGTTTCTCCAATGGATGGAGTAATAGACATCTACTAGAAGTTCGGGGACAAGAATTCTAGATAGGAAGATGTTAACAACAACCTTATCAATGAAGCCTTCAACATTCAGAAATAGTACCAACCCATAGATGAGAAGAGCAAAGATGAAATAGAAAGCATCACAACTTCCACTATCAGCAAATGTGGTATCCCTTTCAATTAGAAAATTTGAAGGAAATCCTCTAGTGTTGCCTTTGGTACGGATGTTAGATTCAACCACTTCCTTTTTAAGATGAAGAGCTTGAGCTATCAACACAAATTTTGGAAATCTATACAAGGTTGTGTATAGAACTTGATCTTTGATTGGAATACGTAAGATATGAGAAAACTCTTCCACAGTGGGGACTAATAGGAAATCTTGGAATGTGAAATAGTGCAGAGCAGGGTCGTAGAATTATGCCAATGTAAGGATCAAGCCAGTGTCCTCCTTGGTAAGCAGAATGCCCAGTAAGTTACCATAAGCCTTCTTGAAATTATCTCTATGATCATCAACCAAGTGGGCTCTCAGCTTCCTTAACTCATCTAGCTTGGGTTCCCTGAGTTTGTATTGGAAAGTGTTTCTTCTACCAGATTTTTCCATAACTGAATGCTCTACTATGACTAGATGATTGTGGATTCTTTGAAAATTATGCACAAGCTAAAAATGATTTTAATGTGAACCGAATGCAAGAGTGCATGCAACATTCATTTATTCAAAGGTTCGCCATATTCTGGATAAATTGTATGTGATTCTCAATGCAGGTTCAAAGGTTCGGCATATTTTTGATAATCAAGATGGGTAGAGTCTTGAGTTTCCTACAAAAACCCATATCCCCTCACAGATATGTAATATTCTTCAAATAAGTAGGCTCCTAAAAAGGTCCCTAGAGTCATAGACCCATCTTGAGATCCTGTGCCTACGTATTCTCATAGTACAATGACAAAAATCAGAGCCTGGTAGTTTGTGTAGTATAAAATAAGTATTTGTTGGTTAATTTTAAGGAACAATGTTATAATTGTATCCTAGAAGTGTTTTGATGTTAGCTGGTTTAATCCTAGTTCGGATACTCTAAGCTGTTAGTCTGACTGATAAGGAATGGATTATAACAACTCTTTTATAAAGAGAAATTGTTGTTTGGTTAATGAATTGAAAAGGTTTGTGAATGTGATGAAAATGTTATGGTGAAGGTGTTGCTTGGATCAAAAGTGTATTGTTTGAACTCGGAGTGAGGTATCTGAACCAAGGTGTTGCTGCGTGTTATTCACATGTATACGGAGTACATCAGAGCAATATAAAATATTATCGATCCCACATAAACCAATGTCAAGCTATCGATTACTATTGTTACAGTGTTTATCTAAAGCTAATGAAAATAGAAAGCAATACACACAGAGAAAATAAAAATTAAGGAATGAATTTAAATTAAGAATAAAGGCATACTGAAATGTAATTCTCATCGATCAAACAATACTCCTATTGTCTAAGTAGTAATACTTATGGGGTAATATTTTTCTTCCTTGAAAAAGAGTTAATAAAAAAGGAACCACTTTAGCGTAATCAGAACCGAACCTGACCTTTAATCTATACCAGCCGCTCACGCTGTACTGGTCTCATCTTGCATTAAAGTGAAAAAAAATCCTTTTTTATATAACTACCTCTAAGACTCAGTTAAAATGTGTTTTTGATTGGAAACTTTAATATCAAAGGGTTTCCGACATATGCTCGTCCAACCGGATCCTAAATCTATGAACGCGTCCGAAAATAGTTTTAAAATCACTTTCTAATAATACCAAACTTTCCTAATTAATTAATAAAGTGTTTTCGTTATTTTTACCAATTAAAAACTAATCAACTCTTATCTAAAGTGTCGAACGACTTTCGATCTTACTCTACATAGTCAGGGTTATTACGTAAACAGAAACACAGTCACGTTCGTGTAATGGCCGATGAATTTAAGTTCAGAAATGTTGCATTAAAATCTAAAACAGCCCCTAAAGTATTTCTACAAATACAACATATAGAGTACCGTCGAAATGACGATCCTCATATCCCAGCATAACAGACTTAGCTAGACATGACAATGATAAATATAATAAATAATTTGTTTGTAGAATAAATCATTCAGGGAATGAAACTCGTGTGATTGGTTTTTTGAATGAACGAAAGTGTTAATCTTAGGTTCAACTCAGAAAACGAATCTTGGAAATAAAAGCGATATGTAAATCGTGCGGGAAAATAAATGCGTGATTGGTTTTCAGAAGAACAAAAGTGTTATGCTTGAGTTCACTCTTAGAAAAATGAATCTTCGAAATAAAAGCGATATGTAAATCGTGCAAAAAATAAATCTATGATCGGTTTCCAAAGGTAAGAACCAAAGTGTCACTCTTAAGTTCACTCTTGGAAACAGATCTTTGAAATAAAAAGCGATAAATAAATCGTGCGGAAATTAAACAAATTAAAACAAGGCGGAAAGTAAATAATAAAAGTGCGATTAAAATAAAACCTGCTCCAAATCGGAGACTTGAATCTGGTACAATGCTGGAAAGTAAATCTGAATTGAAAGTAAAATGATGGCAAGCTTAAAGTTCCTATGCTACGATGCTCCAACCTCAGTTACAACAATGTTGCGATAAACCTTCGATGTGACGGTTTATCGCTTTAACAACTGAATATATGCACATGCTGAGAACGACTGGATGCCTAAAACTAAAGATATAGGTCTTATTTATAGTGTAACAATGCCTTGGAAGTTATGTAGCTCCTTCAGAAATCATGTAGAGGAAATATCTTTGGTCATGGCATCATGCTCCAACTGTCCTTGACCGGACCACCTAATACAAAGATGGCGCTCGCCATCTAGACGTGGTGTCCTCCATGTGTAAAAAAGGTGGTGGACATGGTCAAGTGACGGTTAGAAGGCGGGAGAAACCCTACACGTCATGGCTACCCATGGCCAACGCCATGTGAAACACTGTGTGTGTAATTTTCACCCAAAACTCCGTTTTCTATTTTTTTTTGCTCCATTTCTTCAAGGAAGGCTCTTATTAGGAAATGTACCTAAAAACAAGACAAAACACAAGCATAATGCAAGAAAATAACAATTAAACAATAATAAACATGTGCAATCCGAGCCAAATACGCAGTGTGTTTTAGTGTTATCAAGTGTGGTGTCTAAACTAAGAATGAGAGGTATGTTAACAAAGAGACGGTGATTAACCATGCATGAGGTGTCTAAACCAAGAGTGTGGTATATTAACCAATAAATGGTGATTAACCAATCAAAGTTATATATTTTTGCCTTGATTTGAGGGTCAATGCCTACAAAGGGGGTTTGCCTAAGCTCAGGGACTCATAACAAAAACATGCAAGAGAAGGGGGTTTATCTAAGCTCTGGGACTCACAAGGAAAACATGCAAGATATGGGGGTTTACCTAAGCTATGGGACTCACAAGGAAAACATGCAAGAGATGGGGGTTTGCCTAAGCTCTAGGACTTACAAGGAAAACATGCAAGAGATGGGTATTTTAACCATGAGAAGGTTATTAACCCAAAGAGAGGTGTTTTAACTAATATATGGTGATTAACGTCAAAAGCGTATGGTCCATAAATGAGCATTTTAACCATGAGAAGGTGATTAACTCAAAGATAGGTATTTTAACCAAGAAGTGGTGATTAACCAAGAGATAGTATGGGTGTCAAAAGATTGTTTTTGGTCCAAAGAGAATGGTGTTTTTGTTTTTGATGGTTGAATTGTTGGTCTGGGGATGAAAGTTGAAAGTTGTTTTGATTTGAATTGCACTAAAGTTTATGAATGGATGTGAATAATTTGAATAATTGGGGTATATGTCCCATATTTAAAGGTATTTAGAACAAGGGTAGGAATGATCCTTCTCATTCTTATACATTTCTTAAGGCTCGTGGAATACAATTCACATCATAATTAACAAGTGTATTAAAGTTTGAAAAGGAAATGAGAATTTTTTTTAAGGGATGAAACAAAATGTGTTTGAAAGAATGGAATGAATCTCAATATGATCATGTCTTGATGTTCGCCTATTTCTTGGGCTTTGAATGAGAGTGGGATTAGAATTGACTTAATGGGCCAAGTCTAGGTACAAGTATAAAGATCTAATTCTAATCAAGTGATCAAGGGACTTACAATAACTTAATTGAATGTGAATCCTAAGAGAGCATGCAATTTTTTTTAAGTCATAGAAAAGTCCTAATCCTCAAATTTAATTAATTGATCAAAACAAGCTTGACCAATTAATCAAATCACCAAGGGGAGCATGCCAAGATTCAAGCTATATACGTCTAACACATGGCATCATGAAAAAGAATCAAAGGAGACAAAGATTAAATTCAATGATAAACAATCCCTAATTTCTAATCAACTATTAATTTGAACTAAGAATTAAATCTTAAAAAAATTAAGTCTAATTAAAATTTCTAACCTAATGAATTATGCTTACCTAAATTGTCTATTTTTTAATGTTTCTTTTTAAAGTGTTAACAAAATTGTTAAAAGAAATAAAGTAATAATTAAAAGCGGGTGTAATTAGGGAAGTGTGTATGTTTAGTGTACTGAAAAGGGCACTGGGCCCAGGATTACAGGCCCATGTGTAATTCATTGTTTGAGTTTCAAAGAGAGAGAGAGAGAGAGAGAGAGAGAGAGAGAGAGAGAGAGAGAGAGAGAGAGAGAGAGAGAGAGAGATGAATTAGCAATCATAAGGTACAATGAAGTATAAGCCCCTTGGGATTGAGTTTGAGGCCCAATCACGTGAGGGAAAAAGGACTAAGAGGTTCCACTCTCACTTCACTCACTATTTCATTCCCCAGACCCACTATCTCCTTCCTTCTTTATCTCAGATGGCCGAAAATTGACTGCTATGCTGAAAATCGCTTCGTACGACGGAGAGCCACCAAAATCCATAAAACTGCCACCTCTGAACTCTTCTCCACCTCCATTTTTGATTTCTCGCACTCATTCTCTCCAAATCCCACTTAAACCTTCAATCCACAGAAAAATCCTCAAGAGCCCTAGATTTTCAATTTAAAATTAAATGCCTTATGATTAAGATCAAAGCTAGAGAGACCTTGGGGATTTGATTCCCCATCACTCTCACTACATAATGTTAACAAGAAAAGTACGACGCAAGAAGGAGTGAGGCCTACCTACAAAGAAGAGAATGGCTATGGGAATTGTTGAAGCATTTGAAGATGAATAATTAGAGCAAGGAAAATCCATAAATACGATCAGGTATGATGTTGAACCTTAGCACCTTATAGTTCTGTAAGTTCTGTGATTTTTGGATTGGCTATATTTTGGTAAAACAGCATGCTGTTAGCAAGATGTTAAACTAGATATTCTGCCATGACAGTCAGACATCATGTTCTGCATGATGTTGTGACATGTTCCAAGACATGTTATACTAGAAAATTAGGGCATGTCTATTTTGATATTTTTAGTGTGATTTTTTAGTGTGTTCTGATTCACACGTGTGCGATATTCATGGGAGTATATTACGGGAATTTATGTTATGACATATTCTGTTAGTTTTCATAACAAGGTTCATTGAGCTTTTTTAAGAAAGTTTGTATTTTGTTTCTATTATTGTGCATGATGATTTGCAGTGAGATAAAACTGATTGCTGCTATTTGTGCGCCTCAAGAAGCCCAAGTCCATTAGGTATGAAGGCTATTTAAAGTGAAGACCAAACCCTATTGATGTAGAGAACACCACGTGATGATTTTGGGAAATAAGGATTAGCCGTGTTTTGGTTGGTCTTTAAGGTTTAGTATGTGTTAATTGTATGTCACTCATGTATCTTCTAATGCATTAAGGTTGACTGATTGTTCATTGTTCATTGTCCACTCTAAAGCGTTTAAGATATAATGTATTATTCTTGATTGAAGCTTTTAATCAAAATAAAGTATTGTCTTGGAAGTGTGCTACTTCTATTTTTGTGTTGTTTTTGAATTGTCATTGGGATTGTGACTGATTAGAAAGTGAGAGGGGGTCTCATATCTAGAGGGTGTCTAGGTAGAAGTTGCACAAGTTAGGGATTAGGTGAGAAGTTGTAAAAGGGGGATTTTAGCTTTGAAATAATATTATCATAGTGAATTTCCTTTCTGACTTGGTAGCCCCCAGATGTAGGCGAGTTGCACCGAACTGGGTTAACATATCTGGTGTTAATTTTACTTTTCTATCATTTAATTTTCTGCATCTTTACTTATGTGATCAAGTTGTTGTTGATCTCAGTGTTGTGACATATGTCTCGACATCTGGTATCTGCGTGCCAAAATTTCAATTGGCATAAGAGCAGGCCACCCTATTCTGTTTTTGGGTGAGCTCTAGGGAGTTTGTATTTTGGTACTATGGACAAGGAAGAATGAGGAAATGTTAATAGGCCTCTAGTCTTGGATGACACTAATTATGACTATTGGAAGGCATGTATGGTGGCTTTCTTAAAATCTATGGATAGAAAAATTTGGAAGGCTATCATCAAAGGTTGAGAGCACCGTGTGGTTAAGGATAAGGATGGAAAAGAAATCTTGAAGCCAGAAGAGGATTGAACCAAGGAGGAAGATGAGATAACTCTTAGAAACTCCAAAGCCTTGAATGCTTTATTCAATAGAGTTGGCAAGAACATGTTTGAGTTTATTAACACTTGTATTGTGGCTAAGGATGCTTGGGAAATTATCAAGACAACTCATGAAGGAATATCCAAGGTAAAGATGTCTAGAATTTAGCTTCTCGCTAGCAAATTTGAGAATTTGAAGATGAGAGAAGATGAAAGTATTCATGACTTTCACATGAATGTGCTTGAAATAGCTAATGCTTTTAGTGCTTTAGGAGAAAAGATATCATAAGAGAAGTTGGTGAGGAAGATTCTTAGGTCTCTCCTTAAGAAATTTGACATGAAGGTCATAGCCATTGAAAAAGCCCAAAACATCAGTAGTATGAGAGTTGATGAGTTAGTGGGATCACTCCAAACATCTAAATTGACCTTGAATGATATAAGTGAAAAGAAGAACAAAAACATTACTTTTGTATCCAATGCTGAAGATAAAGAGGGTCAAGCTAATCTGGATACTGATGAGGGACTGTCAAATACAATTATTTTACTTGGGAAGCAGTTCAATAGAATTCTAAAGAGAATGGATAGAAAAGGAAGACCAGGTGTCAAGGACATCACATCTGACATCAGGAATAACTATGATTCTCAAAAGAACACCAGAACTGGAGAAAAGTCATATCAAAGTAAAGGGATTCAATATCATGAGTGTGAAGGTTTTAGTCACATTAGGCCAGAATGTCCCAACTATCTTAGGAAGCAGAAAAAGGGGTTGACTGTTTCTTGGTCTAATGATGATGAGTCTGAAGATGAATCCAACAAAGAGACTGTTGAATCTGTTACTTCTCTCTTTGGAAGATGGGCTGATGAAGTAAAAACTTGTGATGAAAATGACCTCTATGAAGATTTGGATGTGGATTATAAGGAAACCTGTAACAGGTGTCAGGAATATCAAAAGACAAAGGAAAATCAGAGAAAGGCCATGGCTAAATTGGAGAATGAGAAGAAGGAACTCTTAGGTGTTGTCTCTCATCTTCAAAGTGAGATAACTCTCCTAAATTCAAAGCTCAATAACATTGCAGACTCCTTAAGAAGGATTAAAAATAGAGCTTATCAAATAAAAGATATCGTAGATACAAAAGTCCATTATCATCCTTATAATAGACAGAGAAGAATGTCTAAAGAAATTTTTTTTTCCTTTTGATAGGAAGAATATGACTGCAATGTCTAACCACATGTTACAACATTCTGGAAGACATAATGAACCTCAAAATAGTTTCCAATCTTGTTGGAGATGTCATTATTGTGGAGAGTATGGTCATATAAATCCATTTTGTTATAAATTGTATGGAAATCAAATATCCTCAGTTAAGTCCAAGGATAAGCCAGATAGCAAAAAGAGATGTGTCGAAGATAGAAGTGTTAACCTTATAGCTCACACATCCTTGAGAGCCTCAACTAAATAAGACTGGTATTTTAACAGTGGATGTTCTAGAAATATGACAGGGGTTCAGAAGTTGTTAAAGGAGTTGGTAAATTTATGGATGCTGGATCACCTAGGTTGGAAGATGTTCTTCTTGTGAAGGGACTAACTGTTAACCTCATCAACATTAGTCAGTTGTGTGATCAAGGGTTATTAGTCATTTTCTCCAAGTCAGAATGTCTAGTCAAAGATGAGAAAAATGATGTTCTGATGAAGGGTATAAGGTCAAAAGATAACTGATTACTCTTCCACGTGTTCAAAAACTCAAGATGATTAAGTGAAGTTATGGTACCCGAAACTTGGACATCTTCATCTCAAAAGAATGAAAGAAATCATATATGTAGGAGCAATTAAAGGAATGTCAGATCTAAAGGTTAAAGAAGGGAAAGTATGTGGTGAGTGTGAAGTTAGGAAGCAAATCCTGATGTCACAACCAATGTTGCATCATCAGACTACTTTAAGAATACTAGAACTTCTATGTCATACCCCAAATTTTACCCTCATATTCTTTGATCTTTTGCATATCATTCTAAGTCAGCCATTTTTACATTTTTCTAGTTAAACATTTCATTTCATCATTAATCGTGCTGTTTTTAGTCAATTTTATCATTCCATTTTAGAATCTGTTTTTTATTTATCTTAAGTATTATTTAGAATTGATTTTGTTTTTAATTTAGTTTGTACTTTTAATATAGTTTCTCTTTTTGGTTATTTTCTAATTTTATTTATTTATATTTTAATTTATTTATTTTTAGTTATTTATTTTATTATTATTTATTTTATTATTATTTATTTTATTTGTTTTATTTTACTTGTTATTAGCTATTTATATTATTTATTACTTTTTTTTTGTATTATTATTATTTTTATTTATTTTTATTTTATTCTTATTTATTTTTTATTATTAGTTATTTATTATTTTTTATTATTATTATTATTATTATTATTACTATTATTATTATGATTATTATTATTATTATTATTATTATTGTTATTATTTCTTTCATATTAATACAAGTCCATAAAACGTCAAGGCCCATTCATATTATGTCTCCTAAAGTCCCACCATATTTACTTGATTTCAAACAAAAATTACAAAAAAACAACAGCACAAGTGCCATGAGAGTTACACGACCATCACCCCCAACAGCTATGTTTCAACCTGTCATCACTTGCAAAATCAAAAACCAAAATACTTTTCAAATTCTGCATAACCGCACCACTGCAAGAACTTATATTCCAAATCACACGCCAACATCACCAAAGCTAAGACTGTTATCTGCAATGCCTGCGAACCGTACGTGCCAGCTGCTACCATGGCACAAGCTAACAAAATCAACCATAAAAACCACAACATGCAGTACAAAGAAGAAAGGTTGTTACCAACATAACTCTATTACAACATGATAGCTCATGACAATAACAACGACTTCACAAATACAACACTTCAAACCTGCACCCTGCAAGGTTTATGTATAATATGCGATATCCTACAATTGAAAGAGAAGGATCACAAAGAACAAGACAAAGGGATTTAAGGATTACCATTAATTTTTAAAAAGGGGAGAGGTGAACGAACCGGTGGGGGCCCTTGGTGATATCAAGAACAAACAACTACATCATCTAGGGACAACTCCTCTGTCTTCCTTCCTCTCAACCTTCTGTATAATCCCACCTCCATACACCTTACTCTCCGTCCACAGTCTATGACCCGTACACCCCACCATCTTGTTTTCAACGTCCATCAAAACCAGTTTCTCGGGAATCACCAAACTCCATAAATCTCCAAAAACCTTTAATACTCCGCCCAGCTCACAACCACCTTCATTAACCTTTTTCTCTTCAACCATAACCCTCCTTAAACCTCACTAAAATCCACCAACAAATCAACGTAGAACTAAAAAAACAGAAAAGAGGAGAAATTGCAATAAAAGAGAGAAGAAGAAAAGATTCTGAAGTGAAGAGAAGTTGAAAAAAACGTGTTTTCATTCAAATCATGATAGCAGAAATCGATTTTTTCCACAATCTCGAGCTAGTTCAAAGAGACGAAACCGAGAGAGCTGTTGCGAAGGATAAATGAAGACGAGTCTGGGAGGGTGAGGATTTGAGTAGAATTTGAGAAGTCTGAGATCAAAATGTGTTATTTTGAAAACGAATCTGAGAGGGTGATATTTTTTGATTTGCAGTTCGATGAAGTTTCGTTTTTGTTTGATATGCATTTGTTCTTTTTTTGGAAAATGTTTTTCACGGTAGAATGGTGTAAGCGGTCATGTACAATTTTGATAGGGTTTATCTATATTCATTCATAGTTTTAACCGAACTGGGTTTGGACCCCAAGTGGTCCGACCAGGCCGACCCTGTTCCAAGCCCATCATATTTTCCTTCTTAAAAAAAACTTATTGTTGGCACCCATGTGTCTTTTATTTTAGTTAGTTTTTTTTAGTTTCTTTTTTATCTTAGTTCATTTAGATTAGTTTTTTAGTTAGTTTTTTTTTCTAGAAATTAGAATTAATTAACTATTTCTAATTAGAATTTACTCATTTAGCTCTAATTAGATTTTACCTTTTAATTATTTGATTAATTATTTAGTCTAATATAGAATTTAGTTTATTTAGAATTTAGTTTATTTAGAATTTAATTAATTAATTAGCTTTTAATTAGGATTAATTAGTTTCTTTAATTTTTCAATTTTTAGATTAATTAGTTTTCTAATTAGATTTTAATTAATTTTTCTAGCTAGAAATCAATTGGCTAGTTTTAGATTCATTTTAGAATTATTTATTTAGTTTGTATCTAGATTTTATTATTTAACTAGATCTTGATTTTGATTTTTAATTAGTTTTGTTTATTCTAAGTTTGGCCTTTTGTTTGTTCCATTTTAGTTAATTCACATGCTTCATTGTGATTTTAATCCTTGATACTTCGTGATGTGTTTAAAGTCCTAATTTTTAATATTCCATCTTATGAGCTTTTGACTTATCTAAGCATTTGCATTATACATGTTGTTATTCTTACATTTGATACTTGAGGATTTTCTCTTAGTCCCTCATTCGCTTACCCCATTCCAAAGGAAAGGATCCCCTTGTTGACTGTTATGTCATATTTAACCTAACTTTAGGTCCTTACCCTTTATCCTAACCTTAGGATTAGAGTCACCGCACTCTATGTGAGTGTCCTGCCATGGACATTTCCGTTCGCGTTTAACCTAACCTTAGTTTAGAGTCGCCGCACTTTATGTAGGTGTCTCACCGTAGGCATTTACTTTCCCTTTGGAACCTTAACCTCAGTCAATAGTTCCTCACCCTGTTGAGGGGAACTACGATTGCTCCGATTCCATTCCCATCAGGATACGTAGGCACGAGATGAGATGTCTTGGCGAGCATACTTTGTATATACTTTAGACTTTTACCTTAGCACAGTCCCTTTAGCAAGCACACTTTAGCATAACACAAATACTAACAAGAGGTTCCTGTAGGGTACTACAGATACTTAGGATGCTAACACCTTTCCTAAATATAACCAACCCCCGAACCTTAGACCTCTTAGTTGTGTTGTTACATAGCGCACTTAAGGTTTTCTTCGATCTTTACCTTTTCCTTTTGATAAATCAAAGCTCGGTGGTAACTTCATGATTTGTGATTCAAGTTAATTCAATAGCTTGATATCTAATTCTCACCGCAACATTCTCCATATGGGGGTTATGGGACCTATGGAGACTGAAAGTCTGGGTGGAAAGAAGTATGTCTATGTGTTTATGGATGATTTCTCTAGGTTTACATGGATAAACTTTCTTAAAGAAAAATCAAACATCTTTGAAGTTCTTAAAGTTTTATGTCAACTTGTTCATAAGGAGCAAAAGAATAGGATTGTCAAGATCAGAAGCTTTTTTAAAAAGCGCTGTCTATTCTCTATTTAGGCATCGCTTTTTTTAAAAAGCGCTTTCTATTCTCCATTTAGGCAGCGCTTTTTTAAAAAATCGTTGTCTAATGTCTCGTTTAGGAAGTGTTTTTTTTGGTCAAAAGTGATGTCTATTGTGCACGTATGGCAGCGTGTTTTTGTTAAAAGTTGGCAAAAGTTTTATTTTTTAGAAGTGCTGGCACAACATGAAACCGCTATAGCAGATAATTTTTTATATATATTCCAAATTTGTATATTACCAATATATATACAGCAGATAGTTTTAGATATATATTCCAAATTTAAATATTACTAATATATATATACGACATAAGTTTTTTATATATATACCTACTCTAGCTAAAAAATCATGAATTTGTCTTCTGCACATATCAACAACTTTTACTAACTTGTTATCTCTATCTTCTGCACCTACCTGAAACAAAACTAACAAATTAAAAGACATCAGAACCAAGTTATATAACACATAAACCTTATAACCATTATAATTCAACATAAACCTTATAAATATTTCTATATACCATTATACATCAAGAAAATCATATTTTTATCAAGATTTATCACAAACCTTTATAATTCAACACAAACTTTTAATTCAACACATAAACCTTATAACCTTATAGCCATTATAATTAAACACATAAACCTTATAACCATTATAATTCAACACAAACCTCATACACCAAGAAAATAATGTTTTTATCAAAATTTGTAAATGTTATATACCATCAATAATCAATTTTCTTCAAAATTAAAACATTCATCATTCTTCCAGAACTATTCCAATCCAATACAGAACATCACAACAACAAAAATCTCTAAGGACCATAAACTTCACATAAAATAAATAAAGACAATACCTTATATAATTCTCCTATCAAGAATGTATTAACATCATTTCTCCTTAATTTCTTCCAGTTGATCTTTCGAGTAAGTAACACAAATGAATTCATCAAAGTATTACATAATATAACATAATATGATTTAGTTATAACTAATTAATTAGATGAAATATCTGTTAAATATTGAAATAAATCCTAACTTATAAATTCATATCATGTTTGAAATCTCTATTTCATCCAAAAGAACAGTTTCTTCCATAAACCTCAATACGAAATAACCATAATTTATGCCATTAAGCTTATGAGGATACTACACATACAAAAAAAAAATGAATATATATATATATCAGGATATATATTTTAACTTGTTTTATCAAGTACCATCACTATTATAATCAATTTTGTGAAAATATACATGCACTCTGGTCCACGTAATTTTGTTTGCTTTACTCTTTGGTGCCCGAGCTTTTCTTTGTGATCAAAATATTTTTATAGCACTAACAAAATATAAACGAATATTTAGAACAATCTCACTTATATATCAATCATCTTCTTCATATTTGAGTATTTTGTTTGATCACCATCTAACGAATCCAAATAATATAGTATTTCTCTTATAGGATTAACCACAACCAACACCTAGTATCCACTGTAAAATAAAACAATTTTAGATGGAAATTTTCTACACAACGTCAAAAAATAAAAATTATAATAAATGAAGCTAGAATGAAAATCTAACACAATATTATATAGTAAAAGAAACAACTTTTTTGTATCTTTGTTGGACATAAATGCACCGACTAAGTACTCTTTGATTGGATTTGGATTTTGATCGATTAACTATGTGTAGATACGATTGGGAGATAAGAAAGAGAATTTTTCTGTCAATTGAAACTGGCGCATCAATTTGTCCTACAAAAACCTTAAATAAAAACATAATTAACATTAGATTATTCATTGAAATGAGTAAATAAATTGTTCAATTAATTAAATAAAGTTGATCAGAGTACCTGATATATGAATTGATAATACTGATGCCTAATTCATCATGATGAAAAATCTGATCCATATTCTCTTTAACTTAGGTATAAGAAAAATCAAAAATACCTTCCTCCATAGGTATTTCACGAATACCACCTTCCATCACATTTGTTGTTCCTACATATGTTTCAAGGCACGACCTAAATCGAGAAATAGATGTTTTTTTAGGCTCGGTCTTTGCAAGATCCTGTTTTTTTTTTGTTGACATGTTGCTAAATTCAGGCTTCTTATTCCTGCTGGCTTGTTGCAACTCTTGAGCATGAATCTAAATGTCATATAAGTTAGGTAATGTATAAGATCATGAAGCTTTTGATTTTGGAGGATATAATTAATATATATATATATATATATATATATATATATATATATATATATATATATATATATATATATATATATATATATATATATATATACCTTTTTCTTTGACGCAGCTGACTCGTTGTGTCGCATAATCCCCTTATCTTTTGATTTGGATTTTGTAGGAGTCTAACATTACCATGTAAATAAAATGTACGTCAATGAAAGAATAACTTACATGGCTCATTAAACATTTGAATACTCAAACGTTCATAATGGTTTTCAACATACCTCATCATCTATGAAAATGAGGTTTGAAGGCCATGCAACTTATGATCCTATTACGTCTCTCACCAATGTTACATCTGAAACATCGTTAGGTATAGGTAATAATGCATCCTACTCTAAAGCAATATCAATCGATACTTTCAAAAATTCAGCAGGGAACGGTTTATGGTGAAGTACATCTCCCAAAGTGTTATGTATTTTTCCCTTGCCAACCATGCGATAAGTCAGTGACAATAAATAGAGCTAACATGGTGAAATAACCTAAACCAATAATAAATATGAAATTGTTAATGTGTATATATGTCAATCAAAAAAAATTATGCTAATTTAATTTCATAATAATATATATAACTACCTTGGGAATTTTATGTTGAAAATTACAATTGATATTATCTTTGTCGCTAGTATCTTTAACCCCTGACATATCTCTTTCTTTATCCTTTTTCAATTCACGAACTTTAGATCTTAATTCTTCCAACAATTCCATCACTTGTTTATTTCTAGGACTTTTACTCATTGGATGCTTACACAAGGATGTTGGAGTGACCCCAAATCCCTTACCCCTCACACGACTGGAATATTCAGAAACATTTAATACTTGACTTAGTATGCTTCTGCAATCATGACCTTCAGCTAGAGATAAAGACTGAGATAGATTCTTCTGAAATTCATATGCATATAGAAAAAGCATAAATATTATATGTTAATAAACTTTTGATTTAATTAAAGAAATAATGTTATATTTACACATTGCTCAAAAACTTGTTGAACATCTTCCTTAACAACTTCATCCTTAACCACACGAGCAACCTTCCACAAAAAATGTTCCAAAACAGATGTTTCTTCAATTTTCTCATCTTCTAACAACACATTAGACAAATAATAAGATCAATTATAACACACGGGAAACAAGTATATCATAGCATTTATATATACTTACTATTATTTGTTGTAAGCGTGCATATCTCAAACACCCTTTTCTGTATGGATACACGAGTTTTGATTCTCGTTGGCAATTTATGTCACTCACCTTATGGATAAACAAGTTTAAGTCATATTATAACACCTATGGAACAAGTATATAATACTATGTTGATGATAAATTAACATTACATGGAAATCTGGGGTTCTTCGTTTAGCTACAAAAGTTTCTCATTCTTCAGGTGAAATCAAGTATGCATACTTCTTTGGACGTTCTGCTTCAATAAAATTTCCTTGGGCATCCTCAAAAAACTTGTTTGTTAAAAAAGCTCGAAACCCTCTGTGTCTTCTTCCGGCCAATTGAAGACAATATTTTTTTCGTTCATCACCAATGTTAAAAGACCTCTACGAAAAAATATACATAGAGTGTGTTAGTATAAGTAATTTAAAGGCATAATCGTCAATAAAAAAACATCACATATGTTACTTGTATCTCACTTCATATTTTATTCTTTAGTGGGTTTCAACATTGGAAGTCTTCAATTACCACAAGTGATTGAAATTTGCGAACGAACAATTGCACTAATGTAACTTATCAACATTGAATTGTTAGGCTCAACTAGTTGGTCTGTTGCATTCCAATGTACGTCATATTTTATTTCTTTATCTCTTGTACGAATGATTCCCTTCATAATAGTTATTCCTCGTGTAATTTCTCTTTCTACATCATGAACTGATTCATTTCCATCATTCTCAGAAGTATCATGTGAGTTTTCCTCGTTACTAGCTATTTGACCAGTAATAAAGAAAAACATAAACACAATATAAAAATCCATAATCCATTGAATAAATTAAATGAAAAATATATAATTTTATTGAATGACAGAATATATAATTTTATTGAAAAATCCATAATAACATTTTACTAATACCTTTTTCACTAACATCTCTTTCTTTTCTTGGTTGGAATATAATTTACTTGTTTCTTAACGACACGGGTGGATGGATTGACCCAAATTCCCTCATTATGATCATTTCTAATATATGAATCATTCGCTCTAATATTCTCATCTTGATCATTTCTAATATACGATTCATTTCCTCTAATATATGACTCATTCTCAACATTAATATCACCTTGATCTACAATGTTATCATCAATTACTTTGTTAGATAAAAGCACTATAGACCATTTCATACTTGTCGGATCAGTGACATAGAACACTTGTTTAGCTTGAGAGGCTAGAATAAAAGGCTCATCTTTGTACCCCATCCTATTAAGATCCACTTGAAAAATCTTGACTTATCCATCCGTATGCCACTATTATTTTCAATCCACTTGCAACCAAAGATAGGAATATGAAACTTCTCATAATCAAACACCCAAATGTACTCGATAACCCCAAAATATAATAGATTTTCATATTTGGGGTTTAAGTCCTTCACACTTGAAATGTGCATTGCTTCAGCTACCACAGTGACACCACTATTTTGTATAGTAATTTTATCATCTTGTTCTTTGGTATAAAATGTGTATCCATCAATTGCGTATGCGCTATAAGAAAACACATGCAAACTTGGACCATATGCTAAACATCTCAACCTTTATGTTATTGAAGCGGGATCTAAATAAAACTTTGAATAAATATGATTCTTAAACTATGGTATAAAACTTCAATTATGCTCTCGTACTATCCAATTTTCATTTCTATTCGGATTTAAACCTCGGAGTACATCCTTGTGCGTTTCAACATACAAATGCACTTGCTCCCTTTCAGCCCTTGATATTGTCACAATTTTATTTCCAATTAAATTTTTTCCTTCCTTTATTTTCGAAAATATGAGATTTGAGGAGTCCAATGAATTGAACATTGAACAAGTATTCAGCACAAACTTAATCGGTTCTTCAACAATGTATTGTTCAACAATACAACTCTCTGATCGACTTCGGTTTTTCACATACCCTTTTAATATTTTTATATAACGTTCAATAAGGTACATCCATCTCATATAAGCTGGTCCACACAATTGTGTCTCTTTCACAAGATGAACAACTAGATGTACCATTATGTCAAAAAATGAGGAAGAAAAATATATTTCAAGCTCACACAAAGTAATAACTATTTCTTTTTGCAATGTTGGTAAGATCGCAGGATCGATCACCTTACTACAAATTGACCTGAAGAAAAAACACAATTTAGTTATGGAGCTTCTTACTTTTTCTAGCAAAATAGAACGTATACCTATTGGTAGAAAATGTTCCATTATAACAGGGAAATCATGTGTCTTTAAACTCTTTAACTTGAGGTCTTTCGTAGACACAAGTCTTCTAATATCTGAAGAGTTTCCTTCTGGAACTTTAACTTCACTTAGAAACTTACACAATATTTTTCTCCTTTCTAGATAGAGTATAAGCAGCAGGTGGTAGATATGTTCGTTTTCCTTTCTTCAAAGGTCCTAATTCATTTCTTATTCCAATCACTATCAAGTCCTTTCTTGCTTTAAGGTCATCCTTAGACTTTCCTTGTCTATTGAGTAACGTACCAATAACACTTTCAAATACCTTTTTTTTCCAATATGCATAACATCAAGAAAATGTCTTACATACAACGACTTCCAATATGGAAATTAAAAAAAAATTGACCTCTTCTTCCACCAATGTTTGACAAGCGTATGTGCAAAAGGCTTGCCAAACTGAGTACTCACATCTTTCACCTATTCAAAATTTTGGTCACCTATCAGTGTAGGTGGAGCTCTACCTTGTTCTGGATTTCCATTGAATGCTTTTCTCCATCCACGGTAGTGATGATTAGATTTTAAGAATCTACGATGACCGAGAAAGACATTCTTCTGACAAAATTCTGATCGCACCCAATCTATTTTTTCTTCATAAATAGGACACACACATTGACCTTTAATGTTATACCCTGATAGATTTCCATATGGTGGAAAATAATTAATTGTGCCAAACAACATCTCCCTCAAATTGAAACTTTCTTTCTTATATCCATCATAAACATCCACACCGGTCTCCCACAAAATATTTAAATCTTCGATTAAAGGTGTCAAGTATACGTCTATGTCATTCCCTGGTTGTTTAATCCCAAAAATTAACATAGATAACATCATGTACTTATGCTTCATACATAGCCATGGAGGTAGGTTATAAATCATAATAACCACATGCCATGTATATCTTAGTAACTTTCCCCTTATGAGAAGATGCATGAGGAATGAGATGTCATTTAGTGTGATGGTCATCTCGCCAATATGAAGATGGAAATATGACATCTCTGAATGCCATCTCTCTGTGAATGTCAGCCTCATTCCATGGTTTATGGTCATGTACGCACTAGAACATAAATGGGAAAATGCAGAATAACGGATGACATCCCTGAACCAATCAGCAGTGGACTGTTCTAAATCCAATATCTTCTGGTTGTGGTTTATCAATTTCAAACACATCCACTCTTGTAAAAAAAATATCACCATCGATATCGATTTAATTAGTTTAAAACATATATATAGCAAAAGAAAATAAATATACCTCTCATTCCCATACATGCCTAGTAGCATGGTCATCATAAATATGAAGTAAAGAGGTGTCAAATGGGCCTCTAGGATAACTCTCTAAAATAGAATCAACAACGAGTTCTGAAGGTGAGAAAAATACACAAGAAGAGGGGGTTGAATTGTATTATCCGGTTTTTTACTTTACTTCTAAACAGAGTTCAAATTCTAAACCATTGTTCAGATTCTGGTAATTAATTGTAGCGGAATAATAACGAAAGCAAATAAATGACAACAAAAGACATCGAGATTTATATTGGTTCCTCCCAAACTGAGAGTAGTCCAGTCCCCTTACAGCACAAGATATTTTCCACTATAATCAAAATATGATTACAATCGCTTATGCACTTAAGCATAAGACTTTTCTGCTCAAACCCTCAGCCTAAGATTTTCTGCTTAAACCCTCAGCCCAAGACTTTCTGCTTAGATTCTACGAACCCAAGACTTCCTTGCTTAAGCCTCTCAGATTCAAGACTTCTGCTCAGACCCTCGGTCCAAGACTTCCCTACTCAAATTTCACAAATCCAAGACTTCTGCTTAGACCTGCAGTTCAAGACTTTCTGCTTAAATCCCACGAATTCAAGACTTCCTTGCTCAATTTCTCCAAACTCAAGACTTATGCTTAGACCCATGGTCCAAGACTTTCTTGATCAATCAACAACTGATTAATACTTCAATGCTCTATCACATAGTAAGAGACTTACTTGGCTCAAGCTTCACAACTAGGGACTTTATTTAAACTATTAAACAACTTGTTTGACAAAATAGAGAACAAGGTGTACTTGATACATAATCAGAGGTACAAGCAATAACCATAATAAAAATCACAACACTTAATATTTCTAAGATATTCAATGTTTAAGAAATATCAAGGGTTTGTACAATTTACAACATATAACAAAAATTTTGCATACTCGATTGTGTTGCTATTGTTGATCTTGTTATTCTTCCATTCTAATAGAAGTGTGGAACACTCCTATCCTTCTCGCCTCTTCTTCTTTATTCTCCTTGTTCCTTGTTGAAAATTCATCTTAAATCTTCAGCTACTTATATAGTAGTTTCATAGAAATAGTCGTTGGAAGAGATAACTTGTACAAGTGACTTTGTTACTCCATAGTATAAGAGACATTGAAGATAGATACACAAAAATCTTGATCTATTGTGTAACTTGTTTAACCATTGCGTCTTTCTTGTGATCTTGTATTATAGATCTGATGCGAGTAGATATCCGTAAAGCATGTCAACTCTTCTTGAGCCTGTGAACACATACTCTATTTGACAAGGTGATTTGACAATGTAGCTTGCTTTCTGTAGTACGAATAGCTTAGCTTTATCGTTGGTTCTGAATGAACACCGGAAGCATTTACATTCAATAAGTTTATGGACAATATATTGCTCTTATGATGTTAAGGCCATCAACTTCAGAGTCTACACACACCTATATTATCAGTCTTCACTTAAAGAACGTTCTTCATATTCTGAACCACCAGAAGTCAATAACTTAGCTTCTTTCAAGTGCGTCCTTATATCAGATTTTGAATATATTCTTCTTTAAGCTTTAGAACCTACACACTTAGAACACACATTAAATAACATTGTTTCTCTTTCAATACTTTGGTATCATAAAAACACAAAGGATATATGTCATAAACAAATCTTGTTCTAACAGGTTCTTCCTAGGCTTTAGAGGCTTCAGGTGTTGCATCATCTGAAGACTCATGGTCCCGTGAAGTAGAAGCTTGGGACAGATGGCTACGAGAAGTAGAACCAAATGATTTGGAACCTCGACATTGTAAACCATCAAACGAGTTATCATCAACTCGTGACCTCATGGTCTTTGCTGCAACCCTCTCACGTCGTACTGACGTGGTTTGGGACACACGCCAAAGCCTAATTCGGCCAGGGTTGTTTTCAGTCATTGCACCCGCGTTACAAACAGATAGTCACATCACAAATTTGTCTAAAAAGTTTAACCAGACACAAATCCGGACATAAATCTCCGAAAATAGTTCAGACATAATCCAGAGATACATCTCTCGATAAAATCATGCTTTTCTCTGTAATGGCAGAAACACAATTCAACTGTTGCCCTAACCCTTCAAACAAATGTCAAGGCATGTCCATTTAGTCTACCTATTTCGATTTCACTACTATTTAATGTAGTTAAAACAACTTATGTTTTCTAAAACATCAATCAAAAGACAAAGAAAGAAATAATATTGAAAAACTTACCAAATCAAACGGATGAGATGGATGCGATAGCTGAAATGGTTTGTTTTTAGTACTTTTGAAAAATAAAAGAGGAAGAGTGAAGGAAAGGATATGACTTGAGTATATGAAATAAAAGCATTCAGATATGTATCTTCAGTTTCACCTTTTACACGCTAAATTTTGACAAAAATAAAGTACTTCATCATCTTGTGATAAAGAGTTTAAAAAATATATCGAAAATGCATCTGTAGACGTTAAGAATCGCACTGACTTTTTTACGGAAGTGAAAGAGCAATCATAATGGTGGAAAAAAGTAATCCCTGTTTTATTGTCATGTTATAAGATAGCAAATTTTCCAACTCGTGATTTAACAGCTGAGCTGTGTCTCCACTACAAGATTTGTTTGCCGACACTTTATTATAAAGTATTGTGAACTTGCTCAAGCATTAAATACCTTTTTTGCTTTATCTTGTTTGATACTTGAATAAGTTTTCAAAGTTGCTTAACTAAATAAATTGTAAAACACGTTTACAGTTTGTATCTGAATTTGCTTACTTCAAGGTTCCACCGTAATGTTTGGTAGGCAAAAAGGGACATATTTCCACTACTGTAGGAATATGCTCCAAAGCATTCATTATTCAAGCCCTTCCAACACCAATCCAAGGGTGATTAAAATTCAAATACATAAAGAACAAAACTGATACTGTGTTTTTCTATATCAGACAAAATCTAATAGTAATAATACTACTTCGATATTGCATAACTTCAAAACCTCGGTATCCAAGGATAGATACATCTTACTTTACATGCAAAATTTAAATAAGTTCACTGTACAGGAGACATGTTACATGATATATGCGACACGAGCCAAGAATTTTAGCTACGTTGTTGAAACAGGCAGCCTGCCGTGATTTCAATGCTCTATCTTAGCAAATCGGCCCTTAACCCGTGTTCTGGTCTCCGCCCGAACTTTACGTGATTCATACCTTATATGTTTGTCGTATCTGTTGTTTTAGATGCAAAAATGTTAAATTAATATAAATGTTGTTTTCCAATGTCTTAAAATTTTGAGTTAAGATATGGTGCATCATGTTCACATACCTTCTTGTTTTCTTCTTCTGCTTGTACCGCAACAACGCCGAATCCCTTTCTTGACTCGCTAATTCATATGGAGGAGGAAGGGGTTTAAGAGTAGTTGACAAGGTTTCAGACTTAATAGATTCTGAAGGTGTCATGTGGGTATGAGACTCCCCGACAGAAGATACAGAATGTTTAACTGGAATTTCTTCGGTATGAGCTCTGATCGACGTATCAACAGGTACAACTTGATACACTGGTTCGCTGCTTTCTCTGAGCCACTGGAATACACAGTCAATAGACAATATGATGTTACTAAACTTAGCAACTATTACGAATTATTTTCAATCGTTGAATTAGGAATGATAACGCAATGTGAATACGTGGAATGAAATAGAATCTATACCTCATTTAAAGGAACGATATCAGTCTTAGTGTCATGTTCAAAATCTATAGACAAACTCCTTGATGGCATATAATCTTCCTGATCCAAGGGCTCAGACTTTGTCATCTCGCGAAGCTGACTTAAAATCTCTTCTTTCTGTCTCCCACAAGCAGCCTTACGATTCTGTTTCAATAACCCAAAACATGTCAAAATTGTAGCAATACACACATAATTTAATCAAATAGTTGAACTCAAGTAGTTAATAACTCGTGAGCAATCATGTTCAGTTCTCCATAAACACCAAACATAGACAAACACCAAACACACATCAACACCGATAATACTTTTAAAAAATTGAATAAATTGAAGGAAATAAATAGTGTCTCTGCTAACAGTGACACAAACACGCCTTTTCTTAGAAGTGTCTGTATCTCATCAAGAATTTCAGAGACTTTTGATTTCCTATCCAAAAACAAGAATTTCACAAACTATTCATGTTTTCACTTTCTCACAATTTAGCACACCAATCTCATCAAACCTAGTTTACATTCAAGATCTCAAAAATAAACTAATCAATTATCAAAAAAGCCACTAAAAGAAAAATGAATTTTCATAGAGATTATACCTTGGGCAAAGGAGGAACCTCCATAGCACGATAGTTATGAGAAGAAGGAGAAGAAGAAATAAGATCATCAAGACTAACAAAAGTGGGAGCATCCCAAACAAACATATCAGAAACCCCTTCAATCTCATACCCTAAAAACCCATCCCCAAAACTTTCTTCAGGAAAAAGCGACGATTTTTTCCCAATATCCTGCAAGCCAACAATCGCCAACAGCTCAGTAACCGAAGGACACCCAGTGAACCCCTCAAGAGGTCTTCTTTCATGCGGAGAAGAAAGCGATAAATTATGATTTTCCCAATCGCAGTTCTGACAGAAAACAGAGGATTCCGTGGAACAGAGTATAGTAGCAGGGGAATCATCGCATGAATCACAGATTAAAGAGCGTGTGTGCTTTGAGAAAAGCTGGTTAGTAGAGTGGACTTCACGGTCGCAAGAGAAACAGAGTTTGGCGGAATCGGCTCTGCAGTATAGAACTGCGGTGGAATTGCTGCAATAGTCACAAGGTCGAAGTGGCTGGTTGGGTTTGAGTGAAGGGTTAGGGTTTGTAGGAGAATCATCCATAGTTGACGATAGGTTGTTACTGTGAGTGTGTGAGAGAGAGGTATGAGAAAATGTTAGGTGAGAGGATTGAGATATGGTTTAAAGAGAGTGGCAAAGAAGAATTTGGCATGTGAGTTGTTACTTGGAGAACAAGGAGTAGTTAGGTGCATTTGAGGATAATTCAATTCACTTTTTGTGGTTATTGATTTAAGAAATACTTTGACTTTTAGAAACTAATAATTTCATATATTTTTTATGTTTATTATATTAAAAAAATCTTGGTGAATCCTTTCAAAATGAAATGAGGAAAAAGACAGAGAGAGATATTTGGTCTGTTTTATCTTTGAAAGGTTGTGGGCCAAGTGGGATAAAAAAGGACTTTTAGGCGAACTTGCTGGAAACATTGAAGGAATCATGTGAAGTTAGTCTTCACCGATAGGATTTTTTACCCCAGTGCCCCTTTTTGAAAAAAATAATCCCAAAATACCCCATTTTGAAAATTATTTACCAATATGCCCCCTTTCTTGTGTGGGCTCGTCCATTCATTGGACCAACACCCTAAGCCCAGTACACGCTCGCCCAATGGAAGGACGAGCTAGGGGAGTTTTTTCAGCAAGCATAAGCTCGTCCATTGGAAGGACGAGCATGTTGTAGTTTTAATTTTTTTTATTTTTTTTATTTTCTGAATTATATTTATGTATTATTGGATTTATTTATTTAAACATTTAATATTTATTTATTATAAGTAATAATAAAATAATAATATAAAATTTAATAAATAATAAAATTTTATTTTTTTTAATTCTTAATTTATGTATATTTATTTTTTAATACATTTTTTATTTATTTATTTATGAATTGTAAATAATAAAATTACTAATGTTTATTTTTATAAATAATAAAATTACTAATTTTAATTTTTATAAATAATAAAATTTTAATGTTAATTTGAATAAATAATAAAATTTTAAGTATAATTAATACGAAAAATAATGTTTTTTTTTTTGAAAAATAAATTATTAAATAGTCATTGATTAAGAATTAAATGAGTATAAATAATTTGTTATAAATAAATTATTGTTTGTATAATTAAATTAGATGAGTATAAATAATTAAATAATTATATTGTATACGAATAAAAAAATAATGAATACAGAGTCTCGGTTACTGAATGACCGAGCTCAAACGTTATTTTTTTTTTATAAATAAGTGTGTTGCTCATCACCAAGTATCATTCGTGACCACTTATCTTAATCATAAAAATGTCGGTTGAAGCTCTTGTTTTCTATGGGCCAGAGAAAAAAATCAGTATTAACCTAGATCCTTTGTGGAATTTCAGAACATTGGTTGCAGCAATTAACACCGGATTTCGGCAGCTGGGAGGTCGTCGCGTGACAGTGAGGAAGATTGAGTATCGTTGTCCATATATAACGCTTACCGATGCTAGCCCGGAGGGGACTTATATGTACTACCTAGATCGTATAGAAAACGATGAAGATGTCCATTGCATGTTTTCAGCACATAGCGGCGAAGTAAACAGAGGAGTCACAGATCCACTTGTGTTGGTCGCTGTAGTTTGTTAGATTTTGTGTTGGTCCTTGTTGTTTGTTAGAGTTTATGTTATCTTCTGGTATTTCTTTTTTGTGTTTGCGGAGTCACGGGTCTAATTTATGCTTGTAGTTCGCGTGTGTTTTTGTAATTTTAAAGTTGTTTTGAATTAAAAATATTTGAAGGATTACATACAAAAGTAGTACAATAAATTATCTAGTTGGTCGGTTTGACGGACCAGCAACGTTGGGACATTTTCTACGCATATGACCTATTTCTCTACAAATACCACATCTTCTTTGCTCTTTTTCTGCGTCGTCCATCTCAGTTCTAATTCTAGTACTATGTGGACGCCCTTTTTTATTTCTTCTCATGGAATCGTCGTGGCATAGAGTAAAACCTTCATACTTTGGCCAGTTATCCTCGTGCGGTAGTCCCAGGAAGCTCTCCTGGTAGACCTTGAACACGCTTAGAACTTTGAAGACCTCTGGAATGTGAATTGTGTAGTCCTGTCGTATGCTAGAACATGCCGCTATCACGTGAGAGCAAGGCAAGTGAAATGCCTGAAACTTTCCACAGTCACAGAATCGACTACGCAAGTCAACACGGAAAGTACCCGTTGGACGACCGTCGTTATAGTTAGTCCTTTCCTGCACCATGAAACAGAATCTTTCGCGATCAAATTGCATGACGTTGTGTGTGTTAGCCTTAGCTACCTCTTCAGCCATGCCTTTGTTACAACCATCTGTAAACACTTTCCCTGAAGATAACATCTTGGTCCATTTGTGACCTCTTTTACCAAAGAGCGAACCCATTCTATAGTACGTAGACTGGACTAATGCAGTGATGGGAAGGTTTCTTGTTGCCTTTAGTACAGAGTTTATTGTCTCTGCCAAGTTAGATGTCATATGTCCCCAACGTTGCCCTCCATCAAATGCTCTGGCCCACTTCTCCCTAGGAATGTTGTCTATCCAGTTCGAAGCCTCAATGTTTGTTTTTCTGATTTCTCCGCGGTAGTAATTAAATGTAGCCTCTGTTAATGCGTAACCTATAAGAAAAAGTGTGTGAAAAAATGATAACAGTGTGCTACGAAACTTGAGATAAAAATGTAAAAAATTGTTTTCTTACCCATGTTAACAAGTTTTTTGCGTAGAGCCTTGTCCTTGATCTCGCGCATGAAGTTTTGAGCGATGTGCCTTATGCAGTAGACATGGGAGGATGTTGGTTGAAGCCATCCGTTTTCGGGATTGTTGTATGCACTCTTTATCGATTCGTGTCTATCTGATATTAGACACAAATTTGGTTGCGGTGTCACGTGTAGTCTTAGGTTCCTCAGGAAAAAACTCCACGCTTCCTTTGTTTCACCTTCGACCAATGCGAAGGCTATTGGGAAAATATTTGCATTCCCATCTTGTGCCACCGCCATCAATAGAGTTCCTCTGTACTTACCATACAACCAAGTTCCGTCTACCTGCACAATGGGCTTACAGTAGGCGAAGCCACGTATACACGGACGAAATGCCCAAAACAAACGATGAAATATTCGTTTTCCAGAGAGTTGGTAACCTTCATTTGATATCACAGGTAGTGTTTCTAAATCTATAATGGTTCCTGGAAGAAAGGTTTTCATTACCAGTAACCACTGCGGTAGGTCGTTGTAAGATGTTTCCCAATTTCCAAAAAGCGACTCTACCGCCTTGCACTTAGCGATCCACGCCTTCTTATAAGATATGATGTACCCGTATTTTTCTAGAATATGGGCAATGATCACTTTTACCTTGAGTGAGGCGTCGGTGTTGACAAGTTCCCTGATGCTATGGCTAGCCATTTCTGAACTGAGCTTCCTATGGTCTTGTGCCATAGACGTTGAACTGCATGTGTGTGCCCCAGACAACTTACCTATCACCCATTTCGAGCTCCTTTTTCTCAAAGAAGCTCTGCACTTGAAACCGCAGTCTTGTTTCTTACATTTAATGACATACCGTTTATTGTCAGACTTATACACCCAATAGTCAACACTGTGTGTTATGTGCCAATGCTGCAGAGCAAATACACAAGCATCCTTGTCGTCGAACTCCATTCCAACTTCGATTTCTTCACCTACATGGTTTTGAGTAGCATTTTCAAACACGGAGGTTGTATTGTCGTTTTCGTCACATATATTTTGCATGTGAGTGGGCGGGTTGTACAAACTTATTGGTTGTGCACGGATCGGCGGCGTTACGTCCATATCTTCATTGTCTTCGTCATCACTGTCACCAAAAATATCTTGCATCCTGGCCTCCTGGATATCTTCGTCGCTTGCTTCTCCAACCTCCTCATTTGGTATGAAAGGGAGGTTGTTTTGTGTTGGCTCGTCGTCGGATGTTTGACTGTACCCGTAGCAGTGTGACTGTGTCTCTTGTGTTGGAAATGTTTCGGGGTTGTCTATTAGTCGAACATACAACTCAATTGTATGTAAGTTATCAAACATCGTGTGGCACCGAAACATTGCAATCACATCTTCGTCGTTTCTGATCGGCGTCATTAAGTAAAAAATTGTACGCGCGTCTTCAATAAGTGTTGGATGGCGATAAAATATTTCTGAAACGCTTCGTGTCAATTTTTTTTCCATTCTATCTTTCAAATGGGAAAAATCAGAATTCACATGAATTTTAAACGCGTACGTATCCGTGTTGCTGAACGAAAAACCGTCGGGGCTATTTGTTGTAAAAACACCGTTGTAGTGGCATGTAAGAATTAGGTTTCTCAGAGACATTTTTGAATGTGGAAAATTTTTTGGTGGTGAAGAATGATAGTAGAGTGGTTATGAATATTGCTAGTAGTATGTTTTGAACATTTTCATATACACATATATATGAGAGAAATAAAAAAATACGCCTACCTACAAGCTCGTCCATCAAAAGGACTTCCTCAATTCTATACTACCATGAGCTCGTCCATTCAAAGCCCGTTCTTGTAACGTGTTGACTAAACGCTCGTCCCTTCTATGGGCGAGCTTGTGTTGGTGTCAGCTTTCTCGTCCAATGCATGGGCGAGCTTGTGTTGGCTTGTCTCCATGCAAAGAACAAATGTGTAAGGCCTACGCATGAGGTAACAAGGCATGCATGAAGACTAGTATTGCATGCAATAGTCATTCAAGACAATAAATTTGACATAATTTATTCATATTTGCATGCATGAATAATAATTTTTCTATAAATTAGGTTTTTTACTTCAAACTTTCTACTCAAACTTTCTACACTCACTTCAATTTCTAACACAAGTATTTCAATTCTCTACTCCTCGATTTTTCACCATGTCGATTTTGTGGATGGGCGAAGAACACCGTGGTACACAGCAGAATATCCAAGCAAGCGTAAGTTTGTTAATAATATCATTTCATTATATATTATTTCTAGTAGTTTAATAAAATAAATTTTGATTACATTATGTTTGTTCAATGTTGTTGCAGACAAATGCCCCAAGGTTTAGAGTACATTCGCATGCTCCTATTGATGCAAATGCAAGAATAATGCCGTGTTAGGTGAACGCAAGCCAAGTCAAGAGTATTTGACTTGGTTTCGTGCCATTCCTTATGTGCACATTGCTCCGGACCAATTTTTAACGGACCCACGCTTGCAAGGATCATCATCGACACAACAAACTACGGCATCAATGCATCAGGATGTGCCACCAACCCACACATCCCAACATTCATACCAAAACCAAACACCCAACAACCCACTCCATCAACAAACCTATACCTACCCATACAACCAACAATATCATCCACAACCATACCTACGACCACCCAGACAGTTCACCCCTGTCCAACCGCACCTCTTTGACCATACCGACCATCCTTTCCAAAATCAACCCTCTAACACAACCTACTCTCAACCCGCCTCGACCATCAACACTACCTATACTCAACCCTCCCAGAACTTTACGCCTGATAACGTCTACTACCCAACCTTTCAACACCCCCCATCCGAAACCTACCCGCCACCACCGCAACCACCACACTCATTCCAACAATTTTTGTTGACAGACGAGCAACTGATGCAGATGCCGGATTTTAACATTGATGATCTTCTTGATGAGCAACCGGGACCCTCTTCACGGCCGACAAACCCCCCTACAACACTACACCATGAAGACATGTCTTCTGACTCTTCTGAATCGACTAGAAATGAGCGTTTGGGTAGGGGACATAGACAGCGAAGGATCCCTAGGTGTGGAACTGGGGGACATATTAGATGAATTGTATTTTTATTTTAATCAATGTTAAAATTATTTATTAGTGAGTATTTCGTAATTTAATTTTTTATTCATGAGTATTTAATAATTTAATTTTTATTAAGTAAATTTTTTTTTATTGATGAGTATTTTTAATACATAAAATTTTATTATTTATAAAAATAAACATTAGTAATTTTATTATTTACAATTCATAAATAAATAAATAAAAAATGTATTAAAAAATAAATATACATAAATTAAGAATTAAAAAAAATAAAATTTTATTATTTATTAAATTTTATATTATTATTTTATTATTACTTATAATAAATAAATATTAAATGTTTAAATAAATAAATCCAATAATACATAAATATAATTCAGAAAATAAAAAAAATAAAAAAATTAAAACTACCACATGCTCGTCCTTCCAATGGACGAGCTTATGCTTGCTGAAAAAACTCCCCTAGCTCGTCCTTCCATTGGGCGAGCGTGTACTGGGCTTAGGGTGTTGGTCCAATGAATGGACGAGCCCACACAAGAAAGGGGGTACATTGGTAAATAATTTTCAAAATGGGGTATTTTGGGATTATTTTTTTCAAAAAGGGGCACTGGGGTAAAAAATCCTCACCGATATTTAGGAGGAATAACATGTTATTTTAAGTCAAAATTTATTCTTCTTTAAAATGAGAGTTTTCACGCATTTTGAATGGAGTTTTGTGGAGAAAGCGTGATAAATTAATTAGTCACTGCGACTCTTTTTACCGGTTTTCTTTTTCTTTTTTTCGGAATAGTCAAATAGTTTATTAAGACCAGTTGGTCACTAGGCTCAATTCAACCAAGAGACAAATTATCTATACAATATATAAAGCAAAACTTTTTTTTTTAATATAATCTAGCGCTTTTACGCCCACGCCCTCGAATCCGACAGTGGCATAATGTTTGGAACATCATATTTGTCCATGGATACTTTATCCTATTTTTTCTTTTATTGATTTAATGTTCTTAACTCTTTATAAAGACTTATAATGTGAGTAAATCTTTCTATGTGAGACTATTTCCTTTATATTTAGTAGCATTTACTTCATTTCATTTTTCTTATCATTTTGAAACACACACATGGACATTGAATGCTCGTGAACTTATAGCATTTTATCTTTACAAAGGGATAAAATATAAATTCATAAAAAAAATGAGAGACCACAATACTTTTCATATTCTTTTTAGGGTATTTTACTGAATAACTTACATGTTATAGTTATATTGTGTTTATATACATAAACACAATATATATATATATATATATATATATATATATATATATATATATATATATATATATATATATATATATATATATATATATATATATATATATATATATATATATATATATATATATATATATATATATATATATATATATATATAAAGAAATATTGCGATTGGGTAAGGAAAAAAGGGATGCACTCAAATTAAATAAAAATATAAACTCATTGTTTTGTTTTAATTAAGAAATCATCTTCAATACTTTCATCTCTCATGCTAACCACCATAAGACACATTAATGGATTGCAGCACCATAGGACACATCTGGACCAATCTTGTGAAGACTACAAAGCAAACAGAGTTCTTCAATTCTACTGCAAGATTTGATACACCTCAATATGAATTACAACCTCAGTAAGAATCCTGAGGTGCAACAGCAAGAAATTTGGGCCACTACCATTCACTGTATCTGGTTGTGCCGTAATAAGTGTTTCTATGATGAGCATTTTACCATGTATCCCTATCCTGTTTCATCATTTGGTAGTTGTTGCATCAGTACAGGACTCGGTTAATGCTAATTCATCAGAATAATAAAACGTTAACCGAGGGTATCAACATTAAATGGGATCCTCCGAATCTGGGGTGGGTTACACTCAATACAGATGGGGCGGTTGGGAAAAGGGAGTATGCTAGCTGTGAAGGGCTTTTGAGAAACAGCAGAGGCAATTGGATAAGTGATGGGACATCATGAGGGGGAAACATTTACATTGGGTCAAACACTCACCTAAAGGTTAAAGACACACCCAAACAAGTGAGAGAGACACCACATATTCACCAAAAACCTTAAGGTGGTAGTTGTATGGGTCCTCTTACTTATAAAGTGCTTAACCTCCACTTTTCTAAGTAATGTAGGACTCAGAACTCGCATTTGTTTCCCCACACAACTCAGATTTGTTTCCCAATAATCTCCCCCTCAATTGTGAGATTATCTATTATGCTCCCTTTTAGCGGAAGCTTTTTCATCCACATGCGTGTACCGCCGTTGAAAGACACCTTTATCTCATCATGGACACTTCAACAGAACACGTCGCTTGACCACCATGTCTGAAAGACTTTCGACACAAAGAGTCGGTCCTTTATTCGAACAACGCCTCTAATACCACTGATGTGTCATCATGAGGGGGAAGCATTCACATTGGGTCAAACACTCACCTAAAGGTCAAAGACTCACCCAAAATCTTAAGATGATAGCTGATCCGCGGTCGCGCGCGGATCAAAACCGAGCGATTTGAAAAATGTAGTAAAGCGGCGGTAACTCGGATGTCGATCCACAAGGATTCTTATTTAAAATAGCCAATTGAGACGAATTAGGGGGGTTGTTTGATTAAGAATGCGATTAAGAAAGAAAAAAGCAAAAATAGGTGATTTTGAAATAAGTGATTAAAAACAGGTAAATCCACTAGTTCGACTCCCAACTTATCATCGGTTATTACAATTCAATATTTTCAAAAAAGTTTCAATTCCTATTCGATTGCAATATTGACAAACAAACGTTGACAATACCGCACGACTTTTATTCCTAATTACCGAATCAAGCAGACGGTTAAAGATTTGCGCAAATTAACGAAAAAGCTAAGTTAATCCGCGATTGAGTTAAGGAATATTGATCGACCAAATTAAATCCAATTTATCTTATAATAACGAATTAATCAAATGAAATTATAAAATAATTTGGAACGGGACTAAAAGAAATAAAGCACAATTGAATTTGAAAATAAACCTCAAAGAAATTACGGGATTCGAAACCGGCGAATTTTCTCTTAGGATTAGTTCGCCATGAAAACAATGAAAAACAAAACAAAATTCGGAAAATAAACTAGGTGAATGTTTTGCATCACAGCAACAACCTTAAATAGAAAATAACTAGGCCAGAAACCTAAACTAGGCCCGCAAGGAAAACTACATTATCACAAGTCAGAAACTTCAACAAATTATTCGAGACTTGAGAAATCCGAATCAGCTCCTTTGTGCAACAAGAAAGTTGTAGATCTTTTTCTTAGCTTTCCAACGACTGGTAGAATACCTTGATCCGATTTCTGTAGCTCCAGTTATGAATTTTTTACTAAAAGCTGCTAATGCTGAAAAATAACAAACAAAAATTAAATAAAGCTTAAAATAAAATAAATTGTAAAAACATTATAAAATAGGAAATTAAACAAACTAAACTGTAGAAATGCCTAAGTCTAAACATAGAGGAAGGTGCATTAAAATGCACTGATCAAATCCCCCCACACTTGAACCTTTGCACTTCGAGCAAAGTATTGTCAAAACTCATGAAACACAAAAACATTCAGATACTCAATCTATATAGCTTTCATACGTACTTCCGTCTATTAATCACTATTCAGAAAAATCCAAAAAATGTTGATGCTACTTGTTGTCCAAACTTAGGGTATCACAGGATTAAGATGAATTGAATTGAGTTTCATTTGAAGATGTCAAGTCAGGTGTGGAGGCAGTATTGATTGAAGTTTAATGGTTTTGACATAATTTGTTGATCAAGAAAGATTTTGTTTCCTGATTGAAACTAGGGAGTGCTCAATTCAAGTGATGCGTGTCTGAGGACTTAAATAGGACTGTGTGCCAATTTAAGACTATTTTGGATGGGTCAAGTTCTTAGATTGTACATAAGCAGGTGCTTCATGATTGAGAATCATCAGGAATCAATTAGGGTTTGTGCTTCACAATGAAGTTTTTTATTCATTCACGATCAACGTGACATTAGTGTAAACTGTGCAAGCTGGTGTAGACAAGTTTACAATGGTCCTAATTCTAATCAGAAGTTCAGGGATTCATTTAAAAAGTCAAGTTGTAGAGGTATTCTTTGAAAAATTCAGTGGAAGAGCAATTCTTAACCATTTCCAATATCCATTTTTAAACCAAATTAATTCATTTATGTCAAACCGTTATCTGTAGCTATTTTCATTATCTTTTTAAAAATCAATCATAATCATAGTCCAATTCCATTTTAAATTTAAAATTTTTTTATCACTTTTAAATTTATCATCCAATTATGTCCACTTCCATTCAACCCCTTTTATTCAAGTTCATTTGTCATTGTTCTCATAAGTCATTACCCAAAAACCCATATTATTCATTACAACCAAAGTACATAAACACTTCATACATCAAGGCCCATTTACATAAAAAAATCCACACACAAAAATGATGAGAAAAGCCAATAAAAATCCATTTACAAGATAGGGGCCCATGTAACTTTTTTTATAAGTTATTCTTCCTTTACAAAAAAGCCATAAGACTAAATACAATTAAGCCAAGCTTCCATGATTATATGCTGACCTGCAACAAATTGCACGACCTTTCCATATATCCCACGCATCTTTTTCAGCAGCTAGCACAACATTTACTTTGTTCTCTTCATAAGCCATATCACTATGCAACTGCCACTATCATACCCCACACGAAGCACGTAACGCACCATTCTAACCATGCTACTTCACATGAAAAGCCCAACATTCCTTCACCACATCTTTTGTAGCAAAGAAATTGAAAAAACATCAACATATGCTAGCAAGCCAAATGGCCTCACAACAACTCCAGCCTTACATGATACACGCATAACACGATGTGATACATAAAAATCAAACAAAAAAGGCTTACAAAATTAGAACCCATGAATCACGCACCCCAAACCTTTTTCAAATACAAGACCATAATACACAGCGACAAGAAGAAGCAACACAACGTCACGAAAGGAAAACAAATTATAACAAACTAAAGTGGAAGATCCGTTCTCCCCATGATACCCTCAAAATCTCCTATAAAACAACCCTGCAAACATCACAAAAAAGGGGAGCCAATTTTTACACGACCCTTCTTTCCTCAACCGAACCTCTGTTTCCTTCCACTCCCCTTCAATAATAAATCGCTTTCTTTTGTGATTCAAGCATGAAACCTTTTCCATAATCCCTTCTTCAAACCCAATATTCATGACTCCACCCCCAAAGCAAATACATATCCAAAACAGAAAGGGTGAATCTGAGATGAGATGAAGAAGAAGAAGAAGAAGAAGACTTGAATCGAATTAAAGTTTGAAACCACACCTGTTTAGACATAGCAAACACGTTTGAAACTGAGCAGAAAATTGAGAGACAGAGAGAGTTTGTCTTGCACAGGGAAAGGTCGTTGTTGCTTTTAACCTTGTTGACATTTTCTTTCGTTTCTGGGTTTATCATTTAAATGTGTATTGATGTTGTTTTTTCAAAAAAGAAAGAAAGAGGAAAAGTGTGGTGGACAGTGTTGGTTTGAGGTTGCTTCGGTGAAAGGATGAAGCTAATGATGTTCGGGTGATACGAGCCATTGGTCTTGCTTATTTTATTTTTGGATTTGTGCTATGTTGGGCATTTTGAAGCCCATGGTGTTTCCTCTACACACCCTCTATAGATTAACTGCCCCCTTTTCTTCAATTTGTTGGATGGATGGGCCATAGGCTCGTGAGAATTTCAGGGTTCTCACCACCAACCCTTTTTCATCACCCCCTCCTATTCTTTCATTATTTAGTCTTTTTCTTTTTTCTTTTTAAAAGTGTTTTTGTTTTAGTTGTTTTTAGGGTATTATCCTAATTTATTCTAGTTGTTAAAATGATTTTGTTTTTGTCATTTAATTCATTCTATTGTTTCTTTTAACTTCAGTTTTATTTCTCATTTTCTTTTCATTTCCATTTTAATTTTATTTTCAATTTCATTTTCGGCCCATGAAGTCTTTATATCATGAATGTTAGCTGATTGAGGTTGTTAACCTTCATTATTTCAAATTTGTAGAAAATGATCATTGGGATCATTTTCTATACTTTGGTATCGGGATATGTTACATTTTGTTAATTAACACGAGTTTGTGATTAAGACGAGGTCATCTTCTTTTCTGTCTGTGTGACACGATTACATTGGAAAATGATCCTGAATAGCATTTCTCCATCGGGTTTTTAGCACGGATATCAATTTGTGCGACCTTCTATAGCTTAATCTTCTTCATAGATCGAGCTACGACGGTTTAGCGTTAGATTTTCATCCCGATAGAAATATTAAACTTGATTTGGGCCTAGTATTATTATTTGTGTTTTGGATTTTTGGTCTTAGTTATTTTGTGGTTAGGTAATTTTGAGTAATGTTTCTAGAAAACTCTTGTAGTGTTTAGAGTGTCTAGATATTTCTTAGGGTTGTAATATTTTCTAGAATACTCTTGGAATTTTTAGAGTTGAGAACTCTCAAGAATTAGTGTTTCTAGAGTTATCCTTATTGTACTATAAATAGAGATGTAATCCTACACTTTTGTATAAAGCAAAAGTACCAAGTTTGCACGAAAATTGAATTAAGAAATTGATTCAATGAGGATGATGGATGAAGGTTTTAGCTCAAGAATTCATTGATTCAAATGGAGAATCAAAGAATTCAATGAATGAAGAGCTTTGGTGAGGGTTTTGGAAGTTGAGAGAAAATTGAGAGAATGAGAGTGAGTTCTGAAATGAGAATGAAATTATGAGGACTAGATGTGTGAGGTTTGGAGTAAATCAATTAAATACCCCTTAGGTTTGAATCCAAATGAGAGGTTTGGAATGTGGTTTGTGAAATTTAGTTTGGAATGAGGAATGGGAATTTGGAGGAAAATGAAATTAACCAAAATTCAAGATGGTTCTAAATCCTTCCCAAGGTGTAAAATTGAACTTCCAAGTGATCAAAATTGGACCCCAAAGTGACCCCCTTTGAAAATTCACGTACAGAGGCTAAATCTGCACTAGTTAATTGATTAACAATTTGGGTTAATCGATTAACACTGTTAAAAGTTCAAATCTGGTCTGATCTTGATTTGGTTAATCAATTAACACATTTGCTTAATCGATTAACACCTTCAAAAATTTGAATTTGGCGCCTTTTAGAGGGAAATTTGCACATTTGTCTGTTTTCAACCGTTTGAGCTCTGTTAAGCGTCTGAAACTTGTTCCTGAATGCTATAACCATGAGAATACTTGCGATAGCCTGAATGCTGCCTCCTATCCTGAAAACAACCTGCAACAAAATAAAATCGGTCGCTCGACCGCCGGGCAAAACAAATGCCAGGGACTCTGATGCTTGCTATTTCGTCTCTTGCACCATAAATGAAAACTGAACCACAGGAAAACCTTGATCCCGTGTCTCAAGAACGAATGATATGCAAATGTAGAAAAGCGAAAATGCTAAGAAACAAAAGCCAGGTGCTGCTAAAATGGAAAGGAAAATTTTGGGGTGCTACAATATGAAGTAAAAGGGCAAGAAGAAAAAGTCTTGAAGTTGAAGAAGGTGTTGTACGGACTCAAGCAAGCACCGATAACTTTGAATGTTCGAATCAGAAAGTACTTTCAAGACAAGAACTTCATCAAGTGTCCATATGAGCATGCACTCTATATTAAAGCACAAAGTGGATATATTTTGATTGTGGGCTTATATGTTGATGACTTGATCTTCATAGGGAACAACCTAAGCATGTTCGAAGAGTTCAAGAAAGACTTGTCAAATAAATTTGAGATGACAGATATGAGGCTCATGGCATATTATCTCAGCATTGAAGTAAAGCAAGAAGACAAATGAGTTTTTATCACCTAAGAAGGCTATGCCAAAGAAGTCCTTAAGAAGTTCAAGATGGATGATGTCAATCCAGTTTGCACCTGATAAAATATGGTAGCAAGTTGAGTAAGCATGGAAATGGAGAGATTGTGGATCCAACTCTTTGCAAAAGTTTGGTTGGAAGTCTACATTACTTGACAAGTACAAGGCCATACATTCTCTATATTGTAAGATTCGTAAGTCACTACATGGAAGCTCCAACAACAAATCAATTCAAGGCGACAAAGAGAATCCTTCGATACATCAAAGGTACAATAAACTTTGGCTTGCACTATTACTCTACTAACAATTATGAGATTGTTGGCCATAGTGATGGCAATTTGAGTGGAGAGTTGGATGATAGAAAGAACACTACTGGTTTTGTGTTCTTTATGGAAGATAATGCTTTCACTTGAATGTCAAAGAAATAACCTATTGTCACACTGTCAACTTGTGAAGCCAAATATGTTGCCGCCACATCACGCGTTTGTCATGCAATTTGGCTAAGGAACTTGTTGAAAGAGTTAAAAATGCCACAAGAAGATCCTATGGAAATATGTGTTGACAATAAATAAGTACTTGCTTTGGCAAAGAATCCCGTATTTTATTAAATAAGTAAGCACATCGACACCCGTTACCACTTAATAAGAGAATGCATCGAGAAGAAGGAAGTGAAGTTGAACTATGTGATGTCTCGGGATCAAGCTGCCGACATTTTTATCAAGCCACTTAAGTTGAAAACTTTCGTTAAGCTAAAGAATATGCTTGGAGTCACAAATCAAGTTGGGGGGTGTTGAAATATTAAACTTGATTTGGGTCTAACCTTAATATTTGTGTTTTGGATTTTAGGCCTTAGTTATTTTGGACTTAGGTAATTTTGAGTAATGTTTCTAAAAAACTCTTGTAGTGTTTGGAGTGTCTAGATACTTCTTAGAGTTGTAATATTTTCTAGAATACTCTTGAAATTTCTAGAGTTGAGAACTCTCTAGAATTAGTATGTCTATAGTTCTCCTTAAAGTACTATAAATAGAGATGTAATCCTACACTTTTATATCAAGCAAAAATAAAAAATTATCTCTTCAATAAAAATTCTCCTATTTATCAAATTTATCCTACACGTATCAAGCAAAAATAAAAAATTCTCTCTTTAATAAAAAATTCTCTTATCTATCAAATTTCTAATCAAACCTCTAATATTTTCAAAAACATTTTCTCTAAACACAAAAGTCTTATTTAAAAAAAAAAGAACAACCAATCATAAAAAAAATCAATCATTTTTCACATCACTCAAGCTATATATTATATTCAATCAAGAAAAAAAAAAAGGAAGGTATACTTCATTTTAACCATCTCTTTCATTTAATGTGCTCAAAAGAATATCATAATCTAGCACACATATTACTCCTTTTTGTTGAATGAAAGATAAGAGGATATAGGGAAAAAATCACATGAATTGAGTAAAGGGAGTCACAAAACTATTTGATAGAGTGCTAACTTTGTTTTGGCTTAATTTGTCGTAAGTGAATGGTGATTGGTGAGTTGATTATTTAAACTTACAAAAAAATCACTATATACATGAGTAATGTGTTCACATCATCTAACTTTTTCTTAACAAGTTAAACTATACTTTATATGTTGATATTTTAAAACTGTGACACTGATAACACCATCTAATAATGCTACTGCAATTCATATACCTGATTAGACTGTATCACAAGAGGCAATTCACTTAAAAAGTATAATGAACTAAATATGATAATAAAAAGTTCATGTTATTACTCTTCAAAACCACTTACCACAAGACATTTTCCCACCAACTTCAATTCTCAACTCCATCATATTTTCATACAAACAAGATTACAAGATTAACACACAATCAAAAGATGAAAATTTAAAATCATAAGACTAAAATAAATCTAAACCATACATATATCTTTTCATCAAATTACATGACAGTAGAATATAATTCATTATCTTGTTTCAACATAAACATCTAAAACTAACAAACAGAATATCAGTCATTCTGTTTCAACACCATTAGTTGGGAGCTTGTTCAAATCGATGTTTCGAACAACTCTTGACACCACTGTTTCAACATCATTAGCCGGGAGGTCGTTCAAATCAAACTCACGAACAACTCTTGACACTGTTGTTTCACCTCCGTTCAGGTTCTTCTCCTCCTTCACTACTGTTTCATCAAAACCGTCACTTGTCAGCGGCACAAAGGGTTTCTGCATGATCTCAGTATCATTCACATTGCTTGAAAGTTTCATTCTTTTACACTCACGATGATTTGCATCAAGATTCGCAACCGATTCTCGGGAGATATCTAACGGCGGTATTGAAGGAGTATTATTAGAAACTCCATGATGAATAAGATATCTCCGGCTCCTTTTCTTGGTATTGTACGATCTTGGTGGCAGCAAACTTAACAAGTCAACAGCTGGAAACTCTTCTTGCTGACAAGGTCCCAATGCAGTAGGTGGATGATGAACCGTAGGCTTCAAAACCCTAGTCCAAGAATATCTTTTCTTTATGGTTTTATCAGTTAAAAAGAAAGTGATCTTGACTGTTTTGTGGCGATGATGATCGTCACGTATCTTGTTGTTGGAGCGATGGCATGTTTTGTGGCCACCAAGTGCTTGGCCTGAGGTGAAATGTTGGTCACAAAACTCACACTTGAAAGCTTTGTGTTTCTGGCATTGATCATGAGGATGAGAAAAAGACGAAGAATTGTTGTTATTCTTCATGATGATGAGAATGGAGAAGAGGAGGAAGGTTTGAAAGAAACAAGAAAGAGTCGGTTGGAGAGTGAATTAAGAGTGAGTGAGAAAAGCATACAAGATCAATCTTAAAGCTAGAAAATAGCACCGTCATAAACAAACTACAAACTGTCACAATGGAAATAGATTTTATTAAGATCCCATTAAAAACAAAAAAGAAAATTTATTTGGCTTTAATAAAATAGAAAAAAAAATAGAAGTAAAATATATTTATAAAACGCTATTCAAAAGTGATACTTATGTAATCTTAATAAAATTTATTTGGACGGATAAATTAGTTCAATCTCTATCGGTAGAATTTATTAATATTTATATTCTAATATAAATAAAATATTGATATTTATAAATCAACAATTATTTTAAAAATAAAATTGTTTAATCCTTTTAAAAATTTAGAAGACAATAGAACATATATTGAATTATAATTTTTCATCTTTAGTTTAGTATATGTATTTTGTTTTGTATGATATATAAAAAATTAATTAAATTTTTTTATTTAATTATCACTCGTTTTATTTCGGTCCAACCTTTAGCTCTTAATTATATCGATTTAAAATAAGTAAAAATTTGACTACAAAAACATACATCGATATTGACTATGGAGACTTACACTGATGTAATTAATATCCAATTAATTTTTTTTGGATGAAATAAATTGTTTAAAATAATTTTTTAAACAGAACAATGAATAGACAGTGAAATAAATAACAAAAAAAAAAAATACGAGTAAATAAGAGATTAAAGTAGAACAAAAATAAAGAAATAGTGAAAATATAAAGACATAAGGGTTAGGAGAATTGCACTAGAGATTTATAGCTGTTCGATTTAACCACTTGCCTTACTACTCTTTCTAAGAATTTCTATTTGAGAGTTTCCACTATAGATGTGAGTATTTTACATGTTATGCCCGCAAACCTTCTTACAATAAAACAAGAGTTTTATACTGACACTACTATAAAATATATCTTTCGTAACACCATCTTACAACGTGTGAAGTCAAACTTCTTCAACATTATGTTTTGATGAAGACAAGTATACTTTCTCAAGTTCATGTGCATTATCAAAGGATGAGACAAGCTCTATGACTCAAGCTATGATATCAAGACTTGTATCTCAAGCAACATTATCAAGATATTCTTGAAACTTAGGAGAATGATCACTTCACTACGGTACAAGTTACAATTGATCACGTGTTTTATCATAGTGCTCAGAATTATCATAATCATTTTAACTTGATGCATAAAATACTTTTTGGTAACTTGTTGTTGTACATAATTATGGTACTTAAAGTATTTTTTTTACATCAGGTGTAATCGGTTGCACAATGTTGTTAACCGGTTACGAGAAAAAAATTTTAACTTTTTTTTCAAAAATGCATCAGGTGTAACGGGTTAATCAGTTTCTGTAATCGGTTAACACGTTAATCAGTTAACCAAAACATGTTAACCGGTTACACAAACGTAAATTTTAATTTTTTAAAAAATGCTTCAGTTATAACCGATTATAATTATGTGTTAACCGGTTACCAATGAAGTAGTGTATGATGCATGTATAAATACCTAAAGGTTTCAAACTTTGAAAATTAACCTCTTTGATTATAATTCAAACTCATTCTTCCATCTTTCAGAAATAAGTGACTTGTGTCTTATGCTTTTGAGTGAAACTTTCATAATTCATTGTCATTGCATCAATTAAAAAGTTTAATCATTTTCTATTATGAGCGCTTGTATAATATATTTGTCAATTATATACTTGAAAGAGAAGATCAATTTAAGAGATTCATAAATATCATTCAACTTCAACTTCATGTGTAAAATTCAAATTTGTGTATACCTTGTTGTCCAGAAATGTTGGACACAAGAGAGTGAAAAAGTGAGGAATATTCTCTTTTTCTACTTTGTTAAATCATAAAGGAGTTTTCCTTATAGATTAAGCTAGTAATTTGTGTGTAGTGGCTACGATAGACTAGTACAAGGTTCTAACACTCTAACACTTATTGAAATCTCTTATTACGTAAAGGGACTGGAGAACTCTCAGATTGTGAGAGGAATCAGGATATATCTATGGTGTTCTTTACTTTTATGCCTTTACCGCTTTCTAAACATCATCAAATCAAAAAATTGTAGTAACACTTCATTAAAACTAAAAATCAATCAAATTCCTAATTCATCACCTCCTCTTAGGTGCACTCTACTCACAATGAACTTCCTATTATCCGTGGTAATTACTCACTTTTGGGAGTTTTTTTGTATTTACTAAAAGACATTTCACTACAATCATAGCTAACAACCGTAGTGAAATGTACTTGGAGTGAAAAGGTTCGAATCCCGTACCAACAACTTTCTATTTATCGTGACATAATGATTTTAACCTTGTATATCACCACGATTCTTATAATCAACCGTGGTGAAAAATGCAATCATTTCATCAAGGTTCGTATTATCAGTTGTGGTGAAAGCTTTTACGTTTTTATATATAAGAGAAACTATCTCTCGCTTCAGTATATAACAATCATGTCTCTTAAAACAAAACCATAACACTCTTTCACCCGTTTCTCTCAAAATAAAACCCTAACCCCTATATCACTCGTCTCTCTCATATGGAAACCCCAAACATATGTAGCAAACTCGTCTTCTTCGAAGGGTTACCTTTGTTGTATCAAATCTTAGCAAATGGCTACCTTACATGTTTGTCTTTACAATAGTTTATGTTTCAAAATCTGTTTATATATTATCTTTTCAGTTTCAATAGCTCGTTTCATAATGTTTGAACTTTCTGCTTGTTTTAACTTGTAGGTAGGGTTGGTGAATGAAAAAAAGTAACGAGGATGAAGCTAAAGTGAGTGTTGCAAACTTGTGCAAAAGACCCAGAATGACATCCATTCAAAATTAACACAAGTTTGCAGCTTTCACATCAGTTTGGACTTGCTTTCATTGTGGATGCTATTTTGGGACACAAATGTTTCTGAAACATTCTATTAGTTAATGTGTTGTTGTCGTTGTTATTAATAAAAGTTGTATGTTGTAATTTGTTTATGCTATATGTTGATGATTTTTTGTTTTGTTTTTAAAAAGAGTTGTTTGTTGTATCTTGTATGTTGTTTAAGATTTGTTGTTAATGAATATTATTAATGAATGTTGTTTTTAATATATTTTCTTAAAACATGAGTTTATTATATCTTATATGGTTTAAGTGTTTTTTTAACCCCCTACCGAATATATAACTTTTCAGATTGTATTAGAAAATTATAATATAATAGATAAATTTATATTAGAAAACAAATTACACGTTCAATTCTAGAGAAGAATTCTTCAACCCATTATCTGCATTTCGCTCTTTAACCGTTAGAACTATGTTTATTGCTTCTAGTTCTCCAACCTCCCCTTTCTCCACCTCTAATTTATTTGAAAAGTAAATAATATTTTGAAAAATGAACTAGAGGTGAAAGAAGGGGAGGTTGAAGAACTATAAATATTAAATTGAGTTCTAATGGTTAAAGTGCAAAATACAAATAACGGACTGAAGAATTCTTGTCTGGCATTGAACGTCTAACTTGTTCTTTTAATAAAACTTAATTTTTCATATTATAATGTTCTAGATCAGATTGAAAGGTTAATTGTTTAGTGAGTATTGGCGAAAAAACATTCCACATAGTTTACAATAAACTCAATATGTATATCACAACACTTGTTTAGAATAACCAATGTTAAATTTTATGCATTAAAGAATATCAGAACGGTTGTTTGAAGTAAGCGTTGTGATAGGTAGCGCACTACATAGCTTATAATCACGACCGCACGACCGTGGTGAAAAGTATCATACATACAAACACCCCTTACCTTAGAATGGTTGGTCAGGCGTGATGGTATCCCTTTTCTAACAGTTGTGAAATGGATTTTAGGTAATAGTGTGAATATTCTCCAAACCAAACACAATATTTTATATGAGTTTTAACGATGAGAGAAGAGACTTTTTGACGGCAGAAGAATTTTATGATCAAAGATTGGAGAGCACAAGGTTTTCGGAGAGCAAAGTTCGAAGTTGAGCCGGAAGTTGGTTTTGAGAGCAGAGTTGATGAATTGTCGGACAGAATCGGGAATAGACCCCGTAACTAAGTTGCAGTATGTGGTTGGTGGTGGGTTTCGATTTAATCGGGCGAAATCGGTGTGGGAGGTGCCTCTGCAGTGCAGAATTTTTCTGAGTACGCAGGTATTCGCTGGGCGAATGAGGGGTGAGCCTTCGCCAGGATTCGCCAGGCGAACTAGCCAGCGAGTGCTGGCAGAAGCTTCTGTCTGGCTTCGCCAGAGGTTTCGCCGGGCGAATGGCAGCGAGTGTTCGCTGCGTGGGCTTCGCCGGGCGAATGTGCCAGCGAGCCCATCAGCAGTTTTGTATTTTGCTGCTATGTTTGTGTTGTTCCTCTGTGGACTTAGACTCTCGTTGGTCATGTGTAATGGGAGGCTTGCTGGAGATGCTGATGCAAGCGTATGTTGGTGGTTGTAGGGCTGTTTTGGCCGGCGTTTATCGCAAGTGGCATAATCGTTGAATTATGCATTATGTATGAACCGTTGTGGATGTGTACGTGAGATGTGTGCACTGTGTGTGTGTTGTGTGTGAGATATGAGGATCAGTATGATCGTGGCGTCTTGAGTGTGTTTTGTTGGTGTGTTGTGGTGAGTGGATCTGTGAGGATCGATACGCTTATTATGCGTTGCAATTGTGTGCTGTTATGTGATGTATTTGGGTCAGTAGGACCGAGATGCCTTGTGTGCATTGTAAGTGATAAGTTGTGTGGTGAGTGGATCTGTGGGATCGACGCACTTTGTGTGCTTGTTATGTATGTATTTTATGACGTGAATGGATCCGTGAGATTGGTACGCCTTGTGCGTCGTGTATATGTTGTGTGAGGGGTGGATCAAGAGGATCGGTGTGCACTGATAACACGAAATCGTATATATATATTGATGCATAATTCAACTGATGTTTAACTATTTTCGATCCGATTTCGGGTTATTTCCGTGTTATTTGTCTGATATTTTGCAGGTATTTGATAATCATGTCTAAACAAGGCAACATGAAGAAAAGAAGCAATCACATATGAAATATGGACGAAAACCGGATGAAAACAACATGAAAAATGCAGAATGCATATTTTGCTGTTGTGACGACTGTCACAGCTCCATGACGACCGTCACACGGGTGACAACCGTCACACACCGTGACGACCGTCATGCAGGCAAAAATGCCCAACTTCAAATGCACGTGCAAGAGGCAGTTCCAAGTCCCAAATAGTGGACCACTACTCCCTGATATTTCTGCCTCAAAGTCCACCTACTTCAAGTTATAACCGTTACAATTCTATTTCTATAAAAAGGGAAGGAGGGGAGCTGAGAAAGGGAGCCGCATTCAGACAACGAAGTGCTGCCCAATTTCATTTCCAGAGCAAAAGTTCAGTTTTATTTCTTTCTATTTTTTTGTTGCCTTTCATTTCTTCTGTAATTCCTATTTCCCTTGTACGATCAATTGGCACAAAGACCAGAATCCTGCCAACATTTGTGGAGGATCTGCCCAAAGGTCAATTGGAATATTTACAGGTTTTAAATTTTAATCGTAATTTTAGTTTTCATTATGATGCATGCTATTATTCACTGTTTTTATTTATGTTTTACCTTTCCCAAATCCATGTCTAGCTAAATCAAGGTAATCGATATGTAATAATAATTCGGACGGGATTTGATGATAACCGGTTGAAAACTTCCTTTTCAAAAGTTATTTATGGTCTGAGTGTTTAAATTTATTTACTGAATAAACTTCGTCGCGAAAGCGAGAACTTATTTAAAAGTAGTTTTGCCACGAAAGTGAGAAATTAATTAAGGTACGAACGAACAAGCGAAAGCTGCGACAAGACCAGATAGTAAACACTAGTCATTTGTTTTAATAACAGCGAAACCACTTTAAAATGAATTAGAACTTAGAGATTTCCAAAAAATAGTTTTAACCCCGAATGGGACACGAAAGCGTACATTTGGCCCTTAGAATTATGATTAGCGTCAACAACCATCGTGATACGAGAGTCTTCAGATTACTATTTTCTGCTTAAATAAATTCTGAAAAAAATATTTCATATACCGGTAACTTGTCAAATCCCCGAAGAACATAATTACTGCATATCGATTCACGTAATTATAATTTAAATAACATTTTTAGTTCCCTTTAGTGACAATCTTATTCCCTTAAGCATTATCTACCTAGCTAAACATAGTAACTCCCGAGAACACTAGTTTGATTACGAGTCCCTGTGGGATCGATATCTTTTATTACTACGCGATAGACTGTGCACTTGCAGTTCAGTCGTATTAGACATAGAAAGTCGCGATCAAGTTTTTGGCGCCGTTGCCAGGGACCCGTTTAGTCAATAGTGTAACCTTCTGTTACGCCGTGTAGACTAGGTTGAAAATTTCATTTTTCCTTTACTAGTGCTGTCGATTGTATGCCAAGTAATCTCCTACAAGGCGATATCTTAAAACCTTCAGTCGCAGAACTAGAACGCTTCTTACATTTAAGAAGTCGAATCATTGAGTACCAACTCAAACATAACATTCACGATCCTCTCACTCCCATTCCCAAATCAGAAGAACAATCAAAGATGGCTGAAGCACCTCAAAACAAACCGCTGAAGGCATACGCTACACCCTCTCAGATGGAGCCTAGAAGTAGCATTGCTGCCCCAGCTATTACTCGACACGATTTTGAGCTGAAACCATCATTGCTGTCAGCTGTACAACAAAACCAATTCTCAGGAAATGCAACTAAGGACCCAAATGAATATTTAACGAAGTTTGTACAATACGCAGACACAGTGAAAGCAAATGGAGTAACTCCAGACGCGATAAGACTTCGTCTTTTCACATTCTCTCTTAGAGACAGAGCGTGGACATGGTTACAATCTTTACCATCCAACTCCGTTACGATGTGGGAACAGTTGAAGAATGTCTTCTTAGCGAGATATTTTCCGCCAAGCAAAACTGCTATGCTTAGAGCTCAAATCAACGGATTTCGACAAAAAGATACTGAATCTCTTTACGAAGCATGGGAACAATTCAAAGATATGATGAGAACATGTCCTCACCACGGTCTAGAAGACTGGGTGACAATCCATACTTTCTATAATGGGCTTTTATACAATACCAAATTGACAATAGACGCTGCCACGGGCGGTGCACTTATGGATAAGCCATACGACGAAGCCTATCAACTAATCGAAAACATGTCTCAGAACCACTGCCAATGGGGGAGGCGAACGCACTCCAACAGAGAAAACCATAGCGAAAGGTGGGATGTACGAGATCAGCAGCCTTGAAAAGTTCAATGCTAAAGTAGATGCTCTAGCACAGAAGATTGACAGTCTGATCGTTAACCCCACTACAATCGTCGCTGCCGTAACTCCAAACTGCGAGTTATGCGGAAGCACCACTCATAATGCGCCCGAATGCCCATTGCTAGCCGGAATTCCACCAGACCAAGTAAATTATGCTCAAGGAAATCCTTACGCAAATACTTACAACCCAGGTTGGCGAAATCATCCAAACTTTTCTTACAACCCTCTGCTGCCGCACCCGCTGGCACGTTTCCTGGACAACCCGAACAAAATCCAAAAGGTCAAGCAAATGCTGTAATATTAAGAAGTGGAAAAGAATTGGACGAACCGGTCGGTCCGAGGACCGAAAACTCAGCCATGCAACAAAAACCAACTGAACAAGCAGAAAAGGAATCCGAGTTAGAGAAGAAGGAAGACTACGAGAAGGAGGATACCGCAAAGATTAATAAACTCTAAAACTTCAGGACAATTTAAGAAATTTGTAGAGCTCCTAAAACAGTTGAATATCACTATTCCTTTTATAGAAGCAATAACTCAAGTGCCATCATACGCTAAATTTCTCAAAGAAATCCTGTCAAATAAGAGAAAGATCGAGGATAACGAGACAGTTACACTTACTGCAGAGTGTAGCGCTATAATTCAAAACCGCATGCCTCCTAAATTAAAAGACCCAGGTAGTTTCTCCATACCCTGCGTCATAGGAAAGTTCGTGATAGACAAAGCTCTATGCGATTTAGGAGCCAGTATCAGTGTTATGCCCTTATCTATATGCAAAAAGCTGAATATGGGAGACCTAAGACCAACCAAAATGTCCGTACAATTAGCTGACCGATCAGTAAAATATCCCATCGGAATACTGGAAAACGTTCCAGTACGCATAGGACAATTCTACATCCCAACCGACTTCATAATCATGGACATCAAAGAGGGCTCTGTTACCCCAATTATCCTTGGAAGACCGTTCCTAGCTACAGCCGGAGCTATTATAGACGTGAAGAAAGGAAGGCTAACATTCGAAGTAGGAGAAGAAAAGATAGAGTTCATTCTCACCAAGTTCTTACAAGCACCAGCCATAGACGATACCTGCTATTTAGTAGATGAAATTGACGAATGTATAAGAGAACTTGAAAATAAAGAGACCACGTATTCAGAAATAATAAAGATTCAAATACCTGATATTTCTGAAGACGATGATTGACGTAAACCATATAAAGACGACAGCCTAAGCGAAAGCTTAGCACTGACCCCAAACCATATGCCAGGTCCGAAGAACCCATCTTTAGAACTTAAAACACTACCCAAAAACCTTAGATATGAATTCCTAGACGATGAACTAAAAAGACCAGTGATAGTCAACGCCGACTTAGGACAACCAGAAACCGAAAAGCTATTAGAAGTCCTAAAGAAGTACCCCACCGCGTTAGGCTATAACATAAGCGATCTGAAAGGTATAAGCCATTCGATCTGTATGCATCGAATTATAATAGAGGAAGACTCTAAAACCTCTAGAGAGCATCAGAGAAGACTGAACCCCATCCTAAGCACTGTAGTCAGAGATGAAGTAAAGAAATTGCTAGATGCAGCAATCATCTATCCAATCTCCGATAGTGAATGGGTTAGCCCAGTTCATGTCGTACCAAAGAAAGGAGGAGTCACAGTAGTTAAAAACGAAAAAGGCGAATCAATAACAAAAAGAGTCGTGACTGGAAGCAGGATGTGCATTGATTATAGGAAGCTTAACAAGGCCACACGAAAAGATCACTTCCCGTTACCCTTCATAGACCAAATGTTGGAAAGATTAGCCAAACATTCATATTTCTGCTATCTAGATGGCTATTCAGGATTTTTCCAAATTCCCATTCATCTTGATGACCAAGAAAAGACTACATTCACCTGTCCTTATGGTACTTTTGCTTACCGCCGAATGTCGTTCGGACTCTGTAATGCTCCAGCAACCTTCCAAAGATGCATGATGGCAATCTTCGCAGATTTCATAGATGACATCATGGAAGTATTTATGGACGATTTCTCGGTATGTGGGCAGAGTTTCGAAGGATGCCTACAAAACTTAGAAATGGTATTAGAATGTTGTGTAAAAGTGAACCTCGTCCTAAATTGGGAAAAATGCCATTTTATGGTCCGACAAGGAATAGTTCTAGGACATGTCATATCGAATAAAGGAATTGAGGTCGACAAAGCTAAAATAGAGATTATAAAAGATCTCCAACCTCCAAAATCCGTACGAGAAATACGGAGTTTTCTAGGACATGCCGGTTTCTACCGAAGATTTATAAAAGATTTTTCAAAAATCACAAAACCTTTGACCGGCCTGTTGATGAAAGATGTTGAGTTCGTCTTTGACGACGACTGTCTAAAAGCATTCGAAACATTAAAATCAGCCCTTATCACCACACCGATTATGCAACCACCCGATTGGCGACTACCGTTCGAAATCATGTGCGATGCGAGTGATTATGCCGTAGGCACAGTTCTAGGAAAAAGGAAGGACAAGAAACTCCATGCCATCTACTATACCAATAGAACTTTAGATCCTGCCCAAATGAACTACGCCACAACAGAAAAGGAACTTCTAGCAGTTATATTTGCGCTTGACAAATTCCGTTCTTACCTAGTAGGAGCAAAGATTATCATATACACAGACCACGCTGCCATTAGGTACCTAATAAGCAAAAAGGATGCCAAACCAAGATTATTGAGATGGATTATGTTATTACAAGAGTTTGACTTAGAAATCAAAGATAAGAAAGGAACCGAGAACGTTGTTGCAGATCACTTATCCCGAATTGAAGGCATCAAACATGAACCAGTACCGATAAATGACGATTTCCCGTACGAACATCTGATAGCCAAATTAGAAAGTGACATGCCTAACTCAATCTCGGAAGATCCAGAATTCGAAAAAGCCGTAGAAGCCGTCTATACCCAAGTCACATTACCTTGGTATGCTGACATCGTTAATTACCTCGCTGCAGGCGTGCTTCCACCGGATCTCACTTATCAGCAAAAGAAGAAATTCTTCCACGATCTGAAACACTACTATTAGGACGAACCTCTACTCTTCAAGAGAGGGGCCGACAACATATACCGTCGCTGTGTCCCAGAGGAAGAAATAGAAAATATCATTTCCCAATGTCATTCAGCACAATATGGTGGTCATGCTAGTACATCCAAGACGTGCGCTAAGATTCTCCAAGCCGGCTTATTCTGGTCTAACCTCTGGAAAGACGTTCACATCGTTGTGCTAAAATTTGATAGATGCCAACGAACTGGCAACATCTCACGACGCGATGAAATGCCTCAGAAAGGAATCTTAGAGGTAGAAATCTTCGACGTATGGGGAATAGATTTCATGGGACCATTCCCACCTTCTTTTGGTAATAACTACATACTCGTCGCTGTAGACTATGTGTCTAAATGGATAGAAGCCATTGCTGCTCCAACAAATGACGAACGAGTAGTAATCAAACTCTTCAAGAACACAATCTTTCCTAGATTCGGTGTACCCAGACTCGTCATTAGTGACGGCGGATCACACTTCATATCGCGAATATTTGATAAACTTCTTTCTAAATATGGAGTCCGACACCGAGTAGCTACACCCTATCATCCGCAAACTAACGGACAAGTAGAAGTCTCGAACAGAGAAATAAAACAGATATTGGAAAAGACTGTCGCTACCTCAAGGAAAGATTGGTCGTCAAAGCTAAATGAAGCTTTATGGGCTTATAGGACCGCTTTTAAGACACCAATAGGTACTACACCCTACAAATTAGTTTACGATAAATCCTGCCATCTCCCTGTAGAATTAGAGCATAAGGCCTTTTGGGCCATTAAGACACTCAATTTCAACTACACTGAGGCAGGAGAGAAACGAATCTTGAACTTACACGAATTAGAAGAACTTCGATTAGACGCTTACGAAAATGCCCGTATCTACAAAGAACGAACTAAAAAGTGGCATGATAAACGTTCAGTTAAGAAACAATTCAGTGTGGGAGACATCGTACTGCTATTTAATTCAAGATTAAAACTCTTCCCAGGTAAACTAAAATATAGGTGGTTCGGACCTTATGAAGTGACTAAAGTACTTCAGAGTGGAGCTGTTGAAATTACCGATAAGACGAATGCACCGTTTATCGTAAACGGGCAACGTCTAAAACATTATAATAAGAACGAAAACAGCCCTCAAGTCTGCAGTATAGCATTGCTTGAGCTTCCAGCTCAAACACCCGAATAGCTTGTCACCAAGCTATCGTCAGGCTTTAGACGTTAAAACCAGCGCTTACTGGGAGGCAACCCAATTTTCCCGCATTTTTCCTCGTTACTGTATTTCATTTTTATTTAAAATTCTACTTTGAAAATTTAACAAAAATTCTAAACTAAAAATTGCCACTATTTTTACCTTCTTTTATTTTCATATTTTTATTTTATATTCTTCTTTTATCTTTTGTTTTTACCGCCTTTCGCTTTTCTTAAAATCCTGACTTCAAATTTCTGTTTCAAATTTCTGTTTTACCTGCGAGTATGGCCGCGTACGACTTCACAAAGGTTCATTTTCGAGGACTAGCTCAAAAGGCAAGATTTGAAGCATTGACTGAGAGAGAACTAGCCTTAACGCTGTATTATGATAAGTCTACCATGGAGAAACTAGGGATCACGGATATCATCCAATACCTGTTCAATCAACTGGGTTGGGAGAACACTGCTTTGAAAACCCGTTATGCTACCTATAAGGACCTCACCTACGAATTCCTTAGCTCCTTCAGGTATTTACCCAACTATGGTTTTGGATCCAACACAGAGCTGATCACCTTTAGGATGTTTGGAGTGGACCAAACCCATAGCCGGATGTCATTAGCTAACCTCCTAGGATTTCCTAGCGGACCGCATGTGTTCATCAGTGCAGAAGATGACGATATTGATTTTGAACTCAACCAATTCTGGGGTAGAATCACAGGCGACTATCACCCTGAACCAGACATAATGTATAATGATGAGATTCATAACCCAACTTTCAGATACTTTCATAAGATACTAGCCCACACCCTTTTCGGGAAAGAAGAAAATATTACTACGGTATCTAAAGAAGAGTTATTTATCATGTTCTGTGCTTCTCAGGGCCGTACAGTGAATGTAGTACCTTTCATGATGAGATCCTTCTGACGCCTCACTCAGGACCCACAATCACCTATCCTAATAGGAGGCCTCGTGACAATGATTGCCCACGAGCTTGGCCTTAGATTCCACTTAAATGCAAGCACTAGTTTTGGCACCATCCGACCCATGAATATCCAGTTCTGCTTTAACAGGCGCATTTTAAGAACTATGGGACCTGGACCTTACGAGTACCTCATCAATGAAAAACCTGTCCAGCTATTCACATTGCCAAATCATCAGATGACAAGTATCCACAACAAGGACAACTGGATTTATGAATTGGATGAGCCTATGGGACCTCCTTCACCTCAATCAACACCAGAAAACTACATGTATGACAGTGATCACATCTCTGAAGCACACGATTATATGTACTATGAGGATGCTGTATCAGAAGCTGAAGTAGACCCTACGACTCCTCCGCATTACAACACCTATCCTGAGCCCATTCCTGAGGAGACCACGAACAAAATGGATACTGTTCTGCACCGATTGGACAACGTTGACGCAGCTCTGACTACTATAAAAGACGACATCGCAGGCATACACAACGAACTCGTAGTCTTCATGGACTTAGTCTGTGACCAGCTCGACTACTCCGCACGGAAGTTCGATGAATTGAAGGCACGAAAAGACTAGATATTAGTTTTAGTTTAGTTTAGTTTAGTTTTCTGTTTTCCGTCCGTTTTCAATTACTTTGATTTTTGCATTGTTAATTTCCCTATGTATTACATTACAATCATTCTAATTACTTGTTATTTCAATTATAGTCTTTATTCATTTATTCTGTTTTTACGTTATTCTTTGTTTATTGGCCGATATAATACATTGCCATATCATTTATAGGTCTAAAAATCATTGCAAGAACACCCCCAAAGCAAAATTCTGCGTTCTGCAGATTTTGCTGGTGTGACGACCGTCACAGGAGCCTGACAACCGTCACACGGGTGACGACCGTCACAGATACGTGACGACCGTCACGAGCCCAAAACTGTTATCTGATATAACAGGGGTTGCGTTTTCTCTCCCACTTCCATCCTTTCAACTCCCAATCATTAAAAACTCACACCCCACTCCCAATTTTCGTTTTCCCCACCTTGCACCATATATTCCAACTCCCATCTCAACTTCCTACTACAATTCTGTCACATTTTTCCACTCCACAGAACCACCTCAATCCACATTTCCTCAGTATCCTCCAACAATGGCGAGAAACAACGAAACCCCAGACCTCAGCAACATTGTGTTCAGCGAGGGCGACTCAGGAGAGAGACAGCGAGCCAACTATATCGCCTTCCACCAACGGTCGCTACAACCGACCCACTATCCACATATCCCATCGCTCACGGAGCTCGGACTCCTTGACGGCGTCACTTGGATGCTTCAAAGAGCCGGCATCTGGAACCTCTGCACCAATCCACTGCCGACGTACGAACAACTCACCCTCGAGTTCCTAAGTTCGTTCACCTATGTCACTTCCAGCGGCAACCTCAGCCAACACTCCGGTGCCGCATGCTTCCGGATGTTTGGCACAAACTATCAAGTGAACCAGAACCAGATTGCCGCCATCTTACAATTCCCTTGCGGCGACAATGCTCACTGCCACCTCACCGATCAGTTTCAGCACGAAGCCTTCGCGCTATGGTACCAGTTAACCGACATCAATGCCGATGGTTGGGATTCTCTGCACGCAACGCATATCCACAACCCGACCATCCGGTATTTCCACCAAGCATTGAGTAACACCATCTTCACCCGGGATAGCAACCATAAGGTGAACTCGAAAGAGCTCTTCTTTCTCCGCTGTGTCTTCAACAACGAGCCCATCAACGCCGCTCCATTCCTCCTGGCCCACATTCAGGTCAACTGTAACCGTGGCTCTAAGCCATTTTACTTTGGCGGGATTGTCACTGCCATTGCACTTGGGCTGAACCTCGGTGACCGCCTCCAGCACCTCCATGCTATTCCCTCGGTGTTCCTCGACACCGACCACTGCAGAGCCTCTGATCGCGACTTTCTATGTCTAATACAACCTAACTGCAAGTGCACAGTCTATCGCGTAGTAAAAATAGATATCGATCCCACAGGGACTCGTAATCAAACTAGTGTTCTCGGGAGTTACTATGTTTAGCTAGGTAGATAATGTTTGAGGGAATAAGATTGTCACTAAAGGGAACTAAGAATGTTAATTAAAGTATAATTAATTGAATCGATATGCAGTAATTATGTTCTTCGGGGATTTGACAAGTTACCGGTATACGAACTAATTTTCAGAGTTTATTTAAGCAGAAAATGGTGATTTGAAGACTCTCGCCTCACGATGGTTATTGACGCTAATCATAATTCTAAGGGCCAAACGTACGCTTTCGTGTCCCATTTGGGGTTAAAATTAATTTTTGGAGATCTCTAAGTTCTAATTCATTTTAAAGTGCTTTCGCTGTTATTAAAATGAATGACTAGTGTTTACTATCTGGTCTTGCCGCAACTTTCGCTTGTTGGTTCGTACATTAATTAATTTCCCACTTTCGTGGCAAAACTACTTTTAAATAAGTTCTCGCTTTCGCGACGAAGTTTATTTAGTAAATTAATTTTAAACACTCAGACCATAAATGACTTTTGAAAAAGACAATTTTTCAACCGGTTATTTTCAAATCCCTTTCGAATTATTATTACATATCGATTACTTTGATTTAGCTAGACATGGATTTGGGAAAAGTAAAACATAAATAAAAACAATAAATGATAGCATGCATCATAATAAAAACTGGAATTACGATTGAAATGAGAAACCTGTAAATATTCCAATTGACCTTTGGGCAGATCCTTCACAAATGTTGGCAGGATTCTGGTCTTTGTGCCAATTGGTCGTACAACGGAAATAAGAATTACAGAAGGAATGAAAGGAATGCAGAAAAAGAAAAGAGAAACAAATAAGAATATTAAAAATTGGAAAGGTTGCTCTGAAGATAAATTGGCAGCACTTCGTTGTCTGAATGCGGGCTCCCCTTCTGAGTTCCCCTTCTTCCCCTTTTATAGAAATGGAATTCTAACGGTTATAACTTGAAGAAGGTGGACTTTGAGGCAGAATTATCAGGGAGTAGTGGTCCACTATTTGGAACTTGGAACTGCTTCTTTCACGTGCATTTGAAGTGGGGCGTTTTTGCCTGCATGACGGTCGTCACAATGTGTGACGGTCGTCACCCGTGTGACGGTCGTCATGGAGCTGTGACAGTCGTCACAACAGCAAAATCAGCATTCTGCATTTTTCATGTTGTTTTCATCCGGTTTTCTTCCATATTTCATCTGAGATTGCTTCTTTTCTTCATATTTCCTTGTTTAGACGTGATCATCAAATACCTGCAAAACATCAGACAAATAACACGAAAATAACCCGAAATCGGATCGAAAACAGTTAAACTTCAGTTGAATTATGCATCAAAATATATATACGATTTTGTGTTATCAAACTCCCCTAAGCTTGAATCTTTGCTTGTCCTCAAGTAAAACAGGAAAAAGTCGGCAAGCACGAGGCATCTTCTTCGTTCCCAAAGTTGGGAAAAACCGGGATTCTTGGTAAGAACAAAACGAGTACCATGACGACACTGGACTACAAGTCCTCGGAGGTCTCCTTCTTATGCAAATCGGTCCCAGTCATGCTACTGTAGCTTGGTGTCAAGGTTCTCGCGGCAAGTTCACCCTGTTTGTTCTAGCGCAATCACATTAAGCCCGTTGTCCATACACTTTCATGGCAAGTCGACCTGTTAGTGAATATGATCTCATTTCTGTTTTTGATCTTCTTCATTGATCATAAGCTTATATCATTGATTTTTCAATGAGTTTTTGTGCCGTTGGGCTAAATGCTCGGGTGAGGAGCACCTAACTTAGAAGGAAAGGTGTCTTATATTTTTGGCTGTTTAACTTTCTTTTCATGATTTTTCATCTTTTTGGAGATCATACACTTATTTGCATTGGTCGCTCGCTTAGAAGTGTTTTAGGATGGTGCTGACTGCTAGTATAAACTACTTGGGGCTGAGTTTGCGTAGACACTTGAGACTTTGGTACACGTAGGTAGTGAAACCGACTCGCATATACCGGAGATCTAGGGTGTCAGGATGGTACTGGTTTTGTTAGAATTGTCGTATCCTCGGGGTTTCGAAACTTGGTTTGAACTCGGGTGCATTCTCGTGATGCTTTTGCTTTTGAGGAACGAACGAAAAAATTTGTTGTTTACGTCGAATAACGTGGGGATGTTTGCGTAACGGAAAAAGGATATATAAACGAGCTTTATTTGCTAAAAATAGAAAATGTTTGAATAGAAATTACGAAATTCAAAGTGCAATGGCATGGGAAATAAATGCTCCGCTCCCACACTATCTCAATCAGTGTCCCCACTGATTTGAAAGAATGCGAGAGGGAGATACAACGGAAATGAAAGTACAAATAAACAGAAAATATAGTAAACAAATAAGGAAAATGATAACTAATCACGTCCTCTGCCTCGGTCACGTCCGCGCTCTCGTCCTCTGGCTCTGACCTGGGCAACTCGGTCCTCAAAACTCATAGCTCCGGTGTGGTAGACATAGTCACGGAGTCCTTCGACCTGCAAGGTCAGATTCGCCATGTTCTCAGTAATGGTTTCTTGGCCGGTTTGAAGTTGTTGCATTTGGGTCCGATGCCAAGCTTCGAACTGCTCTGCTCGCTGATTCTGCTGTTGCATCATAGAGAGTGTTGCACCCTAAAATTTGACCAACATTTATTTACCCATCAAGTGTTTGAAGGTTGATACCTTCATCAGAAAGTTCAAGAGATCCTCAGAGAAATTGGTTGAAACCAAGGTTGTGTGTCTCATAACTTGAGAGTTGTGGGAGCTCCTCAGATGATTCTAAGACTATGAGGATAGACTTGAAGCTTTGAGAAAGCCTATGAGATGTCTTGAAAGCCATCATGAAGCCCAGAAAGGTCATTATGCAAGAGTTCAGAAGATTCAACCATGAATGGTAGAATTAGGGTTTTGACTGGGTCAACCCTAGGTCAACTGAAGATTTGGAGAAGGTTGAGACCTAATCCAAAAGCCATGAGATCATGGAGTGATGTATTGAGATACTATAAGGATGATTCCTAGACCAACTCATCATGATTGAGGAGTTTGAGAAGTTTTAAGCTAGGGTTTCTAAGGATTGACAGTGTAAAATCCCCTAGTTTGATCCCTATCTTCCAGGCAGTTTTATCTCAAGATGTGATTGTCATATCATCTTCCCCACAACATGAATGTTGTAGAGCTTGTTCTTAGATTTAATTTGAGTGGTAGAAGTCCTTGATAGGATTTGCAGAGCTCAAGTTATGGTTTTGACAAATTACAGGTCATCTGAGGTATGTGAATCTGGGTCCTTGAAAGTCACCCAACTTGCAGACAACTTTTGCCCTAGTAGGATGATTCCTATGGTATCTTGGTCAACATGAATGTTGAAGAGCATCTTCTTATATTTCTATAGAGTACTATAAGTCCTTGATAGGATTTGTAGAACTCAAGTTATGGCTTTGACAAGCCAAGGGCATTTTGGTCATTTGGAAGTTATAGGTCATTTCAAGCATGTGGCCATATCTCCTACTTCCAAGCTTCAAATGGAAAAACCCTCAACATAAAAGTTGCTTAGAATGATGTTTTAAGGCTAGTAGGGTGGTCATGAGATGTTGTAAAGGCTCATATCAAAAAGCGATAAAAATGGCCTAAAAATGAGGCATAAGTTAATTCAAGTGAAATGGAAAATCATAAAATCCAAGTTACAAATCCAAACCAAGTCATATGATAGGTCATTTTGACTCCAAATGACATTTTAAGGACAATGGTTCAGCCACAATTTTGATTTGAGGCTTGCATCATGGGGTTGCTTTGTAATTTGCTTGCTTGCATAATGAGGTACCAAACCAAAACAAGGAAAAGCTTAATGAATAAGGGAAATATGCATTGTATATTGTCCTAAATCTCATGTAAGGAGAAAATCAAGTTATTTACCCAAGTTACAAGGGATTTTGTCATGATATGTCATGTGGTGAGAAGTGAAATGCAAAGTATCATGTCATGAAACTTCAAGTTCTTACTAGATTGATCTAGATGGTTCTAGACCTTTCTAAATCAGTCTATATATTGAATACAATCTGCATTGGTGAAAGGTTGGTGATTGTTGATGTTAATGGTGGTAGAGAATAGAGATTGAACCAAAAATTCTCCATTTGCAAATTGTATTGAAACTTCATCTTTCTCTTCATTACCCTTCCATTTTTCTACACAAATCTTCTCTACAAACATCCCTGAGTATGTTCATGCTAGCTTGAGGTTCCATTGTTGAAGAATTGGAGGAGTTCCAAGTGAAGTTGCAAGGGAGCAAAAGGCATTGGATCTTGAGATACAAGCCATTTCCATCAAATCTTGTGCAAGCAGAGGATTGTTCATCACCTAGGGACCATTATTGAGGATCTACAAGGCTTGATTCGAAGCTTTTCACCACCTACCATTGCAAGAAACAAGGTAAGCAAAATCATTCCTACACTCTGATTTAGGCATGGCTAGGATGAATTCTTGTTGTAAAACCATTAGAGACAATTAGGTGGTTCATTTGGATGAGTTTAAGACCAATTGGTGAGGTTTCATTCTTGGAGGTTGATTCTTGATGGAGCTGGAATGAGTGATTTAGTGGGTTATAATGCACGATTTTTGGCTAGTTTTAATCAGCATAACATAAGGATCAATTCTATATAAAGATTGCTGAGTTTGGTGAAGGTCAAAAACTGAAGAAAGTTTGAGTTCATGGAAGTACACCGTTCGGTTTGGAGGATTTATGGTGTTTCAGTGCAAACTAATGGCACAATCGTGTTCTACGTGAAAAATAGGCCAAGATTGGTTTTTACATTTTGAATTTTGGACGAGAAATGAAGTCACACGAGTGGTGGAAAGTTTCATGCATGAAGCTTATGTTTCATGGATTCTGCAAACCCTAAATGGCCAAGGAGGAAGACGATGTATGGACCGTCAGATCACGCATTGACTCGTTGACTGGGAAGCCATCCAATGGCTGATGTTCAAACGCGAAATGGAGGGAAATCAGCCCCAAGTGAAACGCGGCGTTTCACTTAATGTACCGCTGCTGGGCTTTGTGTTATTCGCTATTGCCACCCCCCATGTTGGGCCCAGATGTGAATAATAACTGAATATTATTGCTTTTCATACCCCATGATTCATTTCTCATATTATATTTCCTCCAAATTTTTTATATCTTTAAAAATTCATATAAAAATGAAAAATCATTATTTTTTAATGAGACTTTTTTTCCCATTTTCCATTTTCTGTCTAGAAAAATATAAAACAATAAAATAGCCATTTTATTTCATTATTATTTTTTTTTTGCATATTTTTACTTTTAATTGCTTTTTTAATTCTTTTAGTTGGTATGTTAACTTGTAGAATTCAATTAGGATAGTTCCCTTAGGATTTTGAGTTCAATCTTTTTAGGATGATTAGATGAATGGTTTAGGTTCCCCCTGAATTAATGCCATATTTTGTGATAATTTTTAGGGTAGTTTTAATTAGGTAATGCTAGGTAGCATAGAATTTGATTAAAACTTTAATATAGGTCAATAACAATTTTAGATTTAGGGTTTGTAGGGCAATTTAGTCTATGGGGAATATATGGGACTTAAGGGTAGTTATTTAGGGTCCCCTAGCATTTGTATTAGGATTTAATAGAATCATATGCTATTTTTGGTTGATTTTTGAATTGAATGATTGTTTGTGTTGCCTTTAGGGCAAGTTTTGTTTAGTTTGCTTTGCTTTGGAGTATCCCTTTGCTTTGAGGAGCTTGGTGTCTCTGTGTAGAGCATGGTGGAGCATACTAGAATATTGGAAGAGGCTTGGAGGAGCTTGAGGAGCTTGTTCTTCTTTTCTTTTTGTTGTTTTAGGGTTAGGATTAGGAAGAGCTTAGATGTAGATAATTTCTTTCTCAAACATGGATAGTATCCTTTACATCCATTCCTCCCCATGATTCAAAGTCCTTCCAGGGTATGCACCTCTCTCCTTTGGAGGGATAAGTACTATACCTAGGAGGTAGAACTTTTGAGGGAACCAGTCCCTTGATGTTGAACCCTTATAGGTCACCTTTAGTGATCAAATAAGCAGTTCAATATCCCCCAGCTTATCCAGTAGGTGATTTTTCTCTGGTTTTGATTATTCTTGAGAGATGTCAGAGCTTGAGCATGAAGGTGAAGACTTCATTGAAGATTATTGAAGAGGATGAATCCTTGAAGATTGCCATTCCAGCTGAAGCTTGAAGAGCATGAAGATCAAGTTGATACTTGAAGATCCCTGAAGATTAGGTGAAGCCTGAAGGTGGAGTTGATCGAAGAAGCTGAAGCTTAAGGGAGAAGATGAGTTGGAACTCATGTTGTAGGGTTGAAACCTGGAAAGCAATTGATGACTGAAGTCTGAAGACTGAGTTGCTGCTGGAGGAGCTGAGGCTTTCTTCTGTTTTTCTTTTCTGTATTGTGTGTTTTGTTTGATTTGTCTGTTGCATTAGATTAAGTCCACCTAGAATAAGTAGAATCTAGGAGCATGATTGCATTAGAGGTTGAGTTGCTCCCTCTGCTTGTATTGTTATTGCGTGGCTTTGCTTGCGAGTATTCGGTAGAGCCCAGCTCCCTTGCCCATGTGGTTTGTTTGCCTGATGGCATTTCATTTCGTTTTATCTGTATGATTGCAGTTTACTGTTTATTGCTTGATAGCATGTTGTTTATTTTTCAGTATGATTACTGTTATTTCATGACTGGCTTGAGGTTGAGATGAGCTTGTGGAGGCTGAAGCCCCACACACATTTCCTCCCTCACTTGCATTGCATGCATTTTACTGTTAAGCTGATGCTTTGTCTGTTTTGGTGTATCATTGACATGATCCCTTAGGACTCTCATTTCCTTGGATAAGGATTTGATGATAGAATTTTAGGTTGAAACCTATGCATGACAACATCTAGGAGTTCCCTGTTCAAACCTCAACCATAGGATGAATCCATGGCATGATAACAGTAGGACTTGATAGTCTCCCTCCTAGCTGGGCCTGTTCTCTTCTCATCTCAAAACAGCTTAAGATACAGTAATCATGAATGATTTCTTTCGTACGTTACGAGCCTTAAGATATCTGAGAAAGGATTGTGGGAGAGTTTCTTTTCCACAGTCTGGATGTTTAGTATGGTACCCTTTGGGCGACATACGACGCATTCACTCTCAGGTCATAGTCTCTAGTGCGGTTGAAATCGCAAACACAATAAAAAACACTTCTTTCGTAAAAGACAGGAAATAAACCGTAGTTTCCCGAACTACGTGAGCTCTGATCTCTCATGCCTGTTGAGAGTACGTAGGCACAAGATGGCGAAGTCTTGGTGAGCTACCTTCCCCCATAACCCTTCGTAGGCCGAACTACGTTGACTCTGATTTCTCATTCTCTGATGAGAATACGTAGGCATAAAGTGCGACGCTTTGCCGAGTCATTTTTATTTTTCTTTCTCAGCCAGCCTTGATAGGTAGATAGAATAAAACAAACCCGTCCAAGTAAACAAACAAGCGAGGATCCCGTCGAGTACGACGGACGTGAGGGGTGCTAATACCTTCCCCTTGTGTAACCGACTCCCGAACCCAGACAATGGTTGCGATGACCTTGTCTTACCCTTTTTTCGTTAGGTTTTTCCGATCGTTTCCTTTCCCGCTCTGAGGGATAAATAACGAAAGGTGGCGACTCTTCTGTCATGCCGGCACCTTATTTTTGCGCAAGCGACAGCGAGTATCTGGGCCTGCTGGTCGAGAGAGCGGCAGAGGTCCTCTTCTGAGTAGTCGGGCACTGGACGATGGCGGCGGCGGCGGGAGGATGTACCTTCGGAAGGAAGAGGCTGCGATGCCTCCGGTTGCTCCGGCCTGTCCAACTCAGCTTGGATTTCGTCGTCAGAACCTTGGGTGTGGTCCTGAGTTGGAGCAGCGGCAGCAGGAGGGGCAGTGAGGTCAAATAACCAGTTGGTACGATCCTCTGGGTGTGTCCAGGTGCGTGATGGAAGGATGATGCTTCGGACGGTTTTGCCACGCACTACCGGGTGGTACTTGCCATCGGCTCTGGAACGGATAAGGTGAGAGGCTCTGCAGTGGTCGGTGTCAAGGAACACCGAGGGAATGGCGTGGAGGTACTGGAGGCGGTCGCCGAGGTTCAGCCCAAGTGCAATGGCAGTGACAATCCCGCCAAAGTAAAATGGCTTGGAGCCACGGTTACAGTTGGCCTGAATGTGGGCCAGGAGGAATGGAGCGGCGTTGATAGGTGTCATACCCCAAATTTGTCCTACTTCGGTATTTAATGAACATTTTACTGTTTTGTGACTTCTAGCCATAACCCTCTAAAGTTTCGTTTATAAAGACCATGTGTGTACACATTGTGGTTATAATCTCTAGCCCTTTATGTGGAATCCTTGTGGGAAGAGCGCGCCTCCAGCCCCCTTATACCCAAACTCATGCGTGTCCTCGTTCTCACGATCGGACATATATGATATGGACAATGACGTCAAATACATGATTGGATCTACCTCACAACATAATTATTGGTTTTCAAGAAATTTAAACCCTATTTCAACTTGCTTACGAACTTCTCTAAAAGTTATGTGAGTCTCACTACAAGTTGCTTGTTATGGTATGCACCTGATCCAAGTTGTTCAAAGGTACTTGCTTCTAGACACGGTTGATTTAACCTCAAGCTTTGTTTGAATTAAACGCGAGCATCCAGCTATGTTTGGTTTCTAAATTAGTTTGTGACAAACTTAAATTTAATTTGCAAATTTCAAGTCTTAATGGAATTAGAAAATCAGTTTGTGACAAACTTAGATTTAACTTGCAAATTTCAAGTCATAATGGAATTTAGATGCAATTAGTCAAGACTTCTTTATTTAGTTTCAACTGTTTTTAAACCCTGTTTCAAGTTCATTCCAAGTTTTATGTTGATCAATTTTGAGTCATGTTTTCAAGTTGGCATAGAGTCATACGGTTACATAAGCTAGACCTCGGTTGGATTTGCTCCAAGTTTATTCTCGATTATATTTGGAAATGGGCTCTGGTTATAATCATTCATGTTTTAAGAGCATTGTTGATTTATCCTCGATCCATGGCCGGATTTGTTTAAAAGTCTTAAGCTAGGGTCGTTTTCAAGGTGAGGTGTTGGAAAACATGGATGTAACTTATTGGTTTCAAGTTGCAATAAAATTATTTAAGATGTACAATTAGTCTCAAAATGGTCTGAGATTATGGTTCTATTTTTATCCCTTTCTCAAAGTTCTTAAGTCATGTGGGGGTTGCTTCGAGCCATAATACGGATTTTTTACATAATTTATGAGGTTATTCAACTTAGTTTCAAGATCTCCTACAAAGATGAGAGTTTTTGTTTTCAAAAGCATATACCATTCATTAAGCCATAAACAGTATGTCTAGTACTAGGATTGTACTAGTTGTTTGGCACATATTGAGTCAAGTTGTTGGTAAGAAGTTTATAAGAAGTTTGTGCCCAAAGCCATGATATACAGCAGCAACACCATCATTCTCGTTTCTTCTTCCCTGTTCAAGTGACCTATCTCAAACCAACTTAAAGAAAGTTTATGGCATGGCTTTTAATTAAAAGGTTAAAATATTAAGGCTCATTGTGGGAAGGGTCATCAGGTCATCAAGATGTCAAAACAACGCACACAGACCATAATGCCATAAACTATGTTTAGCTAATAATGAATGAGTGTTAGTTACAGAAATTTACAAGGAAGAAGTTTCACAGTTCAAAATATACAGCTTAAATGTTTACAAAACGCCCGCCTAAGCCTCGTAAATAACAGGTCAAAAAAACTGCATATACAAGAGACTCGCGAGCTCAAATAAATTCAGAACAAAACAAACTTATGTCGATGATAGCTAATGTGTTAGGATTTGAATCCGCCAAGGAACGAAGATGACTAAATCATAACTTGGGAGCTGCATATATATTTGATTCGTTACCGGCTTTCCATGAACAGAAGAAAAGTGCATCTGGAAAAAACAGGTGAACAAGGTTAGTTCGTTAACGGCAGCTCGGAGTGAAAAAAGAACTGCTCAAAATGTCCAAGACCTTTGCAAAGCTTTAACGACAATAACACGATAATTGATAACCAATGGGGATTCCAAGGAAATTACCAGCTGCCATTGCGTAAAAACCTTCATGGAGCTTTATCAACATATTCAAGCATCTCATCGGCAACTTTGGATTCATATTGTCAACCGTCGACAGCCCCGTATTTCAACCAGCATGCCTTCAAAAAACGACATAACAAGATTAGTTTGCATCTATTGGCAAAATTCAGCAGAGTTACAAATATATGGTGCTTGCCAAAACAATGACAGAAACAACACAGTTCAAGAGGGTCGCCTTCAACTTCATGCCAAGTTGACCCACGAGGAAGGAAATTAGCTTGCAATCTCCTCCATCCCTAGGACGCGCCCTGTCATGGTCTCCTTTGCCTCGAGTCGAGATACCCTGCAAAAAGAAGTCACACGTCAAGACCTATACAAGTACTTTCCAGTCAAAAGTAATGAAAGCACAAAGACCTTTTCATAGGGATTTAGCCAAGTTTCATTGATACAAGACATGAAGAAATATAGACTGAAAATATACCCAAGCAAACTCATTCTCACATGCTTCGCGGAAATTCCGAATTCTAAACAATAGTGTATTACTCATACATGAAGTGGTGATGAAGTTCACAGATACTTCAAAACATGAGATAAAATTCGTGAAGGTCATGACTTAACGAGTGTTTCATAAAAGTGATTACATCATTCCAAAATCCACATTATCACACATGTTACAAGTGTGGCAGCTGCAGGAATGGCACCTACTATTGTGTTGGATCTACCACCGCCTCATAATCAATCTCTCGCAAGCCTTCCATGACTGCTCAAACTCAAGAAGAGTTTCTTGCCACGCATCTCGAACAACAAAATATCCATTATAATGAGCCGGTAGTTGGAAAAGACGACGATGTAGAAGGACTAGAAGGTGACGCATCTGTTAGGTCCAAACAGACCAGAAGTAAAAAGAAGAGTTGCAAGGAAAGGCTTAAACTTGGGATGAAACCTGTCACTAGTGTCAGCCGTATGACAGTTAGTGTCAGCCGTATGACAGTCCAAAAGAGCGAAAATATGTTGCTCGTCATTTCAAAGCCCAATGTTTTTTCAAGAGTCCAAACTCCGACACTTACATTATTTTTTGGTGAAGCTAAGATCGAGGACTTGAGTTCACAACCACAATTTTAGGCAGCAGAGCAGTTCAAGGCTCCTAATTGGAGTAATGTTAGTGCGAAGCCAGAATACCAAATATGCATAACACTTTCACTTGGACTGCATCCTTGGAGGGTAGAAGAAGGAGAGTCACAACCTGCACGAAAATAGGAGGTAATGATAGATCAGAACTAGAATGGTCAGTTCATTTCAAGAGAAGGAGATCAAATAACATTTAAAGAATAACTAAGTAATTAGATGTTACCAAGATGTTTCCAATGCCAAGAAGAAATAGTTTTGTCCATTCTCACCACACCTTTACCACTTAAGAGCAATTCAATAAGCCGCTTCGGAAAAACGCTTCAAAACTCTTTCCATGTTAAACACCAAAGCAACAACTTCTAGGTGATTTTGTAAACTTCAAAGCCTGCATAGCCAAAACACAAGATTCGAATAAAATGCAAATGTTGTCATATCAGCTAAGCCAAGGTCAAAAGAAGACACAAGAGTATGCCATTGCAGAGCATTTGAAGACTCATGGCAAGAATTTATTATAGAAATCATTTTGTCATGATTACCTCTTTGGGCAATGCAGGGCCAGTTGCTACTCGTATGATAGGTGTTGTGGCACGAAACACCGCTTCATCCATAAGTGTATTTTCCGTGCTAACATTGGTTATGAAGTTTAGTACTCAGTTACTTGGAAGAGGAGGTTGGAACGGGAACGGATCTTACTCATACTCAATGCAATAAACAGGGCAGCTCCAGACTGTTAAAATACACCATGAATCATCATCATGTCAAGAAAAGAAGGGAGCTAGTTACAAGGATTGAATTTGTAGTTGTTTCTAAACTTAACGATAAGCGAAAGTTACAAGAAGAAGTGTTTACCTTTGCTGATTTTTTATTCTCGTCAATCCTTCGAAACCAGCAGCATGGATTTATCACAATCTATGGGTGAATTTCCTGAAAATTTGAGCTTAAGTTGTCACCATGATTCCTAGACATTCAAAGAGGACACCCTGCATCAAACAAAATACAACAACTTATGAGTTCCACCAGTTCTTCATCCCTCTTCAGCGAAACCTATGTTACCTCACGTTTCCACCACCTGCAAAACTAGTGAATTCACGTCAGGCGCAGAACAATTACAGCAGATAAGAAACATTTATCAAGCATGAGTTTTTTTGTTGGCTTAATTTTGGAAAACTATGAATTTCCATGTACAGATCATGTTCATGTCATACTGGGAGATCCTTCACCGGTTTTGCTCTATCCCGTAAGCAACACAGAAATTCGCCGCCTGATTGATATTCTTGGTCAGAAGGTTCCATCTATTTCCAATGGTGAACTGGTAAGTATTTGAAGACAGTGGTAGCTCCACAGGTACCCCCCTGAGCTTCACGACGCTTTCATAGCTGCAGTAGACAAAGGCGACATAAGGATAATGCCAAACAGAATAAACATACCAGAATGAAGTTGTAGAATGACAGAAAAGTGATCACAATTTGGTATAGGCCATTTGGGCTTTTACTTATTGTCATTACCAGGCCACTGCTGAAGAATATGGAACGCCGACTGCATACTTGCCAAGCTCTGTGGTAGCAAGCCCATGATGCCTGATAGAATGGAACTTAATAGTGCCTTCACCATATGATACTTCAAGCCTTCGAGATTGCCCTTTTAGAGAATGATTTAATGCAAAAGCATAGGGCGTAGAAGCTAGACGACCAGGAGCAACAATCACGACCAAACCACCATTGGCCTCCTGCATAAAAACAATATTAAGTCATCACAGAAAGTTGTATAAACCAGCTGGCCATAAGAATCCTAATGCAACGTCTCGTAAGAAAAAACCATACCATTCAATCAAAGTCGCAGCAGGATTCATTTGTCAAAGGTTTCATAACCGCATGGTTCACCAACAGTGGGACAAAACACTAATTCAATGAGCACACTTGACATTCATTATGCTTCTATGTTCTACTTGCACCTAGCAAGTTGAAACACTCCCGGATAACATTTCCTCGAAACCAATTTTCAGACTCTTCATCAAATGCAGTCTGCAAGAGCCTCCATAATGCCAAATCTCAATTGAGCTCCCTGATCCTCTTCACCGTTTTTTTACCTTGCCAAACACTAGGGACCAGTGAGTGTAACAACCTACAATGGCTACTCAACATTAGCAACATATGAAGAAGAAAGAGCATGACAGTTATAACAGAATATGGCAACAAGAACAAATTTTTTAAGTCAAATAAAGACTCCCATGTCAGCAAGTTGATAAGCAGTAAAAGAAACATTTTCACACAGTAAAAAACCAGGGTAAAACTAGATATTTTCCTTCCTCACTACAGACAAATCAACAGGTCACCATCACCTTGGTCCCACCACAAAATCCTTTTGCAAAAACCTCCTAACAAAATTGTACTACCACAAACGCACCTCGTCGTCCTACACAAAACCTCACACGTTTCAACCAATTTTTCATCAGCAGATTTCAAATTTTTCACACGTATCAAAAAACCCTAAAATCTCCTATAAATACGGTCCTATTCATTGGCAAAAAAACGACCGAAAAGCCCTAGCGAAGCTCTGCGAAATTCAAGCCTCAAAATACCAAAATCACACGAAAAAAGTTCTCTAAAGTTGATAGAGCTTCACACTAAAACTCTAGCCAACTTGAACTTAGCCATATCTCGTAGAACACGAACCGAGAAGAGGAAAAGCAGAAAAAGTAAAGCGTTAAGCACTTACCTCGCAGACTCGCCGTCGAGATAGCTCAAAGCTGGTGAGTTCCCTTGTTCACTTGATTTTCGCTCGTCACCATGATTTATCTGCTTGAATATGTTTTGAGTAGGCTTTGATTTATGACTATGAGTTTGCTTGTTAGGATTGAGTTGGGTTTAGGGATTGGTGGTTTGATTTGGGAATTAGGGTATTTCTTTGTGTGAATTGATAATCATGTTTGTGAGGCATATGTGTGTAGTTTGGACGGTACGATGAGGGTTCATTCATATTCCTTTCAGAAGAAGGAGAACCGAGTACCAAAGCATGAATGGAGATGTAGTTTGCCGCGTTTTGTTTTTTAAGAAAGAGTGGTTGCGGTTCTACATAAAGCATGCTACGTTTGTTTTTTCTTTAATTGTGCTTTTGATAAGTGGATTTGTTCTTTTTTTTATTTTTCAAAGTAATAACAAGGAATTTTCTCATCTCCTGAGGGCCACAGTAACGGTTGATGGATAAGATTGGGGTGTGGGATTTATTGCTTTAAGTGTTTTGTAGAAACATAATAATGATTCTTGCTTGTACTAATGACACGGTAGCATCAATGATTCCCTTGTAACCGTTGGTTTTCGATGATAAACATTGGGATAGGAGGCTAGTCATTAATTGCTTTGTTCTTTATTTATTTATTTTATTTATTTATTTTATTTTCATTTCAAGACAAAAGGCTAGGGTTTTGTTCACCCTCTGGGCTTGGCCCATTAGTCTGAATTATATTAGGTTTTAATTAAGACATGAAAGTTTTTTTAGATAATATTACAATGACATTTAATTTAAATAAGGTTTAGTGAACTTAATGAGATCCTATTTTAGGACTAATTACATATAGTTTATTATTAACGATATTATAAGTAATATTATTAAAGTATATTATTAGTTAGTTATTAGTTTTATTTTGTTAGATTTTCATTTATAAATTATAATAATTAATATTTGCAATATGACTTTACTTAAAATTTTTTTAGAATTTTATGAACTTTTTTCTTATTTTCTTTTTTATTAAATTCAAAAAATTTTATTTGTTTTTAGATTAGAATAAGTAAAAATCCGTCTTTGAATTTAATGAAAGTAGTGGATCCTTGGAGTCTAGCACTCCTTGGATCCTTAGGTGACCGCTCTCGAGGTGCACACCTTGAGTTGTGGTCACTTCGTCTTTCATCTTTAAAACTACCCAACCTCGTTTTAAACCTTTCAAAATTCGCAAAACCTATTTCGAGTGATACACTCACCCCTAGTTTAATCTACACACTAATATTTTCAAATTATTTTCATAATTAAATTACGAAAGTATCGAGTTCTTCGAGTCGCGCATTCTTGAATTCGAGAATAATTACTATCAAGGTGTACACCTCGAACAGTATATCATTCGAACTTTCGTTTCTAAAATATTTCCATAATTATTTGGACAAGTATTCACTGTCCAGCAAACACTATTTCATAATTAATGGGATGAAAAAGATTGTCGTTGGGATCTAGCATTCCAACGATATCCCGACTAATTGATTACGAGGTCGGCGTCTCGTTTATCGAGTAGTCGTCATTCCTCCTAAATATACAACCTCTCTAACCTCGTTCCTCACCTTCATACGGTCGAGTCTAAACCCTAGTATGTCTCTAAACCATACGTCAAATTCAAAACTATTTTCTTAATTAAATTACGAAAGAACTGAGTTCTTGGAGTCTCGCACTCTTTGAACTCTTGAGTAACTACTCTTGGGGCGTACGCTTTAGGTTGTGGTTCTCTCGACCTTTCGTTTATAAAACACGTGCCCTAATTATTTGGACAAACATTGTTATTGTCCATTCAAATACACTTTCACAATTAATTGAGTGAAAAAGGTATCATTGGGATCTAGCATTCCAATGATATCCCGATTAATCGATTGTGAGACTGGCGTCTCGTTTATCGAGTAGTCGTCATTCTCCCTTAAAATATTCAATCCAATTCTCTTTTCTTGCCCTCGTGCGATTGAAGCTTCCTTAAACACTAATTTCGAAATTAGTTGAATGAAAAAGGTGTCGTTGGAATCTAGCATTCCAATAACATCCCGATTAATTGATTGCGAGATCGACGTCTCGTTTATCGAATAGTCGTCATTCTCCATCAAAATTACCTAACCAAACTCCTATTTCTTGCCCCCGTGCAATCGAAACCTTAAACCTATTCAGATCCATTCTCTTTCCTAAACCAAAACATCCAATACGATAAACACAGATTTCTCGCCCTCGTGCGATCTCCAACCTAAATACCTTTTACCAAGAACATTGTTTAGTCCCTTCTTCCGCGCATAACAAACTCGTGCTTCAGCCTCCCCTAGCGAGCAGACAAGCCAACGTTTAACAGTTAGAATGCGACCTAAACACTCGTTCACATTTCCAAGCTTTTTACCGTAGTTAGCCGAACTACGACTGCTCTGATTCTTCATTCCCTCTTGAATGTAAGATACGTAGGCACAAGATTGCGATGATCTTGGCGAGCACAATCCCCTCCTTTTCTCGTAGTCCCCTGAACTACGAATGCTCTGATTTTCCACTTCTTATAAGTGAAGATACGTAGGCACAAGGGCCCCAATCCTTGGCGAGCACCCTATCCTATAACCACCCATTCCCCCTATAGGAGAAACCTTAGAAGAAAACGAACAAGCATAGTTAACTTTACTCTCGAATCGATCAAGAGGTTTCCGTTGAGTACAACGGACATGAGGGGTGCTAATACCTTCCCTTCATGTAATCGACTCCCGAACCTAGAATATTGGTTGCGATGACCATGTTCTTATCTCTTTTAAAGGTTTTATCGATATTTTCCTATTCCATCCTTGGAATGAATAAAGTTCGGTGGCGACTCTGTTTCGAACAGTATTTTTCCGCGTCCATCGCGAGGATCGTATTTTTCGAGGTACGACAATAGGCTCGTTGTTGAAGACGCAGTGGAGGAAGAAGAGCTCTTTCGAGTTCACCTTATGGTTGCTGTCCCTGGCGAAGATTGTGTTGCTCAATGCTCGGTGGAAGTACCAGATGGTCGGCTTATGGATATGCGTTACGTGCAGAGAGTCCCAACCATCGGCATTGAGGCCGGTTAACTGGTACTAGAGCGCGAAGGCTTCGTGCAGGAACTGATCGGTGAGGCAGCGGTGAGCATTGTCGCCTCGAGGGAGTTGTAAGATGGCGGCAATCTGGTTCTGGTTCACTTGATAGTTTGTGCCGAACATCCGGAAGCATGCGGCACCGGAGTGTTGGCTGAGGTCGCCGCTGGAAGTGACGTAGGTAAACAAACTCAGGAACTCGAGAGTGAGTTGTTCGTACGTCGGCAGTGGATTGGTGCATAGGTTCCAGATGCCGGCTCTTTGAAGCATCCAAGTGACGCCTTCAAGGAGTCCGAGCTCCGTGAGCGATGGAATATGTGGATAATGAGTCGGTTGGAGCGACCGTTGATGGAATGCAATGTAGTTGGCCCGCTGTCTCTCGCCAGAGTCACCGTCGCTGAACACAATGTTGCTGATGTCTGGGGTTTCGGTATTTCTCGCCATTGTTGGAAGATTGAGATGGTTCTGAGTAATGAGGTGGTTCTGCGAAGTGGGAAAAAAGTAACAGAAGTGTGGTAGGAAGTTGAGATGGGAGTTGAAATATATGGTGCAATGTGGGGAAAACGAAAAATTGGAGTGGGGTGGTAGTTCTGATGATTGGAAGTTGAAAGGAGAAGAGTGGGAGAGAAACGCAACCCCTGTTATATCAGATAACAGTTTTGGGGTTCGTGACGGTCGTCACGTATATGTGACGGTCGTCACCCGCGTGGTGCTCGTCAGGATCCTGTGACGGTCGTCACAGCAGCAAAATCTGCAGAACGCAGAATTTTGCTCTGAGGGTGTTCTTGCAGTGAATTTTAGGCCTATTAATGGTATAGCAATGCATTATAGTGGTCAACAAACAAAGAAACAACGTAAAGACAGAATAAATAGATAAAGACTTCAATTGAAATAAAAAATAAAAAGTAATAGACTGATTGTAAGGTAATACATAAAGAACTTAACAATGCGGAAAATCCAAATGATTAAACGAAACTAAACTAAACCAAACTAAACTAAAACTAGTATCTAGTCTTTTCGTGCCTTCAACTCATCGAACTTCCGTGCGTAGTAGTCAAGCTGGTCACAGACTAAGTCCATGAAGACTACTAGTTCGCTGTGTATGCCTGTGATGTCATCTTTTACAGTAGTCAGAGCTGCATCAACATTGTCCAACCGGAGTAGAACAGTATCCATTTTGTCAGTGGTCTCCTCAGGAATAGGCTCAGGATAGGTGTTGTAATGCGGAGGAGTCGTAGGGTCTACTTCAGCTTCTGATACAGCATCCTCATAGTACATATAGTCGTGTGCCTCAGAGATGTGGTCACTGTCGTACATATAGTTCTGTGGTGTTGACTGAGGTGAAGGAGGTCCCATAGGCTCATCAAATTCATAAAGCCAATTGTCCTTGTTGTGGATACTTGTTATCTGATGATTAGGCAGTGTGAATAGCTGGACCAGTTTTTCATTTATGAGGTACTCGTAAGGTCCAGGTCCCATAGTTCCTAAAATGCGCTTGTTAAAGCAGAACTGTATATTCATGGGTCGGATGGTGCCAAAACGAGTGCTTGCATTTAAGTGGAATCGAAGGTCGAGCTCGTGGGCAATCATTGTCACGAGGCCTCCTATAAGAATAGGTGACTGTGGGTCCTGAGTGAGGTGTCTGAAAGATCTCATCATGAAAGGCACTGCATTTACTGTACGTCCCTGAGAAGCACAGAACATGATGAATAACTCCTCTTTAGATACTTCAGTAATATTTTCTTCTTTCCCGAAAAGGGTGTGAGCTAGTATCTTATGGAAGTATCGAAAGGCTGGGTTGTGAATATCATCATTATACATTCTGTCTGGTTCAGGGTGATAGTCGCTTGTGATTCTACCCCAAAATTGGTCGAGTTCGAAATCAATATCGTCATCTTCTGCACTGATGAACACATGCGGTCCGCTAGGAAATCCTAGGAGGTTAGCTAGTGACATCCGGCTATGGGTTTGGTCTATTCCAAACATTCGAAAGGTAATCAGCTCTGTGTTGGATCCAAAACCATAGTTGGGTAGGTATCTGAAGGAACTAAGGAATTCATAGGTGAGATCCTTATAGGTAGCAAAACGTGTTTTCAAAGCAGTGTTCTCCCAACCCAGTTGATTGAACAGGTATTGAATGCTATCTGTGATTCCTAGTTTATCCATGGTAGACTTATCATAATACAACGTTAAGGCGATTTCTTGTTCAGTTAGTGCTGCAAATCTTGCCTTTTGAGCTAGTCCTCGAAAATGAATCTTTGTGAAGTCGTACTCGGCCATACTTGCAGGTAAGTCGGAGAAAACAGGAGGAATGTTTTGAAGACTTTTAAAATCCTGAAAAGTTTAAAACAGAAGTTTGAAGTCAGGATTTTTAAAAACAAAAAGTGGTAAAAACAAAAGACCAAAAGAGAAAAATAAAATAAAAATAAAAATATGAAAACAAACGGAAGTAGAAATTAGTAGTAATTTTAAGTTTAGAATTTTTGTTAAAGTTTCAAAGTAAAATTTTAAATAAAAAATATGAAATACAGTAACGAGGAAAAATGCGGGAAAAGTTGGGTTGCCTCCCAGTAAGCATTGTTTTTAACGTCTAAAGCCTGACGATAGCTTGGTGACAAGCTATTCGGGTGTTTGAGCTGGAAGCTCAAGCAATGCTATACTGCAGACTTGAGGGCTGTTTTCGTTCTTAATATAATGTTTTAGACGTTGCCCATTTACGATAAACGGTGCATTCGTCTTATCGGTAATTTCAACAGCTCCACTCTGAAGTACTTTAGTCACTTCATAAGGTCCAGACCACCTGGGAAGAGTTTTAATCTTGAATTAAATAGCAATACGATGTCTCCCACACTGAATTGTTTCTTGACTGAACGTTTATCATGCCACTTTTTAGTTCGTTCTTTGTAGATACGGGCATTTTCGTAAGCGTCTAATCGAAGTTCTTCCAATTCGTGTAAGTTCAAGATTCGCTTTTCTCCCGCCTCGGTGTAGTTGAAATTGAGTGTCTTAATGGCCCAAAAGGCCTTATGCTCTAATTCTACAGGGAGATGGCAGGATTTACCGTAAACTAATTTGTAGGGTGTAGTACCTATTGGTGTCTTAAAGGCGGTCCTATAAGCCCATAAAGCTTCATGTAGCTTTGATGACCAATCTTTCCTTGAGGTAGCGACGGTCTTTTCCAATATCTGTTTTATTTCCCTGTTCGAGACCTCTACTTGTCCGCTAGTTTGCGGATGATAGGGTGTAGCTACTCGGTGTCGGACTCCATATTTAGAAAGAAGTTTATCAAATATTCGCGATATGAAGTGAGATCCGCCGTCACTAATGACGAGTCTGGGTACACCGAATTTAGGAAAGATTGTGTTTTTGAAGAGTTTGATTACTACTCGTGCGTCGTTTGTTGGAGCAGCAATGGCTTCTATCCATTTAGACACATAGTCTACAGCGACGAGTATGTAGTTATTACCAAAAGAAGGTGGGAATGGTCCCATGAAATCTATTCCCCATACGTCAAAGATTTCTACCTCTAAGATTCCTTTCTGAGGTATTTCATCGCGTCGTGAGATGTTGCTAGTTTGTTGGCATCGATCACATTTTAGCACAGCGATGTGGACGTCTTTCCAGAGGTTAGGCCAGAATAAGCCGGCTTGGAGAATCTTAGCGCACGTCTTGGATGTACTAGCGTGACCACCATATGGTGCTGAATGGCATTGGGAAATGATATTTTCTATTTCTTCCTCTGGGACACAGCGACGGTATATGTTGTCGGCCCCTCTCTTAAAGAGTAGAGGTTCGTCCCAATAGTAGTGTTTCAGATCGTGGAAGAATTTCTTCTTTTGCTGATAAGTGAGATCCGGTGGAAGCACGTCTGCAGCGAGGTAATTAACGATGTCAGCATACCAAGGTAATGTGACTTGGGCATAGACGGCTTCTACAACTTTTTCGAATTCTGGATCTTCCGAGATTGAGTTGGGTATGTCACTTTCTAATTTGGCTATCAGACGTTCGTACGGGAAATCGTCGTTTATCGGTACTGGTTCGTGTTTGATGCTTTCTATTCGGGATAAGTGATCTGCAACAACATTCTCGGTTCCTTTCTTATCTTTGATTTCTAAGTCAAACTCTTGTAATAATAGGATCCATCTCAATAGTCTTGGTTTGGCATCCTTTTTGCTTATTAGGTACCTAATGGCAGCGTGGTCCGTGTATATGATAATTTTTGCTCCTACTAAGTAAGAATGGAACTTGTCAAGCGCGAATATAACTGCTAGAAGTTCCTTTTCTGTGGTAGCGTAGTTCATTTGGGCAGGATCTAAGGTTCTATTGGCATAGTAGATGGCATGGAGTTTCTTGTCCTTCCTTTGTCCTAGAACTGCGCCTACGGCATAATCACTCGCATCGCACATGATTTCGAATGGTAGTCGCCAATCGGGTGGTTGCATAATCGGTGCGGTGATAAGGGCTGATTTTAATGTTTCGAATGCTTTTAGACAGTCGTCGTTGAAGACGAACTCAGCATCTTTCATCAACAGGCCGGTCAAAGGTTTTATGATTTTTGAAAAATCTTTTATAAATCTTCTGTAGAAACCGGCATGTCCTAGAAAACTCCGTATTTCTCGTACGGATTTTGGAGGTTGGAGATCTTTTATAATCTCTATTTTAGCTTTGTCGACCGCAATTCCTTTATTTGATATGACATGTCCTAGGACTATTCCTTGTCAGACCATAAAATGACATTTTTCCCAATTTAGGACGAGGTTCACTTTTACACAACGTTCTAATACCATTTCTAAGTTTTGTAGGCATCCTTCAAAACTTTGTCCACATACCGAGAAATCATCCATAAATACTTCCATGATGTCGTCTATGAAATCTGCGAAGATTGCCATCATGCATCTTTGGAAGGTTGCTGGAGCATTACAGAGTCCGAACGGCATTCAGCGGTAAGCAAAAGTACCATAAGGACATGTGAATGTAGTCTTTTCTTGGTCATCAGGATGAATGGGAATTTGGAAAAATCCTGAATAGCCATCTAGATAGCAGAAATATGAATGTTTGGCTAATCTTTCCAACATTTGGTCTATGAAGGGTAACAGGAAGTGATCTTTTCGTGTGGCCTTGTTAAGCTTTCTATAATCAATACACATCCTGCTTCCAGTCACGACTCTTTTTGTTATTGATTCGCCTTTTTCATTTCTAACTACTGTTACTCCTCCTTTCTTGGGTACGACATGAATTGGGCTAACCCATTCACTATCGGAGATTGGATAGATGATTCCTGCATCTAGCAATTTCTTTACTTCATCTCTGACTACAGTGCTTAGGATGGGGTTCAGTCTTCTCTGATGCTCTCTAGAGGTTTTAGAGTCTTCCTCTATTGTAATTCGATGCATACAGATTGAAGGACTTATGCCTTTTAGATCGCTTATGTTATAGCCTAACGCGGTGGGGTACTTCTTTAGGACTTCTAATAGCTTTTCGGTTTCTGGTTGTCCTAAGTCGGTGTTGACTATCACTGGTCTTTTTAGTTCATCGTCTAGGAATTCATATCTAAGGTTTTTGGGTAGTGTTTTAAGTTCTAAAGATGGGTTCTTCGGACCTGGCATGTGGTTTGGGGTCAGTGCTAAGCTTTCGCTTAGGCTGTCGTCTTTATACGGTTTACGCCAATCATCGTATTCAGAAATATCGGGTATTTGAATCTTTATTATTTCTGAATACGTGGTCTCTTCATTTTCAAGTTCTCTTATGCATTCGTCAATTTCATCTACTAAATAGCAGGTATCGTCTATGGCTGGTGCTTGTAAGAACTTGGTGAGAATGAACTCTATCTTTTCTTCTCCTACTTCGAATGTTAGCCTTCCTTTCTTCACGTCTATAATCGCTCCGGCTGTAGCTAGGAACGGTCTTCCTAGGATAATTGGGGTAATAGTGTCCTCCTTGATGTCCATGATTATGAAGTCGGTTGGGATGTAGAATTGTCCTATGCGTACTGGAACGTTTTCCAGTATTCCGACAGGGGTATTTTACTGATCGGTCAGCTAATTGTACGGATATTTTGGTTGGTCTGAGGTCTCCCATATTCAGGTTTTTGCATATAGATAAAGGCATAACACTGATACTGGCTCCTAAATCGCATAGAGCTTTGTCTATCACGAACTTTCCTATGACGCAGGGTATGGAGAAATTACCTGGGTCTTTTAATTTAGGAGGCATGCGGTTTTGAATAATAGCGCTACACTCTGCAGTAAGTGTAACTGTTTCATTATCCTCGATCTTTCTCTTATTCGACAGGATTTCTTTGAGAAATTTAGCGTATGACGGCATTTGAGTTATCGCTTCTGTAAAAGGAATAGTAATATTCAGCTGTTTAAGGAGCTCTACAAATTTCTTAAACTATCCTGAAGTTTTGGAGTTTATTAATCTTTGAGGATAAGGGATGGGTGGTTTATATGGCGCTGGAGGTGCTTGAGTTTTTTCACTTGCGGTATCCTCCTTCTCGTTGTCTTCCTTCTTCTCTAACTCAAATTCCTTTTCTGTTTGTTCAGTTGGTTTTTGTTGCATAGCTGAGTTTTCGGTCCTCGGATCGATCGGTTCGTCCAATTCTTTTCCACTTCTTAGTATTACAGCATTTGCTTGACCTTTTGGATTCTGTTCGGGTTGTCCGGGAAACGTGCCGGCGGGTGCGGCAGCAGAGGCTTGTTGTTGAGCCACTTGTGATATATGTGTTTCTAGCATTTTGTTGTGGGTGGCTAAAGCGTCTACTTTCCCGGTCAACTGTTTAATTTGCTCGCTAGTGTGTATGTTTTGATTCAGGAATTCTTTGTTTGTTTGAGCTTGAGTAGCTATGAATTTTTCCATCATCAACTCGAGGTTTGATTTCCTAGGTTCAGTCTGAGCAGCGGCTGTTTTCTGATATCCTGGCGGAGCAGTGGGCATTTGCAATGCATTTTCGCTTTTGTAAGAAAAGTTTGGATGATTTCGCCAACCTGGATTGTAAGTATTTGCGTAAGGATTTCCTTGAGCATAATTTACTTGGTCTGGTGGGATTCCGGCTAGCAATGGGCATTCAGGCGCATTATGAGTGGTGCTTCCGCATAACTCGCAATTTGGAGTTACGGCAGCGACGGTTGCAGTGGGTTTAACGGTCAGACTATCAATCTTCTGTGCTAGAGCATCTACTTTAGCGTTGAACTTTTCAAGGTTGCTGATCTCGTACATCCCACCTTTCGCTGTGGTTTTCTCTGTTGGAGTGCGTTCACCTCCCCATTGGCAGTGGTTCTGAGACATGTTTTCGATTAGTTGATAGGCTTCGTCGTATGGCTTATCCATAAGTGCACCTCCCGCGGCAGCGTCTATTGTCAATCTGGTATTGTATAAAAGCCCATTATAAAAAGTATGGATTGTCACCCAGTCTTCTAGACTATGGTGAGGACATGTTCTCATCATATCTTTGAATCATTCCCATGCTTCGTAAAGAGATTCAGTATCTTTTTGTCGAAATCCGTTGATTTGAGCTCTAAGCATAGCGGTTTTGCTTGGCGGAAAATATCTCGCTAAGAAGACGTTTTTCAACTGTTCCCACGTCGTAACGGAGTTGGATGGTAAGGATTGTAACCATGTCCACGCTCTGTCTCTAAGAGAGAATGGGAAAAGACGAAGTCTTATCGCGTCTGGAGTTACTCCATTTGCTTTCACTGTGTCTGCGTATTGTACAAACTTCGTTAGATGTTCGTTTGGATCCTCAGTTGTGTTTCCTGAGAATTGGTTTTGTTGTACAGCTGACAACAATGATGGTTTCAGCTCAAAATCATTTCGAGTAATAGCTGGGGCAGCAATGCTACTCCTAGGCTCTATCTGAGAGGGCGTAGCGTATGCCTTCAGCGGTTTGTTTGGAGGTCTTTCAGCCATGTTTGATTTTTCTTCGGATTTGGGAATGGGAGTGAGAGGATCGGGAATGTTATGTTTGAGTTGGTACTCAATGATTCGGCTTCTTAGATGTAAGAAGCGTTCTAGTTCTGCGACTGAAGGTTTCAAGATATCACCTTGTGGGCGATCACATGGCATACAATCGACAGCACTAGTAAAGGAAAAAATGAAAATAATTAACCTAGTCTATACGGCGTAACAGAAGGTTACACTATTGACTAAACGGGTCCCCGGCAACGGCGCCAAAAACTTGATCGCGACTTTCTATGTCTAATACAACCTAACTGCAAGTGCACAGTCTATCGCGTAGTAATAATAGATATCGATCCCACAGGGACTCGTAATCAAACTAGTGTTCTCGGGAGTTACTATGTTTAGCTAGGTAGGTAATGTTTGAGGGAATAAGATTGTCACTAAAGGGAAGTAAGAATGTTAATTAAAGTATAATTAATTGAATCGATATGCAGTAATTATGTTCTTCGGGGATTTGACAAGTTACCGGTATACGAACTAATTTTCAGAGTTTATTTAAGCAGAAAATGGTGATCTGAAGACTCTCGCCTCACGATGGTTATTGACGCTAATCATAATTCTAAGGGGCAAACGTACGCTTTCGTGTCCCATTCGGGGTTAAAATTAATTTTTGGAGATCTCTAAGTTCTAATTCATTTTAAAGTGCTTTCGCTGTTATTAAAATGAATGACTAGTGTTTACTATCTGGTCTTGCCGCAGCTTTCGCTTGTTGGTTCGTACCTTAATTAATTTCCCACTTTCGTGGCAAAACTACTTTTAAATAAGTTCTCGCTTTCGCGACGAAGTTTATTTAGTAAATTAATTTTAAACACTCAGACCATAAATGACTTTTGAAAAAGACAATTTTTCAACCGGTTATTATCAAATCCCTTCCGAATTATTATTACATATCGATTACTTTGATTTAGCTATACATGGATTTGGGAAAAGTAAAACATAAATAAAAACAATAAATAATAGCATGCATCATAATAAAAACTGGAATTACGATTGAAATGAGAAACCTGTAAATATTCCAATTGACCTTTGGGCAGATCCTCCACAAATGTTGGCAGGATTCTGGTCTTTGTGCCAATTGATCGTACAACAGAAATAAGAATTACAGAAGGAATGAAAGGAATGCAGAAAAAGAAAAGAGAAACAAATAAGAATATTAAAAACTGGAAAGGTTGCTCTGAAGATAAATTGGCAGCACTTCGTTGTCTGAATGCGGCTCCCCTTCTGAGTTCCCCTTCTTCCCCTTTTATAGAAATGGAATTCTAACGGTTATAACTTGAAGAAGGTGGACTTTGAGGCAGAATTATCAGGGAGTAGTGGTCCACTATTTGGAACTTGGAACTGCTTCTTTCACGTGTATTTGAAGTGGGGCGTTTTTGCCTGCATGACGGTCGTCATAATGTGTGACGGTCGTCACCCGTGTGATGGTCGTCATGGAGCTGTGACGGTCGTCACAACAGCAAAATCAGCATTCTGCGTTTTTCATGTTGTTTTCATTCGGTTTTCGTCCATATTTCATCTGAGATTGCTTCTTTTCTGCATATTGCCTTGTTTAGACGTGATCATCAAATACCTGCAAAACATCAGACAAATAACACGGAAATAACCCGAAATCGGATCGAAAACAGTTAAACTTCAGTTGAATTATGCATCAAAATATATATACGATTTCGTGTTATCAGCCTCTCACCTCATCCGTTTCAGAGCCGATGGCAAGTACCACCCGGTAGTGCGTGGCAAAACCGTCCGAAGCATCATCCTTCCATCACGCACCCGGATGCACCCAGAGGATCGTACCAACTGGCTATTTGACCTCACTGCCCCTCCTGCTGCCGATGCTCCAACTCAGAGCCACACCCAAGGTTCTGATGACGAAATCCAAGCTGAGTTGGACAGACCAGAGCAACCGGAGGCATCGCAACCACTTCCTTCCGAAGGTACATCCTACCGCCGCCGCCGCCATCGTCCAGAGCCCGACTACTCAGAAGAAGACCTTCGCCGCTCTCTCGACCAGCAGGCCCAGATACTCGCTATGATGCAGCAGCAGAATCAGCGAGCAGAGCAGTTCGAAGCTTGGCATCGGACCCAAATGCAACAACTACAAACAGGCCAAGAAACTATTACTGAGAACTTAGTGAATCTGACCTTACAGTTCGAAGGACTCCGCGACTATGTCTATCATACCGGAGCAATGAGTTTTGAGGACCGAGTCGACCAAGTCAGAGCCAGAGGACGCGAGCGAGGACGTGACCGAGGCAGAGGCCGTGATTAGTTATCATTTTCCTTATTTGTTTACTATATTTTCAGTTTCTTTGTATTTTCATTTACTTGTAATTCCCTCTCGCATTCTTTCAAATCAGTGGGGACACTGATTGAGATAGTGTGGGAGCAGAGCGTTTATTTCCCATTCCATTGTACTTTGAATTCCGTAATTTCTATTCAAACATTTTAACGTTTTAGCAAATAAAAGCTCTTTTATATATCTTTTTCCCGTTACGCAAACATCCCCACTTTATTCGACGTAAACAAAAAATTTTCGTTCGTTCCTCAAAAGCAAAAGCATCACGAGAATGCGCCCAAGTTCAAACCAAGTTTTGAAACTCCGAGGAGACGACAATTCTAACAAAACCAGTACCGTCCTGACACCTTAGATCTCCGGTTTATGCGAGTCGGTTTCACTACCTACGTGTACCAAAGTTTCAAGTGTCTACGCAAACTCAGCCCCAAGTAGTTTATACTAGTAGTCAGCACCATCCTAAAACACTTCTAAGCGAGCGACCGATGCAAATAAGTGTATGATCTCCAAAAAGATGAAAAATCATGAAAAGAAAGCCATATAGCCAAAAATATAAAGACGCGTTTCCCTCTAAGTTAGGTGCTCCTCACCCGAGCATTTAGCCCAACGACACGAAAACTCATTGAAAAATCAATGATATAAGCGTATGATCATTGAAAAAGATCAAAACAAGAAATGAGATCATATTCACTAACAGGTCGACTTGCCATGAAAGTTTATGGACAACGGGCTTAATGTGATTGCGCTAGAACAAACAGGGTGAACTCGCCGCGAGAACCTTGACACCAAGCTACAGTAGCATGACCGGGACCGATTTTCATAAGAAAGAGACCTCCGAAGACTTGTATTCCAGTGTCGTCACCGTACTCGTTTTGTTCTTACTAAGAATCCCGGTTTTTCCCAACTTTGCGAACGAAGAAGCTGCCTCGCGCTTGCCGACTTTTTCCTGTTTTACTTGAGGACAAGCAAAGATTCAAGCTTAGGGGAGTTTGATAACACGAAATCGTATATATATATATATATATATATATATATATATATATATATATATATATATATTGATGCATAATTCAACTGATGTTTAACTATTTTCGATCCGATTTCGGGTTATTTCCGTGTTATTTGTCTGATATTTTGCAGGTATTTGATAATCATGTCTAAACAAGGCAACATGAAGAAAAGAAGCAATCACAGATGAAATATGGACGAAAACCGGATGAAAACAATATGAAAAACGCAGAATGCATATTTTGCTGTTGTGACGACCGTCACAGCTCCATGACGACCGTCACACACCGTGACGACCGTCATGCAGGCAAAAACGCCCAACTTCAAATGCACGTGCAAGAGGCAGTTCCAAGTCCCAAATAGTGGACCACTACTCCCTGATATTTCTGCCTCAAAGTCCACCTTCTTCAAGTTATAACCGTTAGAATTCTATTTCTATAAAAAGGGAAGGAGGGGAGCTGAGAAAGGGAGTCGCATTCAGACAACGAAGTGCTGCCCAATTTCATTTCCAGAGCAAAATTTCAGTTTTATTTCTTTCTATTTTTTTGTTGCCTTTCATTTCTTCTGTAATTCCTATTTCCCTTGTACGATCAATTGGCACAAAGACCAGAATCCTGCCAACATTTGTGGAGGATCTGCCCAAAGGTCAATTGGAATATTTACAGGTTTTAAATTTTAATCGTAATTTTAGTTTTCATTATGATGCATGCTATTATTCACTGTTTTTATTTATGTTTTACCTTTCCCAAATCCATGTCTAGCTAAATCAAGGTAATCGATATGTAATAATAATTCGGACGGGATTTGATGATAACCGGTTGAAAACTTCCTTTTCAAAAGTTGTTTATGGTCTGAGTGTTTAAATTTATTTACTGAATAAACTTCGTCGCGAAAGCGAGAACTTATTTAAAAGTAGTTTTGCCACGAAAGTGGGAAATTAATTAAGGTACGAACCAACAAGTGAAAGCTGCGGCAAGACCAGATAGTAAACACTAGTCATTTGTTTTAATAACAGCGAAAGCACTTTAAAATGAATTAGAACTTAGAGGTTTCCAAAAAATAGTTTTAACCCCGAATGGGACACGAAAGCGTACATTTGGCCCTTATAATTATGATTAGCGTCAACAACCATCGTGAGACGAGAGTCTTCAGATTACTATTTTCTGCTTAAATAAATTCTGAAAAAAATATTTCATATACCGGTAACTTGTCAAATCCCCGAAGAACATAATTACTGCATATCGATTCACGTAATTATAATTTAAATAACATTTTTAGTTCCCTTTAGTGACAATCTTATTCCCTTAAGCATTATCTACCTAGCTAAACATAGTAACTCCCGAGAACACTAGTTTGATTACGAGTCCCTGTGGGATCGATATCTTTTATTACTACGCGATAGACTGTGCACTTGAGTTACAGTTGTATTAGACATAGAAAGTCACGATCATGCACATGGTGTGCTAGATGTTTGATGCGTGTGAATATCGTTGTGTGCTCCCGTAGAGGTGGGTGATGGCCAGTTGTCCATCGACATTAATTGTTGTGCTCCCGTAGTGGAGGGTGATGGCCCAGTGACCATCGATATTGTTGGTGTGCTCCCGGTGAGGAGGGTGATGGCCATGTGTCCATCGATGTTAATGTGTTGTGCTCCCGGTGAGGAGGGTGATGGCCATGTGTCCATCGATGTTGATGAGGTGCTCTCGTAGTGGAGGGTGATGGCCAGGTGTCCATCGGAGATGTGCTCCCGTTGTGGAGGGTGATGGCCAGGTGTCCATCGGTATTGTTGTGGTGCTCCCATTGTGGAGGATTGATGGCCAGTTGCTCATCATGTGGTGTGCTCCCTGAGTGGAGGGTTGATGGCCAAGTGCCCATCGTTGATATGTGCTCCTGTGAGGAGGGTTGATGGCTCGGTGCCCATCGTGATTGTGAGTCGGTACCGTATGTTGAGAGTTGTGTGAGTGCATTTGTCGCGTGATTGTATATTGTGGTTGATGGTGGGACCGTGAGTCCGGATGATATGTATATGAAATAGTATTATTATAATTTCTGCCTTTTATTTCATGTACTATGATACCATTATTATTTAATCGTAATTCTCACCCCTTGTTGTTGTTGTGGTATGTGCTTCTTCGGAAGTACAGACAATCCTGGTGTCTAGCTAGTTAGATTGTGGTGTCTCCGTAGGACTGCTCTGATACGTAACACCGGGGCGTTTTGGGAGTTTTACTGTTGATGTTGATATGTGTGCCCCTGTGGCGTATCTGACTTTTGTATATATGTAGTGATGTTTGATGATGCTATGTATTTTGGGCAGATGGCCAATGTTGTACATATGATGATGATGATGGGTATGGATGATGTATGTATATGATATTTTGTGTTATGGAAGACCATATCTTTTTCCGCTGCAATTTTATTGAAAAATTCAGTTAAATTATTTGGAAAAATATTTGTGGAAATTTTGATGTGTATTGTGGCATCCCGTTTGGGAGAGAAACTCTGATATGTGTTTTATTGATTGTTTTATTTTATTGTGGGAACGGGGTGTTACAAGTTGGTATCAGAGCAGGTCGGTCCGTCCGGCCAGTGTAGTGTGTTGAGTTTGTCTATAGGATAGAGTTGCTTGTTTTTTGTTAACCTGGATTGTTGTTGAGCAGAATGGCTGGGAGAAATGACACGGCGTTGGCTGCGGCGACACAGGCTATGGCACAAGGGGTGGCCAACCAGAATCTGGCTGCGGGAGCTCAATTTAGAGACCTGACGCAGTTCCAGAGCAACAAGCCACCAAAGTTTGAAGATGGAATTCTGGATCCGGTAGCTGCACAGAAATGGCTGAAGGCAATTGAGAAGATCTTCAGAACCATGGGGTGCACTGACGAACAGAAGGTGAGGTTCGGTACTCACATGCTCGAGGGGGAGGCCGAGGCTTGGTGGGATAATTGCCGTCAGAGGATGGAAGCTTCGGGGACTCCGATTACTTGGGAGGTGGTTCGGTCTGGATTTCTGGAGAAGTATTTTCCAGAAGATATCAGAAGTGCTAAAGAGGTGGAATTTTTGGAATTGAAACATGGCAGTATGTCGGTAGTCGAGTATGCGGCTAAGTTTGAGGAGTTGGCTCAGTATTGCCCTCATTACAATACTGAGGAAGCTATGACTTCGAAGTGTCTTAAATTTGAGAATAGGCTGAGGCCAGAGATCAAGATGGGAATCGCATGTCATAAAATCAGGAGTTATCCTGAGTTGGTGAGTAGGAGTCGTATCTATGATAATGATAATCGTGTGAGGATCGCACACTACAAGGCGGCAAGTGATCGTAAGGGTAAACAAAGGTTCGGTGGTACTCCTTACAGTGTTCCGACTGGTAAGGGGAAGTTCAAGGGTGTTGTTGATAGGAAACCCAGAGAGGGTAGGGCATTGACTGGTACGAAGTGTTTCCGGTGCGGTGGCATGGGTCATCGTCCCAATGATTGTCCTCCTGATGCGAAAAAGTGCTTCAAGTGTGGGAAGTCGGGCCATGTGATGGCGGATTGTAGGACTAATATTCCTACTTGTTATAACTGTGGCGAGAAGGGCCACATTAGTACTCATTGTGAGAAGTCGAGGAGGGCTCAGGCGCCTCATGCTGCTGGTAAAGTATTTGCAGTTGTGGGAACTCAAGCGGAAGACGAAGAACGTTCGATCAAAGGTACTTGTTTTATCAATAACATTCCTTTGACTGCTATGGTTGATACAGGTGCGACCCACTCGTTTATCTCTGTTGATTGTGTGAAGAGGTTAGGTTTGGTGTCGACTACTCTTAAGCGGCAGATGACTATTGAAACTCCCTCGATTGGTTCAGTGACTACTTTGCTTGTGTGTTTGAAGTGTCCACTGACTATCTTTGGCCGAGACTTCGGTGTGGATTTGATCTGTTTGCCACTTGGTGGTTTGGATGTTATACTTGGTATGAACTGGTTGGAGTTCAACCGAGTGTACATCGATTGTTTTCGGAAAGTGTTATTGTTTTTTACTCCTGAAGAGGAAGCGTTGGCAGATTCCTTGTCTGGTAAGGAATTGAGAACCTTGTTGGAAGATGAAGCGCAGGTGTTTGCTTTATTTGCATCACTGTCTGTTGACAACAAGGCAATGCTGGATGAGTTAGCTATGGTGAATGAGTTTTCGGAGGTGTTCCCGGATGATATTACAGAGTTTCCTCTGAAGAGAGAGGTTGAGTTTAGCATTGATCTTGTTCCTGGTACGAGGCCTATTTCTATGGCTCCGTACAGGATGTCGGCAGTAGAGTTGGTCGAGTTGAAGACTCATATTGGAGAGTTGCTAGATAGAAAGTTTATCAGACCAAGTGTGTCGCCGTGGGGAGCTCCAGTATTGTTAGTGAAGAAGAAGGACGATAGCATGCGTTTGTGCATTGATTACCGACAGTTGAACAAAGTGACCATCAAGAACAAATATCCTCTTCCAAGGATCGATGATTTGATGGATCAGTTAGTGGGAGCTCGTGTGTTCAGTAAGATTGACTTGAGGTCGAGTTATCATCAGATAAGAGTGAGAGAAGGTGATATTCAGAAGACGGTGTTTAGGACTCGATATGGACATTACGAGTATGCAGTAATGCCTTTCGGAGTGTTTAATCCGTCGGGTGTGTTTATGGAATATATGAACCGTATCTTCCATTCTTATTTGGATCAGTTTATTGTCGTGTTCATTGATGACATTCTGGTTTATTCTAAGTCTGAGGAAGAGCATGCAGAACATTTTAGGATCTCTTTACAAGTGTTGAAGGATAACAAGTTGTTTGCTAAGTTATCGAAGTGTGAATTCTGGTTGAAGACGGTGAGTTTTCTGGGGCATGTTATTTCGGGTGATGGTGTTTCTGTGGATCCATCTAAGGTGAGTGCGGTGTTACAGTGGGAACCGCTGAAGACGGTAACAGAGGTTAGAAGCTTTTTAGGCTTAGCAGGGTATTACCGAAGATTCATTGAAGGCTTTTCTAGATTGGCTTTGTCGTTGACAAGGAAAGATCAAGTGTTTGTGTGGGATGCGGCTTATGAAGAGAGTTTTAAGGAACTGAAAAAGAGATTGACTTCAGCGCCGGTGTTGGTGTTACCGAATCCGTGTGAGCCTTTTGTGGTATATTGTGATGCGTCCAAAATGGGATTGGGCGGAGTTCTTATGGAGAATGGAAAGTGGTAGCTTATGCTTCGTGGCAATTGATGGTGCATGAGCGGAACTATCCTACTCATGACCTTGAATTGGCTGCAGTAGTTTTTGTGTTGAAGATTTGGCGACATTATTTATATGGTTCGAGGTTTGAGGTATTCAGTGATCACAAGAGTTTGAAATATCTGTTTGATCAGAAGGAGATGAATATGCGGCAGAGGAGATGGTTGGAATTCTTGAAGGATTATGATTTTAGTTTGAGTTATCACCCAGGGAAAGCGAATGTGGTTGTGGATGCGTTGAGCAGAAAGACAATTCATATGTCGGCATTGATGGTAAAAGAGATGAAGCTTATTGAGCAGTTTCGGGATTTGAGCATGGGTTGTGAGTTTACATCGGATGGTGTGATGTTGGGTAAATTGCAAGTAAAGAATGATTTCTTGGACATGATTAAGGAACATCAAAAGTTGGATGTGAAACTTGGGGATTTGACGCGGGAGGTCGGAAGTGACTCCGGTAGTGATTTCAGGTTGGATAGTGCGAGTGTATTGAGGTTTCAGGGCAGAATTTGCATGCAGGATAATGATGAGTTGAAGAAGTCGATTTTGGACGAAGGACATCGTAGAAGCCTGATTGTTCATCCAGGAGCTACGAAGATGTATCAGGACTTGAAAAAGTTATTTTGATGGTCGGGCATGAAAAAGAATATTGCTCGATATGTTTATGCTTGTTTGATTTGTCAGAAGTCTAAGGTGGAGCATCAGAGACCTTCTGGGATGATGTAACCGTTAGAGATTCTGGTTTGGAAGTGAGATTGTATTGCTATGGACTTTGTTACAGGTTTACCGAATAAGGAGAGAGGATTTGACGCCATTTTTGGGTGATTGTGGATCGGCTTACGAAGTCTGCACACTTTGTACCGATCAGTATTAGCTTTCCGTTGGAAAAGCTGGCAGAGATTTATATTCGGGTAATTGTGAAGTTGCACGGTATACCGTTGAGCATTGTGTCGGATAGAGATCCGAGGTTCACTTCTGTGTTTTGGAAGAGTTTACAAGAGGCTTTGGATACTGAGTTGAAGCTGAGTTCAGCTTGTCATCCGCAGACGGATGGGCAGTCGGAGCAGACTATTCAGACTTTGGAGGATTTGTTGCGGGTTTGTATGTTGGAGAAAGGTGGTACGTGGGATACTTATTTGTCGTTGGTAGAATTCACGTACAACAACAGTTACCATTCCAGTATCGGGATGACACCGTTTGAGGCTCTTTATGGTAGGAGGTGCAGGACTCCTTTGTGTTGGTACGAGTCGGGTGAGAGGGTGGTTTTGGGGTCAGAGTTGGTACAGCGGACTACTGAGACAGTGCAGATGATCCATGAAAAGATGAAAGCATCTCAGGATCGACAAAAGAGTTATTATGATAATCGCAGGAAAGAGTTGGAATTTAGTGTGAGTGACCATGTATTCTTGAGGGTTAACCCAGTGACGGGTGTTGGACGTGCTTTGAAGTCCAAAAAGTTAGATCCGAAGTTTATCGGACCGTATCAGATCTTGCAGCAGATTGGTACTGTGGCTTATAGGGTGGCGTTGCCGCCGGAGCTTTCGAACTTGCATGACGTGTTTCACGTGTCACAACTTCGGAAGTATGTACACGATCTGTCTCATGTGATTCAGAGGGATGAAGTCCAAGTTAAAGAGAATATGACTGTGGAGACACTGCCGTTGAGGATTGAGGATCACAAGATGAAGCGACTCAGAGGAAAAGAGATATCGTTGGTGAAAGTGGCTTGGGGAGGTGCTGCAGGTGGAAGTGTGACCTGGGAATTGGAAAGCAGGATGCGGGAAGCATATCCGGAGCTGTTTCCATCAGGTATTTTCGAGGACGAAAATAATTAAAGTGGGGGAGAGTTGTAACGCCCATTTTAATTATTTTTGGTTTTCGAGATTATTTTATTTGCGAATGTGCTTGAGGATTATTTTGAAGGATCAAGAACTCATGATATTGGTATACAGTGATAAAAATATGATATTTAATAGTAATGTGATATTATTATTAATTATTATCATTTTTATCACTAATATTAATTTTATGAGTAAAATTATAATTTAAATGGATTTTTGGAATAAAAGTATTATGAGGAATTATTATTAAAATGAATTATTTGGATTAATAAAAGGATTGTTGGGACTAAGGGCAAAATTGTCATTTTGGTGAGAATTAGAATTGGAAAGAAGAGGAGAACACACGCACGATGAAGAACACAGTTTGAGCAAGATGAGAGCTACACGACCAAGAACAACAACTTAAGCAAGCGGATTTCGTGTGGATTGAGGAGCTTGTTCATCATCAAAGCTTGATTTGAGGTAAGGGGGAGATTTAACAGTTACTTTGGTATGTGCATGAATTTTGGTAGAAAGGGGAATCCCTAACCCCATGTATGAGTTTATCACATGATTGATGATGAATTGATTGATTGCATGTTATTGATACTGCTATTGTTGTGTTGTTTGATGTTTAAATCGTTGCATGTGCTGAGGATGTTATATTGGATGAGTTTTGGGATTTTTCGTTAAGTTTGAAGTTGAGCCGGAAGTTGGTATTGAGAGCAGAGTTGATGAATTGTCGGATAGAATCGGGAATAGACCCCGTAACTAAGTTGCAGTATGTGGTTGGTGGTGGGTTTTGATTTAATCGGGCGAAATCGGTGTGGGAGGTGCCTCTGCAGCGCATAATTTTTCTAAGTACGCAGGTATTCGCTGGGCGAATGAGGGGCGAGCCTTCGCCAGGCTTCGTTGGGCGAACTAGCCAGCAAGTGCTGGAAGAAGCTTCTGTCTGGCTTCGCCAGAGGTTTCGTCGGGCGAATGGCAGCGAGTGTTCGCTGCGGGGCTTCGCCGGGCGAATGTGCCAGCGAGCCCAGCAGCAGTTTTGTATTTTGCTGCTATGTTTGTGTTGTTCCTCTGTGGACTTGGACCCTCGTTGGTCATGTGTGATGGGAGGCTTGCTAGAGATGCTGATGCGAGCGTATGTTGGTGGTTGTAGGGCTGTTTTGGCCGGCGTTTATCGCAAGTGGCATAATCGTTGAATTATGCGTTATGTATGAACCGGTGTGAATGTGTACGTGAGATGTGTGCACCGTGTGTGTGCTGTGTGTGAGATGTGAGGATCAGTATGATCGTGGCGCCTTGAGTGCATTTTGTTGGTGTGTTGTGGTGAGTGGATCCGTTAGGATCGATACGCTTATTATGCGTAGCAATTGTGTGATGTTATGTGATGTATTTGGGTCAGTAGGACCTACATGCCTTGTGTGCATTGTAAGTGATAAGTTGTGTAGTGAGCGGATCCGTGGGATCGACGCATTTGTGTGCTTGTTATGTATGTATTTTATGACGTGAATGGATCCGTGAGATCGGTACGCCTTGTGCGTCGTGTATATGTTGTGTGAGGGGTGGATCAATAGGATCGGTGTGCACTTGGTGTGCTAGATGTTTGATGCGTGTGAATATCGTTGTGTGCTCCCGTAGAGGAGGGTGATGGCCAGTTGTCCATCGACATTAATTGTTGTGCTCCTGTAGTGGAGGGTGATGGCCTAGTGACCATCAGTATTGTTGGTGGGCTCCCGGTGAGGAGGGTGATGGTCATGTGTCCATCGATGTTGATGAGGTGCTCCCGTAGTGGAGGGTGATGGCCAGGTGTCCATCGGAGATGTGCTCCCGTTGTGGAGGGTGATGGCCAGGTGTCCATCGGTATTGTTGTGGTGCTCTCGTTGTGGAGGGTTAATGGCCAGTTGCCCATCAGTGTGGTGTGTTCCCTGAGTGGAGGGTTGATGGCCAAGTGCCCATCGTTGATATGTGCTCCTGTGAGGAGGGTTGATGGCCCGATGCCCATCGTGATTGTGAATCGGTACCGTATGTTGAGAGTTGTGTGAGTGCATTTGTCGCGTGATTGTATATTGTGGTTGATGGTGGGACCGTGAGTCCGGATGATATGTATATGAAATAGTATTATTATGATTTCTGCCTTTTATTTCATGTACTATGATACCATTATTATTTAATCGTAATTCTCACCCCTTGTTGCTGTTGTGGTCTGTGCTTCTTCGGAAGTACAGACAATCCAAGTGTCTAGCTAGTTGGATTGTGGTGTCTCCGTAGGATTGCTATGATACGTAACACCGGGGCGTTTTGAGAGTTTTACTGTTGATGTTGATATGTGTGCCCCTATGGCGTATCTAACTTTTGTATATGTGTGGTGATGTTTGATGATGCTATGTATTTTGGGCAGATGGCCAATGTTGTACATATGATGATGATGATGGGTATGGATGATGTATGTATATGATATTTTGTGTTATGGCAGACTATATCTTTTTTCGCTGCAATTTTATTGAAAAATTCAGCTAAATTATTTGGAAAAATATTTGTGGAAATTTTGATGTGTATTGTGGCATCCCGTTTGGGAGAGAAACTCTGATATGTGTTTTATTGATTGTTTTATTTTATTGTGGGAACGAGGTGTTACAAAAAACACTAGCAACAAGATAATTAACAATATCAGCAAACCAAGGAGTAACTCCTTGTAAGAGTAGCAACTGCTCATTAGGAATGTCATCCTGAATGGGAGAAGGATATGCGTCTTGCTCTATTCTGCTCAAGTGGTCAGCTACTAGGTTCTTGGCGCCGCTCTTGTCCTTAATCTCCATATTAAACTCTTGGAGCAACAACATCCACTGAATTAATCTTGGTTTTGCTTCGGGTTTCTTCAAGAGATACTTCAAAGCTGCATGGTCAGTAAAAACAACAATCTTGGAACCTAGCAAGTATTGTCTAAATTTGTCAAGAGCAAAAACAATCGCTAAAAGTTCCTTTTCGGTGGTGGTGTAATTAGCTTGTGCAGGATCCAACGTCCTGGAAGCATAGTAAATAACATGGGCAGCCTTGTCCACTCTTTGTGCAAGGATCACTCCAACTGCATAGTTAGATGCGTCACACATAATCTCAAAAGGGAGATTCCAATTAGGCGGTTGTATGATGGGGGCGGAGGTTAATGCTTTCTTCAAGAAATCAAACGCCTGCTTGCATTTCTCATCAAAAGTGAAGGTCACGTCGCTCTTCAACAAGTTTGAAAGGGGAAGAGCTATCTTGTTGGAGTCCTTTATGAAGCGCCTGTAGGAAACTGCATGACCAAGAAAAGAACGAATCTCGCGAATGCAAGATGGGTAAGGCAATGTAGAAATCACATCAATCTTGGCAGGGTCAACTGAAATTCCTTTTTCAGAAATTATGTGTCCTAAAACAATCCCCTGCTCCACCATAAAGTGGCATTTTTCATAATTTAGAACAAGGTCGGTTTCGATGCATCTCTCTAAAACCATATTCAAACTGTTTAAACATGCATCAAAAGAAGAGCCATAAACGGTGAAATCATCCATAAATACTTCCATGCAATTTCTGATAAAAACAGAGAAAATGTTAATCATGCACCGCTGGAAAGTGCCAGGAGCATTGCAAAGGCCGAAAGGCATCCTCCTGTAGGAAAATGTACCAAAAGGGCACGTGAAAGTAGTCTTTTCTTGGTCTTCAGGTGCAATATGAATTTGAAAGTAACCTAAAAACCATCAAGAAAACAATAATGTGATTTACCTGCGAGTCGTTCGAGCATCTGATCAATGAATGGCAAAGGAAAGTGATCCTTTCTAGTCGCTTGGTTCAATCTCCTATAGTCAATACAAACTCGCCAACTATTCTGAACTCTAGTGGGAACAAGTTCATTCTTCTCATTTTTTATCACAGTAAGTCCAGATTTCTTTGGTACAACCTGCACTAGGCTCACCCAGTTACTATCAGAGATAGGGTATATCATACTTGCTTGTAATAGCTTGGTTACCTCTTTCTTTACCACATCAAGAATCAAAGGATTAAGCCTCCTTTGGGGCTGCCTTACTACCTTAGCTCCTTCTTCAAGTAGAATCTGATGCATGCACCTAGCAGGGCTAATACCTGGAATGTCTGCCAAGGTCCACCCTATTGCCTTTTTGTGCCTCTTTAAAACCTGCAAAAGCCTACTTTCTTGATCGAGATCAAGGTTAGCTGAGATAATAACAGGGAGCTTATCATTTATGTCCAAGTAGGCTTATTTGAGACTTTCTGGGAGAGGTTTGAGTTCTAAAGAAGGGGGCTGCTCAGTGGATGGGACAGTCGGGGCGACAGGGATGTCCAGAGCTTCAATCGCATAAATTACTTCGTCGGGAACTGTATCCACCTGCAAAGTATCAGCCTGCAATGCAACATTTATCTCGACACAAGTAGAGCAAACATTAGTGTCAGTGCATACATCATAGGAGAAAGCATCATTATAGTCCAATAAAGACGGAAAATCAGATAAAAACTCGAGGAGTGTATCGTCTATTAAGTCAGATAGTAACTCAATTTGAAATATTGAATGCTCTTCCATGGGATGTCTCATTGCATCAAAGATGTTAAATTTTACGACAATATTACCAAACTCCATAGACATCGTGCCATCATCAACATCGATTTTCGTCTTTGCCGTTTTCATAAACGGTCTGCCGTGAATGATGGGTGCCTTGTTTGACTTTGCTTATCCCTCCATGTCAAGAATATAAAAATCAGCAGGGAAAATCAAGTCATTTACTTGCACGAGGACATTTTCCACAACTCCGGCGGGGCGGGTATTGCTTCTATTTGCCAGCTGAATGATTAAACCCGTATGCTGCAATGGACCAAGATCAAGATTATTATAAATAGAAGTAGGCATAACATTAATACCAGCTCCTAAGTCAAGCATGCAATTTTCAAATTTACTATTCCCAATGGTACAAGGGATATCAAAAGTTCCTGGATCCTAGCATTTTTGTGGCATGGGCTGCTGGAAAAGGGTTGAAACATTTTTTTCAGCGGCATCATTTGATTGGATGAAGGCAAAAATATTCCTTCCCATATTCACCCTCTCATTCCCTTTCAATCTCTTTTTGTGAGTACATAAATCCTTAAGAAACTTCGCATATTTTGGGATCTGCTTTATCACATCAAGAAGTGGGATGTTCACCGCCACTTTTTTAAACACATCCAAAATCTCTCTCTCCTTGTCTTCTTCAAGGACGTTCTTACTTTTCTGCACTCGGTAAGGGTACGGTATGCGAGGTACATACTGTTTTTCCACAATAGCAGAAGGTTCAGCCGCAGAAGTAACAGAAGGCTCATCAATTTTTTTCGGGGCAGAATTTGTAACTTTACCGGATCGCAAGCTTATTGCACTCACATTAGCATTAGGATTCACCACGGTTTGAGAGGGCAGTTGGTTGGATCCTAGTGCTTGTTGGATACCATTAACCGAGGTAGCAAGTTGTCCTATTTGTGTTTGCAAGGCTTGGATGGAGGATTCTGCCCGTTGTTGGAATTGGAGGGTATTAGTGGCCAACTGTTTAACAATATCATCTAATGCAGGACCGGAAGCTGGGGCAGCAGTGGTTGCAGCTTGCGGAGGGTTCTGTGGTGATGGCAAGGGTAGCGCCAATTGTTTCTGGTTGGGGTAATGTTTTTGGTTGGAGGGCTGGTTCCCATGTTGGAGGTTGGGATGGTTCCTCCAGCTTGGATGGTATTTATTAGTGGACAGATCAGGAATATTGTACCGGTTCTGATTGTTACCTTAATGGTACAGGGCTGCTGCATATGCTTGAGGTACTTCAGTAGGAATTTCATCTTTAAGAATGGGACACATGTCCGTAGGATGATTAAGAGAAGTACAAATACCACACAATCTTGCTGTCACTGTTTGGGCTTGATGGGCTGCTTGGGCTTTACCTACCACTATCAACTGTTGCACTAACTCCTTCAGCTCGCTCATCTTATTTTCGAAGGCTTTGTCAGAATGGGCAACATGAGAAGATACATGAATCTCGTTCACACCCTTCTGTTGCACCCCAAAATTTGCCCAACCTTTTCTAACCTAGGTTTATGTTTCAATTGCATAGTCATTTGCATTGTCATCATGTACATAGTGTATTCATCTGCATAGGCAAGCTATCTTAATCAGGGGATCAAGTGCTGTTCTTATTTCAAGAGGTATATCCAAGGGTTTCATTCATATTCAAGACTACTCAGGTCATCAGGGAAGAATTTGAGCTTTGAAGAGCTGCCAGGTTGATCAGTGAATTCTCTCCTATCTTGAGGCTAGTGGGGGATCATCAGAGGAAGTATGAGCTATGAGCCAAGAGCATGAGGTGTGTATGGATGTTATGAAGAGTCTAGAGAATCATTTTTGAGGAGAACCAAGTCATGTGAATGATTGCAGGAGCCTCAGTTGAAGTCAGTCAACTAGGGTCAACACTGGGTCAATTCTAGGTCAAAGAAGTGTTTTGAAGGGCATCAAGGATCATTTGAAGAATGGGGGATTCATTATTTGCTAGGTGGATATGGATATGATGTTATGATAAAGAAAAATCAAGAGGAGTCAAGGAGAACTGGAGTTACTAAATTAGGGTTTTATTGTAAAATCCCCTGATTTAGGTCAAACTTCAAAGCAGTGTAACTCAAGATGCAAGCTTCATATGGATTCTTGGTCCACATGAAACTTGTAGAATATCTTCATAGCTTTAATTTTAGTGGTGGAAGTCATCAAGATGATTTGTATAACTCAAGTTATGGCTCTTGCAAGTTACAGGCCATCTGAGGGCACTGAAATCTGTCTGTGAAAATTGTCTGTCTTCCAAGCAACTTTTGACCTTCAAGGGTATTTCAAATGGATTTCTGGCCAACATGAGAATTGTTCCTTATTGTCTTAGCTTTCTAGAATGGTATGGTATGCCTTCATATGATTTATGGAACTCTACTTATGGTCTTGGCAAGCAAAGGGTATTTTGGTCATTTGAGGATTACAGGTCATTCTTAGTATATGCGTAAAACTCATACAAGGAAGCTTCAAATGAAAAACTTCACAACATCAAAGTTGTTCAAAATGGGATTTTAAGGCTAGAAAAGAAGGTGTGAAAGTTTGGAAAAGCTTAGAGCATGGAATTTTAAAATTGGTGCAAATGACTTGAAAATGGACATAAGTTGAAAAAGTTCAAGTTGAAAATTGGTTTGGGAGATCTACAAATCCAATATGGGTCATCCAATATACCAAATTGATTCCAAACATCATTTTAAAGACATTGGTTCAGCCACTTTTTTGAGTTAGGGTTTAAAAATTGGACTTGCTTTGTATTTTTGTTACTTGCATAATAAGGCAAGTATAGAAAACTTGGCACAAGATGAATTTTCAAGGCAAGGAGCTTACATACACTTCCCATATCTCATGTAAGGAGATTTTGACATAAGTTTGGAAAGGTGCAAGCATGAGATAAGAGATATTCAAAGTATCATGGCATGAGAAGTTCATGAAATTTCCACAACTTTCTAGAATCCTCCAAGATTATTCTAGAAACCTCTAAGTTTGTTAATCATCATCTATATATTGGATTGAGATCATTAAGAGTAAAGGTTGGTGATAGTTGATGTTGAATCCATTTGCAAATCATATTGAATTTTTTTCTTTCCATCATTTTTCCATTTTCCCACACTTTCACATGTTTGAATTTCCACTTTTTTTCAATCCTTTTTCTCTCCATTTTTTGATCATTTCTCATTACCAATTAATTCAATATACTACATAAGATTTTTCCATCAATTTTTGAGAAGATTTTAGTGCAATTCCATGGTTGTATCAACATGAAAAAGTGAGCTCCAAGTGCAAAAGTATTTTCATTTCCTCACCAATTCAAGCATTTTCTTTGATCCTAATACCTCTACCAAGAATTATTGAAGGTTTCTACACTTTTTTTCCAAAGAAATTCGTGCTCCATTAAAGCTCCATAATTCATTTTTCCAAGGTATAAAGAATTCGACATAACTCATTATTTAGGAGTCTTTCTTGCATTATTTTTATTGCATTCCATTGCTCTCATCTCCTACATGGATTCTAGTACAAAAAAGATGGGTTTTATGACAATTTTTGGTTCTTGAGTTTTTCTTGAGGTGCCATGTTTTGGGAGTTAGAGAGAGTTTCAAGAAAATCTAAGACCATATTTGGATTCCTTGATTTTTTTCCTTCAAGTTTGACCAAAATTTGGTGCGAAACGGATAATTATTGATGGAGTTATGGTGCTTCAAAGTAGCAAAAAACTCATGTTCATGGGGCTGCGGGTTACTATTCACAAAGTTGAAAATTTTGATTTGGAGAAGAAGGTGTTAACACCGTCGGATGCATTTCCAAGTCAAGGTTTCTTCCATTCATCTAACGCCTCTCACTGCGCCACGTAATCGGCCACATAAGCCTCATGCCACTTTTATTTATTCTCACTATTTCTCTTGTTTTCTCATGTGTTCATGCTATTCCATATGTTCTTTTATTTTTCTGTTTTATATGCTGACTTCAAATAATCATAAAAAATAGGAAAATTAGTCTTTTTGATCCCCATTTTTTTGTGCTGAATCTTTAAGATGTCTAGGATTTAATAAAACTGGAATTATAATTTTACCATTTTTGACATTTTCTTTGGATTTTTTACATTTGGGTCGTCATAAAAAGGCCAATGCTGGTGCTATCATTTTGTTGAATTTCTTTGACCTATCAAAATACAATTTAAATGTCAATCCTTTTGCAGGGATCTCATACACACGTTGAGGTATTGTGATATATTTTTGTGGGAATTTTATTGTACCATTTTAATTGGTTTTGGATGCTTTCTTTAACATGCTCCACTTTAATCTTTCCTTTGGTATACATGAGATATCTTGCAATGTTTTCATCTTATTTGACCATTTATCTTTGGATATTTTTGTGGTATCTCTCACCCCTGGTTTGTGGCTTGATGTAGGGCATTGGAGATTTTTATTTGAATTTTTTAGCACCTTTTGCTATTTTTCTTATGTTTTGTATTCGAACTTGTAATTTGGACTTCCGAATGGACTTTATTTTTGTTAAGGCTCCAACGGCCGCTTTGTGTTTGCGTGATGAACGCCGTGGCTTATATTTCTTATTGTAGATAGGTTAGAGGTATTGGAAGACCCTTAGGTGGCTGTTATTTGTATGTGTAGCTTGCCCGATTATCGACTTGTTTGCATGATAGCACGTTGCGATTCCAAATAGTGGATTACGCGTTTCATTCGGAGTTTTCACTCGATTCTTTGCATATGATCACTTGATATTTTCTCATTCCATCCATGAATGGGCTTGAGGTTGAGATGAACCTTCCTCCCTCCTTTGAATTGCATTTACCATTGCTATATTCATGTTCACTTGTATGCGGTTATTACTTGTATTTCCGTTTCTTCCTTTCGTTTTCCTTTCCCGTAGGACTTCCATTCTTCCTTGTTCAAGGGAGGATGTGATAGACATTAGGAGTTAACCCATGCATGATAACATTAGGGTAGATTTTATTCCCTTTTAACCCTAGGATTTGTAGAGTGTCATCTCTTCTTCCTTCAAAACAACAGAAAAACATTAATAAAGGTTATAACAGAGATTAATTCATTTCTTCCGTCAAAAGATTTGAACAGACATCAACCTTTTTGCAATAAGAAAACCCTTGTTTAAGGTGAGATTTTTCATAAAAAACACTTGAACAGCTTGTGTCGGGCGTAGCCCGAACTACGTTTGCTCTGATCTTCCATGCCGTGTGGAAGTACGTAGGCATAGGATGCGATATCCTAGCGAGCAACCTTCACCCACCTTCCCCCGTAGTTAGGCGAACTACGTTGACTCTGATTTCTCGCTCCAGACGGGAATACGTAGGCATAAAGTGCGATGCTTTGCCGAGTCATGTTTTCTTTTCTTTTCAGACCTTATCCTTTAGTTTAGATAGAAGTGTAATCCGTACAACCAAGCAAGCGTGGATCCCATCGAGTACGATGGACGTGAGGGGTGCTAATACCTTCCCCTTGCGTAACCGACTCCCGAACCCAGGTTTTGGTTGCGATGACCATACCTTTTTCTGTTTTTCGCGAGGTTTACTTCGAGCGTTTCCTTTCCCTCCGTTGGGATAAATAACGCACGGTGGCGACTCTCCTGTCAGCCGGCGCCGATTTTCGCAGTAGCGACAGCTGACGACTCTGCTGGGGATCCAACGTCCCCTGGCTGCTAAGGACTGCGATGGTCCTTATGCATTTGGGATCTAACGTCCCTTAAGAGAGTCAATCCTAGCGTTTGTTTGCCCGTCGAGGATTTTTTATGGATTTACATTTCTGTATTTACCTTTCAGCATTATATTATCATTATTATTGCTGTATTATGGGGTGTGACGGGTGTTCTTTGATTGAGAGATAAGCCGGACCTGGGCTTGAGTGCACCTAGATTTAGAGTAGAGATTAGTGGGCGCGCACGTGCTTTGCATGTCCTAGTGTCCCGCGAAATCTACGCTCAGACGAGGCTCTTCTGGTTGGCCTCCTGTCCTGCCCTTTGGGTGGCTTGGGTTGCTGGTTAGTTGGATTGTCGACTCTGGGGACCGATCATTTGGAAGTTGGCTAAGTGAGGCCTCTTCAGGATTTGATGATGCCACTCCTTCTGGGAATCGTATCGTCACTCCTGAAAGTCTGTGACACCGACGACCGCATAGGATGCCATACCTTTGTCAGTTACTAGGACATCCACCTGTGAGAGGGTTTGGGGTTATGCAGGTAACTAGACCTTCAGATACCGGTTATTTCTTGATCAGAGATCCTTGGTATTTATGGATAGTTGTGAGGTCTATTAGAGACCAGCCAGAGTTATGGTATGAGGTCTATCAAAGACCAGTTGGAGTTATGTTATGAGGTCTGTCAGAGACCAGGTGCGGGTTATATTATTGGGTCTATCTGAGACCAGGCTGGAGTTCTTTGTGAAGTCTGTCTGAGACCAAAGTTTGATGAGTATTGGAGGGTCTGTCTGAGACCTGTTCTTGGTGTGACTTGGGCTTCTTATTCAGGGCACTTGATCCCCTGTTGCAGATGTTTGCATTGCATTGTTTGCATACCCATGTATCATTGCATTTTGCATACATACCCATATTTGCATTACAGGTTTGTGAGTCGTGTATCTTATCTCCCGCATCCGTGCAAGGTATTTTCAGGATTGAAGAAAGGCGGGTCCACCGTTACTTTACAAGAATCAACCAGAAGAAGATCATGGACGCCATGCAGCTTGAAATGCAAGAGATGCGTGACAGGATGGCCCTGTTCATGCAAACCATGGAGACTATCGCCAAAGGGCAGGAACAGTTGCAGAGTCTGGTACAGCCGTTGGTTGCTCGTGCTGAGATCAATGACACCCCGCGTGGTGAAAATGTGGCTAACTCTCCCAGGGTTGAAAATCATCAAAGTGCTGATCACATTCAAGTCGTTGGGCTGAACAACGGAGAAGCTGGTCCTGCTGGTGGGAACGGAAACACTGGTAACACTAACGGAGATACTGCAGGAGTGTTCATAGGGAACGTCAACCAGGGTTTTAACTTGGGTGCGGAGAATGTCGGGCTGAATGGCGGCAATGGTAATCAGGGCTTTCAGGGTATGAATGTGGGATATGGAAATGTGGCTGGCGCCAAAACTGGATACGGAGACCATGGTTATGGTAACGCAGGATATGGAATGGGTATGAACAACGGCCAGGATATGGGCAACCTGAGGGGTAACCCCGGGTACTTCCAAGCAGGTCTGGGCCGTAACGTTGGACATGCTGCATATGAAGAGATACCTCGTTGGGAGGATCGTCAGGAAGACGTTTTCTCAGGTCATAATGAAGGCTACGGGAGGCCTACAGGGGACAGCCTCCGCATGAGATTGTTGGAAGAAAAGGTAAATGGTCTGGCTAATCAGAACGCTGTGGGACTGGATATGTCCAACATGGGGTTGGTACCAGGGCTGAGGGTACCTCTGAAATTCAAGGCGCCATCTTTTGATAAGTATAGAGGCGACACGTGCCCGAGGGTGCATGTCCGTTCATTTTACAGAAGGATGTCTGCGTATTCGGACGATGAAAAGATGCTTATGCACTTTTTCCAAGACAGCTTGTCAGGGCCGTCATTGGAGTGGTACATGAGCCTGGAGCCAACACAAATCAGAACTTGGAAGGAATTGGCGGAAGCTTTCGTGAAGCACTACCAATACAACAGCGATCTCGCTCCTAACAGAGTTCAGTTGCAAAGCATGTCCCAGAAGCCCAAGGAAAGCTTCAAAGAGTACGCCCAGAGATGGCGTGACCTGGCTGCGAGAGTACAACCACCTATGGTCGAGAGGGAAATGATGGACTTGTTCGTAGGGACATTCTCAGGGATGTACTATGACCGGCTGCTCAACTTCTCAATGAGTACCTTCTCCGAGCTGATCCTGATGGGGGAGCGTATAGAGAACGGGATAAAAATTGGTAAGATTCAACCGGGAGGATCTGTTTCAGCTGGAAGCACCAAGAAAGCCTTCGGTGGTAAAAGGCAAGATAATGCTAATGCGGTGTATAACGTTCAGCGGAGAAATAGGAATCAGAATCGGCGTCCACAGCCACAAGTTGCAAGTGTGACTATTCCGGGACCACCTCAGCAACAGAGACAACAACAGCAGCAGGCTCAGCAGCAGCCTAATCAGAATCAGCGGCGGTTTCAGGCTCCAAGGCCGAGGAGGGTATTTGAGGTACCGCCGATGTCTTACGCAGAGCTCCTTCAGACTCTATTGAAGTTACAGCTAGTTGAAAAGAGAACCTTGGCGCCGCCGACTGGCACGCCACCAGTAGGGTACGACATCAACGAGCATTGTGATTTTCACTCTGGTGCACCCGGGCACAACATCGAGCATTGTTTAGCTTTCAAGCACAAAGTGCAAGATCTGCTTGATAGCTCAGCCATCAATTTTGGGAAGGAAGGTCCCAACATTACGCAAAAACCAATGCCAAACCATGAATAGGCTGGAATATGGGGGGCAAAGAGGAGTTCTATAGTTCGTGTGGGCCTTTAAAAGTAGATCAGAACAGCGGCAGGCTGCCTCTCATGACTGATTGTGAAGATAGCTGGTTCAGCAGCAGGACAGATGTGAAAGCCCGGTTCTCGGAAGCTGGCGTTTTTCTTTGTTTTATCTTGTCATTTCTTTACGTTTGTAGTTTCTTTCATGTTTGAATTGCGATCTTGTTTGTAAAACTTGTTGTTTTCATTTCAATTGATGATGATGAAATAAATATGCATGTTTTGATTAAATCCATTCGTGTTCACTAATTGTTTTTATAAATGTCCAACACCTGGTTAAGAGGAATCTGGGGGGGATGACGAAAATGAATGACATGCAACTTCCTATATTGTATGCTTTTGAAATAAAACCTGTTGATGATGTACAGGCATTGTTTCAAATCCCTAAACACCGGAGTTATAAGGAAGATAATCCCTTGTCGACCCTTTTGAGCCTTGTAGTAGGAGTTTCTTTCTGTGAATGAAAAACCCTCAATCTTAACCTGGGGCAGGGTAGGTGTTAGCTAATTTGACCGAGCGTTCAAGTTGCAAAAGGAGTGTCCATTCGAGGATCAATCACACCTCTAGAGGTCGTGCCTAAAAAACCACAATGGTTAAATCAAGAGTGAGACAATCACATCATTCCCCAAAGAGTCAGACAACCAGTGTCACACGACTTATTCGAAAAAAACGAAAAGTGAGAAGAATCAAATGCCCGCTAAGTCACAACTTCAAGACAAATGACTTAGGCAAAAATGAGGGCATCCCGCTGGACTTAAAAAATCAAAAGAAACTCAAAAAGAGTCAGTCCAGGCAAAAGTTAGGGATAAGAAAAAAGATGAAAGGAGGACAAAAAGAAAAATCCTCAAATCAAATGCGAGTCGTGTGACCCTAAGTGTCAAAGACGAAAAGTCAGTGGCTGTCACTCTAAAAGTTCATGGGTTCTCGAACTATCACTCATATCTTTCAGCCTCTGAGAGGTGAGCGCTAAGGTCGAATTAGCTGAACATAGGATCGGAGAACATCAAGGAGAATGGGTGGGTTAAAATAAACTTTGAGCCCTTATCCTTTCCTTCAAAACCGTGAACCTGACCACGTTATAACCTTCAAAAGTCCTAATTGAAGCAGGTTGTTTCGAAAGCATACTTCGGTAAAGGCCGCGTCGATTCTGACTTCTAAAAGGGTTCCTCTTACCGTGTCGGTACTGATGTTGATAAATGTTTTGTGCATTATATGCCATAAACTGTTTTTCCCTTTTCCCAGTGAACAGATTGGATGTCAAAACTATCATATGTGTTGCATTAATATGTCTTTTACGCAAAACAACTTGTTTTACTTGCGAGTAAGCGCTTGACAGCAGGAAAGTTTTCTGCAATGGAAAGTATGGTCAGGATAGAATACAGAGCGCCCGAATGTTCCGAGAGCAGGGGCCAGCTATTATCGTGATTCCCAGTCAGGTCAGCCATGAGAAGTCAGCTACTCTGGGGCAATCAGGTCGAGATTCAGTAAATCTCTCGTAGTTGGAGGTACTGTTCTGGACCAGCTAATCGGGGGCAAAGTCATGTGAATCAGGGGCATTGACTTCCAGTGAGTTCGGAATCGGTTAGTCTGAGGACAAGTCCCGAAGCTTCAGTTGATTAAGGGGCAGTATGCTTGAGAGGCAACTAATCGGAAGAGAGTCTTCTCGAGATCCCATCAGGGGCAGTCATGCAGAACGTGGGGATTTGAAAGCAGATACTTCAGGTGGAAAATCAGATCAGGATAGGTCGCTAGAACGCTCATTCAGGGGCGAGTCGCCGCAGAGAGCATTGAAACCGACTGGGTTGATCGGAGCTAATGGAGATTGAATCTTTTTGCCGTATAGTTACCGGGGCAAGAAATCTCGAGGTCGTCTCATAGTAAGCGGTTCAGCGCAAGTATTCCCAGGAGGTAGATAGGGGCAAGTGGAGTGCACTGGGGCAAGCTATTCAAAAGCTCGCAAAGTTCCCCGCCAGAATCCATGGCAGGCTGGTACCCTCTCCAGAGATTGTATGTTGTGTCTTCCCCAGTGAAGTCGCCCCGGGCAAAACTGAATGTTAATTCCCCAGGAGAGTTAAGATTAATGTATCTTCAGTTCAGCATTAGCTTATCAAGCAGAGCAGAGTCCTCCCCAGTGAAGGTCGAGATGGATACGATTAACTCCCAGAGGGTTCTCGTGCAGTGCAAATCAGAATGTGTGGTTCAGTCCCCAGCTCAGTGATGGAGGGATGATTTCCCCAGCTCAGTGATGGCGGGATGATTTCCCCAGCTCAGTGATAGCAGGAGAGGTTCACCACAGAGTGTGATCAGGTGGTTGGAGCAGCTGAAAGGAGTTTTCCCGAGCGGAATTGTCCTTTCTTTCCCCAACAAGTCGCTCTTTCTCGTCAGGAGGACCGTCATCAGCAGATTTTGGAGTTCTGAGTTCGTGAGCTATTTTCCCAGCAGGGTGGTCATCCTCAGTGGAGTTAGTTCATCTTTCCAACATTTATTTTGTTGGAAGCGTATCGGCGGTATTCCGATCATCCCCAGCGGATCCAGTGTGTCTTCAGCATTTATTTTGCTGAAGTAACTCTTTGCATAAGCATGCATCATGAGCATTTGCATTCTACCCAAGTATGTAGCATTTCCATGCAGTATGGAAGCATTTCGTCATTATCAAACATGCATATTTGAAACATAAGCCAGGTGGTTACCTCTCCAGTTTCAGATATGTTATTCCTTGCCGATAAGAGAAATCGTGATTCAGGAAGATGTGGGTTTTGTGGTCAAAGTACGCAGTGATCATATTTGTACCCTCTATGGGGTTCATATTGTAAGGCACGCAGTGATCGTGTTAATTTCGAGATGTTGATTTATTGCCCAAGTATGCAGTGATCGTATTTGTGCCAGTATGGGGTTCATGTCGTAGGACACGCAGTGATCGTGTTGATCTTGGAATGTGTATCTGTGGTCGAATGGCGCAGTGATCGTATTCGTCCCGATCTAAGAAGATTGTTTTGTAAGGCACACAGTGATCGTGTTGGTATCGTTTCGGGGGTTTTATTGAGCAAGGCACGCAGTGATCGTGTTCATCCAGTTGTTGGTCGATATATGCAGTGATCGTATTCGTCCGTGTTACAGTGATTATGGGTTGATACGCAGTGACCGTATTCGTGCATTATGCAGTTTGATTATGCTGTAGGACACGCAGTGAATGTGTTCATCGGGTTGTTGGTGGCCGAAGTACGCAGTGATCGTATTCGTCCCATGTTTGAAATTGTGTCACAGCACGCAGGGATCGTGTTTCCTCCAGTCAAGAGGGTCGTGACATGAAGCGCGCAGTGATCGCGTTTATCCTATGTATGGTCAGGATATGCAGTGATCATATTCGTCCAGTTATGTGGGTTAGTTGAGGCACGCAACACGCAGGGATCGTGTTTTTCTCCAGTCAAGAGGATCGTGGCTCAGAACGCGCAGTGATCGTGTTCAAACACGCAGTGATCGTGTTCCAGATACGCAGTGACCGTATTCACGCAACACGCAGGGATCGTGTTTTTTTCTCCAGTCAAGAGGATCGTGGCTCAGAACGCGCAGTGATCGTGTTCGAACGTGCAGGGATCGTGTTCAAGATACACAGTGATCGTATTCGTACAGCATGCAGTGATCGTGTTGTTAGTACCATGGGAACTTATGATGCGGAGCACGCAGTGATCGTGGCTATTGTATCAGTGGGTTGTTGGTCGGCATACGCAGTAATCGTATTCGTCCTGTTACATGGGTTGATTTTGTGACACACGCAGTGATCGTGTTGACATAATTCCGGGGTTTTGTTGGTCGAGATGCGCAGTGATCGCATTCGCCCTATTGCAGCACACGCAGGGATCGTGTTTATCATATTGGTGGTTGAAGTACGCAGTGAACGTGTTCGCCTCTCCTGTGTGGATTTATTTCGTCTGGCACGCAGTGATCGTGTTTATCTCATCCGGTTGGATTTATGGTCGATGTGATTGTAACGCAGCATGCAGTGATCGTGTTCGTCGTGTTTGTCCCGTTAAATGGTTTTTGTTTGTAAAACACGCAGTGACCGTGTTCGTCGCAGTTTTGTGGATTTGTTGTGCCAGACCCGCAGTGATCGTGTTCGCCATGGCACATTCCCCTAGCAGAGTTGCTTGGTCAAGCACTTCTCTTTCTCCCCAGCCGAGTCCTTTCTCAGAATGCTGTAGAGATGGCATAAGGCAATTTGTGGGTGGTTACCCACAGTTTCCCCAGTAGAGACGTAATCCCCAACGGGTTGTTCTTCAACGAGATACTTGGTTAAGTTCCTCGTAGTCCCCGGCAGGGTATCCTTTGACAAGTCGCTTGGTTAAGTCACTTGTATTTCCCCAGCTGAGTCTTTCTCAGGATGATGTGGTATCAGTATTAGAAGGTGGTAATACAGATTTTCGGGTGGTTACCCGCAATTCCCCAACAGAGTTATGTTCTCCAGCAGGGTGTTACTTCAATGGGTTGCTTGGTTAAGTCCCTCATAGTCTCCAGCAGGGAGCTCGCTACAGGAGTTGTTTGGTTAAATTACTCGTAGTTTTCAACAAGGGGGCTTGGTTAAGCTTCCCATTTTCCCCAGCAGGTGTTTAACGGCAGTCGTCAGAATTTGTCCCCTCAGAGTTGCTTGGTTAAGTTTCTCATTTCCCCGCAGAGTCGGTTGTTCATGTCTTCGGACCTTGTCTCGTTTGGTTAAGCGTTCTCTCGTTTCTTCAGGATACGAAAAGTTGATCAGTGAAGTTAACATGACAAGTGAAGTCAATATTCTCCCGCTGGTTAGCGTGTGCTCAGTTGATAAGTGAGATCAACAGAGGTTGATAAGTGAGATCAACAGAGGTTGATAAGTGAGATCAACAAAGGTTGATAAGTGATATCAACAATTTCTCGTTATGTGGTGTATGCTCATTTCTTCGGAATGGAGTGGTCTGCGGACAGCATCAGTTTATTTGACAGATGGATGGCTAGTTGTTGCCGTGACAACAGAAGCCAGTTCCCAGGGTTTTCTCAAGCAGTAGTCGTTTCCGCAATTTATTTTTGCGGTTGGCAAATTTCCAGGTTCTTTCGTATTCAACCGTCTCGTACCTCGAATGTCTGAAGGCTGCACGCTTTTCATCCAGTCGGGTCCAAGTCGCTTGAATAGGGGCAGCTGTTGCACCCCAAAATTTGCCCAACCTTTTCTAACCTAGGTTTATGTTTCAATTGCATAGTCATTTGCATTGTCATCATGTACATAGTGTATTCATCTGCATAGGCAAGCTATCTTAATCAGGGGATCAAGTGTTGTTCTTATTTCAAGAGGTATATCCAAGGGTTTCATTCATATTCAAGACTACTCAGGTCATCAGGGAAGAATTTGAGCTTTGAAGAGCTGCCAGGTTGATCAGTGAATTCTCTCCTATCTTGAGGCTAGTGGGGGATCATCAGAGGAAGTATGAGCTATGAGCCAAGAGCATGAGGTGTGTATGGATGTTATGAAGAGTCTAGAGAATCATTTTTGAGGAGAACCAAGTCATGTGAATGATTGTAGGAGCCTCAGTTGAAGTCAGTCAACTAGGGTCAACACTGGGTCAATTCTAGGTCAAAGAAGTGTTTTGAAGGGCATCAAGGATCATTTGAAGAATGGGGGATTCATTATTTGCTATGTGGATATGGATATGATGTTATGATAAAGAAAAATCAAGAGGAGTCAAGGAGAACTGGAGTTACTAAATTAGGGTTTTATTGTAAAATCCCCTGATTTAGGTCAAACTTCAAAGCAGTGTAACTCAAGATGCAAGCTTCATATGGATTCTTGGTCCACATGAAACTTGTAGAATATCTTCATAGCTTTAATTTTAGTGGTGGAAGTCATCAAGATGATTTGTATAACTCAAGTTATGGCTCTTGCAAGTTACAGGCCATCTGAGGGCACTGAAATCTGTCTGTGAAAATTGTCTGTCTTCCAAGCAACTTTTGACCTTCAAGGGTATTTCAAATGGATTTCTGGCCAACATGAGAATTGTTCCTTATTGTCTTAGCTTTCTAGAATGGTATGGTATGCCTTCATATGATTTATGGAACTCTACTTATGGTCTTGGCAAGCAAAGGGTATTTTGGTCATTTGAGGATTACAGGTCATTCTTAGTATATGCCTAAAACTCATACAAGGAAGCTTCAAATGAAAAACTTCACAACATCAAAGTTGTTCAAAATGGGATTTTAAGGCTAGAAAAGAAGGTGTGAAAGTTTGGAAAAGCTTAGAGCATGGAATTTTAAAATTGGTGCAAATGACTTGAAAATGGACATAAGTTGAAAAAGTTCAAGTTGAAAATTGGTTTGGGAGATCTACAAATCCAATATGGGTCATCCAATATACCAAATTGATTCCAAACATCATTTTAAAGACATTGGTTCAGCCACTTTTTTGAGTTAGGGTTTAAAAATTGGACTTGCTTTGTATTTTTGTTACTTGCATAATAAGGCAAGTATAGAAAACTTGGCACAAGATGAATTTTCAAGGCAAGGAGCTTACATACACTTCCCATATCTCATGTAAGGAGATTTTGACATAAGTTTGGAAAGGTGCAAGTATGAGATAAGAGATATTCAAAGTATCATGGCATGAGAAGTTCATGAAATTTCCACAACTTTCTAGAATCCTCCAAGATTATTCTAGAAACCTCTAAGTTTGTTAATCATCATCTATATATTGGATTGAGATCATTAAGAGTAAAGGTTGGTGATAGTTGATGTTGAATCCATTTGCAAATCATATTGAATTTTTTTCTTTCCATCATTTTTCCATTTTCCCACACTTTCACATGTTTGAATTTCCACTTTTTTTCAATCCTTTTTCTCTCCATTTTTTGATCCTTTCTCATTACCAATTAATTCAATATACTACATAGGATTTTTCCATCAATTTTTGAGAAGATTTTAGTGCAATTCCATGGTTGTATCAACATGAAAAAGTGAGCTCCAAGTGCAAAAGTATTTTCATTTCCTCACCAATTCAAGCATTTTCTTTGATCCTAATACCTCTACCAAGAATTATTGAAGGTTTCTACACTTTTTTTCCAAAGAAATTCGTGCTCCATTAAAGCTCCATAATTCATTTTTCCAAGGTATAAAGAATTCGACATAACTCATTATTTAGGAGTCTTTCTTGCATTATTTTTATTGCATTCCATTGCTCTCATCTCCTACATGGATTCTAGTACAAAAAAGATGGGTTTTATGACAATTTTTGGTTCTTGAGTTTTTCTTGAGGTGCCATGTTTTGGGAGTTAGAGAGAGTTTCAAGAAAATCTAAGACCATATTTGGATTCCTTGATTTTTTTCCTTCAAGTTTGACCAAAATTTGGTGCGAAACGGATAATTATTGATGGAGTTATGGTGCTTCAAAGTAGCAAAAAACTCATGTTCATGGGGCTGCGGGTTACTATTCACAAAGTTGAAAATTTTGATTTGGAGAAGAAGGTGTTAACACCGTCGGATGCATTTCCAAGTCAAGGTTTCTTCCATTCATCCAACGCCTCTCACTGCGCCACGTAATCGGCCACATAAGCCTCATGCCACTTTTATTTATTCTCACTATTTCTCTTGTTTTCTCATGTGTTCATGCTATTCCATATGTTCTTTTATTTTTCTGTTTTATATGCTGACTTCAAATAATCATAAAAATAGGAAAATTAGTCTTTTTGATCCCCATTTTTTTGTGCTGAATCTTTAAGATGTCTAGGATTTAATAAAACTGGAATTATAATTTTACCATTTTTGACATTTTCTTTGGATTTTTTACATTTGGGTCGTCATAAAAAGGCCAATGCTGGTGCTATCATTTTGTTGAATTTCTTTGACCAATCAAAACACAATTTAAATGTCAATCCTTTTGCAGGGATCTCATACACACGTTGAGGTATTGTGATATATTTTTGTGGGAATTTTATTGTACCATTCTAATTGGTTTTGGATGCTTTCTTTAACATGCTCCACTTTAATCTTTCCTTTGGTATACATGAGATATCTTGCAATGTTTTCATCTTATTTGACCATTTATCTTTGGATATTTTTGTGGTATCTCTCACCCCTGGTTTGTGGCTTGATGTAGGGCATTGGAGATTTTTATTTGAATTTTTTAGCACATTTTGCTATTTTTCTTATGTTTTGTATTCGAACTTGTAATTTGGACTTCCGAACGGACTTTATTTTTGTTAAGGCTCCAACGGCCGCTTTGTGTTTGCGTGATGAACGTCGTGGCTTATATTTCTTATTGTAGATAGGTTAGAGGTATTGGAAGACCCTTAGGTGGCTGTTATTTGTATGTTTAGCTTGCCCGATTATCGACTTGTTTGCATGATAGCACGTTGCGATTCCAAATAGTGGATTACGCGTTTCATTCAGAGTTTTCACTCGATTCTTTGCATATGATCACTTGATATTTTCTTATTCCATCCATGAATGGGCTTGAGGTTGAGATGAACCTTCCTCCCTCCTTTGCATTGCATTTACCATTGCTATATTCATGTTCACTTGTATGCGGTTATTACTTGTATTTCCGTTTCTTCCTTTCGTTTTCCTTTCCCGTAGGACTTCCATTCTTCCTTGTTCAAGGGAGGATGTGATAGACATTAGGAGTTAACCCATGCATGATAACATTAGGGTAGATTTTATTCCCTTTTAACCCTAGGATTTGTAGAGTGTCATCTCTTCTTCCTTCAAAACAACAGAAAAACATTAATAAAGGTTATAACAGAGATTAATTCATTTCTTCCGTCAAAAGATTTGAACAGACATCAACCTTTTTGCAATAAGAAAACCCTTGTTTAAGGTGAGATTTTTCATAAAAAACACTTGAACAGCTTGTGTCGGGCGTAGCCCGAACTACGTTTGCTCTGATCTTCCATGCCGTGTGGAAGTACGTAGGCATAGGATGCGATATCCTAGCGAGCAACCTTCACCCACCTTCCCCCGTAGTTAGGCGAACTACGTTGACTCTGATTTCTCGCTCCAGACGGGAATACGTAGGCATAAAGTGCGATGCTTTGCCGAGTCATGTTTTCTTTTCTTTTCAGACCTCATCCTTTAGTTTAGATAGAAGTGTAATCCGTACAACCAAGCAAGCGTGGATCCCATCGAGTACGATGGACGTGAGGGGTGCTAATACCTTCCCCTTGCGTAACCGACTCCCGAACCCAGGTTTTGGTTGCGATGACCATACCTTTTCCCGTTTTTCGCGAGGTTTACTTCGAGCGTTTCCTTTCCCTCCGTTGGGATAAATAACGCACGGTGGCGACTCTCCTGTCAGCCAGCGCCGATTTTCGCAGTAGCGACACCTTCATCGGAACAGAATTTTCTCTTGCTGTAAACTGTTGGGAGTTAAGCGACATGTTCTCGATCAGAGCCTTGGCAGCGGCTGGAGTTTTATCGACAAGTGCACCACCACTATAAGCATCTAGCATATTTCTATCCATTGGTTTTAAGCCTTCATAAAAATACTGAATCAATAATTGCTCGGTGATATGGTGTTGTGGGCAGCTCGCAACCAATTGTTTGAATCTTCCTCAATATTCAGCCAACGATTCATCTCGTTGTCTAATACCATAGATGTCTTTTCGTATCGAGGCTGCTCGGGATGTAGGGAAATACCTTTCTAGGAATACCTTCTTCAGATCACTCCAAGTAGCAACATAATTCGGCTCGAGATAATATAACCAATCCTTGGCTGCACCTTGTAGAGAAAAAGGGAAGGCTCTCAGCTTGATGTGGTCTTTCGTAATTCCTTCAGGCCTGAGTGGGGTGGAACAAACAATCTGGAATTCCTTGAGATGCTTGTGTGGATCCTCACCTGCAAGACCGTTAAATCTAGGCAACAAATGTATTAGTCCAGATTTTAACTCAAAGGGAACATCAAGGTTAGCATATTCAATACACAATCCATTATAGTTAACATCGGGGGCAACAAGCTCCCTTAGTGTCTGTTGTTCAGCCACGGTGGACAAAGAATCAGAATCAAGAATGACAAGAGATGATGAACTAGGGTCGGCCTGATTATTTCGAAGGCGTGCGTGCAAGGTTCTCTCAATCTCAGGATCGCAATCAGCTAGGTCTAGACAGGAAGCTCTCGTGGCCAAGATTGTCAATGCAGCAACAATTCCAATAATTCCCACAATGTCCCTGTAGGTCAGAATCAAAATCAAAGAAAGAAGAGGGTTAAAATAGAATCGAAAAAAAATCTGAAAACACAAAATTTAATCTAATTAGGTCAAATGAGAATTTTGGAAAATTTTTTGGATTTTTTCGAGACGATGAAAACAGTAAAAAATTAATTAAAAATAGTAAAAAGGGTTTTTTGGCGATTCCGATGGCAAACTCCCGTATGAGACTTTTGAGCGCACGATTTTTCTACGTCAAGTGCACGAAACAGATCTTGAAAAGGAGGCGATTTGCCCAAAATCGGTTTTTTTGGCTCGGTCGGACGAGAAACGGGCTAAACGGGTGGCCGGGCGTGGAAACGCAAGAAAAAACTCAAAAAAGCAGAAAATTAAAACAAACAAAACCTAAAACTAGACAATTGCCTAAATCGATAAGAATCCCCGACAATGGCGCCAATTTGATCCGCGGTCACGCGCGGATCATAACTGAGCGATTTGAAAAATATAGTAAAGCGACGATAACTCGGATGTCAATTCACAAGGATTCTTATTTAAAATAGCCAATTGAGACGAATTAGGGAGGTTGTTTGATTAAGAATTTGATTAAGAAAGAAAAAAGCAAAAATAGGTGATTTTGATATAAGTGATTAAAAACAGGTAAATCCACCGGTTCGACTCCCAACTTATCATCGGTTATTACAATTCAATATTTTCAAAAAGGTTTCAATTCCTATTCGATTGCAATATTGACGAACAAGCGTTGACAATACCGCACAACTTTTATTCCTAATTACGGAATCAAGCAGACGGTTAAAGATTTACGCAAATTAACGAAAAAACTAAGTTAATCCGCGATTGAGTTAAGGAATATTGATCGACCAAATAAAATCTAATTTATCTTATAATAATGAATTAAGCAAACGAAATTATAAAATAATTTAGAACGGGATTAAAAGAAATAAAGCACAATTGAATTTGAAAATAAACCTCAAAGAAATTACGGGATTCAAAACCGACGGATTTTCCCTTAGGATTAGTTCGCCATAAAAACAATGAAAAACAAAACAAAATTCGGAAAATAAACTAGGTGAATGTTTTGCATCACAGCAGCAACCTTAAATAGAAAATAACTGGGCCAGAAACCTAAACTAGGCCCGCAAGGAAAACTATATTATCACAAGTCATAAACTTTAACGAATTATTCGAGACTCAAGCAATCTGAATCATCTCCTTTGTGTAACAAGAAAGTTGTAGATATTTTTCTTAGCTTTCCAACGACTAGTAGAACGCCTCGATCTGATTCCTGTAGCTCCAGTTATGATTTTTTTTACTAAAAGCTGCTAATGCTGAAAAATAACAAACGAAAATTAAATAAAGCTTAAAATAAAATAAATTGTAAAAACATTATAAAATAGGATATTAAACAAACTAAACTGTAGAAATGCCTAAGTCTAAACATAGAGGAATGTGTATTAAAATGCATTGATCAATAGCTATATGAGCCCTCTTACTTATAATGTGCTTACCTCCACTTTTCTAAGCAATTTGGGACTCAGAACTCACATTTGTTTCTCCATACAACTCACACTCGTTTCCCAATAATAAGTGGGTTCTCTAAAGCGTTAGGTAAAATTAATACTTTGCAAGCTGAGCTTTGGGGGATTTTTATTGGTGTGAGCATGCTTTTGAAGCCATCACTAATGGCATTAAGATTGAGGATATAGGGGAAATCTGACGAGATTGGTCCAGTAGAACATAAGTAAATTTAAGGAATTCGTCCTTAAGAACATTCATTGTGAGGCTAATGTCGTGCTGACAAATTGTCTAGACTTAGGGATAGATATAGTATGAGTGTTGAAATGTATGATTTGCCCCTTAGTGTCCATTAAAGAGCGTAGAGAAAATTTAGAAGGTGTTTTGGTGGAGAGGGTTGTTCTTGTGTAGTCTTGCCCTTTTGGCCTCCCTTTGATCAGAAAAAAAAATTAATCTATTTAAGTCTTATATGAGTAGTACAAAGGAAAAAAAAATGAAGCATTAATATAAATAATACTCTCTCTGATCTCATATATAAGAGAATTTATAAAAAAATCCACCTTTTAAAAAAATGTCTGAATGTATTTAATTCTTACACTTTTTTTAATTTTACTCATATTTTTTGTTTTGGAAATCGTTACAAATATAGAAATGTAAAAAAGTAGGGATATATTTATTAGACAATTGGCTTCGATCTAGAGAAGGGTGAATAGATCACAAATTTTATAACCAAATTTTTTTGGCAAATATCTATTTTCAAAATATGGTGCAGCGAAAAAATTGACCCGGATCGAATCGTCTAACCAAACCTACTATCGAAAAGTAATATATGTATCGCAAACCAAACGAAGTGATAACGAACGTAAATGTTCAACAACTATCAAGCTACGACTCGTAACTCGTATATCCAATGAACCAAAACACAATCAAAATACGCACAAACAATTTATCAAACACTTGGTGTGCAATTGATACCGATTGGAAATATAATTTGTTTTGTTAATGTTAAAAGCCAATCACAGTCAAAGTGATTGTGATTATATCAACAACAACACCTTTAAAAGATAGTAGAAAATAATTTCCATTCGAATTGATCAAACAACGATGAACTCGATAAATTGCGAAATCAACAATAAAAGAGATAAAGATAGATAGATAGATAGATAGATAGATAGATAGATAGATAGATAGATAGATAGATAGAGAGAGAGAGAGAGAGAGAGAGAGAGAGAGAGAGAGAGAGAGAGAGAGAGAGAGAGAGAGAGAGAGAGAGAGAGAGAGAGAGAGAGAGAGAGAGAGAGAGAGAGAGAGAGAGAGAGAGAGATAGATAGATAGATAGATAGATAGATAGATAGATAGATAGATAGATAGATAGATAGATAGGGAGAGAGAGAGAGAGAGAGAGAGAGAGAGAGAGAGAGAGAGAGAGAGAGAGAGAGAGAGAGAGAGAGAGAGAGAGAGAGAGAGAGAGAGAGAGAGACCAATATTTGTTTAGGAAGTTCCCCAATTAGCATCACTATGGGTACGTCTGCCCTCAATTTAAAATCGAATTAAGATGTTGCTATTAACCTTTAATTTGCAAAATTGTTTATTCAAGAGATGAAGAATGCAAATCCCAAAAACCCTATTGTTTTGTGTTAATTCTTTCACCTCCAAACTTTGATCAAAAGCTTGATCAAGTGACCAAAAATGCGACTACAATCTTTTGATTATCTCGAGCACACAACTTGTTGAAACCCAAGATTCTCGAACATATTCACCGTGTTGCGCTACTCCTTTACAAGGAAACCACCTTGTCCCAAGGCTTTCACTCGGTCGAATCTGTGTTAACGTGATCTTGTCCAAAACCGTCAAATCAACCAGATCTTGAAGGAAAACTCCACCTTGGTTTTCTTATTTGAAACATACAAAGTTCTCAACCTAATATTCTCGGTTACACCAAACCTAATTGAAAGTTATCAACCCTAATCTAGATGGTCACCCTAATCGAAAAATTATTATGTGTAGTTCAATTGTGTGTACGCATAGAAGAAGGGATTAAAATGATGAGCAACTTTGTAATCTAGTTTCGTTTAGGTTTTATTCACTAGGAAACCTTTCCTAGAAGAAGATGCATATGTGAGTATATATAGGTATGTGAATAAATGGGAAAAGAATGCAAAAAGTTGGAGCAAAATTGAAATTTTTGGATGGGAAAAACATATAAGTCGACCTATGAAAGCAATGGGTCGGCCTATGTGTGTTGTTGAGTTCGGCCTGTGAAGGTCATAGGTCGGCCTATGAAGGTCGTAAGTCGGCCTATCAAGAAACCTGTGAGACGACATGTGGGAAGAGCTTACAGACTTTAATACTGCTCCATGGGAGTCGACTTGAGGGATCCATGTGCCGGCCTATGCTGAAGCTGAGGCACGTATAAGTCGGCCTGTTCATGCATAGGTCGGCCTAAAGTGGCTTGAATGCCCAAAAACATGTTTTTCAATGCAAATATGATGTTGACTCCTTTTCAAACTCATTTAAATGCTTCCTAATGTCAAGATGCATATCTAAAATGGGAGGATACCGTCCAATATACATAACTATATATTTTTCTAGTTTTGACATCACTCAAAATTCAAAAGCACTCACATACTCCCTCTTTTTGATGATGGAAAAACATGAGACAATGCGTTTAGCGATATTGTTTTTATTTTTGAAGACTCCCCCTGAGGGATCCATGTGCTGGCCCATGATGAAGCTGAGGCACGTATAAGTCGGCCTGTTCATGCATAGGTCGGCCTAAAGTAGCTTGAATGCCTAAAAACATGTTTTTCAATGAAAATATGATGTTGACTCCTTTTCAAACTCATTTAAATGCTTCCTAATGTCAAGATGCATATCTATAATGGGAGGATACCGTCTAATTTACATAACGCTATAATTTCTTAGTTTTGATATCACTCCAAATACAAAAGCATTCACATACTCCCCCTTTTTTATGATGGAAAAACATGAGACGGGGTGTTTAGTGACATTGTTGTCTTTTTGAAGACTCCCCCTGAATATGTGCATCAACCTTCATCTTGTGCATACTTCTCCCCCTTTGACAACATCAAAAAGAGAACAAGCAAACAATTAGAAGTATCAATAATCACAACAAACACAAAATACCATACAGAGGCAATTTGCAAAGAGAAGAACATCAATATAAAAAACATTCACATGGAATGATATGCATATTGATTTAGAATGCTAAACATAAATACAATCACACCAAGGAACACTAGAACATAATTTTCACTCATAGTGTCAAATAAAATAACAGAACATGAACAATGAAGGATATAATGTAAGAACAAACCCTTGAGCTGCTACAGAAGCGACACAATTACGTGACATATGCTTTTGGTGCTCCCGAAATATTGCACACGCATGTCCTCTAGCAAGGAGATAAACGAAGTCCTCACCACTCAAACCAAAAACAGAGATGTAACCATAATGGTGACATACAACAAGAATTCATTTAACATCAAAACATGGTCAACCAAAGTTCATGACAAAATACATAACAAGGCAAATGCACTAAAGAAAATGTTTCAACTATATAGAAGGAATAGTACAATATCACTATAAACATGTAATTGATAAGGATCAATGGTAAGTTTTAGAAGTGAAAGTTGATAAACCACTTCATTCATCAAGGATATTAGTCATTGGAAGTACTAGTAACAACGAGAAAACTCACTAAGCAAGATAAAGAAAAAGGAACAATATTACTTTTTTTCTAATTATTTTTTTAATTAGATGTTACTATTACTTATGTATATTTCTACTTTATTATTTATTTTTTAATTTTTCTGCAAAATAAGGAATGATTTTTTAAAGGTATATCTAAGTTTCTAAAACACTCAAAAGACAAAATCATCTAGTTTCCAAAATACTCACAAGACAAAATCATCAATTTCCAAAACACTTCATAACAAGAACTTCCAAAATTGAAAGAGGATAAACGTTTGGTCGACAAAGTGAATAATGTCAGTAAATAGTTTCTCTCAAAATAAAATCCTAACATGTTTCATTCTTCTCTCTCATAACATAACCCTAACATTCATGTCACTCTTTAAATATACTTCAACCTTCAGATTCATCTTCACCAATCACTACCTTGAGGTTCGTTCATTAAACTTATGCTTCGATTTCGTTTATATTTCTTGTTAAAAATGGGTTCTCATTTTTTCATTTGGTGAATGTTCTCATTTTTTTCAGATTCGTCTTCACCACCTTAACAAAGCGCATACTTTGACTATGGTACATATGGTTTGTGTTGTTGTGAAAAAATACAAGAAGTATAAAGCTATTGTGTAAACTTCATTCACCTTCTATTTCTTTTCCATAGCATCATAAACTAGATGAACTTCATAATTTGTTCCAGTTCCAAGATTAGTTTCAAAAAAGGTGCGTTCTTGAAACATTTTATTATATCTTGTGTTGTTGTATGATGTTGTTGTATGTTGTTGTTGTTGATTAATGTTCTCATAACTTCATAATTTGTTGTTGTTGTTTATTATATATTGCGTTCTTGAACCTTTTTTTTATTTTGTTGTATGTTGTTGTGTTGTTGATAAATGTTGTTGTGTTATTGATAAATGTTGTTATATGATGTTGTTATTGATTAATATTTTCAGAACAAGAACAAAACATTGCTAAGTTACAAGAAAGAGGCTTCTTGTGACTTAGCAATGTTTGTCTTTAAATTCTTATGCAGGTTGCATAGTAGATGAAGTTGAGTTTATTATATGCTATGTAGATTGATTGTTTCACTAACCCTTCACTGAAAATATATTTCATTTAAATTGACATAGAAACTTATAATCTGAAAATTAAGTTGTATTTGAAAATAAACTTATATCAATTAATATTTTCCGAATTGCATGTGTATCATTGTCCATCTCACGCTGTTTAACATATAGAATGTGGTTCAATGACCTGATTCCTTCATTATATCAATATCTTCTCTTATAGTTTAATTTAAATAACAGCAATTTATTGGGTAAGTCGACCTCATCATAATCACATATCATCATGATTGTTATGATGATAAGTCATCATAACAATCACGATGATAAACGACAATGATGAGGTAGATTTAACCAATAAATTGATGTTATTCAAATTAAACTAGAATAGAAGGAATTGATGTCATGAAGGACTTAGATCATTGAACCATATTCTATATGTTAAAGAGCGCAAAATGAATGATGAGACGCATGCAATTTAGAAAAAAAAATGGTTTATTTAAGTTGGTTTTCAAGAATAGTTTAATTTTCAGATTATATACTTCTTCATCAATTTGAATGGTTGTACTTTTTTAGCGAGGTGTATGAAAAAACAAACAATTTACAAATTATATAATAAACTCTGGGTACTTTCAATAACAATTATATATTTTACCTGTGATAAAATGTTATTTACATTCCAAATAACTTATTGTTGATGGGTTTCAAATTGAGTATCTAAATGTATATATCATAATAGTTGATATAAGTAATTGTTGTAATAAGTAGCACGCGTCTTGCCTTATTATCACAGTCTTGCGATCGTGGTATAAAGCATCAGACATACAATCACCCTTTACCTCACAACGGGAAGAATTCTCTGAAGTCACCATAGATCCAACCGCTCTACTCATCGATTCTGTCGATGATTGTTAGATTAATTATTTAATTAATCAAATATGGATTGACATAATTAATTATTAATTAATTATATTACAGTTTATTGTTATTAAACACTAAATAGATGAATTATTTGATTGGGTTTTGTGCTTGAATGGACTGTGATGGGTTGGACTATTCAGTTAACCTCAATGAGAGGTCCTTGCCCTCAGCCGTTTAGATATTTAAATGTCTCCCCATTAGACAATTAACTCACTCCAAAAACCCTAAATGGCAATGAGGATAGTAATTCTCTCATACTCACACTCTTCCGACAACCGTCTCTCAAATCCTACAAGGTATATCGTTCTTATTATTGTCGATTATTCTTTAATATAACAATATGCTAAAATTTGTATCTATTAAATTAATTTAAATCCTTCAATTGGTATCAAAGCCTGTTTAGATACATCTAATAGCTATTATGAATAAAAAATTTATAAGTGTTGGTGTATTTGTATTAACTACTCAAAAGAAAATAGTTATAGTTTTGTTATGACACCGTATTATTCTCATAATCCTTGTTTCTTCAATTTTTCATATCTTTGGTGTAAAGCAACTATTGCACTATTAATTTTCAATGAAAAATACTATGAAGTCTAATTTTTTGAAACTAACATTCTGGTTTGACGAAGAAGTATGATTGCATGTCATATTTTATTTTAATAATTTGAGTGACAATTCTTTACATCTATGTTTTTATCTTTTAAAAAAAATATATTTAATATTTTGATTAAAATCTAATAAATGTTAATGAATCCTTAAAACCAATACTTTGTCATTCAATTTCAAAGAGTAATTATTTTCGATTTTAATATGAAATTCTCTTTTATGCTCTTTTATGTTAGTGAATATGATATTGGCTTATAATCTTTTTTTCCTTTTTGGATAATATATGTCAAAATCTTGTATAATCTTGTATAGTAAATTTCAAATGAAATTAATTCATATTATGACCCGGTAAATGGGGCTCTAGGTTTTCATATAAGTTTCAACTCTCTCCTAAGTTGATGCCAAATAAATAGTATTAGATACTCTATTTATTTTGATGTTTTGATATATTCCAATATTCAAATATAATATGTTACAAAATTATTGATTTAATTCAAATTTTAAATATATCTAAAATTTTCATATATAATGATTTTGAGATATTCTTTAGTAAAATTAAATTGTATTATCCTTGAATTATGATTATTTATAAATAGAGTTTTATATTTTGATATAACGATTTATTGTTTGTTTGTGAATTATTTTGAGATGATACTATAATATTCTAAATTAAAATTTAATAACTCTCCTCACAAGAATAAATGTCACATTCTCTTTGAAGTTAGTTGTATTTGATTATTTATTAATTTTGAATCTCTTGTGACTATTATATAATAATTGCATACAAGGAGGAATTTTTAAAAATATTATTCACTTCCTTTTTAAAATTAAAATTATGCAATTATATATATATATATATATATATATATATATATATATATATATATATATATATATATATATATATATATATATATATATATATATATATATATATATATATATATATATATTGAAATATTATTATTTTATAACTTTTATTATGGAAAATTAAGTAATCATTATTAATTTGTATGATTGTAATCTCACCAATCGTGGATACAATTATATAAATTTTTTTATTTTTGATAATATATAAGAATTCTTAATTCATATAGTTCCAACGCACCTATCATGTGTATAATTATACAAATTTTGTTCAATAAAATAATTAAATTTATTTTAATTATAATAAATATTATATTGATAATAATTGTACCCTATCGGCATGTTAGTATAATTTATTTCGTTCAATGTATTTATGGTTTATGATTATGTAAATTATTGTTCGAATAACTTATCGGTATTAAAAATTTCTATGACCTAATATTCGTACGTTGTTTTATTTCTTATTTAAAATTGTTGAAAGTATTATTTGAGAAATAAGAAATTATTTTAAAGACATGTAATATTTTATTAAATCTAATAATTTTTATTCAATATCTTTTAAAATATATTTTAATTCTTTTTATATTATGTAAGCGATGGACATATCCTATCGGTGTAATGTTACTTGATATGATTATTATGTGATAGAGAAAATAGTTGAATATTTGTTTAAAAACTTTTTAAAACGCTTAATCTTAGTTCAACTATTATTCTCTATCAAGTGGGAGAATTTAACATCTCAACTGCATAAAATTGAGAAATAAATATTATTTATTTATTACATTATAGAGACTTATGTTGAGAATATTATATTCTTATGTTAGTAATAAATTTTACGACGATTTGTGTTATATCCTCAATAATAGTTAAATTTAAAGTTTCATATTTTTTTCGCTGCGTATAACATAATATGTTTCTCAAATGTGTGTACTTATATCAGTAGCATTTGAGTTTTGATGAGTTATTAATATATTGTATAAAATCTTATATTCTATTTAAAATTATATAGATTTGATGTCACTCAAAAGATGGTAAATATTTTATATGACCATCATATTCTTTCATGTGAAATTATCTAAATAAAAATATATTCTATTGACGTGCAAAACATGTGGTTAAGTTTGTAAAACTCCAATGATGATATATTATAGAACCACTTCTTTAAAATTAGCATCTCGTTGTTCAATCAGAGTATTTAATATTAGTGGGCTCTGATAAATCCTTATCATATTGGATTAGTGGCAATGGAGTGCATGTGTACACAATCATATAATCTTATATTCTTGCGTGCACTGTAAATGTGACATATTCTAAAAGAACTTCAAAATATGAAATGATTATAAGAAGTCTTATTTTGTTATACTGAGACATGTATTATTCTCTTAATCTCAGGAAACATCATAATTTGATGTTTAGGTTGATATTGAAAAGACACAATAATTCTTTAGCGTGCAATAATATTATGTTATTCTATCTTCAATAGTCCATATTTGTCAGGTCATAATATGAAAGTACAAGTAAATATCAATACTCATATCGAATATGATATTGTGTTATGAAGGTACTTATAATTAAATATAATTATTCTCGTAATAGGGTATCCCTATATGTAATTTCTATTCTTAGACCTATGTGGATATTCTATGACATATAATCTAGAACTCATTAGTATAATCACTAACCATAGACTTATACACATGAGTAAGTCTTATGATACTTTGGACTAGCGGGAGTTTATTAATAGCATTTTCATATGCTTGGGTCATTCTTTATAACATATTACTCTGAAGTTAAATATGTTACTCTAAAGTCATCATTCTTTATATAAAGTTGTGAGTTTTAACATGTATGATTTGTCTTCCCTATCGGATACAATTTCTGCAGCGTTAAAAGTTACTTCTTTTATGTATGATTTTATTATTATAATACCATTATTGATATTATAATATTAAAATTAATATTTTTAATAATTAATTATTGTCATCCAAGTGGGAGATTGTTAGATTAATTATTTAATTAATCAAATATGGATTGACAATAGACCGTGATGGGTTGGACCATTCAGTTAAGCCCAATGAGAGGTCCCTACTCTCGGCCGTTTAGCTATTTAAGTGTCTCCCCATTAGACAATTAACTCACTCCAAAAATCCTAAACGACAATGAGGGTAGTAATTCTTTCATACTCACACTCTTCCGACAGCCGTCTTTCAAATCCTACAAGGTATATTGTTCTTATTATTGTCGATTATTCTTTTATATAACAATATGCTATAATTTGTATCTATTAAATTAATTTAAATTCTTCATGTTCGTCTTCCGAGTGGCTCATTCGTTGTTTCAAGACGCTCTAGTTGGTACTGCTTCATCCTTTTTTTCATGTTTTATTTATTTTTCCCCACGAATCTTGCCTCATCATTATATATTGTTATCAGATTTGTGTTTGTTTGAAACTGGATTTGTGTATTGTTTGAAGAAAGAATCTATGCTTGCTTGTGTTTGTTTTTAAAAAAGAAGAAAAAAAGTGTTTATTTTTATGGAGATAGAAAGAGTCTCTCTCATATGTTCCTTGTTTTTTTTTCTAAAAAAAATCATATGCCATATGTCACCGTTTTATCGATGGTAAGATTTTAATTTTTAAAAAAAAAGGAAGGCACGTGATTAGAAGGTGGGGGCGCCTTCTTTTTTTTGTATAGCTTCTGTTTTAGGTTTTTTTTTATATTTATTATTATTATATACTCTATTTGCCCCATTATGAGCGATCCAGTTGACTTTTCACACAAATTAAAAAGAAAGAAAAAGAGATAATAATATTTTTACTAAAGTACTCTTATCATGTATTAGGAATGATGAAAGTAATATTAATTAGATGTAATATTAATTAGATGGTAAAATTAGAAAAGATGCATTGGAAATTAAAATTAGTCATTTATTTTGGAGCACTCTTTTAATTCAAATGAGTCACTAATTGTGGGACCGAAGGAGTAGTAATTAGGTTTTGTTTTGATTAAGATTAAATGGATTGTCCCTATCAGCATTCTCTCTTTAGAGATTTCTTACCAAATACATCACTTGGTTTTTTTATCTATTTATTTTAGTTATTTGACAATTTTTTTTATAGTTTTATTGCTATTTAATTTAGATCTATTTTGGTTTTCTTTTTAATTAAAGTGTTATTTTAGTTAGTCTAGTTATTCAAAATAGTTTTTTTTTAATTAATAAAAATGACTAAAAACACAAAATACTCGAATTCTCAATAAAATACAAAAAAAAAAGGTTTTGTTTATTATTTGACTCAGCTTTTTATATTAAAAATGACATTCCCATTCATTAATAAAAAAACAAAAAGTACAACAAAAAAAAGATATATTACACACTTCAGTCACAGTGGGGAAGCAAGAGAGAGAAGGAAGCTTGGTTCGACCAGACATTGATCCTCATTCCCTCGGAAAACTCCCATGTTGATGGAGATCCATATGACCTATCCTATCAAGCGGTTTTCAACCCTTTGTAGGATCGGTGGTTTCGGTTATCGGACTATTTATTCGCTGCCACATCGACAATCGCCTCGCATTCGGAGGCTCTTAGTGATGTTCACTAAACGGTCTATGCCCTTAGATAGAAGTCTTGTTAGGCCGTGGTAAACCATTGGACCCTTATCTCCTCAGGAGGATAGATGGGGCGATCGATTCAGGTGAGATCCAATGTAGATCCAACTTTCTATTCACTCGTGGGATCCGGGCGGTCGGGGGGGGGGGGGGGGGGGGACCACCACGGCTCCTCTCTTCTCGAGAATTCATACATCCCTTATCAGTATATGGACAGCTATCTCTCGAGCACAGGTTTAGGTTCGGCCTCAATGGAAAAAGAAAACGGAGCACCTAACAACGTATCTTCACAGACCAAGAACTACGAGATCACCCCTCTCATTCTGGGGTGACGGCGGGATCGTACCATTCGAGCCTTTTTTCATACTTTTCCCCGGGGTTTGGTTGGAGAAAATTGCAATCAATAGGATTATCCTAATCCCTCCTTCCCGAAAGGAAGAACGTGAAATTCTTTTTCCTTTCCGCAGGGACCAGGAGATTAGATCTAGCCATAAGAAGAATAGAATGCTTGGCTTATAAATAAATCACTTCTTGGTCTTCGACCCCCTCAGTCACTTCATTTAATCAAAAATAATATTTTTCATAAAAATCAACAAAATAATACCTTTTTCTCAAAATACCCTAAAATCAACTTAACTTATCAAATTAAGTTTTCGCCATGTGCGACAAATTTCATTTTTGCCCTCGTGCGGTAAAATTCTTCTTTTACAAACTAAAATCAATCAACTAATAAAATACAAAAAAATAATAATATAGATTTTGTTTATTATTTGACTTAACTTTTTTTTAAAATTAAAAAGGACATTCTCATTCATTAATAATAAAAAAAAAAGATATATTACTCTCTCATTTAATCAAAAATAATATTTTTCATAAAAATCAACAAAATAATACATTTTTCTCAAAACACCCTAAAATCAACTCAACTCATCAAATTAAGTTTTCGCCTTGTGCGACAAATCCCATTTTCGCCCCCGTGCGATAAGATTTTTTTTTACAAACTAAAATCAATCAACCAACAAAAATACAAACTACGGTGACTTTGATTTTTCTCATCACTCGGTGAGAAATATGTAGGCATTAGGTTGCAAAACAAAGGCGAGTCTCCTAATTTAAAACTAACTATTTTTCCATTTTATCCATTTATACATGCCCCTCTCTTTGTAAATAATAAAAAGTAAGAAACAAACAATTAAGCAAACATTAACAAACACCCTTAACCCAAGGCTATAGGAGGTTCCCTTTGAGTACAACGGATGCGAGGGATGCCTAACACCTTCCTCTCACTTAACCGACTCCCAAACCCATATTCGGTTGCGATGAACGTCTTATCCTTTTCTGTTCTGCCCCGGGCCCCAGCTTGATCGGACAGGCCCAGCCCAATAGTATTCTGCCAAACCCAATCCAGCTTGGGCCACAGTCATCGAGCACAGAGTCCCCAGCGGGCAGGTGATGTCCCTCCGCGGGCAGAACCTTCCTCATCTGTGTCGAGCACGATACTCCCTCGTCGACCAGACACTGCCCCCGTCAGACCTGCCCCTCCGCGGGCAGAAAATGCTCCCTGTCGGGCAGGACAACGTGTCTCTCACACGTTCTCCACGTGCTCCCCTCCGCTGGGACACGTCACCGACCAACTGCCCACTTCCGAAAGACCAGGTCAAACCCACTTTCCGGATATCGCGGGACAGTTGGACTAGGGAGAAGACCACGTCCTGGTTTTCACTACGCCATGTAAGCCCTAACAGTCACCTAGGTTGGGCATGGCAGTCCAGCCCAACACAAGTGACCGTTGGCCCAGCGCTAGGGTCTCTCTATAAATACCATTTTTCACAAGAGGGTCAGGTAATTGGATTCTTACCATCTCTCTGTGCTTGTGATCACTCTGCCCATATACTTACTTTAGCATTGGAGTGCCTTGCAAGTACATCCCCCTCCTCTTCTTCAACACCGGTGAACAGGTAGCAAGTCGAAGACGCGTGGCAGTCAACGATCCCCTTCTTATCAGGTCAGATCAGTGGCGCCATCTGCGGGAATCTAAAACTTCCCCGTTCCCCCGAGCAGAGAACCAAAGTTTCACCGACATTCCGCGATCATGGCTAGCCCACACCACGACGATGTCGTTCACGACTTCATCCTCGCTCCCGCCGCGAACGGCGGCAAGAAAACAGAGATGTCCCAACTTCCAGAGACCGACGAGAGGGACGGCCAGACTTCCTCTCCCTCGTCCGCGGAAGCTGCACACCAGACTATTCTTCGACTAAGAAGCCTGGCAGTGTTCCAACCCATTCCTGTCCCGACCAGAGCAGACCCCACGGTGGCCGCCCTCTTCGCAGCCATCAACCAAACAAATCAGTTGTTGTTCCAACAGAACGCACTGATTGGCCCTCTAGAGCACAAAGCCCCGTTGAGGTCCCCTCCGCGGGAAGACCAGAACGGAAATTCGAGGAGCCCATCTCCTCGGCCCCGAAATAGACGACCCCGGCTAGAGAGGCCCCAACCCGAAGTAGTGCAGGAACGGATTAGGTCCCCCATGAGACAAGTCTGGGAGAGACGGCCAACCAGGGGGGATCCCCCGACCAGACCTCCGAGACTCGAAACTCCGGTCAGAAGGACGAGGGTGCGAAACCAATCACCTCCGCCAAATGGGCCATCACCCCCTCGATCACCAACTCTCAGTGACGAGGACGACTACAGGACCCCCTTGTCCTGAGAGATCATGGCTGCTCCCATCCCTCAAGGGATGGAAAAACCCCCGGCGCTCTCGACGTACGATGGTACCTCCGACCCGGACGACCACCTAGAAGACATCACGGTCATGCTCGACTACCAAAATGTCCGGGGAGCTATCAAATGCAGACTATTCCCGACAACACTGAGGAAAGATGCCATGACATGGTACAAAAGGCTGGAGCCAGAGTCGATCACGTCATGGAGGGTCTTGAAGGACCTCTTTTTGAGACACTTCACGGAATCCCGACGCCATCCGAAGACGGAAGTCGCGCTGGGCGCTATAATCCAGGCTCCCGACGAGCCCCTCCAAAAGTACATCGAAAGGTTCACACGGGAGACAGTACAGGTAACAACATCAGACGAGATGAAGCGTTACTTGATGGAGCAAGGCCTGCGCCGAGACTCCAAGTTCTACGAAGCTGTGGCCATACACCGACCAGCCTCTCTACAAGACTTCCTCGACAGAGCCGCGCATTAAATTCGGTTCGAGGAGACTCAAGCGGCCAACTCCGCCCGGGACACACGAGACCGAGAGACCCCCCACGGGCCCCGAGAGGACGGAGCCTCGAGCCACCGGCGCGGAGGAGATTGCCGACGGGAGGATCGTCCCCGCAAACAACGCGAGCAACGCGGCCCAGCCGGCCGATTCACAGAGTATAGGCTCTAGTCGCTTCCCGCGAGCGCATACTGGCCAAGTGCGCCAAAACGAAGTTTGTCCAGGAAGGTGTCTGCTTCCCCATGCCAACACCGCCCAAGCCTAACATGGAAAAATCGAAGTTCTTCCGCTTCCATAAAAGCCACAGGCACGTTATAGAAGACTGCATCCACCTCAAGGACACGGTCAAAATCTTGATCAAGGATGGCCACCTGAAGAGATACACCCAGGAAGGAGAAACCCCGCGACAAGACACCCCCGAGGCCAAGAGAGTCGAAGACCTCCCCTCTTCCGATGGTGACAACGGCCTGCAGGTGGCCCTCTGCATCAGCCGACCTGAGGATTGGTTCGCGCACAGAGAATTCGGCCTCCCCGACGGGCCTGATCTCCCCGACGAGCCTGTACGCCCCACCAGTCGATGGGAGTACTTTCTGAATGCCATGGTCATCTCCGGCGGATCCCTGAGGAACCTATCCATAGGATCGGTAAAGAGAAAATTCGAGGAACTCATCACCAGCAACTCTGGCAAAATGAGCACCCTCGACAAATTTCGCGGCCGATCCAACCCAATCACCTTCTACCTCGAGGAGCTCCCCGGGGGCTCCCCCAACTCAAACATCCCCCTACTAATACGGGCACAGATGGCAAACTTCGACGTTAGACGCATCCTGGTCGACGACGGAAGCTTAGTGGACATCATGTACACCCACCTTTTCACGACCCTCCAACTCGACGAATCTAACCTGTCCTCCTACGTGGGCTCTGACCTCCAAGGGTTCAACGGGATGACAACGAGACCATGGGGGTACGTGGAGTTAAAAGTCACCTTCGGGGAAAAGGAAACAGCCAGGGAGGTCAATATCCGCTTCCTGGTCATCGAATGCCCGTCCCTCTACAATTGTATCCTGGGCAGGACGACCATGGCAGAACTCACCGCGGTGCCCTCCACCGTCCACCTAAAAATGAAATACTACACAAGGCGAGGAGCTGTGGTCACCCTAAATGGCGACATTGAGGCTGCCCGGAGATGCTTCGAGGCCGCGCTGAAAGGCCTAAGTACTATCGCCCCGACAACCAAAAAAGTGACGCCCACCACGACTCTGAAGAGCAAACCCAAGGAGCTCGTCGGCTCAGTAGACCTCGACAGCCGCTTCACGGAAGAGTCCGACCGCGAAGACGATGCCAGCGACGCTCCCACACCTAACAGGCAGCTCACCCACACAGCGCGCCCCATCCCAGACGGTGACTTTGAGATTGTGACCCTCGGGGACGACAAGACAAGAACCGTGAAGATCGGAGCAGGACTCCCCGACCTCGTGAGGAAACAACTGAAGGCATGCCTTCGCGAGAACGCTGATCTCTTCGCTTGGAGCACCGCAGAAATGCCCGGACTCGACCCCAAGGTCGCCTGCCATCAGCTATCCATCAACCCGACCGCCAAGGCCGTAGTACAACGTAGGCGTAGACAGTCCCTCGAAAAGTCGGCGGCGGTTGAAAAATCTGTAAAAGACCTTCTAGAGGCAAATTTTATTTCAGAAGCCCGCTATTCAACTTGGTTGTCCAATGTTGTACTTGTTAAAAAGAGTAATGGAAAATGGCGCATGTGCGTTGACTACACTGATCTCAATCGGGCATGTCCTAAGGACGCCTACCCCCTCCCCATCATCGACAAGCTCGTCGACAACTCGGCGGGCTTCAAACTCCTGTCCTTTATTGACACGTACTCGGGGTACAACCAGATCCCCATGGACGAACGCGACAAACAAAGCACGACCTTCATGATGGAGTTGGGAAACTATTACTACAACGTAATGCTCTTCGGCCTAAAGAACGTCAGCGCCACATACCAACAGATGATGAACAAAGTCTTCCGGGGAGAGATTGGCGACATGCTCGAGGTGTATATGGACGACATGATCGTCAAGTTCTACACGGAAGTCGACCATACGGCCCATCTCAGAAAGGTCTTCGACACAACGAGGAAATGCAGAATGCACTTCAACCCAGAGAAATGTACCTTTGGGATCCGCACAGGAAAATTCCTCGGCTTCTACTTAACCGAGTGTGGGATCGAAGCAAATCTGGACAAGTGCCGCGCATTTTCGGAAATCACCACGCCCACCTCGAAGAAATCTATACAATCCCTTAATGGCATACTCGCCTCACTCTCCCGATTCATCGCCAAGTCCGCACAGCACGCCCTCCCTTTCTTCAAATTGCTCAGAAAAGAGGCCACGTTCGAATGGACAGAGGAATGCGAGCAAGCCCTCCATCATCTCAAACGCGTCATATCCGAACCACCTGTGCTGACGCGACCCGAAGCTGGAGAAACCCTATACCTATACCTATACCTGGCCATGGCTAACGAGGCCGTCAGCGCTGTACTGATAAGGGGAACTCACGAAGGGCAAAAGCCAATCTACTTCACGAGCAAAGCCCTCCACGGTCCCGAAGTAAGATACCAGCAGATTGAAAAGGTCGCTTTGGCCCTCATCACCGCCGCACGACGCCTCCGACATTACTTCTTGGCCCACACCATTGTGCTCAGAACCGACCAGCCCGTCAGGCATCTCCTCGGCCGACCAGACATGGCTAGACGAATGCTAAAGTGGTCCTTAGAACTATCCGAGTTCGACATCGTCTACGAAGGAAGGAAGGCCCTCAAAGCTCAAGTCCTGGCCGACTTCGTCGCCGAGATGACCCCATCGCCAGACCCTACCACAGGGAGCCACAAATGGACTATCTTCGTCATGGCTCCTCAAACTCCACGGGCAGCGGCGCGTGCATCATCCTCGACAATGAAGAAGGCACCATCATAGAAGTCTCTCTAACACTGGCCTTTCCGACGACAAACAACCAAGTCGAGTATGAGGTGTTCCTGGCCGGGCTCCACTTGGCATCAGACCTCGGGGCCAAAGAAATAAGAATCTACACGGACTCCCAGGTGGTCGCCTCACAAATACGGGGGGAATATCAGGCAAAAAAAGATAACCTCGCCGAATACCTAGCACCCATTACAGAAAAATGCAAAGTTTTGACTCCGCGGAGGTTCAACACGTTCCACGCGAACAGAACACTCGAGTAAATATTCTCTCAAAACTAGCAAGCACCAAAAAGAGGGGCAGGCACAAGTCGGTCATCTAGGAGATCCTATCGCAGCCGAGCACGAAAAAGACCGAAGCACTTCTCGACGTCAACGCCATAGGAGATATCAACTGTTGGATGACGTCGTTGCACGCCTACCTTAGCACAGGTCGCCTCCTTGCCGACCCCAAAGAGGCCAGCACGATCAAACGACGATCCTGCTCGTACGTCCTTCTCGAAGACAAATTATACCGTAGAGGCTTCGCGGTCCCTCTCCTCAAATGCATCGACACCTCCCAGGCCGCTGCCGTTCTGGAGGAAATCCACAAGGGAATCAACACGCAGCACCTCGGGGGAAGATCTCTGGCGAGAAAGGCCCATCGAGCAGGATATTACTGGCCATCGATACAAGAGGACGCACGAGAGCACGTCAAGAAATGCGACAGATGCCAGCGACACGGGGAAATGCACCTCGCCCCACCGAGCGAGCTCAAATCCCTCTCCTCCCCTTGGCCATTCGCCTGGTGGGGGATGGACATCCTCGATCCCTTCACCTTAGACTCGTATCAGAACAAGTACCTGATCATGGGCGTCGACTACTTCACCAAATGGATTGAGACCGAAGCCCTTGCCAAAATCACGGCCTACAATATACTCCGATTCTACAAAAGAAATATCCTCGCAAGATTCGGTGTCCCAGTTGCCATCGTCACCGACAACAGCACGCAGTTCACCGACAAAAATTTTCGGGACTTCGTCACCAAACTCGGGACCAAGCATCACTTCACCTCGGTCGAACATCCTCAGACGAACGGCCAAGCCGAATCTGCGAACAAAGTGATACTTAGAGGAATAAAGTGCAGACTCGGTGACGCCAAAAGGGCATGGGTCGAGGAACTCCACAGCGTGCTATGGGCATACCGAACTACGCCTCACTCAACCACGGGGGAAACACCATTCCGCCTGACATACGGAACCGAGGCGGTGATCCCGGTCGAGATACAAGAGTCGTCCAGACGAACCGAGGCTCCCTTCGAGGCCGAAGACAACGATGAAGCTCTCCGAGAGGAACTCGACCTGGTCGAAGAAATTCGGTCGGGGGCAGCTCTTCGAGAAACCCGACTGAAACAGCAAGTAGCACTTCGCCACGACAACAGAGTCCTGAAACGCGAGTTTCAGATTGGCGATTTAGTCTTGCGAAGAAACCAGAAGGACTCCCACGAAGGCAAACTAGCCGCGAATTGGGAAAGTCCATATCGTGTTCGTGATAAGATGGAGCACGGGGCCTGTTACCTCGAAAAGCTACACGGGGAACAACTAGCTCGACCATGGAACGCCGAGAAGATGAAATGGTACTACAGTTAAGCACTGCCCGCGACGCCCAGGCGTCGCGACCACAAGGGGGCGTCATAGTACCACCGCACCTCCTCGTGTCTCCAGAGGCCAACAAAACAGCAAGTCATGTCTTTGTGTGCGAAGGCAGAAGGCTCTGCTAGACGGAGAGCCCATCGATTGAGATTCCCCGTCGTTGTACCAGAATTGACAAGACACCCAGCTCGCGATGGGACGTTCACGCCGCGGGGATAAACTACCTCCGAAACGATCAGGTAACAAAATCGGTCAACTGGCCAGTTCTACACACTACCGGAAACGATTATCGTCGAGCTACCACCCCGGACGGACCCAAAGGCATAACAAACATACATTTCAAACATACAAGCATATATTTCGAGCATACAAAAGTGCAGAAATAAAACGAGCATAACACCATGCAAAAACAAAATAAAGCGCACAGTTAGACAAATTTCCAAAAGCATATCATATAAAAGCGGGCACCAGCCCAGAAGTTAATATTACATCGCCAAAAAGGGCACGCAGGCCCGGTAAAGAAAAACACATAGAAAATTATACAAATTGTTTGGCACGCAGGCCAGAATACGCGGGCACGCAGGCCCGAAACTAACCTATGCTCCTTCTTCCTCCTCCGCTTCCGGCTCGACGGAATGGACATCGGGACCAGCCTCCTCGGCGCTGGGGTCGACCAGCCGACCATCGATTATCTCGTGGAAAGGCCCGATGTTCTCCTCGACCAGGGCGACGCCAGAGTTCACCACCTTAAGCTGCGCGACAACACCATTGAGACCCGCTGCGAAAGCCTCCAGACAGACACCTTCCAGCACCCGTATCCTGGCGAGCAGATCAACCCGGGTAACCATCTACCTGTCTTTGTCGGTCTCATCGTCAGTAGGACGAAGGCCACCCTCCAGCTTCTCCATGCGAGCGTTCAATGCCCGTACTTCCTCCTCAGCGGCCTTCAACCTCTCCTCCATGCTATCCCCCCTCTTGCGCTCACTGGTGGTCTCCCCTTGACTCTTCTCCAGCTCCTCGGTAAGTTGAGTCACCCTTCCCCGATTCAGCTCCAGATCCTCGATGACCTTGTTCAAACGAGACTGCATGAAAGCGAGGTCCCCTTGCAGCTTAGACAGCTCGATAGCCGAGCAACTCTCCTCGCTCAGAACCATCGCCGTGGTGATGGTCTGCATCAAGGCAGTCAAATCCTCCATCAGGACCTGTCTACGCGTGGCCCGGTCCGCACTTAGGACCGTCTTCGCCTCCCCGGCCAGAATACTGGGCGACCTGGCCCCGTGGAAATAATCAGGGTGCTGATGGCAGGGCGCGATGGAGTAACCTTCCTCGGCGGAGTCCGCTGATAAGTCGACCATGGTCTCCACCTCCTGGACCCTGGGCCTCTTCGGGCCCCCCTAGGATGTGGGCGACTGACTGCGGGGAGGAGACGAGGATCCCCTGCCATCCCGATCAGCGGAAGCCTGCCCGACCAGCTGGCCAACCCGCGTCTTCAGAAGAGCAGCGACCTTCGACGCGCGCAACTTCTTCACCCGTTCTTTGACAGAAGACATGTCCCTTGCAAAACAAAGAGAATAGGTCAGCGACGGATAAAAGAATAACAAACCAAGAAAGGAAAGCAGCGTCCACCACCTAGATAGCGAAGGGCCTCCGCCTCCGAGGAACACTCGAGCAGGGCTTTCGTATTGATCAACCTCACTGTCTCGCGGACGTTCCCCTGACCGTCGAGGATGTACCGGCCATCGGGGGTCACCAACTTTGTCGGCGGCAGGCTGCGCACGAACTCGACTATCTTCAAATAGTCGGCCATGTCATCCTCGTCGAGGGACCCGCACGCACTATGTACTGGTCCGTCCCTCGGGAGGAATGTTCTGGGGACCACTCCACGTGCACCCGCGGCAACATGACAGCTTCCCGCTGGCCGTTCACTATCCTCTCCTTGACTGAATATAAAGAATTGACCCCCTCATGCGTGATCGGACTGACGATGAAGAAACGACCTTTGAAATCCCGAACAGAGTCCATGTACGTCTTGAAGAGCCTGTTCAGTTGCTTGAACGACAGCCAGCCGTGCCTACCGTCCATCATTTGCCGCTACAGGTGGAAGACACCGAAGAATAGAGGCAGCGTGACGCTGATCTTGAGATAGCGGCACACGGCCTCGAAGGCCCGAATAAAATCCAAGGCATTTGGGTGCAGTTGCGAAAGGGGCCAATCGCAACTAGTCGAAGAGGCCCAGGTGGAAGTCTGAGAACAGCAGCCTGAGCCTAGACTCTTTAAAATAGAATTCGTACATCGGGAACCGCATCCTCCCGTACTTCGAGCATATTCGATGGTGTTGCACCCCAAAATTTGCTCAACCTTTTCTTGCCTGATTTATGTTCATTGCATTTCATTTGCATAGTTACATCATGTACATAGTCTAATCATTTGCATATCATAGCATAGCATGCCTCCAACAAGGGATCAAGGGTGTCTATCAAGAGAAGAGCCTAGCAAGAGGTCTTATCCAAGATGAGAATTCATCCAAGCCATCAAGAAGTGATTTGAAGTCTTGAGAATGTTTGAGTGCCTACATGTGGGTTTTGCTCCTACCTTGAGGAATGTTGAGAATCATCAATGGGATGAGAAGCATGGAATGGGAATTTGAGGTGTGTATGGATCTCATGGGATGTATATAGGTCCTTATTGAAGCTGAGGCAAGTCATTGATTCAGGTATGAGAGCCACAGTTGAGGTGCAATCAACTAGGGTTTCATTTGGGTCAACCCTAATTCAATTGAGTAATTGGAGAGCATCAAAGCCTACCTTGAGGTCATGGGATTCATGAATTGGTATGTTGATACATGTTTGGTGTTGTTCCAAGGTTAAGCAAAGAAAGATCAAGAATGTGGGAAGTTGCTAAATTAGGGTTTTAGTGTAAAATCCCCTATTTAGTTCCTAACTTCAAAGCCACATAAGTCAAAATACAAGTTTCAAATGGATCCTTGGCCAACATGAAACTTGTAGAGCTTCTCAATACCTTTAATTTGAGTACTAGAAGTCCTCAAGGAGATTTATAGAACTCAAGTTATGGTCCTTGCAAGTTACAGGTCATCAGAGGACACTGAAATTTATTTGTGAAAGACACTTGACTTCCAAGCAACTTTTTCCCCTCAAGGAGTTTTCAAATGGATTCTTGGCCAACATAAGAGGTGTCATAAATGCCAGATTTATGCGGACAAGATCCATGTACCTCCAAGTCCTCTGAATGTGATGTCATCACCGTGGCCTTTCTCGATATGAGGGATTGATATGATTGGCAAGATCGAGCCTACGGCATCAAACGGACACCGGTTCATTTTGGTGGCGATTGATTACTTCACCAAGTGGGTGGAAGCAGCATCATATGCCAATGTGACCAAACAAGTGGTCGCCAGATTTATCAAACGAGATATTATCTGCAGATATGGAATCCCTGAGCGGATTATCATCGACAACGGTTTGAATTTGAATAATAAAATGATGAAAGAGCTGTGTCAGAATTTTAAGATTGAGCATCACAACTCTTCTCCTTACCGGCCCAAGATGAATGGCGCTGTCGAAGCGGCCAATAAGAACATAAAGAAGATTGTTCAGAAGATGGTTGTGACGTATAAGGACTGGCACGAGATGCTACCTTTCGCTTTGCACGGTTATCGTACGACGGTACGCACATCAACCGGGGAAACCCCTTTCTCATTGGTATACGGGATGGAGGCGGTGTTACCGTTGGAGGTCGAGATTCCTTCCCTGAGGGTTTTACGTGATGTCCAACTTGACGAGGCAGAATGGGTTAAAGATAGACTGAATCAGCTCAGTTTAATGGATGAGAAGAGACTGGCTTCTTTAGCATACGGTCGGTTATATCAGAGCCGGAGGAAGAAAGCTTACGACAAGAAGGTATGCCCTCGAAGCTTTCAGACGGGCGATCTTGTTTTGAAAAAGATTCTCCCACCACAAACAGATCACAGGGGCAAGTGGACTCCCAATTACGAAGGTCCCTACGTTGTCAGAAAAGTCTTCTCTGGAGGAGCCTTGTTACTATCCACCATGGATGGTGAAGACTATACGTCTCCTGTGAATTCGGACGCAGTTAAAAAATACTTTGCTTGAAAGTGACCCGCTGGACAGTAAAAAGAGAGTCCAGGCAAAAATGGGGCATCCAGGCGAACCATAAAAAAATGAATAAAAGGTTCGGGCAAAAGTTAGGAATAAAATTGAAAAGATGTACACCCGCGAAGTCGAAAACCTAACAAGGGCGACTTCGGCAAAAAAGGGTATCCCGGTGAATTGAAAACCCGCAAAGGGCGGTTCACGCAAAAGTTAGGGATTGAAAAAGCAAATGACTGTGGTCCGAATTTGATACAGCATTGCTTAGTGGTTTAGGAGTACCTGGGGGGCCGTCTATCCAAAAAAACAATCTCTTCTGAAGATCGAGTACCGGGAAAGCGCAGAGTCAGGCGAGTCATAGGAGGATCAGCTCATGGTGTTTGTCTGTACCACGTCGCCGACATGTATACAAATATTGTTTTGTATTTTATTTATGCTTCTTGAGCATATATGTATGTGTGTTTGTGCGTAACTTCCTCTTTTCAGGAGTTGCATCCATTGTACAAAACCTCGCCTATTCAGAGGCCCGTTATCAATAAAACATGTTATTCAGTACTTGATGCTTGTTCTTTACTGTTTTGTTTGTGAAAGACGCCGATGTTTTGATAAACTTTCACTCGCATAATCTTGCTAGCCATTGCCAATAATTGCTAAAACTTCGAATTGACTGAAGTAATGTCACGGACGATAACCCGGATAGATTCTGTTGTATAGGCCTGTTTTGTCTCGTTTGTGTTTTGCAGGGTTCTTATCTTTGGAGCAAACAGTCAAGGATTGTATTCCCCAGCCAAAATCTCTTGACGTAAGACTTGACTCCAGTCGAGGTCATTCCCCAGCTAGTCGCAGCTTATTCCCAGAGAGTTGGAATGACATTATCCCTTACCGAATGAGGGATTCTTCCCCAGAAGAGTGTTCTCAGGGAAGTTGTCCACAGGATATCCCCAGCAAGTCAAAATCAATGTTCCCTGCAGAGGTTGCGCTCCTTAGCGAATCGAAGGTGTGCACGTTCAATCTCCGGCATGGGGGATTCCTGCAATAACTAAGTTATGGGTTCAAAAGGATTATACCCGGAGGAGGTTTCCTTTCTCCCCACAGGTCGTCATGCCATTGACAGGATGTTGATCCTCAGCAGAGTCCGAGGCTCCGAGTTTGTAAACTGTGCCCAGACAGTGTGCTTTTCCTAGAAGTGTCGCTTCTTCCCCAGCTAAGTTTGTTCACCAACAGGGTGGCTTGTTCTTTCCTCCCAGTGGAAATTGATGTTTAATCGCTCCTCGGCAGAGTTGGTTGTGTTTCTGGCGTTTATTTCACCGGAATACTTTGTGATACTTGTTCTCCCCAGCGGAGTTGGCTTTATCCTCAGCATTCATGTTGTTGAGACAACAATACCAGAGTTCCCCATTAGCTTAATCTTGCATTTGCATTTGCATATATCGTCATATTTGCATCTACTCAAACGCGTAGCATTTCCGTGCCGTGCGGAGCATTACGCCATCTTCAAACATGTGCATACTGAAACATAAGTCAGGTTGGTTACCTCTTTGTTTCAGGTGGTCTTCCCTGCAGGTAATTGGAATTCTTGTTCAGGATTGTTTTCAGATATCCAGATTTGCGGCATGAGATATGGGATGTGTTTCTCTTCTGCCCCAGCGGAATGTTCTTTACGCGGTTTCATAATTGGACTTTAGAGTTATTGTCAAAAATCCCCCGGCGGAGTGTTCCCCCGGATTGCTATCACGTTAGCATTTTCAGAGAAGATTTCAGGGATTAGACGTCTGAAGTCATTACTCGTCGTCAAGTTGGATGTCTGACAGTTGACGCCAGAATTTCCCCGGCAGAGTTCTCCCCAGTTTGCTGTTATGGCTTCATAATTAGACTTTGTTATGTCAGCATTCTCCGGCTTCATAATTAGACCTTGGAGTTATTATCAGTTTATACGGCTTCATAATTCGACCTTAGAGTTCGTCAGTGTTAAACAGCCTCATAACTAGACTTTGGAGTTGTTGTTAGGAGTTCCCTAGCGGGTTTTCCTCGCGTAGCTGTTATGTCAGCATTGCGGACTTCATGATTTGACTTTGGAGGTCGGCGTAGTTTCCTTCAAGTGGCTGCTACGTCAGCGTTACACGGCTTCCTAATTATACTTTGGGGTCGTCATTAGCAATTCCCCAACAGAGTTTTCTCTAGCAGCTGTTACGTCAGCATCATACTGCTTCATAATTAGACCTTGGAGTTGTCGTCAACATCAAACGACTTTGTAATTAGACTTTGGAGTTCTTCAGCAGTACCGCATCTTCCTGATTAGACTTTGGAGTTGTTGTCCGAAGGTTCTGTCCGCATGGAATAACTTCATAAGTAGACTTTGGAGTTGTTGACAGATCTTTCCCCACAGAGTTGCTTGTTGAAGTTTCTCTTATCCGGCCATCGGAGTATTTTCATCAAGTTTGCTGTTTCGTCAGCGTCGCAGGGTTTCATAATCAAATTTTCAGGAGTTGTCGCCTGTTGTCGGAATAGGTGCCTGGCAGTTAATTGTAGAGCATCCCCAGTGGGTTTGGCTACTGCAAAGATAAGGTGGAGTTATTGTCCAGTATGGTTGACAGATTTGAATTCCTATCGGGGGGAAGAGTTCTACCTCCAGTGAAGCCGCCATGATTTTCTCGTGTTGACGAAATGTTATACCCCATTAGAGTCCTCCCCAAAGTCGTTGTCACGTCAGCACTAAAAGGTTTTGTGGGTTGGGACCCATGGAGATGATTTTCCTGTATGGATAGGCGGATGAAGTTTCCTGTGTTTAGGCAGATGATTTTCCCGTATGGATAGGCGGATGAAGTTTCCTGCGTTTAGGCAGATGATTTTCCCGTATGGATAGGCGGATGAAGTTTCCTGCATTTAGGCAGATGATTTTCCCGTATGGATAGACGGATGAAGTTTCCTGTGTTTAGGCAGACGATTTTCCCGTATGGATAGACGGATGAAGTTTAATGTGTTAGGCAGGCAATTTTCCCGTATGGATAGACGAATGAAGTTTCCTGTGTTAGGTAGGCAATTTTCCCGTATGGATAGACGGATGAAGTTTCCTGTGTTAGGCAGACGATTTTCCCGTATGGATAGACGGATGAAGTTTCCTGTGTTAGGCAGACGATTTTCTCGTATGGATAGACGGATGAAGTCTCCTGGGTTTAGACAGATGATTTGCCCGTATGGATAGACGGATGGAGTTTCCTGTGATCAGACAGAAATGTTTCCCCAGCGAAAGAACCGGGATTTTTTCCGTAATGTGAGTCCTGACGTGGACAGATTTGTTTTTATTCGTGATTCGACGAAATTTGGGTCCAGATGTGGACAAGGTTACTCCTGTGACGACAGAATCTCTATTCGTGTTGACGAATTTTTCTCTTCTTGTGTTGATAAGGTCAGTCCAGTTGTGGACGGAGGTGTTTTTGCGAAAATTGTTCAGTACCTGGGGTGTTACATAGGTGGTTGAAGTTGAAATCAGAATTGTTATCAGACGTTGGATCAGTTGTTGCCATGATAACCGGATTCAGATAGTCGATATTGTTCCCCAAGCAGTTGTGCAGTTTATTTCCGCGGTTGGCAAATTTCCGGGTTTCTTGGTATTCAACCGTCTCGTACCTCGATTGTTTGAAGGCCGTTTGCTCTTCACCCAGTCGGGTCCAAGCCGTTTGAATAGGGGCAGCTGTTGCACCCCAAAATTTGCTCAACTTTTTCTTGCCTGATTTATGTTCATTGCATTTCATTTGCATAGTTATATCATGTACATAGTCTAATCATTTGCATATCATAGCATAGCATGCCTCCAACAAGGGATCAAGGGTGTCTATCAAGATAAGAGCCTAGCAAGAGGTCTTATCCAAGATGATAAGTCATCTAAGCCATCAAGAAGTGATTTGAAGTCTTGAGAATGTTTGAGTGCCTACATGTGGGTTTTGCTCCTACCTTGAGGAATGTTGAGAATCATCAGTGAGATGAGAAGCATGGAATGGGAATTTGAGGTGTGTATGGATCTCATGGGATGTCTAGAGGGCCTTATTGAAGCTAAGGCAAGTCATTGATTCAGGTACGAGAGCCACAGTTGAGGTGCAGTCAACTAGGGTTTCATCTGGGTCAACCCTAATTCAATTGAGTAATTGGAGAGCATCAAATCCTACCTTGAGGTTATGGGATTCATGAATTGGTATGTTGATACATGTGTGTTGTTGTGCCAAGGTTAAGCAAAGAAAGATCAAGAATGTGGGAAGTTGCTAAATTAGGGCTTTAGTGTAAAATCCCCTATTTAGTGCCTATCTTCAAAACCACATAAGTCAAAATACAAGTTTCAAATGGATCCTTGGCCAACATGAAACTTGTAGAGCTTCTCAATACCTTTAATTTGAGTACTAGAAGTCCTCAAGGAGACTTATAGAACTCAAGTTATGGTCCTTGCAAGTTACAGGTCATCAGAGGACACTAAAATTTATCTGTGAAAGACACTTGACTTCCAAGCAACTTTTTCCCCTCAAGGAGTTTTCAAATGGATTCTTACCCAACATAAGAGTTGTAGATCTTGATCTTAGATTTCCATAGAGTACTAGAAGTCCTCAATGGGATTTGTGGAACTCAAGTTATGATCTTGGCAATCCAGGGGTATTTTGGGCATTTGTGATTATAGGTCATTTTCAAGCATGTGCCAAAATCTCCATCTTCCACTCCTCAAATAGAAAATTGTTCAACTAGAAAGGTGCTCAAAATAGGTTTTTAACCTTGTCCATGCATCAAGGAGGGTTTGAATTGGCTTGTATGAGAAGTTGGTTTGAAGTGGGTTTTTTAATGAAGAATTTAAAGTCATTAAAAGTCAAAAATGGAATTTCATGATTTATGGCCAAAACAAGGCATGTGGCATATCATTTTGATCAGAATCAACATTTCAAAGATGATGGCATTGTCACTTTTGGCAATTGAGGTCATTTTCACATGGTTGCATTTGGTAACTTCATGTGTAAGCAACATATGCAAAACACCTCATAAGATCAGCTACAAGGCAAATACCATTTCCAATCAATTCTAATTATCATCTGAGGAGAAATTCAAGTGAAAGCAAGCTACTGAACTGGCCAGAACCTGACTGTCATATTCAAATTTCTCATGGTGCAAGAGATTTTCAAAATCTCATTTGAGTCATTCCAGAACTTTCTAGATTGATCTAACACACTCTATATAAGAAGTATAACTGATTCAGTTGGTTTTTTGGGAAGGATTGAGCCAGAAACGAGAAGGAGCCATTGGAATTTCTTTATCTGCAACAGGAATCGGGTTTGGAGATTGGTGAGGATTCAAGGCAAATCATCTGTTTTAGAAGCTTAGGGAAGTAGTATTGAGTGATTCTGGAAGAAATTGGAGGCTGAATTGAAGGAATTCTCACTTTGTTCATCCACTTTTACCAGGTATGCAACTTTCACTCTATGGCTTAGGTTAGATGAAATTGATCATAATTTAAGGTGTAGATAGATTGTAGATCGTGCCTAGATGGATTCTGGTAGGAAAAATGGAGGTTTAGAGACAAAATTAGGGTGTTGCCATTTTCTGTTGGAGCTTGAATCTCCTTGTTCTTGAAGCTTTAATAGTGGTTGAATATTGAGAATTGATCAGGGAGGAGTGTAGTACACAATGGGACCTTTAATTTTAGAGTTTGAGGTGATTCAAGATTTGTGTTTTTTCTGCAACCACCATCGGGTTTGAAGTTGTAGTGAGAATCAATAGAAATGGAGTTGATATTCGTGACCAGGGTGAAATTTGGAGTGGATTAGGGTTTTTAATTGGCCTGTTTGGTGAGGTTTAGGGTTTGCTTCACCGGAGAAGATGGTGGTTTCCACCGTGGACCACCACCTGGGCATGTCTCAGGTCACCTGAGTTATTGGGGAAGATGAAGGCTGGGGCGTTGGATCAGTCTCCAGATTGGACTTAGTACACAGATCGTATGGCTATGATTTGAATTCAGCTTTGCCTCCCTTTGAGCAAAACGCACCGTTTCACTAATCCCAGTCAGCGTGTGACTGGGCTGCACACGTGGATACGTTCTGAAGCCTTGGATTCGCCTACCACTCAATTGATCTAATGGCCCTCTTTCAATTCAGCATTTTAATTTCTTTTATTTGCTTTTCTTTTATTTTTAATCCATTTTGTTTCTAAAATTCATAATAAATAGGAAAATAATCATTTTTAAGCTAGATTTTTTTCCCCTAACTCCTTAAAAAATGTAGAATTTAATAGGATTGAAAAGTAGTTAATTCATGCATTTTATATTTTACTTTCATTTTTTGCATTTTAATTGATTTTATTTTTAATTTGTTTGGTATGCCATTTTGCTGATTTTATTGTGAATAATTGGTGATGAATTTTGAGTTGATTCTTTTTGGGCTAGATAGCTTAGATATGCATGTACCCATAGTATTTTTCTCATAATTTTGTGAGATAATTTTAGGTTGTTTTGAACATTAAACATTAAGTGGTGTAGATTTTAGGGTTTTAGGTTAGTACCCTTAGGTTTAGGGTATAGTTTTAGGCCCTAATGAATGGTTAACCCCCTGGTTTTTGCATGAGAGATTCTTAATAGGTTTAGGAACCCTTAGAATTTTTTATAGGATTTTACAATCATTTTTGGTATTTTAATTAGATTTACTTTTAGGACTAACTTTTAGGTGTTTCTGATAAACTAACTTGACTAGTTTAATTCAATAGTTCCCCTTAAATTAGGGTGGTGGTGCTCTTGTGCTTGGATGGAGATGAAAACCAATTTAAGATGCTTTGGAGAGCTTGAAGGAGCTTGGATGTGAAGATTTTCTCCTCTTTTGGAGTGCTTGTCAGGAGCTTAGGGAAACTAGGGTTTAGGAAGAGCATTAGACTAGTTTGGCTTCTTTCTTCAAACATGGAGTATATTGCTCATCTCCATTCAATCCAATGACCTAAAGTCCTCTTAAAGAAGTCACATCTCTCCTTTGGAGGGATGAATGGCATGCTTCAAGAGTAGAACTTTGAGGGTGCCTTCCTATTACAGTGTAAAGATCTTAATGGCTTCCCTTGGTTGTCATTGAGTTTCTTAACACCTCAACTTGATCTTGTTGAATGATTCTCCCTTGGAGGTGCTTGTTGAAGCTTGGTAAAGATAAAGTTTAGTGCTTGTTGAAGCTTGTTGAAGCTGGTTGCTTGTTGAAGCTAGGGTTTTGCTGCCTGTTGAAGATGAAGTTTGAAGCTTGTTGAAGATGGTTGCTTGTTGAAGCTAGGGTTTTGCTGCCTGTTGAAGATGAAGTTTGAAGCTTGTTGAAGCTAGGTGCTTGTTGAAGATTTGAAAGGTTATTGAAGCTTGAAGATAGGGGTTGTTGCTGTCAAATTTTTGCTGTTTAATCAACATGTTGCTGTTAGAGCTGCTGCTTGTGCTGTTTGCTGTAGGAGTTTGGTGCTGCTGCTTGGGCTGCCTCCTCTGCTTTGGGTTTTGTTTTCTGTATTGTTTGTTGGCTTGTGTAGCTTGCCCCTTAGGTTTGAAGTGAATGTTGATTCACTTTGCCTATTTTTTTCCCAGGTTCGAGGTTGAGTGGGACTCCCTTGCCTCGCTTGTATTGCTGCATTGCATGCATTTTACTGTACTTGCTTGCTTTCTTTTCTGTTTATCCCCTAGGATCTATGATTTCCTCTGTGCAGGAGGGAATTATGACAGACATTAGGATTCTTATCCATGCATGACAACATTAGGTTAGTTTTTATTCCCTTTTCAACCCTAGGCTTTTTAGAGCTTCTTTTTCTTCTTATCTCTAAACAACTCAAAAATACGGTAATAAGGTTAATTGATGTCGTACGTTACGAGCCTTAAGCTATTTGAGAAAGGGTTGCTGGAGAGCTTCTTTCCAGTAGTCTGGCTGCTTAATGTGGCACCCTTTGGGTGACATACGACGTAGTCACTCTCAAATCATAGTCTCTAGTACGTCAGAGATTGCACACAAACTAAAAAACATTTCTTTCGTAAAAGATTCAAAACGAACATCAAAGTGTCATTTTTGTCCGCTTGGACTCTTAATCATGAAAAACCCTTTTTGAAGGTAATAAAAAACAGTCAGCCAAGCTTGTGTCTTCCGTAGCCTGAACTACGTTTGCTCTGATCTTTCATGCTGTATGAAAGTACGTAGGCATAGGATGTCGTATCCTAGCGAGCAACCTTCCCCCCTTAATCCGTAGTTAGGCGAACTACGTTGACTCTGATTTCTCGTTCCAGACGGGAATACGTAGGCATAAAGTGCGATACTTTGCCGAGTCATTTTCTTTTCTTTTTAACCTAGAACTTTAGAGTAGATAGAATAACAATCCGTACTAGAAAATAAGTGTGGATCCCGTCGAGTACGGCGGACGTGAGGGGTGCTAATACCTTCCCCTTGCGTAATCGACTCCCGAATCCAGGAATTTGGTTGCGACGACCATTCCTTTCCCGTTTTGCGTTAGGTTTACTCTGAGCGTTTCCTTTCCCTTCTTTGGGATAAATAACGCACGGTGGCGACTCTTCTGTCATTGTCGGCGCCGATTTTCGCAGTAGCGACAGATGGCCTTCCCGAGGACGATAAACTTGCCAATTCTGGGGGTCACCTTCTCCCTGGTCCTCCACGGTGGCATAGACTCCCGTCGAGTCAGAAGCGAAACAAGAAGGCGTGGACAGAGGCTCCTTGGCCACCCACTCCTCGAGGGGAAGAACGCGCTTGTCGAAGTGTGGAACGTCCGGTTCATTGTCCTCGACCATTGTCCTCGGGACCAACGTAGTCATTAACACCTGAAAACCAGAAGGTAACGGTGAATTCGATGACAAAGATCAAATTCACCCTTCCATCGCAAGTCAAGTGAAAGGGCGACGAGGATAGCCCAAGCATCATCCTCGGTGGCTCGATCCCAAATCTTATCATCTCCCCGGGACACCTACCCAACTAGTCTACACACTCTCCCCGGGACATTCATCAAAATAAGCATATGTCCCCGGGGCGTTTAACAAAATAAGCATATGTCCCTAGGACGTTCAACAGAATAAGCATATGTCCCCGGGGCGTTCAACGGAATAGGCGTTTATCCCCGGGTCATTCATCGGAATAGGCGTTTCTCCTCGGAACGCTCACGGTAAAACCCTAGAAAACCCCCTTACAGCGGCGGAGATCCACGCCTCTCCTCGGGACATTCAAAATGCCCCGACCACGGTCCTAAAACAAATGGGAAAAACAAAAGAAAGGAGAAGAAAAACTTACTTTATTTTGATCTGCAGTAGAGTACGAGACGGCTGCTGCGATGGAGATATCAGACGGTAGCGAAGGCGGCAGACCAGAGAGTTTGAGAGCAAGAAGGCGAAAGGTGGAGAATGAGCGGGGGCTCGCTTACTTATACCCCAACACGGGACTCGAAGCGACGCTAGGAACTCGAGTACCCTAGGGTAGCCGCCCTAGCAGCCACCCAACGCGTGACACGTGGCGAAGGCTGACAGCCGCGTCCCCTCACATCTCCCCGCCAACACGTGTCCTCAACCCGGGCATCTGACGACGAGAAAAGACTCTCGTACTCACGTCCCCGCGGAATGGGAACTGGGGGATTTCTCCCAACGTTAATCTCTCCTCCCCGGCGTAACGTCATCAAGTCCTCACTCCCTCCCTCGGAGCTACGACTTGGGGGGCTCCTGTTCTAGCCCGGGCCCCGGCTTGACCGGACAGGCCCAACCCAATAGTATTATGCCAAACTCAATCCAGCTTGGGCCACAACCGTCGAGCACAGAGTCCCCAGCGGGCAGGTGATGCCCCTCCGCGGGCAGAACCTTCCTCATCTGTGATACTCCCTCGTCGACCAGACACTGCACACGTCGAACCTGCCCCTCCGCAGGCAGAACCTGCTTCCTGTCGGGCAGGACAACGTGTCCCTCACACGTTCTCCACGTGCTCCCCTCCGCGGGGACACATCACCGACCAACTGCCCACTTCCGAAAGACCAGGTCAAACCCATTTTCCGGAGATCGCGGGACAGTTGGACTAGGGCGAAGACCACGTCCTGGTCTTCACTACGTCACGTAAGCCCTAGCAGTCACCTGGGTTGGGCCTGGCAGTCCAGCCCAACACAAGTGACCGTTGGTCCAGCGCTAGGGTCTCTCTATAAATACCCTCTTTCACAAGAGGGTTAGGTAATTGGATTCTTACCCTCTCTTTGTGCTTGTGATCACTCTTCCCATACACTTACTTTAGCATCAGAGTGCCTTGCAGGTACACCCCCCTCCTCTTCTTCAACACCGGTGAACAGACAGCAAGTCGACGACGCGTGGCAGTCAGCGATCCCCTTCTGATCAGGTCAGATCATTTTCTTTTGTGTATTATCATTATTTTCCTCATTCCTTAATAATGAATAAAACATGGTAGAGACTTTATGATTTTTCCCGCCACGACACCAAGTTATACGATATGATTATAATATCGGACAAATATGATGTACGTTATTCGATTAAAAAATCTTAACGTCAAAGTACTTAAAAACAAGTTATCTGATGGAGGAAAATAAGTATCGAAATTCTTTAAGAAAAGTAATCTAGTACACTAGTGTAAGGGTGCAAATTTACCAATTTTGAAAAAGTTAAATGAGATAATAAAAATTGGATGATAAATTATTTAATGTGTAAATAATAAAATGAGAATATTTTATAAATTGTTGGGGTGAAAGATAATTATAGGAGTATAGGGTATAATTTTATTAATTTATTAGGTTGAACTAATGAGAGTTATACTTGCTAAAAAAGTACAAATATATAGCAATCCTCAGTTGATAAGAATTGTCAGAGGCTTTAGTATTTCCGTGAGGTTAGAGCAAGCTCACAAGGGTGAGAAGCTCTATTTTTGGAGGTGTATTTTGTGAATATGAGATTGTTCTCCTCATTCTAGGAATGAGATATTTATAGAGACTTATTGGGTTTGGGCTAGAGATTTGATAATGGTTTAGCTTCATAACTAATGAACAAGGTCATAAGAGGACTTATTCTCTTAGGATTGCAGGAAGGTTTTCACCTTTGATTGACCCTTAGTAAGTTGGTATTTGGGACACGCCACTGCGTACACTTACTGTACGAATGAAGCTAATTCGGATGGCCCAAGCCTAATTGGGTGACTAGGTATCCTTGTCTGACGAATATTGATCATCTATGGGCATTATGGGTGAAGCCTTTGGAAACCTAAGGTACTACCCAGTAAACTCGCCTCACCCAGCATGTTCAGCTTTCCATTATTCTTCGTAGGTTATCCTCTCTTAGGGCCTAATAAAGTTATATCGATACACAACCCCTCAACCATGAGTGCTTTGCAAAAGGACGAAGTGATTTAGTCTAGATAGAATATCATTTATCTTTGAGAGAGACTTTAAGTTGAGTCTCTCAGATGAGACTTTAGTTAAGTCCCTAAGGCAAGACAAATATTGTTGTGTCAACCAAGTAAATGAAGTATGAGCATAATGCACATTGTCTATGGAACAAAACATGTTTGTATCACCTTCGACATCCACTTCCGCAACCATGTGGTATTTGTACAGTCCAGTGAGGTATGAAAATTGGGCATGAACGCCTCTTGTGGCATCAAGCTCTATTCGGGCCTCACCTGGGTCATATTCCAAATAGTTCACCGTCAACTCAAGTGCCTCCTATATGTTGATACGGGAATGGTTTAGTAATATTCCTCTAATTGGAAGATGCTAAAGGCATGAGACATCATCGATGGTGATGAACATCTCATTATGAGAGATGTGGAAAGATGACACCTCCTTGTATCATCTCTCCACAAAAGCTGCCAACATATCATGGTTAATGATATTGTATCTAGTGGCGCATAAACCTACCAGCCCATAGCTACATTTTGGAACCAAGCATCTTCATTCTCTTCCAGGTTCAAAATCTTCCTGGCATGGTTTACTGATTTTGTCGTTTCATGCTCTTGTGGAAAATAATTATATCAACACAATCGCAACTCAATTTGTACGAAACAGATGTAACATAAATATATATATATATATATATATCCTTCCCACACATGCCTAGCAGCATGTTTCACATAGAAAGGAAGTAAAGAGGTGTCATAGGGGCCTCTTGAAAAACTATCAGGAACGGGAGTAGCAGCAACAATAGATTCCTCCCATTGGGCTTCAGAGGCTTTAAGTTCAGCAAGAGACACGCGCCCTCGGGAGGTCAAAGTCTAAGACTTTTGACCTTGTGAAGTCTAAGACACAAAACCATGTGAAGTTGACGCTTCCACATCTAACGAACTAGCACTAATTCGTGGACTCGAGCGCATTGTCCTTTCCATACGAGCGAATGCATGTTAGGATACACGATTATGCCTCAATTTGTCCTAATTTTCAACCATTGTTCCTATAATACAAAGTAGAAAATCATATGAAAATCAAGGCAAGTAAAATTCAGAGATGCATCTTTGTAAAACAGGAAAGGCAAGATTCGGAGACACGTTTTTGTAAAAATGCGTGATAGCAAAAAATGCAGAAGATCCCCTTGTGATTTCCTATATAACAATAAATGTGAATGCATGCCTACACAAACTACCTATTTTGAATTTAACTACAACCTAATGAGAAACTTACTGATTAAAAGTTATTGTGCAAAATCTTGGATGGAGTGAATGGAATGTTCTGAGATTGATTGCAATGAGATAGAAGTGGTGTGGAAGCTTGAAAAATGACGCACTTAAATCTTGCTCTCAACCTCTTTGAAGGGTTATTAAAAGTGTAGCCAACGAAGAAGGAATGCGGAAAGGTCTGGCGCGAGTTATTTCAATTAAACTCGTTCAGATATGCATCTTTGTAAAACTCAATGAGCGTAAAACACTAGATTTTGAAATAAGGATGTTTAGTGAGATGCATCTACAAACACATTTTTGGAAAAAAAATGAGGTGGCTCACTCACTAAATCGTTTAAAGTGTGTAATACAAACGTGTCCAAAGATGTATCTCCGAAATTTTAAAATATTTGTGATTTTTCATCGGGGGTGGGGCACGACCACCCCAATATTTTTTTGAAATTTTTTTCATATTGGGAAAATACATAATTGCCCTTTATTAAAAATTAAAATTACACAATTGCCATCAACCTTGTTTTCTAGTATGCATTGTATATGTTTTTAGAAAACAAAAAAACAGTAACAACTCCACACCCTATCTCTTCTCTATGGCACCGATGGTCTCCGCTTATCGCTTTCTGAACTTTGTACTTTTCGGGTAAATGATTTTTCTTCCATTTATTTATTTACATAATAGAATATTAGGTTTTTTCTTCAATTTCACAAATTGATAATATTTTGTTAATTTAAAGAATATTGTGTAAGATTGAATTGTGAATTTAGAGATTTTTAGGATTGTTTCTCTTTTATAAATTTTATGGTGAATTTAAAGAACTTTGGGAATTTGTTGTGTTGTGCTTAAATTTAGTTGAAGTTGAACAATACTCAACTAAAGTGTATTTTTTTTTGTTAATTTCTTCAATTGATTTTGCAGCACAACAGTGTTAATGAAGAGTAGAAAATTGATTCTTTTTTCAAGAGGAAATAAAGAGATGACGAAAATTTAACTTCTATGCTGAACCTCAAAGAGTTCGTGAGAATCCAAGAATTCAAGAAAATGTTAATAGAGTTTTCCCAAATGACATTGAGAATTCTTTAGAACGTGATCCTGGAAAATGTCCTCCGATGTGGGAATATCCATTAAATCAAATGGATGAAATACGAAGAACTTATTTGAAATAGGGTTCATATCAAATGCATTTAGAGCAATATCCATTGTCTGGTAAAGAAGACCAGCAAAGAAGATTTTTAACACGTTTGGTTTAGCCTTTTTTTCCTTCGTGGTTAGAATATTCACCTTCAAAAAATGCTGCTTATTGCTTACCATGTTATCTTTTTAGCAAAAGACCAAGTGGACGTCATTGTTCAGATGTCTTCATTTCTACAGGTTTTAGAGGTTGGAAGAAATTTAAAAATTGAAAGAATTGTGCATTTCTTAAACACATAGGGAGGGATCCTTGTTCACCACACAATAATGCTATGAAAGCTTGTCAAGATCTATTAAATCAAGATGGGCATATTAGGAACATTATTCAAGCTCAAATTTCAATTGGAATTATGAAGAATCGACTACATCTTAAGATTTCAATTGACACAATTCGTTGGTTAACTTTTCAAGCTTGTGCTTTTAGAGGTCATGATGAAAGTAAAGAATCATTAAACCAAGGTAATTTTCTTGAATTGATAAAACTCTTGGCATTTTACAATGATGAAGTTGCAAAATTTGTGTTGGAAAATGCTCCATCTAATAGCAAGTATACTTCACATATAATTCAAAAAGAGATCTTGTATATTCTTTCAAGTAGGGTAAAAAAGCATATCCGTGAAGAAATTGGCGATTCCAAATTTTGTATAGTTGTAGATGAAGCTTGTGATGCATCTAAAAAAAACAAATGTCTCTTGTTTTGAGATTTGTTGATAAAGATGGTTTTATATAAGAGAGATTTTTTGGCCTTGCACGTGTTAATGACACTACATCTTTAACTCTTAAGCAAAAGGTATAACATTCGTGGTCAAGGGTATGATGGTGCTAGCAATATGAGAGAAGAATGTAACGGTTTACAAGCACTATTTATGAAGGATTGTCCTTATGCATATTATGTTCATTATTTTGCTCATCGATTGCAACTTGCCCTGGTTACCGCATCAAGAGAAGTTAAACCAGTTCATCAATTATTTGATAAGATAACTCATATTGTAAATGTTGTTTGTTCTTCTACAAAGCGTAATTATGAGTTATAAGCTTCCCAATTAGATGAAATTGAACATTTGTTAGAGATTGGTGAGATTGTAACTGGTAAATGTGAAAATTAAATTGGTACTTTGAGACGGGCTGGAGATACTCGTTGGGGATCACACTTCTCTTTTATTAGTAGCTTGATAAATATGTATGAAGCAACTTGTATTGTTTCAAAAAAATTTGTAAAGGAAGGATTAAATTATACTTCACGTGGAGATGCTGATAGTGCTTACAATTACTTGAAATCATTTGATTTTATATTCATATTGCATCTGATGAAAGAAATTATGGGTGTCACAAATATGATTTACCAAGCCTTACAACAACAATCCCAGGATGTAGTTAATGTTATGCATTTGGTTTGTACAACAAAAGCTCTTATTCAAGAATTGAGAGAAGATGGCTGGGATAAATTGTTTACTTGTGTGAAGTTTTTTTTTGTGAAAAACATGATATTGAGGTTTCTGAACTTTATGATGTTCATTCAACAACAAGATTTGGACGCTCTCGTCTTGAAGAGAACCAGGTAACCATTGGACATTATTTTAGAGTTAAAATATTTTTCACTACCATTGACAAACAATTACAAGAGTTGAATAACATATTTAGTAAGCAAGCGATTGATTTGTTGACTTTAAGTCGTGCTTTGCCTCCCAAGGATAACTACAAGGCTTTTAACTTTGATACCATTTGTACTCTAGTTAAAAAGTATTGTCCTATGGACTTTAATGAACAAGAGAGGATTAATTTGCAATTTCAACTTCGGCATTTTATTATTGATGCTCGCCAAACATCGAGTTTGAATAATTTATCAACTATTTAAGACTTATGTTCATCTGTAGCTGCAACTGGAAATAATGAAATTTATTATTTGATTAATAGACAACTCCATCTTGTCATTACTCTCCCAATATCTACGGCCATTACTGAAAGATCTTTCTCGGTAATGAAAATTATCAAGACAAGATTGAGAAGTAAAACGGAAGCTGATTTTCTAGAAGATAGCATGACACTTAACATTGAAAGAGAAATTACTGCAAATATTGATTCTGAGACTATTATTGAGGATTTCAAGCTACTCAAAAATAATATTGAGAGTTATTGAGACTATTATAATATTGATTCTAAGACTATTATTGAGGATTTCAAGCTACTCAAAAATTGTAAAGCATTATTATAAGATATTTTTAAGTAATATTTTTTAATTATTTTATGTTCAACTTTGTGTTTATTGCATTTAAAATATTTTATTTATAAATTATAGTTTAATTTTGTGGCCCTTCCAAACTTTATAGTCTAGTTTTGGCAGTGTCTAATTGTCAGTTTAAACTTTGATAACATCACCTTAGTATTTAAAATGGTAATTTTGGCCAAAAGTTTATATAAACCTTACAAATCTGGATTGAAGATGCGGTTAAATGAATTTTACATTACACAAATTGTTTTGAAAAAATATCCACAAGTTCCTCCTTCATAGATAGCAGTTTTTATCAATTCACCCTCTTCTGGCGTCATTAAACATTGACGGGGTACATTTAATGCAACCAGCTAAATCATATGTATATTTACTTCCAAACAAATATTACAATGGTGGTTGATTTTAGTTACCTAAAAATATTTACTGCCAAACAAATATGCATTCACTGAATGCTTGGGGCTGCATGAGCTGAAGTTATATAGCCACCGCGCTCGGTTTGTGGCATGCAACACACTTATTGTGCTTTTTGAGGTCAGATGTTACAATGCTGATATCTGATTTCATTCTGAAGACAAACTAGAAATGAATATTTGACATTAATAGAAGCAAGCAACAATGATTTAACAAAGCCATAAATGTCTTGTCGCAATACCATTGGATAGTTCACTGCCTACCCATCATCCTCCAGAGGAACCACAAGGCGTGCTTTCTAATCTACAGGATAGTGCATGAGCATGAACTCTTCTTTTGCATGTTCTCCTTCTTCTTTTTCTCTGCGAAGAAGCCAAGAGAAAAAGCACATGAAAAATATAGCAATATATCGCTTCAGTTTGTCAAACATTAAAAATACTTCTCAAAGGCAACTAAATCTAAATCACTAAATGAATATACTTGCAGTAATGCAAGTGAAACATTAATTATATGTTAACTACATAGAATTTTAATATACTTCCTCTTCTATTTATAAGAAAAAGTTTGTTTTTTTAAATTCATTCAATAATTAATATAACTAATGTATCTGATCTATATTTTATTCAAATACACTGCTTATTCAATGAATCTAATAAACAAAATTTTTTGTAAATAAAACCAGAGGGAGTATAATGTATGAGTTACCTTTAAATGGTTGTTTTAAATTAAAATGGGCTAAATAAAAGCTCTTGTTATTATAATGTATGATAACTGTATGTATAATAACAACTTTTTTTTATTCTAAATTTGTTGCTGTCACTTAACCTTGGGTGCTTATTGATCTGGCATTGCAATGAGGTGATCTCACAAGCTAGTTCAATCAAAAGACCAAGTTTTGATAATAATTAATAAATAATAAGTTGATTGGTTTGTTACTAAATAAAACAACCTTCAAATCTTGTACCATCTTTTGTGAGTTTTGCTTACTTGATATATTTTACAGGGTTATGTTGAAAACATCAGAGTAGTATTTATGAAATTGTAAGTTTGATTCCGTATGCTTCAGCCATTGGAAGTTTGATGTACGCAATGGTATGCAATACTGAAGAGGTTGATGATTCACCCAACTCTCCGTCGGATTTCTTCACTGGAATGCAAATCACAAGAGATATGCAAAGAGGAATGTTGCAGTTATCTCAGGTGGAGTACATCAACCGTGTTTTGCAAAGATTCAACAATTGTTAGGAAATTACGCACATTTCCTCATAGTCAGATTTGTGGAATAACGATATAAATGCAGAATAATAACACACACAATTTATAAAGGCCGCTAAAACTTTTTATTTAATAGAAAGATAAAATACACATTGTATTTAAGAATTTCTCTCACAGGTGTATTTCTTTAATTATTAAAAATGCTCTAAATGTTGGAATGAATATTGTTTTGGCTTTGACATCTTATATATAACCAAAGCATTGGATGCATCATCCGTAATCCATTCATTACGGTTCCTATAAAATAGAAACATCTTACTTCTAAATAATAAGAAAATAATGATCATCCAAATAATAGAAAACAAAGACTTTTTCAACAATCTCCCACTTGAAGATTGACTTCAGTCGGTCTTCACACCTCGATCATTCATGCAGTGGGAGTTGTAAGCAGGTTTATGTCAAATCCAGGTAAAGCTCATTGGGAAGCTGTGAAATGGATTTTGAGGTATCTACGAGGCACTAAGGAGAAGTGTTTGTGCTTTAGTAAAAGTGAATTAAAGGTACAAGGCTATGTAGATGCAGACTTTGCTGGTGAAGTTGATCATCAAAGAAGTACCACCGGTTACATATTTACTATTGGTACTACAGCCGTTAGTTGGATATCGAGGATACAAAATATCGTTGCTCTATCCACTACAGAGGCTGAGTATGTAGCAGTAACAGAAGCTAGTAAAGAGTTGATATGGCTTCAAGGATTATTGACAGAGTTGGGGTTCATCCAAGAGAGGAGTGTTTTGCACAGCGATAGTCAGAGTGCAATACATCTGGCTAAGAATTCAGCATTCCACTCTAGAACGAAGCACATTGATCTCCGTTATCACTTCATCAGAATTCTGCTTGAGGATGAGATACTAACGTTGAGGAAGATTCTCGGAAGTAAGAACCCAGCTGACATGTTGACAAAGGTGGTGACTATTGATAAACTGAAGTTGTGCTCAACTTCAGTTGGCCTGCTAGAATAACATACCAGAGAAGGCTGCTGCATGATCGAGGTGTGAAGACCGACTGAAGTCAATCTTCAAGTGGGAGATTGTTGAAAAAGTCTTTGTTTTCTATTATTTGGATGATCATTATTTTCTTATTATTTAGAAGTAAGATGTTTCTATTTTATAGGAACCGTAATGAATGGATTATGGATGATGCATCCAATGCTTTGACTATATATAAGAGTCAAAGCCAAAACAATATTCATTCTAACATTTAGAGCATTTTCAATAATTAAAGAAATACACCAGTGAGAGAAATTCTTAAATACAATGTGTATTTTATTTTCTATTAAATAAAAAGTCTTAGGAGCCTTTATAAATTGTGTGTGTTATTATTCCACATTTATATCGTTATTCCACAAATCTGACTATGAGGAAATGTGCGTAATTTCCTAACAAGTTTTGCTTACTTGATATATTTTACAGAGTTATGTTGAAAACATCATAGTAGTATTTATGAAATTGTATTTATCTCATGATTCCAATTACTCATTATTTTTCATATGATTAATATGTTATTCCTTTACCAGAAAACAGGTACTCGGAGTCAGACTACTTCAGCAAAAGCACAGATAAAAAGATTGAACAAACCTGTCTTTTTTTTAGCTATAGGAGGCTGTACTACAACATGCATGGTAATAGCACCATGGATGTCACCGAAAGTTATTCTGGAATCAGCAAGCGTTTTGGTGTTTTCCAAAACTTTACCGGCGTGTATAAGTTTTACATCATTGACTGATTTTGGTATAACGGTTTTTCCTGTAATCAGAAGATCTCATTAAATGCCAAGGCAAACATGCGATACAGATTATAAATGATGATATACCGATATATGTTTTTTATAAGGATATATGTATTATTTATGAGAAAAGGAAAAGGAGTCATGTCGTTTATCTGCAAGAGTAGCAATGCTTTCTTTTATTTTTTGGCTGAACAAGTGAGAGAGGACTCACAAGTAGAAGTACAGAAGAGCAGTATATGCATTTCTGTAAAAGGATTGATATTTGTAATAGGTAACTTTGATATACGTTTTAAACAAGTTCTTTATTGAATAAAATAAGAATATAGTGTTTGAAAATAATGATTCAATATAAAAGAAAAACGAATTATCAACTTCCTACCTGTATAAACTAATGTGAGAAAAGACTAAACTAGCATTTTGGTGCTCAAAAAACACACTTAACTTAAAATCAGTCCTCCGAAAATTTGTAACATCATTTTGATCATTAAGAGTGTTTATGCATTAACTTAAATATTAATGCATAAACACTCATTCACTGAAAAATACAAACACATATCCCACAAAAACGACTACTAACCTTGAGGCCACTCAGCAATTAGCTTTTGCTTAAGTGTACCAACTGTTGTAGTAGAAGCTGGATAAGTATCGTGTGCTATATCCGTCCCATCATATATGCGAAACTTAAGTTCGATACGCTCCTCTCCTTCTGCCATGATAACCTATATCCACCTCTACCAACCTCGTGGAACTGCAAAACAGTACTTCCTTGGATCAAAGAATACGGTTTCACTTTGCTCACCTGCAAATAAATTCCCATTCACATAACTCCAATTCATTTCCTCACAATCCTACACGAATAGCAAAATTAACACTAACCTGTGTAACTCTGAGGGAAATTTCCTTACAACAACAACAAGCTTGCAAAAATTGAACATCTGAATCGATAGCTGGCGAAGCAATCCAACCAAATGAACACCTCATATGATCCAATTGCTTCTCCAAACAATCGTTACTAAAGATGGCACTGCGTTCATATAAACAGATCAGATTCTAACAGATCAGAACAGATTCTCAACAAAACTAGCAAAACCGATTGTTCGATTTTGCTGAAAATTGAACAAGCGTAATGCAATTCTACTATATTAAGCTTAGATTAAACCCTAGAATTGAACGGAAATCGAAGAACCAAAACAAATAAAGAATAATTGAAGTGCAATTGCAATATATAGTTATATAAAAAGAAAGCTTATGCAAAAGTTGAATTGAGCAAAGAGTCGAGGAATATATGAAACCTTGTCAAGAAGCCATTAATGGAGGATGAGTTAGTTAGTTAGAAGTAGAAGTGTATTTAAGACGGAGAGATCTGAGAGTGGCGTGTGTTAGTTTTCTTCACCGCGTTTTTTCTTTCTCTCTCTAGCTATATATAGAGGATAGTTGTAGAGAGACAGTGAGAGAGAGGAGATCTAACAGTATAAAAAAGAGCGGCTACTGGGTAATAAAAGTCATGAGACGAGACGCGGAGTATTTTTTTTCTCTGCAATCGGGTCTACAAAAGCTAATGCGTGTGAGCTACTCAGATTCTGCCACGTGTGTGTTGCATAGTTGCTGCGTTATTATTCTTTGCGTGGTTGCTAGAAGTTGTGGCGATTTTTTAAATAACCTAATTTTTTTAAAAAAAATATATTATTAACTTTGATTTAAAAAAAAGACCAATATGACTTACATTCAACATGCATGCTATGCTATGGTTGTAGCAATAGAAAATGATTATATGCGTCATTATAATTTTGCCTTAAAAAATTCATATTTTCAAAAGAGACGCCATATGATATGGCGCCTTAGTTGTTTGCTTTTTTTTTATATTAATTATTATTTTATATTAAAAAATTAAGAAATTAAATTTAAATAAGTTTAAAAAAATTAAAAGAAAAATTAAATTATAATATTTGTAATATAAAAAAGCAAAAAAGCGTATAATAGATAAAAAAAATGTATTGACCGACCCTATCAAAACGTCCACCGATTCCATATGGCGGTGAATTTGCGCGGCGTGGAGGTCTACCACGATTTTGTTGAGGTGTTTGTGGTCTTTGCGTGTTGACATATGGAAGATGTATTTGTTGAGATGGTCCCGACGTATCAGATAAATTTTAAAGCATTTGTCCCAAATAGTCGGGGCTGTTGCCAACGACGCTTCCGTAATTCAGTTCCATGCCCATGCTTTCGTAGGTGGGACGGGGTGGTTGGGTTGGGTGTGGACAATATGGTTGGCCGAATTGGTACATTGAATCGTTTTGGAAACGATGCAATGGTTGTTGTGGGATTTGGTAGTCAAAAAATGGGTAGGTATTTTGATGGTAGGACGATTGTGTGTTCATTCGTGGGGGCTATAATGGATTGGGGTAGGGTCGAAAGAGTTATCAGGACTATAGTGGGATGGGGTAGGGTCGAAAGAATTATCGGGCTATAGGCAGAAGTGATATCGGTATCACGAGGCTAGCGGTAGGGGTAAGGCTCTTGTTTGGGTTGGTGGCATGAATGTGTTGCGATTCTGGAAGATTGATTGGGTGGGTATACTTGGTTGTTGGATATAACATGGTGTTTGATGTTGGTCATTTTGTTGTTGTTGTATGTTTGAGGAAAAAGCATGTTGCCGCGGGTCAATCAAATATGTCGGCTCAGACACAAACTGTTGTGTTGTTGTAACCGATCTAAACCAAATCATATATTGATAACTTGATCTAGCCACTTTCACAACAGGGTCGGTTAAGATGTGTCGATGTCGATTCTTCCAATGTAGACACATCTCTTTTGCAAAGTCTTTCTAATGATTTACACTCCATTGTGTATCCACCCTAAGTTGATGCCAATCTTCCAAAGACGTCGGAGCGACTGGAATATCCTGATGCATGTCGAACTATAGTTTCACCCGACCACTTTGGTGCATCTCCACTGTAGTGAACTGAATGATGTGTTTTAGATGTCCACACTGCAGCATCATTGGCGTCGGGCTCATAGTCGAGACCCTCGTATGACATCCAGACAAACTACATGAACAATATATTTAATGAGAAAAACAAGGATGTGGTAATTAAATAGACAAATTAATGGTACATCGTTGGTAGATAAATTACATCGTCCGGCCCAATGTGTTCTAAAAGGTTGTGGTAGACGATTATTGAGTTCCCGGGACATTGTTGGTAATTCATTCCTAGAATAGGCCACCTAAAAAAAAGTGACTCAAATAAATTAGTTACAAATAAACATTTCATCAAAGTATACACGTTTTGATTTTTAAAACTAAACTTACTTGTTTGCGTAGGGAAATGTGAATGGATTTCGGTTGATAGGAGCCAGTGTTGGCATTCTAGACCAACCTCACGCTTGAAGGAGATAGGCGCAACCATAAAAAGTACAATAATTTTTTTTTTGAATTTTTACACAGTGAACTATATAGATGAGCGAGGACAGTTGAATCCCAACTATATGTGCATACTTTATTAATGTTGTGCAACAATGGTAAATACATAATATTTACACTATTTCCAATACTTTCTGGAAATAAAAAATGTCCAAATAAGATCATAATATAGCACCGAATTTTAAATATCTTCTCATACTCTGTGGATTCCTCGTTTAACACGATACTATTGTAACTTTATCTTAGGTATTTTAAATTAATACCTTGGCCCTTCGGTCGACCTTCACGTTGTGGCTGAGGTGTTTTGACATAGAGAGGGGCGCCTAACAAATATTCACAAAGTTGGTTATTAACACCAACTTTGTCGTTGACGGCCTTACCATCGATGCGTAGGCCAAGTAACGTGTAGACATCTTGTAGTGTAATAGTGCATTCACCGAAAGCAAGGTGAAATGTGTGGTTCTCTGGTCTCTAATGTTCCTAGCAAGGCTAGAATAAATTTGGGGTCTAGTGAGTACGGTTTGATTTTTATCAAATCACCAAAGCCACATGAATTTAGGTATCCTTCTATGAATGGGTCGTGTGGTATGTAGTCATGCACACGACATCGAAACCTTGATACATTCTACCAAAGAATATAAATACCCTTAATTTTAAAGAAAAATACAACTTAGTAAGGGATGACAAAACAAATAAAGAAAAACACTTACAAACTCTATGATATTCTCAATTGTTCCTCTGTGATCATTGACCATTGTGAGTAGAGACATTTTTTAGTAATCGTTCTAATGGTAGGTTGTGATAAAGTTATTGGCTTGCTGAAAGTTTGATGAGTAGAGTTTGTAATATGATGAGAAGAGTTTGTACCCGTGATGAACATTTATTTATAATGGTGAAATGTGATGAGAGGAGTCACATGAAAATGCATGGTGAAACATGATGAGAATGGTACAAGGAAGCGTGCAAGTGTTCTCTTACAAGATTCTTGGTCATTGTCATGCAGAGAATCTTATAGTCATTGTTTAATAAAGTGTAGTCTTATCATGCAGAGAATCACATGAGACATGCAAGGCAATAAATAGTATGCTTGTAAGACTTTAGTGTAGTCTTGAAAGTGTAGTCCTGCAAGACTAATAGTGTAGGCATGTGACAACTTCCACTATTAATGCATGGTGAAATATGATGAACTTTGTGCAAGGAAGTGTGCAAGTGTTCTCTTACAAGATTATTGGTCATTGTCATGCAGAGAATCTTGCAGTCATTGCATGTGAAGTCATTGCTTGATAGAGTGTAGTCTTGTCATGCAGAGAATCACATGAGGCATGCAAGACAATGGTTTTGTTTTTTACTACATTATGACTTTAATGTCTTGTAAGTGTAGTTGGTAAGAATTTAGTATAACCTTTGAAGTGTAGGCATGTGAGAATCTTGTAGGTATGCAAGACTATATGGTAGTTTGTAGGCATGATAAGAAGTGTGCATGCATGTGATAATGAATAATATTTTAAGACATGTGTTAGTCCATGTGATAATAATAAATGATAGTAGGTAATAATAATAATAATAACGTAAATAATAATAATAGAACAAGACATGTGATGAGAAGATATAAATGAGACAAGACAATTGCATGGAAAAAGAATTACATTGATAATTGAGAAAAACAATACTATATTTAAACTATATGTGTGTTAATACACTAAAGATATATGTTTTATTATCATATCATTTAGTAACATATCATTTAATAACATATTCTTCCAAACACTAAAAATTGTAAAACAATTCTTCCAAACACGAGTTTAGTAACGTATTTATTATGCCTCAAACACCACAATGCATGATCAGTGCATATCTAAATGGTGAGATTTTTTAATGTAACATAACCGGTTTCAATTTTCGAAATACGAAAGTTACTAGGTTTTTGATTGACAGAAGATCAAAATTTTTAATTTGAAAGCGAGATTAGAAAAGAAACTACAATGTGGTCCAGTTGGCCAAATCATCTACAAGAATCCTGTGTTTTTTTGGCGGGCACGAGCAATGCAAATTTTTCTAGTTAAAGATTCGAGACGATGAAGATGTGTGTAATATGTTTCTCAGTCATGAGTATTCTAGTTTCACTGATATTGAGCTATATATTACGTTACAACAACAACAACTGTCTCAACAACTTGATTCTTCTCAAGTTTTTTACGAATCTGATGACAAACAAGCTGAAGTCGATGTTGTTGACGAAGAAGAAGAAGAAGCTAAAGTCATTGTTGATGAAATGGTAAACAACGAGGAAGACATATTACCAGCCAGTCATGTTTATTGCCCACCTCAACACATAGTCTCAACTTAGGTGAAGAAGAACCATCAACAAATATTTTTTACAATCCATACTTGCAAACATAAGGAGTATTAAAAGAGGGAGACAATTTTCGTGCAAAAGAAGACTGTGTCCGAGCTATAAAACAATATCACATGGACTTATCAGCAGATTATAGAATCGATCAAACGAATTTGCCTCTGTATAAGATCTATTACCGTAACGAGGTGTGGCCGTTTCGATTAACAGCTTCTTTCCGGAAGAGAAGTGATTCATGAAAGATAGGGTCAATGGGTCCATAGCACACTTGTATAATCACGAATTTAATGCAAGATCATCGCAAGCTCAGCTCTCAATTGATATGCAATGAAATTTTGTCAATCATTAGCGACAACCCTTCTTTGAAGGTGAGTACCATAATCTCACATATGGTTCAAATATACAACTATACTCCTTCGTATAGAAAAGCATGGATAGCTAGGACTAAGGCGGTTGAAACGGTGTTCGGAAATTGGGAGGAGTCTTACAAAGAATTTCCAAAAGCTCCACAGTATACTCTGGGCTTTGAGAACGAAGCCCCACTCGACCATCGGAGAGACCCCTTTCCGACTCACCTACAGGACCAAGGCAGTGATCCCAGTAGAAATAAGGGATCCATCCAGAAGAACTGAATTCCCCCTCGAGGAGGAGGCCAACGACGAGGCCCTCCGAGATGAGCTCGACCTGGTCGAAGAGATCCGTTCAGGGGAAGCTCTCTGCGAAGTCACGCTAAAGCAGAAAGTCACCCTTCGCTATGACAGCAAAGTCATAAGACGTGAGTTCCAGGTCGACGACCTAGTCTTGCAAAGAAACCAGAAAGACTCGCGCGAGGGCAAGCTCGCCGCAAATTGGGAGGCCCCCTATCGTGTTCGAGACAAGACGGAACACGGGGCCTACTACCTCGAAAACCTACACGGGGTTGAAATTGCTTGACCATGGAACGCTGAGAAGCTCAAAAGGTATTACAGTTAAACACTTCCTGCGACGACCAACCCCGTGACCTGGTACAAACGCGTCTCCCATAACACAACAAGATAATAAGCGCTTGCCCTTTTGTGTGTGCGAGCAAAGCACTCTGTTCGACGGGGACCCCTCAATCGAGAACCACCGCCGCCGTACCGAGATGACAAAACACCCAGCTCGGGATGGGACGTTCACGCCGCGAAGAGAGGGCCGCGACCGCGACCCATCTTTGTAACCGACTAGGTAACAGCCCTGGTCACTCGGCCAGTTCCCTACACTACCAGGAACAATAAGTAACGTCGAGCTACCACTCCCACCAATATATAAATGAGCAAACAAGCATTCAAAGAAATGCAAACAAGCATACATAAATAAATAAATGAGCACAAACAAATACTTGGCAAAAACGATAAACATTGTTATACCATCATGGGCACTGGCCTAGCTATTCAAGAATTACAAATAAGCGCACAAATCCCGGACAACAATAAAAAATTATAAACGGGCATGCAGGGCATACAAATTCCTACTCGTCAGTATGACCCTCCCCTTCTAGGATGGGTTGGTCCTCCTCGTCACAGTCTGGTCCGCCGAGTGCCACAATGCGATCACCTTGGACTTTATGATAGGGGTCATTCCCCTCAGCCACCAAATCCACGTCGGGGTTGGCAAGCTGAAGCTGGGCCACGATACTCTTAAAGCCTACCTTGATGACCTCCACGAAGTCTTCCTCCAGCAGCCGGATCTTTTCCACCAGCTCTCGTCGAGAAACCATCAGCTTCTCCTTGTCAGACTTTTCCTCGACTGGAGCAAGCAACTCCTCGCACTCAGCAACCTGACCCTTCAGCCCAGTCAACTCATCATCCCCGTCCTTCACCATCTTTTAGAGCTCCCTGATCCGCTCGTGGTGGGCTTTGTCCTGCCTCTGATACTCCCTCTGGTCGGCAACCAGCTTGGACCTAACCTCCTTTGATACAGCCAGCTCACCCCGCATGGTGGCTAAGTCATCTGAGGAACAAGCCTCCTTGTTGAGCACGAGAGCCGTTTCAAACTCCCTCACAACTGAGGCCAGGTCGTCTGACAACATCTTCCTCCGAGCCTCCTTGCTGGCGGCCAGGATGGTCTTCGTCTCCTCGGGAGCCACATCAGGGACATTATCCCCAGTAAAGAAGTTAGGCCTGAGACAGTAGGAGGAAGGACAAAACGAATAAAAGTCGAGGAAGTTGCTCACTACCTAAAAAACGATGAGCCTCTGCCTCGGTCCGGAACTCGAGAAGGGCCTTTGTGTTGATACACCTAGTCTCGGTCTGGATCTCCCCGCTAGCATCGCAGATATACTGCCCATCCGTGGTCACGCATTTGCAAGGGGGAAGCCGCTTGACGAAGTCGACCAATTTCTGGAAGGCCAAACTATCGTCCTCGTCCAAATGGTTAGGCCGGTAGATAAAGCTCTTTGTGCTAGATCGAAAATGCAATTCCATCCACTCCAAAGGGAAATGGGAGTGGAAGTCCACCTCGGACTTGCCGTCTACAACGGTAACCTCTCGTGGGAATATCGTATTGATGGCCTCGTCCGTCTCTGGCATCACCATGTACCACCTGTCCTTGAACCCTCTGACGGAATTCGTGTATGCCCGGAAGAGCCTAGTCGGCTGCTTTAGAGATACCCAGTTGCCCAGACACAATTTTCCGTTGCAAGTGGAAGACGCAGAAGAATAGTGGTATGGTGGCCCTGAGCTCGAGATAGTTGCAAACGATCTCAAAAGCACGGAGGAAAGCAAGGGATTTGGGGTGGAGCTTAGAGGGCGCCAACATCAGGTGGTCGAACACTCCCTGTTGGAAATATGTGAACGGAAGACGCATCCCCGCCTCCTTAAATGTGAATTCATACATGGGGAATCGACCTCCGTCATAGCGAGAGCAGATGCGACCCAGTTCCCGAGGTAGAGATGCCCTAACTGGCGAGGAGCCCCGTCTTCTCTATCCTCGATCACGGTGAAGACGTATGCATCATCGACCATGAACCGTGACATGTAGTTGAAGGGTTCTTCCCCGACCCATTCTTTGATCGGCCTGTTCGGAGGCTCCACAACGGTCACATCTTGGCGACCCATTCTTCGATCAGCCTGTCCGGAGGCTCCACAACGGTCACATCTTGGCGACCCTCTTCATCGTCGGACAGGTACCACATTATCTCCTCTTCTTCACGGGCAGCCATTTACCTGAAAAGCAGAGGAACTCAGTGAATTCGACAGCTAAATCAAATCCGCCCTTCCACCACAGTTCAGGTGAAAGGGCGTGGATGCCCGAAGCCGAGCAGAACTACGACACGCCCCGGGTCGCCTAGAAGACCAGTCTGGGTTAACCCTAGACCCTCCGTCGTCCCTGGGGAATTCATCATTTTTCCATCGGTGTACTCATCGATCGTGTCTGGGGTATTCATCGAGCACCCTCGGGACATTCAATAATCATTGCATCTCCCCGGGCCACTCATATTAAGGGTCGAGGACGGTTGGTAAAAACCCTAGTTTTAAAGGACTCTTCGGCGTATTTGCCGGAAAAGTCCACAGCCTCCCCGGTAGGCTCGTCTGAGCCGCCGGAAACACCGCCAGAAGCCTACTAAAATACCAGTAGAGGAGGCGGAAACTTACGTGATACGACGAAGAAAAGCGGTTGCGTCGGGCAGAAATGTTGTAGGCATCAAGCAGAAAATCCAAAAAGTTGAACAGCAGCAAGAAGACAAGAGAGCGAAAAGACAGACTGAGCCTACATATATATACACCCTAGCACGAGAAACGAATGTCACTAGGCATTCAAGTACCTAGCTCGTAGCCTCCTTAGGGTGACATGTGGTGACCCTTAGCTTTCCCTGCGTCTCTCTAGGTTCCCCCTCCTCGTCCGCGGGCCTCCTTGCGCGTCATAGGCTCGCCCGACCAATACAGTTGCAGATTGACCGACGAAGTGACATGCTCGACACTTCTGCACCTTAAGTCATAGCTCTTTTGACCGCGAACAACGACTTGGGGGGCTACTATTCTGGACTGGGCTGACACTTGGCCCATTGTCGAGCAGGCCCAACCCCCATCGAGTTGGAAGGCCCAATAAGACCTAAACCACCTCCTCGTCAGACAGAGACCATTCTCCCGTCGGGCAAAACCTCTTCTCCCATCGGGCACGGACCCTTGGAAGTCGAACAGGCTCCTCGCATCTGTCCGGCGCGCTCTCCCTTCTACCCTGCTGTCGGGCAGACCCCATCCAGCTCGGGGAGCTCCTCTGACCTCCCCCACATTCTCAACGTGTATCGTACTCGGAGACACGTCATCTGGTAACTTCCCGTGTCCTGATTATTTGGTCCTCCACCTCTCGAATAACACGGAGCAATTACACTAGGGCGAAGACCACGTGCTGGTCTTCCTGACGCCACGTCAGCCCTAGCAGTTACCAGCATTGGGCCAACGCGAAGTAACCGTTGGCCTTGCACTGGGGGCACACTATAAATATCATCTTTCACTAGAGGGCCAGGTAATCTCATTCTTACTTCTCTCTCTGTACTTGTTATCACTCTGCCCGACTTTTACTTTGGCATCAGAGTATATTTCAGGTACATCCCACTTCATTCTCCCAGCTCTGTCTCTTCCTCTCGACGCCACGTTGTAGTTTTCAATTTTATCTCCCTCAAATGGTCTTTTCCCTCGCACCGCCGCCCTATCTGTCTCTTTCTCTCGACGCCACGTTGTAGTTTGTGAAAAACTTTGCGGTTTGGATGTGAGGAAGATGAGGTATGCGTGTTTTTTCTTTTTTGTGTGATTGCTTGTTTTTTCTAATGCATATATATATATATATATATATATATATATATATATATATATATATATATATATATATATATATATATATATATATATATATATATATATATATATATATATATATATATATATATATATATATATATATATATATATATATATATATATATATATATATATATATATATATATATATATATATATATATATATATATATATATATATATATATATATATATGATTAGAAAATAGACAAGAATGATAATAACAATTAACACAATATTTTTTTTTTGTTTTTTATAATAAGACAAGAATAAAAGAATTAAAAATCATGTTTTTGTGTTTTTTTATGATAAGACAAGAATAAAAAGAATTAAAAATTATGTTTTTTTAAAAAGACAAGAATAAAAAGAATTAAAAAAATATATTTTTTGTGCTTTTTATAATAAGACAAGAATAAAAAGAATTAAAAATCATATTTTTATGTTTTTTTTATGATAAGACAAGAATAAAAAAATAAAAAATTATATTTTTATGTTTTTTTATAAAAACATTAATAAACAAATTAAAAATAAAATTAATTAATAAAAATAAAAATTTACATTAAATATCTAATTAAATCTAAATAAATTAAATAATTATTTAAATAAAAATGATTAAAAAACAAAATAAAAAGTCGGGCAGAAAAGTGCTCGAAAAAATAAAATGAACACACCAAATAATTAGTGCGAAATAAACATATTGGAAAAATACAGCGTTTGGTCAGATTTTGAAATAAATTTAGACCGATTTGTCTGTAAATCCAACAAATTTATTCTGACTGATATTTCGGATACTGTGCAAGATGAAGTGCATGCTATGCTATGCAGATGATGCAAAATAGAATCTTAGAGTAAAAAATTAGGCTATGACACCTGCTAATGCTGAAATAATAATTAACCTTGTTATAACCATGCCAGTGAAGAGTGTACACGTGACAAATTCTTTCATCTTTAGATGGAACATCTAAGCATTTTTCAAATTCTTCCATTGTTAAAACAATATATTTTCCTTTAACAATAAAAGAGAAGATACAACCCTTACCAATAGACAGATTAGCATAAAAAGTTCTAACTAAATTAGGATAAATGGGTCCTGAGTCAGAAATCAAAGTATCCAACCCTTAAAAGTGAAATAAAGCTGGAAAATCAAAGCTTAAGGATGGAAACGTTGATATATTACCATACTAGAGAAGTTAGAGAGTGATTTCTAAAACTGAGCAACAATCTCTTCTCCTTTGGTATATCAACCAAGCTGCCGAGGTTTAAAGGATCTGAAGCAGTGAAACCTTCATCAGCTTTTCCTTTTCCTTTCTCTTTTCTAGTTGGTGCCATTGATGGAGCTTCAGAGGGACGACAAAAATCTAGGGTTTGGTATGGAGGGTTTAAGTGCTTTTCTGATTTAAGCTCTTTTAGAGTGTTATGGGTTTTGTTTGAGAATAGTGGAGGATTTTATAGAGAATTTGTTAAGTGAGAATTAAGGAAATTTGTTGGTAGTTGCTGATAAAATGAGTGGGTTTTAATGGATAGGGTGTTTCCAAGAGAAAAGTGGGTGGAAGAGAAAAGTTGACCAACCATTAAACAACCATTAAAGAATAAAATAAGTGTTTTTTGACCAATGGTAACCGGTTACAAAGTTCTTGGTAACCAGTTACTTAAACGTGCTGACAAATTAATGTAAAAGTAAAATTGAGTTTTCGAATTGGTAACCGGCTACACCAATTCAGGTAGCCGGTTACATGAAGAAAAAAGTTGAATAATACCAAAAATAGTGACTGCATCATGCATTATAAACATATTTTAACAGATGACTAACACTTATAAAAGTAAACAAAACATTTCTAACACGTGAATATCATATAGAAACAACATACAAAATATAGTTCATGTTATTTGAAATGAAGAATCATCATACTAACAAGAGTAATTCACAAATGTAATTATGAATTAACATAAAAATTTTATGAGATAACATGTACCTTGATGATCTTAAAGATGATTGAAGGATGTCTTTGTATAGAATTACTCATCATGCTCATCAATATGCCTAGTTCTATTCGAATACTGTAGAACGATTCCTTTGCAAGCGTTTTGTGAAAATATCTGCAAGTTGGTTATGCATACCCACAAATGTAACTTCAACATCACCTTTATGCACATGATCTTGGAGAAAGGGATGTCGAATGTTAATATACTTTGTTCTTGAGTGCATGACTGAATTTTTGGTTATGTTTATGCCACTTGTATTATCATACTTTAACAAAATGCATCCAAGGTTCACGCCGTAGTCACAAAGTTGTAGTTTCAACCAAAGGATTTGTGCGCGAGAACTTCATGCAACGATGTATTATGATTCAGTTGTACTAAGAGCCACACATGCTTGCTTTTCTTGTCATAGAGATTTTTTTTTCTTATCATCTTCATCCCAAAAGCTTTTAATTTTTGGCGTCTCAAAACCATTGACAACACTTGTTGGAACATGCATACCATTTTGGAAAGCATCCTATATTTCTTCTCCTTGCGCTCCCAAATGAGCCTGAAAATTTTCAAAAATAAAAAAATTCACCAGAAAATAGTGGAGGTTTATTGCTGCTACCGCCGTCTTTGAAAATAGGATTTGCACTTGCATGAGCCATCCTGGATCTTTAGGAACATGTTACCTATAATCTGCTATGATACTAAAATGTAAGTATAGAGTGCACCTAACAGAGGGGCTGAATTAAGTAGGGGTGTGCATGGATAACCATTTAATATGAACCAATCCATTTTTATGGTTATGCTTTATAAGCCAATCCACTTCTCATAAAAACCGGTTTAAAATTCATAACCAGTTTCGAACCGGTTTAAAACCGATTCTAAATGGGTTTTAATTTTAATCTAAATTATCTTATTAAATTTAAATTTTATCTCCTTTAAATTTAAATCAATTTTTAAATTTAAATGCTTAAATTTGAGGTTTTAATTTTTTTAAAATAAAAAAAACATTTATAATTTTTTTTAACTGAAAATAAAAAATATTCCATAAAAAAATAAAAAATTATGAAATAAAAAATTATTTCGAAAAAAAACTGAAAATAAAAACAATTATTCCAAAAATAAAATTAAAAAAAAACTGAAAATTAAAAAATTCAGAAAAATATTATTTTGAAAAATAGAAAAAACTGAATTTTTTTATTAAATGGGTTGATTGCTATGTATTTTAGTTGGTGATAGCACTCTAACAATCAAAATTTTTTGGTCTCTAATCTATATGAAATGTTTTTTTTGTCCATAAGGTGGGATAAGACCCAAAGAGAAAAAGGTAAGCCTTAAAATTTAGTTTAATTTTATTTTTTTAATTATGTTTTTTTTAAGAAAAAAATTAAAAGAGATTGTAATATCTAATGTGATTATGGCTTGTTGTGTAAGTGAATGGCAATAGGGTTGATGTCTGGGCATCTCAGGCACGGCAGACAGGTAGATTCCTTAAATGAAAGTGTGATTTAATATATATATATATATATATATATATATATATATATATATATATATATATATATATATATATATATATATATATATATATATATATATATATATATATATATATATATATATATATATATATATATATATATATATATATATATATATATATATATATATATATATATATATATATATATATATATATATATATATATATATATATATATATATATATATATATATATATATATATATATATATATATATATATATATATATATATATATATATATATATATATATATATATATATATATATACACGAAACAAGACAAATATAAAAATTTAACACATAATAAAATTTGGATATTCAATAACTAAATCATATTAGTATTATGAGTACTCGTTTATATTTGGATAATAAAATGGATATCCACGTTTATAATTTAGTATTTGATTTGGATTTTTCAAAGTGGAATAATTTAGATAAACATAACCCGTTTTTTTACACGCCCCTAAAATTAGGTACTTTGATCGATTTTTGGTTTATTGAAATTTTGATTTTAACTTTCTGGTTTTGTTGTATTTTAGAAAGAAGTAAAATGCGGAAATGTAAAGAACATCGTCAATATATCCTGGTTTCCTTCACAATCCGATAGTACTCGAGTCGCCTTACGCAGTAAGAGATTTTAATAAGTATTAGAATCTTGTACAAGCCTATCTTAGCACTATAAACAAGTTATTAACTCAATCAATAAGGACAATCTCCTTATGATCTTACAAAGTGGAAAAAAAGAACAATCCTCTATTTTTTACTCTCTTACTTCCAATAATCCTAAACAGCAAGGTATTTTATACTATTTTAGATTTTTATACAAGAAGTTGAAGTTGGATAATATGTATCAATTGCTAGAATTGATCTTCTCTTTCAAGCAAACAATTCACAAGATGTTATACAAGTGCTCAGAAGTAATGTTGAAACTTTAAATGATGCAATGAAGTTTAATGCCGTAAGTTTCACACAAAAATTTGTATCATAAGACACTTGTTTGAAAGTTTGAGAGAGTAATAAGTTTGAATTACAATGAAAGAGATAAGGTAAAGAAATCTGATATGTAAGGTATTTATACTACTATAATACCTTTCTGAAAATGAATGTAATCATGAAAACATGCATGCTTGAGGGATGTAAAAATAAACTTGTTAGAATCAGATTTTGAGTGAAAAAGTGTCATTGCTTCAGTGGTAATCGATTAACACATAATCGTAACTGGTTACACCTGATGCGGTATAGTAAAAAATTGAAATTTTCGTATATGTAACCAGTTATCAAAAATGGTGTAACCAGTTACACTTGATATTGCAAAATAAAATTTTCAAAAATTCTTTCATGTAACCAGTTACCATAAATGGTGTAACTAGCTACACCTGACATGTTTTTGAAAAATACTTAAAAATTAAGTTCCAAACATATTCCACGAGATGTTAAAATGAATGCATGCACAAAGTGAAATGATCAACATAATTGTTTGAGCACTATAGTATAACAAAATGAATTTGCAACTTATACCTCAAAAAGATGTGATCAAACATTAAGCTCAAAAGCTAGTCTTGATAATGTTGAATGTAATAAAACATTTGATGCTTTAGCTTTGACCATGAGGTTTTTTCCATCCTTTGGCTATGAGCATTGTCTTCTAAGTTGTCTTCATCAAAATTAATAGTTGAAGAAGCTTGACTTCACACAATTTGACGTCAAAGTAAGGTTAAGTTAGTCATTTTATTTCTTAATATCATTTATTTATTTATTATTAATCAACATTTTCTTCTAATATTTTTTAAGACATATAATTTATTTTTTTAATATTTATTTGTTATTAATAAAAAAATTTGATAAGATATCTTTCACCCCATGTATGAAAAAAAATAAAGTGTTAATATATTAAAAGAAAAAACGATACACAGAAAAGAGACGGAGACTAGGCCAATATCCTCTCAAAAGAAAACGAATAAAAAAAGGCAAGGTGAGCCTATTTTTTTTATAGAATCATTTCTAATATTTAAAGAAATGGAATAAAAAAAGTGAGACAATTAGAATTGCGACAAAAGTAAATTTTGGCGCTAAAATAAGGCAATTTCATTTCTTAATATTTATTTATTAACCAATATTTTCTTTCAATATTTTTTTTAATAAATACAATTTTTTCTTAATATTTATTTATTATTAACCAAAAAATTGATAAAATTATATTTAATCCTAAGTTTTTTATTTAAATATAGGATAAAATACACAAAGGAAAGGAATAAAAAAAAGTGAGAGAATTAAGATGGGCTAGCAAAAATATCCATGTAGCTATTCTCTTATTTATAAATGTGTTATTTCCATTATTTCTATTTAGTATGAGATAAGAGTTAATGGATGAGATTTGTTTTGAAAAAATCATTTTTAATTAGCGGAACAAAATAGTTAATAAAATTAACGGATTATATGTTATTTGATTTAAAAAAATTATTTATAAGACTTTTAGTTTTCTATTGTAATTTTTTAAAATTTTTAATTTTTCTTTTTAAAAAAATCAGCATTTTGTTCATCATTCAACATTTTTTTGAGATTTTCTTGATTTCCCTTTAAATTTTGCTAAAAGTAAGATTTGAACCCATTCTCTCTTAAATAATATAATAGTGTAACACTTTACCATGTGGCTAATTGTCATATCTTGTTCAATTATTGACATTAAAAATTTACTGTCCTTTAAAATCTACCAAACAAATTGCCAAAACCACACAACAGGCGCACTAAAATCTATGTATTATTTTGCAGGATGATTATTTGCTTAGGCTGCAGAACAAGCTTGTTCACATAGATCCATTACATTGAGTCACTTATAAATTTTTCTGATACAAATTCTTACCTATGAATGAAAGAACACAACATTATTTATTCAACATCTTACCTTTTAATAACCATGAATTTAAGAGCAACATCTCTAATAGTTTCTAAATCATTTTTTCCAAATTGGTTTTCTCTTGTGGTATTGCAAACAGACAGAATATTCTGCATGAAACTACCACAAATAGCAAAAAATCTACAAGGAACTCTAAATCGCAAATAAAATAAACAATTTGAAACAGAGATGATTAATTTGGGATGTCAAACACTAGTTATGTATTGCAAGTTTATGAGGAACAGAAAATGAATTAAGGGGAAATGTGAAAGATCAAAACTAACCACACAAGAATCAAATCTAAGATTGGAAACAAGATGTGAACGAAATCAAGAACATATAGCTTGGGTGAGGATGACTTGTAATGATAATTAAAGTCTTTCGATTAATGGCAATAATACCAAACCACTTACAAATGAATTTGGAACTCAAATCTGCAAATCAGATCCATCGCAAGATTGAATCAATTGCAACTCACCAACACTATCTCTCATGTCGTCAATCTAAAACATTAGAGCAAGATATTGTTTACTGGTGTTTTTAGTAAACAGTAATGAGTTTAGTTCACTTAAGATATCTCAAAGACAATTTTTGTAAAGAAAATATACAATGAAAAGTGTGTGATATGGATTTAAAATGTTTGGGCTAACAAGTTAACTGAATGCAAACAATACACTTTAGATAAAAATAAAACGCAATAATCAAAGTAAACAAAGTAAATTTTATTAATTGTAAATGTTTGAAATACAAAGAATTTGTAGGAAATTTAAAGAGTAGACGCAGACTTACATTTTTCACAAACTATTTCACTCGGTGACTTGGATATTGTAGTTCTATAGAGAATGAATGAGAATTTTGCGATATTGACTATAATGTATAAGCCTGCATTATATATTAGTCCTAAAATAACCATCGACATCAATTATTGGTTACATGTTCGACATGTATCTTACTATGTTGGATTGCTTTGCTCTAACTTACTTCCACGCTTCTTCTAAGAGAAACTGCCGAAAACCAAAATAAAACGTGGTGATAACTGTTTTTGAACACTTTAATCGCCCTTGTCGAAGGCTGAGATATCTCTACATCACAATCTTTAGACTTGAAAAGATTTTAAGTCCTTAACACTTAAAAGTGTCCACTTCAACGTCGTGTGGAAGAGTTGTTATGTGATCTCTCAAGATTCTGAACATATTTGGAAGAAAGAGTGACCCAAATCTTGTAGATTTATTTCAGAGACTCCTTCAAACCATTCTCGACGTCAACTCCACTTACAGGTCAGTTGAACCAACAGTCGATACAGTCAAAATGTCAAAGCTTTTAGCTTAGGCTTTAGGAACTTAGTAATATCAACATAGTTATGACCACCAATTCGTTGACTTTTCACTTAGCTAAAAATCTCAGGCTAACAAATTCCCCAAAAAATGCCCCTTTCGATCATATGTATTATGTTAGAACAAGATTTGTTCATGGCATATTTTCTTTGGGTTTTGATGATAACAAACTATTAAAAGAACAATGGTTTAATTGTGTGTTACATGTGTGCAGGTTCTAATACTTGTAAATATTATGGTCAGAATTTGTTCTACATTAAACACACTTTGAGAGTTGCTGAATTGCTAGCTTCTAGTGGTAGAATATGAAGAACACTTACTAAGTGACGTCTGGCGTAGACTCTGAAGTTGAAGGTCTCAGTATCAGAAGAAGCAATATAATTGTCTCTACACTTAGTGAATGTAAATTGGCCTCTTGTACCATTCAGAGTTGGTGATAAAACTGAAATTGTCCATTCTGTAGAAAGTAAGTTGTATTATCAAATCAGTTTGTCAGCTAGAGTCTACAGATTGCAAGGCTCAAGAAAAGCTGAGATGCTTTATGGATATCTACTCTCAATGGCTCTATCAGTACAGAATCTCTTGAAGACTCAAAGGTTAAACATGTTACACATTAGATCAAGATCTTCTGGTGTATCTATCTTCAACGACTCTTGTACTATAGAGTAACAACAAAGAGTCTTGATCAAGTTACCTCTTCAATGACTAGTTTCTGAAATGGTTATGAATATGGCTGAAGGTTCAAACTGAATATTTAACAAGGATTAACTAGAAGAAGGAGTAACAAGATCAACAATTATTAACTTAATGTTTATGCAGATTTTTCTAATGTGGGTTGTAATTATAAAATCCTTAAGATTTCTTAAACATTGTATATCTTAGAAGTCTTAAGAGCTTTAGGTTTTTGTTATTATGATTTCCCGTACCTCTGATACTTGTATCATGTACACCTTGTTCTCTATTCTGCTTAGCTTGTTCAGCAGTTGAAATAAAAGTCTTATATAATTGGGATACAAGCAAGGAAGTCTCGAGTCAAGATGGTTGAGCCATGTAAGTCTCTTGATATGTGCTTGAGCTGTTAAAGTCTTATCAAGTGGATTAATTGAGCAGAAGTCTTATATTATTAGGATACAAGCAAGGAAGTCTCGAGCCAAGATGCTTGAGCCACGTAAGCCCCTTGCTATATGCTAGAGTAGTGAAAATCTTAATCAAGTATATTGATTGAGTAGGAAAGTCTTCAGCCAGTGTAGCTTAAGCAGGATAGTTCAGTGCATGGAGTTAGGAGCAGTAAGTCTTGGCCAGTTGAGTGTAAGCAGAGAAAGGCTCGTTTCATGTGACCTGGAGCTGAATTCTTGGGCCTGAGGGGCTTGAGCAGGAATGCTCAGCACATGGAATTTAGAGTAGTAAGTCTTGGCCAGTAGGGTGCAAGCAGAGATGCTCATTTTATGTGACTTAGAGCAAAAGTCTTGGGTTTGTGGAACTTGAGCAGGAAGTCTCGAGTGAGGAGCTTGAGCAGAAGTCTTGGACCTCGGGTATGAGCAAGTGTAAAAGTATTATGTAGAATGTATAAGCGATTGTAATCAGGTTTTGATTATAGTGAAAATCTCTAGTGAGGAAAGGGGAATGGATTACTCTCAGTTGTAGGAGGAATCAATATAAATCTTTATGTCTTCTGCTATTATTTATGTGCTTCTGTTAACATTTCGATGCTAAAAATTAACTAGAATCTGAACACCAGTTTAGATTCTGAACTATGATCTGATGCAAACTAAGAAAACGAAAAACACAATTCAAACCCGTCCTTCTTGTGTACTTTTCTCACCTTCAATTGATATCAGAATATGGTCTGTGCTTAACACTTAACAGTGGCGTAAATGATGATTCAATAAGAAAAGCATGACTCTTAAAGACTTTTCTTCAAGAAGGAATCAAGCGCCACATGAAAAATATTATATTGTTTTTTCTACCATATTCAAAGGGTGATTCCACTGAATTTAAATGATGGAAAAAGAAAAACATATTTTTAACTCATTGGTCTTGATAAAAAGGGTTCTGAAAGTCTATAGAATATCCTTTCAAAAGGTATTACTATAGAAGTTGATGGTGTAGAGATAATATGTTTGAAAGTCTCTATCACTAGCTCAGAAGAAGTTTATTGAATATCTTTAGAGGTAGTTGTATTCTGGTAGGTGCTCTATCTCACTTCTGAGTATATCAACATCGTTGATATGTCAGATGCTCATACTATCTCTAAATTCTTGTGCTCACATTTAAGGGAATTAGTTTTGAAGCTTGTCTAGTTACACTTCATTTAATCTTTCAAGAAAATTCTGAAAAGATTGATTTAGATTCAAACCTGAGGTCACAGTTATTTAAGAAGTTATACAACTTGAATTTATTATGGTATGTTGGTTTATCTTGCAAATCTTTGAAGAAAAGAAATGAAATTAGATGATAAAAAGCTATCTAACAGGTCACCTTTCCTGAAGCTTAATTCCTTGAAGTAACTGATGATAAGGAACTTATATTTCTTGTCAGAAGTACTTCTTAATCAGCTGGATTGGTTATAATATATGTTGATAGAAGAGTAACTTCAAAAGATTCTAAATTACTTGTACTTCAACTAATTTCCCAGATCTGAAATCAAGAAGAAACACTACCAGAACCTAATGTCAGTTAATCTTTACTGCATATTCTTTTGAAGATGATATTAGTGCATGATTTAGATAAAAGAGTAATCTGGCTCTGCCAGTCATTACTGCTTCTAAAGAAGCATCTGAGTCCTAAAATAGAAATCAAGTATTGAAGAGAAAGAGATTATGTCAAATTTATCTTACTTCAATATTTGATAATAAGGACTCTGCTCTTTAAAGTGATATCTTAAGAGACTTCATTTCTCCTTAATTGAGGGTCATCATGGAATTTGTATTAAAGAAAAAGTCTATGAGAAACCTTTAATTTTTCTTTATGTTCTGCAGGCAATTAGATGATGAGCTTTAATTTGTTTCATGCCATTCTCTGATAGCTAACATCATCTGGTTTTGTGCTTATCAAAGATATAAAAGTCTTGTGTTAAGACAATGAAATTGATGATTCTGATAAGAACAAGATCTTGTTCATATTATGGTTTATTCTAGACTGATACTCTAGAATGAATCATGGTAATGTTATTAGAATGTGGCATAAGACAAAGGAAAGGCTGTATGAACATTTGCGAATGGTCTCATAGAAATATAAGTGTCATGATTTGAATGTAATTACTGCAGATATTAAGGAAAGGAGCAGAGGCATCTTCCATGGAAATTATCAAAGGTTGTTCTTAATATTTGATGGAAGAAGAGCCCACAACCCAGACTCAAGTGCTAGAGGTACTGAGTTTGGTGAGATAAATGGAGTCATTGGTTTAACAACCATTGAATCAGAATTCACTTAAAATGGTGTTCAGACTCTATGGTCAATTATGAATACTAATAAGAGTCTGACCGAGAAAATAACAAAAAAAAGGGTAATGCTTATTCTTGCCTGGCTTATCTCTTGATTCAATGAGATATTTGAGTAGATGTAAACAAAGTTTCTGTTAGATGTCTAGGGAAGCTCTTCTGAAAAAGGATCTTCAGACATCTTTAAAAAGAAACTCTACTGTGTTTACCTATTTTAAGTATTTCATTAAGCCAGATGATGATCATATTTATGGAAACAACTTCCTCACTTTTTGTGACGATTACTTCTCTTTGTTAGCGGTCAAAGAAAACAATTCAATATTCATCTATCACTCATGACTCTTTTGTTTCAAGAGGAAGTGTTGGTTCTGAATAGAATCTTAAAGATTTATGTCTGACATAAGATATCTTTATTTCTCAATCTAGTTCTACTAGACTCTGATGTATGATAGCTTCTGAAAGTTGTCAGATTATGAGATTCATAAGAGGATTCATTACTTCTGATAAATCAGTTTAAGTAAAAGGTTTTTTAAAGACTTTTATAATGCTTAAGTTTTCATAAAGGTAAAATTCATCTCGTGGATTCAAGAAATATGCTGGATAAGAACCTTTGGGTAATGATGATTTCTTTTGGATACTTATTGTCACTATCCCCTGTCTTGTGAAACATCATTTTTTCCTTCTTATGACAAGATTCTTATTCTTTTAGGAATCTTGTTATGTTCTTTTTCTTTTTATTTTCTTTGTGGTTGTGCGCTGATCAAGCCAACCTTGAGATGAGTTTCCTAGTCAATTCTTCTTTGAATCAACTGGTAGTCATCAATGAAAAGTTTGTGGATTTTGATGATATCCTTAAGTTAGGCTTTAATTTTTGGAAGACTGTGTGTGAACAAGGATGGAATGAATGGTTTGAGATGCTCTGTGGTTTCACTTATCTAGATCTTATAAAAAATTTTTGGATTAATGCTTCCATTGTTGAGCTGAATTATGAGTATGTTATTCTTTCTAAAGTAACTGGTGTTTCTATAACAGTAAACTCTAAAGAAATTGCTAATGTGATCAATTGTGAGGAAATTTGAGAAATCCCAGAAACTCTTGTTTGAGAACACTATCTTCCTACTTAGTATATCTTTGTAGATCCATCTAATACATCAGTAGTCTCAAATCTCCATCCTGATGCTGTTGTTTGGAGTTAGATTCTGAATTCAAGCTTACTTCCTAAGGATAAAGGTACATACCTAGTAGACCCTATTGAAAAATATCTGCTTTTACTTCTCAATTTAGACATACAGATTGATCTTCCTCAAGTTATGTTTGACTATTTGAAGAAGACTCTTTCTTCCTTTCACAAGGGAAAGATTTTCTTCATTCCTTTTGGACGAGTGTTCTTTCAAAATTACTTGTTCACCAGGGAGTTATCATAAGTTCAGAGGTTGGTTTGTCTAAAATCTAGAGAGACAAACTTGAAGCTATCTATGAAAGATTCTGATGTTAGATTTTTGCATAGGTATACTTTGTAATTGTTAGAACCTTTGTATTAAGTTATCTTATTAATAATTCAAAGTTTGTTCATGTTGTTGTTCAATTAACTGTTGATTTATTTATTTATAGTTGTTCAAGAGAATCAAAAGTAATGAGAGTAAGAATTGAATGGTTGCAACTTTTTCATTAATAAGAAGGATGAGATTACAAATTATTTAGACATTCTAGTCTGAATGATTGGCCCTAAGGTATTTCCTAGGATTATCAGGCATGTCCAGATTATCTAAGTAATTTGGCCAATTCATATTATCTAAGTAACCTTGCCTAAATCAAATCTCTAATATTTTTTTCTCAATGAAATTGAATATTTTTACCATTTCATATTATTACGATTGAGAGAGGGGAATCTCTCATATTATTACCATTTCATATTATTACATTTCGGAGAAATATTTAGGCGGTTTTTAACTCCCATAATTTGATGCAATTTTCTTGCTTTTTTGCACTCTTCCGTGTTTTTTTAAAAATAGGTTTATTAAGTGTTTTTTGTCTGCAAATTTGTATAAATACATTGTCAATTAATTAAAAATAACTTATTTATGCATTTATACAACTATGTTGAAGATCATTAAAGTTGTAATGCATGTTTGAATATATATATATATATATATATATATATATATATATATATATATATATATATATATATATATATATATATATATATATATATATATATATATATATATATATATATATATATATATATATATATATATTCAAACATGCATTACAACTTTAATGATCTTCAACATAGTTGTATAAATGCATATTTGTTTCTTGGTTTTCCAAGAAATCACACCTCCAGCTAATATAAATATCCACATAGTTGTAGATTTATGATCTTCAACACTCAATATCCAACTCGCATCGGTATATCCTTCTAATATAGCAGGAAACCTACCATAATGAAGACCAAGATTTTTGCTCTTTAAGAGGTAACCGAAAATCCTGGTTATGGCCTTCCAATGTTCACCATTTGGATTACTAGTTAATCTACTCATCTTACTAATTGTGAAAGTTATGTATGTTCTGATGAATTGCATTAAATACATTAGACATCCAATTGCACTTTCATATTCCAATTGGGCTACAACTCTTCCATTGTTCTTTTGACGTTTGACACAAGGATCAAATGGAGTGTTTTCTTTCTTAAAGTGCAAGTGTTTAAACTTACCCAACATTTCCTTAAAATGCAGGTGTTGATCCCTAAAATAGCGTCAACTAGTCCAAGATCTTTTATCTTGAATGCAGAAGTAAGAAATTTCTTTGTTTCTAAAATTCTATTCATCTCATTGCTAATGATCAACATATTATCCACATATATACATAAAAATGTTAAAATGTTTCCACGCACCTTTGTGTATAAAAATTTGTCACAAGAATTTGGAGTAAATCCATTTGGAAGTATGACAGAGTCAAACTTTTGATGCCATTACTTTGGTGCCTGTTTTAAACCATATATGGATTTGACAAGTTTGCATACTTTTTGTTCATATCCAAGAAGCATGTAACCTTCTGGTTGTTCCATGTAGATTTTCTCATCGAGTTCTACATTTAAAAATGTTGTTTTAACATACATTTGATGAAATATAAGGTGATTCAAAGAGGCTAAGGTGAACAATACTCTAATTGTTATTGTTCTTGCCACAGATGCATATGTGTCAAAGTAATCAACACCATTTTTTTGTCTGAATCCTTTTGCTACTAATCTTACCTTATATGTGTTTAATGTACCATCACTATGATACTTCTTTTTAAACATCCATTTGCATCCAATGGGCCTCGAACCCTTTGGAAGGTCGACAAGTTCTCAAATGCGGTTTGAAATAATCGAATCCATTTCGCCTTGGATAGCATCTTTCCAAAGAGAAGAGTCCCTTGAAGTCGCTGCTTCTTTATAGGTTCTTGGATCATCTTCTAATTGGAAAATAATAGGGATCTTATGAACACCATTCTTACATTTCTCTTTAGCTAGATAAAAGGAAATGAGTTGAGAATTGATTTCATTTGGACCTAGAACTTTAGATTTTTGGGCTCTTTTTCTTACCCTAGGCTCAAGTTGTATTTCAACAATCCGCGAGATACTCTCTAGTTGTACTTCAACAATTCATGGACAGTTTTCATCACAAGATTCTTCATTCGTGGGAATCTTAGATTTCTTATCCTTCGTGATAAGGTTTTCACAACAAAAAAACTCCACATCTCGGGATTCGGCAATTACGTTAGACTCCATATTTTAAAGTCTATATGCTTTGCTATTGGATACATATCCTATGAAAGCATATTTGATCCCTCAAGGATCCAATTTTGTTCTTTAATATGCTACACACCCCCACACTCTAAAATAACCGATATTTGGTGATTTACCTTTCCATGTCTCATAAGAATTTAAAGGATTTTATTCATTATATGATGTAATACCCCGAATTTTGCCATAAGATTTATCGTTTCATCTCGCATTTCATTGCATTTTTGCATGGCATTTAACCAGTCGCTAACAGGTTGTGCAGTTGGTTGATTTTTGCAGGAAAATATCATGTGGCGTACTCTTTAGTTCATGAATGGAAAAATGGTCATTTGTTGGCAGTTGGCTGTCCATTTGTAAATTTGAGTTGTCGTCAGGGAATTTGAGTCGTTTGAACCCGTTGATGAGAATCGAGGAATTTGATCAGAGGTCTTGCTTCGTTTGGTTTAATCAGGAGTTTCATTTGATGATTGATTTAGTTAGAAGAGCGCGGTCATCGGGCGGATTGATTTTTATAGGGTTGTTCACTTGATATGCCGAAAGTTTAATCGAAAACTATGTTGGAGACGAGATTAATCGGATAAATGGGATGAATCGAGAATTAATAAAATTTGGAATTTTAATAGTGTCTTTGTCTCATTTTAAAGATCAAAAGGAGTAAATATTTTCATTTCAATTTTAATTTTCATTTCATATTTTAAATTAATTTCATCAATCATATTTCGTTTTTAAAAAAAATTCATTTCATTGTTAAATTAATTATATTTTAGTTTAAATTCATTTCATTTTAAACAAAAAAAACAATATTTCATTTTTAGATTAATCTTTAAACCCATCAATTTCATTTCCATTTCCTCTTTAATTTTTATTCTCTCTTCATTTTTAATAGGTTTAATTCACTTCTTTTAGATAATTTTAGTTCTTGTTCTTCATTTTAGATTAAAATTAATTTTATTTCATTTTTAACATTATTTTTATTTTTATATTTTTTTTTAAAAAACATATGTTTATCATAGTTTTCATTTTGTTTGCACATCCAAAAAATAATCATAATAAATATAGTGTTTTACAACGTTTTCAAATAAATATTTTTATTAATATTTAATTCTTTACAAAAGATTTTTTATTAATAATAAGTAAAATTACAAGAAAAAAAAACTAAAATTACAAAAAAAACATAAAAGTACATTTTGCATAAAATTTCTAAAATCCTAAGCTTTTTCCGAGTTCCCGATTCTTCGACTTTTTCGAGTGGGCCTGCAGATCAAAATGAACAAATAATTTTATCGGTTAGTTTTGCGTCCCGACACCCTCAGAACATTGTCATCATCGGGTGTGTCGGGAGGGTAACTGATTGCTCCGAAACCAACTCCCGACTCCTTTCCGACCTCGGTAAATCCGGTAGTAATACGTTCTCATTTGAGGCAACCGAGAAAGAGAGAGGAAAAGTGATTTTCAAAAGTGCTTATTAGAAAAGCACTTATTTGAAAAAGTGCTTATTTCACAAAATTGGATTTTCATCCAAACAAAGCATAAGCAACTTTTTCACAAATATCACAAAGCCCATGGATTGACCGTGAAAAACGCAAGCGTCATGCTCATGAACATCAAATAAGCCAACGGCTCAAACAACTCAACCGTAAATCAAGTCAGTAGCCAGGTTTTCATGAATCATAACAAAAAGCTTAATTCGTACGATAATATTTCCGGAAAATCAGCCATGAATCAAGCAACTTTTTCTCAGCAAAATCGCAACAATCTGAGCCCATAATCACAAACCCAGTAATATAAGGTCGTCACGAGCTCCGAAACAAAGGAGGAAAATCCGAAAACCCTAGGGGAGGCGAACCGAAAAAGCGGCGGCGCAACCAGTTATAAAAAATGGCGGTTGTTCTCACAATTTAGCAGAAGAGGAAGGGTTTAGAGAACCTCAACGGTTCATCATCATCACCCACAAAGAATACAAATCCAGAGGAGGATTCGAAGGAGATTCAGAAACCCGGAGGGTCTCATCATCATCACCCATTCAGAAGAAAAAGAAAAAGAGTCGTCGAAGCTCAACCGTGGCCTCAGTCGGAACATCACCGGCCGGACGGACAAAAACCACCGGAACCGCTTCAAACCTCTCACAAGGGGAGCAACATTTTACTGTGACGGTTTTTTTCCTTTGTTTTTTTCCAAGTAGAACGAGTCGGAGTAGAAGAAGCCATCAGAAGCGACATGCAAACCGTCGGCGATGAACAAGAGAAATGAAAGAAAGCTCCGAAAACCATCAATGAAGGTCGCGGCGGTGCTAGGTAGGAGAAGAAGAAAGGGTCAAAGACAGAACCCTAGAAGCATTCAGCATGCAAGACTGATTCCCCTCTTTATATTATTATCCTATACTTATTAGCTATTAGTATTATTTCTTCTATTTTCTTTTTTCTTTTTTCTTAATTAAAATTAAAATTAAAATGTTTCTAACCTAACATTAAGCTCACGTTAATTAAAATATAATTAAAACTTTCCTTTGCATTCAATTAAGAACAAAAAAAGAAACGTAATTAAAAAAAAGAAGCATTTTTTTAAAAATAACTTAATGTTAAGATTTGATTTTTAGTTAAAAACCATCTTTAAAAAGACTTAATTTCACATCCTTTTCTTAAAACCAATTTTTAAATTAAACAAAATTAAAATCAAAATTTCTTTTTTTCTATTCATAACTAAACTTATTTAAAATATTTTCTAAAAACTAATAAAGATTTATTTTTCAAACCTAAAACTTATTTTTAAAGAAAACTTCAATTTAAAACCAATTTTTAACTCTATTTTAGCACTTAAGTAAAAAAAACGTAAACTTACTTTGTAAATTTAATCTATATTTTTTTTTAAATTAAAATTTCAATTTGGTAGATACTAATTTCCAACACTTAAAAATATGTCTAGCATAGTACTTTCAGGTTCGAATTTAATTGCATGACGTTCCTAACATTGTTCTATCATTTGTACCGTTATTAACCATTTAGTTCTCCGTATGTTATTTTCTTATGGTTGTAATTACGCGAGGCTATCGTTGCAGTTTATTTATTTTCGCATTTTTGGGATTTGTAATTTACGCGAGTGATCTTCACGATGCTTTTCTGTTACCGCTTTCTTTATTTTTTTTGTACTTTAATTCTGCAGTATAATATTTTGTCTTTTTGCATGATTTTTACCGTTAATCACTTCCGAAGGATTAGGTCTAGCCGTTTGACCGCCGAGTCAATAGTCTTAACCCTTGACCGTTTCCAAACCCTATTAGCCTAGGTGTCCCGCCGTGGACGAAAATGCCCTTTACCCTAGCGTTAGGTCAAAGAGTCGTCGAACTCTATTTTAGGGTTTCCCGCCGTGGAACATTTAGTCAACCCTAATTTAACCCTAATTTTCAATCAAAAATTCAACGTAGAAATAGGAGTTTCAAAACTCCACGTAAGCGTGTCCTTAAGATACGTTTATTCCCCATTGAAACCTTGACCATAGTCAAGAAGTTTCTAACCTCCCTTTCGAGGGGAACTACAACTACTCTGATTCCATTCCCGTCAGGATATGAGACACAAGATGCAACGTCTTGCCGAGTAAACTTAGGACAAACCTTTAGGTTTTTTTAGGTCACTCTATCCTTTAACTCAATATATATTTCAAACAGATAATAAAATAAAAAAAGCGTACAATAAACAAAAGGTTCCTGTAGAGTACTACAGAAGTTTAAGGTGTTAGTACCTTCCCTAAGCTTAACCAACCCCTTACCTAGAGCTCTCCCCGCATTGTGTTTACGATGCAAAAATAGGTTTTTCCCTCTTTTGACTTTTTCCTTCGGATAAATCAAAGAGCGGTTGTGAATTAAGAATTGTGATTCAAACTAATTAATAGTTTGATATCCTATTTCCACCGCAACATATGACATGCGGATAGTAATGCTTCACCTTACAAATTAAATGCCAATTCATAATGCATTAACATAACATTTATCATTTCTTGATATGTTCGATTTTTTTCTCTCGGCTAAACCATTTTGTTGTGGTGTACGAGGAGTGGAAAATTCATGTATAATGCCATATTCTTCACAATATGAATCAAATTCCTTAGAAAAGTATTCACCGTCTTTGTCACTTCTAAGGACTTTGATAATTCTACTTAATTGATTTTCTACTTCTGCTTTATAGATTTTAAAGGCATTAAAAGCATCATCTTAATGTTTTAAAATATATATATGTGTGTGAATCAAGAGCAATCGTCAATAAAGGTTATGAAATATGGGTTTCCCTCACGGGTTAACATGCCATTAAATTCACACAAATCATAGTGCACAAGATTAAGCAAATTTGAGTTTCTTTCAACACTTTTGAAATATTTCTTGATCATCTTTGACTTGACACATATTTCACATTTTTCAAAATCATGATTATTGCATGCGATCATTCCAAATTTAATTAGTCTTTTCATAGTAATAATACCAATATGTGCTAATCTAGAATTCCATAAAGAAATAGATTCAAGCATATAAGCATAATTAGAAATTTCATTAATAATATTATCAATAGTCCAAAGTTTGATCATTCCCTCAATGAAATATCCTTTTCCTATAAATACACCATTACGAATCAATATAAGTTTGCTTGATTCATATACAGCTTTAATTCCCGGTTTACCCAATAAATCCCCACTAATAAGATTTTTAGTAATGCCGGGGACATGAAACACATTAACAATAGTGACTTTCTTTTCGGAAGTGAAGTTGAGTTCGATGGATTCGGTTCCAACAAATTTAGATCGTATTTCATTTTCCATTTGTACTTCATGTCCATCAATTGCCCCATAATAGGTTTTAAAAGCAGCCTTGCCATAAGAGACATGTACTGTAGCACATGTGTCATACCACCATCCTTGCATTTTCCCTTTGATTGTCATTATTTCGCTCAGCGTAGTGATTATGTCGTCATTTTCATGAACTGCATTGATCTCATTTCTTGACTTGTTGTGCCTGCAATCTCGAGTATAGTGTACGGGGTTTCCACATACGAAACAACCGCTTTCCAGACCTTCGAACCACCCGGATTTGGAATTTGTCATGTTCCTTTTTAGGTTCAAGATGACTTTTCATGCGATCATGCTTCTTTTTCCATCTAGCAGTCACATCATTGGCTTTGGAAATACCAGCATATTCTGATTTCTCCTTTTCCTTCTATTCCCCCTCGATTCAAAGATGTTTTTGGATTTCTCTATAGAGAAGTCCTCAGAACTGTGTAACAATTTCTTTCTATATCCTTTTCACGAAGGTGATAATTTTGCAATGATTGCACCAACTTGAAAGTTCTCAGGAATGTTTATTTTGATAGCTTTTATTTATGTCCGAGAACCTGTAACTCGTGTATTTTGAGGAAGAATGGACTTGGAATCTATAAATTTGAAATTAAAGTATTTAGAAATTTAAAACTTCTTTGTATCTTCCTCTCTGGTCTTGAATTTAAACTTGAGTGCTTTTTAGACTTCTGTTGTAGACTGAGTATCCGTATAGAGGTCGTAGAGACGATCAAATACTGTATTCAGAATATGTCCACAACATAACAATTCGTTCTCTTTACGTTTCTTACGCTCCTTCTTGAGTTCATCAGAGTCATCCTCGGTTGGTTCAAGAATTGGTGGTAAGTCAAGATCTAAGACATAGTGAACCTTCAGAGCGGTCAGTAGAAATATCATCTTATCTTGCCTTCAGGTGTAATTGGTTTCATCAAAGCGATCCAACTTTACAAAGTCCTGGTTCATAATCTTGATACTTGAAAATGCAACGTTGGAAGTCATTATTTAATACTTTTAAGACTGTTAGAAATATAGGTAAAGTCGAATAGATCCAGTACTGAATTGTGAACGAGATCACTTTCCTTAAAAGTATTTCAAGCACACTCAAATATGTCTTAGAGTTGGAACGCAGGAATATCCAGGATAATTTAGCCTTATATCGAATTTGCGCAAGACCGATGAAAATTCGATTTGAAGCGAAGAAAGTTTAAAATTTGTTCAAGAGGATATTCAGCTTGTGATGTGTTTTCTGAATTCCAGAATGAGATATTTATAGGTCATGTATGTGTTGTTTCACAAGGTTGCGACCCTTGATGAAACAACACTTTTTAACTAAAGTGCTTAAGTGCCGCCTACAAGTTGCCACTAGTGCCTCTACGCCTACGGCCTCGGACCCCATTCCGAAGTAGGAGCCGGTGGCAACACCGATGAGGGGTGTATGGAGAAGACAAGTGGCATAATGCTTGGGACCACCACATTTATCCATACGACACTTTACCCTTTTTTGTCCTTTTATTGAGTAAATATTTCTATATAAAATTATTTTCCCTACATTTATTAACATTTACATCATTCCACTTTTCTTATCATTTAAAACATTAAATGTTGATAAATTTATAAGACAACCTACCCTCTAATTACATCTTATCCTTCTATCAAATTCAGCTTGAAGTTGACATTCTCTTTACCCTTGAGTTGATACTACAAATTGATGAAGAATCCCACATTTTTGGTTCGTGGATATATAATATACAATAATTCTCAAACAATTGAGAACATGATCATTCAACAAAAGAATCTATACCAAAAGATTGAATCATATTTTATTGAATCAAATAATAATAAACATTGGGATTTTCATGACACAGAATTTTGAAGAATCTCTTCCCATACCTATACCCAACTTCCCAACTGTTTTTGTATTCCATGATTCTGTGGCATGGACCTAAGTGAAAAAGTGGTATTCAAAGGAAATGGATAAACTCTTATCTTTCTCCACATCAGCCTCAAAACCTACCATCACACATAAACATAACCAAATAAAAATCATGTTACAAACTTGTGTAATTGTTAACATGATCATGTTACTTTTTCATCATCCATATTGATAAGATTGCCATGCAAATGATGGATGGATTTGGATTGCATGCAATGATCGAACGACACATCATTAGTTGTTCGATTAACATGATATTTAAAAAAAAATTAAAAACAAAATTTGTTTGAATTTTGAATCATCTAATCTTAATCGAACAATCAGTAATGATGTCTCGACTGCATGCAATCCAAATCCATTAGATTATTTTTTCTCTCCATAAAACAGCATTAATAGCATTAATATTCACATTATTATTATAATAATGTTCATGATGCTGAAAATGGGACCATAAAAGTTATTTTTTTTCTTCTATTAGCTAATAAAATAACCAATATGTTCTTATTCCATTTCCAGCATTGAGAGATTTATCATTTACAGAATGATGCTAAATCCAACTTGTTCATCATGCATCTACCAAATGATCAAGAGCATTTCCCTTATCCAAAAAAATATCTGATATCAAAGATCTTTAACACTCTCTTTCCTATCCAATTTAACTATAATTAATTTCATTTTTCTACTTTTCTATATTTTATACAATCCAATCCACTTTCCTCACAAGCCACTATAAATAAGACTTGATGAAATCTCAAGTTTCACAAAACAAAACATATTCAAAAGCCTTAGCTATAAAAAATTGAATATTTTCACTCTTGATATAGTGATGGATAGGGTAAAGGATTTATCATCAAAGAAAGCTGTGGTTATATTTACAAAGAGTTCATGTTACATGTGTCATAGCATCAAGCAACTTTTCTATGAGCTTGGAGCAAGTCCTGCAGTATATGAACTGGACAATGATTCATCATATGGTAAGGAAATGGAATGGGCTTTGAAGGGTAATTTTGGATGTAACCCTTCAGTTCCAGCAGTGTTTATAGGTGGAAAATTTGTAGGATCTTCAAAAGATGTTATATCTCTACATGTTGATGGATCTCTCAAACAAATGCTTATGGATGCAAAAGCCATTTGGTTATAAGATGTAAGTTGATAATAAGGACGGTCAAGTGCACGAGGCTCTACGAAGTCGAGTCTGAAGAGGGTCGTGACTTATCGGTCACGAGGGAAGAATCATATCGTTGGCCTTTGTCCGGAAAAATAGCTCATTTTTTATGAAAAACAAAATCATGTATATATGTTGAACTAATCGAATGACGTAAGATCTTTATATAATTGGATTGTATGTTGTAAAAAAATACGTGTTTTTATGTAAAAAATGAACTATATAATCGATCTGAGATAAAATACAGCGTTGTTGGTGTAAGGAAATGATAATAATAATAATAATGGTAGAATTTTTCTATTTTAAGAGTATACTAAATGTCATCAATTCACTCCATTGTAGGCAAAGTTTGTAGGGGATTGTTGTAATGAAGTAAGGTAGTTTTTTCCATTGAAATGAAAATGATTGGGTTAGGAAAAAGGAATTTTCCCTAGTTGTTGGAAGCCAACTAAGATGAATATATACTATTCCAATAAGTGTTATGTGTGTTGATTCCCAGCCACTAAGATGGGGACATGGTTCTAGGGAATAGGGATATGTCAAGTGGGAGAATCACTTTGATGTAGAGATATATTCAAATTTTGTAGTGTGGAACTTGCATGGCGCCAACACAAAAAGTTGATGCTACCACTTATTATGTATTCTCTCCTTTTATTATTCCTTCATATCCCATGGTAAAGACTGACTCACATACACACCTCAATAGAGTGTAAACAAGGTTTTAAATCGAAGTCGCGTTCGTATCTCAATTCTCGTATAAAAAGAAATTAAATTTTGTCAAAAATATTATGTTAGCGGAAGCCTAGTCCAACACATTGAACTTTTCAACAAATCAACCTCAACATGTGTGAAAATAAATTGTTGGTGGTCACGTAGCAGAAACCTGATCCAACACAAATAAATTTGGTGCATGCATATACATGTTACGAAAATCTGAAAATCTGCTAGCAGATGATAGAATAGATCTTGAAACAAACTCTAATACCATATTATAATTTAGATAGACCCTAACTCAATGTTATAAAACCGTTTTGTAAAGTAAGGATTGTTAAACTTATTTTCATGTCATATATCATACAATATATAAGACTATAAGATTATGGATTCTTAAGAATACTAATACTATATGATTATATGAAGCTAGATGTTGCAAGCTTATAGTGATGATTCCATTCTCACTTCTACTCAAAAGACAATAGTTAATTAATTTCACTCTAATCATGTATTCCATGGAGTAGAAAGAATCAAACAAGTTTAGTGGGTGCAACAAACAGAATCTTGCTACCACCGAAAGCAATATATCATATTCTCAATCTCAATCTTCCTTCATAATCTTGACCACCTTCAACATTAATCACTCTAATTAATTAATATACTTTTCTCATTCACTTTGTTAGAACAAAAACCTTCATACACAAATAGTTATGGTCTCATACCTAGTCTTAGTCTACAATAGTTGAAGCATATTCTTGCAAATATGTCTCCCAACTTGCCCTATCGAATAAAATCACACAATTTATTTGGTATCTAAAAAGCATAACATAACATGATAGTTCCTAACTTCCTATAAATACTCTCATTTACCACCATTTCAAAATAACCTCAACAACCTTCATATATAACTTTCTATCTCTCTCGCTTAAACTTCCAAACCCTATACAACCATCAGATCGAATTCAGTTTTGATATTCGGTCTGATGGTTTGGGCGTTCTAAATAAACCTAAGGCAATAATCCCAACACATCTTACCTCAAACTTATACATATTTTCAGAAGCACAAGAGCGAGATGGATAAAGTGACGAGGCTGGCATCTGAGAAAGGTGTGGTGATCTTCACAAAAAGCTCTTGTTGTCTATGCTATGCAGTTAACATTTTGTTTCAAGAGCTTGGGATTAGGCCTATGGTGCATGAGATAGACCAAGATCCTGAAGGAAGGGAAATGGAGAAAGCATTGATGAGGTTAGGTTGCACTGCACCTGTTCCTGCTGTGTTCATTGGAGGGAAACTGAGAGGTTCCACCAATGAAATCATGTCACTTCACCTAAGTGGTTCACTCACTCAGTTGTTGAAACCCTACCAATCTTGTTCTTGAATCTTGATAGTTTGTTGCTGGAAGAATAAACTGGCTTGTTAGTAGTGATAGTTATCTAGTGTTTTATGTATCAAAGTGCTTTCTAGCATTTTATTAACTATAATGTAATCACATAAATATTTGTAATCAAGTTTGATTTGTGTATTAACTATAGTCACATCTATTGTAACTGTATTTGTATTTCATTTATAAGATGAAATTAAAGTTTATCCAAAATTTTATGGAGTATTTGCTATAAAATTTCTGCTATTGGATCACCGATTATATATTCACAAAAAGATATGTGTCAAAATTTACGACATCACATTCATCAAAGGTAACGACACTACATTTATGATCAGGTGTATGTGTAAGATTTTAGAGACTAAACGACATGCGATTTAGACTTTTACCTATGTCGATGTCAATATTTCGATCTCACATTTACAACACTGCATTTAATAGATATTATCTATTTGAGTTTTGCATAAAGTCTCATAATTTTGCATTTTTAAGATGTTTTTTTTGTATGGTAATTTAATAAATAAAATTTTATCTCTTAAAATTAAATGAGTAAAATGTTACAGATTCAAACTAAAGTCTTTATAATTGAATATACATCGTAATTGAATATTCATACACAATTATGAATTGAATTGACTTAACAAAAATTTTATAAAAAAAATGGAAAATTGTTTAAAAATTAGTTTTAATCTCGGCTTTAGAGATTTTAAGTGTAACAAAATATCTTCTAATTTTTTTTAAAAAGTATTTTCACCTTTCATTCTACATCTTGTAAAGAAATATTCTACCAAAATCCAAAACATGCTCTTGTCTCAATCTATTTATGTATTGCATGTGTCAAAATCAATTGTCATGTCATATACCTATGTTTTTCATGCCCTAGATTCTTAAAAATTAGTTTTGACCAAAATTAAACCTCTAGAATTAATTTGTATAATAACTTAATAAGAGATATTTTACACATAAATATCATATTTCATACTCTCAAAGCTTTTTTAAATTGGTTTAATGAAAGGATAATAAGAAGGTACATAGAAAAGAAAGATATTGTGCTGGCATAAAATTTTTCATCTGTTGCTTGACATTGCCACATGTTTAAAAGTTGATGGAAAAATTCTGTTATTTTATGGTTTAATGGATTCTTCAAGTTTAACCACAATAAAGGAAGGTATTACATTCCTTACCTTTTTCTATCTTACTTTTATTTATATTCTCTTATTTTTTCCACCACAAAATTAAACAACCATTAGTATTGAATTGCATAGATGAAAGCATAGCGTTGGCTTAGCAAAATACGAACCAGGTTCATTCAAGGAGGTGCTGCTCTAAAACTAATCTAAAAGCTACCATGCATAATGTCGAGTCACTATAAAAAAGAACTACTTTCTACAATTCCTTCTTTTAAAGGTAGTTTAATAGGTTGGGCAGTCGAAAGTTTGGTTCCACGTGTTTCTGATAGTTTGGGATCGAGAAATAGAGATAATGTTGATGTAGAAAATGGACTGAAAGTAATGTTTTAAAAATCAGATCGAACCGGTCGATTCAATTGGTTAGACTGAGAATCGGAGATGAATTCGGTTGGATTAATTTTTTAAAACTGTTGGTGAATCAAAACCGGAGTTAAACTAGAAAAACTAGATTGAACCGTCTAAAACCATTTGAACCAAAGAACCGGAGACAGTTTTGTAAAATTGTTCGATTAAAAAAAATCATCAAATTAACCATTTTTTTTAATTTTTTTTTTAAATTTTAATATGTTAATTTCAAAACTTAACATACATTCTCCAATCACAAAAACGAATTCGGTGTGTTTTTTACAACCATACAAACTTCTAAGTTTTGTCACTCCATTATAGCACACTCCATCATCATTATGCCGTCTCTTTCAAGCATAGTCACGATGTCCTGCTCTATTGATTGTCGTTCAAGTCAATATTGTTTGTCTATTAAGACTTGTTTGTCGTAGCTCAACTCAAATTCAATTTTTTATTTTTTAATGAAGTAAATTGTATTATTTATATTTTGATATTCTATCTTATTTAATTTATGTATTCTTAATTATTTGAACTTTTATTTTAGTTATTACATTCTATTATTTTAATCTTGATTTGAATTAGTTTAATTTATTTTGTTGTGATTCTTTAGTTTGGCCAAAATATTCTTAAATGATGGTTGAAAAGAAGCGTAAAACTATGTTAATGTTATGTATTATTGATATTGTTGTATTAAACTTCTAATGAATTTTTGAAATATTTATTTTATTAAGTTGAGAACATATAATAATATGTGACAACTATGAAATTTAGTTTCATATTATTAGTTTAGTTAATAAACAGTTCGACCGTAGGTTTAACCAATTGAATCTTATACCGCAAGTTTTACCAGTTCGACCGTAGGTTTAACCAATTGAACCTTAAACCGCAAGTTTTACCGGTTCGATCTCCGGTCCGGTTTTTAAAACATTGGCTGGAAGTTGATATTGGGCTTGTGAGTGTTGGCTCTAAATTTCGACGTCTGAATTAGATTAAAAGGAAGTAATAGAGTTTCTGAAGAAATCAGATGACTTCGACCAGAACTATATTTTTGGAATGTGAGTCGAAGGTTTCACTTTGCAAGGAAGAACTATTTTATGGACTTAAAAATATTTCCTAGCAATTGGAAAATGCGATTCGACAGAGGTGTTACTTAAGGAATTTCGACAGGAAGATTTGAATTCAAATAAAGGAGGGAATGTTCGTTCTTATCCATTTCTCAAAGAAGACACGTGGAGCGCTTCTAAGAATCGAAGACATGCAGAACGCCACTTGTCTCGATCTAGTTCGCTAGCCGATGATGGAAGTTATTTTTGATTAGTATAAATAGCAAGTCTTAGTGTTAGGATTTGGGTGTGTTCAATTGTGTATAAATTCCTCAATATACTCCCAGTACCCGTATGTAGAGAAATGAGTTTGTGAGAATGTACGTTGATGTAACACCATTTTTACATTTCAATGCAATTCAATAAGTCTTTTTCATTAAAAATTTATCCTTTCCTTATGCAAGTTACTTTCTATACTGTTTACCAGTCTTTCGACTTTAATCGTTCGTGTTCAATTTTATTTACATTTGAAACAAGTTATTTTATCATGAAATCTGTCGAAGTGTTCATTGTTTTTCTAAACTTTATTTAAGATTAATTAGCACATGTCCTAGGATTTGTGTGGTCGATCCTACAAGTAAAATAAATCTTTTTCGATTTGGAAGACCAGCGGTTGTTCACCAATTTTCACGGCGAACAGTGGGAGATGTGTTGGATTGTTGTTTCACGGATTCAATTTCGTGCTCTAGACCGGTGTTAATGGGTTATTCGGTTAGCACTAGACCTAGGAAAAAAATTACCAAATGACATATATGAAAAGATTAAGATTCCTCTCTCACCTTCGTATTTCTCAGCCCTAATTCATGTGAATAACCCCAATTGTGGTAAAAATAAACCTTCCTCTGATAACTTGCTTAGTCTTCCCACATTTTTCATTTCTCAAGTTGTCGATTCCTCTTCTCGATACTCTGAAGGATCCGTTTTGTGTTATGACTCAATTGGAGAATCAGATGTAAATCAAGGTAATTCAAGGAATATGCGTAAGTTTGAAGATGTCCCTACCAAAGTGTGGGAAACCATAAAATGTTTGGCCATTGAAGGCGAGGAAGATGACAAAGTGTTTGAAGGTATTATCATAAAAATGAAGTCTGTGGATAGGATTACGAGCGAGAACAAGAAGGCGGTGGAAATTGTGGTTAGGTGAATTTCGTCGCATTCAATATTAGAGGTTAGGGGTGTGCCGCGAAATGGAAAAGAATTAAACAAATTTTGGCAAAAGGTAGTGCAAATGTGTTTTATACAAGAAACAAGACGACAAAGTTTTATGGATTCCATGGTGAAAAGTGTCTGGGGAGATAACAATTTTCAATTGTCTGCTTTTGAGTCCATAGGTCAAGCTGAGGGTATTTTAACAATTTGGAGGAAGGATTTTGTGAGCCATAATTTTAGTTTCAGAGGTATTGGTTATCTGGGCCTAAATGCAACTTGGAGAGGTAGGAATTGTTATTTTGTGAACATATATTCTCATGTCGGTCGAGCTAGGAAATGTAGATTATGGTCTGAGAATTTGGAGTTAAAAGTCAAATTCAGTCAGGGTGAGTGGATTTTGGGAGGCGATTTCAATTCCACAAAAGGAATTTAAGAAAGGATTGGCAAGGGTACTCAAGGGAGATGTGAAATGTATGACTTTAGGACTTCCATTTATTTGCTTGGGCTTGTAGACCTGCCTACAATTGGTAATAGATTCACTTGGTTTAGTGCTAAAGAGAGTTGTTTGTAGTCGCTTGGAAGGTTCTTAATATCTCATTCGCTTATCAATGAATGGAAAATGACTGCTCAGTATATTAGTGACAAAGACATATCAGATCATAGGTCGGCTTGGATCAAAGCCAAAAATTTGGATTGGGGCCCTAAGCCATTCAAAGTATTGAATTATTGGTATGAACATCCTAACTTTTTCTCATTTGTAAAGGCTGAATGGGAATCCTTCGAGGTGGTGGGGAATGCGTCGTTTATTCTCACAAAGAAATTTCAGCTTTTAAAAGATAGACTCCGATGGTAGAATAAACATGTTTTCGGCTAGAATGATCTTAAAATTGAGGGAGAGGTAGATATTATTAATGAGTTGGAAGATATGTTAGTTGAAGTTACTAGAAATACTCCTAGTACAAGTCTTAAGCAGGAACTATTGAGAAGGAACACGGCTCAGGAAGAATTATGGAAAAACAAGCGAATCAAAGAGAGTATCATGAAGTAGAAATCTAGGGCAAAATAGATTGAAGATGGTGATCAAAATTCAAAGTTCTTCCATGTTATGATGAAGGATCGAACCAGGAGGAACAATATTGCGTTTGTCCAACTAAATTCTGGTTTAGTTGAAGATGTTCAACTCGTGAAACATGTTGTCGAGGAGCATTTTGAAGCTAGGTTTCAATCAAATATAACCCCAAGACCGATGATGCGATATACAGATATAACCACTATATCTTTATAGGAATGTAGTTTGCTGGAAGTACCTTTATAGGAGGAGGAAATTAGGGATGTAATATTTAATTCTATAGGGGATAGGAGTCCGGGGCTGGATGGATTCAACCTCGAATTCATCAAGAAATATTGGGATGTGGTTAGGATAGATTTTATAAACTGTACCCTTGAGTTCTATGATGCGGGCAATATGCCTTATAAACTGTACCCTGGAGAACCCATAAACTTTAGATGATTATAGGACTATAGGCCTTATTGGAAGCATTTATAAAGTTATATCTAAACTGTTAGCCAATAGACTTAAGGGAGTAATTGTTAAGCTTATTTCTAAATCCCAAACTGCATTTATTCAAGGAAGAAAATTGTTAGACAGAGTGTTGGTTTTGAACGAGACTATGGATTGGGAGGAGCAACAGGTGTTGTGTTTTGCTTAAGGTCGATTTTGCAAAAGAATACAATTGTGTCGAGTGGAGTTACCTTAGAAATATTATGAAAGATATGGGGTTTGGTGAAAGGTGGATGAAGTGGATGGAATGGGGTGTTATGAGTAACTACATGTCTGTGCTTGTCAATGGTAGCCCTACGCAATACTTTAAGGTTACTAGAGGCTTTAGACAAGTTGATCCGCTCTCGCTGTTCTTGTTATTAATTGTTGGGGAAGGTTTGGATTTTCTTGTTAAGAGGGCGACTGGACTTGGATTATTTAGTGGTTTCAAGGTGTGCAACGATGTCACTTATAGTTTGCTCCAATATGCGGATGATACAGTGATATCAGCTGAAGCTTCTTGGTCAAATTTATGGGCCATTAAATCGATTTTGAAGGGTTTTAAAATTACCTCGGGTTTGAAGATTAATTTGGGTAAGAGTTCACTTGTGGGCTTGGGGGTGGAAGACTACTACTTAAAATTTGTTGGGCATTTTTTGTCGTGCAAAATTGATAAGGCTCCTATCAAATTGCTGGGCCTTTGGGTGGGTGGGAACCATATGAGATTATCCTTTTGGATACCGGTCATTGAGTGCTTGGAAATAGATTATCTTCTTGGAAAGGACGGTTCTTATCCATGGGTGGGAGGGTTTATCTTCTTTTATCTAAGCTTCCCGTGCATTATTTTTTCTTTTTTCAAGGATCATAGGAAAGTTTTTCAGGTTATGGAGGCAACTCAAAGACACATTCTTTGGTCTGGTGTGAAGGAGAGGAGGAGCATTGCTTGGATTAGTTGGAGGAACATTTTCAAACCTAAGGAAGAAGGAGGTTTGGGTGTTAGAAACTTGGGAGATTTCAACAAAACACTCTTGACAAAATGGTTATGGAGATTTATTACCGAAAATGGGGCTTTATGGGTGGGCATTTTGGAAAGAAGGTATGGGAATTTTTCTAATTCTATTGTATGTAATGTTATGCCTTAATATATATGTGTTGCATCCTTATGGTTGAAGGAAATTTTGAAGGCAAATGAACAAGAGTTGGGGAGCTTTGCAGACCTGATTTCATGTAGGCCAAGGAATGGTGGAAAAATCAATTTTTTGGTTTGCAAGATGGGTGGGAAACTATTCGCTACACTCTTAATTTCCTGGGTTGTGGAATATTTGTAATAATAAATATGGTCTGATTGAAGAATTTAGAACGTGGGAGGAGGATGTTTGGAGATGGAGGCTAGAGTTTAATATAGATGAGGATGATGAAGCCTTACAAAGTGAGCTTGCTGAGATGGAAATGTTAATATCGGATATTGTCCTTTCTAAAAATTATGTTGATACTTATATTTTGCCTTACTATAATTCAAAATGTTTTTCAGTTAAATCTTTCTATGGAAGGTTAAAGGGTTGAATGGTGGATGATTCAGGTGCAGTTGCTAGCTTATGGGTTATTAAACTGTGATAAAACTGTTCACTTGGAGACTGTTTCTTGATAGGTTACTGACGCAGGATAACTTGATTACACGAGGGGTCGAGCTTAATGTGCATGAGTTGGTATGTCCCTTCTGTTTCGAGTTTGTTGAAGATTCTAAGCATCTCTTCTTTACCTATGCAAAGAGCGTTATGTTATGGAGGAAGGTATTTGCATGGATGGATATTGAAGATGTTCAAAACCAAGCTTGTTGCGGTCACCTGCTGTATTGGATACATAACTTGAAAGGGAAGGTGGACTCTGTGTCTAGCATGGTTGGTTGTTAGGCCATTGTATGTTGGTGCTTATGATGGACCAGGAATCAACCATGTTTAAAGACGAGGTTTGCAAGGTGGAGAGGATTTTGAATAGAGTCATTGTGTTATCTTGGTGGTGGCTTAGCAAGAAAGTTAATTATGGATTCAGTTGTAATTACTATGAGTGGTATAATTATCCTTAGTTGTATCTTTAGATTTATATGATGGATTGTATATATAGCTCCATTGTAAGTGGGTACGGATACCTTTAGTATTCTTGTCGAATCAATTTTTTTGCTTATTAAAAAAACATCTTGATGAGGCTCATGTTTATTAATTTCTAATCACCATTGGGTTTCATACTATGGGACTTTGTACAATCGTGAATTAAACCATAATTTTGATTGTGAATTGAACTAATCACTACTAGAAAAAGTACTTTTAATTTTGGACGCGAAATATATTTTACCTCGACTGCAGTAACAAGGTTAAGAACGTCATTATGAAAAGTAAAGGCTTATAACCTCGGCTATTAAGAAACCGATGGGTAAACTAATTTGCACATGGGTTCGAACCCCATCATCTGCATTTTTTATTATTTAGAAAACTACCATCTCATACATCTCAATTTACAAATAAATCAAGGGGCAAGTTAGATTGTTTTTTATTAGAAATTCGTTACATTGTTTACACAGAAAATAAATAAAAATAATTTGTTTACAAACTTAAATGTTTACCCAGAATATTACAATGTTTACACAGAATATTACAATGTTTACACAGAAAATATTTACCCAGAATATTACATTGTTTACACAGAATATTAAAATAAAAATTAATTTATCCCTGAGGATCATATGTTGGATCTTCAACTCCTTGATATTTGGGCAAGGTCAAATGCTTCACCTAGCAAGTATTTGTGTCTGATATAAAATAATAAAATGGTTAGAAAAAAGGATATAAAAATAAATAATTTTCTGCTCAAATGAATATTTAAAAACACAAACGTTAAACCAAGATAATTTTTTGTACTTGCAATTCATCGCTAATGACAAAAGTTAAAGTGGAGGATATAGATAGTTTCAATCGCTTCATGACGTTTCTTTATCAACTTTAGATATTATAAAGCCTTTTTAATGGAATTTTTTTAGGTATCATATAGATCATTAATGGTAGTCTCTTGAGCATTGATAATCATGAAATGAACGACAAAGATTTGTTTAAGAATGCTAAGTTATCCCCTCGGTTTCTATAAAAACCGAGGTGAAAATGTTTTTTTAATTACATTGTTTACATAGAATATTGAAAAAATATTAATATAGTAAAACCATAATTTTGGTGTAAGAAGTTATTTGGTCCAAATATTGCAAGCATCCAATTTTAAAGAGTTATCTAGTCCAACCATTGAATACATTCAACTTCTATTGAAAAAATGTTTTTTGCACTTGCAATCCATCATAGAGAACTTTTACAAGCTTCTAAATACAACAACAACAACATTAACACCATTTTGTGAGATGGATCCCAAAAGAATGATGTGATTTCTACTTCTAACGTCTTTGGAGCGGTTACATATAAGTTAGTATTAGGGAAAAATGTGTCTAACGAGTGCTTTTATAGTAAATGTTACGTATCTTATATCTCAGTTATTAAGGAAACTGTCGGGATATATCATTTAGTTTACAAAAAATTATAATAAATAAAAATAGTTTCCTAAATTGTTTTTCCCTTCAGAGTTTTTGAAAAAACGAGGTAATATGTGATTTCTACTTCTAAAAAAAATAAATCATGGCGCGCATTAGAATCATATCCACTAGAATAGCAATGATCATCCATATTAAAAAATGTAATGTATCTTTTTGATTTTCAAGACGTTTGAGCTTCTCTGATTGTTTCACTTCCTATTCTCCACTTTATTTAAATATTATTTCTTATTTCAACGTCTCATTTCCAACTCTTTGTGTCTTCAAACCTAGTCTCAAAGTCTTTTCTTTTCTTCAAAGATGTCTTCAATAACCTTATATGAAAATATTTTGTTTGTAATCAATGAAAAGTTTATCGATTTCAACGATTTGAAAGACATAGGTTTTGATCTAAGGACAACTATTCGTAAACAAAAGTTGAATGGTTACTTTGACATTCTTAATGGACCCATCTATATTAATCTCGTTAAAGAATTCTGGTTAAATGTCTCCTCTGCGCCATCTGGTCATGATGTTGATTCAATCAATTCATATGTCAATGGCTTTCCTGTCATAATTACTTAGTCACTTATTGCTCAAAAAATAAAATGTGAAGAGGAAGGTGTTTGTGTTGAACATTATAGATTCAACAATACCTTCGCCTAATTTTTGTAATCAACAATAATCTCAGCAGTCCTGCTAGTCTAGGACTAATTGGAAAAGTTTTGTATCAACTTTTAGTGTCAAATCTCCGTCCAAGAGAGAAAGAACTGGAAACACTTACTAGGAATGATAAACATCTATTGTTATTTCTTACCAAGAACATCATAGTTAATCTTTCTCTTACCGTTTTTAATTTCTTAAAAGAAATGATAATCATTTCTAGGAAAGAAATGACTTTTCTCATACCATATGGAAGAGTTCTTTCTGAACTTTTCTCTAAGTTAGGGATAGTTAATAGTGATACTATTAAAGTTGAATGGAGTCAGAAATTTGAATATGTGGAATAGTTATTTATTTTCCCATTTTTAATTAATGAAATATTTCCTTTCATATTATTGGTTATTCATTTTTATTGATAACAAATTTTTTTGAGAATTACTAATTAATAAAAAAAAAATTAACAAAGAAAAAAAATGGAAGATTGGAAGGCGACAAGTGAGAAACCACTGGAAAAAACCTTAAATACAGTTACTGGAATTTGAAGTGTGTTCCTTAATAGTTATGTTACCCTGGTTTTTAAAAAACATCGGGGTATTAGGTTTAATATTATTTTTTTCAGAAGATTTGGTGCCCACATATTAATGTATTACCTTGGTTTTATTTAAAACCGAGGGAAAAAGTTGTTTTAAAAAAAATCAAACATTTCGCTCCCATGACCTATAAGCTCGGTTTTTGGCATGTTCGAGGTGAAACCTTCGTCATTAAAAGTATTATTTTCAGTAGTGAATCAATTGTTTTTAAATGGAAAATATAATATAAATAATGGATAAAACCCCAATAAAATACAAAGAGTGGTGTTATTTGTCAGTACGAAAAATATGAATAAGAAAGACACAGAAATCCTATAATACAACAAGTAAATTGAAGAAATAAAACAAATATATAAAAATAAGTGTGGTATTTGGATCTAACTCTAGTTTCGAGAGGGATAACTTCATGGTTTGATAGATTTGTGCATGTTTGTAGTCAATGTCTATTCAAGCATGTCGAATTGGTTCAGTTTATTAGCCCAATTGTTTAAGTTAACTTGTTGCTTAAGTTAGCTTAATAGTCTATAAATAGATTGTTTCTCTCAGATTATTGGGAGAGAGTTTTGGCTGTTGATATTCACTTGTAATCTTTAAATCCTAATAGAGAAAGTGAATTGTAAAATAATTATGACCAATCATAATTATTCTTCTTCCTTCTTCTCTCTCTTTCGTAAAACCAAATAGGGTTTCTTGTGTTTGTTCAAGAAACTCAATCTTTCTCATATTTTTATTTGTTCCTGACGACATCTATTCACAAAAAATTGGTGCAGTGAGTGTGGATGAGAAGATGTCGTCAACAAAGTATGAGATTGAGAAATTCATCGATGTGAATAATTTTGATTTGTAGCGCTTGAAGATGCAAGCTCTACTTGTTCAACAATGTTTGTTGTGAGCATTTAAAGGATTGAAAAATATGGATGTTGCCCTAACAGAGAAGGAGAATACGATGATGATCAAGAAATCCTACATTGCAATCATATTAAGCCTTAGTGATAAGGTTTTTTGGCAGGTCTCGAAGGAGAAGATGGCAGCAGCTGTGTGGATAAAACTCGAAGACTAGTATACGAGGAAATCACTGGTCAATTGTCTCTACCTGAAGTAAGCTTTGTATTCGTTCAAGATGAGCGAAGACAAATTCTTGACTGAGCACCTGGATATATTCAACAAGTTGATTCTTGATCTTGAAAATATCGAGGTCAGGATTGATGATAAAGATTAAACATTGTTGTTGTTGTGTACTTTACCTAAGTCTCATGCTCATTTCAAAGAAAATCTCTTATATGGAAGAGATTCATTGACCTTTGAAGAAGTTCAATCAACCTTGTACTCTAAGGACTTGAATGAAAGAAAGAAGCATATATCATCTTCTGTTAGTGAAGGATTGTTTATCAAAGGAAAATTATTGAAGAGAGATGGTAGATTTGAGAAGAAGAAGAAGAATGGTATGGTTCTACAGAATTCTTATGGTGGTAATACTCATACAATTAGGTGTTATCATTGTAAGAAGGAGGGTCATACAAGAAAGGTCTGCCCTGATTAACAGAATAATTATAGTGGAAAGGATAATGGTAATGCAGCCATTGTGCAAGATGGTTATGAATCATCTGATGTCCTGGTGGTTTCAATCAGGGACTCTAGCAAGGAGTGGATTATGGATTCAGGTTGTACTTGGCACATGACTCTAAACAAAGACGTGTTTGAGAAATTATGTGATTAAGATAGTGAACAAGTGTTATTGGGAAATAATAAATCCTGGAAGATTGCATAAATTGGATATGTTAGATCCAAGCTCCATGATGAGTTAATAAGACTATTGACTGATGTCAGGTATGTACCTGATCTTAAAAGGAATTTTATTTCTCTTGGTGAATTCGACAAGAAAGGATATGTTTTTTAAGGATATCAAAGTATCCTAAGGGTAATGAAGGGGTCGAAGGAAGTCTTGAGAGGCATCAAGAGGAAAGGTGTGCACACCCTTGAGGTTGAGGTTGTAAATGGTTCGACAGATATGACATCCATAAAACTTGTGTCGAAGACTGAGTTGTGGCACAAACAACTTGGCAATATTAGTGAAAGAGGCCTGGTCGAATTTTTGAAACAAAATCTGCTATGTGCTGACAAGGTCAAAAAACTGGAGTTTTGTGAACCTTGTGTGTTTGCTAAATCCTGTAGGGTGGAGTTTAACAAAGATAAACAAAGAGCACATGGATCCCTTTATTATATCTATGTTGATCTTTAGGGCCTGCAAGGAATCCTTCACACTTAACTGCAAAGTATTTCCTATTCATAGTTGATGATTATTCCAGAAAGTTATGGGTATTCATCTAGAAGACAATGGATGAAACTTTTGAAAACTTCAAAAGTTGGAAGACTCTAGTCGAAAACCAAACTGGCAGGAAGGTCAAGAGGTTGATGACTAAAAATGGTCTTAAATTTTACAATAAGACTTTCGATAGCTATTGTGTTGCGTCTGGTATTACAAGGCATGAAACTAATACATGTACTCCCCAACAAAATGGTTTGGCTGAAAGGTTTATTTAAACCATTCTGGAAAGGGTTAGATACATACTGGTTAGTGCCGAGACTGTTGCGACTGTAGCATACATGATAAATAAGTGTCATTCGACTGCCTTGGAGATGAAGACACCTAAATATTTTTGGTTCAACATCCACCCTATCTCAACAAACTTAGAGTATTTGGCTTTTTATCCTATGCTCACATTAGGCAAGACAAGGTCGAACTTAGAGCTCTGAGATGTATGTTTCTTGGGTACCCTGAAGGAGTCAAATCTTATAGGCTGTGGTGCCTAGATCCAGGTCACATGAGGTGTCTCATAAGTCAAGATGTAGTTTTCAATGAAGAATAAATGGCTTTTAAGAAAAATGATGATGTTGGTCGAAGTTTGAAGATCTCTGAAGAAGAGCTGGAACTAGAAGAGATTCTTGTTGAGGTGAAGCATAATGATGTTGAATTGTATAACACTGATGAAGCCGAAAAAGAAGCACAAGTTATTGATGAATATGAAGAGACTGATAATGAATACCTACTGGAAAGAGACAGGCCGAGGAGAGTCATCAAGGCACCTCAGAGACTTAGTTACGCAGATCTAATAACTTATGCCTTAATCACTATAAGTGAGGTTCTTAATGAAGAACTAAGAGACTATAAGGAAGTTTTGAGAAGTCGAGACAAGACTGAATGGCTGAAACCCATGGATGATGAGATGAAATCTTTTCATGATAATAACACTTGGGAGCTGATCGAGAAACCTACTGGATCCAGGTTAGTCAGCTGTAAGTGGATTTTTAAGGTTATGCAAGGAATCAAATGAGTGATGTCAAACCGATTTAGGCAAGTTTGGTTACTATGGTTTCACTCAGAAAGAAGGCGTCGACTTCAATGATGTGTTCTCACTTGTTGTAAAGCATATATCTATTTGGATGTTACTTGCTATGATGGTGAAGTTTGACCTAGAACTTGAACAGATGGATGTGAAATCAACATTCCTATATGGAAATCTAGATGAAACAATCCTGATGAGGCAACTTGTAGGGTATGCAGAAAAAGGGAATGACAATTATATGGGCAAGATGAGCAAATCGCTATATGGCCTGAAATAATATCCTCGACAATGGAATAGGAGATTCGATAAATTCATGGCACACATAGATTTCACTAGGAGCTAGTTCGACCATTGTGTTTACTTTAGATTTCAACCTGGAAATTCACTTGTTACTTTATTGATTTATGTAGATGACATGCTCATAGCAAGCAATAGTGTCGAAAATGTTATGAATGTGAAGGTTGGACTCGATAAGGAGTTTGACATGAAGGATTTGGGAGCTACCTCCAGAATTCTTGGGATTGACATCTGGAGAGATAGAAATTAGTCAAGATTATGCTTATCTCGGGAGACATATCTGAAGAAGATTCTTAACATGTTTGGTATGTCGAATTCAAAGCATGTTTTAACACCGACTAATCCTTAGTACAAGTTGAGTATGACTCAAAGTCCTAGTACTGAAGTCGAAAGAGCTTATATGGAAAAAAATCCATATATTAGTATACTAGGTTCTTTGATGTATGATATGGTATGTACGGGGCCAAACATAGAGTATAGAGTGAGCCTTGTAAGAAGGTATATGGCCAATCCTGGGAAGGTGCACTGACAAGCATTAAAGTGGATTGTAAGGTACATTAATGAGTCTTTGAGCAGAGTCCTGATTTACGGTGGAGCCTGTAATGATGATAACAGAGTCAAAATCGAAGGATTTGTCAACCACTAAAGGCAATATATTGCCCTCGCTAAAGCTGTTATAGAAGCATCATGTCTTGAAGGTTTTGCTAAGGAGATGAAACTTAAAGTTCAAGTTATCAATGTTAAATGTGATAGCCAAAGTGCAATACACTTGTCGAAGAATTCATCCTATCATGAGCAAACCAAACATATCGATGTAAGGCTGCACTTCGTCAGAGAGATAATCGAGCATGGAGAAGTCCAAGTGCTGAAGGTTTTGACTGATAACAATGTTGCTGATATTGATCACCAAGACATTGCCAAGTAGTAATTTTTTCCACTGTGTGCAGTTGATAAAGTTGCATGGTGAAAGTTAGTTTGTTCTCTTGTTAGTGTAGAGTTTGTTTTAAGGTGGAGATTTATGATTTTTGGGTCGAACTCTAGTCTTGACAGGGATAACTTCATGGTTCGACAGAGTCGTGCATGTTTGTAATCGAAGTCTATTTGAGCATGTCAAATTAAGCCAATTTGTTAACCCAATTGTTTAAGTTAGCTCAGTAGTCTATAAATAGACTGTTTCTCTTAGGATGTTGAGAGAGAGTTTTGGTTGTTAATATTCACTTGTAATCTTTGAATCCTAATAGAGAAAGTGAAAAGTAAAACAAAATCCTGATTCCTTTCTTCTCCCTCTTTCGTAAAACCTAATAGGGTTTCTTGTTTTGTTCAAGAAACTCATTTTTTCTCATATTATGATTTGTTCTTGACGACATCGATTCGCAACAAGGAATCTTATATACATTTTGTATTTGTTAAAAGCATAATACATGAAAATCCCTTGTGCTGTAGGAATATCATGGGTTTTTTTAGGGTTGTTGTGATATTAGAGCAAGTTCACGTATGGTTGGTAAGAATTTATGTATACTAGTATTTTACTGATGAATTCAATCTTTCCCCACCTTAGGATTGAGAGATTTATAAGGATCTCTTAAGCTTGGATCTTAGACTTCGAGAAAGTGGTAACAACATTTCCCATATTGGAAGCATGAATAGTTAGTTGTTTCTCTTATTATATTGGAAAACACGACTTTCTCCTTTTGACTACCTCTTATACACTCTTAGAGACAAGGACACGTGAACTCCCTTATTTCCACAAACGGGCAAGTATTACAATAAAAAGACGGTCTTTACAAATAATGGACTGATGCTCTAGTAAGACGACGACTTGGGAGCTTATATGGGCTATATATAACGTTGCTTATCCTTATAGAACCTGTTATATGCCGCCTCTTATGGGTCTTTTATGAATATACCAGTACACAACTCAAAAAAAGCAATTGATAAAAAAAACAACATCATTTATATGTAGAGGAAAGCTATAACTCAACCGATCTAAACCACCACACCTACATTTATGAATTCTTGTGGATGACTAATTCTGATAACCAATTCATAATGATATGTTATAATCGGTTATTAAAATCAATTATTATCATTGGATTCTATTTCTTTAAAATAGTTAGAAATCAGTTATTAATCGATTATATCCATAACAAGTTTTATAATTAGTTTTGATCTGAATTATTTTTGAAAAAAAAAATTTTCCTCAAAAATTAAAAACAAAATTAGAATTTTTTTTTTTAAAATGATAAAACATATTTTTTTTAGGAAAAAGTATTATTTTTTCAAAAAAAAAAGTCTTATTTCCTTTTTTTCAAAACTATTAAAAAAACATATTTTTTGTATTTTGGGGAAAAATATTATTTTTAGGCAAAAATATTTTTTCCAAAAATAAAGATAGAAATCGTTTATTTAAATAATTTTTTATCTTTAGAAAAAATATTAAAAAAAAAACATTTTTTTTTTAATTTTCAAAAAGAAAATTGTTTTCCGAAAATTAAAAAAAAATCTTATACTTTTTTATTAATTTTTTTTCAAAAAAGATAAAAAGTTTAAGAAGTTTTTTCTTTTCAAAATTATTTAATGGATATCCAAAATATGAATATAGTTAAGACCATACTAATAATATGTTCAAAATATGGATTTGATTAAAATCATGCTAATAATTAACCAATTTTTAATAATCAAATTTAGATATGGATATGGATAACCCAAGTAACCGATTAATTTGAACATCCATACCGCCATCCACAAAAACATAGTTCTCCTAGAGAAGGACCAAGAGCATTTTATAACCATATAATCTCTTTCGGAATGAAGCAAATAATCTCTTCCGGAAGTTATCTTCTGAAAAGTGGCCACTGAAATACTGTGTCTACCAGTTCTGGTATTCGACTGTCATGAAAAAGGATTGTTGAAATTGGAAGGTAGGGAGTTCAAGGATTACATTATTTAATAATAGAATTTAGATATGGATTTGAAGCTAGGAGAAGAAAGCTTAATGATAAAAGTGAATCTATGATTTTGATAAGATATCGTAAGACTGGAGTATACATGTTATTCAATCCAATGAACAATAAGATCATGATGAGTTGAGACATTGTGTTTGATGAGAATTCTACATGGGATTGGAATACAGGTGATGCGACTAACAAGCCATTGATAGACTATGAAGTTGATGAAAAAAGTAGTGAGTACGAAGAAATTCCAGTTAATGACACTCTAGAAATAGTTGAAATCGAAGATGATAATAGAGTCAGTGTCGAAGTCGAAGTGGACAATAAATAGGGTGTGGTTAGCACAAGCCAAAAACCTCAAAGAACCAAAGTACTCCCAATAAGGCTTCAAGACTGTGAAGTGGTTGGTGATAATGAAGTCACATCAAATGAAGATTTGGTTTATTTCACTTTACTTGCAGGTGATGAACCAAACAAATATAGAGAGGCCTTCAAAGATAAACAATGGAAGGAAACCGTGATCGGAGAGTTACAATCGATCGAAAGAAATAACACATGGGAGTTAGTCGAATTGCCAACACATGCAAAAGCTATCAAAGTGAAGTGGGTGTTCAAGTTGAAGCATAATAGTGATGGATCGATAGCAAGACATAAGGTAATATTAGTAGCTCGAGGATTTATTTCGAGAGAAAGACTCGACTACTTTGAGGTATATGCACCAGTAGCAAGATTATAGACTATTCGATTGGTGGTAGCCTTAGCATGTAAGCAAGGTTGGTCGACATTTCACTTAGATGTGAAGTTAGCATTTCTGAATGGTCCTCTGGATGAAGAGGTATATGTCACACAACCTTCCGAGTTTGTGATACAGGAGGAAGCAAAGAAAGTATACAAGCTGCACAAAGCTCTCTATGGCCTCAAGCAGGCACCTAGGGCATGGAACAAGAAGATCGACTAATACTTGGTCGAATTGGGATTCATTAAATGTAAATCTGAGTATGGTGTCTATGTTCAGGTTGTGGCATAAGATATAACAATCATCTGCTTATATGTTGATAACTTGTTAGTAATTGTAAATAGTTTAGAGAACTTGTCAAAGTTCAAATAGTTGATAAAGAAGGAATTTGAAATGTTAGATCTGGGAAAGTTATCATACTTTCTAGGCATGGATTTCAAAGATATAGTTTGGAGAATGTATGTCAAAGAGATACTCAAGAGATTTGGGATGGAAGACTCGAATTCTGCATCATCACTTACCGAACCAAATTTGAAGCTGGAGAAGAATGGAGAGGAAGACATAACAGATGTTACTTTGTTCAAACAAGTTGTTGGATATCTGTGATATGTGTGCAATATTTAACCTGATATATGTTTCTCAGTCGGCTAAGTGAGCAGATACATGAGTGAACTAAGGGTGTCACACATGAAGGTTGTAAGAAGAATCTTGAGATACCTAAAAGAATCAATGAACTGTGGAATCCTATTTCGACGAGATTTTGAAAGCAAAGAAGTTGTAATTAACTGCTATTCAAATATTGATTGGTGTGGAGGTAAGGAAGATCGAATAAGCACAAATGATTATTTCTTTCAAGTATTTGGTGCCCCAATCTTATGGTGCTTGAGAAAGCAACCCCTGGTGACATTATCATCATATGAGGTTGAATATATAGTAGGATCCTATGCTACTTGTCAAACAATTTGGATCAGATATGTGTTGAAAGGGATGAAAGTCGAAGTGAAGAAACCTCTGGTGGTACAGATCGACAATAAGTTAACCATTAATCTTACAAATAATCTCGTTCTACATGGAAGGAGTAAGCACGTTGAGGTTAGGTTTCATTTCCTAAGGGAGAAGGTAAACTATGATAAACTTGAAGTGAGACATTGCTCGAGTGAAACACAGTTGACTTACATTTTCACCAAATAACTGAATATCGACATACCTTATTCTTCAATAATAATCACATTCAAACCTTATTATTCATTCTCTCTCTCTTTCTCTCTTCACCAAAAGTGTCTTATGCACTAATGCAAAACACTATGAAAATACAATAATAATGATATTTTAACATCTCTTTTAACAACTTTAAGAACATTGTATGTATGCTATGTTTTAATTTATAATTTTTTTAATTCTCATTATATATATATTATACTCATTTCTTTTTTCTTCATGTTTCTTTCTCGTTCGACCATTCATTTATCCCTTTCTCAACAACCAACTCATTTTCTCTTTAATCTAACTCACACTCTTAAGAAATTATCCACACTATCATGTATCTTTAGTTCTCACAAACTTAATTCTTTATTTCTTTTTATTTTTCATATAACTTAGAACTTTCATTGATGTTAATCAAATAAACAAGTTTCATCCTAACTTGTTGCAAGAGGTTAGTATTGTATGGATCTTTATATTTGCTCTAATATTATGACTTTTTAAAAATACCGAGAGATATGATTTCAAAATTTCTTTTGATTATGACATTGGTTGAAAATATTCACTGACCCATATATTTTTTTTAAAGATTTGTTATTATTAGGAGACGAATTTTCTTTAATATTATATACTCATAATTTCATTTGCAGAGATATATAATTTTATGAAGGATTTAATTGAAATATTCATTTTTTTTTCTTCCAAATTTGGTGTGACATCAATGATTAAAAGTTAATGGATAGTTCAAACAATTTGAATACTTCTTATTGTGTAATTTTGATAGTGAAGTTAATGAAATTGATAGCTTTAATGGCGAGTTTGCAATTTGGGAGCATGCAACAAGAATGTATTTTTCTTTTATAGATGAAGGTTATTCAATGGAAACAAAAGTAAAAACATGCATGTAAAGAAACTAATTGTATGGTTAATGTTTCTTTTGGTCGGGAAAATCTTGATGTTCATTGTCAATATTTGTTGAATATAGATTTGCTTGACAAATTCCATACAACAACAACATACATTATCATCAAATCAAAAAGGAATAGATTTGCCTTAATTAAAAAAAAACTCATACAAGCTTACTCAATTGGGACTTTCAATTCAGTTTATAAAACTCATATTTTTTGAAGTATTTTAAAATTTTTTATAAAATTTCAGTAGTGTATTTTGAAAAATCTTATAAAAATTCAGAGATTTTTTAAGAATCTGAGAGTGTATTTTGAAAAATTCGACAAAAATTTATATTCTTATTAAAAAATTTGATAAAAACTCATATATTTTTTTAAAAAATCCAATAAAAACTCATATACTTTTAAAAAATCAAATAAAAACTCTAAACTTTTTGAAAATTTCGATAAATACACTTTTTTTTGAAAAATCTAGTAAAATTCATAGCTTTTTTGAAAAATTAAAAAAATCGTAAATTTTTTGAAAAACCAGTAAAAGTTCATAGGATTTTAAAAATTTCGATAGTGTATTTGAAAAATCCGATTGTTAAAATTCGATAATTTTTTAAAAATCTAGTAAATATTTATAGATTTCCAATAATTCGATAAAAATTTCTAAAATTCTTCAAAAATTTGATAAAAATTCATAAATTTCTCGATAATTCGATAAAAGCTCGTGAAAATTTTCAAATTTTCAATAAAAACTTATATATTTTCAAAAATCCAGAAAACACACAATTTTTCAAAAACTTAAAAAATCACAAAATTATTATAATAAAAACATAGGGGTGTGAGGTTCCAAATAAAATTTGGGTGATAGGAAAAAACCTCATTTTATATATAAAAAAAAAGCCCAATTGATCCATTAACTAGAGAAAAAACGCATTTTAACAATAGAACCCTAAATCAACAAAAAAAACTCATCATCTCCGTCAAGTTGGAGTTGAAGAGTCGCAGCGATTTGTCGTCAGTCGGAAACAGTGAGAAAGCTCGTCAGGTTTCTATCTTCATAAACTTTTTTCTTTTTCTTCTTTTTTTTACGAATTTTCTGATGGGTTTTATTGCGGTGCTTGCCGCCGCTGCAAAGCGGCGGAGATTTCCGTCACGCTGAGCTCCACTCCCCATTGATATTCCATTGCCAACTTACCTTTTTCAAAGCTGTTTATAGTAACTGATTTTCGCTATTAGGGATTAAACATTTGGATAATTAAAATTCAGGATAGAAATAGTGTGTTCAGGATCTTTTGGTGCATTAGATGCTGTTATTATAACTTGTTTTGTTTCAATTTTAGGGTTTTTTCAATGGAGGATACCCGAGAAATTGATGAGGTGCAAGAAGTGATTTCGGGCAAAGCATCTGAAAAGGAGGAAGAGACCCGTGATGAGGTTCTTGCTCGGCACAGGTGACTCACTCTTGTAGATATAGGTTCCAAAATATCATGAATCAAAATTAGGCTTTGTGTTTTTTTTTATTTGACAAATAATTCACAGGTTAGAATTATGGAATCAGCCTCTTGCAAATTTAAGACAGGGCTATCTTCTATAGACTCAAAGGGTCTGGCCCTTTCCTGGATCTCACCATGGTGGAATCTATGTTGTAGCCTTAGGTTGCCCTTTTTATTTTGTCTTCTTTAAAAATCTGTTTCTATTTTAACACACCAAACTTGCTGAAACTTTAAATTGTCAATTGATTTTGAACTTTTTTTTTTGTGTGTGTGCCAAGTTGTAAATCCATTTTTTTTTTTGAGTTTTAATGCTAGGTTTGCTATGGTGAACCCAACTGTGTTTAATTTATTGGTTGCTTACAAAATATTTATCTTATGTAGTGTTTGGTTCAAAGGAGGGCTGGGGAAATAACCTTCTCCTTGTTTGGTTCACAAGGAGAGTGAATTTTAAATATAAGCCATTTACTTTTTATACATTTATAAACTTTGATGTTACATTTAATGTAAAAATATGGTAGTTGGTTTATTTATAATATTTAATGCCGTTTTCTTTCCCGACCAAATCTTCTGGTATTGGAGATGTGCCAAATTGAGTGAAAAGAGATTTTGCTCCTATCTGTTCAGTTTAATTTTTGGCCCCTTACATAGTACTAAGTAAACTCTTGCTACTTTTATGTGTTGAGTTTACAGATTCCATGAACTTACATAGATTTTTAAATTTGACAATCATGTATGCTACACAAATACCTTCCCTAGGCTCTTATGGTTCTCACACAATGCATATTTGTCCACATGACTTGTATTTTCAGGAAAGAGATATCACAACTGCAGAAAAAAGAAGTTGAAATGAAAAAGCAAGCAGCTAGAGGTAGCAAAGCTGAGCAAAAAACTAAGAAAAAGCAAGTGGAGGAAGAGGTTTCTCAACTTTCTACTAAGCTCAAGGAGAAACATGCCAAAGAATTGTCTACATTAGGCTATAGTAGCGGTAACGGAAATGAAAAGAGCAATTTAGACAATTTGGTGAAAGCCATAGCTGGAGTAACTGTTAGTACTCAACCTGAGAATACAAAGGTCAGCAAGGCCAAACAGAGGCGTGACAAAAGAGCTCAACAAGAAGCAGAGAGGGAACTGAGAATCCAAGCAGAGCAGAACGACATTATAAGTGATCGCATGGTTGAAAATGAGAAACTGGAAAGGAAGTTGAAACCTCTCGGGTTGACTGTTTGTGAAATAAAGCCTGACGGGCATTGCCTTTACAGAGCTCTTGAGAATCAGTTGGGCCACCTCTCTGGGGGTAAATCTCCATATACATACCAAGAACTTCGACAACTGGCAGCTGCTTACATGAGAAAGCATACATCTGATTTCCTTCCATTTTGTCTGTCGGAGAATTTAATCGAAGGTGATTCTGATGAATCAATTGCTCAGAAGTTTGAAAATTATTGCAAAGAAGTAGAATCCACAGCAATATGGGGAGGACAACTAGAGCTCGGTGCCTTGACTCACTGTCTGAAGAAGCATATTGTGATATTTTCAGGGTCCTTCCCTGATGTGGAGATGGGAAAGGAGTATAAACCGGACGGCGGTATTGGCTCGTCTAGTTCCAGTATCATGCTTTCTTACCATAAGCATGCTTTTGGGCTTGGTGAGCATTATAATTCTGTTGTCTCAACATGATCAAAATTCTGTTGTCTCAACATGATCAAATGTGACATAAATATTCTTAGGGATGCTTATTATATCCCTTCTAGCATTTGGCTGAAGGTTACTTGAAACCTAAAGTTGTGATTGAATGTACCTCTAGTTGTACATTTTTTTTTTAATTGTAATTGATAATTTATTGATAATTATGTACCAAATGATCTTTTACATCAATTAATTTTGAGCAATTTTAGCTAATCTTCATGTTGATCTAATAAGGTTAGTGAGATTTAAGTAGAGGCACCAAGCTAAGAATTGGATGAATCTTGTCCTAGAAAAGGAATTATCACTTGATATTTCATGTAATGTGGTCTTTAGAATGCAGAAAATTACTTGAAAATATAAAACTTTTTGACTAGTTAATAAAGAAAGCACTAATAGTTGTTTTAAATGTAATCCTCTTGCTTGTTGCTATAAAGATTTAGTAGTATAGTTAATTTTGTTCATTTTATATGTTATAAAAGTTAGCAATATGCTTATGTCTTTAAATAAAAAATTACATTACAAAATTTATTTTAGTTGAAGTTCTCTATAACTTTTTAAATATTTTAATGATATATTTCTCTCTAAATAAATAACTTATTAATATTACACTCCGTTTTAAAAACATATCCATTTGTGAATAAGCATTTTCCCGAAAGTAATTTGATTTAAAGATAAAATAATATTTCAGATGATTTATTTTAAAAAAGCATGATGTCATTTAGTTAAATGTGATTTAATTTATGAACTTTTTGATATTCAAAATAAAATTGAGAAAAAAAACTATTAGTACTTCATAAAAAATAGATATATTCTAAAGACTCAGTAATAAATTTGATGCGAAATGTAACATAAAATATATTAAAAATGAATAGAAGGTAGGCATGATGAAAAAATCCAAGAGGAAAATTTGATTTTTATTTATAAGAGTAAGATCGAAAGATACGTATATTTGCCCCGCATCCGTCCCGTCATGCCTCCGGTCTAATAAATTTAATCTAGAAAATATCTTTATTCTTTTTAATATGTATGATTGATAGTTAATTTTTGTTAAATAAATATTATTTTTTTAATTAATAGGTATTTTGCCCCCTATTATTAAGGTGATTTTTGAAGAATTCTCCTATACAAAAATTTAAGATTATGTCAAAATTCAAAAATACAACCCTGGAGATTTTGAATCTAAGGACATTTTGCATTCAACAAACACACCTTACGACTAGGCCCACACTTCTTTTGCTCAAGTATTTGCATCAACATTATATATTAGACGATATAATTGAAAAACATCAATGTTATATTATTTTGGTTTTACGATTATTAATTAACATTATTAGTTTTTAAATTATTAATTTATTAATTAATTTTATATTGTTTTAGTTTTACCATTACTAATTTATTATTTAAATACTTATTTTATATTTATTTAAATATTCTAATTCATTATTTAAATACATTAATAATCTTTTGACAACAATAATACATTAATATTATATATATTTTTAATTGATAATACATAATTTTTATTTGAATATTTAATATTATATATTTATTTATTTAATAATAAATTAATATATAATATTTATATAATATTAAATATTTATTTAGTTAATAATACATAATTTTAAGACATTAATAAAAATGTATTAATAAATATCATATAAAATCAAATTAAATAAAATCATAGTAAATTATGTATTATTAACTAAATAAATATATAATATTGAATAAATATATAATATTAAATAAATATATAATACTAAATTTATATATAATATTAAATAAATATATAATATTAAATATTCAAATAAAATCATGTATTATTAACAAAATAAATATATAATATTAAATAAGTATTATATTTAATGTGTTATTAACTATTCAAATACAAATTCTGTATTATTGACTAAATATTAATTTATTTTTAAATAAATAAAAATACAATATTAAATAAATATATTATATTAAATATTCAAATAAAAATTATGTATTATTAACTAAATAAATATGTAATATTGAATAAATATTATATATTAATTTATTATTATTGTCAAAGATTATTAATGTAGTTAAATAATGAATTAAAATATTTAAATAAATATAAAATAAATATTTAAGTAATAAATTAATAATTATAAAACCAATAAGTTAACTAATAATTATAAAATCAAAATAATATAACATTAATGTTTTTCAATTATAACATTTGTAATATATAATTTTGATGGAAATCTCTGAACAAAAGAATGCGCAAAGTGCTTGCTAGATGCAAAACGTCATATAGATTTAATATCTCCAGGGGTATTTTCTTTTTTTTTTTTTAATTTTGACATTTAACACTAAAACAATAAAATAATAATAAAAATGATCAATTAATTCATCTACATAATTGAAAATAATAATAAAAATTAAAAAAAAAATTGTAATGTTAAAAATTCTGCTAATTAGATTTTAAAAAAGTTCAAAATAATGGAATCTTAAAATGTTAAAGATCAAATCTTGATTTTTTATTAGAAATTTTTCAAATATCATCCAAATGATAGAGTACAAAGTACCTATTTAACTTCTAAAATCTTTAAATATACATCGACAATTTTAACATAACTAATTGTTCTTTACAAACAAATTTGTTAGAGTTATTTTACTCTTTACAAATATATTTATTATAATCTATTATAATAAAAAGAAAAAGAAAAGCTCATTAAAAACAAATTTATTAAATTTATTTTATTCTGTAAAATTTATTATTAAAATAATTAAATATTTAATTAAAATATTAATTTTTATTATTATAAAAAATATTTAAAAAAATATATTTTGTGAGTGAAAGACGAAGCGGGTAGAAAAAACCCATTTTTCAATGGGGTGAGGCTGAACGCGGGGCCGTTGAAATCCTCCCCACCCCATTGTCATGTCTAATAAAATGACAATGATTGATTAAGTTTTATTTGAATTTAAAAAATGTTGATTTCATTATGATTTGACTTGATCAGAAAGGGATCGCTGGCTGCCACGTGTCTTTGGCTTGCTGCCTGTTCACCGGTATTGAAGAAGAGGAAGAGGGTGTACCTGTAAGACACTCAGATGCTAAAGTAAGCGTATGGGCAGAGTGATCACAAGTACATAAAAGGGGTAAGAAGTGAATTACCTGACCCTCTTGTGAAAGAGGGTATTTATAGAGAGACCCAGCGCTGGGCCAACGGTCACTTGTGTTGGGCTGGATTGCCAGACCCAACCCAGGTGACTGCTAGGACTTATGTGGCGTAGTGAAGACCAGGACGTGGTCTTCGCCCTAGTCCAACTGTCCCGTGATCTCCGGAAAGTGGGTTTGACCTGCTCTTTCGGAGGTGGCCAGTTGGTCGGTGACGTGTCCCCGCGGAGGGGAGCACGTGGAGAACGTGCGAAGGACACGTTGTCCTGCCCGACAGGGGAGCTGGTTCTGTCCGCGGAGAGGGCAATGTCTGATCGATGGGAGAGTCTTGTGCTCGACACAGATGTGGCAAGTTCTGCCTGCGGAGGGGCATTACCTGTCCGCCGGGGACCTTGTGCTCGAAGGCTGCGGGTCAAGCTGGACTGGACTTGACAGAATATTATTGGGCTGGGCCTGCCTGGCCAAGCCGGAGCCCAGGCCAGAACACATTATATCACACTTCTCTTTAATTTAGATCTGGCTAAACATGTATAGGAGTGTTCTCTATCCAAACACAAATTCCTGTTTCATGAGCTATGAACTAACTTGTTATTGTGAAAATTTTGTTCCACATTTAAAATTATCAACTTTATCCTTTTCTCCATTTAATTACTTATTATGTTTTCACAATCAATTTTTTAACCTTTTTGAATTTTAAGAATTTTCACTCCACACAAGTCTTGGTGACTAGAATTTACCAAAACATTCCATTGTAATTGATTCATTAAGTGAAATAATTCACCTGATTACTTTAAATGAAGTAATTTGATTTATGTCTGTTTTCTGAAAACAATTTAATTTTCTTAAATAATTTTTTTTATCATGTTTTAAAGATATAGAGATCTTTATTCTAAGTGATAAAAACAATCGTGTATAAATATCACATATGCATTATCTATTAAACAATTTTTTTTATAAGCAACAATCTATTCATAGAAATATTAGGGATACTCTAATTTAAGTACATTTAAGTCACCACAAAGCACAATAATACTATATTAATATCTAACTAAAAAACACATTACCTACAAAAAATCAGAAAGATTCTTAAACCATTCATAATAACTACATTTAACCCTTCTAGGGAAGCAAAAATCCAACCACCACCAAGAAGTATGAATAGTCATAGAAATGATTTCACCTGGATTAGCTATCGCATTATTGAACAATATTTGATTCCTAGTCAACCAGATGTTCCACCATGTCGTGATCCGTATGAAGCACGCGGACGCTTTTGAACATTTCCTCTCCATCTTTAAGAACCAATCCATCATGGATTCACACTCTCTATGTTCACCCCTCCAAGATATTCCAAGTCAAACCGAGACATGCTCTACACCAACCGAGTACATGGACAAGAGCTGAACAATGGTCTATATCTTCCACAACATGGAAACAAAACATACAAACCAAATCATGGATGTTAGAGATTACTCCCCTGACCGCTAGGTTGGATCTTGTCGGTAAACTATACAAAATCAATCTCCGACTAAATAATTTAGCTTTCAAAGGGATTTTAGTCGCCCAAAGGATTTCCAAGGCAGTCTTGGGAGCAATCTGTAATTCTGCCAAACTGACATCCTGTAGCAAAGCTTCATAGCAATTTTTCACTGAGAATATTTGATGAGGACTCCTGTGCCAAACAAACTCATCGGCAATACCAATACAAGGCGTGGCTTCAAGAAGCAAGATCATGAGCTCCGATAGATCTTCCACCAGATTTCCCACCATAGCATGTTCTTTGAAGCTTAATTTCCACTCCTCACCCCACCACTCCCCATATCCTTGACTGATGGCCACTTCATGTCAGACGCATCATATAGATTCTGAAACACGCACCTCAGAGGCAGATGGCCAATCCAGCTAGAGTTCTAAAAAGAGACAAGATTACCTTCACAAAGTTTACATAAAATCTGCCTTATAAAGCCTTCTTCTTCCATTGAATCTCACACCCTCATTATGTTCCTCCACCATAATGGATCCGTCCTTGACTCCTTAGACTCATTCTTTAACATAATTATGCTCTTAAGGCATCTATACCTAGCCTCTAGGAACATCTTCCAAATAGCACAAGGTTCTTTGATGAATCTCCACAACCACTTTGACAACAAACCTCTATTGAAAACACCGATATCCTTAATAACAATACCACCACAACTCTTTGGCTTACAAATGAAATTCCAAATAACCCAAACCATTCTTGCCTTATCGTTCAAACCAGAACAAAAGAATCTCCTATGGATAACCACCAATTCTTTGACAATTTGAGATGGGGCCTTGAAGAAAGAGAAATGGTGAACGTAGAGATTAGTAAACACTACATTTATTAAAGTCACTCTTCCCCCTAATGAGATCATACGACCCTTCCATATTGAAAGCATTAACCTGAAGCAATCAAGCATTGGGTTCTAAAATTCCAGCCGTTCATGGTTACCACCCAACATAAGACATAGGAATTTGAAAGAGAGCAAACCATACCTACAAGTCTAGAATATTTCACATGATGTTAGAACCAAATAGACCAAAAGAGTGAGGGAGAAGCTGCTGTCATGTGATGAAAATACTGAAATTTGGCAAAAACAACAGATGTAATGGTGAGATAATCGATTACCTCAACCTGAATTTGACTTTCTAGGCTGAAAAATGCTGAAACAATGCTGATGTAACCCGTCACTTAAGCAAAAAACAATAAAAATTCACTTTTTTGGCTTGAAATGGAGTGCTTTTAATCTCCTGCTTTGATATATAGGCATATAAACCCTTGTATTTTTCTTATATTGATACTACGATGACTCTGTGAGGTTGTGATTAACTGTGGCTTTGAAACTTTCTGAAATTCTGGATATGCTTGCAACAAAACAACATAGAAAAAATGTTAATGCGTATGCTAGAAATGCGAATGCACATGTTTATGCAAAAAGTCAAAAGGGAGGTCGAATTTTGGGATACGACAATCAATAGGTGAGTGACTTTAAAATTATTGTTTCCCTATTATAGTTAGTTTTCATGTTTGACCAAATACTAATTATATGTGCTTGTATTGTTCATTCAGAGATCATTTTCAATTGATCATCATATCTCATTGGACGAATATTCTAACTACATTGTGTTCATTATACTATCCACTTGAACCTATGATGAAACAAATTATTACTAGGTAAATTAATGTTTATGAGACTTTAATTAATATTTTCTTTGACTATGTAATTATTTTAGTGTGTAATATTTTTAAATCATTTTTAATATACATGTTTGTGGAGAGAGACTATAGGTTGAACAACTCTAGAAAAATGCTCACATTTTGTGATCCCAAGGTAAGTGAACTAATGAGCTACCTAGTTTACCACAATGGTCATACACCCATGGTGGAAAGCATCATACATACAATCACATTTTACCTCACAACGGTTGGTCGGACGTGGTTGTATCTCTTTTCTAACCATTATGATAGGCACTTTTCGTAGTAGTGACTATATATTAAATTGAAAACTGTGATTGTAGAATCCAAATAGTATTGGTGTTATAAAATCATACTTCTCGTGTAATTTTGACAATTATTCAATACAACTCATTCGTTTGTTGTATATTTGGTCAAATTTGTGTGTTAATATTGATTGTGCTAATAACTGGTCAAGTTATTACGTGTCAATTCCAATTTAGCATAATCTCTTTTACACTAAAGTTTGTTTCCACCACACAAAATCATATATATTTTTTTTTAAAATTCAGATAAAAGTTTTTCAAACTATTTTCAACGAAATTTTTAAATGGGAGGTGTATTCACCTCTCATCTAGACATTTGAATACCCCATATTCTCTTCCAACAATTGGCCTAAGAGATGGTCTTTTGATCAAGTCTAATCGACTCAAAAGTTTGAGAATACGAGTGACGATGATCCGAAGGAAGCGTATAATAGATCACTACTATTTAAAAAAATATATGCTTATTGGAAGGAAAATATGTGCATACACTTAATGTTAGTTGAAAAGTATCTATAGGTATAAATTATTGACACGCCTTTCATTCCTAGAAACAAAGTTGATAATTTTGTTAAACTCCCACAAGATTGGGTCGATGATGAAATAAAAAAGGAATCATATGATTTGAAGGCAAGAAATATACATATCTCCATGTTAAGAATTAAATTATATTACTCTATCTCACATCATAAGAGCGCACAAACAATGTGAAACACTCTTCAAGTCCTTTACATGGAAACTCAAGATGTTAAGGATTATAAAATCTATATGTTAACAGAGGAGTATAAACGTTTCCGTATGGAACCTGGTGAATCTGTGGAATCCATGCAAACTCATTTTCTCCATCTAATCAACAAGTTAGACAAGTTGGGAAAGTCCTTTTCTAACAAAGATTATGCTAACAAAATTTTAAGATCTATGTGCAGGAAATTTTAACCAAAGGTTACATCAACCAAAGAATAAAATGATCTTAACTATTTGGATATTACGACATAGTTTGGAAAGCTAACCAAACATGAGAATGAACTAAAAGGGATTGCAACAAGCAAATTAAATTAAAAAAAATAAAGATAAGGTCAAAGAAAAAATGGGATATTTCCTTGAAAGATTTATCGTCAAGGACGAAAGTGATAGTTCTGACAAAGACTCTTTTAAAGAAGAGAGATGAGGTTATTTATCAAACGTTACACTCAATATATAAGGAAACATAAGCTCAAACATTATGAAAAAATATGATTAATTTCAAGAAGTATCATCGACACAAGAAGGAACATAATAAAAAGGAAGAAGATGTTACATGCTTTGAATGTGGATTAGGTAATTATGAAACGACGTGTCAGAGTCTCAACAAACATCATAAGAAAAAATATAAGGAATTCTACAAGACAAAGGGAAAACATGCCAAAGGTCATATAGCCTATATTTCATGAGAAGAAGAATATGAGATATCCTCTTAATCTCTCAGTTCAAGTTTAGATGATGAATGTGCCAAACTATGTTTGATGTCACACAAGAAAAGTGAAGACTCAAAGGTATACACTTTTGACCTCAAAGTTAAAACTTTTTATAAAAAAATTTCGAAAGCATTTAATAAAATGCATGAAGACGCATTAAGTGTTTTACAAAAAATTTCTCTCCAAAGAAAACTCATTTCAAAACTTAAAAACAAGATTAATGATTTTAATAGTGCTTTAGATTTCTTAAAGTAAGAACATGCATCTCTTGTTGATGAGCGTTTTAATGCTTCTGATACTTTAGCTAAAAAGGTATTGAAAATGAATTGCATTACTTGTCCAGTTTTGAAACTTGAAAATGAAAATCTTAAAAGGAAATTATCACAAGATATTTCTCTATCTACTACTAGTTCTACTTCTTCAAGTGAAAAGGGATCCGTTTTGAGAAAAAATCATTGTTTTTCCATAAGAGATAGAACAAGTATTTCATCTAAAACAAAATGTCATTATTATGGTAACAAAGGCCACATTAGGAATCTTTGATACATTAGAAATATCACAGTTTCTAATGGTGCCATAACTTGGATACCTAAGTATTATTTAACTAATCCTCCAGGACCCACGAGTTGGATACCTACATTACATGTTTGATAATTTGTATGAACTTCTTATCTCTACAAAAAAGGTTGTAGTTCCTAGATATCATATACTCAAGGTATAAGTTTCAATGTTTATCAAGTTTGAGCATAAATAAAGCGATCACGTCATATATGGAGACAACACTAAAGACAACATTTCTTATTTTCATGTTTTCAGCTGCAAATATTTTATTTTAAATAACGAAAATGACAACCTTGGTAAATTTGATGCTAAAATTGATGAAGGTAAAATTCTAGGATACTCATCTTTGAGTAAAGAATATATAATTTACAATCATAGAAGATAATATGTTGAGGATTTGGTTCATGTGGATTTTGTTAAATGTAATTCATAGTGTGTCGAAACAGTTTGTTTTGACATAAATTTGTTTTGATGAGATTTGATTTGATATGATTTGGGCCTTTTATGTTTTGGGCTTTTGTAAACCTAAAACTATAAATAGGTGCCTTGCTTTGTAATCTATAATAGAACAGATTTCACAGTTGCAGAGTTTAGCAAGTGAAAGTTCAATAGTAATCAGAAATCCCACAGTTTGTGGGTAACACAATTTTCTCCAAATATTTCTTCTCTCATTCTTCTCTTTCTTGCTGTTTGTTTGTTATTCTTCTTCTCTTTTGTTGTTCTTGATAACTCTTTACTTGTTATCACCATTACTATCATATTGTGGGTTTGTTCATCAATCTTGAGATCAATATTGAAGGGAATTATTCATAGGGTGTGAGGTGAATTTCCAACATCTGGTATCTAGAGCTCCGGTTGAGAGATTCAAGGAAGGAAGATAGTGATGGCGATGAACTATCCGAACGACAACTTTCAAGCGACTTTGCCAATTCTCAAGAAAGACAATTAGGAGAATTGGTGCAAGCAGATTAAGGTGATTTTCTGTTATCAAGATCTTTGGGATCTTGTGAAGGACGGGGTAACATCGCTTGGGGAGAATGCAACACAGGCGGAAAAGGCTGCGCACAAAGAATTGAAGAAGAAGGATTATAAAGAACTCTTTATAATTCATTAGTGTGTTGATCCTGATAACTTTAAAAAGGTTAGTGATGTTGATTCAGCAAAAGAAGCATGTGAGATTCTTGAAAAGTCGTTTGGAGGCGCAGAGAAGGTGAAAGAGGTGAGGCTACAAACTCACAAGAGAACCTATGAGTTACTTCAAATGGAAGACAATGAAAGCATTACAGATTTCTTCACCAGAGTTACAAAGTTGGTGAATCAAATCAAAATATGTGGAGAAACGCTGACGACGAAAGCAGTTGTCTCAAAGATTTTGAGATCGTTGGCTCCAAAATTTGACCACGTGGTAGCTGCCATAGAAGAGTCGAAAGATCTGTCAATTTTGACGAATGAAGAGCTTCAAGGGACTCTTGAGTCTCATGAACAGAGGATGGCTGAGAGAGCTGCAAGAAAGTCAAAAGATATGGCTTTGCAGGCGCAGTCAGAAAAGGAAAGAAAAGGCAAAGGTAGCTGGAATGGCAACAAAAGAGGAAACCAATCGAATAAGAAGAAACCTTGGAACCAAGGCAACCAAAGAGGTGGTGCTGTAGGTAAAGGAAGAAGTGGTGATCGAAAGATAGACAAAAGCCACATTCAATGTTTCAATTGCCAGAAATATGGTCATTATGTTAGTGATTGTCTATAAAGGAAGAGAAATCAAGAGACTGATGCAAAGCTGGCGAAACATGAAGAAGAAGAAACATTGTTAATGGTCACAATAAAAAATGAAAAAAGATTCCAAGATCAGTGGTACTTAGACTCAAGATGCTCATTACACATGATTGGAAGGAAAGATTGGTTTGTCAACATGAAGCCCTCGTCGAAGAACACAATGAAGTTTGCAAATGACAACACTCTAGCAGCTGAAGGTGTTGGTGATGTTCTGATTATGAGGAAAGATGGAAAAAGGTCAACAATTTCCAATGTGTTTTACATACCAGGCATGAAGAGTAATTTGCTCAGTATAGGGCAACTTTTCGAAAAGAACTACAAGGTAGTTGTCGAAGACAAGATGATGAGAGTTCTCAACACAGGTGGTAGATTAATCTTGAAGGCTCTAATGTCTCAGAATAAGACCTTCAAGATTGAACTCAATGCAATGGAGCACAAGTGTCTAGCAACTGCAGCCAGCAAAGATAAGTGGTTATGGCATTTTCGACTAGGTCATCTCAACTTTAATGACATCAGAGAACTGAAGAGAAGAAATATGGTTTCAGGATTACCAGAAATCGACGTTCCAAGTGAAGTCTATGAGGAGTGTGTTCAGTTGAAACAACACAAGAATAGCTTTAGCAAGGATGCAGGAAGGAAGTCGAAGGCAATACTTGAAGTCATATACTCTGATATATATGGTCCAATCCAGGTGGATTCGATTGGTGGCAATAGATACTTTGTCACGTTTATAGATGATTACAGTCGAAAGTTGTGGACTTACCTCATCAAGAAGAAAAGTGATGTGATTGAGGTATTTTCCAGATTCAAGTCCATGGTCGAAAGACAGAGTGGTCGAAAGCTGAAAATTCTGAGGACTGATGGTGGTGGAGAGTATGTGTCGAAAGAGTTCGATACACTATGTGTAAAAGAAGGGATTGCACATGAGGTGGTTCCACCCTACACTCCACAACAAAATGGGATTGCAGAACGCAAGAACAGAACCATCGTGAATATGGTGAGAAGTATGTTGAATGGAAAGCATATACCCAAAGAATTATGGGGAGAAGCAGTTTCGACAACAACATATATATTGAACAGATGTCCGACGAAGAAGCTTGAATGAATCACACCAGAAGAATATTGGTCTGGTGTCAAGCCTAGTCTCAGTCACTTAAATCTGTTTGGATCTATAGCACATAGACATGTGCAAGATCAATTGAAAAGGAAGCTTGATGATAAGCCGAATCATATGATCTTGATAGGATATCATTCGACAGGAGGTTACACGCTGTTCGACCCAGTGAATAAGCAGGTAGTGATCAGCAGGGACGTGATCATAGATGAGCTTAAAGAATGGGATTGGACTGATAATGCCAAGAAGGATTCAATGAGAATCTCTTCTGAAGAACTGACCACTGAAGTCAAAATAGAAGTTCGACAGGAACCAGTTGCAGATGAAGCAGGTTCAAGTAGACCTCGACGAACAAGACACATGCCTGCAAGGTTGCAAGAATGTGTAATTACATCAGATGATGTAGTCGATGAAGAGGGTGAGATGGTACATTATGCTTTCTACGCAGATGTCGAACCAGTCAATGCAGCTGAGGCATTGAAAGATTCGAAGTGGGTGAAAGCAATGACTGAAGAGTTAGAGTCCATCAAAGGCAAGAAGGGAATTGATGTGAAGTGGGTTTATAAGGTGAAGGTAAATCCTAAAGGAGAAGTGACTCGACACAAGGCGAGACTTATGGTGAAAGGATTTCTTCAGAAGGAAGTAATCGACTTTGATGAAGTATTCGCACCTGTTGCTAGAATCGAAACAATCAGGATAGTTGTTGGTCTAGCAAATATGAACAACTAGCACACATGTCAGATGGACGTGAAGTGTGCATTCCTTAATGGCCCCTTAGACGAAGAAGTTTATGTTGCACAACCAGCCGGGTTTGTGAAACAAGGCGAAGAAAGAAAGGTTTACAAGCTTTATAAAGCCCTGTATGGACTTAAGCAAGCTCCAAGAGCTCGAAATAAGAAAATCGACAGCTTCTTAAGGGAGAAGGAATTTGCGAAGTGTACAACTGAGCATGGAATATATGTAAGAAGAAGTAATGGCGAATTTCTTATACTATGTCTCTATGTTGATGATTTGTTGATAACAGGGAGATGCAAGAAGGAGATCGAAGATTTCAAACATGACTTGAGTAAGGAGTTTGAAATGTTAGACTTGGGAAATCTCTCATATTTCCTTGGCATCGAATTTTATAAGACAAGTAGAGGTTTGATGATGCACCAAAGAAGATATGTAGGCGAAATACTCAAGAGATTTGAGATACAAGATTGCAACCAAACTTCGACTCCAGCTGAGCCCAGATTGCAATTGTCGAAGGATTCAGAGGAAGATGAAGTTGGAAAACTGCAGAACTGAGAATCAGATTGCAGATATCATGACGAAGGGAGTGCAAGTCGAAGCCTTCAGAAGACTAAGAGACATGATGAATGTAGACAGTTTATACACAATGAATTAGGTGGTGAGCTAAATGTAATTCATAGTGTATCAAAATAGTTTTTTTTGACACAGATTTGTTTTGATGAGATTTGATATGATTTAGATTATATTTGATTTTGAATATTTTGGGCCTTTTATGTTTTGGGATTTTGTAAACCTAAAACTATAAATAGGTGCCTTGCTTTGTAATCTATAATAGAACAAATTTCACAGTTGCAGAGTTTAGCAAGTGAAAGTTCAATAGTAATCAAAAATCCCACAGTTTGTGGGTAACACAATTTTCTCCAAATATTTCTTCTCTCATTCGTCTCTTTCTTGCTGTTTGTTTGTTATTCTTCTTCTCTTTTGCTGTTCTTGAAAACTCTTTACTTGTTATCATCATTACTATCATATTGTGGGTTTGTTCATCAATCTTGAGATCAAGATTGAAGGGAATTCTTCATAGGGTGTGAGGTGAATTTCCAATAGATTTTAATGAACCCTCAACCCAAAAGATAAGGAAAGGTATTTGTTCAGATGTTTCAGGTGTGACAACAGAGAACTTGATCGAAAACAACATTCCCAAAGAGGATCCTCCATCAACAATAATCAAAGATGACGTTATTGAAGAAAAATTGGTAAGATCACAAGAGGAAGATAAACAAGAGACCTCACCTTAGGTGCTTCTAGATTAGAATCGTCCATTGTATCAGATACTAGGAGATATCAAGAAAGGTATAAGTACAAGGTCTGAGGTTAACAATTTCTATAAGTATTCTGCTTTCATCTCTCAAATTGAACCTAAAACAATATTTAATTCTCTACTTGACGAGGGATGGATCCTTGTAATGCAAGAAGAGCTCATTCAATTTAAAAGAATGATGTTTAGGACCTTGTTCAACGTCCATATGCTAAAACCGTCATAGGAACTAGATAGGTGTTTAGGAATAAATTGGAGGAAAATGATATAATTACTAAAAATAAAGATAGACTGGTGACAAGGATATAGTCAGGCTAAAGGAATTAACTATGAGGAGACTTATGCTCCCGTAGCTCATCTCTAAGCAATACAACTCCTTTTGATATTTGCATGATACCTGAATTTTATGTTGTATCTAAAGATGTTAAATTAGATTTTTTTACCGCCTTTATAAACAAAGAACTCTATGTCCCTAAACCTCATAGTTTTGAGGATCATGAAAATCCAAGTTACGTTTTTAAACTTAAAAGAGCACTCTATGGTTCCAAACAAGCTCCTAAAGTTTGGTACAAGTGCCTTAGTAGAATTTTTGATCAAACAAGGATTTAATCTTGGTAAGGTAGATACTAGTTTTTTATTAGATGTAAAGCAAAACATATTTTAGACCTTTTAACCGTTATAAATGCACTATGCAAAATTTTGAACATTCCATGTTGAATTCTTATGTAATAGCCTAAATTATCAAACATGCATAAGTATTTTGTTTAATTTTGGTAACATATATACATCACGTTGTAAAAATGAGTTCATGATTTTCAAACATCTCAAGTAAAACCATCCCATTACCATGAACCTTGCAACCATTATTATTACCAAGTCGAGTAACTCCACCCTATTTTAGATCTAAAGTGTCAAAGTATTCATTTCTTGGACACATTTGATAAGATAATTCAGAGTCCATGACCAAACACTTTTCCATTTCCAAACTTTTTGTCACTAGAACCCCCCCTCCACCCCCATCAGAAGAAATCCTAATATGAACAAAATTACCAATGCTCTCCCTCTATATAATCCTTTTTAAAGTAATCTATTTTATGACAAATGTAGCACTTGTACTTCAACTTGTCAAAACCCCTTGGACTTTGACTTAGACATAAATTTCTTCCCTTTTTTGTTTCCACTCTTCCCTTATATCCATCTTGAGACATTCAAGTCTTCATAATTATTGTCAAACTTTAACTCTTTCATATTAGTTAACTCCTTTGTTTTTAAAGACGATTGGACCTCCTCCAACGTGATAGTTTCTTCATTATCATAAAGTCGAACATTATTGAAATGTTCAAAGGATCTATATAATTATCTCAACAAGATTAAAGTATTGTACTCATCATCAAGTTTAATTTCAATATTTTTCAAGTCATCAATAATTTTATCAAATTTCATTAATTGCACCATAATAAATTTGTTCTCTACCATCAGAAATGAGTAAATTTGTTGTTTCACACATAATATATGAGATAATGACTAGATTATATACAACAATTTAAGCTTGACCCACATGTAATATGTGGTTTTTCCCTTGCGAATTCCCTCAACACTTTATCTCGAGACACAATATAATGGTACTCCTGACCTTATCCATATCTCAATCTGTTCGTTTGACTTATGCTTACCGACATTAATGCCTCTCCTTTCAATGCTTCTATAAACATTTGTTGAATCAAGACTTCTTGCATATTTTCTCCATAGAAACGAAAAAAATTCTTGATATTCCATTTAGAATCCATGGTTCTTACTTGTAAACTTATAACCTTTGCTCAATTGGTTGGCGATACTTGTTGTAAAAATTAAAGATAAAAAAAAATGATGTGCGAGACAAAGAATATAAATATACACTATATATTCATACAAAATAATAATCTACTAACTAATGTTAAAATAAAACCACAATAACCAATAAATAAATAAATAAATAAATAACACTCAAACATTATTTTTCTAGTTCGGTCCAAAATTATATCTCTAAAGAAGAGAACGGCTATTCGATCCATTACTAATCAAGATATTTAAAAAGAGATTATAAACGTGTAATTAAAAAAAAAAGATTTACAAGTTCATAAGAACATTGGTAGACTAAACTAGAAAGTGTACCATTAATGTGAAAGTAATAAGAAGTTCGTCTCCACATGGATTAAAAGAAATAATTAAGGGGGGGGGGGGGGGGGGGGGGGGTTGTTTGATGGTGTTTTGGCACGAAAACAAGAACGAGAAAACTAACATATTTAGGTTTGATAATAAAAAACGATTAAATATTTATTTTAAATCCCCTAATTATACTTGTTGATGAACTGCGTACTAGATAATTTACAATCATGTTAAAATCTCAAGGTGAATTAATAAGGCCACTATACCTAATTTCTATGTATACAACTCACTAATTTACAGAATAATTCCTTAATTCTTAGGTCATTTCAGAGTTAAATCAAACATTATTGAGTTTGTTAATTCACTAGGCACAACTTATAATTACCTATTCTTAGTTAATTACTAAGTCGAATGATTGGTCTAGTTCAGATCGGCCGACTTACGATTAATAATCCCTACTCATCTGATATGAATTTGCGCACCCGTCAACACACAAAAGACAGTGAACACAAGAATAATTAAATAAGATAATAACATAAAAAATTCAAATAATATCAAACAAACATATGATCCAACAAAATACAATTAGATTCATCTAAAGAGACCTAATCTAAAACAACTTAACTACTCATGGTGACAAGAACGATTATCACGAGTTGATAAGGAGTAGTCATCAAAATCTATGGAAAATAAGCTTCCGAATGACTCCAATACTCAATAAAATCATGCTCTAAAAGCTTCAAACCGCCACTTTCTATCTCAAATTCAAAACTCTTAAAAATTTCAAACTTTTGTTTTTTATAGGTGTCAAAACGCGTCAGATCTGCGACCCCATTGCGACCACGAAAACTCCTGGGGCTAGAGCTATCTTTTAACTTTCTTTTGCAAAAAACCCCGTCTCAGTCCGAATTACGAAGCTCCATATATAATCAAATTACTGGACATACTTCGTGATGTAAATTGTACTAAAACATGTCTGGATTCTTCACAAATTTTGTTTTGTTTGTTCAACTTTTTCTATTCTTGTAATTTCTTCTTCACTTTAACTCATATTTTGTTTAAAATTAATTCGATTAAATAAAAAATGCTCATAAAAATTATGCAATGAGAAACTATCATCAAACATCTCCTAAAATTTATCCAATTTGTAATACAGTCTCTTCACGTTTCAATCAATACATGAATCACACAATTTTAAAATATTTAGATGTATTTTATAATTTTTATAAAATACCTAAGGTTTTCTTGCAACACCTTGCTTTGAGGCAGACTTGAAATTCTCAAGAAACGTTTTTTCTAAATGCTTCACGTTTCTCCTAGAACATCCCACATTCAAGGCATAATTGAGTTATATAAACTCTCGATTTTATTGAGTTTTTTTAGACATACTTCATTTTTGATATGTGTATATAATTAATGTCAATATTTCTAAAATATTTTTAAGAAGATTCATCCTTTTACTCATTTGTTTTAAATTTATCTAAATTGATAGAACCAAATCGAAATTAAAACTTATTTTATCCACACACTTTAGAATTTTTTTTTCAACCACACACACACACATATATATATATATATATATATATATATATATATATATATATATATATATATATATATATATATATATATATATATATATATATATATATATATATATATATATATATATATATATATATATATATATATATATATATATATATATATATATATATATATATATATATATATATATATATATATATATATATATATATATATATATATGACAGGAATATAGAATTTTTTTTTAAAGTAGCAATGTATTAATTTTTATTTACCAAACAAATTATACTTTCAAAAAAAATACCAAAATGACAATGTTTGGAAAATCATCAACAGACGTTCGCCAATTCGTTTGGCGAATTAGGCCAAACAGCATCACAAGTGATTCGCCATTTGGTTTGGCGAAAGGGAGTATTTTGTGGGACTTCGCCAATTGAATTGGCGAATGAGAGTTATTTTAGGGTTTCTTGCATTTTCAATTTTCTTTTAATTATTATATAACATATTTTTGTTTTCATATTTTAAAATTTAATTGTTTTTTAATTTTAATTATTATTATTATTATTAACCATAAAATATATTAATTTATAATGTAATGAATATTAATATAATTAAAATATATTCGTAAACATAAAGTGATAATAAAATAAAATTATATTAATTTATAATGTAATTAAAAATACACGAACAAAAATATAAATATAATGAAAATTACAAAAAAAAAACCTAATGATCGGCTCTATCCAAGTGACCACCGGTGCCACACTGTGGGGGACGCGTGTTGCGACGAGGTCTTCGACGATGTTGTTGTGGTGTGTCAGGATGTTGTGTGTTGAGTTGTGGTGGAGGGTTCTGTTGGGACGGCCCCAGCGTATCAGCTAGATCTTGCATCATTTGACCCCAATAGCCGGGAGGTCCCATGTCACATGCACTTCCGTAGTCAAGGGCAATGCCCATGTTTTGGTACGATTGTCGGGGAGGGTGGGTGGAGTATGGACGGTATGGTTGTCCGAAAGTGTACATGGAGTTGGGTTGGTCTAGGTGTGTTGGTTGTTGTGGTGTGTGGTAGTTAAATAGTGGGTGGTTAGAGGTGTAGTTGGAGGGGGTAGGGTCGAATGAGTTGTCCGGGATATAGGTGGCAGGGGTAGGATCAAAAGACATATCAGGGCTGTACTGGTGAGTTGGTTGAGACTGAGATTGGATTGGTGGCATGTAAGGTGGTTGTTGTTGATAGGGGGTATATGTTGGCATGGAGTGGGGGGTGTCTTCGTATGGTGGTTGTTGTTGATGGTCTTCGTACGGTGGTTGTTGTTGATGGGGGGTGTCTGTTGGTATTTGTGGGTATGATGAAGAACCGCGTTCCCTTGGATCGGACAAGTAGGTTGGCTGGGACAGGAAAGGCTGGGTTGTCGTGACAGAACTAAACCAAGTCATATATTGAAGACTTGGCCTAGCCCCGTGCACAATACTGTCGGTTAAGACGTATTGCCTTCTTCTTTTCCAAAGTACACGCAACTCCTTTGCAAACTCCTTCCAATCACCAATCATCCACTGTGCGTCTACCCGTTTTTGATGCCACTTTCCCAAGTCTACGGGAGCATCTGGAATATCTTGATGCATCCCAAATTGGAGTTTGACCCGATCACTTTGGTGCATCTCCACCGTAGTGAACCTAATTATAGGTGTCTTTGCTGTCCACACAGCGGCATCGTCGGGGTTGGACTGGTGGTCGAGACCCTCGTACGGCATCCAGACAAACTACAATATAGTTATAAAATTTAGTTAGACAGGATGTCTGAAGTTTATGCATATACATTAAAGAAAATTAGGGTAAATAGGTTACATCGTTTGGCCCAAGGTGGTCGATTAGGTTGCGGTATTGAATTATAGAGTGCCTTGGACATTTCTCATAATTCATCCCGGGTACAGACCACCTAAAAAAATAAACACAAGTTATAAATTATTAACTGAAATAGAATACGTAGCTGGCAAATAATGTTGAAAAGATACTTACTTTTTTGCGTAGGGGAAAGTAAAAGAATTTCTGTTTATTGGAGCAAGCAGTGGCATCCTCGACCAACCCCAAGCTTGCAAAAGATAGGCACAACCATAAAAAGTACAAGAATTTTTTTTGGTCTTCTATTACAAGCAGAGGTAACTGCAAATTTCCTTCTATTACAAGCAGAGTTAACTTTCATAAATTAAACAAACATAACAACAAATTAAAAAGATACACCAAAACACCGGAACAGAGCGTCTACGATATCACGACCATCAACTTTATCTCCTTTGGTGTCAACATCATCACAAGGACGCCGACATCATTTTCCACTTTTCTCCATTCACGAGTAACTCCGTTTCTATCGGTCTTCTCCACCAACCTCTCAATTTTCCTAATCTTTTCTCCTGGAGCAATATCCCCTTCTAGCCAGCGGTTCAGTTCCCTGTGCAAGTGTTCCAACGTCTGCGTATTCCACAGGAGCACCTTCATCGGAGGCTTTGTTGCTGAAAACACCACAACTGCATTTCTTTTCATTATATCAAACGTTGGAAAAGGTTCCTCCGATGCTGATGACGAAGAAGAAGAACGTTGATTCAGAAATGCAGACATTATGGACTCCGCTCAACTCAAACCGCACTACCGCTTTAGTCTTTTAGGAAATAATGTTGTGAAAAAAAACTTGTGTTTGAGCTCGTATTTATAGCAAAAAAAAATGATAATTAAAAAACAATAAGTTATTGATCCTCCTTAGGGATCGAACCCAGGCTACCAAGGTGAAATGTGCATTTGATGACAAAATGATTACCACTGGGGTGGCTATACATCCATTGATGAATGCCACCCCAAAAATATATATGGAAAGTTTAAAACCCTAGCTGGGCGATTTAGCAAGCAACCCAATTTACTTTAAATTTATAATTTCATAAAATAATTTAAACTTTTAAACTTAATTTTTTTAATATTATAGATGACATTAAAAATTATATTATAAATTAATATTAATATTAATTATATAAATATTAATTAGATTATAAATTTATATTTTTTATGGTTAATAATAATAATAACTTAAATCAAAAAAGTATGAAAACGAAAACCCTAATAACCAATTCGCCAATTGGTGTGGCGAATGGCCACAAAATACACTCTGTCGCCAATTGGTTTGGCGAATGCGTTCAATGCCATTTAGCCTAATTCGCCAATTGTTTTGGCGAACGTCTGTTGATGATTTTCCAAACATTGCCATTTTGATATTTTTTTTGAAATGTTAATTTGTTTGATAAATAAAAATTAATACATTGCTACTTTAAAAAAAATTCCAGGAATATATGGTCTGCTTTGCATCTAGGAAAGTTGAAACATGCACAGTTGTCGAAAATAATATATATGTTCCTTAACATGTATGTTAAAAACCGTCTACGTTTACTTTATTCATATACCACTTTTCAAAATTCTTATTCTCTTTCTATCTTATTAGCTTCTCTATCTTTTTCCACTTTCACCATATAATATATTCTGGTATCAAATCATTACTTGCCTAGTGTCGCAACAACTCGCATGCAACTTATACTTGAGATTGTGACATTATCAGTAAGGATAAGAATGTAGATGTGTTAGGTTTATGTTGTGTGGAGAATAAATCTCATCAATCAACCAAAAAAAAAAGAGAAAATCTATGATTTTAATCTAGGAGCTAAAATGATAACAGGATATAGAGACATGATAATGCTGCTAAATGTAAATGTAGGTTTGGTCCTTTTCTTAAGTATTCTGCTAAGGCGTGGCGTATAAATAGATAGCCAAAATGATAACATGTTCGAGACTTGAGAATATGCTTGTACTTGCATTTCAAGGTTATAGTATATTATGTGTGTGGTAGAAAGTAGAAGCATCTTCCTGCTTTGAAAATTTAACTGTGTTCTTATATAGTTTTGCCAGCTTTCAAGTTTTATGAATTGAATGGATTGCAAATGTTTTAATTAAAAGAAAAAAATTGCAAGATCATCTTTAATGAAGCCTGTATACATCACACTGGCTTAAGCATTACCATTGACTTGTACACTATATATTTATATTACATTTGACATATGTTGAACAGAGTTTGGAGAGTGACGAGAGTGATAATGGACTAAACGTTTAAAATTCAATAAAATTATTGACAACGCATCTTTATCCAAAAAGAATGAGTCTTTTTTTTTAATCTTATATAGTGTATTTAATGTGAGACTTTAATTCATACTTGCACATCAAACAATTTTTCTCTCTAGTGTCAGACACTCTGCATCCTTGATCTAACATTATAAATCTCTCTCGTAAAGTTGAACTAGACTCTAGCACCACTATTGAAATTTGTGGAGGATATTTCACTACTAATTTGGATCAAAAGATTGGACTAAGAGCAACTATATAAATGAGTTGGACATATATGAACTTTTCAATTTTTTCCAAACATCATTCCAAAAATGTTAAGTTCAAAATATGGTACATCACATCGTCTGAAACACATGAGTAAACATATCAATTTTGTGTCAGTTTTGCCAAATGCATTGTTTGTAAGTATGCCTAAAAATTTCAAGGTTTTTTTAATGAAAAATATTGGATTTCAACACTGCTTCGACCGCGAAGAGAGTAATTGTTTGAGTTCGCAGCATTTCACCTTTGGTTAACAAGTTTGGTGTGGTTGGGTGTGTGGTTAGTTCGCGAGGCAAGTGGCATGGACACGTGACACGCTTGGAAGATGTGCGAGGTGGATTCCTTACGTCTTAAATCAATTTAAATATGTCATTTATTATATATATATATATATATATATATATATATATATATATATATATATATATATATATATATATATATATATATAGATAGAGATAGAGAGAGAGAGAGAGAGAGTTATGAACACAATTGTGTCTTGTGTTCTGAGTTATCTGGAACTGGAGTCTGCTCCTTTATATCCTGTTCTGGATAATGGAGGATGGTATATTGGAATTGGTTTTGAGGGGGAGTGGCGTGCATCATCTTCCTCATGTACACCAGGGTTCAGTATACATCTCGTACAACAGGTGATGCATGTTGTACAGGAAGAATGAAAGCTTTCAAGAGACTCGTCACAGGATGGCTGAAATGACTTCTAAACTTTCTACTCTTCTTCTCCTTACTTCTTGGGTTTATTGTGAAAAATGAGTTTTAGCCAAAATTTGTCAAAAGGGATAGATTGAAGACTCTAAGATTTGAGAAATTTTTGGTAAAATATGATGTTGCACAAGATGTTCCAACAAGAAGAAATCTATAATGAACAACATGTCAGACAAGATGTCCTAGCATGAGGACTCGACATCTTGGTCTGGGGCAGCAAATTTGTTGCAGATATGTTCCAAGATTTAAGGTGCAATCAGAACGTGAATCAAGGAAAGATTGGACAGAGACTTCGAAGCGCATGAAATACTGAAGGCTATAAAAGGAAGACCAAGACCTAGGGCATAAAAATGGAGTAAACCTTGCAACGAATTCTTGTAAAGTAATTATAAGGGTTTAAGGTTTTGAGAGTCGTGTGGCTTTCTTGTGTTGTAAGTCACCATTTGTATCAGTTGATACATTGTGGTAGACATAGTTTTACATATTCAGAAACTTGTAGGTAATAAATTGTATATTGTTCTTGAATGAAGGTTTTAAGCAAATCCATGCATGATTGTTAGTTAAGAGTCTTGACTAAATATTGTATTGAGAGCGGTGTATTTCAAATGAATAGTTTGATATAGTCACCGGAGGTTATGACTGTTAGATATCACTGAGGTGATTTAGGAATTGAGATGAGTTTCTCTTATCTAGATGGCGATTTCTAGATAGAATTGTATTGGGTAGAGATTAATTGAGGAGTTTTAAATGGAGGAGTTTAGCTCTAAATTAATACTACTAATATTGGATTCATTCATGGCTTGGTAGCCCTTAGATGTAGGTGTTGTTAATCACAAAACTGGGTCATCATATCTTTGTGTTCTTTATCTTTCTGTTATATTAAATTCAGTCGGCTCTTATGTTCTGAAATATATGTCTTGATAGATGTTAAAACATCTGTCATGACACTGTAATATATTTAGATTATTTGGGTGTTCTTGTTTCTAGCCTTGTTTAGTTATACAGAGATCAATGTCTCGACATCTCTTAGGATACATGTGATCTGTACACCATAATTTCAATTGGTATCAGAGCAGGTATCCTGTTCTGTTTCTGGATGAGTTCTAGGGAAGATACTTTCTGGTCTTTTGAACTAGGAAGGAAGTTGTATGATCAGACCATCCTTTACTGTTGTGTTCAAGGGGATTGGAAGCTAGGAGGACAACTTTCTGAATTCGACTTGATTTCTTCTGATGGTTGATTGATTCGCCTTTGCAGATTCTTCTGTTGCTATTGATAATGATGTTATTGTTGTGCACGGTATCTTTTCAAATATTTTGACATATGTCCTGGCTCTTGTTGAAGATGGTGTCATCCTCTCTAGATGTTCATGCCATCACTAGCTCGGAGTAATATAAAGGAGAGAGAGTTGTGATCTGACTTCCACTGAAGGATCTTCCAATGTTGCTTGGGAGATAGTTTCAACCAGGTACCATGAAGGGAAATAGTTTGAGTTGATAGCCTATTTATCAAATTCATGATCTATGGATTTGGTAAACACTCTATGTCATGGTTTAGGTAGCCTAAGATACTTGAGTCCTCTCTCAAGTTCTCTCATAAAGGCACTGGTGAATGTGTTCAGAAGAGAAGATGGTATTCTAAGGTATATTTATGCCTTGAAGATTTCTCTCTAGGTTGTTGTTTGAGTAAGGAAGGGTGTCTTATGACATTGTGTGACTGAAGAATACAAAATTGGGGATTTAAAATCAATTTCTATTTATGGCTTTAGCAAGTATTAACTGATTATCCCTTTTGATTGGTGATGTCTAAAGTGTCACTTCTGAAGGTGCAGCTTCAGACAGTGTAAGTACTCAAGATCCAATGACTTTTTCATGGGAAAAGGACCTGATGTTCAACCAGATGTTGAAACATCACTTCTGAAGAGTGTGTTCAGAATCTTGTTGATCCAAGAAGTGAACTTCTCAGACAATAGAGGAATGTAGCATATGTTCTGGATGATAAACAAATGTGTGTGTAGCTTCGGTTTTAGTGACGCGACCAATACCGCATTTAACGCTACTTTCTAATTTCTAATATTTATCCTATGATGCTTAAAAGGAAGGGGAAAATATCTCAAACTAACTTTGCTCACAAAATGTTATTCTTATAAATGCTAAGAGATCTGGAATCGGAGGTTGGTTATACTAAGGAAAGCTATTAACACCCTAAGTATCTATAGTACTCTATAGGAACCTTTATTGTATATTTCTACTGTTGAATTACTTGCTTGCTTTGATATTTGTCAGCTGTTTGAATAAGAAAGTTTCTCCTTTATGAAGATTGAGGAAATGTTTTTGTTGTTTTATGGTTTTCTATTATTTTTGGTAGGTACCTGGACCTAAAGGTTTTATATTAGTGTGCTCGATAAGATTTCGCAATCTTATGCCCACGTATTCTCAAAACAGAAACTGAGAAATCAAAGCGTTCGTGGTTCCTCCTAAGTCTATGGGAGGAAATTGTTTTGTGTCTTGTTCAAAGCCCAAGAATGAAGCTAGAAGAGTATTTGTTTCTTGTTCAAAGCCCAAGAGTGAAGCTAAAAGTTTGACTGAGAGAGAGAATTTGTCATCTCTAAAGGGAGATATCTCACCTATTCACCATAAACATTGAAGAAATGATTATAAGGGAAGTTGCTTTAAATGGGATGTGTAGAATCCAGCAATGCCACATCTTCCTTTATAGGAGAAGTGAAATTTCATGAAGGAAGAAGCTTCGAACTTGGACTTTGCAAATATCCAGAGCAATGCCACATCTTTCTTCATGATTTTTGACATAAGGGAAGAAGCCTTTAACTTGGAATTTGAAATATCCTGAGTAATGCCACATCATCCTTAATGAGTTTTAACATAAGGGAAGAAGCTTTTAACTTGGACTTTGAAATATCTAGACCAATGTAACCCTCTCCTTTATGAGTTTTAACATAAGAGAATAAGCTTTTAACTTGGACTTTGAAATATCTAGAGCAATGCCACATCCTCCTTTATGTAAAGCAATTTGATTTTAATCTTTGATTTGATTTGAAATGTGATGTATAGAAGGGATATCCTCCTACATAGAGGAATCATAGTCTCATCAACAGGTATGTTAAATTTTATGCCTTAATCAAAGCCCAAAGTTGAAGCTAAAAAAATTGAGAACTGACTCAACTGGGAGTGTTATATTTATCTTATACAAAGCCCAAGATTGAGGCTGACTGGGGAAAACATTATATGAAGCCTAAGAGGAGGCTGAGGGTTTTAAGTGGAGACTGACTCTTGCTGAAGCTTAGAAGAGACTTAAAGAATGAGATTGAATTTCATAGAGGTTTTGACTCTGTTGGAATTTTGTGTATTGATAAAGTTGACTAGGATTTATCCTATGCCTTTAGGAAGCCTGTGGATCCTTGTATGAAGCCCAATAGGATGATGGGGATTGAGAATTTCCAAGTCTAAGAAGAGTTCAAGAAAGGTTTCATCGGGAAATAATCCTTTCTTTGTTTAACTATTCTAGGGTTAAGGGGGTTTAAAAAAGAGGTTTCACCGGGAAATAATTCTCTCTTTCATGAAGTGCTTCCAGGTTGAACAAAGCCCAAGGGAGGATAACTGTATTGGGGAAAAGAATTCCTTTGTACAAGAGAGAACTAGCTGTTTGGACTAAGTTATAATGATTGAAAGGATCCTGTTGTTTGAACTAAGTTATAATGATTGAAAGGATCGTGTTGTTTGAACTAGTCTAAACTAAGGATGATCTAAATGCTAAGGGAAACTTAATAAGATATGCACAAGTATATATACAAATATATGAACAAGTATATAAACAATTATGAACTGAATTTGAAAAGGTGGTGGGTCTTACACTCTAGATAGAGGCCCAAGTGTATTGTGATTGATTAAATGTTTTATTTAAGATTGAAATAGGGTTTTGACAAATTGAAGATATTTTTGAAATGATTTTGAATTTGAATTTGAATTTGACTTGATCTTAAGTAAAAGAGGAGAAAAAGATGTTGAGTCTTACACTCTAGATAGAGGCCCAGATGATTGTTTGTATCATGTGCAAAGCCCAGGATGAATGAGGCTAAAAGATTTTTATTTACAAAATGGTGTTAGGTCTTATACTCAAGGAGAGGCCCAAATGATTGAGAAAATTGATGCTAGGTTTAGATTGCATTTGAAAGATTGAAAGATTGAAGTTTTTGAAAATATAAAGAATATTTTGAAAATAGAAAGAGGGATGAGACTTACGCTCCTAGCAGAGGCCCATATGATGGTAATTGATTGAAAAAGATAAGAGGGACCTGTACTATAGCAGAGACTCTAACTTATTAAGTTTTGAAAAAGAAATGTTGGGGCTTATACTCAGGGAGAGGCCTAGAATTATTTGAAAAGACAGTGATTTTGAACACTGAGAGAAGGGACTTATGCTATAGTAGAGACCCTAAAAATATTAATTTATGTACAAAGAGATGTGACTTACACTCTATTAGAGGCCCGAGTGTGTTTTAAAAACAGTGATCACACCGTGATTTTGAAAAGCGCAATGAGACTTATATTATAGCAGAGGCCCATGGATTGGTTTATTTACAGAGAGGGTTGGGTCTTACATTCTAATAGAGGCCCATGTATATTGTTATGAAGTTTGAAAGATTGAATCAAAGTAAAAATCCTAATTTCATTTTTTAAAATATTTTTTCAAAGAAAAATCAATAAAAAATGGTATAATTATCAAAATGAACCCATTAACCATGTTATAAACAATCATTAAAAATATGTTTTATTCACATGAATATTTGAAATCAAATTGGTTTAAGAAAAATCAAGAAAAAGAAATTATTTTAAATATTTAAAACAATTTAAAATAATATTTTTAAATATATTAAAAATACATCAAATAAGAAATATTTTTTTGATTTTTTTGGTGAATAAAATATTTAAATATATGAATGATATTTGTTTAAAAAACATTTGAAAATAATTAAAAATGAATATAGAAATTAATTTTTGAAAATAATTAAAATAAATAAAATTTCAAAAATTCAAAAGTTTGAAAAATGACTCCAAGAACACTATCTTCTTCCTCGCGCCACCAAAATTTTCAAAGCCTCTCCTATCTCACTCAAATCGTAATGAATTTGCATGATGTAAACATTAAAATTGCTCGTTTTTGAACAAGGAACACGATGATACCATTTAATTTCATTTATTTTAAGTGTGGAGTGAATTATCGTGTGATGAACAAATGAACCCTAACTTTGCAAAAACTAATGTGAAATCTCATACACGAGTTATAAGTAGCAATTAATTAAGGGTTAATGATCTTTGAGCATCCAGAAACATGTTAGTAACTTGAAATAACATTTATGATGCATGATTCAAGGAGTTTGAAAAGTTCAGGCTTACCTGGTAAGAGGAATTCGAATCCTCAGTTGTAAGTGTTACATAAGTGTTTTGATGATCTGGACAGCTTCCTTGGATCTTAATGAGTGTGTTGGTGTGCTTGGAATGGATGGAAACCTTCTAGATTGATGGGCTCGAATCCAACTGCAGCTTGCTTGAGATGAACTATGATCTTGATGAATTTGATGTTACAGATGATGTTTAAGTATTTTGATCACTTACATATGATGCATGTGAGGTGTTTGGATCATTGGTTTGGATGGAATTGCTCTAGTTTGAGAAATTAAATTTTCACACTTTAAAACTTAGAACTTTGGGATGAAAGAGGGAAATGAGAGAAAACAAGTGTGATGCTGTTTTGGTGTGTCTCAAATGATCAGAAATGATCCTTATTTATAGGAGAACAATTTTTTTTGGGAGAAATAGTGAAGGGATGAAGGATCGCTCTATTATCCAATGTGTTTTGTCATGTAGCCAAAGTCTCCTCCTAGCATAGCTATGCACTGACTCCCATAAATTTTGCAAGTTTGAAGTCTTCTTGTTTTTGGATATGTCTTGACTGGTTTGTGCATAAGCCATGCCATCTCTATGTATGACATTAATGCAACTTAACAAAATTAAATTTCGAGGCTTTTGTCATGATGAATTTGCACATGTCAAGCTAAATTCTTGACTCCTTGGTACAAATTTGAAGATATCAAGTGATTCATCAAGATTCCTTCTGATATTGGAAGATGACAAACCTTGCAAAATGGCAAACTTGTTGTAAAAATTGTGTGGTGCAAGAAAGTCCCGAAATCTGTCTTTAAAAAACAGTTGCAGCAAGGTGAGTTGTGAGGTTCATAACTTCTTCCTCAAGTTGAATCAATGGATGTTCTTGTACTTCTTAGAAAGCTGAGATGATGTTCACAATTTGTATTGATTCTACTTGGATCATAAATAAAATTGCCCTTTAAAATTGATGTTTCATGCTGAAAAACTTGGCAGAATTTTCACTAAGTGTTGAAACTCATTTTCTTATTTTTTTATTTATTTTGATCACTTCATAACATGAAATCCATGAAGTTTTTGGATATGGTTCAGCCTAGAAATCTTGTTGTATGTGATGAGACCTATCATTTGAGCTTTGGAGTGGCAAAAATGGTTGCTTGGATCATAAGTTATGGCCTTGTAAAGTTAGGTAAAAATCATATTTTTCCATAACTTAGTGAAATTTTCAATTTCTTCAACTTTTCCCCTTTTGCAAGTAACCTGGATTTCTTGATCAATCTTTGTTCAAATTCAACAATGGATCATTTTTATTGTATAATGGCTTATGATGAACAATTTTTATTAAAAAGTCAAACTTTGACTTTGTGTATCAGATGAGTTTTATGTAGGGAAACCCTAATTCCTGATTTTTGATGAATGAGTATCCCAAGGTGATTTTAACCTTACGAATGGACTTCAAGAGTATATTGGATTTTATTAAATCATATCCAAAATTTGGAAATCATATCTTGATCAAAAGTCAAAGATATGGTTAACGTTTCATCAAAACCCTAGTTTGTGGCTCAGATGGATTTGAATTCTTGCATTGTTTATGAATCAAGTTCTTTGGATCAATCAAATCATGTGAATGGACTAATATGATGTATTTTAGGTCCTTGAAACATATCTTGAGGTATTGGATCATGCCTTTCTCCATAAGTCATCTTAGGGGTTGAATTAGGTCAAAACCCTGATTTGGTGACATAGATGATCTTGAGGCTTGACCAACTTGAAATGATGTAATCTTGTCCTTGATTCTTGGTGAATGGGATCTCTTAATATCCATGGATGATTGAAGGACTTGATAAGTTGAAGATCATGCCAATTCTTGATTGATCTTTTGTCTGAATCCTTTGTAGGGTCTAAAAACCCTAATTGGAGATCATAATGAAGCAAACAACAATCTTGACTTTCTAAGATGGGTTAGTGATGCATAAAAGTGTATGTATGAGATGAAAATGATGCAGATATCTTAGGGTAAAAAATTAGGGTATGACAGTGTGTTTATTAATTATGTTGGGAATCTTCTTCATATTGGTCTTGAAGAGTCTTTTGGTTTGTAATCTAGGAAGCTTCTATCCAAGAGTTATGTGTTTGTAAATATGAAGATCAAGACACCATCAGCTTTGGTGAGTTTTCTTTAGGTCAGTTTATATCTGATATGGAGCTAGGCTTCTGCTTATCCTTTGAAGAAGCTTGTGGCGTAATTTATGCTGAAGGGATGTGAAGACATCTCTACCAATTCCTGTGCACATGAAAGTCAAGGAAACATGTATGGGGGTATTCACTCTAACATGTTGAAGACTTTTTTGGTCTTTCAAAGCTGAATATGAATGATCATCAGATAGTTGTGTCTACCTCTTCTATTAGGTTTGAGCCTGGTGTGGACTCTAATCGTATGTGGATAATTTCCTTGGAGAACTATGCTTGAAGCAGACTGTCATCTAGGTATTTGTTCATCTTGAAAGGGACTAGATATTTATTTTTCCATTGATTTATACAAGATGAAGGTTGTTTACTCAAACTTGATTTCATGATCAAACCTATGAGAACATGGAACTCTTGTTTTGTTATGGTGGGAAAGACATTCAAGGTCGGATAATGTCTGGATGTCTAAAGGATGTGTGATATCATCAGTTGGCTAGTCAAGCTATTGGTGTAAATCAAAATATTCTAACATTATGGTGAACAAGCTGAAGTCATTTGTGGACATTGGAGTTATACCATCTTGTATAAGTTGGTCTTCTTTGGAGTGGTTCCTCTCCAACTATGGTTGTTTCTAAAGTCTATCTTAACCTTTTTTAATCATGCAATAGCTAAAAGCTCAAGAAAGTTGCTAATTGCTTGGTGTTTACATATCCTCTTCTTGGAGTCTCTTCTAAGATGTTTGATATGAGTGTTCCAGAGTTCTGTCTGGGGTAAGAGGGTGTTAGTACTGGAAGCTCCAGTTTTTTTGTTCTCACATGATCAGGACCTTGTGAAAGGTATTCTGATTGGTTACTTTGAAGTAAAATGTATTTTGAGTGTACTCTAAGGAAGTACCTGCTCAAGCCTATTGCTTGATAGTGTTGATGTACTTTGGATTATGGTGAACTATGCAAGGTGGAGGATAGAAGACTGAAGGGCAGAGGAGAAGTAGTCCTTGTTGAGAAGTCTTCTTATAGTATGATGCTCCAACTATACCTTGTCATCCTGATATCCATTTGAGGGAATCTCCTATGTGGATGCTTAGGATGGGTACTGACTTTATAATGTCAGACAGGATGTATGAACATTGTGCTACTGAGATGAAGCTTCCTGAGGCTTGTGAGGGTTTATTTCTCTCTATGGTATTATGCCTCCTATGATGGTCTATGAGCTGCTACAACTGTGATCTATTAGAGTTCTCAGTTGACCATATCTTCAAAAAGGAAAGATGTGTATCAATGGGAGATAATTTGGAGTTCATGGTGTGAAGTTTGTTACTCACCAGTGGATCAGAAGTGAGTTATTTATGCATTGTGAAGAATGGTCAAGACTTTGTGGATTCTGATTAGCTGTGTGTAGATGGTCAGTTCTGCTGGAAGACTGAATATTGAGAAGGAAGAATGCTGAAGAGGTTTTCTTCTTCATTTGGTAAAGGGGCTTGATGACTTTCAAGTGTGGATGATATCTTGGTTAACCAGTGAGTTAAGAGAATGTGTATGTCTCTCTCAGTAATGTGAACATTCCAAGCTCGGTTGGACTTGCTCTCAAGAACAAGGTTGTCTATGACTGTAAGGTTCAAGATGGAATTGTACAATGTGTGGATGTGTTCAGGGGGAGAGTGACCAATGGTGATTTTTTATCTCAGTCCAAGAGTCTATTGGTTATGGTACAAGTTTTGTGCTCCTGTTTTGTTTCTTTCTTTATGGGCATGAAGGTATTTATGTGATTCATGTGAGATTGTAATGTCAGACTAAATGTCTTAACATCATGGTATGTTGATACTTTAGCTTAGTAAGTTCTGATTGTGAGCTTGACTTGTTAAGGTTTTGAAGTATTTCAACAATGTTCATGTTTCTTAGAAGAGACCTGAGAAACGAGATTGGATATTGTTTGAGAGAATTTATTATTCTTTGTAGTTTGGAATAAGGTCTATGGATGCTTCTATGATAAATGGGAGATGTCACGCATACTGTCTTGACATTATGATCAGGATTTTCTAATTATGGCTGAATGGAGTATGCGCGAAGTTCATTGGAAAGCACTGTGACTATGCTTCAACTTTTTCAAGAGAGAGTTAACAAGGACTGACTGAATGTCAGGACATTTTTTTAGGACTTGTGGTTATTTTCAGTAGCCCTATTTGGAGGGTGTTCCTTGGACAGTGGAAAGCGTGCAAAACATGTTTCCTTGGTATATGCATAGTCTTTGGAGGATTCTCATTAAAGAAGAAACACTCAAATCTGAGTTGGTCGTTGCACATTCATTTATATTGAAGTTTTCTTCTCAATTTACTCTTCCATTGAATTGTCCTTCAGTTATATTAATGGAACGTTAATTCCTAAGGAAACTGCTCGGGTATTTAAATGGGGTCTTGGGTTCTTTTGTTTTAGGTTGTGTTTCTTTCGTTTCATGGCTTTTGTCCAGGTTTGGGCATGGACCTGTGTTGGGCATCTTTGTCAATTTTTGGCAAAAAAGGGGGAGGTAGGTTATTTTCTATCTCAGTTGTGTGTTGCACATTACAACACATAATTGATCTCTAGTTAGGGTCTGAGTTTGTTCTAGCAGCTGTTTTGCAAGAATGTTGGATGAGATGTTATGACATCATGTCTGTGTCTCAGTTTCTTTTCTGAGTCTTCTTTTTGTGTCTTATGATATGAGATATGAACACAATTGTGTCTTGTGTTCTGAGTTATCCAGAACTGGAGTCCGATCCTCTATGTCCTATTATAGATAATGGAGGATGGTATATTGGGACTAGTTTTGAGGGGGGAATGGCGTGCATCCTCTTCCTCGTGTACACCTGGGTTTAGTATACATGTCGTACAACAAGTGGTGCATGTTGTACTGGAAGAATGAAAGGTTTCAGGAGACTCGGCACAGGCTGACTGAAATGACTTCAGAAATTTCTACTCTTCTTATCCTTACTTCCTGGGTTTATTGTGCAAAAGGAGTTTTAGGTGAAGGTTTTAAGCAAATTCATGCATGATTGTTAGTTAAGAGTCTTGATTAAATATTGTATTGAGAGGGGTGTCTTTCAGTTGAACAGTTTGATATAGTCACTAGAGGTTATGATTGTTATATATCATTAAGGTGATTTAAGAATTGAGATGGGTTTGTCTTATCTAAATGGTGATTTCTAGATAGAATTATATTAGGTAAGGATTAAGTGAGGAGTTGTAAGCGGGGGTGTTTAGCTCTAAACTAATACTACTAATAGTGGATTCATTCCTAGCTTGGTAGTCCTCAGATGTAGTTGTTGTTCACCGAACTGGGACATCATATCTTGATATTCTCTATCTTTATGTTATGTTAAATTCAGTCTGCTCTTATGTTCTGAAATATATGTCTTGATAGATGTTGAAACATATGTCATGGCACTGTAATGTATTTGCATTATTTGGATATTCTCGTTTCTGGCCTTGTTTAGTTATATAAAGATCGATGTCTTGACATCTCTTGGGACATCTGTGATTTGCACACCATAATTTTAGTAAGGAATACATTATTACCTTGGAAGAGGTCTAAGCATTGATAAAAATCAAGCATTTATCTTGAATGAACGATTTAAAGGTTGATAATAGTGGTGATGACATGAATGTTTCAAGAGGGAAAAATGAGGATAGAAGAAAATAAAAGATAAAAAGTCTAGGTCATAGTCTAAGTCCATAAGTTTTTATAAGTCGAAGCTAAAGTTGTTCACTTATCATAAAATTGGCTAGGGGAAAGGGTGAATGTGGTCAAATCATAATTTCATTAAATGAAGATGATTATGAGACTGCTAGTGTACCAATGGTGACAAGTTTCTAGGTGGATAAAAGTTGGTTCATGGGCTCATCCCTCTTTTCACATGTGTTCAAATAGGAAATAATTTGAGATTTTGGAGTTAAAAGAAGGTTGAGTTGTTCGACTCATAATAACAAAGCTTGAAAGGTTCATGGTATTAAAACAATTTATAGTTGTTTGGTTGCAAAAAACTAAATCACAGAAAATAAATGGAGATTTCAGTGTTAATAGTGAGAAAACTTGTTCGGGGTAGATTTTGTCATAGTTTATCCTCATGAATAACCATTGGTCAATAATATGCTTTTTTAATCAACTTTAACTTTACAGCCTAGTACTCTCATCGTATCTCATTTCAAACTCAACAATGTGAGATCACTTGTATTACCTAATAGGAAATTTCTTACACTATTAAATACAACATCACTAAGTATCAACAATGATACAAATATATTAATTACCAATCATCAGTATTTTGCGGATATTAAACCTAATCACATGTCTAGGTAGTAGCATCCAATTGTTGAATCCTTAGATTTGGCAACTACCAACACCTTTCTTATGTCAAGTCGTACCATGAAAATATATTTTAGGTAGCTAATCTAAAATAAGCATTAAGAACGAAGAATCATCAATATTAAAGCTTACGTAGAATTACATAAAATGCACTGACCATAATTAAACTTGAGAATATAATGACTACATATACCTCTAAAAAGATATTTCTAGCTATGCTTACTCATCATAGTTGTACAGGTAATCTCGAGAAGATAAACTTGGAGAGCCATATATAGTGATCTCTCGAGAAGCACTTCTGCCTTTAATCCCCTTCTTATATTCTTCTGTTGAGATCGAGGTGAACCTACTACCTTTTATGACTCCTTTGAATCCATAAAACTCCTTTAGAATTGAAACTAGACCTCCTATTTATAGGCTTGAGAAAGTTAGTCTCACTAGGTGCACCGCTAATCTTCTCCTAGCATGCCTACTTTCTCCCTGTTAAGTAATGCCAGCTCACCCTGGGATATGAGTTACGCAAGAGTTTCAGAGGTGAATATGTTGCTAATGTAACTTACTTGATCAAAACATATCCAACTTCAAGAATAGGCTTCAAGATACCTATGTATGTTTGGAGTGGAAACTAGTAGAATACTCTAATTCGAATATATTTGGAGCTATTAAGTTTTTGGATATGAAGCAAGACAAGCTTGATGCTAGGGATGTGAAGTGTATTTTTCGTTAATTATCCCAAAGGTGTGAAAGATACATATTAAGGAAAATGGAATATGGAGGATTAAAGTTTACCATACACGTGAATATTACTTTTAATGAAACGCATATCAAAATGAAGTTTAAAGACATATAAGTGAAAGGAGTATAAATTATGGTAAAGAATACTTACTTTGATGTTAACGTTCTTACTAGTGAGAGTAGAAATGAGAAGGAAGTCGAGCCTCTCATTTGTAGTTCTAAAAAGGGGTAACATACAATGGCTATTGATAATCAGTTGGCTTGAGATAGAGTGAGGAGGAAGAATATACCACCTGAGAGATATTGTTAAGATTATCTTATTTTTATGCTTTTAATGTTAATGAAGGGTTGCAAGATTCATAACCAAAGAGTTTTAACAAAACATATGAAATCAGAGATATTGGAAATGGTTAAAGGCGGTGAATTATGAGATGTATTCATTGATGAAGAACCATACTTAGGAGCTTGTGAGACTACATAAGAAGCAAATAGTGGTTAGATTCAAGTGGATCTTCAAGAAGAAGGAATGTGTTTTGGGGATTGAAGAACTAAGGTTTAAAGTAAGGTTGTAGAAATGGGCTTAATAAAGTGGATGGAATCAATTACAATGAAATCTTTTCACCTTTGATAAAATATTATTCTATAAGGGTACTTGTGAAAATTGTAAATTACAATGATTTCTTACATGCACATAGACTTTGAAGAGATAATCTACATGAAGAAACCTGAAGATTTCGCACATGAAAAGTATAAGGTGTGTTTATTGAAGAAATATTTGTATGGATTGAAGAAAATTCCAAGGAAATGGTATCTCCGATTTGATGAATTTGTTCTTCAACAGTTTTTTTTTGTGAGAAGCGGTTATGATAGTTATGCATACAAATTGAAGAAGAATGACGAAGTCATTATCTAGTTTTTTCTATATGTTGATAATATCTTAATGGAAAACTTAAGTAAGGAATATATCAATAAGCTCAAGAAGAATTTGAATGGATAATTTAAGATGAAATATCTTGATGAAACTAAGAGGTTCCTAAAGATGGATATCATGAGGAACTACAAAATGAGTGAATTGTCCTTGTCTCAATATAGTTACTTAAAGATAGTGAATGAGTAATTTTGAATGCAAGATGTTAAAACCGTTAACACTCCTTTGGATCATCATACTAAGGTTTTGGATATACAATGTCCTCCAACCGAATAAGAGAAGAAAATAATGGAAAGTACTCCTTATGCAAGTGACGTTAGAGTAATCTTGAATGATATGGTTTGTAATATAACATATTTAGCACATGACATTATCATAATAAGTTGGGTTTTAAAAAATTCAGATCGGGTTCATTAAGAAAATTTGAAATGGGTGTTGAGGTATTTTAATAGTTCACTAGTAGGTGATGTCATACCCTAAATTTTGACCTCTAGATTCCATCATCATTCTAGGAACATCAAGCATATCATTGCTAACCCTAACCATGTTCAAGTTTGTTCTTGTGTGATTCCATCTGAATTAGGGTTTTGGCCCAAGGGAATCAAAAGGATATTTGCTTGATCATTTAGTATCTTGGATTGATCATCCACCAATAAATTTTTAATACACTCAAGAGGCCTCTATTCTTTAAGAACCAAGTACAATTGGGTCCCACTACAAGTTCATTGAAGCCCAACCTCATATGGCCCCAAATTAGGGTTTCATTAGGAAAAGTCAAATGTGCCTTTGACTTTTGATCAAAGCATGATCCCAGGTCTTGGGACATGATTCAATATTCTTATATACATCCTTGGAGTTCACCCATGATGTTTAAAAAGTTCAAGAATGCAAGATCACTGAAGATCACACAATTGAATTCATCTGATACACAAGCCTTATCTAACAAAGTTAACCTTTAACTTTTAGGGTTTTTGGTCTAAATTAAAGAATTCAATCCAAATTTCATCAAGAAATGTTTGATCAATGGATTTGAACATGAAAAATCAAGATTTGGGAGGTTTCTTGCAAAAGGGGCAAAGTTAAGGAAGTAAAATTTTTCTAAGTATGGAGGAAATACCTAGTTTTGGTGCCAACTTTAAAGAATCATACGTTTCAATCCACACATCCATTTTTTGAGTTCCAAAAGTAAATTTGTAGCTCTCATCACATACTACAAAAGTGTAAAACTGATCCATGGTAAAAAAAAAAAGGCCTTAAAACTGCTTAGATTTTGAGTTATGAAGCTTCAAAGTTTGAAAAGAATTTCCAAGACAGTTTTGGTTCATTGAAATGCAATAACGTTTGAAGCTAGTTTTCACCATGATCCCTTTGGATTCAAGATTTTTGTCAAGCATGAAAGTTGTAGAGCACATTTGGGGATTTCCAAAAAGTACAAGAACTCCTCAATCCCATTTATGAGCTAGGAGAATCGAAGCCATGAAGTTAGGGTTTTAAAACTTGAATTTTAAGGTTATGCACTTGATGAACTTGATGCAAATCCAATTCCATGCTAAATACCTTTGTGTTTCAGAAGCTATTACTTGTAAATATTCACTTGATTAGAATATTACATGAATTTAGGAGCATTATCTATTAAATTAGGACATTAACCACTTGATCTTTCCATTTTTGGCATAAAGGCATGACTTCCATTTTGGTAAAGGTGACTTTATGCATAAAGTCAGCTTCTTGAACCTCTAACTTGTTCCTTCTGCACTCAAACCACTTTGTGGATCAGAAGCAACATCTCTAAGTCTCCCAACCACCCTACAACGGGTTATACTTGGCATTGGAACTCAAAATCCACGAAAACCTCCATTTGATCTCAACCAAACTAAAGACTCTCATACTTGAAATTTCTGACCAGAGTTTTTCTCCAATCCTTCTCTATAAATAGAGGGACTCATAAGGCCTCAAAAGACACAGGAATCTCACCCTAAAAACCTCAGCATTCTCTTTTCCAACATTTTTTGTAAAAACACTCCAAATTTGCAAAATCTCTAGCCAAACACTTTCCACTCGTGTAACTCACAAACAAACTTCACAAATTTTCTCTAAACATCATTCAGAACTCATTCCAACACTTGGAAAGTTTCTGTACCAACTATAACTCCATCCTCCATTTCCATTTTCTCATCTTGCAAGAACCTTCGAGCAAGACAATCCAAGTTGTTTCTAGCCATTTGCATTGCTCAAACACTCTCTAAGGGGTTCAACAAGGCTCTGGAATTCTTTATCTTGCATTTGTAATCACTAGAAGAAGCCTTGTACTTTCTCCAAGAGGTAAGCACCTTGAACTCTTGAAACTTATAATCATACTTGTTCATATTTGTTTCTTGAAGCTATCATAAAAAAGTGGTTGTATTTAGTGTAAATGGCTCACTATTTGCATAAAATATCATGTGTGTATGTGTTGCTTTGAAATTATGAAACTCATGTATGTTGCACTGGTTTTGGAATTTGTGTGCTCTGTATGGTTAGATTTAGGGCAAAAATTTGGTACCTTGTTAATCCTTGGAAACTCTAAGCAATTTAGAGTTTTATTTTGTTAAAAAAATATGGAGTTTAGAGTGAGATATTGATGACATAAAATTGAAGAAATACTTAAGTTAGGGTTCGGGGAGAGAGAAAGAAAGAATGAGTGAAGGAAGAAGAAAGAGATGAGTTGGCGTTGATGTGGAAACAAGGTGGCGCTGACTTGTACATTTTGGTGTACTTTTAAAATATATATTGTTAGAGTTATTATAGTTAATGGATGAGAGCGTAGCACCGCTGATCCAGAAGGAGGGTTTATGTGTGTTAGAGAGCAAAGAGTCTGGGGTTCGAATCCCTCTTGCCCCAGACCCTTTTGTTTGTTTTATTTTTAATCATTCCGAAACAAACTTAAAATATATATTTACACGCGTGCCCTTAGTACAAGCCATTCACTTGGCTTAGTTGGTTAAAATTTTTAACCTGACCCCTAAGATGCGTGTTCAAGTCCCATGAGGGCCATGTCCCTATATATTTTATGACTTATTTTCTCAAGTTTCTTCACAACTTTGAAACCTCGTAACATCTTCATTTTTTAGGCTTTTTTATTCATTATTTTTGCTACATGTTCATGTTGATGTCTATTTTATTGTGATATAAAATGTGTTCTAAAGATATTTATTTTTATGGTACATATGCATGTTTAAAGTGTGTGACTTTTTAGAGTTTTCTTAAGGACCATTTTGATTCTTTGGTTGATTCCTTTGATTTTCTTTGCACATATGGACATGTTTAAACCATTTGCAGCTTATCTAAATCTTGTGTAGTGTTGTAGAATTGTGCATACTTGTTGCCACTTGATTTAATGTCTTTTTAAGTGTATGTTTATATGTAAATGTATGTTGAACTTCCAACCATGCCATGAACTTTTGCTTGGTCATTTTGCATCTAACATGTGACTTTCCTTCAATGTTTACATGACTTTGATGTGCATTTGTGTTGATCTTACCATGTTTAGGTGTTCATAAATCCTTGACTTTTGTCTTAGATGCTTTTGAAATACATGTTTGTATGTTTAAACCATTGTGATGTTTCCATCTTTGTTCATGACCATGTTGAACCCTAGCATACATGTTTGGGTTGTTACCTACTTGTCTTAACATATCCAAACTTGTACAATGTTCAATTGTTCAATCAATATCTCAATTTGGTTCACATGATGTTTTAGTCTTGTTAGAACTATATTTCATGAATGATTAGATGTTGTAACATCTTTGTTGTCACCATGTGAGTTTGAAACTTCTTTGAACTTTGAGTATGATTGGTTGTTACCTTGCTCTTCTTGACTTTGTCAAGTCTTTGCCTTGGATGTTGTTACATTCATTCTCATGCTTTGGTTGTTACCATATGTTTTTTCATGTTACAATTAACATCATGTTTGAATGTTATTAACATCATGCTTGAATATCACACTTGTTTCCATCATGCTTTCTCTAAACTTTGTTAAGTTGTTTCCCCCAAGTGATGTTAGCTTGTTAGCTTTCACCCTTAGGTTACCTTTTATTTTTCCAAATCCAAAGGAAAGTCTCTCTATTGACTCAATGTCATAGATAGCTCAGTCTTACCCTTTCTCTTACCCTTGTTAGAGTCATTAGGCCTCTTAACTTAGACTTGAGTAAGAACCTACAACCCCTTTTGACTTTTTCAAGTCAAGACCTTAGCACCTACCTTGTTAGGAGCTAACCTTTAGTTAGTCTTTCAACTTAGACTTAGAGATTTTGTTAACTCTATGTAAGTATCATGGTTATGAATACTTACTCCCCTTGGAACCTTGATCATAGTCAAGTGTTCTTCACCCTTAGTGAGGTGAACTATGAATGCTCTGATTCCATCCTAGTTAGGATAGGTAGGCATGAGATACGACGTCTTGGTGAGCATACTTAGTGTATATACCCTAGGTATTTACCTTAGCACCTTTCCCTTAGCAAGAAAACTTTAGCATAACACAAATACTAACAAGAGGTTCCTGTAGAGTACTACAAATACTTAGGATACTAACACCTTCCATAGGTATAACTAACCCTCGAACCTTAGATCTCTAGCTGTGTTGTTACATAGCATACTTTGGGTTTTTCTTCGATCTTTATACTTTTCTTTGGATAAATCAAATTTCGGTGTTGAACTTCATGATTTGTGATTCAAGTTAATTAATAGCTTGGTATCCGATTTTCACCACAATAGGTGGTTCGAAGTATAGAAAGGAACCTTGAGTTGAAGATACTTTGAAGGGTTTTATGAATGGAGACTATAGAGGTAAAGGGGAGACTAGATAATCCTTATCAGATTTTGTGATTACGTCGTTTAGAATGACTATAAGTTGGAAAAAATAAAACTGTGTAGTCGATTTATCTACTACTTAAGTGAAATATGTTTCCTTACTCGTAGCGGATTAAGAAACCATATGGTTTAGAGGCATAACTTTGGAGTTAGGGATCAGTCAAGAATGTATGAATATACATTATGATGTTCAAAAGGTCATTCCATTTGATAATCATCAAGTGTATCATGAGAGGACAATGCACATCAATATTCATTTTCACTTTATAAGAGACTTGATAAAGTAAAAGAAGTTTGTATTTAAGAAGGTTCCTACGGAAAAGAATCCGATGAAGATATTCGCTAAGTTATTATATAAATCAAGGTTTAACCATTGCTTGGTCTTTATAAATTTTGTTGAAGATGGATTCATGTTTGTAGAGATCAGCAGGGTGGTTTTGTGGTTAAATTAATCATCATCATTTTTGAGTCAAGGTGGAGATTTGTGGAAATATGACTAAATCCAATTGGGAGCAACATAATCTTTTACAAGAATCTTGGTTTTGTCTCAAGGGGCATTATGGGATTCGGGGAAAAAACTCTCCATATTAAGTAGGGCTCCCTACGTATAAAAAGACACAACCATCAGTGGAAGCACATGATCAATGTTAAATTAAACATCGAATCCTTGTTGAAATTCACATATGCGGGGGATTTTGTAAAAAAAAATGAAGGACTAAAGCTCTAAATCTTTTTTAAGAGTAGATATCACTACCCAACGTTCCACCATTAATGACAATTTTCTCATTTAAAACCTTACATAACTTGTTTCTCTAAAAGCCCTAGTAACATATATAAATATAAAAGCAAAGAAAGATTTTTAAGTGTTACCTTCAAGAATATGAACTTACTAACTCACTTATCGTATGCTCTAGTAGAATAAGAGGCACATATGTATTAGAATGATGGCGAACCAGAGGGTATTGACGAAGATGAAAGAAATTGCAAACATAATAGAAGAGTTCTAGAGACTCATGAATGACGAAAAAGGAGATAGTAACCTCAAAAATCTTTATATATCATGTATAAAAGATGATCATACGATCCACATCGAAACATGTTGGGAAGCGTGAACCATCGACAATCCACATCTTGCCCCAGACTAGTTAGAATACTTGAATACCCTAGTACATGAAGACATCAATGCTAGCAGACGTAGGGCTACATGTCAAAACTCCATTTCAAAACATATCTAATCATGAAGGGATATTTAATGTGCCTATTCCTAATGTTATTGATGTCCCATCAAGGCTCTTTCATTTTCTTTCACCAAAATATTGATCGAAGGCGTGCATAACAAGCCACTGCTCTACGCGTAAGAACAAGGGTTAGGGGGAAACTATTTTAGGCAGTTTTCCAGACCCACGATGGAAGGCCCAATAACATGCATCCCACAAAAGACATGCAAAACATGTGAAACGTCACCCTAGCGGAGAACACCTGATTCCAACCTCCAATGTATTCCCTAGCGTTATATATGATCTAACGACAATCAATGTTGGACATCGCATCTCATTGGGATGGTTTTAACCGCCCGCACTATATAAAGTTTAACATGCGTCATTTCAAACACTCTCTCTCTCTCTCTCTCTCTCTCTCTCTCTCTCTCTTTCTCTCTCTCTCTCTCTCTCTCTCTCTCTCTCTCTCTCATACACTTATACTACTTTCTCATTAATTCATTGATTTAGACGTTGAAGTGTTAATCTTATAGATTCACCTGCGCTCCGTTGTACCAAAAACTGACTCCAGTGCATCATAACTCATTCCATTCGAATTATACCAATTTCAAATTCTAGTCTAAAATAAAAATAATTATTTAAAATTGACATTTTTTTTCTTAAATTTGAACCTTAGAAGACGCTGGAGTCTCAACCTTTAAAAAAGCTCTATAATATATAAATTAAATAAAAGGAAAAAAATCTGAATGGGTGCAACACAATCTTTAACAAGAATCTTGATTTTGCTCGATTAAGATCGTAAATCAAATCCAAAACACAAATCTAAACTATGAACCGTTCAATCCCACACCCATACGGCCATACCCAACATACCACTTTCTATTCTTGGTTTAGGACAAAATCCTAAACAATATGTACATGTTAGAAAGATTACACTGTTATCTAAATCTTGCATGTGTGAGACAACTCACAAGTGGACTCAACACTGTTTACATCATCCTATTACGATGCTGCAAAAACATATATAGATATGGCAAAGAAGAAAAAAGATATACCAATAATCATGAATCTTATTCTTGAAAAAAGTTACGATATTTTTAGATTGAAGTTAATTTACATGTAGCCAAGTTGTTGTCAAGGACAAAAACAGTAGAGAATTATCCAGAATCCTCTGAATCTTATTCTTCTTCTATTGTGACACACACCACCATCATAGCCTTATAAATAACACATCAAAGAAACAGAATTTCCACACACAAATTATGGACACTGTCACAAGCTTGGTAGGTGAAAAGCCAGTGGTGATATTCAGCAAGAGTACTTGTTGTTTGAGCCACTCTATAACATCACTGATACGTAGCTTTGGAGCAAACCCTATTGTTTATGAGCTTGATAAGATCACAAACGGGTCGCAGATTGAGAGTGAGTTGCTTCAAATGGGGTGCAAACCAAGTGTGCCTGCTGTTTTCATAGGACAACAGTTCAGAGGCGGTTCTAAGAAAATTATGAGTCTTCATGTGAGGAATGAGTTAGTGCCAATGTTGAAGGAGGCTGGTGCTATATGGATTTGAAGATGAGACACGGATTAATATATAGTGACATTAGTATCTATGAGATGAATAAGATGACTTTATTGGTATAAAGTTGTTGATGTTACTTAATTAACATGATTTTGTAGTTGTTATGCTTAGTTATAAGATGATATATTATATATATTGAGGCTAAACTTTTCATAGTTTATTGTTTCTTTTCTTTTCATAGTTATAAATCTTATATTTTATTTATGTTTTTCTTGATTTCTCTGACTTTAAATATATGAACCTCACACATATTTAATGTATTTAGAAGTATTTTTAAGATCCTCTTAGATATCTATAAAAGTCTTTTAAATTTTAAGAATAAACAAATCTTAAATTTTTTTATCTTTGTCTCTCTATGTTTCTCTCACTATGATTTCCATTCATTTTCTCTTTCTTTTTTACTAACGATATTTTAGATAATTATATTTATATTTATCAAAACCTTAAAATCCAATTTAGATTCAAAACACTACCCATAACTAAGTTGACCAAACTTAGCCACGTGATCTAACCCGACTTTCACTTGTTAAAATGAAAATAGATTCACAATATTTATGTCAACAAAAACCACAACATGACATGTAAAATTATCGTATCCACAAATATTATATTAACTTTGTAAAATGATAATATGATTGAACTTGTAAATGCAACAAATTGAGTTTGTAATAGTAACTGAAAATGTGTATAGCGCGGTTGATTAGTTTGTGTGCAATTTGTAAAAACAAGAAAGCTAACTAATGGTTAGCAAATATAATCGTAAAATCTATTAAGTTTTCATTTCAAATCATCTATCCTTAGACGTGAGAAATCTCATGACTAAACCTATAATGATTCTATTTAGTTATGAACTTTTACATAACAGAGATTTATAACCTCACAATCTCCCAACATTTGGGAGTCTTCTATCACAAAAATACATTTTTTTATATCTAAAGTAGCCTCCTAGCATCACAGAGTCTTCAATTAGAATTGACGAACGTTTTATAACATATAAGTAAGAATAATGTTTTACAAAATACAGATTTACAATCTCACAACCTCCTAGTATTAAGAAGTACTCAATCACAAGGATACCAGTCTTGCCAAAAGAAACCCTTACATATGGGAGTTTTCAATCTCAACGAGTAAAGGTTTATAACACATTAAAATTGTTGTGAATCAGATACCTTTAAACAAGGTATAAACAATTTCTTTATGATTAAAAAACACACAAGGGTTAGGGTTAACAAAGAAAACAAGGTAAAACAACAAGGAACAACAAGGATTGGTTATAAATAGTTATTCTTTTATTTCTCTTAGAACAAGATTACAAGTATACAAGAATAAAAAAATAACCTCTCTCTCTCTTGCTATTAGGATTTTATCTTCCTATTTTTTCTTATGTCAAGATTGAGAAACTAGAATCCTATTTATAAGAAAAATAGCACACTAACCTAATGGGCTTTTTAACAATTACCCATTACAAGCTAACTTAGGGTACAAGTTAACTTAAACAATTGGGCTTACAAGCAAGGTCCAATTCAACATGCTAACAACCCTAGCAATATTGACTAATGCATGTTAGAAATAACTTCGACTACAACACGCATTACTCCGACAGTAGCATGCGAACATACTTCGACCTCATGCTTAATTCCTGTCGAACCAGAAGCTATCCTTCGACCATACTAGAGTTCAATCCAACATCTCACAAATCTCCACCTTGGAAAAAACTCTATAACATCAAGGAACTATCTTTCTTCATGCAGCTTTATCAACTGCATACAGTGGAAAAACTTGCAACTGGGCAACATCTTGGTGATCATATCAGCAGCATTATAATCTGTCGAAACCTTTAGCACTTAGACTTCTCCACGCTCGATTACCTATCTGACGAAATACAGCCTCACATCAATGCGCTTGGTTCCCTCATGATAGGTTGAATTCTTCGACATGTGTATTGCACTTTGACTATCACATTTAACAGTGATAACTCGACCTTGAAGTTTCATCTCCTTTGCAAAACCTTCAAGCCACAATGCTTCCTTTACAGCTTCAGTTAGGGAAATATCTTCTGCTTCAGTAGTTGATAAGGCAACGACCTTCTGAAGTGTTGATTTCCAACTAATTTTTGTCCCAAACATAGTGAACACGTATCCAGAAATAGATTTTCTAGAATCCATACAACCTGCATAATCAGAGTCGACATATCCTTCAATTACTGCTTTACTATCTTCACCCAAGGTTCCACCATAAATTATGACTCTATTCAGAGGCCCATTTATGTACCTTAGAATCCACTTCAATGCTTGCCAGTGAGCCTTTTCAGGATTCATCATGTACCTTCTTACAAGACTTACTGCATATGCTATGTCGGGTCTAGTACAGACCATATCATACATCAAAGAACCCACTACATTAGCATATGGAATGTTATTCATATAAGTTCTTTCAACATCAATGTTGGGACATTAATCTATACTCAGCTTGAATTGATGGTTTGTTGGAGTCACAACAGACTTTGAATTCGACATACCAAACTTTTCGAGAACCTTCTGTAGGTATGCCTCTTGAGATAAGCACAATCTCGATTGCTTTCTATCTCTTCAGATGTCAATCCCAAGAATCTTGGACGCAACTCGCATATCATTCATGTCGAACTCCTTCTTGAGTTCAGCCTTCACCCTCATTACCTCTTCGACATTATTTCTTGCTATTAGAATATCATCCATATAGAGCAACAAAATAACAAATGAATTACCCGGTCGAAATCTGAAGTAAACACAGTGGTCGAACTGACTTCTGATGAAATTTATGCGTGTCATGAACTTATCGAATCTTATATTCCACTGTCGAGGAGATTTCTTCAGACCATATAAGGATTTATTCAGATTGCACACATACTCTTCCTTCCCTTTTTCGACATACCCTTCAGGTTGCCTCATTAGGATTGTTTCATCTATATCACCATACAAGAATGTAGTCTTCACATCCATCTGTTCTAGTTCAAGGTAGAACTGTGCCACTGTGGCAAGCAACATTCAAATGGATATGTGCTTCATAACAGAAGAGAACACATCATTGAAGTCGACACCTTCTTTCTGAGTGAACCCCCTAGCAACCAATCTTGCCTTATATCTCTTTGACGCCACTCCTTCGATTCCTTCCTTAACTTTAAAAATCCATTTACAATTGACTAATCTGGCTCCAGTAGGTTTCTTGATCAGTTCTCAGATGTTGTTATCATGAAGAGATTTCATCTCATCATCCATGGCCTTCAACCATTCAATCTTCTTTTGACTCCTCATAACTTCCTTATAGTCCCTAGGTTCTTCGTCTAGAACCTCACTTACAGAGATTAAGGCATAAGCTATAAGATCTGCATACCCAAGTCTCTGAGGTGGCTTGATGACTCTCATTGACCTGTCTTTTGTTAGCAGGTAGTCATTATCAGTCTCCTTATCTTCGATAACATCTTATGCATCTTCTTCAACTTCACCTGGGGTATGTAATTTAGTATCAACATGCTTCACCTCGACAAGAATTTCTCCCTGTTCCAGCTCTTCGTCAGCATCATCAGTTTTCTTCAAAGTCATCTCTACTTCATTGAAAACTACATCTTGACTGGTGATACACCTCCTGTGACCTGGCTCTAGGCACCATAGCCTATAAGCTTTGACTCCTTTAGGGTATCCCATGAACATGCATTTCAGAGCTCTAGGTTCGACATTGTCTTCCCTAATATGAGCATAGGCCATGCAGCCAAATACTCTCAGTTTGTCGAGATTGGGTGGATGTCCCGACCAAACTTCTTCAGGTGTTTTCATTCCCAAGGCAGTCGAGGGACATTTATTTATCAAGTAAGCTGTTGTCAAAACAGCCTCCTCCCAAAAGACCTTCTTCAATCCAACACTAACCAAGATGCATCTAACCCTTTCAAGGATTGTTCGATTGAATCTCTCAGCTAAGCCATTTTGTTAAGGAGTACCTGCTACAGTCTTATGCCTTGCAATCCCAGACTCAACACAGTAACTATCGGACGCTTCGTTACAAAATTCAAGGCCATTGTCGGTTCTCAACCTCTTGACCTTTTTTCCAGTTTGAGTTTCGACCAGAATCTTCCAACTTTTGAAATTCTCAAAAGTTTCATCATTTGTCTTCTGAATGAATACCCATAGCTTTCTGGAATAGTCATCAATGATGGATAGAAAATACCTTGCACCTGAGATTGAAGGATTCCTTGCAGGCCCCCAAAGATCAGCATGAATGTAATCCAGGGATCCATGTGTTCTTTGCTTGCCTTTGTTAAACTTTTCCCTACAGGATATACCAAATACACAAGATTCACAAAACTCCAACTTTTCGACTTTGTCACCTCCTAGCAGGTTCTGCTTCCCCAATTCGACCAGGCCTCTTTCGCTGATATGACCCAATCTCATGTGCCATAATTCTGTCTTCGAGACAGGTTTCGTGGATGCAATATTTGTCGAACCACTTACAACCTCAACCTCAAGGGTATACAAGCCTTGTTTCTTCACGCCTCTCAAGACTTCCTTCGACCCCTTCATAACTCTTAGGATACTTTTCTCTCCTTGAAAAACATATCCCTTTCTGTCGAATTCACCAAGAGAAATCAAATTTCTCTTTAAGTCAGGTGCATACCTGACTTCAGTCAATAACCTTATTGACTCATCATGGAGCTTGAATCTCACAAATCCAATACCTGTAATTTTGCAAGATTTGTTATTTCCCAGTAGTACAGATCCACCATCTTGATCACATAGCTCCTAAAACAATTCTTTTATTGGAGTCATGTGCCAAGTGCAACCTGAATCCATAATCCACTCTTTCCTCGAGTCGCCACTTGAAACCACAAGAACATCAGATGAGTCGAAGTTATCTTGAACAATGGATGCGTTGCCATTACCTCCATGATCTTTCAGGCGTTTAGGGCACACCTTTCTTGTGTGACTTTCCTTCTTACAGTGATAACATTGAATACCAGATATTTCGCCACTATAAGGTTTCTATTGACTTTTACCTTTCTTATTGTCAAACTTACCATCCTTTTGCAAGAGTTTTCCCTTAACGACCAAACCTTCGCCCACCGTCAAAGGTTTATGCTCCTTTCGTTCGTTCAAGTCCTTAAAATACAAGGTTGATTAAACTTCTTCAAAGGTCAGGGACTCCCTTCCGTACAAGAGAGTTTCTTTGAAGTGAGCATGTGTTATGGGCAAAGCACACAACAACAACAATGCTTGATCTTCATCATTGATCTTCACATCAATATTTTCAAGATCAAGAATCAGCTTGCTGAACATATCCAACTGCTCAGCCAATACTTTGTCTTCACTCATCTTGAATGAATATAAAGCTTGCTTCAGGTAGAGTCGATTCACCAGAGATTTGGTTATGTACAAACTTTCAAGTTTCACCCATAATCTCGATGTTGTAGTCTCTTTTGATACCTGTCGAAGAACCTTATCACCAAGGCTCAACAATATTGTGTTGTGGGCTTTCTAAATCATGCACATCTTTTCTTTTGCCGTTAACGCAACATCCATGGCTGCCTCTCCCTTCAATGCTTCCAAACAACCTTGCTAAACCAGTAAGACTTTCATCTCCAAGCGTCACAGACCAAAGCCATTCACTCTGGTGAACTTTTCAATCTCATACTTTGTTGAAGGCATCTTCTCCACGCCCACCGCACCAATTTGTTGTGAATCAGATACCTTTAAACAAAGTATAAACGGTTTCTTTATGATCAAAAAACACACAAGGGTTAGGGTTAACAAAGAAAACAAGGTAAAACAACAAGGAACAACAAGGATTGGTTATAAACAGTTATTCTTTCCTTTCTGTTAGAACAAGATCACAAGTATACAAGAATAACAAAATAACCTCTCTTTCTTGCTATTAAGATCTTATCTTCCTATTGTTCCTTATGCCAAGATTGAGAAACTAGCATACTATTTATAAGAAAAATAACACACTAACCTAATGAGCTTTTTAGCAATTACCCATTACAATCTAACTTAGGGTACAGGCTAACTTAAACAATTGGACTTACAAGCTAGACCCAATTCAACATGCTAACAATCCTAGCAATATTTATTAATGCATGTTATAACAAACTTCGACTACAACACGCAGTACTCCGATAGCAGCATGCGAACATACTTCGACCTCATGCTTAATTCCTATCGAACCAGAAGCTACCCTTCGATCATACTAGAGTTCGATCCAACATCTCAAAAAAATAAACAAATATCATAAACTATTCATATCACAACACTAAATATAATTAGTTACAATCGCATAATTTTACCTATCAAGTAACATATTTAGTGTTAAGTTTTAGTTGTTATCTAAATCAGTTATCCTAATTTCATAGAGAGAAATTATTAAACTCAGATAAACCTATATAATAATAAAATAGAAATTCATTACATAAAAATCATGATAATTACATAGATATCATATTTAGTGTGTTAGCCCTCTCATTGCTTCATCATCATAATTTTCAACGAATCTTCTTCATGTTTGGTTATTGGATGATTTTGACTTTGTTATTTTTCACGAATCTTTATTTAAAACCTATAAAAAAAATTGCATTAACAATAAAAAGAATTTAAATTAAAAGAACTTAATACTAAAAACATCATATGAAAGAACTATTTTCATTGTCGCCCAACGAATCCGATAACCATCACCTGACACTTGCTGAAGCTCTGTCATCAACGTTGACGAGAGAGAGAGAGAGAGAGAGAGAGAGAGAGAGAGAGAGAGAGAGAGAGAGAGAGGTTCCAAAGAAAATAAAGGCTTCGATTTTTGGTGTAAAATGAAAAGGAGGTGACCCTCATTTATACAAAAGATGAAAACATAAGAAAAGGAAAAAAAATCCATGGGCCATTTAATGCCCCAATTGATTGGTTGATCAAACATAATCAATTACCTTGTCTCAATATGGAAATATTGGGTAGAGAGATGTCACCAATCATTAAGATATGTCCTAATCGATTGGCTAATTGTTTAGACCTCTTACAATTGTCTGACTAAAATAATCAATCGTCTGGGTAGTTCAAAAACATCAAAATTTATTTATTTATTTATTTTTGATCATGAAACATATATTTGAAATTCATGGATTTTTTTTCAATATTGATATATATGTCTTAAAAGGCATGAAGTTTTAATGATAATTTTTTTATACTTACTATGAAGTTTATGGTTTGTGTGTTATATTTATTCTCAAAAGATTTATACGGATTTAGGATCTTTCATATTTTGTATGAATCTATGAAAATAAATTTGGTTATGGTATATATTTAAATGATATTTGTTTTGGTGATCACATTTGAAATTATAATTGTGATATGAAAATCCATTTTAAGTTATAATTCTTAGAATTATATTCGTGATAATGGAAAGTTTTGAATTTAACATAGAAACTATGTGATAAAGAAAAATATTTGTGAAAATTTTGGTTTTCTTTCGGAGATATGTTATTTAATATATATTATGATAAATATATTTGAAATCACATATGTGATAATGATTGATGATTGAGAATCCTAAAATCTATTTTTCTTTTAAAGAATTATGATTCTCAACAGTTTATTTATGACTATAGATAATATATTTAAAAATATATGTTCATCTAAATTATTTGGGAAAGATAAATATTAAATTTAAATCTTATTTTGGTAATTTAATTCTTGATTTTAAATTTTAAAAAAAGTTTTATTATCAAATCTTTTTATTTAATTTTTTAATTATTGTTTTATCTTTCAATTTGATTTACATAAAATCTTCACATGAATTTAGATTTTAAGAGATAATACAAATACTAATTTGTTAATACATATTTAGTTATTATATATTATTTATGGTTTTTTTTTAATATATTGAATGTCTCTCAAAATTATAAGATAAATTTAAAGATTTGATTTTTTACATTCCGGATACTTTGGATTTTAGAATTGATTTTGTTGATTCTAAAATAATTTATTTAATTAATTATTTGGTGTATATGTGATTTTGTTATATACATTTAATTTAATTATCATATATAATTTATTGGAAGATCAATTAGTTTTATATAGCATTTAATAATTAATCTCAAAATATTGTGATTTAATTTTGATAAGCACTAAAATGAGAGTTTTTACTCTTTAAATTTTAGGAGATATGAATTCTAGATTTATGGTTTATTTATAAGCATGTGAAGATTTGTCTCATTTATATTCTTCTTTGAAACTTTAATTCTAGAATGTTTGTTCAATTATTTAAAGAGTAGTTGAGTATGTTTGTGAATCAATTTTAACATGAAATATGGAGATTTAATTTTTATTTGAATTGAAATTGAATATTTGGTTTATAACATGATTATGATGTTTGAATTTTATAGTTATTAAGTTTTTACAATAATTTTTTTATGTCATACTTGTTCTGGACTGGGTCCAGGCCTACCCATCCGTCGGGCAGGCCCAGCCCAACGCTATTTGGGGAAGGCCCAAATTGCTCAGTGTCGGGCACAGGGTCTCCCGTCGACCAGACAGCTCCCTCGTTGAGCAGGACAGTCTCTCCGTCGGGCAGGACAACACGTCTTCTACATGTTCTCCACGTGCCCCTTCCGCGGGAGACACGTCATCAGCCAACTATCCACCTCCGAAAGAGCTGGTCAGTCCACCTTCTAGAGATCACAGGACAGTTGATCTAGGGCGAAGATCACATGCTGGTCTTCACTACGCTACGTAAGCCCTAGCAATCACTTGGGTTGGGCCTGGCCATCCAACGCAACGCGAATGACCGTTGGTCCTGCGCTGGGGTCTCTTTATAAATACCCTCTTTCACTAGAGGGTCAGGTATTCTCTCCTTAACCTCTCTTCTGTATTTGCTCCCTCTCTGTTCCATTACTTACTTTGGCATCGGAGTGTCTTGCAGGTACACCCCCCTCCTCGTCCATATTCCCTAGGAGCAGCTAGCAGATCAACCCCGTCTGTGGGAATCTAAGCTTCTCCGTTCCTCCGAGCAGAGAACCAAAGCTTCCTCCTCTCAAATCTCAAAAGCATGACTAGCCTACGCCACGATGACGCTGTTCTCGGTTCCGCCTTCATGCCGTTCATCAACAGCGACGAACAAACGGGGACATCTCAACCCCGCGAGACCGACGTCAGGGACGACCAGACCCCCCTCTCCTTCGTACGAGGATGCGACGCTCCATGTCGTTCCACGAGCGAGGAGCCCAGAAGTATTCCAGCCAACTCCCACACCGGTTGGAGCAGACCCAACGATGGTTGCTCTCTTCATGGCCATCAACCAGACAAACCAGATGATGTTCCAACAAAATGAGCGCATCGGCATGCTGGAACACGACACCTCGTCCCGCTCTCCTCCGCAGAGAAATCAGCGCGGGAGCTCCCGGAGCCCCTCTCCACGACAACGGGGGCGTCGACTGCAGCTGGAGAGGCCCCAACCAGTGGCCTCTAAGAAACGAGCAAGGTCACCACCCCGGAAGGAGAGGCGGTCCCCAGAGCCAAGGGAAAACGGGCTTGAAGCCCCGACCATAAGACCGAGGGGGCGTAACCCGCCTCCTCGACACAAACCACCGTCTCCACAATCCCTAGTTCGCAGCGACGAGGAAGACTACATGACTCCTCTATCATGGGAAATCATGGCAGCCCCCATCTCCCACGGGATGGATAAACCACTCGTACTCTCGACGTACGACGGCACCTCGGATCCAGACGATCATCTGGAAGACATCGATGCAATGCTCGACTACAGGAACGTCCGAGGAGCCATCAAGTGCAGACTCTTCCCGACGACATTAAGGAAGGGTGCCATGGTATGGTACAAGAGCCTGGAACCTGAGTCCATCACGTCGTGGAAGGTCCTGAAGGACCTATTTTCACGAAAATTCACAGTGTCAAGGCGACATCTGAAGACGGAGGCCGCGCTGGGCGCTATCATCCAGGTTCTAGATGAGATTTTCCAAAACTACATCGAGAGGTTCACGAAGGAGGCGGTCCAAGTAACGACGTCAGACGAGATGAAACGTTACCTGATGGAGCAGGGCTACGCCGAGACTCCAAATTCTACGAGGCTGTGGCCATCCTTTGGCTAGAGTCTCTCCAATACATCCTCGAAAGAGCCCGTCATTACATCCAATTCAAGGAGACGGAGGCCGCCAACACCGCCCGTGACACTAGAAACCGAGAAACCCCCTGCGGGTCCCGAGACGAAGGGGCCTCGGCCCACCAGCGCGGGGGAGAGTGGAGACGGGAGGATCGTCCTCGAGAATATCATGAGCAGCGAGGCCCCGTTGACCGTTTCACCGAATACATGGCTCTAGTCGCTTCCGGGGAGCGTATATTAGCTGAGTGCGCCAATTCAGAATTTTTCCGGGGGGTGTCTGTTTTCCAAAACCGACACCCACCAAAGCCAACATGGACAACTCCAAATACTGTCACTTCCACTGAAGCCACGGTCACGTGACAGAAGATTGCATCTACCCGAAGGATGTGATCGAAATACTGATCAAGGACGGGCATCTGAAGAGGTACACCCGAGGAGGAGATCCCCCGCGGCAAGAAGCCCCCGAGGCCAAAAGAGTCGAAGACCTCCCTCCTCCCAACAACGACTCCGACCTGCAGGTGGCCCTTAGCGTTGGTCGACACGAGGACTGGTTCTCCCTAAGGGAATTCGGCCTCCCTGTCGAGCTTCAGCTGCCCGATGAGCCAGTACGCCCCACCAGCCGGTGGGAATACTTCCCCAAGGAAATGGTCATTTCCAGCGGGACCCTGAGCAAGCTCTCGATTGGATCGGTTAAGAGGAAGTTCGACGAGCTGATGAGCAACAACTCCAGCAAGGTGAGCACACTCGACAAGTTCTGAGGTCGATCCAATTCGATCACCTTCTATCTCGAGGAGCTCCCCGGTGGAGCCCCCAACTCGGTCATTCCCCTTCTGATACGGGAAAAAATGGCCAACTTCAACGTCCGACGCATCCTGGTCGATGAAGGGAGCTCAGTGGATATCATGTATACCCACCTCTTCTCAACGCTTCAGCTTGACGAATCCAACCTGTCATCCTACCTGGGCTCCGATCTCCAGGGCTTCAACGGGACGACGACAAGACCATGGGGATATGTGGAGCTCAAGGTCACTTTCAGGGAAAAGGAAACGGCCAGAGAAATCAACGTCCATTTTTTGGTCGTCGAGCGCCCATCTCTGTACAAATACATCCTAGGCAAGACGACAATGGCCGAACTCACCGCAGTGCCGTCAACTGTCCACCTGAAGATGAAGTACTACACCAAGCTAGGAGCCGTCGTCACCCTTAACAGGAACATTGAAGCTGCTCGTCGGTGTTTCGAAGCAGCTAGGGCTGGCAATGAACTGAACCAACTCGAAAATAGTTCGAAACTCGATTCGTCAATTAAATCGTTGAACTAGGTTCATGAACCAAATGAGATGAATATGAGCGAAAAACTAAGTTCGTTAACTAAATGAGTTGAACTTGAACTATACATAGTTTGACTCGTTAGGTTCATGAGTCAATTCGATTACATATGAGAAGGATTATATTGTCTTTAAGATTAGGTTTAAAGATTTACTCCAAATCTTAATCCTAAATATGTACCTTATATATTAGTTATGGCAATAATACCGACAATTGAATTTAGAGCCATCCTGCTAAAATAACATGTCTAATGAAGGTTGCAAGTGGTGTAGTGTAATCATTCTGTGATGGAAATGTATCAATTTCTAGTAATTTTTGGTGTACTATTTCATTAAAATTGTATGTTTCCTAAATATTTAGACGAAATTGTGGATTTTTGAGACAAATTTAAACTTCAATTGAGTAGTTTTTGAATTAGACTTTCAAATGTGTCTCTTGAAAGTTGTGTAGTTTTTGAATTAGTAGATTTTTTACATAAAGTTAAATTTCAGTTAGATAACCTTTATTTCATTTTAAAATTTTCTTTAAAAAAAAATATTAATTTAAAATGTCAAATATATATAAAAAAAATAACAGACTTAAAAAATTGGCTTTTAAGTCCGTGAACCAAGTGAGTTGAACCTAATGAGATGAACCTAACGAGTTGAACCGAACAGTTCATGAACTTATAACGAGTCGAGTTTGAGCTTAAAAAAAGTTCGTGTCGAACTCGAACCTAGATTTAAGCTGAACCAATTCTTAACGAGTCGAGCCGAGCTGAGGCGAGTTCGACTCAACTCATTTCCAGCCCTAGAAGCAGCGATGAAGGGCCTTAGTACAATCAGTCTCTTGCGACCAAAGCAACTAAGCCCCCCCCTGTTCAGGAGGACAAACCGAAGGATCACGTCGACGTCATAGACCTCAGCTTCCGTTTCACCAAAAAGCCAGATCACGAGGACAATGCCAGCAACACTCTTCCGTCCATCAACGGGCAGCCTATCCACCCAACGCGCCCCATCCCAGACGGGGACTTCGAGATCGTGACCCTCGGGGAAGACGCAACGAAGACCATAAAGATTGGGGCAGCGCTGTCCGACCTAGCGAGGAAGAAGCTAAAGGCTTGCCTCCGCGAGAACGCCGACCTCTTCGTCTAGAGCGCCGCAGAGATGCCCGGACTCGACCCTGAGGTCTCCTGCCACTAGCTCTCCGTCAACCCGGCCGCTAGGGCCGTAGTATAGCGTAGGCGTAGGCAGTCCCCTGAAAAGTCGGCGACTGCTGAAAAAGCTGTAAAAGACCTCCTAGAGGAAAATTTTATTTCGGAAGCCCGATATTCAACCTGGTTGTCCAACGTTGTATTAGTTAAGAAGTCTAATGGAAAATGGAGGATGTGCATTGACTACACAGATCTCAACCGGGCATGTCCTAAGGACGCTTATTCCCTCCCCAACATCGACAAGATCGTCGATAACTTGGCGGGCTTCAAACTACTGTCCTTTATGGACGCATACTCGGGGTACAACCAGATCCTCATGGCCGAGATCGACAAGCAAAGCACGACATTTATTACCGAGTCGGGCAACTACTACTACAACGTAATGCCCTTCAGCCTAAAAAACGTCGGCGCCACCTACCAACTGATGATGAACAAAGTCTTTCGGGGAGAGATTGGTGACATGCTCGAGGTCTACATGGACAATATGATCGTTAAGTCCTGCACAGAAGTCGATCACACGACACACCTTAAGAAAGTATTTGAGACGGTGAGGAGGTGCAAGATGCGGTTCAATCCAGAGAAATGCACCTTCGAAGTACACGCCGGGAAGTCCCTCGGATTATATCTGACCGAATGGGGGATCGAGGCGAAACCGGACAAGTGCAGGGCATTCTCTGAGATTGCAACATCGAGCATGAAGAATTCGATACAGTCCCTCAACGAAATGCTCGCATCGCTATCCCATTTCCTTGCCAAGTCCGCACAACACGCCTTCCCGTTCTTCAAGCTGCTGAGAAAGGAGGTCGCGTTCGAGTGGATAGAAGAATGCGAACAAGCCCTCCTCCACCTCAAACGTGTCCTATCAGAACCGCCCGTCTTGACAAGGCCCGAGGCCGGGGAAACCCTATACTTGTACCTGGCCGTGTCAAATGAGGCCGTGAGCGCCGTGCTGATCTGGGAAACCCCTGACGAGCAGAAACCGATCTACTTCACGAGCAAAGCCCTCCACGACCCGAAAGTGAGATATCAACGGATCGAGAAAGTCGCCCTAGCCCTCATCAATACGGCCAGGCAGCTCCGACACTATTTCCTGGCCCACACCATCATGGTCAGAACCGAGCAGCCTATCACGCAGCTGCTCGGTCGATACAACATGGTCGGGTGCATGCTGAAATGGTCACTAGAACTCTCCGAGTTCGATATTATCTATGAGGGTAGGAAAGCCTTCAAAGCCCAACTTCTGGCCGACTTCGTCACCGAGATGACTCCCGCAACATAATCAATTCCAAGAACTCACAAGTGGACCATCTTCGTCAATGGCGCCTCAAGCCCATCGGGAAGCGGCTCGAGCAGCATCCTCGAAAACGAGGAGGGCACTGTCGTGGAAGTCTCCTTAATGTTAGCTTTCTCAACGACCAACAATCAGGCAGAATACGAAGCCTTCTTGGACGGCCTCCGCCTAGCAGAAGATCTCGGAGCCAAAGAAATAAAAATCTTCACGGACTCCCAGATCGTCGCCTCGCAAGTCCGAGGCGAATACCAGGCAAAGAACGATAACCTGGCGGAGTACTTAGCCCTCATAAGGGAACGGATGAAATTTTTTGATTCTGTGGAAGTACAACACGTACGTCGCGAGCAGAACACTCGGGCAGACGTCCTCTCAAAGTTGGCGAGCACCAAAAAGAAAGGCGGACACAAATCCGTCATCCAGGAGATCCTCGCGCAACCAAGCACGGAAAGGGCCAAAATGCTGCTCGAAGTCAACACCATTGGGGACGCCAATTGTTGGACAACCTAAATACACGCCTAACTCAGCACGAGGCACCTCCCCGACGATGCTAAAGAGGCCAGTACGGTCAAACGACGATCCTGCTCGTATGTGCTGCTCGAGGACAAACTATACCGAAGGGGCTTCTCGATCCCTCTCCTCAAATGAGTCGACAGGACCCAAGCCTTGACCATCCTACACGAGGTCCACGAAGGCATCAACAAACAACACCTCGGAGGAAGGTCTTTGGCGAGGAAGCCTTACGGGCTGGGTACTACTGGCCAATGATGCAGGAGGACACAAAGGAACACATCAAGAAGTGCGACAGGTGTCAGCGACACGGGGACATGCACCTCGCCTGTCTGAGCAAGCTCAAGTCCTTATCCTCCCCTTGGTCATTCGCCTGGTGGGGGATGAATACCCTCGGTCCGTTCACCCTAGCCTCTTATCAGAACAAGTATCTGATAGTGGGCGTCGACTACTTCACCAAATGGATCGAGGCCGAAGCTCTCGCCAAGATCACAGCACACAATATACTCCGTTTCTACAAGAGGAACATCCTCGCCAGGTTCGGCGTCTCATTCGCCATAGTCACCGACAAAGGGACACAGTTCACCGACAGGAACTTCCGGGACTTCATCACCAAACTCGGGACCAAGCACCATTTCACTTCGGTCGAGCATCCACAAACGAACGGCCAAGCCGAGGCCGCGAACAGAGTGATCCTCCAAGGACTAAAACGAAGACTTGATGATGCTAAAAAAGGATGGGTCGAGGAGCTCCACAGCGTGCTTTGGGCCTACCGAACAACACCTCATTCGACCACTGGGGAAACCCCATTTCGACTCACATACGAAACAGAGGCAGTAATCCCGGTAGAAATAAGAGAGTCGTCCAGAAGGACCGAAGCCCCCTCGAGGAGGAGACCAACGGCGAGGCTCTCCGGAAGGAGCTCGACCTAGTCGAAGAGATTCGATCGGGAGCATCTCTCTGCGAAGCCGCACTAAATAAAAAAATCACCCTTCGCTACGACAGTAAAATCCTAAAACGCGAATTCCAGGTCGGCGACCTGGTCCTGCAAAGAAACCAAAAGGACTCACATGAAGGCAAATTTGCCGTGAATTGGGAAGGCCGCTATCGTGTCTGGGACAAGACGGAGCACGGGGCCTACTACCTCGAGAACTTACACGGGGACGAAATAACTCGACCATGGAACGCTGAAAAGCTTAAGAAATACTACAGTTAAACACTGCCCGCAAGGACACTCCTCGCGACCACAGGAGCACAACACGGTACGATCGCGTCTCCTCGGAAAGAAACGAGATAGCAAGCATCTGCTCTTTGTGTGTGTAGGCAGAACGCTCTGCTCGATGGAGAACCCTCGATTGAGGGTTGTTGAAGCGGTAAAGCAGCAAGCAAAAATATTATTTTCGGAAGAATTTCCTCCGGGATTTATCGTCTCCACAGGGATCAGTGTGAGGGAAAGAATGTCGTTCGACAATCTCTACGTCTCTAAGCTTGGGTTTGAATGGTTTGGGATAAAAATTCAAAAGGAAAAACATAAAACAAGAAAATAAGTACATTCTTAAGAAATGAGAAAACTCGTCAGGAGTTGTATTTCGTTCTACCCATCATGTACTAAAAAAATATGTGGATCAAATGCACGCAACCTAATTCGCTCGTCAATATCATCACGTATCACTCACAACAGAGTTTATCTCTAACACAAAGTCGAGAGATCAACCGTATCGTCTCATTGTTGATCTCTCACACAACTCGACAACACGGAGCATTAAGAATCGATACCCACGTGAATATTAGTCCTAAATTTATCTCTAGCATTTAGAATCTAACAGATGTTCATCTTAGATCGAGTTTGAACCGTATATCTCTATAGCAATCCAAACCCATTAAGTAAAAAATCAAGATAACCATCGATAAAGAGTTGTAAAAGAGATTTTATACAAAGATCCATAAATATACATACAATCAAGATAAACTTACATACAAAACCCCAACAAATGAAAAATACATAGAGAGGAAGGAAGAAGAACACAAATCTCACGGTTTGTCAACTCCGATTGAAGTGGATTCGACTCTGGATCGTCAAGATGCACCCTCCAATATTGTTTCTAATCTAAATCTACTCAAGAATGTGTTTGATGAAGTTGGGGTAAAAAGTTCCCAAACAACATCACCTAAAAAATGCTGAAAAATCACTTAAATAGACAAAAATGGGTCCCAGTATTCGCCTGGCGAAGTCCTGTTCGCCTGGCGAACATATGCAACTTTTGCTACTGCCAAAACAGTGTTTTTCATGCGTTTTAGAACTTTCTGTTCGCCTGGCGAACTTTTGTTCGCTTGACGAACATGACAACAAACCAACACTTGTTTCGACCATAACTTTTGAACCGTAACTCCGTTTTACGCGCGGTCGGAAGTGTTGGAAAGCTTATTCAATGCTCTATAAGATAATGAAAAAATATCATTGCTTATATACCTACAAAAAATGAGAAGAAATCAATTAAACTCAATGAAATTTACACGACACTCAATATATACACTATAATTTAAACTATACAACATATGCACAAAAGTTGAGGTTTATTGGGTGAATCAAGCCAATAAGTGCCAATTATTTACACTCTAAATCAGTACATTTTATCACTTATCAAGAGTCCCTGCCGCAGTACCAAGATCGGCAGAAGGCACAACTCGCGATGGGACGTTCACGCCGCGGGGGTAGGTCCCCAACCGTGGTCCGCCTCCGTAACCGACCAGGTAACCACAACGGTCAACCGGCCAGTTCCCTACACTACCGGGCACAACAATTGTCGAGCTGATACTCCTAAAAAACATATAAACCAAGCGTAATAAACATATATTACGAGCATACAAGCATGCAGAAATAAAACAAGCATGCAAACATGCAAACAAAAACGAGCACACACTTAACGAAAATACTGTATTATAAAGAGGAGCACCAACCCAATATTCAATTACATCACAAAAGGGCATGCAGGCCTGATAAAAGTACTTAGCAAAAACAACAACATATTGGCGGCAGGCCCAGAAACTACGAGCATGCAGGCCCGAAAAACATCTATACATCCTCATAACCATTCGTCTCGCGCTCGTCGGCAGGAGTGGCATCATCAGCATCTTCATGATTAGGGGTGACCACCCGCCCGTCGACGATCTGGTGGAAGGGCCTGATCCCGTCAACAACCAAACAGACCTCGGGGTTCACCACCCTGGGTTGGTCCACGGCACTGGAGAACCCGACCTCGATCGCCTCCAGGAAATCATGCTCTAGCTTCCGAATCCTCCCCAACAGATCTGCGCGGGTAACCAAAAGCCTCTCCTCGTCTGTCTCACTGTCGATGGGACAAAGCGAATCTTCCAGCTCCCCCACACGAGTTCTCAGCTTCTGTAGCTCCTCCTCAGCGGCTTTTAGTTTCTTCTCGGCCTCGACCCCCCTCTTGCGCTGCCCGACCACTTCCCCGTGGCTCTGTTCCAACTCCGCGGCCAGCTTCGTCAGCCTTGATTGAGCAAAAGCAAGGTCACCCAGCAGCTTGGTCAACTCAATAAAGGAGCAACCATCATCACTTAGCACCAGAGCTGTGGAGAAGACCCGCATCATGGCAGCCAGGTCCTCAGTCAGCACCTGCCTTCGTGTAGCCCGATCCGACCCGAGGATCGCTCTCGCTTTCGCGACCAGCACCGCGGGCGACCTTGTGCCGTGAAAGAATCCGGGCTTCTAGTGGCATGGGGGAATAAGAAATCCCTCCTCGACTAGTCCCCCGTTAGATCGACAACACCCTCCAACGATTGGCCCCTGGCCCGCTTTGTAGCCCCTTGAGACGTCGGGGATTGACTGCTTTATGGCGAGGACGAAGATCCCCTTCCTCCCTGGTCCGCTACGGCCTGCTGGACCACCTGGGTGACCCTGCTCTTCCCAGCCTTGGTCGTGACTCTAGAGGCCTCCAGTTTCCTCACCCTATCCTCGACAGACGACATGTTCCCTGCAAAAACAAAATAAAGAAGTCAGCAAACAAACAAAAACAATAGTAATGTCGGGCAGAGGAAGTCGACCACCACCTAGAAAAATGAAGGCCTCCTCGTCAGATGAGCACTCAAGCAGAGCTTTCGTGCTAATCAACCTCTTCCGCTGACAGATACACCCCTGACTGTCAAGGATATAGTTATCGTCGGGCGTTACCAGTCGAGACGGGGGTAAGCTGTTCAGAAAAGATACTATCTTTTGATAGCCCGCCAAATCCTCCTCGTCCAGGGTCCCTGCCGCACTATGTACTAGTTTGTGCCCTTCGTAAAATGCTCCTCCGTCCATTCTAGGGGCACCTTCGGCACCATAACGGCCTCGCGCTGCCTGTCCGCTACTCGGTATTCTCGCTGAAACAACGAAGCACACGCCGTGTGAGATACTGTCCGAACAACGAAGAAACGCGCCTTAAAATCCCGGACATAATCCATATAAGTCTAGAAGAGCTTCCTCAGTTGCTTCAACGAAACCCATCCGTGTCAACCATTGATCGTTTGTCTCTGCAGATGGAAGAGACGAAAGAAAAGCGATAAGGTAGCCCCGACTTCCAGATGCCTGCAAACGAGCTTGTATGCCCGGATGAAAGTTATCGCGTTGGGATACAATTGTGGGGGAGCTAACCTCAGCCAGTCGAGGACCCCCAACTAGAAATTTGTGAAGGGCAACATGAGACCGGCCTCCCAAAAATAGAACTTGTACATAGGGAACCGCATTTTCCCATATGTAGAGCAAATACGGTGATTCTCGCGGGGACAATATACCTACCAACCTATCGGTGTATCTGCGCATCTTTCCTCGACAGTCGCGAAAGCACCGGTCTCCTTGTCAACAAAATACGAAGGCGTACACAGCGGCTCTTCAGCTACCCATTCTTCGACTAGCCAGACTCGTACTTCGGCGGCCGGAGCATCGGGCTCTACATCAACCTCCATGGTCCCCGGGACCCACGAAGTCATACCCACCTGAAAAGCAGAAGGAAACGATGAATTCGATGTCAGAGATCAAATTCACCCTTCCACCGCAGGTCAAGTGAAAAGGCTACGGGGACAGCAGCCGCGACGGCAGCGGAGGCCACCCAGACATCCTTCCCCGGGGGATTCATCCAACATCCCTCATTGCCCTCGGGGCGTGCATCTAACTCTACCGTACGTCCCCGGGACACCCATCTAAAACCAATGTCTGTAGTTGGGATGTTCACTCTACCCCACTAAAACATCCTCGAGATCCTCATCATAAACCTAAAAACCCGCCGCCAGGGGCGGCGAAGGACCATCTCCCTCCTCGGGGCAATCATCACGCCCCAACACCAGCATTCAAGTGTAAAACAAGGAAAGGATAGGGAAAAGGGGAACTTACTGAGTTGGATGTAACGGCGGTGCACGCGGAGGTGGTTGTGGTGGTGCTGGCAAACGAATACAAGCACAGAGTTCAATCAAGCACGCACGTAAGTGAGCAAAAGTGAAAATGGTAAATGGGCAGCATCCTTCCTATTTATACACTCAACACGAGACTCGAAGCGCCCCTAGGCACTCAAGTACCCTAGGGTAGTCGCCCTGCGTGGCTCACTGGCTGTTGGACACCTGGCATCAAAGACACTTGCGTCCCTTCGGTCTCCCCGCGCGGACGGGCAGGAGAGGACGCACCAACCTTCCACCTCCTCGACCTGATTGCCCGACAAGACCGAGATTCCCGCGCTCCCACATCCTCGACAAGTTAGACCGACAAGTCTCCTCCTCGCTTTGCCCTCGACACGGCAGTCCCGTGAAGGACCCTCCTCGCGCATTCTTTCTCCCCGGTGCAGTAACATCAAGTCCTCGCTCCTTCACTTCGGAACTACGACTTAGGGGGTTCCTGTTCTAGACTAGGCCCAGGCCTACCCATCCATCGGGCAGGCCCAGCCCAACGCTGTTTGGAGAAGGCCCAAATTGCCCAGTGTTGGGCATAGGGTCTCCCGTCGACCAGACAACTCCCTCGTCGAGCAGGACAGTCTCTCCGTCGGACAGGACAACACGTCTTCTACACGTTCTCCCCGTGCCCCCTCCGCGGGGGACACGTTATCATCCAACTACCCACCTTCAAAAGAGTTGGTCAGCCCACCTTCCGGAGATTACGGGACAGTTGATATAGGGCGAAAACCACGTCCTGCTCTTCACTACGCCACGTAAGCCCTAGTAGTCACTTGGGTTGGGCCTGGCCATCCAGCCCAATGCGAATGACCGTTGGCCTTGCGATGGGGTCTCTCTAGAAATACCCTCTTTCACTAGAGGGTCAGGTATTATATTTTTAACCTCTCTTCTGTATTTGCTCCCTCTCTGATCCATTACTTACTTTGACATCGAAGTGTCTTGCAGGTACACCCCTCCTCGTCCATATTCCCTGGGAGCAGCTAGCAGATCAACAACACGTGGCAGGTCATTGTTCCCCTTCTGATCAGGTCAGATCAATACTCTTTATTATTTTCTTGTGAGTTTGTTCTCACATTAAAGGTCGTTAAGTAATCTTATGATTATGAGGAATGTGACAAAGCTTATGGATTCGGCCTACATTTTATGGTAGTGCCTTACAAATTTAAGACCTTTTTCTCATTTAATTTATTAAATTGTCTAGTAATTTTGGTCGAGTTCGTTGAAACAACAAGTTGCAAAAGTAACATCTGTTATGTATATTTGATTCAGTTTAAATTATAAAATATGTAGTATGAAATTATTCATCCGAGCTGATATAGTCGGGAAAAAGGAAGACACAATTTAGACGAATAATTATATACACGTGATGGTGAATATGTGATAATTATTAAGTTTTTTTTATGTGGGTAATGGTTGGTGTCAAAGACTCACATTATTTGACATGACTTATTACCAATGTTTGATCATTACGTTACGAGTACCGCTTGCAGTTAATTCTTGACAATCAAAAATTGTGGATTAAAGGTGCATTTTGGTATTTTGTTTTTGTCTTATAATTTACAATTAAATATCTGCATGTCTCTATAATAATTTATTAATGTGCCTAATAAGGTTGTGTGAACGTAAACTAATGAAAGTATTCAGTGGATTACATTCACATCTATGATGATAAATATGTGACGTTATAATGATTTATTGTTTATCAATATTAATTGTCAATGTTTGACCATTGTAACAAAATACCACTAACAATTGATGTTGTTGTCTAAATACTTGACATGAAGGATGCACTTGGTATTTTGGTGAGTACATTTTTTTTTTGTTATCTATAAACCAATATAGTTTATTTATCTGCAAAATAAGTTAGATTTTGATTCTCGAAAGTTTTAACATTTAGGAATAAAATGTGAACATTATGTTCTTGGATTTATACCTTACATAAGGATGAAAAAACTCAAATTTATACGAACATTATGTTCTTGGATCTATACCTTACATAAGGATGAAAAAACTCAAATTCTCTCACAATTTAGTATATTTAAAGTGGGACTCAAGTTTAAAAAGTTATTACACTTCAAATTATACATATCTATAATCTTAAAGCTTTGCAATCCAGAGACATTAGAGGTGTTATTTAAGATGGTATAAATTTTGTCATATTATATTTGCTTAAATTTTAGTGCTTCTAAAGCAATAAAGTGAAAGACAAACTCTCATTGGAGTGATGACTTTTCATTAATAATATTAAGCAAAGAAAAATATCAGAAGCGAGTTATGAAATTATTTAATATTGCTAAAGCGTTATAGTTTCGTCAATTAGTTGACTTTGTCGAAAATTTAGTATATGGTATTCTATTTGCACAATTAAATTTATAACTATTAAAATTAAAAATTATTAGTTAATAGAATAATTTCATAAAGTGTGTAATAAAGAAAAGATTGAAACAAGATACAATTAAATAGTGCCAATTTCGTAAATACCTTAAAGGATAAGGACAAATAAAGAATAATAAGATAATAGGATCAGAATTGACAAATGTTCAATGATGTTGAAAGATATATCAATTTAAAGGGGGCAAATTTGGTGAAGATTGATATTTTTTAATTATTTTTTTAAACTATTTTAGATTGTCATTATAAGCTTAAATTTGTATTTAAAAGACAATTTGGTGAATGATAAAGTTTTTATTTAATATGATAATATTTTTTTTAATGACGAATTCAATTTGTCTTTTAAATTCAAATATTATTACAGCGTTAAAAAGTTTGAAAAATATAAACTTAGACAAATGTTAAGAAATTGTGGTTGGGCCTAACTCAACCCTACAAAACCGGTTGGTAGAGTGAGGATTACCCCCACTTATAAACACATGTTCATGCCATATATTATCCGATGTGGGACTCTTAACAACAAATATGGTAATGTGTCTTGAGAATATTGAGTTTGGGGGAGAGAACAAATAAAATTAAGTGGGAAAGAATTGATTCTAACTTAATTCATATAATTGCTATTTACATAGCAAATTTGGACCCTCATACGGATATTATTGTTCTTTCTCTCCATTAAATTAAGAAATTAATTCTTGAAGATCAAACTCAATATCCTCAAGAACTAGAGCATCTAGTGTCATAAAGAATTGACGAAAAAGAGAAATTATATTCGATATGATTGGAAGACTCTAATATAATAGTTGTGACATTTGTTACTTGTTATAATTTTGGAGCTTCATAAGATGGATATCAAGTTAGTGTTTTTTAATGGTGACATTAAGAAATACAATATGGTGCAACATGAAAAAAAAAAGTGTCAATAGATACAAAGTTTATGGTTTACGAACCGATAAAATTCATTTATGAGTTGATGAAATTGTCTCATTAGTGATACCACAATATTTCATAAGGTAATTGTGTCATTTGGTTTTGAGATGTCTATTATAAAAAAAGTTATTGGGTTTTACAAGTTCAGTGGGGGTAAGTATATGTTTCTAATTTAATGTGTCGATTTTATTTTATTTAGTCATCAATGATATATGATTGTTGTGTTAAACCAAGAAATCTCTAACATAAGTTTAGTGTTGAAAGATATTGGGCACATCTCTTTTGTAGTAGGTATTTAGATACTTAGAGATTATTCTCAAGTAGGGCTGACAATGAACCGAACCAACTCGAAAATAGTTCAGAATTCGATTCGACAATTAAATCGTTGAACTAGGTTCATGAACCAAATGAGTTGAGTATGAGCGAAAAATTAAGTTCGTTAACTAAATGAGCTGAACTTGAACTATACATAGTTCGACTCGTTAGGTTCATGAGTCAACTCGATTACATATGAGAAGAATTATAATGTCTTTAAGATTAGGTTTAAATATTTACTTCAAATCTTAGACAAATTTAATCTTCAATTTAGTAGTTTTTGAATTAGACACTCAAATGTATCTCTTGAAAGTTGTGTAGGTTATGAATTAGTAGATTTCGAAGATAAAGTTAATTTTCAATATGATAACCTTTATTTTATTTTTAAAAAATATATTTATTTAAAATGTCAAATATATTGAAAAATATATATATATATTTTAAAAAATAGTTTTTAAGTCCGTGAATCATGTGAGCTGAACCTAATGAGATGAACCTAACGAGTTGAACCGAACTGTTCGTGAACTTATAACGAGTCGAGTTTGAGCTTAAAAAAAAGTTCGTGTCGAACTCGAACTCGAACAATTCTTAACGAGTCGAGCCGAGCTGAGGTGAGTTCGACTCGACTCGACTCATTTCCAGCCCTATTCTCAAGGTATCATCTGTTTATCATAAAAAGATTTATATATTTATATATCAATAAAGTTGAAAATAAAACTGACATGAAAGACAATAAATTAGGACATGTCTCAATTATCAAAGGAGACTATTAAGTCTCAATCATTGTCCAAAATAAAATAAAATAGAAATTTAGAAAATTAAGGTTTTTTCTATACTTTTTTATTTTTGGGATTCTTATGTATTATCTTATGTATATGCATCTAGAATAAGCGTATATATAATGAGATCATTTGGCAGATACGAAAATCCAAAATTTGAATTGTTGAAATGAGACAACCATAAAGATGGTTATATAGAACAAAAGAACTTGTGCTCATATTTTAGAGATCGAATAATTTGGAGATAATTAGGATGTTTGACTCTGATCCTTTTGGATGTCTATATATAATAGGCATCCTAACTCGAGAAATGACTATAAGTATTTATGTTACTTGGTTTCATTTAGTAAAATATTTTGAAAGGCTACTTGAGATATATTGTGACATAAGTCAGTCAGATAATGTTTCAACAGCTGTTTTATAAAGTTCATTGACTTATAAGTTGTTGTTGTTGAAGGATAGAACATATAGATAGAAATTGTATGCTAGCTGAATTACTAATCAAAGACTTGACATATAAGGTGTTTCATATGATTGTTTTTAATAAGGATGTCTTAGATTAGTCAGAGTCACTCCTTCTTTATGTTTTATAATATTGTTTTGATATTGATGCAGACTTTATGTAAAGATTATCTGCAGAAATAAAGTTTACGATGCTATTATAGCTGTAACAATTTCTGTATCGTTTGTGCAAGTATTGAATTTGCAAACTTCAATTTGATCTCAATAAAGAATTCACTTGGACTAGTTGGAAATATGCTTGATTCAGAGATTACATTCCATGAAATTTTCATGCCATTCATCCGTATCGATCTATATCATCAAGTACATTGATGTGGTGGTCGTCGGAGTTTTGTCACGTTATACGATAGTGACAATAGCTGCGGTGGTCCCATTTTTGATATACGAGGTGGAGCAAATTGTAAAGTTGAAACCTAAAGATAAATAACGTTCGGATGCGCACATAAATAATTGTGATATAATTATTAAAAGTATATTGTTCAAGTGGGAGATTGCTAGAATATTTTATAATATTAATATTATTTAAGTGGTCAAATAAGAATTAATTATTGACATATATATTAGTTGTATATTGCCCATGAAGAATTGTTGACATATATATATTTTAATTATATTAGTTGTTTATCAAGTTAAGAGCTTTAATTGATTAAGTGGTTAAATAAATTTAAAAGACTATTTAGATTTTTCTATAATAATTAATTAATTAATTAATTGGATATGAACTCAAATATGAGTGGACGTAGTGATAATCCATTTGGGAATATAGGAGTCTTAATGACCATCACACTATATATAGGCTATGATCTTCAATATATAGTACACAAACAATTTATCTTTTCTCCTCATCTAAAGAGAACTCAAGGCATTAGGAGTTTCAGTTGATGAAGAACCACAAGACAACGAGTGTTCATCATTCATCTCTCTTTATTTTGTGTTTTAGAAATGTATAAAATTTTCTTGTCAATAATTCAATTATTCAAGGATTTCTAATTTCAATCATTCATAAATTAATATGTTGTAGATCCTAATATATATATATATATATATATATATATATATATATATATATATATATATATATATATATATATATATATATATATATATATATATATATATATATATATATATATATATATATATATATATATATATATATATATATATATATATATATATATATATATATATATATATATATATATATATATATATATATATATTTTCCACATTAAAATAAGATTCTGATTTTAATTTTTATTATTGATTATGTTTGGATAATAATTATTAAATTAATTTCAACAATTTAATCTTGTGCATTAAATAGTTTTTAAAATTATTCCAAAGAGGAGAAAAATTTGTCCATAATGACAATACCTTTAGATTTCTCATTTAAATCCATATCTTTTTCAACGAATCACAAATCATACAAATCACTAGCAAGATCATTAACAACGCAAATCTCCATTGGATCACCATCTTACTGCGTTAGAAAACATCATAGAATTATTCTCTTAAATATGATACGAGTATCACTCAATTTCAAATTAGTGTTATTTTTATAATTATTTCAAGAATAAAATAATTATATTTAATGATCGACCACACGTGTGGTGTAAATTTTCACAATTACTCACTCCATTTGTAAAATTCTGTACTCCTTACCTGTTTTGGAAATTGGAATACATCATTTAAAGACTACCTCCATGTTATATTTAAAGACACTAAAAACATTTATAAGTTCTATAAGTTTTCTTAAGCACAATTCATTGGCATTTTTTAATACACAAAACTATTATATTTAACACACGAGTATAATAAGTGTATGTATTAATAATATAAAATAATTTTATATTTTACCTAATTGAAATTTACCATTCAATCAAGTCATATCATTAATTTAAAAATTACATTTTAATGTGATAGAATACACTATTGACAATATAAAATCCAATACATTATTTCATTTTCTCTTAAGACGTTTATGCTTATTTGTTTTAACATTTAGATGTGGGGCGAATCAAATTTGACCGACTTTAGTGTATGATATACTTTGAAATGAACCATGGTTTCATGCTATCAAGAAATGATATCTTTACGCATTTGATACAATTTCGATCATTAAATTAAAATCAAGTGATATAAATATAAAGTTTGATATTTTTCATTTTAAAATAATTAAAAAATACATCAAATTCTGAATCGTTCGATTATGATCTAATTGCTGGAATTCAACCACCACCTATAGAGAATTTTATCCAATCTTGATGGACAAGATTGTTATCAATCACACAATGATAATGAAAAGAAAAGATTGAGAAAGAAAGAAAGTAACGTTGGAGAAGATGAATATTTTCTGCAGAGTTTCTCTCTGCCCACGAACTGCGGAAACTTGTTTTATTCACTTGCAACTGCAAATTTTATGAATACAATGTTATGAGTTGTTTACAAAATAAGGGTTACTCCCTATTTATAGATTTAGGTTATCTTGCACTTTAAGCCAAAGTCCAAAATTATAAAATCTCAAAATAGTTAACATTACTAAAATAGACCTAAGTCGAAATCCTGTGTGAAGCAACCTGTTTCGACACTTCGACACACTAAGCAACTCGACACATAAATATTTCGACACAAAAAATTATATTCTTAACACACCACCAAATTTATTGTGTCTAAACTATCTAAATTCATCATAGACCTTAGCTTCTTGAACACTTCGACTTGCACTCCTTTCGTCATTATATCTGCAATCTGATTCTCAATTATGCAGTGTTTCAAATTCATCTTCCTTTCTGCTACCTGCTCTCGAAGATAATGGAACCTCATTTCGATGTGCTTGCTTCGACCATGTGTTATCGGATTCTTCGCCAGATTGATAGCTGACATGCTGTCGATCTTCATGTAATTGCTCCATGACTCTTCTCTGTAATCTCTTCGACCAGGTTCACCATCCATGCTGCTTGACATTGTTGCACCCTAAAATTTGACCAACCGATTCTCCTGTCTGACTCATGGTTTAAATTCATATTCGCAAATCAGACGTATGATATTTGTGCACAGGCAGAGGATATCAGAGTTACGGCATGGGTTTCATTTACTAGCTACGGCAGATCCAGTCCAGATCATCAGGGTTTTATGCTTCGGGAAATTGTGCGCTCCTCGGTGATTTTTTAGCTTACATAGTGATTTTGGGACATTCTGATGCCCGGGGTTCTCTGTTCGATTCGATCTGGTCTCGTGCGCTCTTTTATGGTGGTCACTTGCATTTGTCTGCATTTTTTAGGGTTTAATAGACTTTTGTGGATTTTAAATAGGCTTTATAGATTTTTCTGGAATTTAAATAGGGTTTTTGTATTTTTTAATAGTTTAAATCTCTTTTTAGAATTTTATATGATTTTTTTAAATAGATTTAATAGTTTTTTAATCATTTTTAGAATATATTAGATTTTAAATTTGTTTTTTATTGTTTTAGATAATATAGAAAATATTATAGTTTTTTCTTTTATTAATAATAGATTTTAATAGGATTTTAAATGAGTGGTAGATTTTAAATAGGATTTTAATAGCTTTTAGATTTTAATGGGAATTTTATAGAAATTAGTAGAAGTTTTATTAATATAGGGTTAATTAGATTTTAATCAATTTTAGGCTAATTAGGATTTAATATTCTGTTTAGATTTTAATTAGGATTTTCATTTAGTTAATTGTTTTTAGGGTTAAGTAGGTTTAATGTCTGATTAGTGTTAATTGAGTATTAGTTGTTAATTCAGTTTTTTTAAGTTTTTTTAATCATTTTTCGTGGGCCAGAGTACAATTTTTGGAGGCCCAGAATGCCATCAAGTCCAATTCAGTTTTTTTTGCATTATTTTTGGCCAGCAGAGGACACTTGTCAGCATAAAAGCTGACCCACGCGTGCAAAGGAGAGGCCCCCACCAACACACCTCAGAAGCTCCACACGCTGACACATCATACCACTCAGAACACCCTCTCTCTCCACACGTGCCCCACCACCTCTCCACTCCCTCAACCGCACGCCACGCGTCCTGCATGCAGGACCTCCTCTGAGACACTTGTCTCCACTGCGCCCATCGTCGGAGAAGCCACCGGCCGGCATGCAAACCCCGTCCGGCCACCCTTAACACCGCCGTCCCTCACCGGAAACTGCAAAACTGCAGAAAACCCTCAGGATCTTCATCTTCTTCCTCTTCTTTCCTCAGATCCCCAGCCACACGCCCTCGCCGGAGAATTCATACTCACCGGAAAACTCATCACTGCGCCCAGAATCACCGTCCGCCTCCATGGTCCTTCAATCTCTCCCCATAAAATCATCGTTATCATCATGAGATCATCAAGAACTTCGCTTGTTCTTCGCAAAATCCCCAGAATCTTCAAAGAACCTCCGCTTCATTGTTCTTGCTAGGATCTCCAGATCACTCTTAGATCTTCAAGAACGCCAGATTCTCGAACTTTTCCTTGAGAAATCTTCAGCAAACGGAGCGATTTCTGCAACCTCCTTCCACGATCCAGGCCGCTTCGACATCAAGATCATCCAACTTCAAGCGAACCCCCTTCGTACTTCATTTTTTCCAGAAACGTCCTCGTCTCCAGGTTCGTTTCTTCTCACCTCCTTTGATGTTATCTTTCATTGATTTTTAGGGCTTATCGTTTTAGGGTTTGAGTTTCATTGTTGAGATGAGGATGAGAGTATTCTGAGTAGGGTTGTGATTTCTGGGATTTGGTTGATGATGCGTGAGGGTTGAATGAGGAACCGGAGAGAGGATGGAGGTTGGAGACGAGCAGCTAGGGTTTGGGTTTGCAGTAGGTGAACAGTGATCTGAGTAATGGAGAGGGGGATAAGTTTTGTTAGGGTTAATTAGGTTAGGGTTAGGTTTGGGCCAAGCCCAAATGTATTTTGCTGGAACACCCCCGTTTTACTCGCTATTCCCCCCCCCCCCCCTCGTGTGAGAAGCCAGAATGGGATTGGGCTGGGCCTTGTGCCCAATGCTATCCACACCCCCCATAGCATGAAGCCCATGTTAGAATGAACTGAAAAATTCGCTTACTGCACCCCCCTGCGCTTCTCTTCTTTTATTTTTTGTGATGGATTTCTGATTCACATTGGGCCTGCGCCTTTTGCTAGGCGCACCCCCCCTCTCAGGCCCACCTTAGGGTTTTAACTGAACAACATTGCTGTTAGCACCCCCCTCCCATTTTATTTCAATTTTGTTTTTAATTTCTTTTTCATATTTTCTTGTTCTTGAAAAATTCATAGAAAATAAAAACAATTGATTTTTAATTCCTTGTTTTTTCTACCACTTCATGAAAATGTCTAGAAAATTAAATAAAAATAAAAATGTCATTTTATTTTTGTTTACTATTTTTAGCATATTTTCCATTTAAATGACCTTTTTAATATTTTTTAGTGCATGCATATTATTAGAAAATTCATAAAAAATAGTAGGTTTAATCAAATAATTCCGTTCTTTTTTCTGTAGACTCGTAATTCAATGTAGAATTTTATAGTGCAAAAACATTAGCTTAATCATGCATTTTCATTTTAATTGCATATTTTGTATTGTTTTGATATTGAATAAATTGGTTTGTGGATATGTCTGCTCTGTTGATTTTAGTTCTTGCATCCGGTAACGAATTTTGCTCTGATTTTTTAGTATGTTGTCATAGAGCCATGTAGGTTTCCCATAGATTTTTGATAGATTTTTGTAGGATGTTCTAATATTGTTTTAGTCTGAGCTCGAGGATAGGAGAAGTCTTGACGACTTCTGACTTTGAAGTTCAACTGTGGTTGAACTTCAGAGATAGTTTCTTGTGGTTTGATGATCTGTGGGTTCTTCTCAAAGATGGAGGCTGGATGAAGTCCTGTTGGAGCTTGCAAGGATGCATTGGATTGAGGCTTAGTCTAGGAGCTTGTTCTCTGTTTGTGAGGTTTGAGATCCTGAAGTTTGAAGGGAGTTTATGGTACTTTCCTGAGGAAGGCACTATGAATGACTTTCATTCTTTATTCTCGCCTCTTTCTTAAGTATCCGGTGATGTTGGAGCCAGCTTGTGAGTTTAATTTCTCTTGAGGAGGAATGTAAACTGATCACATGTTGTCGAGCCACATGGGATACAATTCCTAAGTGGAAGCCTCCTAGTACTTTCCTGAGGAAGGTCCTATGGGTCTATTCACTTAGTTCCTCTAGTTCATCTAGGATTTCTTAAGTATCCAATGATGTTGGAGCCAACTTGTGAGTTTAATTTCTCCTGAGGAGGAATGTAAACTGATCACAGTTGTTGAGCCACATAGGATACGATTCCTAAGTGTCAGTCTCCTAGTACTTTCCTGAGGAAGGTCCTATGGGTCTGTTCACTTAGTTCCCTTAGTGCATATAGGCTTTCTTAAATATCCAATGATGCCGGAGCCTTCATGTGAGTTTAGTTTCTCCTGAGGAGGAATGTAAACTGATCACAGTTGTCGAGCCGCATAGGATATGACTCCTGAGTAGTAACCTCCTGGTACTTTCCCGAGGAAGGCACTATGAGTTTGTCTGCTTAGCTCCCTTTCTTTGGTAAGCTTGTTCTGAAGCTTGGAGACTGGGATTGATTCCTCTTGCTTAGGGTTTTGATTAGAGTTTTGCTTAGATCTTTGCTTAAAGTGCTGCATAGGGTTTTGTTTAGAGATAGATTAGAAGTTTGTTTGTTAGGGGCCCTGCTCAGGGTTTTTGTTTAAGCCTTGGATAGAGGTTTGCCAGATTAGCTAGCGTTCTCTTTGTGTTGTTTGATTTGTATGGTGTTGTGTTGCATTAGACTTAGGAATTCATCTAGATAGTTCTGAGGTAGGTGCATCTTAGAAGTAGACTTTGTGTGCATGAGAAGTTGAGGTGGTCCTCCTTCTGCTTGTTTGTTATTGAGTGGCTTTGCTTGTTGGTATTTGGTAGAGCTGAGCTCCCTTACCTTTGTGGTTTGCGGCCTTTGCGCCTTGTTTGTTTAGTTGTTGTATTCATGCATATTTCTAGTATTTCTTTACTTTGCAGTATTTCCTGTTTGCCGTTTAGTCCTGTTGCCATGATCCCTTAGGAGCTCTGACTTCTCCGCTGCGGAGTCGTTATGATAGACATTAGGATGGTCAACCAGGCATGATAGCAGTAGGTAGATTCCCCTCTTTAGTCATAGTTTTAGGGTGTCTTTTCCCTTTCCTTTCAGTAGGAGCTTTTGAGTAGCTTGTGTCGTAGTTAGCTGAACTACAGCTGCTCTGATTCCTCGTACCAGACGAGGATATGTAGGCATAGGATGCGATATCCTAGCGAGCACACTAACAACTAACCTTTGTTCTCTCGCGGCTGTGCGATCGAGACTTTCCCGCTGACGACTAATTGTTATCCCTTTCTCTCGCCCGAGTGCATTTGAGACCAGATCGTAGTTGTAGGTTCCCGAACCTTTAGGATCAGTTTGTTTTCTCACTGCTGTGTGAGAGCCCCCCTGTTTAGCCGTAGTTAGTCGAACTACGTTTGCTCTGATCTTCCATGCTATGTGGAAGTACGTAGGCACAGGACGCGATGTCCTGGCGAGCAACCTTTCCCCCATTTAGTCGTAGGTAGTCGAACTACGTTGACTCTGACTTTCCCATTGCACGAGGGAGTACGTAGGCCCAGAACACCGTATGTTCTATCGAGTCCTGTCCTTTTATTTTCTTTTCAGACCGACCATTAGCGTAGATAGATAAATACACCCTTTTCCTTATAAACACCAAGCGTGGATCCCATCGAGTACGATGGACGTGAGGGGTGCTAATACCTTCCCCTTGCGTAACCGACTCCCGAATCCAGGTTTTGGTTGCGATGACCATACCTTTTTCCCGTCTTTGCGAGGTTTACTTCGAGCGTTTCCTTTCCCGCTCTGAGGGATAAATAACGCACGGTGGCGACTCTCCTGTCAAGCCGGCGCCGATTTTCGCAGTAGCGACAGCTGGCGAATCTGCTGGGGATATAGCATCTAGGGACTTTTCCCATCCCTTATGCTGGGACCGTTTCCCATCCCCTACGCGAGTCAATCCTAGCGCTTGGGTGTTTATTTGTTGGGTGTTGTGCATATTGTGTTTTACTTTTCTGCACTTTACTTTCTTGCACCTTTACCTTTCCGCATTTATTTTCCAGCATTATATTATTGTGATTATTGCTGTGGGCAAGGGAGGTTACTGTGAGTGAGAAGCCGGACCTGGGCTTGAGTATACACCTAGATATAGTTGTGGAGAGTAGTAGACGAACCTGTCTGCTGAGCAGGCACAGTTCCCTACGAAATCTACGCTCAGACGAGGTTCTCGCAGAGGTGCTCCTTTCCGGTCCTGAGGATCTAAGGGGAGTCCAGACGTGAGGATTGTCGACTCTGGGGACCGATCATTTGGAAGTCAGCTAAGTGAGGCCTCTTCATGACTTGGTGATGCCACTCCTTCTGGGAATCGTATCATCATTCATGAAAGTCTGTGACGCTGATGACCGCATAGGATGCCGTACCTTTGTCAGTGGATTAGGTCTATCATACCTGTGAGGGGGATTGGGTTATTGCAGGAAAACTGGCCTTCAGAAACCATGATTCAGTACCTTTGTTAGATGGTGTTCTTGATTCATCTCCAGGTGTGTTGTCTGGATCAGATGGGTTTCTTATCTGAGGGTGATACTATTATCAGATGGTTTTCTCGTCAGATACAGAGGTTCAGATGGATTTCTTACCAGGGGATTGATATTTTGAGTATCAGATGATAGTTAGTACCATGAGGTTCTGGTGACCATGGTGGTTTTCTGTTCTTGATCACAGAGATGTTCCTCTTCAGGCTACAACATAGCCCTGTGTTCACAGATTGCATTATTTATCATATTGCATCATTGCATTACCATCTGCATTCAACTAACGTGTGTGTATTGCAGGTACATATTTTCCCTCCTAGTCCTGGTGTCTGTTTCCTAGCAAGACATGGAAGCCACGAAGAGAGTATTGCCCTACAAGTTTCCGTCTCCGGATATCAGTCTTTTGTTAGAGTTGATTACAATTGCTAAGAAGAGGGTAATGGGTGACTTCAGAAAGAGGTATGGGAGGATTCTGTCCTATGTGTATCAGCCATCGGCCTACGAGATCAGCGGCATTTATACCCTGCTACAGTTTTATGATGCGGAGCTCAGATGTTTTGTATTTCCCGACTTTGTTTTGGCTCCTACCCTGGAGGAGTATTCTGCACTTCTGGATATACCTATCCGCGAGCAGATGCCTTTCTATCGTACGGACGCTGAGCCTAAGCTGGCTGAGCTTTCTGCCATCCTGTGCTTGAGAGAGTCTGAGCTGACTGGGAAGATGATCAGAAGAGGAGATGTATGGGGATTTCCGTTGGATGTCTTGGTGGAGAAGGCTCGGGAGTATGCCCAGAAGGGTGGCTGGGGTGTTTTTGACGTCATCCTTGCCGTATGTGTTTATGGCATCGTGTTGTTCCCAAACATTCCTGATTTTGTTGACTCAGATGCCTTCTATATTTTAGCTGCGAAGAACCCAGTTCCCACTTTGCTAGGAGATATCCACCACTCTACCCACTACCAGAATGAAAAGCGGCGAGGAAGGAATGTGTCTTGCTGTGTACCTCTCCTGTGCAGGTGGTTCACCAGTCATATGCCTAAGTCAGGCCCTTTTGTCACCTCTATTGATTCTCTAGGATGGCCCGAGCGTTTGATGGGATTGACTGCTGAGAACATGGTATGGGTTAACGAAGAGGTATTCGGAGTTGAGGTCATACTCAAATGCGAAGGATTCCCGAATGTTCCGTTAATAGGAAGGAAAGGGTGTGTCAATTACAATCCTTCCTTATTGATCAGGCAATTTGGGTATGTACCTCAGGGAGCGCCGAAGCCCGAGGAGATACAGGAATCTCTGTATCTCACTGGGGCAATAGGGAAAGAGATGCTGACCAAGCTCGAGAAGGCATGGAAGAACTTGCACAAGAGAGGGAAGCCTTCAGGTAGCAGAGGGGATACTCGAGTTCCTGGCCCGTATGTGGAATGGATTCGTGAGCGAGCTGTGAAATTCCTTATGCCTTATCCAGCGGTTCGGCCGTTGCATCCTTCTCCGGTGGAGGAGCCTACCACAGTGGACATGCAGGTATTCAAGCAGCTGGTGGCGGAGAAAGAAGAGCTAGCAAAGGCTAAAGAGGCTTTAGAGCAGGAGAATGCCCAGCTTCGTCATGAAAAGATTGAAACAGGATATTTTTCTAAGCAACAGGCTGAAACTCTGAAACATCTGAAGACTACGTTATTGGAATTGACCGAAACCAAGAAGCGTCTGGAGTTAGATGTAGACTCAGTTAGCAGTGTACTGGCTACTAAGAAGCAAGAGCTGGAAAAGGCCTACACGAAGCTAGCTAAGTTCAGAGAACACTGGGATCTCACTATGACCAAGCGCAAAGAGCGGGAAGAAGAGCTGAAGACACAGGTTGCTCAGTTAGAAGAACAGGTCAAAGTGAAGACTGAAGAGCTTGAAGAAGAAGCATGCCGCCGATACGAGGCCGAGCGCAAACTGATTAATGCCACGAAGAATTTGGAAGATTTTCAGCATAGAGCAGACGCCAAGAGACCCAAACCTGGGGATGGTGCCAGTGATAAGGCTTGGGAAGACTTTGTCAGAGACATCCAGGGGACGGTCAGGAAGAGGGATCAGCTGATAGAAGGTTTGATTTATCAACCGGATCACGCAGAGACAAAGAAGCTGGTTGAGGACTTCCGCAACCGTACCCGTACTTGATTTTTCTCTTGTATTCTGTATGTTGAGATCACCACCAGGCATGTTGGCTGGGATCCTCCTTTATCATATCAGTTGTATGGAGCATAGTTATGTAACATCTTGACGAGACTGTTATTCTAATAAATATATGAGGGTTTTTCTAAATATTGTCTTTATGGTTTATCTCGTCTTGCTACCACTGACACTGGAATTGGAGGGGAAATATCTCCAATGCACACATGCACGTTAGCATTTTTTGTATTTCTGTTTGCATAAATCATATTGCATAGCATTACTCTAGCAGGCCAGAGCACTTATCCAGCATTTTGTTTCCATCAGAGGGGGATTCTCGAGGACTGTTTGAGGCAAGAGTGGAGTGTTGAAGACGACCAAGGGGCTGAAGCAGATTTGAGCAGAATCAAGCAGTGTAGTCAGTTACAGGTGATCGGTAGCTATGGCTGGAGGCAATTTCCAGGCTCCTAACACTTTGACAAGGTTTACTACGGCGTCCAACCCTCAGTATGATTCTATGGAAGACTTCCCGAACAACCTTGCTGCAGACCAAGTCGTACATCCTACTGTCCAGAACCGAGATCGACATGAGCAGTTTGTCGCCCGAAATGAACGTTATCCTCCTATTAACAATCAAGGTGTTGCTTTCCCTGTGATGGATTACCGGAGAAATATTCCAATGGCCGGGATGGTAGATCCTAGAGCTCTTGAAAATGGTAGAAGACTCCGGGCGTTGGAAGAAGGTATAAAAGCCTTAGAAGCGAAAGATGCCGTTAACCTGGATGCTGTAGACATGTGTTTGGTTCCTGACCTGGTATTACCGTACAAGTTCAAAGTGCCGGAATTTGAGAAGTACACGGGAGATAGCTGTCCGAAGCTGCATTTGATGATGTTCTGTCGAAGGATGACTTCGTTTGTGCGAAATGACAAATTAATGATCCATTGCTTTCAGTATAGCCTGACTGGGGCATCCTTGAGGTGGTATGTGCAGTTAGAGAGTAATTAGATTCGATCATGGGTGGATTTAGCCAGAGCTTTCATGAAGAAGTACGATTACAACCTGGATTTGGCTCCTAGTCTCGTACATCTGCAAGAATTATCTCAGGCGGAGAATGAATCATTCAGAGGGTATTTGCGAAGATGGAAAGAATTGGCTGCTAGTGTTCAACCACCGCTTCCGGAAAGAGAAATGGTTGACATCTTCTTGGGTACTCTGAAAGGCCATTATTTTGACAAATTGTTCGGTTGCACAAACTTTGTGGGCCTGATGAGAATGGGTGAGCTTGTTGAGAGAGGACTCAAGAGTGGAAAGTTTCGAGATGTCCCTTACGTCCCAGTTGATAAGATTGAGTCAGTTATCAGTTCTCAAAAAGAATGGGAAGAAGGAGATGACGCCATCTCAGAATCTCTAGCATCTTAGGATCAGTTTTCAGACACTTCAAGTCAACGGTCATCTTACCGCCGATCGCGTCAGCATGCTCCACGAAGACCAAGGAAGCCTGAAAGGCAGTTTACTCAGCTACCGGTGTCGTACAGTCAGTTGTTGCCAGATCTGGTCAAAAGTGGATTGATAGTGCCGAAAGAGACTAAGCCGGTGATTCCACCGTATCCTTCAGGTTTTGATGCCAGCGCCCGCTGTGAGTACCATGATGGGGCACAGGGGCATTCCACCAATGATTGTAAGGTGCTTAGAAGCCAGGTTCAAGATCTGTTAGACTCTAGGCGTATTTGCATCACTCCTCAGGGTTTTGTTCAGATTAATGATTTTCCATCCTCCAGTTGTGTGGGTTCGTCAGTTAATGTCATGGAAGACTCCACAGGAAGTGTGTGCTCTGAAGATTGTCAATCAGAGAGTTCAGTTGACTATGGGGGAAGTTTCTAGAAGTTTATGTGCCGGGTGTCGCATCTGTTTTCTCTGCATAATCCGTTTAGCTTTTGTGCACTAGTGTTTGCCGACCACCACCAGGATTGTTGGCTGGGGTCATTGCATTCATACTCATTTTGTGCTTACGTGCTGCTTTTGTTGGTTATACATGTGTGGGAGATGTTTGTCTGTGTGCTGATAGCTTGAGTTTCTCTTTATCTTGTATCGAATATGTGTTTGCTTTCTGCATTGCGTTATCGTTTAACAGGTACATCAGAACCGTGGGTCTCATTTCCTCATCGTCTCCAGTTTGTTGCAGGAACTCCTTCAGAGATATGGATCAGAATCAGTTTGAATTGATTGAAGTCCGAAGCCAGCTGGAGCAGATAATGAGAGACATGCAAGAGATGCGTCTGGAACAGAAGATTCTCAAAGAGGAGAACAGTCAGCTGAAGACCCAAATGAGCTTGATCATGGAGGTTGTCAAGAATGTGCTTAGGAAAGAGGATGATCAGCTATTTGAAGCCGCAATGAAGAAGCTCGTGCCACCAGTGCCTGTGAAACCTGAGCAGCCGCAACAGAGGGTGCATCCGTCTCCACGGAGGATCCAGGAAGGGAAGCCAAAGAGAATATTTGAGGCACCGCCTATGACATATGCCGAGCTCTTGCAGACTTTATCGAGGTTTAATCTGGTTGAAAAGAGAACGTTGGAACCACCCACAAGAGCGCTTCCTCATGGGTACGATGCCAGTAAGCAGTGTGAGTTTCACTCTGGGGCATCCAGACACGACATCGAGGGTTGTCATGCTTTTAAGCACAATGTTCAAGACCTGGTTGACTCGCACGATATTGAATTCACGCCGAGCGGCGTAGCTGTACGTATTGCTCCTGTCTCAGTCGATGCTAAGATGACAGATGTTTCTAAAGCCGCAGTGGGTCAGAAGCGTATCCTGGACTCCATGGTGTCGGAATCTCCATGCCCACAACTGTTGCCTATTCCAGGGGCAGATCTGAGAAATAAAATGGCTAAGCACAAGGAGGGCTTTAATCAGTACAGTGAAAGTCAAGAAACCGATGTTGCATTTGATACGAAGGGTATTCAACGGTCAACCCGATACCAGCAACAACAGCAACGATCTCCACAGTGGAAAAGGCAGCAGTATCCCAATCAGCGAAGAGCTCAAAATCAGAAGCCATTGAGGGAATTTAAGGTGCCTCCGATGCCGTATGCCGAACTTCTTCAGATGTTGCTACGATTGCAGTTGGTTGAGAAGAGGAAGTTATCTCCGCTGACAGGGACGCCTCCAGCAGGTTATGATATCAAGGAGCGCTGTGATTTCCATTCAGGAGCACAGGGACACAACATCGAAGATTGTCTGGCCTTCAAACACAAAGTGCAGGATCTACTTGATAGTGCAGCAATCAGCTTCGGGCGAGAAGGTCCCCAAGTCATCTAAATAAAGGAGGAGGGGCTCTATAATTTGGTTGAGTCGTTGAAAGCAGATCAGGACAGCATCAAATTGTCTCTAATAACTGATTGCGAAGATAGCTGGTTCAGCAGCAGGACAGATGTGAAGGCCCGGTTCTCAGAAGCTAGCTTTTTTTCTTGTTTTATCTTGTCATGTCTTTACATTTGTAGCTTCTTTCCTGTTTGAATTTGCAATCTTGTTTGTAAAACTTGTTGTTTTCATTCAATTGATGATAATGAAATAAATATGCATGTTTTGATTGAATCCATTCGTGTTCACTAATTGTTTTTTACAAATATCCAACGCTGAGTTAAGAAGGATCTGGGGAGGATGACGAAAATGAACGACGTGCAAAATTCCGATTGTATGCTTTTGAAATAAAACCTGTTGATGATGTACAAGCATTGTTTCAAATCCCTAAACACCAGAGATATAAGGAAGATAATCCCTTGTTAGCCCCTTTGAGCCTTGTAGTAGGAGTTCTTTCTAAAAGCGAAAAACCCTCAATCTTAACCTGGGGCAGGGTAGGTGTTAGCTAATTTGACCGAGCGTCCAAATTGCAAAAGGAGTGTCCGTTCGAGGATCAATCACGTCCCTAGAGGTCGTGCCTAAAAGACCACAATGGTTCAATCAAGAGTGGGGCAGTCATGTCATTCCCCAAAGAGTCAGACAACTAGTGTCACGAGACTCGTTCGAAAGAAAAAACGAAGAAAAAAAAAGAGAATCGAAAGCCCGCTAAGTCAAGAAAACTTCAAAACAAATGACTTAGGCAAAAATGAGGGCATCCCGCTGGACTTAAAAAAAAAAATCAAAAGAAACTCAAAAGAGGCAGTCCAGGCAAAAGTTAGGGAAAAGAAAAAAGATGAAAAGGATCAAAAGAAAAATCCTCAAAGGAAATACGAGTCGTGTGACCTCAAGTGTCAAAAACAAGAGGTGCGTAGCTGTCACTCCAAAATCCAAAAGTTTCTCGAACTATCACTCTTATCTTTCGTCCTCTGAAAGGTGAGCGCTAAGGTCGAATTAGCTGAATGTAGGATGGGAGAACATCAAGGAGAACGGGTGGGTTAAAAGAAACTTTGAGCCTTTATCCTTCCCTTCAAAACCATGAACCTGACCACGTTACAACCCTCAAAAGTCCTAATTGAAGCAGGTTGTTTCGAAAGCATACTTCGGTAAAGGTCGCGTCGATTCTGACTCTCAAAAGGGTTCCTCTTACCATGTTGGTACTAATGTTGATAAATGTTTTGTGCATTATATGCCATAAACTATTTTTCCTTTTCCCAGTGAACAGATTGGATGTCAAAGCTGTCATATGTGTTGCATTAGTATGTCTTTTACGCAGAACAACTTGTTTTACTTGCGAGTAAGCGCTTGACAGCAGAAAAGCTTCATACGGTGGAAAGTATGATCAGGATAGAATGCAGAGCGCCCGAATGTTCCGAGAGCAGGGGCAAGCTATTACCGTAATCCCCAGTCAGGTCAGCTTTTCGAAGTCAGTTATCCTGGGGCAATCAGGTGAGAGATTTGGCAAATATGGCGTAGTCAGGGGCACTACTCTGAATCAAATAATCAGGGGCAACGTCAATGCAGTCAGGGGCAGACAATCTTAAGCACGCAGAAGTTACTCGAGGAGCATTCGATGTGAAGTATCTTTCCGAAGTTCAGAATATTGGGGCATGTCATATCAGACTATCAGGGAACAGATTTGCAGATTTCCTTTCGAGGACTATCCCCACAGAGGCCCCGCAGGCTGGGGCATGTCAGAAACGAAAGGATTGGTCTTTCAGCAGGGTCATTCAGAGTTATTCGAGCAGATGCAGTCGATTTTCGAGAGCGAGACGAATGCGGGAAGTCGTGTCACTATCCCTTGACTCTTCACCCGGAGACTATGTATTCAGGCAAAACGTTTTCCAGCGTCAGTTGTACCTGACCCATCACAGATAGCCTAAGAGTTCAAATCCATGTTGGCAGTCACTGTGAGGCCCATCCGTGTCGGCGCATCAGGTTCCAGATCTAATCTTCGGCAATACGCGGGAAGACTCCCTCTATTTTCTCCAGCAAAGTCCAATTTTTCATTGGTACGGGTCAGCTATCCCCAGAGAAGTCCAATCACACTTGGCGCATCTGCTATTCTCCAGCAGAGTTATATTCCTCAGCAGGGTATTACTTCGTCGAGGTGTTCGGTTAAGCTCCCAACATCCCCCGCGGAGTTGATTTCACTCTCCCAGCATTTATTTTGCTGGGATAATTCAGTGATATCCGGGTTATCCCTAGCGGAGTTGGCTTCGTCTTCAACATTTATTGTGCTGAAGTGGTTTTCTGTACCCAACTTTCTCCGGCAGTTTGAGCCTGTATTAGCATATTGCATGCATTATCATATTTGCATCATACTTGCATGTCATTGTCAAAATGCGTAGCATCCATCCTGAATGGAGCATTACGCCATAGAAAGGTTAAAGCATATGCATATGCATACGAAGCATAAGTCAGGTTTTCTACCAGCCTCACACGGCGCGTGAATTACTCTGTGATCAGTTCAGGGGCATTTATCCAGCAGCAGTGTTCAGGCGATTCAGCGGTATATTTGTATCTCAGATCATACAATAGTTATGCTTTGGTCAAGCAGTCATCTGATATTGACAGACTTTTCTTCCCGTCAATCCATATTGACGACGTGTTCCTCCAATAAGTGGATTTCTCCGTCTATCATTAGACATCTTGAGTTTGAGCGTAGTTTTCTTTCCGTCTATCAGTAGACGATGTGAAGTCTTGAGTGATTTTCAGTGGGGTTCAAGACGGGGTTTCTCTAGCAAGTGGCTTTTCTTTCCGTCTATCAGTAGACGATGTGAAGTTTCAGGTGATTTTTCAGCGGGTTTTCTTATTGCCAGATCATACGTATGGTGAGTTTCCCCAGCGAGTCTTCTCTGGCTATCTTTAGTTGTTGAGGGGTTTCAAAACGATATTTCGGATAGTGGTTTTCTTGCTGTTTATTGGATGAGATGACGTTTCAAGAGGGACTTTTCTGATCGTCGATCCTTATTGATGTCGAGGTTCTTCGAAGAATGTTCAGTTTTCGTGATTGTCGATTCTTATTGACGACATGGTTCTTTAAAAGGTGGTTTTCTTCCCGTCGGTCCATACTGACGATGTGGCCCCTTCAAGGATATTGATCTTTCCATCAATTCCCGTAGACAGAAGGATTCTGAAATTCGAGGGATGGTGTTGAATTGCGTTTGGCTTTCGTTCCGTCTATCCTTAGACGATGAGAGTATGGAGATTATTTCTTCCCGTCTATCCTTAGACGATGTGAATATTGATTTGTTTCATCAATCAGGATGATCCCGTCTACCCTTAGACGATGTGAGTATGGGGATTAACGCTTTCTTTCCGTCTATCCTTAGACGATGTGAGTATGGAGATTAATGGTGTTTTGCCGTCTACCCTTAGACGATGAGAGTATGGAGATTATTTCTTCCCGTCTATCCTTAGACGATGTGAATATTGATTTGTTCATCAATCAGGATGATCCCGTCTATCCTTAGACGATGTGAGTATGGAGATTATTTCTTCCCGTCTATCCTTAGACGATGTGAATATTGATTTGTTTCATCAATCAGGATGATCCCGTCTACCCTTAGACGATGTGAGTATGGGGATTAACGCTTTCTTTCTGTCTATCCTTAGACGATGTGAGTATGGAGATTAATGGTGTTTTGCCGTCTACCCTTAGACGATGAGAGTATGGAGATTATTTCTTCCCGTCTATCCTTAGACGATGTGAATATTGATTTGTTCATCAATCAGGATGATCCCGTCTATCCTTAGACGATGTGAGTATGGAGATTATTTCTTCCCGTCTATCCTTAGACGATGTGAATATTGATTTGTTCATCAATCAGGATGATCCCGTCTACCCTTAGACGATGTGAGTATGGAGATTATTTCTTCCCGTCTATCCTTAGACGATGTGAATATTGATTTGTTCATCAATCAGGATGATCCCGTCTACCCTTAGACGATGTGAGTATGGAGATTATTTCTTCCCGTCTATCCTTAGACGATGAGAATATTGATTTGTTTCATCAATCAGGATGATCCCGTCTACCCTTAGACGATGTGAGTATGGAGATTATTTCTTCCCGTCTAGCATTAAACGATGTGAATTGATTTGTCATCAATCAGGGTGACCCCGTCTATCTTTAGACGATATGAATATGGAGATTAATGGTGTCTTTCCGTCTATCCTTAGACGATGTGAGTATGGAGATTAATGGTGTCTTGCCGTCTACCCTTAGACGATGTGAGTATGGAGATTATTTCTTCCCGTCTATCCTTAGACGATGAGAATATTGATTTGTTTCATCAATCAGGATGATCCCGTCTACCCTTAGACGATGTGAGCATGGAGATTATGAATGTCTTTCCGTCTATCCTTAGACGATGTGAGTATGGAGATTAATGTTGTCTTTCCGTCTATCATTAGACGAGGTGAGTATTCAATCAGGGTGTCTTCCCGTCCATCTTTGGGCGATGTGAGTATATTTCGCTTCCCGCCTATCAGTAGGCAATGTGAAAGGTAATTGGTGTTAAAATCAGGATTTCTTTACCAGATGATCGATCAGTTTGGTGCCGTAATGACTGGGCTCGGTTCTGGACTTTATTCCCCAAGCAGTTTACAGTATATTCTCGCGGTTGGCAAATTTTCGGGTTTTATTTGTATTCAACCGTCTCGTACCTCCGAATGTTTGAAGGCTGAGCGCTCTTCAACCCTTCAGGTCCAAGTCGCTTGAATAGGGGCAGCTGTTGCACCCTAAAATTTGACCAACCGATTCTCCTGTCTGACTCATGGTTTAAATTCATATTCGCAAATCAGACGTATGATATTTGTGCACAGGCAGAGGATATCAGAGTTACGGCATGGGTTTCATTTACTAGCTACGGCAGATCCAGTCCAGATCATCAGGGTTTTATGCTTCGGGAAATTGTGCGCTCCTCGGTGATTTTTTAGCTTACATAGTGATTTTAGGACATTCTGATGCCCGGGGTTCTCTGTTCGATTCGATCTGGTCTCGTGCGCTCTTTTATGGTGGTCACTTGTATTTGTCTGCATTTTTTAGGGTTTAATAGACTTTTGTGGATTTTAAATAGGCTTTATAGATTTTTCTGGAATTTAAATAGGGTTTTTGTATTTTTTTAATAGTTTAAATCTCTTTTTAGAATTTTATATAGATTTTTTTAAATAGATTTAATAGTTTTTTAATCATTTTTAGAATATATTAGATTTTAAATTTGTTTTTTATTGTTTTAGATAATATAGAAAATATTATAGTTTTTTCTTTTATTAATAATAGATTTTAATAGGATTTTAAATGAGTGGTAGATTTTAAATAGGATTTTAATAGCTTTTAGATTTTAATGGGAATTTTATAGAAATTAGTAGAAGTTTTATTAATATAGGGTTAATTAGATTTTAATCAATTTTAGGCTAATTAGGATTTAATATTCTGTTTAGATTTTAATTAGGATTTTCATTTAGTTAATTGTTTTTAGGGTTAAGTAGGTTTAATGTCTGATTAGTGTTAATTGAGTATTAGTTGTTAATTCAGTTTTTTTAAGTTTTTTTAATCATTTTTCGTGGGCCAGAGTACAGTTTTTGGAGGCCCAGAATGCCATCAAGTCCAATTCAGTTTTTTTTGCATTATTTTTGGCCAGCAGAGGACACTTGTCAGCATAAAAGCTGACCCACGCGTGCAAAGGAGAGGCCCCCACCAACACACCTCAGAAGCTCCACACGCTGACACATCAAACCACTCAGAACACCCTCTCTCTCCACACGTGCCCCACCACCTCTCCACTCCCTCAACCGCACGCCACGCGTCCTGCATGCAGGACCTCCTCTGAGACACTCCACTGCGCCCATCGCCGGAGAAGCCACCGACCGGCATGCAAACCCCGTCCGGCCACCCTTAACACCGTCGTCCCTCACCGGAAACTGCAAAACTGCAGAAAACCCTCAGGATCTTCATCTTCTTCCTCTTCTTTCCTCCGATCCCCAGCCACACGCCCTCGCCGGAGAATTCATACTCGCCGGAAAACTCATCACTGCGCCCAGAATCACCGTCCGCCTCCATGGTCCTTCAATCTCTCCCCAGAAAATCATCGTTATCATCATGAGATCATCAAGAACTTCGCTTGTTCTTCGCAAAATCCCCAGAATCTTCAAAGAACCTCCGCTTCATTGTTCTTGCTAGGATCTCCAGATCACTCTTAGATCTTCAAGAACGCCAGATTCTCGAACTTTTCCTTGAGAAATCTTCAGCAAACGGAGCGATTTCTGCAACCTCCTTCCACGATCCAGGCCGCTTCGACATCAAGATCATCCAACTTCAAGCGAACCCCCTTCGTACTTCATTTTTTCCAGAAACGTCCTCGTCTCCAGGTTCGTTTCTTCTCACCTCCTTTGATGTTATCTTTCATTGATTTTTAGGGCTTATCGTTTTAGGGTTTGAGTTTCATTGTTGAGATGAGGATGAGAGTATTCTGAGTAGGGTTGTGATTTCTGGGATTTGGTTGATGATGCGTGAGGGTTGAATGAGGAACCGGAGAGAGGATGGAGGTTGGAGACGAGCAGCTAGGGTTTGGGTTTGCAGTAGGTGAACAGTGATCTGAGTAATGGAGAGGGGGATAAGTTTTGTTAGGGTTAATTAGGTTAGGGTTAGGTTTGGGCCAAGCCCAAATGTATTTTGCTGGAACACCCCCGTTTTACTCGCTATCCCCCCCCCTCGTGTGAGAAGCCAGAATGGGATTGGGCTGGGCCTTGTGCCCAATGTTATCCACACCCCCCATAGCATGAAGCCCATGTTAGAATGAACTGAAAAATTCGCTTACTGCACCCCCCTGCGCTTCTCTTCTTTTATTTTTTGTGATGGATTTCTGATTCACATTGGGCCTGCGCCTTTTGCTAGGCGCACCCCCCCTCTCAGGCCCACCTTAGGGTTTTAACTGAACAACATTGCTGTTAGCACCCCCCTCCAATTTTATTTCAATTTTGTTTTTAATTTCTTTTTCATATTTTCTTGTTCTTGAAAAATTCATAGAAAATAAAAACAATTGATTTTTAATTCCTTGTTTTTTCTACCACTTCATGAAAATGTCTAGAAAATTAAATAAAAATAAAAATGTCATTTTATTTTTGTTTACTATTTTTAGCATATTTTCCATTTAAATGACCTTTTTAATATTTTTTAGTGCATGCATATTATTAGAAAATTCATAAAAAATAGTAGGTTTAATCAAATAATTCCGTTCTTTTTTCTGTAGACTCGTAATTCAATGTAGAATTTTATAGTGCAAAAACATTAGCTTAATCATGCATTTTCATTTTAATTGCATATTTTGTATTGTTTTGATATTGAATAAATTGGTTTGTGGATATGTCTGCTCTGTTGATTTTAGTTCTTGCATCCGGTAACGAATTTTGCTCTGATTTTTTAGTATGTTGTCATAGAGCCATGTAGGTTTCCCATAGATTTTTGATAGATTTTTGTAGGATGTTCTAATATTGTTTTAGTCTGAGCTCGAGGATAGGAGAAGTCTTGACGACTTCTGACTTTGAAGTTCAACTGTGGTTGAACTTCAGAGATAGTTTCTTGTGGTTTGATGATCTGTGGGTTCTTCTCAAAGATGGAGGCTGGATGAAGTCCTGTTGGAGCTTGCAAGGATGCATTGGATTGAGGCTTAGTCTAGGAGCTTGTTCTCTGTTTGTGAGGTTTGAGATCCTGAAGTTTGAAGGGAGTTTATGGTACTTTCCTGAGGAAGGCACTATGAATGACTTTCATTCTTTATTCTCGCCTCTTTCTTAAGTATCCGGTGATGTTGGAGCCAGCTTGTGAGTTTAATTTCTCTTGAGGAGGAATGTAAACTGATCACATGTTGTCGAGCCACATGGGATACAATTCCTAAGTGGAAGCCTCCTAGTACTTTCCTGAGGAAGGTCCTATGGGTCTATTCACTTAGTTCCTCTAGTTCATCTAGGATTTCTTAAGTATCCAATGATGTTGGAGCCAACTTGTGAGTTTAATTTCTCCTGAGGAGGAATGTAAACTGATCACAGTTGTTGAGCCACATAGGATACGATTCCTAAGTGTCAGTCTCCTAGTACTTTCCTGAGGAAGGTCCTATGGGTCTGTTCACTTAGTTCCCTTAGTGCATATAGGCTTTCTTAAATATCCAATGATGCCGGAGCCTTCATGTGAGTTTAGTTTCTCCTGAGGAGGAATGTAAACTGATCACAGTTGTCGAGCCGCATAGGATATGACTCCTGAGTAGTAACCTCCTGGTACTTTCCCGAGGAAGGCACTATGAGTTTGTCTGCTTAGCTCCCTTTCTTTGGTAAGCTTGTTCTGAAGCTTGGAGACTGGGATTGATTCCTCTTGCTTAGGGTTTTGATTAGAGTTTTGCTTAGATCTTTGCTTAAAGTGCTGCATAGGGTTTTGTTTAGAGATAGATTAGAAGTTTGTTTGTTAGGGGCCCTGCTCAGGGTTTTTGTTTAAGCCTTGGATAGAGGTTTGCCAGATTAGCTAGCGTTCTCTTTGTGTTGTTTGATTTGTATGGTGTTGTGTTGCATTAGACTTAGGAATTCATCTAGATAGTTCTGAGGTAGGTGCATCTTAGAAGTAGACTTTGTGTGCATGAGAAGTTGAGGTGGTCCTCCTTCTGCTTGTTTGTTATTGAGTGGCTTTGCTTGTTGGTATTTGGTAGAGCTGAGCTCCCTTACCTTTGTGGTTTGCGGCCTTTGCGCCTTGTTTGTTTAGTTGTTGTATTCATGCATATTTCTAGTATTTCTTTACTTTGCAGTATTTCCTGTTTGCCGTTTAGTCCTGTTGCCATGATCCCTTAGGAGCTCTGACTTCTCCGCTGCGGAGTCGTTATGATAGACATTAGGATGGTCAACCAGGCATGATAGCAGTAGGTAGATTCCCCTCTTTAGTCATAGTTTTAGGGTGTCTTTTCCCTTTCCTTTCAGTAGGAGCTTTTGAGTAGCTTGTGTCGTAGTTAGCTGAACTACAGCTGCTCTGATTCCTCGTACCAGACGAGGATATGTAGGCATAGGATGCGATATCCTAGCGAGCACACTAACAACTAACCTTTGTTCTCTCGCGGCTGTGCGATCGAGACTTTCCCGCTGACGACTAATTGTTATCCCTTTCTCTCGCCCGAGTGCATTTGAGACCAGATCGTAGTTGTAGGTTCCCGAACCTTTAGGATCAGTTTGTTTTCTCACTGCTGTGTGAGAGCCCCCCTGTTTAGCCGTAGTTAGTCGAACTACGTTTGCTCTGATCTTCCATGCTGTGTGGAAGTACGTAGGCACAGGACGCGATGTCCTGGCGAGCAACCTTTCCCCCATTTAGTCGTAGGTAGTCGAACTACGTTGACTCTGACTTTCCCATTGCACGAGGGAGTACGTAGGCCCAGAACACCGTATGTTCTGTCGAGTCCTGTCCTTTTATTTTCTTTTCAGACCGACCATTAGCGTAGATAGATAAATACACCCTTTTCCTTATAAACACCAAGCGTGGATCCCATCGAGTACGATGGACGTGAGGGGTGTTAATACCTTCCCCTTGCGTAACCGACTCCCGAATCCAGGTTTTGGTTGCGATGACCATACCTTTTTTCCGTCTTTGCGAGGTTTACTTCGAGCGTTTCCTTTCCCGCTCTGAGGGATAAATAACGCACGGTGGCGACTCTCCTGTCAAGCCGGCGCCGATTTTCGCAGTAGCGACAGACATGCACAGAGAGAAACAACTAAGTATTTTACTTCGCATCCTTTCTCGAACTCTAAGCAATTGGTGCACCACCTAGCATAAATACATAGTCAGTTGTGGATTTTTTATCTTCAGCAACACCACACCAACTTGAGTCAGGTATCCGACTGTCTTGCATTCTTTTCCTTCATCAGCTGCAGGAAATAAAATGTTATAGTCGATAGTTCCTTTCAGATACCTCAGTATCCTCTTCGTCGCTACTAGGTGTGATACCTTTGACTTCCGCATGAATCTACTTACCATACCTACATTGTATGCTAAGTCAGACCTTGTGTGACAAAGTGTCGCTACTGCGAAAATCGGCGCCGGCTGAACAGAAGAGTCGCCACCGTGCGTTATTTATCCCACGGGAGGGAAAGGAAACGCTCAGAGTAAACCTCGCACAACACGGGAAAGGTATGGTCGTCGCAACCAAAACCTGGATTCGGGAGTCGGTTACGCAAGGGGAAGGTATTAGCACCCCTCACGTCCGTCGTACTCGACGGGATCCACGCTTGTTTTCGGGTATGGATTGTTATTCTATCTAAACTATAGGTCAAGGGTTAAAAAGAAAATAAAATGAAATAAAAATGACTCGGCAAAGTATCGCACTTTATGCCTACGTATTCTCGCCTGGAACGAGAAATCAGAGTCAACGTAGTTCGCCTACCTACGGGAAAGGAGGGGAAGGTTGCTCGCTAGGATATCGTATCCTATGCCTACGTACTTTCATACAGCATGAAAGATCAGAGCAAACGTAGTTCGGGCCACGTACGACACCAGTCTGTTTTGATTGTTTTTATTCCTTCTGAAAAAGGGTTTTTCTGATTACCGGTCCAAGCGGACAAAAATGACGTTTTGATGAGTTCACGTTCTCTTACGGAAGGAGTGTCTTTTATTGTGTTTGAAATATTTATTGTGTTTTTCTGTTTGTTTTGAGGAAGAAGAGACAGAACTCTAACCTATGGTTGCGAAAGGGAAACAAACTAACCTAATGTTATCATGCATGGGTTAAAACCTAGTGTCTATCATGCTCTTCTCTTGCACAGAGAGAAACAGAGATCCTAAGGGATAGGCAGAAACAGAAACAATATCAGATATATACAGTAAAACAGTAAAATGCATGGATGCAACAGTACAAGCGAGGCAAGGGAGTCCCACTCAACCTCGAACCTAGAAAACAATAGGCAAAAGTGAACAGACTTCACTTTCAACCCAACAGGGTAAACAGCAAACAATACAGTCCAGAAAACCAATCAATACATCAGAAATGAAATACAGCAATAAAAAACAGCATCAGCAACCCTGGATCAACATCTGGCTCCAAGTAATCTCCCATCAGCTACAGGCTTCAACAAGCATCAATCTCCATCTTCATGGCCTTCAGGTAAGGGCTTTGATCATCAGTCTTCTATCTGCAATGGCTTTTCTTCAAGCTCAAACCTCCAGGATGAGGGATCAGTCACAAGAGTGGATTGGGTGTTAAGCAATCAGTTGACTACCAAAGGTGGTGAACAGACTGCTTCTAACACAAAAGACATTTTCTCTCAAGAGTTCTATCTCTTAGACACTATCACCAAGCCTTCCAAAGGAAGGGGGTGAGTGCCTTAGAGAGACTCTGAATCACAGAGAAGAATGGATGCAGACAAGGCAATCCATGTTTGAGAAATAAGCTTTCTAATCTTGAGCTCTGCCTAACTCCTAAACCCTAGTCTCCTCAGCATCTGCTAGCAAGAAACTCCTCTTCAACTCTGGAAGTTGATCTTCCATCTCTGGATCTCCAATGGCTTCATCTTCACAAGTCTTCAGCTCTCCCAAGTCCCCAGACAATCCCAATACCCACACAAACAAGCAATAATCCCCAGAGGGCACACCACACCAGTCAATCAGATATATACAGTACAGTAATAGCAGTAGGGGGAATCCTAACTTTTTCTAGGGGATCTAATAACTACCCATAGCCCCTATAGTCCCATAACTAAACTAGTCAAACCCTAAGTCCTAGGGGAAAAGAATCAAATCTCCTAAGTCATCACCCAAAACCCTAGTTTTGTTCATGTTATTCACACCTAAGCTAAACACCTAAAATTAATTTCTAAAAATGGGAACTAAATTGTATCTACAAGTTTAATGTCTAAACTAAACAACCTAAAAATAAAGGACAAAAAATATTGAAGCATTTAATAGAACAAAAAATAACAAAATCATGCATGAAATGAAACTAGTTAAAATGCTATTTATTTGAAAAATATGGGAAAAATATCAAATAAAAAATAAAATGCCATTTTTATTTTTTATAATTTTCTAGACATCCTAAAGAAAAATATGCAAAAAGAATGAATTAAAAATAATGTTTTTTCCATTTATTATGAATTTTCAAAAATGAATGAAAAATGAAAAGAAAATAAAAAGAAAATATAAAGAAATAAGGGAGGGGGTGAGAAAAGTAGGGCCAGGCAGTTCAAATAATTGGGCTTCACGCGCGTGGGGGTGCCAATAGTCATCAGAGCCCAGTTCCCTCTTCTTAAATGAAACGGCGCGTTTCATCTTTTGAAAATTTCCCTCCGTTTCTCAGGATGCACGTGGACCGTTGGATGGTAATTCTAGTCAAAGGTCAAGGCTTCATCGTGTGGTCTAGCCCTAATCTTCAACCTTGAGCTCTCCTAGGGTTTCAGAAAACCCTAACCATGCATGATCTTCTCTCCCTCTGTTCTCTCTCTACACGCCATGGATTCACACGATATAAAAAGCAAAATTCATCAATTTCTTTCCCTCTACAAGTCTATGTCCTTAGTTTACCTTAAAACTCAAACAATCAGCCAATTCGAAGAAGGTAACAGATGGAAACCACCATTGGCATCTGATATCAAACCTCTCCAATTCTCCACGAAACTCATCCTAAACTGATCTACACTTCACCCTGATCATAGCATGCTACTCTACTAACAATCTCAGGCCTTATCTTAGCAATTACAAACCTCAACAGTTTTGATGCATCATGCTCAAACTTCATGAAATCTCCTCAAATTCATCCAAAACAATCCTCTACCCTACCTTAACCGTTCTACACTATCAAAACCTATTAACCCTAACTTAAATAAGCAATTCGAATGAAAACTTACCTTATGCACAATGGAGAAAACAGCTACCAAAACCTCTTGATCTACAGCTTGAAGTGAGTGGAAAATGATCCAAGAACTCAATGGTAACTTCTGTATGCAACAGGTATGACCCCAAAGATGTGAATCTCTCAATTCCAAAGTTTATGCTTCTTGGAGGATAATGATGAATGGCACAATTCCTTCCTCAATTTGACAAATGAAGGTGTGGATTCTGATCCTTGTGTGATGATGATGAAGATTTTATCAAGAATAGTGAAGATTGATGGAGATTATAGAGATTTTGGAAAGCTTATGCAAGTTGAAGAAAGTGTGGAAAAGTTGGGGTTTTGAACAAATGGGAGCACCAACCCTTGCATGAACCAACTTGTATGAATATATAGATGAGGTTAGAACCTCCTAGAAACTTGGAGAAGTTTCCCTTGCACCTTTCCCTTTCAATTTGGTTTATGTAACTTTCAATTCAAGCAACCATGGATAACTCTTAAATTTTGAACCAAACTCAAAATTCTACTTTAGCCAATGTCTTTAAAATGATCTTTCCATTCAAAATGACCTATAATTTTGCTTCAATTGGCCAAGATATGAAAAATCTCATTTTTAAGGCCATTTTTCTTCATTAAATCCAACAATTTTGAAACCTTATGCTATGAATCTTTCCAATCTCTCATGGTCACTTTTATAGACTCAAAATGTCATTTGGAGCAAGTTTGATGTTGTAAGTTTTTCCATTTGAGGCCTCCTTGTATGAGTTTTGGACATAGGTTAAGATGACCTGTAATTCACAAATGACCAAAATACCCTTTGCTTGCCAAGACCATAAGTTGAGTTCCACACATCATATGAAGGCATACTATACCATTCTAGAAATCTAAGACAATAAGGAACAATTCTTATGTTGACCAGAAATTCATTTGAAATCTCCTTGAGGGGTAAAACGTGCTTGGAAGTCAAGTCACTTTCACAGCCAAAATTTCAGACACCTCAGATGACCTGTAACTTGCAAGGACCATAACTTGAGTTCTATAAATCTCCTTGATGTCTTCCACCACTCAAATTAAAGGTCTTGAGATCCTCTACAAGTTTCATGTTGGCCAAGGATCCATTTGAAGCTTGCATTTTGACTTATCTTGCTTGGAAATTTGACCTAAACTAGGGGATTTTACATAGAAACCCTAATTTAGAAACTCCTCTTCTCCTTGATTTATCTTGGATTCTTCTTAGCACAACAACATATCCTTATTCTACATGTCAAATTATGAACCCCACATCTCTTCAATAGCCCTTAATGCCCTCAAATCAATCAATTGACCTAGGGTTGACCTAGGGTTGACCCAGATGAAACCCTGGTTGACTGTCTTCAACTGCAATACTTGTGATCACATCAACAACTTGTTTCCTTCTTCAAATGACTTTCTAAGTCCTCCAAGATGTCTAGATACCCTCCATGCTCAACTCACAGCTCATAATTCCCTTGTTGATCCTCAGATGCCCTCAGATAGGAGATAGACTCAAAGCTTGATCCACTGACCTCTCTGCTTTCAAATTCTTTTCTGATGACTTGAATGAGATTGAATTAGGATAATAACCTCTTGATAGGCCTCTAGAGATGAGAATAATGATTGGTTCCCTGTTGGATGACTTGCTATGCTTATGATATGCAGATGATTAGGCTATGTACATGACTCTATATGCAAATGCTAATGATATCGAAATGTAAACCAAGTGAATAAGGTTGGGCAAATTTTAGGGTGCAACAGCTGCCCCTATTCAAGCGACTTGGACCCGATTGGGTGAAGAGCTCGGAGCCTTCAGACATTCGCGGTACGAGACGGTTGAATACTTAGTGAAACCAGAAATTTGCCAACCGCAAAACTAAATTGCGCTCCTGCTTGAGGAACGACATTCATCAGCTGAACCTGACTGTTACAGTAACCCACTGATCTCGCGCGACCGTGCTAGGGATTATTTTCATCGTTCTGAAAAAGATTCTATCATCGCCGAGACAGAACACTGTCCACGTCAGGACGCCTGCTTCGTCGATTTGGAAAACCTCAATAACTTTGCTGGGGATGGCTCGTCTGCCTTCTCGTCAGAAATAAATTGTCCACGTCAGGAGTAAACTTTTCCACGTTAGGAATAACACCGTCCATGTTAGGGCTCACCTTTCCGTGTAAGGAATGAACTTCTTCTTCGTCAAACTCCTCCACGTAAGGAATACGTCTCCTTTCGAATCTGTCCACGTCAGGACTAAACCCCTTCCCCGTCAGGAACACACTCCTTCTTTCCACGTCAGGAATACAAGTCTCTTTCCATGTAAGGAATGTTATCTTTCCTCGTAAGGAATCACACCTCGATTTGAATCTGTCCACGTAAGGACCCCAATCTTTCCACGTGAGGAATATAATCTCAATCTGTCCACGTTAGGACTCCGGCTTGATATGTCCGCGTAAGGGCTCAATCTTTTCCACGTAAGGAACCACATCTTTCCACGTAAGGAAACCTTTTCTCAAACTGTCCGCGTCAGGACTTAAACTTTTCCACGTAAGGAGACGACCTTATCTTTCCCCGTAAGGCATACAACTTGTCTTTTCTGCGCCTGTCCACATCAGGACTGAACTTGCTTTTCCACGTAAGGAGCTGAAGCTTCTCTTTCCACGTAAGGAATAAACCTGTCCACGTCAGGACTCACGTTTCGTCTTGATTTGTCTGCGTCAGGGCTCACCTCTTGACTTGCTGAGGACTTAAGACTTGTCCACGTCATGACTCACACTTTGCCCACGACACAAAGAAGGATAAACTCGTCCACGTCAGGACTCTCGCATCTTGTCATCACAAAGAACTATAAACTTGTCCACTTCAGGATACCCCTTTAGCCATTACGAACAAAGCTATCTGCTGGGAATAAATTGTCCACGTCAGGACACCAACACGAGGAGTAATCAATCTTGTCCACGTCAGGACTCCACACTCAATCCTTACCGAGAACTCGAACCTGTCCACGCTAGGACTAACACACATCGTCAACTTGAGGAAATGTCCGCGTCAGGACTCTACATTCCAACAACCTTCTCTAGCACACAGAAAACCCGTCAATAATATTTGTCCACGTTAGGACTCATCCTTCCATCGGTCCACAAATTTCTTATCACTGACGTTACAGCAACTTTGAGGCTGGCTCTACTGGGGACCTTTGGAAATCAGACTTCCGGATGCCTGTTCTGATAACCGGCGGTAGCCTCTGAAATTCTGATTCCTGAATCCTATGAATGCTGACGTAACAACAACTTTGAAGGAAACAGTCCGCTGGTCGGACTAGAGCAAATTCAACAGGAAATCCTGGCGGGGAAATAAGTAACTCTGCTTGGGGACAAAGAGAACTTCATCTTGACAACTCTGTGGGGAGTAGTGCCAGAGCTGACACTTCGTGAAATATCTCACGTTGAAATCCTGAATATTTATTGATTCGCCTGAGCAAGGGCTCTCTCTTCCTGCAAAAGAAACAATACTTGAAACAAACAGCTAACCAACCTGGTTTATGTTTCAAAAATGCGTATGTTTGACGGCGATGCAATGCTCCATTTGACATGGAAATGCTACACTTTTATTTGGTGGATGCAAGTACGACCCTATATGCCAATGCAACTGCAGACTTGAACTGCTGGGTACAGAAACTGCTTCAGCAAAATAAATGCTGAAGATAATGCCAACTCCGCTGGGGATAGCCAGGTGCTACAGAATTATTCCAGCAAAATAAATGCCGGAAGAGTGAAGTTGACTCAGCCGGGGAATGGGGATTTAAACCAAACACCTCACTGAAGTAACATCCTGCTGGGGGATGTAACTCTGCTGGAGAATAGCAGATGTGCCTGGTATGATTGAACTTCTGCGGGAAAGTGAATAAATGCCATGATCCACACCAACTCTGCCGGGGAGAGCCTTAATCTTCGAGTTCCACTGGGAGAAATACTTGCTGAGAAAAGAATTCCGCTGGGGATAGGATGATTCTCTTGGGAAAAATCAATTGAATCCGCTGGGGGAGAGTAAATGACCCGGCGGGGGGAAAGTAAACTGCCTGAATGCAACTCACAAATGCTAATCTTTTGCGGCCAAACCACTCTGCTTGAGATACACCGTCTGAATACCGCCCACAATCTTGGAACCGCCAATTCTGCTGAAGATAAACGACTTTGCTGGAGAATATCCTTTGGATAAGCTGCGACTAGCTGGGGAATTCTATCCTTCTTCAAGAAGAACATGCATGACCTGCGTGAGGGTCGAGTCTTTTATTACTGCAGTCTTTTGATCATCTTCCTCGTACGGCTATGAAACCTGCAACAACACAAACAAGACAGGACAAGCCTATGCAACCAACTCGGTCCAGATTAGTGACGTTATTTTCAGTTAACTCAAAGCTTTAGCAAATGTTGGCAAGGGCCAGTGACGTTATGCACATGCTAGTTTCATCAAACTTAGGCGTTAATCGTGCACAAAATAGTAAAGAACAGTGTTAAGTACTGAATAACGTATTTTATTGATTGGGCCCCTGAATGGGCGGAGTTTGTACACGGGATGTAACTCCTGAAAAGAGGAAGCTACGTAAAGCAAATATACAAGTATACACAGAAAGCATAAATATTGACAAATTAAATTTGTACACATGTCGGCGACGGGATGCAGATGAACACCATGAACTGATCCTCCCATGACTCGCCCGACTCTAATGCTTTCCCGGTATCCTCACTTCTGAAGAGATTGTATCAGATAACCGACTCCTCAAGTGTATTCTCCCGCATTGATGCTCATTGCAATATCAAATTCGGACCGCAGTCATTTGCTTTTCAAATCCCTAACTTTTGCGTGAACCGCCCTTTACGGGTTTTCAGTTCACCGGGATACCCCTTTTTGCCGAAGCCGCCCAGTGTAGGTTTTCAACTTCGCGGGTGTACATTTTTCAATTTTATCCCTAACTTTTGCCCGAACCTTTCATTCTGTTTTTGGTTCGCCAGGATGCCCCATTTTTGCCTGGACTCTCTTTTTTCTGTCCAGCGGGTCTATTTTAAGCAAAGTATTTTTTAACTGCGTCCGAGTTCACAGGCGACGTAAAGTCTTCTCCGTCCATGGTGGACAACAACAACGCTCCTCCTGAGAAGACTTTCCTGACAACGTATGGCCCTTCGTAGTTGGGGGTCCACTTGCCCCTGTGATCTGCTTGCGGCGGGAGAATCCTTTTCAGCACAAGGTCGCCCGTCTGAAAGCTTCGCGGATGTATCTTCTTGTCGTATGCTTTCTTCATTCGGCTCTGGTATAAACGACCATATGCTAGAGAAGCTAGCCTCTTCTCGTCCATCAAACTCAGTTGATTCAACCTGTCTTTCACCCATTCTGCCTCGTCTAGCTGAACGTCTCGCAATACCCTCAGAGAAGGGATCTCGACTTCCAATGGTAATACCGCTTCCATTCCGTATACTAACGAGAACGGGGTTGCCTCGGTTGATGTGCGTACCGTCGTACGATAACCATGCAAAGCGAAAGGTAGCATCTCATGCCAATCCTTATAGGTCACCACCATTTTTTGAACGATCTTCTTGATATTCTTATTGGCCGCCTCGACAGCGCCATTCATCTTGGGTCGGTAAGGGGAGGAGTTGTGATGTTCGATCTTGAAATTCTGACAGAGCTCCTTCATCATTTTGTTGTTCAGGTTCGAACCGTTGTCCGTGATTATCCGCTCGGGGATCCCATATCGGCAAATGATATCTCTCTTGATGAATCTGGCCACCACTTGCTTCGTTACGTTTGCGTATGACGCCGCTTCCACCCACTTGGTGAAGTAATCGATTGCTACCAGGATGAACCGATGCCCGTTAGAAGCTGTCGGCTCGATCTTTCCAATCATATCGATCCCCCACATCGAGAATGGCCAAGGTGATGACATCACATTTAGAGGACTCGGAGGCACATGGATCTTATCAGCATAGATTTGGCACTTGTGACACTTCCTCGCAAACTTGAAACAATCAGTTTCCATAGTCAGCCAAAAATAACCTGCCTGCAGCAGCTTTCTTGTCATAGCATGTCCACCAGCATGCGTACCAAAGGTACCTTCGTGTATTTCTTCCATGAGCAACTTTGCCTCTCTTTCGTCTACACAACGCAACAGCACCAAATCGTGGTTTCTTCTGTATAAGACGCCATCTGGATTCAAATAGAAATTACCCGCTAATCTCCTGAGAGTCCTCTGATCTTGACTGGATGCCCCAGCCGGATACTCTTTATTCTTCAGGAAGTTAAGGATATCAAAATACCATGGTTTGTCGTCGGATGCTTCATCAATAGCAAATACATAAGCTGGTCTGTCAAGCCGAGAGATAATGATTCGGGGAGCCTCATTCCAGAAGTTGACTTTGTACATGGAAGACAAAGTGGCCAGGGCGTCAGCCATTTGATTCTCTGTCCGCGGTACGTGATGCAATTCAACCTTGTCGAAGAAAGGCAACAATCTCCTTGCATAATTCATGTAATGTATCAAGTTGGGCTGACGCGTCTCCCATTCCCCTTTGATCTGATTCACCACCAGAGCTGAGTCTCCGTATACGTCTAAATTCTTGATTCGCAAATCAACGGCTTCTTCAAGCCCCATTATACAAGCTTCGTATTCGGCCTCATTATTGGTAACGGCAAAGGTTAATCGGGCAGTAAACGGGATGTGCGACCCGTGTGGCGTGGTGATGATTGCCCCTATCCCGCTACCGTAAGCATTCACAGCTCCGTCAAATATCATCTTCCATTTGGAACCCAACTCTGGTCCTTCGTCTGGCAACGGCTCTTCACAATCTTTCATCTTTAGGTACATGATATCCTCGTCAGGAAAATCAAACCTCATCGATTGGTAATCTTCAACAGGCTGCTCCGCCAGATACTCAGACAGCACACTCCCCTTTATAGCCTTCTGCGAGACGTATTGAATGTCATATTCAGTCAAGACCATCTGCCAACGGGAAATTCTACCTGACAACGCCTGCTTTTCGAATACATATTTGATAGGATCCATCTTCGAGATGAGCATGGTTGTATGATTCAGCATGTACTGCCTCAAACGCTTGGCGGCCCAGGCTAGCGCGCAACAAGTTTTCTCAAGCATTGAGTACCGAGATTCACAGTCTGTAAATTTCTTACTCAAGTAATAGATTGCATGCTCTTTTCTCCCTGTCTCGTCATGTTGACCGAGAACACAACCCATGCTTCCCTCAAGAACCGTCAAATACATTATCAAGGGTCTACCTGCCACCGGGGGTATCAAAATAGGAGGCTCCTGCAGATACTGCTTTATTTTATCGAACGCCTTTTGACAATTTTCATTCCATGTTACAGCTTGATCTTTCTTCAACAGCTTGAATAATGGTTCACACGTGGCAGTTAGGTGAGATATGAACCGAGCAATATAGTTCAACCTCCCTAAAAACCCGCGCACCTCTTTCTCTGTTTTAGGCGTCGGCATTTCTTGAATCGCTTTTATTTTAGCAGGATCGACCTCTATTCCTCTTTCGCTTACGATAAACCCCAGCAGTTTACCCGATCTCACCCCGAAGGTGCATTTGTTAGGGTTCAGTCTCAGCCTGAACTTCCTAAGTCTTTTAAATAACTTCAGCAGATTCACCAGATGCTCTTCCTCCGTCTGGGATTTGGCAATCATATCGTCAACATAAACTTCAATCTCTTTATGCATCATATCATGGAAAAGAGTCGTCATCGCACGCTGATATGTTGCCCCAGCATTCTTCAAACCAAAGGGCATCACTTTATAGCAAAATGTTCCCCAAGGCGTTATGAAAGTAGTCTTCTCCATATCCTCTGGCGCCATTTTGATCTGATTATAGCCTGAAAAGCCATCCATGAAGGAGAATACAGAGTATTGAGCAGTACTATCGACTAACACGTCAATATGAGGAAGTGGAAAATCATCTTTTGGGCTTGCTTTATTCAAATCCCTATAATCCACGCACATCCGAACCTTGCCATCTTTCTTTGGCACTAGTACGATGTTAGCAACCCAGGAGGGATACTTTGTCACAGCCAGGAAACCAGCGTCCCACTGTTTTTGAACTTCCTCTTTGATCTTCACTGCCATATCTGGTCGTGTTCTGCGAAGCTTTTGTTTGACCGGCGGGCAATCTTCTTTCAGTGACAGGCGATGCACGACCATGTCTGTATCGAGCCCTGGCATGTCTTCATATGACCAAGCGAATACATCATTATACTCCCTGAGCATTTCAACCAGTCTTCGCTTGATATCACTTTGCAGTGCGGCTCCGATACGAATATTCTTCTCAACCCCTTCCGACCCCAAGTTGATAATTTTTATGACCTCATCGTGAGGCAGAATGGCTCTTTCCTCTTGCTTCACCAACCAAGACAGTTCTTCAGGAACATCACTATCTTCGACAACCTCTTCTTCGGCCTGAAATACCGGGTGCTCAAAGTCGGGACGAGTCATAGGTGGTTCAAGGATGTCATCTGAAAATGTTATCCTGCAAGAGGAACGGTTAAGTGCTTCAAAATGCGTATAAAGCGAACAACCACGTTGCCATTTTATTGAAAAATATAAAACAAGAAAGACAGGGATTACAGTATTTGCACATGAAAAAACGCCATTTATTTAATGATTGACACGCAATGTTCATAACAACACAGCCCTAAGCAAATCATGATGCCCCGGGCAAGACATCAGATTATTCAACAATTAATAAAGCAAAGCATTACTGTTTAAGAGTCACAGGAACAAGCTCCTGAATAGACCAGTTGCACAGTCCCTGTCCTGGCGTGCTTGGCTGAATCCAGGCATCCATATCACAGTCGCTGTCTCCTTCGTCAGACTCCGAAGCAGCGTTGATGGTTTCATGACACACTCCACTGGCAGAGATGGTGATTGGCCCTCTGAAACGGGGTGCCCCCACGGCAGGTGTTGATGACGACGGTTGGTATCCCAGCCCAAACCGGTCCATCTTCACAGGAATGTCCAGCACTTTACCCCAGCCCTTTGCTTCTCCTGCCTCCACTAGAGCTTGGGCTTCTTTATACGATGAGACGGCTATCTCCGACGCTTTGCTCGGCCCGGGACCTTTGTCCTTAATACGCAACCCTTCAAATGCCTGGCAGGGTGTTTCGTGGATTTCTCCGTCGACCTCCACATATTTAAACGACGACAGATGGCTGACCAGGATGTCCTCTTCTCCGCATACGGTGACTATGCTGTCTCCGACCATATATTTCAACTTCTGATGTAGGGTAGACGTGACTGCCCCCGCCCCATGAATCCAGGGTCTTCCAAGCAAGCAGCTGTACGCAGGCTGTATATCCATAATATAAAACTCAGTTGCAAACACCTCCGGCCCCACCTGTAGAGGCAATGTGATCGATCCAAAGACTGTTCTCCGCGTGCCGTCAAACGCTCTGACTACCAAGTCGCTGGGTGTACACAAGATTCCTCTAACATCCAGCTTCATCATCGCCTTCTTGGGCAGCACATTCAAAGATGACCCAGTGTCGACCAATACATGCGACATTACTGATCCTCTACACTCAACAGATACGTGCAGCGCCATATTATGATCTCTCCCTTTCGGAGTCAAATCGAAGTCGGTAAAGCCCAAGCTGTGGCCTGCATTCACATGTGCCAACACTCTTTCCAGTTGATTCACGGAGACGTCTTGGGGTACAAAAGAAGTATCCAGGACTTTCAGCAAAGCATTTCTGTGAGCTTCCGAACACAACAGCAATGACAGGATAGATATTTTGGACGGCGTCTGCTGCAGATGCTCCACAATCTTATAATCACTTTTTCGAATCAAGCGCATGAACTCTTCTACATCTTTCGATGCCGCTTCTTTTTCGCTTGCTTGCACTGGGACATTCTCAACCGCTTTCCCTTTTCCTTTTGCTAGTCTTTCGGCCTCCACTTCAGGGGATATAAAGATCCTACCACTCCTTGTCATACCTCCCGAACCAACAACATTATCCACAGTCTCGGCTGGCTGCTTATTAACATCAATCTTTATTCCGTCACAATACACCTCCAACCCATATGACCATGGGACTGCTTTCGTGTTCTCGTACGGGATCGGCCCGGCCTTAGTTATGGTGATCCGTGGTCGCTGAGCTAGTGCTGCAATAGTGATTGTCTTTCGTGGAATCGTTACAGTGGCCACATCACTCCGATTATCTGTTACTGCCCCTGCAGGCTCTTCAGTTGCTGCCCGGTCAAACTGCAATATGCCTTCATCAATTAAAGCCTGAATGCCTTTCTTCAAATCATCACACCCCCCAGCTAGGGTCCAACAGTCTAAGCAATACTCGTCACATCCCGGGTAAACACCCCCTTGCAACAGTCGGCTCTTTATCTCGCTCAGCGGCGTCTTTAAATCTTCGACATTCACAATCAGATTCAACCCTTCCTCAGTTAGAATGGCGTTTGCCCCGTGATTAGGCATGGGTTTCTGCACTATATTCGGACCTGCCGTTCCGAAATTGATAGTCTTATTGTCCAAAAGATCTTGCACAGCATGCTTAAAAGCCTGGCAACCCTCTATATCGTGGCCTGGAGCCCCAGAATGAAACTCACAGTGCCTGCTTGCATCATAACCAAACGGGGGAGCTCCCGTTATCGGTGCCAGAGTTCTCTTCTCTACCAGGTTCAATCCCAACAATGTCTGCAATAAATCGGCATATGTTGAAGGAGGCTTCTCAAACACTCTTCTCGGTTTGCCACCCTGGAATCTTCGCTGAGCCTGCTGTGCCCCCTGCTGAGGCTGCTGCTGCTGCATTGGCTGCTGCTGAGACGGTTGTTGTTGTTGAAGCGGTTGTTGTTGATACGGGATAGTAACACTCGCCACCTGCTGCGGCTGATGATATTGGTTTCGTCCCCTGCCTCGGCCTCGGCCTCGGCCTCCAAACACTGCGCTTGCCTCGCCCTGACGGCGCCCGCCAAAAGCCTTCCTATTACTGCCAGACGCAGTCGATTCTTCAACCTGGAATTTTCCTTGCTTAATGTTACGTTCAATCTTTTCCCCCATCAGAATTAGGTCTGAAAAACTGGCCAGAGACGTATGAAACAGCATGTCATGAAACAAGCCTGTGAATGTGCCGACGAACATGTCATTCATTTCCTTGTCTTCTACAGGAGGACGGACCCTGGCAGCCATATCGCGCCACCTTTGCGCGCACTCTTTAAAGCTCTCCCCCTTCTTCTGAGACAGCCCGGCCAATTGGACTCGATTGGGCGCCAAATCGCTATTATACTTGTAGTGAGCTACAAACGCCTCCGCCAATTGCTTCCATGTCTTGATATTGGTTGGCTCCAACCCCATGTACCACTCTAGGGAAGGACCCGACAGACTATCTTGAAAGAAATGCATTAGCATTCTTTCATCAGTTGAGTATGCAGACATCTTTCTGTAATAAGCTCGTACATGCACTTTCGGACACGTGTCCCCTTTATACTTATCGAACGCAGGAGCTTTGAATTTAATTGGCACCCTCAAGCCAGGTACCAAACCCATTGTTGCCATGTCCAAACCCACAACACTTTGGTTCAGGACTCCCCTCATCTGCTCTTCCAGCATTCTGATCTTCTGGGAGTCATCCATCGGCCCTTCGAAACCTCCTCCGGAGAAAGCGTCCTCCTGCTGATCTTCTTGCCACATACCATTTCCCGCTCCATACCCCTCATATCCATTATTACGTCCAGCCCTGATCTGATTCATCCTCGGACCTCGGCCTCTGTTGCCGTACCCTTGAACTCCTCCAGCAGGACCAAAAGCCATAAATCCAGCACCGTTTCCATTTCCAAGACCTCCGTAGCCCGGATTGGCCGCACCATAACCATCTTGCCCAAAGCCTTGAGCATTGAAACCATATTTCCCAGTGTTATCGAATCCCTGATCATTGAACCCGAATCCAGTATTGACAAAGCCGTTGCCTCCCATATTATCACCCAAATTGATATCACCAAGCCCAACGTTATGGACAGCAGTCTCATTCCCAACTCCGACGTTACCATTCACAACAGCGGTAGCGTTGTTGACATTAGCAGCAGGTATATTGACTACAGGCGGAGCCACTGGCGCGGGAGTGCCGTCCCCATGAACAGTATCGACCCGTACAGACTGATGATCCTCATTACCGTGACCGGCATTTCGAGCCAACAAAGGTTGGACCATGGCTTGCAGATTTTTCTGACCCTTTGCAATAGCTTCCATGGTCTGCATGAAGAGAGCGAGCTTCTCGCGCACATCTTGCATCTCGTTCTGCATTTGATCCATGATTCTTCGACAGTTGGTGCGGGTAGAATAGCGGTGCGGGTGTTGATCTGCAATCCTGGAAAGTACCTGGTACAGAGCATGAAATAAGAAACTATTCAAAGATTACCTGTAATGCAATATGAATATGAATGCAATGCAATGTGTCCGTGCATTAGGGAAGTTCATTCCCCCAGTTCTAGTGTGAAGGTGTCGGTGCGGTGACAGTGCTAATGATATAAAGACCGGAGCTGTATCACAGAAAGCCTCATGTATTACTGAGAAAACCAGAATACAATGTCGCTGAGAGTATAATAAGAAGGCATGACCTCAACCAACAATCCTGGTGATGGTCAGCACTGTGCAAATAAAGCATACAAGTTACTACATGAAATGATCAAATCCTCCCAAAAGTCTTGTACTCTTCTATCAACTTCTTGGTATCTGGATGACTTGGTCGATCAAGCAGCCCTTCAACCAGTTGGTTTCTCTTCTTAAGAACACGGCGCACGTCTTCAGCAGTTTCTTCCCATGTCGCTTCTCCGAAGCAATCTTCTAATTTTCGCTTTTGAGACACAGCTTCATCTCTGCATTTGATTGCCTTGTTCAGTGCATGCTGGACACTATACCGGGTCATCACTTCTTCCTCACACTTCTTGATGCTAGACTTCAACTTCTCTTCGAGGTCGGAGATTTGCTGCTTCAACTTATCCTCCCTTTTCTTATTGTTGGTGAGTGTAACATTCCAAGTCTTATTGCAAGAGGAGATTTCTCGGTGAGCGATGTCAAGCGCCTTCTTCTTGGATTCCAGCATGTCATGGGAGCTTCTGAACTCTTGCCCCAGACGTTCGCGCTTTTTCTTTTCCTCAGTCAACTCAGCCCCTAACCTGTTTAACAGCTCGATTTGCTGTTGGAAAGCATATACAGCCTTGTTTTTCTCGCCGCGTACCTGGGCTAGCTCTTGCTCTAACCCTTCGTTGATCTTCAACAAGGCTTATTTTTCTTTCACAACCTGCTCATAGGCTTCCTTAGAAACAGTAGTTGGCTCTTCTGCCGGAATAGGAACAATGACGGGTGCAACTGGAAATGGCATTAATAACTGACTTGCTCTTTCCTGGATCCAAACCCTGTAAGGTGCATAGGCCTGGCAATCGTTCTTACCTAACAGTGGCTTCCCCTTGCGGTTAATACGTGTCCAGGCATGTTGCAACTCAGCTAGCAATTCTCCCTTCAAATCACCGGTGAAGTACAGAGATTCCTGTACTTCTTCCTCCTGAGGTGGATTCTTCAGTGCATATCCGAACTGGCGAATGAATAGAGAAGGGTTGTAATTGATACACCCTTTTCTTCCTATCAGCGGCACATTAGGGTACCCAGAACAACTGAAGATGAGCTCAGATCCCAACAGGTCTCGATCAAACCACTCCATATCTTCCGACGATAGCCTCATCAGGCGCTCTGGCCAACCAACTGAGACTGTAGTCTCTGCAACAGATCTTCTCTTAGGAAGGTGGCTCTCAAACCACATACTCAACAAGGGTGCACAAAGATGAACATTCTTCCCTCTTCCCTTCTCATTCTTGTAATGCAGTGAGTGGTAGAGATCTCCGAGTAAGGTAGGTACAGGATTACCAGCGGCAAACAAGTAGAAAGCATCGAAGTCCACAAAATCCGGTATATTGGGAAACAAGACTATGCCATAAATGCACAATGCCAACACAGCATTGAAAGCAACCCAGCACCCGCTCTTGGCATACTCCTGGGCTTTACCAACTAGGAACTGAAGTGAGAAGCCTGGAACTCCACGGGAAACAGTAGTCAATAGTTCAGAAGCATCAATATGCAAAGCTTTTGCCAAGTCCTCCGGCTTGGGCTTGGCGCCAGAATGGATGAATGGAACCTGGTTCTGCACGGGCATCTCAACATACTCAGCGTATTCCTCCAGGGTTGGTCCCATAATAAAGTCAGAGAACGTAAAGCACCTCAAAGCAGGGTCGTAGAATTGCATCAGAGCATACAACCCATCTAACTCTACCTCTGTAGGTTTACACACCAATCTCAGTAGTCTACCATAACTCATCCGGAAACTCCTTCGGACATTCTCATCAGCCAGAGAGATCAACCCAAGTAAAGGAACAATATCAGGAGTAAGCAACTTGTAAGCAACTGTTCTCCTTAAGCTAGTCATGATCAAACACTCAGAAGTCCGGGCACTAGAACTTAGGGAAATGCAAATGCACCTGCAGCACAGACACACGTTAGTGAAATGCAAATGGTAATGGATATGCGGTAATGCAATGCAAGTAACATGCAACAGGGACCAAAGCTGTAGTTGAATAGCCTGGACCATATCAAGAAGTCTCAGATAGATTCTCTAGAAGTCCTCAAACCCTGGTCTCAGATAGACCTAAAACAAAGATCCAATACTGGTCTCTGATAGACCCCATAATCACAACCTGAATGGTCTCTGGCAGACCTCAGATCATATCTCCCACTGGTCCCTGACAGACCTCAGAACACATCTCCAAATAGTCTATGACAGACCTCGGAACACACCAACTGGTCTCTGACAGACCTTAGAACCCTCCATAAATATCCAGGATCCTGATCAAGAAACAAACCGGTGGTCTGAAGGTCTAGTTACCTGCATAACCCTGAATCCCCTCACAGGTGGGTGGCCCTATAACTGGCACAAGGTACGGCATCCTATGCGGTCGTCGGCGTCACAGACTCTCAGGGTTGATGATACGATTCCCAGAAGGAGTGGCATCATCAATTCCTGAAGAGGCCTCACTTAGCCAACTTCCAAATGATCGGTCCTCAGAGTCGACAATCCAACTAACCAGCAACCCACGCCAACCAAAGGAAGGGGCAGGAGGCCAACCAGAGGAACCTCGTCTGAGTGTAGATTTCATGGGACACCAAGGCAAGCAAAGCAAGCGGGCGCCCACTAATTTCTACTCTAATTCTAGGTGCACTCAAGCCCAGGTCCGGCTTCTCACTCAATATCAGAACACCCGTCACACCCCGGATACAGCAACAATAAACAATATACAAAGCTGAAAATACAGGGTTAGACATATAAAATAACTCCATACAAAATCCTCGACGGGAAAACAAGCGTTAGGATTGACTCTCTTAAGGGACGTTGGATCCCATATGCATAAGAACTATCGCAGTCCTTAGCAGCCAGGGGACGTTGGATCCCCAGCAGAGTCGCCAGCTGTCGCTACTGCGAAAATCGGCGCCGGCTGAACAGAAGAGTCGCCACCGTGCGTTATTTATCCCACAGGAGGGAAAGGAAACTCTCAGAGTAAACCTCGCACAACACGGGAAAGGTATGGTCGTCGCAACCAAAACCTGGATTCGGGAGTCGGTTACGCAAGGGGAAGGTATTAGCACCCCTCACGTCCGTCGTACTCGACGGGATCCACGCTTGTTTTCGGGTATGGATTGTTATTCTATCTAAACTATAGGTCAAGGGTTAAAAAGAAAATAAAATGAAATAAAAATGACTCGGCAAAGTATCGCACTTTATGCCTACGTATTCTCGCCTGGAACGAGAAATCAGAGTCAACGTAGTTCGCCTACCTACGGGAAAGGAGGGGAAGGTTGCTCGCTAGGATATCGTATCCTATGCCTACGTACTTTCATACAACATGAAAGATCAGAACAAACGTAGTTCGGGCCACGTACGACACCAGTCTGTTTTGATTGTTTTTATTCCTTCTGAAAAAGGGTTTTTCTGATTACCGGTCCAAGCGGACAAAAATGACGTTTTGATGAGTTCACGTTCTCTTACGGAAGGAGTGTCTTTTATTGTGTTTGAAATATTTATTGTGTTTTTCTGTTTGTTTTGAGGAAGAAGAGACAGAACTCTAACCTATGGTTGCGAAAGGGAAACAAACTAACCTAATGTTATCATGCATGGGTTAAGACCTAGTGTCTATCATGCTCTTCTCTTGCACAGAGAGAAACAGAGATCCTAAGGGATAGGCAGAAACAGAAACAATATCAGATATATACAGTAAAACAGTAAAATGCATGGATGCAACAGTACAAGCGAGGCAAGGGAGTCCCACTCAACCTCGAACCTAGAAAACAATAGGCAAAAGTGAACAGACTTCACTTTCAACCCAACAGGGTAAACAACAAACAATACAGTCCAGAAAACCAATCAATACATCAGAAATGAAATACAGCAATAAAAAACAGCATCAGCAGCCCTGGATCAACATCTGGCTCCAAGTAATCTCCCATCAGCTACAGGCTTCAACAAGCATCAATCTCCATCTTCATGGCCTTCAGGTAAGGGCTTTGATCATCAGTCTTCTATCTGCAATGGCTTTTCTTCAAGCTCAAACCTCCAGGATGAGGGATCAGTCACAAGAGTGGATTGGGTGTTAAGCAATCAGTTGACTACCAAAGGTGGTGAACAGACTGCTTCTAACACAAAAGACATTTTATCTCAAGAGTTCTATCTCTTAGACACTATCACCAAGCCTTCCAAAGGAAGGGGGTGAGTGCCTTAGAGAGACTCTGAATCACAGAGAAGAATGGATGCAGACAAGGCAATCCATGTTTGAGAAATAAGCTTTCTAATCTTGAGCTCTGCCTAGCTCCTAAACCCTAGTCTCCTCAGCATCTGCTAGCAAGAAACTCCTCTTCAACTCTGGAAGTTGATCTTCCATCTCTGGATCTCCAATGGCTTCATCTTCACAAGTCTTCAGCTCTCCCAAGTCCCCAGACAATCCCAATACCCACACAAACAAGCAATAATCCCCAGAGGGCACACCACACCAGTCAATCAGATATATACAGTACAGTAATAGCAGTAGGGGGAATCCTAACTTTTTCTAGGGGATCTAATAACTACCCATAGCCCCTATAGTCCCATAACTAAACTAGTCAAACCCTAAGTCCTAGGGGAAAAGAATCAAATCTCCTAAGTCATCACCCAAAACCCTAGTTTTGTTCATGTTATTCACACCTAAGCTAAACACCTAAAATTAATTTCTAAAAATGGGAACTAAATTGTATCTACAAGTTTAATGTCTAAACTAAACAACCTAAAAAGAAAGGACAAAAAATATTGAAGCATTTAATAGAACAAAAAATAACAAAATCATGCATGAAATGAAACTAGTTAAAATGCTATTTATTTGAAAAATATGGGAAAAATATCAAATAAAAAATAAAATGCCATTTTTATTTTTTATAATTTTCTAGACATCCTAAAGAAAAATATGCAAAAAGAATGAATTAAAAATAATGTTTTTTTCCATTTATTATGAATTTTCAAAAATGAATGAAAAATGAAAAGAAAATAAAAAGAAAATATAAAGAAATAAGGGAGGGGGTGAGAAAAGTAGGGCCAGGCAGTTCAAATAATTGGGCTTCACGTGCGTGGGGGTGCCAATAGTCATCAGAGCCTAGTTCCCTCTACTTAAATGAAACGGCGCGTTTCATCTTTTGAAAATTTCCCTCCGTTTCTCAGGATGCACGTGGACCGTTGGATGGTAATTCTAGTCAAAGGTCAAGGCTTCATCGTGTGGTCTAGCCCTTATCTTCAACCTTGAGCTCTCCTAGGGTTTCAGAAAACCCTAACCATGCATGATCTTCTCTCCCTCTGTTCTCTCTCTACACGCCATGGATTCACACGATATAAAAAGCAAAATTCATCAATTTCTTTCCCTCTACAAGTCTATGTCCTTAGTTTACCTTAAAACTCAAACAATCAGCCAATTCGAAGAAGGTAACAGATGGAAACCACCATTGGAATCTGATATCAAACCTCTCCAATTCTCCACGAAACTCATCCTAAACTGATCTACACTTCACCCTGATCATAGCATGCTACTCTACTAACAATCTCAGGCCTTATCTTAGCAATTACAAACCTCAACAGTTTTGATGCATCATGCTCAAACTTCATGAAATCTCCTCAAATTCATCCAAAACAATCCTCTACCCTACCTTAACCGTTCTACACTATCAAAACCTATTAACCCTAACTTAAATAAGCAATTCGAATGAAAACTTACCTTATGCACAATGGAGAAAACAGCTACCAAAACCTCTTGATCTACAGCTTGAAGTGAGTGGAAAATGATCCAAGAACTCAATGGTAACTTCTGTATGCAACAGGTATGACCCCAAAGATGTGAATCTCTCAATTCCAAAGTTTATGCTTCTTGGAGGATAATTATGAATGGCACAATTCCTTCCTCAATTTGACAAATGAAGGTGTGGATTCTGATCCTTGTGTGATGATGATGAAGATTTTATCAAGAATAGTGAAGATTGATGGAGATTATAGAGATTTTGGAAAGCTTATGCAAGTTGAAGAAAGTGTGGAAAAGTTGGGGTTTTGAACAAATGGGAGCACCAACCCTTGCATGAACCAACTTGTATGAATATATAGATGAGGTTAGAACCTCCTAGAAACTTGGAGAAGTTTCCCTTGCACCTTTCCCTTTCAATTTGGTTTATGTAACTTTAAATTCAAGCAACCATGGATAACTCTTAAATTTTGAACCAAACTCAAAATTCTACTTTAGCCAATGTCTTTAAAATGATCTTTCCATTCAAAATGACCTATAATTTTGCTTCAATTGGCCAAGATATGAAAAATCTCATTTTTAAGGCCATTTTTCTTCATTAAATTCAACAATTTTGAAACCTTATGCTATGAATCTTTCCAATCTCTCATGGTCACTTTTCTAGACTCAAAATGTCATTTGGAGCAAGTTTGATGTTGTAAGTTTTTCCATTTGAGCCTCCTTGTATGAGTTTTGGACATAGGTTAAGATGACCTGTAATTCACAAATGACCAAAATACCCTTTTCTTGCCAAGACCATAAGTTGAGTTCCACACATCATATGAAGGCATACTATACCATTCTAGAAAGCTAAGACAATAAGGAACAATTCTTATGTTGACCAGAAATTCATTTGAAATCTCCTTGAGGGGTAAAAATTGCTTGGAAGTCAAGTCACTTTCACAGCCAAAATTTCAGACACCTCAGATGACCTGTAACTTGCAAGGACCATAACTTGAGTTCTATAAATCTCCTTGATGTCTTCCACCACTCAAATTAAAGGTCTTGAGATGTTGGCCAAGGATCCATTTGAAGCTTGCATTTTGACTTATCTTGCTTGTAAATTTGACCTAAACTAGGGGATTTTACATAGAAACCCTAATTTAGAAACTCCTCTTCTCCTTGATTTCTCTTGGATTCTTCTTAGCACAACAACATATCCTTATTCTCCATGTCAAATGATGAACCCCACATCTCTTCAATAGCCCTTAATGCCCTCAAATCAATCAATTGACCTAGGGTTGACCTAGGGTTGACCCAGATGAAACCCTGGTTGACTGTCTTCAACTGCAATACTTGTGATCACATCAACAACTTGTTTCCTTCTTCAAATGACTTTCTAAGTCCTCCAAGATGTCTAGATACCCTCCATGCTCAACTCACAACTCATAATTCCCTTGTTGATCCTCAGATGCCCTCAGATAGGAGATAGACTCAAAGCTTGATCCACTGACCTCTCTGCTTTCAAATTCTTTTCTGATGACTTGAATGAGATTGAATTAGGATAATAACCTCTTGATAGGCCTCTAGAGATGAGAATAATGATTGGTTCCCTGTTGGATGACTTGCTATGCTTATGCTATGCAGATGATTAGGCTATGTACATGACTCTATATGCAAATGCTAATGATATCGAAATGTAAACCAAGTGAATAAGGTTGGGCAAATTTTAGGGTGCAACACAAAGGTATCTCAATGATCCAATAAATCTTCTATATTGGGTTAGGTTGACATCATCTTCATCTGAATCTTTTGACAGTTACAATCTGGTCTCAGCTGAAGTCAAAGTTGGGTTGCAATCTTGCATCTCAAATCTCTTGAGTATTTTGTCTGCATATCTTCTTTGGTGCCAAAAAAATATAAGAGAGTTCCCAAGTCTGGCATTTCAAACTCCTCACTTAGGTCATTTTTGAAATCTTCAATCTCCTTCTTGCAACTTCCTGTTATCAACATGTCATTGACATAGAGACATAGTATAAGCAATTCACTATTGCTTCCCCTTACATATACTCCATGCTCATTTGTGCACTTCACAAATTTCTTCTCCCTTAGAAAGTTGTCGATCTTCTTATTCCTAGCTCTTGGAGCTTGCTTAAGTCCATACAGGGCTTTATGAAACATGTACACCTTTCTTTCTTCGCCTTGTTTAAAATCCAGCTGGTTGTGCAACATAAACTTTTTCGTTTAATGGTCCATTCAAGAATGCACATTTCACATCCATCTAACATGTGTGCCAATTTCTCATGTTTCCTAGACCAATAACCAACCCGATTGTTTCGATCCTAGCAACAGATGCAAAAACTTCGCCGAATTTGACTCCTTCTTTCTAAAGAAATCCTTTTGCCACAAGTCTTTCCTTGTGTTGAGTTACTTCTTCTTTAGGATTTACCTTCACCTTTTAAACCTATTTCACATCAATTACCTTCTTGCCTTGAGGCAATTCGAAAAGTGACCAAATGTTATTGACTTTGATGGACTCTAACTCCTCATTCATTACTTTTACCCACTTTGAGTCTTTGAATGTCTAAGTTGCATTGACTAGTTCGACATGCGCGTAGAAAGCATAGTGTACCATCTCACCTTCTTCATCAACCACATCATCTGATGTAATCACACATTCTTGCAACCTTGCAAGCATGTGTCTTATTCGTCGAGGCCTGCTTGGACCTGCTTCACTTCTGACTTCTTCTTGTCGAACTTCTATTTCGACTTCACTAGTTGGTTCTTCACATAGGATTCTCACTGAATCCTTCTTGACATTCTCAATCCAATATCATTCCTTAAGCTCATCTATGATCATGTCCCTGCTGATCGCAACTTGCTTGTTCACTGGGTCGAACAACTTGTATCCTCCAGTCGAATGATATCCTATCAGGATCATCTGACTTGACTTGTCATCAAGCTTTCCTCTCAAATAATCTGACATATGTCTATGTGCTATAGATCCAAACACCTTCAAATGACTTAGGCTAGGCTTGACACTAGACCAACATTCTTCTGGCGTGATTCCTTTTAAATTCTATGTCGGACATCTATTCAGGATGTATGTTGTTGTCGACACAACTTCTCCCCATAATTCTTTGGGTATATGCTTGTCTTTCAACATACTTCTCACCATATTCATGATGGTTATATTCTTCTTTTCTGTAGTTCCATTCTGCTGTGGAATGTAGGGTGGCACCACCTCATGCACAATCCCTTCTTTCTCACATAATGCATCAAAATCTTTCGACACATACTCTCCACCACAATCAGTCCTCAGAATCTTTATCTTTCGACCACTGTGTCTTTCGACCATAGATTTAAATTTGGAAAATACCTCGACCACTTCACTTTTCTTCTTGATCAGGTAAGTCCATATTTTTTGACTGAAATCATCTACGAACTTGACAAAGTATTTGTTACCTCCAATCGAATCCATCTGGATAGAACTGCATACATCAGAGTATATGACTTCGAGAATTGCCTTTGACTTGCTTCCTGCATCCTTGTTGATGTTATTCTTGTGTTGCTTTACCTGAACACATTCTTCACATACTTCACTTGGAATGTCGATTTCTGGTAATCCTAAAACCATATTTCTTTCTTCTCTTCAAATCTCTGATGTCTTTGAAGTTGAGATGACGAAGTTGATAATGTCATAACCATTCATCTCTTTTGGCTGTAGTTGCAAGGCACTTATGCTCCATCACATTAAGTTCAATCTTGAAGGTCCTATTCTAAGACATTGGAGCCTTCAAGATTAACCTACCACCTAAGTCAAGAAATCTCAGCATCTTGTCTTTGATCGATAATGTGTAGTTCTTTTCGACCAACTGCCATCTACTGAGAAAATTACTCTTCATGCCTAGTATGTACAACACATTGGAAATTACTGACCTCTTGCCATCTTTTCTCATAATCAGAACATCACCAATACCTTCAGCTGCTAGAGTATTGTCATTTGTAAATTTCACCATATTCTTCATTGAAGGCTCCATGTTGACAAATCAATCTTTCCTATCATTCATGTGTGATGAGCATCCGGAGTCCAAGTACCACTGATCTTGGAATCTTTCTTCATCTCTTGTTATGACCATCAGCAACATCTCTTCTTCTTCTTCTTCTTCTTCTTCATGTTTCACCAGCTTTGCATCAGTTTCTTGATTCTTCTTCTTTTCTCGACACTCACTAAAATAGTGATCATACTTCTGACAATTGAAACACTGAATGTGACTTTTGTTAGGATTTCGACCAACACATATTCCTCTATCTGCAGCACCACCTCTATCTGCTGATTTCGACCAGTCAAGTTGTTGCAGCCTCCTATATCTTTATTGTTATTCCAGCTTCCTTTGCCTTTCTTTTCTTTTTCTTACTGCACTTGCAAAGCCATATCACTCTTCGACTTTCCTGCAGCTCTTTCACTCATCCTTTGTTCATGAGACTCAAGCATCCCTTGAAGCTCTTCCTTTGTCAATGCTGACAAGTCTTTCGACTCTTCTATGACTAGGGATGTTCGCGGTTAGGTTTGGATCAATTTTGAAGTGAAATATCATCTGATCCAAAGATAAATTTACTTGCGGTTCGGTTTGGTTTTGAATGACTGATTTAAAAAATCTGATCCGATCCAATTTCTTACGATTTGATTTGGATTGGTTTTTCGAATATCCAAATTACAAATTATAATTTTATTAATATTATAAAAATATTAATAAATATAATTTTGATATAATATATAACATATACTATATTAAAAGTTAATATTACAAAATTATAGTGATCAATTATGATTGAAACAAATGAAATAATAAAAATTAATAGATTAAATCAAACTAATAAATAGTATTTTATAAAAAAAGTATCATCTAATAATAAATTAATACAACATATTACACTAATAAAAATTATATAAGTTTAAAAATATATACATGCAGTTTGGTTTGGCTTGGATCGGTCTTAAAAAGTCAATTCGAAATTCGATCCGAACCGATCGGTTTTTAAAAAACGGCATCCAAGCACATCCAAAAATTTTGGTTTTTTTATGGTTTTCGGTTTTTTTTTTGGATCGGATTGGATTTGAACACCCCTATCTATGATTACTACCACGTGGTCGAACTTTGGAGCCAATGACCTCAAGATCTTTGCTATAACTGATCTTAATGTCAACACTTCTCCACATACCTTGATTTGATTCACCCGTTTTGTAACCCTGGTGAAAAAAATTATTATACTTTCACTTTCTTCCATCGGAAGCAATTCATAGATTCTCTTGTGAGTTTGTAACCCCACCTCTTTCACCTTCTCTACTCCTCCAAACGACTTCTCCATAATTTCTCACGCTTTCTTCACTGACTCTACATCACTAACCTTTTCAAAGTCATCTGGATAAACACATTGATGGATTATAAAGAGAGCTTTATAATCTTTCTTCTTCAATTCTTTGTGTGCAGCCTTTTCTTGATCTGTCGTGTTTTCTACAAGCGGTGTTACTCCTTCCTTCACAAGATCCCAAAGATCTTAATAACAGAAAACCACCTTAATTTGCTTGCACCAATTCTCATAATTATCTTTCTTGAGAATCAGAAGGTTCGTTGGAAAGTGTTCGTTTGAATGATTTGTCGCCATCACAATTTTGCTTCCTTGAATCGCAACCGGAGCTCTAGATACCAGATGTTGGAATTCAACCACAACCTATGGAGAATTTCATTCAATCTTGATGGACAAGATTGTTATTAATCACACAATGACAATGAAAAGAAAAGGTTGAGAATGAAAAAAAGAAAGTAACGTTGGAGAAGATGAATATTTTCTGCAGAGTTTCTCTATATCCACGAACTGTGAAAACCTGTTTTATTCACTTACAACTACAAATTCTGTGAATACAATGTTATGAGTTGTTTACAAAATAAGGGTTACTCCCTATTTATATATTTAGGTTAGCATGTGCTCTAAGCCAAAATCCAAAACTATAAAAGTCCAAAATAATTAATATTACTAAAATAGACCTAAATCAAAATCCTGAATGAAACAATCTGTTTCGACACTTCAACACACTAAACAACTCAACACATAAATATTTCGACACAAAGAATTACATTCTTAACACTAACGACTTTAAAGATGTCGAATGTGTAAATGTTTTGAATGCATGAAATTTGATTTCCTATGAATGGCTTCAAGATTAAAAAGATCAATCATCTTCTTAATTGCCTACAATTCAGTGACAGTAGTAAGAAGCAAAATCTTATAATGGTTATTGGAATACTTTTCCATGATATGATACTTTTATTGTGTGTCGGACATGGAGGAGTTCAATGAAACACAGTAAGGTTCAAGTGACCCTTTGATTAGGGTTTGAGCCATTTATTAAAAGTTGATGAAACATAGTCGACGCTACAGAATTTGAAACAAGGAGCCAAATAAATAGCCAATTTAAGGAGTTGAAGGCACGTGGAAAATTCTAGTTGATAGAAGATTAGGAATAAATTTCTAAATATGAAAAGTGCAATTTTTAATGTTATCTGATATTGATAATGTCTAACCAAAAAGTAAGATCCTGATTGATGCAAAATTCTAAACTGCGTTCATATTGAGCTATATATTATGAATTTTTGTTTTTATTTTTTCAGATAATAACAAACGAATAGGTTTTTATCTTTTTATTCTCATTGTTTAGAATGTGCTCATAAACTTTTTTTTATTGTGTTCATTTTAACCACAGTTCTGTTGAAACAATGACAACATTTGCCAACTTGGTTTTAACTATTTATTTATAATATATTAAATTAGAGTTGCAAATTATTATATATTCTTATGTAACACTTCCTTTCTTTATGTGACTTCTAAAAGTTCATCTTCACTTTTTTTAGACAAAATACATATTTATTTTCTATTAGAAATTAACCATTGGTTCAAACTTTAACAAATATGAAATATATTAACTATTAATTACTAATTATTTTAATATACCTTATTTTTATAAATCTTATAGAATACTATATAATTATCCAAATCAATATAATCAAAATTAACTAACTACTTACCAAAAAAGTTATATGTTAGATGAATACTTACATAAAGTAAGACAGAAAAACAAATTATGAAACTTAATAAATTTACACTAAATAATAAAAATATGCATAAGTATTAAATAATTTTAGAAAAGTTATTTTTAAAATTATAGTTTATTTATTCACAAAATCTGATTGATAGTCAAATTCAAATAAATTTTTTTAGAAAAATTATAAAATAAAATATCGCTAATTCAAACCATCATAATAAAATCTATTGATATAATTTAATAAAAAAATTTTTGAATCAAGGGAATAAGTGTATTAATTCAAAATGGCGAGAAATACAGAGTTAGGTGATCCAAGGGGATCCAACTGACAAAAAAGATTCAAGATTACATCATAAAACTAACGAGATGTTTTCTAATCCTACTGTTGTTCCACCCTCGGTAGATCACATGATCTATGATGTTAGTAATTGTGGTTGTATTATCTACAGTGTTTCCAAAAGTTTTGTCATTCCTATATCCCCAGATGTTGTAAATGGTTTCAGCTACTAACATCTTCAAAACTTCGCCTTTCCACCCCTTTCCCTTTGTGATATTGTTGATCCAAATCAGTTCTGCATCCCATGGTTGAGGTTCATGAGGAATGTTAAACCATTTAAGCACTTCCTTCCATATGTGTTTTGTCTCCTGACAGGAGAAAAAAAGGTGATTCAACGTTTCACCCTCAGCCTGGCATAATTTGTAGCTGTTGTCCTCAATCATCCCAAACCGTTTCAGCCTATCCTTGGTTGCAAGCTTCCCATGACAAGCTTGCCATAAGCAAAAAACAGTACGCGGTCGGGCCTTGTTGAACTTTATCAATTTCCCCCATAGCACCCTTGTGCCATCATCAATCAGCACCTTATAAAAAACCGAAGCTTTAAACTTTTGCGCATTTATAGTTTGCTCCCATTCATTCCGGATTACTTCCATGCTATCACACTGTTTCAAAATACCGCGTACAATCCAAGAATTGTATGCTTTGATTTCGTAGTTCATCACATTGTTTCCCTTCAGGTAATGAGTATGGATCCATTTAACCCACAAATTATCAGTTATTTTGCATAGATTCCAAAGACATTTCAGGAGCAGCACATTGTTCCAAACCTGAAGATTCAGCAGATTCAAACCACCCTGAGCAGTCAGACAACAGGTGCGATTCTGAGCCACAGGGCATTAACTGCTAATTGTATTCTTACCGGTCCAGATGAAGCTACGACATATATAGTCTATTTTCCTGATCGCCGCTTTAGGCATAGGGAGGCATTGCATCCAGTATTGGACCATTGCAACAGTTACGCTTTTCACTAACTGAATTCTACCTGCGTAACTAAGGAGTCTAGAGGACCAATGATGGATTCTAGCCACAATTTTATCCACCAAAGACATAAAATGGTTGATGTTTAGCTTCCTGCTAGAGAGAGGGACACCCAGATATTTGAACTGAAGTGATCCTTCATGGAAGCCTGACAGATCTTTCAAAGTCTTTCTCCTTTCACTATTCAATCCCCCAAAATAGATTTTGCACTTGTTAGGATTCAATATCAGACTTGTGGAATTGGAGAACTTTTTGAAAGTATTTAACATCATTTGCAAAGATATGTCATCCCCTCTACAAAGCAGCAACACATCATCTGCAAAAGTGAGATTTGTGATTTGCAGCTTCTCACATTTGGCGTGGTAGTTGAAATTTGGATCTTTTTGCATTTTCACCAAGAGCCTGTTCATGTACTCCATCATGAGGACAAAGATCATAGGGGATAATGGATCACCCTGTCGAATCCCTCTTTTGGCCTGCAAACTTTCAGTATACTCACCCATTATGTTAAATCTGTAGGACACTATGGTGATGCCTAGCATAATCCATTGAATGAATTTGTTAGGGAACCCTATTTCTTTCATGATACATTCCAAAGCAGTCCAATTCACCATATCATAGGCTTTTTTTAGATCTATTTGCAACATGATTCTAGGTGTGCCCCCTTTCCTGTTGTATCCCTTAAGAATTTTAGTTACAAGCATGATGTGATTGTGAATGTTTTGGCCTGGTACAAAAGCCGCTTGGTTGTGGCTTACCACACTATGAAGAACATCTCCTATTCTGTCTGTCAGAATTTTGGAGATGATTTTATAAAAGGTGGTACACATAGCTATAAGTCTGTAATCTTTTATTTCACAAGCAGTGTGGTCTTTTGGAATTAGGGAAACTACAACACTGTTGAAAGCTTTGTAAATTCTGCCTGTTTCAAAGTACTCCCTAACTGCTGCAATCACATCAGTTTTTACAGTTTCCCAGCTAGCTTTGAAAAATTTGGCTCCATAGCCATCCATTCCTGGAGCTTTTAGGTCTCATATTCCTTTGAGGGCTTTGGTGATGTCAGCTTCAGAAATGGGTCTGGTGAGGTGTTCCCTTTATTCCATGTTAAGTTGCTTTCCCATCCTCATGGCTTCAATATCAATGTGGTTCATGCAGTCAACATCCTTGCCCATCAGGTTTCTATAGAAGTTAATCACTTCCTCTTCAATATCTGGTTTGGTTGTTAACTATCTGCCATCATTTTTTATTAGATTGGTAAGGCAGTTGGAATATTGTCTGCTTTCGATAGCTGCATAAAAATAATGATTGCTACCATCTCCTTTTCTAATCCAGTCAATTTTCGCCCTTTGTTGTAGGATTTTCCATTCCAGCTCGTTCATGGAAATCACTTCCTCAGTCAGCTTCTTTGCCTCCTCAACCAAAGTGCTGTTCAATCTGTCCTCCATCAGTTTTCCTTGTGTTTCTTTAAGGTTTGCCCTAGCTGATATCAGCTTTCTTTTAATATCAGACAGAGGTTTGCTGAAATGTTTTAATTCATGCTGCAGTCTCTTGAGTTTGTGCCAAAGAACATACATTGGGATGCCTCTGATATGAGCATCCCAACTCTTCTTGATCACAATATCATAGCCTGGCAGATCAATAAGGCAGTTACTAAACTTGAAGTGTTTGGGTGGTTTCCTCTGTTCCTGTTTTTCCTCCAAATAAAGCATGGCATGGTCAAAAATATTAGGTGGGAGAATTTTCAGCATAGTCTCCAGATTGTTGAGAAACCAACAAGTATTACCTAGGACTCTGTCAATCCTAGAGTAGATGGGTCCAACAGCTCGTTTGTTGGACCATGTGAAGTGATCCCCAATGCTGTCCATTTCACTCAAACCTGTATTCCACATCATTTTTATCAGGTCCTCAAATTCCTTTTCAGTCACAAGATTACCTCCCAATCTGTCCTGGGCTTTGGTTACATTATTGTAGTCTCCCACAACACACCAGGGACCTTGGGTGTTAATAGACAAGTGTTCTATCTCCTTCCAAAGGATTCTTCTCTTGTTAAGTTGGTTATGAGCATATAGAACAGTTAACCAGTACTTGAAACCTCCACATTTATCATAGACACCACCGTGTATAAATTGGCTGCTACTTTGAATGAATCTCACCTCCACCCTGTTACAATCCCAGTGAATCCAAATTCTACCATTTGTATGGTCTTTGTAGTTATCAATGTGCTTATCGTATATCATTAGTTTCTCACGAACGGACTTGGCTTTTGCTTCTTTAACTCTAGTTTCAATTAGTATGATAATAGCAGGTTTTAGCTCTTGGAGACGGGACCTAATCTCACGAATTTTACCTACTTTATTGAGTCCCCTTATGTTCCACGAGACTAACATGGTTCAAGGTTTATTACCCCTTGATGGTCATTCATAACCTCAAGAGCTTCAAACCCATTGTTACAGTTGATGTTGCTATTATTATCAAGCAATATTCTTTTACCTTTATCTCGTACAACTTTTGTCACTCTTGTCCATGTTTCATCTGCTTGCCATGTTGCTTCCTCTTTTTCTGATTGTTTTGAGGGTGTGATGTTCTTGAATGTTTCTGGTGGTTTGGGTTTTGGTTTCCATTGTTGAGTCTACCGTCGTTCTTCACATCTGTGCCCCATTTTTTGACATGTTTCGCAGAATGTTGGTCTCCACTCGTACTTCACAGGCTGCATTATCACATCTCCCTCAACATTTTTGATGGCTACTTCATCAATCAATTGTTGTGTAATATCCACTTCAATCAGTAGTCTTACATATGATACACAGAGCTTGTTCGTCGTACATTCATCAGTTAGCAAGGGTTTTCTAATGGCACTTCCAATCTTACTCAGACTCCCCCCCCCCATAGGTGCAGGGGAAGTTGGGGGAGTTTCACCCATATTGGTAGAGTTCTTAGAAGGTCCCTCTTTAGGTTGAAACCAGGATGTCATTCCTTCAGTATCATGGGTATATGTCAAATCGTGTAGGGGCCTTTCATCATCACGAATTCCTTGTCTTTCTGGGAGTTGAATCTAAGCAGAAAATAATCGTCATCGTGGTAATAAAGGTCTGGTATTTTCACGAAATTCCATGTTCTCTGCATAAAGTTCTTCACCGTGTTCATACTCAAATCCTCTCCTACAACATAAAGAATTAGGGCATTATCCCAAAATCGTATTTCCGTTTCGATGTCTTCTTGTTCAATATCAATTTCAATCATCCCGTTGATAACTTTTGGCGCGACGTATTCCATTGTCAGTCCCTTGGCAGGGTTTCGGTTGTCGTTTATAATATCCACCCATAGTTTGCGCTTCTCCGGTTGAGCTTGGGTCGCTTCTGCTGGGGTTTCTTTGACTGTATTCTCGAGTGTGGCTTTCATCTCTTTATCAGTTTTGCTCCAATCTCAGGCGTCTTCGAGCTAGATTCCGACGGTGTTGTAGTTCTTGAAACAAACTGAGGAGTCTTCAAGCTGGCAAGCGATTCCAGTAGTGATGACAGTGACACCGTGGTTTTCGGCCGCCCTCGTCCTTTCTTCATTGTTTTTAAAAAAACAATTATCTAATAATTTTATTTGATATTCAACGTAGTGAATAACATGCAAAATTAAAATCGAACTCCTTAAAATAAAATAATTTTATTCATATTTCAACTTTTATACTAAATTAAATTAGATGCACAAACTTTTTCATCAACACATCGTCGTTCATATATTTCTAATTTTATCACGTTAAATATATTTTAATGTGACGCTTCTCAAAACACATTTTCAATCCTCTCATTTTATATTCTATGAATTTGTAAGTCACCAAATTTATAAAATATAAATTATTTTTAACAATGTTCAACAAAGCTAATCTATATATTATAATATATTCAATTGGAGTCTCAAATTTTTCTTTTTTATAAATCATCCTCTTAGTTAGCGGATCATTTAAAATTTGATGTAATATTTTCAAAACATATCTTTCTAATTATTTTTATTCATTTGAGCATAATAATATTTTATTCACTTAAATGCAATTTTGGTCTCCTAGTTTAATAATTTTTAACTTTTAGTCCCTCCATTTTAAAAATTAAATTTTGTCTTTAAACTTTATATTGTTTAGAATTTGGATAGTCTCCCTCCAATTTTGTACAACTGGTATCCCCATTAATGACGTGCGTTGATAACAAGGAGTCAAGTCAGATTTATTTAATTTTTTAGTTTGAAATAATTTATTTTCAATTTTTAAAAACTATTAATAATTAAATTATCTATCATTAATTAATTCATCATTATATCCAACCCAAACACCCATCATCGTCATCATCATCTCTAATCCATCCAAAAAATTCATAAACTAATTCATTATTATCTCAAACCCAAACATCTTAATCATTTTCAATTTCATTTTCCATGTATGTTATTTTTGTTAGTTTGTTTGCATTTTGGAAATGGTCAGTTTAAGAATCTCCATTTATTTTTCATATCTGCGTATTAGCCTCCATCATCTTAGTCATTTGCTTCACCTATTTCTTCTTTATGATAAATGTTTAGTTTTTTTTCTTGAGTCATTTTCCAGATCTACATATTTTACTTAATATTAAACATTTCATTTTTTACACCTCATTTTCCAAACCTCCATCTTAGTCATTTTCTAGATCTTTATATTTCATTTGATATTAAAGGTTTAGTTTTTACTCGAGTGAGCCAGAAATTTCTTTCTTAGTGGAATTGGAAATAAAAAATAATGGAGGGTTATTATGATACCAAAAATTGAATTAAAATGTAGTTCTAAATCAGGTGGGGATGTAAAGTGTAAACACGATTTCTCTTTTTTTTTTTTTTTTTAAATTGTCATATTGTCAAATTTGCAGAAGATGAAGAAAAAGACATAAGTGTAGTGAGAAGAAGAAAAAGAAGAAAAAAGATTCATTTATTATTTAAATTTTTTCATTTTTAAGATTTGGGGTTGTTGGAAGTTTGTGAGTTTTATTTTATGTGTAGAATGCCTTTATGAATTTTTTGGATTGAAGATAATGATAAATGAGTTTATAATTTTTTTGAATTTGGATGATATTTTTGTATGTGGTGAAGATAAATGTAATGTGTATTTCTTTAATTATTATTATTTAATATTTATTAATAATTGGGTAATGTTTAAATTGAAATATAAAAGATTATAGGTTTAAAGAAATAATAAAAATACTGATTTTATGTCATGTCATTAACTTGATAACTATTTAAATGACTTGGCATCTGACTGACCATATCCAATAACTATTTTGAGCGCCACATAATTAAAACAGGAAGGGGAATAAAAAAATCCTAAAAAGTGATAACTTGAGGGACTAAAAGGCTGAAAAAATTTAAAAAGAAACTAAAACGTTAAAAATTTATAAATAGGAAGACTAAAAGTGCATTTAAGTCTATTTTATTTATAAAGATACAATTTATTTTATTTTTCATATATTAATTATTATTTTTGTGTCAATCTATTTTTCTAAAAAAAAAAAAAAACTCTACATAATAGTTTACTCCATAAATTGTAAATAAAATAGTTTTGCTGAAAAAAATCATCTATAAGCATCAATTTTAGAGCTAAACTAACAAATAAAATTACATTATAAAGGACTTGTCTTTTTGGTAGTTTATATTTGTAGCTTTTGCAATCATGTTGGACATTTAATAGAGAAGCGAAAAGCGAAGGAGAAAATATAACTAAAAGGAGACTTTGTGAAAACCTTTAGACATGTTGAAGGAAAAACAAAGAATCATTAGTGAATGTGATAGACTTAACTAAAAGAATTCACAATTAAATACATATTGGGGAAATTAGAACAATTAAAAAGCAACTTGTTGTGGATCTAATCATTGTTAAAATATTAGATTAGATTTGATTAGATTTGTTTAGATTTAATATTTAAATATAATTTAATTTGTTTTAGTCTAAATTCAATTAGAGTTGTATATAAATAGTCATAATATATATTATTATTCTCAACAATTTATTCGATAAATTTTTATTAATTTTTTTATTCTCTCTTTTTCTCTCATTACTAAAAGTGTCTCACGCACTAACAAATTAATATCTAGAGCTCCAATTAGATTCTTGATCGTGTTTTCAATAATCACACGTCAGTGATCGTGTTTACGGGATTGTAGATTATTGTTGATAAATCCCTGCAAAGATGAATGGTAACGGAAATTTATCAAACTCCCTTCCAACTCTTGACGACAAGAATTGACTTCGATGGAGAAAGCAGATGCAATCTCTATTTGATTTTCATGAAAGCCTAGAAGTGGTTACTAATAGCGTTCTTGCGCTTGGTGAGGATGCAACTGAAGCACAGAGAACCACTCACAAGGATGCCAAGAAGAAGGATTGCTAGGTGGTGTTCTACTTCCAATTGACGATTGATGCGGCTAATTTCAACAGAATCGCTTATGCTGAATCGACGAAGAAGGCATAGGATATTCTTGTCAAGTACTATGAAGGAGGCGAGAAAGTTAAGGTCGTTAAGTTGCAAACGTTGTGACGAAAATATGAGTTGTTGTCAATGGGAGAAGATGAAAAGATTGCAGGCTATATGTTGAAGGTACAGAAACTCGCCCATCTCATGAAAGGTTGTGGTGAAACCCTAACTGATAAGATGATAGTTGAGAAAGTAATGTGTACGTTGACCTCTCAGTTTGATCACGTTATCGTAACTATTCAAGAATCCAACAATCTTGAAACCCTAAAACTGGAAGATTTGATTGGTTCATTGGAAGCGCGTGAGATTAGGATTGTCGAAAGAAAAAGAGTTCAAGACTCGATACAAGCACTACAGCCGCAATCGTGGAAGAAGAATGGTTGTTCCAATAAGTTCAAAGAAAAAATCAACAAGTCTCAAAGAAAGAAGTCTTGGCGGAATCCTCACAAGAATAAGATCGATGATAGAACTTCTGAATCCTCGAAAAGAGGAGAGGGAAATTCTTATCAGTAAGACAAAGTAGAGTAAAGAGTTGTGCAATGTTATAACTGTGAAAATTATGACCACTTGACCAAACACATGGGGAAGGAAAGTGGGGGGAATAATTATTGGTACAGGAAAGACAAGGGTTCGACAAAAGGTAAGGACGAAGGAGCGAATCTTGCATGTTAAGGTTCAGATGATTCTGATGATATGGTGGTTATGGCTGCAGTTGCAGATGACCATATCGAATCTAAAATCTGGTTCCTTGACTCAGGTTGTTCGAATCACATGACTGGTAAAAAATCATGGTTAGTAGATTTTGAGGAGTCGAAGAAGGTTAAGGTGAAACTTGCTGATAATAGCTCGTTGCCAGTAGAAGGTACTGGAAACATAGTTATATAAATGAGTAATAAAGCAAAAGCCTTGACCAAAGGTGTACTCTTTGTCCCTGGAATAAAGTGCAATCTGCTAAGTGTTGAACAACTGGTCGAAAAGGGGTTCAGTGGTTATGAAAGATGAAGCCTTAGAACTTTTCGACATCCAAAATAACTTGGTCTTGAAATCCCCTCAATCGAAGAATAGAAGATTTAAGACCATGATAAGTTTGAATTAGGTAAAATATCTAAAAACAGTTGTCGACTACAAAAATAGTTGGTTGTGGCATATGAGGTTTGGCCATCTGAACTTTAGGTCGCTAAATCAACCGATCACTCAAGATATAATAACTGGTATACCAAGTCTTGAGATGCCCAATAAACTTTGTGAAGGTTGTCTAGTCGGAAAGTAGTCCAGGAAGTCTTTCGTTTCGACTATGTCAATGAGATCATTCTACATACTCGAAGTTGTACATTCAGATGTATGTGGTCCTTTCGAAGAGCATGCCATTGGTGGAAACATGTATTTAAACTCATTTGTCCATGAGTACATTCGAAAGCTCTGGATCTATGTGATTGAACGAAAGAAAAAAGTATTTGAAATCTTTAAGAGATTCAAGATACTTGTCGAAAACTAGAGTGAAAAGAAAATTAAAGTTCTGCGAACAGATGGAGGTGGCGAATACACATCCAGGCTATTTTAAGAATTTTGTGCAGAACATGGTATTGATCATGAGATAACTGCTCCTTATACTCCTCAACATAATGGAATAGTAGAAAGAAGAAACAGGACCATATTAGACATGGAGAGATGCATACTGAAGAAGAAGAATTTGCCAAAATCCTTATGGGAAGAAGCTATTCTGACTGCTATTTATATTCTGAATAGGTGCCCTACCAAGAAGTTGAAGAGCAAGGTTCCTGAAGAAGTGTGGAGTGGCAAACGACCATTAGTGAGTCATCTGAATGTGTTAGGTTCTATTTTCTTCAAGCATATTCCTAACGCCAGAAGAAGGAAACTTGATGATAAGAATGAACTTATGATTCTGGTAGGATATCATAAGACTAGAGCATATAGGCTATTCAATCCAATTAATTAGAAGATTGTGATGAGTTGAGACATTGTGATTGATTAAAATTCTTCTTGGAATTGGAATTCTAGTAATGCAATTGACAAGATTTTACTTTGGCTTTTATACGATTACGATGGAGAACTAATCCCAAGGATTAATCTGCTGTAATCGGTTTCCGCCGACACTTTGAGGTTCTTTTAATTTCCAATAAAATATATTTCCTTTCAATTCTTCTATTTGATATTTTGTTTGCTTAATTCAATTTATTTTAGGGTTTATTGATTTATTTTGATGATTGCATGTTCTTATACTTTAATCGTGTTTGCTTAATCCGTGTCTGTTTATCGTGTTTGCTTAATTCACAATTGTTATATCTTATCCGCTTGCTTAATTCAGAAATTAGGAATATCTATCGTATAATATCAAGTGTGCTTGTTGGTTGTTATTATAATCGAAAAGGGAATAGAGTCTATTTAGGAATTGAAAATTATTTGGATCGATGATAAGTTGGGAAACCAAAACAATAGATTAACCATTTTAGCTTATTTTGATAATCACTTATTTGCACTATTTTTCTGTTTTATTCGAAACTTAAACCCCTTCATTGTTTCAATTATTGGTTAATAATAGTACAAGAATCTTTGAGAATGATACTCGAGTTGCCGTTACTGCTAATTATTTTCTTAAAATTACTCGTTTTTTAGCCGTGCGCAACGACAGATCAAATTGGTGTCGTTGTCGGGATTATTGTTGATTTTAGCCAATTTTAAAAATTTAGTTTACAGTTTTGTTAGTTTTTTTTTTTTTTTGTTTTTTGTTATTACGTGTTAATTTTCAGGGTTGCAGTGCAGTGTTAAGCGTTCCAGCCTATCAGGTAAGTTATAAAGCTACTGTTTTGATTTTCTCTGAATTTTTTCCAAAAAAAAGCCGACAAACAGTACTCTTTTAGAATAAAATTCTAATAGATTTTGACCCTGAAAATCGTAAATTCCTTTTTTTCCTATTTTATTTTATTTATTTTCTATTTCATATTTTCAAAAAAAAAATCCATAATCTTTTGTAGAGATTTATTCTGATTTGATTTGACTTTTAGTCATATTTTCATAATTTTTATATTTTATTTTATTCGCTTTTCTATTTTTCCGTTTTTTTTTCTTCTCTTAATAGAGACATTGTCGAAATTTTCTTAATTGTTGGTGCATTGCTGAATTAGGTTTGTGTTTTCTCATTCTTTATTAATTTTCCCCTTTTGATAACATGGTTAAGCAAAGAACATTTCGAGAACTTGTTGCCCCTGATGTGAATTATAATGTTTTATGTATTGAATATCCAGTTGTTGTTGTACCTTTCAAATTGAAATTTGGTTTAACACACTTGTTGCCAAGGTTTAATAGTTTTGCAGTTGAGGATCCGCATAAGCATATGAAGGAATTCCAGGTTGTGTGCTCTGCATCTTTTGGACCTTCACTAGAGAACCTTGTTAAGAAAATGGTTATAAATGATCTTCAGTTTCAGCAACGAACAAATTCTAGTATTCAGGCTTTGCAGACATAGATTGGACAACTTGACGCTTTAATGAATGTCATGCAGCAAGCTCAAGAATCAAACCAACTACCTGTCCAAACAGTAGTGAATCTAAAAGAGTTACTTTCTGATTTAGTTGATGATACCTATTCTGAATTATTATCTGATTTACCATCAATTTGAGACTTTGTTGATACTTACTCTTCTGATTCATGTACTGATACTAAACTTTGCTATGATTGTGCTGAGGTTGATGTTGCCTTGCAGGTTGACATTTTTCCTATAGATGAAGTTATAGATGAAGTTGTATATGCAGTTAAAGCCCTTGACATCACGACTGCCTCAACCTCAACATCCATTAAACAACTCCTTCCTTAGAGCTTAAACCACTTCTTAATAATCTGAAATATGATTATTTAGATATGGATGAAAAGCTTCCAGTTAAAATTTCTTCTAACCTTGATTTTGATCAAGAAAATAAGCTTTTGCAGGTTTTAACGAAACATAAGAAAGGAATTAAATGGATCTTGGTTGACACTCATGATTTAAACCTATCTATGAGTATGCATAGAGCCTCAATTAAAGATAGAAGAAAAGCAGTGAGGCAGCCCTTTAATCCTTTGATTCTTCATATTGTGAAAAAAGAGATCACATTCACGTACTCCCCACTTTGGAAGAGGACACTGTAGAAGATCTCTCTTTGGGAAAGGCTGCTTATGCGATCTACTATCCACCTTGACTACTCAGGTATGTTTTTTCCTTTCTCTCACTCTTATTTTATATTTATGTTCTTTCATTGAGGATAATATATATTTTAAGTGTGGGGAAGGGAACCATTTCTTTTATGTGTTTTTGTTTAGTATTCTTTTTTGTTCTGTTTTCTTTAAATGAAAAAAAATTTAGACTTAGAAACAAAATGTTTTTATTGAAATTTTTAGGCAATAGATTAATTTGAGGTTAGATTGTTGAGACTTAGGAAAATTTCATAAGATCGGTGCCGTTTTAACACCTTAAGTCTCCCAAATATGGAAATCGATTTAAATGCTTGTTATGACATATCCTTGAGTTCTCATCCTTAAATAACTCTTAAGTAGTTTACCTAGCAGTCAACACCATCTAGAAATCATATACTAAGTAATTAAGCTGATGAAAATAAGTGAACGATCAAGTGCTTAATAAGAAATCTGAATAGGAATTTGCCTTTTAAGTTAGGTGACCCTCGCCCGGTCACATAGCCTAACGGTTGTGAAACCTTCAAGAAAAAAATATTGTTGATAAAGTGGTTAATTTTGAAATTTTGACAAGATTTGGATCATAGTCACTAACAAGCTTATTTACCATGTGTATGAATATATAACGGGTTTAATGTGATTGCATTAGAATGAAAGAGAGAAAAAAGGAGGATGAGTAAGTAAGGCTTAGACATTATAACATGATTCAGATTGGTTTGTATAGGAGGAAGGTTTATGACCGCACAAATACGGATTTGGATTCTTACAATATCCTTAGCATGCAAAATTAGTACCTATCGATACAATCTTGATCAAAAAAGAGTTTTTAGCCTAGAATGAGTATCTAAATGATATTGTTTTTCATGAGTCTTGATACTATTTTGCTCGGAGTGCAAAAGATTAAGTGTGGGAGAATTTGATCAGTGTATCTTCATGCACATTATTCTATGGTTATACTTAGGCACTCCTACTGTTTATTTGAGTATTTTTACCATTTTAATGTGTTTTCATATTTAAATTTGTTTCTAGCTTTATTTTATTTTCGCAACTTATTTTCATAAATAACAGTTATTTGATACTGTCGCTTGCGCGAAAATAAGGTGCCGGCATGACAGAAGAGTCGCCACCTTTCGTTATTTATCCCTCAGAGCGGGAAAGGAAACGATCGGAAAAACCTAACGAAAAAGGGTAAGACAAGATCGTCGCAACCATTGTCTGGATTCGGGAGTCGGTTACGCAAGGGGAAGGTATTAGCACCCCTCACGTCTGTCGTACTCGACGGGATCCTCGCTTGTTGTGCTTACTTGGACGGTTGGTTTTATTCTATCTACCTATCAAGGCTGGCTTAAAAAGAAAAGAAAAATGACTCAGCAAAGCGTCGCGCTTTATGCCTACGTATTCTCATCAGAGAATGAGAAATCAGAGTCAACGTAGTTCGGCCTACGACGGATTATGGGGGAAGGTAGCTCGCCAAGACATCGTCATCTTGTGCCTACGTACTCTCAACAGGTATGAGAGATCAGAGCTCACGTAGTTCGGGAAACTACGGTTTATTTCCTGTCTTTTACGAAAGAAGTGTTCTTTATTGTGTTTGCGATTTCAACCGCACTAGAGACTATGACCTAAGAGTGAATGTGTCGCATGTCACCCAAAGGGTACCATACTAAACACCCAGACTGTGGAAAAGAAACTCTCCCACAATCCTTTCTCAGATAGCTTAAGGCTCATAACGTACGAAAGAAATCATTCATGATTACTGTATCTTAAACTGTTTTGAGATGAGAAGAGAACAGGCCTAACAAGGAGGGAGACTATCAAGTCCTACTGTTGTCATGCCAAGGATTCATCCTATGGTTGAGGTTTGAACAGGGAACTCCTAGAAGTTGTCATGCATAGGTTTCAACCTAAAGTTCTATCATCAATTCCTTATCAAAGGAAATGAGAATCCTAAGGGATCATGTCAATGATACACCAAAACAGACAAAGCATCAGCTTAAACAGTAAAATGCATGCAATGCAAGTGAGGGAGGAAATGTGTATGGGGCTTCAGCCTCCACAAGCTCATCTCAACCTCAAGCCAGAATGGATAACAGTAATCATACTGAAATATAAAACAACATGCTATCAAGCAAAATGCAGTAAACTGCAATCATACAGATAAATGAAATGAAATGCCATCAGGCAAACAAACCACATGGGCAAGGGAGCTGGGCTCTACCGAATACCCGCAAGCAAAGCCACACAGTAACAATACAAGCAGAGGGAGAAACTCAACCTCTAGTGCAATCATGCTCCTAGATTCTACTTATTCTAGATATGGACTTATCCTAATGCATCAAGCAAGTCAAGCAAAACACATCAATACAGAAAAGAAAAAGATGAGACCAACTTCTCTCTCAACCTCAAGCTTCAGCTCTTCCAACAACAACTCAGTCTTCAGACTTCAACCACTCTTGACAAATATCAATTGCTTTTCTAGGTTTCAACCCTTCAACATAAGTCTCAACTTATCTTCTCCTTTAAGCTTCAGCTTCCTGATCAGCTCCACCTTCAGGCTTCACCTAATCACAAGTATCAACTTGCTCTTGTTGCTCTTCAAGCTTCAGCTAGAATGGCAATGCTCAAGGATTCATCCTCTCCTATACTCTTTAATGAAGTCTTCATCTTCAAACTCAAGCTCAACATCTCTCAAGATAATCAAACCAGAGGAAATCACTTACTGGATAAGCTGGGGGATATTGAACTGCTTACTGACCACCAAAGGTGACCTATAAGGGTTCAACATCAAAAGAATAGTTCCCTCAAAATTTCTACTTCCTAGGTACCTCACTTATCCCTCCAAAGGAGAGAGGTGTATACCATGGAAGGACTTTGAATCATAGGGAGAAATGGAGGTGAAAGATACCATCCATGTTTAAGAAAGAAGTTATCTAAATCTAAACTCTTCCTAATCCCCAACCCTAAAACAACAACAAAACAAACAAGATTCTCAAGCTCTCAAGCTCCTCAATCAATCTCCAAGACTTCTACTATGCTCCTCCATGCTCCTCAAAGCAATACCAAGCTCTCCAAGCCCACAAAGCAAGGCAAACAAAAATACAAGCCCACAAGGGCAACACAAGCAATCATCAACTACACAAATCATCCAAAAATAGTATACTACTATATTAAATCCTAATATAATTTCTAAGGGATCCTACATACCTACTCTTAATGCCCTATATGTCCCATAGTCTAATTTGTCCTATAAACCCAAAATCTAAGGTTATTGTGCACCTATGTTGAAGATTAACCTAATTCTACACAACCTAATGTCATCTAATCAAAACTAACCTAAAATTAATCACAAAATTATGGAATAAATCCAGGGGGAATATAAAGCTTACATCTAACTATCCTAAAAAGAATGACCTAAAAATGCTAAGGGAACTACCTAAACAAAATTCTACAAACTCAGGTATTAAAATAAAAGAAATAAAATGCAATAAAAGTAGAAAATACACAAAAAATACTAAAAAATGCATGAAAGGAAAATATTTTTATTTTATATTTTTCTTGACAAAAATATGAAATGGGAGCAAAAATTCCCATTAAAAAATTGTGAATTTTCCATTTGATATGAATTTTCAAAGTTGGAAAGAAAATGGAGAAAATAAAATTGGAAATATGAGACTGGGGTGCAGGAAGTAAACAAATATAGTTCAGATTTCATATGGGCCCAGACTGGGGGCTCAGAAAGCAATGCGCCAGGCCCAATATCCACTCAGAAAATCAATTAATAAAACCAAAAGAAAATGAAAAAACTGCGGTGAGAATAGCAACAAAATATAGTGTAAAACTTGGATGGGCCTTGACTGGGGGTGCTGGTAGTCATTATTCACTTAAGCCCAACAAGCCACCGTTTAATGAAACGGTGCATTTCACACTACTCAGAATTTCCCTCTCAAAGTGCAATTGAACACGGGCCGTTGGATTAGGAAAGAGTCAACTGGTCTTGCTTGCATCTGATGGCTGGGACTCGTCTTCTTCCTCCAACCTAGGGTTTTCCATGAAAGCTCCAAGAACAGAGCTCCATACTCAGACTTCCATCCATTCGTGTTACCTCAAATCATCATCAAAATTCAAAATGTATAACACTAAATTGCTCAATTTTCCACACTGATCATGCTCATGGCCTTGGATTAAACTGAAATGGTCTCTATCTTAAAATCCGATAGTGGATCCAAATTAATCACAAACCTCAACTTCAACAATTCTTGGATTTCTTGGTACTAAAATGATCACCACATTGCCCTAATCAAAACCAGCTATCAAACTTGTATTATCACTCACTATATCACAAGTTCTTGCTCCATAAAGAAATGGTGTCACACTCTCAAACTCCACCAAATGATCCCAACCTCTTCAGAATTCATCACCTAGGTGTCTCTAGCCATTCTACACTAATAATTCAACCTATCAATGCTTAAATAATGAGGTGACAGAGATTTTGCAAACCTGGCTTCTTGGTATGGCAGTGGCAGTAGATCTTCGATTCAACACTTGAAACTCTTCAAGAGTGATCCTTAGATGATGATATTTCTTCTGTTTGCAAAAAATTGGAGGGAGAATGCTTGCACTTCAAGATTCGAATATGAGTGGCTTCTTGCAAAATCCAATGGCCAAACCTTCAATCTTCCATCAATGGCACTTCAATTCAGTATGCACACACTCAGAGGGATCTATGGAAAGTGTTTGTGAAGAAAAAAGGGATGGAAATGAAGAAGAATGAAGAAATGGAACTTGACTTGCAATGGAAGATTCTTGATTTCACTCTCTCTTCTCTGCACCAATTCTCACCAACCTTGCATCTGAGCAAGTTATATATGTTATATAGAGTGGTTTAGAATCATCTAGAACCATCTAGGATCATCTAATGAGAAATTGAACTTTTCATGTCATGACATTTTGATTTCAATTCTCCTTACATGCTATCTCATGCCAAGCTTCTTGTAACCTTTACAACTGACTTGAAATTCTCCCCATATGAGATTTATGAGGTGTTACAATGCATAACCAATGTGCTTAGAGTTTTCTTGAGTTTTGCTTTGGTACCTTAATATGCAAGTAAGCCTTTTCCAAAGCAGCCCTATGATCCAAGCCTCAAATCAAAATTGTGGCTGAACCATTGTTCTTAGAATGTCATTTGGAGTCAAAATGACCTATTACATGACATGGTTTGGATTTATAGCTAGTGATTTCCAATTTTCAATTTCAACTTATTTAACTTATGCCTCCATTTTAGGCCATTTTTATCACTTTTTGATATGATCCTTTTCAACATCTCATGACCCCCCTACTAGCCTTAAAACATCATTCCAAGAAAGTTTGATGTTGAAGATTTTTCCATTTGAAGCTTGGAAATAGGAGATATGGCCTTATGCTTGAAATGACCTATAACCTCCAAATGACCAAAATGCCCTTGACTTGTCAAAGCCATAAGTTGAGTTTTACAAATACTATCAAGGACTTCTAGTACTATCTAGAAAGATAAGAAGATGATCTACAACATTCATGTTGACCAAGAGTTCATAGGAATCATCCTACTAGGACAAAAGTTGGATGCAAGTTGGGTGCCTTTCAAGGACCCAGATTCACATACCTCAGATGACCTGTAATTTGTCAAAGCCATAACTTGAGCTCTACGAATCCTATCAAGGACTTCTAGTACTCAAATTAAAGCTAAGAGCAAGCTCTACAACATTCATGTTGTGGGGAAGATGATATGACAATCACATCTTGAGCTAAACTGCCTTGAAGATAGGGATCAAACTAGGGGATTTTACACTGTCAATCCTTAGAAACCCTAGCTTGAAACTTCTCAAACTCCTCAATCATGATGAGTTGGTCTAGGAATCATCCTTATAGCATCTCAATACATCATTCCATGATCACATGGCTCTTGGAATAGGTCTCAACCCTCTCCAAATCATCAGTTGACCTAGGGTTGACCCAGTCAAACCCTAATTCCACCACTCATGGCTGAATCTTCTGAATTCTTGTACAATGACCTCTCTAGGCTTCATGATGGCTTTCAATACATCTCATAAGCTTTCTCAAAGCTTCAAGTCCATTCTCATAATCTCATAATCATCTGAGGAGCTCCCACAACTCTCAAGTTATGAGACACACACCTTTGGTTTCAACCAATCTCTCTGAGGATCTCTTGAGTTTTTTGACAAAGATATCAATCTTTGAACATTTGAATAACCTTCTTGGCTAGCTTCAAAGTCTCATACAACTCTTGATGGGTAAATAAATGTTGGTCAAATTTTGGGGTGCAACAGCTGCCCCTATTCAAACGGTTGAACCTGACTGGGTGAGGAGCGAACGACTCTCAGCCAATCGAGGTGCGAGACGGTTGAATACCGATAAACCCGGAAATTTGCCAACTGCACGCGTACACGGTCCTCTGACGGGAACGAATCTTCGAACACTGAAATAGTAGCTGCACGACAACTAGCTGGAGACATATTGATCTGAACCTTGTCGTCAGTTATCCACATTAAATTCCTCTGACATTGTCATTAGACATCTGACCTCGCTGTCAGGCATTCATGAAAATAAAGCGTCTCACATCGCCGTCGGACAACCACAACATCCAACATCGCCACTGGAAAGATAAACCATCTGACATCGCTGCCAGAAACAAACATCCAACATCACCGCTGGAGCTACAAACTCACCTGACATCGCCGCCAGAAACAAACATCCAACATTGCCGCTGGAGAGCTAAAGAATCACCTGACATCGCCGCCAGGAACGACCATCCAACATCGCCGCTGGAGAACTAAAGAACCTGACATCGCCGTCATAAACAAACATCCAACATCGCCGCTGGAGAACTGACTCACCTGACATCGCCGTCAGAAACAAACGTCCAACATCGCCGCTGGAGAAATAGAGAATCTGACATCGCCGTCAACCAAACATAACTCTGAGCAACACCCGACATCGCCGTCAAGTACTTAACATAATCTGACTTCGCCGTCAACTCTCAACATCGTCTGACCTCGCCGTCGGGGTGAAGAAGCTCCATTGGGGAATTGGTCACACGGTAACCGGTAATACATAGTCGATCATGCCATCAGGCATTCAAAGAACACTGTCGGGCATCAGCCGGACTTCAACCATCAGGTTGATCATGCCATCAAGCATTCCAAGAAATTGTCGGGCATCAGCCGAACTTCAACCATCAGGTTGACCATGCCATCAGGCATTCAAAGAAATCTGTCGGGCATCAGCCGGACTTCAACCGTCAGGTTGATCATGCCATCAGGCATTCAAAAGAAATTGTCGGGCATCAGCCGGACTTCATCAGCAAGTCGGGAATAGAATTCTTGGTCAATCATGAGCCAACTGGGAATATCTAGACCTCTGCCATCAGGCACTCCGCATCAGCTGAGAGAACTGCTTCATTGACACGGTCGGACTTCGATCATGGAGTCTTCAAGGGAGGTTTCAACTTCGTCGTTAGAAAACCTGTTGGGGAGGACGCTTCGCCGCTGGGGAATGTGGAGAACTATCAAGTAACTCCGCTCCGAGGGTCCACAGATCAGTCTGGATGAATCAGCTCTGCTGAGGACTTCAAGAATCATCTTGGACAAATAAATCCGTCGGGGACCTTCAAGAATCATCTTGAACCGATAACCATTCTAGAGATTTCAGGAATCATCCTGAGCGAACACTCTGTTGGGGATTTCAGGAATCATCCTGGAGCAACCTTCACTGGGGACTCTAAGTATCAACTCGAGCAACCAACTCTGGAGACTGCACTGGGGTCTTAAGAATCATCTTAAGCAAACGACCCTGCTGAGGAATTCAAGAATCATCTTGAACCGAAGACTTCGCTGGGGATCTCAAGAATCATCTTGGGCAAGCGGCTTCGTTGGGGAGAATGTCAGGAATCATCCTGAGCAATCAATTCTGCGGCGGAGCACCTGCAAAACAAGAACGGTAGCAACCTAGGTCATGTTCATTATGCATATGCTTCGGCAATGGCGCAATGCTCCACACGGTGGAAATGCTATGCGTTTAGGATAAATGATATGCAATCATGCAAAATGATGCGGTCCCGTTAGCAAAATAAATGCCGAAGGGGAATCCTCCTGTCAAGGAGAACGAACTACTCAGATAGAGGAATCATCCGGCTGAGGAGAACAGGGTCACGCCAATCTCAATTGGACTCCGCAGGGGACACAACTTCAGTTGACTGCTGCGGGGAAAACAACTTCAGTTGATTGCTGCAGGGACGCGAAGCTCTACGAGAACCAGGACCTGCTGAGGGAAAGCGATGTCAATCGCGGGGATAAACTGCGTGGCCGTCTCGGCTACTTCTCTGGAGATGACGGCTCTGTGGGGAAACAACTTCAGCCATTCGACACTCTACTGGGGAAAACCAATCATGGCTTGAGCAGCTTCCAAGGATTCGGCTCTCTTGGGTATCTGCAAACTCGGATGAGGAAGGAGAAATCATTCTACTTCGCTGGAGAGAGTACGACTCTGGGGGGGGGGGGAATTTCAATTCCGCTGGGGAAGAAGGAATCATCCGACTTCGGGGGAGAGTACGACTCTGGTGGGGAATCTCAATTCCGCTGGAGGCTTCAGTCTGGCACCATCAGTTGCTGCATACTTCGGCGTAAGAATAGTTTCCTACGAAACCTGCACTTGTGACCCGGTGCTGGGGGGAAGAATTCATGCTTCGGCGCCTGACTCAGCTGAGGAGATGGCGTTCCTTCAGGACGCATCTGGCTTGGGGAAGAGAATCATCTTTGCCTGGGGAGACATATAAATGCTCATTATCTCGTGTTCAGACTCTGCGGGGAGAGGCTACTGAACTCTGCTGGAGAAGGAGGAATCATCCTGCTTCGGGGACGCGCACGACGCACTGTCTGGGATAAGCTACACCTGTAACAGCACAAACAAACAGACAAGATACCCTTCTCAAAGGGACCTATCAAGGTTATTATCTCGTGACAATATTCAAGTAATTAAATGTTTCAACAATCAGTGGCCTAGGCCCGTAAGTTTATGTATGCGCATTTTATCAAAAACATCGGCGTTCTTTTTCGCAAACAAAACAGATAAATGCTAAACAAACAAACAAAATTGCTGAATAGTATGCATTTTATTGATAACGAACCCCTGAATGGGTAAAAATGTTTTACAACAGAGGCAAGCTCCTGGGATGAGGAAGCTGCGCAAAAAGTAAAAACATAAATATACATCAGTATATACAAATGTCGGCAACGAGGCGTAGACGAACACCATGAGTTGATCCCTCTATGACCCACTCGACTTCGATACTTCTCCGACGCTTCAGCTTCGGAAGAGATTGATTCAGATAAACGGCCTTCAGGTCTTCCAAACCACTAAACAATGAAAGTCCACACGCGGAACGCAGTCATTTGCTTTTTCAAATCCCTAACTTTTGCGTGAACCGCCCTTCCGGGTTTTCAGTTCACCGGGATACCCTTTTTTGCCGAAGCCGCCCAGTGTAGGTTTTCGACTTCGCGGGTGTACATTTTTCAATTTATATCCCTAATTTTTGCCCGAACCTTTTATTCTGTTTTTGGTTCGCCGGGATGCCCCTTTTTTGCATGGACTCTCTTTTTTTGTCCAGCGGGTCGCTTTCAAACAAAGTATTTTTTAACTGCGTCCGCGTTCACCGGGGATGCAAAATCTTCGCCATCCATCGTGGATAACAACAAAGCTCCTCCCGAGAAGACCTTGCTGACGACATACGGACCTTCATAATTCGGAGTCCACTTGCCCCGGTGATCGGAGTGTGGCGGAAGAATCTTCTTTAGGACGAGATCACCTGTCTGAAAGCTTCTAGGACGCACCTTCTTATCATAAGCTTTCTTCATTTGACTTTGGTACAGACGACCAAACGCAATCGACGCTAACCTCTTCTCGTCCATCAGGCTGAGTTGGTTCAGACGATTCGTAATCCATTCTGCCTCATCGAGTTTCACATCAACCAAAACTCGCAAAGAAGGGATCTCCACTTCTAACGGTAGGACAACTTCCATACCGTACACCAAGGAGAAAGGAGTTGCCCCGGTCGACGTACGTACCGTCGTACGATAACCGTGCAGTGCAAATGGCAGCATCTCGTGCCAGTCTTTGTAGGTCACAACCATCTTCTGAACAATCTTCTTTATGTTCTTGTTGGCTGCTTCAACGGCGCCATTCATCTTCGGCCGGTAAGGAGATGAGTTGTGGTGTTCAATCTTGAAACTCTGGCACAGCTCCTTCATCATCTTGTTATTCAGATTCGAACCATTATCAGTAATGATCCGCTCGGGAATTCCGTAACGACAGATGATGTCCCTCTTTATGAATTTAGCCACCACCTGCTTGGTCACATTAGCGTACGAGGCTGCCTCCACCCACTTGGTGAAGTAGTCGATAGCTACTAGAATGAAGCGATGACCGTTAGATGCAGTGGGCTCGATCTTGCCTATCATGTCGATGCCCCACACGGAGAACGGCCACGGAGAGGACATGATATTCAACGGGCACGGCGGCACATGAACTTTATCAGCATAAATCTGACATTTATGACATCTTTTCGCGAATCTGAAGCAATCTGACTCCATCGTCAGCCAGTAGTATCCTGCTCTCAGGATCTTCCTCGTCATAGCATGCCCGCCGGCGTGCATACCAAATGTGCCCTCATGGACTTCTTCCATGAGCATACTCGCTTCTTTCTCATCTACACATCTGAGTAGCACGAGATCATGGTTTCTCTTATACAGAACTCCATCAAGATTGAGATAAAAATTTCCAGACAGCCTCCTCAGAGTCTTCTTATCCTGGGTTGACGCACCCGCAGGATACTCCTTAGTCATAAGGAAAGTCTGGATGTCATGGAACCATGGCTTGCCGTCGGCGGCTTCCTCGATTGCAAAGACAAATGTCGGTCTATCAAGACGCGAAAGGACAATTCTTGGAGCCTCATTCCAAAAATTGACTTTGTACATTGAAGCCAACGTGGCTAAGGCATCAGCCATCTGATTTTCCGCTCTGGGCACATGATGGAGTTCCACTCGATCAAAGAACGGAAGTAGCCTTCTGGCATAATTCATGTACAACACCAAATTCGATTGACGAGTCTCCCACTCCCCTTTAATTTGGTTGATCACAAGCGCCGAGTCACCATATACGTCTAGGTTCTTGATTCTCAAATCAATTGCCTCTTCTAGACCCATGATGCATGCTTCGTACTCCACCTCATTATTGGTGACTAGAAACGTCAGTCTCGCAGTAAACGGATATGGGATCCGTGGGGAGTCGTGATGATAGCCCCGATGCCACTTCCATAGGAATTAACCGCCCCATCGAATATCAATTTCCACTGGGATTTCCTATCTGGCCCCTCGTCGGGCAACGGCTTATCGCAATCCTTCGCTTTGAGAAACATAATATCCTCGTCAGGGAATTCAAACTTCATCGGCTGATAATCCTCGATCGGCTGTTCGGCAAGGTAATCAGACAATACGCTTCCCTTGATGGCCTTCTGGGACACGTACTGAATATCATATTCTGTTAACACCATTTGCCATCTGGCAATCCTGCCCGAAAGAGCTTGCTTCTTGAAGACGTACTTGATCGGATCTATCTTCGAAATTAGTATGGTGGTGTGATTGAGCATGTACTGTCGTAGACGTTTGGCAGCCCAGGCTAGTGCACAACACGTCTTCTCCAGCATCGAGTATCGAGATTCACAGTCAGTGAACTTTTTACTCAAGTAGTAAATGGCATGCTCTTTTCTGCCCGTCTCGTCGTGCTGACCGAGTATACACCCCATACTATTCTCAAGAACTGTAAAGTACATGATTAGAGGCCGTCCAGCCACTGGGGGTATCAAGATTGGAGGTTCTTGGAGATACTGCTTTATCTTGTCGAATGCCTTCTGGCAATCCTCATTCCAAGTAATTGCCTGATCTTTCTTTAAAAGCTTGAACATCGGTTCACAAGTGGCCGTGAGCTGAGAGATAAACCTCGCAATGTAGTTTATTCGGCCCAAGAAACCACGAACTTCTTTTTCTGTTTTCGGCGCTGGCATTTCTTGAATGGCTTTTATTTTCGCAGGATCAACCTCGATGCCTCGTTCACTCACGATAAACCCCAGTAGCTTTCCGGACCGTACTCCGAAAGTACATTTGTTAGGATTCAGCCTCAACCTGAATTTCCTAAGCCTCTCAAACAGCTTCAATAAGTTGACCAGATGCTCTTCCTCCATTTGGGACTTCGCAATCATGTCATCAACATAGACCTCGATCTCATGATGAATCATATCATGAAACAAAGTTACCATTGGTCGCTGGTAAGTGGCCCCTGCGTTCTTCAGACCGAAAGGCATTACCTTATAGCAAAATGTTCCCCAGGGGGTGATAAACGTCGTTTTCTCCATGTCCTCCGGCGCCATCTTGATCTGGTTGTAACCGGAGAAGCCATCCATGAACGAAAACACGGAGAACTGGGTTATGTTGTCGACCAACACATCGATATGAGGCAACGGGAAATCATCTTTAGGGCTCGCCCTATTTAAATCCCGATAATCGACGCACATGCGTACCTAACCGTCCTTCTTCGGTACGGGTACGATGTTGGCGACCCACGGAGGGTAAGTGGTGACCGCTAAGAAGCCAGCATCAAGCTGTTTCTGCACTTCTTCTTTAATCTTAACGGCCATATCTGGTCTCGTCCTCCTAAGCTTCTGCTTAACGGGAGGGCAATCTTCTCGCAGCGGCAAGTGGTGGACCACGACGTCCGTGTCAAGTCCGGGCATATCTTCGTATGACCAAGCAAAGACGTCACTATACTCTCGAAGCATCTCGACCAATCTCTGCTTGACATCATTCTGCAATGCAGCCCCTATCCTGACGTTTCTGACGAGCTCTTCAGAACCCAGGTTCACGATTTCGATCTCCTCTTCATGAGGCAAAATAACCTTTTCCTCTTGTTTCAACAAGCGGGCCAACTCTTCAGGAAGGTCTTCGTCTTCATCAATCTCTTCTTCGACTTGATAGATCGGGCAATCGAAGTCGAAGTAAGCCGTAGAAGGTCCAGAGTCGATGTCATCTGTTATGTGGATCCTGCAATAACAAGGGTTAAGTTTAAAACAAGAATATGCAGGTTAGCACAAACCCCATTGCCATTTTACTGTTTTTCAAAACAAATATAAAACAGGAATAACAGAGATCACAATATTTGAATACGAAGAAAATGCCTTTGATTTATTAACAAAATGCATGTACATAATCCAACAAGGCCCTGACAATAAAACCGCTATGCCCCGGATAGGACACAGGGTTATACAATGATTGGAAAAAGTAAATCATTACTCTTCACTTGTCATCTGGATGATATCCTTGATGGTCCAATTGTTGAGTTTCTTGCCCGGCTTGCTTGGCTGAATCTAAGAGTCGAGATCACAATCGCTATCCCCGCTGTCTTCAGACGCCGCGTTGATGCTTTCAAAGATCAATCCGCCACTGGTAAATTGGATCGGCCCATTACCTCGAGACGCACTGCTAGACGAAGAAGAAGAAGCTTCAGCTCCAGGAGAGTACCCCAACCCAAACTTATCATGCTTGTTCGGTATCTCCAAAATATGCCCCCAGCCTGGGGTAGATCCAGCTTGGACGACGGCCCGAGCTTCTTTGAATGAGGAGAGATTCATCTCTGGCTTTTCTGTGACTACAGGAGCTACCTCTTTCACTTTGACAGCCTCGAACGCTTGGCAAAGAGTTTCATGGATTTCGCCATCCATTTCAACATACTTAAAGGATGACAAATGGCTCACCATTATGTCCTCCTCACCGCACACGGTTACGACGCTTCCTCCGACAGCATATTTGAGCTTTTGGTGCAACGTGGAGGTCACGGCACCATCAGCACGGATCCATGGCCGGCCCAAGAGGCAACTGTAGGCAGGCATGATGTCCATAATATAAAAGACCGTGTCGAACGTTTCCGGACCAACTTGGATCGGCAGGGTCACTTCCCCGAAAACGTGGCGTTTAGTTCCGTCGAACGCCTTCACCACCAGATCACTGGGTGTGCAAAGCAATCCGCGAGTGTCCAACTTCATTAATGCCTTCTTCGGAAGAACATTCAGTGACGAACCCGTGTCCACGAGCACGTGCGACATGATTGTGCCCTTACACTCTATCGAGATGTGCAGGGCGCTGTTGTGATTCCTCCCTTTTGGTGTCAGCTCCAAGACTGTGAAACCTAGCCCATTGCCAGCATTAACGTGGGCTACCACCTCTTCTAGCTTATTCACCGATATCTCTTGCGGTACATAGGCAGCGTTCAATACCTTTAGCAGTGCGTTGCGGTGCGCTTCAGAACATAGCAACAAGTTGAGAATAGAGATCTTCGAAGGCGTCTGATGGAGATGGTCTACAATCTTGTAGTCGCTCTTTTTGATCAACCGCATAAACTCCTCGGCATATTTGACAAGCAAATCTTTTTCTACCCCACACGGGACTTCTTCGACGGCTTTGCTTTTACCCTTATCGGCCGCATCAGCTCTGACCGCTTTATCTGCCACGACCTCTGGCGGTGCAAATACTCTTCTGCTGCGAGTAATACCACTGATTCCTGCAAGATTCTCCACAGTCGACCCGTACGGCTCTAGCTCCAACTTTTGTCCGTTACAATAGACTTCAGCCCCATAATGCCACGGAACGGCGTTAGTGCTCTCGAATGGTATCGGCCCGGCTTTGGTAATAGTGATTGTAGGCGGTCTGGGCGCAGAAATGGTTATTGGCTGGCGAGGGATGGTGATGGTGGCGACTTCATTGGCCTGCTTCAACACTACCTCTCCTGATACACTTTCAGCCCTCCGGCTAAACTGCAGAATCCCTTCAGTCATCAGACTTTGAATTCCTTCAACCAACTGCTCACATCCATCAGAATGTGTAGCACAATCCATGCATAGTTCTCCGCACCCTGGGAAGAATCCTTTTTTCAACAACTTAGCTTTGACGAAACTAAGCGGCGTCTTGAGATCCTTGACATCAGTCAACAGATCTGCACTCTCTTCTTCGATAATGGCGTTCACTCCGCCTCCCCTATGGTTCGACATAGGGTTCTTCGTGACATTGGGCACATTATCAGAGAAGTTAATAATCTTGGCATCTACCAGGTCCTGCACCTTATGCTTAAAGGCTTTGCAGTTCTCAATTGTGTGGCCTGGTGCCCCTGAGTGGAAATCGCAAGTGGCATTTGCGTCGTACCCTGGTGGAGGTGCCCCTGTCAAGGGAGCCATCGTCCTCTTCTGAACCAACTGAAGCTGAAGCAAAGTTTGCAAGAGTTGCGCGTACGACATGGGCGGTGCCTCGAAGTGACGGTTTGCCAGAGATGCCCGATTCTGGTACTTTCTATATCCCTGTTGATTCGGTTGCTGCTGCTGCTGCGGAGCTGCTGGGATATTTATACTGGCTATCTGCTGCTGAGGGCCTTTGCCCTTCCTTCGAGCGTTGGTCACAGCGCTCGTCTCTCCTTCTCGTCGTTTGCCAGCATAAGGTTTCTTTCCACCTCCTCCAGCTGAAGATGATTCACCTTGAATTTTCCTGATCTTGATACCATTCTCGACGTGCTCACCCATGATAATGAGAGCTGAGAATGTCCCAGACATACCGCTGACTAACTTTTCATAGTAAACCCCTGGGAGGGTGGCAACAAACATCTGCACGAGCTCTCGTTCAACCATCGACGGCTGAACCCGAGCTGCCAACTCGCGCCACCACTGGCGTACTCCTTAAATCCTTCATTATTCCTCTGCGATAGGTTCTGCAACTGGACTCGGTTCGGGGCCAAGTCGCTGTTGTACTGGTAATGGTGGATAAACGCTTCAGCGAGGTCTTTCCATGTGCGCACGCTAGTGGACTCCAAACCCATGTACCACTCGAGGGATGGCCCTGAAAGACTGTCTTGGAAGAAGTGCATCAGCAACTTCTCATCTTCGGAATAAGCAGACATCTTCCTGTAGTACGATCTCAGGTGGACACGAGGGCAAGTGGTGCCCTTATATTTCTCAAAGTCAGGCACCCTGAACTTAGGAGGTACCTTGAAATCAGCAATTAATCCCAGCTTGGACATATCAACGCCCAAAGTGTTCTGATTCTCAATATCTCTCATTTTATCTTCAAGTGCTTTGAATCTGAGCCACGCTTCAGCATTCAACTCCCCTTCAGCACCTCTATGAGAGAACACATCATCCTGATGATCCTCAAGCCATGGTTGAGGCACCAACAGATTCCCGACGCCTGCATTACCGTTGCCCGGCCCGATGTTGACATTAGCTCCCAGACTTCCATTACCGACGCCCGTCGTATTGAGTCCGATGTTGGCCATCACATTGCCATTAGCACTGCCGTTGCCCCCGGCCACGGGGACACCATTCTGCGGAGTATCAACTGGTGGAGGTATGCTCAGGTATGCTCAGGTCGACCCTATGGTCGACGCATACCTTAAAAATTTATAAAGTGTATGTTTTAACATAGTACGCGTCGGCGCATGACCTTTCCAGTCGATGCATCGCGAGAAAATTCTTACAAATTGCTGATGAACTATTTATATTCTATAATCTTTATTGCATTTAAAATCATGTTGTCTATTCTAATTCATCATCATTAACATTTGCATTAAGCATTGCACCTATCCAAGGCTGTCTATCTTCCTCTCTTCTTCCCAAAACTCTATTTAAAATCTAGCCTCTACATAAAAAGGGTAAAGTTACCACCAGCTTACTATATACAGGTCTCACTCAATCGGGCCCTTATCAACAGCTTCAACACACTCAATTGAGCGGTATTGGAGCACACGAAAAGAGCTGATGCGCAACTTCCTCTGGAATATCCCTTTCGAGGATGCGACCATCACTTTAGGGGGAGGAGACCCTGAGGATGTCTTGCATATTTCATTTTGCATCTTATGTCATCATGTTTTCATTAACATTTCTTGTAGAATGGTTCATGTACTTAATTGTTTTTAAAGACATGCTTATTGATAATTCTGAAATCATGATTATTATTGTTCTATTAAGCGTTGAGCTATTTATCCATTTATATACCTTCATTAATTGCATTATATGTGAATGTATGTTAATGTGTAACCTGTTGCAAATGGCTAGAACTTGCTTATCTCTATTCTTTTATGCAATTCATTGACATTTAGCTTCTTTCTTTTTTATGTTGTCAAAGGGGAAGAAGAACATCAAGCAGAAACATCATATGTAAAGACTTATTATACATGTAGATTGTGTGCAGACAAAAGCATCGAGTAAGGGGAAGGATGATACAATGCATCGTACACCAAGTTTCTATCGTTTTGCCATCATAAAAAAAGGGGAGTATGTGAGGGAAATCCTCATAGGTAGCTACACTTTTTTTAATGATGTCAAAACTTAGATTGATATAAAAATGTACTTTGGATGGTATCATTGTGTCGCATATGCATGTCTTATTCCTCGTGAGTCAAACATTCATCAAAAACATTATTGATACATATAGAAGTTGCTAAATCTATGCTTCATGTAGGGTTGGTCAAGCTTGTCAAGCTCACTATGTAATAGAGTACCTCAAAAGTGTCTTGATACATGAAAATAGGAATTTTTGCATATTTTAGGGCTTTGAGTCGACTCAAACCTAGTTCCGGTCAACTCATACAGAAAGTTTTTTAATGGTCTACTCTCAAGAGTGCTCGCGTCGACCCTCCGGTCGACTCATACTATGTCCATTTCTATTTGTCTAAATCTGCATGCCTTGCATCCATGCATGACCTGCTCCGGTCGATGCAAATTTCTGTTTTTTGCATAATTAGAAATTCGGGTAAACTCAGGTCGACCCTCCTTTCTGCGCAGGTCGACCGCTCGCGTATGTTCAATTAAAAATCTGTTATGTGAAACTGTTTTAGTGTTTGTTATGTTTGTTAATCAGTTATGTCTTGTATATAAAGTGATTTTTTCTCTTCCTTTTAGACACACTTAAAAAACAAGAAAAGTGAAAATAACATACTGATTTTTTCTCATCATCTTCATCCTTTTCCTTGCATTTTCTCAATAATACACATAATCATTTTTGTTGTGCATTCTACTTGTTAGAGGTGATAATGTCCAAACATAGAATTGGTGTAATAAGGGTTGGGTTGAAAAATCAGTAGATTTTTCTTGAATAAAAATGTTAGGGTTTTGTCCTCCAAGAATCTTTGATTTTGGAGGGGGGTTTGCACGAATCGGTCCATCACAGATTCAGCCGAGCGAAGGTAATCGAAGAACGATTTGTTCTATCGGTTTAGTAGCGGTAACCAGAAGATTGTGAGAGGAAGATTCGGGTTCAATATGTTGGTGACTGAAATTAGCCGGGCAAGATTTGAGGACTGTGGGGTTGTTCAACGGGCGTGCCGTAGTCAGAGGTTTATTCACCGCGTTCGAAGGACTTGATTCAACTTGAATAAAGAGAAGAGAAGATATAGGCTCTGCATCAACAAATGTGTTTGATCGTTTGATTTCTATTTGCTTCTCGTGTAAACATTGACCAACATGTTATATCTATATACAGGTCTCAATTATGTTTTTAGAATTGAGGGAAGATGTACCCCAAGCGAGGACGACGGAGGAACTACCTCAACAAATCAGTGTTTCTTTCTTTACTTTTAAATTACTTAAATTCTGAGTTTGAGTGCAAACAATTGTGTTAATCAAATTCTGATGTGAGTAGTGCTGAACCAATTTTTAAGCTTATTACAATCCTTGATTGTAATAGAACATTTGAGCACTTTACTCTCATATTGGAATTCACTTGTAGTGTCTTGAACTCCAAGTGTTTAACCAATTGTGTGAACTACAAACATTTGTGTTGTCTTTCTAAATTGTCTATATTTTTAAAAGCATTGGAAATAGTCAAACCTTATAGTGAATAAAATATGATTGAAGTGTGATCAAATTAGTGATTCTTAAATCTCATTTTATCGAATTCCATAGGCTTTGCGCATATCCGATTTTTCAGTAAAGGTTCGTTTTAGACGAATATAGTTCCTAGACGCTTCCGCCTAAAACATTTTTAAAACCCAAATATTGGTAGCGCCAACTCTTTTTTTAACAAGTGATATATTCAACTCCCCTTCTAGATCTGTGACATCGTCTAACAGTGAGTTCAAGCCTCTCACCTATTTGTTTCTTACAAAAGGAATTGCTCACGGGTTGGCATGTCCTCACACATATCACCAATATGGGTATGTGGAAAGGAAGTATAGGTATGTGGTTGAAACAAGCCTCACCTTGCTTGCCCAAGTAAGTCTCCCTTTGAAATTTTGGGATCATGCTTTCCTTATCGTAACCTACTTAATAAAAAAAATGCCAACCCCTATATTGGACATGAAGTCTCCATACTTCATACTCTATGGTAATATTCCAGATTATAAGCTTCTAAAAGCCTTTGGTTGTGACTGCTACCCTCATTCAGGCCTTACTCATCAAATAAATTCAATTTTCACTCTCAAGAATTCATCTTTCTAGGCTACTCATCAAATCATGAGGATTATAAATGCATTAATCATAGTGGAAGAATTCAGATTTCCAAGGATGTTGTGTTCAATGAAATAAAATTTCCTTATCCTATGCTCACCTCCCAGCCTTCTATAACTTATAAAAATATTTCATCAACCATCTATGCACCTTTTCCTATCTTACCTACATATTGCCTACCCACTTCCACTTTATCACTTGACAGTGACACCATATTTGGGAATACTATTACAAAAGAAAAACATAGAGGAATGCTAGAGTCCTAACTCTCGCTTCATGTTATTAAAACGAGCTTGCACATGGTCGAGCCTTTGATCATTCCGAAGGTCTTTGGTTTCAAGTACTCTAACTCCCAATCTAAGAACCGCGGAGCTACAGCCTACTCTATGCCCAAGTTGATTTCTGCATCCATCAAAGGCTTAAGATAGTCAAATTCCTAAGTATCTATCACAACCCATTTCTTCTTCGCCCTCTCGAGAAGAGACTGGAGATAGTTTATCCGCTGAGTCCAGGTATGAATGTTCTTATCAAGGACGGTAAGAGTGTCTTGATCATGGATTCTTGCCTTCTAGGAGGCCAACCTCAACTCGGCTTGAGACACTATGTTTTTTTACTAAGACAAAGCATCAAATTTCTCCTCGACAAGGATGTCAAATGATTTTTTAAGATTAGCAACTGAAAGTTCCTGATCTAGAAAAATCTCCAAATCTAAGGTAAAGGTAGAAATCACAGCTGAAGTTTCTAGCTAAACAAGGTAAGACACCAATTCACTGAGTTGGACAAGAATGGGAAGATCATTGTCGATAACTCCCAAGAGGTCCACATTAGCTATCTTGACTTCAACTGCTCAAATAGCTCGTCAAGGCCGGGAGGCAAGGAGACATTAGAAAGGGCAAGAAGAGTGTAATCGAATGGGCTGAAGAGACATACAAATAGCGCTATTGACACTTCTGGTTGTTTCCTCTTTAAGCCAGATGAGATAGAAGATGGTGTTAAAACAAGAGAAATGATTTGCCCTACCAATTCCTCCAAGATCTCGAGTCACGAACTAGGATCAAGTGTTGAAAAGGCACTATTTGGCCCATCCTTAGAAGTAAGAAACACTGGTGGGTTGGAAGGGATCTGCATGACAAAAGAACGATAAGGGAGGAAAACCGAAATATATAAGAAACAAATTCAACATCGAAATACCTCTCTAGCATCTGGATTCAGACTGGAAGAGGCAGACCCAGGATCGAGAGCAGAGTTGTTCCTACTTCTTCTTATCCTCTACAAGAGGGTGCCTTCAGCATATATCCCATCGTCCAAGCCGAAGGTAAGCACAAGCTCAATCTTGAAACTCACCCTATCATTCTCCTTCATACAACCAGGGTTCTCGGGTGGAACAACTTCAGGAGCCGTTAAACATTGCCCCACTTCAAGCCGCACAAAATGTATTTCCCTAGGGATCCCGAGCTTAGGAGGTAAAGTTTGAGGAAAACCAGAGACTTCATCCTCATCAAAAATCTCTTATTTCCCTTGATCATACTGACCTATGATAATAAAATAAAATAGTAGTTTAGAAACTTGTTAATACCATATAAGGGCGTCGACAATATATACCTATAAACCATATACATGTGTCCCGACGAAAATTAAAAGTGTATGAGATAAGATGCACCATAAGCATTGGTTCCACCGTCGACTCGTAGTAAGATCATCACTAGTCCTGAGATTCTTTCATACACTGGAAGGAGAGCAAAAACTTAAAAGAGGGAAGATAAAATGGTTTGTTCTTGAAAAGGTTGAGGAACTACTACGAAATAGACCTTTCATCACATTAAACTACAACGGTCTGGTTTTTAACCATGGTAATACCTCAATTGTGGACACACTTTTTTATTTATATTTATGAAAATACATTGTACTATTGTCAAACTAATAAACCATGATTACACATTTATGGAGTGGCATGGTACGAATCTGAGCTCCAACAATTTTATACTTTTTAGTTACAATTGATGTTGTTCTTATTGTAGTGGAAAAATTTGATATTAAGCTATTGATTAACTTAACTCTCCAGTAGAGTCGTCATTTTTCATAAATTTCAGCTTTTGATGGAGTGTCAAAGTGATAGCTATAACCTATTAGATCCATGGTCTTCCCAACAAACAACTGTAGGCGAGATTAATGTCCATAACCTGAAAGGTAATCATGAAAGGTTGTGGACCTATTTTCCTACGGAGATCAACTTCCCATATCAGCGTTTTTCTTGAACCATTGAAAGCATTAACAACCACACCACTGAACCTCATAGGAGTACCCTGATATGACAGTCTTGACAAGTTAGATTTTGGCATCACATTAAGAGACAAAATAGTGTCAACTAGCACATTAGACAAAGTGTCCTCTTGACAAATTATAGAAATATGTAAAGCCATGATATGATTCCTCCATTATTTTTGGTAAATCCTCATCACTGAAGCTTAGGTTATTACAAGCAGTAATATTACCAACAATACTGTTGAATTGATCAACAGTCACATCATGGTCCACATATGCTTGCTCCATCACTTTTCTCAGAGTTTTCCTATGAACCTCAGAGTTAATTAAAAAGGATAACACAGAGGTCTTAGAGGGAGTTTGTAACAACTGATCCAAAATTTTGTACTCACTCTTCTTAATCAATTTCAGCACCTCATCATCAGCATCTTGACTTGTACCACTAGATTGGCCAGTAACAAATCTAGATTCAGATTATACCATAGGCATCTCAAACACAATAGGAATGTCAACAAGGATATTATCATCCTTCTTAAGAGGTGGTGCATCAAAAACACGGCCGCTTCGGGTCACCTTACTAACGACATCAATATTTACAACAGGTCCAGGTAAAAAAATCACCAATAGAGTAGCAGATGATTTTCGACTATTGTAAGAAATCTTAATAGGTTCAGGAATATTGAAGTGAGGGACAATGACATTCACTTCGTGATCAACATCATTCCTCAAATGAGTAATCTGAATCAACCTTTGATCTAGCATTTCTTGAAGGTCTCTTTTAACTACAGAACAAACTCTAGGGCTTCTAGAATAAATACAACACACATCATGATCATGCTTGTAATATCTCAATCTGCACAGAGTAGCATGCATATCCACTAGAGAACCTCTAATAAAATTCACATCAAAAATACGATAAGTACCAGGGCATCCTTCCACCATATTCACATTGGCATTTCCATGCTTAGGCAAAGGATTCACTCGAACATTAGGCCCAAGATCTTTAAATGACAGAATTCCACTTCGGATCAGTCTTTGAACCTTAGCTTTCAATGGGAAACAATTTTCAATATCATGTTCGGGTGCCTTTTGATGATAGGCACATGAAAGATCAACTTTGTACCACCATGAGAGATCTTTAGGAATAGCTGGTGGTCCTCTTGTTTGTACAAGGTTCTTCTGTACCAAGGCAGGGTATAACTCAACATAAGACATCAGAATAAGATCAAATTTAACTTTCCTTTGAGGACGATTTTGTTGATTATTTTGTTGTTTTATTCTTTGTTGAAATTGTGGTTGGTAGTTTGAAGTAGCTTAAGCAGTTGGAACAATGTTGATGACGGGTGTAACTGAAGCTAGTTGTTGCTGATGTTGATGATTATTAGTTCTTCCCTTGTGTCTTCTGGACCTCTATTGGGAAATGGCATTGGTTTCTCCATAATTTTTCTTAGAAAACCTAGTACCATACTTCTTCGTACTTCTAATAGAGTTACCTTCTTTGGTCAAATCTCCTTCGCAGACTCCCTCTTCTAAGTGCATACCCATATTGACCACTTCGGTAAAATAACTAGACATACTGGCCACCACCATCTCATAGTAAAATAAGCTAAACGTCTTCAGAAAAATCTTAGTCATCTCCTTTTCTTCAAGTGGAGAGCTGATCTGCGCAGCAATCTCACGCCACCTTTGGGCGTATTCCTTAAAGGTATCCTTCTCTTTATGTGACATAGCGCGAAGTTGAACACGGCCCGGTGCCATATCCAAGTTGTAATTATATTGACAAATGAAAGCTTCTCCAAGATTATTAAAAGTATGGATTTGAGTGCTATTAAACCCATATACCATTTTAGTGCAGCACCAATGAGACTGTCTTGGAAATAATGAATTAAGAGCTGATGGTTGTCAATGTGAGTGAACATATTTCTCGCATACATGACAGTATAAATTTGTGGATATGTGTTACCTTTATACTTTTCAAAATCAGGAACTTTGAACTTGGCGGGAATCTTTACATTCAGAACAAGACATAACTCATGAGCATTCTTTCCGAACAACTCCTTCCCCCTTAAAGCTTTGATTTCTTTTTGAATTTCTTGAAATTGATCTTTAAATTAATCCCTTCACTCGTAAATGCCCAAGCTTTCACTTGGCTCAGCATGGAAGATAGTTTCATCAGTTTGTGGGACAGTATGCACCACAGGTGGAGGAATTTTCATTATAGGTTGAACAATGGAAATTTAAGCAGCATGCCTGTATCCCTCAGGAATAAATTTCAAAGGCATGCCCCAGAGAAAACCAGGAGGCCTGGAGTGTGACGGAGCATTAATCAAAGCCATGGAGACAGGCACATAAACCACTTCAGAGATCACAGTGGGCTGAGGCTGAGTTGCCTGAGGAATAGGAGGACGAGAAGATTGATTCTATAAAGCAACCAGAGATTCTACCAGAGCATTAAGCTTCTCCATACTAGAACGAAAGGTTGTAACCTCTTCACAAAGTTCACAATTCTCTTGTTCTAAGTGATCCATTTTTCTTTGAGAATTAGCAAGAGTGTTGTATTAGTGCGACAACTTGACTTCTAAACAAAAGAGTGATAAAAATGCTCTGAAACTGGATTTAGTGAGGATGATTCAGAAGCTTTCTCTGCTTAGAAATTATTGTGTTAGCTTCAGGAAGTAGCAAGGAAGCTATAGGAATCAAAATCTTAAGTTGAAAAATCCTAGAGTTCAAAACACGATAGCTTAATTTCTGAAGAAAATTTGTCACGAATGAAAGCTCATTAGAGGATTGATAAAATCAAAGCCTCCTAACAACAAGCTTCATATGTGATGGACTTAAGACAAGTAGTTAATCATGCTTGGACTTTCAAACACAAGTTTGAGTCACGAATGATCACTTTCTGATTACAGGATAATGTAGCGCTATGTTAAGCAGTTGTAATCGGGTTTATGTAGAAACCACGACTATCTGAGGCCAGTCAATAATAATGTTAGTGCTAATGCATGCTAGAGAAGTGATATGTAAATCACTCTCCGAAAGCAATACCGCACAAAAAGAAAAGAAGGTAATGATCTCATCTTCATCAAGAACTTGAAAGAAGTTAAAACAATATCGAAGATTTTCATCGATCCAAAGAAAAAGAGAAGGGGAGAGGGAATGCCAAATTGAATTACAAGTTCAAGATCATTCCATCTTTAAGTTCATCCACTCATCTAGGTGGATTAAAGCATTAAACATATCATTAACTCAAAGCACCTAAAATGAATTGAGCAATTCACTTTAAAGATATATTTGAGTTGATGAATGTTTATCCAACTTCATCTACACCCTAAGTCCAATGAATTTAAAGAGGAAAATGACTTTTAAAAGTGTATTTCATGGCCAAAACCAAAAGGAAATGAAAGAGGAAGAAGTGAGAACCAAAACAGTCCCAAAACAAAGCCAAAAAACACATTATGCACTATGCAAATCGATTGTACCAGTGTGCAAATCGATTGCATAGGAAATCAGCAATTCTGGGTAAAAAAACCATTGTGCAATCGATTGCAGAAATAGTGCAATCGATTGCACACTGACACACAGCAATAAAATCAGCATTTACAAGGAAAAACCATGATCAATCATTTCTTCAAGCATCTCTTGATCAAGGATGCAATGGAGCACGAAAATTCAAGTAAAATAACAACAAATAACACCAATGAAATACAATTTGCAAGATCCAAAGATCAAGCAACAAGAATCAACAATAAATCACATTGTGGAAGATGGATCAAGCACAACAATGGTGGATCAAGAAAATTACCACTTCAAATCTGAAAATTCTTTAAATCAAACTCCAAAACACCACTTCAAAGCTTTGATCTACAAGAATTGAGGATGAAAAAGTGAATGGATGAAGGTTTAGCTTAAAGATTAGTAAATTCTAGTGATGAACTTACTAATCTTCCAAAGGGAGAAAGAGCTTTGGTGAATTTGGTAATTGAAGAAAATTGAAAGTCAAGAAAGAGTTTGACAAGGTAATTTTGAAAGGGAGAATGAGCTCACAAGGAAAGATTACCGACTACTAGTCACTAGGTAGAAAAATTGTCAGTAATTGAACAAAAAGGATGAGCAAATACTCAAAAGGTGAAGAGACATTACCGGATACCCGTCACTAGGTAGAAAAAAATGGGTAATGGACTCACTAGGAATACCTGCTACCAGTCAATGGGCAACTCAAATCACACAACAAACTTCTCAAATAAAGAGGCAACCATTTGTTGGGGATTAAATATCAATAACTCCGTCGGAGATCTTCAAAAGAGATACGAGCAAGTTAAATCAAACAACAGACTTCTAAAATAAAGAAACAACCATCTGTTGGGGATTTCACAACAAACTTCTCACCGGGACTTCTTCCACAGAGATGTCATTTGATGGAAAAGCTGATCGGGTAAGGATCCATCATTTCACAATAACTTCTCTGCTGAGGATGAACTAGAGAAATTCCATTTATTGCGAAGATACGAATAAATTTCTAGAGATTACACAAGCTACTCAAATAAAGAGACTTCCATTTGTTACCATGCGAGGTTTATCTTGCTGGGGACATACAAGTTGCTCAAATAAAGAGACTGTCACATGAAGTCGCACAAGAAATTACCAAGAGAGTGTTATCAAAACACCGCTGGGGAAATTCAAATCTTCATCTTCTAATGGGGATTAATAAACAGATTTCTGCCGAGGAAAATAAATCCTCAAAAAGAGAGAAATAAATACCTTCTCATCATTCAGGTTTCACAGTCCAGGGAAATCCAAAATAACTATTGCAGGAGACCAAAGTTCAATCCAGGAATAAACTGGAGAGAAATGGTCAAACAAGACTCGACCCAATGAGGAAATAACTCAACTGGGGAATAATTCCATCCAGATAAAAGCTGGGGAAGAAAGCTAAAACAAACATCTTCCATGAGATATAAACTTAGTGGGGAATTAGAAAGGATAGGCATTTTCTGCTTAGGGGTCGACACTCTAATGGGAGAGAGGAAAGACGCACCCCGCGGGGATAACAACACTGGGGAAAGGGAAATACCAACAAAAATGCAGGATGCACAATGCAATAAAAACATCCTATGCTCAACCAAAATGAAATGCGCATGCAATGCATATGCGTATGAATATGCTGACAAAACAGACAAAAAGGATAAATAGAGGGTGAATAAAACATCACAACACCACTGAAATACTTGGCTAATCTCATCAAACTGAGGGCATCACTGGAGATCGTGTTGGGGGTTTAACAACAGAAATCCTGCAAAAAGCCATCAAAGGAAAATAAATCCTACTACAAGGCTCAAATCTCGCTGAGGAGATGGAGGTACTGCTTAGGGAGAAAACCCAAAGATTAATCTTCAAACATTGATAATCCAACAAGAGGGAACAACAATATAAACTCCGCTTCTAGGGAAAGATCTGTTGGAGAAAACATAGCAATGCAAATACTTCAACCCTGCTTGAGGATAAGAATAATCCACATGAAATCTACTTCAAAGGGATGAAGAGATCTATTGTAGAATCATGTAAACAACTACACAACTCCACTAGGGAATAACACAAGTCTTCTGGGGATATCAGAAAAAAAGTTCTCTGAATATTATGCAACACTGAAAGAAACATCATGGACTTGCCGAGGAATAAGAAGTTAACATCCTAACAAAAAAAGTCAAGCTGTGAGGGATTTTAAATCAACACCTAACACAAGTGAGAGAAAACCCGACAGGTGACTGTTATATCAACACTTCTTAGAAGAAAGAAACATTGTTCTCTTCTTGGGGAATATCCAAAATGGATATGCATAACCTCTACTAGGAATCAGCAAAGACAAATATCTGCATGGGTATTAACATCAAGGAGAGGTGGTCTTTAAACTTCTCAACTGTATGATCATAACCTGACTGGATGAAGAAAACATACTCATTTGGAGAAGATTTGAATCAAAACTTAGCTGGGAAAACCAAACAACATTCGCTTGGTTATCCATAGGAACAAAACTCTGCTGAGAAAATATCAATAAACTCTACTAGAGAAACCTCAACATGACTCTAATGGGGAAACATCAACACAACCCTACCGGGGAGCTGCCAATAAATTCCACCAGAGGAGCAAGAAAGAACCTTGGTGAGGAAAACATCAACAAACTATACTAGGGAGAACAAGACCTTGATGAGGATCATATCCTATCTTTCATAACCAATAGTGATAAATGCATATCCTCTGCATAGGATCAACAAGGATTCTACGGGTACTAACAACCTTGAGAGAAATAACTTGGAATTGCGGGGATAATTAAGAAGTTAACATCATAGCAAAAAGTTAACCTGTAAGGGATTTTAAAACTCAACACAGGGTGAGAGAAAACCCAACAGTTGACTGCTATATCAACACTTCTTAGAAAGGAAATGTGATTCAGATTGGCCATAAGAGAAACAAACCATAACGGATGAGGTAGAAACCTGCCAGGGATTCCTCATCATGTTTTATCACAAAATGAGATGGGATCCAACAATCACATTCACACTTATATATGTTTGATCATAAACAGGTCGGGGAAGAAGAACCATGCTCAGCTGAAGAAATCTGAATCAAGACTTAGCAGGGGAATCCAAATTTAAAATGCTTGAACTAGTGCTCAACTGAGAAATGCATAAATAAAGGTCAAACTCTTCTTGGGAGATCATCCACAGACTCTACCACAGAGAACATCAATAAGGACAAACTCTTATTGTGGTAATATTGATTTCGATAAGGACTTGAGATAACCTGCCCCAAATTGACTATATTCGACACATTCATTGATCAATGGAGTATTCAAGGTTTTCCCTTGTGAAAAAATCAATTGGGAAAACAAACTTGCTCAGGCTCAATGAAGTCTTCAGGTGACATGCCCCTGGATATGATCATTATTTGAAATGGTTTTCCAATTACTCATCAGATTTTCAAACTTCAAAATATTGAGTTCATCACTAATGCTCATATGTAAGCTTCTATGATGTCAACAAATGTATGTAAGCAGAAAATGCTTAATTATGAGAATGATAATTCTAATGCAATTACATATGTTTGTCTTGAAGTTTTTACTGAAAAGATGTCGAAAACCTTGTGAATGAATCACTAGTTAAAATGTGACATTGACTTTTGAATGCACATGCAATACCAACAAAGGTCTTTTAGCACAACTCACGGGAGTCAGGAACGCTATCTCGTTAAAGTATGCTTTCAAAATAAACCCTACTTCAATTAGGTCTTTCGAGGGTTATAATGTGGTCTGGTTCATGGTTTTCAGAAAAAAGGATATTTAGGCTCAAAGTTTATTTGCACCCACCCATTCTCCGTGATATTCTTCAGTCCTACATTAAGCTAATTTGACACAAATGTTCATCTCTCAAAAAGATTTTGATGGTTGAGGATTAAATGAAACTGATGGTTTACGAACCAATAAGGCTTTTTAGGGAATAACAATCACCCATTTTTGTCTTTTGTAGTCACATAGATTTGTTCAGGATTTTACTTTGTAATCCTTTCTTTTCGCTTTTCACTCTTTTCATTTTTTTTGTCTTTCCCTAATGTTTGCCTGGACCAATTCTTTTGAATTTTTGATGTCCAGCGAGATGCCGTAATTTTTGCCTAAGTCACTTGTTTCCATGTTTTACGACTTAGCGGGCTTTTTATTTTTCTTTTGATTTGATTTTTTTTAACAAATCATGTGACATTGGCTTATCTGACTTGTTAAAAGGGTTGTGATTGTCTCTTTCCTTTGGAATGAGGGATAACCATCATGGTTGGTCCTTAAATACACACTCCTTTTGGAAATTTAAACACTTGGTCAAATTAACTGAAGACTACCCTGCCCCAGGTTAAAATGTGAGGGTTTTTTCATTTAGAAAGAAAACTCCTACTTCAAAGCTCAAAGGGGTTAACAATGGATTATCTTCCCTATATTTCCGGTGTTTGAGAATTTGAAATAATGTCTTACATCATTAAAAGAGTCTTATTCAAAAGCACACAACCAGAAATTTTGTGTTTTTTACTTCATAATCCTCCCTCCAAGAGTTTAAACAAAAGTTGGTATTGTAAATGTAGGAAAATAATTTATGAGCGAATGCGAAAGATTACTTCAAGAAAAACATACTCATTGCTTTATGATTGATATTCAAAATCAAACAAGTTTCTACAAGCAAACAAAGCATTAACAAACATGAGAGATCACAAATAAAATTGCAATAAATGAACTAATGATCTGAGGAAACTATCTAAATCTGAGCTTGAAAGAATATCCTCAACTTTCTTTAGAGAAACAGAAGAAAATGCACGACTGCTACAGTTCACTCCACTAACACCAACAATATGAATTTCCTCGAATTTTATATTTATCAACATAAAGGTGTTACTTTAAAAAATGGGCTTCCTTCTTTGAAAGTCAACACCTCATCGTCAACCATGTCTTGAACCATTTATGAAATCAAGTTTCTCAAAATCAACTTATGTTTTGATGAAGACAAACCACTTGACAAGAAGGCAAAGATGTTCAACTAATTTCAAGACATCATGTTAAAGCAAAGAATCAGGACAAAGACTTGATATGAAGAATGATCTTATTAGAAGGTATAATGAAAATCTTCATCAAGTATTTAAGTCCTAGTTGCTCAAATAATAAAAATATTTGCATTACTTTGTTCACACTTTCACAAGCATTTTTAAACAAGATTTTTTAAGTTTTTGCCAGTGCAATCGATTGCACTCTTGGAGCAATCGATTGCATGATCAAAATTTTACTTCGTTTTGGATATTGTTTCTTAGTACAATCGATTGGCACAAATGTGCAATCGATTGCATACATGAAAAATCTTCTTATTTTTACTTCTGTTTTTGTGTGCAACCGATTGGCGTTTTCATGCAATCGATTGCTCTGTTGAAAAATTCAAATTTCAAGTATTTTTCTGAGTGTGCAATCGATTGCTCACTGGACTTTTTGGAAAAATTGTTCTGAAAAATTGCACCTCTTCAACCATTCTTCTATGAATTATTTCCATTGAATCATGGCAATTGTTCATCATATTTTCTGAAGGTTTGCATGATATTTCAAAGGGGTACATGTGTAATATAAATACCTAATCTTTCAATTTTCAAAAACACCTCTTTCAAAATCTTTACTAATATTTTCATCTTTCCACATCTTGAATCAAGTCATTTTTCATAAGAAATTTCTGCATAATTTTATATCATTTGAAAGAAAATTCTTGAGCAACAAAGTCTTAAATAGTTGTGGAAATTATCATTAAAAGAGAAGATCAATCACAACATTGATAAACTTTGTATACACAGATTTCAAACTCATTGTAAATCAAAAATTGTATCTACTCCCCTTGCTATTCATGATTGTTGAAAGCAAGTGTGTGCATTGAAGAGGATTGTTCTTCTTGCACTTAGTGTTCAGATTTTAAAGGTGTTAAGAGCCTTTCATCTACCTATAGGTTAGACAGTAAGTTGTACACTCATCCTAACTATAGTGAAATCTCTTTCGGTGTGAAAGGGGACTGGAGTACCTTCGGAGTATGAAGGGAAGTAGGATACTTCTCTGTGTTATTTACTTTCTGCACTTTACTGCTTTTATAACCCCTTCATATCTCAAGAAAGTATGAACCTCATTCGATAAAAACCAGAAAATTTAAATGAACCTAATTCACCCCCTCTTAGGTGCAACTCAGACTATCATATAGTATTAGAGCAGGTTTAGGTAACCTGTTCCTAATCGATTTAGAATGGCTTCCGCAAACAACAAAGGCGTGTTTAAAGACGGTGGTAGTAGCAACAAGCCTCCACTGTTTTGTGGTGAGTACTTTGACTTCTGGAAGATTCTCATGAAGGCTCACTTAGAAGCACAAGGAGATGGAATATGGGATGCTGTCCGAAATGGCCCCTTCGTTCCTTCAACGGTTGTTAATGGTGTTGGATCAATAAAGCCTAAAGGTTCATGGGATGATGATGATAAGAAAAAGGTTCTCTATGACAAAAAGGAAATTAATCTTCTACAAAGTGCACTAAGCATGGACGAATTCTCATCTCAACATGTACATCAACAAAGGAAATCTGGGATACTTTAGTGGAAACTCATGAAGGAACCTCTAAAGCTAAAAGATCGAGACTGAATACGATAAGTCAGGAATACGAGTTATTCAGAATGCAGCCAGGAGAATCAATTCTTGATTTGCAGAAAAGATTTGTGCACTTGAGAAATCATCTCAAAGCACTTGGTAAGATGTTAAATAACGATGAATTAAATCTTAAAGTGCTTAGATCTTTGTCCAGAGAATGGCAACCCAAAGTGACAACAATATCTGAAAAGAAAAGTCTATCCACGATGACATTCACTACATTGTTTGGAAAACTTCAAGAGTATGAGACGAAACTTGGGCAATTAGAAAAACACGAGAATCAAGAAAATAAATCTAAAAGCATCGCATTAAAGGTTTATTCCAAAGAAGTAAAAAAGGAAGGCGATCCGGTTGAAGATGAAAACTTCATGCTTCTTGTAAAAAGGTTAGAAAAATATTTTGGTTCTAAGAATAATATTGGAAAGTCTAACTATATCAAAAGGAAAAAGTTTTCAAAGAATAAAGAAATGGAGGCGTCAACATCCACACAAGATGTCAAATACTATGAATATGGAAAACAAGGACACATCAAACCAAGATGTTCTAAACTCTCCAAGAACGATGCCTATAAAAGAAAAAAGGGTTTCAAGAAAAATAAGGCTACGTAGCATGAGAGGATAATGAGATAAGTTCCTCATCAGACTCAGATAGTGATCAAAGCGCAAATCTAGCACTAATGGCCTCACATCACTCTGATGATGAAGACAATGAGGTTAGTAATAATTTTTCAATTTATGATAATGATGCTCAAGGGGAAATTGATGAACTTCTAGGTGAATGCAAAATTTTGTACAAAACTATTTCATCACAAAAGAATCAAATCTCAACTTTAGAAGAACAAATTGAGATAATGGAAAATAATTTCAAAGATGAAAAACAAAATTAATTAGTGATCAAAAACAGAATTTTGTATGCACAAAGTGTGAGTCACTTTCGTTTCAAATTGTCCAATTAAAAAGAGTCCTTGAAAGGTATGAAAAAAAGACAAATTTGATTGGAAGCTATTCTTAGTCAACAAAGGTTCTCAAATGATAAGAGTGGTCATGGTTTCTCAAAATTTTCTAAACCAAGTTCCAATAAAACCATCTTTGTTAAGGCTAGTGAACAAACTCCTAAAGAGAAAGTGACTAAGCCTAAACTGGTCCATCAATACCCTAAGAAGAAATTTTTTAGTAAAAAGAAGTCTTATCCTCCTAGATACAAAATTAACTTTAAGCCCACTTGTTTTTATTGTGGTATCAAAGGCCATACATCTAATGTTTGTTATGTAAGGAACTTCACTGTTGCAAAAGGGCATTATGTGTGGGTCAAGAAAGGCACTAACTATGAAGGATCCAAGGCAATTTGGTTACCTAGTGAAACTTAAACTTTTTTTGTAGGTATGCTTGAAGATCTCTTCATATCAATGGTATCTTGATAGTGGGTGTTCAAGGCATATGACAAGTGACCTTACCAAACTTTCACATCTAACGCTTAAGGCCAAAGGATATGTAACCTATGGTGATAGCAACAAAGGAAAGATCTTTGGCGTAGGCATCATTGGTTCACCACCTTTTACAAACATAGAAGATGTCCTTTATGTAGAAGGCCTAAAGCATAACCTACTCAGCATTAGCCAACTTTGTGACAAAAGTTTCAGAATCAACTTCACCAAAGATGAATGTCTGATAGAAAACGAACCAAATCAACTTTCACATCCAAGAATGTGATGTCCACAACAAGGCCACTACAATTGCTACACATGGATCTCTTCAGACCATCAAGAACAAATTTTTTTGGAGGTAATGCTTATGCATTAGTAATTATTGATGACTTCTCTAGATATACATGGACTTTCTTCTTAGTGCATAAAAGTGAAGCTTTCAAGGCATTCAAGAAGTATGCAAAACAAATTCAGAATGAGAAGTCACTTTCAATTGTCTCCATTAGAAGTGACCATGGTGGAGAGTTCCAAAACACTTTATTTGAAGAATTTTGCGAAGAAAATGGAATCTCACACAACTTCTCCGCACCAAGAACTCCATAACAAAATGATTTCGTAGAAAGGAAGAATAGGTCGTTGGTAGAACTTGCAAGAACTATGCTTAGCGATTCAAACCTACCTAAATACTTTTGGGTAGATGTGGTGAGCACGGCTTGATTTGTAAGTAATCGTGTCAACATTAGACCTATTCTCAAGAAAACCCCCTATGAACTCTTCAAAATTCAGAGAGAACTTGGAATTTTGGATGAAAATGATGTTTAAACATGAAAGATCATCAACTATGATACATTCTATCCTTTTTATTCTCAAAATATCATAGTATAACATGTTTTTTCTCACTTCTTACTACTTACAATCGATTGCACCCTGGTGTCAATCGATTGCTCACTGTTACTTTTTCAAAAAATAGTGAAATTTTTGTGCATGCAATCGATTGCACCCTAATGCAAATCGATTGCACCATGCGACTTTTGAATTCTTTCGCTTTTGTTTGGTAGTATAATCGATTGCACTACAATACAAATCGATTGCACCTACTGTCAATTCAATTCTTTCATATTTTTAAGTGTTCCATGGGTCTTTAATCCTTCCAACTACCCTAGCAACTATATTATGATCAATCAATGTTCCCTTTACCACTTAGCCCTATGTTCAAAACTTTGATCATCAATTCTCATATTTCCAAAGTTCTTAATCATCAATGTCCTTAACCATCAACTACTTAACTTCCACATTAAATACTTCATATCTCTACATATTATCTATTCTCACAATCATTATAAAACCCCACTACATCTAAACCAACTTCTCATAACCAACTTCATCATCTCTCCCAAAACCTAAACTCTACAAATTTCATTCTTCCTCAAAAACCCTAAAGCCAAAACCTTCCATCATCTCTCATGGATTCTCGTCCAAAAAGGAAAATCTATACCCAAAGCAAAGGCAAGGCTCCAACATCATCATCCTCGTAGACTTCACTCGTTCTTCAACATCTATCCGATGAACAACAAGAGAGATTTACAAAGTACTTTCAAAGAAAGGTTGTCCAAACATCCAAATACGGTAGTCTCTCATATTTTCCTGAAGAATGCTTCTCCTTTCAAAATCCCTTAATTTCATGCGGCTTGGAATCTTTGATCTCTTCATCTGGGCCATATTATCCGGATTTAGTGAGACTGTTTTATAGCAACATTCACATGGAAGAAGGCAAAATTGTCACGTCTGTTAGAGGAAAGAGAATCTACCTCAACTCAAAACTCATTGGTAAAATTCTAAATATTACAAGTACTAGTGGGAGACTCTATGATGAATACGCGGAAGTTTAGGAAGATTACAACAAAAGAGAATTTTACTATATCCTTGGAAGAATGTCGAAAGCAGAATTTCATGCATAGCGTGTGAGATCATTATGCGACATGGAACCCTCTCGAACCTCTTGGTCGGCAGGTATTTTCAATATTAATGATAGACTGTTCCATTACTTTATGGTCTACATCATGTTTCCAAGGGCTGGAAACCACTGCATTGTGACTGACTTGGAAATGCAGATTTTGTATGCACTTAAGAAAGACATTAATGTGAGTTGGGATTACTTAATTTTGGTTCATATGATGTCGTTCAACGCAAAATCAAATTTTTTGCCATATGCATGGTTTATTACCAAGGTTTTGGAGCATTTTAAAATAGATTTCAAAAGCTTTGATGTGTGTCTCATGGACTCAAATGCCAACAAAATCTCCATAAAAAATGTGGACTCAAGGATGGGCGTCAAGTATGACCCGAAAGCAAATACAATTGTTTACCTTGGTGAAGGTATGGTTGGAAACGACGGAAACAAGCAAGAGAATGAAGACGAGGATGATGCTCCTCCTCCACCTACTCAACATGGCCATAGTAACCAAGAACCTATGGACTACATGGCTCAACAATTTGGAAACTTTAACACTTCCATCAATAATCAATACAATGCCATCAATGAGTCAACCACCACTAGGATCAACAACTTTCAAGACGCAGTTAATCAACAGTTCTCATATATCTACTCTCACCTTTACATTCCACCATACGATCCATCAAACCCGATTGTTTCCCCACCTCGTCCATCACCACTCCAGAAACTTTTCCGAACCAACAATCCTTTGACCCCAACATGGACTTTTCCTCAGTTGTTTACATGTTTCTATGTTTATCTTTCCTAAGTCATCTATGTACTTTTAACTCGAAAATTTTTATTATCTATGTACTCTTTTTAACTATGTACTTTTTATTATTATCTATTGTACTTTGCACTTTCAATTTATGACTAGTTGTTATGATACTTGAATCATTGTATCTTGTCTATATATATATATATATATATATATATATATATATATATATATATATATATATATATATATATATATATATATATATATATATATATATATATATATATATATATATATATATATATATATATATATATATATATATATATATATATATATATATATATATATATATATATATATATATATATATATATATATATATATATATATATATATATATATATATATATATATATATATATATATATATATATATATATATATATATATATATATATATATATATATGTTTTCTTTTATCCATCTTTCCCTTATTTTTGATAATGTCAAAAGGGGGAGAAGGGTGTTACTCTCTTTCTTTGCTTGTTTTCTTTCCTTGATCTTTAAGGTACAAATGCAAGGCTACTTCAAACCTCAATACAAAATCAGATTTTCTCAACACTTCACACATTGGAGGGGAGATCTATATCTCAGGGGGAGAAACTTGTCAAAAAGAACATCGCAACAAAAGAGAATGCTTTGTCATCACCAAAAAGGGGGAGAATGTGAAATCAAGATTCTCAAGATCAACTTATGTTTTGATGAAGACAAACACCTTGACAAGAAGGCAAATATGTTCAACCATTTTCAAGAAATCATGTTAAAGCAAAGAATCAGGACAAAGACTTGATATGAAGAATTATCTCATTAGAAGGTATAATGAAAATCTTTATCAAGTATTTAAGTCCTAGTTGATCAAATAATAAAAATCTTTGCATTACTTTGTTCACACTTTCACAAGCTTTTTTAAACAAGATTTTTCTAAGTTTTTGTCAGTGCAATTGATTGCCCTCTTGGAGCAATCGGTTGCATGATCAAAATTTTACTTCATTTTGGCTACTGTTTCTTAGTGCAATCGATTGCATACATGAAAAATCTTCTTATTTTTGCTTCTATTTTTTGTGCAATCGATTGCTCTGTTGAAAAATTCAAATTTCAAGTATTTTTATGAGTGTGCAATCGATTAGTCCTGTTATGCAATCGATTTCTCACTGAATGTTTTTGAAAAATTATTCTAAAACATTGCACCTCTTCAACCATTCTTCTATGAATTGTTTCCATTGAATCATGGCAATTGTTCATCATATTTTCTGAAGATTTGCATGACATTTCAAAGGGGTACTTGTGTAATATAAATAACTAATCTTTCAATTTTCAAAAACACCTCTTTCAAAATCTTTACTAATATTTTCATCTTTTCACATCTTGAATCAAGTCATTTTTCATAAGAATTTTCTGCATATTTTTATATCATTTGAAAGAAAATTCTAGAGCAACAAAGTCTTAAATAGTTGTGAAAATTATCATTGAAAGAGAAGATCAATCACAACATTGATAGACTTTGTATACACAGATTTCAAACTCATTGTAAATAAAAAATTGTATTTATTCCCCTTGTTATTTAGGATTGTTGAAAGCAAGTGTGTGCATTGAAGAGGATTGTTCTTCTTGCACTTAGTGTTCAGATTTTAAAGGTGTTAAGAGCCTTTCATCTACCTATAGGTTAGACAGTAAGTTGTACACTCATCCTAACTATAATGAAATCTCTTTCAGTGTGAAAGGGGACCGGAATACCTTCGGAGTGTGAAGGAAACCAAGATACTTCTCTGTGTTATTTACTTTTTGCACTTTACTGCTTTCATAACCCTTTTATATCTCAAGAAATTAATAACCTCATTCGAGAAAAACCAGAAAATTTCAAAGAATCTAATTCGCCCTCGTCTTAGGTGCAACTCAGACTATCACCATTTCTTGGAAAACTTTGCACTCCTCAATTGGATTCCCCATTAACCTATCATGAAACTCACAACTGATATTTGGATTGTACCAATGAGGATGAGATTTCATGACTCTGGTCTTTCTGGGTGTCACCATCGAGTTTCGGGAAAAATAAGACCACAATTGACTATAAGTCATTGAGATTGGATAAAACTGGCGAGTCTCTCGTTTTGGCTTATTCAGGATTGGATTTTGTAGAATTATAGGAGAATTTTAAATTGCATCAACCTCAACATTTTATCCCACTTGGGAATCACTAACAAAATTTTCTCCACTAGCTTGGCCATTCGAAACATCTTGGATTTTGGACAGTTCTTTCTCCAAGAGTGGTTGACGAACTTGGGCTTCTTTGAAATGATTCGGAGTTGTGACATGCATCTCAACTAAAGTGGTGTTACCATGTTCAGGCAGCAGATTGGCTTGGACGTTTGTGCCTTTGAGAAACAAAATTCCTTTTCACACTAGTCTTTGCACTTCATGTTTCAAAAGAAAACAATCTTCAAGACCATGCCCCGGTGCACCCTGATGGAAAACACAACGAGCCTCTGGTTTATACCACCATGGAATATCTCTTGGAACAGAACGCGGATACCTAGTCTTCACAAAATTCTTTTGTATCAAGACATGAAATAATTCTGCGTACGACATCGGAATCGAATCAAAATGCATTTGCTTTCGAATACAGCTTTGTTGATTAATATTTTGTTGTGTATGTTGTTGCTTACTTTTGTTACGAGATCTTCTACGCTTTTCTTGTGAAATAGCGTTAGCAGCTTGTTCTTTCTTCTTGGGAAAACCATTTCCATACTTCTTAGAACTACTAGAAGAACCACTTTATTTGGTCAACCATCATTTCTGGACACCTTCTTCGAGATCCATCTCGATAACATGGCTGGAAGCTCTAATGGGAGCCACAAAAATGAGTGTTGAAATGATTTGAGAAATCATATTCCTTTCAAGTGGAGTATGAGAAACACGAGGAAAAAGTTGATTATGAGTAGAAACTAGAGTTTTAACAAAAGCAGAGAGCCTTTCCATGCCATCCCTCAAAGTAGCCACTTCTTCGCAAAGCTTGCAGTTCTCTTGTTGCAATTGATCCATCTTTAGCTTGAGTATTATAGTGATGCGACAACTTGTCTAAACAAAGACCAAGAACATGAAGAAAAATAAGACACCCGGGAAATGCAAGACATAATTCACAATGATGCTTGATGTACAAATGCAAATGCAAGTTTTCAAGGAACTATAAAGCATTTTGCAAATATTAAATTAAGATAAAATACTGTATATACCAAAAATCTCATTTCACTATATTGAAAGAATTACAACTTTGAAGTACAGTTTCATCAATCTTACAACACAAGAGAGAATGAAATCTAGTTCTAAGGAATCGTGTTTGAAAACGACCCAACTCTTAGCTGATACTTCTTGCGAAGCCTCTTGATTTATATTATATAGCTAATCTTCATGGTGTCTTTCTCTTTCACGAGTCGATCCACAATACCCTTCCAAGAACCAGAGGTAGGAAGATGAGCAGATGATAATGTGCTAGAGGAAAATAAACCCTCTGGATTCGTTGATCTCCTCATGACACGTCGCTCAAGAAACTCAATGAAGACTGGCACAAACATAAGATAAGCATACTCCTCTAAGGTTGGTAATAACTGATAATTTGGGAAAGTAAATCAAAGATGCAAAAGATCGTAGAACTGAATCAACGTATTAAGAATCCACTCTTCAACATCAGTCCTCAGAACAAACAAGAGTTTCCCAAACAACATTTGAAATCCACAGGACTAGATACCAAAGATCAAAGCTTTCTCAACTCTTGTAAGTAAAGACTCGTGAAAGTGTACTTCTTAGTGTTACTTCTTTCAATATCCACGATTCTTAAAAAAAAATTCGATATTTGCAGAAAGAAATATCTGAGTTCCTTGAAAACTGAGAAAAAAATGCTCATGAATGCATAAATTCAAGATGCAACACCCACAAACAAGACACACAAAGCACATAGGTTCAAAGGTTCGGCGCGAGCATGGAGCCAAAGGTAAGAACCAACTCACAATGGTATGTATTATGTGTCGCTGCTACGAAAAAGGGCCGGCAATGACAGAAGAGTTGCCACCGTTCGTTATTTATCCCACATGAGAGAAAGTAAACGATCAAAGAAAACCTAACTAAAACGGGATAAGACCGGTCATTGCAACCAAATCTCGGGTTCGGGGGTCGGTTACGCAAGAGGAAGGTATTAGCACCCCTCACGTCCATCGTACTCGACAGGATCCACACTTGTTATCTATCTAAAAGGGTGATTGAAACTATCTACGCTAAAGGTATCAAGGAAAAAAGAAAAGAAAAGTGACTCGGCAAAGCATCACCGCTCTGTGCCTACGTATTCCCGTGTGGTATGAGAAATCAGAGTCAACGTAGTTCAGAAAACTACGGGTGAAAGTGGGGAAAGGTTGCTCGCCAAGACATTGTCGTCTTGTGCCTACGTATTCTCATCTGGTATGAGAAATCAGAGCAAACGTAGTTCGGGAAAATAAGAGCACCGGCCGGTTCAAATATTTTTACCCGAGTAGGGTTAACAACTAGTTCCAGCAGTTAGGTGTATGCAGCTCGACCATTGGAGACTTAGGCGTTACCTGTTTGCGGTAGAACTAAGAGTTAACGAAACTCTTTTTATGAAAAGGTTTTCCATTATTAAGGGTCCCAAAGGACAAAAAGGGAGTTTGAAACTGTGTTTGAAGTCTTTTAGAGAAGAAATGCATTGATTATTGTTTGTAACTCATGCTGCACTAAAGACTATGACCTAGGAGCGAATGCGTCGCATATCACCCAAAAGGTCTACACTAAACACTCTAGGCCATTGAGAGGAAGCCCCCAATCACCATTTCCCAAGTACTTAAGGCTCGTAACGCACAACATTCATTAGCCTTTATTAAGTGTTTTAGAGTTGTTTTGAGATGAGGAAGAGAGAGGACAAACTAAAGGGAAACTAATTCAAACCTAGTAGTTTTCATGCAAAATAAACCTATGATTGAGGTTAAAGGGATACTACTTAGTGTTATCGTACATGGTTTAAGACATAGTGTCTATCATAATCATCCTTAAACAAGGAGATTAGAAGTCCTAAGGGAGAATGGTAAAGAAAAGAGAAAAAGAAAGAAACATGAAATAAGACATGAAAGAAGAAAGAATGCATATGCAATGCAACACACAAGCAAAGGGAGGAAAAAGTGTGGGGTAAACATATTCACAAGCACGTCTCAACCTTTATTGATGCAAGAAAGAAATGCAACCAGAGAGAAAGAAACACACAAGCAAAGGGAGGAAAAAGTGTGTAGTAAACACCTCCACAAGCACATCTCAACCTTTATTAATGCATATTGAAATGCAAATAAGAAGAGAGAAAGAATGCACATGAGAAAGTTTAAACAAATGCAAAAATGGGAGAAAAAGAGAGTATGAATGTTACAACATTCAAACATCAATCCTAATGCATAAAAGCACACCAAATGAAAAGGAAAGAGGGAAATAATTGAATGAGAAGATGGGAGGCAATGTGAGAACCAAAGGAACTCACAAGGGCACTGAACCAAACACACCACATTCAATATGCAAGCAAATCAAACAAAGGGTCCTCAAAGGCTCACTATTTATGACATGCTTCAAGTTCCTCCAAAGGAGGGACTGAGCCTTCATAAATAGGATCCTTAAGTCATAGGACAAAGGTATAAATTAGGATAGAATATGCATAAATCAAAAGAAAAAAAAGCACAAAATAGAATGCAAACAAAAACATGTAAGAAGATTGAAAACATTCACACATATTCACAAATGAAACCCTAATTGAAAGGCCTAAAAGGAAAGCACATCTCAACAAGTTATGAACCAAATTAAGACCTATAATTGAACATTCAAACACTTCAATATGTCTATAACATGAATCTACAAGATTTAGGGGTTCAATTAATGCACAAAAGTCCTTTTCAAAACAAACTAGTTCAAGCACTAGTGGAAACATCCCTAAAGGGTAACCTAATTTGGAAATTACCCTAAAAATAGGAAAAGTGTTCAACAATTACCAAATAAAATCCTAAATGGCCCCTAAGGTGTTAGCAACCAGGGGCCAAAAGTATGAGGACAAAGTCCTACCAAAACAATACAATAGGAAGTAAAACCCTAATGGTACACCAAAGTGAAAGGAGGAATCAAGGGTAACCAAAAATAGCATAAAACCCTAATTAAAATTCCCCCAACCAGGGGAAAAATGCTCCTAGAAAATCCTTTAGCCCCTCATGAATAAGAGCGAAAAATATCAAGCATTGGAATTGAAAATTAGTCAAGAAATAAAATCAAGAACAAACAATGATCAATTTTAAACCAACAAAAACACCCCAAATGTAAAAATCTTTATTTAATTGAAAAATGATCCAAAAAATAAAGTAAAAAATTCCTAAAATCAGAGGACACCCTAAAATGTGTGAAAAGTATTTTTACAAGATTTTTTTGATCATAGGAGGCATTTTTGCTGAATTAAAATCTCAACAGAAAATAAAAATGAAAAAAAGAAAATAAAAGAACATAAAAGAAAAAATGTGCATGCAAACGGGGTCGTTCATCAGGCCTCAGTCAAAGATTAAAAGTCCAAGGTGGCATTACACGTATGCAAATAGGGCCAAGAACCAGACGGTGGTTCTGCGTTTTCTGGTCATCTTCACCGGCGAGCCTGGCCGGAGAAGAAGGTACAAGACTTAACCAAAACGCGCACTTCTTCATACCAAATTAATCCTCATGTTACGTACATCACTAATCTAGGGTTTAATTCAATTTATCACTCATAATTAAGGAGATTCAAAGCCAACAAGTTTCGAGCACAAATCATAAAACGTCAAGAACATGAACCTAACTAATCCAGAAATTGCCTACGTGAGTAGGGCATCAATATGCAACGAAAATGGCGCATGATGGATGCCTAAACAGAGAGAATTCTTGAAAGAGAGTTTACCTATCATAGCTCCTCTGTTGGGTCTTGAATTGATGCTTAAACTTGTGCAAAACAATCCATAAACCTTCAAGAAACTTCAAGGAAGCTATTGGTAATCTTCAATTGGATTGAATTGCTCTGAATCTTGAATTCACGATTTCACTTTCTCCTTGATTTTTCTCAACTGAATTTGCTCCAATTCTCATGAAAATGGCCGAATGAGGGTTTGTTCTTCATCTGGGGTTTATATATGTTGGATCTAAGATCAATTGGAGGCCCAATTGTGGCCTGTTATGTTGAATTGCAAAAATCCAAAATTGAGTTGGAAGCTTGAAAATTACACGTTGAAACTGGCTCCAATGGCCTTGATTCTCATTCAAGCAGCTTCCTTGTGATGAGTAGCAATCTGATGGATGAGAATGATCCCTTGAAATGATCCAATGGTGGATTTTGTATGTGTAACTTACACTTGAAGTAACTTGGAATTTTGACATGTTTTGCTCACCATAGCTCAATTCTAATTTGTGCATTATGCTTGGTATGTTTAAGTGACTCAAAAAAAGCACAAATATGGTGTGAAATGATTCAAATCCATTCCAATTCAAATCATGGCCTTTAGTGCCCTTTTCCATGAAATTCCTTCACCAATCTTCACATACAAGCCAAATCCATGATAAGTGAATGTTCCATGATGAAATTGAGTTCATTTGATGCAAGTTTTATGTTGGAGAAAGTTGTGTTTGAAGTGTACAAAGTCATGAAATGGACCTATAACCAAAATGACCTATAATCAAAGTTTCCCAAAATACCCCTGTCTTGAGAGCTTCATAACTTGAGCTCTACAGATTAGATGAAGGACTTCTAAGACTTTTTGTAAATCTAAGATCATGAGGAACAACTTTCATGTTTGGGTCAAAGTGAGGAGAAACATCCTTCTAGGTCAAAAATGTCTTGGAAGTTGATTGACTTTTGTTGACCAAAATCACATTCATCTGAGGACCCACAACTTGTAAGCATCATAAATTGAGTTCTAGAAACCCCATGGATGAGTTCTAGTACTCAAAAGAAATCTAGAAACATGCTCTATAAGTCTCATGTTTGCATCAAGATGAGATGAAACTTGTATCTTGAGATATGTGGTCTTGAAGTTAGGCACTAAACAGGGGATTTTACATTGACAAGCTTAGAAACCCTAGCTTAGCAACTTCTCACATTCTTGATTCTTCTTGATTTGATCTTGGAATAACATCTTATATGTCTCAACACAACATTCCATGATCACCATGACTTAGAATTAAGCCTTAATCTCCTTCAAATTCACAGTTGACTTAGGGTTGACCAGATGAAAACCCTAGATGCAACACCTTTGACAGTGGCTTCTTGCACATGATGTAATGACTTGGATAAGCTCCACAATGACCCTCAAGGCATTCAATGAACTCCCATAATATTATCCATCCATAACCATGGACTCACAATCCTCTGATGATCTTTATTTGGTCGCCAAGATAGGAGATACACCACAATTATCCATCCACTCTTTCAAAGAGCTTTGACCTTCTCCTGATGATGATAAGCACTTGGTCACTTGAATAAAACCTCTTGCTTAGGCTTGGAACTCTTTGTGATTTTATCTTGCTATGCACATCTCTCTCAATCCCCTGTAAATGAACAATGGTATGCAAATGCTAATGCTATGAAAATGCAATGAATCACAAGCCAAGTAAAGAAAAAGGTTGGGCAAATTTTGGAGTACAACAGGTGCCCCTATTGAAACGACTTGGACCTGACTGGGTGAAAAGAGAAGGACTTTCAAGCAATTAAGGTAAAAAATGGTTGAATACCAACGAACTCAGAAATTTTCCAACTGCAGAAATAAACTGCAAACTCTGATTGGGGAGAAAATCTCCGGAGGTAACTGAACATAATAAACATCTTGAATACTCCGCTGGGGGGAGAGAAACTTGACCAAGTAACTCTGCTTTCGGAGCGCAAAGAAACATAACCAGGCAACTCTGCTGAGGAATAAAGAGAAACTTAACCAAGCAACTCTGTTGGGGAACCATAAAAAAAACCGCACCATGGTCTGGATACCACATGGGCTGAAGGGTAACATTTCAAATTGTCAGAATCTGGATATTCAACGAACAAAATGAGTCAACGAATTTTCCGGAGTCTGGATACTCAACGAAAAAACCGGAGCCTGGATGCTCAATGTAAAAGCAGGAGTCTAGATACTCAACGAAATATATCGGAGTCTGGATACTCCATAAAATGACCGGAGCCTAGATGCCCAATGTAAAAGCCGGAGTCTGGATACTCAACGAAATTTATCGGAGTCTGGATACTCCTAAAAATGACCGGAGCCTGGATGCTCAACGCAATAATCAGAGCCTGGATGCTCGACAAAATTGGCGACGTTACTGGGGATTTACCGGAGTCTGGATACTCAACATAAATTGACCGGAGTCTAGATACTCGACGGACAAAGCAATACGTCACAAATTAAAAATTCACCAGAGTCTGGATACTCGACGGAGAAGTCGGAGTCTGGATACTCAACGAATGAAGAAACACTCATTAGGGTCTGAATACCACCTGAGTTCACATAGATACCACCAACCGCAATCTGACGACACTGTTGGAGAAAAATAACATAAGTCGGGGTCTGAATACCCAATGAATACACTTATCAAGGTCTGGATACCATGTGAGTTCAAGAATACCATCTCAAATTGCCGGAGTTTGAATACTGCACGTACAAAATGAACCAACGCAGTTTTCCGGAGTCTAGATACTCGACGACAAAGGAACACACTTCTGCAACTAGAAATTTGTCAGAGTCTGGATACTCGATGACATTGACCGGAGTCTGGATACTCGACGGACAAAGGAAAATATGTTTGACATTATCATGGTCTGGATACCATATGTCAACTTGTTGGGGTCTAAACACTCAACGAAGGCGACCGGAGTCTGGATACCCAACGGACGAGACAATACATCACAAATATATTCATCAGGGTCTGGACACCCAACTGCCTTTACCAGAGTCTGGATACTCGACGGAAAAAGCACAAAAACAACAATTACCGTGGTATGAATACCACAACTATCTTCACCGAAGTCTGGATACTCAATGGAGAAAGAAAAACACCATCATTCAGGAATTGACCGGAGTCTGGATACTCGACGGACAAAAGAATTCATCACAAATAATTACCAGGGTCTGGATACCCAACTGACTTCACCAAAGTCTGGATACTCGACGAAGAAAGGAGTTCAATCACAAATATTACCGTGGTCTGGATACCAGAAATAAATTGACCGGAGTCTGGATACTCAACAAACAACACCATCTGACACTGCCATGGTTTGGATCCCCCATAGGGCAACAGAACAACTGCATCTACTGTGATATGGACATCACAAAGAAATTGACCGGAGTCTGGATACTCAACGGACAAAACCAATCAACCGAAGTCAGGAGACACTACTGGAGAAAAAACGTAAGCCGGGGTCTGGATACCACGCGGGCTAATGGAAATTGCCATGGTCTGGATACCAAGCTGGCAAAGAGATCGAACCTCTGAAGATACACCTGAAACACAGAGATAACAACCTGGCTTATGTTTCATATGCGTATGTTTGAAAATGGCGTAATGCTCCATGCAAAATGGAAATGCTATGTGTTTGGGTAGATGCTATGCACGGATGCAAATGCAATGGAACCAAATCAGCAAAATAAATGCTGAGGGGATAGAGACACCATCCTGCTGGGAAAAGAAAACAACCCTGCCGGGGATAGCTTACACATGCCAATAACGATTGGACTTATGCTTGAGGAAACAGGCCCTGGGTGGCTATCTCAGCTGGGGAAAACGCCCTGAACGGCCTTCCAGAATACGAACTTTTCTGGGGAAATAGACGAATTCACTAGGGAGATGAACGACCTGCTAAACAACCACTCTCACCTACTAAAGGAAAACAACGCCTTGATTGGCCTTCCAGGATACGACTCTCCTGGGGAATGGAACATTCGGCTGAGGATAGACAACCAGACGCTAGAATTAATCTTACCTGCCAGGGAAAATACAACTCTGCAGGGGAATCAACTCTACCGGAGACCTTGGTCTGAACTGCTGAGAGCTGAATACTTACAGACAATCTGCTGGAGAAAATTGTGTGCTAACCCACTGCTAGGAAAGATTCCACACCTGCCTAGTGGAAGGAAGTCCGATATTGACTCGCTGGGGAGTAAACACATATCTGCGACATGCGGGGATTAAATTTGTGTCGACCAACTGTCGGGGATAAGGGTACATACTTAACTACTCACCTTGACCTGCGTACAACTCCACTGGGAATAGAGATGCAAACTCTAATTGTTGGAGATTATTTGGATGGGGAGAATCTATCTCTGTTATAGATCACTCAGTGGGGAAACTCCACTCTTACTGAACCTTGTCTAGAATTGCTCAACGAGGGAAACGACATCGACCTCTGCTTAGGGAAACAAATCAGTGCTCACAGTCCAACATTCAGAATCTGTGGGGAAACACAACTGAAACTGTTGGAAAAAGGCTTTGCACCTGCTTGGTGGAAAGAAACCCAATCTTGACTCGATGAGGAGTAGGCTCAATACTCTGCATACGATTCTTCTGAGGATATGATGATCATGCTGAGGACATATCTCCGACAAATGCCCTAAGGGTAACAACCCTGCAAAAATGTGAACAAACCAACAAGACATCTTGCACCAAAGAAATATCTCAGTCATCATCAGTGACGTTGTTCAAATAATTCAAAGTTTTAACGATTATCAACCAAGGCCTGCAAGTTTATGTATGTGCAATTTATCAAAAACACCGGGCATTTTTTCGCAAACAAAACAATCAAAGCTAAAACAAAGCAAAGTAAACAATTTACTTAATAATATATGTTTTATTGACAAATAGCCTGTAAATAGGCAAAGTTTTACAACAGATGTAACCCCTGAAAAGAGGAAACTGCGCAAAAATATACAAATAATGCACAGAAATATACAGAATGTCGGCAATGTGGTGTAGATGAACACCATGAGCTGATTGTAAGTACGAGATGCGCCTAAGAGGGAGGGGGTGAATTAGGTTCTTTGAAATTTTCTGGTCTTAAGGTGGCTTTGTTACTTTCTTTTGAATGAAGTAAAGATTTGAAAACTAGTAATGGCAGAAAGTAAAAGAGACACATAGAGTTATAGTGGTTCCCCTCACAACACGAGGGTAGTCCACTCCTCTTTCAACACGAAAGAGATTTCACTATAGTTAGGATCAAAGTACAATTTGTTTTAACCTATAGGAGATGCTTACTGAAACAGAATCAAAATTACTTAAAAAATTTGATCATGCAATCGATTTCTCTAAGAGTGCAATCGATTGCACTTTGAAAAACTTAGAAAAAAAATCAGTTTTAAAAGCTTGTGAAAGTGCAACAAGTCATGAGAAAGGTTTTGATTGATTTGAGCAATAAGGACTTAGAAACTTAAAGACCATTCTGATTATACCTTCAGATGAGAACATCTTTAAAGCTGTGACTTTGTCCTGATGCTTGATGGTTGATCATCTTTGCCTTCTTAAGTGATTTGTCTTCATGATCATCTTTTGCCTTCTTGATTTGTCTTCATCAAAATAAATGTTAATCTCTGAGAATCTTGATTTCACATTCTCCCCCTTTTTGATGATGACAAAGCATTCTTCTTTTGTTGTGATGTTTTCTTTCCGGTATGCTTTTCTCCCCCTCAATGTATGACGTGTTGAGAATTTCTGAATATGTATTGAGGTTCGAGATAGTCTTGAATTTGAACATTTGTACCTTTAAGGAAAGATAGTAAACAAGAAAAGAGTAACAACCTTCTCCCCCTTTTGACATTATCAAAAAGAAGGGGAAAATGGATTAAGGCAATAATGTATAAAGAATTAACAGTTGAAAATAAAGACATGTTAGATTAAAATTGAAGTTGACATAGTACAATAGAGTGAAAAGTACAGAATTTTAAAGATAACGGAAATAACTTAACAGGATAATAAGAACATAAACCAAAAAACAACAGAAGGTTCTAAGATAGATCCATGTTTGGGTCAAAGTTTGGTTGCTTCGGAAAGGTTGTCTGCAGAGGTGATGGACGAGTCGGAGGGACAGCCGGGTTTGATGGATCGTATGGTGGGATGTAAAGGTGGGAGTACAAGTATGAGAACTTTTGGTTCATGCTATCTTGAAAGTTGTTGATCCGAGTGTTGGTGGACTCTTGAATAGCACTGTATTAAGCATTGATGGAATTATTTAGATTCCCAAACTGTTGAGTCATGTACTCCATTAGCTGTTGAGTACTCGGACCATTTCCAGATGGAACAAGATTATCATCATCTTCTTCATCCTCACTTTCATCAGAATCAGCCACACCATCACCAAGGTAAATAATAGTCTTAGTCTCCCGATTGTATTTGACACCCATTCTAGCGTCCATGTTTTTTATTGATATTTTGTTGATACTTGAATCCATGAGACATCTTTCAAAACCTTCAAAGTTGACTTCATAGTGTTCCAGGATCTTTGTAATGAACCAAGCATATGGCAGAAACTTGGATTTTTCATTGATTCGGTACATGTGAGTCAAAAACATATTTGCCCAATTTATGGGAATGTTGTTCTTAACAGTATACAGCATTTGCATCTCTAGATCAGTTACGAGATAGTGGTTTCCACCTCTTGGAAACAGTATGTAAACCATGAAATAGTGAAACAAACAATCATCAATGTTGAATATACCTGCAGACCAGGAGTTACGAGATGGTTCCAACCCACCTAGTGATCAGACTCTTTTTGCATGAAAATCAGCTTCAGACATTCTGCTGAGGCTCCAATAAAACTTCCTTTTGTCGTATGCTTCCCAATCTTGTTTGTATGCTTCCGGAGGGCTTACAGGGGGCATTGGAATGTCAAGAATCCTACCAACTGTCTTTGAGAAGAGCGGGATCCTTTTTCCTTGTGTCGCTACCGCGAAAATAAGGTGCCGGCAAAATAAAAGAGTCGCCATCTTTCGTTATTCATCCCTCAAAACGGGAAAGGAAACGATCGGAAAAACCTGACGAAAAGGTATAAGACAAGGTCATCGCAACCATTGTCTGGGTTCGGGAGTCGGTTACGCAAGGGGAAGGTATTAGCACCCCTCACGTCCATCGTACTCGATGGGATCCACGCTTGTTGTGTTTATCTGGCGGGTTGGTTTAACTATCTACCTATCAAGGCTGGTCTGGAAAGAAAAGAAAATGACTCGGCAAAACGTCGCGCTTTATGCCTACGTATTCTCATCAGAGAATGAGAAATCAGAGTCAACGTAGTTCACCTGACTACGGGTTACGGGGAAGGTGGCTCGCCAATACGTCAGTATCGTGCCTACGTACTCTCAACAGGTATGAGAGATCAGAGCTTACGTAGTTCGGGATAATATGGATTACGGGGATTCAGATTCATCTGTTTTTTCGAGTAGGGTTAACAAACAGTTCCAGCAGTTTGGTGTACGCAGCTCGACTCTTGGAGACTTAGGCGTTACCGTTTGCGGTAGAACTGGGAGTTAACGACACTCTTTTCTTCAGAAAAGCTTCCTTTGAATAACGGGCCCACGGGGCAAAAAGATTTGAAGTTTGTTTTCTGTCTTTTACGGAAGAATTGTTTTTTATGTTTGTCTGTAGTTCGTACAACACTAGAGACTATGACCTGGGAACGAATGCGTCGCATATCGTCTAAAGGACGTATACTAAACATTCTAGACGATTGAGAGGAGGCCGCTCAATTATCATTACCCAAGTAGCTTAAGGCTCATAACGCGCTTATACTAACTTGCCTTTATTACGTTTTTTACTGTTGTTTGAGATGAGAAGAGAGAACAGGCTCAACTAAGGGGAGACTATCAAGTCCTAATGTTGTCATGCCAAGGATTCATCCTATGATTGAAGTTTGAAACAGGGAACTCCTAGAAGTTATCATGCATAGGTTTCAACCTAAAGTTCTATCATCACTTCCTTATCAAAGGAAGTGAGATTCCTAGGGGATCATGTCAATGGTAAACAGAAACAGATAAAGCATCATCTTAAACAGTAAACAGTAAACGGTACAGGAAACAACTGTAAAATGCGTGCAATGCAAGTGAGGGAGGAAATGTGTGTGGGGCATCAGCCTCCACAAGCTCGTCTCGACCTCAAGCCAGATATGAACAACTGCAATAATCTAGAAGAAATAAAATGCCATCAAGCAAATCACAAACCACATGGGCAAGGGAGCAAGGCTCTACCGAATACCCGCAAGCAAAGCCATACAATAAAAATACAAGCAGAGGGAGCAACTCAACCTCTAGTGCAATCATGCTCCTAGCTTAAAAGAATCTAAACATGAACTTATTATAATGCATCAAGCAAATCAAACAAATCACATCAATACAGTTGCACAGAAAGCAAACAGACAGGAAAGAAAGCAGATCCACAGCTTCCACAGCTTCACAACAAAGCAATCTTCTGACAGCACTCAGTCCTCAGTCTGTAACTGTTCTTCAAGGCTATCCTCTTCAATAGAAAGTATCAACTTGCTTCTTCAGGCTTTCAATGCACCAATCACAAGTATCAACTTGTTCTCCAACTTCCAGCTTCAGCTCTTTCTTCAATCTCAATTTGATTTCTTCACACAAGTGTCAACTGGCTCTTCTTGATCTTCAAGCTTCAGCTCTAATGACAGTCTTCACACTCCTGGAAGTGCAACCTCTAGCATCTTCAATCTTCTAGCAAGGAACTCCATCCTCTAGCAAGGGAAGATTCATCTAACAAGAGCAAGGTGTGGATAGTGGTGAGCAAAGTGAAGACCAAAGGTCACCTCTAAGCACTCCACCATCAAGGAAAGGCACCCTCAAAGGTTCTACCAATTTGTGAGGAGCCACTCATCCTACCAAAGGAGGGATGGGGCCTTCACAATGGGACCTTTCATCATAGGGAGGAATGGAAGTGATCAACATCTTCCATGTTTCACGAAGGAAGAAGATCTATTCTAAGAGATCTCCCTAAAACCCTAATCATTAACCTTAAACAAAATACACCAAAGGGAGAGAAATCTTCAAGTCCAAGCTCCACAATGCATTCCACAGCAGCTCACACATGTCTTCATCATCATCCAAGAGCAAGAGAAGCACAAACCTAGTCTAAGGGAACTAAAGAAATCATTCTAGTTGAGTTAGCAAGTTAGGATCACCTAAAACCTAGTACTAAAGTTAATCCTAACTAAAATACTAAAACCAATTTTAAAATCCTACAAAAATTACTATGGGAACCTAAGTCAATCATGACTCTATCATGTTAATTCCAGAGATCAAATCATCCAATAAGTCCTAGAATCAAATTCTACACTATGGGGTACTAAGGTTAAACCCTAAAACTAGAGCACCTAAAGTTCCAATACAAAAACAGCCCTAAACTTCTTCAAAAAAATGTGAGAAAATTACTAGAGGAGCATACATGTCTAAGCTAGCTACACACAAAAAATCAGCTCAAAAATCATCATCAAATGATCATACTAAAATTCACAAGACAAGGTATCAACCACAATGAAATTAAAATCAATTAAAATACAAAAAATGCAATTAAAATAAAAAATGCATGAATTCCTAAACTATTAATTTCCTAAAATTCTAGACTCATCCATGAGTCAGGGGAAAAAAATCTGGATCAAAATGAGTTATTTTTCTATTTATTATGAATTATTTTCAAACTATATGAAATGATGAAAAATAAAAGAAAAAGAAAGAAAATAATAAAACTTGTGTGTCAAATAGTGTCGCTACTGCGAAAATCGGCGCCGGCTGAACAGAAGAGTCGCCACCGTGCGTTATTCATCCCAAGGAGGGAAAGGAAACGCTCGAAGTAAACCTAACGCAAAGACGGGAAAAGGTATGGTCATCGCAACCAAAACCTGGATTCGGGAGTCGGTTACGCAAGGGGAAGGTATTAGCACCCCTCACGTCCATCGTACTCGATGGGATCCACGCTTGCTTGGTTTGTACGGATTACACTTCTATCTAAACTAAAGGATGAGGTTTGGAAAGAAAAGAAAACATGACTCGGTAAAGCATCGCACTTTATGCCTACGTATTCCCGTCTGGAACGAGAAATCAGAGTCAACGTAGTTCGCCAAACTACGGGCAAGGTGGGGAAGGTTGCTCGCTAGGATATCGCATCCTATGCCTACGTACTTCCACACAGCATGGAAGATCAGAGCAAACGTAGTTCGGGCTACGCACGACACAAGCTGTTCAAGTGTCTTTTATGAAAAATCTCACCTTAAACAAGGGTTTTCTTATTGCAAAAAGGTTGATGTTTGTTCAAATCTTTTGACGGAAGAAATGAATTCACTTCTGTTATAACCTTTATTAATGTTTTTCTGTTGTTTTGAAGAAAGAAGAGACGACACTCTACAAATCCTAGGAGTTGAAAAGGGAATAAAATCTACCCTAATGTTATCATGCATGGGTTAAGACCTAATGTCTATCATGCTCCTCTCTTGCGCAGAGAGAAACAGAGATCCTAAGGGAATAGACGGAAACAGAAACAACAGATATATAATAAAGCAGTAAAATGCATGGATGCAACAATACAAGCGAGGCAAGGGAGTCCCACTCAACCTTGAACCTAGAAAACAATAGGCAAAAGTGAACAGAATTCACTTTCAACCCAACAAGTTAAACAGCAAACAATACAGTCCGGGAAATTCACACAATACATCAAAAATTAAAACAGCAAAAGCTAAACTGCAAAGCAATCTTCATCAGCATCTGCCTTCAAGTCATCACCAACTATCTACAGGCTTCAAGCAAGCATCAGTCTCTGTCTTCAATCTCCCAATGGCTTTTCTTCAAGTCCCACTCTCCTGGCTGAGGAGTCAATCACAAGAATGAACTGGGTGTTAAGCAATTAGTTGACCACCAAGGGTGGCAAACAGACTGCTAACAACACATAAAATATTTCTCTCAAGAGTTCTATCTCTTAGACACTATCACCAAGCCTTCCAAAGGAAGGGGGTGAGTGTCTTAGAGAGACTCTGCATCATAGAGAAGGATGGAGGCAATCAAGACCTTCCATGTTTGTGAACCAAGTTTGCTACTCTAGAGCTCTGCCTAACTCCTAGATCCTACAAACTTCTACAGCTGCCAGCAAGAGATACTCCTCATCAACTCTGGAAGTTGGTCTTCATTATTTAATCTTCAAATAGGCTTCATCAACACAGTCTTCAGCTTAAACCCCAAGCCCCAAACAAACCCAATACCCCACACAGACAAATAATAACCCTAAAGTGGGCACACCACACAGTCAATCAAATACAAGCAATATACTAGTAGTAATAGGGGAAACCTAATATTTTCTAAGGGATCTATTATCTACCCATAACCCCTATAGTCCCATACCCCAAAATAAAATTAAAATTCCTAAAAGAAATGATCTATCTCACCTATGTTCACTTAAAACCCTAATTTTAATCACTCTAATCTCACCTAATCAAATCATCTAAAAATTAATCCTAAAATTATGAATTAAATCCTATGAGGAAGCTAAAGTCCTAAGTTAATCACCCTAAAAAGAAAGGATCCTAAATTTAAAGGGAACTATTAGAACTAAAATTAACAAAATTATGCACTAAACTAAACTCATTAAAAAGCTATTTACAAGAAAAATACACAAAAAATACTAAAACCAAATAAAATGCCAATTTTATTGTTTATTATTTTTCTTAACAGAATTATTGACCTATAGCAAAAAGAAGCAATTAAAAATATCCATTTTCTGATTTTTTTATGATTTTTTAAAGGTGCTAAAAATATTAAAGAAAATAAAAATCACAAAAAAGAATTAAAATGGGGAGGGGGTGTCAAAATTAACTTCGCTCAGTTCATTTATTGATGGGCCAGGGAAGTGGGGGGCGCGTATAGCAAATGCGTGGGCCCATTATGCATCAGAAAAATGAATGAAAAAATAAAAGAAAAAGATTAAGACCACGGTGCGAATAGCATGATAATACAGTGCAAATTCAATTGGGCTTCCACACGGGGGTGGGGATAGCATTCTGATTCAGGGCCCATGGTTAGGTTTTTAGTGAAACGCCTCGTTTCACTATTCTTCTTTCCCTCCGTTTCTGAGTTTGAATCTCGGCCGTCAGATTGGTTTAAAAAGTCAAGATCTGGACTTGATCCAACGACCATGGTGTCGTCTTCCTCACGAGACCTAGGGTTTGCAGGATTTTCCTCTCCCATGCATGAACTTCCACAGCTCTGTTCTCTCTCCTCACTCAACCAAATCCCACGATCCAAAAACAAAAAATGGCCTACTCAAAGCCCTCTACAAGATCCTACACTTAGATTTTTCTAAAACTCACTCTATAATTAAACTCGATAGTTGTAACCTTAGGGCACCAAGAATTGCACCTGATATGCATGGTTATTAAACTTGCTCGAACTATACTAGAATGTTCTATGTGTTATGCTAATCACTCTAAACTAAAAAAGCTAAGATTATCTTGCCCTAATCCATGAGTTCTTGACCCTAAAAGTTTGACTGCCCTGACATGAATCATCATCAATGGTGCCCTAAGTTTCTGCACATCATCTTCTAGCTAACCCTAGCAAATCTACCCTAAAGAAACATGCTAACAGGTCATAATTACAGAGATACGAATTGAACTTCATACCTTTAATATTGGTGGAGACAGTTGAGAATTCGTGCAATCCAAGACTTGGCTAGCTCCTCAGATGATCCTTGAGGTGTAGAGAACTTTCTGTTTACAAAAGAATGTATGGAAAATGCTTGGATGAAGAGATTCGAAACTGTTATGGATCTTGAAACTTCAAACCCTAGCTCTTCAATCTTCCATGGATGGCTCTCTAATTCAGCATGTATGCACTCAAGAGATTCAATATATTGTGGATGAAGAAGAAGAATGAACAGAATTGGTGTTGATTGTATGAATTCACTCTTTCTTACAATTGAAGCAACAATGGAATTCTCTCTCTCCTCACTCTCTTTTCACCAACCTTTTGCACTAATGGACTCAATTCAATATATAGAGGATGATAGAAAGATCTAGAAGTTTATGGATTGATCTTAGAGGATGCTAGAAACTTCATGAATATGACATAATGAAAAGCCATCTCATCTCACACCTCATATCATGATATATCCTCTACAGCCCCTTTAGCACACTTGAAAATCTCTTTTCATGAGTTATTGGGAGTGTATGTGTGAAAAACAAGCTGATCCTTGCCTTATGTTGAGTTTTGCAAAGTTGCCTTATTATGCAAGAAAGAACTTTACAAAGCAAGTCCAAAATTTAAACCCTAACTCAAAAAAGTGGCTGAACCAATGTCTTTAAAATATTGTTTGGAATCAATTTGGTATATCACATGACCCATTTTGGATTTGTAGATCTCTCAAACCATTTTTCAACTTGAACTTTTTCAAGTTATATGCCATTTTTTAAGTCATTTTTCACCAACTTTTATCAAGTCTTGTTCTATGCATTTACAAACTTCCATGACCTCTTTTCTAGACTTAAAATGACATTTTGAGCAACTTTGATGTTGTGAAGTTTTTCATTTGAAGCTTCCTTGTATGAGTTTTAGGCATAGGCTAAGAATGACCTGTAATTCTCAAATGACCAAAATACCCTTTTCTTGCCAAGACCATAAGTAGAGTTCCACAAATCATATGAAGGCATACCATACCTTTATAGAAATATAAGACAATGAGGAACAACTCTTATGTTGGCCAGAAATCCATTTGAAATCTCCTTGAAGGTCAAAAGTTGCTTGGAAGACAGACAACTTTCACAGACAAATTTCAGTGCCCTCAGATGACCTGTAACTTGCAAGAGCTATAACTTGAGTTCTATAAATCATCTTGATGACTTCCACCACTCAAAATTAAAGCTATGAAGATACTCTACAAGTTTCATGTGGACCAGAAATTCATATGAAGCTTGCATCTTTAGTTACACTGCTTTGAAGTTTGACCTAAATCAGGGGATTTTACACTGAAACCCTAATTTGGTAACTCCTCTTCTCCCTGACTCCTTCTGATTTTTCTTGGGAACAACACCACATCCATATCCATGTAGCAAATAATGAATCCCACATCCTTCAAATGATCCTTGATACCTTTCCAAACAAGTCTTTGACCTAGGGTTGACCTAGTGTTGACCCAGATAAAACCCTAGTTGACTGACTTCAACTGAGGCTCTTGCAATTATTCCAATGACTTGGTTACTCCTCAAAAATGATCATCTAGGCTCTTCATAACATCCCTACACACCTCATGCTCTTGGCTTATAGCTCATATACCCTCTGATGATCCCCAAATAACCTCAAGATAGGGGAGAACTCACTGATCAACCTGTCAACTCTTCAAAGCTCAAATTCTTCCCTGATGACCTGAGTAGTCTTGAATATGAATGAAACCTTCTGAAGATGCCTCTTGAAATAAGAATAGCACTTGATCCCCTGATTAAGATAGCTTGCTTATGCTATGCAATGCAGATGAATGCACTATGTACATGATGCCAATGTAAATGATTATGCAATTGAAACATAAACCTAGGTTAGAAAAGGTTGGGCAAATTTTGGGATGCAACAGCTGCCCCTATTCAAGCGGCTTGGACCCAACTGGATGAAGAGCGCGCATCCTTCAGACATTCGAGGTACGAGACGGTTGAATACGAAAGAACCCGGAAATTTGCCAACCGCAAAAATAAATTGCGCATACGACCACTGCTTGGGGAAAACCCTTCAGGGAAATGACTTCTGTTGTCACGACAACAACTAGCCATCCATCTGTCAATCTGTTTTTTGTAAAATAATCTGATATTGTCCGCAGACCACTCCATTCCGAAGAAAAGAGCATACACCACACAACGAGAAATTGTTGACATCACTTATCAACCTCGGTTGATCTCACTTATCAATCGAGCACACGCTAACCAGCGGGAGAATATTGACTTCACTTGTCATGTTGACTTCACTGATCAACCTTTCGTATCCTGAAGAAACGAGCAAACGCTTAACCAAGCGGGGCAATATTCGAAGACATGAACAACCAACTCTGCGGGGAAATGAGAAACTTAACTAAGCAACTCTGAGAGGACAACTCTGACGACTGCCGTCAAACACCTGCTGGGGAAATTGGGAACTTAACCAAGCACCCTGACGAGAATAACCTTGTGAAAAAATACGAGGGATTTAAACAAACAATTCCTGCGGCGAGTACCCTGCTGGGGACTATGAGGGACTTAACAATTAATTCATCGAAGTAACACCCTGCTGTAGCACATAACTCTGCTGGGGGAACTACGGGTAACGACCCACAAATCTGCCTTACCACCTTCTAATGCTGTCTCCACAGCATCCTGAGAAAGACTCAGATGGGGGAATGCAAGTAACTTAACCAAGCGACTTGTCAAAGAATACCCTGCAGGGGACTACGAGGAACTTAACCAAGTATCTTGTTGAAGACCACTCCACTGGGGATTACGTCTCTACTGGGGTAACTGTGGGTAACCACCCAAAATCTGCAACATGCCATTTCCACAACACTCTGAGAAAGGACTCAGCTGGGGGAGAAAGAGAATTGCTTGACCAAGCAATTCTGCTAGGGAAATATGACATGACGAACACGATCACTGCGTGTCTGGCACCACAACCCTCTGTAACAAGATGAACACGATCACTGCGTATTCTACATCACAACCCTCTTGACAGGAGGAAACCTGATCACTGCGCGTCTTGATGCCACAAACAAAATCACATAATGGGACAAACACGATCACTGCGTGTTGCGTTACAACCAAAATCACATCGACCATAAATTCAACCGGATGAGGTAAACACGATCACTGCGTGCCAGACGGAATAAATCCACATAGAAGAGGCGAACACGTTTGCTGCGTGCTTCGACCACAAACATGATGAACACGATCACTGCGTGTTTCGCGGTAGGACCAACACGATCACGGCGTGTACTGACCGACAAACCCCCAAAATGATGTCAACACGATCACTGCGTGTGTCACAAAACCAACCCATGTAATAGGACGAATACGATTACTGCGTACGCCGACCAACAAAACCAACTGATACAATAGCCACGATCACTGCGTGCTCCGCATCACAAGTTCCCATGGTACTATCAACACGATCACTGCGTGCCATACGAATACAATCACTGCGTATCTTGAACACGATCACTGCGCGTTCTGAGCCACGATCCTCTTGACTGGAGAAAACACGATCACTGCGCGCTGTGTGTCTCAACTAACCCACATAACTGGACGAATACGATCACTGCATATTCTAACCATACATAGGGTAAACGCGATCACTGCGCGTTTCATGTCACGACCCTCTTGACTGGAGGAAAAACACGATCACTGCGCGCTGTGACACAACTTTAAACATGGGACGAATACGATCACTGCGTACTTCGGCCACCAACTACCAGATGAACACGTTCACTGCCTGCCTCACCCCATAACCAAACCGTATAACGGACGAATATGATCACTGCGTACCGACCAACAAAAGCTGGATGAACACGAAAACCCCGAGATGATACCAACACGATCACTGCGTGCCTTACAAAACAATCTTCTTAGATCGGGACGAATACGATCACTGCGCCGTTCGACCATAGATACACATACCAAGATCAACACGATCACTGCGTGTCCTACAACATGAACCCCGTAGATGGTACAAATACGATCACTGCGTACTTGGGCCACAAATCAACATCTCAAAATCAACACGACCACTGCGTGCCTTACAATATAAACCCCGTATATGGTACAAATACGATCACTGCATACTTTGACCACAAAACCCACATCTTCCTGAAACCACGATTTCTCTTATCGGCAGGGAACAACATATCTGAAACTGAAGAGGTAACCACCTGGCTTATGTTTCAAAAATGCATGTTTGATAATGACGTAATGCTTCCACACAGCATGGAAATGCTACGTACTCGTGTAAAAATGCAAATGCTCATGATGCATGCTTATGCAAGGAGTTACTTCAGCAAAATAAATGCTGAAGGCAAACTAGATCCGCTGGGGATGACCGGAATACTACCGATACGCTTCCAACAAAATAAATGTTGGAAAGATGAACTAACTCCGTTGGGGATAACCATCCTGCTAGGAAAGTAGCTCACGAACTCAAAACTCCAAAATCTGCTGAGGACGATCCTCCTTACGAGGAAGAGCGACTTGCTGGGGAAAGAAAGGACAATCGTGCTCGGGAAAACCCCTTTCAGCAGCTCCAACCACCTGATCACACTCTGTGGGGAACCTCTCCTGCTATCACTGAGCTGGGGAAATCATCCCGCTATCATTGAGATGGGGATTGAACTACACATTCTGATTTGCACTGCACAAGAATTCTCTGGGAAGTTAATCATATCCATCTCGACCTTCGCTGGGGAGGACTCTGCTCTGCTTGATAAGCCAATCCTGTTTTCCTTTGACGCAATCTCCACTCTCTTGGGGAGACAACACTTAATTTTGCCTGGGGCGACTTCACCGGGGAAGGACACAACATTCATCCTCTGGCGAGGGTACCAGCCTGCCATAGACTCTGGCGGGGAACTTTGCGAGCTTTTGAATACCTGCAAAAGTCAACAAGCAAACACAAGGCAATCTATGCAAAAAAGAAACATCTTGGTAGTCACCCGCGACAACCATTCAGGTAATTTTCGGTTTTAACAATCATCGGCCGAGGCCCGCCTGTTTACACGCATGTAAGTTTATCAAAAACATCGGCGTTTTTTTACAAACAAAACTGTAAAAAGTCACACATTACACTGAACAAAACACTTTATTGATAACGGCCTGAGAATAGGCAAGATTTGTACATCAGATGCAACTCCTGAAAAGAGGTAGTCACACATAAACAAAATGCAGAAGTATACAAATATACAGAATAAAATTTGTACACATGTCAGCAACGTGTTACAGACGAACACCATGAACCGATCCTCCTATGACTCGTCGGACTCTGACGCTTTCCTGATCTTTGTCTTCGGAAGAGGTTGCTTTGGATAGTTGACCCCCAGATGCTCCCACACCACTAATAATCAAACTTGGACCGCAGTCATTTGCTTCTCAAATCCCTAACTTTTGCGTGAATCGCCCTTTGCGGGTTTTCGATTCACCGGGATACCCTTTTTTGCCGAAGCTGCCCAGTGTAGGTTTTCGACTTCGCGGGTGTACATTTTTTCATTTTATCCCTAACTTTTGCCCGAACCTTTTTATTCTGTTTTTTGGTTCGCCAGGATGCCCCATTTTTGCCTGGACTCTCTTTTTACTGTCCAGCGGGTCAATTTTTAAGCAAAGTATTTTTTAACTGCGTCCGAGTTCACAGGGGATGAAAAGTCTTCACCATCCATGGTGGATAACAATAAGGCTCCTCCGGAGAAGACCTTTCTCACGACGTATGGACCTTCGTAATTGGGAGTCCATTTGCCCCTGTGATTCGATTACGGTGGGATAATCTTCTTCAGCACAAGATCACCCGTCTGAAAGCTTCGAGGTCGAATCTTCTTGTCGAACGCTTTCTTCATTCGGATCTGATACAGCCTACCGTGTGCAATTGATGCCAGTCTCTTCTCGTCTATCAAGCTCAGCTGATTCAATCTACTTCTCACCCATTCTGCCTCGTCCAGCTTAACATCAAGCAAAACCCTCAAAGATGGTATCTCAACCTCCAATGGCAGGACAACCTCCATGCCATATACTAGTGAGAACGGTGTTGCCCTGGTTGATGTACGCACTGTAGTACGATAACCGTGCAAAGCGAATGGCAGCATCTCATGCCAATCCTTATATGTTACCACCATCTTCTGAACAATCTTCTTTATATTCTTGTTGGCCGCTTCAACAACGCCATTCATCTTGGGTCTGTAGGGAGATGAATTATGATGCTCGATCTTGAAATCCCGACACAGGTCTTTCATCATCTTGTTGTTCAAATTCGAACCATTATCAGTAATGATTCGCTCAGGAATACCGTATCTGCAAATTATATCCTTCTTGATAAACCTGGCCACCACCTGCTTCGTCACATTGGCGTAGGATGCTGCTTCCACCCACTTGGTGAAGTAATCGATCGCGACCAGAATGAAGCGATGCCCATTAGATGCAGTAGGCTCAATCTTGCCAATCATATCGATTCCCCACATGGAGAAAGGCCACGGTGAAGCCATAACATTCAGTGGACTGGGTGGCACATGGATCTTATCTGCATAGATCTGGCACTTGTGACACCGCTTGGCGAACTTGAAACAGTCTGTTTCCATCGTTAACCAGTAATACCCTGCTCGCAACAACTTTCGGGTCATAGCATGCCCACCAGCATGTGTACCAAAAGTTCCTTCATGGACCTCTTCCATGAGTAAATTGGCTTCCTTCTCGTCTACACACCGGAGGAGTACCAAATCGTGGTTCCTTCTATACAAAACGCCGTCGGGATTCAGATGGAAGTTGCCTGCTAATCTCCTTAGAGTCTTCTGATCGCGACTGGATGCCCCAGCCGGATATTCCTTATTCTTCAGGAAATTCTGTATGTCGAAATACCAAGGTTTACCGTCAGATGCTTCATCAATTGCAAACACAAAGGTCGGCCTATCAAGGCGAGAGATGACAATGTTGGGAGCCTCATTCCAGCGGTTGACCTTATACATCGAGGATAACATTGCAAGGGCGTCCGCCATTTGATTCTCCGCCCGGGGTACATGATGGAACTCCACCCTATCAAAGAAAGGTAACAACCTTCTCGCATAATTCATGTACGGTATCAGATTAGGTTGGCGCGTCTCCTACTCTCCCTTAATCTGGTTCATAACCAATGCTGAATCCCCATATACGTCCAGATTCTTGATCCTCAGATCAATAGCCTCCTCTAACCCCATAATGCAAGCTTCGTACTCTGCTTCGTTATTCGTCACTGGAAAAGTTAATCTGGCTGTGAACGGGATGTGCGACCTGTGGGGAGTTGTGATGATTGCCCCAATCCCACTACCATACGAATTGACAGCCCCATCAAAAATTAATTGCTACTGGGAACTCCGCTCCGGACCTTCACCAGGCAACGGCTCATCACAATCTTTAGCTTTCAAGTACATTATGTCCTCATCAGGAAACTCAAACTTCATAGGCTGATAATCCTCAATCGGCTGTTCGGCAAGGTATTCGGACAAAACACTTCCCTTAATGGCCTTCTGGGAAACATACTGGATATCGTATTCTGTCAATACCATTTGCCATCTAGCAATCCTTCCAGAGAGCGCCTGCTTCTCAAACACATATTTGATCGGATCCATCTTCGATATCAGCATGGTTGTATGATTCAGCATATATTGTCTTAGACGTTTGGCAGCCCACGCCAATGCACAACACGTCTTTTCGAGCATAGAGTATCGAGATTCACAATCTGTGAACTTTTTACTCAAGTAGTAAATTGCATGCTCTTTCCTTCCCGTCTCGTCATGTTGACTGAGAACACAGCCCATATTGTTCTCCAGAACCGTCAGATACATAATCAGTGGTCGCCCCGCTACTGGGGGTATCAACACCGGAGGTTCCTGCAAGTATTCTTTTATCTTTTCAAATGCCCTTTGGCAATTGTCGTTCCAGACCACCGCTTGATCTTTCTTTAACAGCTTGAATAATGGTTCACACGTGGTCGTTAGGTGAGAGATGAACCTAGCAATGTAGTTCAACCTCCCTAAGAATCCACAGACTTCTTTTTCTGTTCTTGGTGCTGGCATCTCTTGTATTGCTTTTATTTTTGCAGGATCGACCTCGATTCCTTTCTTGCTCACAATGAACCCCAGTAGCTTCCCGGATCTCACTCCGAAGGTACATTTATTAGGATTCAGCCTCAGCCTGAACTTCCTCAGCCTCTTGAACAACTTCAGCAGATTAACCAGATGTTCTTCCTCTGTTTGAGACTTGGCAATCATGTCATCGACATACACCTCAATCTCTCTGTGCATCATGTCATGGAAAAGCGTTGTCATAGCCCGCTAGTACGTTGCCCCAGCATTTTTCAAACCAAAGGGCATCACCTTGTAGCAGAAGGTTCCCCACGGGGTGATAAAGGTCGTTTTTTCCATATCCTCCGGAGCCATTTTGATCTGGTTGTACCCCGAAAATCCATCCATGAAAGAGAATACCGAAAACTGAGCCGTGTTGTCAACTAACACATTAATATGTGGGAGCGGAAAATCGTCCTTCGGGCTCGCTTTGTTCAAATCCCTATAATTCATGCACATTCGGACCTTGCCATCTTTCTTTGGCACAGGCACGATATTAGCGACCCAAGTGGGATAAGTGGTAACAGCCAGGAACCCAGCGTCCCATTGCTTATGCACTTCTTCCTTTATCTTTACGGCCATGTCAGGACGAGTCCTTCGGAGTTTCTGCTTCACAGGCGGGCAATCTTCCTTCAACGGCAGACGATGAACAACCATATCAGTATCCAAACCTGGCATGTCCTCGTAGGACCAAGCAAATATATCACTGTATTCACGCAGCATCTCGATAAGCTCTCGCTTGATGTCCTCTTGCAACGCGGCCCCTATACGGATATTCCTGACGCATTCTTCAGACCCTAAGTTGACAATATCAATCTCTTCCTGGTGAGGCAGAATGACTCTCTCCTCTTGCTTCAACAACCGACTAAGTTCTTCTGGTAAGTCACTATCCTCCACAATCTCCTCCTCAGCCTGGAAGATCGGATGCTCGAAGTCTAAACGAGTCATAGGAAGTTTTTGGTCGGTGTCATCTGAAAATTCATGAATCCTGCGAGGGAAACGGTTAAGTGCTTCAAAATGATGTACAAGCAAAATGCATAACCACGCTGCCATTTTATTGAAAAATAAAAAGAGAAAGAAAAGGATCACAACATTTGAATGTAAAAAACGCCGTCATTTATTGATCATGCAAACATACAGGTAAACAGTTAGGCCCTAAGACAAGATCATCGATGCTCCGGGCAAGGCATGTGATCATACAATGATTGAAAAAACAATGCATTACTGTTTGGTGACTTGGATGACGTCCTGGATGGACCAGTTGCATAGGCTTTGCCCCGGCGTGCTGGGTCGAATCCATGCGTCCATGTCGCAATCGCTATCCATTTCCTCCGTATCAGACACGGCATTAATCCTTTCGAAGCTAACTCCACCGGGCGTGAACACCACAGGTCCCTTGTACTTAGGCGCACTCTGCGAGGGAGATGGGCGGTACCCTAAGCCATACTTATCTTGCTTCACTGGGATGTCCAGAACCTGCCCCCACTTCTGAGTCTCTCCTGCTTGTACCAACTCCTTGGCTTCTTTATATGAGGAGACGACCACCTCCTGCCCTTCACTCTTCAACAGAGCTTCTTCTTTAACCTTCACCCCTTCGAACGCCTGACACAGCGTTTCATGAATCTCTCCATCTACCTCCACGTACTTGAAGGAAGACAAATGACTGACTAAGATATCCTCTTCGCCACACACCGTCACAATACTCCCCTCAACCATATATTTCAGCTCTGATGGAGTGTAGAAGTTACTGCCCCAGCGGCATGAATCCAAGGCCTCCCGATCAAACAGCTATATGCAGGCTGGATGTCCATGATGTAAAACACTGTGTCAAACACCTCCGGACCTACCTGGATGGGTAAAGTCACTGACCCGAATACTGACCTCCTTGTTCCGTCAAAGGCCCTCACTACCAAATCACTAGGGGTGCACAACAACCCCCGAGTATCTAATTTCAACAGGGCTTTCTTTGGTAACACATTCAACGAGGACCCAGTGTCTACCAGCACATGGGATAAAATGGTGCCCCTACATTCGATAGAGATATGCAAGGCATTATTATGATCACGCCCTCGAGGTGTTAGGTCAAAATCCGTGAATCCCAGACCATGCCCAGCATTAACATGTGCTATAACTCCCTCCAGTTGATTAACTGAAATCTCTTGCGGCACGAAGGATGTCTCAAGTACCTTCAATAGGGCATTTCTATGCGCTTCGGAACACAACAACAGCGATAATATGGAGATCTTTGACGGGGTCTGCTGCAGGTGATCTACAATCTTGTAATCACTTTTGCGGATCAACCTCATGAATTCTTCCACATCTTTGGTTATCGGCTCTTTCTCTTTACTCCCCGAAGATTCCCCCTCAACAACTTTGTTCTTACCCCTGGCTAGCCTCTCTGCTTCAACCTCAGGTGAAGTGAAAATTCTCCCGCTCCGGGTTATACCTCCTGCTCCTACTATGTTATCTACGGATCCTGCGGGCGGATCATTCAAGTCAATCTTTTCCCCATTGCAATACACCCCAGCACCATAACTCCACGGGACTGCTTTTGTGCTTTCATAAGGGACTGGCTTAGCCTTGGCAATAGTAATGGTCGGCCTTTTCGATGATGCCGAAATCGTCACTGATTTAAACGGAATAGTGATCGTAGCAACCTCACTACGCTCTTCTTCAGATTCTGTCTCAACAGACTTCTCTCGCCCCGCAGCCCTGTCAAACTGCAAAGTTCCTTCATCAATCAAACCTTGAACTCCCCTCTTCAACTTTTCACAGCCCTCAGGTTGAACCAAACAGTCATCACACTCTTTACTGCAATCGGGATAGACACCTCCTTTCAATAAACGCTGCTTTACGTAACTCAAAGGGGTTTTCAGCTTGCTCACTTTGGAAACTAAGTTCAACTCATCATCTACCATGATTGCATTAGCCCCAGCCCCACCATGCTTGGGCATTGGCTGCTGCGTGATATTGGGACCGTCCTTCCTGAAGTTAATAGCCGTACTATCAAGCAAGTCCTGTACTTTATGCTTGAAAGCCAGGCAATTTTCAATATTGTGCCCCGGTGCACCCGAATGGAAGTCACAGTGCTCGTTAACATCATATCCGACTGGCGGCTGGCCAGTTGGCGGTGCTAAGGTCCTCTTCTCGACTAGCTGCAATTTCAACAAGGTTTGAAGGAGTTCTGCATATGATACCGGCGGCACTTCGAATACTCTCCTCGGTCGTGGGTTCTGAAGTCTGCGCTGATTATTATTAGGCTGCTGCTGAGCCTGCTGCGGTGGTTGTTGTTGTCTCTGCTGCTGAGAAGGCCCCGGAATGGTTACACTTGCAACCTGTGACTGCTGATGCTAGTTCTGACCTTTATTCCTTCGTCGAGCACTGTATACAACGTTGGTATCACCCTGCCGTTTACCACCAAACGTCTTCTTATTACCTCCTGCGGAACTGGACCCACCCGCTTGAATTTTACCAATCTTCACCTCGTTTTCAATGCGCTCCCCCATCAAGATCAACTCAGAGAAAGTACTCATCGAAAAATTGAGCAACCGGTCATAGTACATTCCAGAGAAAGTTCCTATGAACATATCCATCATTTCGCGCTCCACCATCGGAGGGTGCACCCTAGCAGCCAAATCTCGCCATCTCTGGGCGTATTCTTTAAAACTCTCGCTAGACTTCTGAGACATGCTTTGCAGCTGGACTCGGTTAAGGGCGAGATCACTATTATATTGATAGTGTCGAACAAAAGCCTCTGCCAGCTCTTTCCAACTCCTGATCTGAGTAGGCTCCAAGCTCATGTACCACTCCAGCGATGGCCCTGACAGGCTATCCTGGAAGAAGTGCATTAGCATCTTTTCATCCTCAGAATACACAGACATACGCCTGTAAAACGAACGAACATGTACCCTCGGGCACGTATCCCCTTTGTACTTATCAAATGACGGTGCTTTGAATTTCAGCGGGACCCTCAACCCTGGGACTAACCCCATATTTGACATATCCAGCCCAAGAGCATTCTGGCTGGCCAATCCGTTCACCTTCTCTTCTAGCAATCTCATCCGATGGTTGTCATCCCTAGCCCTTTCATAACCTTCATTCTGACCAGAGAACACATCCTCCTGACGATCCTCCCAGCAAGGTACTGCATCGTATCCAACATAATCGGCATCACGGCCCGGACCTGTTTGGACGTACCTGGGGTCATACCTCAGATTACCCATCTCTTGAGCGTTGTATACGCCAGTTCCATATCCAAGATTACCATAGCCACCAAACCCAGCCTTGGCGCCAGCAATGCTACCATACCCCATGTTCACCCCATTGAAGCTCTGGTTACCATTAATACCATTCATTCCGACATTCTCAACGCCCCCATTGAAACCCTGGTTGACATTACCCACAAATACCCCAGCAGTATCTGCATTGGCATTCATATTACCGGCGTTCCCACCTCCACCTACAGGACCAGTTTCTCCAGCATTCAAACCGGTTACAGGAATAACATCAGCACTTTGACGATTCTCAATTCGGGGAGAAGCAGCAATGTTTTTACCATGTGGAGTCCCGTTGTTCTCAGCCCGTGCAACTATCGGTTGAACCAGATTCTGCAGCTGCTCTTGTCCTTTGGCGATAGTCTCCATGGTTTGCATGAGCAGGGCCATCCTGTCACGCATCTCTTGCATTTCACTCTGTACGTTGTCCATGATCTTCTTCCGGTTGATCCTTGTAGAGTAACGGTGGACCCGCTTTTCTGCAATCCTGAAAATACCTGAACGGATGCAGGAGATAAGATACACGAATCACAAACCTGTAATGCAAATATGAGTATGTATGCAAAATGCAATATGTGTCTGTGCATTAGGGATTATCATTCCCCGATTCTAGTGTGAAGGTGCCAGTGCAGTGACAGTGCTAGCAAGACAGTGATTGGAGCCGAATCATAGAAAACCTCGTATATTGCAGAGAAATCCAAGAATACAATATCACTGAGTGTACAATAGGAAGGCATGACCTCAACCAACAATCCTGGTGATGGTCAGCGCTATGAAAATAAAGCATACAAGTTAATACATGAAATGATCAAGTACTCCCATAAGCCCGGTACTCTTCTATTAACTTCTTGGTCTCTGGATGACTTGGTCGGGTAAGCAGCCCTTCAACAAGTTGGTTTCTTCGTTTGAGAACACGTCGCACGTCACCAGCGGTTTCCTCCCGTGCCCCTTCTCCGAAGCGATCCTGTAGCTTCCGCTTCTGAGACACAGCTTCGTTCCTGCCTTCGATGGCCTTGTTCAATGCTTTCTGGAGACTATATCTGGCCATTACCTCCTCTTCATGCTTCTCAATGCTAACCTTCAACTGCTCTTCGAGTTCAGAAATTTGCTGCTTCAATTTATCTTCCCTCTTTTTGTTGTTGGTTAGCGTAGCATTCCATGTCTTATTACAAGAAGAGATTTCTCGGTGTGCGGCGTCGAGTGCTTTCTTTTTGGACTCCAACATGTCGTGGGAGCTTCTGAACTCTTGACCCAGACGTTCGCGCTTCTTTTTCTCCTCAGTCAACTCAGCACCTAGCCTGTTTACTAGTTCGATCTGCTGTTGGAAAGAACGTACAGCCTTATTCTTCTCACTCCGCATCTGAGCCAACTCCTTTTCTAACTCTTCATTAATCTTCATCAAGGCTTCCTTTTCTTTCACAACTCGCTCGTAGACCTCCATAGTGACAGTGGTTGGCTTTTCCACCGGAATGTGAACAAGGACCGGCGCAGCTGGAAATGGCATCAATAACTGTCTTGCTCTCTCCTGGATCCAAACTTTGTAGGGTGCATATGCTTGACAATCGTTCTTCCCTAACAGTGGTTTCCCTTTTCTGTTAATACGCATCCAGGCATGCCGAAGCTTGGCTAGTAACTCTCCATTCAAATCACCGGTGAAGTACAGAGATTCACGTACTTCTTCCTCCTGAGGTGGGTTCTTCAACGCATATCCAAACTGGCGGATGAACAGAGCTGGGTTGTAATTGATGCACCCTTTTCTCCCTATCAACGGAACATTAGGATACCCAGAACAACTGAAAATAAGCTCAGACCCCAACAAGTCTCGGTCAAACCACTCAATGTCTTCAAAAGATAGCCTCATCATACGCTCTGGCCAGTCAACTGTAGTTGCACTATCCACAAAAGGTCCCTTCAGGGGAAGATGGCTCTTAAACCACATGTACAGCAAAGGCACACAACAAAAGACGTTCTTGCCTCTCCTGTTCTCATTTCTGTAGTGCATCGAATGGTAGAAGTCCCCGATCAGTGTGGGTACCGGGTTGCCAGCAGCAAATAGATGAAATGCATCCATGTCCACGAAGTTTGGGAAATTGGGAAACAACACTATCCCATAAATGCATAGGGCCAAAACAGTGTTAAAGACCACCCAACACCCATTTTTGGCGTACTCTTGAGCCTTACCAACCAGAAACTGGAGAGAGAAACCTGGAACCCCTCGCCAAGAAGTCATCAACAGCTCAGAAGCATTCATGTGCAAGGCCTTAGCTAAATCCTCCAACTTGGGCTCAGCGGCAGAGTGAATAAAAGGAACTGCATTCTGTACCGGCAGCTCAGTAAACTCTACATACTCCTCCACGGTGGGCCCCAAGATAAAATCAGCAAACGTGAAACACCTTAAAGCAGGGTCGTAGAATTGCATCAAGGTGTACAGCCCATTCAATTCGTCATCAGTGGATTTGCGGACCAAACTCAACAGCCGTCCGTAACTCTGCCTGAAGCTTCTAGGGACATCCTCATCAGCAAGAGAAATCAGTCCTAGGAGGGGAGTAATATCAGGCATAGGTAGCTTGTACGCAAATGTCATCCTCAAACCCGCCATGATCAATACTCAGAAGTCCAGACACTAGAACCAGGGAATATGCAAATGCACCTGCAGCACAGACACACGTTAATGGGATGCAATGATAATGATTATGCAAACAATGCCATGCAAGTAACATGCAACAGGGACCAAGTGCCATAGCTGAGAAGCCTGAATCATATCAACAAGTCTCAGATAGACCCTCCAGAATTCCTCAAACCCTGGTCTCAGATAGACCCAACATAAAGCTCCAACACTGGTCTCGGATAGACCTCATAACATAACTCCAACTGGTCTCTGATAGACCTCATACCATAACTCTGACTGGTCTCTGATAGACCTCACAACTGCCCATAAATACTCAGGATCTCAGGTCGAGAAACAACCGGTATCTGAAAGTCTAGTTACCTGCATAACCCCGAACCCTCTCACAGGTGGATGTCCTAGTAACTGACAAAGGTATGGCATCCTATGCGGTCGTCGGCGTCACAGACTTTTAGGGTTGATGATGCGATTCCCAGAAGGAGTGGCATCATCAAATCCTGAAGAGGCCTCACTTAGCCAACTTCCAAATGATCGGTTCCCAGAGTCGAGAATCCAACTAACCAGCAACCCGAGCCACCCAAAGGGCAGGACAGGAGGCCAACCAGAAGAACCTCGTCTGAGTGTGGATTTCGTGGGACACTAGGACATGCAAAGCACGTGCGCGCCCACTAATCTCCACTCTAAATCTAGGTGCACTCAAGCCCAGGTCCGGCTTATCTCTCAATCATAGAACACCCGTCACACCCCAATACAGCAATAATAATAATATAATGCTGAAAATAAATGACAGAAATATAAATCCATACAAAATCCTCGACGGGAAAACAAGCGCTAGGATTGACTCTCTTAAGGGACGTTGGATCCCAAATGCATAAGGAACTATCGCAATCCCTAGAAGCCAGGGGACGTTGGATCCCCAGCAGAGTCGCCAGCTGTCGCTACTGCGAAAATCGGCGCCGGCTGAACAGAAGAGTCGCCACCGTGCGTTATTCATCCCAAGGAGGGAAAGGAAACACTCGAAGTAAACCTAACGCAAAGACGGGAAAAGGTATGGTCATCGCAACCAAAACCTAGATTCGGGAGTCGGTTACACAAGGGGAAGGTATTAGCACCCCTCACGTCCATCGTACTCGATGGGATCCACGCTTGCTTGGTTTGTACGGATTACACTTCTATCTAAACTAAAGGATGAGGTTTGGAAAGAAAAGAAAACATGACTCGGCAAAGCATCGCACTTTATGCCTACGTATTCCCGTCTGGAACGAGAAATCAGAGTCAACGTAGTTCGCCTAACTACGGGCAAGGTGGGGAAGGTTGCTCGCTAGGATATCGCATCCTATGCCTACGTACTTCCACACAGCATGGAAGATCAGAGCAAACGTAGTTCGGGCTACGCACGACACAAGCTGTTCAAGTGTCTTTTATGAAAAATCTCACCTTAAACAAGGGTTTTCTTATTGCAAAAAGGTTGATGTTTGTTCAAATCTTTTGACGGAAGAAATGAATTCACTTCTGTTATAACCTTTATTAATGTTTTTCTGTTGTTTTGAAGAAAGAAGAGACGACACTCTATAAATCCTAGGAGTTGAAAAGGGAATAAAATCTACCCTAATGTTATCATGCATGGGTTAAGACCTAATGTCTATCATGCTCCTCTCTTGCGCAGAGAGAAACAGAGATCCTAAGGGAATAGACGGAAACAGAAACAGCAGATATATAATAAAGCAGTAAAATGCATGGATGCAACAATACAAGCGAGGCAAGGGAGTCCCACTCAACCTCGAACCTAGAAAACAATAGGCAAAAGTGAACAGAATTCACTTTCAACCCAACAAGTTAAACAGCAAACAATACAGTCCAGGAAATTCACACAATACATCAAAAATTAAAACAGCAAAAGCTAAACAGCAAAGCAATCTTCATCAGCATCTGCCTTCAAGTCATCACCAACTATCTACAGGCTTCAAGCAAGCATCAGTCTCTATCTTCAATCTCCCAATGGCTTTTCTTCAAGTCCCACTCTCCCGGCTGAGGAGTCAATCACAAGAATGAACTGGGTGTTAAGCAATTAGTTGACCACCAAGGGTGGCAAACACACTGCTAACAACACATAGAATATTTCTCTCAAGAGTTCTATCTCTTAGACACTATCACCAAGCCTTCCAAAGGAAGGGGGTGAGTGTCTTAGAGAGACTCTGCATCACAGAGAAGGATGGAGGCAATCAAGACCTTCCATGTTTGTGAACCAAGTTTGCTACTCTAGAGCTCTGCCTAACTCCTAGATCCTACAAACTTCTACAGCTGCCAGCAAGAGATACTCCTCATCAACTCTGGAAGTTGGTCTTCATTCTTTAATCTTCAAATGGGCTTCATCAACACAGTCTTCAGCTCAAACCCCAATCCCCAAACAAACCCAATACCCCACACAGACAAATAATAACCCTAAAGAGGGCACACCATACAGTCAATCAAATACAAGCAATATACTAGTAGTAATAGGGGAAACCTAATATTTTCTAAGGGATCTATTATCTACCCATAACCCCTATAGTCCCATACCCCAAAATCAAATTAAAATTCCTAAAAGAAATGATCTATCTCACCTATGTTCACTTAAAACCCTAATTTTAATCACTCTAATCTCACCTAATCAAATCATCTAAAAATTAATCCTAAAATTATGAATTAAATCCTATGAGGAAGCTAAAGTCCTAAGTTAATCACCCTAAAAAGAAAGGATCCTAAATTTAAAGGGAACTATTAGAACTAAAATTAACAAAATTATGCACTAAACTAAACTCATTAAAAAGCTATTTACAAGAAAAATACACAAAAAATACTAAAACCAAATAAAATGCCAATTTTATTATTTATTATTTTTCTTAACAAAATTATTGACCTATAGCAAAAAGAAGCAATTAAAAATATCCATTTTCTGATTTTTTATGATTTTTTAAAGGTGCTAAAAATATTAAAGAAAATAAAAATCACAAAAAAGAATTAAAATGGGGAGGGGGTGTCAAAATTAACTTCGCTCAGTTCATTTATTGATGGGTCAGGGAAGTGGGGGGCGCGTATAGCAAATGCGTGGGCCCATTATGCATCAGAAAAATGAATGAAAAAATAAAAGAAAAAGATTAAGACCACGGTGCGAATAGCATGATAATACAGTGCAAATTCAATTGGGCTTCCACACGGGGGTGGGGATAGCATTCTGATTCAGGGCCCATGGTTAGGTTTTTAGTGAAACGCCTCGTTTTACTATTCTTCTTTCCCTTCGTTTCTGAGTTTGAATCTCGGCCGTCAGATTGGTTTAAAAAGTCAAGATCTGGACTTGATCCAACGACCATGGTGTCGTCTTCCTCACGAGACCTAGGGTTTGCAGGATTTTCCTCTCCCATGCATGAACTTCCACAGCTCTGTTCTCTCTCCTCACTCAACCAAATCCCACGATCCAAAAACAAAAAATGGCCTACTCAAAGCCCTCTACAAGATCCTACACTTAGATTTTTCTAAAACTCACTCTATAATTAAACTCGATAGCTGTAACCTTAGGGCACCAAGAATTGCACCTGATATGCATGGTTATTAAACTTGCTCGAACTATACTAGAATGTTCTATGTGTTATGCTAATCACTCTAAACTAAAAAAGCTAAGATTATCTTGCCCTAATCCATGAGTTCTTGACCCTAAAAGTTTGACTGCCCTGACATGAATCATCATCAATGGTGCCCTAAGTTTCTGCACATCATCTTCTAGCTAACCCTAGCAAATCTACCCTAAAGAAACATGCTAACAGGTCATAATTACATAGATACGAATTGAACTTCATACCTTGAATATTGGTGGAGACAGTTGAGAATTCGTGCAATCCAAGACTTGGCTAGCTCCTCAGATGATCCTTGAGGTGTAGAGATCTTTCTGTTTGCAAAAGAATGTATGGAAAATGCTTGGATGAAGAGATTCGAAACTGTTATGGATCTTGAAACTTCAAACCCTAGCTCTTCAATCTTCCATGGATGGCTCTCTAATTCAGCATGTATGCACTCAAGAGATTCAATATATTGTGGATGAAGAAGAAGAATGAACAGAATTGGTGTTGATTGTATGAATTCACTCTTTCTTACAATTGAAGCAACAATGGAATTCTCTCTCTCCTCACTCTCTTTTCACCAACCTTTTGCACTAATGGACTCAATTCAATATATAGAGGATGATAGAAGGATCTAGAAGTTTCTGGATTGATCTTAGAGGATGCTAGAAACTTCATGAATATGACATAATGAAAAGCCATCTCATCTCACACCTCATATCATGATATATCCTCTACAGCCCCTTTAGCACACTTGAAAATCTCTTTTCATGAGTTATTGGGAGTGTATGTGTGAAAAACAAGCTGATCCTTGCCTTATGTTGAGTTTTGCAAAGTTGCCTTATTATGCAAGAAAGAACTTTACAAAGCAAGTCCAAAATTTAAACCCTAACTCAAAAAAGTGGCTGAACGAATGTCTTTAAAATATTGTTTGGAATCAATTTGGTATATCACATGACCCATTTTGGATTTGTAGATCTCTCAAACCATTTTCCAACTTGAACTTTTTCAAGTTATATGCCATTTTTTAAGTCATTTTTCACCAACTTTTATCAAGTCTTGTTCTATGCATTTCCAAACTTCCATGACCTCTTTTCTAGACTTAAAATGACATTTTGAGCAACTTTTATGTTGTGAAGTTTTTCATTTGAAGCTTCCTTGTATGAGTTTTAGGTATAGGCTAAGAATGACCTGTAATTCTTAAATGACCAAAATACCCTTTGCTTGCCAAGACCATAAGTAGAGTTCCACAAATCATATGAAGGCATACCATACCTTTATAGAAAGCTAAGACAATAAGGAACAACTCTCATGTTGGCCAGAAATCCATTTGAAATCCCCTTGAAGGTCAAAAGTTGCTTGGAAGACAGACAACTTTCACAGACAAATTTCAGTGTCCTCAAATGACCTGTAACTTGCAAGAGCTATAAATTGAGTTCTATAAATCATCTTGATGACTTCCACCACTCAAATTAAATCTATGAAGATACTCTACAAGTTTCATGTGGACCAGAAATTCATATGAAGCTTGCATCTTTAGTTACACTGCTTTGAAGTTTGACCTAAATCAGGGGATTTTACACTGAAACCCTAATTTGGTAACTCCTCTTCTCCCTGACTCCTTCTGATTTTTCTTGGGCACAAAACCACATCCATATCCATGTAGCAAATAATGAATCCCAAATCCTTCAAATGAGCCTTGATACCTTTCCAAACAAGTCTTTGACCTAGGGTTGACCTAGTGTTGACCCAAATAAAACCCTAGTTGACTGACTTCAACTGAGGCTCTTGCAATTATTCCAATGACTTGGTTACTCCTAACAAATGATCATCTAGGCTCTTCATAACATCCCTACACACCTCATGCTCTTGGCTTATAGCTCATATACCCTCTGATGATCCCCAAATGACCTCAAGATAGGGGAGAACTCACTGATCAACCTGTCAACTCTTCAAAGCTCAAATTCTTCCCTGATGACCTGAGTAGTCTTGAATATGAATGAAACCTTCTGAAGATGCCTCTTGAAATAAGAATAGCACTTGATCCTCTGATTAAGATAGCTTGCTTATGCTATGCAATGCAGATGAATGCACTATGTACATGATGCCAATGTAAATGATTATGCAATTGAAACATAAACCTAGGTTAGAAAAGGTTGGGAAAATTTTGGGGTGCAACAAATAGCAATTAACATCAGTTCATTCCAGGATTTAGGCCAAAACGGGGGTGTGGTTAGCAACTGGGTCCTTAAGCCCATTGTCTTCCAATTAATGAAACGGTGCGTTTCATCTCAATGTCTCTCTTCAGAGTTTGAAAATCAATCGTGGCCTTCCATTGCTTGCCTGAGTCAAATGTCAAACCCTCATCCAATGGCTCACGTGCATCGTCCCTAAATTCAAATCAGATGGAGGGAACTCTCCAGACGGTGGCCTGAGTTGTAGCGCCACCGTCTTCTCCGGTGAAGTGGTCAACACAGGTCATCAAAAACACTGAAACAAATCATCATCTCACTCAGTTTTTTCTCCTGAACACGAATCCATCATCCAAATTCCCAAATTCTTTCTCTAACTTAAAACACGATCATACTTTCAGAAACACACCAATTCTTGATCATCACAATTCTAAAAAATAATGATACTAATGTAATCTACACTCTTCAGAGGTTAATCTCCACTATCCAATCATGAATATTCCTTCAAGAATCTTGAGATATCAGCCTCAACAGAAAATGATCCATGACCTAAAGTGTCTCTATCCATCAATTTCTTGTACCAAAATCCATCTACATCATGCTATGAACCTAACCACCTAAATATTTCTAGCTATCTCTCCATAAATTAAGCAAAATTTGGATTGATACAAACCTGGTTTCAGATGAAGAACAGGTACAATCCTTGCTTGATTCTTCCTCCAATATGATCCAGATTCACTCCAAATTCACTCCTAAAGCTAATGCACACCTCAATTTGCTCTGATTCTTCCTCAATCCAAGAACACGATCTTGAGTTGTAGCTCTGAGTTTTCAATGGCTCCTTCTGTTATCAGCCTCAATCTTCTCCAAAAAAAACTGGCTGAATACACTCCAAATCTTATATAGAACTCAATGGAAATGTCTAGAAAGTTCTGTAAGCTTCCAAATGAGATTTTGCAATTTCAATTTCTCTTTCAAACTCTCATATGCACAGTCATGATTTGCACTCTGTTTGGGCATGAAAAACCTTGGAATCTTCATCTCATGAGATATTGAACTGATTTGTTATGATTATTTCCTTGTTTGCAATCCAATGGTTCATGTTGATTATGTTGCTTCATCATGAAGAAATGAAATGAAATGGCATGAATTTGACCTCAAACCAAAATTCTAACATTGCCAAAGTTTCTAAAATGACTTTTCCATTCAAAAAATGATGTTACTTTGCCCCATTTGCACACAAAATGATTTATTTGAATTTTTTGGTCATTTAATGCCTTTAATCCTTCCTTTTTCACAACTCCTTGAACCAAGTCCTTCCTTGAGCCATTTCAATGTCTCCTTGATACATGGTCAAAGTTAAAACCCCATTTTGAGCAACTTTCAAGTTGAACAAGATTTCATTTGAGGTGTCTAAGTTGGGGAAAATGACCTATAACCAAAAGTGACCTATAATCATAACTTCCCAAAATACCCTTGACTTGTCAAAGCCATAACTTGAGTTCTACAAATCCTATCAAGGACTTATATTAATCTCTAGAAATCTAAGAGAATAAGGAACAACATTCATGTTGACCAAAAGTTCATAGGAATCATCCTTCTTGGGAAAATGTTTCATGCAAGTTGGGTAACTATCAAGCTCCAAATTCACATACCTCAGATGACTTGTACCTTGTCAAAGCCATAACTTGAGTTCTACAAATCCTATCAAGGACTTCTAGTACTAAAATTAAAGCTAAGATCATGCTCTACAACAATCATGTTGGGGTCAAGATGAGATGACAATCATATCTTGAACTAAATTGTCTTGACTATAGGGGGCAAACTAGGGGATTTTACACTGTCAAGTCTTAGAAACCCTAGCCTGAAACTTCTCAAACTCTTCAATCATGATGAGTTGACCTTGGAATCATCCTTATAACATCTCAATGTATCAATACACGATCAAATGGATCTTGAATTAAGTCTCAACCTTCTTCAAATCATCAGTTGACTTAGGGTTGACCCAGTCAAACCCTAGCTGCACCACTCATGGTTGAGTCTTCTTAATCTTGCACAATGACCTGTCTAGGCCTCAAAGTGGTCTTAAAAACTTCTCATGAGCTCTCTCAAGACCTCAAGTCTAACTTTATGGCTTCAGAATCATCTGATGACTTCCCACAACTCTCAAGTTAGGAGACCTACACACTTGGCTTCAATCACTCTCTCTGAGGATCTTTTAACTTCTATGACAAGGATATCAACCCTTGAGCACCTGAATAACCTTCTTAGATAGCTTCATATTCTTGTATAGATCTTAATTGGTAATCATACCATTTGATCTCCTACACACATGTCAATGAAATGCAAATGATAATGCTAATGTGAATGAAATGAAACACAAGCTAGGTGAAGAAATGTTGGGCAAATTTTGGGGTGCAACACCTTGAACATAGGTTACTATCTTGCCTTCTTCCTTTCGAAGGTTGCAGTAGAATAACCTTACCAAATACGGATAGTATGGCCCGGATGAGGAGATAACAGATTCCAATACACATGCAATCAAGGTTTCTTGGAAGGAAAAACATTCTTTTGGGAAGGATGAGAGGATACCGTATTTGGGGGTCTGCACAACCTTTTTCTAGAAATATTTGGTGAACTTTTCCCGTTGATCATCATCCAACTGTTGAAGAACAAGAGGAACTGTTGAAGAAGAAGATGCAGGGCCTTTTCCTTTGTCTTGTGCTGTGAGTTTCCTCTTTGATCGTGAAGCCATTGAACATGATGGAAGAATGAGAGCGAGGGTTTATGAGAGAGTTTTGGTATTGAGAGAGATGGTAAAAAAAAATTTATGAGAGATGAGGTTTTATAATGGTTGATGGAGTAAATAGGATTAAATGAGGGATATAAGTGGTTGAAAGTCTTTAAGATTTTTGAGAATATGAGAGTTTATGGTCAAAATCTTGAGACTAGGACTGAGAAATAATGGCTAATCATAGGTAGGTCAAAAGGACTTAAAGAGGGTAGTTGGAAGGTGGAAGGTTTCATGGATCTATTAAAAAGAAACAGAAAAAAAAGGTTTTCAAAAGGTGCAATCGATTGACACAGGGGTGCAATCGATTGCTCTACCAAACAGAGGCGAAATATGAAAAAGCTACAGAGTGCAATCGATTGCTGCAAGGGTGCAATCAATTTCTTTCTTGAAAAATGATAAAAATTGTAAAACTTACAGTGAGCAATCGATTGCTGTAGGGGTGCAATCGATTGCTTGTAGTGAAATTTTGCAAAAACAGCACAGATGAAGTTTTGTCATGTTTCCACGTCAGTTTCATCCAGTATTCCAAGTTCCCTTCGTATTTTGTAGAAAGATTCCTTTGCCAAAGGCTTTGTGAAAATATCGGCAAGCTGATTGTGAGTATCTACAAAAGTTATATCGACATCGCCTTGAAGTACATGATCGCGCAGAAAGTGATGTCGTATGCCAATGTGCTTGGTCCTTGAATGCATGACTGGATTTTTTGTTATGTTGATTGCACTGGTGTTGTCACAGCGAAGAGGAATGCTGCCCAGATCAAGTCCGTAGTCACGAAGTTGTTGCTTGATCCAAAGTATCTACGCGCAGCAACTTCCCGCTGCTATGTACTCTGCTTCATCTGTACTAAGTGCCACGCATGCTTTCTTCTTGCATGCCCATGAGACCAAAGCATTTCCCAAGATGTGACATGTTCCACTTGTGCTCTTTCTGTCAGTTTTACAGCCTGCATAATCCGCGTCAAAATATCCTTACATATACTACCTTTAGGATACCATAAGCCGACATTTGTTGTTCCTTTGAGATACTTCATGATCCGCTTGACTTCTATTAGGTGAGACTCCTTCGGATTTTCTTGAAAGCGAGCGCAAAGACAGACGCTAAACATAATGTCAGGGCGGCTTACTGTCAAGTATAGTAAGGAACCAATCATTCCTCTATATTTTGTGATATCAACCGATACGCCAGATTCATCTTGATCTACATATGTACCAGATCCCATAGGTGTGGATAAAGTCTTGCAGTTGTCCATATCAAATTTCTTTAAAAGTTCTTTGCAGTATTTTGATTAATTTATGAAGATTCCATTCTCGAGTTGCTTGATTTGAAGACCGAGAAAGTAGTTCATTTTTCCCATCATAGACATCTCAAATTCTCCTTGCATCATGGATGAGAATTCTTCGCATAGCTTGGTGTTGGTTGATCCGAAGATTATGTCATCAATGTACACTTGTACCAAGAGAGTATCTTCTTTTATTTTCTTGATGAACAAAGTTTTATCTACTTTTCCCTTTTCAAAACCTTTGTCACATAAGAAATTGCTGAGTCGATCGTACCATGCTCTTGGTGCTTGTTTCAATCCATAGAGAGCTTTCTTTAGTTTGAAGACATGAGATGGATATTTGTAATCTTCAAAACCAGGGGGTTGCTTGACATATACTTCTTCATTTATGAATCCATTCAAGAATGCGCTTTTGACATCCATTTGAAAAGGCTGAAAATTCATGGAGCATGCATATGCTAACAATAGTCTTATTGCTTCCAATCTTGCAACTGGAGAGAATGTCTCGTCAAAATTAATTCCTTCTTCTTGGTTGTATCCTTGTGCGGCCAATCTTGCTTTGTTCCGAACTATGATACCATTTTCATCGAGTTTGTTCTTGAAGACCCATCTTGTTCCAATGATATGCTTGTTGTTTAGCCTAGGGACAAGATTCCAAACTTGATTTCTTTCAAACTGGTTCAGTTCTTCTTGCATAGCTATTATCTATTGATCATCGCCTAAGGCTTCATCGATCTTGGCCGGTTCAATTTGCAAAACAAAAGCCATGTTAAGACAAGCATCCTTGAGATTTAAACTTGTCGTAACTCCTTGACTGATATCACCAATGACTTTATCGATCGGGTGATCTCTATGAGTTCTCCATTCTTTAGGTAGATCATTGTGTACTTCATTTTGATGTGAATCCTCTTGCTGCTGTTGTGGTTGATCACTTGCAGTATTTTCTTGAGAGGTTTCTACTGCATCATCATCATCATTAACAATAATATCTTCCTCCTTAGAGGGGTTAGTCTCATCAAAAGAAACATGCATAGATTCTTCGATAGTTAAAGTTCTTTTGTTAAAAATTCTAAAAGCCTTACTTGAGAGGGAATAAGCGAGAAAGATACCTTCATCAGATTTCTCGTCAAACTTACCGAGATTGTCTTTGTCATTGTTCAAGACAAAGCATTTACACCCGAAAATGTGGAAGAAGGATATGTTTGGTTTTCTACCTTTGAACAATTCATAAGGGGTTTTCTTGAGAATTGGTCTGATGTTCACACGATTACTTACAAAACACGCCGTGCTTACTGCATCTTCCCAAAAATATTTAGGAAGGTTTAAGTCACTTAGCATTGTTCTTGCAAGTTCCACCAATGACCGATTCTTTCTTTCTACGACACCGTTCTGCTGTGGAGTTCTTGGTGCAGAGAAATTATGAGAAATTCCATTTTCCTTGCAGAATTCTTCAAATAGAGCGTTCTGGAATTCTCCACCATTGTCACTTCTAATGGAGACAATTGAAAGTGACTTCTCATTCTGAATCTGTTTTGCGTATTTCTTGAATGCCTTGAAAGCTTCGCTTTTCTGCACTAAGAAGAATGTCCAAGTATATCTAGAGAAGTCATCATCAATTACTAATGCATAAACATTACCTCCAAAACTTTTCGTTCTTGATGGTCGAAAGAGATCCATGTGTAGCAACTGCAGTGGCCTAGTTGTGGACACCACATTCTTGGATGTGAAAGTTGATTTGGTCTGCTTCCTTTTTTGGCATGCGCCACACAATGTATCTTTGATGAATTTGATCTTTGGAAGACCAACAACTAAGTCATGTTTGATCAGTTTGTTCAAATGCTCCATATGAATGTGAGCAAATATTTTGTGCCATAACCAAGATTCATTGTTATTCGCCATAAGACATTTAACCTTCAAAGATAGGTTATCAAGGGAAATCATAAAAATGTTGTTAATTCTGTTACCTTTTAACATTACCTCAGAAGTGACTTCGTTTTCTATCAAGCATTCATCTTTAGTGAAGTTAATTCTGAAACCTTTGTCACAAAGCTGACTAATGCTAAGTAGGTTATGTTTTAGGCCTTCTACATAAAGGACAACTTCTATGGTTGTAAAAGGTGGTGCACCAATGCTGCCTATACCAAGGATCTTCCCTTTGTTGTTATCACCATATGTTACGAATCCTTTGGCCTTAAGCGTTAGATGTGAAAATTTGGTAAGGTCACCTGTCATATGCCTTGAACACCCACTATCCAGATACCACTGATATGAGGAGGTCTTCAAGCATACCTACAACACAAAATTAAGTTTTATTAGGTACCCAATTTGCCTTGGGTCCTTCATAGTTAATGCCTTTCTTGACCCACACATAATGCCCCTTAGCAACACTAAAGTTTCTAACATAACAAGCATTAGGTGTATGACCTTTGATACCACAATAAAAACAAGTAGGCTCAAAGTTGCTCTTGTATCTATAAGGATAAGGTGTTTTCTTATGAACATCCTTCTTCTTGGGATATTGATGAACCACCTTAGGTTTTACCACTTTCTCTTTTGGAAGTTGTTCACTAGCTTTAACAAAGATGGTTTTATTGGAACTTGGTTTAGAAAATTTTGAGTAACCAAGTCTACTTTTATCATTTGAAAATCTTTGTTGGCTAAGAACAACCTCTAATCCAATTTGTCCTTTTTCATATCTTTCAAGAACTCTTTTCAATTGGACAATTTGAAAGGAAAGTGATTCACACTTTGTGCATGCAAAATTTTGTTTTTGATCATTAACAAATTTCTGTTTTTCATTTTTAAAATTCTTTTCCATTGTTTCAATTTTTTCTTCTAAACTTGAAATTTGATTTTTCTGTGAAGAGATAGTTTTGTACAGAATTTTGCATTCACTCAGGAGTTCATCAATTGCTCCTTGAGCATCATCATCATAAATTAGAAAGTTACTGCTAACCTTGTCATCTTCATCATCAGAATGATGTGAGGCCATTAGTTCCAGGTTTGCGCTTTGATCACTATCTAATTCTGATGAGGAGCTTATCTCGTTGTCTTCCCATGCCACATATGCTTTATTTTTCTTGAATCCCTTTTTGCTCTTGGAGGCATCATTTTTGGAGAGTTTAGGACAGTTTGGTTTGATGTGTCATAATTTTCCACATTCATAGAATTTGACATCTTGTGTGGATGTTGACACCTCTTTCTCTTTGCTCTTTGAAAACTTCTTTCTTTTCATGTAATCAGAATTTCCAATGTTATTTTTAGAGCCAAAGTATTTTCCTAACCTTTTTACAAGAAGCATGAAGTTTTCATCTTCAATTGGATCGTCTGCCTTCCTACTTCTTTGGATTCCGCCTTTAAAGCAATGCTCTTAGATTTCTTCTCTTGATTCTCATGTTTCTCCAATCGCCCGAGTTCTGTTTCATATTCTTGAAGTTTCCCGAACAATGCGGCGGATGTCATCGTGGCTAGGCTCTTCTTTTCAGAAATTGCTGTCACCTTGGGTTGCCATTCTCTGGACAGGGATCTGAGCACTTTAAGATTTAATTCATCGTTAGTTAGTATCTTACCGAGTGCTATAAGATGATTTGTCAGATGTCTGAATCTCTTCTGCAAGTCAAGGATTGATTCTCCTGGCTGCATTCTGAACATCTCGTATTCCTGACTCAACGTGTTCAACCTTGATCTTTTAACTTTGATGGTTCCCTCGTGTGTTTCCACTAGAGTATCCTAGATTTCTTTTGTTGTTGTACAAGTTGAGATGCGAAAGAATTCGTCCATGCTTAATACACTTTGCAGAAGATTGATTGCCTTTTTGTCATATAGAACCTTTTTCTTATCATCATCATCCCACGAGGTTTTAGGATTTGCTGATCCTACACCGTTAGCGATCGTTGTAGGAGTGAAAGGACCATTTTGAACAACATCCCAGATTTCATCTCCTTGTGCTTCTAAATGAGCCTTCATACGGATTTTCCAGAAATCAAAGTATTCACCACAGAATAGTGGAGGCTTGTTGCTGCTGCAACCATCTTTGAATACACCTTTGCTATTTGTGGAAGCCATGCTGGATCGAATAGGAACAGGTTACCTAAACCTGCTCTGATACCAATTGTAAGTACGAGATGCGCCTAAGAGGGGGGGGGGGGGGTGAATTAGGTTCTTTGAAATTTTATGGTCTTAAGGTGGCTTTGTTACTTTCTTTTGAATGAAGTAAAGATTTGAAAACTAGTAATGGCAGAAAGTAAAGGAGACACAGAGAGTTATAGTGGTTCCCCTCACAACACGAGGGTAGTCCACTCCCCTTTCAACACGAAAGAGATTTCATTATAGTTAGGACCAAAGTACAATATATTCTAACCTATAGGAGATCAAAGGTTCTTCAAACACCTTTAAGATCTAAACACTAAGTGCAATGTGAACAATCCTCTCTAATGCACACACTTGATTTCAATAATCCTGAATAGCAAGGGGAAACTAAAATACAATTCTGAGTTTGTAAGATTTGTAACAATGTAGTGTTGATAATCAATGCTGAGATTGAATCTTCTCTTTCAATGGAATTTTCACAAGTATCTAAGGCTTATTTCTCAAGAATTTTCTTTTCAAAAGATATGAAATTGTGTGTGGAAAATTCTATGTGAAAATTGTTTCAGAAAAAGTTCAAGAGTTTTTATTAAAAGAGAATTGAAAGAATTGATGTAAAAGTTGTGTTTTTGAATTTTGAAAACTCAGGTATTTATATTGCACAAAAACCTCTTGATAAAATCATGCAAATCTTCAGAAGAAAATGATGAACAATTGTCATGTTTCAAGGGAAACATCTAACAGACATTTGAATGAAGAGATGCAATTTTTCAGAAGGATTTTTCAAAAACGTTCAGTGAGCAATCGATTGCACTAAGGCAGCAACCGATTGCACTTTAAAACAGAAGTGAAAATTGAGAGCTTCTTTAGCATGCAATCGATTGCACCAAGGCAGCAATCGATTGCTTACTGAAACAGAATCAAAATTACTTAAAAATTTTGATCATGCAATCGATTTCTCTAAGAGTGCAATCGATTGCACTTTGAAAAACTTAGAAAAAAAATCAGTTTTAAAAGCTTGTGAAAGTGCAACAAGTCATGAGAAAGGTTTTGATTGATTTGAGCAATAAGGACTTAGAAACTTAATGATCATTCTCATTATACCTTCAGATGAGAACATCTTTAAAGTTGTGACTTTGTCCTGATGCTTGATGGTTGATCATCTTTGCCTTCTCAAGTGATTTGTCTTCATGATCATCTTTTGCCTTCTTGATTTGTCTTCATCAAAACAAATGTTGATCTCTGAGAATCTTGATTTCACATTCCCTCCATGACTCGCCTGAATTTGATGTCTTTCCAATGCTCCAACTTCAGAAGAGATCGATTTGGATGAACGGCCCTCAGGTCTTCCCAAACCACTAAGTAATGAAAGATCGCACACAGATCGCAGTCATTTGCTTTTTTCAATCCCTAACTTTTGTCTGAATCGCCCTTGCGGGTTTTCAATTCACTGGGATACCCATTTTTGCCAAAGCCTCCCTTTCAGGTTTTCGACTTTGCGGGTTTACATCTTTTCATTTATATCCCTAACTTTTGCCCGAACCCATTCCTTTTTTATGGTTCGCCGAGATGCCCCATTTTTCCTGGAATTTCTTTTTTTTTTGTCCAGCGGGTCATTTTAAGCAAAGTATTTTTTAACTGCGTCTGCGTTCACAGGGGATGTAAAATCCTCACCATCCATGGTGGATAACAACAAGGCTCCTCCGGAGAAGACCTTTTGCACGTCATATGGACCTTCATAGTTGGGAGTCCATTTGCCCCTGTGATCTGATTGTGGTGGGAGAATCTTTTTCAGCACAAGATCGCCCGTCTGAAAGCTTGTAGAGCACACCTTCTTATCGAAAGCTTTCTTCATCCTGCTCTGATACAACCAACCGTATACGATAGACGCTAACCTCTTCTCATCCATCAGGCTGAGCTGATTCAATCTGTTCTTTATCCATTCTGCCTCATCGAGCTTGATGTCGACCAGAACTCTTAAAGAAGGAATCTCGATCTCCAATGGTAGGATAACTTCCATACCATACAGTAGCGAGAAATGAGTTGCCCCGGTTGATGTGCGTACCGTCGTACGATAACCGTGCAAAGCAAAAGGCGACATCTCATGCCAATCCTTGTAGGTAGCAACCATCTTTTGCACTATCTTCTTGATATTTTGTTGGCCGCTTCGACAGTGCCATTCATCTTGGACGATAGGGCGATGAGTTGTGATGCTTGATTTTGAAATTCTGGCACAATTCCTTCATAATCTTATTGTTCAAATTCGAACCATTGTCAGTAATGATTCGTTCAGGCACTCCGTATCTACAGATGATGTCCTTCTTAAAGAACCGGGCTACGACTTGCTTCGTGACATTGGCATACGAGGCTGTTTCCACCCATTTCGTAAAGTAGTTGATGGCTACCAAAATGTAGTGCTATGTTAAGCAGTTGTAATCAGGTTTATGTAGAAACCACGACTATCTGAGGCCATTCAATAATAATGTTAGTCCTAATGCATGCTAGAGAAGTGATATGTAAATCACTCTCCGAAAGCAATACTGCACAAAAATAAAAGAAGCTAATGATCTCATCTTCATCAAGAACTTGAAATAAGTTCAAACAATATCGAAGATTTTCATCGATCCAAAGAAAAATAGAAGGGGAGAGGGAATGCCAAATTGAATTACAAGTTCAAGATCATTCCGTCTTTAAGTTCATCCACTCATCTAGATGGATTAAAGCACTAAACATATCATTAACTCAAAACACCTAAAATGAATTGAACAATTCACTTTAAAGATATATTTGAATTGATGAATGTTTATCCAACTTCATCTACACCCTAAGTCCAATGAATTTAAAGAGGAAAATGACTTTTAAAAGTGTATTTCATGGTCAAAACCAAAAGGAAATGAAAGAGGAAGAGGTGAGAACCAAAACAGTCCCAAAACAAAGCCAAAAAACACATTATGCACTATGCAAATCGATTGCACAATAAAAAATCAGCAATTTTGGGCAAAAAACACTGTGCAATCGATTGCACACTGACAGACAACAATAAAATCAGCATTTACAAGGAAAAACCATGATCAATCATTTCTTCAAACATCTCTTGATCAAGGATGCAATGGAGCACGAAAATTCAAGTAAATAACAACAAATAGCACCAATGTAATACAATTTGCAAGATCCAAAGATCAAGCAACAAGAATCAACAATAAATCACATTGTGGAAGATGGATCAAGCACAACAATGGTGGATCAAGAAAATTACCACTCCAAATCTGAAAATTCTTTAAATAAAACTCCAAAAATACCACTTCAAAGCTTTGATCTACAAGAATTGAGGATGAAAAAGTGAATGGATGAAGGTTTAGCTCAAAGATTAGTAAATTCTAGTGATGAACTTACTAATCTTTCAAAGAGAGAAAGAGCATTGGTGAATTTGGTAATTTGAGAAAATTGAAAGTCAAGAAAGAGTTTGACAAGGTAATTTTGGTTATCAAAAGCTTATGAAATGAGAGAAATGAGGCCTCTATTTATAGAATTTAGCCTTGGAAATTTTGGTGGATTGGAGTTTGGTTTGGAATCAAATTTGAATTTGGAGGGAAACTCAAGATCAAGTGGTGATTAATGAAGGTGTATGGTGGGAACTAATTGTGATGAGGTAGTGGAATTATTTTTGGGTGATCTAGAATATTCTCAAATGATGAAATTGGTGCCAAATGCTCCAAAATTTGAAAAATTCTAATTTTGGCAAATTTTGTCCTTGTGCAATCGATTGCACTGTAGCGCGAATAGATTGCACTACTGAAAACTTCAAAATCTAGGTAAAAAATGAAGGGTGCAATCGATTGGACCAATAGTGCAATCGACTGGACCAATAGTGCAATCGATTGCACAATTGAAAAACTTGAAAAATGCCTTTTGGCTGGATTGTGCTGGCTCTGTCTCAATTCTTTTGACATTTTTAAAGAAGGCGTGGAAATAAACACATGAACCTTGGAGTTTCTTGAATGAAAGTCAATCAAAACTTGGGAGACTCTTGATCAGATGATTTTGAATTGTTTGCAGATCAACTTCGACTTTTTTCAAATGAAATTCATTCGAGCTGAGGGACTAGTATTTGATACCTTTGATCCACATCTTCCTGAAAAAGTTAGTAAAGAGAAAACAAACATATATTTTTGGATTTTTATTAAATTTTAGTAAACATAAACATAAACAAAATACTAAACAAGCAAGAAAACAAAGGTGTCCGGTGACCTCTCAAGAACAAACCTGCAGAGAAAGGCAAGAGAACCAAAGCTTGCAATCTTGTTTGTGGGATGAGATGCAAATGACATGTGGGATCTTAGGGGTAAAAATTAAGGTATTACAGGTACCTAGCACTAATTATTAATCATGCAGGAAAATGTCTTGACTCTATGAAAGAGAGTATGGGATATCGTTTGTGGAGCATCAAGGCATAACACGATGAAATGTCCTTATTGTTTTGTTCTTTGTGACTAACAAGGAGATTGTGTTAGCAATTAGGTTAACTAGTAGTGTTTATTTTTAAGTGGTAAAAATGTGTAAATGATTACTAATGTTCTGTCCGAGAAGTGTCGGAAAGGTATTATGTTCAATGATGTAGGTTTATCTTTAAGAAAACATACTCTAGTGCATCAAATTAGGAGTAACCAACCTAAGATGATGAGACATGAAGGGGAATAAAATAATCATCATGATTGAACAAGATTGAGAGTCCAACATCAAGGATAATCATCAATTCAATCATCTATAGGATACATTATTGGTCACACTTTTAAATACTTGTACAAGAAGAAATATGGTAAGAGCGTTTTGGTCTCCATTTTGTTTTGTGGCACGTGTTGCATTTATTTCAAATTTCATTTGAAATTTCTTCGCGGAATGTATGTGAATCTTCCGTCAAGTGTACAATGACGTAATATCGTTTCAAACATTTTTCTTGTAACATACATAACTATTTCTTTAACTCGTTTATTTAGTGAAGATATGTGATGAAGTATATGTGTGAAATTTTTTATGTGTGTTTACTTCCAAAAAATTCAATGTTAGTGTTATGTGTTGCATTCTACATGTTTATATTAACTATATTCAAATGTTGTCGCATTTTCATCTTTATCTTAAACCAATTCATGCTTGAATTTTACATGATTGCATTATTCTAGCAAACAGACCATAAAAATCTATCATATGCATGTGTCTCTCATCAACTTATTGTTCATGAGTCATTATAAGTCTCTAAAAGTCACTAGAAGTCCATTTTAGTCTTGCTTGTGACTTTTGACTTTGGTGTGTTGCATCTTGATTTTGCTATAGTTTGTTGCTTGCTTTTAGTTTGTACAAACAATAGTTTAAGATGTTTATTGGTTGTACTATGTGTGTGACTTAAATAACTCGTATGTGTGTTGTTGTATTTTATTATGCTTGTGTTATTTACATAAGTTATGTATGTGAGTGCGCCACTTATTCCTTGCAATATCCTCTATGTAGATAAAATATATGTTAACCATGCATCTATGTGATGCTTCTAATAGATTACTTGTCTCTTTTTGACATTGTCAAAGGGGAGAAGATTATGAAGATGATAATGCTCAAATTCAGAGAGAGTTATTCAGTGTACCGAAGAAAAACAAAATGTCTATATGATTCAAGTTTTACCATCAACAAAATAGAGTATGTGAGTGCGAATGCATTCTACAACCTAGCCATATTTTGAATGATGTTAAAATTAGGAGTGGAACTTAGAGTTTTTTGTATATTGGGCAGTATCAACCAAAGTTTAGATGTGCATTGAATCATTTTAGCCTTATGATGCACACAATTGGTTTTGAAAATGATTGGAAATGTCTAGGCATGTTTCATACATAAAAAACTATGTTTTATGTGTGAACACTCTTGCACAAGCCAACACATAGAATTACAGGCCGACCTATAGAATTTGTTGCTTCAGTATATGCTGGCAAATAGAATTTCAGGTCAGCCTATACGCTGGTATAGGTCGGCACATAGAATTTCAGGTCGACCTATATGCTGCAGTATTAAAGCCTATAGGCTCTGTCCATACACTGACTGTTATAGGTCGGCCTATACGACTCATTTTTAAAGCTTGTTTTAGGTACTAACTGCACAGGTCGGCCTATACGATTTCAGTTCGGCCTGTACGCTACTATAGGCTAACCCGAGACCTTCATAGGTTGGCCTGAGTACCTTGATAGGCCAACCTATTTATTTAGCACGCCAACCTATACGATTTCACGTCTTAAAAATTTATTTTTTGCTCCAACTTATTGCATTCTTTTTCCTCATTTCTCCACATACCTATATATGATCATACATGCACCTTATTTTAGCAAGGTACTAGTGAATTACCTATACGAAACCAGATTACAAAGCATTCTCATCATCTTCAACCTCTCTTCTATGCATACACATAATTGATCTACATATAATCATTTTTCGATTGGGTGACCATCTAGATTAGGGTTAACAACGTCTAATTAGGTTTAGTGTAGCCGAGAGTATTGGGCTGGGATCTTTGTGTGTTTCAAATAAAAAAACCAAGGTGAGGTTTTCCTTCAAGATCGGTGCGATATGAAGGTTTTGGACAATATCACATCAACACGGATTCGGCCGAGTGAAGGCCTTGGGACAAGGTGGTTTCCTTGCAAGGGAGTAGTTTGAGACGGTGAGTCGTGTTCGGGAATCTTGGGTTCAACAAGTCCGTGCTCGGGATAATCGGAGGATTGTAACCGCATTGTTGGTGACTTGATCAAGCTTTGATCAAGGGTTTGGAGGTGGTTGAATCAACAACAAACAATAGGATTTGTGGGGTTAGAATTCTTCACCTCTTGTATAAATATTTTTGCAAAGATAAGGTTAATTGCAAGTATCTCAATTCGGTTTCGGATTGAGGGAAGATGTACCCATAGCGAGACCGATTGGGGAACTGCCTAAACAATCTTTGTGTCTTTGTATCGCTTTAATTTTCTTTAATTGTTGTTCTTTCAAATTATCGATTTCATTTTTGTTTCGATTAATTCAATTGAAAATTGTTTTCAACTTTATTTTAAATTGTTGTTGTTGATATAATCACAATCACTTTGATTGTAATTGGTTTTTTAAATCAACAAAATAAATCGAATTTCCAAACGTGATCAATTGCACATCATAAGCATTACGAATAACGCTACATATGATTGATCTGTGAATTAATTGTTGATTGAACAATTTGTGTTTATTAAGACTCCATCGGTTTCATTACGCATATTTGAACTTTTTGATAGTAGGTCTAATTAGACGATTTGATTCAGGTTGTTTTCATTGTGCCATTCTTTTTTAAAACAAGTTTTTGCCAAGATTTTTTTATTTTAAATTTGTGATTTATTCACTCCTCTCTACAACGAAGCCTATCGTCTAGCATTTACAAGCACACCAAAAAATATCATTATTTTTAGAAAGATTTTTTTTGTTGTTACGTGAAATCAAGAAATTGAATCATTCAATTTTCATATTCATTACTTAATTTATTGACTTTCATCCAACTACGATCCATAAGCACATACAACTTCTGAAAATAAAATAAAAATTATACACAACCAACAAAAATGACCAATATATCTCAATAAGACAATTATAACAATAAACAATAACTACGAATACCTGGAAAAACAACATTATATTATACTATAAGTCTCAAGAACAATATCACAACAACAACAACACCAACATCAACAACAACATCATTCCTAGTACAATTATGGAGAAAGTTTTACATACTTGAAATATGATGAGAGAGTTAAAGAAAAGTGTTGGTTTGAGGTTTAAGCTTCCTTTCACCTTGGAGAAGATGAAAAATGGTGTTTCAATTTTTTAGGTGGAGAAGATAAAGAATGGTGTTTCAATTTATTAGGTGGAGAATAATTGTGTTTCTTTCGTTTGCTAAGGCACAAAAAAGTTTATGAGACATAATAAAAAGTGAATGAGACTTAACATTCTAATGAATGAAAAAAATATTGTTTAGAGTTTACATCTCAGATTTTAGAAGAAGAAAAATGAAGAAACACAATTGAGGTAAAAGTTGGGTTTAATTTAATAAAATCAAATAATAATTAACACTTCATGTTGATTTTATAGAAAATTGAGGGATAAGATGATTTATAAAATAAGGGTGTCATTTTGTTTATAAATAAATTATAAAATTGTAGGAGGTGAGAATCTTGAAACTCAAATCCTGATCTATATTTTTTGTCAATTTTTCTACAAAATCGATGGGTAAGATTTGATTTTAAAAAAATAAAAATAAAAATAAAATAGTGCGTTATAAGTCATTTGACCCCGGTCTTTCATTGAGTGAGGTGAAAGATTTTTCATGAAATATATTATTTGTAGTAGTGTCATCTTGAATTCGATGGTTTACATCCCCTTATATTTATCCATCATTTTGTGCTACGAATCCAAGATATTTAAATTGTGTGACTTGTGAGATGATATGGTCTTTAACTTTCACCAATAATAGATTAGAAAAACATCTTCTTTTGTTTAACTTACATTCCATACAACATGACTTACTTCTGTTTAAGCGAAAACCATGTGTTTCTAAAACTGTCTCCAACATCTTATTTAAATCTTCTTTTGACTCTCCAATTAGAACTATATCATATGCAAAAAGCACGCATCTCGGTGCTAGCTTTTCAATGTGTTATGTAAGTACAACCAAAATTAAAGTAAAAAAGTAGTAGCTTAGGGTTGAACATTGATACAAATTTATTGTTATGAGGGAATCATTTGTCTCTCTATTAGGTATTCAAACACTAGCCGACACCCCTCCATATTGGATAACTCGAATATATGTAATCTTAACCTTTTCTTATTTAGGGATTTCCACAAAATATCTCTAGCCACTATATCATACGTCTTCTCCAAGTAAATGAAAATTAAGTGTAAATCTTGTTAGTCCACGCGATTATACTTATTTATCACACATTATAGTAAATAGATCGCTTAATGCATGGTCAATAACTTGAGTCACTTTTTTTTAGTCTCTATTTCATCACTCATTTCAAATAACAATTTAAAATTTTTTTAGACATAAATAAAATATCTCTTATAAGACAAAAGTATAATTTACTTTATATTTATTTTTCAAAAAAAAGGTGATTATATATATTACATTTTAATAGAAGTAAACCACCAAAACAATATCATGTTTGCTCTTCTCTTATGTGGCAGTACATAGTACAATAAAACATCACTATTATGAAACAATAATAAGCTTTAAGCATATAGGAGTACAAAACATCTTCTTAGGATCTTCTTCCCCATAACATAGTAATGTAGTACAATCATATAATGTGCAAGAAATGGTAAATTCGGTGTTAGCGTTTTCTTTTTTCTCCCATTCTCCACTATATCAAGGACCATCCATCCATCTAAAGTGGTAAAAAGCAAATGCTATTATGCAATTGTTTACCTTTAAATCAGAATCTGCCACAGAAACAAAAATCTCTTTCTATTATCACCTTTCAATTCAGCTTTCACTATTTGGCATTTTAACTTGTGCGAATCCATTATTAATTAATAATTACCTACTTGATTAAATATTGTATCAACTCAATACCTCTTACCGACCAACCATAACAATTTTTAATCCATTCAAGAAAAATATATTATTTAAAAGATCAACTTTTATGTATATTTATGTCAATCAATTTTGAAATAAGTTAAAATTTATATAAACAAAATTCAGACCTAATGTATGTCTATGTTTAACACTATTAAATTTGATTAGTTTAATGATCAAAATTTTTTTTTTTAAATAAACGAATTATCATTGATCACATTTATATAATTGAATGTTTCTGCATAATTATCAACTCAACGCAAAATTCTTGAAATCACCTCTACACATAGAACTTGCTCATTACCATTATATGTCCTCATTAATATTCCAATGCAAATGAGGGTGGCTTCATGCTACACCCTAATATTGCCAAGAATTTGGGTTGGATACATTTAATCCCTCAAACATAAATTATTAGTCATTACCTCTAGAAAAGACATTGTGGGAATCTCTTGATATTTTCTTTTTTGGCATCCAAAAGAAAATTAGATCACTAGAGGACTATCTAGACAGGAGAGATCCACAAAAAATTTACAACAAAATATAAATTTGAATAAATTCTAAAAATTATGAGGCACTGACAACTCACCTTGCAGTCACATGTTTCAGTGTTGTATTAATGATAGACACTGACACATGTTAGACACTAGACACTGAACATGCTTAACATATTGAGTGAACATGCTTAACATATTGAGTGAAATGACATAATTTTCTAGCCTCAAAGTTTATCTAGGAATCAAACAAATGTAGCTTGTGCTAACTTGTGTGAGATTAGAGAATCCATTCATGAACATAACTTAATAAGGTTTATTCTTTTTCAGATGTTTATTCTTCTATATGTCCAAACAATCCAATCTGGTATAAATACATCTCCTCTCAATCTCAAATTTCCACAAACCAACTCAACAAAAATTTCCATAGTCTCTCTATCAACTAACCAAATCACATCATATAGAAATGGATTTGTTAGCATCATTAACTGAGAACAAACCAGTGGTGATCTTCAGCAAAAGCACTAGTGTCATGAGTCACACAGTGAAAGCACTTATAAGAAGTTTTGGAGCCAACCCTGTAGTTGTTGAGATTGATAAAATGGCAAATGGATATCAAATAGAGAGAGCACTGATTCAGCTTGGTTGTAGACCAAGTGTGCCAGCGGTTTTCATAGGACAACAATTCATAGGTGGTACTGATGAAGTTATAAGCCTCAATGTTCAAAACAAACTTGCTCCATTGCTTTTAAACGCTGGCGCTATTTTCATTTGGTAGTTTATAGATAAGAGGTTTTGTTTGTTTTGTCCCTATCTTTGGATCAAAGTTGATGATATACTAGTACTATTATACTGAGGTGATTTGGTATAGAGCTTCTTTTTCTTGCTATGTTTGAACTTTTCTTTCTTCTTTGTTTTCCCTTTTGAGAAGAAGAACCTTAGTTTCTTTTGTTGTATATATATAATGTAATGATTTTCCTACTTGTGTATTAAAAGATAAGTATAATCTATTTTGAGTTCTGCGGCTACTATGTGAGATCATTTAATTTAGTTGAAGTTTATCAAAAGTCAGTAATAATAATATGAGAATTTATCAAATTCTGTCCTAAAGAATCAATAATTGGCAAACATCAACGCCCAAGTAACTTAACTCTAACATGGACAATGACAAATCATCACTAAACAAAAGTATATATGCATTGGTTAGTAATATGATTGATGTCGAGTGCCATCCAATTTTGGCCAATCACATAAGAAGGTTTAAGATATATGTGTACCAACAATAAATTGCTACAAGTAAGGTATTTGGACTCTCTCTCTCTCTCTCTCTCTCTCTCTCTCTCTCAAAAAAAAAAAAATAATAATAATAATAATAATAATTTATAAAAAAAAAATTATAAAAACAATTTATATTCAAAAAAATAATTTATAAAAAAAATTATAAAAACAATTTATATTATAGGCCGATATTAAGAAGCATAAAAGATATATGACACAATTATCAAGAGATATAGGGTAAGAAACATCATACTAGAGATTATCGTAATTTGACCTTAAGTCATGCAATTTACTCTAGTTCCAAAGAGTTTCCTTTTGAGATTTTTAAGAAAACAATAACTTGAGATTTTAAACACGATCATCCCAACAACCTTAAAATTTTGAGCTTTTGTGCAGGATCAGTCCAACAACCATTGCTTCAAAAAGTATATTTCACCATAGTTGGAGTAATGATTTCACCGGAGTGATGGTCCGTGATAACGAAGAGTGTGATAGTAAGTGAACTAATTTTTACCACGAGCTATTGATCATGGCAATAATTTGGATAACGTGTTACTTTTTACCACGATTGGAATATCCAACCGTAGTAAAAGGTGCAGAGGTCATAGGTTCGCACCAACACCATTTTAACGTTTTTACTTTTTACCATAGCTGAAAGAACTAATCATTGTGATATATATATATATATATATATATATATATATATATATATATATATATATATATATATATATATATATATATATATATATATATATATATATATATATATATATATATATATATATAATATAAATTCTACATAAACTCATTATTATAATCTATATTTTTGTGAATTATAATAGATATGTACATTAACAATAAATTTGCGAATCAAAATCAAAATGGCAATTATTCTTAACCAAAAATATGTATTATTACATAAAAATTAAAATGACGTCAAAATAGTCAGCATGAGATGGAGGAGAGGAAAAGAACGGGACTAGAACAAGACGATTCCGAGTACTACGACCATTAGTGGAATGACTACATACTACATAAACAACTTACAAGAGGACATCAGCAGAAAAGAGGTTGGGAGAGGTTTCAGTAGGTGGAAGGGAGTGGTAGATGTGTATGTTGCAAAAATAAATAAACAAGACAGGAAAAGAATTTAAGAATTTGTTAGATATGAGGGAATTTTAGACAAAACATGGTTAGAGAAGAACGTACAAGACATATAGTTTGGATCCTATAAGAATTTGGTCAATATTTCTAGATTTATAAGACACGAGAAAAGAAAAACAATGATTGACAATAATAATATGAAAAGGCAAGGGTCGAGAATGCTCAGATGTCAGAAAGAGCAAGGAAGTGGAGGAACCAAAATCAAACAAAGGTTTAAGAGGACATTCGACATAAGAAGAGAAGGAAAATCATATGAAGACTCTATTAAAAATATCTCAACACCTCAAAACATGGGTGATCGGGATGAATGAAGGCAGAAGGAACTTAAATAAAATCAAAAGGGGTATCACAAGAAGGAGTATAAATATCAATAACAATAAGGGAGGAAGAAACGGGTTGGGCAAAGAAAGGCTTTATTGGGTGCGTACACAATATTGATGATATAACAGAGTATCAACAAATAATGAAAGATGAAGGTATTGTCATTATAAAAGTCATACCAATTAAGGGTGAATAGGTTTGCTTAAATATAGACAAGGAAAAGACTTCAGAAAGCTAGTGAAGGAATCTAATGAGTTCTTCAATAAACATTTGGTGTCATACCTACGAAATGCCTATCCACGCATGGAGAAAGATTTTTTTTTTCTAAATTGGAAACATCTTTATGAAGGTTCATCAAGACCGATTATGTAATCAAAAGTATGCAACAATTTTATGTAGCTTGGATTTTCGTTCGTACACCAATTATGGAGTTCATCAACAAGATAAAAAATCCAGATTAACCAATAAATCATGAACATTAGAGTAATAGAAGAAACATGTGATTGTAGGTTTGAAGATAAAGATCGAGAGATATGGGAAGGTACATAGGAAGATGAAAGAGAATACACAGATGACTCAAATGATTCTTTCATCCATCCATCCATCGATTGTATCCATGGAAGACAATGAGTCAAGGAAGAGGATAAGATAATAATTGGTAGTTATTGAAGGAAGAGAATAGTTCAAAAGTTGAAAAAGGTGGGGAGCTTGAGAGATAGAAGCATATCAAAAAGGAAATAGATTGAGGAAACATAAACGACATCCTTTTTTACTAGAGAGAGAGAGAGAGAGAGAGAGAGAGAGAGAGAGAGAGAGAGAGAGAGAGAGAGAGAAGCAATTGGAAAATGAATCAACCTTTAATAAGGAAGAGGTGAGAAACGTACAAAGTAGTAAAATATCAAACAACTCTTGTCAAAATGGTAAACCTGAACCAATGAGTACGCAAAGTATTCTAGAGTTAAATATGGGCCCATACAAACAAAAAAGCCTAGAAGAAAGAAACAAAGAAAAAAAGGTGGGTCAAAATGTCATGGGTTGCATCATAGAAACTGAAATAAATATTGAGAATGTCATAACATATAAAGAGAAGGATTAAAATGAAAATATTACAATAGAGACACTCAATGACTAAGCATAAATTGAGGAAGGTGAAACATCGATTAAAGAAAATGCAAGGAGCATAGATGCAACAATAAAAAATCTTTGAGATCCATTTCCAACGGTCGATGAAATCAAATATATGGAATCATTTAGGATTAAAAAAAGGCAAGCATACAAGGATAAGATAAAAATAAGATAGGTTATTGATAGGCTTAAAATATACTGTTTATTTGAATCGATTTGCACACGTTATTTAGGATTTTATTTCTGTTTTCTTGTATTATGCCTTTGTTTTGTTTCTTTTTCAGGTTTTTGTATTTTCAAGGCTACTCGAGAAGAAATGAAGAAAAAACGAGCTAAAAACCTACTTTCCGAGGAATTGTACACATGGCTTCCACCATGGCAGGCGCCATAGGGGATGCAAGACATTGGATAGAAGCCAACTGCTGACAACTGCTACGTCTCCCACTCCTTTCCACCCTAGTTCATGTGGCGGGAGCCACCTTCACACGGCCATTTCTCTCCCAAAAGGAGTTGGGGGCATTCCTGTCTTTACCTGTACTTTCCTACCACTATAAATAGAAGAGTTCTATTTCATTTCAAATTATCCAAGCTTAGAGAACACAACTCAGACCATAAATTTCACCTATTGTAAAGTGATAAACTTCTCACATCAAGGGGTTATCACACTGTGTTATCGAGTTTGGAGCACTTTGGTAGAAGTTAAACCTGCAGCCATTTTAATTCAGTTTTTTTACTTCCATTTGTTCAAGATTTTAGAACAGGTTTTTGTCTATTTATTGCCTTTTATTTATTTACCCGCCTTTATTTTCCGCACCCTTTATTTCTCGCACCCTTTATTTCTCGCACCGCACTTTATTTGTTTACTTACCTGCACTTTATTTACTCACATTTGTTTACCATGTCCGGCTAAATCTTAAGGGCTAGGATGCGAGGATTATAGTTATAATTAGTATTCCACACCGTTGTCGGTAGAATTAATTAGGGGTTGTTTTAACTTTTAACACTTATTTTCTGTACTTAAAATCTGTTGGATAAGATCGAAATCCGTCCAACCTTTAGATGAATTTGGTTAGTTTTGACTGTTCCAAGGAAGCGAAAGCGCTTGGGTCAGTCAATTAGGGATCTTTAATGTTTAAGAAAACCGATTTTAAAACTGTTTTCGGACGCGTTTATGGATTTAAAGTCCGGTTCGCAAGAACTTCTTTTTGTTAGAAATTCTAGGTTAAAATACTTTTCGACTAAGTCAAGAAACTTTATTTCTTAAAAATAGGTTTATTAATCCCAACGCAATGTGCACCTTTTAATAAGTGACAATAAGAGGGGTCGATTAGGGATAAACTCGGTTCTGAATATGCAAAAGCGACAGTTCCTGTTAAATTAGTTCTTTTCATGAGTAGAAAATATTACCCCATAAGGAATCCTATATGTACACATCTGGAATACTACGTAGCTATATGAATTGCATCTATGCATGTTGCTTTATTATTGAATTTATTTTCGCACTTTACTTTTATTTCGCACAACCCAATCCTTTATTTGATTTTCCTTAGATAAACACTGTAACAATAGTAATCGATAGATTGACGTTTGGTCTCAGTGGGATCGATAATCTTTTATATTACTTTGACGCTATTCGTGCACTTGTGAATCGCCCATCAAGTTTTTGGCGCCATTGCCGGGGACCAATTACGTCAAAATTTCGTACCCTATTGTTACACCGTCTAGACTAAGGCTATAACCACCGGTCAATGCGAAGAACTCGCAGCACCGGTACCCTTATAGATCCTTTAGAGGAACCTAAACGTTACACTCGCGCTCGTATCTTATTTCGTAGAATCAAGAGAGTTATGGATGCAGACCGTAACCAAAGACCCCTTAAGGATTTCGCCCAACCATTCAATGGAGAACCTAGTTCTACTATTGTGAACCCTAATATTCCTGCTCACAATTTTGAGCTAAAACCATCTCTATTACAATTAGTGCAATAAAACCAGTTCGCGGGACTCGCTACCGAGAACCCGAACCAACATTTAAAAACTTTTATCCAAATAGCTAACACTTTTAAAACCAATGGTGCTACCCCTGACGTGATTAGGTTAAGATTATTCCCTTTTTCCCTTAGAGACAAAACCCTTACGTGGTTAGATTTCCTTCTAGCCAATTCTATAAAAACTTGGGAAGACGTTAGGAGAGTTTTCCTCGCTAGATATTTTCCCCCGAGCAAAACAATTGTTCTTAGGAACCAGATAACCAGATTTACCCAAAACCAAGGTGAATCTCTCTTCAAGGCTTAGGAAAGATATAAAGACCTATTGAGAACATGTCCACACCATGGCCTAGAATCATGGCTAATCATTCACACCTTCTATAATGGACTTCACTATAACACAAAGATGACCATCGACGCCGCCGCAGGTGGCGCTCTGATGAATAAACCTTACCCTGAAGATTGCGCTCTCATCGAGGATATGGCCCAAAACCATTGTTAATGAGGGATAGAGCGAGTGACGGTGGAAAAGAAAGATACCCAAGGAGGAATACATGAGGTAAGTTCTATAAACATGATGCAAGCCATAATGGACGCTTTAGCCCTTAAAGTAGAACATATGTACGTGAACCAGTAGATGCAGCAGCAGTTTCAACTGATTGCGAACTATGTGGTACTTAAGGACACCAATCAGCATAATGCAATCTTCTGAACGAAACTCATTCAGGAGAGGTCAACTATACCCAAGGAAACCCATTTTCAAACACCTATAACCCTGGATGGAAGAATCACCCAAACTTTTCCTACAAAAATAACAACCCTATCCAAAAACCTGCACCCCCGAGACCATCAGGTTTTCAAGCTCAAAGAAAAAACCCGCCTATGCAAGTTGTGCAACCTAAGCCGAACCTTGAGAAAATCATGGAAAACTTTATTACGGCTCAGACCTAGCAAAACAAAGAATTCCTAAACCAGAACATTCATGTGAATGAATTAATTACCCAGTTAGGAACCAAAGTAGACCGAATAGTCACCCACAATAAGATGCTTGAAACCTAGTGTTGCGGTGAAATTTGGATGTCAAGCTATTGATTAACTTGAATCTTAATTCATTTACAACCGGTCTTTGATTTATCCGAAGGAAAGGTTAAAGAAAGGAAAAACCTAAAAGGGAGAGATCTAAGGTTCGGGGGTTGGTTAAATTTAGGGAAGGTATTAGCACCCTAAACTTCCGTAGTACTCTACGGGAACCTTTTGTTTATTTTTTTTTATTTATTTCATTAACTATTTTGCTTTAGAGTATATACAAAGGATTGAAAATTAAAAAAGACCTAGGGGTTAATTCTAAGTTTACTCGGCAAGACATCACATCTTGTGCCTACATATCCTTACGGGAATGGAATCAGAGTAACTGTAGTTCCCCTCAAAAGGGAGGTTAGAAACGTCTTGACTGTGGCCAAGGTTTGTTCAGAGACTTCAATCTCTATGTTAAAAAATGTTAATTAAAATTAAAATAGGGTTAAATTAGGGATTCCACGGCGGAAAACCTTAAAACAGAGTACAGCGACTCTTTTGGCCTAACACTAGGGTAAAAGCAATTTTGCCCACGGCGGGACACCTAGGCTAAACAGGGTTTGATCCATTAAAGGGGTAAGGCTATTGACTCGGCGGCCAAAAGGCTGGACCTAATCCTTCGGAAGGATAAAACTGTAAAAAAATGTGAAAATATGACAAATCATTATATGGAGGAATAATTAAAGTACAGAAATAAGAAAAGTAATAAAGGCAGAGGGTATAAAGAAACAAAGAAACATTTCTGAAAACATGAAGAATATGAAAATATGTAATGACACTTAGAATGAAGTGAGGGAGGAAAATAGTGTGGGGTTGTGGCCACCACAAACACATCTCAACCTCGAGCATGCACATGAAATGCCCAAAGAAAGAAAAGTAATAAAAGGTACATAAAATGACCAACAAACATCAAACATCAGGAGTTCCTTACGAAAAGGTTTTAATTTTTTTAATATTTTAATTATAAAAAAAGGTTTTAATTTTTTAATAAAAAATATTTAAGTTAAAATTATAAAAAAAATTAAGTTTAAATTATAAAAAAAAGTTTTTTTGGAGGAAAAGTCTTTTCAGTTTTTTTAGAACAAAAAAGGCTTTTCATCCAAAAAAAGACTTTTCAGTTTTTTTTGGGAACAAAAAGGTTTTTTTTTTCTTCTTGGGAACAAAAAGGCTTTTCAGTTTTTAAAAAAGGTCTTACTAAAAAAAAGTTTTAATAATAAATTAAAAAAATGGTTTTGATTTTAAAAAAAGGTTTTGTTAAAAAAGGGTTTTGATATTAAAATCTACGGACCTAAACACACATGGAGATTAGCATGGCAAAATATGCACATAAACATGAAAAAGCAAAAGGTTTAGTAATTTAACGGACCTAAATACATTAACATGGCAAAATATGCACATAAACATGAAAAGGCAAAAGATTTAGTAATTTAACCTACAAAGCGGAGGTTTGCTTCGATAAATGTGAAAAAGGTTTGAATAAGGGAACACTGGAGAGCTCCAATCCTTCTGACGAGTTGTGGGAACGACCGCCTTTTTTTCCTGGGGATCTCCTTTGTTTCTCCCTTTCTCTCTCCTCTTTTCTGAAGAAAACCTTCTGACCCCCTTTTCAACAAGGCAACACATGTATATATAGGGAACAAATTAGGGTTAACACCAAATTGTCAATAATGTCCCTAAAGCCCATTTTAAAGCCCAAACTAAATAATTAGTTAAGAAAAAATAAAATTTAAATAATTTAAAATAATTAAAATAAACTTAAAATAAAAACTAATAATCCTATTGATTCCTAAAATCAAAAATATTATAAAAAGAACAAAATTTTTTCCAATATTTTTTATTTTATGATTTTTTGGATATTTTTATGAATAATTTAGAAAAAGGTGAAAAAAAATAATATTTTAAAAAATGATTTAATTAAAATACGAAAATAATAATTAAATAATAATAAAAAACTATTTTTGTTATTTTTTAATGAAAGATAGAAAAATTTAGAGTAAAAATAATAAAAAACAAAAAGTGACAAAGGTGAGATTCGAACTCTCAACCTCTCACACTCACAACTCCTTACACATGTCCTCTTGCCAATTGTACCATTTTTACTTTTTAGAAAAAAAAAATACATGCCATATGATATTTACCTGCAAAAAGTCAAACGACTACACAAATTTGTTAGTAATTGATTAAATGCAATGCAATGAAATGCGACGACAAATCTTAGGGCAAAATTTGGAGTATTACAGTTGCCCCTATTTAAATAACTTCACCGGGTGATTCGAGCAACGGAGACTCGAGAAATCGTGGTGGAGGGATTTAAATACAGATAACCGAAAATTTTGCCTTTAGACGCAGTGCTATGCAATGATATGGACAGAACAAAACGAACTATAATGCTAAATATAATATAAATCTGATATGATGCGTATGATGAAAATGACAAATGCACGGGTACAGACGAAACAACGTCACAGGGGACGACCCACCGAGGAATTGCACTAGGGAAGAAGACATGTCATATCTGGAAGAACGTCGGGTAGACACGACACAGAATTGTTGATAGGTGCCAAGTAAATTAGAAATTGTCCGCAAGGTAAGACGCGGGTAAAACACGAGCTCAGGAGAAAAACGCAAATGGGGATAAAACACCCATGATGCCAAGTAAATAAATTTTGCCCACAAGGTAAGACGCGAGTAAAACACGACCTCAGGGAGAAAAAAAAAGTAAATGGGGGTAAAACACCATGATGTTAGGTAAACCCAGGAATATCTCGTAAACGGGGAATAAAACACCCGGGATAAAAGGTACATGGGGGATAAAACACCCAAGGATAGAAGGTAAGTGGGGAGTAAAGCACCCAAGATAGACATGTAAATGGGGAGTAAAGCACCCAGGATAGAAATGTAAATGGGGAGTAAAGCACCCAGGATAGAAATGTAAATGGGGAGTAAAGCACCCAGGATAGAAATGTAAATGGGGAGTAAAGCACCCAAGATAGAAATGTAAATGGGGAATAAAGCACCCAAGATAAAAATGTAAATGGGGAGTAAAGCACCCAAGATAAAAATGTAAATGGGGAGTAAAGCACCCAAATAGAAATGTAAATGGGGAGTAAAGCACCCAAGATAGAAATGTAAATGGGGAGTAAAGCACCCAAGATGTGCACATGTATAGGAATTATGCTATGACATATGATCAAATGCAAATGCAGACATCGACGACAAGGCTCGACTCTTTCGGTGAGATGACAAAACTGGAGGACTGATTCCTCAACACGGAGATCACTGTCATTCTGTTAAACTGTATCAAGTTGATAGTCACTGTAGGAATGATGAATAACTGCTTGGGGATTATGCAAGTAAACTGCCCCAGGTCAAATGAATTGATAATTGCTTCAGCTGTCTGATTCGTGGAATCGACTGTTTTGCTGTATCCTCGGAGGGCTTGCCCCAGTCTGGGTCTTGAACAATTCTCTGGATAAACCAAATCTGAGAAGATATTGCCTTGAACAAATCTTGAACTAATTCTTTGACAGGATGTAAAAGGAACTTGCCCCTGATAAGATAACTTGACCAAGTTTCTCATTGTTTGAAAATTTCTTAGTGGAAAGCCAGTTTGCAAACAAAAATATTCATACAAACATGGTAATGCAAAGTTCATGCGATTTTTGAAAAATTATTTTTGAAAGATGGAAAATACATGAGTCGTTAGTCAGAACAAGGCGGTTCAAGACACTCAAAGTTTAAAATAAAAGTTTATTGCCAAAATAAATGATTCGCAAGGATCTTTTGGAGTCAGGTTACGCAATCTTGTTGTAGTATACTTTCAAAATAACCCTGTTTCAGTTAGGTCTTTTGAGGGTTGTAATGTGGCCTGGTTCACGGTTTATGAAACAAAAGATAAAGGCTCAAAATTTATTTGTACCCACCCAATCTACGTGATGATCTTCAGTCCTATGCTCAGTTAACTCATACTATGCATTCAGGTTCCCATAAGTTAGGGATTTCATTGATCGTAGCAGTGATGATTCAGAAGTCAAAGGGACCTATGAAAAGGCAGCCACTACTCCCCTATAACATTTGATTGTTTTGACATTGAGGATTTTCAAGATAAGGATTTAAAAATCTCTTTGTATTATCCCTAAATTTTGCCTGAACTGTTTATTTTAGAGTTTACAGTCAGCGGGATGCCCCAGTTTTGCCTAAGTCTCCTTCATAGGTTTTGACTTAGCGGGCTTCTTTTGCTTTTTTTATATTATTTTTTTGTGTGAAGGAAAGTGACTGTTTGATTTTAATGATTACGGTGAACCATCATCGACCTTTTGATTAGAAAACATCTTCGACACTTGTTTGACATGTGCGAAGGAAAATTTGTTAATGAAAGGTGTATCGTATGAACACACAACCAAGTTAACTGAGAACTACCCATCCCAAGGTTAAAATTGTGGGTTTTTTGTAACGAAAGAAAATCCAACTTCTAGGCTCGAAGGGGGTGACGAGGGATTAACTTCCTTATTTCTCCAGTGTTTGGGAATTGAAACAATGCCTTACATCGTCAACAAGGTTTAATTGAAAGCATACTGACAGCAGTTATGGGTATAACATTTTTGTCATCCTCCCTCTGATCTTAGCATATCAAAATTTTGGACAAGAAGTAAACATTTGAAAAATAAAGCATAAAGATGCAAATAGATGGACGGAAATGAATTGAATCAAAAGTCGCAATGCTTATTTCATTAATGAAAGTACAAACATAACTGAAAGCAAACAACTTAAACGAAATAAGGAAAATGCAAACAACGAGAAAAAAGGCCCAATGACAAAGCTTCAATTCTGATGTGTTGGCAAGGGATCTGTCTGGACGCTCGGACGACTATCCGTAAAATCAAGTATTACGGCTCTAATCAGTTCACGCACCCTAGCTTTCAATGCAAAACAATGCTCCAAGTCGTGGCCCAAGGCACCCTCATGAAAAGCACACTTTAGATCAGCCCTAAATCCAACTGGAGGATTAAGAGGAGGTGGTAAAGCCTTTGTAGTGATCAGCCCTTGTCGAACTAAGTCAGGATACAGCTCTGTGTAAGTCATGGGAATAGGATCAAAGTGATCCTTGTTCCGATTCTGGTCTTGTCTGATAACTGGGCGTTGAGGAGTCTGAGCTGGCTGTGGAGCACTAACAGGTTGAGATCCCTGGCGAGGCTTCCTTGATTCACTTATGACAGCATTGGCCTGTTCATCCTTCTTCTTATGGAAATTCCCGTAGGGTTTCTTTGCACCATTATAAGATTCAACAGCTTTGGATACTTTACCATTTTTCAAACCTTCTTCTAACCTCTGACCAATAGTCACCAAATTTGCAAAACTTGAAGAGACATTCCCGATCATCTTTTCCCAATAGAAAGGGGACAAAGTATCCATGAACAATCCAGTTAATTCCTTTTCTGCTATAGGGGGTTCAACTTGAGAAGCTAACTCTCTCCAACGCTGAGCATATTCCTTGAATGACTCTTTTTCATTTTGAGACATATTTTGTAATTGACGGCGATCGGGAGTCATATCCAGGTTGTATTTGTATTGTTTCATGAAAGCGTTAGCAAGATCTTGAAAGCAACGGACACTGTTATGCTCTAAGTTCATATACCATTTGAGAGAAGCACCACTCAAACTGTCTTGAAAGCAATGGATGAGCAATTTCTGATTGTTGGTGTAGGCCGCCATCTTTCGAAAGTATATGACCAGATGAGCTCTTGGACATGAGTGACCTTTATACTTCACAAACTCAGGAGTCTTGAATTTGGCAGGCATAACGAGACCGGAGACTAGGCACATATTGTCGGCATCTATATTGAAGAAATCAGTACCCTCAACAGCTTGGAGTCTCTTATTGATGATTTGATACTGTTCACGGGTAATCTCAGGCTCAACAAAATCTTCATGGTCTTCCCCTTGAACACTGGCAACATTGTGCTCATATAGAGGATTCTCAAAGGGAGCTCGGATAGTTTGGTTAACAGTGTGGACCACAGGTCTAGTCTCGGTAAGGACGGGAGCTTGAAAAACCGGTCTGACAGTCTGACCAATTGTAGCAGACGATGCAATAAGCGGAGAGTAGTTAGGAGGTAAACCAAACTCGGGCCAAGTAAATGGTGGCACTGGAACAAGAGGTGGATCAACATCCGAAACTTCCTGAATGACGGTCCTTTGAGGTGACTTTCCTCTAGAAATCAGTACTTGGAGCATCTCGGTGAGTTTGGTCATGCCTGATTTCAACTCATCGATCTCCATTCGGATCTCTACATTATATGCCTCTTGCTCTGACATCTTACGTCTATAATTAGCCCTGGTCTGGTATCTATGTCGAGGAATCAGCTTGACGACTCAAAGGTACACTGGAAGACGAGAGAACCGAGAATGAGAAACCAGGGGATAAATGCAATGCAAAAATGTGATGCTAATGTCATGCAATGGTTTCAAGAATTTCAACGGTCGATTGAGAATGTTGCTTTTTAAGAAAGTTGGAAAAAATTTTAGACTTTAAAATGTAAGGCTTTTCGAATTTGCAAAGGACTGCTGAATTCCTTGAAACTAGAAATGATATGATACTTTATGGATGCGAAGCACAAATACACATAAGCAAACAAAAGGTCCTACGTTAGAGGAATAATGAATGGAGTCAAGGTCTACCCTTCCCAAAGTGGTGTGTACTATAGGTTAATTGTACCTGCAGAACAAGGGTTCTAAATCAGTGCCCAAAGTCATTAGTCCATATTTCGGATATTATCGACTTCCCGACTAACTCGAGGGTCAATAATATTCTCAAGAGAACCTCTTTTAAGTGTAGCATCGCGTAGCAACCATTGTAGGACTACTCCCATATAGTTCCCGCACTACGTCCTATATAAGGTCAAGATGGTGTAAAGGTACTACGGTTCCCAGTATCACAGACTCCAATCGATAACGGTAAAAGTTTTCACGACTACACTCGATCAACCGAACCATTTTTGAAAGTGTCTCAACTGAGCGGTGATTCTCGATTTAGCTTAGTCGGGACTCACTCCCTATAAGCCTCGTCGAATATATCAGCCATCCTATCATAAGGTCGCTCAAGTCCGGGTGTAGGACTTATCTCACAACACAGTAACTCCAAGTAAGGTACCCCAATATATACATACAAGTGAGCAAAATATATAATAAAACAAATATATAAAGAAAAATAAACAAAATAGGGATAACCCTCAATAGTTAGGACTCCCCAGTGAAGTCGCCATTTTCTGTTGCGGTGAAATTTGGATGTCAAGCTATTGATTAACTTGAATCTTAATTCATTTACAACCGGTCTTTGATTTATCCGAAGGAAAGGTTAAAGAAAGGAAAAACCTAAAAGGGAGAGATCTAAGGTTCGGGGGTTGGTTAAATTTAGGGAAGGTATTAGCACCCTAAACTTCCGTAGTACTCTACGGGAACCTTTTGTTTATTTTTTTTATTTATTTCATTAATTATTTTGCTTTAGGGTATATACAAAGGATTGAAAATTAAAAAAAGACCTAGGGGTTAATTCTAAGTTTACTCGGCAAGACATCACATCTTGTGCCTACATATCCTTACGGGAATGGAATCAGAGTAACTGTAGTTCCCCTCAAAAGGGAGGTTAGAAACGTCTTGACTGTGGCCAAGGTTTGTTCAGAGACTCCAATCTCTATGTTAAAAAATGTTAATTAAAATTAAAATAGGGTTAAATTAGGGATTCCACGACGGAAAACCTTAAAACAGAGTACATCGACTCTTTTGGCCTAACACTAGGGTAAAAGCAATTTTGCCCACGGCGGGACACCTAGGCTAAACAGGGTTTGATCCATTAAAGGGGTAAGGCTATTGACTCGGCAGCCAAAAGGCTGGACCTAATCCTTCGGAAGGATAAAACTGTAAAAAAATGTGAAAATATGACAAATCATTATATGGAGGAATAATTAAAGTACAGAAATAAGAAAAGTAATAAAGGCAGAGGGTATAAAGAAACAAAGAAACATTTCTGAAAACATGAAGAATATGAAAATATGTAATGACACTTAGAATGAAGTGAGGGAGGAAAATAGTGTGGGGCTGTGGCCACCACAAACACATCTCAACCTCGAGCATGCACATGAAATGCCCAAAGAAAGAAAAGTAATAAAAGGTACATAAAATGACCAACAAACATCAAACATCAGGAGTTCCTTACGAAAAGGTTTTAATTTTTTTAATATTTTAATTATAAAAAAAAGGTTTTAATTTTTTAATAAAAAATATTTAAGTTAAAATTATAAAAAAAATTAAGTTTAAATTATAAAAAAAAGTTTTTTTTGGAGGAAAAGTCTTTTCAGTTTTTTTTAGAACAAAAAAGGCTTTTCATCCAAAAAAAGACTTTTCAGTTTTTTTTGGGAAAAGGTTTTTGGGAACAAAAAGGTTTTTTTTTCTTCTTGGGAACAAAAAGGCTTTTCAGTTTTTAAAAAAGGTCTTACTAAAAAAAAGTTTTAATAATAAATAAAAAAAAGGGTTTTGATTTTAAAAAAATGTTTTGTTAAAAAAGGGTTTTGATATTAAAATCTACGGACCTAAACACACATGGAGATTAACATGGCAAAATATGCACATAAACATGAAAAAGCAAAAGGTTTAGTAATTTAACGGACCTAAACACATTAACATGGCAAAATATGCACATAAACATGAAAAGGCAAAAGAAAAAAATAATATTTTAAAAAATGATTTAATTAAAATACGAAAATAATAATTAAATAATAATAAAAAACTATTTTTGTTATTTTTTAATGAAAGATAGAAAAATTTAGAGTAAAAATAATAAAAAACAAAAAGTGACAAAGGTGAGATTCGAACTCTCAACCCCTCACACTCACAACTCCTTACACATGTCCTCTTGCCAATTGTACCATTTTTACTTTTTAGAAAAAAAATACATGCCATATGATATTTACCTGCAAAAAGTCAAACGACTACACAAATTTGTTAGTAATTGATTAAATGCAATGCAATGAAATGCGACGACAAATCTTAGGGCAAAATTTGGGGTATTACACCTAGATATCTCAAATAGCTTTAAAACAAGCTCCTGAGACTACACCCGGAGGACAATTCCCTGGTCAACCTCAACAGAACCCCTGAGGGAAAGCCAATGCAATCACCTTATGGAGTGGGACCGCTTACGATGGATCGGTTAACCCGATATTGAGCAAACCCAAGACTCCTAAAGAAAGTGTGGTACCCACGAGCAAAGTAGAAGAACCGGTAGGATCTGAAAAGCAGAAGGATAAGGACAAAACTAATGAAACACCACCACCATATAAACCTCCCATACCTTATCCGCAAAGACTAAAACAAACCAAGATCAATAACCAATATCATAAATTTATCAAAGTCATAGAGAAACTTCATGTGGAAATCCCTTTCACAGAAGCCATCACCCAAATACCGTCATATGCAAAATTCCTCAAAGACATCCTTACCAATAAACGTAGATTTGACGATCCAAAGCCCTTAGAATGAAATTCCATTTCCGAAAATAAACTTTTCAAGAAGGAGAAAGAACCTGGAAATTTCTCCATACCTTGTATTTTGGGAAGTCATGTCATCAATAAAGCTTTTCTAGATTTAGGAGCTAGCGTAAGCCTTATGCCCCTGGTAGTTTTTGAAAGATTAAAACTAGGAGAATTACAACCTACGAAGATGTCACTTCAATTAGCCGACAGAACCGTAAAGTATCCGGTTGGCATATTGGAAGACGTCCCAGTTAGGATCGGTCAGTTTTTCATCCCAACCGATTTTGTTGTCATGGACATTAAAGAAGATGATGACATTCCAATCCTTCTAGGCAGACTATTCTTATCAACCGCCAGAGCCATAATAGATGTCAAGAAAGGGAAGTTGACTTTTGAGGTAGGTGACGAAAAGATATAATTCATTCTTTCGAAGTTTCTTATGGCAACAGTATTAGGAGATGCATGTTATGCCATAGACATCATCGATGAATGCGTTAGGGAGCTAGAATAAGAAGAAACCATCAGACTACCTTCAACCTTCATAAAAGAGGATGATGGATTCATAGAACCCCACATTAATGATGACCTGTACGAATGTTTATCCCTTACCCCAGATCCTATACCTTGCCTTAAAAAAACCAGCTTTAGAACTTAAGGAACTGCCTAAGAATCTAAGATACAAATTCTTGGACGAAGAAATGAATCGTCCAGTTATAATCAGTGCTACCTTAAACCAAGGAGAAACCGACCAACTCTTATTTGTCTTACGCAAATATTCTCTGCCTTAGGATATAACATCTCTGATCTAAAAGGTATAAGTCCATCAATGTGCATGCACCGGATCTCACTCGAGAAAGACTCAAAACCCTCTAGAGAACATCAGAAAAGGATAAACCCTATAATGAGCGATGTTATAAAAAAGGAAGTTCTCAAGTTACTAGAAGCATGTATAATTTATCAGATCTTAGATAGTAAGTGGGTAAGCCATGTGCATGTAGTACCTAAGAAGGGAGGCATCACGGTCTTGCAGGACGAGAAAAGAGAACATGTAGCTAAACGGATAGAAGGAGGATGGCGTATGTGTATAGATTATAGGAAATTAAACAAAGCTACTAGGAAAGACCATTTTCCCTTACCATTTATAGACCAGATGCTGGAACGTTTGGCCAAACACTCCTATTTTTGCTACCTGGATAGATATTCAGGATTTTTCCAAATCCCCATACATCCAGAAGACCAAGAGAAAAATATCTTTACATGCCCTTATGGAACTTTTTCCTACAGGCGAATGCCTTTCGGTCTCTGTAACGCACCTGCTACTTTCCAACATTGCATGATGGAGATCTTCGCAGATTACCTTGATGGAATCATGGAAGTATTCATGGATCATTTCTCGGTATGTGGTCTTGATTTTAACAATTGTCTCACAGACCTTGAGAAAATCCTGAAAAGATGTGTTGACGTCAACCTAGTGTTGAACTGGGAGAAATGTCACTTTATGGTCACCGAAGACATAGTTTTGGGACATATAGTTTTCGAGACAGATATCGAAGTAGATAAAGCCAAAATGGAAGTGATTGAAAACCTTAAACCCCCCAACACTGTCAGAGAAGTCCGAAGTTTTCTTGGACACGCTGGTTTCTATCGGCGTTTTATTAAAGACTTCTCTAAAATAACCAAACCCTTAACCAGCCTCCTAATGAAAGATGTCGAGTTTAACTTTGACGAAAAATGCCTCGAAGCATTTAAATTTCTAAAACAAGCCCTGATCTCGGCACCCATCATTCAACCTCCAGATTGGGACCAATCGTCGAAATCATGTGTGACGCTAGCGACTATGTTGTAGGAGCTGTTCTAGGGCAAAGAAAGGATAAGAAATTGGATGTTATATACTATGCCAGTAGAACCCTAGATGCTGTTCAGCTTAACTACGCTACCACAGAGAAAGAACTTCTTGCTGTAGTTTTCGCTATGGATAAGTTTTGATCCTATCTGGTAGGAGCCAAAATCATAGTTTATACAGATCATGCTGCCATCCGTTACTTATTAAGCAAGAAGGATGCCAAACCTAGGTTAATTCGATGGATCCTCCTGTTACAGGAGTTCGATCTGGATATTAGGGACAAGAAAGGCACGGAAAAAGTAGTTGCCGACCACCTTTCTAGGCTCGAGTATCTAACACCAGACCCACTCCCCATTAACGGTGATTTTACATATGACACGTTAATCGCTAGGATAGAAACCATAGAAAAAGAAACCTACAACATTCCAAGAACCCTGAGAGATCTCTAGCAGTAAGCAACGTACCTTGGTATGCAGATTTCGTAAACTACCTAGCTGCTAATATTATACCCCTTGATCTTAATTACCAGCAGAGAAAGAAGTTCTTTAGTGATGTAAGACACTTCTATTGGGACGAACCGCTCCTTTTTAAAAGAGGCACAGACGGTATTTTCCGCCGTTGTGTCCCAGAAGAAGAAGTAAGAAAGATAATAAAACACTGCCACTTTGCACCTTTTGGAGGACACTCTAGCACATCCAAAACTCACACAAAGATTCTAAGAGCATGCCTGTTTTGGCCAACCATGTGACATGATATACACACCTATATAGCCAAATGTGACCGGTGCCAGCGCACTGGAAACATCTCAAGACGTGCTGAAATGCCTTTAAGAAACATTCAAGAGGTGGAACTCTTTGATGTTTGGGGTATAGACTTTATGGGTCCATTTCCGTCTTCCTTAGGAAACAAATACATCTTAGTTGCAGTTGATTAGATGTCTAAATGGATCGGGGCCATAGCCTCTCCCACCAACGACACACGTGTAGTCATTAAGCTGTTTAAGAATTACATATTCCCTAGATTCGGAACTCCACGTCTTGTTATCAGCGAGGTGGATCACATTTCATATCAAGAATCTTCGAAAAAATTTTAAGAAAATATGGAGTCAAGCATAGAATAGCAACATCTTATCAACTATAGACTAGTGGCCAAGTAGAAGTATCCAATAGAGAAATAAAAAAATCTTAGAAAAGACGGTCTCTATATCAAGAAAAGATTGGTCTCAAAAGTTGCAGGATGCACTATGGGCCTATTGAACCACCTTCAAAACCCCTATTGGAACAACCCCTTACCAACTAGTCTATGGAAAATCTTGTCACCTCCCCTTTGAATTAGAACACAGGGCCTATTAGGCCATAAAAACCCTAAACTTTGACTATTTGACTCTTGGACAAAACCGCATCCTTGATTTGCATAAACTAGAAGAACTCTGCCAATCCGCCTATGAAAATGCAATTATATATAAAGAAAGAACCAAGGTCTGGCACGATAAGAAGATCGTAAAGAAATATTTTCATGTAGGAGATCCTGTTCTCCTGTTTAACTCTAGATTACGACTCTTTCCTGGCAAGCTCCGTTCAAGGTGGACAAGTCCCTTTACAATTACTAAAGTTTTACAATCAGAAGTAGTCGAGATCCAGAACCAGTCATGTAGCCCATTCGTTGTAAACGGGCAGAGATTAAAAATTTACGAAGGAGGAGAGATTCCTGACGATTACTCCAGCCATACCTTGATTGATCCATCATTGCCTACTTCAGACATATAGGTTTTGTTCGTCAAGCTAACAACGTTAAACAAGCGTTGTCTGGGAGGCAACCCATGGTTTTCTTTATCTGTCATCCTTTTTATTATTTTTATTTTATTTTATGCTGTTTTCTTTTAAGTGTCAACTGACGGTCTATGATGATTGTGCTTTTAGGTTTTCTGAGTTTTATTTTTCAGGATGCAGCAGCACGACGACATGCACATCACCTTCAAAGACGACAGGAAGAGAGAGAGGTACTCGATTCTTCGAAAGCGTTCTATGGCACCGACCCGGTATCCGGATTAGGCCTACATGAAAGCTCTAGGGATTGAGCCGAGCGTACGATTCCTCTGTCATCAGCTCCAATGGGGCGAAAATGCTGATGAGCTGCACCAGACTTACAGACACCTCACATTAGAGTTTCTCAGCTCATTCCACCATGAGCCATACGTCAATGAGGAAGGGCTGGCTACATTCAGACTTTTTGGGAGGGAGTATGCCTTCACCAACAAGGGATTCGGAGACATACTTGGATTTTCTACCACCCTTGGTTCCATTCCGGACCTCCCGATGGGCTACTTTATGAGCAGAGACATTGATCAGTTCTGGCAAGATATTACAGACGGAGGAAGCCTAGATCCATCGACTCAACTATCTACGGTAATCCATAACCCGACTATGAGGTATTTTCAGATGACCCTGGCTCACACCTTTCTTGGAAAGGAGGACTCCGACCCCTTATTGTGGACCTACATTGCTTGACATTGATTTCTGCTTGGATAGAGGACTGACGCAGAGTGCTTCTTTTCAGCCTGATGCTTTCAAACTTCTGATTGATTAGCAGACTGTCCATTATTTTACATTACCTGACCCAATTGTGACTAGTGTAAACGATCCTTCAAATTGGAGTTACGTGTTAGAAGGCTATGGAGAGACGATCGATGAGTCACGCACACCACCCTCAGCGGAATACCATCCTTCACCACCATCTCCAAGGATGACAGTGTATTCTAATAATCATGCATTGCAAAGGACCGACTTGCACACCCAGATAGTAACATTGCGCATAGAGATAGTTCGACTCCAGCAGACAGTAGCCAATCTCACCTTACAGTTTTAGATTTCAGACATGACCCACGCCACTAAGACAGTTGTTCTGTATCAAGAGATCTTGGATTTACACATAGGGTTGCAATCACTCTGTCACCCCGATCAACCTGACGAGCAGCCAGCCCCTTAATGACACTATTTCATGACATTTACCTTACCGTTTATATATATATATATATATATATATATATATATATATATTTTTTTTTTTTTTGTGACCATTAATATTTCATGCAATTTATTTTAATTTTAATTTTTATGTTTTTTTGAATTTTTTATGTCGAAATATGGAAAAAGAAAAAGTATATATACAGAGAAAATTAGTGTGCCAGGACAGATGATTTCTACTGCCAACACACCCCCAAAAATCAAGAATGAGCACCAAGGCCCAAACAAAAGCACAAAATCCGGCCCAACCACCTTTTACAAGGATAGCTCCCGCCATATAGTCCATAGCGTCCGCCATGGGGTCTGGACTATATGCGGGGCAGAAGTTGAGAAACCACCATTTTTGTCTTCAAAACCTCCAAGAACCCATTTTTGGCTACACTAAAATCCTCCCCAAAGCACCAAAAGTTCATACTTTCATCTTCCACTCATTAACCCATTAACCATTCCAACTTTCATTTTCACTTCCCCTCACCAAAATCCATCAAAAACCAATTTTTACAAAACTCCAAAAACATACCCATTCTTCATCTTCTTCCATCTCCAACATTCATCCATGGAGCATGGTGGTTACGTTTTGCATCAAGGGAAACCCGACGAAAGACAACGGAAAATCCTCGACAAACTGCGCAACCGGGACATCGCTTCGACTGGTATGTGGACGATAACTGCCTTTATTCTTTATGTATTTACCATAGCGTTTATCACTTATTAGACGTGCTAGGACTGCATGAGATACTTGTTAGACATGATTCTACTTTTGAACGGCTGACCAGGGAATTCTTGAGTTCCCTGATTTATGTTGTCAAACCTGACACTACTAGTACCGTCGGTACCGTACAGTTCCGGATGTTTAATGTTGAATATTCGTTTAGTACTGATGAACTTGCAGAGAGGCTTGGACTGCCTTTTGGTGCGGATGTTATTTGTGAAGAACCTCTGGATTTTGAATGGTCGGTGGAGGCATTTTCCTTCTGGCACACGTTGTCAAATTTTACTATTTCATCTTTCGAAGGAATACTTGCCTCCAGAATCCATAGCCCGGCCATCCGTGTGTTTCGCTACATGCTAGCCTGTACTGTTTTCGGCCGGGAGAATCCTAACAAGGTAAATGCAAAAGAGTTACTATTCTTGCAGGGGTGCCTTACAAATAGAAGATTCAATGTAGTCCCATTCATGATGGCCCATATGAATGCCTCTATTAAGAGCACTGGGACCATAGCCTTCGAAGGACTTATTACGTCCATTGCAAAGGCTCTGAACCTAGATGCTGAGATAGCCACTTTAGAACCTCTCCCTCCTCGCACAATTAATTTGAAATTTTCGAAAGATATGAAATTGTGCAAAGTCAGGAAGGAAGGAGGCTTTGAGCTTATGATTCATGGGAGGGCTATCTCATCTGTTGTTCTGCCTTGCACTAGGCGCACCGATGTGAATATCGAGGGAAACTGGACCTATGATTTAGATGCTCCACCCATTACAGGCCCAATGCCCCCAAATATTCCAGTAGGTGACGGTGATGATACTGATGACGAGTATGACCGGCGAGAGCAATCTCCCGATCATCCTATATTGCCTCACCATGTACCACAGACACACATTGCACCATCTTCCTCTTACCATTCTGCAGGTATCGCTCCTGGCTTTTATATATCTGAACATATATGGCAAGAACAATTAGCTAGAGAGGAGAGACACGACAATTTGCTCAACACCATTCAGCAACAATTATCTGAGAATATGAGATTCATGCAAGAGTCTCAGCAGCAGATGAACCAGTCCATGCATACCATAATGCAATCTCAAGCTGCTCTAACCACCCGATTCGACGCGTTTGAAGCTTCTCAAATTGATCGTCGTCGCAGCAGATCCTGCCGCCCTAGGTACTCGCCGCACACTGACGACAACACTAGCAGCATGCCTTAGGCACCTCAGGTACCTCGTCTCTTGCTTATTTTGAAACATTGGGGACAATGTTCAATTTAAGTGTGGGAGGAGACTTTATTTATTTTCCCACTTTATCTCACATTTTTATTTCTTTTATCGCTTTCTAGTTTATTTCCCATCTTATTTTTCTTTTTCGTATTTTTAGAACATACTTGTGCTTAATGAGTCATTCTACAATATACCTTTACTCCCCCATTTTACTCCCTCATTACTTTGCCCCACCAAAAACCTTTTTGACAAATAGTGTACTATCCTGGAAATGTTTTGGGCTATTGATGCAAGTTCGTGTTAGGATGCAGATGATTTGGAAAAATTCTCTTTGAAACATCGGTATCATTATAACACCTTAGACTTCGCAAATGCAGAAATCGACCTCGATACCATGTGTACCATGACCTTAATAGAATATCCACAGTAAGTCCTTAGTAGTTTATCCTAGCAGTCAACTCCGGCCAAAGTGTTATCTAAGTGAAGGATCAATGAAAATAAGTGAACGATCGGTATGCTAAAAATAAAATAATTGCAACTCGGGTATAGGTAACCCTCACAAGGTCATTTAACCCCAAAAAGTTGTAAATTCAAAAAAAAAAAAGGAAAAAAAAAATGATAAAGACGAAACAAAACAAAAATATCTTTCCATTGTCAGTTGTTTCAGAGGTATCTGGTACTGAACTCGGTAGGGCGGATTACGATCTGATCCCCCACAGCTGCAAGTGGGCCAATAAAAGGGGTTACACCACTTTGTGCACCAGAACCCCATGCTTAGATCAGAATCACTAACCGGTTACTTCACCATGATTTCGTACCAATAACGGGCTTAATGTGATTGCACCAGAATGAAAAGGACTCAAAAAGAGATATGAAAGTAGGCCTAGGTATAGTAGGGTAATATGGACTGATTTGTGTAAAAACGAAGTTTATGTCCGTATTTACGGAGAAGTGTCATTCCGATACCCGTGGTTCACTGAGTCATCACCTATCGCTTCATCCTAGCTTGAACTTATAAGACCTTTTTGCCCAAATCATTTATGGATATCACCCTGTTCTGTCATGATGTTTTGCTTGAGGACAAGCAAAGGTTTTAGTGTGGGAGAAATTGATAGGCTTAAAATATACTGTTTATTTGACTCGATTTGCACACATTATTTAGGATTTTATTTCTGTTTTCTTGTATTATGCCTTTGTTTTGTTTCTTTTTCAGATTTTTGTATTTTCAAGGCTACTCGAGAAGAAATGAAGGAAAAACGAGCTAAAAACCTACTTTATGAGGAATTGTACACATGGATTCCACCATGGCGGGCGCCATAGAGGATGCCACATAATGGTTAGAAGCCAATTGTTGACAACTGCCACATCTCCAACTACTTTCCACCCTAGTTCATGTGGCGGGCGCCACCTTCACACGACCATTTCCCTCCCAAAAGGAGTTGGGGGGCATTCATGTCTTTACTTGTACTTTCCTACCACTATAAATAGAAGAGTTCTGTTTCATTTCAAATCATTCAAGCTTAGAGAACAGAACTCAAGCCATAAATTTCACCTATTGTAAAGTGATAAACTTCTCACATCGAGGGGTTATCACACCGTGTAATCGAGCCTGTAATCGAGTTTGGAGCACTTTCCTAGAAGTTAAACATGCCGCCATTTTAATTCAGTTTTTTTACTTCCAGTTGTTCAAGATTTTAAAGCCTCTCATTTAGAGCATGTTTCTGTCTATTTATTGCCTTTTATTTATTTACCCGCCTTTAATTCCCGCGCCCTTTATTTCTCGTACCGTTTATTTCTCACATCGCACTTTATTTATTTACTTACCCGCACTTTATTTACTCGCATTTGTTTACCATGTCCGGCTAAATCTTAAGGGCTAGGATGTGAGGATTATAGTTATAATTAGTATTCCACACGGTTGTCGGTAGAACTACTTAGGGGTTGTTTTAACTTTTAACACTTATTTTCTGTACTTAAAATATGTTGGGTAAGATCGAAAGTCGTCCAACCTTTAGATAAATTTGGTTAGTTTTGACTGTTCCAAGGAAGCAAAAGCGCTTGGCTCAGTCAATTAGGGATCTTTAATGTTTAAGAAAACCGATATTTTCGGACGCGTTTATGGATTTAAAGTCTGGTTCGCAAGAACCTCTTTTTGTTAGAAATTCCAGGTTAAAATAATTTTCGAATAAGTCAAGAAACTTTATTTCTTAAAAATAGGTTTATTAATCCTAACGCAATGTGCACCTTTTTATAAGTGATAATAAGAGGGGTCAATTAGGGATAAACTCAGTTCTAAATACGCGAAAGCGACAGTTCCCGTTAAATTAGTTATTTTCATGAGTAGAAAATATTACTCCATAAGGATTCCTATATGTACACATCTGGAATACTACGTAGCTATATGAATTGTATCTATGCCTGTTGCTTTATTATTGAATTTATTTTCGCACTTTACTTTTATTTCGCACAACCTAATCCTTTATTTGATTTGCCTTAGATAAACATCGTAACAATAGTAATCGATAGATTGACGTTTGGTCTCTGTGGGATCCATAATCTTTTATATTACTTTGACGTTATTTGTGCACTTGCGAATCGCCCATCAGTTATCCTTAAAGAAAAGAAGAAGGAATGAAAAAACATAAAAACGGAAACATCCCGCTGCAACTGTAGCTAATGAAAACATTCACAAAAACAGGTAACTCTTGCTTATAATGTTAATTTTGTGGGGAATAAGGTAGAAAGGAACGATTGTTTATTGTTACATGGAGATGTAGTTGGGGTGGCCAATATGTATGGGACATAAAAAAGGAGTTCTATATGATTCATAAAGGATAAGAGGGGGACATCTTACAAGAATTGGAAGTAAGGGTGAATGAAAGAGAAGGGGTTCGATAAAACCGATAGGCTATGAAATTTATAGACTAATCATCTTCGTATTATGAACGATTTTCTATCTGAACAGTCTTCTTCAATCTCTTTTCAACTTCTTCTTCATTCACGGCCTTTTCAGGTATGGATCTAATTTACCTTTTGTCTCTCGTAACAATTATGGCTGAGGATTTTAGACACAAGACTTCTAGTAGGGTCTAAGCTATTATGAAACTGAGGGCTTTAAGAGTATTTTTAACAATTCTAATGGTTGGAGTGATTTATTTTTGTTATTTTTTTTCCTAAGAAATAATGGTTGTAATTTCTATCGTTTCTAAAGAGGTCGTAGGCATATACCACCAAGGAGAAAATCATATCCTTTCAGGAGGAGATGGACGTCTCGTCTTCAGAAGATGAAGCAATGGTCACTTTATAGGCGTGTTCTTCATCAGAGAGGGTTACCATGGGTTTATATTCATTAGAGAAGGTTACAATGGAAGTCTTAAGAGTCCTCAATATTGCACCTTCTCAGTTGGTTCCTACTAAGTAGGGCTTCATTTGATCCTTCAAAATGTTGTGCAAAGGGATGGAAATTCCGCCCACTATTGGGTTATTCTTTTTGTTTAACACAACTAGGCCTTCAAAAGGAAGCTATGTAACCTTAGGTAGTCATTTAAGAAGGGTCACATTCAATCCTCACTCTAACCATTATAGGAATGGGAAAGATAAGTTTTCCCGGGTGGAAGGGCGGGATGACTATCGCGTCGTTGTGGGAGAAGATGATGTCCCTCTTTTTCCATTGGTTTGGACAAACAAGTCTGTTATAATCGTGGGGTATAACAATAAGCACCTTACTGCCAAATATATCAAGATAGTTTCCCTCCTAGAGAAGTCAGAGGTTTTGGATTCTCCCATAATGATTGAGCTATGGCAGGAGGTTGGTGACTTCCTCGATGGATACTCAAGTAAGATTTGGATACTTTAATACCTTGATAGCTACCCTTAAGTGGTATGAAACCTTTATGATTTATTTTACATATCATATGGAAAATATTATTTTGGAGGAGCGAATGAAGAGATGAGACAAAATCTAGGCCGCTCACGAGGAGACTGATAACGCCTATAGTCATTCTGAGGGATTTATTATCAAGGGAAAAATAGCAAGATGAAATTTAGCTTTTTGAACCGCCAATGCCAAGGTTCAGAGGAATGAAGGGAGGTTTTTTAGTGGCTATTAAGGGTTGAGTTGTCATGCTTACCTCACAGGAGGTGGGCGCTCATAGGCCCTCTAATGCCAAGGCTCTGCCACCCCTACCTTTTTTGTGTAGCGACTCTAACTTTGACGTCGTCTAGTTTACCAGCTCTTATCATATATTCTTTGAGAAGTTCCATGGCGACTAATAGGAATGTTGCATTAAGTAGTCCTCTAAGCTCATTGCATGAAGGAGAACCACTTGCTAAGGATAATAATGTTGGAACATGTCGGTCGGGAGAGGCGATAACAAGTTGAAAAATGGTTGAGGGCTTGGCTAAAAATTATGAGGAGGGATACTCCACAAGCTAGAAATTATTAGACACCTAAGGGAAGGATAAAGACTCGTGTGTGAACAAGCTGGTTATAGAGAAAATAGCTAGAGAGATCTCCGACAAAGAGGAGTCCTTGAAGTTATCCCTGGAAGATGCCCTCTGTTCCAAAAGGGAATTGAAGGGTGATGTGCCATAGCTCAGGGATGACTTGGTGGAGACCTCTGGTAATCATTTTGAGCGTGTGAAGAAAAAAGGTTCCTTTTTCTATCCCACAATAGACCTAGGCTCCTGGACATTTTTAAAGTTGTCCGCAATGGCCAGTTGGTGGACGGAAAAGAGGAGTCTTTCCCAAAACTTGAAGGATTCCCCTTAGTGAAGAACGGTCAAGATAACTATAGTGATTTGGCGACGTGCAGATATGAGCTGGTAGCTCTTCACCTAGAGAAAGTACCTTTGGAGGAGGCGATCCTAGAAGATTTTCAATGGGTGAGTTTTTTATTCTTCGTTTCTTCTAGTCCTTAACATGTGAATTATTTTATACCTTGGGTCGAATAGAACAGATTTGGGATAGATTGAGCTTTGGTTAATTAGGCCTTTGGCCGGTCTAGATCACTACCCATTAAGATTCAATCAAGGCTCCCCCTGAATGTGAGACATATCTCACTTTCACTTGAGCACACTCCTAAGAGTTTATTCAATTAAAAATATGAAAGATAAAAGTCTAATACAACTCAAAAATATATACGACTAATTGGTATATAATGCACATGAATAAAGTGTACAAAATACAAAAATAAGACTCAACTAAAACTCTCCTATAGAGTAGATTTTTCACTGATGTTCCGAGTGTTCGCAAAGGAGATTCCTCCTTATATAGTAACTCTAATCCAACTAGAAAGCCCATTAGGGTTTAGGTGGTGAATGCGGTTGGCCTATCAACATTGCATGAGATTAATCTTCATTAATGTTGATGATAAATCTTGATTGATCAAATATGAATCTCTTGATTATAAACTTCATTATTGTCGAATTTGATTTAGATTAATCCTTTCCAAAAATGTGCATAATAAATCCAATCTCCAGTATGGTGATTGAGATCCTTGATTGATATAAATATTGAAGAAATAAGAACACCAAATACAATCTTGCTAAAATTAGATTTTTTTCCAAATCTAAACACATGTTAACATATATATATATATATATATATATATATATATATATATATATATATATATATATATATATATATATATATATATATATATATATATATATATATATATATATATATATATATATATATATATATATATATATATATATATATATATATATATATATATATATATATATATATATATATATATATATATATATATATATATATATATATATATATATATATATATATATATATATATATATATGATAGGACAAAAAAAACAAATTTTCAAAGAAATAAATATACTTCAATTTATCTTACACTCCAAGCAAACAGTCCGAGATAGGGTGTTTGGGACATTGTGCTTGACATGTTGCTTTGCGCGTCTTTGCATACATCCAATTTTGAGTCTATAGTAAATTGAATACAATAATATATTTTACTTATATAAATAGGAATTCCAATTTGCAAGAATATAAACTCTTCCACAACTAAAATGCACCACCAATCATCTTTAATAGAGATTAGAGACTTTCTAATTAAGTGCAAATTCAAATCTTGTAATTATAATAAATCAAATTAAATATCTTCATGAAATATTTGTTTAATTAAATTTTTGAACAAAATATTTGCAGAATTATTTTTTCACAATCATTGATTAAATAATATTGAATCAAATCTTTCTTCAAAGAATATCCAATTAAATATTTTCTTTAATGAAAATCCAATAAAATCTTCTTTGATTAAATCATATCCAATTTAATCTTATATAACCATTATGGATTATGATTTAATACAATATTTTTCCACATTTATTTGGATTAACAAACTTCTTCCAAAGTAATCTTCTAATCGTACTCGAATTGAAACACATTTTCTAACCAAATGATGAAGTGATCCTATAACATAGAGTGAGTAGTATGTGTTCCAGGATGTCACGCAACATGTCTAAGACATCTTTATCAACAAGTTACTTACACAAATTATCTAATCAATTGTATTAAATTACTCTCCTCCTTTGGCTATTTTTAGGCAAAACACAAATTAAACACTTTTTCAAGAACATACCATAGATAATATACAAACAAATATTTAAGCAATATCGTCAAAGAGAAGTGTGTCTTTTTATCCCCTATTTTCCTTAAAAGAGACAAAGGATCTAGGACCACCATCAAACAATCAGCACAGAAACAAGCAAAGAGAGCTAAAACATTATAAAAAAACTCCAAAAGAAGCAACAAACCATCAGCAGATCCTACCGGCATAAAAAATGTTTCGAACATTCTTATAGACATTCTTCCAAATCATCATTATCAGAGTGTGAAGAAACTAAAATCATTGTTAGCTAAGTCACATCCATAAGTATGAACTTACAGATAACAACAACACATAACTTATTACGAACACCCGATAGAAGCAACATTGTTTCTTTCATATCCTCATATCATCATCTCTCCCTATTTGCCTCATAATTGGAAAAAGTACCAGGGAGCAAGAACACATACACCACATATCACAGTTGAACATCAAAATTGTAGTAGCAGTAGCAATAGGTTGAGATGAAGAAGCTCCACCAGATTTGGGAGACCACACATACCTTTTTTTTTAAGACGAGGTTATGCCTAACATGAGTCAAAGCCTTTGAGAATATGACTTCTCATAGGCCTTGGAGGCGAAGCAACATATAACATTTCTTCATAAAAAATCATATCAGTTTCATCAACAGGGGTAATAATGTGTATCACAATGTCAACTACATGTTTTCTAACTATCAACTTACATTTCAAAGGCAACACACTTGGGAAAAACCAATCTCATTATCACAATTAACCATGTCTTCTTTTTTAGCACTTAAAATACTATAAATTAAAGTGGTAACACCAATAGGTAGATTTGTGTGAGACTCGGTATGTTTAACAAATTAATAACGATAATATTCTCCACATTTCAAGGCAACATGAGTTCCTATTAGATACATAAAACTAGTTATGCTATGACAGACACAAGATTCATAAGATGAAGAAGTCCAGCTAGCCACTTCAACTTGGTACAAGATGACATACTTTACACTAAAGTTGGCGGGTACCAAAAGATAATTTAAAGGTCAGTTCTCACAAATATTTCCAGAAATTTCTCGAGCTACGCTCTTAAAAGAGGGAAGATGGTCAACAATATGTGGGTTTAATATTTTAATAATACCATCACAAACACCTTTTCTGGTAGTGGATATGAAAATGATTTCTTGAAAAGTCTTGTCTTAAATGATAGGTTCTTTGAGAATGTGACTTTTCACCGTACCCACCATAAGTGCCACATTAAGCATATCTTCATCACCAACTAAACCAGATTCACCAATAACAAGAATATTGGGAAGAAAATGTCAACGGCATGTGTTGCGGTGAAAATTGGATACCAAACTATTGATTAGTTTGAATCTTTAATTCATTTTGCAACCGAACTTTGATTTGTCCAAAGGAAGGGATAAAGATCGAAATTCCCACAATGCAACGCAAATGCAAGGTTTAGAGAGTTATAGGTTCGGGGGTTGGTTAAACTTAGGGAAGGTGCTAGCATCCTAAGTTTCTGTAGTATCCTACAGGAACCTCTTGTTTTATGTTTGTTTATTGCTAAGTGTTTATCTGCCTAATGGTTGAAAGACCTAGGGGTTTATTTCTAAGTATACTCGATAAGATATCGCATCTTATGCCTACATATCCTTACGGGAGTGGAATCAGAGTATTTATAGTTCCCCTAAAGGGTTTGAGGAGATCTTTGACTGTGGTCAAAGTTCCTACGGGTTTAGGGTAGTTGTTTGATTGTTTTTAGGAGGAGAGATGTGTCTCCATTTTAAGGGAGATATAACCGCCACAGGTTGTAGGAAAATAGTCTTTGCATCGTCTTAAGAAAAGGACTTACGTACTCGGATAGGGATCAACGAGGTACACCTTTATCTCTCTTAAGGAAAAGTCCCTACGGCTTGATTGTATTGATGTGGGGTGGAGATTCTATCTCACTTAAGATGATTGACATCTTTCTCTAATGTGTTTGAATTTTGAATGTTTGTTGAATGTTTGAATATTGTTTGATCTCTATTGTTTTGTTTGAATTGGGTTTGTTTCTATGTTGTAAAGTAAAGACAAAGTCCTTCCTATGGGGTAGGATCTATCCTAGAGATCGACTTGAATGGGATCAAGGATCATGTGAGAGTATGATGCAAATGAGATGCACTACACACAATTGTTGGATTATGTGTAAGGTTTTCTTTTGGACGGAATGCGATGCGGGAATGTAAATTACGATAATTGCAATAAATAAATTGCGGAAATAAAATCATACACATACGCATGAAAGCGCCGAAGTGTGTGAGAGTGAAAGTGTCGTGGATGTGAGTGTGCGCTGTTGATTTGTATTTTACGCTGGGGTTGATTTGAATTGTTTAAATTGATTTATTTTAATCGGGATTAATTTTGATTGAATTATTTTATTTTGGTGAGATTGATTTTGAAAGTTAAATTAAATTATTATATATCTTTTTTAATTAAAGAGAAAATATTCAAATCGTAAAATGCTTATTGAATTAATTGGGATTTTAGAAGATTAGTCGAGTTATATTTCATGGAGTTTATTAAGATAAGATGGTTTTCTTATTATAAAAGGGTTTTTAATTAGTTTTGCCAAAAATTATTTTAATAGGTGAAAGGCTTTTTATTTTATATTTTTATAATAGGACTAATTCTTTATATTAAAAGGGTTGTTAATTTAATGAAAATAGAAATAAGTAAAAGGTGAGAAAACAAATATTAATTATTTTAAAAAAGTTGCCTAATAAAATTATAAAAGTTAGATCTAGATAAAGGGTTTGAATAAAATGTTATTATTAAAAGATTTTCATAAAAGAGTTTTTTTAGTTATTATTGAATAGATTTTAAATAAAGTAAGAGTTGAATAAAATGAAGCAGAGATTTCTAAAAAAACAAAAGTAAATTAAATGTTATAAAAAAGGTTATTGAGATTAAGGATTAATTAAAAAAAAGTTAATTTAAAAAGATAAAAAATAGTTGATTAAAGTTACTGGTTAATTAATTAAATTAAGTATTAGTAAAATAAATTGAGTAATTATTATGTTAATTAGAACAGATTAAGAGTTAAGATGATTATTAGGTGAGATTAACGACAATTTAAGGGAGTGATTAAGGGTAAGGTTAGTGTGTGTGTGTGGTGTGATTAGTGGATATACTAATTACAATAACAGAAAAATTAGCACAGTAACAAAAGAACCCTAATCCCTAAATCGCCCCCAACCCCTTCCGTCTTCTCCGCTTTCTTCTCATCGCGAGCATCATCTGTCGATTCACTCTGATCTCCCCTTCTTCATATTCCTTTCACCTTCTCGGTTTCTTTTCGACTTCCTGTAAAAAACAAGCAACAAACTCAACAGATTAATCGTTAGTAAAGGGGATCTCACGATTTGAGTGGTCTCTGCAAGTCTCGATGGCGAACGTGAAGGCGGGCGGTCGGCGTGTGGTGTCGTCAACGGCGATGAAGGTTTTGGGGTTTTTTTGACAGAAGTTTAGTGATTACCGGCGCCGGTGGTTTCGAGGTGGTTTCCGGTGGCTCGCGAAGGGTGCTTCGCGGTAAGGGTGAGGGTGATGACTCGCGAAGGCTAAGAAAGATAAGTTTCTCACTATTTCAAAAATTTTGTTTGGGGCATCATGATTTTTTGGATTTTTGAAGATTAGGGTTCTCGTTTGTGCTTTGTACGTGTTGTCGCGAAAAATCCCCCCTCTAATCTTCACCTCAAACCTTCTCTTATATAGGCTTCGAACCAAAATTCCGTACTTAAAACTCGGATTAAGAGCCATGATTGCTGTGTTGGATCCTTCTGTTTCGGTTTAGACGAAAAAATGAAATATTTCCCTTTTGATAATTGTAATAATGAGTTGTTTAATTGATACTTCAATTTGTGATTCAATTGGGAATGGATTTGGTTCTGAATCTTCCGTTATTCCAAGAATATTCTCTGATCGGTTATTTTCTGATTTGGCAGGTACAGGTGGCGACTGTCCTGGGTAGCCTTGCTCGAGTTTGATACATTTTCTTGTCTCTTATCTTAACATAGAGTTCATGCTTCTGCAGTGGACTTGGGCTACTGCAAATCCTGCAAAGCTCTAATGTTGCTTGGGAGTATGGAGTTAGTGGGCCTTTCTGGTATGCTAGTGGAGCCACCATCCAAGTATGTAAAGTTTCTTACAACTCAAGTTTTGATATATTTGAATTCGGACAATGGGAAATGAAACAAGACTTATACTTGACAATGATTAGGTGATGCTATTTAGAATCATGGCTATAGAGATTAAAAGAAAGGCTCCTTATGCTCATACCGTGTGCGAAATTGTCAAAGCCCGGTACGTTACTCTGTTTATACTGGCGTCTGATGATCATATGATTGAACAAGTCTGTGACACTTATTAGTGTAAAAGTGATTCCTTTTGTCGTTCTAATGTGGTAACAATGTTTGATTACCTCAGATGGGGGACTTCAGCATACATCGTATTCCTCTTCTTCTGTTTCATGACGAATATAATCGTAACGGCAATGTTACTTCTTGGTGGTTCTGCTGTTGTAAATGCATTAACTGGAGTCAACATTTATGCTGCTATCTTTCTAATACCACTTGGAGTAATTGTCTATACACTAGCTGGTGGATTAAAGGCCTCATTCTTAGCAAGCTATATACATTCTGTCATAGGTACAATGCTTCAACTTTTAATCACTTGTTTGACCTATATTAGCTTTTGCTTCACTCACTATCATATTGTTAAACTGAGTATATTTGTGTGTTTCCAATTTTCAGTGCACATTGTTTTGGTCATTTTTGTGTACCTTGTTTACACGTCTAGCAGCGACCTTGGTAGTCCGAGTGTCGTTTGCAATTGGTTGCTCGAGGTTGCGAGCAAATCGAGAGCATGTCAAGATCCAATATCACACCATGGACAACCTTGGGGTCCCATTAGTGGCTGTTTGCGTCGCAGATGTTGTAGTACTTGTTGTGTTGACGTGTCTCTTTTTCTTTCAGGAAGAAATTATAAGTTGGAGGCTATACGTAGTCGTCGTCGCTGGGCTTCTCCACACGGGTGAGTTCAAAGGAACCATTTCCGGCAATCTAGTTCTTAAGATGTGTAGCTAATGCTCTTACTGGCATTTGCAAAAGGACTAGGTGCCTTGCTAACCCAAATTTATATGTTGCTGCAGTGATAGATTGATGGTTCACATGTAGCTCCAAGCAGTCAGGTTAATGGTCCGCTTGGGAGTCATAGGCTGGTGTTCGAGTTGTTGAATAAATGAGGTAAAATTTGCCCATCTCTAGCTCCTCCTTATACTCTCTTGTGAATTATGTTTCTGAAAAGAAAATGGATGACACGGCTACAATTTAATTCTGTTTGTGCTTGATGTGGCAGATCTTAACTTACAGTCGGTGCTGGGGTTTGAGTTTGGATATCTCCATCCTTCAGACCAACAGGCGCCATTAGCTTAAAGGAGTTGTGTAACAGGTTTCGTCATCGGCGAAGTGAATAAACTTCATTCATGTGTTCAAGAGATATAAGCAAGGTCGTCGGTTCCAATGATATGGAGAAACTTCGAAAACGTTGAGGCTTCCTAAGCATGGTCTTCTTGCTCATATCGTCGAAGTCTCAATGGCGAAGTTGTAACCATTCCAAGTTGTCCATTTAACGAAATCCTTCACGAGTTCTTCTTTGTTTACCTTAAGTGACTTGTTTATTGTATAAAATGCTCGAATATGTTGGATAAATGACTTGGCAATGTATCATGTGTTCAATATTTGTACTAATATCACATTCTTGAATAAACTTCAATACCAAAATATGTTACCAGTTTATGGGATTAACTTGAAATTCTCTAGGCTGCGACCGATTGTTTTGGTTATGTGTGGCAGCTTTTAATTTATTACTTGAATATGGTCTCCAATACTAATTATTGTAAATGATAAGTCTCCTAGCCGTAGTATATCAACGAACATGGCAATTGAAGCCTTTTGTGCTTTTCTTCTGAGGTGAACGACATAAGGGCCTTCGTTGGCTGATGAGGTCCTCAAGCAATGTTAATACCACCAACAGTAACGTGGCCACTCTGATTTAGATACTCAAACCAGGGACCAATCTAGGATTCGATTCCTTATTAAGATTAGGTGACGAACCATCACCAAATTGATAAAGTGCCATGACATGCCCTCTTCACCACTTGAACAACTCTTAAACTTAAACTTGTAACTTCGGATTAAATGGGGACTTGACCGCTTCAATGACTAAACTCAAACTTGGACTTTCTTGAAACCCATGTTTTGGAGAGAAAACCTGACAAGCCTCAATTCTTGGGAAGCTTTGAATAATATGCTTCAAATTAATTTGGGTTCCTAAATGTTTGTAACCGGTGTTCTAAATGAGCCACAAGTGCGAACCTCATATTGACAGAATTTTGTTATAACCCGACTTCAACATTGATAACATATCGCTCGCAAACTATTGTCAACCTCCATCACGAGTTGGTTTGACGTTTAGAGATTGGTCAATCTTAGGATCTTGAATTCTTCGGTCTTGATTTGAATTTCGAAATGCCTCAAATATCACGAGTCCATGACCTCGATTCATGTACAAATCTTGTTTCGACAAAGAGAGAAAAAAAAACTTGAAAGGGGACAAAATCCGGATTTAAAAGGATCTAACCATAAAAACTCCGCCAGAGACATCTTTAAAGCAAAATACCCTGCACACACTCGTTAGTCGCACATAAAAGTATAAAGATAAAATGTAAGGAAACGCACGAGGGAGTGAGATCTTATGGTCAAAAATTAGGGTGCAACAGCATGTTTCACAACAAATGATTTTCAACTGAAATTCAACAACATAAAATCAATACCATCATTTTTTTAAACCACAAATTAAAGAGAGGAAACCAATAGGAAGTTTAACTATAAATTCCTTCACCAACATTCACAATTGTTTTCAACAATTGAACGTCACTAAGAAGATTCATGATTTCACTGCACTTTGGTGCTTCAACATAAAGTTAGTTGTTAAAATTCATCCTCCAATTGCAAACTAAAGTCCATATTATCGTACCTCGAAAAATATGATCCTCACGATGGACACAAAAAATACATTCGAACAGAGTCGCCACCTGTAATACCCCAAATTTTACCCTTTCTTTTTTATTTTTATTTTAAATTCTTATTAACTTAATAAATTAACCTTTTTTTTAAATCTTGTTTTTTTTAACTAATAATAATTTAATTAACCTTTTTTATAACTTTACTAATGTTTTTTATTAACTTTTTTTTTTCTATTTAGTTTATTTATTTAAGTCATTTTAAGCTCTTCTTACTAACTTTTAGGATTTAGATTAAAATTTAACTTTTTTTTTCTTTTCTTTAAAGAGTAAATTTTTCATAACCTTTTTTAAATTAATTTCTAACACTTTTTTTTTTAATCAAATTCTAATACTTTTTTTTTATAAAAATCTAATACTTTTTTTTTAAAATAAAAATCTAATACTTTTTTTTAAAATTAAATCTTTTTTTCTAACTTTTTAAAATTAAATCTTTTTTCTAACCTTTTAAAGCTAAATCCTTTTTTTAAAGTTAAATATTTTTTTCTAACTTTTTTTAAAACTAAATCTTTTTTTTCTAACTTTTTAAAAGTTAAATATTTTTTTTTCTAACTTTTTTTAAAAACTAAATCTTTTTTTTCTAACTTTTTTAAAGTTAAATATTTTTTTCTAACTTCTTTTTAAAATTAAATCTTTTTTCTAACTTTTATAAAGTTAAATCTTTTTTTCTAACTTCTTTTTAAAATTAAATCTTTTTTCTAACTTTTATAAAGTTAAATCTTTTTTTCTAACTTTTTTAAAAAAATTAAATCTTTTTTCTAACTTTTATAAAATTAAATCTTTTTTTTCTCTAATTTCTTTTTAAAATTAAATCTTTTTTTTTCTAACTATTTTAAAAATTAAATCTCACCTTTGTCACTTTTTTTGTTCTTTATTATTTTTACTCTAAATTTTTCTATCTTTCATTAAAAAATAACAAAAATAGTTTTTTATTATTATTTAATTATTATTTTCGTATTTTAATTAAATCATTTTTTAAAATATTATTTTTTCACTTTTTTCTAAATTATTCATAAAAATATCCAAAAAAAATCATAAAATAAAATATATTGAAAAAAATTTTGTTCTTTTTATAATATTTTTGATTTTATGAATCAATAGGATTATTAGTTTTATTTTTAGTTTATTTTAATTATTTTAATTTTATTTTTTCTCTTAACTAATTATTTAGTTTGGGCTTTAAAATGGGCTTTAGGGACATTATTGACAATTTGGTGTTAACCCTAATTTGTTCCCTATATATACATGTGTTGCTTTGTTGAAAAGGGGGTCAGAAGGTTTTCTTCAGAAAAGGGGAGAGAGAGGGAGAAACAAAGGAGATCCCCAGAGAAGAAAGGCGGTCGTTCCCACAACTCGTTAGAAGGATTGGAGCTCTCCAGTGTTCCCTTATTCAAACCTTTTTCACATTTACCGAAGCAAACCTCCGCTTCGTAGGTTAAATTACTAAACCTTTTGCCTTTTCATGTTTATGTGAATATTTTGCCATGTTAATGTGTTTAGGTCCGTTAAATTACTAAATCCTTTGCATTTTTCATATTTATTTGCATCCTTGCCATGTTAACCTTCATTGTTGTTTAGATCCGTAGATTTTGATATGTATGAACCATGATTGTGTCGTATAGGATTGTTTGCATGTCCATTAATTGTCTGTTTGCATTTGCAATTCTATTGTTATTTTTTTTTTTTATCAAAACCTTTTTCAAAATCAAAACCTTTTTTATTAAAACTAAAACATTTTTTCCCAAAAAAAACCTTTTTTGTTCCCGTAAATATTTTTTCCCAAAAAAAAAAACCTTTTTTTTATTCCCAATTGTTCCCGTAAACATTTTTTCCCAAAAAAAACCTTTTTTTTTGTTCCCGTAAACATTTTTTTTCCAAAAAAGCCTTTTTTTGTTCCCGTAAACATTTTTTTCTAAAAAAGGCCTTTTTTTTGTTCCCGTAAACATTTTTTTCTAAAAAAAACCTTTTTGTTCCCAAAAACATTTTTTTTTATATATAATGTAAACTTAACATTTTTTTTATAATTTAAACTTAAATTTTTTTAACTAAGTAATTCCATTTTAAAATTAAAACCTTTTTTTTTTATATATATATAATTAAAATATTAAAAAAATTAAAACATTTTTTTACATAATTAAAATATTAAAAAATTAAAACCTTTTCGTAAGGAACTCCTTTGCCGTGTCATTTTGTGTACCTTTTATTTTCTTTATTCCTGCATTTCATTTGCATGCTTGAGGTTGAGATGTGCTTGTGGTGGCTACAGCCCCACACTATTTTCCTCCCTCACTTCATTCTAAGTGTTATTACATATTTTCATATTCTTCATGTTTTCAGAAATGTTTCTTTGTTTCTTTATACCCTCTGCCTTTATTACTTTTCTTATTTTTGTACCTTAATTATTCCTCCATATAATGATTTGTCATATTTTCACATTTTTTACAGTTTTATCCTTCCGAAGGATTAGGTCCAGCCTTTTGGCCGCCGAGTCAATAGCCTTACCCCTTTAATGGATCAAACCCTAATTTTCACAAATGCCTCGCCGCAGGCAAAATTACAATTTTACCCTTAGCATTAGGTCAAAGGGTCGCCGCACTCATTTTAGGGTTTCCCGCCGCGGAATCCCTAACCTAACCCTAATTCACTTAACAATTTACAACATAGATATTGGAGTTTCTACACTCCGCGTAAGCGTGTCCCTAAGATACGTTTATTCCCCATTGAGACCTTGACCACAGTCAAGAAGTCTCTAACCTCCCTTTTGAGGGGAACTACGATTACTCTGATTCCACTCCCGTAAGGATACGTAGGCACAAGATGCGATGTCTTGCCGAGTAAACTTAGAATTAACCCCTTAGGTTTATTTTCTCACTTGTAATCTTTTGTACATATATCTTAAGCAAATAAATAAAGCAAAAATAGTAAACATTTGAACAAAAGGTTCCTGTAGAGTACTACAGAAGTTTAGGATGCTAATACCTTCCCTAAATTTAACCAACCCCCGAACCCTAGATCTTTCCCCGCATTGTGTTTACGATGCAAAATAGGTTTTCCCTCTTTTGACCTTTTCCTTCGGATAAATCAAAGAGCGGTTGTGAATTGAATTGCGATTCAAACTCATTAATAGTTTGTGATCCTATTTCCACCGCAACAGAAAATGGCGACTTCACTGGGGACTAACTTTTGAGGGTTATCCCTAACCTGTTCATATTTATTACTATCTGTGTTATTATTCATTTGCATGTATATATTTGCGCTTTGATTGTGGGACTGTTCCTTGTGCTGTGAGATAGGTCCTAACCCGGATCTAGTGTACCTTAGGTAAATGGCAATAGACCAAGGAAACTGTACGACGTATATCGATACGGTTGATCTGGTGGCCATGGTTAGTGCGACTTCTTGGTTGGTGCTTATATTCCTTAAGTCAAGTTGAGGATAATATTGAGGCTGCCATATGTTGTCAACGCACTAACTGACTTTTAGAACCCTAGTTAACTCATCTTGGCCTTTAGAAAGTAGTGAGGTAACCGGCTTTGGTGCAGACTAAAGTTGGTTGACACTCGATACTACGCTCATTGAGATCTTAAACTTGGAGGGTTTTGGTTGGCAAGTAAGTTGCCTTCTGAACAACCACCCTTGTGAAGGATCAATGATATTGAGATCCCTTAGAACCTGGTTACTTTTGTAGGACAGGATGAACCATCTAACTTCAGGGGAGGGTATTTGCCTTTGAACCTCATGCAAGCTTTTAACCTAGGACTTTGTGTGTTTTCATGCATTGCATCCATAAAGCATCTCATTGCATTGTATTTCATGGAGCTCAAACATCATTTATGGATATCGCGGGATACCATAAATAAAAAAAAAAATATAAAATGAAAAAACAAGAAAAAGATTTCCTTGGTACCCCACGACATTAGTAAATGTTTTGAATTCCATAAGACCTTCATTTACATTCACATTTTAGCATTATACTTCTGCATTGCATGTGTCTCCCGATTTCTCACACTCGGTTCTCTCACCTTCCAGTTTCGTCACCCTGAGTTCTCGGCACCAATACAACACCAGAGCTCAAACTCGGAAAAGAATGGAGGATCAGGCAAAAGAGATTGATCGCCTTAGCAATGAACTTGAAGACCTTCGAGGGGGTATGGGGCGTATGATGGAATTGTTACATGTCATGAATGCTAAGATGGATACCCAGCCCACTGTTGTTTCTGAGATTACCGGCGTTACTGTGGACCCTTCACCAAGTGTGATTGTAGCAAAGGACCCACCTTATGGTCTTTCTCCCGGTTTTGTGCCTCCTCAAGTCACTGTTCCGATTAATCAACCTGTTCAGCAAGCCGTGCCCTTGTTTTCTGAAGTTTCTAGGGGGGCTCCTATCTTTGCACCACCTGTTGTACACACTCGTGCGCAACCGTACTTCGATGAGACAGTTTTTGATAATCTTGATGAGAATGTTGAGGGTTATGAGAAACATGATAAGCTTCGTGAGGAAGTAAACACTATCGTCCAGAGATTGAAAAAGGTAGAGGGTGATCAAATTTTTGGGGCTGCTGCAAGGGATGTTTGTTTGGTCTCAGGTTTGGTTATTCCCCCGAAGTTCAAAACTCCGAACTTCGATCGCTATGAAGGTGCCACCTGTCCTAAGAGTCATTTGATCATGTATTATCGCAAAATGGCTGCCCATGTTAAGAATGATAAACTGATGATTCATTGCTTCCAAGACAGTTTGAAGGGTGCTTCTTCCAAGTGGTATTTAACTTTGGACCAATCCCGCGTTAAGAGCTTTCAAGATTTATCTGACGCTTTCATCAAACACTACAAGTACAATATGGATCTGGCTCCTGACAGAAGACAGCTGCTGAGTATGTCACAAAAGAATTTTGAGTCATTCAAAGAGTATGCTCAAAGGTGGAGAGAGACTGCTTCGCAGGTAGAACCTCCTTTGACCGAGAAAGAGTTAGCTGATTGGTTTGTCGACACGGTCCGTCCAGAATTTTACGAGAGAATGGTGGGTAGCGTGACCTCAAATTTCTCCGACATCGTTGCTGTGGGTGTCAAGATTGAATTGGGTATGAAGAGTGGTAAAATGACAAATAATCATGGCGCTTCTAAGGATCAGCCGAAGAAACCTCCGTATAGCTCCCAGAAAAAGAAGGAGAGTGAGACTAATACTATATCCTCTGGTAGACCAAGGGAACGCTTTTATCGACATCCGCAAGGTTATGCTCAACCTCAAGGGTACCCAGTCCAATATGCTCAACAACCCTATGTGGCAGCTATTACACCTTCTTTCAATCAACAGGTTCCCATGTATCAACCTATGCAACAACCTCCTGTTTATCCGCCTCCTGTCAACTACCTACAGGCACCCAATACTCCTGCTCCTCAACAGCCAAAGAGTCCGGCTCCTCGCCAGAATATGCCAAACAGAAGAACGTATAAACCTTGTCCGCCGATCCCGATGACTTTTACTGAGTTATACCCCCACTTGGTACAACAAGGTCTGATTATCACCCGTGCTTTGGGTCCTCCGTCTAATCCGTTACCTGCAAGTTACAACGCTACCGCTCATTGTTTATTTTATGAGGGTGCGCCCGGCCATGATCTAGAGAATTGCTATGCTCTTAAGAAAGTTGTCAGAAATTTGCTAGAAACGAAGAAGTTGTCTTTTGGCGATGCTCAGCTGAAGATCGAGACTCCTTTCGGGGTTCCTCACTCGTCAAGTGCAAATTCTGCAAAGCATGTTACGCCTATCAGCCGAATCCAGTCATTATTCAAAGGCCTAGCCCGCTTCATTTCAGTAACCCTCAAGGTGATATGACCGGGATCAACAAAGGATCTGGGAAATTTATTTTGAAGCAACGACCGAAAACTGTTGAAGATGTGACCAGCATAACTGGGGTAAGCCATGACGACTCACAGTGATCATGAACCAGACGTCCTTTCCATTGAGGCTCCGCCAAAGGAAACTGTTACTCTTGAATGCAAGATTTCATAAACATTTAGAAGGATTTTTCCGACAGTTCATTTGTTTATTTATATGTATTTCTCTTCGATTAATCATATTTAGCATGCACGAACTTGTTTATCTTTGATTAATTAATGCAACGCATATGTTTGTCTTGAATAAATCCATTCGTTTCACTCATTCAAAATATATTTTTCATAAATTATAATGCCAACTTTACCCGATCTCTTGTTCAGATGGAGAATTGGGAGGAGGATGACGAACCTAAAACGTCAGATTTCTTGTCGTATGCTTTCGATTGAAACCCGCTGATGATGTAAGGCATTGTTTCAAATCCCAAACACTGGAGATATAAGGATGTTAACCCCTAGTCAACCCTTTGAGCCTTGAAGTAGGAGTTTTTCTTTCTTTCAAAGAACCTTCATCCTAACCTGGTGCAGGGTAGGTTTCAGTTAAACCGATCGAGCGCTTAGACTCTTAAAAAGGAAGAGCAAACCTTCGAGAATTTATCCTTAGCATCTTAAGAAGTCCAATACAATGACTATCCCTCGGTTACCTAAGGAGTGGGGCAGTCACGAGCCTTTCAAAAGATTTACACGACTTGTGCATAAAAGAATATTCAAAAAAAATAAGAGCCCGCTAAGTCAAAACCTATGAAGGAGACTTAGGCAAAACTGGGGCATCCCGCTGGACTCCAAAGTCAGATCAAAAGACGTTGTCCAGGCAAAAGTTAGGGAATAAGAACAACAAACCAGTAGTTTTTTATAATCCCTATTAAAGAACAAGGTCGTGTGATAGAAACGCCAAAAGAAATAGGTGAGTGACTGCCATGTCCAAAGCCTTGATAAGTTCTCGACCATAGCAAATCCGCTTGAGATATGAGCGTTCGTATCCGATTAACTGAATTAGGATTGGAGAACATCACGAAGAATGGGTGGGTACAAATATAACTTTGAGCCTTTATCTTTTGTTTCTCAAACCGTGAACCGAGCCACGATACAACCTTTAAAAGACCTAATTGAAGTGGGACTTCGGTTGAAAGCATACTTGACAAGATCACGTTTCCTGACTCCTACGAGCTATGCTCAGAAAAAATTCATGTTGGCATTATAATTAAAACTTATATCCGGACTAGTGATTTCGGTCACAAGTTGTTGCGATATCTTTTTTTCAAAACAAAACTTCAAGACAAATATATGTGTACATTGACAAGCTCAGGATAGGCATTTCAGGCATGACAACTTTGCTTGATATCTTAGAGATTTACATATGAACATAACCCGTGGAACTTGAAGATCCTACTGAACAGGGGCAGGCAGTTTCCCAATTCGCTTACCAACGCGAGTCTGACGTTCTTAAGAGCTATTTACCAAAGATTTCGTCGTAACACGATTAATTTGTGCCAGTTACGTCGAGACCTGACAAATATCTCAAAGAGTTTGAGAACAATGGGGCAACCGGACTCGGTGTTCTCTATAGAATCCTCTTGAGATGACCCTACCTCGCAACGCAAGTATCCTGGGGCACCATGTTTTTGAAGGAACAAATGGCGGCTACTATAAGGTCCTGCAAGATCAAAACCATGGGATTTCACAATTTTTTCATGAACCCGATGGATTTTACTCACAGCGGCCTTCATACCCCAGTAAGCCTCAGTGTTGCAACAGGTTCCTAAACCATTGCTCTGATTTAGTCCCCAGCGAGACTCTAAGCTGACAATACTTTGGATGGAGCCAGTGGTCCCTAAGGCATCAGAGATTTCACTGACATGCTCCCAGTGACAGTCCCCAGCGAGACTATAAGCTGACAACTTTTTTTTTGGGTAACTCGAAAGTGTCCCTCAGGTTTTCTTCTCCCCATAAGAAGGCGTGATACTGTACACCACAAGCAGATTACCTTCCCTCAGAGAATTCAGAACTTTAAAACCAGATTTGGTTCTACCATTGATCTCTCTTACCCATGATTGACGTATTGGTTGCAGAGAACGCAGGGTATTTCCGTCGAGATGTTTATTTCATCTCTCGTCCCATCTCTAGTCAGTTTCGTCAGCATACACAGGGGCATAAGCATCACATGCCTATTTCATTACACATTCATTACATATTACATATTCATTACATATTCATTACATACTCATTACATACTCATAACATCTTGCATACATAAACATTAACATACATAGACATTAACATACATAGACATTAACATACATTCACATTAACATATGCATCAACATATGCGTTAGCATTCACAGGTTCATCGTGTCTCCATCATTGGTCGTTACCGCCAAGTAACTGGGGTTTGCCCATTCTCTCCAAATAGATTGTCAGCCATAAGCATAAAATACTTACTTGTTTCCAGTTTCCCCACAGAGCTCGATCCTCGTGGATGACGGTTACTTCAGCTATCTTTCCTCACCAGGATAAGATATTTACCCTCCGAGATCATTCCCTCGATGGAGTCTTGATTACCAGTCTTCTTTCTAGCTCGATCCTAGATTGAATCTCAGTATTGTCGGTCGTCAAGCCCAACCGGACGTGCATTTATTTTGCACCATCTAAAGGTTTTCACCATACCATGACAGATACGCGACTATCTCGCCGAGAAATTTATCACTGTACCCGGACGTGCATTTATTTTGCACTATCTTTCAAGAAAATCAACTACAATCATTTACAGATACACGCCAGTTCACGCCTGGAAAATCTATCGGTACAACACTTTACATCTTACAACATCGGTATACAACATTTCTCACCTAAGAAACCGATCCTATCTTCGTTATGACTCGCAGCAAATGGCCATCTCCATGGAGCAGTTGGGCTTCCATTTACCTGTCGTCTTGAAGTATGGGAGGTTTGAACCAAATCGTATTCAGGAGAGCACGATCTTGAAGTACGGGGAGGTTTGAGCGGAATCATATTCAGGAGAGCACGATTCTGAATTATGAAGAAGTTCATTTACCCTTTAGTAAAAGAAAAAGCCGAATCATATTCAGGAGAGCACGATTCTGAAGTATGAGGAAGTTCAGTTTACCCTATTCATATTCAGGAGAGCACGATTCTGAAGTATGAAGAATTTCATTTACAAGAAAGAGCCGAATCATATTCAGGAGAGCACGATTCTGAGTTATGAGGAAGTTCAATTAGCCCTTTTCATATTCAGGAGAGCACGATTCTGAAGTATGGAAAAATTCATTTACAACCAAATCATATTCAGGAGAGCACGATTCTGAAATATGAGTATATTCAGTCAACCAGTTTCATATTCAGGAGAGCACGATTCTGAAGTATGAGTATATTCAGTTTCATATTCAGGAGAGCACGATTCTGAGTTATGAAGAAGTTCATTTATCCTTTAGTAAAAGAAGGAACGGAATCATATTCAGGAGAGCACGATTCTGAGTTATGAGGAAGTTCAGTTGGCCGTTTTTCAGGAGAGCACGATTCTGAAGAATGAAGAAATTTCAGGAACCGAATCATATTCAGGAGAGCACGATTCTGAGTTATGAGGAAGTTCGATTACCCAGTTTCATATTCAGGAGAGCACGATTCTGAAATATGAGTATATTCAGTCATCCAGTTTCATATTCAGGAGAGCACGATCCTGAAGTATGAGGAAGTTCAGTTTACCCTTTTCATGTTCAGGAGAGCACGATTCTGAAGCATGAAGAAGTTTATTTATCCTTCAGTAAGAGAAGAATCAGAATCGTATTCCAGGCGCCGACCTTAAATGCGAGAAGATTTATTTATCAGATAAGCAGCAGCCTCTTTATTTGAGTGCTTATCCATTTTTTGCACATAAGTCCCTTCCAACGATAAGTGACAGTTCTCCCTCGAGAAGCTTATCAGGGCAATTCCCATCAAAGTCCATTTATTTTGGCATACAGTCGGTCTTTACCCTGTATATTTGCTACGGAGTGCCGAAAAGTCCGTTTGATCCTGTCACGAGGGATAGTTTACAGAAGCTTGGATGTTATTCCTTGCTCAATGCTCCAGCATTCTGTAATCGATCTTACAATCGTACGTGATCCAGTTTTATTTTTAGATTCCCCAGTGGAGGCCGTCTCATAGGTACCATCTCCATTCGAGGATCTCGTTCCTTTTCTAAAAGTGACAATTGGTCATTCGCACCAGTTGACTATCATTTTTAGAATTCCCCAGTGATGTACTGTGTCTCAGCGCGTCATTTTCCCCAGTGTGTTTCTTCTCGTGGCGTCTGTCTCGGTGTCGTCATGTTTCGTCAGCATTTTCGCATTCATTATTCCAGCATACGCATCATATCATAGTCATGGCATCATCTGCATTAAGTCGTTCCAGTTTTGTCCATAGCATTGCATATCGTCGCATATAAGGGCAAAATTTTCGGTTATCTATATTTAAATCTCTCCACCACGATTCCACGAGTCTCTGTCACTCAAATCGTCCGGTGTAGCCATTTAAATAGGGGCAACTGTAATACCCCAAATTTTACCCTTTCTTTTTTATTTTTATTTTAAATTCTTATTAACTTAATAAATTAACCTTTTTTTTAAATCTTGTTTTTTTTAACTAATAATAATTTAATTAACCTTTTTTATAACTTTACTAATGTTTTTTATTAACTTTTTTTTTTCTATTTAGTTTATTTATTTAAGTCATTTTAAGCTCTTCTTACTAACTTTTAGGATTTAGATTAAAATTTAACTTTTTTTTTTCTTTTCTTTAAAGAGTAAATTTTTCATAACCTTTTTTAAATTAATTTCTAACGCTTTTTTTTTAATCAAATTCTAATACTTTTTTTTTATAAAAATCTAATACTTTTTTTTTTAAATAAAAATCTAATACTTTTTTTTAAAATTAAATCTTTTTTTCTAACTTTTTAAAATTAAATCTTTTTTCTAACCTTTTAAAGCTAAATCCTTTTTTTAAAGTTAAATATTTTTTTCTAACTTTTTTTAAAATTAAATCTTTTTTTTCTAACTTTTTAAAAGTTAAATATTTTTTTTTCTAACTTTTTTTAAAAACTAAATCTTTTTTTTCTAACTTTTTTAAAGTTAAATATTTTTTTCTAACTTCTTTTTAAAATTAAATCTTTTTTCTAACTTTTATAAAGTTAAATCTTTTTTTCTAACTTCTTTTTAAAATTAAATCTTTTTTCTAACTTTTATAAAGTTAAATCTTTTTTTCTAACTTTTTTAAATAAATTAAATCTTTTTTCTAACTTTTATAAAATTAAATCTTTTTTTTCTCTAATTTCTTTTTAAAATTAAATCTTTTTTTTTCTAACTATTTTAAAAATTAAATCTCACCTTTGTCACTTTTTTTGTTCTTTATTATTTTTACTCTAAATTTTTCTATCTTTCATTAAAAAATAACAAAAATAGTTTTTTATTATTATTTAATTATTATTTTCGTATTTTAATTAAATCATTTTTTAAAATATTATTTTTTTCACTTTTTTCTAAATTATTCATAAAAATATCCAAAAAAAATCATAAAATAAAATATATTGAAAAAAATTTTGTTCTTTTTATAATATTTTTGATTTTAGGAATCAATAGGATTATTAGTTTTATTTTTAGTTTATTTTAATTATTTTAATTTTATTTTTTCTCTTAACTAATTATTTAGTTTGGGCTTTAAAATGGGCTTTAGGGACATTATTGACAATTTGGTGTTAACCCTAATTTGTTCCCTATATATACATGTGTTGCTTTGTTGAAAAGGGGGTCAGAAGGTTTTCTTCAGAAAAGGGGAGAGAGAGGGAGAAACAAAGGAGATCCCCAGAGAAGAAAGGCGGTCGTTCCCACAACTCGTTAGAAGGATTGGAGCTCTCCAGTGTTCCCTTATTCAAACCTTTTTCACATTTACCGAAGCAAACCTCCGCTTCGTAGGTTAAATTACTAAACCTTTTGCCTTTTCATGTTTATGTGAATATTTTGCCATGTTAATGTGTTTAGGTCCGTTAAATTACTAAATCCTTTGCATTTTTCATATTTATTTGCATCCTTGCCATGTTAACCTTCATTGTTGTTTAGATCCGTAGATTTTGATATGTATGAACCATGATTGTGTCGTATAGGATTGTTTGCATGTCCATTAATTGTCTGTTTGCATTTGCAATTCTATTGTTATTTTTTTTTTTTATCAAAACCTTTTTCAAAATCAAAACCTTTTTTATTAAAACTAAAACATTTTTTCCCAAAAAAAAACCTTTTTTGTTCCCGTAAATATTTTTTCCCAAAAAAAAAAACCTTTTTTTTATTCCCAATTGTTCCCGTAAACATTTTTTCCCAAAAAAAACCTTTTTTTGTTCCCGTAAACATTTTTTTCCAAAAAAGCCTTTTTTTGTTCCCGTAAACATTTTTTTTCTAAAAAAGGCCTTTTTTTGTTCCCGTAAACATTTTTTTCTAAAAAAAACCTTTTTGTTCCCAAAAACATTTTTTTTATAATTTAAACTTAAATTTTTTTAACTAAGTAATTCCATTTTAAAATTAAAACCTTTTTTTTTTATATATATAATTAAAATATTAAAAAAATTAAAACATTTTTTTACATAATTAAAATATTAAAAAATTAAAACCTTTTCGTAAGGAACTCCTTTGCCGTGTCATTTTGTGTACCTTTTATTTTCTTTATTCCTGCATTTCATTTGCATGCTTGAGGTTGAGATGTGCTTGTGGTGGCTACAGCCCCACACTATTTTCCTCCCTCACTTCATTCTAAGTGTTATTACATATTTTCATATTCTTCATGTTTTCAGAAATGTTTCTTTGTTTCTTTATACCCTCTGCCTTTATTACTTTTCTTATTTCTGTACCTTAATTATTCCTCCATATAATGATTTGTCATATTTTCACATTTTTTACAGTTTTATCCTTCCGAAGGATTAGGTCCAGCCTTTTGGCCGCCGAGTCAATAGCCTTACCCCTTTAATGGATCAAACCCTAATTTTCACAAATGCCTCGCCGCAGGCAAAATTACAATTTTACCCTTAGCATTAGGTCAAAGGGTCGCCGCACTCATTTTAGGGTTTCCCGCCGCGGAATCCCTAACCTAACCCTAATTCACTTAACAATTTACAACATAGATATTGGAGTTTCTACACTCCGCGTAAGCGTGTCCCTAAGATACGTTTATTCCCCATTGAGACCTTGACCACAGTCAAGAAGTCTCTAACCTCCCTTTTGAGGGGAACTACGATTACTCTGATTCCACTCCCGTAAGGATACGTAGGCACAAGATGCGATGTCTTGCCGAGTAAACTTAGAATTAACCCCTTAGGTTTATTTTCTCACTTGTAATCTTTTGTACATATATCTTAAGCAAATAAATAAAGCAAAAATAGTAAACATTTGAACAAAAGGTTCCTGTAGAGTACTACAGAAGTTTAGGATGCTAATACCTTCCCTAAATTTAACCAACCCCCGAACCCTAGATCTTTCCCCGCATTGTGTTTACGATGCAAAATAGGTTTTCCCTCTTTTGACCTTTTCCTTCGGATAAATCAAAGAGCGGTTGTGAATTGAATTGCGATTCAAACTCATTAATAGTTTGTGATCCTATTTCCACCGCAACACCACCGAACTTTATTCATTCCAAGGAAGGAATAGGAAAATATTGATAAAACCTTTAAAGGATAAGAAAATGGTCATCGCAACCAATTTCTAGGTTCGAGAGTCGATTACGCAAGAAGGAAGGTATTAGCACCCTCTACGTCTGTTGTACTCAACAAGAACCTCTTGATTTGACTTGTGAGAGAAGTTAGTTAGGTTTGTTTGTTTTCTTCTAAAGATTCGCTTCTAAGGGGAAAATGGATGGTTTTTATAAGGGTGCTCGCCAAGGATTGGGGCCCTTTATACCTACGTATCTTTCACTCAGATGAATGAAGAATCAGAGTGTCTGTAGTTCGTGAGACTATGATAAAAGGTTTAAGGTTAAAATAAATAAAAAGGTAGCTCGCTAGGATCTCGCGATCCTATTTAAAAGTCAGAACAATCTTAGTTCGGAAGACTATGATTAGAAGTTTGTGTTCTAAGTGAATAATTGTTTAGGTCATATTCTAACTGCTAAACATTGACTTGTTTGCTCGCTAAGGGAGGTTGAAGCTCTAGTTCATATGTGCGAAAGAAGGGACTAAACAATGTTCTTTTGAAAAAGTATTCAAGTTGTAGATTGCACGGGGTGAGGAATTAGTGTTTTGGGATGTTTCGATCGCACGGGGGTGAGGAATTAGTATTTTGAGAAGTTTCAATCGTGAGGGGGCGAGAAAAGAGAGTTTGCCGTATTAGATGTTTTATTTGGATGACGATTACTTAAAACTTAAGAAAGGCTCCTCGGGCCCAAATAATCGAGAGAGTGAATCGAAAACTTGGCTCTCTCTTTTTTTCATCCTTAATTATGAAAGAGTTTCGATATAATTAGAGTACATTACAAATGACGATTACTCGAAGCTTAAGAAAGGCTCATCAGGCCCAAGTAATCGGGAGAATGAGTCAAAGGCTTAACTCTCTCTCTTTTTCATCTAAGTGTTGAAAAAATAGATTGAATATTGTTTATTGTAAAAATAATATGATATAGAATCGAATTATAAATCTTTTAAAGAAGACAATTATTTGAACTTAAGAAAGGCTCTTCGGGCCCAAACAATTAAGGAGACAAATCGAAGACTCCATTCCAATTCCCTTTACATCTCTTATTGAAATTGCATTTAAGTATGGTTAACTATATTGATTTGACTTGAATAAAATACTCGATGTGAATCGTGGTTTGAATTTGCGTACGAAACAATTAAAGGTTTGAACTAATGGAAAAGAGGTCCTAGTGGTATAAGCTAAGGTCGATGGTGAGGTAAAAGCGCTCGACTTACAAGTTGGGTATTGTTTGTACTTTAGGTTTTGATTTGAACCATCATACAAAGACAACATATAAATAAACAAGTAAAGGACAGCAATCGAATTGAATTTTAATCGTGTGTACTAGCAAAGTGGGCTAGTCTTCTAAACAACCAACTAGAAGTAATTGATCGAATAGGCCTCACTGTAAGAAAGCCCAGAAGTAAGTTTTGAATGTTGTGTATGGTGACCAAAAGGTTGATGGCGATGATTAAAAAGCAATCGACTTACAAGAGTGAAAATGGCCTGATGTTGGATCGAGATTTTATTTCTTTGGAAAAGGGTTTAAAGCACTAAAGCATAATCAAGACAAAAGCGATAAAATTATTACATTTTATGGGAACGGGGTACATTTTGTCTAATGGGGATGAAATGAAACTCAAAATCAAGTGCGTATGAACAAAAACGATTTGAGTCTTAGAATCCTTCGATCTTGGCCCAATTTTATTTATCAAAGTCAAATGGTCTAAGTTTATTAAATCAGTTAATTAGGTTAGTTCAAATTAATTATCAAAATTATTCGATTAAGTAAAATAATTAAGTTAATTAAGATTAATTAATAAATTTAAATGATTAGAATTTGGTTAATCAATTAATTAGCTAATTAAAATTAATTATCAAAAGTATTCGATTAAATCAAATAATTAAGTTTATTAAAATTGATTAACAAAATTAAATAATTAAACCACATTCAAGAATTTATTTAATTAATTTGATCGAAAGGTGAACACAAAAGCGAGCACAGAAAAATAAATCGAACCGAGCAAATCGAAATGTGCTCCAAAGCCGGTTTGTGTATAATGACAACATGAAGAATGTCATACACATAGGTCATAACGCGGAAAATTATTCAATTAATGTGTAAAAAATAACTTGGTGGCATAACGACATGAAATTGTTGAGTCCAAGGTTTAAGAATCCGATTATGCAATACCTAAAAGTATTTACATAACTTTGAAAATTACTTACACTATATTATGGAGGATAAAAAAAAGATTCAATGGGCCTAATATCTCACCCATACTATCATGTTAGTGGCCCAAGCATCAAACTTATTTTAAACTCAAAATATTCAACAAAGAAAAAACAAATAAAAAAATTAGGTTGACTTTTTCAAAATTCTAAGGAAAGTCCCACATTTAATTCCATACAGCATCATGGAAAACGTTAACTTCCTTGCTTTTGTTTCACCTGCTCAGATTAAATTGCACAGCAACAAGACATGCACTACACTACTGGAAAAAAATTCAAACACATTTCCATGGGTAATACTGCAGCTAGTAACATAATTACAATTTTTTTACAAGCAACTAATACCATAACTATAATTTTATCAAACAAATTAACCTTACAAGAAATGGTTGTTATTCCAATATATCAAGACTGAAAAAAACAAAATGTTGAAAACAAACAGAAGAAAAAGCAATGGAGTTTTTCTGCATATCGGAATTTCTCGGAATCGAGACTTGATAAGAGGCCCATTCGTATTAGGGCTCAACCTAAATGGATGCAAGACTTTATTTCTAAATAATGTTTATTTTATTTTATTAGCACTGTTTTATGGTTGGGCTGACCCATTAACCCATATTATTTAGGGTTACCTTTGTATTTAAAGACTTGTGTTATTGAGATGAAATCAAGAAAGAATTCACAAGTTATATTTTTATTTTCTTTAACTTCTTTTATGTGTGTTCTTAGTGAAACCCTAGATCTAAGGAAATATTGTAGAACCCTTCTTATCAATTTGGTGCTTTCATCATGGTCCCTCCTCCCAAACCACCATACCTATGACAGCAACCCACCTTAGCCCTATTTTTTAAAATATTTCCACTCCTCATAGTTCCCCTACTTCACACCAGCAACCACCCTATTTTCAGTCAACAGCAACAATCCCACAATTTCCCATACCAACCACCACCATCAGACCCACCCCAACACACATTCCTAGATTCGCATCTTCACCTTTTTCCACCCATACTAGCAACATAACCATCCCTCAAAACTACAATATGCCTATTTTCCAGAATCGTCCACCGCCCCCATATTTTCCTCAAACACCATTACCCCCTTTTTGAACCCCAAAATTAGAACTCCATATGTTTGATGGGTCTAACCCCCTTGAGTGGTTATTTCAAGCTGGCCAGTATTTTGATTTTTACCAACTACCACCTGAAAATAGATTATCAATGATGTCATTTTATATGAAGGGTGAAGCACTTTGTTGGTATAAATGGATGTACCAAATTAATCTTTTAATCGATTGGCCCTCGTTTACAAGAGCATTGGAGCTTCTATTTGGACCTTCAACCTATACTAATCACCAAGCTGAGTTGTTTAAGTTGAAACAAGTAGGTTCTGTTGTCGAATATCAAGCAACTTTTGAGAAACTTGGTACTCAAGTGGTGGGTTTACAACCAGATACTATTCTCAATTGTTTTATTTCTGGTCTGGCAGCAGATATACAAAATGAAATTGTTATTCACAAACCCACTTCGATTTCGCAAGCAATTGGACTTGCAAAGCTGATTGAACCCAAAATAAGGGATTCAAAACCCAAATTTCAGAAACCCTTTCACAACCCCAATAACAAGCTCCCATACAACCCCAGCAAGCAGCCCCAAGCACTTTAGCCCCAAAACCCCACACTACCCCCAACCTCCCAAATTCCCTATTCACAAATTATCTAGTGCTTAACTGCAGGAGCGTTGCGCTCAAGGATTATGCTTTAATTGCGACAAGAAATTTATACCGGGTCATCGATGCAGCACGGGAAAATTTTTGTTACTATTAGAAGAAGATAAGGTTGACACAGCCCCAATTCCATGTTCGGAAAATTCAGAAGTCCAAGAGGGGACAGGGCCCGTAACTTCATAATTAAACGATACTTACTTTCAACTATCACCTCAAGCAGTAATTGGCCACTTTTCCCCCAAAACCCTTAAATTCACCGATTTACTGAATGGTATGATTGTGACTGTCCTAATCGATACAGGCAGTATTCATAACATCCTACAGCCCCGAATTGCCCAACACCTCAAACTCCCCACCACACCCATTCCCATATTTTTTGTTATGGTGGGAAACGACTCTAAACTGTCCTGCACTGGACTTTGCCCAAAAGTTCCAATACTCTTACAAAACAACTTATTCAATATTCAGTTTCACTTGTTACCGATTGAAGGGGCAGATGCGGTACTCGATATGGAATGGTTACGCACACTGGGCCCAATTATGGCAGATTTTTCAATCCCTAAGATCTCTTTCACATACCAAAACAATGACATAACAATCAAGGGAGATCAAAAATTTGTGGCCGAACATTCCTCTCTCAACCAATTTCGCCAGCTTTTACACACAGACTCCATTGCCTCATTACACCTCCTACTTTACCAACCTTTTTCTAACAACAAGTCCTCAACCCCCATTAATAAACCCAAACCCAACCTTCTTGACATCCTTCCACAAAACCTCCCAAGCCAAATCACTTCAATACTCACATCACATGCCACTGTCTTTAACCAACCTCACGGCTTACCACCATCACGCCCTCATGACCACCATATTCCCATTCTCCCTAAAACAAACCCCAAAAACATAAAACCTTACCGCTACCCACATTCACAAAAAGACGCCATGACAACTATCATTCAAGATATGCTTCAAGAAGGTATTATCAAACCCAGTAATAGCCCTTTTTCTTCCCCTGTTTTGTTGGTTAGAAAAAAAGATGGGTCGTGGCGATTTTGTGTTGACTATCGTGCCTTAAACGCCGTAACAGTTCGAGACCGATTTCCTATTCCTACCATTGATGAACTTTTTGATGAGTTGGGGTCTGCTACAGTTTTCTCTAAGATCGACTTGCGATCTGGTTACCACCAGATTCGGGTAACACCAAAGGACACACATAAAACAGCTTTTCGCACATTTAATGGTCATTACGAATTCTTAGTTATGCCATTTGGTTTAACTAATGCTCCTAGCTCATTTTAGGCTGCGATGAATGATTTGCTTCGTCCGTATTTACGTAAATTTATTTTAGTTTTCTTTGATGATATCTTGATTTACAGTTCTACCATGACTGAACATGCACACCATTTACAGTTGGTTTTAGACTTACTTTTATCTAACCAATTTTATGCCAAACTTTCCAAGTGTGTTTTTGCTGTTTCAAGTGTTGATTATTTAGGTCATATCATGTCAAGTAAAGGTGTCACCCCAGATCCATAAAACATTCAGGCGATTCTAGACTGGCCGAAGCCTCGTTCTCTCACGTCGCTCAGGGGTTTTTTAGGCCTCACCATATTTTATCGATGCTTTGTCCGTCATTACGCCTCTCTCGCTGCTCCTCTCACCGATCTTTTAAAATCCACTAAGTTAGTTTGGAGTACATCTGCTGATACAGCTTTTACATGTTTAAAAACTAAAATGACAGAAACTCCAGTGCTTTGTCTTCCTGACTTCTCCAAAACCTTTGTCCTCGAAACAGACGCATCTGCAGTAGCCATTGGCGCGGTTCTTTCACAGCAAGGTCATCCATTAGCCTTCTTCAGCAAAAAGTTGTGTAACAGACTTCATGCTTCATCAGTATATGTTCGTGAGATGTACGCCATTATAGAGTCTGTAAAAAAAATGGCATCAATATTTAATTGGTAGACATTTTCACATATATACAGATCAAAAGAGTTTTAAAAATCTGTTAGTTCAAACTATTCAGACTCCTGAACAACAGAAATGGGCAGCTAAATTGCAAGGGTTTCAATTTGACATATTCTACAAACCTGGGAAGTCTAACACGGTCGTTGATGCTTTGAGTCGTATTGAGGCGGAATCCGAAGCGGTGTTCTTCTCAATCTCTTCTCCAATTCCATTACTAATATCCCAACTTCAGAAGTTCTACAAAGAAAAACCAGAAGGTCAGGAAATTGTGAGCAAGATAGAAGCTGATCAGAATGCAAATCCATTGTTTCAAATCAAATGGGGTATAGTATTCTACAAGGATAAGATTTATATACCTCTAGAGACAGAATGGCGACACCAGATTCTATACGAATTCCACTCTACTCCGGCAGCAGGTCACTCAAGAATCAATCCAACACTCGCCTGTTTGTCAGCTTCGTTTCTTTGGCCAGGATCTACAAGGACACCAAGTTGTTTGTTCAGAAATGTTCATCATGTCAAAAAAACAAATACATGACTCAGAAGAAGCAGGGCCTACTACAACCACTTCCCATACCAAATCAAGTATGGGAAGACTTAAGCATGGACTTTATCACACACTTACCAGTATCTTTTGGTCACACGGTCATCTGCGACAGGCTGACAAAGTTCTGTCACTTTATCGGTCTTCCCACCAAATTCTCAGCAAAAGATCTCGCTCTAAGATTCTCAGTCGAGATCTGCAGACTCCATGGCATCCCAAGAACGATTGTCTCTGACCGTGACCCTCTTTTCCTTAGCACCTTCTAGAAATAATTCCTCCGCGCTCAAGGAATGACCTTAAAGTATAGCACCGCCTATCACCCTGAAACGGACGGTCAAACAGAAGTGGTTAACAGATGTCTCGAAACCTATCTAAGGTGTTTCACAAACGACCATCCTAAACAATGGTTCAAATATTTACATCTAGCAGAGTTTTGGCATAACTCAGCTTACCATAGTGTGATCATGATGACGCCCTTTGAAGCTCTCTATAGTCGTCCACCTCCTTCCTTACAGCAATACCATCCAAGCTCATCTACTCTCGCTACAGTAGATGAATCACTACAACAAAGAGATGAAATACTCAGAGTTCTGAAGTAAAACTTAGACAAAAGCAAGAAACACATGCAAAAACATGCAAACAGAAATAGACAAGATATCACCTTTTCCGAAGGCGACTTCGTGCTTCTGAAACTCCAACCATATCGTCAAGTGTCAGTGGAACGTCGTCCCTCTCACAAACTGTCCAAACGATTTTTTGGACCCTTCAAGGTGCTACGACGGATCGGACAGGTGGCATATCTTCTGGATCTTCCCGAGTCCTCCAAAATACACCCAATTTTTCACATCTCACAGCTTCGCTTGTTCCATGGTTCAGATCCAGATTCCCAATTTGTTCCGCTTCCACATGCATTTCACCCGGTCAATAATTAAGACCAGGACACATAACAACAACATGTAACGCCTTTGCATGTCCAAAACGAAACTCAGCACCAACAGCTCATATTTGATAAAGCTTCACAAGGCTCAAATATTGAAGGGGTTACAAACTTTTATGATTCTGAAGGCTTAGAGACAGAGACAAAAAGAAGGATGGATGAGACTTTGGTTATGCCGGAGGAAGACGAAAGGAAAGATAATGAAAGAATAGAGGACAAGAACTTTGAAGGAGGGGAGAAACTGAAGAAGAAAACTTCTGAGTTTCACAAGAAGCTTTTGGTTAATGAATCTGAAACACAAAGTAATGTAACCTTTGTTCCAAAGCAATTAGCCGTTGAAACTAACCTCTAGACGCACACCGCTGCAACTTCACATGGGTCTTTTGAGTATCCCCACACTTCCCCACCTAACCCTTCCATGATGACGACACCTGGCTCATATGCAGCAAGCCAGTCGAACACGCTTCCAAATTCTGTCTCCTCACGTGGCTTTTTTAAGTCACCAGCACTTAATGCACTTGGAAACAACAACTCAATTACTTCTGATGCTTCACGTGACCCGATTGGGCCTGCACATTCCACTCCTAATTTCCCCTTTCGTGGGCCTCAAATTTCAGACCTATCCCAGTCCACTCCTTCTATCACACAAGCAAGTTCTTCTACATCTCACCTTGAGGACAAGGTTGCTAATAGGCAGGATAGTAGTGATAAAAGGCCCATTCGTATTAGGGCCCAACCTAAATGGATGCAAGACTTTATTTCTATATCATGTTTATTTTATTTTATTAGCACTATTTTATGGTTGGGCTGACCCATTAACCCATATTATTTAGGGTTACCTTTGTATTTAAAGACTTGTGTTATTGAGATGAAATCAAGAAAGAATTCACAAGTTATATTTTTATTTTCTTTAACTTCTTTTATGTGTGTTCTTAGTGAAACCCTAGATCTAAGGAAATATTGTAGAACCCTTCTTATCAATTTGGTGCTTTCATCATGGCCCCTCCTCCCAAACCACCATACCTATGACAGCAACCCACCTTAGCCCTATTTTTTAAAATATCTCCACTCCTCATAGTTCCCCTACTTCACACCAGCAACCACCCTATTTTCAGTCAACAACAACAATCCCATAATTTCCCATACCAACCACCACCATCAGACCCACCCCAACACACATTCCTAGATTCGCATCTTCACCTTTTTCCACCCATACTAGCAACATAACCATCCCTTATATGCCTATTTTCCAAAATCATCCAAATCGAAGAACAAGACCGAAATCTGAGATTGAGATAAAAAACACGAACCTGAAGCCGGATAAAAATAGATAGATTGAGAGCAACCTCTGGATTTAAAGCAAGATCGAACATTAGAACTTAAATGAATTAAGGTTGAGTTAAGTTTAAGCTTGAATCTTTGACTTTTCCCCTTTGTCTGTTTGTGTCCCTTTTTTTTCTTCACCATGGCTTTTGTTTCTCCTGATCTTGTGTACTGAGGTTACCGCTTCAATTTTCAAAGGGGTTCGTGTACGGTTTGGCCACCATGGTTGTGGGTTTTTAAGTTTTGCAAAGCCTGGACGTATTCCCTTTTGAAAACCATGCACGCGAGATTCATTTCATTCCCTTTTTGGACCGAGTCATAGAGGTTATTGGGCTCATGTTGGGTTGCTAACCAAACACCCCATTTGCTAACTGTTACAGTGTTTGGGTGGTAATATGGATGATGGGCCTTAGCCCATATGATTCTATATTTCCACCCCTTCTAACTTCTTTATGCACCTCCTCCTCTTATATTAACATTAGTTTTTGATTACTTTTTTAATTTGAAGTTTGTTTTTATTTATTTTGTTAAGTGATTTTGTTAAAAGTTTTAATAAGTAATGGAAATTTTTTATTATTACTAAATCACTGTTGATTTGGTTTTGTATATTACTCTTTTTTTCCTTTCATTATTCACCTCGATTTCGTCTTGGATTTTTATTTTCAATTTTAGGTCGATGAAGAAACAAAAATCACTATTAGCCAATCTATTGATAAATGGTAATTAATTCGAGATTGCCTTTTTTCTTCCCTTTTCATTTTCTTCTCCATCTTTTTCATCTCGATTTTATCTTTGTCTTTGATCGATGAAGTCTTCGGGTTCATGAACGTTGAATTTCGAGGTTGTTAACCTTCATTACTTCAAATTTGTAGAAAGTGATCATTTGGATCATTTTTATATACTTTGGGATCGTGAGAGGTTACCCTCGGTTAATTAACATAAGGTTTGTGATTAAGACGAGATCCCACTTTCCTGTTGTCCGTGCAACACGATTTAATTGGAGAATGATCCTCAATGTCATTTCTCGATCTTGTTTCTAGCATAAATATCGTTGATTGTGTGGCCTTCTATAGCATGATCTTTCTCATAGATCATGCTACGACGGTTTAGCACAATAGTGGACCCGATTCATTCAATTAATCATTAACCATTGATTTTAATTTTTTGTTCAATATATTCTTGTTTTACTTTTCTGTTAATATATCATTGTTTATATACCCTTGCTCATACTATTGTTCATATATTATTGTGGATTATATCTTGCTTATTATCTTGCTCATTATATCATTCATCTTATTGTCATTGTTAATATTAACCCTATCATATTATTCGTATATTGTTCATCTAACCCTTTTCTTGTTTATCTCATTCAAAAATACCAAAAACACAATAAAACTATTGAAACCCTAAAAATGATTAATTGGAGGACTGTTGGTCACTTTCTTGGGTAATGGAGTTTAGACCCTGTACATAAACCCTAGTTTGGTTATTATTGTCCGAGCTCTTTTTCATTGTTTTGTTTAGGACACCTCGCACACACACGACTTCCTCTTGGGCTACCTGACAATGACCCAATTTATTTCTCGCAATCTCGTGTACTTTGCATGTATCCCTCTCCCCATTACAGTGTAATAGCTTAGTTTCTTTTCATGCTTGCTTGCTTACTTGTTAAAAAAGATAAAATAAATTAGGCTAGAACACATTTTTAAAATAGAGAACAAATGAGGCTTGATCCAATGTCAAGTCATTTTCAAACGCATTTCAACTTGGACCACCTAAGGGTTTCTTCTCCCCTTTTCACATCTCTTCCATCAAACCACGCTAACCTTGTATGTAGTCCACCTTTGTAAGTCGATTTCTTCGCACAGCGCCATCAACATACCATGATCTATTCACCACCCTTTCTTTTCAAAACTTTTCTCTATTTCTTGTTGTCTCATTGAGTCTAAAAAACTTGGTATTGTACCAAATGCATTTTCAAAACTCTTTTCCTAATAAACTTGGATGATTGTGGAGTGGTTAGGAGAATTCCTTCTCCTATCCCGAGTGCTTGACATTACCTTTAGGGTTCACTGTCATAAAGTACTTACCATTCAAAATCAAAACATCTTTAGTAACAGGATAAGTTTCTATTTGTATTGAACTAAAGAGAGAGGATTGGGTGAAGATTTCTTCCTCTCCGAGTATTAGGATACTCACTGTAGAGTGTATGGTCACGGCACTCGTCTTTCAATATGAAGACATGACTATATTCGCCACACCATTTTCATAATAAATCTTTTGAGATAAAGAATTGGGTACTACCCGCAAGGGGTTACTATCCGAGGACTTATTTCACCCTTAAAAATAACTTTCACAAATCAAACGTGACATCTTGCCTCAATGGCGAAAACTATATATTTTCAAAAGGATATGTTACATCCGTTCTACCGCAAACAGGTAAGGCCTAAGACTCCACAAGCAAGCTGCAATACACCTAACTGCTAGAATGCGTATGTTAGCATCGTCCACAGAAAAATACCAGCAAACTGTAGGCCGAACTACGGCTGCTTTAATTCTTCACTTCTTTTAAGTGAAGATACATAGGCACAAGGGCCCCAATATTTGTCGAGCACTTTCCTGTCTTTTATTCGTAGTTATCCAAACTACGTTGACTCTGACTTTCTCATATCTATTGAGAATACGTAGGCATAGGACCGTGAGGTCCTACTGAGTCTCCTTCCTCTTTCTCTTTTCTCTATTCTTTTTTATACCCTTCTTCTCCCCTTAAAAAAATCTTTATAGCAGTATCTTTTAGCAAATACCTTCACGCATAGACAGGTAAATGGTTCCCATCGAGTACGATGGATGCGAGTGGTGCTAATACCTTCCCTTTGCATAACCGACATGGGAGTCCGTGATTCTGAGGACCTTTTTTAGAACCCTATTCTAAAGGTTATTAAGACATAACTCTGTGTTCATCCTTTGAAGGGATTACCGTCTTACGAATCATCGTTATGATGGAAAAACTTTGAGGGTTAGTGCATGGGACCTTATTTGAAAACTCTTGAAATTCCCTGTTATAAACCAATAGATTGCCCACCCGAGGTGAGGGATATCTCATTGTGTTTTCTTACAGGATCTATAACCTTGATCCCTACTGTTGATCTGTTCTCGTGTGCATTCATAAGCATTGCATTGCATAACATTCTTACATATCAAGGGACTTAAGAGACTGTGATTATCTCAGGTATTGCTAAACAATGAATGATCAAAGGAAAAGAAGCACCAACTCCTTGAAGTTTAGGGAACTAAAATTGAGAGTCATCCAAGATCTTCTGATTGACGTGCCGAAGACTGTCAAAATCAACTTTCAAGGAAAGCATAGGAAGTTACTTGATCTTCTCTATTCTGGAGTAGACACTTAGGCTTTGTTTGTTATGGCTCAATTCCATTATGCTCCGCTCAAATGTTTCACCTTTCAAAATTATCAGTTGAACCCTACTCTTGAAGAATATTCTCACCTGCTGAATATCAAGATTAAGGACCAACCCATTTACACCGGTTTGGAAGAAGAACCAAAGTCTCCTGTCATTACGCTCGCCCTCTGTATGACCAAGGAAGAGGTAGATACATGTTTAAACAACAAGGGATATACTCAGGGATTCCCTTTGAAGTTTCTTCTTGACAAGGCCGTCCATTACAAGACTAATAAGGATTGGGAAAGATTTGGTGTTTCTGTTGCTTTGATGATCTATGGGATTGTTCTCTTTCCAAATATAGACAATTTCATAGATATCACTGCCATCACTCTCTTCATTCAGAAGAACCCTATTCCTACCTTCCTTGTCGATACTTACCACTCCATTCATTGGAGGAGTGAGAAAAAGACAGGGATGGTCCAGTGTTGTTCTCATCTATTATTTAAGTGGTATGCCTCCCATTTGCCAAACGAAGGACCGTTTATGGAGAACAAAGAGAAGCTAAAGTGGTATAGACGCATTATGTCATTGGTAGAAAATGACATTGCTTGGTATTCCCATGAATACTATGATGTAGAGATTATTTTTAGTTGTGGAGAATTTGGTAATATGCCTCTGATTGGGAGAGCTGGCTGCATTAATTACAACCCAGTTATGGCATTGCGTCAATTGCGTTATAATATGGAAGATGAGGCTGATGCAGAGAAAATCCAAAGGTTTTTCTTGCTCACCAAAATAGAAGATCCCGAATTTTTCAGGAAAATTGCTAGGGCAAGGATCAAGATCCATACAAAAGGGGGGGAAAGAGCTGAAAGTGAAAAATTGTATGGCTAAGGAGCCATACAACAGATGGTTATTAGCTAGAGTGGCTGAAAGGTTGTTACCATTTCCTCCAGAATCTCCCATGCAAGATAAACCTCCTGTTCCCACTCATGTGTCCATGAAAGAATATGAAAAGCTAAAGCTGGTAGTGGAAACGTTGACCAAAGAAAACCAAGATCTTCAAGCTGAAATCCACCAAGCTGGTGTGGAAAATGGCCAATTCAAGAGAAAAATGGAGGTTGAGCAAGAACAAGTAGCTGAAAGCAACAAGAAATTGAAGCTAGAAATAGATCTAAGGGTCATGTATCAAAATGGCTTTGAAGGGGTTGATGCATCAGTAAAAACCCTTAGACAACGCTTGAACGAAGGCAAAGAATCTTGTGAAAGAGCGTGGCATTTTTGTGAATTAGCTTCTGCTGAAAAGAAGAGGACTAGAGAAAAACTTTAGGCTGACATTGATGATCTAGAAGAACAATTGAGAGGTGCCTTAATTCTAGCTGAAGACAAATGACAACTCAAAGAAGAAGCAATGAGGGTTTCATATGTCACTCCTAGCATGTGGAACAATAAGTGCTTAGAGTTGGAGACTGCTGTAACACCCCAAATTTAATCAGAATATTTTAATTAATTATTTAATTAAGAATATTCATGTTTCGGTGAATTTCTGGTGGTTTGTGAATATTGGAAAAATGTGCATTTTCGGGTATTTAATTGATTAATAACATATAATATTAATTTATTAGTATTATTATTAATTAAATTGAATATAAGTGGAATAAGGGTAATTTGGGCATTTGAGGGAGTTAGTAAGGGTAATGAGTGAAAAGCCCAATTTGTGAGGCCCAAGACTAGGTTTGACAAAATTGAGTTCTGAAGGGAAATTATAATTCATTTGTGATAACCGTGAAAGTTTGGTGGCCAGAGCTCTGAAGGAAAGGTTGGAGGCAGAAGGTTCCCAGAGTAAATCGTGAAAGCTGCGAATCGACTAAGGTATGGGAAGTATCGCTTTTCATGATTTTCCATGTATGCCTTTAGATGTATTTATGGTTGGTTTATGATTTAAGGTATTTTGGGTTGATTTGGGAAAATTATGGAAATTGATTAAAGACTGAGATTATGGCTAGTGGTATGTAACACTGAATATTGATATGAGAAAGGGAAACTTTAGGCCTTCGTGGCCAAAACCTTAGATTGTTATATGTCTGACCCTGTAGGAATAGAAATATTCAAATGTGAGTAACTCTGATGCACTCTGAGCAATTGTACGAAAAATGGGATTTAGAACGTGAATAGGTTGCCGGATTGGCCTAATAAACCATAGATTTTGTGTCGTTATCGCCGTATGACCTTAGGGATGATTTAGGGATGTTTTTGGGGCATTGGGTAAGTGAATCATATGAGTATTTGGGCAAGAATCAGTTCTGTGTGTAGTAGATTTTTGTTGTCATCGCGTTGTTCGCCTAGCGAAGGAAAACTTTGCCTAGCAAATACTCGCCCCGACTCGCCTAGCGAGCAAGCCAGCGAACGTAGCAGAGTGAAGTATGGAGGGTTGATGGCCCTCAAAATCATTCATGTACATCCGAACTTCGGTTCAGGACCTCGATTACTTTGGCTTCAATCACACTGTGTGGATGTGAAGTATTATGATGTGCTCCAGTTCTCTAGTAGAATCGATCCTATTGATGGGGATCTATGGAGGGTTGATGGCCCAGTGTCCATCGCGCTGTGATGATTGGTACCACATGCATTGAGTTGTGTCACATTGTATCTATGAGTCTTTTTGTATGAATTATGACGTTGTGGCCTTCGAGGCATATTTGAGGAATATGAATGTGTTGAATATAATTATGATGTCGTTTATGCATTAATTGTTATATATTGATTATTATGAATTGCTTTACTCACCCTGCCTGTTTGAATGTTACCTCCACGTGGGTAACATGCAGATGAGCAAGTTTAGCTGTGGACGCCGTCGAGGAGTCATTTTTGAAGTTTGAGTTATTAGTTGATTTAGTTGCTTAGAGGGTCTTGCTCTGATATGTAACATCGGGTTGGGTTCTTGAGTTGATTTTATATTAGTGGGTTATTTTACTTATTTTCCCTTTTGAGGAGAAACCTTGATTTATGCTTTGAGTTCCGCTGTTTATGATGTTTTGATGTACTTTGGGAAAAACCCGTAGTTACGGAGTATGGACCTATTTTGTTGACTTTGAGAAATGTACGCCCTTTTTGTGGCTTTTTATTGAGACTTAATTATTTACTCTGAAATCCGTGTTATTTTACCTTAATATTTTGGGGTAGAAAATGGGTGTTACATTAGTGGTATCAGAGCAGGTCGGTCCGTCTGGCCAAGTGTTTATGTTGTTAGTCCCGTGTCAGTCGATAGTGTGAGAACACTATTGATGAGTTGTTTTCTTCTAACCTTGTTGGTGGTTGAAGATGGAAGGAAGGAATGATCGTGCTATTGATGATGTGCTGGAATCACTTGCCCAAGTGATGGCTCAGAATGGTGGACCTCCAGATGAGTTTCGCACTTTGGGAAAGTTTCAGAAGAACAATCCGCCGACTTTTGTGGGCACTCATGATCCTGATGGTGTGCAGAAGTGTCTGAAAGTGATTGAGAAGATTTTTCGAGTTATGGCGTGCACTGATGCACAACAGGTACAGTTTGGTACACATATGCTGGCAGAGGAAGCTGAGGACTGGTGGGATAACACTCGTCAGAGATTAGAAGATGTCGACATTGCAGTAACTTGGGCTGTGTTTAAAGAAGAGTTTCTGAGAAAGTATTTTCTTAAAGACGTTCGGGGAAAGAAAGAGGTGGAGTTCCTTGAGCTTAAACAAGGTAATATGACTGTGGTTGAGTATGCGGCAAAGTTTGAGTCTTTGGTCAAGTTTTGTCCGCATTACAACCATGGTAATGCAGAGATGTCAAAGTGTCTCAAGTTCGAGAATGGTTTGAGACCATAGATTAAGCAGGGAATTGGGTACCAGCAGATTCGTCGGTTTTCAGAACTAGTGAACAAGAGCAGAATTTAGGATGAAGATAGCCGAGCTCAATCTACTCACTATAAGCAGCTGAGTGAGAAGAAAGAGAAAAGTCAGTTCAGAGGAAAACCGTATGTAACTTATGGGGATAAAGGGAAACAGAAGACTTCTGATGGGAAAAATCCAAGTGGGGGAGCGGTTACTGCTCCAGGTAAGTGTTATAAGTGTGGCGAGCAAGGCCACCGTGCTGAGAATTGTAAAGCGCTGAGGTGTCATCGTTGTGGCAAGAGAGGTCATAGAGCTAATGATTGCAAAGACGAAGCTCCGACTTGCTTCAATTGTGGAGAGAAGGGGCATATCAGTACCCAGTGTCAGCAGCCGAAGAAGATTGCTACTACTGCTCAACAAGTGGCAGAGTGTTTGCTTTGAGCGGTGCAGAAGAGGCCAAGACAGATAACTTGATTAGAGGTACTTGTTTTATTAATGATGTTGAATTGATTGCTATAGTTGATACCGATGCTACTCATTCGTTTATTTCGCTTAAATGTGCTAAGAAGTTGAATTTGAAATTGTCTTCTATGGTTGGAAGTATGGTTATTGATACCTCGACTAATGGTTTTGTGACTACTGTGTTAGTCTGTTTGAGCTTCCCTTTGACTATTTATGATAGGAATTTTGTGATTGACTTGGTCTGTCTACCCTTGCATCAGATTGATGTTATTCTTGGAATGAACTGGTTGGAGTACAACTGTGTTCATATTGATTGTTATAGCAAGACTGTGAGGTTTCCTGAGTTTGGTGATGGTGGAGAGTTGATGTTTGTATCTGCCAAACAAGTAGAAGAACTCTTAAAAGATGAGGCTTAGATGTTTGCTTTGTTTGTGTCGCTTCAAGTTGATTGTGAAGCAGTGGGCGTGGAGCTACCAGTTGTTCGAGAATTTCCAGAAGTGTTTCCAAACGACATGAGTGACTTACCTCCTAAGCGTGAGGTAGAGTTTACTATTGAGGTGATATCGGGCACTAGTCCTGTATCGATGGCTCCTTATCGGATGTCTGCACCTGAGTTAGGGGAATTGAAGAAACAATTGGAAGATTTTCTTGAGAAGAAGTTTATTTGACCGAGTGTTTCTCTGTGGGGTGCTCCTGTGTTGTTGGTGAAGAAGAAAGATGGTAGTATGAGATTGTGTGTGGATTATCGACAGTTGAATAAAGTGACAATCAAGAATAAATATCCGCTTAAGAGGATTGATGATTTGATGGATCAATTGGTGGGTGCTTTTGTGTTTAGCAAGATTGATTTGAGGTCTGCTTATCATCAGATTCGTGTTAAGCTTGAAGATATTCCGAAGACAGCTTTCAGGACGAGATATGGGCACTATAAGTATACTGTGATGCCGTTTGGAGTCTCGAATGCACCTGGTGTATTCATGGAGTATATGAATAGGATTTTCCATCCTTATCTGGATCAAATTGTGGTGGTGTTTATTGATAATAATTTGGCATATTCTAAGTCCGAGGATGAGCATGCGCAACATCTAAGAGTTGTATTGCAGGTTTTTAAGGACAAGAAGCTTTATGCCAAGTTTTCTAAGTGTGAGTTTTGGTTGAAGGAAGTGAGTTTCTTTGGCCATGTGATTCTAGTGGAGGGATTTTTATTGATCTATCAAAGATTGATGTTGTGTTGCAGTGGGAGGTTCCAAAGTCTGCTACTGAGATTCGAAGTTTTCTTGGGTTGGCTGGTTATTACCGCAGGTTTATTGAAGGTTTTTCTAAGCTGGCATTGCCATTGACTCAGTTGACTCAAAAGTGTCAAGCTTATGTGTGGGATGTTGCTTGTGAGAAGAGTTTTGTAGAGCTCAAGAAGAAGTTGACGACTGCTCCAGTGTTGATTTTTCCGAATCCGAGTGAATCTTTTGTGGTGTATTGTGATGCATCGAAGATGGGTCTTGAAGGTGTATTGATGCAGAACGGTTAGGTTGTTGCTTATGCTTCCAGACAACTGAAGGTTCATGAAAGGAATTATCCTACGCATGATTTAGAGTTGGCCGCTGTGGTGTTTGTGTTGAAGATTTGGAGACATTATCTATTTGGGTCCAGATTCGAAGTGTTCAGTGATCACAAGAGTTTGAAGTATTTGTTTGATTAGAAAGAGTTGAACATGAGGCAGCGATGATGGCTTGAACTTCTGAAGGATTATGATTTTGAATTGAGTTACCATTCGGGTAAGGCTAATGTTGTGGCTGACGCGTTGAGTAGAAAGTCCTTGCATATGTCAATGCTTATGGTTTGAGAGTTGGAACTGATTGAGCAATTCAAAGATATGAGTTTGGTTTGTGAAGAGACTCCTAACAGTGTGAAATTGGGTATGTTGAAGCTGACTAATGGTATTCTCCAAGAGATCAGAGAAGGTCAGAAATCTGATTTGAGTTTGGTGGATCGTCTCATGTTAATTAATTAGGGTAACAGAGGTGATTTTCGGATTGATGAGAATGGTGTGATGAGATTCAGAGATAGAGTATGTGTTCCCGATGTGCCAGAAATCAAGAAGAGCATTCTTGAAGAAGGTCACAGAAGCGGGTTGAGTATTCAGCCTGGTGCCACAAAGATGTATCAAGACTTGAAGAAGTTGTTTTGGTGGCCTAGTATGAAGAAGGAAATTGCAGAATTTGTTTATGCTTGTTTGAATTGTTAGAAGTCGAAGATTGAACATCAGAGATCATCGGGTCTGATGCAACCGTTGAGTATTCCAGAATGGAAATGGGATAGAGTTTCTATGGATTTTGTGACAAGTTTTCCGAAGATGTTGAAGGGATATGATTCGATTTGGGTAATTGTTGATAGATTGACTAAATCGGCTTATTTTGTACTGATGAAGAGCAATTATTCGTTGCAGAAGCTTGTTGAGTTATATATTGAGCATATTGTGAAGTTGCATGGTGTTCCGTCGAGCATTGTGTCTGATAGAGACCGAGATTTACATCGAGGTTTTGGGAGAGTTTGCAGGCAGCTTTGGGTACTAAGTTGAGGCTGAGTTCTGCCTATCATCCGCAGACGGAGAGAACTATCCAGTCTTTGGAGGATTTGTTGAGAGCTTGTGTTTTGGATCAAGGTGGATCGTGGGACAGTTATTTGTCGTTGATCGAGTTTACCTACAATAACAGTTACCATTCTAGTATCGGGATGGCACCGTATGAGGCTTTGTATGATAGGAGGTGTAGGACTCCGTTGTGTTGGTATGAATCAGGCGAGAGTGTTGTGCTCAGACCTGAAATTGTGCAAGAGACGACTGAAAAGATCAAGATGATCCGAGAAAAGATGAAAGCGTCGCAGAGTCGTCAGAAGAGTTACTATGATAAGAGGAGGAAAGCACTTGAGTTCCAAGAGGGAGATCACATATTTTTTAGAGTTACGCCGGTAACTGGTGTTGGTCGAGCTTTGAAGTCTCGAAAGCTCACATCACGTTTTGTTGGTTCGTAACAGATTTCACAGAGAGTGGGGGAAGTAGCCTATGGGATTTCTTTACCGCCGTCGCTTGCGAATTTGCATGATGTGTTTCATGTATCTCAGTTGAGGAAGTACATTCCAGATCCGTCGCATGTGATTCAGATGGATGATGTACAAGTGCGAGATGATTTGATTGTTGAGGTGTTGCCTGTTCGGGTTGACGAACGAGAAGTGAAGCAGCTGCGAGGTAAAGAGATTTCCTTGGTGAAGGTATTGTGGGGAGGACCAACTAGAGAAAGTTGGACTTGGGAACATGAAGATCAGATGAAGAAGTCATATCCGACTCTGTTTTCCTGAGATAATTTTCGAGGACGAAAATTCTTTTAAGTGGGGGAGTTGTAACACCCCAAATTTAATCGGAATATTTTAATTAATTATTTAATTGAGAATATTCATGTTCCAGTGAATTTCTGGTGGTTTGTGAATATTGGAAAAATGTGCATTTTCGGGTATTTAATTAATTAATAGCATATAATATTAATTTATTAGTATTATTATTAATTAAATTGAATATAAGTGGAATAAGGGTAATTTGGGCATTTGAGGGAGTTAGTAAGGGTAATGAGGGAAAAACCCAATTTGTGAGGCCCAAGACTAGGTTTGACAAAATTGAGTTCTAAAGGGAAATTAGAATTCATTTGTGATAACCGTGAGTTTGGTGGCCAGAGCTCTGAAGGAAAGGTTGGAGGCAGAAGGTTCCCAGAGTAAATCGTGAAAGCTGCGAATCGACTAAGGTATGGGGAGTATCGCTTTTCATGATTTTCCATGTATGCCTTTAGATGTGTTTATGGTTGGTTTATGATTTAAGGTATTTTGGGTTGATTTGGGGAAATTAGGGAAATTGATTATAAGACTCTGAGATTATGGTTGGTGGTATGTGTTGCACCCCAAAATTTGCCCTCACAATACAAGACTTTGTGTTCCAAGAAGGTTCACAAGGTTCACAAAATTCATAATTGGTCAGAAGAGTTGACAATTCCCTCAGACAATGCACCTCCTAAGCAGTGCATCCAAAACTAGGGTTTTGACTTTAATCAGGCTAAATGGACTTCCAAGACTTCAAGTGAGCTTCATAACATCTTATATGTGTATAAGAACCCCCATGTCAAGTTTCAAGACTTTTCTCAAAAGTTTGCTCAGTCAGATGATCAGATAAGTCAAAAGCAGTCAATGCAGTCAAACTGAGGTCAACTGTGGTCAAACCAAAGTCAAACTTCATGATTTTTTTGCCAACATCAAAGAGAGGTTGGGTGAGAAATATTATCATAATAACTGTAATACCCCAAATTTTGCCCTAAGATTTGTCGTCGCATTTCATTGCATTTAATCAATTACTAACAAATTTGTGTAGTCGTTTGACTTTTTGCAGGTAAATATCATATGGCATGCACTTTTTTTCTAAAAAGTAAAAATGGCACAATTGGCAGGAGGACATGTGTAAGGAGTTATGAGTGTGAGAGGTTGAGAGTTCGAATCTCACCTTTGGCACTTTTTGTTGTTTTTATTATTTTTACTCTAAATTTTTCTATCTTTCATTAAAAAAAATAACAAAAATAGTTTTTTATTATTATTTAATTATTATTTTCGTATTTTAATTAAATCATTTTTTAAAATATTATTTTTTTCACTTTTTTCTAAATTATTCATAAAAATATCCAAAAAATCATAAAATAAAAAAATATTGAAAAAAATTTTGTTCTTTTTATAATATTTTTTATTTTAGGAATCAATAGGATTATTAGTTTTTATTTTAAGTTTATTTTAATTATTTTAAATTATTTAAATTTTATTTTTTCTTAACTAATTATTTAGTTTGGGCTTTAAAATGGGCTTTAGGGACATTATTGACAATTTGGTGTTAACCCTAATTTGTTCCCTATATATACATGTGTTGCCTTGTTGGAAAAGAGGAGAGAATGAAAAAAACCTAAGAGGAGTGAGTGTCGTTGGCCGTTATTTAGTTTTCTTCTTCATCCATTACTATTGTTTCTTTTTCTTCATCGTTTACCGTTATTTCTTTTCCTTCATCTATTACTGTTGTTTCTTTTTCTTCATCTTTTACCGTTATTTCTTTTTCTTCATCTATTACCGTTATTTCTTTTTCTTTATCTATTACTGTTGCGTTTATATATATATAATTTTTAAATTGTTAGAGTTTATATATATAAGATTTTTGATCGAATTATGTCGATACGATGTTTGCACATTTGTGTGCATGACGCGTGACATTTGTGTTAGTTCGATCTGGTTGCGATGATCGCATTTTTGTGTGAGCAATAATACTATTTTTTGCTTAATTTCTTTTTCTTTGCGATAAATTTTGTTTCGTCCGATTTAGATCTGGTTGCGATGAGCGCATTTCTGCGTTAGCAACATTGTTGGGTTATTTGGCACATTTAAAATTCATTATTGCTTTATTATTATTATTATTATTATTATTATTATTATTATTATTATTATTATTATTATTATTATTATTATTATTATCATTATTTATTATTATTATCATTATTATCATTATTATTATTATTGTTATCATTAATTTATTAAAATTTGTTGTAATATAAAAATCTATTTTTTTAAAATAAATGACATTAACATCTTTTTTCCAAATTAATATGAAAACCTAATTTTAATTTTCTATATGATTCTATGTATATATTTATTATAATTCTTGTAAATTTTTGTAAATAAAATTAAACCTTATAAACACTTAATGTAAAATTTTGGTGAATGTGATTATTGATTAGTTAAAATTTGTTTTCATCATAATGTGTAAATATTTTTCTTAATAATTGTTAATATATAATTAGAGATAATTAAATTTTTGTAAATGATTAAGAAATTTATAATTATGTTATATTTAGAACTTTATATTATAGTAATTATTTAATCATTTATGTTTCTAAATAAAAATCAAATCTTATGATATTTAGAACTTTATATTATAGTAATTATTTAATCATTTATGTTTCTAAATAAAAATCAAATCTTATGATATTTAGAACTTTATATTATAGTAATTATTTAATCATTTATGTTTCTAAATAAAAATCAAATCTTATGTTTAATCACGTTATTAATTAATTATTATTGCTAATCATATTTTGTTGCTTATTATTATTTTGAAATTTCTATCTTATTATTTTTTCTAACTTTGTCTATTTTTCTCATTATTATTGTTTCAACTAATTATTTTCACTAACTTTATATTTATACTAACCTTATTTAATTTTTCTTATTATTTACTAACCCCAATATTTTATTTACTTATTTGTTATTTTTTTTATTATATTTATTTTGATCATATTTTACTATTTTTTTTATTTATTATAATTTTGTAATTGCCTCTTAGATGTAAATTGTAATCATTTAATTATTATTATCATTATGGTTAGTAATTAGGGAGTGCCAATATGTATGATATTTAAAAAAATAAATTAGATCATTTTAATATAAGATAATTAAATTAAACATTTCACACACGTAAGTCGATTTTAATCGCCGTCTCACTTCTTAAGGATATCCCTCAAGTTGCCTATGAATATTGGTTAAGTGGGGTGTATAAAGCAAGTCCCTCAAAAAGAAAATCATCAAAGTCCCTTATGGTTGCCTTTACGAATCGAGTCCCTTTCGAAAAATGATGATAGTCCCTCCAGTTTGCTTATTACACCCCACAATGGCCTTCAAAAATCCAATTGTCCCTCACATGTCCCTTAACATCCAAAGTAAGGACTACCTACTCCATTATAGTAGGGATAGTCTTACTAAGGAAAGGATAAAGAATAAGAAAGACCTTAAAACATTAGGGTAGGCTACTCCTAGATACTTGCTCACTTCAAAACTTTTTCACACTTAAACAAATTTCCAACAAAATTTTCAAACAAGTTTTTTTTCACATCCATACACGGATTATTATTAAACTATTCTGAAATTTTTTTGCTATTCACACACTACACTTTCAAAACAATTCAAAAGTGAGCTTAAGTACCTAAGAGCCCATGGATAACCATGGATGAAAAGGGTGCTAACACCTTCCCTTTTCATAACCTACCCCCCGGACCCAAAATATTCTCTAAGGTCTTTCCTGTTCTTTTATAACCTTTCCTTATGGATAAAATAAAAGTCGGTGGCGACTCTTGCTATCCGCAACATTGTTTAAAGTCAGTTCTCCCACCGTGTTACAGAACTGGCGACTCTGCTGGGGATTTATTTAAGAGGGGTACCCTTAGGAATTAAGATCACTTTAAATTGTTTGCCTTGTTTGCTTTATTATTATATTGTTGGGGTGCTCTTATGTGTGAAAGGTCCTAACCCGGATCTAGTGTACCTTAGGTAAATGGCAATAGACCAAGGAAACTGTACGACGTATATCAATACGGTTGATCTGGTGGCCATAGTTAGTGCGACTTCTTGGTTGGTGCTTATATTCCTTAAGTCAAGTTGAGGATAATATTGAGGCTGCCATATGTTGTCAATGCACTAACTGACTTTTAGAACCCTAGTTAACTCATCTTGGCCTTTAGAAAGTAGTGAGGTAACCGGCTTTGGTGCAGACTGAAGTTGGTTGACACTCGATACTACGCTCATTGAGATCTTAAACTTGGAGGGTTTTGGTTGGCAAGTAAGTTGCCTTCTGAACAACCACCCTTGTGAAGGATCAATGATATTGAGATCCCTTAGAACCTGGTTACTTTTGTAGGACAGGATGAACCATCTAACTTCAGGGGAGGGTACTTACCTTTAAACCTCATGCAAGCCTTTAAACCTAGGGCAATTGTGTGACTTGTTTGTGTGTGCCACATGTTTGTGATTGAACATAACATCATGACATCATCATGCATCATAAGCATATCATTTTCCCTAACCATTTCAAGGACCAAAGGATTTATCTTTGTTCTTTGTTGCAGGTCATGGCTTCTGCTCGTAGAAACACCATCAGGATCAACTTTGTAGGGATACCTGCTAAGCTCAAGGAGTTGGTTTCCCTAGTGCCTGATCATTCCCAGTTCAACAAGAGGCATGGTCACTTATTGGATCTAGTTACTTCAGGGTTCAGTGAAGACATGATGAGTGTGTTGTTTCAGTTCTTTGACCCTGAGCACCATTGCTTTACATTTCCTGATTATCAGCTGGTTCCAACCATGGAGGAGTTCTCTAAACTTCTGGGTATACCTGTTCTTGATCAGAAGCCATTCACAGGCTTAGAGAAGGAGCTTAAACCAGAAGTTGTTGCTGCAGCTCTACATCTGAAGAAGTCTGACATTGTTCTAGAGACGAGAAGTGGAGTTAAAGGTATTCTTGCCAAGGTATTAGTGGATAAAGCTCAAATGTTCTTGAAAGCTATGAGCTACGATGCTTTTGAGGAGATCTTAGCCTTATTGATTTATGGCTTAGTGTTGTTCCCCAATCCTGATCAGTTCATAGACGTTCATGCCATCAACATATTCCTGAGTCACAATCCAGTGCCTACCTTACTTGGAGACATCCTACATTCTCTTCACACCCGTACTACAAGGGCAAGAGGAACTTTGATGTGCTGCATACCTTTACTTTCTAGGTGGTTTATTTCTCACCTTCCTCGCTCAGTAATGAAGAATGAGCAAGGGTTCAGATGGTCCAAGAGGATCATGTCACTTTCTCACTCAGACATCCATTGGTGCTCCAGATCTATGGAGAATGTCACCATCATTGACCGTTGTGGGGAGTTTCCTAATGTGCCACTTCTAGGCATAAGAGGAGGCATCACCTACAACCCATCTCTAGCTTTACGACAGTTTGGTTACGCCCGGAGCGATGGTCCACATGACATGTTGATTCAGGGCATTGTGTTTGATTACGACAACGATCTTCAGGGTTACCGTCAGAGATTCATCCGAGCTTGGGGAAAGGTAAACAGGATTGACAGCAAGACACTGGAGCCTAAGTACACTATTCCTATGGAGGCTTATCTCAGATGGGTACGATCTCGTGCTCAGACACTCATGATGCCATATCCTGCCGTCCTACCAGTTACCATGGAACCTGTTGCTGAAGGAGACACAGCTTATACCATCCTTCACCCAGACATGCCTACTGATATGGAAGACTTGCAGAGATCATGGATCCAACTGAAAGAGCAAAGGGATACTTTCGAGGCTCATTACAAAGCAAGCCAAGCAAGGATTCTAGAGCTAACAAAGCTACTTCATGAGGAACGAAACCTCAACTCATACCTCAACACAAAGAGGAAACGTCCATGGGAGACTTAAAACCCCATCTTTTGTACTTATTTCGTTTTCATTTTTTTGTAAGCCTAAAAGGCAAAACAAGTTATTACTAATAAAAAGTTACTTTCTTGTTTGTTTAAGCAAATTTAAATCCTGCGGTCCTTGAAAACATTGCATATGCATTCCCATATCATTGCATCACAGGTTTATAATTGTGTACAGGTTTCTCATCTTCTCGCTGTTTATTTCAGCAATGGCTCTTGAACAATCAGTTAAGGATCTCCAGGCACAGAATGCACAGTTCCAAGAGCTGATCCTGAACCTATCTAAGGGGCAGGATGAATTGAAGACACTGCTGGCCAAGAAGACTAAGAAGGCTAGAAGGTCTGCTGGGTTGCTCAACATGGGAAGAAGGTTCAAAGGTCCTGCCAAGACCAAGGAACAGGTTGAAGACTATGAATCTGAAGAATCTGAGCAGGAGAGAGGCAGTCTCCACAACACTATGGGGGACTCTGATTCTGAGGCTAACTACTACCATGAGCCTAACGAAGACAAATTCAAGATGCTGGTGGATAGAATGGATGCTATGGAATTACAGAAATCATCTGGGCTGGATTTTGAGGATTTGAGCTTGATATCTGGGGTGGTCATACCCATTGGGTTCAAAGTTCCTACATTTGTTGTCTATGATGGGGTCTCTTGTCCCAAATTGCATCTGAGGTCTTATGTCAGAAGAATTCAACCCCACACTGCTGATAAAAAGTTGTGGATCCATTTCTTTCAAGAGAGTTTATCTGGAGCTCAGCTAGAGTGGTATTATCAGTTGGAGAGTGTCAACATCAGAGATTGGAATGACCTTGCTGAAGCTTTCTACAAGCAGTATCAATACAATGCTGACTTAGCCCCCACTCGCATGCAGCTTCAGAGCATGTCTATGGGTGCCAAAGAAAGCTTTAAGGAGTATGCTCAGAAGTGGAGAGACTTAGCTGGAAGAGTTCAACCCCCTTTGACTGATAGGGAGTTGGTTGATATGTTCATGTGTACGCTGAATGGTCCGTTTTACAGTCATCTCATTGGAAGCTCATCATCTGGCTTCACTGAGTTGATCATGACAGGAGAGCGAGTAGAGAATGGTATCAAGAGTGGTAAGATCCAAATGGGCACTTCTTCATCAGGTGCCGCAAAGAAGCCTCCCACTGGGAAGAAAGAATCTAATGCTGTGTATGGTCAGCCTGATCGTAACAGAAGGCATCAGTCTGTTAGTGCAGTTCATATTTCAAATCCAACTCCTGCAACAACAGAGCAGCCTCAAGGCAACCAACAGAGGGCTAGAAGACAGTTCACGAAGATCAACATGTCAATGGCTCAGGCATTGCAACACTTGTTGAAAGCTGAACTTATTACCCTGAGGGAGGCCCCTCGGAATCCCAATGTTACCTCTCCCAAGTACAATCCCAATGCACGATGTGCATATCATTCAAACTGTCCAGGACATGATACTAATAACTGCTGGGTCTTGAAGAACAAAATTCAGGATATGATTGATGCTGGAGAAATTGAGTTTGATCCACCAGGTACTCCAAATGTGATTACAGCTCCAATGCCAAATCACGAGAAGACTGTCAACGCCATTGATAAAGATATTGATGAAGATCTGCATGTCTATTCAGTTATGGAGTTGAGCACACCATTGTCTGTTATCAAAAAGAGGTTAGTACAAGCTGGGATCTTTCCAGGTTGTCATGAAGATTGTCTATATTGTACCTATAAGCCGGATAGTTGCTTCATTTTGAGAGATAGGATTCAACGTCTCATGGATAAATATACTATAGTGTTTGAAAGAAGACCAGCATCTGTAGAAAGTATGGTGGATCATCTGACTCAGGGTAAGAAGATTGAAGAGGCTGACATGGTTGACAAAGTACCACTAAGAATCACTTCAAAGGGTCCCATTAAAATCACTCATCAGGGCCCAATCAAGATTACTGCTGAAGGTCCTGTGAAAGTCGTCGCTGAAGCCAGAGTAGCTCCTCTGATCATTACCACTCCTGGTCCTATTCCTTATACATCTGACAAAGCTGTGTCTTGGCACTATGGGTCTGATGTTTACATCCATGGTGTCAAGCAGGAGCCTTTACCTGATATGCCTGTTGACATTGATAATATTGCTGGATCTAGCAAGATCACTCGTAGTGGAAGAGTCTTCTCTCCTCCGGTTGCTTCTAAGAGTGCAGTTACTCCTGCTGTTACTTCCACCACTGATGCTCGGGGCAAGGGTCCTGTTATTGAGCCTGTATCTACTGATGTGCCAGCTGCTGATGACCTCTCTAAGCAGATGGAAGAAGTATTGAAAATCATTCGCAAGAGTGATTATGATATTGTTGATCAGCTGGGGCATACTCCCTCAAAGATTTCTATGCTCTCCCTGTTATTATGTTCTGAGGCTCATGCCAAGTCATTGATCAAGTTTCTAAAGATGGCTCATGTACCCAGTGCAATTTCTGTGGACCAATTTGAGAATTGTGTTGCTCACCTGACCTATGACAACGGGTTAGGATTTTCTGATGCTGACTTGACCCCTGCCAAGAGGGATCATAACAGGGCATTGCATATTTCAATTGAATGCAGGGGCACTACCCTGTCTCATGTGCTGATAGACAATGGTTCCTCTCTGAATGTGTTGCCTAAGGAAGTCCTGAACAAGCTGAGTCCTGAAGATACGGTATTGAAGCCCAGTAATATTGTGGTAAAGGCTTTTGATGGTTCTAGAAGAGTAGTGCATGGGGAAATTGATCTTCCAATCAAGGTTGGCTCTCAGGTGTTTACTGCTACATTCTATGTGATGGATATTCGTCCTTCGTACTCATGTCTGCTTGGTCGTCCCTGGATCCATGGGGCAGGTGCTGTGACCTCCACATTACATCAAAAGTTGAGATATCCGGTGAATGGAAAAGTTGTTACTGTCTTTGGAAAGGAAGAATACTTTGTCAGCCATGTAAACACTTTCAAGTATCTGGAAGTAGAAGGTGAATACATTGAAACTCCATGTCAGTCATTCGAAGTGGTTCCCTGGGCTGTTAAGGATTGTGTGACTCCTCCTGCTGTGAAGAAGGTTCCTGTGGTCATCAGAAACCCTCCAACAATGGCAATGGCCTCCCTCAATGATGCAAAAGCTGTGGTGGAAGAAGAGTCCCAGAAGGCTGTTCGTCGTGCTCGTGCTGTTCGTATCACCAATCAAGGGGTTATCAATGCTGTGGGAGATCAAGATGAAGACTACAACTTGGAGGCATGGATTCTTCCTACTGTGGGTGCTGGACTCAATAATTGGACAGCTGAAGATGTTATCCCTATCTCCTTTAGTCAGGAGTAAATACTATTACTGTGTTATGTTTTTAAATTTATAATTTCTGGAACAATTAAAACTTTCAAGCCATGTGCCTTACCCGGGGCACAATGGTGTGCTTGTTACGGGTTGTCATCTCATTTGCATACTTCATTCGATAAAATCAGTGGACGTTTCGTTTTCGTAAATATTGTGTTCCTTGTCTTTCTTTTTCTTTTATTTTTGCTTTATCAGCTATGTGTTCTTACACACACCCACGTCACTAAAATGCCGATCCTCATCCACTCTGGATCCAATTGATAACAGTTCTACTATTGCCAATTACAATTTCGAGAATCCGATCTATCAAACTGAAGACGGAAACGAGGACGATTGTGAAATATCTGTAGGGCTTGCTAGGTTGTTACAACAAGAAGAGAAAGCTATACAGCCACATGAAGAGCCAGTCGAAGTTGTGAATCTGGGAACTGAAGAAAACAGAAAAGAGGTCCAGATAGGGGCTGATTTAGACAACACTGCTCAGCATAAGAATGCAGGGGCAACATATCAGCGTGCTATGGTGGCTTTGTTTCATGATATGATTCATCATGAGATAGAGGTATATGTGGATGATATGATAGCCAGGTCTCAGAATGAAGAACAACATCTTGATCATCTGCACAAGTTGTTTGAGAGGTTGAAGAAATACAGGTTGAGATTAAATCCAAACAAGTGTACTTTTGGAGTTAGATCTGGAAAGCTCCTGGGTTTCATTGTCAGTGGAAAAGGTATTGAAGTGGATCCTGCAAAAGTGAAAGCTATACGAGAGATGCCAGCTCCCCGTACTGAGAAGGAGGTTAGAGGTTTCTTGGGACTACATTGCAAGATTTATTTCCCAATTAACTACCATCTGTGAGCCAATCTTCAAGTTGTTGAAGAAAGATCAGGTGATGGAATGGAATGATGAGTGCCAGACTGCCTTTGATGAAATCAAGAGATATTTGCTAGAACCTCCAATTTTAATGCCACCAGTTGATGGAAGACCCTTGATTATGTATTTAACAGTATTAGACAACTCAATGGGGTGTGTATTGGGGCAACATGACGAGTCTGGTCGAAAAGAGCAGGCAATATACTACCTTAGCAAAAAGTTTACCGACTGTGAAACAAAATACTCACTGCTCGAGAAAACTTGCTGCGCTTTGGCACGGGCTGCTCGCCGACTAAGACAGTATATGTTGACCCATACTACCTTGTTGATTTCAAAGATGAATGGGGCAGTTGAAGCTGCTAATAAGAACATTAAGAAGATTGTACAGAAGATAACTGTTACTTACAAGGATTGGCACGAGATGTTACCATTTGCTCTGCATGGTTATCGTACTACAATACGTACTTCAACCGGGGCAACCCCATTCTCCTTGGTCTATGGTATGGAAGCAGTTCTGCCTATTGAAGTTCAGATCCCCTCCTTGAGAATTATGAAGGATGCAGGCTTGGATGAAGATGAGTGGATTCAGACTCGACTTGACCAGATAAATTTGATTGATGAGAAAAGGTTAGCAGCAGTTTGTCATGGCCAGATGTACCAGAAACGAATGATCAAAGCTTTTAACAAGAAGGTTAAGCCAAAGGTATATCAGGCTGGTGACTTGGTAATCAAGCGTATCATATTACCACGGGGTGATCCTAGGGGCAAGTGGACTCCAACATATGAGGGACCATTTGTAGTCAAGACAGTGTTCTCAGGAGGTGCCATGATATTGACTACAATGGATGGTGAAGACTTCCCACAACCTGTAAACGCAGACATAGTTAAAAAATACTACGCATAAAAAGAGACCCGCTAGGTTGACAGGCCTAGGCAAAAATAAGGGCATCCCGGCAAACCAAAAGGGTTTGGGCAAAAATTAGGGATATATATATAAAAAGATGTACACCCGGCAAGTCGAAAACCTGAAAAGGCGGCTTGGGCAAAAAAGGGTATCCCGGTGGATTGAAAACCTGAAAGGGCAATCCAGGCAAAAGTTAGGGATTAAAGCGTATGACTATGTCTCGTTTGGATCACTCATGAAACTGCAACCACTTGTACTACTTACTCAAGCTCAAACAGATAAAGCTCAATCCAATCGTTTCCGTCTCAACAGCAAGAAGATGAGATACTTGAGGGGCAATAGTAGAATTGAAACTCAATAGGATTATTTCCCACATAGCTGATTCTTTTTGTAAAACTTCATGACAAAATTCTCTTACTAGGGTTTATGTCTCCTTGTACAAACTTACCCGTGTATGGGTCACTTTTGATATAAATAAATTCCATCTTTTGAATCCAGATTTACTTTTACCCTATTTACATAAGCGAAACGTCCATTGGTTGTGTTTGAATGTATGTATGCCTTTGAATATGATTGATGTTTACCAGAAATGCATGTATGCTTTTAATATGATTGATGTTTACCAGAAATGCATGAAAATGCAGTAATAGTATTTACTAAGGACGAACGAGGGAAGGATTTCAACGAAGCTTCGCCGGTTCATCTTTACAAGGCAGTTACAAACCATCAGTAGGACTAATCCATTTTCACAAAGTCTAATCTCCCCTGGAATTTATATCCATCTCTTTTATCCTCATACGGATATACGGGAAATTACTTTCCAATAAGGGCACGATGAACGAAGACGGGATGTTATACTTATCCTACTATCAAACGAAAACGAAGGTTATCTATACCCTACTGTCCCCAACAACGGGAGGTTATCTATACCTTGTTATCCCCAACAATGGGAGGTTATCTATACCTTGTTATCCCCAGCAGACGGAGGGTTATGTATTCTTCAACAACGAATCGGGATTTATTTTCCTTGGCCAGCAGTTGTTATACAAGGATATCCAGACACTTCCAGCAGTGTCATATCATACATGCATCATTTACATCATACCATAACATATATGTCTATAGTACATTACCTAAGTGCATCATGTCATACATGCATACATAAAGCATAAACTAATGTTGTTATACAGAATGCTACCTTGTTTTCAGGTTAATTATCCAACAAACAAGCTTATGATCTTTGGGACTGCTTTATTGTAACCTCAGGGTTACTTTATCCTCCTGATGAGCTTCTTATTACTTTGGGACTGCTTTATTGTAACCTCAGGGTTATTTTATCCTCCTGATAGCCTCTCATGACTTCAAGACTGCTTTAGAGCTACTGATTGCTCTATCCTCCTGAAATCATCCTATTACTTCAAGACTGCTTTAGAGCTATTCATTGCTCTATCCTCATGAGGTCATATTACTACTTCAAGACTGCTTTAGAGCTATTGATTGCTCTATCCTCCTGAAGCCATCTAATTATTTCAAGACTGCTTTAGAGTTATCCATTGCTCTATCCTCCTGAAATTACATTATTATTTCAAGACTGCTTTAGAGCTATCCATTGCTCTATCCTCCTGAAATCATTACTTCAAGACTGCTTTAGAGCTATTGATTGCTCTATCCTCCTGAAGACATATCACGTTATTACTTCAAGACTGCTTTAGAGCTATTGATTGCTCTATCCTCCTGAAGCCATTATTATTTCAAGACTGCTTTAGAGCTATCCATTGCTCTATCCTCCTGAAATCATTACTTCAAGACTGCTTTAGAGCTATTGATTGCTCTATCCTCCTGAAGACATATCACATTATTATTTCAAGACTGCTTTAGAGTATTCATTGCTCTATCCTCCTGAAATTACATTATTATTTCAAGACTGCTTTAGAGCTATTCATTGCTCTATCCTCCTGAAATCATTACTTCAAGACTGCTTTAGAGTATTCATTGCTCTATCCTCCTGAAATTACATTATTATTTCAAGACTGCTTTAGAGCTATTCATTGCTCTATCCTCCTGAAATCATTACTTCAAGACTGCTTTAGAGCTATTGATTGCTCTATCCTCCTGAAGACATATCACGTTATTATTTCAAGACTGCTTTAGAGCTATTCATTGCTCTATCCTCCTGAAATCATTACTTCAAGACTGCTTTAGAGTATTCATTGCTCTATCCTCCTGAAATTACATTATTATTTCAAGACTGCTTTAGAGCTATTCATTGCTCTATCCTCCTGAAATCATTACTTCAAGACTGCTTTAGAGCTATTGATTGCTCTATCCTCCTGAAGACATATCACGTTATTATTTCAAGACTGCTTTAGAGCTATTCATTGCTCTATCCTCCTGAAATCATTACTTCAAGACTGCTTTAGAGTATTCATTGCTCTATCCTCCTGAAATTACATTATTATTTCAAGACTGCTTTAGAGCTATTCATTGCTCTATCCTCCTGAAATCATTACTTCAAGACTGCTTTAGAGCTATTGATTGCTCTATCCTCCTGAAGACATATCACGTTATTATTTCAAGACTGCTTTAGAGCTATTCATTGCTCTATCCTCCTGAAATCATTACTTCAAGACTGCTTTAGAGCTATTGATTGCTCTATCCTCCTGAAGCCATTATTACTTCAAGACTGCTTTAGAGCTATTGATTGCTCTATCCTCCTGAAGCCATTCTATTACTTCAAGACTGCTTTAGAGCTATTGATTGCTCTATCCTCCTGAAGCCATTATTACTTCAAGACTGCTTTAGAGCTATTGATTGCTCTATCCTCCTGAGGTCCGATTTATCACTTCAAGACTGCTTTAGGGTTATCATTATTGATCGCTCTATCCTCATGAAGACATGCTGTTACATCAGTATTATTCCAGACTCCTGACAGCTCTCATTATACTACTGAAGAACTTTCCCCTAGTGGCATCTTTAAGCCCACTCAATCATGTTCAACCAACCATCAATATCACTCCATGCACTGGTGAGTGCAAATTTTTGGGCTTTTGTGTTCAATCCCCTTCAACCTTCCAGGTTACGACTGGCAAATATACCAATCTAACCCCTCAGGTTTCAGAAAATTGAACAGGGGCAGCTGTTGCACCCCAAAATTTGCCCTCACAATACAAGACTTTGTGTTCCAAGAAGGTTCACAAGGTTCACAAAATTCATAATTGGTCAGAAGAGTTGACAATTCCCTCAGACAATGCACCTCCTAAGCAGTGCATCCAAAACTAGGGTTTTGACTTTAATCAGGCTAAATGGACTTCCAAGACTTCAAGTGAGCTTCATAACATCTTATATGTGTATAAGAACCCCCATGTCAAGTTTCAAGACTTTTCTCAAAAGTTTGCTCAGTCAGATGATCAGATAAGTCAAAAGCAGTCAATGCAGTTAAAAGGTCAAACTGAGGTCAACTGTGGTCAAACCAAAGTCAAACTTCATGATTTTTTTTGCCAACATCAAAGAGAGGTTGGGTGAGAAATATTATCATAATAACTGTAATACCCCAAATTTTGCCCTAAGATTTGTCGTCGCATTTCATTGCATTTAATCAATTACTAACAAATTTGTGTAGTCGTTTGACTTTTTGCAGGTAAATATCATATGGCATGCACTTTTTTTCTAAAAAGTAAAAATGGCACAATTGGCAGGAGGACATGTGTAAGGAGTTATGAGTGTGAGAGGTTGAGAGTTCGAATCTCACCTTTGGCACTTTTTGTTGTTTTTATTATTTTTACTCTAAATTTTTCTATCTTTCATTAAAAAAATAACAAAAATAGTTTTTTATTATTATTTAATTATTATTTTCGTATTTTAATTAAATCATTTTTTAAAATATTATTTTTTTCACTTTTTTCTAAATTATTCATAAAAATATCCAAAAAATCATAAAATAAAAAAATATTGAAAAAAATTTTGTTCTTTTTATAATATTTTTTATTTTAGGAATCAATAGGATTATTAGTTTTTATTTTAAGTTTATTTTAATTATTTTAAATTATTTAAATTTTATTTTTTCTTAACTAATTATTTAGTTTGGGCTTTAAAATGGGCTTTAGGGACATTATTGACAATTTGGTGTTAACCCTAATTTGTTCCCTATATATATATATGTGTTGCCTTGTTGGAAAAGAGGAGAGAATGAAAAAAACCTAAGAGGAGTGAGTGTCGTTGGCCGTTATTTAGTTTTCTTCTTCATCCATTACTATTGTTTCTTTTTCTTCATCGTTTACCGTTATTTCTTTTCCTTCATCTATTACCGTTATTTCTTTTTCTTTATCTATTACTGTTGCGTTTATATATATATAATTTTTAAATTGTTAGAGTTTATATATATAAGATTTTTGATCGAATTATGTCGATACGATGTTTGCACATTTGTGTGCATGACGCGTGACATTTGTGTTAGTTCGATCTGGTTGCGATGATCGCATTTTTGTGTGAGCAATAATACTATTTTTTGCTTAATTTCTTTTTCTTTGCGATAAATTTTGTTTCGTCCGATTTAGATCTGGTTGCGATGAGCGCATTTCTGCGTTAGCAACATTGTTGGGTTATTTGGCACATTTAAAATTCATTATTGCTTTATTATTATTATTATTATTATTATTATTATTATTATTATTATTATTATTATTATTATTATCATTATTTATTATGATTATCATTATTATCATTATTATTATTATTGTTATCATTAATTTATTAAAATTTGTTGTAATATAAAAATCTGTTTTTTTAAAATAAATAACATTAACATCTTTTTTCCAAATTAATATGAAAACCTAATTTTAATTTTCTATATGATTCTATGTATATATTTATTATAATTCTTGTAAATTTTTGTAAATAAAATTAAACCTTATAAATACTTAATGTAAAATTTTGGTGAATGTGATTATTGATTAGTTAAAATTTGTTTTCATCATAATGTGTAAATATTTTTCTTAATAATTGTTAATATATAATTAAAGATAATTAAATTTTTGTAAATGATTAAGAAATTTATAATTATGTTATATTTAGAACTTTATATTATAGTAATTATTTAATCATTTATGTTTCTAAATAAAAATCAAATCTTATGATATTTAGAACTTTATATTATAGTAATTATTTAATCATTTATGTTTCTAAATAAAAATCAAATCTTATGATATTTAGAACTTTATATTATAGTAATTATTTAATCATTTATGTTTCTAAATAAAAATCAAATCTTATGATATTTAGAACTTTATATTATAGTAATTATTTAATCATTTATGTTTCTAAATAAAAATCAAATCTTATGTTTAATCACGTTATTAATTAATTATTATTGCTAATCATATTTTGTTGCTTATTATTATTTTGAAATTTCTATCTTATTATTTTTTCTAACTTTGTCTATTTTTCTCATTATTATTGTTTCAACTAATTATTTTCACTAACTTTATATTTATACTAACCTTATTTAATTTTTCTTATTATTTACTAACCCTAATATTTTATTTGCTTATTTGTTATTTTTTTTATTTATTATAATTTTGTAATTGCCTCTTGGATGTAAATTGTAATTACTTAATTATTATTATCATTATGGTTAGTAATTAGGGAGTGCTAATATGTATGATATTTAAAAAAATAAATTAGATCATTTTAATATAAGATAATTAAATTAAACATTTCACACACGTAAGTCGATTTTAATCGCCGTCTCACTTCTTAAGGATATCCCTCAAGTTGCCTATGAATATTGGTTAAGTGGGGTGTATAAAGCAAGTCCCTCAAAAAAAAAATCATCAAAGTCCCTTATGGTTGCCTTTACGAATCGAGTCCCTTTCGAAAAATGATGATAGTCCCTCTAGTTTGCTTATTACACCCCACAATGGCCTTCAAAAATCCAATTGTCCCTCACATGTCCCTTAACATCCAAAGTAAGGACTACCTACTCCATTATAGTAGGGATAGTCTTACTAAGGAAAGGATAAAGAATAAGAAAGACCTTAAAACATTAGGGTAGGCTACTCCTAGATACTTGCTCACTTCAAAACTTTTTCACACTTAAACAAATTTTCAACAAGTTTTCAAACAAGTTCTTAACACATCCTTACATGGATTATTTATTAACTATTCTGAAAATTTTCTATTCACACACTACACTTTCAAAACAATTCAAAAGTGAGCTTAAGTACCTAAGAGCCCATGGATAACCATGGATGAAAAGGGTGCTAACACCTTCCCTTTTCATAACCTACCCCCCGGACCCAAAATATTCTCTAAGGTCTTTCCTGTTCTTTTATAACCTTTCCTTATGGATAAAATAAAAGTCGGTGGCGACTCTTGCTATCCGCAACATTGTTTAAAGTCAGTTCTCCCACCGTGTTACAAGGTGTAAGGGAATTTCTGTTAGATTCTCAATTTTGCTTATTTGAGCTATCAGATGTGGGCATCTTTCACTCCGTTTTGTCCAGAAAGTTTCAAAATCGCCCTTGCTTTTGTTTAAGTTGCAATATTTTGTGAAATGAGCTTGGTGCCTTTAATTTGTGTGTTAATGTGCAGAAATCAGGCATGAAAGAGTAGAATTGGAAGACACAAGAAAGATGACAAAAGAATCAAGAAAGAAGGCAAGCAAAAGCAAGCTCGCTAGGCGAAGCTCTGGCGAGAGAAGTAGCAAGTTGTTCGCTAGGCGAGCTCGTAGCGAGCTGCTAGCGAACACTCCAAGACTTGGACAGAATCAAATTGATCATATTTCGATGGAGCGAGGCAGGTAGCAAACTACTCGCTAGGCGAGCACTCAGCGAGCAGGTAGCGAGTGCTTCCAGAACCAAAAAGGCCCTAACTCGCTGGAGCGAATGAAGTAGTGAAGGGCTCGCTAGGAGAACCAGTCTGCTCGCCTAGCGAGCAAGACAGGACATCACTTTTTCTTTCTATAAGTAGCAAGAGCTACTTTTTGTAAAATATCTTTTTCATCTTCTTTTCAATCATTTTCTTTTGTTTTGCTCCAAGAGAGATATTTGTGACCTAGAAACCCAATTTCTCACTATTCTTCATCTCTTAACAAGATCTTCCAAAAAGAAGGTGGATTCCCATCCAAACTCTATTCTTCGACTCGGATGTTGATCAACCTTCTTCCAAAACTTCTTGTGCAAGCTACCATGAAAATGAGTAGCTAAGTCCTTCATTTTGTCAAGGTTAGATGTAGATGATCATAAGTTTTGTATGTAAATGGGTTGATCTTCATTTGTAAACTCTTTGATGATGAATATATGGTGAAAACTTTGTTTTATTGTTAACTCTTTATGTTGGTTTATTATTGAAAGGTGTTTTCCAACTCTTTACCTAGATTCTCATCCATCTATGTTCTTGAGCTAGAGATAGTCTTGAACATGGTTGTTCACTAATATATCAAAACCTAAAAGTTATCATTTTGATAGATTGTGTGAGAAATCAACAATGGATCAAAATGGGAAAAACCACAATGTGTGTTAGAAATAAACACATTGAGAGGATATTGTGAATGTGTTTATCATCTAACGGAGTTTATGAGTTTTGTTGATCGAACATATTCATGCAAAGTGATCGTCGAACCCTAACTTTGACAATATTTCTCAAATTGTAAAACCAAAACTTTTACCGCAATTTATTACTTCTTTTTGTGCAAGCTACCGTAACGAAAAACCAAAACCCCTTGTTACTATAAGTTAAAAACTTAACAATTGTCGAACGACGACAATATCACAGATTCCCTATGGAGACGATAACAAACCCCGATACTCGAACACTGTTCTAACAATTTCAATGATGAAAAATTTGAAGTTTGATGATAACATTGAAGGCTTGAGTATTTAAATATGAATGAGTGAGATTAGTGTGAAGTATAAATCTAATAGTTTTTTATATATCAAGGTTTAAACGATTTATTTTTAATAAAACACCCACTTTAAGAAGGATTATCTCGAGACAGAGCACTGATGATTATATTCAAATTGCAATTGCTTGATATGAGATATGTTATTAAAGCATTCTTCCATTAGTGGCTAACAGTTTGGAGACAAAGAATAGTCAAATCCTAGACTCGTGATGCTCTTATCACGTCTGCCTAAGAAAATAATAATTTCATATTTTGGAGCTGAAAACAGGTGGAGTCATTTGACGGGGGGGGTGGGGGGTGGGGGGTGGGGGGGGGGTGGGGTGGGGTGGTGGGGGTGGGGTGGGGGGGGGGGGGGGGGGGGAAATAAGGCTTTTAAAGTTCATGGTATTAGTACGGTTAGACTTACAATGTTTGATAATCATAAATTCCTTCTACTAAATATGAGGTATATTCTCGAGCTAAGGAAAAACTTATTATTCATAATCATGTTTAGTGATCTAGGCTATTGTACTAGAGTTGAACATGGGGTTTTGAAAATTTTTCATGGTGGAATGATGATGGCTAAAGGGTCTAAAATGTGTATGTTATATATTTTAGAGGGTTTCACTTATATTGTCCATGCATCGGTATCTAGTGAATAATTTCATGATAAGAATAAGTTGTGGGATTTGAGATCAATGCATGTTAGTAAAAGAAGAATTTGCAAGGGTCTAGAGGTTATTTTAGAGTATTTTAATGAGTTATGCAAGTAAAAAACTATAAAGAGGCATAGAAGTGTTGTTATCATGTTGCTTAGAGCTGGGTTGCCAAATCTTTCATGGGGTAAGGCTAATGATAAAAAAACTTACCTGATCAGAAGATGTTCATTCACATGAATATACTTCAAGATACATATGGATATCTAAAGTAAGAATTCAGTAGACCACTCAAATTTGAATGTCTTCATATCTTTTTAGTTTGTGCATATCAAACTAGATCAAATTGATATTAGGGATGTGAAGTGTGTTTTAATTGGTTATCCAAAAGGTGTGAATGGATACAAGCTATTGAAAGTAGAAATTGGAGGATAAAATTCATTATAAATATGTATGTTATTTTTGGTGAGATCCACACGGGGAAGAAGAGTAAAAACCTATTGATGAAAAAAATAAAAAATTATAGTGGGGAAGAAAAATTTTGAGATGGAGTTCCTTTTAGGGGGACTAGGGATGAAGAGAAAATTAAGGCTCCTGATTCTAGTTCTAGTGAGAAAAAATCTATAGTTGCTCCTGATTATCATTTGACTCGCGATAAGGTTGTGCTAGAATTATTTGTTATGCTTTGAATATGGCTTAGGGTTGGAAGAATCAGAACTAAAGTCTTCTAAGGCGGCATTCAAAAAACCAATATGAGATTTCGTAGAAACTAATATTGTTGATGGATAAATAGACATCATCATCATTTTTAAAGTAAAAGTGGAGAATTGTGGTGGTTGGCTTAAAAACCAATATGAGATTTCGCATAAACACGTTGTGTTTGGCCTAAAGGTGTATGTTCCAAGAATGCACTGCGCTCTAAGGGAACATATTGTGTTTTAGGGTTCCATCAGAAATGCAATGTGTTGTAGGGAAAAGCATCGAGATCCTATTGACATCTTTAAAAATAAGTTTTTTTATCCCTTTTTTAAGGATGTGGGAAGAAGTGGTGAAATCCCACCATTTCAATTTAGAGAGGAAAATGGAGGGATTCTAAGGATAAAAAGATCTTTTGGAATATCTAAGGGGATTGGGAAACACTTCTAAACACCTTGAATTTAGGTGATTCATATCTTTAGAGTTGGAGATATTTAGAAACACTTTGGTAGAAAATAGTAGATGTTCTTAGAAACTTGGAAATCTTTTTTTTTTATATCCCTTATGCAATATTTTTATCAAATAATTAGAGAGTTTTTGTCTCCCTCATAATAGATCGATTTGATCGAATTGAATAAGTGTTCTCGTCACACTATCTTCTTCTTCTTTTTCGTGTGAATTTGTTTATATTATTTGGCAGATTAATTTATTTTACCTAGACCATTTATTTTAATTTTTATTGTTCTTTGCACCAAATGTCAAAAGGTCTTGGTGTAGTCAAATAGGATTGTATTTCACAACAAATAACATAACTTAAAAAGAAATCATCTTTGTAAATAAAATCAAATAGAAGAGTATCCTAATTAATAACAAAAAAAATTCATGAAACATGGTAAGAGTTTTCACTTAATTAAATACAATGATTATGATAATTGTGGACTGAGTTTGAATAGGTGCATTAAATTGATTAAACCGAGTTTGTTATCATAAGTCAAATGTTTATTTTGTGTTTTCTATTTATTGATAACAAATATCTGTCTCACTTTTTTTATATTTATCAAAAATAAATATTTATCATATATTTTTATCTATCAATGAAAAATAAATATTCTATCTATTTTTTATTATATTTATCGGTGAAAAACTTTTGTCACGTGTTTTTTTCTTTAAATTAACCATCGTCAAATTAAATGAAAACTTTGTATTCCATGTCTTTTATAAACTACAAATGACAAATACTTATTTTATTATTTTATGTACACTGAAAAATATTTATCCAATATTTTACTTATATTAATGAGTAACCAATATATGTCTCATACTTATTTATCCAGTGTTCCATTTTCTTTTTTATAATTGGCACTGATGAAGTTGTAAGCCTCAATTTGAAGAAGTCACTCTAATTTTATTTTGTAGTTTATAGCTATGCAAAAAAGTCACTCTAATTTGAAGAGAAGAACTTTACTTTTTCCTTTTGTATATGTGTAAGTAATGTAATGCATTTTCTCACTGTGTTTATTTAAAGAGAAATAATTAGATTTTGCTGCTACTTTTATCTTTAAAAAATGATTTTTTTAAATGAATTTTATAAAATTGTTTTTAAAAATATTATAAGTTTTTAATATTCGTTTTTTTTAAATTAAAAAATTAATTTTGACATTTTATAATATAAAAATACATTATTAAAAATTAAAATATTGTCGAAATTGCAATTTTTTTCAAAAACTTATATTTTAAAAATTATTTTTATGAAAAATTATTTGAAATAGCTTCAAAATTAAGTGATATTTTTAAAATTTTGATATCCAAAAAAAAATTCAATAAATTAATGAAACATCTAAAATAAAAGTTTATTTTAAGAATAACTATTCAAATCAAATTTGTATTAAAAATTTTTTTCAAAAGTTTCTTTTGTAAATTTTTTATTATTTATTATAAAAATAATTAAAAACAAAAAAACAAAATGATTTTTTATCATCTAAGTCTCAATGATTTTGAGTTCTATTGCCAATATAAATAATTTGAAAGCATTATAATATGAGTTTGTTTTAGCTTCTTTTTTTAAATGATTTTTTGTAGTGTTATACATTTTTGTTAAAAAAAATATTTAGAAATTTTTTTATAATAAAGATTTAAATGAAATTTGATTTGAATAGTTATTCTTAAAATGATATTTTAGATATTTTATTATTTTATGCAAAACTTTTTTTTTTATATCAAAACTTTATTAAATCACTTAATTTTAAAGTTATTTCAAATATCTTTCTATAAAAACTATTTTTGAAATACATTTAAAAAAAATGTAATTTTAACTATGTTTTAATCTTCAATAATGTATGTTTATATTATAAGATGTCAAACAGCTTTTAAGTGAGATTCTTTGGGAGCTGATTGATAATGGGCACACATGCACACGCTAAACATGATATTGGGCTTAGATGCGGTGAGATATAGAAGAGAGCCGATCATACCTCTATGTTTCTTCACACCTACATCCTTACCATTTGTGGCCATAGGTGTATCAATAGACTTTGCATCTTCCATGCCAAAGCGTTTTAACAATTCTTTGCAATATTTGGTTTGACACACCAATGTACCCTCTTTAAGTTGTTTGATTTGAAGCCCAAGGAAATAACTCAACTCTCCTATAAGACTCATTTCAAACTCTCCCTGCACAAGCTTAGAGAACTCTTCTACAAGTTGCATATTAGTTGAACCAAATATAATATTATCGACATAAAACTTGAACTAGAAAGGTGTGTTTCCCTTGGTGCTTAATGAATAAAGTAGTATCTGCTTTTCTACTTGAGTATCCTTGATCAATTATAATTTTGCTTAGTTGCTCATACCAAGCCCTAAGGGCTTGTTTGAGACCATACAAAACTCTTTTGAGCTTGTACACATAATTTAGATACTCGTGACTTTCAAAATCAGGGGTTGAGCTACATACACTTCTTTGTTAATAAAACCATTTAGAAACGCACTTTTCACGTCCATTTGAAACAACTTGAAATTTTTAGCACAGGCATAGGCTAGTAGAAGACATACAACCTCAAGGAGAGCCACCAAAGCATAAATATTCTCATAATCAATGCCCTTCTCTTGGTTATAGCCTTGCGCCACTAGTCGGGATTTATTGCGAGTTATCACCCTGTTTTCATCAAGCTTGTTCAAAAAAACCCATCGGGTGCCAATTACTTGATGATCTTTAGGATGATGGACAAGATCCCAAACATCGTTTCTTTTGAATTGATTTATTTCATCTTGCATGGCCATAAGCCAATGCTCATCAAGCAATGCATCTTTAGCATTTTTAGGCTCTACTTGAGAGACGAGCAAAATGATAACAGAAATTACTTATCTTAAAGAGTGTAGTCACGCATTTTGTGATATCCCCAAGTATGTTGTCAATAGGGTGATCCTTTAATGTCTTACAAGTCAAAGGTAGATCTTCCACTGCAGTTGGACTTTCTTCCTTTGCCTCTTCATGATCATCATCTTCTTTCTTCTCATCGTCTACCGCTTTAGGTTGATCAATTTCTTGTTCGGTTTCTGTTCAAATATGGTTTATAGGGGGTTTTGTTATCGTCTTCATAGGGATTATCCGATATCTTGATGCTTGCCTTTCAATAGTTTAGAGTTATAACAAAAAGGGTTTCTAATTTTGGTTCATAAATTGTCACGATTTTTAGTAACAAAGCTGGTAAATTCTAAAGTGTTATTAACAAGATATATCAAATGTAGTTTTCATCTATCCTAACTTATACATATTCTTTCAATCTTACATGTGAAGTCGGATCTGATTAATATCATCGCGTATTCTCTCAACACCATCTATCTCTAGAGCGGAGTCGTGAGAAATACTGTATTCATCGCTACATAATCTCTCCATATAACAACCAATATAGTAATCTTTAAGTTTAATATAAAGCAAATATCAACTATAGACCGATCTTTCCAATCTATAAATTGATAGATGAATATTTTAGGTCAAGTTCCATAAATTTATGTCTAGAGTTTTACAAAACAAGAATGGATCATTAAGACCAAAAATATTTATCATATATTAATCATCACTTGCTCACATACAAGGTCAGCCAAAAGAAATACATAAAGCTAAGGTAGACTACCTCTACCTTTGATACAAGAAAAATTAGCTACCCATAACCATGGTAGCTTACTTTACAAGTAAAGAGAGAAGATGAATGAGCTTCCACGTCGAAGAATCGAACTCGGATGCAAATCCAGCTTCCATTTGCAAAATCTCCCTTTTTGGTGAAGAAATGCTGAAAAATATAAGTCTCTATGTGAAAAATGGGGTTATGATCCCCAAAAAGTGTGAAAAGTACTTATGTAGTACAACTGGAATCTGCCAAGTTCGCCCAGCAAACTCATTCTTCGCCCAGCCAACTCCACTTTATGACACCTAAAGTGCCTCTGAATAGTTAAACCGCCCCGGAGGATATATCGGAGTTCGCCTAGCGAACTATTCTTCTTCCTACGAACTACTTTGCTACAAGTTTGCATAGCGAACTTATCGTCTTTTAGTTATTTCCTTAAAACTGTGGTGGTTCGCTGGTCCTTCGTTGCAACCTCGCCTAACAAACATTTGCTTCAAGTTTACCCAGAGAACTTAGTGCTCTTTTCTTTCTGCCTCTAAATTGAGAAGATTCGCTGGGGGCTTCGCTAATCCTCGCTGGCTGTTCGCCCAGCGAACATGCTAAATCTTCACATTTTATTTGGCTTCTTTGTCAAACTACTTGTGTCTTACTTCTTTGATAGATTATGCCTAAATCCTACACAATAACACACAAATCAAAGCAACCAAAGTTATTTGTACATAATTGAAGAATAACATGAAAACATAGAATAAATCCAACAAAATATAACAAATGAGATGAAAAATTCCAAATATAATTGATCAAATTAAATCATGTTTGGAATTCAACAAACTCTCTCCAACTAGATCTTAGCTTGTGCTCAAATAAAGTATGCATCTCATTGAAAACAAGAGGATTTGCTCAAGCATTTAATTCAACCAAGAATGAATTTATGACTCAAATTTAATAAAAAGAATACGCACAAGCAATGTTCACCATTTCCTAGAAACGAACAATGCAAAATAATTTAGTTCTTAAACATGCAATGCTTCAAATAAAAACTAAATTTTCATGCTTGAATCACTCTAACACTCCTCTTCGAATATGAATGAAGAAATTAACGTGTTTGCAACCACGGGGAAATTTCACTCACTTGGAAAACAGTGCAAATGACAATTCAATTCATATATTCATTTACTCAATCAAAATGAAATAATGGAAGTAAGATCACTAAGGTCTTTAAAGGTTATAGTTTGGTTAGGTTCACAACAAAGGGACATATATAAGGCCATGGATTCAAAGTTGCCAATGCAAAAGAAACATTCACTATACAAGGTTATGTACACATTACAACTTCATCCAACACTTTCTTTTCTCAATTGGTCACCCTTCCAAACTTCTTTTATGCATATTATTCACTGTTTGTTTCTTTCAAACAAGCATTCTTTTTCCTTTTTCTTTTTCACATTCATATTTACAATTTTCTTTTTCAATGCTTGTTTGAAAATTTTCAAAATTTTGAGTAACCTACCACTTTTCTTTTTACTCACCCCAACTTGGTTTCAACTAAACCTTAAGTGAATGTTCCTTGCTTTTTATGGCAAGGAAGACAATTTATAATAATTTCAAAGGTTCAAGAAATTTTTTTAGAATCCCACAAAATTCAATGATGAACTATCTTTCAAATTATGTACAAATACCAAGTTCATCACTAAACTAGAATCTAAACTATTAAGCTCAAATAGGTTAGCAAATTCTCACTGCTGGGTAAGTTAATTTTTGGGATATGGTTGTGCTCAATATTAAAAATTACCTTGATTGTATCTAATGCTTCCACAAAATCAAAATAATCATAAGATTAAGCATGAATCAAATGTATTAACAAATCTTATCAATTATCCTATGCATATAGTAAACAATGGAGGTTTCTCACAAATTTGTGGCTATTGGAACTTAAGTGAAACAAGCATTCAAACACAGTTGGAAAATATAAAAAAATTACATTTGCACAAAGAAAAAAATTCTTAAACATTCTAGCATCCTAGAAAGAGGTAACCATGTACCTTACTTGCGTTCATGGTATTCAAATATTATCATCACCAACCAAAGTTGGGAGAATTTTCATTGGATACTTTTAGCAAATAGCAACCAATCTAGAAGTTCCCACATTTAATCACCAAAGAAAGAAACATTAAATTCAAAGCAAGCTATCAATCAACCATAAAAATAGATATTGCCCCTCCTTTTCAAAAAGGCACGCCCTCATGTCCACTACATAAAAGGCAATGCAACACTACTACAAAAAACATGACAAAAATGTTGTGCCAAAACTTACCATCCTTCTAGAATCTATCGTGTTCGTTGTACGAACAATTATTCTCCTAACAAACTCTTATTCGCCCCAGGTTCGCACAACGAACACAAGGAGAACATGCCAGTAACTTCAAAAATTATGATTTTTCAAATTTTCTTGTTTTAGCACAACACTATTTTATACTAACAAAGCTAACAAATGAAATTAGAAAAACAATTACACTCACAATGTTGGGGGGCCTCCCAAAAAACGCTTTGTTTAACATCGTTTGAGCTCGACAGTCCGATGGTTGAAACCTCGAAACTAAAAGCAATTAGATTAGCTTCCGGATGAACTCACTCTACCACAAAATTTCTCAACCATTGTCATGACTAGTTCTTGGTCCATTTTACCTTAAGAATGAAAAATCCCAACATGACTTCATCATAGCCTCCTTGGCCTCTTCGTCCTTCTTTTTAAACACCACTTCGAGCTTGGCATTTTCCTCATTCTTTTTCTTTGATGCAACCCTTGCGTCTTTGTCTTTCTTTTTCTTCACCGCAACTCTTGCATCTTCTCTTTTCACTTGAAAATTGTTCTCCAATTGATTTAAATACACCACACCTTTGAAAAGTGTGAAACACATTTCTTCATCATTCGTCCTCACCTTCATTATACCTTTATCAACATCGATTAAGATCCTAGCGGTCTTCATGAAGGGTCTTCCAAAGATTATTGGTGTACCCTCATCTTCTTCCATGTCCATGACTATGAAATCAACCGGAAATAAAAATTTGTCGACTTTCAATAACACATCTTCAACAACTCCACGAGGACGAGTTCTAGACTTCTCCGCAAGTTGTAAAGTCATGTTGGTTGACTTCATCTCCATGTTCTCAAGTCTTTTCTTTGCAGACAAGGGAATCAAATTAATACTAGCACCCATATCGACCAATTGCATTTGAAGCCATTACCTATAGTTATAGGTAGAGCCACTCTTCCTGGATCTCCTTCCTTCCGTGGAAGAATGCTTTGGATGATAGCACTAAAATTTTCATTGAGTTCAATGATTTCCTTATTCGTGTACCTCTTATTCTTTTTAAGTATGTCCTTCATGAATTTTGCATACTTTGGCATTGGCTCTAGAGCCTTGAAGAATGGAATGGTTATTTGCAACTGACTAAATATGTCCAAGAATCTATCATAATTCTTTTCATTTTCTTTTTTTGTAGGAGCATTAGGATACAATAACATTTTCATTAGAACTTCTCCCTTACACTCCTTTCCTTTTTCACTTTTTTTCAACTTCTCCTCTTTTAACTTCTTTTCTACATCCTTCTTTTCAACTACTACCTTATCATTCTTTTTTTCAACACCTTCCACTATTTCATCCTTCTTTTCAACTACAACACTTTTTCAACTCCCACACCAATTGTTCTCCTACTCCTTGTAAAGATGGCTTTGCGAGATTTCTTCGAATTCACTTGAGTATTAGCCGAAAAATTTTTGTTATGTTGGTCGGCTAATTGCTTGGACAATTGTCCAACTTGAGTCTCAAGATTATGAATTTCCGCATATGTACTTCTTTGAGTCGAGATAGACATTTGCATGAATTGGTTAAAAGGTTCCTCAATATTTGAGCTTCCACATTGATTTTGTAGAGGTTGGTTGTAATTTTGATATGGTTGACGGTTAGAAGAACTCGTCTCTTGCCTCCACCCTTGTTGGTAACCTTGGCTATTACCTCTCGGTTGGTAGTCTTAGTTATTACTTTGATATGGTAGTCTTAGTTGATAGCCTTGATTTTAGTTTCCCGCATAGTTGACTTCTTCAACGACTGGTGGACAATAGCCAGTAGGATGATCACCTTTGCACAATTCAAAACTTGCAATTTATTGAACTTTGTTGTGAACTTCTTGCATCTCTTTGATTTGTTGTGGAATTTTTTACATTTGCTTTGTTAACAACTCCACTTGTTGTGAAAGTAACTTGTTTTGAGCAAGAATAACATCATTTGTTCCTAACTCGATAATTCCTGGTTTTCTTTATGGAGTACCACGGTTGTGTTGACCTTGATGATCATTTAGTGTCATCCTATCAATGATAGAAATTGCACCTGCCACACTCTTTGACATTAGATAACCACATGTCGTAGCATTCAAAAGAGTTTTATGAACGAGTTGAAGTCTGTTGCGGAAGATGTGCACTTGAGTCAAATCATCAAAACCATGACCCTTGCACTTTCTCAGCATAGATTTGAATCTCTCCCAAGCTTCGTTGAAAGATTCGCTTCCTCCTTGTGCAAACACCAAAATTAAGGTCTTGGCCTCCATAAATCTTGATTGAGGGAAGAATTGTTCAAGAAACTTCTCCTCTAAAACATTCTAATCCGTCATCACAAGAGTAAATTGGTCAAGATACCATTCTTTCGCCTTCCAAATTAAGGAATGCGGGAATAATCTCTCAAACAAGGATTCCTCTTTGACTTTCTAGTGCTCCAGTTGCACCTTCTATCTTATAGAACTTTGTGAGATGAGTAAATGGATCCTCATGGTCCTGTTAGAATACAGATTGGTTCTTAATAATATCTCTATGTTTTGATGATAACTATTATGAAATTTTGTATTTAAGAATTATATACTCTAAAATTTGCTTGAGAATTTTTACTGCAGATAGTAAAGAAATTAACACTCCAGAAGCAAATCAGAATTGAACACAAGAAATTAGCTAGACTCTGTAGCGCCAGATGCATACATTAGAAGATTCCGATTGCTGCCAACAGAAGATCCTAAGCGTAGCCTCCAGAAGGATCTGAAGCAAAAGCTCCAGAAGAATCTGAAGCAAGTCAGAAGCATCTGAAGCAAAGAAGAATTTTGTATGAAGAGTTTTTCAAAGCATAGTTTCTACAAAAGATTCTGAAAGTACTAAAGCTGCCAGTACTGAAGTTCTGTCTCAAATATGCTATGATCTTAAACACGCTGAAAGCACACCTGCTGCAGAAGACTCTGATTCAGCAAAACTCTGATCATCACCAGAAGATTCTGACCCAATTAGACTCTGATGAATTTGCTGAAATCTGAAGAAGAAATATTCAAAGAATATATCCGTTGGAGTGAACTAAACGTCTCTTTCCTTATTTATGCTAGACACAAGAACACAGACAAAAAGGATTTTTCTGTGCTTTCTTCTTCTAGGAAAGGTCACTTGATGTGAAGACAAAAAGGCTCAGACCTTTTGGACACTCTTCTCAACGTGAAGCTCACCTTGGGTCAGCTGCCTATAAAAGCAAGACTCCACCAAATTCTTCAGTTGACGTTATTTTTATTGAAAAGAAATTAAACATTCAAGCTCTTATACTTTCATATTCATTCTAAGAATTCATTTCTTTGTTCTAAATAGTTAAGTGAAAAATCACAGTTGTGATAAAGCTTTATAGAAGCAATCTTAAACACTTGTATTGATTTTACATTTGATTGTAATCCTTAAGAAGATCCAGTTAGGATCAGTAGTTCTTGAGAAGACTTTGAACAGTTGTTCTAAGTGTTAACTATTGTAATCAGTTGATTTAATAGTGGATTAAGTCCTTGATTGAGAAAGGCAAATCACTCTAGGAAGGGTGGACTGGAGTAGTTGAGTTCAACGAACCAGGATAAAAATACTTGATTTTTATTTCTAAATTTTAATCTTTCATACTTATTCAACCCCCCTTCTAAGTATTATCTCACCTTCAGTTGGTATCAAAGCCTGGTTCTGTGTGTGCTACCACTTAACAGTGACAGTAAAGATCCAGAGAGAAATACTTTGATATATATTTAGTTGTTACTATGGCTGATAATACGATGTGTAACATTAACAACAAATATGAAGAAAGGGACAGAATCAGCACCAAACCCCCTATGTTTGATGGGGAGAAATTTGATTATTGGAAAGACAGAATTGAAAGTTTTTTCCTTGGATATGATGCTGATTTATGGGATCTAGTCATAGATGGATATGTTCATCCCACAGATGGGAATGGCAAGAAGATAGACAGAAAATCTATGACAGATGCTCAGAAGAAAGAATTTAGAAATCATCACAAGGCCAGAACAATATTGTTGAATGCAATATCTCATACTGAGTATGAAAAAATTACAAACAGGGAAACTACATTTGACATGTTTGAATCCTTAAAGATGACTCATGAGGGAAACTCTCAAGTCAAGGAAACAAAGGCTATGACTCTGATCCAGAAGTATGAAGCCTTCAAGATGGAAGACTCTGAATCTGTTGAAGCTATGTTCTCCATATTTCAAATACTTACAGCTGGACTAAAGGTTCTGGACAAAGGATACTCTACTGCTGATCATGTGAAAAAGATCATCAGAAGCTTACCCACCAGATGGAGACCTATGGTAACAGCACTGAAGATGGCTAAAGATCTGAACAAGATCTCCTTGGAGGAATTGATCATTTCACTAAGAAGTCATGAGATAGAACTTGAGGAAGATGAACCTCAAAAGAAAGGTAAATATGTAACTTTAAAATCTAATAAATCTGCTAAAGCTTTGCAGGTAATAGAGGAAAGCTTTGAAGAATCTTCATCTGAAGATGAAGATGAACTATCCATGATGTCCAGAAGAATAAACAAACTCTGGAAGCATAAAGGAAAGAAGTTCAGAAACTTCAGAAAGCCTGACCAAAGAAAAGAATCTTCTGGACATAGAAGATCTGGCAAAAAGGAGGTTGTCTGTTATGAGTGTAAAGAACCTGGACATTACAAAAATGAATGTCCAAAGGTGTTGAAAGAAAAGCCTAAAAGAAAATTTGATAAGAAGAAAAAGGTTCTGATGGCCACCTGGGATGATTCAGATACATCTGAATCTGAATCTGAGTCAGAAGAAGAATGTGCTAATGTTGCACTGATAGCCAGCATAGAAGATCAGGAGGAAGGAACTTCAGGATCTGAATCTGATTCTGAATCTGACGATGACGCTGAAGAGGTAATGGCTAAACTTACTAAAGAAGAACTTATCAAAGTATTATCAGAAGTTCTGAAAAGCTATAACAATATCAAACTCAAATACAAGAAGCTGAAAAGCAGTCTTGAATCTGAGATTGATCTTCTGAAGACAGAACTTGTTGAGCAAAAAGAAATTAATCTGAAAATTAAAAATGACCTTGAAATAGCTCAACAAGAATCTGAATCTGAGACTAAGTCATGTGAAAACATTTTATAAAAATATGAATCTAGCTTTCAGAGATTCCTTACTAAGAGCATAGACAGAAGCAAGATGGCTTCTATGATCTATGGTGTTAGTGGGAACAACAGAAGAGGTATTGGATATGAATCTTCCTCTGGAAGTAATCCAAAATCTGTTGATAAACTCTTCATCAAGAAGACACCTCTGTACTCTCAATTTAAGTTTGGTCACTTAAATGACATTAAACATACAAGCTCTGAGAAGAATACTTATGTGTTTAAACCCAAGGCAGGTCAGAATAAACATTATGTTGAAAAACAGAAGTTTAGACAAACCTACAAACCAACTAACCCTAAAGGACCCAAGAAGATATGGGTACCTAAAAGTAAAATAATTCCTGTTGCAGATGTTCTTAGCAGCAAGGTCAGGACGCCAATCATGATACCTGGACTCTGGATGCTCACGATACATGACAGGAGAAAAGTCTATGTTCCAAAGCCTGGAACTTAGATCTGGAAGTGACGTGAAGTTTGGAGGGAACCAGAAAGGCAAGATCATTGGATCTGGCACTATTGGAAATGGTAAACTTCCCTCTATTACAAATGTTTTACTTGTTGAAGGGTTAAAGCATAACTTATTGTCCATAAGTCAATTAAGTGACAATGGTTATGATATTACCTTTAATCAAAAATGTTGTAAAGCTATTAGTCAAAAGGATGGCTCTATCCTATTTAGTGGTAAGAGGAAATACAACATTTATAAAATAAATCTTTCAGAACTTAAAGTTCAGAATGTTAAATGCCTCTTGTCTGTTAATGAAGAGCAATGGGTCTGGCACAGAAGATTGGGCCATATTAATATGAGACGTATATCTCAGATTAATAAACTTAATCTTGTCAGAGGACTTCCTAATCTGAAGTTCACCTCAGATGCTCTTTGTGAAGCATGCCAAAAAGGGAAGTTTTCAAAATCATCTTTTAAATCAAAAAATGTTGTTTCTACTTCCAGACCACTAGAATTACTTCATATTGATCTGTTTGGACCAGTGAAAACTACATCCATCAAAGGCAAGAAGTATGGATTAGTCATTGTTAATGACTATAGTAGATGGACATGGTTAAAGTTCTTAAAACACAAGGATGAGTCACATTCTGTGTTCTTTGACTTCTGCAAGCAAGTCCAGAATGAAAAGGATTTCAAAATTATAAAAGTCAGAAGTGATCATGGTGGTGAATTTGAAAATAAATTTTTTGAAAAATATTTTAATGAAAATGGCATTGCTCATGATTTTTCCTGTCCTAGAACTCCACAACAAAATGGGGTTGTAGAGAGGAAAAACAGAACTCTGCAAGAAATGGCCAGAACCATGATCAATGAGACAAATCTGGCAAAACACTTTTGGGCAGAAGCAATCAACACAGCCTGTTACATTCAGAACAGAGTGTATGTAAGACCTCTTCTGGAAAAGACTCCATATGAACTGTGGAAGAACAGAAAGCCCAACATTTCATATTTTCATCCTTTTGGATGTATTTGCTATATGTTAAATACTAAAGAAAATCTGAATAAGTTTGATTCCAAAGCACAGAAGTGTTTCATGCTTGGATATTCTGAATGCTCTAAAGGCTACAGAGTATACAACACTAAGACACAGATTGTGGAAGAATCCATTCATGTTAGATTTGATGATAAGCTTGGCAATAAAAAGCCAAAGCAGTCTGAAAACTCTGCAGATAGAGAAGTAGTCTTCACTGACTCTGAAGTCCCAGAAGCAGACAAAGCTCAAGTGAAGGAACCAGAAGCAATGCCAGATGCTATTCCTTTAACTTCTCAGATGAACAATCTAAACATTTCTGAAGAATCAACTGTTAGAGGATCATCATCCAGAATTAAAGCTTCTCATCCAGAGAATGTCATTATTGGAAAGAAGGATGATCCCATCAGAACAAGATCCTTTCTAAAATCATCTGAAGCATCACTATTTGGACTGGTGTCAGAAATTGAACCATCTTCTGTAGATGAAGCTCTGCAAGACAATGATTGGATTATTTCCATGCAAGAAGAGCTAAATCAATTCACCAGAAATGATGTATGGGATCTAGTTCAAAGACCACAAGGATTCAATATAATTGGAACAAAATGGGTCTTCAGAAATAAGCTGAATGAGAAAGGAGAAGTTGAAAGAAATAAGGCAAGGCTTGTTGCTCAAGGGTACAGTCAACAAGAAGGTATTGATTACACTGAAACTTATGCTCCAGTGGCAAGGTTAGAATCTATAAGCCTTCTTATTTCTTTTGCTGCACAAAATAACATCACTCTGTATCAGATGGATGTTAAAAGTGCCTTTCTAAATGGTATTATAGAAGAAGAAGTTTATGTCCACCAACCTCCTGGTTTTGAAAATGAAAAATTTCCAGATCATGTTTTCAAATTAAAGAAATCTCTGTATGGTTTAAAACAAGCTCCCAGAGCTTGGTATGAGAGATTAAGCAATTTTCTTCTGGAGAAAAATTTCATCAGAGGCAAAGTGGACACAACACTCTTTTGTAAATCAATTAAGAAAGATCTTCTAATTTGTCAAATTTACGTGGATGATATAATATTTGGATCTACCAATGCTATGCTGGGAAAGGAGTTTGCTACATGTATGTAGGCAGAATTTGAAATGAGCATGATGGGAGAACTCAGATTCTTTCTAGGAATCCAAGTCAATCAAACTCCAGAGTGCACTTACATACATCAGACCAAATATGTTAAAGAACTTCTGAAGAAATTTAACATGACTGATAGTAAGCTGGCAAAGACTCCCATGCATCCAACTAGCTCACTTGGCAAGGAAGAGGTAAGTAAGAAAGTAGACCAGAAGCTCTACAGATGTATGATTGGATCTCTTCTTTATTTAACTGCTTCTAGACCTGACATATTGTTCAGTGTATGCTTGTGTGCTAGATTCCAATCAGATCCCAGAGAATCACACTTGACAGCTGTCAAGAGGATTCTAAGGTATCTGAAAGGTAATTCTAATATGGGTTTGTGTTACAGAAAATCTGATGATTTCAAATTAGTTGGATTCTGTGATGCTGACTACGCTGGAGACAGAGTGGAAAGGAAAAGTACTTCTGGAAGTTGTCAATTTCTAGGAAGAAATCTAATCTCTTGGTACAGCAAGAAGCAACCCACAATTGCACTTTCAACCACAGAGGTAGAATATATTGCTGCTGCTGGATGTAACACGCAGATGCTCTGGATGAAAAGTCAGCTAGAAGATTATCAAATATTTGAAAGTAACATTTCTATTTTCTGTGATAATACTTCTGCTATATGTTTGTCTAAAAACCCCATTTTACACTCTAAGGCAAAACATATAGAAATTAAGCATCATTTCATCAGAGACTATGTTCAGAAGGGAATCATAAATTTAGCCTTTGTTGATACAGATCATCAATGGGCAGATATTTTTACAAAACCCCTTGTTGAAGATAGATTCAAATTTATTCTGAAAAATATTGGTATGGATTTTTGTCCAGAATGATATTTGTCAGAAGCAAATTTTTACAGATGCAAAAATGCCTAATGCTCTGAAGTATTTCTTCTGACTACTTATTTATTTTATTAAATTTGTTTTGTGAAACTCTGAACTAACAATCCTTAGAGGATCTGAACGTTGGTTAACGTTTCATTTCTCAAGAGAATTCAGAACACATGCAAGCAAACACGTGTCACTCCAAATCTGCAAAGGTGGCGTGTGCACTACTGAAGAGACGTTTGAGGTGAAGTTTGAATAGTGAAAATCTTGATTTTCCCCCCAATTTGTCAGAAGAAATAAATGCTTGAAATGATTTTTATTCCTTTCATTTAATGCTTTGTTCAAACGTAAAAAATCTGACTGTTTGTATGCCTACTTGTTTTAGTATAAATACATCTCTTCTCTTCACATTCACACTTTTCACATCTCAGACATTTTATGCATTTCCATCTTCTCTTCTCTCTGCATAAAAACCCTAAGCGTGTGACAAAACCATCTTCAATGGCAACTTCATCATCAACTGCTGCACAATTTCAATCTACAATGGCTGCAGTTACCTCTGCTAACATGGGTGTTACTCCTTATTCTCCACCAAAAAGAACTTTACTCACGTCTGTTGAAAAGCTGGAAGTTCTGTGTGAATCAATGGTGGAATTTGATTCACTTGCTGAGAATGGTTTTGAGTTTCGTTCCATTATAGGTGCTCAAGGATGGGTGAAGTATTTTGATAGACTTTTTGGACCAGTTTACCCCCTTCTTGTGAAAGAGTTCTGGATCCATGCTTCAGTTTACCCTAAGTTTATCTTATCTTCTGTTCTGGGAAAAGATATAATAATAACAGAAGATCTGATCAGAAAACTTATTGGCTATGAGGAAACAGATGGAGTATCACACTTGCCAGCTGGGCGTGTGGATATGGATGAAGTGTATGAAGAAGTGATGACTGCTGGACAAGCTTCTAACAAGTTCAAGGATCTGAAGCCTGACTACAAGATCTGGGCTAAGATCTTCATGGGATGCATTCATCATAGGAAGTCAACAAACTCTCCAGACTATGTCAATAATGAACAACTTTATTTTATGTACTGCCTCAGTCAGAGCACCAAGGTAGATCTTCCATATATTCTCTTTATGCATCTTTGGAATCATATAAATGCCTCTAGAGAATATGTGAAAGAAAAAGGTCAGAAGATCAGAACCTAGATTCCTTTTGGAAGGTTAATCTCAGATCTTCTAACTGAGAATGGACTTGTAACTGCTCTGTACGCTGCTGGAGTTACAGAGGAATTGGAATTCATTTTGGGAAAGCCTCTGAATGCCAAAAGTCTTCAGAGACTTAAAATAGTGGATGAACTCACAACAGCTCCCAAGAAGCTGAATATTTCTGAATTGAGTAAGAAGAGAACTCCTATAGATGATTACCCTATGTTTTATGCTGAAGAACCAAGGGAAATTGTTGTAATGTATATTGATGATTGCAAGAAAGAAGGAAAGCCTATTCCTGCAGACATTATAAAGAGAGCATGACAACCACTGCCTGTTGTAGAAGAAGAAGAACCACCAAGAAAGAGGACTCAGCCAGAAGCAGAAGCTGCACCTGTTAAGAAGAAGATTGTAACACCCCCTTTCTATACCCCAAATAAAATAGATAAATCAATTTGGCACTTAGAAAATTTATTTCATCAGAGTTTAATTAAAACATGGTATAAAAGAGGCGCATCACATTATCATGAAATTAAACACATACGATACCTGCTCAAAAATAGATATGCAACAATGGGTAACCCACATCTCAATATTTAGAATAAAGCGGAAACATCCAAATATTGAATCGATCTCATTCAGAAAAGTATATACAACCATTAGTTAATTCATACTTTACAACATATCCACATCAGATACATATACATATGTATCACAAAAGAATCAAAACAAATATAACTCCAAAAGAGTCAAAGACTTCCTAACTACCCAGATGTTACATATCAGAGCCATTCACCAAAAAGAATGAAGACATCGCTTCACAAAAAGAACCTCCAGCTTCCTACTCTGCAATGCCTCATAGAGCATTATAAAACAGCAGAAGGGTGAGAAACAACATCATAACAGTTAATGTATAAAATTGTATATATACATAAATCCATAATTATACAAGTTATACTCAATTTATGTTCTCACCACATTAAGCATATACAAATAATCATGTCTCTACACATACACGTGAACATTCACTATATTTTCCTCCAAACAATCATATATAACATACACAGTCATATTCACACAACCAATGCATCATACACAGATGACTCATGCAACTCATAGAGACCGACACACGACCCTATGCAGATGCAAATGCGGTACCGACTCATTCAACAAATTCCCTAAGGAATCGAGTATTCAGCAGATCCTCCACGGGATCAAGTACTCAGCAGATTCTCCACGGAATCAAATATTCATCAGATTCTCCACGGAATCGAATATTCAGCAGATCCTCCACGGGATCAAGTACTCAGCAGATTCTCCACGGAATCAAATACTCTAACCAATCCTCCACGGGATTACATGTTATGACCGATTCTCCGAGGAATCACACAATGCAACCGATTCTCCAAGGAATCAAATATAACCATCGTATCATACGAGGTTCTGCAAATCCTCCGAGGGATCAATCGACACAAAATGCATACTATGCTCACAAACATATTCATTGCATTTATCTCATACATAGCATATATCTATCATGCATTCACATTATACACCATTTCACACAAGGTTTACATACCTATTAATCCATCAATGCATTTCTATCTAATTCGAGCAAACGCACAACATTATCAAACGATTAAGATTCACAATCGGCTCCACAATCTAGGATTCACGCCTTTCGGCCACCCACAACACAACATGTTGAAACAGTTCACACATCAATCATTCATAGAGGCATTAATCATAATTGAATCAATCAAACATCATGCCATGAACCAACAGCAAAACAAATAACCCTGCCAGGTTCGCCAACCTTCGCCTGGCGAAGCCACGCAGCGAATGCTCGCTGGCCTTCGCCTGGCGAACTCCCCAGCGAAGTCCACTGGGAGTAACTCTGGAATTACTCGCTGAGGCTCGCTACCCACTCGCCTGGCGAACCTTCGCCAACTCACCTCGCCTGGCGAACTTGCCAGCGAATACAGGGTATTAGCTTCTGACTTGCTTCGCTACAGCTCGCTGGGCTTCGCCTGGCGAAGCTTCGCTGCCATTCGCCTGGCGAACTTGCGAAGACAGAACTTCCATGGCTGTCTCAAAGCCCAAACTCCACACAACCAACCGATTAAATCCAAACCGGTCACAGTAGCACAACCCAACCATCACCCGACTAAACTACATCGTCTAATCCGATTCCTAACCGATTAAAACCTCATTCTACTCACAAAACCAACTTCTAACCTAAGTGGAAAAAAAGAGTAGAAACTCTACAAAATCCACACACATACACATACAATCATACACATTAAAGAGATGATGGAGTTTCACACCCTTACCGATCGATTGCAAGCTTTGGTGATGATTCCTTGATGATTCTAGGTTTTCCTCTCCACTTTCTCTTCTCTTTCTCTTCTCCTCTTTTCTTTCTCTTGTTTTTCTTCTTATGTTACTATCTTTCTTTCTTTTTCCTCTCTTATTCTATTTCTATCTCTATTTCTTTCCTCTCAAATTCTTTCCAACACTTACCAATCAATTCTCACACTAAAGTGCTAAATGTCTAAAATGCCCTTTTTACTCTAATTCCCCGAAAACTCTCCGAATCGGTAAAAATAGATAAAATAAGCAAAACACCACATAGCAATATATAATTTCTCAATTTAAAATAAACATCAATTAAATAAATTAAAAGACTCAACAATTAATGGGAATTCAGAATCGGGGCGTTACAACTCTCCCCCACTTTAGAAATTTTCGTCCTCGAAAATATCACCTGATTCAAACAACTCTGGATGCGATTCTCGCATCTTGCTCTCCAATTCCCAAGTCATGTTGCCTTCCGCGGCACCTCCCCAGGACACTTTCACAAGCGCAATATCCTTGCCTCTTAGTTTCTTAACTTCACGGTCCAAAATACTAACCGGTAAGACTTCAACTGTAAGGTTATCTCTTACTTCCACTTCATCCATTGGAATAACATGTGACGGATCCGGAACATACTTCCGAAGTTGCGAGACATGGAATACATCATGCAAATTCGAAAGATTCGGAGGCAACGCCACACGATAAGCCACAGCACCAACTCGTGCGACAATCTGATACGGACCAATAAAACGAGAAGTCAACTTTCTCGACTTCAAAGCACGACCCACACCCGTAACCGGTGTAACTCTCAAAAACACATGGTCGCCCTCTTGAAACTCGAGATCCTTTCTCCTTTTATCATGATAACTTTTCTGTCTATTCTGAGAAGCTTTCATCTTTTCCCGAATAAATTTCACCTTTTCCGTCGTTTGCTGTACCATTTCAGGACCAACTACCGACCTTTCACCCGTCTCATGCCAACACAGAGGTGTTCGACATCTCCGTCCATATAAAGCCTCAAATGGCGCCATACCGATACTCGAATGGAAACTGTTATTATAGGTGAACTCAATCAACGCTAAATAACCGTCCCACGCACCACCTTGTTCAAGCACACAAGCACGCAACAGATCTTCTAACGATTGAATCGTCCTCTCGGCCTGACCATCTGTTTGCGGATGATATGCCGAACTCAATCTCAACTTAGAACCCAAGGCACCTTGCAAACTCTCCCAAAATCTTGAAGTAAATCTAGGATCTCTATCCGACACAATACTCTTAGGAACTCCATGAAGCTTCACAATAGCGCCAACATAAATCTCGGCTAACCTTTCCAAAGAATAAGTAATATCAATCGGAATAAAGTGAGCCGATTTAGTAAGCCTATCAACAATCACCCAAATAGCATTATATCCTCTTTGCGTATTCGGCAATCCCGTAACGAAATCCATCGATATACTATCCCATTTCCATTCCGGAATATCCAACGGTTGCATCAATCCACTAGGCTTCTGATGCTCCACCTTAGACTTCTGACAAGTCAAACACGAGTACACAAAACGAGCAACATCGCTTTTCAATCCAGACCACCAAAAGATCTTCTTCAAATCCTGATACATCTTATTCGCTCCCGGATGAATACTTAAGTTACTCCGATGTCCCTCTTCCAATATCATCTTTTTCAAATCTGCGTCATCAGGAATACAAATACGACCTCGAAACCTCAAAACTCCTAATTCATCAACGTTGAAATCTTCATTTCCATTCGTCATCAAATCCACAAATTTCAAATCCAACTTTTGCTTTTCGCACACTGTAGTAAGGAAATCATTCGTGACATGCAACATACCAAGTCTCACACTACTCGGTGTTAACTCACAAACCAAACTCAAATCTCTAAAGTTCTCCAAGAGTTCCCACTCTCTAACCATCAAAGCAGACACGTGCAACGACTTCCGACTTAAGGCATCGGCTACCACATTCGCCTTACCCGGATGATAATTTAAACCAAAATCATAGTCCTTCAAAAGTTCTAGCCATCTCCTTTGCCTCATATTCAATTCCTTTTGATCAAACAAATACTTCAAACTCTTGTGATCGCTAAAAACTTCAAATCTTGCACCATAAAGATAGTGCCTCCAAATTTTCAAAACGAACACCACGGCCGCTAACTCCAAATCATGAGTAGGATAATTCTTTTCATGCACTCTCAACTGCCTAGAAGCATACGCCACGACCTTCCCATCTTGCATCAATACACCACCCAATCCTGACAAAGAAGCATCGCAATAAACCACAAAAGGTTCCGTAGGATTCGGCAAAATCAAAACTGGCGCTGACGTTAACCTTCTCTTTAATTCCATGAAACTCTCTTCACAATTAACATCCCAAATAAAAGCCTTTCCTTTACAAGTCAACTGCGTTAACGGAAGTGCTAACTTTGAAAATCCTTCGATAAACCTCCGGTAGTAACCGGCCAAGCCCAAAAAGCTTCGAATTTCCGTAACCGATCTTGGAGTCTCCCATTGCATTACCGCATCGATCTTGGATGGATCCACACTAATACCATTGCCGGAAATAATATGCCCAAGAAAACTCACCTCCGACAACCAAAACTCACACTTAGACAACTTTGCGTACAACTTCTTCTCTTTCAAAATCCGCAACACAATCCTTAAATGTTCTTCGTGTTCCTCTCGAGACTTAGAATAAATCAAAATGTCATCGATAAACACCACCACAAAACGATCCAACTGCTCGTGGAAGATACGGTTCATATATTCCATGAAAACACCCGGCGCATTAGAAACTCCGAATGGCATCACCGTATACTCGTAGTGACCATATCGTGTTCTAAAAGCCGTCTTCGAAATATCTTCTTCCTTAACCCGAATCTGGTGATAACCGGATCTCAAATCAATCTTACTAAAAACACGGGCTCCAACCAATTGATCCATCAAATCATCGATTCTCGGAAGTGGATACTTGTTCTTAATTGTCACCTTATTCAACTGCCGATAATCAATACACAATCGCATACTACCATCCTTCTTCTTTACCAACAATACCGGCGCACCCCAAGGAGAAACACTTGGTCTTACAAATCTCTTATCCAATAAATCATTCAACTGCTTCTTCAATTCCACCAACTCCGATGCCGACATCCGATACGGGGTCATCGAAATCGGTCTAGTACCCGGAACTAGATCAATAGAAAATTCAACCTCTCTCTTTGGCGGCACATCCGCAACATCTTCCGGAAACACTTCAGGAAATTCACAAACCACAGGAAACACGTCGAGCTCAACTTTGCTCTCCACCGACAACGATGCAAACAAACCAAACAACTGAGCTTCGTCCGCTAAAAGTTTCTTCAACTCTTTAGTGGAAAGAAAACTCTCGTTTTCACCATCTTCCAAAGAAGGAAACCTTACTAACTTGTGATAGCAATCCAAATGAACTCTATTAAATTGCAACCAATTCATACCCAAGATTACGTCCAAACCTTCCAACGGCAAACACACTAAATCCATAACGAAGTCCTTACCATACATGGTCAAAGGACAACTTGCACACACCAAAGAAGTAGTTACCGACCCCGAAGCGGGAGTCCCAATAACCATACCACTACTCAAAGAAACCATACACAAATCCAACCGCTTAGCACACACAAGAGAAATGAACGAGTGAGTCGCTCCAGTATCAATAATAGCAACTAAAGGCATATCATTAATAAAGCATGTACCTTTAATCAAACGATCTGCCGCACTAGTAGCGTCTGAACCTGCTAATGCGAATACTTTTCCGCCCGCCTGAGCTTGCTTCGGTTTGGTACAATTCGGGCTAATGTGACCCACCTCGCCACAATTAAAACACTTCACAGCATTCTTTCTACACTCTGCTGCATCATGACCAAAGAGTCCACAGTTGGAACACTTCGCCTTGAACTTCCCACAATCATAAGACTTGTGGCCCATCACGCCACACTTAAAACATTTGATCGCACCGGAACCTCCTCCGGGTCTCCTATCAAAGTTTCCCTTATGTTTGCCCTTCTCAGCAGGCGTCACATAAGGTCCGCTTCGTACTTGCTGCTTCCCTCTCCTCTCGCTCAAACCCTTATAATGAGTAGAACGGGCTCTACTATCTTCTTCATAAATTCTACAACACTCAGTCAAATCCGAAAATCTTCTTATCCTTTGATAACCTACCGCTTGCTTTATCTCTGGACGCAAGCCATTCTCATACTTGATACATTTGGAAAATTCCGCCGTAACCGCATCATAGTGAGGGTGAAACTTCACTAACTCAGTAAACTTAGCGGTGTAGTCCACCACCGACATATTACCTTGTTTCAACTCCAGAAATTCCATTTCTCTCTTCCCTTTAACACTTTCGGGATAATACTTCCTTAGAAACTCAGCACGAAATAAATCCCACGTAATCTCCTCGTCGTCGACCTCAAGAACTTGCCTCATGCTGACCCACCAGTCATCGGCCTCTTCTCTCAGCATGTGAGTCCCTAGTCTCACCTTATTCCCTTCAGCACAATCCATCACCCTAAAAATTCTCTCAATTTCCTTTAACCATATCTGAGCACCATCCGGATCAAATCTCCCTTTAAACACCGGTGGTTGGTTCTTCCTAAACTCATCATTCGCATTCACGTTAGGTGCACCCTGCACAGCTCTGGCCATAGCCTCTAACGCCGCTGCCATAGCATTGTCATTACGACCTGCCATATTCTGAGGATTCCCAAAAATAACAACAAGGTTAAACAACCGTTCAACCAACACAACAACAAGACAGACACGACTGACTCAACACTGGCTCTGATACCACTTAATGTAACACCCCCTTTCTATACCCCAAATAAAATAGATAAATCAATTTGGCACTTAGAAAATTTATTTCATCAGAGTTTAATTAAAACATGGTATAAAAGAGGCGCATCACATTATCATGAAATTAAACACATACGATACCTGCTCAAAAATAGATATGCAACAATGGGTAACCCACATCTCAATATTTAGAATAAAGCGGAAACATCCAAATATTGAATCGATCTCATTCAGAAAAGTATATACAACCATTAGTTAATTCATACTTTACAACATATCCACATCAGATACATATACATATGTATCACAAAAGAATCAAAACAAATATAACTCCAAAAGAGTCAAAGACTTCCTAACTACCCAGATGTTACATATCAGAGCCATTCACCAAAAAGAATGAAGACATCGCTTCACAAAAAGAACCTCCAGCTTCCTACTCTGCAATGCCTCATAGAGCATTATAAAACAGCAGAAGGGTGAGAAACAACATCATAACAGTTAATGTATAAAATTGTATATATACATAAATCCATAATTATACAAGTTATACTCAATTTATGTTCTCACCACATTAAGCATATACAAATAATCATGTCTCTACACATACACGTGAACATTCACTATATTTTCCTCCAAACAATCATATATAACATACACAGTCATATTCACACAACCAATGCATCATACACAGATGACTCATGCAACTCATAGAGACCGACACACGACCCTATGCAGATGCAAATGCGGTACCGACTCATTCAACAAATTCCCTAAGGAATCGAGTATTCAGCAGATCCTCCACGGGATCAAGTACTCAGCAGATTCTCCACGGAATCAAATATTCATCAGATTCTCCACGGAATCGAATATTCAGCAGATCCTCCACGGGATCAAGTACTCAGCAGATTCTCCACAGAATCAAATACTCTAACCAATCCTCCACGGGATTACATGTTATGACCGATTCTCCGAGGAATCACACAATGCAACCGATTCTCCAAGGAATCAAATATAACCATCGTATCATACGAGGTTCTGCAAATCCTCCGAGGGATCAATCGACACAAAATGCATACTATGCTCACAAACATATTCATTGCATTTATCTCATACATAGCATATATCTATCATGCATTCACATTATACACCATTTCACACAAGGTTTACATACCTATTAATCCATCAATGCATTTCTATCTAATTCGAGCAAACGCACAACATTATCAAACGATTAAGATTCACAATCGGCTCCACAATCTAGGATTCACGCCTTTCGGCCACCCACAACACAACATGTTGAAACAGTTCACACATCAATCATTCATAGAGGCATTAATCATAATTGAATCAATCAAACATCATGCCATGAACCAACAGCAAAACAAATAACCCTGCCAGGTTCGCCAACCTTCGCCTGGCGAAGCCACGCAGCGAATGCTCGCTGGCCTTCGCCTGGCGAACTCCCCAGCGAAGTCCACTGGGAGTAACTCTGGAATTACTCGCTGAGGCTCGCTACCCACTCGCCTGGCGAACCTTCGCCAACTCACCTCGCCTGGCGAACTTGCCAGCGAATACAGGGTATTAGCTTCTGACTTGCTTCGCTACAGCTCGCTGGGCTTCGCCTGGCGAAGCTTCGCTGCCATTCGCCTGGCGAACTTGCGAAGACAGAACTTCCATGGCTGTCTCAAAGCCCAAACTCCACACAACCAACCGATTAAATCCAAACCGGTCACAGTAGCACAACCCAACCATCACCCGACTAAACTACATCGTCTAATCCGATTCCTAACCGATTAAAACCTCATTCTACTCACAAAACCAACTTCTAACCTAAGTGGAAAAAAAGAGTAGAAACTCTACAAAATCCACACACATACACATACAATCATACACATTAAAGAGATGATGGAGTTTCACACCCTTACCGATCGATTGCAAGCTTTGGTGATGATTCCTTGATGATTCTAGGTTTTCCTCTCCACTTTCTCTTCTCTTTCTCTTCTCCTCTTTTCTTTCTCTTGTTTTTCTTCTTATGTTACTATCTTTCTTTCTTTTTCCTCTCTTATTCTATTTCTATCTCTATTTCTTTCCTCTCAAATTCTTTCCAACACTTACCAATCAATTCTCACACTAAAGTGCTAAATGTCTAAAATGCCCTTTTTACTCTAATTCCCCGAAAACTCTCCGAATCGGTAAAAATAGATAAAATAAGCAAAACACCACATAGCAATATATAATTTCTCAATTTAAAATAAACATCAATTAAATAAATTAAAAGACTCAACAATTAATGGGAATTCAGAATCGGGGCGTTACAAAGATCAAGATTGCTGAGAAGCCACAGAAGCTCCTAAAGAGGAAAGAATCTGGAGACACTCCTTCTGTACCAGCTAAAAGAATCAAGATCAAAGGTACTAAAACTTCTGTATCTTCTGCAAATCCTATTGTTTTAAATGATTCTAATGTTAAGTCTATTCCAAAACCTCCCTCTACACAAAACACATATGTTACTGCTCCACCTCATGTTTCTACCCCATCACCACAAAAATCTTCTACTCCAATTTCCATTTCACCACAAAAACAATCATCTGTTCCAACACCAATAACAACAAAAACAATTCAAACTCCAAAAGTCTCTGTACCACAAACAATTCAACCAAAAATTCAAATCAAACAATCTGTACCACAGAAAAAACCATCAGAAAAACAACCCACAAAACAACAACAAACAACAAAACCATCTACTCAACAAAAACCCTCTGAACCATTTAAACAAAAGCCATCTGAACAACAAAAGCACCCACAAGAAAAACAACCAGAAAAATCATCTGAACCTCTACCAGAAAAAGCCTCTGAACATCAACCAACATCAGATAATCCACCATCCAAATCATCTGAACCCACTGCATCTGTACCTGTTATTTCTGAACCTACAAAAATAACATTTGTTCCGGTTTCATCTGAACCAATAACAATTTCATCTGATCCACCTAACTTAGAACACCCATCAAAACCCTCTAAAATTCCTTCAGAACCAACCAATCCTTCTGAACCCAACATTCCTGAGACAGAATTTCTTGATGTCACACCACTAAAAACTGTGTTTCAAGTATCTTCTACCTCCTGCACACCAACCACCTCATCAAACTCCTCAGAATCTGACATTCACCCAGATTTTCTAATCTCTCCTTCTCACAGAGATTCTGAGGTAAACCAACCAGAACCTCCTGTATCATCAAAAGTTCCTATTTCAGATCCTATTCCCACACCTGCACCATCATCTGAAATCCTGATTCCAAACTCTAACCCAACATCTAGCCCAAGAACATCTATTTCTTGTGCACAAGTCTCATCACTGTTTCATAATCTTGCTTATGGTTTCAAACTCAAAGATTTTTATGACAGAGTTGAACCATCTAACCCTATCACCCCTCTGAAACCCAAACTCAGAATCATCCTACCATCTGTGCTTCTCACCTATATACAATCCATGTCAGATGTAGGTTCATTAGCAACTATTTCATATTCTGCTAAATCTGACAAAGTTGTTGCTTCAGCTATACCAATTTCATCTGATAAAACTGTTGCTTCTGATGAACCTCCAAAATCTGCCTTCTAACCCTACTCAAATAAACCCTTTGATGTGGTTTCCTATCACACCAAAGCAAAACCAAATCTGTTAAATGCTTTAAACAGATCCAAACCTGACAAACCTGAAATTCCTTTCATTCCATACTACCCTCCTCCTCTGATCTCCATTCAGAAATCAATTTTTCCACCTACTCCCCAACCAAAACCAATAACACTGGAGACTCTGTTACATCCCAAACCTAGACTTAATGTTAATCATTTATTTCAATCTTTTTTGCAAGAAATACAGTTGTATTTAGGTACTGTACAGAGGAAGTGCTCAGCAACAATGGATGCACAAGAATCTGATGTCATCTGGAATGGATTTATCAACAGAGTCAACACTGTAGCCTCAAATATGAAGAACATATGTTTTGATGATGTGAAGCTCAGATTTGCTGAAGCTGCAAGAAATCTGTTCTGGACTGTCAAGAGATCTGAACATTTGCTCCTTACAAATGCTCCTCCACCATCAGAAGAAACTACTGAACCTGCATCTGAAGATAATCCTTTGGCCATGACTCTGGTAGAACTTCCTTCTGGCTCCAATGCTCCAGACTCTACAGACCCTATGGAAATTGACTCTGTTCAAGCTCTAGAAAATAATCAAACTTCTTCATCTGAGATTAAGAAAGAACATCTAGATTTTGAGGATAAAATTGCTGCTCTGGAAGCTGGTCAATCAGAGATCAAGTCTTGGATGGCCAAACAGGATAAGAAATCTGAAGACATGACTGAGTGGATGTCAAAACAAGATCAAAAGAATGAAACAATGGCTAAGTGGATGTCAAAACAAGAGCAGTCCTCCTCCGAGATCACGGATCTGTTGAAGATGCTTTTGTCAAAACACTCTTAGATTTTCATTTTTTTTCATTCTGATGTTTTTGCATCTGATGTTTGCTTATGTACTTTTTGATATATCTTCTGATGCATGTACTATTGATCTGAACTCATTGAATGAATCAAAGTTTTCTCCACTAAATTATCTCATTTACTGTTTCCTTTTATTTGTCTTTTTAAAGTTTTTACTTTTTGCTTATGACAAAAAAGGGGGAGAAAATATAGATCTGAACTGTTTAATTTAACTTCACCAGAATGAAACTTCAGACATATCTATTCTATCTAACATTTAATCTGAGTATTTCAGAATATTTGATAAGTACACTCTATAAAAGAAGCTATGAGTCTCTCAGATCATTTGACTATTATCAAACTCTGAATCTGAAATTTGCAAGACATTCTGACTTTCAAATGCTAAAAGAACAATCAAGACCTAACTCTGAAAATTACTCAAGACAAAAGGGAAGTTTCTATTCCTTATCTGTACTTAACTCAGGGGGAGATTCATCATCTCAGGGGGAGTTATAATTTTAATATTTTTCAATTAAACAAAATTTCTGATGTTTTTGTCATCATCAAAAAGGGGGAGATTGTTAGAACACAGATTGGTTCTTAATAATATCTCTATGTTTTGATGATAACTATTATGAAATTTTGTATTTAAGAATTATATACTCTAAAATTTGCTTGAGAATTTTTACTGCAGATAGTAAAGAAATTAACACTCCAGAAGCAAATCAGAATTGAACACAAGAAATTAGCTAGACTCTGTAGCGCCAGATGCATACATTAGAAGATTCTGATTGTTGCCAACATAAGATCCTGAGCGTATCCTCCAGAAGGATCTGAAGCAGAAGCTCCAGAAGAATCTGAAGCAAGTCAGAAGCATCTGAAGCAAAGAAGAATTTTGCATGAAGTGTTTTTCAAAGCATAGTTTCTACAGAAGATTATGAAAGTACTAAAGCTGCCAGTACTGAAGTTCTATCTCAAATATGCTCTGATCTTAAACACGCTGAAAGCACACCTGCTACAGAAGACTCTGATTCAGCAAAACTCTGATCATCATCAGAAGATTCTGACCCAATTAGACTCTGATGAATTTGCTGAAATCTGAAGAAGAAATATTCAAAGAATATATCCGTTGGAGTGAACCAAACGTCTCTTTCCTTATTTATGCTAGACACAAGAACACAGACAAAAAGGATTTTTCTGTGCTTTCTTCTTCTAGGAAAGGTCACTTGATATGAAGACAAAAAGGCTCAGACCTTTTGGACACTCTTCTCAACATGAAGCTCACCTTGGATCAGCTGCCTATAAAAGCAAGACTCCACCAAATTCTTCAGTTGACGTTATTTTTATGAAAAGAAATTAAACATTCAAGCTCTTATACTTTCATATTCATTCTAAGAATTCATTTCTTTGTTCTAAATAGTTAAGTGAAAAATCACAGTTGTGATAAAGCTTTATAGAAGCAATCTTAAACACTTGTATTGATTTTACATTTGATTATAATCCTTAAGAAGATCCAGTTAGGATCAGTAGTTCTTGAGAAGACTTTGAACAGTTGTTCTAAGTGTTAACTATTGTAATCAGTTGATTTAATAGTGGATTAAGTCCTTGATTGAGAAAGGCAAATCACTCTAGGAAGGGTGGACTGGAGTAGTTGAGTTCAACGAACCAGGATAAAAATACTTGAGTTTTTATTTCTAAATTTTAATCTTTCATACTTATTCAACCCCCCTTCTAAGTATTATCTCACCTTCAGGTCCATCCCCGCAAAGGATTTGCATATAATAGAGCTAGGATTCCCGTCTTCATCCTAGAATGCCTTCCATTGTTGGTATTTCGTGCAAACTGAGTATTGTGTCTTAGACTATTAACACATGGGGTTAAAACAGGAGGTGGTGGTGGTGGATCTGCCATGTTTGGTGTAACAATGGGTGTAGATGAAAAAGTTTCTCCGCACTCTTGTCTTTCTTTGGCAAGTTTCCTCCTCCGCCTAGTTCTGCTATTGAGCCTATGAGTATTTCTTTCAATCCCAGGATCAAAAATAAGTTGGTCCGCATGTAAACTCCCTCGCATAAACAGAATTTGCACACTTAACCAAACAAATTAAACAACAGAAGAAAAAATAACAGAGGTAAGATCACAATACAAAGATCTTAAAATGAATAACTATTGCAATGCTTGCAATATCACAACAATCCTCGACAATGACGCCATTTTTTTCGAATGTGATTTATAGGGTTTTTTTGTTATTGCCTCCATAGAGATTGTCTAATATCATGATGCTTGCCTTTCAATAGTTTATAGTTCTAAGAAAAAAGGTTTCTATTTTGGTTCATAAATTGTCACGATTTTTAGTAACAAAGCTGGTAAATTCTAAAGTGTTTGATTAATAAGATATATTAAAATTATTTTTCATCTACCCGAACTTATAGATATTCTTTCAATCTTGCATGTGAAGTCAGATCTGATTAATATCATCATGTATTCTCTCAACACCGTCTATCTGTAGAGTGGCATCGTGAGAAATATTGTATTCATCGCTACATGATCTCTCTATATAATGACCAATATAGTAAGCTTTAAGTTTAATACAAAGTGAATATCAACCATAGACTGATCTCTCTGATCTATAAATCGATAGATGAATATTTTAGGTAAAGTTCCATAAAATCTATGTCTAGAGTTTTACAAAACAAGAATGGATTATTAAGAACAAAAATATTCATCATATATTAATCATCACTTGTTCACATGCAAGGTCAATCAAAATAAATACATAAAGATAAGGTAGACTACCTCTTCCTTTGATATAAGATAAATTAGCTACCTATAACTATGGTAGCTTGCTTTACAAGTAAAGAGTAAAGATGAATGAGCATCCACGTCGAAGAATGAAACTCGGATGCGAATCCAGCTTCTATTTGTAAAATCTCCCTTTTTGGTGAAGAAATGATGAAAATATAAGTTTCTATGTGAAAATTAGGGTTATAATCCCCAAAGAGTGTGAAAAGTACTTATATAGTACAACTAGGACCTGCCAAGTTCGCCCAGTGAACTCCACTTTATGGCACCTGAAGTGCCTCTGAGTAGTTAAACCGCCCCTGAGGAAATATATGAGTTCGTCTAGCGAACTATTCTTTGCCATGCGAACTACTTCACTACAAGTTCGCACAGCGGACTTGGCTTCCTTTAGTTACTGCCTCAAAATTGGGGTGGTTCGTTGGTTTTTCGCTGCAACCTCTCCTAGCGAACATTCTCTTCAAGTTTGCCCAGCGAACTTAGTGCTCTTTTCTTTCTGCCTCTAAATTGAGAAGGTTCGCTGATACTTCGCCTAGCGAACATTCGCTGCTGATCCTCGTTGGTTGTTCGCCCAACGAACATGCTAAACCTTCACATTTTCTTTGGCTTCCTTGTCAAGTTACTTGTGTCTTACTTCTTTGATAGATTATGCCTAAATCCTGCACAATAACACACAAATCAAAGCAACCAAAGATATTTGCACATAATTGAAGAATAACATGAAAACATGGAATAAATCCAACAAAATATAACAAATGAGATGAAAAATGTCAAATATAATGGATCAAATTAAATCATGTTTGGAATTCAATAGTTCCGCTGAGAATTTCTTAACTATGTATGGACTCCTCAACTATAAGTAATATCTTGTTATAAACCCTATACGCCTTGCTAGATGGTGAGTACTTGAGGAAGATACCCTCATCGGCTTTTGCATCGAGTTTACCAAGATTATCCCTACCATTATACAAAATATAACAATTACATGCAAAGACATGTAAGTGAGAGACATTTGGTTTTCTACCTCTAAGTAGTTCATAGGGGGGTCTTGTCTAGAAAGGAACATATGAGTACCCTATTCATGACATAGCAAGTCGTGTTAATGGTGTCGACCTAAAATTACTTAGGAAAATTACCCTCAATGAGCATAGTCCTCGCTAACTCCTCTAAAATTCTATTTTTAGGTTCCATAACACCATACCTACTTTTACTAGACAAGAACAAGACCCAACAAAATCTAGAGTAATCGTCTACAACAAAAAAGCCATAATAATTTCCACCTATGCTCTAGGTCTAGAGGGACCAAAATATTCTATATGGAGAAGCTCAAGAGGTCTTGAGGTAGAAACAAGATTTTTTGATTTGAAAGAAATTCTCATTTGCTTCCCTTTTTGACAAGCTTCACAAAGATGGTCTTTAGTGAACTTTAGTTTAGGTAGACCAATTACTAAATCTTTTGAGGATACTTTTTTCAATGGTCAAATTTAAGATGAGCTAGACGTCTATACCACAACCAAGATTTTTCACTCATGGTGGCTACACACTTTATTCAAATCAAGGAAACTTCATCTAAGTTTAACATATAAGTACTATTGACCCTCACTTCTTTAAACACATATTCCTTCTTTACATCATGCACAAACAACCAACAAGTTTTTGTAAGGTAACTTTAAAACCCTTGTCACAGATTTGGCTTATGCTTAGAAGATTGTGTTTAAGGCCGTCATCTAGCATTACATCAGAGATAGTAGTAGACAAGGGATTACCTAGATTGCCTTTTTCAAGTATAACACCTTGGTTATTATATCCATACGTGACAAACCCATTTCTCTTTGGCACAAAGTCAATGAAGAGGGATATGTCACCCGTCATGTGTCTTGAACATCCATTGATAGTGATTGAGATCAAAGTTTCACTTAGGCAACCATTGGACAACTCCTTTAGGAACAAAGAGTTGCCTAAATTTGCATCTTTCAATGGTATGTCACTTTTTGCAACAAGAATGACAAGATAGGTTTTTATGGTACATGTCCTTGCTATTTGAATCCTAATACATATATTTATGCTTCTATTTAGAATGCTTCAAAGGATTTTCAACCTTAGAATGATCAATAGCAAACAACATCTTAGGTTGCATGGCATCATATAATTTAACTTGAATATATTTTACTTCCTCTTGTCTATTATGAGAATGTTCACAACCAACCTATGAGCTTTTATATCCTCACTCTTGTTACTTTAAATATTTATCATAGATTTCTTAATAGCTTCGAACTTCCTTTAGGATTCTAACCCTTTAGCCTCTAAATTTAAAATAACTCTTTCATGTGAAGCTAACATGTTAAAAGCTTTTATAGATTATCTATGAAGATCTTCAAAGGCCTTTTGTAATTCAAAATAGAATGAATCATTAATATACTCAATCTTAGAGAGACTTACATTTTGCTTTTTCTTTCTTTTTTCCAAAAGACAAACCCGAGTTGATTCGACACTTGAGGTTATGATTTCATCGCTAGAGGACTCACTTGCACTTTCCCAAGTGACATATGCTCTCCTAGACTTGCTAGAAGTCTTATGATCTCTTCTCTCTTTATCTTTCTTTCTCATTGGGCATTCCGATCTATAGCGACTGACTTCACCACAATGATAACAAGATCTTATAAGCTTGCTCTTCGTTCTCTCATCATCCTTTGAGGAGCTTGTCAACCTTCTAAACTTGGCTATGTTCTTGTCAGAATGTTTATTATCATTCTTTCTTATATACCTTTAGTATCTCTTTACCAACAAACCCATATCCTTCTCATACGAACTCTTGTCATCATTGTTTTTTCTATCACTATGCTCACAATGTGAGGGCCTTGAGCTAGAAGTCTTTAGAGCTATAGACTTCTTGCCTTCTTCTTTTTCTTTCCCTTTCTCATTCTTCATTATCTTTTCACATTATTTTTCGTATTTGGCTAAGCAAGTGAGCTCTTGCTCATGCTCTTCCAACATACCAAACAAAGCCGTGAGATCTAGCGACTTAAGATCATTTGCCTCCTTGATGGCGGTGACCTCGGGCTGCCATTCCCTACTTAAACATCTCAGAACATTGTTAGTAGCAATTTCATTGGAAACAGGATTACCTAGAGCCTTTAATCGATTGATAAGATGCGTGAACCGTTTTCGCATCCGTAATGGTTTCACCACGCTCAATACAAAACAGCTCAAACTCTTGATTTAATGTGTTGATCTTAACTTGTTTGGCATCATTAGTACCCTCATGGGCAATCTATAATGCATTCCATATAGTCTTGGCGATCTCACAATGAGAAACGCGATAAAACTCATCAACACCCAAAGTGGATGTGAAAATATATTTGCTTTCCAATCATTAGCTTCCCATTATGCTTCTGGTTTAGGTACAATAACACCTTCAGTGGTCATTGTTATTTCATTCGGACCATTTTGAATAGCATCCCATATACCTTTGTCAACGGAGTTGACGTGAATACGCATAAGAGCTTTCCAATAGCTATGATTTTCCCTGGTGAAACTTAGTGCTCTATTGTACGCTCCCTTAGGTTTGGTAGCTATTCTTCTAAAAAGTAAATCTTAAGCACGAAATAAATCGGAGCTCGTGATATCACTTGTTAGACGATAGGCTTCGATCTAGAGGGGGATGAATATATCACAAATTTAAAACCAAAATTCTTGGTAAAAAATTGTTTTCAAAATTTTATGGCACATTGGAAACAACCTAAATAGAACCGGTTAACCGAACCAACTATCAAAAAGCTCGAATATGCGTAACGTAAACCTATGGAATGATAATGAAAAAAACAATTCAACAATGATTAACTCACGAATCAATCAAATATAATGCTATTCGTAAAGCTTATTTCCAATGAACACAAAGCGATAAAAATACTCAAATACATTTTATCGAACACTTCGTGTGTGATCGATCACGTTTGGAAATTCAATTTATTTTATTGATGTTAAAAACCAATCACAATCAAAGTAATTATGATTATATCAGCAACAACAGTTTAAAATAAAGTTGAGAATAATTTGCAATCGAATTAATCGAAACAACAACGATATTGATAATTTGCAAGAACAACAATTAAAGAAATAAAGCAATAAAAATAAGTAGACACAAAGATTTGTTTAGGAAGTTCCTCAATCGGCGTCACTATGGGTATGTCTGCCCTTAATACGAAATCGAATTGGAATACTTGCAATTAACCTTATCTTTGCAAAAATGTTTATACAAGAGGTGAAGAACTCTTACCCCAAAATTTTGTTTTTTTTATTTGACCACCTCCAATCTCTTGATCAAGTCATCAATAATGCGGTTAAAATCCACCGATTATCCCGAGCATGCACTTGTTGAACCCAAGATTCTCGAACACGATTCACCGTCTCGTGCTACTCCCTTGAAAGGAAATCACATTGTCCCAAGGCCTTCATCGGTCGAATCTGTGTTGACATGATCTTGTCCAAAACCTTCAAATTCTAATGAACTTGAAGGAAAACCTCACCTTGATTTTCTTATTTGAAACACACAAACATTTCATCCCAATAGCTCATGTTTTTGAGATAATTATGAGTAGATATAATTGTTTGTTGAGGGAGACTAGAGATTAGTAGGTATGGCAAGGAAACCCAGACCCTCCCGGATCCACCTGAACCTGCCCCAAAATTAACGGGGAAAACCCGCTTTAACTAGGTGTGGGTGTGGGTAAAACCCAGTTTTTTATTACGGATGCGGGTGTGGGGGCGGGGGATACTACTACCGGCACCACACCGCTCCCGCCCCAGTCTACTTTAATGCCTCATTTTAATTATTTTATTATACATTTATTAGAGTTATTTTAATTTTTTAAAATAGTTTTACTAGAATTATTTTATTTTTTAAAAAACATGTTTATTAGAGTTATTTTACTCTTTAGAAACATGTTTATTATTAAAATTATTAAATATTTAATTAAATTATTAATTTTTTTATTATAAAAAGATATTTATTTTTAAAAAAATAATTTTTGCGAGTGGGGGCGGGGCAGAGGCGTGGAATCGGTTCTTCATTGGGGGCAGGTCTGAGTGGTATTTTTTCTCCTCCGACTGGATTTGGATGCGGTGGCGGGTCTGTTACAGGGAGGCAGGTGCGGGGCTTCTTAAACCTGCCACCGACCCGCCCTATTGTCATGTCTAGGGTTTAGGATTTAAGACGAACTAAAACTTCATATTATATATATGACTTGTAACACTGTAATTAATATGCAATTCACAGGATATAAATAAAATGAGCTATAACTATTATGTAGTCGTAGACGTGGACTGTGCATGAATAAATTTTTATGTATTTGTCTGATATGTATTTATATTTCTGTTTCAAAAGAATGTGTTATTCGGCCCCTTTACTAATTTACCATCCGCATGAAATTCTCACAAAAACATCAACAACCAAAAAATCACTTTTCACCGCATCACAAATCTCTTAAGAATCACTTGGCATATGAGTCATATAGCTATCACAGTCCCACAAGGCATTTTTAATCTCATGTTCTTCAAAATAATGATTAAATAATTAACATCATACATGTTTCATTGCTTCAAGTTCATATTGGTCTAACTTTGCTTTTCCTCATGTGTTGATTGAAAACTTAATTAAACTGTGATTTTTAACCCCTTTCATTCTCTGGCCTCTTGTTTCAATGTTTAATAATAGAATTACTTTTTCTCCTTTTTTAGAGCACACCATAAAAGTATGAAAAATGCTATTTCTACACCCTTTTTTACACCCAATACTTACACCGTATGCACTATTCACCGTATTTATACGGTGAACAGTGTTTTTTTTATTAAAATAATATATATTTTTAAAATATTATTTTTTTTTTTAAAAAAATATTTATTTTTAAAATTTATTTTATAACACAAATATAAGATTGCGCATTAACCAACTTCACAGTTGCATTAACCACAAAAATCTACATTATTAACCAATTATTTTACCTATAATTTATTAACCACTTTCACTACTTCATTAACCAATAAAATACACACTATTAACCATGTTCTGGGAAATTTGTTCAAGTATTTGTGAACAGTAATTGAGGTGTAAGGTGTAGAAATGGGTGTCAACATAGCAATGCTGTAAAAGTATTTAGTGTTTACATACCTTTCTTTAACCAAACGATTCTAGATTAAATACTAGAGTTTATTCTTGATAAAGCAAACAGTTGAGCTGATAATGATCGTCTGTTTTGCCGTAATCTATTACTTTTGTGCTTACCGTAATCTTTAACTAGAAACTTCTTCATCAAGACTTCTTAAATTTGAGTTCTTTGTTTAATAAATGCAAATTATATTTAGGGAAATAGAACCAAGTAATAGTATATATTATGAAGTGATTTGGCAAAAATTCAAAACTAGGGTCTCAGATATTGGAATGTATCCATTTATAGGGTGGAATATATATTAAACAAAATAGCAGTCATAAAAGAGCCAAAATAGCACAAGTTTTAAATACATAGTATATTTCAGATATATAAGTGGGATATTCTAAATAAACTAGAGACAATGAACAAAATATACATATGCTGTGAAGCAGAAATATTTGTCGAGGAATCAATAGTCCCCACTGTGATGCCAAGAACTGACCTAGCATTATTTTTGTAATCTATGCTACTTCTCATAACGCATATGCCAACCTCTTTCCGTCTTTATTTTCTAGAGGTTTAGTATATGCCCTAAAGAATTCAATTTGAAGAAAGAGCAATGCTATTTCTATACACTTTTGTGAACACCCTTCATGGATACTATATAAATATAGGTTTAATTATAATTTTATTTTATTCCTATTAAACAATCAGAAATGTGTGGTGAAGTGATGAAATAGAATTTTGGTGTGGAGGAGCAAATTTTCGGTACGACGGAAATGGGGTAGACCTATAGAATTAACAATCCAACACCAAGTCAATGATAGAATGAAAAGTAGTTTGAGAGTGCAACGGAGTTGAATATCTGAAATGCATGATCTGATCTTTATATAGTATAGGTGGTTAAAAATGTTCGCGTGTGATTCGGCGCCTTGTGTAGATTGTTGTTCTAATAGATTCAACATTGAGAGATAAGATGGAAGGCATGATTATGTGTCTTAGACAGGGATGAAGGTCCACATGTTATGTGCGTCTTCCTTTTTAACACTTGTTATTGGATCTTATTCATGGGCCTTGCAGATGTGCCAAAAGAGTTGTCCTCCAAGCCCTTGTTCCTATGTTATAGAACGAGGGGTTTCGCCGTGTTCGTCTTAAATCTTGCCTTTGGTAGAAGAAAATAAAATATCCTTAATGAGACGTTGATGTCTTTAAGAAGAGGTGCATTCATTGTCTTCCTTGTTATTAGCAATGTTTCGCATGTACGTCTCGACATGTGTTCCTACGTCTATGTTAATGATTCATTTTAGTACTAAAGCATTTAAGTGTTGTTCAATAGTGTGCCATGAGATCTCGACTGTTAGTAGTGTAGTTCACACTTTTCAACGCCGAGGATCGCATGATTCATCTTCCTTGAGGGTTATGTTTGGATTTATGGGGTTACCATAATCCTCTTTTTCTCTATTTGGAAATCTTTGAGAGTTTTTCTTCCACGTTTGCAACCTCATATATCTTCGTAGATCTCCTCCCATTAGCCATTAATTTTGACATGCTTGCGCTACCTTTTCAAGCAAAGCATACAACGGTGGGTCATTGATTTCGATTTTCATGATAACGCCTCAGCCTAAACTTTCTCTTTTTTTTCATACCTTTTTTGTCTCGTACTTTGGTGAACTTTCTTGCTATAGATGAGCATTGGTGGTGCGTAAATTTTGTCTTTGTATCAATCATATGCTTTGATTTAAGATCATTTCTTTTACGAGTTGACAACCTCTATTGACATTGACAACTATCGACTATAGCCCTGAAGGCGATAGGAGACAACTTTATTGTGTGAGATGATCAAGAGACGTTGGACACCGTTTGTGACTTTGTTGGTGAAGACAACCTAGATCATGCTTTTACTAAAACGGGTTCCTCCTAGGACTAAATAAGGTTTCCTCTTGGAGACGATAATAGGATTTACAACAAGTGTGATGGGTGTCTAATCCCCCACCACAAATACTTGTTTTACTTGATAAGTTTTCATCTCCCCTTTCAACGACTGTGAAGTGGGCATTGTAAACCATCCAGTAATTACTCTTTCACAACTTCACTTGGTGAGTATGAATTATATCAAAGTCTTCCAGTTTTGGTGGGAATACAAAAAAGGTATGTCGTCTCTGACGTTCTTCTTTCACCTTTTTAAAGCCCAACATAGTTATGTTGATTTAACCTTAGGTCAAGGTCTGGTCTCATATAGTCAAAGTACCAAGATGTTTGAGGTTTATAAAAAGAGCGTGAAAAACTTCAAGGACTAGTACTACTTGGTTAGCCCCCTTACCAAGGTGGCTCATGCTAACATTTGCAACATAGATTTGAGTTTCCTTTTCAATGTTCGGACAAATTTTCCATGTTTTGGCGCCAAAATCATTTCTTGGAGGATGTTGAGTCTTATGTCTACAAATTTGATGACCTATCCCATAAAGAAACATATATGAATAGGAAATCGATGGCCTTCTTTGAAAATTTAGGCTATGTTGACACTATTGTTCCTTCAGAGGTGGCACCAAGGAAACAAAAGAACTGGTTCATATAGACACATTTTTTAGTTGAAGCTACTTTGAAGGAGGATATGTATGCCATCTTTAGTGAGTAATGTGGGAGACTACCTCATTTCTTTGGCGATGCTTAGATAATTATTACTTCTTAGTCTTAATTAATTTTTAATTTGCATGTAAGATGAAATACTATAACACAATGCTTCATATGAAAAGGACGCCAATGGTTTCGCCTTGCCTAGGCTCCCTAATGTCGGGTTGGCTATTGGAGGAATCTTGTGCGTAGGTTCCTATGCTAGTATATTTGCAATTAACTTTCTTGTACCGATCTAAGTGGAAATTTGGGTTTTTTTTTGAACTGATTCATGATGGAGAATGCTCTCCGCTTGTAAGTGGATGGAGCCTATAAATAGGATTTTCATTAGACTCCCCAATAGGGAAAGGCCGTTTATTAGACGACTTCGAACACCCGATCAAAAACTATGGAGGCTTGGCCCTTTTGTGTGTTTGTTGCCAACCACAATTGCATTTCCATTCTGCAAGTTTCTTTTGAAAATGCTCCGCACTAAGGGGAATTTTTTCATCCCTCAGTGTGCATTTATCAAGAGCAAGCATGTCTTGACTAGGAGATTGTGGAAGAGAACCTGGCTTTCGTTGGGGACGAACCAACATCTTAGTGTTTTTTTTTGTACAAGAAGAACTTACCCAATTCATTATTTAATGTAAATGAATTCCACAAATGTTGCTTCGTGACATTTTATCATTATGTTTATTTACCAATGTTTTTACCATTTATGGTGTTGCTTTAGTTCCCTGAGTTTGTTTCTCTCAGATTTTGCTAACATGTGAGGTTGCTCCCAAAAGTTTTTTTTGACATCTCTAGAGACCATACCCGACCAAGGTTTGATACCCTTTCCCTTCCCTCGAGTTGAACTTTGTTTGAGGTTCACGTAGTAGGGACTCAACGCTGCCTCTGGAGTGGCTAGGTACCGACGCGGGTGTACCATAATTGCCACTTTATGGTCTATTTTTTTATCCACGTTACTTTTGCCACAAGGTTTTGATAACTTTGGTCATACTTCTACGGAGTTTGCGACAACACCTCTGAGTCGCCCGTCATGGGGTTTTGATTGATATAGTCTTACACCTATGGATATTACAATAGCACCCCTAGTTTATGGCTATCCTTTATGATCATAAAGAATAGAATTGAGTGAAACTTTATTGATTCATTTTAAGGGAAATTATATACACATGTGATAAAGGAAACTTAAACCAAGCAATGTGATCATTGCTTATTCTTCTCCAGGTGTACTCATACGACATTCCTTAGTCAGAATTGGGTTTTATTCGGATTTGTCATTTACATTTGTCAATTTAAAACCATTCACACCATTTTTGTCATGATACATAGTCCTATCTCTCAGGGCTTTAATTTCCATTTCTTCTAATTGGTTGGTGAGGAAGGTCACACTGATTTAGAATGCCTACTCTTTTCTTTCCCCTTCTGGTCATGGTGCAAGTATTTATGTATTCTTTTTGCTTCATATAGTTTAAAACAAATCGTTACCGAGTCATCATAAACATTGTGATACTTATATATGAGGTGTTCTAGAGAGGCTATTGAATTTAACATTTCAGTTAACATTCTGCCTAGGATGCGGTTGTAGATGCTCCTGAATGGAATTCATAGGAATTATAGGTCGAATGTCCTGGTATCTCTTGTTTCTCCTAAGGTGACCATCAACTTGATATACCCCCAAAGCGAGTTATCAGACTGCTAAAGGCCTATTAAATCCCTTATACGCCCATAGTTTCTCTTTTCTCAGTTCAAGCTTCTCAAAAACTTCTACATACATAATATCATAATAGTTGTCCCCATCAATAAGGATATTGGATACGTTAAAGTTGGCCATTGTTTTTGTTATCACCAAGGGGGAAATCTCATTTTGAATTCCGCATACCTTTTCAGTATTACTAGTTAACCATGGAATCTGATTGCATATTGAGGATAGGGCTTTCCCACTTCCCGTCAGGAATTGTTCTTTCCTTCTTATTGAATGTCGTTAACTCGCAGATCCTCCTTTTCATAGTCCCCTTAGAGGTGTTTTTTCCTCTAGATATACCCCTGTAATGGAAGCTATATAATATCATTTCCATTTTTGATCCCCCTCTTCCTCTCTGCTACTATCTTTCTTCCCTACAAATTCTCTTACAAACTTAATAGTTTTCTTGGGAGATGTTTTCTCTAGGCAAGAGGATCGTTTCTTCTTTGGTGACTCATCTCATCCTCTATGATCTTTCTTTCATTCTTGTTCTTCCCTTTATCCTTTTTCTAGGGTATACACAATGATTAGTCCTTTTTATATCATCTCATCAACTGCGTCCTTCAGGCGGGATCATTCATTGGTGTCATGGTTGTGACTTTTATGGAAACATCGGTATTTTGATTTTTCTATGAATGAGAATCGTGATTAAAATACAGTGGAACACAAAAAGTACCCTTAATTCAATCCTTATGAATGAGCATGATCAATGATAGAATGGTTACCTCTTGTGGCGATTAACTATTGATGCATAGCTGGGAGCGATCACAAGCACTGAATGAAAAAACAACACATCTAGTAAGTCCAGACAAACAGAGTGTCTTCAATCTCAATTTTAGCTACTTTGAATGAGTATTTCAAGAGAGAGGAGTTTGCTAATTTCTTAAAAACTAAATTGGGTCAAGCATACAAAACTTTAGCACATTGGGTTCTATTTATATAACCTCTTGTGTATGTTACAAGCTCAACAAGCACAATGTACCTTACGCTGTACTATATTCCACTTAAATGTGTGATATTTTATGCTTTTATTTATTGCACTATCATACATTATGGTGTTCCTTGTTTTACTTAAGTATGTTGTACCTTACGGTGTTCCTTATTTGACATAAGTACATTGTACCTTACAATGTTCCATATTGTATTTAAGTATATTGTACTTTATGATGTACACGTTTCTTTAATTAATGATAGGGCATTGCAAGACCACACAATTGAATAAACTTCACTTTTCCCCATCAATATGTCCTTATGTGTGTAACGTCATATAGGTTTTCTTGACATTGACAATCATATCAAATCACACATTTAATATAATAAACATTGAGTGACTTCTAACAACATATCTCTGCTACTAAGTCAATAAAATGTCATGCGAGTTTATAAAACCTTTTCCTAAAATGTTTATGTGTATAATTTCCCTTTTGACTTCATGTCTATATTGAACACAAGGTATAAACTGTGTCACCTTTGTCCAATTCAATATTGGGTCCTTAGACATTTATCATGTTATGCAAGACTGACAAATTCCAACTAGGTCACTTCACTCATGACCCTTAGCATGAATTGCCGAGTACCCATCAACCATATTTATGGTCATCCTGTTATGAACATTGGTTATTGAGTAATAAATTACCCGACTCCACATATAAGGTCCATAATGATTTTTGGTTGAAGTGTGGTATACACCAGTATCCATGTAGTATTTTCATGACAGGTCAATCTAATATAAATATTAATCTTAATATTTATATCTATGTCAAGACTTTATAACTCTTTATCCATGACCTGTGAGATTTAATCATTAGTATATCTACATAATAGCCTAAATGCTTTAATGCTATTCTACTTCATAATAAAGTTTGACTATAAATACTTTAAGAATAGTTTATATATGTTTAATATGATCTCATGATTAAGTTGCATTTAATGTTTCATCTAACACATTAGCTATTCTAGGTACTTTATTACTTTGAAAAAACAAACATAATAATGAAATGTCTTATTATTATTAATAGATAACTTTATACAAGTATCAATTTCTAACAAAACTATTGGCCTCTAAGGCTTAGGCTCAATCAGGAATAAACTTAATACTCATATATCTAGTATGACCATCATGCTTTTGCTACGCAAGAGGCTTTGTCAGTGACTCAACGAATTTTGCAAGTGTTGGTAATCTATATATCTTCACATCTCCTATATCTATCATCTCTCGAATGAAGTGATAACACCTCAATATTGTTTAGATTATTGGTGAGGTATAGGCTCATTGGATTGTATGATGACATTGTTGGTATAACAATATGTTTCAATGGGATCTACAATGCCAGGGACTATGCCAAGTTCACTAATGAACTTTTGGATCCCAAAAACTTCCTTTGATGCATTTGAGGCAACAATATACTCGACCTCAGTGTAATGTACTCTATGTGGGTCTCTTTCTTCTTCAACGTGATTATGTTGAGTAATACCATAGTAGCAGGTTACCACTTTGGGGCGATAAACTGAGAGGTGAACGAGTCACATAGTTCCTTCCATGAATTTATGATCTCGTATGTGAGGGTTTTAAACTAGGTCATAACATCTCCCTTAAGGGTTAATACAAATAGTTTGCAATTCACATATCTATGGGTATGCTAATAATCAAATATCTTACCCACATATTTTATGCATTTTTCCATATCTCTCATACCGTCTAAAATTTTCAAATTCTAGAGCTTCTCGAGGGTCATCGGGGTCTTGTTGTCAATAATGCGTATAGATATTGGTTACCTCTTTCTCTAAGAGTTCAAGAATTCTTTGTCATGCCTTCTCTTCATGGAGATTGGCATGTTAACGAGCTACGAGGATGGTGAACCTAATTCCCACAAACAACGTTATTATTCCATTAAGAAACCAGAATTATATGGTGAAGGGATGAAATTGAGTGTTGGGGCAGAGGATCAAGTTTTCGATACGACAAAAAGGGGGTAGACCTATAAGGTTAGCACTCTAACGCTCAAGCCAGTGATAAAGTGAAAAGATTTTGAGAGTGACAATGAGTTAAATACCTAAATTATTGTGATATGTTCTTTATATAGTATGGACAGTTGAAATTGTTTGTGCGCGATTTTGCGCCTTATGTAGGTTATCATCCTATTGTGTTCAACTATGAGAGATGTGATGGAGAAAGTAATTATGTGTCATCGGTAGGTATCATGGTTGTCGCTACTCGAAAAATGCATCGCGCAACGACGGGGAGGCGAAAAGAAAGGACAGAAGAGTCGCCACCGAACTTTATTTATCCCATGAGGGGAAAGGAAAATATCGAGAAAACCTTAAGAAAAGAATGGATAAGATGGTCTCGCGACCAAGAACGGGTTCGGAAGCCGGTTATGCGAGGGGAAGGTATTAGCACCCCTCGCATCCATCGTACTCGATGGGAACCTTTTGTTTGTCGGTGTGTGAATATATTTTCTTAAACATTATGCTAAGAAGTGTTCCACAGGGTAAAAGAAGGGTTAGAAACAGGAAAGGAGGCAACCAGGAAGAAGATAGAAAGAAAGGACTCGGTAGGACCTCGCGGTCCTAGGCCTACGTATTCTCAATAGGTGTGAGAAAGTCAGAGTCGACGTAGTTCGGGGAACTACAGTTATGGGGGGAATGTGCTCGGCAAGGATTGTGGCCCTTGTGCCTACGTATCTTTACTTGAGAAAGTAAAGAATCAGAGCAGCCGTAGTTCGGCCTACGGTGTGTTGATGTTTTTTATGGATGATGCTATCGTGCGCATTCTAGCAGTTTAGGTGTTTAGCTGCTCGCATGTGAGGAGGCTTATGCGTTACCTGTTTGCGGTAGAACGGACGTAACATATCCCTTTGAAAGATTGATTAGTTTTCGCCACGCGGGGCTAGAAGTCGCCTTTGATTGATTGGATTGTTTTTAGGGGGCGAGACAAGTCCTCGGATAGTAACCCCTACAGGTAGTACCCAATTCGTTATCTCAAAGTTTTTGTTATAAAAAGGTGTCGCGAACGAGGCGTCTTCGTATTGAAAGACGAGCGTCGAAACCACCCTCACTACAGTGGGCATCCCAACACTCGGAGAGGAAGAGGTCTACACCCAATCCTTTCTCTTTAATTCAATGCAAAGAGAAACTTCGTCCTCTTATTAAAGATGTTTTTGGTTTTGAATGGTAAATGCTTTGCGACAGAGAACCCTACGGTAAACGTCAGCACTCGGGATAGGAGAAGGCCTACGCCTAACCACTCCACGACCATTCAAGTTTTTGTTGTAAAAATGATTTGAAAATGCACTCGGTGCAGGACCGAGGTTTTAGGTGTGAAAAGGGTTGCGGGATGAAGTTGTGAAAGCGAGATGGTGGATAAAGTCGTGTCTTCGTATCGAAAGACGAGTGTCGAGACCACCCTCACTACAGTGGGCGTCCCAACACTCGGAGAAGAAGAGGTCTACACCCAATCTTCTCTTCTTAATTCGATACAAAGAGAAACCGATTTATTATCGAAAGCATACTCGGTACGAGACCGAGGTTTTATGAGGAAATGTTGGCAGCGTCTTTGTATTGACAGACGAGCATCGAGACCACCCTCACTACAGTGGGCATCCCTACGCTCGAAGAAGAAGGGGTCTACACCCAATCCTCTCGTTGAATTCAATACAAAGAATTGATTTTAGGGAGATGAGATTTGAAAATGGATGGGAAACGTCTTCGTATTGAAAGACGAGTGTCAGAACCACCCTCACTACAGTGGGCATCCCAACACTCGGAGAGGAAGAAAGTCTACACTTAATCCCCTCTTTTAATTCAATACAAAGAATATTGTCTTTAGGAAGGTTTGATAGCATCAGTGAATTGAATCGGGACAAGAAACAGGGAGAGAAAAGAGGTGGTCTCAGATCCTTCAATTCTCATCAATAATTTGACAGAGGACCGAAGGAAATGTCGTCATCGACCCAAAAGGCAAAAATGCCCAATAGCAAATGCGAAGTAAAATCTATTTTAAAAATAACAAAAGAACAACCTAAACCCTAATATTATGAATTAAGAAAAACTACATAATATCTACAAAAAGAAAATAAATTTTGAAAATTTAAGATAATTAGAAAAAGTATATATATGCATATAGTAATATAAAAGTATATATAATAGAAATTGTAAACAAAATATTTTAAAAAAAAGAGAGACAAATAACTGATAAAACTGATAATAAAAAAAAAACTCTTCTCCTACGCAACATTTCCGTCTCCCCTCCCTCACTGTTCAACCATGCTCCACACTCGACATTTCCCCCAAATTTTCTCTGCTAAAACTCTCTCTATTCCGTCAATTCGATTTATCCACATAGCCCTCCCAATTTTGTCCACATTAACTTCTTCTTCTGTTATTTCTATTTGTGATTGTGAAGAGAGCGGAGGGTTCGTTCTGTTAGGGTTTCGTCTGGTTTGGGGTTAAAGATTTACGGTTCGAACTGAGTTTGTTGTTTGAGATATTAAATAGAGGGTGAAGCTGGGAAGAAGAGGGTGTTGTTTGATGTGTTGTTGGTTGAAGAAGAAGGGTTTCAAAATCTGGAGGTTTTGAGAACGGTGAAGTCGGACGGTTGATGGGGAAATAGATTCGGGGAAGGAGAAAATCGTGAGGTGAAGTGTTTGATTAATGGCTGTTGTGAGACGCTTGGAGGTGATCACGGCGATGGACGAGCGGCTGTACTGTACCTCACTTTGGAGTTTAGACGAGTTGGTGTCATCGGTATGATGTCGGTAATACAAACGAGAGAAGTTTTGGTGTTTGATCTCTAATGACTAACATAGAGTTTGAGCTGATGTTGTTTTTTTTTGTGACAGGTTTTGTGGGTTGCTGGTGGCGATAGGATGAAGATGGCGTTTGAGGTCTGAGTTGATGCGGTTTGCACGGACGATAAAAGTTTTAGCTGTAATTTGTGCATTGCCGGAAAAAGCGACGATGGTCTTGGAATTCAGAGCCTGGTGCCGAAGGAAAAACAGTGCTTAATGTACTGGGAACAATCTTTGCAGCCACAGGATCTACAGATTGACTAATGCTTTCTGTAGTTGCACTACCAGTCGGGGAATTGGTCAGAAGGTCGACAACCAAAGGGGAAGTTGTTAAACCTACATCTGTTTGAGGAGCTTTGTTATCTGAATATTGATCTTTTGTAATCTCAGTAATAGGCAATGATGTGACAAATAAATTTTCATTCCCTGAATTAGTGCCAACTTCAACTTTAGAAGGGTTAATTTCAGAAGATTTAATCTTCACAGATGACTCGTGAACATCAGCATTCTTAACCTTCTCCAAATCTTGCCCTGGAGAATTGACTGTACTATCTTTACATGAAGGCAGGATCTCTGCCTGCTTGGCTAAATCATCTGATCCTTCCAATGGTTTTAAATCCTGATTACTCTGTGATGCTTGATCTTGGATGATACATTTTGATTCTTGAACATTGTTCTCCTGCAGGTTTTTTTTTTCACTGGCTTTATCGCCTGATACAACGCCAGATGAAGTCGGTAAATTAGAAGTTGGATCCCTGCCCAGAAGACCTAAAAAAACTGGAACAGGAGATGACATTGTTGCCTGTTTCTTTCCCCTGCGCCGAGAAGTTCCAGCCCCAGTTTGTGACTTTCCAATTTTCCCTTTACTTTGCATCTGTACAGATGGATAACTGGGAGCAGTTTGAGCCATAGTAGTAACAGAGGGCAAAGGAAGCGGTAGCTGTGAATTCAAAACAACCCCAGCACCCAAATTATTGTTTTCACTGTTTGAAACGGAACCTGAAATGGCAGTTGGAGGGTGTACAACAGCAACGCTAGGAACAGTTTCACTCTGGGGAATACCCTGACCTGAAGAAGGACTCACTAATTTATCTTCTAATTGCTCGTTGACCTTGACATCAGGACCAACAGAACCATCAGGCACAGGAGGTGACATCATAACCTGCTTCTTCCCTCTACGTCTAGGCAATTCACGGCCGCTCTGAGTTTTCTGCCCGTGTCCTTTTGCTTGAATAGGTACAGAAACAGAAGCAGCAGCTGACTAAGAAGGCGAAGGAATGGCAGGCAGTGCGTTAGCAGCCACTTCTGTATTAGACTGGTGCATAGATTCAATATTAGTGGGTGGAGGTGCAGAATGGGTTCGAAGGTGATTCCAAGAAAAACGGTGGATGAAGCTACTGGGCAGAATTTTTTGAAGGTTTGTATTCAGGTTTTCCTTTATTCCCTTTGCTTATCTTTTCCTTCTTAAGTCATTTGTTTCGATCTGGCCCTAAAGCTTTTTTGGTTTCTATATTTGAAGGTTGAGTGATGGAAGGAGGTAAAAGGCATTTGAGGTGGCAAGCTTTGTTGAAGTTTCGTATGGATTTCTAGTCCTGCGTTTCCGGTGATGAGGCTGACGGAAAAGTTAGAACAGTCTTAAGTTTCGATTATGCAGCAAGAAAAGGGGTTTATCGCGATTGCTGTTATTTTCCTCTCTCGCAAACTCACCGCCGGGAAACAAATCAAGCAGCTTAAGATTATGAGGACAAAAAAAAACAAAAGAATACTTACAGATTCGGAGCAAATCCGGCAAGTCCCCACGCTAGCAACGAAGAGTTCGGATGATGGAGATTTGAGCCTACGACGCGAAGCCTTTTGTTGGACCGGTTCCACCAGATTGCTAACACCGAAAACAGATAAGTTAAGTCTTTAAATTTTTCTTCAGCTTTGTGTGTGCTGGTATTATGAAGGTTGAATAATGTGGTTTATTGATGGCAGTTGAATAGGGAAGAAGACTCCAGGCAAATGAAAGCTACAACTTCAAGGACAATGGAGGAGGTGGAGAGAGGAAGAGTTTGAACACAGGGTAAAGTGTTGTTGTCTTTTGGTTTGTTGCTGTTCCAAGAATGATAATGAAGATTGTGCTGTTGAAGAAAAAGTGAGAGAGTTTGAAGTGTGGTGAGAAGAATAAAGAGTGCTTTCTCTTTTTTTTAGCCAAGATCTGTAAAATGTGACCCCCCCCCCAGGTATGTTGGTTGTTTGTGTTTATATGCTGAAGGTTCAATGAAGTTGAAAACCATGTGTTTGGTCGGTTGCCCTATTTTCTTAAGAATTCAAAGTTTGTCCCATTATTCTATTTTCTGATCTATTGCTTTCATGCTACAGACTTTGTTGGTTGCCATGTTGGGTATGTTTCTGCAGGCTGGTACAGTTTTGTTTGTCTTCTGCAGGGTGTGGGTTGTTTCTTTTCAAATGTGGTCTGGCATGGTTTGTGTAGGCTGTGTATTTTAGTGCAACTCTATGAGGGTATGGTTTTATGCAGGAATTTGTTGGCACCATTTAGGAAATTTTGCAGGTTTTATGTTCTTTGTGGGTTTGTGTAGCAGAGTGCAGCAGTTTATGGGTTGTCTTGGAGTGCAGAGCCATTTGAAATTGGTGGGGTTGCAAGGATTCACAAGGCATGGCTCCAATTGTGGGGTCTTTGAATTGGATGTAAAGTACAGCCTCTCTGCTGCTGTTGGTTTCATTTTCTTTCAAGTTGCAGGATTATATGTGTCTTTTGTGGCTTCAAGTATGGTACACGACTCATGGTTAGGAGACAAGGCATGATGACCATTGCGACTTGTTCTTTGTAGAAAACTTGTTATTATTTTTTATTTTGCTGTTGGCTAGATAAAGAAACAAATATTTTCCTTGCAGAAACCAGCTTGTCATTCTTCCAAGTTTAGATTGAAATGGGCTGCTCTATATTGTTGTGGATATACTGACATAAGGCTTTTATCATCATTTTGTTTAGTCTCATGTAATGGACTTAATTTTGGAGGCCAAATATACTTTCAAAATATACTTGCACCACTTGAGTTTAGGCTTGAATCTTAATTGACTGTGAATAATTTCAAATGAGTTCTCCAAATTAACACTTACTGGAATAAAATCCAAAAAAAAATAAATGGTGCTAAAAGGTGGCTTTCAATAATCTCCAAACTAACCCCGAGAAATAAAATAACCAATAACCACGAAGCATTCCGGATCTTTAGAAGAATTAGGATCTCAAAACAAATGCGACTTCCAATAAATCACCCTCTGCACTTGACTATTTTTGAGTAATGATGACTAATATTTTCATGTTAAACCTTATCATTGATGAAGAACTTGTATTGGCATGGTTTGAGAACTCGATTTATCCACAACTGTTCTGATTTTAATCTGTACTAAACATACACACACCAAAATGATCCTTAAGCAGAGTCTGATTTGCAACCTTGAACACACACCATCTGAATAAGTACCCTCTGCCTATGACCTTGAAACAGAGTCTGTCTGACTGAGGATTTCAATTATTATAATAACCAAAAACATATATATTTTTTTTTTGAATCTTCTAAAGGAAAGTACAGATGAAATTTATACACGGGTAGGACAAATTTGGGGTGTGACAGATGCCTCTATCTAATTGGCTTAAACCCAGTAAGATGAATTGCTGCAACATTCACTCTTTCAAGGGATAAGACAATTAGATATAAAAAAGACCCTGAATTTGTCTGAAAGGAAAAGAGATGCCCGTGAATTACCATATCGGATGAGGTATACCCCTAAGCAAACCGTGGATAGATGGCAACAGGTCGCCATCACAAAAAGGATGATGGGACAAAACACGCACGGCTACTACCACCAAAAGGATGATAGAGCAAAGACGCTAGTCATAACACAAAAAGGATGCTAGACCCATCACCACAAGGATGATGGAGCGAAACAAAATCAACCCTAACACCAAAAGGATGATAGGGGGATAAGCTTCTCTGAAGAGATTGCCACTTATCACTGAAGATGGATAAGCTTGTCTGAAGAGATTGCCACTTATCACTGAAGATGGATAAGCTTCTCTGAAGAGATTGCCACTTATCGCTGAAGATGGATAAGCTTCTCTGAAGAGATTGCCACTTATCACTGAAGATGGATAAGCTTCTCTGAAGAGATTGCCACTTATCGCTGAAGATGGATAAGCTTCTCTGAAGAGATTGCCACTTATCGCTGAAGATGGATAAGCTTCTCTGAAGAGATTGCCACTTATCACTGAAGATGGATAAGCTTCTCTGAAGAGATTGCCACTTATCGCTGAAGATGGATAAGCTTCTCTGAAGAGATTGCCACTTATCGCTGAAGATGGATAAGCTTCTCTGAAGAGATTGCCACTTATCGCTGAAGATGGATAAGCTTCTCTGAAGAGATTGCCACTTATCGCTGAAGATGGATAAGCTTCTCTGAAGAGATTGCCACTTATCGCTGAAGATGGATAAGCTTCTCTGAAGAGATTGCCACTTATCGCTGAAGATGGATAAGCTTCTCTGAAGAGATTGCCACTTATCGCTGAAGATGGATAAGCTTCTCTGAAGAGATTGCCACTTATCGCTGAAGATGGATAAGCTTCTCTGAAGAGATTGCCACTTATCGCTGAAGTCTGCTGGAGACAACTCACTGGGAAACGCCCATGAATTTACTGGAGATGCCCCTGTCCGGGCTGATTGTTGATTTGAAGATCTGATTAACCACGAGGTTGCAATACATCATGCAATACACCCATGGTCTTGAAAAGATGCCCCTGACTAGGCTGATGATTGCATTGAATCTCTTGAATTTGCCCAACGAATTGTTGAACAAATTCGTGGGGAACGCCCACGGTCTTGCGGAAGATGCCCCTGACTGGGCTGATTAGGATCTTGAAAATCTTCGAAATTGATCCTGGATCTGATCTCGTATATGTAAATGCTTGATGATAATGATGTTCCATAACGAATGGAGATGCAAATGCAAATGCTAACACGCGGTGATGCAAGAGCTGAGGAAAGTATGATGTAATCATAGGTATGTGTATGATGCAAGATGCTTATGAAGCAAGATGCTTATGATGTCGAATGCGATGCGTATGATGCATATGATTGCGGACGGGCAATGGAAATATAGGTGCCGACATGGCGGACTTTGGTGGTGGGAAAGTGAAAGATAAGCCTGACTTCCCGACATCATCTATTTATGATGTATAAAGAACTTGGATGTGCTGAGATTTTCAGCTCATGGCCTGCTCTGCCGGGTTTGACGACCTTGTCAGTCAAGTTGTTACAAGATTTAGAATGATGTTCCTGCGTACTCCTTAGAGTCATGGTCACCCTTTAGTTACCTCAAGAGGGTAAGTTATCCCTTAGTCTAATTTACCATAATGTCATTATATGCAAAACCTATCATCAAATAAATGAAACTTGCAACCAAACGGTAAATAAAAACAGAAAAAGCTTTGATGAAAGTAATTTTATTGATGAAAACCCATAAATGGGAAAATTACAAAGGAGGCAATTCCTAAAAGAGGTAACTGCTTTCGAAAGAAAATATAAAAACTAAAACAATGTTGGAAATGGTCCCTGCCAAGTTTCAAATCTGCTATGGCCCATATGTCTCTGAAGACCCCTCATGCCTTGCTTTCGAGCGCCAGAATCGAATTGACCTTTCTCAGTCGAGAGCTTGATGGTTACGAGGAATAATTCACACGTCTTTTCAAGATGCAGTTCTGCCTTTTTGAATCCCTAACTTTTGCCTAGGCCGCCTTTTCAGGTTTTCAGCCTATCAGGATACTCTTTTTTTTTACTTCTAGTCCCTAATTTTGCCTGAACCATTTTTATGGTCCACCAGGACGCCCATTTTTGCGTGGATTTTCTTTTTGGGTCCACCGGGTCTATCTTTTAGGCATAATATTTTTTAACTGCATCTGCATTCACAGGGGATGAGAGATCGTCACCATCCATGGTTGACAGGATCAAGGCCCCTCCGGAGAAAACCTTCTTTACTACATACGGACCCTCATAGTTTGGTGCCCATTTTCCCCTTGGATCGACGTGAGTTGGCTGAATTTTCCTTAGCACCAAATCTCCTGCTTGGATGTGTCGTGGGCGAACCTTCTTATCAAAGGCCCTCTTCAATTGTTTTTGGTATAATTGTCCATGACAGATGGCCGTCATGCGTTTCTCGTTGATGAGATTGAGTTGGTCGAGTCTGGCTTGTATCCATTCGGCCTCATCTAGCTTGACGTCTGCTAAAATCCTTAAGGAGGGAATCTCTACTTCAATGGGCAATACTGCTTCCATGCCATATACGAGAGAAAACGGGGTTGCCCCTGTGGAAGTGCGCACTGAGGTGCGGTAGCCATGCAACGCGAACGGCAACATCTCGTGCCAGTCTTTGTAAGTCTTTACCATCTTCTGGACGATTTTCTTAATGTTCTTATTTGCCGCCTCAACAGCTCCGTTCATCTTAGGGCGATAAGGTGTTGAATTGTGGTGTTCAATTTTGAAATTTTCACACAACTCTTTCATCATCTTATTGTTGAGGTTTGAACCATTGTCTGTAATGATCTTGTTCGGGATTCCATATCGACAAATAATCTCTTTTTTGATGAAGCGAGTCACCACTTGCTTAGTGACGTTGGCATAGGACGCCGCTTCTACCCATTTGGTAAAGTAATCGATGGCCACTAAGATAAAACGGTGCCCATTTGAAGCGGTTGGCTCGATGCGTCCGATTACATCTATACCCCACATAGCGAAGGGCCAAGGCGAAGTCAAAACATTCAGAGGGAGTGGTGAAGTATGGACCTTGTCTGCGTAAATTTGGCACTTGTGGCATGACTGGACATGGAGACAACAATCCGTTTCCATCGTCATCCAATAGTATCCTGCCCTCAAAATCTTTTTAACCATAGTATGACCACTAGCATGTGTCCTTAAAGATCCTTCATGCATTTCATTTATGATACGCTTTGCCTCGTGTTTATCCACGCATCTGAGTAGAACTGAATCGTAATTCCGCTTGTATAGCACGTCACCACTGAGGAAGAACTTTGAGGAGAGCTTTCTGAGATACTTCTTGTCAGTGATAGTTACACCTTCTGGATATTCTTGTGTCTCTAGATATCGCTTGATATCATAGAACCAAGGATGATTATCAGTTTTAGCTTCTTCCCCCTCGGCCGCTAGGCAATAAGCGGGTTCGTCCAAATATTCTAAACGGATGGATGGCGCCTCATTCTCCCACTTGACTTGAAACATAGATGCTAGTGTTGCTAGAGCGTCAGCCAACTGATTTTCTCCTCTGGGAATGTGATGGAAAGTGATCTCATCAAAGTACGGGATTAACTTCAAGACATGATCTCTGTAAGGAATTAACTTGAGGTCCAGTGTTTCATACTCCCTTTTAATCTGGCATATGACAAGCGCGGAATCTCCATAGACTTCTAGAATCTTGATTCTGTTATCAATGGCAGCTTCAATTCCGAAAATACAAGCTTCATATTCGGCCACGTTGTTGGTACACTTAAAGCATAATCTGGCGGTGAATGGCAGGTGAAAGCCAGTTGGAGAAGTGATGATCGCCCCAATTCCACAACCTTTGGCATTTGCGGCACCATCGAACACGAGCGTCCATCGCGATCCTGGTTCGGGTCCATCATCTGGGCCTGGCGTGGCATAATCTCTGGCAAACATGACGTCTTCGTCAGGGAAATCGAAACGCATAGACTGGTAGTTGTCCATAGGTTGGTGGGCAAGGTATTCAGAGAGTACACTCCCTTTGATAGCTTTCTGCGTAACATACTGGATGTCATATTCTGTTAACACCATTTGCCAACGAGCTACACGCCCGGTGAGAGCGGGCTTCTCGAATATGTACTTGACAGGATCCATCTTGGAGATCAACAAAGTCGTATGGGTGAGCATATATTGTCTCAAACGTTTCGCTGCCCAAGCCAATGCGCAACATGTCTTCTCGAGCATCGAATATCTCGTTTCACAGTCATTAAACTTCTTGCTGAGGTAATAGATTGCATGCTCTTTCCTGCCGGTTTCATCATGTTGTCCCAATACGCATCCCATGGATCCCTCTAACACAGTCAAGTACATGATCAGGGGTCGTCCGGGCACCGGAGGCATCAAGATCGGCGGTTCTTGTAGGTATTCCTTTATCTTCTCAAAGGCTTTCTGACAGTTATCGTTCCATACCACGGCTTGATCCTTTCGAAGTAATTTGAAGATGGGCTCACAAGTGGCCGTTAGATGAGATATGAACCTTGCGATATAGTTCAACCTCCCAAGGAATCCTCGGACCTCTTTTTCAGTTTTGGGGGCCGGCATTTCCTGGATAGCTTTGACCTTATCTGGATCGACTTCAATCCCCTTCTGGCTCACAATAAAACCTAGCAATTTACCAGATCTCACACCAAAAGTGCATTTGTTGGGATTTAGCCTCAGCTGGAATTTCCTTAACCGGGCGAATAGCTTTCCCAAGTGGATAAGGTGCTCTTCCTCAGTCTGGGATTTCGCAATCATATCATCTACATAACACTCAATCTCTTTATGTATCATGTCATGGAAAAGAGTGACCATTGCTCGCTGATATGTTGCGCCTGCGTTCTTAAGTCCAAATGGCATAACCTTGTAACAGAAAGTTCCCCATGGAGTGATGAAAGTCGTCTTTTCCATATCTTCGGGCGCCATCTTAATCTGGTTATATCCAGAAAAGCCATCCATAAATGAGAATACAGAAAATTGGGCCGTGTTGTCTACTAGCACATCAATATGTGGCAAAGGGAAGTCATCTTTCGGACTTGCTCTATTAAGGTCTCTATAATCTACACACATTCGCACCTTCCCATCCTTTTTAGGTACTGGGACAATATTCGCTATCCACTGCGGATAGTTGGATACTGCCAGAAAACCAGCGTCCAATTGCTTTTGTACCTCTTCTTTGATCTTGAAAGACATCTCTGGCTTTGTTCTCCTCAACTTTTGCTTCACCGGCGGGCAGCCTTCCTTGAGAGGTAGTTTGTGCATCACAATCTCTTCATCTAGACCGGGCATATCTTTGTAAGACCAAGCAAAAACGTCAACATACTCTCGAAGCAATATTATCAGTTTTGACTTAATCTCTGACTCCAAAGCTGCGCCTATCTTGATTTCTTTGGCATCCTCCTCAGTTCCCATGTTGATGACTTCGACCTCTTCTTGGTAGGGCTGAATGACCTTTGACTCCTGCTTCAATAGTCTAGCTAGCTCTTCTGGGAGATCACAATCTTCCTTGCAGTCTTCGTCGGCTTGGTAGATCGGGTTATCAAAGTCATATTAGACCATAGCGGGGTCGTTATTGACAGGAGCAGAGGAAGATCTGCACGATGAATGACTTCATGCTTTATTATTATTTTTTTATATTTTTAGAAAAGTTTGACAGAAAAAAGGAAAATAAAACAAAACAATGTCTTTCAAAGATAATTTTATGTGCAAAAAGTAAAAATGAAAGAAAGAGAGCGTAATTGGATGCGAAAGTTTATTTATTGATGATAAGTTGTGCTTTTAAAAAGCAAAAGGCCCTACAACATGATCCATATGCCTTGGGCAGAGCATATGATTTTTTTTTAGGTAAAATAAAAGGGAATTACTCGTCTACTAGAGTAACTTCGGGGATTTCGACGACTCTCCAATTGTTCAAAACTTGATTAGGCGCCCTAGGATACACCATACACAGCTCTTCATGATCTTCGGCTTCAGTTTCCAAAAACATGACTTGACCATCGACAAGGTGGCCTCCACTAGTAAAAACCAACGGAGTTACAAGCTCTTTGCCCTTATCAGTTGCATTCTTCTGCTTGTAGCCTAGACCAGCTCCATTTTTGTTGACGGGCAATTCCAACACCCTGCCCCATCCTCGCGGATGTCCTTCCTCTATCACCGTCCTCGCATCCTTCCAAGTCACTATTGAAGATGCTGGCTTTTCGTAAATCATTTCAACATTGATCACTTCAAAAGCTTGAAACGGTGTCTCATGCACCTCATTTCCTACTTCCACATAGCGGAAAGAAGCAAGATGGCTCACAAGAACATCTTCCTCACCCTCAATGATGACCATCTGATTGTTAATCATAAATTTGATCTTTTGATGCAAGGTTGAAGTTACAGCGCCTGCGGAATGAATCCACGGACGACCAAGAAGGCAACTGTAAGCGGGGTATATATCCATTACGTAAAATGTAATGATGAAAGTATGAGGTCCGATCTTGATCGGGAGGTCAACCTCGCCTACCACAGTTCTCTTAGCTCCATCAAAGGCTTTTACAATAGTTTGACTTGGCTTCATCACAAGTCCTTCAATTGACAGCTTGCACAACGAGCTTTTGGGTAATACATTCAGCGATGATCCAGTGTCAACGAGCACCCTAGAGAATACAACATCCACACATTCGATGGTAATGTGCAAGGCCTTGTTATGATTTTTACCTTCGGGAGGTAATTCGCTATCATTAAAGCTCAAAATATGACCTGATGCAATATTTCCCACCACTTCTTCAAACTGTACTACGGATATCTCCTCTGGCACATGAGCTGCCTTTAAGAATTTTAGCAATGCTTCTTGATGGGCCTTTGAACACATTAACAATGACAGCATGGATATCTTCGAGGGCGTCTGATTGAGCTGATCAATCACTTTGTAATCGCTTTTCTGAATGATTCTTAGAAACTCCTCCGCTTCATCATTTGGGATGCCCTTCTGTTTAGATGACTGCCCCTGTTCATTGGTGCTCGGTACGGCAGTACCTTTCCTTGTATTGTCACTGCTGTTGACAGGAGGTGCAGTCGGAGCGAAGATTCGACCACTTCTAGTGACGCCTCCGGTTCCCACGATGTTCCCTACAGTCTTCTTTTCTTCCAATACATCTTCCTCTGCCACCTTCTGTCCGTTGAGAAAAACAGTTTCATCGTATAACCAAGGTACAGCTTTGGTGCTTTCGTACGGAAAAGGAGATGGGGTCGAAATGACAAGCTGGTTCATTGATGGTGGAGACATAGGTATCTTAACTGGATCATACGGGATTTGCAGTGGGATAGAAGTATGTCCATACACGTTGTCCCATTCTTCCTCATCGCACGGTATGGTCAATGGCGTGCGGTTCGAATTGTCAACTGGGATCCAAAGCTCATATCCATCATCATATGGTATCTCCAATGTTTCGAACGGAATTTCAAGAGTAGCAACTTCCTCAATCTTTGATAGTTGTTCTGCTACTAATACACCCTGCTCAATCAGGCCTTGTATGCCCTTCTTCAGCTCAGCGCATCCTTGAGATCCGTCCATGCAAACATGGCAATCGGTTGGACATCCTGGGTAAATGTTTTTCAACAAGAGTTGCTCCTTAATAGTGGAAAGTGGGGTCCTCAATTTCTCAATATCCGAAATTAATCGGACCCCCTTAGAGCCTTCAATCATGTTTGTTGAATGGTGAGGTGGCATTGGATTAGATTTGATGTTCGGAGTATTTCGGGTAAAGTTTATCGCTTTGGAGTCGATAAGATTTTGCACAATGTATTTTAAAGCCTTACAATTCTCGATGCTATGGCCTGGGGCGCCAGAGTGGAATTCGCATCTCGCATTTACATCGTAGCCGTAGGGGAGAACAGCCGGAGGATCTTTCATTTCCCTAAGTTGAACGAGACCTGCTTTCAACAAGAACGGAAGCAATTTGGCGTAAGTGGACGGAATTGGATCAAGCCTCCTTTCTGGCTTTCTCTGCCCTTGATACTGATTTTGTCTTGGTTGATAAGGTTGTTGTTGTCGATTTTGCTGAGGCGCAGGCTGATTTGCCGGAATAGAAAGTGGTTGCTGTGGAGCGATGGCAGCAATGTGGTGATAACCTTGGTGAGTTCTCCTTCCATTGGTGAACACTGCACTAGCTTCGCCTTCCCTTTTCTTAACGAAACCCTGATAAGGCTTCTTGACCCCGCTTGCAGATCCGCCTGCATTCTGAATTTTTCCCGCCTTCATGAAACTTTCTAATCTCTCTCCAGCCATAACAAGTTCAGAAAACATCGTGGAAGTTGAGGATGCTAACCGCTCAAAGATTGGTCCTTGTAGCGTGCCCATGAATAGGTCTGTCAGTTCTTTCTCCATCAGTGGAGGTTGTACCCTTGCAGCTACTCCCCTCCATCTCTGCGCGAAGTCCTTAAAACACTCATTCGGCTTCTGAGTCAAATTCTGAAGCTGCATACGATTCGGAGCCATGTCAGTATTATACTGATAATGCTTCACGAAAGCGTCTGCCAACTCTTTCCAGCTTCTCACGTTGGATCGTTCAAGGTGCATATACCATTCTAGGGATGCCTCTGTTAAGCTATCTTGAAAGAAATGGATTAGTAGCTTCTCGTCATCAGAATAGGCGGCCATCTTCCTACAGTAAGACCTTATGTGGGTCTTAGGACAACTGTTACCCTTGTACTTCTCAAAGGTTGGAATTACAAACTTTGGAGGTATCTTAACTCCGGGTACAAGACATATTTCAGCGGCATCCAGTCCCAAAACATCGGGGCCTTGCAATGTCTTCACCATCTCCTGTAAAGCATTAAACTTCTTCTCCAATTCGGCGGTCTGTGGTCCATATGCTTCACCTGAATTCTCATAGAAACCCTCATGTTCATCGTACTGGACTGGTATTGGGATCGCAGTGCCATGAGGTTGAGTAGTACCGACTGGCGGAGGGACGGTGTTGATAGGTACGGCGCCGGCAGAAGTAGGAATTGCCCCAACAGGGGTTGGGGTGGCATCAACAGGAATTGGAATTGCACCACTTGCATTGGGAATTGCACCAGCCAAAGTCTGATTAGCGCTCCTCTCCGCTGCTTGTCTCATCTCCTCTTGACTCCTGGCCATATTCTGAATCACCTCCATGAGTTGATTCATCTGCGTTTTCATGCCTAGCATCTCGCTCCTCATAGTAGCCTGGTCTTGTTCTATCTGATCCATGATTCTCTTCTGGCTATTCCTTGTGTTATACCGATGCCGCGAAGTCAGCTTGCTTTACTCTTTCTGAAAGGGGTAAGTGGTGTGTAAGATCGGGTTGTAGGAAATGCAGAAAGAAAAATGCGCAAACGTATGCAAAATGCTCGAGAGACTTTCGAGGCTTGTGATTATCATTGGTATCATAGAATCATGACTGAATAATAAAGAAATGCACAATTTGGACCAAAAAGTAATCTTTCATTAATTTTAGAAAAATTCATACAGACAAAAGTTGAATAAGCCGAAACTACAAGTCGTGCTACAAAAGATAACTGAATAACTAAAATTCTCTCTTTTGGAGACGTTCTTCAAGCTTCTTCGTCTCAAACATGAACCTCCTAACCATTTGGTCGCAGAGCTGGATAAAGTGATGAACAGAAGGGGGGATATCATTCCCTTCCAAGTCTTGAATGGCGCTTTCCAACCTCCATGGGATATCACGGATCATGAGGTTGCAATGCTCCACCAAATTGTTGTACCTAGCACGACACATATCTAGAGTCGACTGGTAATAACAAATAGAATCCACATGGGTGTCCAACAATTCATTGAGCTGAGCCTCCTTCTCGAGCCACTGCGCACTATCTCTTTGCAAAGCCTCGAAACGATTCCTCCACAGAAGGGCTGTTTCTTGGGCAGTTTCCAATTCTTGACATTTGTTATTCCACATGTCGGATGTGACATATGAATCTTTCAATGCCTCCTCTTTGAGTCTTCGTTCATTTTCCACTAGGGTCAAGGCATTTCTCAGTCGTTCTTCAAGATCCCCAATATCAGCCTCAAGATTCTCTCGTATTTCCTTCTTTTCGGCAGAGGCTATCTCAAAGAAGTGCCATGCCCTATCACAAGAAGCTTTGGTGTCCTTTAAGCGTTGTCGGAGAGTTGTTAATGATGCATCAGCCCCTTCGTAACCCTGCTGGTACCTGACTCTCAGATCCGTTTCTAATTTTAGCTTCTTGCTACTTTCAGCTGCTTGATCCTGTTCAAACTCCACCTTTCTTTTGTACTGACCACTCTCCACCTTTGCTTGGTGGACTTCATTCTGAAGGTCCTGGTTCTCCTTAGTCAATCTCTCCACTATTAGCTTCAGTTTTTCATATTCTTCTATGGACACATGAGTGGGAGCAGGAGGTGCTTCTTGCATAGAGGGCTCTAAGGGAAATGGTAACGACCTTTCAGCTACTCTAGCTAGTAACCACCGGTTGTATGGCTCCTTTGCCACGCAATTCTTCGCTTTTAACTCCTTCCTCCCCTTTGTATGAATTTTACCCCAAGCCTTAGCAATCTTCCTGACAAACGCAGGGTCCTCTGATGTGGCTAGCAAAAAGAAACTCTGAACCTTCTCTGCTTCGGGCTCGCCCTCCATAGCATAGCCCAACTGACGTAATGCCATGACTGGGTTATAGTTAATACAACCGGCCCTACCGATCAAAGGTACATTACTGAATTCTCCACAACTAAAAATGATTTCCACATCATAGTACTCAGGAGAGTACCAAGCAATATCACTAGCTTCCAGAGACATGATGCGTTGAGACCATTTTAATTTCTTCTTGTTTTCTATGAACGGCCCTTTCTTGGGTAAATGAGAAGCATACCACTTGTATAGTAGGTGAGAGCAGCATTGGATCATTTCCGCCTTCTTTTCACTCCTCCAATGAATGGAGTGATAAACATCGGCAAGGAGTGTAGGGATGGGATTCTTCTGCATGAAGAGAACGATGGCAGTGATGTCTATGAAATTGTCCACATTTGGAAAGAGGACGATCCCATAAATCATTAAAGCAACGCTTATTCCGAACTTTTCCCAATCTTCGTCCACCTTGTATTGAGCAGCCTTTTCTAGCAGAAATTTCAATGGAAAACCCTGAACACCCCCTTTACTGGTTAGACCCTCTTTGACTTCCTCTTTGGTCATACGTAGAGTAAGAGCAATGGCAGGAGGTTTTGGTTCTTCTTCCAAGCCTGTGTATATAGGTTGATCCTTAATCTTGATGTTCAAAATGTGGGAATATTCCTCAAGAGTAGGGGCCAACTGATAGTTTTGAAAAGTGAAACATCTGAGAGGTGCATCATAGAACTGAGCCATAGCGAACAAAGCCCAAGTATCGACCCTAGAATGGAGGAGGTCAAGCAATTTCCCATACTTCCCCTGAAAGTTGATCTTGATAGCCTTTGGTACGTCAATCAGAATGTCTTGAATTAGTTCCAGCTTTGGTTCTCTAAACTTGATGAAATTTGTGCTTCGCTTTCTTTGGTCAGTCATTGTATTCACCAATACCTGAGATAATCACAGTCTCTTAAGTCCCTTGATATGCGAGAAATGATATGCAATGCAATGTTTTATGAATGCTCATGATAAAGAACGCAAAACGAGATCAAGATCATTGGTCCTGCAAAACAACACAAAATATTTCTCCCATCGGGTGGGTTATCTATTGGTTTGTAAGAGGGCATCCCAAAGGCTTTTAAACAAAGTCCCATGCACTAGCCCTCGAAAGTTTTCCATCATAACGACTACTCGTAAGACGGTAATCCCTTCAAAGGATGAACACAGAGTCATGCCTCAGCAACCTTTGGAATAAGGTTCTACAAAGGTCCTCAGAGTCACGGACTCCCACGTCGGAAATAAAGACGTCATTACGACTACACGTAAGACATAATCATTCCAACGGGGTCTCATCTGAGCGGTGGAATTCGATCCAACTCAACGAGTCCTAAGTCTCGTAAATCAGAAAGAACCCACCTCCTATCTTAGTGTGTACTTGAAAACTCGGGTAGAAAGCTTTATCTCACAAACCATCCAAATAAACCCAACAGTTAGTGAACATAACATAATAAAAAATAAAAGCAAATAAAACACAAACACGACAAACAAATTAGGTCTGGCTCGCTAGGAGGCTCCCCAGCAGAGTCGCCAGCTGTCGCTACTCGAAAAATGCATCGCGCAACGACGGGGAGGCGAAAAGAAAGGACAGAAGAGTCGCCACCGAACTTTATTTATCCCATGAGGGGAAAGGAAAATATCGAGAAAACCTTAAGAAAAGAATGGATAAGATGGTCTCGCGACCAAGAACGGGTTCGGAAGCCGGTTATGCGAGAAAACCTTAAGAAAAGAATGGATATGATCTCATGATTAAGTTGCATTTAATGTTTCATCTAACACATTAGCTATTCTAGGTACTTTATTACTTTGAAAAAACAAACATAATAATGAAATGTCTTATTATTATTAATAGATAACTTTATACAAGTATCAATTTCTAACAAAACTATTGGCCTCTAAGGCTTAGGCTCAATCAGGAATAAACTTAATACTCATATATCTAGTATGACCATCATGCTTTTGCTACGCAAGAGGCTTTGTCAGTGACTCAACGAATTTTGCAAGTGTTGGTAATCTATATATCTTCACATCTCCTATATCTATCATCTCTCGAATGAAGTGATAACACCTCAATATTGTTTAGATTATTGGTGAGGTATAGGCTCATTGGATTGTATGATGACATTGTTGGTATAACAATATGTTTCAATGGGATCTACAATGCCAGGGACTATGCCAAGTTCACTAATGAACTTTTGGATCTCAAAAACTTCCTTTGATGCATTTGAGGCAACAATATACTCGACCTCAGTGTAATGTACTCTATGTGGGTCTCTTTCTTCTTCAACGTGATTATGTTGAGTAATACCATAGTAGCAGGTTACCACTTTGGGGCGATAAACTGAGAGGTGAACGAGTCACATAGTTCCTTCCATGAATTTATGATCTCGTATGTGAGGGTTTTAAACTAGGTCATAACATCTCCCTTAAGGGTTAATACAAATAGTTTGCAATTCACATATCTATGGGTATGCTAATAATCAAATATCTTACCCACATATTTTATGCATTTTTCCATATCTCTCATACCGTCTAAAATTTTCAAATTCTAGAGCTTCTCGAGGGTCATCGGGGTCTTGTTGTCAATAATGCGTATAGATATTGGTTACCTCTTTCTCTAAGAGTTCAAGAATTCTTTGTCATGCCTTCTCTTCATGGAGATTGGCATGTTAACGAGCTACGAGGATGGTGAACCTAATTCCCACAAACAACGTTATTATTCCATTAAGAAACCAGAATTATATGGTGAAGGGATGAAATTGAGTGTTGGGGCAGAGGATCAAGTTTTCGATACGACAAAAAGGGGGTAGACCTATAAGGTTAGCACTCTAACGCTCAAGCCAGTGATAAAGTGAAAAGATTTTGAGAGTGACAATGAGTTAAATACCTAAATTATTGTGATATGTTCTTTATATAGTATGGACAGTTGAAATTGTTTGCGCGCGATTTTGCGCCTTATGTAGGTTATCATCCTATTGTGTTCAACTATGAGAGATGTGATGGAGAAAGTAATTATGTGTCATCGGTAGGTATCATGGTTGTCGCTACTCGAAAAATGCATCGCGCAACGACGGGGAGGCGAAAAGAAAGGACAGAAGAGTCGCCACCGAACTTTATTTATCCCATGAGGGGAAAGGAAAATATCGAGAAAACCTTAAGAAAAGAATGGATAAGATGGTCTCGCGACCAAGAACGGGTTCGGAAGCCGGTTATGCGAGGGGAAGGTATTAGCACCCCTCGCATCCATCGTACTCGATGGGAACCTTTTGTTTGTCGATGTGTGAATATATTTGCTTAAACATTATGCTAAGAAGTGTTCCACAGGGTAAAAGAAGGGTTAGAAACAGGAAAGGAGGCAACCAGGAAGAAGATAGAAAGAAAGGACTCGGTAGGACCTCGCGGTCCTAGGCCTACGTATTCTCAATAGGTGTGAGAAAGTCAGAGTCGACGTAGTTCGGGGAACTACAGTTATGGGGGGAATGTGCTCGGCAAGGATTGTGGCCCTTGTGCCTACGTATCTTTACTTGAGAAAGTAAAGAATCAGAGCAGCCGTAGTTCGGCCTACGGTGTGTTGATGTTTTTTATGGATGATGCTATCGTGCGCATTCTAGCAGTTTAGGTGTTTAGCTGCTCGCATGTGAGGAGGCTTATGCGTTACCTGTTTGCGGTAGAACGGACGTAACATATCCCTTTGAAAGATTGATTAGTTTTCGCCACGCGGGGCTAGAAGTCGCCTTTGATTGATTGGATTGTTTTTAGGGGGCGAGACAAGTCCTCGGATAGTAACCCCTACAGGTAGTACCCAATTCGTTATCTCAAAGTTTTTGTTATAAAAAGGTGTCGCGAACGAGGCGTCTTCGTATTGAAAGACGAGCGTCGAAACCACCCTCACTACAGTGGGCATCCCAACACTCGGAGAGGAAGAGGTCTACACCCAATCCTTTCTCTTTAATTCAATGCAAAGAGAAACTTCGTCCTCTTATTAAAGATGTTTTTGGTTTTGAATGGTAAATGCTTTGCGACAGAGAACCCTACGGTAAACGTCAGCACTCGGGATAGGAGAAGGCCTACGCCTAACCACTCCACGACCATTCAAGTTTTTGTTGTAAAAATGATTTGAAAATGCACTCGGTGCAGGACCGAGGTTTTAGGTGTGAAAAGGGTTGCGGGATGAAGTTGTGAAAGCGAGATGATGGATAAAGTCGTGTCTTCGTATCGAAAGACGAGTGTCGAGACCACCCTCACTACAGTGGGCGTCCCAACACTCGGAGAAGAAGAGGTCTACACCCAATCTTCTCTTCTTAATTCGATACAAAGAGAAACCGATTTATTATCGAAAGCATACTCGGTACGACACCGAGGTTTTATGAGGAAATGTTGGCAGCGTCTTTGTATTGACAGACGAGCATCGAGACCACCCTCACTACAGTGGGCATCCCTACGCTCGAAGAAGAAGGGGTCTACACCCAATCCTCTCGTTGAATTCAATACAAAGAATTGATTTTAGGGAGATGAGATTTGAAAATGGATGGGAAACGTCTTCGTATTGAAAGACGAGTGTCAGAACCACCCTCACTACAGTGGGCATCCCAACACTCGGAGAGGAAGAAAGTCTACACTTAATCCCCTCTTTTAATTCAATACAAAGAATATTGTCTTTAGGAAGGTTTGATAGCATCGGTGAATTGAATCGGGACAAGAAACAGGGAGAGAAAAGAGGTGGTCTCAGATCCTTCAATTCTCATCAATAATTTGACAGAGGACCGAAGGAAATGTCGTCATCGACCCAAAAGGCAAAAATGCCCAATAGCAAATGCGAAGTAAAATCTATTTTAAAAATAACAAAAGAACAACCTAAACCCTAATATTATGAATTAAGAAAAACTACATAATATCTACAAAAAGAAAATAAATTTTGAAAATTTAAGATAATTAGAAAAAGTATATATATGCATATAGTAATATAAAAGTATATATAATAGAAATTGTAAACAAAATATTTTAAAAAAAAAAAGAGACAAATAACTGATAAAACTAATAATAAAAAAAAAACTCTTCTCCTACGCAACATTTCCGTCTCCCCTCCCTCACTGTTCAACCATGCTCCACACTCGACATTTCCCCCAAATTTTCTCTGCTAAAACTCTCTCTATTCCGTCAATTCGATTTATCCACATAGCCCTCCCAATTTTGTCCACATTAACTTCTTCTTCTGTTATTTCTATTTGTGATTGTGAAGAGAGCGGAGGGTTCGTTCTGTTAGGGTTTCGTCTGGTTTGGGGTTAAAGATTTACGGTTCGAACTGAGTTTGTTGTTTGAGATATTAAATAGAGGGTGAAGCTGGGAAGAAGGGGGTGTTGTTTGATGTGTTGTTGGTTGAAGAAGAAGGGTTTCAAAATCTAGAGGTTTTGAGAACGGTGAAGTCGGACGGTTGATGGGGAAATAGATTCGGGGAAGGAGAAAATCGTGAGGTGAAGTGTTTGATTAATGGCTGTTGTGAGACGCTTGGAGGTGATCACGGCGATGGACGAGCGGCTGTACTGTACCTCACTTTGGAGTTTAGACGAGTTGGTGTCATCGGTATGATGTCGGTAATACAAACGAGAGAAGTTTTGGTGTTTGATCTCTAATGACTAACATAGAGTTTGAGCTGATGTTGTTTTTTTTTGTGACAGGTTTTGTGGGTTGCTGGTGGCGATAGGATGAAGATGGCGTTTGAGGTCTGAGTTGATGCGGTTTGCACGGACGATAAAATTTTTAGCTGTAATTTGTGCATTGCCGGAAAAAGCGACGATGGTCTTGGAATTCAGAGCCTGGTGCCGAAGGAAAAACAGTGCTTAATGTACTGGGAACAATCTTTGCAGCCACAGGATCTACAGATTGACTAATGCTTTCTGTAGTTGCACTACCAGTCGGGGAATTGGTCAGAAGGTCGACAACCAAAGGGGAAGTTGTTAAACCTACATCTGTTTGAGGAGCTTTGTTATCTGAATATTGATCTTTTGTAATCTCAGTAATAGGCAATGATGTGACAAATAAATTTTCATTCCCTGAATTAGTGCCAACTTCAACTTTAGAAGGGTTAATTTCAGAAGATTTAATCTTCACAGATGACTCGTGAACATCAGCATTCTTAACCTTCTCCAAATCTTGCCCTGGAGAATTGACTGTACTATCTTTACATGAAGGCAGGATCTCTGCCTGCTTGGCTAAATCATCTGATCCTTCCAATGATTTTAAATCCTGATTACTCTGTGATGCTTGATCTTGGATGATACATTTTGATTCTTGAACATTGTTCTCCTGCAGGTTTTTTTTTTCACTGGCTTTATCGCCTGATACAACGCCAGATGAAGTCGGTAAATTAGAAGTTGGATCCCTGCCCAGAAGACCTAAAAAAACTGGAACAGGAGATGACATTGTTGCCTGTTTCTTTCCCCTGCGCCGAGAAGTTCCAGCCCCAGTTTGTGACTTTCCAATTTGCCCTTTACTTTGCATCTGTACAGATGGATAACTGGGAGCAGTTTGAGCCATAGTAGTAACAGAGGGCAAAGGAAGCGGTAGCTGTGAATTCAAAACAACCCCAGCACCCAAATTATTGTTTTCACTGTTTGAAACGGAACCTGAAATGGCAGTTGGAGGGTGTACAACAGCAACGCTAGGAACAGTTTCACTCTGGGGAATACCCTGACCTGAAGAAGGACTCACTAATTTATCTTCTAATTGCTCGTTGACCTTGACATCAGGACCAACAGAACCATCAGGCACAGGAGGTGACATCATAACCTGCTTCTTCCCTCTACGTCTAGGCAATTCACGGCCGCTCTGAGTTTTCTGCCCGTGTCCTTTTGCTTGAATAGGTACAGAAACAGAAGCAGCAGCTGACTAAGAAGGCGAAGGAATGGCAGGCAGTGCGTTAGCAGCCACTTCTGTATTAGACTGGTGCATAGATTCAATATTAGTGGGTGGAGGTGCAGAATGGGTTCGAAGGTGATTCCAAGAAAAACGGTGGATGAAGCTACTGGGCAGAATTTTTTGAAGGTTTGTATTCAGGTTTTCCTTTATTCCCTTTGCTTATCTTTTCCTTCTTAAGTCATTTGTTTCGATCTGGCCCTAAAGCTTTTTTGGTTTCTATATTTGAAGGTTGAGTGATGGGAGGAGGTAAAAGGCATTTGAGGTGGCAAGCTTTGTTGAAGTTTCGTATGGATTTCTAGTCCTGCGTTTCCGGTGATGAGGCTGACGGAAAAGTTAGAACAGTCTTAAGTTTCGATTATGCAGCAAGAAAAGGGGTTTATCGCGATTGCTGTTATTTTCCTCTCTCGCAAACTCACCGCCGGGAAACAAATCAAGCAGCTTAAGATTATGAGGACAAAAAAAAACAAAAGAATACTTACAGATTCGGAGCAAATCCGGCAAGTCCCCACGCTAGCAACGAAGAGTTCGGATGATGGAGATTTGAGCCTACGACGCGAAGCCTTTTGTTGGACCGGTTCCACCAGATTGCTAACACCGAAAACAGATAAGTTAAGTCTTTAAATTTTTCTTCAGCTTTGTGTGTGCTGGTATTATGAAGGTTGAATAATGTGGTTTATTGATGGCAGTTGAATAGGGAAGAAGACTCCAGGCAAATGAAAGCTACAACTTCAAGGACAATGGAGGAGGTGGAGAGAGGAAGAGTTTGAACACAGGGTAAAGTGTTGTTGTCTTTTGGTTTGTTGCTGTTCCAAGAATGATAATGAAGATTGTGCTGTTGAAGAAAAAGTGAGAGAGTTTGAAGTGTGGTGAGAAGAATAAAGAGTGCTTTCTCTTTTTTTTAGCCAAGATCTGTAAAATGTGACCCCCCCCCCCCAGGTATGTTGGTTGTTTGTGTTTATATGCTGAAGGTTCAATGAAGTTGAAAACCATGTGTTTGGTCGGTTGCCCTATTTTCTTAAGAATTCAAAGTTTGTCCCATTATTCTATTTTCTGATCTATTGCTTTCATGCTACAGACTTTGTTGGTTGCCATGTTGGGTATGTTTCTGCAGGCTGGTACAGTTTTGTTTGTCTTCTGCAGGGTGTGGGTTGTTTCTTTTCAAATGTGGTCTGGCATGGTTTGTGTAGGCTGTATATTTTAGTGCAACTCTATGAGGGTATGGTTTTATGCAGGAATTTGTTGGCACCATTTAGGAAATTTTGCAGGTTTTATGTTCTTTGTGGGTTTGTGTAGCAGAGTGCAGCAGTTTATGGGTTGTCTTGGAGTGCAGAGCCATTTGAAATTGGTGGGGTTGCAAGGATTCACAAGGCATGGCTCCAATTGTGGGGTCTTTGAATTGGATGTAAAGTACAGCCTCTCTGCTGCTGTTGGTTTCATTTTCTTTCAAGTTGCAGGATTATATGTGTCTTTTGTGACTTCAAGTATGGTACACGACTCATGGTTAGGAGACAAGGCATGATGACCATTGCGACTTGTTCTTTGTAGAAAACTTGTTATTATTTTTTATTTTGCTGTTGGCTAGATAAAGAAACAAATATTTTCCTTGCAGAAACCAGCTTGTCATTCTTCCAAGTTTAGATTGAAATGGGCTGCTCTATATTGTTGTGGATATACTGACATAAGGCTTTTATCATCATTTTGTTTAGTCTCATGTAATGGACTTAATTTTGGAGGCCAAATATACTTTCAAAATATACTTGCACCACTTGAGTTTAGGCTTGAATCTTAATTGACTGTGAATAATTTCAAATGAGTTCTCCAAATTAACACTTACTGGAATAAAATCCAAAAAAAAATAAATGGTGCTAAAAGGTGGCTTTCAATAATCTCCAAACTAACCCCGAGAAATAAAATAACCAATAACCACGAAGCATTCCGGATCTTTAGAAGAATTAGGATCTCAAAACAAATGCGACTTCCAATAAATCACCCTCTGCACTTGACTATTTTTGAGTAATGATGACTAATATTTTCATGTTAAACCTTATCATTGATGAAGAACTTGTATTGGCATGGTTTGAGAACTCGATTTATCCACAACTGTTCTGATTTTAATCTGTACTAAACATACACACACCAAAATGATCCTTAAGCAGAGTCTGATTTGCAACCTTGAACACACACCATCTGAATAAGTACCCTCTGCCTATGACCTTGAAACAGAGTCTGTCTGACTGAGGATTTCAATTATTATAATAACCAAAAACATATATATTTTTTTTTTGAATCTTCTAAAGGAAAGTACAGATGAAATTTATACACGGGTAGGACAAATTTGGGGTGTGACAATGGTCCGCAAGTCATGTTCTGCGTGGCTTCCTCTTCAACAATTGTTATTGTGCATTCTTCATGGATCTTGTGGACGACCTATGACAAATCTGACTCGCAAAACTAATCCACATATTTTAAATTCAAACAGTCTTGGTCCCCCTCTTACATTTTTACACTTAAAATTGACAATGTGTCCATTTTTAAATGATGTGTCATTTGCGAAACGTGACTAATCACCATATAAGAATCTTTTTGTGAAACTTAATACATAAAAAATATAAGTAAAAAAATGTACATCACATTATCTTTTAGTGCAAAAAATAGAATTGTTTGACTTTAAACAGGAGACCCGCAAGTGGAAGGTAGGATTTATCACTTTGAATTAGCCGTTCGCAAAAAAATAGTAGAAAATTATCAATGTTTAAAAAAATGCTTAAATTCACTTTTATTCCCACTATGTTAATATCCTTAACTTTTTGCACCCCCTTTGAAAAAAAAACTAGATTTTTAGTCTCTATAATTCACTTTCCTTGTTTTTTTTACTCCCCAACACAAGGCAGGATTTTACTAACGTGTCAGCCACTGTTTTATGCCACATGTATGATTTATTGTCATGTCACATTTAGTTTGTATTTTTATTCTGATTAATATTTGTTGATAATTTAAATAAATTAAATTAATTAATATTTTCAATTTAAATACATTCATCTTCTCCACGAAATCATTCACATTATGTTTCTCTTCTCTCACCAGCTGCACATGAATGTCCTAAATCAATTTTCGTTATCTTCTTCATAAATCAATGTTCATTTTCTTCTATTCTCTCAGTAGCTTCGGTTCAATCCTAATCATGGGTTCATCTTCTCCACAAATCACACTGCATTCTCTTTTCTTATCTTCTTTCAGTCGCAGAAAAATGTTGCAAAGCTCGAAGTTAAGTTATTGAAAGGTTGTGTGCTACATTCAAGAAGAGTATAAATATGGATTAGAATCTCTATTGATGACTTCCTGGACCGAATCGAATCCAGGTCGTCAATTTACTGGCGTGGAGTGTTTTAGCTACAATTGTATAAGATACGTAAACATTTTCGTTGGTTTGATGAACAAATGTCACCAAGAGCCAAGGTAGTAATATCAGATATGAACCATAATTTGAGTGAGGAGAAGTGTAAGTTCTGTGATTTTGGATTGACAACAATTTTGTTAAAACAAGTTCACAGCAAGATGGTGATCCAAATGTCTTGACAGGTTGGTCAGACATCAGAATCAACACGATGTCGGAACATGTGGTCAGGACATGCTATACCAGAAGATTAGGGTTTGAGAGATTTGTTATTTAAAGTGTAAGATTCTCTTTTGCTTTAGTTTATTCACTGTTGCAATCCAATGAGGATAATTTTGGAACTTCTGTCCATGCCAGAAGTGCATGTATTTCATAAAAAGAGACTTTGAGACATTTAAGAAAATATGAGATTTGATTTGATTTGTTTTTGCAGAAGATTTGATTTGGACATGATCTTTAGGAAATAATATATTATGCATATTGATTTAATAATATATTATTTTCATAAAATTATGGAATTTAATAATATATTATTATCCAAAATATTATAGATGTGCAATTTAATTTAGTCCGATTTTCTCATCAAATCCAAAAAATTTTGAAGGCTATTTAAAAGTGTTTCTAAACCTAAAATAAGCAACTAACTCGTGTGTGTGCAAGGAGATTTTAGGGTTTAATGTGTCCTTTGTTCTTTGTGATCCTCTCTTATGTCTTTTGCCATCTGAGTTGGACTGTGTTGTTTGTGCATTTGTGAGTTATTCATGTACTCCTTAGGTACTTGGATTGGACTAAGTTTTGAGTTATAATCACTCCTAAGCTTTTAAGAAAAGAGTGGATTTTTGTGTCTTTGGAAGTGTGACTTCCAGTATTCTTTATTGTTGAGTTTGTCATTGTTGTGTGACTAGTGGTAAATGAGAGGGATCTCATATCTAGGATTTCCTAGATAGAATTTAGCACGGGTAGTGATTAGGTGAGAAGCTCGTAAACTTGTGGGTGTTTGTTGTGGCTTTGAAATAATACTATTATAGTGGATTTTCTTCCTAGCTTGGATGCCCCCAGATGTAGGTGAGGTTGCACCAAACTAGGTTAGCAATTGACTATATTATTGTTTACATTTACGCTCTTATTTTTTCTACATAAGTGTTGGTTGTTATCTTGATCCCATTATCTTGACATCTGTCTTGAAATCGGGTATTTGTGTGCCAGAATTTTAATTGGTATCAATGAAGACACCCTGTTTTGTTTTGGGTGAGCTCCATGGAGATATTTTCTGGTACTATTGATAAGAAAAGAGAAGGAAATGTTAACAGACCCCCATGTCTTAGATGGCACCAACTATGACTATTGGAAGGCACGTATGTTGGCTTTCCTAAAATCTATGGATAGCAAAACCTGGAAAGCTTTCATCAAGGGTTGGGAACATCCTGTTGTTAAGTATAAAGATGGGAATGAGACTTTGAATCCAGAAGTGGACTGGTCTAAGGAAGAAGATGAAACTGCTCTTGGAAACTCCAATGTTTTGAATGCCCTATTCAATGGAGTTGACAAAAACATGTTCAGATTAATAAATACATGTATTATGGCCAAAGATGCTTGGAAAATTCTCAAAACCACTCATAAAGGCACATATAATGTTAAAATTTCTCGACTTCAGCTACTCACTACCAGATTTAAAAATTCAAAGATGAAATATGATGAAAGCATTCACGACTTTCACATGAACGTTCTTGAAATAACATATTCTTTTAGTGCCTTGGGAGAAAAGCTGACTGAAGAAAAGCTGGTTAGAAAATTTCTCAGGTCTCTACCTAAGAGATTTGACATAAAGGTCACAACCAACGAAGAAACCCAAGACATAAGCAAACTGAGAGTGGATGAACTTGTTGGGTCACTTCAAACTTTTGAATTGGCTATCAATGAAAGATCTGAAAAGAAGAACAAAATCATAGCTTTTATCTTCAACACTAATTATGAAGAGATTCAATGTGACATGGAGACTGATGAAGGAATTTCTAATGCTATTGTGCTTCTTGGGAGACAATTCAATAAGGTGTTAAAGAGTATGGATAGGAAGTTAAAACTAGATGTCGAGGACATGTCATTCGACATCAGGAATAATAGTAATTTTTAGAGAGAAGCAAGAACAAAGGATAAGCCAAATAAAGGAAAAGGTATTCAGTGTCATGAATGTGAGGGTTTTAGTCACGTTAGATCAAAATATCCCACGTACCGCAAGAAACAAAAGAAGGGCTTGTCTGATGATGATTCTGAAAGTGAACCTGATGATGAAACTGCTAAGCATGCTACAACACTCACTGATATATGTGATTCTGATGAAGATTCTTGTGATGAAGAGGTCACTTATGAAGAATTAGCTACTTCCTACAAGGAAATTTGTATTAGAAGTGAAGAAGTGTGCAAGATAGGAGAAAAGAAAAAGAGTCTTATAACTCAACTGCAGGATGAAAAAGAGAAGCTTTTATCTACTATCTTTGGTCTTCAAGATGAAGTAACCCTATTGAATTATAAACTTGAAAATATAACCAAATCTATAAGAATGGTGAATAATGGAATTGATTTGTTGATGAGATTCTTCAAGTTGGGAAAGGAGGTAAAATATTTACTGATATAGGGTTTAATTATCAGTCTTTAAATAATCAAAGAAAAACCCCTGTGACAAAGTCTGTTCCTGCTGAAGTAAAGAGTGAGCTCATAATGTCTAACTAAATGTCACAACATCCTACCAGAATTCATAAAACTCAGACTAGAGGAAAGTTCTTGCCTTGGAAAAGTCATTATTGTGGTAAATATAGTCATATAAAGGCTTTCTTTTTTAGGTTGTATGGGTATCCAAAACATCCAACACAACCTAGGATTAATCATGTGATGACTAAAACTAGAAAGGAATGGAAACCTAAGGTTGGTAATTCTAGTCTTATATATAGTTCATACTTCCTTTAGGGCTTCATCTAGAGAAGATGGTACTTTGACAGCGGGTGTTCTAGACATATGACTGGAGTAAAGATGTATTTGGTGGACACCAAGTCTTATTTCATAAGTTTTGTCATGTTTGATGATGAAGCTAAAGGAAAAATTAAGGGAGTAGGAAAGTTAGGGTGTACTGGACTTCCTAGACTAAATGATGTTCTACTTGTGAAGGGGTTGAATACTAATATGATCAGTATCAGTCAGCTATGTGATCAAGGTTTAAATATAAAATTCACCAAGTTTGAATGTTTGGTTTCAAATGAGAAAAGTGATGTTCTGATGAAGGGAGACATGACTAAAGACAATTGTTATTTGTGGGTATCTCAAGAAACTACTTATTCTTCGACATGTTTAATGTCCAAGGAAGATGAAGTAAAGTTATGGCACCAGAAGCTTGGACATCTGAATCTCAAAGGTATGAAGAAGATTATGTTTGAAGAAGATGTTAGAGGTCTACCCAAGTTCAAAATTGAAGAACGTAAAATTTGTAGTAAGTATAAAATTGAAAAGCAAATCAGGATGTCACACCCAAAGCCATAACATCAGGTTACGACCAAAGTTCTAGAACTTCTTCATATGAACTTAATGAGGCAGATACAAGTTGAAAGACTTAGTGTAAAGAGGTATGTGTTTGTGGGTGTTGTTGATACTTCTGGTTTAAATGTTGTTGTTTCAAATGTTGTTACCTCTGAAACTGTGAGTCTAGATAACCCTAAAATGGAAGAAACTCTATGTCAATCTAGTTTGAATGTAGCTTTTAATGAAACTGTTGATACAAGTGTTCATATGTCTCTTTCTAAGATCTTGGTTACTGACCCTGAGTCTGATGTAGTGTCGGATGTCGCAACATCATTGGCCCGACCTGATCATCCTATTGAAACCACACAAGAAAACTTTCAGAGTGAGTCTCCTGAAAAGTCTCATGAGAATGTGGCTGAAGATGATTCTATTGGTGGTAAAAGAGATAAATTTGATGATAATAGTATGTATGTTGAAGATAAAGAAGAGAATTCTTGTGTGAAGAAGGATCGGTATACTAACATTATCAGTGTAGATGGTTTAGATTCGGATGATGAGCCTATAGGAAAGAAACTAGCTCCTGGTATTGTTAAAAGATTGAGGGAAAAAAAGGGGAAGATTGTTGTATCTATAAGAAAGCCTTCTAAGGAATCCAAGAAAAGTACTAGGTTGGACCTGACAAAGGATGGAGTAAAAGTGTGGCCCCTGCTACCAAGAAAAATTCATTGACAAGAAAGGAAGTGCCCTCAAGTGACTCAGAATATGATGTCGAACAAGATGTTCAAGACATCATGCCTTCCTCTAAGAAAAAAGGTGCTGATGTGGATCAAAGTTTATACATGAGTATGGTTGGTAGTCTGTTGTATCTTACAGGTACAGACCAGACATCACTTTTGTTGTAGGAGTTTATGCTAGATATCAGCCTGAGCCTAAAATGACCCACATTAATCAAGTGAATAGGATTTCTAAATACATCAATGGTACTAGGGAGTATAGAATGTTGTATTCTCATAGTCCAAATTCCATGCTTGTAGAGCATTGTGATGCAGACCGGCCATCTGAGGATGATTATATTATTGCAGGATGCATTTACTCTCAATTTATTTGGATAAAACAAATGCTAAAGGAATATAATGTCAAATAGGATGTACTGGAATTATATTGTGACAATTTGAGTGCAATTAATTTATCCAAGAATTCCATCCAATATAGCAGAACAAAGAATATTGACATTCATCATCATTTTATTAGGGATCTTGCTGAGGAAAAAATTGTTATTCTTGAGCATGTGGCCACTGAGAAGCAACTGGAAGACATATTTACTAAGTCTTTGGATGAAAATCAGGTTGAGAAGTTAAGGGGAGAATTGAGAATTTTCACGTTTGAGGAACTATAGCAATTACAGGTGTGGAGGAGTACAAAGAATACTTTCCCTTCCCTCCATTCAGTGGTGAATTTTATTAAGGATGTTGGTTTAATGAAGAGCTTTTCTGGTGTTGGTGATTGTTATGGGATACTGGTGAAGAAATGAATTGTACACATTTCCGAGGAATGTAATAGTGAGATGAGCAAGGAGTACAGGAAGGTTTATGACAGAGGTAAATGTGTAGAGTTTTCTCCTGAAATTATCAATAGGTTTATGGGTAGGAGCGAGGAGGAGCAAGATGAGGTTGAAGTGACTAATAATGGTGTTATTCTCAGTCAGCACACTAGTATTTTGGTCAGCTATGATGTTGGATGTAAGAGGAAATCTTCTCATTTTTGCACTATAAGTTATTTGCAGGGACATATGTCTCAAACAATGTTGTGACATCTAGTGAGGTGGTGATAAAGACAAGGAAACAAATAGCAGTGTTGACATCTATTGTATCCTTTTTGTGTTTGTATCTGCTACAAAGGTTTTTTTTCTCCTGGTGAACGTATGGTTGTTTTGACTAATTTGTGGCTAAAAATGGAGAGTAATTAGTATGTTTGCTTGGAAGATGTTTGTTGAGCTGAGCATTACTAGAGGGGGGATAGTTTCTTTTGCTCCTAGTCTGGTGTTTAGGGGGAGCATGATGTTTTATTGCTGACATCCTGACTGGAGATGATTTTGTTGCTAATGTCTTGACATCTTATTTGGGAGAATTTAATGTCTTGACATCTTGTCTGGGAGAATTTGTTTTTCTCTACAAATTTTGTATAGCTTCTATGAGCTTGTGACTGTTCTACTATGTGGTTCTATGTGACAGGGGGAGCAAAGATCTGAATTGTTGTTCATGTAATTCAGGGGGAGTTAAGTTGTTTGGTGTGTTGGTGCATAAGTTTGCTGCTATTTATGTGATGTCAAACAGGATGTCTTGACATGGTGCTTTAGTTGTTTTTAAAGTTTTTGTATCTTGTTGTGAGAGTTTATTTCTCTCTGTGTGATTTTCTTGTTGTCGGAGAGTTTATTTCTCTTTGTGTGAATCTGATTTTTTATTTCAATTGTGTGTGCCTCTGGGTTGTTTTGCTCTATTCGATAGCTGTTGTATTTGAATGTTCTCTAGTATTCCATGCAAAGGTTTTTTTAACCACAATTTGCCAAAGGGGAAGATTGTAAGTTTTGTGGTTTTGGATTGGCAGCAATTTTGTTAAAACAAGTTCACAACAAGATAATGAGCCAGATGTCTTGACAGGTTGGTTAGACATCAGGATCAGCACGATGTCGAGACATGTGGTCAGGACATGATATACCCGAAGATTAGGGTTTGGGAGATTTGTTATTTAAAGTGAGATTCTCTCTTGCTTTAGTTCATTCAATGTTGCAATTCAAGGAAAGTAATTTTGGAACTTCTGTCCATCCCAAAAGTGCATGTATTTCATAAAAATGGACTTTGAGACATTTAAGGAAACATGAGATTTGATTTGATTTGTTCCTGCAAAAGATTTGATTTGAACCTGGTCTTTAGGAAATAAAATGTTATGGATCTTAATTTAATAATATATTATTTTCATAATATTATGAAATTTAATAATATATCATTATCCAAAATATTATGGATGTGTTATTTAATTTAGCCCGATTTTCTCATTAAGTCCAGATTTTTAGAAGGTTATTTAAAGGTGTTTCTAAACCTAAAATAAGCAACTAAAAGATATTTTAGAGTTTAGTGTGTTCTTTGTGATCCTCTCTTATGTCTTTTGATATCTGAGTTGGATTATGTTGTTTGTGCATTTGTGACCCACTCATGTACTCATTAGGTACTTGAATTGGTCTGAGTTTTGAGTTGTAATCACTCCCAAGCTTTTAAGCAAATAGTGGATTTTTGTGTCTTTTGAAATGTGAATTCCAGTATTCTTTATTATTGAGTTTGTCACTGTTGTGTGACTGGTGGGAAGTGAGAAGGGTCTCATATCTAGGAGTTCCTAGGTAGAAGTTAGCACGGGTAGTAATTAGGTGAGAAGCTTGTAAATCGGTAGGTGTTTGCTGCGGCTTTAAACTAATACTATTATAATGGATTTCCTTCCTAACTTGGATGCCCTCAGATGTAGGCGAGGTTGCACCGAACTAGGTTAATAATTGACTGTGTTATTGTTTATATTCACGCTCTTATTTTTTCTTCATAAGTGTTGGTTGCTTTCTTTATCCTAGTGTCCTGACATCTGGTATCTATATGCCAGAATTTAGTGTCCTAACATCTGATATCAATGTGCCAAAATTTCAAGTCTAAATTAAATGATTTCAAGATCAAAGAGGAAGAAATGAAGATTAAGATGAAGTTTACAAAGAATATGATGAATTTATCTGTGTTAATAACTTTTGTTTTTATAATTGTTTTAGTTATGTGTAATGTATTGAAGTAAGGTTTAGATGAATGAAATGTCTAATGTTGTTGAATGGTGTAAAATGTAAGATTATGTTATGTCTGTGTAATTGGTTTAGATGAATGAAATGTGTAATGTTGTTGAATGGTGTAATCTGTAACTTTAAATATGGAATGAAGATGATTTTGATTGAATATTTTGATTGAAGATCGTGATTTTAGTCTTTAAACTGTAACAATGCATAACAAAAAGTGTGTAATGTAGTTTATAATATGTAACTTTAAATGTGTAATGTATTTTATAACATATGCCAAAATCCTGTAATGTTTGAAAGTGGTAGTAAATGTTATTCATGACACTGTAATGTTATAACAGTAATGTACCAAAATCATCTTCATTGATGTAACAAGGTTAACATTACACTTCTTCATGACACTGATAAGACATAACAAAAAGAGGCATTACACTTGTTCATGACAGACACTAATAATGCATAACAAAAAGTGACATTGCACTTGTTCGGGACACAATATATTACGCAACTGAAAGAAACATCATGACACAAAATACATATAGAACATCATACTAGTCTTGAGTTAGTTGTGTTCGAATTAGTGCTTGTGATGAAGATCCAATTTCAATTTCTGAATTTTTATTTGACTTCTTGTTCTTATTTCTAACAGTCTTCTTGTTCTTGTTTCCAACAATCTTCTTGCTCGTGTTTCCACCCGTTGGTATGGCTCTACCAGTACCTATCTTTCCTTTACAACTATGATTGTTGTGTCCCATTGTTCCACACCTATGGCAAGTAACTATTGCAAGTTTTCTTAGCAGCGCATGTAAGTTTCTATAGTTGTCATTAACTGAACCCTGTAATCTCCTTTCAAGAAACATACATATAGCCCTACCGGTGAACTGTAAGTCATTGCAAACCCAGCTTTGCATGCTTCCAAACAGATGTAAATACTTTCAAAGATATGACCATTACTAGAATCAGAGCATTAGATAACAACAGTATTATTTGGGTTTGAGTTGAGTAATTTTTGTGCATAACTCCTTAGATGAGTGAATTAATCCCTACCAGCCCCTGTATCAATTCTATTGCTTTCCTTTTAGCTCTATAGGCTTGGTCAGATGACAATTTAACTTCCCATCTATCAATTACTTCAGCTTATAGCCCAAGAGGTTTCATGTCAGGATTATGTCTTAAAATATGAGAATTTTTTTGGCTAACCAGTCAGTTTTTGCTCATCAGTTTTTAGGTGTTTTGTGACATGCATGATCATCAATTAGACTAACTACTTTCCAGAATTGGTTTCCAACCCTTTTACTTAACCTCCTCTATAATTTGCAGTCAATCATACACTTAACCACCATCGTTTTTCTTCAAGAACATATTCTTCTTACTCTCTGTGGCATATTTATTTATAGCATCCCTTATCAACTTTTTACTATTTAAAACCATACTCAACTGGAATTTGATGGCCTCACCACTTTTATAACTTAGAAAAGCCTCACACTCTTGCTCATCCTCACTTTCAACATGGTATGTTATTGATCAGAATCTTCACCATGATTATGTTCAAACTCAACTTGATATTTGTCACATTGATGCTGGTTTATTTTAGTTTCAGCATTTAAGACTGTTGTCCAATCCAAGTCAATTGAATCTTCCCTGAGATCATTTTCACTTTCAGAAGAACCTCACTTCGAACATAGTGAGCATCTATATCATCATCATCAACCAAGACATTGTCATCCTTGTCATTGTTAACTTCAACATCATCATCAACTACAACATTGTCATCCTTGTCATTGTTAAGTTCAACATCTTCATCAACTACAACATTGTCATCCTCGTCATTGTTAAGTTCAACATCATCTTCAACTACCGCATTATCATCCTTATCATTGTTAACTTCAACATCATCTTCAACTACTGCATTGTCATTATTATCATTGTTAACTTCAACATCATCTTCAACTATAACATTGTCATTCTTATCATTGTTAACTTCAACATCGTATTCAACTACAACATTGTCATCCTTATTATAGTTAACTTCAACATCATCATCAACATCAAATCCATGTACTGCCTTTGCCTCATATATTATCTCAAGGTTATCAACCACATGCTCCACATACAGATCAACCAAGTCGAATCCACATCTTCAATGAGTTTTAACACATCAGGATCACAATTTAGGGGTCTAAGTCCTCTACTAAAGTTAAACCCAAGGTTCTAATACCACAAACATTCCATGTTAAAATAACCCTCACTTTTAATCAAAGACTCCAAATCCATAGAGGATAAATAGTCAACATTTGTCTTCCAGCTCACTTTTATCATCACCTCACCCATATACCATTTAACGGAGGAGTGTACATGTTCTCCCTTGTGATGAAATCTTAATTTAATACTGTGAATCTTAGTTGGCCTATAAATCATTTTTAACATGCATATTAGATTAAGGGTCCACTAACTATATGGTTAACATATAACTGACAAAAACTTAGGGTTCATACTTATGGACCACATTCAGAAACAATAAAATACAGAAACAACAAACATACATGAGATAAAACTTCACCTCATCGTCTCTTTTTCATGAATGTCGTGGGTTATTCTTCATTGAAAAAATGTGTCATTGCAAGCCATGTGATTAATGCTTCGAATTGAAAAGGGACAAATTTGTAACTAGGTTTCAAAAAGCAACTTGGAAGATACAGATACCAATTTAGAAGTTAGGGTTCAAAAATGTAAGATGGTTCACAAAATGAAGTGAGAAGACAAAGGAAACAATATTATATGGATTAGGATGATTTAAATGAAAAAATATTGTTCAATTATTGATTAAAATTGACAATATAAAATGATTTAATGAAAATATTAATTAATTTAATGTATTTAAATTATTAACAAATCTTAATAAAATAAAAATACAAAATAAATTTAACATGGAAACAACTAATACATGTGACATAAAACAATGGCTGCCACGTCATAAAATTCAACCTTTATGTTAGAGAAAGAAAAAAACAAAAAAAAAGTAAATTATAGAAACCAAAAAGCTAATTTTTTTAAAAGGGTGCAAAAAGTTAAAAATACTAAAATAGAGAACTAAAAATGCATTTAAACTTAAATAAAGAAAAAGCATAGGAAAGTGTATGGATTATAGGGTTTTATCTTGCTAAGAAACGTCTCTTTATTTTAAAATTATATAAAAATTTGAAATATCTGTCATTTAATCCATATATTGATACAATTAAAAAAAATCAATTAATTCAAACAAGTTAAACTTCTATTTCCTTGTTCGAATTTAGAATCACTAATTCCTTTAATGGAATTGACACACTTGTTACATTTCTGCAGATGAATTTTCAACAAATATTCTGCAATAAATCAAACCTAAGTCAATTACTGTGTTCGCAAACCAGAATCTTCAAATTCTTATGGGTTTAATTAGTTTATACGCCGAAAGAGCATGGTTTTTATAGCTCACAAAATCACCGAAAGAGAGAGAGAGAAAAAAAAATCATATTGTTTGTGTGTAATTGTGCGTGCGTTACACGCATTCTTAGGTGGCTGGATGCGAGACGTTAACACGTGGACGTTCCCCATAATCAACACAAACACACGCTTCGCAAGTTGATAACAACTAAGCCAAACGCAAACAGCACTATGGCACACAGTGTTAAATTTTAACACAAGAAAAATCAAGACTTAAATCTAATTTTGATTCTCTATACTTTTTTTCTCAACTTCTAAAATATATCGGGTTGTTTTGTTTTATGATAAGAAAAGGACTTGAGCATCTACATTGAATTTTCAAACAATTGATTTTATTTTATGTTTAAGAAATCGGAACCATGATACAGTATATGACTCGTTGCGTATTGAAAATGATATAGATATAAGTTTTATGTTTGATACCACTAGAGAAGAAGGTCATCCTGCTTTATGTGCATTGGTGTAAAAGTTATTTAAGAAATATTTTTATTTTATGTTCATGTAATTTTGTTTTATGTTTATTTGAGTTTTTTTTTAGATTACACTATCTAAATAAAAAGAAGATAAAAACATAAGACAAAATTTTTTCAGAATTTTATTATTCTAAATATAAAAAAGATGACAATAAATAACTAGGGTTTTTACCGGTAATAATGGACCATGGGTCCAATACAAGAGAACAACAAAAACAACAAGAAAACCAGTAACCTGCGAATGAGTTAAATGATCATTAAGATTTGCACTGTAAATCAGTATGTCATCGAAGAAACTAAAAATAAATTTGTAAATGAGGGTGAAATAAGTCATTCATAGTCGACTGAAAAGTGGAAGGGGCGTTAGTGAGCCCGAGGGCATAACGAGGAATTCTTAATGCCCATCAAAAGTCTAAAAAGTTGTCTTATGCATCTTCCAATACAACTCGGATCTGGTAATAACCTGAGCGTAAGTCCAATTTTGTGAAAATTTTGGTAGAGCCCAATTCATCTAATAGTTCATCAATGGTGGGGATTGGGAAACAGTCTTTAATTCTAACTGCATTGAGAGCACGATAGGCCACATAGAAACGCCAAGATCCATCTTTTTTTTACAAGCAATACAAGTGAGGAAAATGAGTTGTGACTAGGAATAATGACACCTTGTTTTAACATATCTTGTATAATTGAGGTCATTGCTTCCTTTTGTGAATGAGAGTAACAATATGATTTAACATTTATAGGTGGTGTGTTGGATTCTAGAGGGATGTGATGGTCATGAGGTCGTTTAGGTGGCAGGCCTAAATGTTGTCGAAAGATTGTAGGAAAGTTATGAATCAAGGCATGAATTTTTGGGAGTAAGTCAGGTAGTAAGGATTTAAAACTAATGTTATGGAGGTGTAGAAAGATGTGGATGAATCAATGGGTTGGAAAGTCATTAAATGGAAAGAGGAGAGTGAGTTAATGTGAATAAAATGGCGAATTTGGTGGAAGGTTGTATGGATGAGGTGAGATGTAGGGTCACCTTTTAAGGTAATGGATTTGTCTTGGTGGGTAAAAGTGATATATGGTATGGAGAAATCTGCCTAAATTGGGCCTAAGGTGCGTAACCACGTCATGCCCAAAACCACACCAGCCCCTTCAATTGGCAATAAGTAAAAGCGAAGTTGGAAAGGTTTGTTTTGTAGAACAATTTGAACATTATTGCAAACTCCTTCGCATTGCAAATGGGATTAATTTCCCACCATTACTGAAAATTAGGGAATATTGGTAGCCTCAAGGTTGAAATGGTGAGCAATTCGAGGTTGGAGAATATTACGAGTGATGCCCGTATTTACAAGTACCATGACTGATAAGCCATCAATTAGGCCTTTAAACTTGAGTGTTTGTGGAGAAAATTAACTAGTCAGTGCTTGAGTGGATAGCTGAAAGTAAGTATCACTTTTGTCTTGCTCATCAGTTTCATGGTCAATGTTGTCTTGAACTTGATGATGTTCTTCCAAAACTTCATCTTCTTCAAAAAGAAGAAGAATCGAGTTGTGTAACATTTGTGGCCCGAAATGAATTTTTAATCACAATTAAAACATAACCCTTGAGCCCTTCGTTCTTGAAGTTGGGCTTGAGACAGGCGTTGAATGGGAAGTTTGGTAGGGATAGTGGATCGTTGAGGTTTGGGAGGGGATGTCCCTTGCGTGTTAGAAAAATTGGAAGGTTTTGAGGGTTGGGAGTTAGGGGCAATGGTGATGGTTTTTAGGTAAGGGCTAGTGAAAGGCTTGGAGAATTTGGGCTTAGAATCTTTGAGTTTGAATTTAATGAGTTTAGCAAGTCCAATAGCTTAGAAAATTGAAGTGGGTTTATGAATAGCCAATTCATTTCAAATCTCTAGTGTCAAGCCCGAAATAAAGCAATTCAAAATTGCGTCGGGTGGCAAACCAACAACTTGATTGCCTAATTTTTCAAACATAGTTTGGTATTCCACAATATACCCTTCTTGTTTTAATTTGAATAATTTAGTCTGATGATTCTGATAAGAAGAAGGACCAAAATGTAATTCCAATGCTTTTGCAAAAGAAACCCAATCTCATAAGAATAAATTATGATGCATCCATTTAAATCAACCCAAGGCATCATCTTTCATGTAAAAGGAAAGTAATGATAATCTATTTTCAGGGGGCAGATTATAAAAAATGAAAAATTGCTCTGCTTGGAACAACTATTCTAATGGGTTTGAACCATCAAACATAGCAAGCTCAAGTTTAGGGGTACGAAAAGGTGGTAAAGGGGGGATGTTGCAAATTTAGGGGTAAGGGTTTTGATGGAAAATGGGAATATTATAATTGTGTGTGGAAAAACTGTTTGAGGCTATATATATGGTGAGAAATGAGGTGGTGGTATAGCTGATGTGTTTCGCATAATGGTTGTTACAGTAGGGTGTGTGGGTGAGTGAGAAAAGGTTGTTGATTGTCTTAAGGGTGTATTTGCGGGGGGGGGGGGGGGGGGGGGGGGGGGGGGTAATATGGATAACAGGGGTGGGAACCATGGATGTAGGCGACAGATATTGAGTAATACTTGAAGAACTTGATGTTGAATGAACAGTAGCAGATTGTTGTTGTTCCTTTTGTGTAAGGAGCTTGTGGAGGGTGGACATGATGGACTCATATCTAGAATCTGATATATGTTTGTCATTATCCATTGTGGTGTGGATCTGGCCAATATGATGCTCCAGATTTGCATTAACCTTGTCATAATTTTCATCCATTTGTTGTTGAATTTGTGTCATAGCATTGTCAAGTTGAAGGTGAGCAGTTTGGACAGCGTCTTTAACAATTTCCCTTGAAAAAGGGTTGGGGGTTGAAGGGACCCATGAAAACAAGAGTTAAAAGCACCAAATGTTAGATTAGACTAAGTTATCCTATAGATCTAAATGGCAAAGGAAGATAAAAACATAAGACATAAACTTTTTCAGAATTTCATTAACCCAAACATCAAAAAGATGACAATAAATAGCTAGGGTTTCTACTATAAATAATGGACCATGGGCCCAATACAAGAGAACAACAAAAAAATAAGAAATAAATACTAATTGGACCCCCTGATTAATAGTAAAAATCTTTCAATAAAACATATATCTTTTTGTCTCTAATGGGTCTTGGATTCTTCATATCACTACTCATAGGCCTAGTAAGAACCTTGTCCTTAAGGTTCATTAATGAGGTGTAATTTGGCTGATGGAAGGAATTCGGTCTGGGTCCAACACTGAAGGAGACTCGGTCCAAGGAAGCATTGTTATTATGAGGCACTGTGGGGTGACGTACTAAAAAAGGAACAGGCTGGAGAGGTACACATGGCAGGGAAAGGGCCTTGGACTCTTCATATCACCAGATGTATCAATTAATTTATAATTTGTAATTTAACTTTAAAAAATGACATTGTGTAATAAATTTTTTAGTATTAGATGAACATGACTAAAAATACACACATTTAATTGGAAATGATTGTAGTATGGATAACAGGGGTGGGGGGTAATATGGATAACAGGGGTGGGGGGTAATATGGATAACAGGGGTGGGAACCATGGATGTAGGCGACAGATATTGAGTAATACTTGAAGAACTTGATGTTGAATGAACAGTAGCAGATTGTTATTGTTCCTTTTGTGTAAGGAGCTTGTGGAGGGTGGACATGATGGACTCATATCTAGAATCTGATATATGTTTGTCATTATCCATTGTGGTGTGGATCTGGCCAATATGATGCTCCAGATTTGCATTAACCTTGTCATAATTTTCATCCATTTGTTGTTGAATTTGTGTCATAGCATTGTCAAGGTGAAGGTGAGCAGTTTGGACAGCGTCTTTAACAATTTCCCTTGAAAAAGGGTTGGGGGTTGAAGTGACCCATGAAAACAAGAGTTAAAAGCACCAAATGTTAGATTAGACTAAGTTATCCTATAGATCTAAATGGCAAAGGAAGATAAAAACATAAGACATAAACTTTTTCAGAATTTCATTAACCCAAACATCAAAAAGATGACAATAAATAGCTAGGGTTTCTACTATAAATAATGGACCATGGGCCCAATACAAGAGAACAACAAAAAAAACAAGAAATAAATACTAATTGGACCCCCTGATTAATAGTAAAAATCTTTCAATAAAACATATATCTTTTTGTCTCTAATGGGTCTTGGACTCTTCATATCACTACTCATAGGCCTAGTAAGAACCTTGTCCTTAAGGTTCATTAATGAGGTGTAATTTGGTTGATGGAAGGAATTCGGTCTGGGTCCAACACTGAAGGAGACTCGGTCCAAGGAAGCATTGTTATTATGAGGCACTGTGGGGTGACGTACTAAAAAAGGAACAGGCTGGAGAGGTACACATGGCAGGGAAAGGGCCTTGGACTCTTCATATCACCAGATGTATCAATTAATTTATAATTTGTAATTTAACTTTAAAAAATGACATTGTGTAATAAATTTTTTAGTATTAGATGAACATGACTAAAAATACACACATTTAATTGGAAATGATTGTAGTATTTGGATAACTTTTGCGGAAATGGTCGGTAAGACGACGAATCTCATTTTTTCACTATTGTTCAGTTCAATCTAATGTTTGTCTTTTTTGGACGATCTTTCTTTTTCCTTCGCATGTACTCATGGTGGTAAAGAATATTCCCTTTATATTGAGGCCATTAATCTTCATTGAGAATATTGAGGAACTTTTTGTTGTAGACTCCAAAGACATTGACAATTTTATACACGTCTAATATATGCACGGGGTAGTCTTGACGAATACTAGAATATGCCACAATAACATGTGATGAAGACACAAGGAAAGCTTGAAATTTCCACGGTCATAGCATTGTCTTTGAGGTCTATGTTGAAATGTCCTAGTGGTCATCCCTTATTATGGTTCATAGTTTCGTGAACCATGAAATAGAATCTTTGACGGTCAAATTAGATGACATTATGATTGTTGTATTTTAGAACTTCTACAATCCAATTTGTACTTTTTTTTTGTATATACTTAGCATGTAGCCAACATTTTTGTCCAATCATGTCTTCTTGGTCCAAACAATGCTTCCAACCTATAATATGTTGACATTACCAAAGCCATAATAGGAAGGTTGTGAGTGACCTAAAACATTGAATTCATTTACTCAAGAAGGTTGGTTGTCATGTGGCCCCACCTTCGACCACTATTATACACTCACACCCATTTTTATCTAAAGATATTGTCATCCCACCTTAAAGTTTGTAGATTTGCCAGACGTATTTCATCACAGTAGTATAGTACCTTGATGTTCCTCTTGTATTATGTATGTTCCATATATTACAGTTGTATGAAGTAATAAACATATATCGAATCAGAGAGACCAATGGCTTAAGTACTGAATTTTGTCTTATCGATGTATATATAGAGAAATTAAAAATATGGATTTTGATAAACAACTTAATAGAAAAAGCAATTAAATGAACACAACTTATTTGAATAATCACTTAAATTTCAAATGGGGCAAACAGGGCCTGAGCTTATGGCTCTTACTCTAACACAATCGCACGATCTTTGTTACTTCTATTACGAGAATCCCACATAAATTATAGAAAATAGATAAGTATGGGCAATATTTTATTTCGTCAATGCATTGCCCTATCAACGACGAATAATCTGTCAGCTTTCACACGGCTAAATTATTCTTCGTCAATTCATTACTCTTGCTCAACTATATGTTTTCTCAAATTCTTCCAAGAGTTTTCATTGTTTTGGACTAGGTAGTTTAAAACTATGCGCTCTAATATCGACACACATCCTTTCAGATTATGGTTGATACCTTAGAACCACTTCATAACGAAGTTGGAATACATGAACTCAGATTATAAAATAAGTTCAAATTATCACAATAGATGAATAATTGAAGAATAATGAATAAGAAAACCTGAATTATGATTAAACTTTGATCCACAATTGCTCCCTTAGAAACTTGAGTTACAGAGAAAAAGAAGAATAATAATACGTAGAAACTTTCGGAATAAAAATTGGAATCCTAGACTCATAACAAGCCATGAGTTTTATAGAGAAAAATGTAAAGTGCACAACATCCTTGGTTAAATTACTATTATTCAAATTTGCAACATATCAAATATTTCCTAAGAGCCACAATAAAAGAGAATCGATCTAAATATGGAAACATAACAATTTTCTCTCGCCTCCCTTCTATGGCCTGTAACAGTTGCTATGGCTGAGCATAACAGGTCTCTAACTTTTGTATGGGAAGAAGAGCAAGGGTAAGCCTAAGGTTTCTGGCTGCTACGGCCCGTAGCAGCTGCTATAGCTTGTAGTAGCTGCTATGGATAGTCGTAGCAGCCCCATTGTTTTACTAAGGAGGAAATTTGTCTTTTTACATTTTGCCTTGTTTTACTTGTCTTTGACATGTCTTTGTCTATGATGGTCATGAGGCCCTGAAAATAGCAAGAGTGCACAAACCAAAATATAAAACATGGTAATTGAAAGTAAATCGAACAAAATGTTATAAAATACTAAGAGAAAATGACTACAAACTCCCCCAAACTTAGATTGTTGCTTGTCCTCAAGCAACAAAGACTGCATTTACAAGTTTTCAGATCAAGTGGCTAACATCATGAGAAAGCCTACGAAAACGAGGTCAAAGGGTACTCATACGTGAGTCTTTGTTTCGATCAGTTAGGCCTAATTTTCTTGGTAATCATTTGACAATAAAGGTATTCACAAGAACACTAATTGCGGTAGAGTCGCGGGCCTAAGTCTCCCTCTTGAACAACTCTCCAATTATGCTTTGGGCTTAAGTCTCTCTTTTTTTCCTTCCCCTTTCATTCAGACAATCAATATTAAGACAATTTATTTATTTTTATCGCCACATACACAAGATTGGTCAAGAATTTTTGTTTAAGCACCTTTTTATTCTTTTTTCTTTGAATTTACGCACTTTGGCGTTTATTGGTCCATTTTTGGGATGACACTTTGTTCAACCACCGTTACGCTAAATGATTGGGTAAGGGTTACCCTACTTAGAAGGTAGTCACATTTTCATCATTTTGGTGCCCAATATTATTGTTTCTCAACCAATCTTACACATACACGAGTCTAAATTATGTTGGATTGTCACTTTGAATTAATCAGGGGGTACTTTTCAGAAGCCAAGTACTATGACACAAATCTACACGCTAGACTCGCATCTTACTATGTAGGACCTAGGGTGTTCGGGTAATACCTAAGTTTTTAAACTTTCCCAATGTCCCTAGTCCTAGTCTTTCATCCCTCACTCTCTATATACTTTCCCATTTCCCCAAAATCGAAGCTTATCATAAAAAAAATTGTACGGTCCTAATTTAAGGAAAGCTACGAAAAATGATCATGTTGAAACAAATAAACTAGAAATAGCTAAAACAAGAAATAAACATGTATATAAAAATTGCTTACAAGAAAATAAAGACGTACCCCCCCCCCCCCCCCCCCCCCTCAAATAAAAAAACTTGAACTAAACATTATCCTCAATATTTTAGTGCAGGCAAGAGGGGGAACTCACAAAAACCTCACTCATGAGGTGGGAACTGCAACATGAGTTGTTGCGACATTTCTTGGATATCATCCAAGACTACTTCTTGTCTTGTTTGCTCCTCTTTCAAATTGTTTTTCACTTCTGGTTATTACAACATTCACATTTATCTTGGGGTTTTGCTCGGTTTTCCCCGGAAATGACTCGGACGGGATGGAGGAAACAACTTGTTGTTGAGCTACTTGGGAAATTTGAGTCTCCAACATTTTGGTATGAGTGATAACATTATCAACTTTAGTGTTCAACTTCCTAAATGCTTCATTAGTGAGGAGGTTTTGATTTCTAAGTTCTTCATTCAAGAGAGTTTGTGGTGACACAAAAATCTCCATCATAGATTCCAAGTTAGAGTGAGTTTGTGTCTCAATAAAAATTGTCATTAACATTTCAAGGTTGGATTATTGGGAATTTGGTGGTTCCTCAAAATACTGGGAGTGATTATTGTAGAAAAAATGGGGTGATTTGTCCACCCTGGATTAGAGGTATTAGGATAAGAGTCTTCGTGGTTATTATTCACATAAAAGAAACAATAGAGAAGAAAAAAGTTGTTCTAATCTCTATGATAATAAAATAAAATAATCAAAACGAGTTCTTCACATACAAGGGAAATGAGAGAACTACGAGAAAAAAAGAAAAGAAAAATAAAACTCTAGTTTATACAGTGATTAAACAGAAATTCAATATTAAACGCAATTGGTCCCCGACAACGGCGCCAAAATCTTGATACAACAGCAAGTGTATGGTTATGCGAAGGAATAAATAGATGTTGAACCACAAAGACCAATGGCTTAAGTACTTAATTATGTCCTATCGGTGTATATCTAGAGAAATCAAAAATATTAATTTTGGTAAACAGCTTAACAGAAAAAGCAATTAAATGAAAATAACTTATTTGAATAATCACTTAAATCTCAATTGGGATAAATAGAACCTGGGGTTATGGCTCTTACTCTAACACAATCACATGACCTATGTTACTTCTATTACGAGAATTTCGCATAAATTATAGAAAATAGATAATTATGGCTTATCGACAACAAATAATTCATTTGCTTTCACACAGCTGAATTATTCGTCGTCGATTTATTACTCTTGCTCAGCTATATGTTTTCTCAACTGTTAAAAAATGCTCTAACTACTGCACCCATCATGCAACCACATGATTGGAGTAAACCTTTCGAAATAATGTGTGACGTTAGTGACTATGCCATAGGCGCAGTCTTAGGACAACGCAAAGACAAAATGTTTCATGCGATTTATTATGCAAGTAGAACTTTAGATGAAGCACACATGAACTACACCACCATAAAAAAGGAACTCTTAGTCGTCATTTTCGCGTTAGATAAATTTCGTTCCTACCTAGTGGGAGCTAAGATAATTGTCTACACTGACCACATCACAATTAGGTACCTATTAAGCAAAAAGGACGTCAAACCAAGACTCTTGAGATGGATCTTGCTACTTCAAGAATTTGATTTAGAAATTAAGGACAAAAAAGGAACCAAAAATGTTGCATTTGATCACCTCTCTAGACTTGATAATATAAAATTCGAACAAGTACCCATCGACAATGATTTTCCCTATGATCGACTAGTAGCCTAGTTAGAAAGTAACACAACTGAATGCTCTCTAACTTATAACGACGCTGAAACTAATGAAGTTGTGGAAGCAGTATATACTAAAACTATTGTGTCATGGTATGCTGACTTTGTCAACTACCTAGCAGTCAGAGTACTTCCACCAGATTTAACTTACCAACGAAAGAAAAAAAAATTCATGATTTAAAATATTATTAATGGGATAAGCCCCTTCTTTTCAAAAGAGGTGTCGATTGTATTTTTCCTCGATGTGTCCCCGAAGAGGAGGTAAATAACATCACATCCCACTGCCATGGTGCACCCTATGCAGGGCATGCAAGCACATCCAAGACTTGCGCAAAGATCTTGCAATTCGGCCTCTTTTGGCCTAATTTATGGAAAGATATCCATACCGCATTTATGAATTGTGACCGGTGCCAAAGCACTAGAAAAGGCCCAACAGGCAAGCATAGAGCCAAACACCTCATACATACAAAAAAAGGCCTAACAAACAAGGTACAAGCATACAACTGAGTATAAAGAATCAACAGAAGGACCTCAGCCAACATGTCTGGTGATGGTCAGTATAAACATAAGCAACAAGCTACAAAGGAAATGAAAGACATCAGGTACGGCAACGAGCACAAAACTCTTCCAACAGCTCCTGTGTTTCAGGATGGTCTGGTCTGACAAGTAACCCCTGAATGAGCGCCTCTCTCTGTCTGATAGTGGCCTGTAAACCCTCAGTACAGTCTTCCCAGGCTCCTCACCAAAGACTTCCTCTAGCATGCACCTCTTTGAATCATCCCTCAGCTTGTAATCCTCCAAGGTTGCCAAAGTTTCGTTTAGTCTGCAATCACTGTCATGTCTGAGTGAAACTTCATCTACAATCCTCTCATCCTTTGCCCTAAGCTGAGTCTCTTTTCTATCAATCTGCTGCTTCAGCTTATCCTCACGCTCCTTATTGTTAGTAAGAGTAGCATTCCACTGATCATTGAACTTGGAGATCTCCAGATAAGCCATATCCAAGTCCTTCTTCTTAGAAGCGAGAACATCACCGACAACTTTCAGATCTAAACCCAAACGTTCACGGGAACGAGTCTCCTTGGTCAAATCTGTACCCAACCTATTCACAAGCTCAGTCTGCCTCTTAGCAGAACATATAGCTTTAATCTTCTCACTCCATAGCTGAATGATCTCTTTCTCTAACTCTTCATTAGCCTTCCGAAGCTCCTTTTTCTCATACCACAAATGGTTGTACCTCTGGATATCCAGTGGTAGGTTCCTCAATCATGAGAGGATACAATGGCTCTACAAACAGGAAAGGCATCAGTAACCTCCTTGCTATATCCTAGATCCAAGTCAAATAAGGGTCGTAAGTTCGACTGTTACTCTTCCCTAGAGAAAATTTCCCTTTCCTATGGATTCTGCTCCAAGCAGCCTCAACTCTAAGCAAAGTATCACCCTCCAACAATCCAGTGAGATATAGATATTCTTGTATCTCCTCTTCCTTAGGAGGATCTCTCAAGGCGTAATGAAGGGACCAGATTTGGGAAGATGGCTCACAAACCACATATACAACAAAGGCACGTAGCAAGATACATTCTTCCCTCTTTTGTTCTCATTCTTGTAGTGCACGAAATGATAGACGTCGCCTAGCAGCGTAGGTACAGGATTCCCTGAGGCAAAGATATGGAACGCATCCAAATCTACAAAATCTGGAATGTTAGGAAATAGCATGATACCATATATACATAACGCTAAGATAGCATTAAACACCACCCAACAACCATCTTTGGCAAACTGTTGAGCTTTCTCAATCAGAAAAGATAAAGGGAAACCAGGCATTCCACTCCTCTTAGCCAAATGCCCCTTCAGCTCAGAAATATCCAGAGCAAAGCAGCAGCAAACTTAGCCAAATCAGACTCAGCTTCGGTGTGATAGAATGGCATCAAATCAAGAATAGGCACTCCCAACAACACAGAGAACTCCTCTAAGGTAGGCGCCAGAATATAACCAGAAAAAGTAAAGCACATCGGTTATGGGTCATAAAACTGCAAGAGAGCATAAAGACCATTCAACTCATACACTGATGGCTTACAAACAACACTCAGAAGTTTCCCATAGGATTCCTTGAAGTCTTCCATCACTTTCCTGTCAGCCACAAAATCAAACTCAGAAGAGATCTAATGTCAGGTGTTGGAAACTTGTATACCACTGTCTTCCTCAGGCTAGGCTCCATATCAGAGAAATAAGGACACTAGAATCAAAGGGAAATGTACACCTTCAGCATAAATACATGTTAATGAATATGCAATATGAAAATGCAAATGCAAACAAGGGATCAAGACTGTTGTGCTGTTGATTGAGAAGAACCAGCGCTCCGCTTTGACAAGAACATAGCACTGATAATTAGGACCCACTGTGTCAAAATCAAAAGTTTGCACCGACAAGAAAACCGGGTAGGTTGGAGGTAAAGGTTTCCTGCATAACCTTCCCAACTCACAGGTATGAACCTATCACTGATAAGGTACGCCATCCTATGCGGTCATCAGTGTCACAGACTTTCGAGAAACGATGATACGTTCACCATTTCTGGTTTGGCATCATAGTCTAACGAAGCGGCATCACTTAGTTGAATCACAAATGATCGGTTCCCATAGTCGACAATCCTCATATCCAAAATCCCCTCGAGCCCAAAGGGCCAGAAAAGAAGTCATCAAAGAGAATCTCGTCTGAGCGCGAATTTCATGGGAACTAGTGCATGCCAAACATAAAGGTTCACCACTACTTTCCACTTCTAATGCTATGTTTGTACTCAAGTCCGGGTTCGGCTTATCTCTCAATGAAGATATATAGATTTTTGTATCTTAATCCACTTCTAAGGCAATAATGTATAAAGTGAAGAAAATGTTGGGACATTTTGTAAGCTAGAGGACCAAAATACAAGGTTTGAAAATGAAAGAAATAAAATAAAAAATCAGATAAGCCTATTCATTTCTTTTAGTATTAAAAAAAATATTTTTTTTAATATTTTTAAAAGAATAATTTTTATAAAAATATTTAAAGTTTTGACTTAATTTATCTTTTAGTCTCTTAATTTAATTTATGATTTTATTTAGGTCCCTTATCTAATAAAAGTTACATTTTAATCCATCAAAAATTATTCCGTGTACCAACGCCTAATATTTTTTACCTATCTTTATCTTCTTTCCCTTTCTTCATCTTCATCACCATCTTCATTAATCTTTATCAAATTTTCAGAAAAATTAAAATTCTAGAATATTTCTCTACTTTTTTTTCCAGAAAACAATTATTTAATATCCAGTTTATTAACCTTAATTTTTGTATCCTACTAATCATTATCACACTAATCCAAATTTTTCAACAAAGGAGTTGTTGCTTATGACATTGAAGACCATTTTTTAATCCTATTGTTCATCTTCTTTGTGTAGTGGTGTTAGCAATAAAAACAATTTATTTTGGGTTTGATTTGACTTTAACTTAGGATTCTTAAAATGGGTTTGTTAAAAAAAAAATTGTAAGAAAGATGTAATGGGTTTCAAAGAGGGTTAAAATATAATATGGGTTCTTTATATGATTTGCATTCACACATAATAGGAAATAAAGAGAGTAATAGTCATGCTTATCAAACTGGATATAGATGATTTGTCAAAGAACGTCAAACACTAGAAATTACCTTACTCTATCATTTTTTAATTTATAATCTTAGTTTTACTTTGTTTGATTTAATGGGTAATTTCAGTTTCACTTTTGTTTATTGGATTATCTTGAATTTTATGGAGTTTTGTTTAATTTTATTTTTTGTGATTTTAATTTTGTGGATGATATGTGTACAATTTGTTGGTTATTAACATATTATCAAGATTTGTTGGAAAAAAAATTCTTATAATGAATATGATGATAAAAAAAGATTAAGAAGAAGTAGGAGGAAGAAGGTGAAGATATCTAAAAAGAATTAGTTGTTGATGGTGCACTATAAACATTAATAAACTCTCAAGATCCAAATGTGTAAAATTTATCAAAAAGATCAAATGATTAAAACTAAAAAAATAATAAAGTCTACGGTGGACACTCACCAATAGTGTCTCACCTAAGACATTTAAAATTAAAAGTTATCAAAAAGGACCAGAATAACTAACGGAAAAGATTTTGAAGGATTAAAATGTAACATTTATTAGATAAAAGATTAAAGTGAAAACTTAAATTAAGGTAGGGGACTCCAGGACCAATTAAACCTAAAATTTTTTAAAACTTATTTTTTATAAATTAAAAGATTAATTTTAACCTTAAATAAACATATATTATTGAATATTCAAACATACTCAAAATTACAAAAAAATTTATAAAAATAATATATTTTAAAAATAATTTTCATAAAAATTTATTCGAAAAAGTTTTAAATTTAAGTAATTTTTTTTAATTTTTGATATCCGAAAAAGATATAGTAAAAAGATAAAATATCTAAAATAACATTTAAAAAAATAATTTAAACTAATTTGTATTCGTTTTTTAAAAAATTGTAAAATTTTCTAAACAAAAATATGTAACATTATAAAAATTATTTAAAAACAAAAACTGAAACAAATACACAAACATTTACGAGATTATAAAAGGAAAAAAAAACTAAAAACAGACCATAACATTTAATTTATAAACTACTCTATTCAACCGCTTTAACTGCTCTATTCAACACCAAAGGCATAGCACATAGGTTTGCTTGGCCACACACACAATGGCTCAGTCCTGATACAACCATAAATAACACCAATCTTGAAGAGGGAAAGAAGCATCGTGAGAGCATACAACATTGTAAATGGTCTCTATTCCGTTCCCTCTCATCACTCTCGCTCGCCCGCCCACACTCATGTGAAAAACTCTTTCGCACTTCCGTACTCTTCAAGGCTTCCCCCAAATGTTAGCTTTCTCACTCACATATTTCACTCCATTCCTAGGTTTTCCTCTTGCTTCATTCTCGATTTCAAAACCCTCACTTTTTCGTTACTATTCATTCATTCTCGATTTTGAAACCTTCACGTTATAATTACTATTATTATCACTTCTTTTTTGCCGTCAATTGTTACTATTACTCACCGCATTGCAATTCTCATAACCAACTAAGCAAGTTTGAGAAACAAATTATTTTCGTTCTTTTCATAGTTTTTTTTTGTGTATTTGTGAGTTTTTTTATCGTTATTATAAGTATTATCCGATAGAAAAAGAGAAAGAGAAGGAGTGAGAGATGTAGGCTCAGTTTTAGTTAGTTAGTCTTGGCTGGACTATACCACATTTTCTTCTAATGGCCATAGCATGAGTGTTATTTGGATGTAGAAATGGGGGTTGAGTGATGGTGAATGAGATTCTTGTTAAGTTTCAAAGGGTGTGAGATGGAGAGACATTTTGTGTATTTGAAGAGGATGGGATAGTATTTTGGGGTCATGAAGAATGAGTGTTGGAGATGGTGGATGGGACAAGATTGATATTATTTAAGGTTGTATCTGATTGAGTAAAGGAGTGGGCATTCTGTTGATAAGATAAGTGGCAGTCATGCAAGCATGAAGCAAGTAAAATGAGGCCAGTTTCAACAACATGCTTATGTTTGCGCTCAACTGAGCCATTGTGTGTGTGGGCAAGCAAGCTTATGTGTTATGCCTTTGGTGTTGAATAGAGTAGTTAAAGCTTTCAAGGGTAGACTTGCTTGAGCAAGTAAAGTGAGGCCAATTTCAACAACATGCCTATGTTTAGGCTCAACTGAGCCATTCTGGTGGTGTGTGTCGGCAAGCAAGCCTATGTGCTATGCCTTCGGTATTGAATAGAGTAGTTAAAGCTGCTGGTTATTTGCAATCGCAGCACATTCGACAACAAAAATAAACCAAGTTTGTCTCTCCACTCAATATAGTAAACATAGCTGCTCATAAACTTATGTTCAACAAAATTATCATCAATAACCAACCTCTACAACATTAAACATACATCTGAATAACTGCATCTCATCACAAATAATTAGAAGACAATTTTGACCTCAAATTAAGATTAAGATTTAAGAGTAGAATATTGTTCATCATAGAAGATCTGCTATAATTTCTAACCTTCACTTTTTAATATAGTCTTTCAAAACATGACTATTGTCCTCAAGGATTGCATTTCTTCGCCAATTAGCTACTGCTTTAGCGACCGCAGCATTCGCACTACGAATCTCATCGGTAGAAAACTTATGCTCTGTGATTCCTAAAGGTCCAGGCTGTAACACCTTAATAACAGTTTCTACATCATTTTCAAGCTGCCTGTCACAATAAAAGCAATAATAAACTTCCACAAACCCTATTTCTAACCCTAACATTTTGTTCTAGAGAAAACAAAGAAATAAGGCATTTAAACAAAAGATGAATGAAAAAAACGATTAAGAGCGCGATGAAGAAGAGAAAGCAATGATGAATTACCTAATTAGCCCTGAAAATGGCAACGAACTTCGAAACCCTGCAAAAGATAGCTTCATCCCTTCACTTCACACACACGCTATTCCCAGAAATCAAATCCACAATGTTTTGTTTGATACGGCGTCGTATTTACAGGAGGATTCGGTTTGGGCTCATGGGCTATAAGCTGCTGTATAAGATGGCCCATTATCTAACGGACAAGCAAATATTGGATTTTGTATCTCCCTTTTGACTGTAGATACCCCCTCCTAATAAATTGAAATTGTGTTGAACATGTTTTCAATTTTGTTGGTACTTAAAAAAACATTCAAAATCATGGAGAATTATTTTTAACATGTTTACATCCACAAGGTTGTATTATGTAACATTTGCATACTTAGAATCTATGAGAATTAAACTTCCTATAATAAACTATTCCTTTAACTTCTCTAATGCCTAATTGTTTTCTTCTTGAAACATAGATTCTAAGTATGCAAATTACATAATACAACCTTGTGGATGTAAACATGTTAAAAATAATTCTTAATCTAAGGTCAAAATTGTCTTCTCCAATTATTTGTGATGAGATGTCGTTGTTGTTCAGATGTGTGATCATCTATATTTTTAATGTTGTAGATTTTGGTTATTGATGATAATTTTGTTGAACATAAGTTAGTAATATGAGCTATGTTTAGTATACTGACATGAAAAATGAATAGAGTAGTTAAAGTTGCTGATTATTTGCAATCGCAGCACATTCACAACAAAAATGAAATTGGTTATTTGTGAATACTTATTTTTGAAAAATGTAATTTTTTAAAAATAATTTAATAATATTTTAAATATCAAAATTTTATATATAAACTTTTTTGGTTTAATTGAAATTTTATTTTTATTTTTTTTATTTTTTTTTGGATTTTGATCCTTTTATTTTAAAAATTATATTTTTGAACTTTTTTATTATGTTTTGTGATGCATTTTAGTTCTCTTTAATTTAAAATTTATTTTTAATGATGTAGTTTTCAATTTGTTGATGTGTTAATATCCTATCATTTTTATTAATAATAATTATGACACATCATATATATTTATTTTTAATTTTAATAATAATATTTTAATAATTAATAATTTTAATTTTATTATTTAAATGTTTTGAATTATCATGAATAAAATCAAATTATTAAAAAATATTATAATATAATTAAGATTTTGAATTAAAAGTGTATTAGCGTGAATTAAAATTGAGTTATTATCATAATATCATTAACATTTTAAATAAAATTGAATTAACTTATCATAATATCATTAGTGTGAATTAAGTTAGTATAGGTATCTTAAACATTAAAATAAATTTAAAGTAACATTTATAATAATTTACTAATTCAATAATAATTTATCACAAAAAATATAGTTTTTTCCAAAATGTTTTGTCCCTCAAAACAAAACTGGTTATTAAGGAAAGAAGTTCGTTTTTGGGTTATTGGTCATGTTTCTTCTTAATTCTTAATAATTAATTCAATTTTAAATATGATAATTCAAAATTTATTTTATTTATTTTATTCATTTTATTCTATTATTCATTCTAATGTAATTTAATTTAATTAATTTTCAAAAAGTTTAAAATAATAATACAATTGTTAAAATTAAAAATAAAATTATATAATGTGGTATAATTATTATTAATAAAAAATGTCATGCCACTGACATGTCAACATATGTCATGGCCAATTTTTTTTAGTCAATCAAATTTTGTTTTTTTTTTAATTTTGATCCCCTATTTCAAAAATCATAATTTTAGTCCATTTTTTAAGTTGTTTATACCACATATCAAGATTAGGAGAATGTTGTGAAACATACACGCCCTCATTAATATATCTATTAATGAAAGCACTTGAAATCTTTGGAGCAATCATAAGGTAGTAAAAGGCGTATAGCCTCGAGCTGAGCAATCGAAGCATAAGTTTTCTCATAATCAATGCCCTCTCTTTGTTATATGATCTTGAGTCACTAGCCTAGCTTCGTTCCTAGTTATCACTATGTTTTCGTCGAGTTTATCTCTAAACACTCACTTTATGCCAATAACTCGTTGAACTCGTGGAGGGGATAACAACTAATACATCATATCTTTTAAATTGGTTTAATTATATCATTAGTTCTACTAACATCCAATAAGGAGTTTTCATATTAACATAAACTTGAACTAGGAGAGTATTCTTGATTGATTAAGAACTTACTGAGTTGTTTATACCACATATCAAGCTCAAAGGGCTTGTTTAAGACCATACAAAGCTCACATTTTAGTTTATAAACATGATTAGGAGAATGTTGTGAAACATACATGCCCTCGTTAATATATCTATCAATGAAAGCACTTGAAATCTTTGGAGCAATCATAAGCTAGTAAAAGGCGTATAGACTCGAGCTGAGCAATCGAAGCATAAATTTTCTCATAATCAGTGCCCTCTCTTCGTTATATAATCTTGAGCCACTAGCCTAGCTTCGTTCCTAGTTATCACTATGTTTTCTTCGAGTTTATCTCTAAACACTCACTTGGTGCCAATAACTCGTTGAACTTGTAGAGGGATAACAACTAATACATCATATCTTTTAAATTGGTTTAGTTTCATCTTGCATGGCCATAAGCCTGTGCTCATCAATTAAGGCATCTTTCGTGTTTTGGGGTTCAACATGTGAAACAAATGTAAAGTGATAATAAAAATTACTTTATGCAAACAGAAAGTATTAGCACCCTACGCATTTGGCGTACTCGACAGGAACCATTACCCATGCCTCTAGGCTTGGATGAGTTATCTATCTAAAGGCTATTAGCTAAAGAGGGAAGGAGAAAGGTTGAAGAAAATGCTTGCGGATGATTGGGGCCCTTGTGCATACGTATCCTCATAGTGCAATGAGGAATTCAAAGCTCCGTAGTTCATGGAACCAGGGAAGAAAGGAAGAAAAGAGGAGGAAGATTGTGGACGAAGGGTGGAAGAAGGTTGGAAGAAGGTTGCTCACTAAGATCTCGTGATCTTGTGCCTACGTATTCTCATAGTGCAATGAGGAAGTCAGAGCTTTGTAGTTTGGGGAACCAAGACGGAGAAAAAAAGTGGAATTGTGTCAAAACCAAGAACGAAAAGCAATGAAATGGTGTGGAAACCAAGAGAATAAAGAAGAAGGAAGTTGAATCGAGATAAGGTGGGATTCACTGGTGATTCACTGTTTTAACTAGAACACAATAGTTAACTGGAGAGAGAGAGAATTCGACGGGGAAGAAGGAAATTGGTGTTTAATCGACAGACGGTGATCAAGCAAAGAAATGGGTATTTAATCAATAAGTGATTAATCCAATAAGGAGAGGAGAAAATGGTTTTAACAGACGAATTGTGATCAACCAAAAGGACGGGTGTGGAACCAATCGAAGGTCGTGACCCAAGAGAACGGGTGTGGAACCAAGCGAAAATTGCTAATCCAAAGGGGTTCGGTACACTAACTGACCAGCAATATTGACTGAGGAGAAGGTATTTGAACCAAAAGAAGGTTACCCAAAGGTGTAGGTATTTGAACCAAAAGAAGGTTGCTAACTCACAATGATATTTGTTTTAACAGACGAACTATGATCAACCAAAGAACAGGTGGTAATTAAGAGGTGATTAACCCAACAAGAAAGATTAGTTTTAACAGGCGGACTGTGACTAATCAAAGAGCAGGTGATGAAATAAGAGAAGGTGATTAATCCAAGGAGGATTGGTTTTAACAGGCGAACTGTGATCAACCAAAGAACAGATGATGAACTAACAGGTTATTAACCTATAGAAACATTAGTTTTAACAGGTGGACTATGATCAACCAAAAAACGGATGATGAACCAAGAGGTGGTTAACCCACAGAAAGATTGGTTTTAACGGGCGAACTGTGATCAACCAAAAAACGAGTGATGAACCAAGAGGTGATTAACCCACAAAAAGATTGGTTTTAACAGGCGAACTGTGATAAACCAAAGAACGGGTGACGAACCAAGAAGTGATTAACCTACATAAAGATTGGTTTTAACAGGCAGACTGTGATCAACCAAAGAATGAGTGATTAACCAAGTTGTGATTAACCTAAGAGAAACTCAGTATGTTAAAAGATGAACTGTGGTAAACTGAGGGAAGGAAGACATTGATCTTGAACCAAGGAAATGGTAATTGATCAAAGGAAAGATTGAAAGGGTATGAGTGATCAAGGATCAACTCTGGTGAGGATCGGGAGACAATACAGTCTGGAGATAGAAGTGATTATTCCAGGAGCAGGGTCATTCGTCCCCTACCCAAAATAACTAGAATGAGTATAAGATTTCTCCATTCTCATCCTTTCTCTAGCACCCAAAGTATAGTCAGAAATTGAAACCGATACAGTAACAACGCAGTTTGTACAATGCTCCAATGCATTGTGCAGACCTTCGACTCAACAGGATCAAGAAAGAAAGACTCTAAGAAGATCCTAAAGAAGAGATTGGGGGAAGATTAACCAATTAAAACAAGGTTTTGATCAATCGATCAAAGGGAAAAAACATATCAACAACCTTTCAAGCGAGTTGAAAGATCATCAAAGCAAGTGTACGAGATAAGGTTTAACAAGATTAAATTTTCTCAAGGAAGAACAAATCCAATGCATCAAATCGAAACTGTCAAGCATTAACAAAGACAAGGTAGCATGGATCACTAATCATAACCATGTTAACACAAAAACAAGAATTGTGCAAAAAGTGCTTTAAACATATGATCAAATTGCAAAATAATTGAGGAAAATCATGCAGTTAATCGATCAAAAGTCATTTCAAATAGATTCTCCCCTAAAGCAGTAGCATTAACATGAATACAAGTAAGCATGAGAAGCCACAAGAAAATTATGCAAAATAACCCTCAAAAGCAAGATTTTTGCAAAATATACCACTGGTAACCGGTTACTTCATGAGGTAACCGATTACCTCAGGAAAGACAACACTTCCAGGGGCGCAGACTGGGCAAAGTAACCAGTTACATGGTGAGGTAACCGGTTACCTCAGCAAAAGCAGAATTTCCAAAAGCACTTTTGAGAATCACTTTTCACATGTAATCGCAAGGTTACATAGCACAAAAGTAAACGCATAACTCATGTAAATTCACAGAAATTAAGAATCAATAAAATCAAGCATGCAAATCTATCTTTCAAACAACGAAAAAGCAATTACACGCTATATTGCGAAAATGCAAAATAGTTTGAAAACGGTAAATTAAGAAGAAGTTCACCAACCTACAAGGCTGAGGTTTACCTTGGTAATTGTTGAGCAAATGTGTGATGCAAAGAAGCAAAGAAAATATGAGAATTCCAAGCTCTAGTGCAATCCGTAGCAAGAAAACCGGAGAAAACACGATAAATGCTTCAAATCCAAATTTACACCGAAACTCTTGTAATGATCAACTTCTAAAACTTAAATTGAAGTATAAGTTGTTGTAGTTGCATAATTCAAAGAAGAAATATAGTGGAATGGAGGTCTAGCTCAAATAATAGCAAGTTCAATGTGAAGCTTGCTAAGCTTTAATGGTGGAAAAGAGCTCTAGTGAGGTTTGGTGAAGAAGATGAAGATGATTGAGAGGAAAAGTTACAAAAAATTCAGAGAGAATTGAGAGTGAAGAGTGAAAAATTTAGAATGAAAGTGAAGGTGAAAGAATGATCAAGGGTCCTTTGTAACGATGTGAATATTTGCTCAAATAAAGTCTAGGTTTGGAGTGGGCTAGTTTGGAACTTGGTTTGGGTTTGCTTTGGAGTTAGTTAGATCAAAATCACTGAGTTGGGGTCTAACTCGGTTAGTTATTTGTTAACTCGGTGGAGAATCTCAATGCAACTCACTTGATCAAATGGTTCACATGAATGGAAATAAGGGTGCATGGTGAGCATGATTGAAAGTGATGTAGTGTAGCAAATACAAGTGGTTTCTTGAAGCATCAAGAATATTCCACACAATGTTAGAACAATATGGACCAAAAGAATGAGACGGGAGTAGCTGCAATATGAAGGAAATCTGAAAATTTGCAAAATTATGCTGATGTAACCAGTTACATCATGAGGTAACTGGTTACCTCAGGCTGAAAAATGACGTTTTGGGCTAAAAAATGGTGATGTAATTGGTCACTTCATGAGGTAATTGGTTACCTCGGCAAAAACTTCACTTTTTTTTCTTGAAATGGAGTTCTTTGGTTGTGGTTCCGCATTTTAACCTTGTGCTTTGAAATCCATGTTTGACTTGTATCGAAACTGTGATGACTCTGTGGGGATGTGACTAATCATAGCTTTGAAACTTTCTGAAATTTTAGATATGCCTGCAACAAAACCACATGAAAAACTGCTAATGCGCATGCTAGAAATGTGAGTGCACATGCTTATGAAAAAAGGCAAAAGGGGAGGTCAAATTTTGGGTTACGACAATAACATGTCGTGCTAATGGCATAAGCCCATAAATACTTAGGTAGATTACCCTAATTGAACTTAGTTCTAGTCAAATTCTCTAAAACATGTGTAATTACCCAAATTTTATGCTTAGATTGGTCGTTGTCGCTACTGCGAAAAACGAGGCCGGCAACGACAGAAGAGTCGCCACCGTGCATTATTTATCCCAAAAGAGGGAAAGGAAACGCTGAGAGAAAACCTAACGAAAGAGGGAAAAGACGAGGTCATCGCAACCAAGTCCTAGGTTCGGGAGTCGGTTACGCAAGGGGAAGGTATTAGCACCCCTCACGTCCGTCGTATTCGACAGGATCCACGCTTGTTGTCTAAAAGGGTGTTAATCTATCTAGCTAAAGGCTTAAGGACAAAAGAAAAGAAAAATGACTCAGCAGAACACAACAGTTCTATGCCTACGTATTCCTGTCTGGAACGAGAAATCAGAGTCAACGTAGTTCGCCTAACTACGGGTGAAAGGTGGGGGAAGGTTGCTCGCCGAGATATCGCATCTCGTGCCTATGTACTTTCATCTGGTATGAAAGATCAGAGCAAACGTAGTTCGGGCTAACAAGACCGCAGGTTGGTTCAAAAGTTTTTATCCGAGTATGGTTAACAAACGGTTCCAGCAGTTTGGTGTATGCAGCTCGCTCGTCGGAGACTTAGGCGTTTACCATTTACGGTAGAACCGAGAGTTAACAAAATTCTCCTTATGAAAATGGTTTCCAAGGATTAAAGGTCTCAAGGGACAAAAAGAAGTTTGATCTTTGTTTTTGAAGTCTTTTAAAGAAGAAGTGTTTTGAGTCTTGTTTGTAACTCATGTTGCACTAAAGACTTGGACTTAAGAGTGAATGCGTCGCATGTCAGCCAAAGGGTACCACACTAAACATTTAAGCTATTGAAGAGAGACCCTCCAACAACCCTTTCTCAAGTGCTTAAGGCTCGTAGCGTACAACACATGTTAATCTTTATTAAGTGTTTTAAAGATGTTTGAAGATGAGAAGAGAAAGGACGCACTAAAGGGGAACTAATCCAATCCTAAAGTTGTCATTCAAAGTTGATCCTATGATTGAGGTTAGGAGGGAGATACCTACTGTTATCATGCATGGTTAGAACCCTAATTTCTGTCACATTCCAACTTGAACAAGAAGGAATGGAAATCCTAAGGGAAGAAAGACAAAAGAAGAAGAAAACAAACATAAGAATGCAAACATGAAATGCAAGCATGGAAGGCAAAGATGCAATGCAAGTGAGGGAGGAAATATGTGTGGGGCTGGAGCCTCCACAATCTCATCTCAACCTCAAGTCATAGTATGAATAAATTCAAGAGAAGAGGAGAAGAAATGCAATAAAAGCAAATCGCACCAATGCACAAAAGAAAAGAAATGGCCTAAACCAAACAACATCAAACATAATGCATAAAATAATGCACAAATGAAAGGCAAAGGAAGCCTAAAACAAAGTTAGGATGGGAGGATAATATGAGTACAAAAATGAACTCATAAAATTCACTCAACCATGAGCATCACAAATTATGTGCCAAGAAGCGCAAGAAAACATCAAGAAAAGTCCTCTAGGATCCCATCATTTTAGGTAGCTTCAAGTACCTCCAAAGGAGGGACCAAACCACCTTAAATGACACTCCATGACCATTGGACAGAAGGGAGATGAAGAGAATAAAGCTTAAAAGCTAAATCAAAACAAAACAAAAAGAAATGCAAGCAAAGGCACCAAGGAAGCAAGCATGTATCACATTGAAGTTCAAGTTGAAAGCACAAAAGGAAATGCATAAACCAACAAGCAATGAACATAATTTTGACCTATAAATGAACATGAATCAAGCTCAACATGTCTATTATGTGAAACAAAAATAATTGAGAGCTTATTGGATCCATACAAGTCATTTCCAATTCAAACTAGGTCATACACTTGTGTGTACCTCCCTTAGAGGTGACTCAACTTGTAAGTCATCTAAAAAATAGGAAAATAGTTCAAAAATTAACAAATAAAATCCACAAGGAAGTTAAACATGTTGGAAAACAGAGGCCATAAGCATAAGGCAAATATTCTCTCAAAGCACCCTCAAAAGAAAAATTCATTAGGAGGTACCACTTTGAAATGGGAGAAACAAAGGCAAAAAGAAAAGCCACAAAAGTCAACCCAAAAGTCAACTAACCAGGGACAAAATGGTCCTCAAAAATCACTCAACTTATCAAGAATATGAGGATTGATTTTCGATCATTGAACCAAAAATAAAGGAGAGAAATAAATTAAAGAACAAATAATATTGTAATTTAATTCAATTAAAACAGCTCCAATATTTAATTCATTTTAAAATTGAAAATAAAATCAAAAAAATAAAATAAAAATATCCAGAAAATACTAGACATCTCAAAGTTCACGAAAAATATTTTTGGGGAATTTTTAGGATATTGGAACTATTTTCATTTGATTTAAAATGAAACAGCAACAAAACAGAATTTAAATGCAAAAGAAATTAAAATGACTAAGCAAATGGTATGAATAGCAATTAAATCCAACACAAATCTGGACTGGGCCCAAAGCTGGGGCTTAAATAGCAATGCCACAAGGCCCACACGAAATTCTAAAGTTCAGAATAATCACATGCAATGAGTCAACATACACACATGGTAGGACCTCACCAACAATCACATGATCAAAATTATTCCAATCAAACCACTCACAACAATGCCATGTCATTAAATGAATTGGAGTTATAATCCCATGCAAGCAAGAAAAAACGAAAATGGTGCACTCTAATCTCCACCGTCCGCGCGGAAACTCAACCGATCGGACGCTCCTCACGCGTCTTCTACCTCTAGCAAGTGCCACCGCCGGAAAAAAATTCCGGTCACCCCTACCGCGAGCTCCGGCCACCGTGGATCACCAACAACAACACAACTCTCTCAATTTTCAACCGTTTTTTATGTTCTTTATATCAAAATTCATTTACACGAAACGAGGATCTCAAATCTTCCATTAATTTCCATTTATCTTGCACCATTAAAGAAAAACGCAAACAACAAGGTTGATGCACAAAAACAAAAGTTCACCAAAACTTCTCCAATTTAATTCTAAAATCATCCTCATGTTATGTAGGTTATAGATCAACAAAAATCTAAGCAAAACATCTCAAGAATTGATCAAACCGAATCAAACAAGTTTGGAGCTCATAAAATCAATCATCATAAACGCAAACAATTATTATCCATAAACGTTCTACATCACTCAAGGATCATAATGCAACAAAAATGGAAAAGAATCATGGCATATTGAGAGTGTAAGGTTGAATTCAAGTTACCTAGTGGAGAACTTCCACTGAGCCTTCAACTGATGCTAAAGCTTGAAGAAAACGATCCAGACACGTTTAATGATCCTCAATGAAGCTTTTGAAACCTTCAATTTGCCTTGAAATGGAGTAAATCTCAGAATTCGAAATTTGAATATTCACCACTTTTTGAAAATGCTCTAGCTCCAATTTGCCTCCAAATTCGTGTTCTTAAGCTTTGTTCATGATAGAAATGTTATATACAATGGATCTTGACCACAATTGAGCCCAATTCAATTTTTAAGTTTTCTCCACTTTTCTGAATATGGAAGTGCACGAAAATGGCATTTGCTTGGCTCCAAAATCACTCAAATTGCTTGCTGGGATCATTTGGAGTGTGAATGGTCAAGATTCAGCCCTTGTTTCCAATCTAATGGTTGGTTTTAATTGTGTAACTTCATGGTGAAGTAATCTTGGAAATGGCTCACAAAAACACCTCAAATCCAAATTCTAATATTGCCAATGTTCTTAAAACATGATTTGCACTCAAAATATGCACCTATTTTCACAAAAATGATTTATCATGAATTAATTCCAATTTTGGCCTTTTAAGCTTCCTTACATGAAAATTCAAATACCAATTCTTCATTCTAAACCAAATCCATGACTTCTCAATGCTTGGCTAAACATTTGGCACCATTTGGAGCACATTTGATGTTGGAAAGATTTCCACTTGAAGTGTGTAAGATAGTGAAATGGACCTATAATGAAAATGACCTATAATCTCACTTTCCCAAAATACCCTTGCCTTGCAAAGCTTATAACTTGAGCTCTATAAATCAGATGAAGGACTTCTAAGAATTTTTGGAAAGTTAAGACGATGAGGAACAACTTTCATGTTTGGGTCAAAGCTAGGAGAAACATCCTTCTAAGTCAAAAATGTCCTGGAAGTTGGTTGACTTTTGTTGACTAATTTCACATTTATCTGGTGATCTGTAACTTGTCATCTTGATAACTAGAGTTCCATAAATACAATGGAGGACTTCTAGCACTCAAAAGAAAGATAAGAACGTGCTCTACAAGTTTCATATGTGAGCCAAGATGATATGAGACTTGCATCTTGAGATAAGTGGTCTTGAAGTCAGACACTAAACAGGGGATTTTACACTGAGAACCCTAATTTAGTAACTCCTCACACTTTGGATTCTTCTTGAATTGATCTTGGAATAACATCTCAAATGTCTCAACACAACATTCCATGATCACAAAGACTTAGAATTGAGTCTTAATCTCCTTCAATTGTATAGTTGACTCAGGGTTGACTAGATAAAAACCTTAACTGCAACACCTTCAACTGTGACTCCCCACACTTGCCACCAACACTTGAATGAACTCCACCATGACTCTCAAGGCCTCCAATAAGCTTCAATGACAATCTTTATCCACAACCATGGGCTTGTGATCCTCAGATGATCCTCAGATAATCTCCTAAACAGGAATTAGACCACATTCACTTGCTTGCCTTTCTTCAAGGACTTTGGCTTGCTTCTGATGATAGGACCCCCTTGATGACTTGAATATAACCTCTTGATTAGGCTTTGAACTTGGTAACCTCAATTTGCTAAGCATACCTTTCTTGATCCCCTATAAAATGCAACAATGTTATGCAATGCAAATGCTAGAACAATGATATGCTAATGCAATGAAACATAAACCAGGTAATAAAAAAATTTTGGCAAATTTTGGGGTACAACAGCTGCCCCTATTCAAGCGACTTGGACCTGACTGGGTGAAAAGTGAACGAATTTCAGACAATCAAGGTAAAAGACGGTTGAATACCAAAGAACCCAAAAATTTGCTAACCAAAGAAATAAACTGCAACAATTGCTTGGGGAAAAAATATCCAGAAAATTGAACCCGGTTGTCATGGCAACAAACTGATCAATCATTTGATAAAGAACACCTGATTTCAACATCAACCACCTGTGTGACACCACCGGCGTTGAATCAACAATCAATCTTCAAATATACGCTACAATAAGCGGGCACTGAGCCATAGGACCATATCAAAATATCATCCTTGACCTTCCATTTCCGAAGAAACGAGCATTGCACTACGTAAAGCGCATCATCAATGTATTATCCTTGATCTTCCATTTCCGAAGAAACGAGCATTGCACTACGTAAAGCGCGTCATCAATGTATTATCCTTTATCTTCCATTTCCGAAGAAACGAGCATTGCACTACGTTAAGCGCGTCATCAATGTATTATCCTTGATCTTCCATTTCCGAAGAAACAAGCATTGCACTACGTAAAGCGCATCATCAATGTATTATCCTTGATCTTCCATTTCTGAAAAAACGAGCATTGCACTACGTAAAGCGCGTCATCAATGTATTATCCTTGATCTTCCATTTCTGAAGAAACGAGCATTGCACTACGTAAAGCGCGTTCACCGTCAATATAATGTCGTTGACCTTCCATTTCCGAAGAAACGAGCATTGCATTAAATAAAAGCGCGTTCACCGTCAATATAATGTCATTGACCTTCCATTTCCAAAGAAACGAGCATTGCACTACGTAAAGCGCGTTCACCGTCAATATAATGTCGTTGACCTTCCATTTCCGAAGAAACGAGCAATTGCACTAAATAAAAGCGTGTTCACCGTCAACATAATGTCGTTGAACTTCCATTTCCGAAGAAACGAGCAATTGCACTAAATAAAAGCGCGTATCAAGCTAGAGGGATAAATCATGAAGTCTTTTAACGCTGACATAACAACAATTGTGAGAAAAACTCCGTTGGGAAAACGAGAAACTTAATCAAGCAACTCCGATGTGGGAACATATGATAGGACGAACGTTATCAACACATATCTCATGCCAAAAATTTGAATATCTGAAAGCCATCCTGAACAAGAATACCAATCACCTGCAAGGAAAAACACCTGAAAATAAAGAGGCAACCAACCTGGCTTATGTTTCAAAATGCACATGTTTGAAAATGGCGTAATGCTCCATACGAAATGGAAATGCTACGCGTTTGGGTAGATGTTATGCGTGATGCAAAATGCAAATAAGCGTTCCAGCAAAATAAATGCTGAAGGAACGAAACCAAACTTCTGCTGAGGGAAGAAACAACCCTGCTGGGGATAGCCCAAAATATCCGGAGTTACGAAATCTGTTGAGGATGAACAACCTATTGGAGGAAAGACAACCTGCTGGAGAACAGAAAGGACAGTTCTGCGTGGGGACGATCCTCCCAAACCAAATGATAACTTGGTTGTACTCTGTGGGGACTTCACTGGGGATTAATTGTGCACATGACTAACTGCTGGGAATGTACATAACTGCCTGACTGCTTGCTAGCCTGTATCTAACTCTTCCGGGGATAAAATGCAAATTCCGTCTGCTGGGGAGGAATAAGTTTCACACAAAACCTGCTCCTGCAGTAAGGGACTCTGACTGGGGAAAAATGAATTCCATCCACCTTCTTGGAAACTTGCCCCAAGGGTACCAACGTGCCCCATTCCAAACTCTAGAACACTTCACCTGGAAAGGAAAAGCATGCCATGAAACGACCTCGAAATGACTTGCCCCTGAATCTGCAACAATTTCTGATAAACTCTGGAGAATAGAGAGTAACACTTCATTCATTTCCACTTTTACCCCAACTCATGGGATCTTTGTAAAATCTTCCCATAAAAGGACCCTGCAATCTCTATACCCTGATGGTTAGATATGAACTACTTTCGCGTTTTGAACCTCGAAGAGGTGTTTCAGATTAGTTGCCTTCCAACCAACAATAGCTTTTGTGCTCTTAGGGTGGCCTGCCCCTGATTGAATGGTTCATGGAGCAGTACCCCTAGCTGTGAGAGATTTGCTGAATCTCAACTTGATTGCCCCAGATTAACTGACTTTGGATGGTTGACTTCACTGGAGATCATTTGATATAGCTAGCCCCGACTCCAATGAGTATTTGGCATTCTGTATTCAATCCTGATCAAACTTTCCACTGTGGAAACTTTCCTGCTGTCAAGCGCTTACTCGCAAGTAAAACAAATTGTTCTGCATAAAAGATATATTAAATGCAATGCATATGACAGTTTTGAAATCCAAGTCTGTTCACTGGAAAAATTTGTGACATAGTGTGTGAATAAATTGTCGAAATATCAATATTAATACAACACTATAAAAGGAATCCTTTCAGGAGTCAGTTTCGATGCGATCTTTACCGAAGTATGCTTTCAAAATGAACCTGCTTCAATTAGGACTTTTGAAGGTTGTAACGTGGCCAGGTTCACGGTTAACAAGGAAGGATATAAGGCTCAAAATTCATTTTAACCCACCCACTCTCCTTGATGTTCTCCAACCCTACGTTCAGCTAATTCGACCTTAACGTTCACCTTTCATAGGTTGTATAAGAGTAGTGACAGTTTAGGAAACCACCTACTTTTGGGAGTGACAGTCATTCACTTTTCGTCTTTTGGGACTTGGAGTCACACGACTTGTATTTTCGAGGATTTTTCTTTGGCAATCTTTTTGCTTTTCGGTTCTTTTTCGTTCTTCCCTAACTTTTTCCTGGACTAATTCTTTTGAATTTTCGATTTTAAAGTCCAGCGGGATACCCTCATTTTTGCCTAAGTCGCTTATTTTCAAGATTCGACTTAGCGGGTTTTTTTCTTTTGATTCTTTTGTCTTTTTTCTTTCTTTTTCGAACAAGTCGTGTGGCACTGGTTGTCTGACTATTTGGGGAATAATGTGACTGTCTCACTCCTGACGTTTAACCATTATGGTTTTTTTAGGCACGACCTCTAGAGGTGCGATTGATCCTTGAACGGACACTCCTTTTGTAATTTGGATACTTGGTCAAATTAGCTGACACCTACCCTGCCCCAGGTTAAAATTGAGGGTTTTTCGTTTTCAGAAAAGAACTCCTACTACTAGGCTCAAAGGGGTTGACAAGGGATTATCTTCCTTATATCTCCAATGTTTAGGGATTTAAAATAATGCATGTACATCATCAGCAGGTTTTATTCAAAAACATACAATCGGAAGCTTGCGCGTCTTTCGATTTTGTCATCCTCCCCGGATTCCACTTAAACCAGCGTCTGAAATAAATGAAAGCAAATGAGTGAACACGACTGTATTAAATCAAAACATGCATATTCATTTCATTATCATTATCAATTGAAAACAAACAAGTTTTACAAATGAGATTTGCGCTTCAAACAGAAAATAAACTACAAATGCAAAGAAATAACAGGATAAAACAAAAATTGCCAGCTTCTTGGAACCGGGCTTCTTGATCTTTACTTGCTGTTGAGGGATGCACCCCTTGAAGTTATCAAACTCAAACAGATAAGCGATTGACGTGTACGACCAACCTTCCTCCCAAAAAGGATATGCACCTTCTGTCCATCAACTGTTGCACCTTGGCTTGAAAAGCCTCACAATCTTCAGTTGAGTTTCCACTGGATCCCCCATGATATCCACATTGAGCACTGGGATCGTACTCGGGAGGATAGGGCTTTGGCACCGGTTTGAGAGTCTTGGGTTCCACCAAAGAGTACTGAATTAGATGCGGTAGCAGCTGACTGTATGTCATAGGCACGGGATGCAGGGGAGCATTCCTTCTTTCCAACTTATTGCTGCGAGGCCTCTTCTGATTCTGGCGCGGATTATTTTGCTGCCGAGGAGTATGAGGTTGTCGGCACCAGGCTGACTGTTGAACAGCAGTTGTAGCAAATACAACATTGGTTTCTTTTTCCTTCCCAGCATAAGGCTTCTTTACATCTTTTGAAGAAACAAGGGCGACTGGAATCGTTCCCATTCTGATACCTCTTTCGACTCTCTCTCCCACAACTACCAGATCTGAAAAACTTCCAGCCATGCAACCTATCAATTTCTCATAATATAATCCAGATAATGTAGCCATGAACGCGTCAGTCATCTCTCTTTCTGCCATGGGAGGTTGCACGCTGGCTGCTAATTCTCGCCATCTCTGGGCGTACTCCCTGAAGCTCTCAGTATCCTTCTGTGATAAGATCTGCAATTGTAACCAGTTGGGTTCTTGATTGCCATTGTACTGATTAAGGCACTCCTTATGTTCAGGCGCTTTCTTTCTCAGACCTACCTCAGGAACAGGAAACAGCTGTGGGCACGTGTTGTACCCCAAATTTGGCCAACCCCTCTGGTATATGTGTCATTCCATCTGCATCAGCATTAAAAAAATATATTACATGGCATAATCATTTGCATTTTATACAAAAAAAAAGAAGAGAAGGAAAGTGTATTAAAAAAAATAATAATGTGGAAAGGGAGAAGGTCATTTTTCTTAGGAAAATAACTAAAAATAAAACAAGTGCACAAGGTGGGGTTTGAACCCACCACCTCTTGTTCCATCAAGACTCCCTCTTACCACTTGGCCAAGCGCACAGTTTGTGAACACAAGGAGTTGGAAACTATACATATTAAAAAGAATAAAGAGGCGCATGAAAATAAAAATTGGTGGATTTTGCTCCCACCAAGGATTCGAACCGGTGACTATGTGAAAGATATGCGCTTGACTTAACCACTGGGGTGGCGATACATCCAGTGATTATCCCACCCCAGTTTGATCACATACTTTGCTTTGTTCTTAACTGGCCAGAAGATGAAAAGCAAAACGCAGGGGACATGGGGGAAAACATCACCATTTTGGATGAAACCAAATTCATTCTCGTCCACTTTTTCACAAGGTTTAATATGGTATTGTTAGTTTTCGTTTTGGAATGATATTATTCAAGTTACGGATGAAATTGCAAAGAGAGGGGAATGGTGAACCATGTGCTAAAGCGTACTATGCTTTGCCAATTCAAGGCCAACCGCAAGTGTACCTATCCCTGTGCTTCTCTGTTTCCTTTCACCAATTTGGGCAAGCGCAGCAGCCTCTACAGCCCACTACCAAACCCTAGCCTGAGCTGCTACCACACCACAAGACAAAAAAAAAACCACGCGAGAGAAAGAGCTCAGTAAGAGGGAAGAATTCAAAATCTCTAGTCAGAGGATATATAAGGGATAAGTTGAGAGCTAAAAAAACCCTAGAGGACGGCAGCCAGAAGATTTTGTCTTTTGAGAGAAAGGAAAAATAGTTCTGAGATTTGAAGTTTGGAGCTGCTCAAGGGTGGGATTTCTCAGAGTCAATCCAATTTTTGTTCTAGGTATGGGTACCAGCTTTCTTTTTCATCACACGCATATGTTTGGATTAGGGTTCATTGTTACAAAACTTGTTTACAAACCTTTGTAAAAAATGTTAAGTTTATTCTGGATATTTTGTATATGCTTTGTTCAATAGTTTGAAGAAATGTGTATGTCTTATATTGTTTAAGCTGTCTTGATAAAAATAAAGTTGGTTATAACATTGATTAGCTTAAGTTCCTTAGATCTGTTCCTCATTTTGGTTTAAACTGGCTTGTTGATTTCTTTTTGCTATTGTGTTTGCTGTTGTGGAAACCTTAGTTTGTTATTGTTTTCGCTTGCTTGGATCTGAACATTTGCTGTTTGAAGTATGTATTGATTCCTTTGCCTTGGATGTCATGTTACTTACCTGTTACAAAACCTTTTGCTGTTTTTAATCTGCTTGTGTAACTTTTCAAGTTTTTAATCCTAACTGTTAAAAAGGAACTTTAACTGTGGGTGTGTGCTTGGTCTTGAAGTGTAATGAGAAGTTGATGATAACATGACTGTATGTCCAGTTTTGAGTTTTCTTTTTAATAGAGGTCTAATCTGCTTGGTGTTAATCATGATGTTGTATCTTGTACTAACATAGGATATGCTGTCATCTTTTGTGTTGCTTTCATGTGCTGTTGCTACTTAAAGTTTTTTCTTGAATAATCTCATGTGTTTTTAAAAGGAACTTCACTTAAGATTCAAGAAACTTCAATTGTTGGTGTATGCTTGGGTTCAATATATAATGAGAACATGTTTGTTAACATGCTGTGTGGTTTTGAACTCCCTTCTTGCTATGTTCTTTTGCTTTGCTTGATGCTCAGTTTTGATCTTATTTGGTGTCAGTGTGGAGTTTGCTGTTTGGTGCTATGTATGTGCTGCAGTTGGTTTTAAGCTGCCAGCATGTGGCAGCATTTTGTCTAGGAGATTTAGTTGTTTCTTTCACTCTTCAAATTCTTGTTCTGTTTTGCACTTCTCTTTTTAACATGAGTTTATCTTTCATCACCTTAGTGTTGGTCTAGGTGTGAGTTTGTCTATGTGGTAGTTCTCTTGTGCTTCAGTCCTTTGTGAAGTGTTGCTGCCAATTTCAAATGGGTATTAATTGATTGCTTTTGAGTTTGATCTTTATGCTTGAACATTGAAGATGATGATGCTGTTGGTTTAATGTGTGGAGCAAAATGCAGGGTGTTTGTCAAGTTTCAATATGCTGTTGTATTAAGGTGCAGGATTTGTGTGTGCCTTGTTGGTGTTATGATCATGATGGGTTTTTTTTTTTGTTTCTTGACAGCGAAATCAAAAGTTTGTTTGTTCTGTCTCAGCATTCTTGTTCATTTATGGTTGATTGCCTCCTTTGATGTCACCACTTGTTTGTTTTAGATTCTAGGGCAGCATATGCTTGACATCTGTGCTTTGCTCCTTTTATTTGTTGTGTTAAAAGTCTGCAATATTTATAAGTGATTGGTTAATGTTGCTGTGATCAAGAAGCCAAGCTGTTTCCTTTTCTTACATACTGTCATCAGATGTTATGTGAATAGGGTAGGGGCATAGTATGCAGTCTTTTGTTGTTGCTTATGATTTCATTACACACATTCAACTTAGCCTTGCTGACAATGGTTTTTTTTTTTTTTATGTCTTTTGTTTCTTGCTGGATTATATGCAGTACTATAATTATTGCTCAGTTTCAATGATGCAATTTTGAATACCATTAGTGTTGGGATCCCATGTTAGCTTTAGATTCATGTTGCTGTATTTGTTTTGTTGGATACTCTGGTGGCAGTATTTTTAAGGCCTTTACTTGTGACAGAATTTTAGTTAAGTCATGGCTTTGATTTTGATTGGTTGATTGGATTAGATGCTGACTGGCAGTACCTGTATCCCTACTGCTATTTTGTTTTTCTGGCCTTTTTGCCTTGACATTGTGATTACCATGTTGATACTTGCTTTTCCATAAAAGAACATGTGTTGCTGTCCTGTTTCTTAAACAAACTGCTTATACATGCTTGAGTTTCTTTTTGCTTCTGATTATCACATGTGTCAAGCCTCTTTGTTCTGCTTGGAATCAAATCCTGTTGGAATACTTGTATGAAATTCTGTCAAGTTTCAGTTAGGATGCAATTTGGTTAGTGTACATGATGCTGTCTCAATTTTGGATGTTAATTTCTGCTTGGTCTGTAGGATAATCTTTTGATTTACAGCAATTTAACAGTAGGAAAGATATGTTGTTGGTGTTGGGATTTGGTTGAGCATGAGTTTGGCCTTTGGTTTCTGTTGAAATGGATGTATCTACCATGTATATGCTGATGTTTTATTGTGTTGAGATGCTGTTTTTTGGTTTAAAAGGAGAATCATTAAGTTTTTTTCATGTGGACCTCGATCTAAATGGATGCTGTTGCTGCTATCACCTGGAATAATTGTTTTGAATTCTGTTTTGACTTAACAAGAACCTTTTGAATATGTTTTGTTTCCATGATGAATGTGTTGTTTGAGCTTAACTGTACATGTGCTGTATTTTGTGTTTGACTTGTGATGTCAAATTCTGTTTGGCTTAAGGTGTAGAATTCTGTCAAGTGCAGTACCTGTTTAATTGTCAATATGTGACTGAAATCATGATTTGTTTGCAATATTGATGAGATATGCAATGCTGTTTTGAATTTTGTTTTGGCCTTGGCTTAGAGGTACAAACTTGTTGTGGTTTTGTTGCCCTTGACTTGCAAATTTGATGATCACTGCTTGCTTTATTGAGAAGCTGTTTGTTTGTTCTTTGAATTAATCCAACTGTTGGATTCAAATCATGATTGAACCATGTTTTGCTCATGTTGCTGCTAATTCGTGCTGTTGGCATTTGTTTTGCTTTCCAATTGATAGTTTGCATTTCCATTCACATATTAATTTACAAGCATCGTGTGGAAGTGTGGGTAGTATATTTGTTCTCCTCATTTGAAAATAGTTGGAACAGATACCAGGAATGATCATTTTTGTATGGTCTTGATACATCTTCATCAGTTTTTGCACTAGCAATTGTGTTTGTTTATTTTTTTTTGCCCAGTGATATTCGTGGATTCGCTATGTATATTTCTTGTTTCCTTTCTAATCACCAGAAATGCCACTGTCCCAGTGGTAAAGCAAGCGTGTGTTGTGTCCTTTGTGTACGGTCCGAGTCCAGCGAGGGACCAAAACCATCTTTTTTTTTATTTCTTTTTTTCCTTTGTATCTCACTCTCATCCCTTTTATTCTTCTCCTCCCTTTCCCTATCACCACGCGCTTGTGCGCCCCGGTGGATAAGAATGTTGTTTGTGAACCAAAAGGAGGTGGGTTCAACTCCCACCTCTTGCTCTTTTTTTTTTATTTAAATTCATTTCTTTTTTTTGTTTTAACCATATAAATTTCAAAATATCATAACTTTGGCATACTTGATCTTTTTTAATCCGTTCTTCTTGTAATTTACTCATAATTTCAATTACTTTCATTTAATAAAGCAATATTTCAAGTCAATGTTTTTTTTAGACCTTTGATTTACTTAAAGATCAACCCTCTATTAGGATTTGTGCGCGCTGCATTTCGTAACGTTTCTCAAAATAACTGTTTCTTAGTATTGAATTAAAATAAGAGGATTGGGTGTAGTCCCCTTCTTCCTCGAGTGTTGAGACGCCCACTGTAGTGAGGGTGGTCTCGACACTCGTCTTTCAATACAAAGACGCTTTCCATCCACTTTCTCTCCTAAAAAACCTCGGCTCCGTGCCGAGTACATTTTCAAAACCTCGGTTTCGTACCGAGTTCATTTTCAAACCGCCTTTTAAATAAATTATTAATTTCTTCGTATTGAATTAAAAAGAGGGGATTAAGTGTAGTCTTCTTCCTCTCCGAGTGTTGGGATGCCCACTGTAGTGAGGGTGGTCTCGATACTCGTCTTTCAATATGAAGACGCGACTTCATTCCACCACCTCCTTTCACAACTTTATTCCGCAACCTTTCACACCTAAAACCTCGGTCTCACACCGAGTGCATTTTCAAACTCGTTTTTATAACAAAACTTGAATGGTCGTGGAGTGGTTAGGCGTAGGCCTTCTTCTATCCCGAGTGCTGACGTTTACCGTAGGGTTCTCTGTCGCTAAAGCACTTACCATTTAAAACCAAAAATACCTTTAATAAGAGAATGAATTTCTCTTCGCATTGAATTAAAGAGAGTGGATTGGGCGTAGACCTCTTCTTCTCCGAGCGTTGGGATGCCCACTGTAGTGAGGGTGGTTTCGACGCTCGTCTTTCAATACGAAGACGCCTCGTTCGCCACACCTTTTTATAATAAAAACTTTGAGATAACGAATTGGGTACTACCTGTAGGGGTTACTATCCGAGGACATGTCTCGCCCCTAAAAAACAATCCAATCAACCAAACGTGACTTCTTGCCTCGCGTGGCGAAAACTAATCAATCATTTCAAAAAGGATATGTTACGTCCGTTCTACCGCAAACAGGTAACGCCTAAGTCTCCAACGAGCGAGCAGCGAAACACCTAACTGCTAGAATGCGCACGATAGCATCATCCATAAAAAACATCAACACACCGTAAGCCGAACTACGGCTGCTCTGATTCTTTACTTCGTACAAGTAAAGATACGTAGGCACAAGGGCCACAATCCTTGCCGAGCACATTCCCCTTATATTTGTAGTTTCCCGAACTACGTCGACTCTGACTTTCTCATACCTGTTGAGAATACGTAGGCCTAGGACCGCGAAGTCCTACCGAGTCCGTTCTTTCTCTTCTCCCCTCCGTTACCTCTCTTTCCTCGTTTCTAAACTGTTCTCTTTTCTTTGGAACACTTCTTTCATAGCATAAAATTTAAGCAAATAAATCACACATCGACAAACAAAAGGTTCCCATCAAGTACGATGGATGCGAGGGGTGCTAATACCTTCCCTTCGCATAACCGGCTTCCGAACCCATTCTTGGTTGCGAGACCATCTTATCCGTTCTTTTTTTAAGGTTTTCTCGATATTTTCCTTTCCCCTCATGGGATAAATAAAGTTCGGTGGCGACTCTTCTGTCCTTTCTTTTCGCCTCCCCGTCGTTGCACGATGCATTTTTTCGAGTAGCGACAGCTGGCGACTCTGCTGGGGATGTCAGCTAGCCACGCCTATCTTGTTTGTCGCATTTGAGTTTTATTTGCTATTTATTTTTGTGATTGTGTTTCTTTCTAACCTTGTGGGTTTATCATTGGGTTGGTTTGTGAGATAAAGCTTTCTACCCGAGCTTTCGAGTATACATTAAGTTAGGAGGTGGGTTCTTCCTGATTTGCGAGACTTAGGACTCGTTGAGTTGGATCGAATTCCACCGCTCAGATGAGACCTCAGTGGAATAATGATGTCTTACGTGTAGTCGTAATGACGTTCTTATTTTCCACTTGGGAGTCCGCGATTCTGAGGACCTTTGTAGAACCTTATTCCAAAGGTTACTAAAACATGACTCTGTGTTCATCCTTTTTGAAAGGAGTACCGTCTTACGAGTAGTCGTTATGATGGGAAAATTTTGAGGGTTAGTGCATAGGACTTTGTTTGAAAAGCCTTTTGGAACACCCTCTTGAACCAATAGATTGCTCACCCGATGGGAAGGATACCTTGTGTTGTTGTTTTGCTGAATTGATGACGTTGATCTTGTTGATTGTTCCATTGTCATATGCATTCATCAAACATTGCATTGCATATCATCTTTCGCATATCAAGAGACTTAAGAAGCTATGATTATCTCAGGTATTAGTGAATCCAATGGCTGACCAAAGGAAAAGAAGCACAAATTCCATAAAGTTTAGGGAACCCAAGTTGGAATCAATTCAAGATCTTCTGGTTGGGGTGCCAAAGGTTATCAAGATTAACATTCAAGGGAAACATGGAAAACTGCTTGATCTCCTCTACTCTAGGGTTGATACTTGGGCCTTGTATGCCATGGCTCAGTTTTATGATGCACCTCTCCGGTGTTTTACTTTTCAAGACTACCAGTTGGCTCCTACCTTAGAGGAGTATTCTCACATCTTGAACATTAAGATTAAGGACCAACTTGTCTATACTGGTTTGGAGGAAGAACCAAAACCTGCTGTTATTGCTCTCGCTCTCCATATGACCAAAGAAGAAGTCAAGAAGGGTCTAACCCGTAAAGGGGGTGTTCAGGGTTTTCCATTGAAGTTTTTGCTAGAAAAGGCCGCTCAGTACAAGGTTGATGAAGATTGGGAAAAATTCGGTATAAGTGTTGCTCTGATGATTTACGGGATTGTCCTCTTTCCAAATGTGGACAATTTCATAGACATCACTGCCATTGTTCTCTTTATGCAGAAGAATCCCATCCCCACACTCCTCGCTGATGTTTATCACTCTATTCATTGGAGGAGTGAAAAGAAGGCGGGAATGATCCAATGCTGCTCTCACCTACTATACAAGTGGTATGCTTCTCATTTGCCCAAAAAAGGACCGTTCGTGGAAAACGAGAAGGAATTGAAATGGTCTCAGCGCATCATGTCCCTAGAAGCTAGTGATATTGCTTGGTACTCTCATGAGTACTATGATGTGGAAATCATCTTCAGTTGTGGAGAATTCAGTAATGTACCTTTGATCGGTAGGGCCGGTTGTATTAACTATAACCCAGTCATGGCATTACGTCAGTTGGGCTATGCTATGGAGGGCGAGCCCGAGGCAGAGAAGGTTCAGAGTTTCTTTTTGCTAGCCACATCAGAGGACCCTGCGTTTGTCAGGAAGATTGCTAAGGATTGGGGCAAGATTCATACAAAGGGAAGGAAGGAGTTAAAAGCGAAGAACTGTGTGGCAAAGGAGCCATACAACCAGTGGTTACTAGCCAGAGTAGCTGAAAGGTCGTTGCCATTTCCCTTAGAGCCCTCTATGCGAGAAGCACCTCCTGCTCCCACTCATGTACCCATAGACGAATATGAAAAACTGAAGCTAATAGTGGAGAGATTGACTAAGGAGAATCAGGACCTTCAGAATGAAGTCCACCAAGCAAATGTGGAGAACGGTCAGTACAAAAGAAAGGTGGAGTTTGAACAGGATCAAGCGGCTGAGAGTAGCAAGAAGCTAAAATTAGAAACGGATCTGAGAGTCAGGTACCAACAGGGTTACGAAGGGGCAGACGCATCATTAACAACTCTCCGGCAGCGCCTGAAGGACACCAAGGCTTCTTGTGATAGGGCATGGCACTTCTTTGAGATTGCCTCTGCCGAGAAAAAGGAAATACGAGAGAATCTTGAAGCTGATGTTGGGAATCTTGAGGAACAACTAAGAAGTGCCTTAACCCTAGCGGAAAATGAACGAAGACTCAAAGAGGAGGCCTTGAGAGGTTCATATGTCACGTCTGACATGTGGAGTAACAAGTGTCAAGAATTAGAGACCGCCCAAGAGACAGCCCTTTTGTGGAGAAATCGTTTTGAGGCTTTGCAAAGAGATGGTGCGCAGTGGCTCGAGAAAGAGGCTCAGCTCAATGAGTTGCTGGACACCCATGTGGATTCTATTTGTTATTACCAGTCGACTCTAGATACGTGTCGTGCTAGGTACAACAATTTGGTGGAGCACTGCAACCTCATGATCCGAGATATCCCATGGAGGTTGGAGAGCGCCATTCAGGATTTGGAAGGAAATGATATCCCCCCTTCTGTTCACCACTTTATCCAGCTCTGTGACCAAATGGTCAGAAGGTTCATGTTCGAGACGAGGAAGCTTGAAGAGCGTCTCCAAAAGGAGAAATTCTAGTTTTTAGTACTCTTGATTTTCGGTCATTTAGTGTTTTCCTTGTAATGAGAATTGTTATTCGACATAGTCAGCAAATGTTTGTATTGAATCTTCCCAAATTAATGAGAATTTGCTTTTGGTCTAATTGTGTTTTCTTTATTATTTGTTCATTCGCAATTCTATAATACCGGTTATAGTCATAGGTTTCGAAAGTCTCTTGAGCATTTGCATAGACTTTGCGTCATCTTGCATACCCTGAAACCCGATCTCACACCGCTTGCCATTTCAGTAAAAGGATAAAGAAGAAGAGCAAGCTGACTTCTCAACACCCTTACAACACGCGGAGAAATCAACAAAGAGTTATGGATCAAGTTCAGGCTGAGCTTACCGAGTTTCGTGAGAAGATGACGCAGTTCATGGAGATGATGCAGGGGGTGGCCAACAGCCAAGACCAGTTGAGGACTTTGGTTCAACCCTCGGTGCCTCAAGTAGATGGGAGCGGTGTTTTGCATGGAGGAGCTGCTGCTATTCCTCCTCCTGTCCATGGTGGAACCTCGCAAGTCAATGGTGGCCCAACTGTAGTTAACCTTCCGGGCGGAAGAGAACAATATGGAATTCCTAACCCAGTCATGGCGGGCGCCATACCCACTAGCATTGAGCCTCAGTGGGACCAAGATGAACAAGATGACATCTTCTCTATGAGAGATCTTGGGGGAGGATTGCGATCCGACACCAATAGAAGGTTCAATGAGATAGAGGAGAAAATGAAGAGCATCCTTGAAAACCAGAATACTATGGGGCTTGACATGTCCAATCTAGGATTGATTCCGGGACTTAAGATCCCCCCAAAGTTCAAAGTACCGGACTTCGATAAGTACAAAGGAACAACATGTCCAAAGGTGCATATCCGCTCCTACTTTCGAAGAATGTCTGCATACTCAGATGATGAGAAGTTGCTTATGCACTTCTTCCAAGATAGTCTGTCAGGACCTTCCCTAGAGTGGTACATGGGTCTGGAACCTACCAACATACGAAGCTGGAAGAATTTGGCGGAAGCTTTTGTCTTGCACTACCAATATAACAGTGACTTGGCACCTAATCGAGTGCAGCTGCAGAATTTATCCCAAAGGAGTAATGAGTGCTTCAAAGAGTATGCTCAAAGGTGGCGGGAGCTTGCCGCTAGAGTTCAACCTCCCATGGTGGAAAGAGAACTAATTGATCTGTTCGTGGGAACATTGCCTGGATTGTATTACGAGAAGTTGGTAAGCAACATGTCCGGAAGCTTCTCAGATCTGATTATCACCGGCGAAAGAATTGAGAATGGCATAAAGCTGGGGAAAATTCAAGCAGGAGAAGGAACCTCTTTGGGAGGTGGAAGAAAGAACTTTGGAGCTAAGAAAAGAGAAAATGAGGCAAACGCAGTGTCAAGTTTCAAGAATCGAAATTGGAATCGGAATCGGAATCAATATCAGCAATAACCTTACTATAATCAATCATCACAAGTGGCAAGTATTGCCATCCCGGCAACATTACCACCACAACAACAACTACCTCAGCAGCAACCACGCCTGCAGCAGCAGCAACAACAGCCTCAACAACGAAATTTTGTTCCTAGACAGTACCCAGACCGAAGAAGGGTGGCGGATAGGCACTTTGACACCCCAACCATGCCTTACCCTCAGTTATTACAACACTTACTGCAATTAGGTTTGGTTCAGAAAAGGACGTTGGCGCCTCTAACTGGCCAGCCCCCTCCCGGGTATGATGCCAACGCTAGGTGCGACTTCCACTTTGACGCTCCTGGTCACCATATTGACAATTGTAAAGCTTTCAAGCACAAGGTGCAAGACCTCGTTGACAACAAGCTTATCAACTTTAACCACGACGCGCCCAATGTCGTTCAAAACCCTATGCCAAATCATGGGGTAGGCGGAGTGAACGCTGTAATTGAAGGAGAAGATTTAAATTTGATTTATGATGTCAAGGAACTAAAGACTCTTTTAAGTTTTGTGAAAAGCGAGCTGTTAGGAGGGGGAGTGTTTCCTGGATGTGAAGAGGACTGTGAAGAATGTGCTGTCCATCCCGAGGGGTGTGAGAATTTGAAGAGTCATATACAGTGTATGATGAATGAAGGTGTGCTACAATTTGATAAGGTCGGTGAGAGGGATGAAAAATCAAACAAGGAAGAGGAGGATGAGGTGGCCACCATCTCTATCCCTTTCAAGACAATTACTATCTCTGCACCTCCAGTGCGACCTACCATTATATTTACAAAGGCAGGACCTATACCTTACGAGAGCTCCAAAGCAATTCCTTGGAACTATGGAGCCGAATGTTATTACAATGGCCAAAAGCAGGAACTGAGAGGTTCACCGTTGGATTCTGTTGATAATTTGGTAGGAACTAGAGGAATGACACGGAGCGGGAGAGTATTTGCACCTCCCGAAGTAAGCACAGAAAGGGCTGATAAAGGTAAGGGTAAGGTCATAGCGGAAGAGAATTCTCAGGCCAGAGGAGAGGAAGCGTTGCTGAAGGATGCGGAGGAATTCATGCGCTTAATAAGAAAAAGTGACTATAAAATTGTGGATCATTTACAACAAACTCCTTCAAAGATTTCTATCTTGTCACTGCTGTTATGTTCTGAGGCTCACCGGAATGCTTTGCTCAGAGTTTTGAATAATGCTTATGTACCTCAAGAGATATCCGTGAATCAGTTGGAAGGCGTGGTGGCCCATGTCAATGCAGGTAACGGGTTGGGGTTCACAGACCGTGACTTGACACCAAAAGGGAGGAACCACAACTTGGCTCTGCACATTTCACTTGAATGCCGAGGAACAATGATGTCACATGTACTTGTTGATACAGGGTCGTCTTTGAATGTGTTGCCGAAGAAGGCATTGATGAAGATCGATCATCAGGGTCTATATTGTACGCCCAGTGATTTGGTCGTGCGGGCTTTCGATGGAACCCGAAGATCTGTCTTTGGGGAAATAACTCTGCCTATCCAAGTAGGCCCAGAGGTGTTTGAAACAGTTTTCTACATCATGGATATCCAGCCTGCTTATAGTTGTCTTTTGGGTCGGCCTTGGATACACCTAGCAGGCGCTGTAACATCGACTTTACACCAGAAATTGAAATATATGGTGGATGGGAATATTGTGACCGTTTGCGGGGAAGAAGACATCATGGTGAGCCATCTGTCTTCATTCAAATATGTGGAAGTCGACGGCGAAATTCAAGAAACGCTGTGCCAGGCTTTTGAGACTGTCCAAATCAAGGAGAAAGCGCCGGTTGAGGTCAAGGCTCCAGAAGTTGCCATGTCGTCATACAAGGAAGCACGGGCCGTAGTGGAATCCGGATCAACACAAGGATGGGGACAGGTGGTAAGCGTCCCAAACAAGCAAGATAAGTTCGGATTGGGATATAGCCCACATGGATCATCTTCACAAAGCACTCCACGTTACAAGGGTCCTGTCCAATTTACTAGCAGTGGAGTCATTTTCGATCAAATCAATGCCATATCAGATGAGGAAGGGGACAGCGACTGCGATATGGATGCGTGGATCCAGCCATGCATCCCCGGCCAGGGCTTGAAGAATTGGAGCATAGAGGAAGTTATCACAGTGACTTATGAAGAGTAATTGATTTGTCTTGATTAATGTATTTCCATATGCTCTGCCCAAGGCATAATGGACTTTATTTGTAGGGCCCTATCTTTATGCATGTGAACAATCTTTTATCATCAATTAAAAGGCGTCTTTTCATTCAGAATTTTGTGATCCTTGTTGTTCTTGTTTTTATCTTTAACAATAAAATGGCAATGTGGTTTGTGTTTTTGTTTGCATATCATTTAAAAGCATAAAATCATCATCATCGCAGGTTACACATTTCAGATGCCACCGACTCAGACTCGTCTATGACTCGGTATGACTTTGACAATCCGATCTTTCAAGCCGAAGAAGAGATCGAAAAAGACGAAGACCTGCCTGAGGAGCTTGCCAGATTGTTAAGACAAGAGGAGAAGGTCATCCTGCCTCATCAGGAGGAAGTTGAAGTTATCAACCTGGGAACAGAAGAAGACAAGAAGGAGGTCAGAATAGGGGTTACACTGCAAAGTAATGTCAAGCAATGTTTGGTAGAGTTACTCCAAAAGTACAAGGATGTTTTTGCTTGGTCATATGAGGATATGCCAGGACTCGACACGGACATCGTGGTTCATCGTCTGCCTCTTCGTGAGGAATGTCCTCCTGTCAAACAGAAATTGAGAAGAACAAGGCCAGATATGGCAGTGAAGATCAAGGAAGAAGTTCAGAAACAGTTAGATGCCAGATTTCTTGCTGTGGCCAACTACCCTCCTTGGGTCGCTAACATCGTGCCCGTGCCTAAAAAGGACGACAAAGTTAGGATGTGTGTTGATTATAGGGACTTGAATAGAGCAAGCCCAAAGGATGATTTCCCGCTTCCCCATATTGACGTGCTTGTTGATAACACCGCGCAATTCTCGGTGTTTTCCTTCATGGACGGTTTTTCCGGATACAATCAAATTAAGATGGCGCCGGAAGATATGGAGAAAACGACTTTTATCACACCTTGGGGGACCTTTTGCTATAAAGTAATGCCTTTCGGGTTGAAGAACGCAGGGGCAACTTATCAACGAGCAATGGTCACACTCTTTCACGACATGATGCATCACGAAATCGAAGTTTATGTCGACGATATGATTGCAAAGTCCCAAACGGAAGAGGGGCACTTGGTGAATCTTCTGAAGTTGTTTGAGAGGTTGAGGAAGTTCAAATTGAGGTTGAATCCAAGCAAATGTACTTTCGGCGTACGGTCAGGAAAGCTGTTGGGGTTCATCGTTAGTGAGAAAGGTATTGAGGTTGATCCCGCGAAGATCAGGGCGATTCAAGAAATGCCAGCACCAAAGACTGAGAAGCAGGTTCGTGGTTTCTTAGGTAGGTTTAACTATATTTCAAGGTTCATATCTCACCTCACCGCCACTTGTGAGCCATTGTTTAAACTTCTAAAGAAGGATCAGGCGGTCGTTTGGAACGAGAATTGCCAGAAGGCGTTTGAGAAAATAAAAGAATACCTACAAGAACCCCCAATACTGATGCCCCCGGTGGCTGGGAGACCGTTGATAATGTACTTAACGGTTCTTGAAAATTCTATGGGTTGTGTTCTCGGTCAGCACGACGAGACTGGAAGAAAGGAGCACGCAATTTACTACTTGAGTAAAAAGTTCACAGACTGTGAATCCAGATATTCAATGTTAGAAAAGACTTGTTGCGCACTTGCTTGGGCTGCCAAACGCCTAAGACAGTATATGCTAAACCACACAACCATGTTGATCTCAAAGATGGACCCGATTAAGTACGTGTTCGAAAAGCAGGCGCTATCAGGAAGGATCGCTAGGTGGCAGATGATTCTGACAGAATATGGTATTCAATATGTATCTCAAAAAGCTATTAAAGGTAGTGTTCTGTCAGAATACCTTGCAGAGCAGCCAGTCGATGATTATCAGCCAATGAAGTTTGACTTCCCTGACGAAGACATTATGTACTTGAAAATGAAAGATTGCGACGAGCCGTTGCCGGGCGAGGGACCGGAATTGGGTTCCCAGTGGAAATTAATCTTTGACGGCGCTGTTAACTCATACGGTAGTGGGATTGGGGCAATCATTACAACTCCCCATGGGTCCCATATACCATTCACCGCGAGGTTAACATTCCCATGTACCAACAACGAGGCCGAGTACGAAGCATGTATCATGGGTATTGAAGAAGCAATCGACTTAAGAATCAAGAACCTTGATATCTATGGAGATTCAGCCTTAGTGGTCAACCAAATCAAGGGAGAGTGGGAAACGCGCCAGCCAAATCTGATCCCATACATGAACTACGCAAGGAGGTTGCTACCTTTTTTCGATCGAGTAGAGCTTCACCATGTGCCGAGGGCAGAGAATCAGATGGCCGATGCTTTGGCTACTCTATCCTCGATGTACAAAGTTAACTTCTGGAACGATGCTCCAATAATTGTCATTTCGCGGCTCGATAGACCAGCATTTGTGTTCGCAATAGATGAAGCTCCTGACGGTAAACCATGGTTTTATGACATCCGGAACTTTCTTAAAAACCAAGAGTACCCGCCTGGGGCATCTACCCAAGATAAGAAGACTTTGAGGAGATTGTCCGGCAATTTCTATCTGAATCCAGACGGTGCGCTCTATCGGAGAAACCATGACTTAGTGCTACTAAGATGCGTGGACGAAAAAGAGGCAAATTTGCTTATGGAAGAAATCCACGGAGGTGCTTTCGGAACACATGCAGGCGGTCATGCCATGTCCCGGAAATTATTGAGGGCAGGATATTATTGGTTAACTATGGAGTCAGATTGCTTCAAGTACGCCAAGAAATGCCGCAAATGTCAAATTTATGCCGACAAGATTCATGTACCGCCGTGTCCTTTGAACGTCATGTCGTCGCCGTGGCCTTTTTCCATGTGGGGCATTGATATGATTGGAAAAATCGAGCCGACCGCGTCCAATGGACACCGTTTTATCTTAGTAGCTATTGATTATTTCACCAAATGGGTCGAAGCGGCCTCTTATGCCAATGTCACAAAGCAGGTAGTGGCCCGATTCATCAAAAGAGATATCATTTGTCGATATGGGATACCCGAAAGGATCATTACTGACAATGGTTCTAATTTGAATAACAAGATGATGAAGGAACTGTGCCAGAGTTTCAAAATTGAGCATCACAATTCTTCTCCCTATCGCCCGAAAATGAATGGCGCCGTGGAAGCAGCCAACAAGAACATTAAGAAGATAGTACAGAAGATGGTGATAACTTATAAGGATTGGCACGAGATGTTGCCCTTTGCCTTACATGGATATCGCACTTCGGTGCGTACTTCAACTGGGGCAACTCCCTTCTCGTTGGTGTATGGCATGGAAGCTGTTCTGCCATTAGAGGTCGAGATCCCTTCTCTAAGAATACTGGCAGATGTCAAACTAGATGAAGCAGAATGGGTAAAGAACAGGTTGAATCAACTCAGTTTGATGGATGAGAAAAGATTGGCGTCTCTCGCGTACGGTCGTTTGTATCAGAAGAGGATGAAGAGCGCCTATGATAAAAAGATACGTCCTCGGAACTTTCAGGCAGGCGACTTGGTGTTGAAGCGAATTCTCCCACCACAGAACGATCACAGAGGCAAATGGACTCCCAACTACGAGGGTCCTTATGTTGTAAGAAAGGTTTTCTCAGGAGGAGCCTTGCTGCTCTCAACTATGGATGGTGAAGATTTTACATCCCCGGTGAACGCAGACGCGGTCAAAAAATATTTTGCTTGAGAAAGCTCGCTGGAAAGAAAAAGAGTATCCAGGCAAGAATGAGGCATCCCGGCGAACCATAAAAGGATAGGTTCGGGCAAAAATTAGGGATATAAGAAAAATGTGAGCCCGTAAAGTTGAAAACCTGAAAGGGCAACTTTGGCAAAAATGGGTATCCTGGTGAGTCGAAAACCCGCAAGGGCGATTCAGGCAAAAATTAGGGATTTTAAAGCAAATGACTGCGGCCTGCGCATTGATTATCACAAGCATAGTGTATTCTAGGGAGAACTCGAAGATCGACCATTCAAATCAATCTCTTCGGAAGTTAAAGCGTCGGAAAGCGTCAAAGCCGCGCGAGTCATGGATGAGTCGTCACATGGTGTTTGTCTGTACCACGTTGCCGACATTTTTTGTATATTTTCCTTGTGATTGTCTTTTTGCGCGACTTTCTCTTTTCAGGAGTTGCATCCAATGTAAAGTTGCCTATTTTCAGGCCTTTTATCAATAAAATATATTATTCAGAAAAAGCTTTTGTTCTGGTTTTAAATTTTTTACCGTTTTGTTTGCAAGAAACGCCTGATATTGTTTGATAAAAAACCTTACATACATAAACTTGTGGGCTTTGCTAACTATTAATCAAGACATTTGTTTTAAATAAGGTCATAATTGATAAACTTGGTGCCAGCTGTATAACACATTTGTCTAGCTGTTGTCACTTTCCCCAAGCAGAGGTTGAGGATGATTCTTTCCTTATCTAATCCACAGTCAAATTAGCAGAGTTAATTTTCTTCCCACAGAGTAGGGTTGACTCAGAGATCGTTCATCTCCATCCCCAGTGGAGAAAGTGTGGGATAAATTCCCGGTAAGTCTTATTCAACATCCCTAGCAGATAGTGGATTCAATCTCCGACAGAAGAGAGTTATTCCTCAGCAATCTGCTATGTTTCCCCAGTAGGGTTATTTCTGGCTAATCATTCATGGTTGATTTCCCCGGTAGAGTGGAGTTGTTGTCTCCAGCCGAGTGGCTTGTTCCCCAAAAGAGTTGTAGACTGATAGGCCATCCGGGACGTTTTCCGCAGCAGAGTTTGATTTGGATCCCCAGCGGAATGGATTTATTCTTAGCAAAGCAGTTTTACCCAGAAGTGTTCCTCGAAGGCTATCCAGAGCTTGTTTTCCCCAGCATGAGTTTACTTGCGCTAGGCGTATCAGACATTGCCCCAACGGAGTTGGCCCCTTTCTCTTTAGCATTTATTTTGCTAAAGTGGTTCATTTGCATCCACATGCATGCATAACATCAACCCAAATGCGAAGCATTTCCGTTTCGTATGGAACATTTCGCCATATTCAAACATATGCATATGAAACATATGCCAGGTGGTTATCCCTTTTGTTCTCGGACGTACCTGCAACAGTTATCAGCATACTTATCAAGCCTGTATGAAATACAGATCTCCAGCAAAGATTATTGATAGATGTGTTCATCCTGTCACTCTCCCTAACGGAGTTTATTCATCCCGACTTTTGGTCGATGTCATTTTCCTCAGCTATTCTAACTATTGGTTAGTAGCTTGTCCCGACTTTTGGTCGATGTCATTTTTCTAAGCTATCCTAACTATTGGTTAGTAGCTTGTTTTCCGACTTTTGGTCGATGTTGTTTCTTTCTAAGCTATCCTAACTATTGGTTAGTAGCTTGTTTTCCGACTTTTGGTCGATGTTGTTTCTTTCTAAGCTATCCTAACTATTGGTTAGTAGCTTGTTTTCCGACTTTTGGTCGATGTTTGTTTCTTTCTAAGCTATCCTAACTATTGGTTAGTAGCTTGTTTTCCGACTTTTGGTCGATGTTTGTTTCTTTCCTAGCTATTCTAACTATTGGTTAGTAGCTTGTTTTCCGACTTTTGGTCGATGTTTGTTTCTTTCCTAGCTATTCTAACTATTGGTTAGTAGCTTGTTTTCCGACTTTTGGTCGATGTTTGTTTCTTTCTAAGCTATCCTAACTATTGGTTAGTAGCTTGTTTTCCGACTTTTGGTCGATGTTTTTAATGTTATCATTTGATGGATGCTCTTTCCCCACAGAGTTGTCTGGTTAAGTTTTCCCCGACAAATTATCCTGGCAATTGGTACATGTTTATCTTCAAAAATTTTAAGCACAGTTCCCCTTTCTCCTACGGTTGGCAAATTTCCGGTATCTTTGATATTCAAATGTCTTTTACCTCGAATGTTCGAAAGCTGTTCGCATTCACCCCTTCAGGTCCAAGCCGTTTGAATAGGGGCAGCTGTTGTACCCCAAATTTGGCCAACCCCTCTGGTATATGTGTCATTCCATCTGCATCAGCATTAAAAAAATATATTACATGGCATAATCATTTGCATTTTATACAAAAAAAAAGAAGAGAAGGAAAGTGTATTAAAAAAAATAATAATGTGGAAAGGGAGAAGGTCATTTTTCTTAGGAAAATAACTAAAAATAAAACAAGTGCACAAGGTGGGGTTTGAACCCACCACCTCTTGTTCCATCAAGACTCCCTCTTACCACTTGGCCAAGCGCACAGTTTGTGAACACAAGGAGTTGGAAACTATACATATTAAAAAGAATAAAGAGGCGCATGAAAATAAAAATTGGTGGATTTTGCTCCCACCAAGGATTCGAACCGGTGACTATGTGAAAGATATGCGCTTGACTTAACCACTGGGGTGGCGATACATCCAGTGATTATCCCACCCCAGTTTGATCACATACTTTGCTTTGTTCTTAACTGGCCAGAAGATGAAAAGCAAAACGCAGGGGACATGGGGGAAAACATCACCATTTTGGATGAAACCAAATTCATTCTCGTCCACTTTTTCACAAGGTTTAATATGGTATTGTTAGTTTTCGTTTTGGAATGATATTATTCAAGTTACGGATGAAATTGCAAAGAGAGGGGAATGGTGAACCATGTGCTAAAGCGTACTATGCTTTGCCAATTCAAGGCCAACCGCAAGTGTACCTATCCCTGTGCTTCTCTGTTTCCTTTCACCAATTTGGGCAAGCGCAGCAGCCTCTACAGCCCACTACCAAACCCTAGCCTGAGCTGCTACCACACCACAAGACAAAAAAAAAACCACGCGAGAGAAAGAGCTCAGTAAGAGGGAAGAATTCAAAATCTCTAGTCAGAGGATATATAAGGGATAAGTTGGGAGCTAAAAAAACCCTAGAGGACGGCAGCCAGAAGATTTTGTCTTTTGAGAGAAAGGAAAAATAGTTCTGAGATTTGAAGTTTGGAGCTGCTCAAGGGTGGGATTTCTCAGAGTCAATCCAATTTTTGTTCTAGGTATGGGTACCAGCTTTCTTTTTCATCACACGCATATGTTTGGATTAGGGTTCATTGTTACAAAACTTGTTTACAAACCTTTGTAAAAAATGTTAAGTTTATTCTGGATATTTTGTATATGCTTTGTTCAATAGTTTGAAGAAATGTGTATGTCTTATATTGTTTAAGCTGTGTTGATAAAAATAAAGTTGGTTATAACATTGATTAGCTTAAGTTCCTTAGATCTGTTCCTCATTTTGGTTTAAACTGGCTTGTTGATTTCTTTTTGCTATTGTATTTGCTGTTGTGGAAACCTTAGTTTGTTATTGTTTTCGCTTGCTTGGATCTGAACATTTGCTGTTTGAAGTATGTATTGATTCCTTTGCCTTGGATGTCATGTTACTTACCTGTTACAAAACCTTTTGCTGTTTTTAATCTGCTTGTGTAACTTTTCAAGTTTTTAATCCTAACTGTTAAAAAGGAACTTTAACTGTGGGTGTGTGCTTGGTCTTGAAGTGTAATGAGAAGTTGATGATAACATGACTGTATGTCCAGTTTTGAGTTTTCTTTTTAATAGAGGTCTAATCTGCTTGGTGTTAATCATGATGTTGTATCTTGTACTAACATAGGATATGCTGTCATCTTTTGTGTTGCTTTCATGTGCTGTTGCTACTTAAAGTTTTTTCTTGAATAATCTCATGTGTTTTTAAAAGGAACTTCACTTAAGATTCAAGAAACTTCAATTGTTGGTGTATGCTTGGGTTCAATATATAATGAGAACATGTTTGTTAACATGCTGTGTGGTTTTGAACTCCCTTCTTGCTATGTTCTTTTGCTTTGCTTGATGCTCAGTTTTGATCTTATTTGGTGTCAGTGTGGAGTTTGCTGTTTGGTGCTATGTATGTGCTGCAGTTGGTTTTAAGCTGCCAGCATGTGGCAGCATTTTGTCTAGGAGATTTAGTTGTTTCTTTCACTCTTCAAATTCTTGTTCTGTTTTGCACTTCTCTTTTTAACATGAGTTTATCTTTCATCACCTTAGTGTTGGTCTAGGTGTGAGTTTGTCTATGTGGTAGTTCTCTTGTGCTTCAGTCCTTTGTGAAGTGTTGCTGCCAATTTCAAATGGGTATTAATTGATTGCTTTTGAGTTTGATCTTTATGCTTGAACATTGAAGATGATGATGCTGTTGGTTTAATGTGTGGAGCAAAATGCAGGGTGTTTGTCAAGTTTCAATATGCTGTTGTATTAAGGTGCAGGATTTGTGTGTGCCTTGTTGGTGTTATGATCATGATGGGGTTTTTTTTTTGTTTCTTGACAGCGAAATCAAAAGTTTGTTTGTTCTGTCTCAGCATTCTTGTTCATTTATGGTTGATTGCCTCCTTTGATGTCACCACTTGTTTGTTTTAGATTCTAGGGCAGCATATGCTTGACATCTGTGCTTTGCTCCTTTTATTTGTTGTGTTAAAAGTCTGCAATATTTATAAGTGATTGGTTAATGTTGCTGTGATCAAGAAGCCAAGCTGTTTCCTTTTCTTACATACTGTCATCAGATGTTATGTGAATAGGGTAGGGGCATAGTATGCAGTCTTTTGTTGTTGCTTATGATTTCATTACACACATTCAACTTAGCCTTGCTGACAATGGTTGTTTTTTTTTTTTTATGTCTTTTGTTTCTTGCTGGATTATATGCAGTACTATAATTATTGCTCAGTTTCAATGATGCAATTTTGAATACCATTAGTGTTGGGATCCCATGTTAGCTTTAGATTCATGTTGCTGTATTTGTTTTGTTGGATACTCTGGTGGCAGTATTTTTAAGGCCTTTACTTGTGACAGAATTTTAGTTAAGTCATGGCTTTGATTTTGATTGGTTGATTGGATTAGATGCTGACTGGCAGTACCTGTATCCCTACTGCTATTTTGTTTTTCTGGCCTTTTTGCCTTGACATTATGATTACCATGTTGATACTTGCTTTTCCATAAAAGAACATGTGTTGCTGTCCTGTTTCTTAAACAAACTGCTTATACATGCTTGAGTTTCTTTTTGCTTCTGATTATCACATGTGTCAAGCCTCTTTGTTCTGCTTGGAATCAAATCCTGTTGGAATACTTGTATGAAATTCTGTCAAGTTTCAGTTAGGATGCAATTTGGTTAGTGTACATGATGCTGTCTCAATTTTGGATGTTAATTTCTGCTTGGTCTGTAGGATAATCTTTTGATTTACAGCAATTTAACAGTAGGAAAGATATGTTGTTGGTGTTGGGATTTGGTTGAGCATGAGTTTGGCCTTTGGTTTCTGTTGAAATGGATGTATCTACCATGTATATGCTGATGTTTTATTGTGTTGAGATGCTGTTTTTTGGTTTAAAAGGAGAATCATTAAGTTTTTTTCATGTGGACCTCGATCTAAATGGATGCTGTTGCTGCTATCACCTGGAATAATTGTTTTGAATTCTGTTTTGACTTAACAAGAACCTTTTGAATATGTTTTGTTTCCATGATGAATGTGTTGTTTGAGCTTAACTGTACATGTGCTGTATTTTGTGTTTGACTTGTGATGTCAAATTCTGTTTGGCTTAAGGTGTAGAATTCTGTCAAGTGCAGTACCTGTTTAACTGTCAATATGTGACTGAAATCATGATTTGTTTGCAATATTGATGAGATATGCAATGCTGTTTTGAATTTTGTTTTGGCCTTGGCTTAGAGGTACAAACTTGTTGTGGTTTTGTTGCCCTTGACTTGCAAATTTGATGATCACTGCTTGCTTTATTGAGAAGCTGTTTGTTTGTTCTTTGAATTAATCCAACTGTTGGATTCAAATCATGATTGAACCATGTTTTGCTCATGTTGCTGCTAATTCGTGCTGTTGGCATTTGTTTTGCTTTCCAATTGATAGTTTGCATTTCCATTCACATATTAATTTACAAGCATCGTGTGGAAGTGTGGGTAGTATATTTGTTCTCCTCATTTGAAAATAGTTGGAACAGATACCAGGAATGATCATTTTTGTATGGTCTTGATACATCTTCATCAGTTTTTGCACTAGCAATTGTGTTTGTTTATTTTTTTTTGCCCAGTGATATTCGTGGATTCGCTATGTATATTTCTTGTTTCCTTTCTAATCACCAGAAATGCCACTGTCCCAGTGGTAAAGCAAGCGTGTGTTGTGTCCTTTGTGTACGGTTCGAGTCCAGCGAGGGACCAAAACCATCTTTTTTTTTATTTCTTTTTTTCCTTTGTATCTCACTCTCATCCCTTTTATTCTTCTCCTCCCTTTCCCTATCACCACGCGCTTGTGCGCCCCGGTGGATAAGAATGCTGTTTGTGAACCAAAAGGAGGTGGGTTCAACTCCCACCTCTTGCTCTTTTTTTTTTATTTAAATTCATTTCTTTTTTTTGTTTTAACCATATAAATTTCAAAATATCATAACTTTGGCATACTTGATCTTTTTTAATCCGTTCTTCTTGTAATTTACTCATAATTTCAATTACTTTCATTTAATAAAGCAATATTTCAAGTCAATGTTTTTTTTAGACCTTTGATTTACTTAAAGATCAACCCTCTATTAGGATTTGTGCGCGCTGCATTTCGTAACGTTTCTCAAAATAACTGTTTCTTAGTATTGAATTAAAATAAGAGGATTGGGTGTAGTCCCCTTCTTCCTCGAGTGTTGAGACGCCCACTGTAGTGAGGGTGGTCTCGACACTCGTCTTTCAATACAAAGACGCTTTCCATCCACTTTCTCTCCTAAAAAACCTCGGCTCCGTGCCGAGTACATTTTCAAAACCTCGGTTTCGTACCGAGTTCATTTTCAAACCGCCTTTTAAATAAATTATTAATTTCTTCGTATTGAATTAAAAAGAGGGGATTAAGTGTAGTCTTCTTCCTCTCCGAGTGTTGGGATGCCCACTGTAGTGAGGGTGGTCTCGATACTCGTCTTTCAATATGAAGACGCGACTTCATTCCACCACCTCCTTTCACAACTTTATTCCGCAACCTTTCACACCTAAAACCTCGGTCTCACACCGAGTGCATTTTCAAACTCGTTTTTATAACAAAACTTGAATGGTCGTGGAGTGGTTAGGCGTAGGCCTTCTTCTATCCCGAGTGCTGACGTTTACCGTAGGGTTCTCTGTCGCTAAAGCACTTACCATTTAAAACCAAAAATACCTTTAATAAGAGAATGAATTTCTCTTCGCATTGAATTAAAGAGAGTGGATTGGGCGTAGACCTCTTCTTCTCCGAGCGTTGGGATGCCCACTGTAGTGAGGGTGGTTTCGACGCTCGTCTTTCAATACGAAGACGCCTCGTTCGCCACACCTTTTTATAATAAAAACTTTGAGATAACGAATTGGGTACTACCTGTAGGGGTTACTATCCGAGGACATGTCTCGCCCCTAAAAAACAATCCAATCAACCAAACGTGACTTCTTGCCTCGCGTGGCGAAAACTAATCAATCATTTCAAAAAGGATATGTTACGTCCGTTCTACCGCAAACAGGTAACGCCTAAGTCTCCAACGAGCGAGCAGCGAAACACCTAACTGCTAGAATGCGCACGATAGCATCATCCATAAAAAACATCAACACACCGTAAGCCGAACTACGGCTGCTCTGATTCTTTACTTCGTACAAGTAAAGATACGTAGGCACAAGGGCCACAATCCTTGCCGAGCACATTCCCCTTATATTTGTAGTTTCCCGAACTACGTCGACTCTGACTTTCTCATACCTGTTGAGAATACGTAGGCCTAGGACCGCGAAGTCCTACCGAGTCCGTTCTTTCTCTTCTCCCCTCCGTTACCTCTCTTTCCTCGTTTCTAAACTGTTCTCTTTTCTTTGGAACACTTCTTTCATAGCATAAAATTTAAGCAAATAAATCACACATCGACAAACAAAAGGTTCCCATCGAGTACGATGGATGCGAGGGGTGCTAATACCTTCCCTTCGCATAACCGGCTTCCGAACCCATTCTTGGTTGCGAGACCATCTTATCCGTTCTTTTTTTAAGGTTTTCTCGATATTTTCCTTTCCCCTCATGGGATAAATAAAGTTCGGTGGCGACTCTTCTGTCCTTTCTTTTCGCCTCTCCGTCGTTGCACGATGCATTTTTTCGAGTAGCGACAGCACGGAGATTCAGAAGTCAAAGATTGCAGTATATACTTTTGACCTAATGCAGCTTCAGGTGAGAGAACGGAAACATCCATCATTTTGGCAGTGGCTGGAATAGGACCATTCGGAACATTTACGCTGCTCGTCGTGAATTCAAAAGCTTTCGATTCAATCAGGTCCTGGACTTTATGATTAAAAGCTTACAGTCCTCGATGATGTGCCCCAGAGTGGAAATTGCAATGGGCATTCATATCAAAACCTGATGGAGGCTCACCAATCAAAGGATTCATGGTCCTAAGCTTGACCACTTGAAATTGAAGCAAGGATTGCAGTAGTTGAGAATATGTCATTGGGATCTGGTCAAAGGTTCTGTTACAGGATCTTGTCTTCTGATTATCCTGATAAGCACGACGTTGAGGAGAAAAATCTGGAGCTCCACGTCGTCCATAAGACATCTGAGACTTATCAACCCTTGGCGCAGGTTCCACAGGCACAAGCGGAACAAGCATCTTTGCTACGGCTTCAGGTAGCTGGCCACCTTCTTTCCTGAGCACATTCTTGATTACCTCCATGATCAAGCCCACCTGGGTCTTTAGCTGATGGTTTTCCTCCCTGAGTGTCTTCTGATCCAGACGCAACTCTTGCATGTCCATCATAATCTGCCCCAGATGGCCTCAGACTTCAATCAATTCAGCTTGAACCTGTTCCACAACCATCTTCTACTTTCCCCATAAGTTGGCGTCTGAAAATCTGGAGAAAACCCTGATCAAGACAATAAATCCCAGCCTCGAACATCTGCTATGCAAATGAAATGCGAATGTCATGTTCGAGTATTTCCAAGGAACCTGGCTACTCCGATTCATGTTTTACACAGACAAACCACCGGGAAAAGATTTAACGCTTAACAGCAAGCCTCGGAGTCAAGATCCTTGGAAATACCAGAACATGTATGCCAAAATACAAATATGCTATGATGATGCAGCGGAAAATGCAAAAATGCAACAGATGCAAACAGGGGATCAAGGTCATTATGCTGTAGCTTAAGAATAACCAGCGCTTCGCCTTAGTAAGAACATAACACCACTCTAATAGGAACCAACTGATACCAATAATTCTGATTTAAACTGTAGAGAAACCGGATAATCTGAAGGTAAAGGCTTCCTGCATAACCCCAGTCCCACTCACAGGTATGGACCTAATCCACTGATAAAGGTATGTGTAATACCCCAAATTTTACCCTTATATTTAGTCAGTCATTTCGCATAGCATCTCATATGTACATTTGCTAACCACTAACAAGTTATGAAGGGGTTTTGTTTTGCAGATTTGGTCTCAGGGGTATTTTTGTCATTTTACCCAAATTTTACCAATTCCTTGAAGACAGGCTGTTATTGAAATTCTGAGGCGTTTACCTATCACCAGGTCTGATCATATCAAGATCTTGGCATTTGGTCAGTGGAGTTTAATTACGAGTAGTATTACTGTTGATGCTGAAAATGTTGTGGTTACGGTGCCCATAAGTGTTTGATTATGAAGTGGTTGGTTAACATCTTAATCGGATGATGAGATTGGGATTACAAATGAGACGAGTGCACCAATAAGAATACCACTTGGGAATATTTATGTTTTATGCCTATGTTAATGAATTTAAATACTTGTGGATTTATTCACAATTGTTTATATCTTTTAACTAAGAATAAAATATAAATAAATTCAAAGTGTTGGGAATTTTATTTCATAAAGATTGCATTATACAAAAGGGAGATTGTTTCACATGTTTTGCTGTTACAAGGAATTACATTAAATCTAAAAATCCTAAGTCCTAAAAATGCTAAGTGTCTTCCTGTTGACCCTTGAGCTTCGCCGTAAATCTCGACTAACCTGCACATCAAAGTAAAACAAACAATATAGAAAAAGGTTAGGAGTTTTTCGACACTCTCAGAACAATGTCATCATCGAGTGCCGGGAGTGGCACAACCGAAGCTGCGTCCTACCCCCGTTACCGATCCGCGCCGTGGGCGTCAGATAAGACTGATACGAAAATAAGGCAGCATAGGCAAAGTTCTGGCCCAGACCCGGATGCCGGCAGGTCTGAGCCTCCTTGGTTTTAAAACTTCCCACACCTGAAAAATCCACGAACACATCAATATCAGTTTCAGCATTCAAAACTCAAAATGATTCATAAGATGCCATAAGCCAAAACCGCATCAAACTGCATTAATTCTAGGCAAGTTCATGAAAAACTAAGTTCAGACAGAACAAGAAGAGTGAAATGAAGCCAAGGCTGCATCCAATCGCAGCAAAATGGTGCAGAACGAAAGCCAAGCTGCCCCAAATGAACTCATAAAGGAACTCCAAGTATCAATGGATAACCACAAACAATAGTGCTGTCAAAGGCATCATGGTGTGGCCAAGCTGCGAAAAAGTTCGAGCCAAGGGACAAAAGGTATCAAGCCTAACGTCTGCAGAAAGAGAGTCAAAACAATGCATCAGAAGGCAAATTTATGCGCAAGAAGACATAAGAAAAGTCCTACAAATCTGTCACGACGGAAAGATATTCAGCAGGCCCCAAAGACGCACAACAGCATCAAACATGGTTTAGCAACATATTCAAAATCAGATTATAGCGAAACCATACCAGAAAAGGAACAAAGATGAGTTCAAGAAATCGCAGCGAAATATCATGTTTAGGTTGGGTCCCGAATGTGCAAAGCACATCAGAAACAGAGCACCAAACAAGGGCTCAGTTATGAACATCATCGCCCCAACAAACAAAGTCACCGAAAACAAGTTATCAAAACCATACTCGGTCCATAAAACAAACAAATACATGGCTCAGTTCATCAACATCATAGCCAATCATCATCACCATGTGACCATCCTCGGCAGCGTTTGGCTCAACAGCATCAGTATCAGTTCTGAAAGGAGAAAAAGAGGGTCAATGAACTCAAAAACCGGAAGAGTAAATTGAACTCGAAACCATATCAGAAAACGATTCAAAGTAGCAGCCCAACTCGTGTTCTGAACCAAGTTCCACAGAACACGGCGGAAAATAATCGCAGCAGCATCGAGAAGTATTTCCTCGAGGGTTCAGAACACAGTCATCATCACCGCCTACCGTTCTCGGCAATTTTGACCCGACCGAAGCATCAGCTTCAATTCCCTGAAAGAAGAAGAGGAAAAATTAATGTATGTTTCAAAACCGGAATCCAGAAAATCAGAAATCCAACCCAGACTGCATCAAAAATGGTTCAATTTGGTTCGAAACAAAACCAAACCAGTTCAGATATCAGAATCCAAAGCAATGTCCAAATGAAATCAAAACAGATCAGTTCAGATTATCAAACAAATCGAATAGGGTCAAGTGACGTTCAATCAAGAAATTATGAAAAGAGAAAGATCCGAATATCATCAGAAAAATGAAAACCCAATTCGATCCAATCAAGGAAACGAAGAAACTGGATATCCACAAATCAAGACAAAGCCATTCAGTTATCAAAATCAAATGAAAATCTGGGCAAATCCATAACCAAGAATAGGGAATCCTGAAAAAGGAAAGTTCAGATCAGATGAGATCAAATATATCAGAAAAAGCGAAGTCCAATCTCACCAAAATCCCAATCAAATCTGTAAAGAGGAAACAGGATATATCAGTATCAGAAAAATCCAATCAGGGTATCAGAAATTCGATCAAGCAAGAGTGAATCCGAAAAGTGTTCAAACCATATCAAAAATCACAGCAAATCAAATCGAAAAGTAACGCAAATCCAACAACATCCAAGGCCCAAAAAGAGAAGATATAAAGGGACGATCTCACCTCAGAGAGAACCCTAACGAAGGATCGCAAAAACCCTAGACCACAACGGCGGAGAAGCGACCAGAAATCGCAAGCGAAACCCTAGGCGGCGCGACTGAGACTCAGAGGAAACCCTCATCATCGTCTTCGTAAGCAACGACAACGAAGATCATCAACGGCGAACACCAAATCACAAACGGCCGCGACATCAGAAGAAGAAGAAGTTTTCCACCAAAACCATCACAGGATTTCGACTCGTTCACACGAAAGACCGCCGGCGCCGTTTAACCAAACGACGGGCAATCAATTTCGAGGCTCAGATTATAACATCATCATCGCCTCCATCATCGTTAACAATCGCCGTAGAGCTATAAACGTAAGCCACAACGTTTTTCCTCATAATTTTTTATGTTCTGTTTTCAGATTAGAAAGAAAGACGAAGAGATCGTGGGAGAGCATGAAGCAACGCGAAAAGAAAACGAAGAAAAATGAGGAGCGCCGCTGATGGGATCAAGAGCAAACCCTAACGCCTCTTTTTTTTCATTTCTGTTTGCAAGCCGGGTTGGGTCCGGATGTGATGACCGGCCCAACCCTTTTATTTTTTTTCACTGTTGTGTTCTTTTCTTTTTGTAATAAGTAAATTATTTAACTTTTAAAAAAAAAAACTAATATTTAGGTTTTCATATAAAGAAAAGCATTTTTTTAAAAAGATTAAAACCTTTTTTAAAATATTAAAATTAAAACTTTTTTTTTAATTAGAGTCAAATTTTTTTAACTAAAACTAAGCCTTTTTTTTAAAAAAACCAAGAGAAAATATATTTTTTAAAATTAAAATCTTCCTTTTATTTATTTATTTATTATCAAGTTAAAAAAAACTAAGCTTAGATTCATGTTTTAAATTAAAGCTCTCATAAAATAAAAAAACCACAAAAAAAATGTCCCATAACTTCATGTTTCTGCTTTCATAATTTTGTTTACTAACCTAGTTCGTTCACTGTGCAGCTTACCATGTTGTGTCTTTATGTTTGCGCTCTTAAAACTGAGTTGTATCATATTACTGTAACTGTTCCTCCTATGTAATCTCGCGAATCTAATAATCGCGCTTTAAATCTCTGCCTTTAAATTTCTGTTTGTATGGCTTTAATTTCGTCATTATTCTCTGTTTGCAATTCAGTTATCTCACACATTCATCTATTATCCTGTCACGCTACACACATCCGAAGGTTAGGTCTAGCTTTTGGTCGCCGCGCCAATAGTCCTCAAACTTCAACCCTTACAACTCTTACAAACCCTAATTTTCACAAATGCCTCGCCGCAGGCAAAATTACCAATTTTACCCCTAGCTTTAGGTCAAAGAGCCGCCGCGCTCATTTTAGGGTTTCCTGCCGTGGAATCCCTAACCTAATTTAACCCTAATTACAACTTAACATTTCAACGTAGAGATTTGGAGTTTCTACACTCCACGTAAGCGTGTCCTTAAGACATGTTTATTCCCCTTGAGACCTTGACCACAGTCAAGAAGTCTCTAACCTCCCTTTTGAGGGGAACTACGATTACTCTGATTCCACTCCCGTAAGGATACGTAGGCACAAGATGCGATGTCTTGCCGAGTAAACTTAGAATTAACCCCTTAGGTCCTTTCTCACTTTTAATCCCTTTGTACATATACCTTAAGCAAATAAATAAAGCAAATAGTAAGCATCTGAACAAAAGGTTCCTGTAGAGTACTACAGAAGTTTAGGGTGCTAATACCTTCCCTAAATTTAACCAACCCCCGAACCCTAGATCTTTCCCCGCATTGTGTTTACGATGCAAAATAGGTTTTCCCTCTTTTGACCTTTTCCTTCGGATAAATCAAAGAGCGGTTGTGAATTGAATTGCGATTCAAACTCATTAATAGTTTGTGATCCTATTTCCACCGCAACAGTATGGCATCCTATGCGTTCATCAGCATCACCGACTTTCAAGAAATGATGATACGTTCACCATTTCTGGTTTGGCATCATCATCTCCCGAAGAGGCCTCACTTAGTTGAATCCCAAATGATCGGTCCCCAGAGTCGACAACCCTCAGATCCAAAATCCCTTCGAGCCCAAAGGGCCAGAAAGAAAATCGTCAAAGAGAATCTCGTCTGAGTGCGAATTTCATGGCTAGCTGGTGCATGCAAAGCATACAGACTCACCACTAATCTCCACTTCTAATTCTAAGTCTATACTCAAGCCTGGGTCTGGCTTATCTCTCAATGAAACCCCTCCCCACAGCACAGCAATCAATGATATCATGCGGAAAGTAAATGCGGAAAGAAAGTAAAGAAATATAAAACACATATATACAACACCCAAAAAGAAAAACAAACAAGCGCTAGGATTGATTCGCATAGGGGATGGGAAACGGTCCGAACATAGGGGATGGGAAAAGTCCCCAACAGCTATATGTCCCCAGCAGAGTCGCCAGCTGTCGCTACTGCGAAAAAGAGGCCGACAATGACAGAAGAGTCACCACCGTGCGTTATGTATCCCAAAAGAGGAAAAGGAAACACTCAGAGAAAACCAAAGAAAGTGGGAAAAGACGAGGTCATCGCAACCAAGTCCTAGGTTCAGGAGTCGGTTACGCAACGGGAAGGTATTAGCACCCCTCACGTCCGTCGTACTCGACGGGATCCACGCTTGTTGTCTATCTAAAAGGGTGTTAATCTATCTAGCTAAAGGCTTAAGGACAAAAGAAAAGAAAAATGACTCGGCAGAACACAGCAGTTCTATGCCTACGTATTCCCGTCTGGAACGAGAAATCAGAGTCAACGTAGTTCGCCTAACTACGGGTGAAAGGTGGGGGAAGGTTGCTCCCCGAGATATCACATCTCATGCCTATGTACTTTCATCTGGTATGAAAGATCAGAGCAAACGTAGTTCGGGCTAACAAGACCGCAGGTTGGTTCAAAAGTTTTTATCCGAGTAGGGTTAACAAACGGTTCCAGCAGTTTGGTGTATGCAGCTCGCTCGTCGGAGACTTAGGCGTTTACCATTTACGGTAGAACCGAGAGTTAACAAAACTCTTCTTATGAAAATGGTTTCCAAGGATTAAAGGTCCCAAGGGACAAAAAGAAGTTTGATCTTTGTTTTTGAAGTCTTTTAAAGAAGAAGTGTTTTGAGTCTTGTTTGTAACTCATGTTGCACTAAAGACTTGGACTTAAGAGTGAATGCGTCGCATGTCACCCAAAGGGTACCACACTAAACATTCAAGCTATTGAAGAGAGACCCTCCAACAACCCTTTCTCAAGTGCTTAAGGCTCGTAGCGTACAACACATGTTAATCTTTATTAAGTGTTTTAAAGATGTTTGAAGATGAGAAGAGAAAGGACGCACTAAAGGGGAACTAATCCAATCCTAAAGTTGTCATGCAAAGTTGATCCTATAATTGAGGTTAGGAGGGAGATACCTACTGTTATCATGCATGGTTATAACCCTAATTTCTGTCACATTCCAACTTGAACAAGAAGGAATGGAAATCCTAAGGGAAGAAAGACAAAAGAAGAAGAAGAAGAAAACAAACATAAGAATGCAAACATGAAATGCAAGCATGGAAGGCAAAGATGCAATGCAAGTGAGGGAGGAAATATGTGTGGGGCTGGAGCCTCCACAAGCTCATCTCAACCTCAAGCCATAGTATGAATAAATTCAAGAGAAGAGGAGAAGAAATGCAATAAAAGCAAATCGCACCAATGCACAAAAGAAAAGAAATGGCCTAAACCAAACAACATCAAACATAATGCATACAATAATGCACAAATGAAAGGCAAAGGAAGCCTAAAACAAAGTGAGGATGGGAGGCTAATATGAGTACAACAAGGAACTCATAAAATTCACTCAACCATGAGCATCACAAATTATGTGCCAAGAAGCACAAGAAAACATCAAGAAAAGTCCTCTAAGATCCCATCATTTTAGGTAGCTTCAAGTACCTCCAAAGGAGGGACCAAACCACCTTAAATGACACTCCATGACCATTGGACAGAAGGGAGATGAAGAGAATAAAGCTCAAAAGCTAAATCAAAACAAAACAAAAAGAAATGCAAGCAAAGGCACCAAGGAAGCAAGCATGCATCACATTGAAGTTCAAGTTGAAAGCACAAAAGGAAATGCATAAACCAACAAGAAATGAACATAATTTTGACCTATAAATGAACATGCATCAAGCTCAACATGTCTATTATGTGAAACAAAAATAATTGAGAGCTTATTGGATCCATACAAGTCATTTCCAATTCAAACTAGGTCATACACTTGTGTGAACCTCCCTTAGAGGTGACTCAACTTGCAAGTCATCTAAAAAATAGGAAAATAGTTCAAAAATTAACAAATAAAATCCACAAGGAAGTTAAACATGTTGGAAAACAGAGGCCATAAGCATAAGGCAAATATTCTCTCAAAGCACCCTCAAAAGAAAAATTCATTAGGAGGTACCACTTTGAAATGGGAGAAACAAAAGCAAAAAGAAAAGCCACAAAAGTCAACCCAAAAGTCAACTAACCAGGGACAAAATGGTCCTCAAAAATCACTCAACTTATCAAGAATATGAGGATTGATTTTTGATCATTGAACCAAAAATAAATGAGAGAAACAAATTAAAGAACAAATAATATTGTAATTTAATTCAATTAAAACAGCTCCAATATTTAATTCATTTTAAAATTGAAAATAAAATCAAAAAATAAAATAAAAATATCCAGAAAATACTAGACATCTCAAAGTTCACGAAAAATATTTTTGGGGAATTTTTAGGATATTGGAACTATTTTATTTGATTTAAAATGAAACAGCAACAAAACAGAATTTAAATGCAAAAGAAATTAAAATGACTAAACAAATGGTATGAATAACAATTAAATCCAACACAAATCTGGACTGGGCCCAAAGCTGGGGCGCGAATAGCAACGCCACAAGGCCCACACGAAATTCTAAAGTTCAGAATAATCACATGCAATGAGTCAACATACACACATGGTAGGACCTCACCAACAATCACATGATCAAAAGTATTCCAATCAAACCACTCACAACAATGCTATGTCATTAAATGAATTGGAGTTATAATCCCATGCAAGCAAGAAAAAACAAAAATGGTGCACTCTAATCACCACCGTCCGCGCGGAAACTCAACCGATCGGACGCTCCTCACGCGTCTTCTACCTCTAGCAAGTGCCACCGCCGGAAAAAAATTCCGGTCACCCCTACCGCGAGCTCCGGCCACCGCGGATCACCAACAATAACACAACTCTCTCAATTTTCAACCGTTTTTTATGTTCTTTATATCAAAATTCATCTACACGAAATGAGGATCTCAAATCTTCCATTAATTTCCATTTATCTTGCACCATTAAAGAAAAATGCAAACAACAAGGTTGATGCACAAAAATAAAAGTTCACCAAAACTTCTCCAATTTAATTCTAAAATCATCCTCATGTTATGTAGGTTATAGATCAACAAAAATCTAAGCAAAACACCTCAAGAATTGATTAAACCGAATCAAACAAGTTTGGAGCTCATAAAATCAATCATCACAAACGCAAACAATTATTATCCATAAACGTTCTACATCACTCAAGGATCATAATGCAACAAAAATGGAAAAGAATCATGGCATATTGAGAGTGTAAGGTTGAATTCAAGTTACCTAGTGGAGAACTTCCACTGAGCTTTCAACTGATGCTAAAGTTTGAAGAAAACGATCCAAACACATTCAATGATCCTCAATGAAGCTTTTGAAAGCTTCAATTTGCCTTGAAATGGAGTAAATCTCAGAATTCGAAATTTGAATATTCACCATTTTTGAAAATGCTCTAGCTCCAATTTGCCTCCAAATTCGTGTTCTTAAGCTTTGTTCATGATGGAAATGTTATATACAATAAATCTTGACCACAATTGAGCCCAATCTCAGCCTACAAAGCCCAATTCAATTTTTAAGTTTTCTCCACTTTTTTGAATATGGAAGTGCACGAAAATGGCATTTGCTTGGCTCCAAAATCACTCAAATTGCTTGCTGGGATCATTTGGAGTGTGAATGGTCAAGATTCAGCCCTTGTTTCCAATCCAATGGTTGGTTTTAATTGTGTAACTTCATGGTGAAGTAATCTTGGAAATGGATCACAAAACACCTCAAATCCAAATTCTAATATTGCCAATGTTCTTATAACATGATTTGCACTCAAAATATGTACCTATTTTCACAAAAATGATTTATCATGAATTAATTCCAATTTTGCCCTTTTAAGCTTCCTTTCATGAAAAATCAAATACCAATTCTTCATTCTAAACCAAATCCATGACTTCTCAATGCTTGGCTGAACATTTGGCACCATTTGGAGCACATTTGATGTTGGAAAGATTTCCACTTGAAGTGTGCAAGATAGTGATATGGACCTATAAGGAAAATGACCTATAATCTCACTTTCCCAAAATACCCTTGCCTTGCAAAGCTTATAACTTGAGCTCTATAAATCAGATGAAGGACTTATAAGACTTTTTGGAAAGTTAAGACCATAAGGAACAACTTTCATGTTTGGGTCAAAGCTAGGAGAAACATCCTTCTAAGTCAAAAATGTCCTGGAAGTTGGTTGACTTTTGTTGACTAATTTCACATTCATCTAGTGACCTGTAACTTGTCAGCTTCATAACTAGAGTTCCATAAATACAATGGAGGACTTCTAGCACTAAAAATAAAGATAAGAACATGCTCTACAAGTTTCATATATGAGCCAAGATGATATGAGACTTGCGTCTTGAGATAAGTGGTCTTGAAGTCAGACACTAAACAGGGGATTTTACACTGAGAACCCTAATTTAGTAACTCCTCACACTTTGGATTCTTCTTGAATTGATCTTGGAATAACATCTCAAATGCCTCAACACAACATTCCATTATCACAAAGACTTATAATTTAGTCTTAATCTCCTTCAATTGTACAGTTGACTCAAGGTTGACTAGATGAAAACCCTAACTGCAACACCTTCAACTGTGACTCCCCACACTTGCCACCAACACTTGAATGAACTCCACAATGACCCTCAAGGCCTCCAATAAGCTTCAATGACAATCTCTATCCACAACCATGGGCTTGTGATCCTCAGATGATCCTCAGATAGGCTCCTAAATAGGAATTGGACCATATTCACTTGTTTGCCTTTCTTCAAGGACTTTGGCTTGCTTCTGATGATAGGACCCCCTTGATAAATTGAATATAATCTATTGATTAGGCTTTGAACTTGGTAACCTTAATTTGCTAAGCACACCTTTCTTGATCCCCTGTAAAATGCAACAATGCTATGCAATGCAAATGCTAGAACAATGATATGCTAATGCAATGAAACATAAACCATGTAACAAAAAAAATTAGGAAAATTTTGGGGTACAACAGTCGTTTCATTTTGCATTCCATCTCATTTTGCATTTGCATTGTAACTAACCGCTAACCAGTTTGCTCAGTCTGTTGGTTTTGTAGGAAAAATCACCCTGTGTGCAGTTTAATTGGTGAAGGGAAAAATGGTCGCTAATTTGCAGTTTTGCTGACGATTGATGAAGTGGAGTTGTCATCAAAAGCTCTTCGAGGGATTAGGGTTTCTGTCTCCGAGTTATGTGACTTATTTGATAATGAGATGAAGTTTACGGCAGTTTGGACGTCAGGTTTCTCGTGACACAACACATTTTATTCAAGAGCCGAGTGTCAGTCGTTAGTTGGATTTCAGAAATGTTGTTTGATTCCTAAATCATATGGAGTTGAGTATGTTGAGATATAAGCGGTTTCAGGATAAATCGGTGCGAGAATGTGCTTTGAGGAATTTATTTTGACAGACGCACGTTTTTCTGCTTTCCACTAGTCAACGGTCAACTTTAAAGGAACAGTGGAATTTTGGTGAGCGTTGGATTTATAATGAACATTTTTTGTTTTGATTATGACTATTATTCGAGCTGATTCAGGTCGAGACTTGATTTGAATTTTCAATACGGAAGGCAGTTTGTTTTGCCGTTTAATTGAATTTTTATGCTTATCCGTTCAAGGCCATATTCACTGTTAATATCAGACGCGAACTAATTTGCAAGACGATTTGTTTGAACTCAGTTACGTCGAATTTAAATCGGGAAAAATGATTGATTGCCGAGTTAGGAGTTGGAACGTCATGGTTTAATCGAATAAATCTCATTGGAAGAATTTAATCAGTTTGATTTGCTTGGATAAATTTAACCGGAAGAAGTTAGTCATTTGAATTTTATCGGGCCAGTTGGAATCAGATGAATTTATTGGTGTGGATTTAACCAGATGAACTGAGTGGGACGAATTTATTCGTATGAATGTATCTAGAGGAATTTAATCAAGTAAATTCAATTATTTGGATTTATTTGTTTGAGCTTAATCTGATGGATTGTTTGGTGAGTTAATCCAATAAATTTAGTCGAATAAATTTTAATTAACGAAATTTATTCGTTTAAGTTCAATCGGTTGAATTAGTCAGATAATTTTTAAGTGGAGAAATTTGATCGGAAAAATATATTCGGAGTATTAAGAAAGAATTGAATTTATTTATTTAAATTCTATTTTTTTAAAATTATTACAAGGATAATTACAATTACAAAATTAATTCCTAAGCTCTAAAATTCCTATTTTGTCTAAGTTTGTCTCCATATCCATAGAACCAAAGTAGATATCCAAATCCATCAAGGAAAAATGGATATCCAAATCCAGTTCAACAACAACAACAACTTTTCCAAAATTTCAGCAAAACAAGGTCAAAGAAATCAACAAATTAGCCATGAAAATTTCAACAACCATCATGCCCAGGCCCAAGCAAACAAGTATTATATAAACAACACACTCTCCATTAGTTCATGAAGAAAAAAAGAAAAAGAAGAAAATCTAGAAGGGGGAAGAAAAAAGGAAGTTCAATCAGTAGAAAAATAAGGAAAAGGAGGCGAAAAATAACCAACTCAAATCGCTTCTATAAGTGCTCTTAATTAGCTGCATTTTGTGGCAAAAACATTAGGGTATGTATGGATGTCATGTCTGATGTTGCTACATACATAATATAGACTGTGCAGGGTAAGTTAACCTAGCTAACTATAAGTTAAGCTGGATGTCATACAGAATGTCATGACTTGGATCGTATGACATCAAGCAAGCAAGTTAGTTTTTCTGGTATCTAGAAATCAGGAAACAAATCAGAAGCCCAAGCTGGAAGTCAGGAAACATTTTAGAAGCCCTAAGCGATCTAAAATGTCCCTAAATTAATTGGCAAGCTTGCAGATTATTGAAGAGAGGTTTGTTATGGATAAAACCTAATTTATGCACCAAGGCCTAAAGGACTTAATGCTGCTATAAATATCAGAAGGAGCAATCCTAGAAGAGCAGCTCCTGACAAAAGATTAGAGAGTGCATATTAAGAGTCCTTGTAAGTGAAGAAGGCTAGTATTCACGTGTGAATTGTGTCTTAGGAATACTTGTTCACCAAGCAACTGTATGCTGCATTGGTGAGGTAGATTCTAAGATGTGTCTCACTCAAAGCTGTTAAGCAAGAGTGTGTATGTCCCTTGATCAAAGCTGTGAAGCAAGATCAAGGTGTGTATGAAGTGTTTCTTCATATTTATTCTGTATTTGTGAATTGTACATCATTGTGGTGATTGAGGGGGAGTGAGTGAGTATACTCAGGTCTAGAGTGTCTCTAGGATGAAGTGTCATTGGGTAGGTCTTAAGTGAAGAGTGCAAACTGGTTTGTTTGACTCTGAATTAATACTGCTGATAGTGAATTTTCTTCCTGGCTTGGTAGCCCCTAGATCTAGGTGTTGTTGACACTGAACTGGGTGAACAATTGTTGTGTTATTTACTGCTTTTACTTACAGTTTAATTAGTTAGTACATTATTCAATGTAACAGTGGATGTTATAACTTTGGTAATAACATCCATCGTGTGCTTGCCAGAATTTCAATTGGCATCAGAGGAGGCACCCTGCCTGTTTATTCTGAGTGAGATCTAGGGAAAATAAATTTTGGTACTATGGATAAAGATATAGGATTCACTAATAGACCTCCAATTCTGGATGGTTCTAATTATGATTATTGGAAGCCTAGGATGATTGCATTCCTAAAATCCTTAGACAACAAGGCTTGGAGAGCTACAAACTCTGGTTGGGAACATCCTGTGAAGACTGACAAGGATGGAGCATCTGTGCTAATTCCTGAAGAGGAATGGAACAAAGAGCAAGAGGAATTAGCTCTTGGGAACTCTAAAGCATTGAATGCACTCTTCAATGGTATAGACAAAAACATCTTCAGATTGGTACACCATTGTGAACTGGCAAAGGATGTTTGAGACACTCTCAAAACTACTCATAAGGGAACTTCCAAGGTCAAAATGTCAAGACTTCAAATGCTGACCACCAAATTTGAAGGTCTGAGAATGAAGGAAGATGAGACCATTCATGAGTTTTACATGAATGTTCTTGAACTTGCAAACACCTCAGGAGCTTTGGGAGAAAATATGACTGAAGAGAAGCTTGTAAGGAAGATTCTAAGGTCATTACCTAAAAGGTTTGCTATGAAAGTAACAACCATTGAAGAAGCCCAAGACATATGCAACATGAAGGTGGATTAACTTATAGGATCTCTCCAAACATTTGAGATGGGCATGTGTGATCAGAATGTGGAGAAAACGAGCAAAAGTATAGCTCTTGTCTCAAACACTGCTGATTAAGAAGAAGAAGATGGTGAAAAAGAGGAGAATTTGTTTGAAGCAATAGCCTTGCTTTGAAGACAGTTCAACAAATTGGTCAAAAGGATATATGCTAAGTCTAAACCTTATACCAAAAGCATACCTGCTGATAAAGAGAAATCTGAAGATAAAGTCAGCCAAAGAAGAGTACAGTGCCATGAGGGTGAGAGATATGGACATATTAGAAAGGAATGTCCCACATACCTCAAAAAAAGGGGGAAAGGCCTAACTGTCACTTGGTCTGATGAAGATTCTGACAGTGGATCAGAAGAGGAGTCAGCTAAACATGTCATTGCTCTTAACATCATGTGTATCTCTGATGATGACTCTAGTGAAGAGGAATTGACCTTTGAGGAACTTGCAGCCTCATATCAAAAGCTTCACATCAAAAGTACATAACTGTATCAGCAAGGAGAGCAACATAAGGAAATCATCAAGGAGTTAGAAGCTTAAAAGAGATAGAACCTAGCCACAATAAACACACTCAGAGGTGAGGTAAATGAGTTGAAAGGTAAAAAGGATCAAATGGATAAATCCATAAGGATGCTCAACTCTGGGACTGACACCTTAGAGGAAATCCTTTAGGGTGGTCAGACTTCAGGAAATAGGTCTGGACTAGGATTTGTTGATAAACTAAATCCTGTTTTGAAACTCAAGAGATTACAACCTAAGATTCAGAAGTTAAAAAGGATGTCACGACCAATGTCACAATATCCACCACATAGAAACTGGAACCAAGTCAAAAGACAATTCCAAGGGTATAGATGTTACCACTGTGGAAATCTTGGACATATTAAAGCTGTGTGTTTCTGGCTGCATGGATTTCCTAGTCAAAGAAAAGCCAAACAGAGTACTCATATCAAGAGGCAGCATCATACCAAACCCAAGAAGGAGGTTCCTAATAATCAAAGACAATGGATTGCTAAGACTGTTGCACTAGCAGCTCACACTTCCCTAAGAATGCCAACCAAAGAGGATTGGTACTTTGACAGTGGCTGCTCTAGACATATGACTGGAATTGAGGATCACTTGATAAAACTCAAACCTCATTCATCTAGTCATGTAACCTTTGGTGATGGAGCTAGAGGAGAAATCACAGGTGTTAGACAAATTGACAGTCCTAAAGCTCCAAAATTTAAGGATGTCTTGCTGGTTAAAGGACTGACTGTCAATCTGATAAGCATAAGTCAGCTATGTGATCAAGGTTTAAAAGTTCACTTCTCCAAAGATAAGTGTGTGGTCATCAATAAAGAAGGTGAGGAAGAAATGTGGGGATCTAGATCCAAGAATAACTGTTACCTATGGAGTCCAGAAGTAACATAACTGGATTGATCAATGATGAAAATTAGGACCAACTATGGCTGGAGAAAGGAAGACAACAGCTAAATATAGAAAGGATCGAGTCCAACACATCAGCTAGAGGACCTTCAAAGTATGCTTCAGAAAGAAGGACAGGATGTAAGAAAAGTTATGTGGGGAAGCAAGCCAAGAAGGGACATCCAAAGATTGGCTATCAGGGAAAGCTAGATAGGCTATATTAGAACCTAATGGAATCCATGGAAGCTACCCTGCATAAAGAAAGTAATATCACTCCGAATGTCATAACCTTGCATTGTGACATCAAGAGTAACATCCTAACAAGCTCTGTTGAGTTCAAGAGAGACATACTCAGGGGTAAATGGTGTCAAGGTCAAGAGGCTTATGTAAACCCTGGTGATTGTGTACTAAATAGTCCTGATATGATTGCAAGAAGTGGCAAGGACCCTCAATTTAAAAAATCATTACGGAAATTGAGGTCCTTTAAAACTGAGTTATAGCAATTAAACATAATAGGGAATTACATTTTGAAATTTAATCATTTAATGATAAATCAAAAAGGCAAGTTCCCTCCTATTGGGCAATCGTATCTCATTCCCACTTATACGATACACTCCCTCTACTCTTGGTATCACCTCAAACTGTTCAACTTCCATACCAGTACAAACAAGAACAGAAAACTCTTTCTCTCTCAACCAAAGTCCCTAACTATGTTGCAACATTCAAAACCAACCTCAAGAATGAACACTAGAGGAGATGATTCAAACCCTAATGATGTTCTTGAAATAGCTCCATTACGTATGTTGACACCAGAAGGATTATTGGTGAAGAAACCTAAAAAGTTACATGCAAGAAGACCTAAAGACCGTGTCTCAGGTCAGATCCCTCCTGCTGCTACATCTGATGACCTAAATGCAGATATAGTGTCTAGCGCACTCAACATACCCACACCATCCAACAATAAGGGGACTGATCCTAATCAGAATGATCAAGTTGATGTCTCTCACAATGTCAAAACATTGAAAGACCACACAACATAAGGGAAGAACAAGGGTGAAGAGTCTGAAAAAATAGATGATGATATGCAAAGCACCAAAAATGCTGAGTTGGTGGACTTAGATGACTATTCAGACAATGATCCAATAGCCAAGCTCAATCCTGGCATAGCCAAAAGGCTTATGACAAGGAAGGGTAAAAAGGTGGCTGACCAAAGTATCCCCAAGAAAAAGGCTGTTGAGAAGGCTGCTGAGCAAGAGATTTCCACAAAGAAGGCTGGGCCAAAAAAGGCTCAGGTTGGACCCACCAAAGGCTAGAGCAAAGTAACCACAAAGAAGAGGAAGGCTAAATCTAGCTCAGAATCAGAGACATATTCTGATGTTGTTGGAGATGTCACTGACATCCAACCTAAGAAGAAACCCTCAACTAGCAAACTATCTGCAAATGTACCTGAAGTGCCTACTGACAACATCTCTTTTCACTATCCCTCGTGTGTTAACAGGTGGAAGTATGTCTATCAAAAGAGGTTGGCCTTGGAGAGAGAGCTTGCACAAAATGCTCTTGAAAACAAGGAGATCATGACCCTCATAAGTGATGTTGGTTTTGTAACAGCCTAATTTTTAATAATTAATTATTTGTACTAATTAATTGATTTATGTGATTTATTTGATTTAAATGAATTATTTGATTTATTTAATTTATATTAATTAATTGATTTATTTGGGATTATTTTAATTATTTGAATTATTGGATGATTATTTATTTTATTGGTGAGATGATTGATTTCTAGAATTAGTGAGTTAGTGTGGTGTGTAAATAGTAAGTGAATTGGGTTAAGCCCAATAACTTAAGAATGAGGGTTTTAGAGAATAGAAAGGGAGAAGTTAGTAAGAGAAGGGAACAGGGAAAAAGAGGAGAAAGATCATAGAAGAGAATAAGAGAAGGAGGCAAGAGGAAAAAGAAAGTGGAAGAGAGAAAATCAGAATTCAAGCATTCAAAGGAATCAAGGATTCTTTCCCAAAGAAAACCTAAGGTAAGGGTGGGTATTCTCTCATTATTGGGATTGTGGGTTAATGAGAATTGGGTAGAAGTTGTGTAGGGAGAAACCCTAAAATTTGGAATTAGGAGTTAATGATTAATGATTAGAAGTTTATGTAGGAAAAACCCATAGGTTTCCCATGATTTATTGGATTTTTTATTGTTAAGAATGCCCTAGATGAGGGGATTGATTATTGTAGCAAAGAGGGGAAGGGTTTGTAAAAAAAATACAATTTTCTGCACAATTTTTTCAAAATGCACAGTGAGCAATCGATTGCACTAAGGCTACAATCGATTGCACACAAAGCAAAGCTTCTGGAAGCTAAATTTTTAGCTGAGCAATCGATTGCACTAATATGTCAATCGATTGCACAGCCAAATAGTGGCTAAAATGATGAAATTTTCAAAGGTGCAATTGATTGCACCATAACTCCAATCAATTGCACTAGCTGAAATTTAGAAAAAAAGTAATGTTTTAGAGGTTTGATTTACATAGAGTCTTTGGTTAATTAAATCTTAACAAAACATGGATCAATTGAGATGATTTATTGATTATATACTTGAGTATTGATTGATTAACAACTTTTGGTTGGTTATTGAGATTTCAATTGTTGTTTAACAAGTTGATTGTGTATTGAATATTGAATTCAATTATTGGTGATGGATTGATTGTCCTATGTGTAATCGTTGAATTGTGTTGTAAATTATGATTGAATCTAATTGATTCTTGTGCATTACTTGGTAAATGTAGTAATGATGATTGAAGGTATGAATACTTTGATTATTATGAAATGTGTTGTGTGTGCAATCATGATATAATTCTTGTGTGATGAATTATTTGAGTATGCATGGGATTAAGATGCAAGAATGATCTTAAGTGCATATGGTTGTTGATTGCATACGCATCATTTGTTGTCAAGAGGCAATGCTTGCTAGTTTCTTGGAGCTAGTGACTTGTCCCAAACCTAGAGTGGGGTTTGAAAGCTTAGGGAATGGACTTTTGTTTGTTATTGGTCTAGGGAACGGACCCGCTTTAAATGTAAAAACCGAAAAATAATAACAAGTGTTGGTACCACATGGCATGAGTTGCATTGAGTCGCATGGCATATATGACTTGTCGAATTGAAAGTATGTATATGTGTATGACTTGTTGAATTGAAAGTATGTATATATGTATGACTTGTTGAATTGAAAGTATGTATATGTGTATGACTTGTTGAATTGAAAGTATGCGTATGTGTATGACTTGTTGAATTGAAAGTATGCGTATGTGTATGACTTGCTGAATTGAAAGTATGCATATGTGTATGACTTGTTGAATTGAAAGTATGCGTATGTGTATGACTTATTGAATTGAGAAGTTATGAATGTGTGGTTGTGTAATGATATTGGTTGATAAAAATTGAAGTGTGAGAATATTGGTGTTTGTCCTGGCATGCTTTACATTATTCATTATCTTATGATTTCAATATTGATGTGAATTCTCACCCTTCTGCTGGAATGATGTCCTATCCGACATCGTGCAGGTATCAAAGAGTAGAACTGCTCGTAGTTGCAAGGTCGTTATTGGTGTAGCTGTGTAGTATTTTAATTATGTTGGGTTGAGTCGTGCTCTGGTCATATAACACTGGGATCACTTGGGTTATGTTTTAGAGATACATTATGTATTTTATGCTATGTTTTTATATTCATTGTAATATTATGATGTTGGCCTTAGTGCCTAAGTAATGTTGAATTATGTGATGAACATGAATGTTTCTGTTAAGAGAATTATGTTATAAAATGAATCTGCTGCTACATGTGTAACACCTTAAATTTAATCGGAATATTTTAATTAAGTATTTAATTGAAAATATTCATGTTTTGCTGAATTTTCGGTGTTTGTGGAATCATTGGGAATTATGCAATTTATGAGTTACTTATTTAATTGATAGTATATAATATTAATTTATTAATATTATTATGAATTAAAATAAATAATAGTGAGAGAATGGTAATCTGGGCATTTGAGGGAGTTAGTAAGGGTAATGAGGTAAAAGCCTAATTTGAGAGGCCCAAGACTAGGTTAGACAAAAATGAGTTCTAAAAGGAAATTGAATTCATTTTGTGTTAACCGTGGAATTGGTGGCCAGAGCTCTAAAGGAAAGGTTGGAGGCAGAAGATCCCAAAGATTAACCGTGAAAGCTGCGAATCGACTAAGGTATGTGGAGTATTGCTTTTTGTAGTTTTCTATGTATGCCTTTCGGTGCGTTTACGGTTGAGTGGGGATTTAAGGGATTTGGGATAATTGTGGGGAAACTAGAGAAATTGATTATAAGACCTTGAGGTTATGATTGATGGCATGTATCCCTGAATATTGATATGAATTTAGAAATCTTATTGGACTGTTTGATGTGTAACATGAGGAATTAGGGAAACCTAGGCCTCCGTGGCCAAAGCCTTGGATTGTGATGTGTTTGACCCTGTAGGAATAGAAAATATTCAAATATGAGTAACTCTGATGTACTCAGACCAATTGCAGGGAATAGTGTTTTAGGCAGTGCAAATGTTGCCAGATTAGCCTAATAAACCAGAGATATTGTGTCGTTATTTCCGTATGACCTTAGGGATGATTTAGTGATGTTTTAGGGGCATTGGGAAGTTGAATCGTATGGGTAGTTGGGCAGAAATCAGTTCTGGTCGTAGCAGGTTTTTGCTGCCATCGCGCTGTTCGCCTAGCGAGAAAGCCAGCGAGTCACTCGCCAGGAGGCTCGCCTAGCGAACAAGCCAGCGAGCATTCGCTACAGGTTCGCCTAGCGAACAAGCCAGCGAGCATTTGCTACCAACTCGCTTAGCGAGCAAGCCAGTGAACATAGTAGAGTTCGCGAAAATGTGATCGTGTGCAGCGATGCTGTGATGTTTGATTCTGGGATTTTTGTGATGAATTTTTGTGAGTATGACAGTGGGCTTTTGGGTGATAAGTGCATGATGTTATGATGGTTTCTATGATGTAAGAGTTGAATTAGTATGATGATACTACCATGACTTTTGGGTGAATTATATGATAACATGATGACATGATGGTTTATGTGATTTATATGATGAATGATGATGCACCATATGTTGTTATTATGATGATTATTATGACGTGCATTCATGTGCATCCGAACTTCGGTTCAGGACCTCGATTATTTGGCTTCAATCCCATTGTGTGGATGTGAGGTATTTTGATGTGCTCCGATTCTCTAGTAGAATCAATCCTATTGATGGGGATCTATGGAGGGTTGATGGCCCAGTGTCCATCGCGCTGTGATGATTGGTACCACATGCATTGAGTTGTGTTGCATTGCATTAATGAGTCTTTTTGTATGAATTATGACGTTGTGGCCTTTGAGGCATATTTGAAGGATATCAATGTGTTAAATATAAATGAGTAATATGTCATTTATGCATTAATTGTTATACATTTATTATTACGAATTTTTTTACTCACCCTGCCTGTTTGAATGTTACCTCCACGTGGGTAACGTGCAGATGATCCAGTTTAGCCATGGATGCCGTCAAGAAGTACCTTTGAAGTTTTTGAGTCTTTTAGTCTTTTAGTTGCTTAGAGGGTCTTGCTCTGATATGTAACATCAGGTTGGGTTCCTCGAGTTTTATTCTATACTATTGAAGTTATTTTAATTTAATTTCCTTTTTTGAGGAAACTTTGATTTATGCTTTGAGTTCCGCTGCTTGTTAAATTTGAATGTATTTTGGGGAAACCCGTGGTTACGGAGTATGGACCTATTTTGTTAGCTTTGGGAAATGTGCGCCCTTTTTGTGGCATTTATTGAGATTTGATTATTTTACTCTAAAATCCATGTTATTTTGGCTTTATATTTTGGGGTAGAAAAAGGGTGTTACAACATGCAAAGTGAAATCTTTAAAGGCATGATTATTTATTAAAGTGTTAATGAGCATGACAGGTGTTTTGATGTTTTGAAAAGTGGTGTGTGACACCCTTTTGTGAATGTGTGATGATTTACTCTGATTATTTATATACATTCTGTAGGGTTTAGAAGGGTGTTACAGGTTTGGTGAAAATTGTGACTCAGTTCTCCCAATGCGATGAGACACTGGTCAAAGAATTCATAGTGAATCTGTCAAGTGAATGTGCTGACAGAAAATATGCTGAGTTTGGGATAGTTCATGTTAGAGGTAAAGGTGTCATCTTCACTCCCACTACCATCAACAACTTCCTTGGAAGATCAAATAAAGCTCAGCCTGGGTTAACCATCTCTGACAACAAAATGTGCCAAGTAATTACTGTAAATCAAGTTAGAAAGTGGCCATCAAAAGGGAAGCTTGCTGCCAGCAAACTAAGAGTGAAATATGTTGTGCTGCACAAGATTGGTGCTGCAAACTGGGTGCCAACTAATCACAAATCATCAATGGCCACTATCCTGGGGAGAGTTATCTATGCTGTTGGGACCAAGACCAAATTGGATTATGGCACCAACATATTTGATCAGGCAATGAAGCATGCTGGTAGCTATAGCATAAAAGGGCCCATAGCATTTCCTTCGCTCATTTGTGGAATCATTCTAGCATAATATCCAAACATCCTCAAGAAAAGTGATGTAGCAAGCAGAAGAGAAACTCCCTTATCCTTCCATCACAAGCTATTTCAAGGAACTCATGTTCCAGACATTGTCATGACACCCACTAAGACATCCAAAGGGAGTCCGAAAACCAGAAAAGCTGCCTCTGAAGAAGTTGAATTCTCTAATGAAACCAGTGGCACACAAGGGATGTTGATGATCAGGAAGCTGAATTCTAAAGCTGTTTCAAGGAAGTTGAATCTCTAAAGTTGTTTCAAGGAAGCTGAATTCTCTAATGAAACCAATGATGAGGGTACAAGGGATGTTGATGATCAGGAAGCTGCCTCTGAAGAAGTTGCTTCTAGTTCAAAGGAAGGCACTGATGAAGCTGAAGAAAGCAATAAAGAATCTGAGGAGGATAGATCCAGCTCAGTTGAAGAAGAAGATTGATGTCTTAGCCTGTTATGTGTGCTGCTGATTTAGTATGTTCTTGTGTTGTTTTTTTGTCAAACTTGAATTTGTGATGCTCTTTAAGAGCAGTTTGTGTAATTTGTAGTGCTACAATGTTTGATCTATGCTAAAGTCATTAGTTGGGTCTTAATTTGTGGCTAAAAAGGGGGAGAGGGTAATAGAAAACAGCAGGTACAGACAGCAGGTACAACAGGTGATAAAGTACAGGTGTGGATAAAGTACCATTGTGTATATGATATAATCATACCTGCAGGTGTAATCATAGGTGCAGCTGATGAAATGATGAGATGTGTGATAACAGCTGGTAGTGTTGTTAAGTAATGTGCTGCTACTACATGTATGAATCTATGTTTATATATAAGCAGAATGAGAGGAGTGTGAATCCCTTCAGGGGGAGTAGCACAGGTGTGTGTGACTTCAGAATGTCATTCTGAATGTCTAGACATCCACATGTTGGATGTTTGTGTGTGTGACTGCAGGATGTGCAGGTGAAGTGTTCAGCTGGTGAGATGCATCAGTTGAGGGTGGAGTAACTCCAAGTGGTACTCAACAAAGAGTGACATCTGTAATGATAACTAATAGACTGAGCTGAGTGCTAACAGAGTAAGTATAGTAACTTTCCTGCATGACTAGGTATAAGTTAAGTCTTCTGCTGCTTGTAAACTCTGATATTATAACAGAGTGTTTTAGCCAAAAATTTGCCAAAGGGGGAGTTTGTAAGGGCTCTTAATTGGCTTCATTTTGTGGCAAAAACATTAGGGTATGTATGGATGTCATGTCTGATGTTGCTACATACATAATATGGACTGTGCACGGTAAGTTAACCTAGCTAACTATAAGTTAAGTTGGATGTCATACAGAATGTCATGACTTGGATCGTATGACATCAAGCAAGCATGTTAGTTTTTCTGGTATCTAGAAATCAGGAAACAAATCAGAAGCTCAAGCTGGAAGTCAGGAAACATTTTAGAAGCCCTAAGCGATCTAAAATGTCCCTGAATTAATTGGCAAGCGTGCAGATTATTGAAGAGAGGTTTGTTATGGATAAAACCTAATTTATGCACCAAGGTCCAAAGGACTTAATGCTGCTATAAATATCATAAGGAGCAATCCTAGAAGAGCAACTCTTGACAGAAGATTAGAGAGTGCATATTAAGAGTCCTTGTGAGTGAAGAAGGCTAGTCTTCACGTGTGAATTATGTCTTAGGAATACTTGTTCACCAAGCAACTGTATGCTGCATTGGTGAGGTAGATTCTAAGTTGTGTCTCACTCAAAGTTGTTAAGAAAGAGTGTGTGTGTGTCCCTTGATCAAAGCTGTGAAGCAAGATCAAGGTGTGTATGAAGTGTTTCTTCATATTTATTCTGTCTTTATGAATTATACATCACTGTGGTGATTGAGGGGGAGTGAGTGAGTATACTCAGGTCTAGAGTATCTCTAGGTTGAACTGTCATTGGGTAGGTCTTAAGTGAAGAGTGCAAACTGGTTTGTTTGACTCTGAATTAATACTGCTGATAGTGAATTTCCTCCCTGACTTGGTAGCCCCCAGATGTAGGAGTTGTTGACACTGAACTGGGTGAACAATTGCTGTGTTATTTACTGCTTTTACTTATAGTTTAATTAGTTAGTACAGTAGTCAATGTCACAGTGGATGTTATAACTTTGGTAATAACATTCATCGTGTGCTTGCCAGAATTTCAGCTTCAAACCTCGTGAAAAAGGTGAACAATTTTGATACTAATCTATTTTTTATTTTTTATTTTTTTTACTTTGTGTTTTCAGAATCCTACCGGGAAGAGTAAGAATGGTGGAGGAGAAGAAGCAAAAGCTTCAAAGAAGGCAATAGCGGATGCCAGCGGCGCCACGTGTGGAAGGGAAAGAATTGGTCAAATCTTTTCTTTTTTTCTTATAATGATGCAATTTAGTTTAATAAGGTTAAATTAAAATCTTTTTTATTAAAACTTTTTTTTTATTAAAACTTTTTCTTATTAAAACTTTTTTTTTATTAAAACCTTTTTTTTATTAAAACCTTTTTTTTATTAAAATCTTTTTTAAAATTAAAACCTTTCTTAAACTAAAACTCTTTTTTTGAGGATGAAAGCCTTTGTGTTTCAAAAATCAAAATCCTTTGTTAAAATTAAAACTTTTTTAAAAAAAAAACTTTTTCTTAAAGGTAACTAGAAACCTTTTTTAAAAGTTGATTAGAACATTTCTTTAAAAATATTAACCAAATGAACTTTATCTCCCAAAATTAAAAATCTTTTTAATAAATAAAAGTTTTTAATAAATTACTAACATTTTAAAACATTAAAATTAAAATTAATTTTCCTTTTATCCTAAATTTTTCTTTCTTAAAACTAAATTTCTAACCTAAAAATGCTAAAATAAAAATGATCAACATTCCCGCTAATTATCATATGACTTTTCTCTGTTTTGTTTGCACGTGGTTATTAATTTCACGTTTGGCCATACTTTCGTTCTTTCGGTTGTAAATCATGCGAGTACATCGTCGCCTGTTATTCCGTCATTATTTTTGCATTTTTCATGGTCGTAATTTATGCGAGTGATCGTCGCTTTGCACCTTTTTTTACTGCTTTCATTATTTCCTCGTATTTCAATTATCGCAGTTGTAATAATTTGTCGTTTGCGTCATTTACCGTTAAGCCTTCCGAAAGATTAGGTCTAACAATTCGACCGCCGAATCAATAACCCTAACCTTTGACTGTTTCAAAACCCTAATTGACTAGGTGTCCCGCCGTGGACGAAAATATTATTTACCCTAGCATTAGGTCAAGGAGTCGTCGCACTCCGTTTTAGAGTTTCCCGCCGTGGAATACTTAGTTAACCCTAATTTCAAATCAACTATTTCAACGTAGAAATAGGAGTCGCCGCACTCCACGTAAGCGCTTCCTTAAGAAATGCTTACTCCCCATTGAAACCTTGATCACCGTCAAGACGTTTCTAACCTCCCTTTCAAGGGAAACTATGATTACTCTGATTCCATCCCCTACCTCGGATACGTAGGCACAAGATGTGAATCTTGGCGAGTAAACTTAGGACTAACCCTTAGGTATCTTTGTCACTTTTAACCCTTAGCTCAGTATATACCTTAAGCAAATAATAAAGTAAATAGCAAACTTTAAACAAAAGGTTCCTGTAGAGTACTACAGAAGTTTAGGGTGCTAATACCCTCCCTAAGCTTAACCAACCCCTTACCTAGAGCTCTCCCCGCATTGTGTTTACGATGCAAATTATGTTTTCTTTCCTTTGACCTTTTCCTTCGGATAAATCAAAGATCGGTTGTGAACTAAAAATATGATTCAAATTAATTAATAATTTGATATCCTATTCTCATCGCAACAGAAAATGGCGACTTCACTGGGGACGTCCTAACTTTTGAGGGTTATCCCTAACTTGTTCATGTTTAATTTTTTCTTTCTTATTTAATTGTGTGTGTGTATATATATATATATATATATATATATATATATATATATATATATATATATATATATATATATATATATATATATATATATATATATATATATATATATATATATATATATATATATATATATATATATATATATATATATATATATATATATATATATATATATATATATATATATATATATATATATATATATATATATATATATATATATATATATATATATATATATATATATATATATATATATATATATATATATATATATATATATATATATATATATATATATATATATATATATATATATATATATATATATATATATATATATATATATATATATATATATATATATATATATATATATATATATATATATATATATATATATATATATATATATATATATATATATATATATATATATATATATATATATATATATATATATATATATATATATATATATTGTACCTTGATTGGGGGACTTGAGTGACATTATTATAGGAAGGTGATATATTCGACGAGGCTTATAGGGAGTGAGTCCCAACCAAGATGACTTGAGAATCACCGCTCAGTTGAGACCCTTTCGAAAATGGTTTGGTTGAACGAGTATAGTCGTGAAAACTTTTACTATTTTCGGCTAGAAGTCTGTGATACTAGGGACCGTAGTACCTTAACACCACATTGGCCTTATCTAGGACGTAGTGCGGGAACTATGAGGGAGTAGTCCCAAAAAAGTTGCTACACGATGCTACACTCAAAAGAGGTTCTCTTGAGAATATTATCAACCATCGAGTCAGTCAAGAAATTGATAATATCCAAAGGATGGACTGATGACTTTGGGCACCTCTTTAGAACCTTGTTCTGCAGGTACTACCCTATAGTACGTACCTTTTAGGGATGGGTGGACCTTAATTCCATTCATTATTCCTCTAACCTAGGACCTTTGTGTGTATTTGTGCATGACATCCATAAAGCATCATATCATTCCTAGTTTCAAGGAATTCAACAGTCCTTTGCAAATTTGAAAAGCCTTACATTTTAAAGTCTAAATTTTTTTCTAACTTTCCTAAAAATATTTGCAATCGACCGTTGAAATTCTTGAAACCATCGCATTGTAGCATCATGTCTTGCATATCATATGTTGGTCTGTAACTCATGTCCAGTTGTCTTTACCTTCCAGTGCTTCTTTGAGTCGTCAAGCTGATTCCTTGACACAGATGTCAGACTAGAGCTAACTATAATCGCCATATGTCAGAACAAGAGGAACATAATGCGGAAATCTGAACGTAAATTGATGAGTTGAAACCAGGCTTAACGAGATGCTTCAAGTGTTGATTGCTAGAGGAGAGCCACCTTAGAGGACTGTCATTCAGGAAGTTTCAAGTGCTGATCCACCTCTTGTTCAAGTGCCACCATCTACTTGGCCCGAGTTTGGTTTACCTCCTAACTACTCTCCACCTATTTCATCGGCTGCTACAATTGGTCAGATTGTCAGACCGATTTTTCAAGCTCCCGTCCTTACCGAGACTAGACTTGTGGTCCATACTGTTAATCAGACTGTCTAAGCTCCCTTTGAGAATCCTCCCTATGAGTACAATGCTGTCGGTGCTCAAGGAGGAGACCAGGAAGATTTTGTTGAGCCTGAGATTACCCGTGAACCGTTTCAAATCATAAATAAGAGACTTCAAGATGTTGAGGGTACTGATTTCTTCAACGTTGGTGCAGACAATATGTGCCTAGTTTCTGGTCTTGTTCTGCCTTCCAAATTCAAGATTCCTGAGTTTGTGAAGTATCAAGGTCACTCATGTCCAAGAGTCCATCTATTCATGTACTTCTGAAAGATGGCGGCTTACACCAACAATCAGAAGCTGCTCATCCATTGCTTTCAAGATAGTCTGAGTGGTGCTTCTCTCAAATGGTATATGAACTTAAATCATAACATTGTCCACTGCTTCCAGGATCTTGCCAATGCTTTTATGAAGCAATACAAATACAATTTAGACATGGTTCCCAATCGTCGTCAACTCCAAAGTATGTCTTAGAAGGAAAAAAAGTCGTTCAAGGAATACGCTCAGCGCTGGAGAGAGTTAGCTTCCCAAGTTGAACCCCCTATAGCAGAGAAGGAACTGACAGGAATGTTCATGGATACTTTGTCTCGTTTCTATTGGGAAAAGATGATTGAGAGTGTCTCTTCAAGCTTTACAGATCTAGTGACTATTGGTCAAAGGTTAGAAGAAGGTTTGAAAAGTGGTAAGGTGTCCAAAGCTGCTGAATCTTCTAGTGGGGCAAAGAAATTTTATGGGAATTTCCAGAAGAGGAAAGACGATCAGACCAATGCTGTCATGACTGAATCAAGAAAGCCTCGCCATGGACTTCAACCTGTTGATAATCATGTTGTTGCTCCACAGCCAGCTCGGACTCCTCAACGTCCAGTTATTAGACAAGATCAATATCAAAATAGGAATAAATTTGATCCTATTCCCATGACTTACACAGAGCTATATCTTGACTTAGTTCGACAAGGACTGATCGCTACAAGGGCTTTACCACCTCATCCTAATCCTCCTCCAGCTGGATTTAGGGTTGATCTACACGCTTTTCATGAGGGTGCCCTGGGCCACGCTTGGAGCATTGTTTTGCGCTGAAAGCCAGAGTGCGTGAGTTGATTAGAGACGAAATACTTGATTTTGCGGATAAGCCTCCAAATGTCTAGAAAAATCAGTTGATAGCGCATCAAAATTGAAGCTTCGGACTGACCCCAGTGGTTTATTTTCATAAACACTAGAGTTTCAGACAAGACGACTCATCTTTGTACTGATTTAGTCACTAGGTTTTTGTTTCTCATTGTTTGTACTTTCCTTATTTTATTAGTTGTTTACCTTCAAATTATGTTAATGAACCGAGCATTGCAACTTTTGATTTAATTCATTTTATCTATTATTTTCATCTTTACGCTTTGCCTTTCAAATATTTACTTCTTGTTCAAATTTTTGATATGCAAAGATTGGCGGGAGGATGACGAAAACGTTATACCCATAACTGCTGTCAGTATGCTTTCAATCAAACTTTGTTGACGATGTAAGGCATTGTTTCAATTCCTAAACACTAGAGAAATAAGGAAGTTATTCCCTTGTCACCCCCTTTGAGCCCAGAGGTTGGAGTGTATTTCTTTACTAAAAACTAACAATCTTAACCTGGGGCATGGGTAGTTGTCGGTTAACTTGGTTGTGTTCCTGCAATACATCTTTCATTAGAAAATTTTCCTTCGTGCACAGCAAGTAAGCGCCGAAGATGTTTTCCAATCAAAAAATCGATGATGGTTCGCCGTAATCATTAAAGTCAAGCAGTCACTTTCTTTCAATAATAATAATAATAATAATAATAATAATAATAATAAAATAATCCCGCTAAGTCGAAAACCTATGAAGGAGACTTAGGAAAAACTGGGGCATCTCGAGGACTGTGTGCTTTAAAAGAAACAGTTCGGGCAAAAGTTAAGGATAATAAAAAAGAGGAGATCTTTAAATCCTTACCCTGAAAATCTTCAAAACAACCAAATGTTATAGGGAAATAGTGGCTTCCTTTTCAAAGGTCCCTTGAATTTTGAACCATCCTTGCTACTATCAGTGCAATTCCTAACCTATAGGAACCTGAATACATAATATGAGTTAACTGAGCGTAGGACTGAAGACCATCACGTAGATGGGGTGGGTACAAATAAATTTTGAGCCTTTATCCTTTGTTTCATAAACCGTGAAACATGCCACGTTACAAACCCTCAAAAGATCTAATTGAAGCAAGGTTATTTTGAAAGCATACTACAACAAGGTTGCGTAAGCTGACTCCAACAGATCTTTGCGAATCATTTATTTTGGGCAGCACACCTTTGTTTTAAACTTTGAGCGTCTCGAACCACCGTGTTCTGACCAACGACTCATTTATGTTCCATCTTTCAAAAATAATTTTGGTTTCAAAGTTGCATGAACTTTGCATTACCATGTTTGTATGAATATTTTTGTTTGCAAACTGGCTTTCCTCTAAGGAATTTTCAAACAATCGAGAAACTTGGTCAAGTGATCCTATCAGGGGAAAGTTCCTTTTACATCTTGTCTAAGAATCAATTCAAGATTTGTTCAAGACAAGGTATTCTCAGATTGGGTTTATCCAAAGGATTTTTTAAGACTCAGACCGGGGCAGAGCTTCCGAGAGTACAGTAAAACAATCATTTTCACGAATTAGACAAGGTGAAGCAGTTATCAGTTCCTCTACAGCAGATAGTTTAATCTGGGGAAGTTTACTTGAAGGATCCCCAAGCAGTTATGAATCCCTCCTACAAGGACCATCAGCTTGATACATTTTACCAGTGTGGCAGAGATGTGTCCAACAATAGCATCTTTAGTCCCCAAGAATAATGACATTGATCTCTGTGTTGAGAAATCAGTTCCCCAGTCTTGTCATTTCACCAAAAGAGTCGAGCCTTGTCGTCGGCATCTGCATTTGCATTTGATCGTATATCATAGCATAATTCATATACATCTACATATCATGAGTGTTTCATCCTCATTTGCATTTCTCCCAAGAGCGTGTTTTATCCACGTCTTACCTTGTGGTCAAAGTCCAACTCATTTGGCACCTACCAAACAGTTTTTGTCGTGTCTATATGATGTTCTTCCAGATATGACATATTTCTTATCCGATGTTCTTCCGGATTTATTTCTCTTTCTGATGGTTTTCCAAATTGAGTCGTTGTTCTGATGTTCTTCCAGAACTTATCTGACGGTTTTCCATATATTTTCCTTTTGATTCTGATGTTTTTCCAGTATCTCATCCGATGTTTTTTTGGATTTGTCTCTCTCTGATGGTTTTTCAGAGTGAGTCTCTTTTCTGATGTTCTTCCAGAACTTATCTGATGGTTTTCCAGATATTCCTTCAATTCTGATGGTTTTCCAGAATCTATCCGATGTTTTTTCGGATATGTTTCTCCTTCTGATGTTTTTCCAGACTGAGTTTTGGTTTTGATGTTCTTCTAGAACTCCTTTGTTGCTTATCTGATGTTCTTCCAGATATGTCTCCAAACTCTTCCTGTACATTTAATGTTTTCCTAAATGTTTTGGATGTACCTTCAGAGAATTGTCTTCATCCCGTACTCTTATAGAGGTCTTCATTTTGTTTCTTTGTCCCAGAGTTTATTCGATGTTCTTCTGAGTATCTCTGGTGTGTTTCAGAATTCATTCGATGTTCTTCCAAGTGTCCCTGAAATTTGTTTCTTTGTCCCAGAGTTCATTCGATGTTTTTTCCGAGTGTCTTTGGTGTGTTTCAGAGTTCATTCGATGTTCTTCCGGATGTTTCTGATGTTTGTTTCTCCCTGTATATTTTTCGATGATCCCTGAAGATCTCACTCGATCTCTTCATTTAAAGGAATGTCCCAGAAACTAGCACTTGTCATTTACCTGATCCTACCGCCGTGTGGATCCTGTGTTACCGTGTCATCCCAGAGTATCAGTCGATCACGCTTGAATCCGCTGAACAATTACTCTTAGATATCCTCTAACAGAGGCCGTCTCACCGGTGCCATCTCCATTGAGGACCCCCTTACTTACCCTTTATTTCTAAAGTGACAATTGGTCGTGCTCGCACCAGTTGGCCATCACTTTAGAATTCCCATTGTTGGGTTAATGTCCCAGTGCATCGTATTCCCCAGTGTGGTTTGTTCGTCGCGTCTATCCCCTATATCGTCGTGTCGTATGCATTCTTGCATTTATCATTTCCAGCATACGCATTATACTAAATTCATGGCATTGTCAGCATTATAGTTTATTTTCATTTTTTCCATAGCATTTCATACCAGCGCATCTAAGGGAAAAAATTTCGGTTATCGGTATTTAAATACTATCACCATGATTTCTCGAGCCTACGTCGCTCAAATCACCCAGTGAAGCTATTTAAATAGGAGCAACTGTAATACCCCAAATTTTATGCTTAGATTGGTCGTTTCATTTTGCATTCCATCTCATTTTGCATTTACATTGTAACTAACCGCTAACCAGTTTGCTCAGTCTGTTGGTTTTGCAGGAAAATCACCCTGTGTGTAGTTTAATTTGTGAAGGGAAAAATGGTCGCTAATTTGCAGTTTTGCTGACGATTGATGAAGTGGAGTTGTCATCAGGAGCTCTTCAAGGGATTAGGGTTTCTATCTCCGAGTTATGTGACTTATTTGATAATGAGCTGAAGTTTATGACAGTTTGGACGTCAGGTTTCTCGTGACACAACACAGTTTATTCAAGAGCCGAGTTTCAGTCGTCGGTTGGATTTCAGAAATGTTGTTTGATTCCTAAACCATATGGAATTGAATATGTTGAGATATAACCTGTTTCAGGATAAATCGGTGTGAGAATGTGCTTTGAGGAATTTATTTTGATAGACGCATGTTTTTCTGCTTTCCACTGGTCAACGGTCAATTTTAAGGGAACAGTGGAATTTTGGTGAGCATTGGATTTATAATGAACATTTGTTATTTTGATCATGACTGTTATTCAAGCTGATTCAGGTCGAGACGTGATTTGAATTTTCAATACGGAAGGTAGTTCGTTTTGCCGTTTAACTGAATTTCTCTGCTTATCCGTTCAAGGCCATATTTACCATTAATATCAGGCGCGAACTAATTTGCAAGATGATTCGTTTGAACTCAGTTACGTCAGATTTAAATCGGGAAAAATGATTGATTACCGAGTTAAGAGTTGGAACGTCACAGTTTAATCGAATAAATCTCATTGGAAGAATTTAATCAGTTTGATTTGCTTGGAATCAGATGAATTTGAATTTAATCGGGCCAGTTGGAATCAGATGAATTTATTGGTGTGGATTTAAGCAGATGAACTGAGTGGGACGAATTTATTCGTATGAATGTATATGGAGGAATTTAATCAAGTAAATTCAATTATTTCAGATTTATTTGTTTGAACTTAATTGTTTGAGCTATATCTGGATTGCAAGCAACCTCTTTATTTGAGCAACTTGTTACAATCAGGTTTTCTATCAAAGATGACAAATGGCGTCTCCTCAAGGCAGTTTATCCATCCCCAATGACTTTATCAAGATTATCAACCTTACAGATTGCATCTCTTTGGAAATCTACCAGAGAAGTTTCAGACGTATTTTATAACTACAATAAAGAGGATACTCCTCAGGAGTTTGCTCCACAGTGAGTTCATTACACAAGTTTATTCCCATCAAATGGCATCTCTTCCGAGAAGTTCGATGAAGTTTATTACAATTGGTCTCTCTTTATTTGAGAAGACATATTTTTCTAATCAACCGGCCTACATCTCTTCCAGAGATCACCGTTGAAGCTTTACAACCTCCAGTACATTACCGGTCAGACACCTTTGGCTTAGGCTACCCTGTTTGATAGTAGGTCGTCTTTCCTTTGTTGTGTTCACCTTTGGCTTAGGCTACCATGTTTGGTAGTAGGTGATCCCTACGTCTTTTGGTTATGACCTTTGGCTTGGGCTATCATGTTTTTTGGTAGTAGATAATATACCATCTTCTTTTGGTCAGACACCTTTGGCTTAGGCTACTCTGTTTAGTAGTAGGTCGTCTTTTCTTTGTTGTGTTCACCTTTGGCTTAGGCTACCATGTTTGGTAGTAGGTGATCTCTACATCTTTTGGTTATTACCTTTGGCTTAGGCTACCATATTTTTGGTAGTAGGTAATATACCATCCTTTTTGGTCAAACACCTTTGGCTTAGGCTACCGTGTTTGGTAGTAGGTCGTATTTCCTTTGTTGTGTTCACCTTTGGCTTAGGCTACCGTGTTTGGTAGTAGGTGGTCTTAACATCTTTTGGTTATTACCTTTGGTTTAGGCTATCATACTTTTGGTAGTAGTAATATATCATCTCCTTTTGGCCAGATACCTTTTCTTAGGCTACCGTGTTTGGTAGTAGGTCATCTTTCCTTTTTGTGTTCACCTTATCTTAGGTTATCATATGTTTTGATAGTAGGTAACACATCGTTTTGGTCAGACACCTTTTCTTAGGCTTGTCGCGGTGAAATTTGGATAACAAACTATTAATTAGCTTGAATCTTTAGTTCATTTGCAACCGGTCTTTGATTTGTCCAAAGGAAGGGATAAAGATCAAAATTTCCACAATGCAATGCAAATGCAAGCTAGAGAGTTATAGGTTCGGGGGTTGTTTAAACTTAGGGAAGGTGCTAGCATCCTAAGTTTCTGTAGTACTCTACAGGAACCTCTTGTTTTAAATGTTGTTATTTACTAAATTATCTACTTAAGGGTAATGCTAAGGGTTAAAGGTAAAGAGAAGGACCTAAAGGGGTTAGTCCTAAGTATACTCGCCAAGACGTTGCATCTTGTGCCTACATATCCTTAATGGGAATGGAATCAGAGTATTTGTAGTTCCCCTAAAGAGTTTGAGGAATTATTGACCGTGAGTCAAAGTTCCAAAGGGAGATAAGCATTCATATGGAAACGCTTACTTGGAGTGCGGAGACTTCTATCTACGTTAAAATTTGAATTAAGAAAGGTGAAGGTATGTCCACGAAAGGACGCCTAAAAAGGTGAGTACGGGGACTCGAATTCTAAGGCAATGGTAGAGAGAATGTCCACGGAGGGACGCCTAAAAGGTGAGTACGGGGACTTCAATCCTAAGGCTGGGGTGAGGATGAAGGTGTTGACACGGGGGTCAAACATGTGAACCTTTTCTTTGGAGGGGAATAACGGTAAAAATAAGGCGGAATATTTGAAAATGTAAATGATATAAAGATGATGGTAATGGATAATATAAATAAGTAGGTAGCATGAGATATTGAAATGGATAGTCAAATTAGGAATGGATTAGGGAATGTGAGTTGTGGAAGTGGTTAGATGAATTGTTTTGATTCAATTGACTTAGAAGTTGAAGTTAAATGTTTTGAGAATTTTTACAGCTAAGTTGAAAATATGCCTAGAAATTAAATTAACTTACAAATTAAAAGAGTTTATTTATTTATTTTATGATTTTTTGATGAGTTATGTAATTAGAACCGTTAGGTTAAATAAGGTGTTAATTTAATGGTGTCGCGGTGAAATTTGGATACCAAACTATTGATTAGTTTGAATCTTATATTCATTTTGCAACCGAACTTTGATTTGTCCAAAGGAAGGGATAAAGATCGAAATTCCCACAATGCAATGCAAATGCAAGGTTTAGAGAGTTATAGGTTCGGGGGTTGGTTAAACTTAGGGAAGGTACTAGCATCCTAAGTTTCTGTAGTACTCTACAGGAACCTCTTATTTTATGTTTGTTTATTGCTAAGTGTTTATCTGCTTAAGGTATAAAAGACCTAGGTGGTTTATTTCTAAGTATACTCGATAAGATGTCGCATCTTATGCCTACATATCCTTACGGGAATGAAATCAGCGTATTTTGTAGTTCACCCTAAAGGGTTAGAGGAGTTCTTTGACTGTGGTCAAAGTTCCTACGGGTTTAGGGTAGTTGTTTTGATTGGGTTTAGGAGAAGAGATGAGTCTTCATGTTAAGGGAGATGTAACTACCACAAATATAAAAAAAGGGGTTGTAGGAAATGGTCTTTGCATCGTCTTAAGAAAAGGTCTTACATACTCGGATGGTCGCCAAGTATGCCTTTATCGCTCTCAAGGCAAAGTCCCTACATGTTTGATTGTATTGTTCTGGGGTGGAGATTATATCTCACTTAAGATGATTAGCATCTATTCTCTAATGTGTTTGAAAAAGTTGTATTGTGTTGATTGTGTCATTTCTATGTTGTAAAGATTAAGACAAGGTCCTTCCTATGGGGTAGGTCCTAAACTTAAGCGATCAACTTGAATAGAATCAAGGATCGAAGGGAATATGATGCAAATGATGTGCAACTACACACAACGTTGAATTATGTGTAGGTTTTTCCTTTGGACGGAATGCGATGCGGAGATATAAATGACAGTAAAATAAAATTGCGGTAAATAAAGGTTGCGGATAAAGTAAACCATTCATAAACGCATGAAAGCGCTGAAGTGTAGGTGAATGTGTCGTGAGGTGAGTGTGCACGATTTGTTTTACGCTGTTGATTGATTTTAAGCGGATTGTTTTTAAACGAGAGATTGATTTAAGGAAAGTTGATTTAGTTTTAGGCAGAGATTGATTAATTTTTAGGTGAGCTTAATTTTAGTAAAAAACTAGGTTACAAACTAGTTAAATGTTAGCTGGAAATGATTAAATAAATAGTGATTTATTCAATAAAGTGAAAGTTTTTTTTATTATTATTATCATTAATTAAATTATGAAGAAGGATTTTCTCATTAAATAGTTTTCAGTTATTTAAAATAAATAAGTTTTCTTATTAACTAAAAGGTTTTCAATATTATTAATTAATTATTTACAAATTATAAAATAGGTTCTTCTTATCATTAGAATAAAATATTTTATTAAATAAAAAGGAATTATAAAAAGATGAAATAGATTAGTTAATAGAATGAATATAATAAAATTGAGTATTAAAATAAAAAGTAAATTAATGAGTTAAATAAAATGAAAATTGATTTGATAAAAAAGATTAATTAGAAATATAAGTTAATAAAAGGGATTTATTTATTCCTTCAATTAAATAAGAAAGGCTGATTAGAAAAAAAAGTTCATTAATTAATTAAATTGATTTTTAAATTAACGATTAGATTAATAAATCAGTAGATAAAAAGTTAATCAATTAAAATTAGTATAAGTTGATGATTAGATTAAATTAAATAGGTTAATTAAGTTGATTATGGTTGATTTAGTGTGTGGTGTGTGTGATAATTATAATTATATTACAATAATAATAATAATTATCTAAACGAAAGAAGAAAAAGGGGAGAAGAGAAAAGGCGGAACCCTAACGTCCCCTTTCCCCAAATCCGCGATCCCGACTTCTCCCCCCTCTCGCCTTCATTCTCGATCAACTCCTATCCGCCTCCTTTGTCTTTCTCCTGAAACCAAACAGAGAGCATCAATAGTTTAAAAATATTGGCAAGAAAAGACGTTTACCGCAAGTTGGTGGGGCGGCGAGGATTCGAGGTGGAACAGTTCCGGCGATGGAGGTCGAGGCGTCTGGCGATAACCTCGTCGGTGGAGAAGATAAGTGCTCTTCCCTTCTTAGGTTTACGAAAATAATAATTTGTTTCTCTGTGATGATTTCGATCCGTTCCTCCCCCCTGTCGTACCGTATCCTTCTCTCTTATATAGGCGGTAGTCTCATTCTCTGATTTGAATTTGTTTAATCACCATTGAATGTTGATTGGGGATTTTCCAAATTGGGGACAATCAAATGAAAACTTTACTTTCTCGTTGGTTGTAATGATATGGTGTTCAATATGTGATATCCTGTAATAATCACGTTTAATTTTGTGGTTTATTGCTCTGAAGGTCCTATCTTTGTCTGAATCGAATCTTCTCTCCAAATAGGTATATTCCTCAATGACTTTACTAACTTTGAATTGGTGATTTCTGACAGGTGTGGATAGTGACTTGTTTTGGGCCAAGGAAGGGTTAGAGGCCCAGATGGAGAATTTTGCTTGATGCGCCTGGCAAGAATCGTGATAGGCTTTCCCCTTCAAAGTGTTGGTTCAGTCTGCTGCAGGTCGTGCTCGAACTCTGCTCCACGCTTAACTGAGTCTTTCGTTATTAAAGCTACTAGTCTCATGCGCAGGTACTCTTGTGTAGGCTCCTTAAAGGCGTGAATCTCCAATCTAACCTGTGTTTGTGAGAACTGTTAGCCCTTTCGAGAGGTTGCTTTATCATTTCGAGCACAACTACACCGAAGCTGCACACGCCACTCTTTTCGGTTAGTTGTTGAGTCCTGAGTTGAGACACGGCCTCCGTCACTTGCCTGCTACGAGCTTAGGCAGGCCAAAATCCGTGACCTTCGCACTCAAATCTTCAATCATCGTTTGTCTTTGGTTGACCAAGTTCGCTTCCATATACGGACTAATCGGCTTCAATGGTAGGGGTACCTTCTTATTATTTCCACTATCTTCAATCCTTACAAATTTGGTGAATGATGTTGCTCTTGCATTCTGACCTGAGTGTACTCAAAATGTACTGATATGTCACCTGTGTTGTTGCAGGAATTCCACTGATTGTACTTAAATTCTTGTAGGTTTGGATAAGGTGTGAAGTTCAATGAAGATAGTCCATCACTGCTGCCAACAAAATCACTATAAGATGGTAGTTGCGGCGGTAACTGCCTGTTCATATCATTGTCCATCACGCTAAATGCATAAGACACGGAGAATTGTACCGTTCAAGTAATCGCGAGAGAGGTCAATGATTTGAAGGTGATGCAACCTATTCAGTTCTCGTGGGAGAGTGCCGGGAAGACTTGGCTTGTTCCAAATTATTGTAACAACACGACAGACATTGTCACTAGCTACAGAGCAGCTACAAGTGACATTGTTCTCTAAATTTGCAACCCAGTTAAGTTTGTTGCTGCCTGGACCTGATTCTTTTGATTGATGGTGAAGTTATTGTATGAAAAATCTACATCAGTATGTATTCCCCAAGCAAGAGGCATTGATCCAGTGAGAAGATTTCTAGTTACAAAATATGGAATTCGCACTGCTCGCGTTAGCATAGCTATTTGGAATGGCTCCACTTAACTTGTTAAAGCTGAGATCTAAGTGTTTCAATGCTGTCAGATTTCCAATGAGTAGTGTTCTATTGATGAGAGTTTTCATGCCTATTTCCAGGTTGGTGTTGAGCCGATCGAGGAATAAATTTGCTTGTCTGATACGCTTTGGATGTCTGTTGCGGTCAATTCGTACATAAGACACTCACTGACTAACTTCCTTAGTGCAGAACGCGGTTATCAGTTGAGAGGGTAATGCACAAATGTCTTGCTATGTAGAACCTTGCCTTCCTTGATGCATACTTGATAAGTGAACTGCTGTCATTAATGTATTAACTGTTGTTGCTGATGTTGCAGGTATCTTCTGGCATAACCGAGAGATTCCCGTAGTTTGGAATCTACTACTGGTAGCGATTTTTACCACGCAATGCGGTAAGATAATTGAGAAATCTATCCCTTTCCTAATGAATCTCTTGAGTCAACTCTTGCTGAATCATTGCTGATATCGAAACGTGCGATGCTGCGAAATCCAAGATTGCTTGCATTTGATGGCATGTTATGGTGGTTCTGAGCATCTGGTGCACCTTGTGAATTGATGTGGTTGCCGCTGATGAGTCTTCGACATGGCAAGGTAGATGATGACAAACTCCCTGCTTCAAGCACTTCTTCAAATCAGTACTTACTGCTTTTGTTTATACTCCGCTTTAATTAATTGAGCACGTTGGCTTGGTCTGCAGGCTAATTAACCTTCAATCTTCCTTTTGTTCTGAAACCAACTTGACATAACGGGTTCTTTTGCAGGAAACACGACTCGGAAACAAATCTCCTCTCATGCCGCGCCGTACGAGAATAATGAATAGATTTGAGCAAATCGCCTTGATTGAAGTTGATACCTTTGTATAATTGTAATACGGACATGTTTTCTGAACCGCTTGTAATAGGAAGATGGGTGCAGCTTGATGATTTGTATTGAACCTGGCACTAGAGTTTTGAATAATATGCTTATTCTTTAAATTATTTTAGAAAATCCTCCTATATTTGGTTCCTCACCAAGTAGTCCTTTTGTTCAAAAGAGAGGTCAAGAAATCAAATTTATGTTGAGGGAAGTACTTTTGAAGAGATAAAAATGGATTCGTGCTGAAGTTAAGATTTCCACTGGTTGGACTCTAATTTGAATAATGATATCATTGAAAGTGTACTAAAAACAATCCACATAGCCCCCTTAAAGATTCGAATCTCATGAACCACAAATTTCGCATTAAAACCTTTGACAATAGAAAAACTTCTTGAAAATTCAAGGCAATACCCCCACTTGCACATAGATACTACACCTCCATGCAAACGCTTAGTCTTGATTCTCAGTTTTCATCCCAAATTAATAATTTGAACTACATGATCCAAATTTCTTCTATTAAACTGAACCCTTTTGAAGTCTTGTGAAGATAATGATATAACTTGATACCAATTGTCATGAAAACTAATAACCGAACGCGAACGACCACTCTCCAAACCACACAGCAAAAGGCCCTAAACCTCCCCAAGAACACAAACACATCCAACATGCTCTTAGTAACGTGATCGCCAGAAAGCCCTACAACCTGCTTTAAGTTAGTTGGACCTGCGCCAACTGATTAGTTATAATAAACAGACACAAAAACAATAGAAAATAAGTAAAATAAAGGGAGTGAGATCTTATGGTCAAAAATTAAGGTGCAACAAATGGTTAATCTTTAAAAAAATGGTTATTTTTAAGGAAAACTACTAATTAACAAAGATTAAATAAATCCTAAAAAAAGTTATATTTTACTTAAACCAAATTAATTAGCTAATTAGAAATTTGAAAAAAAAGGTTTCTCTTGGATTTTTAACATATATATTTTTTATGGATTTTTTTTGAGATTCTAAATATTTTTATTTTTGTTATTTTTATAAATTGAAATAAAAATGTTGTTGATGAATTGAAGTTAAAAAATATTAGAATAAAACTAAGTCAATATCAAACCTAAAAATTAATCAAACCTAAAAATTAATCATTTCTCTATTTCTTTTCTTAATGTTTAATAAAAATTATTTTTAGATTTTTACTTTAGTCAGTAGTTAGTGATTGGTTAGTTTGTTAGTAGTGTTTATTATTAATCCCAAACAAGATACATACACAAAAATGAACCCAGCCCAAATAAAATAAAATAAACAAAAACTAAATAAAAAAAACAAACGGGTCGATGGTGGTCAACCCACCGAACCCGGGTGGACCCGTTCCAACAGCAAAAGGCAAAATTAGGGTTTAGAAAACCCTAAATCAAATCAAAGCGGCGCCCTAAACCCCCCTTTTCTCTCTCGTCAATCTCCCTTCTCCTTCAACTCTTTCCATTCCGTCTTCCTCAACTCCGATCCTCTGTTGCAACTCTTCTTTCCGATTCGTCTTCCTTTCCTTTTCTTCTTTCTCCATTCAATCTTCCTTCTCTTATCGCCGACCTTCTCTTCTTCTTCGTCGTGTCTTTGTTTCCTGCATCAGTATACACAAAAAGTATTATAGTTAGCCAAAAAGGGAATTAATGGTTTAAATAGATTTGTTGCAGGTTTCGACGGTGAAGTATTGTTGGGAGAATTTTGACGATGAATAATAGTGGTTGACGGCGGCGAAGATCTCAACGGCTACGAAGCAAAGAGATAAGTTCCTTTTTTTTTATTTACACACTTAAGGTTTTCATTTTGAGTTATGGGGTTTTTTGTGGGGTTCGATTGCGAACAGTTTCTGTTGGGTCGTGTGTGAATTTCTCTGTTAGCATTTTATGTTCTCTCTTTTCCTTCTTTTATAGGCTGAAATTGGGCCTGTTTTAATGTCTCTTCATTGCTGTGGATTTGTATTTTTTACACAGCCATAACCTTCCATTTTGGTTAAGGAATGATCAATTTTGTTTTGGGAAGTTATGGTTCTTGTAATTAATTTTGTCTAGGATATGACTCATATGGTTTTGGGAAGAATCTGCACTAATGTAGGTCGTTTATGATTGTGAATTAACTGATTTCTCTGTGAATCGCAGGTAGGTTATTGGTGTCCTCCGAGTCTTGCAGTTTGGGGGCGTTGCTTTCTTCAGCATTTACAGAGAACTCTCGTTCAAGTTTCTCTTTGATCTCCTTCAACTTAGAGATTTCCATTTGCTATTTCTTTAATGACCTGGTGGAAGAGAAGTTAAGTTCATGGAGAGTCTTGTTTTCTTCCACAATCTCTTCAGTTGCACAATCCGGATCCCAGACTTTGAAGATATTCTCAAATGCATCTTCCATCTCATAAGTTGCAAAAATATTCTGCTTTAGGTTTTCACTATAAGTTGGCAGAAAAGGATCTCCTTCAAAAGTTGAAGACGACGACAAAGACGGCCCAGTCAGTTCATCATCTAGAATTACATCAGTGCATGTTTCATTAGCCATTCTTATCAGCTCAACATTATAAGTTGAAGAACGGTTTTGTAAGCAGTTTGCATTAGAAGTCGAAGATTCTTGAATATGTTCTGAAGTAATGTTTTTGTCCTTACTGCATTTGTGACTTTCATTGTCTTTTCTACAATTAACCCTTAATGATTGAGATTGGGAACTGATAATTTCGAACAAAGCATTCCTGAGAGGGGACTAATCACTTTCTGAAATATCGGAATCCTTATTTAGGCAGGAATCAACCCAAGCAAGATCTTCTGGAGAAAAACTCCATTCTGCTGAGAAACAATGGGATTGAGAGAGACAGGAAAAGAAAAAAAAAACTTGGTTATCTTCTTCTTCAACATCCATTGCTTGTAGAGATTTGTTTATTTGTTGAAGGTGGTGCCATTATGGGTGTCTGGTTGAAGGTAAGTCTGTTGGGAAAGCCTTCAACCTCTTCTGTTATTTTCCTTCTTCACTTTGCCCGTCGTCCCGTATGGGAAAGTAGGAACTGAACCAAGTTATTTGCGAATTAAACCGCCGAGTACGCACTCTGGTTTCTTGGTTGGCTGAGGTACTGACCCTTGTTCTTTTGGGTATTACGCAGGTAAATTAAGGGCTAAGGCTTCCACTTGAGTCCGAACGCACGGCTGCTATGGAGAATTTGGTTTTGGTTCTCCCTTTTTGGATCCGGTGTTGGTGAATATCATTCATGATGATTAACTCTTGAAACTGTGATGCTCACATCCACGTTACTATCTTCGGGACCTTTTAATGATTTATACTTTGTTGATGCAGGATTCGAAGACTTCTCCTTGGTCAAGATGCTCTCAAACTAAGTCGATTTTCTCTTTGAGCCTGGAATGGTGTGCTATGTTACCTTGGTAATTAATTCTCAGCTTGCTCTCTTGTTCTAAAACCTTCTTGACATATCGAACTCTTTTACAGGAACATGATCCAGAAACGGACGTCTCTTCTCATGCCGCGTTGGTTGGTAATGTCCATTCAACTTTTATTGACATATTGAAAGTAGTCTTCAAATATCATAAACTTAGTCTCATTCTTGTCTCAATTTTCACAGGTTGCCGTAGTCTTTGGTTGACGAAATGCTAGGAATAGGCGGTCCTGACGGAGGTATATTTCGGCATGCTGTTAACGAGGGAGTTGGAAAGTACACCTAGAAGACGAGTTCGTACGGTGCATCATAATTGACGGTGAACCATGAAGATGTAGGTGAAGATTTGGACGGCAGCTTGGGCAGCCTAGTGCCAGCTCGAAGATCCATGCTACCACAGATAAAGGGACTCAACAATTGTCGCTCCTGCTTCGACACTTTTGTCCGCTAGGCATTGATAAATGGTAAGTCATCCTTTAAATCTCAATTACTACATTTCCCCTTGAGTTACTTGAAGACCGTCAGCTTGGGAATATCGTATGCCAATACCATGGTTATTGGCGTACTAGCTAAATCGTTTGAGTACTGCACAAAGTGGTTATCTTCGAACTTCCTCTAATATGATGTTACTAATGTTATGCAGGTCGAAACCGAGCAAGAAATTCTGGGTGAGACAAAGCCAGAAACGGTATATGTGAGGGAGTGTCACTTAGCATAAGTCTTCATGAACTCAATATTTGTATACAAAGTCGAATTGAATTTCTTGCAATTGTAATTGCGGGAGGCTCATACTTCTGCGGAACTGCTCCGTGACCGAGGTGTAGTTATTTACCTCTAGAGCTGGAAGAAGTGGTCATACAACAGGGCTTACTGTTTCTATATTTTTCTCCAGACACCTTTTGTAATTTCTTGTATCAAACTTACGTGGCCCTCTTTTATTTGTGTTGTATTGTCGATAGGTTGAAACAGCCTTAAGTTCTTACATTTGTAATGTTAAGCCTGAGGGTACAGTATGAATAATTTGAAAAAATCTCATCTTCTGAAGGCCTCGTTTTCTTACACTTACGGATTTGTAAAAGGAAGCTCTTGTTTGGTTTGCAAAAAGAAATTCCCTTTGGCTTGCAATGAAGTGTACTAAATGGGCTTTGAACCCTTGACGAAAATGAGGGTCAATTATGTATCTTAACTGGACTTACAAAATTTAATCCTTCCTTCCATGTGAATTAAGAAATTTCACCTCACAACCTCATAATCACGTCTTTAATTGGATTCAAATTAAGGAAATGATATTGAGATTCATGGACAAATTGACTAGATCCAACCCCTTTATTCATGAACGACTAGGCACGCAATCCTTTGACTCTGATAAAGTGTCTTGCCTCTCATAATGATCCTTTCCTCAAGGAACTCAACACAGCCCGTGGAGAAAAAAACAATCCACTTACAACTTTCATGACCTCCTACCTTTAGCAATAAACTTAACTTCACGAAACACGGACAAAGTGTTTGGAACAGTCAGTCACATATAAATGATAGCCCGTGAGAATGAATACTACCTCCACTTGAAATTACTACATCTGCACAAATTGGTTAGTCGCAAAAGATATAAATATTAAATTAAAGCCAAGTAACAACATAAAAATAAATAAATAAAAAAGGGACCTAGGGTCAACAATTAGGGTGTGTCAGATGCCCCTATTTAAGTTACTTCTATCCGGAGGTATGGAGATTGAGGTCTCCGTCTCGACGAGATAGGAGGGACTTAAATACAAACATTGGCACAAATCTTTGGCCCTAAGAAGCCACCAAATGCAAAGATATGAAAATGCAAGACAGACGGTCCTGTGAGGATAAGATGTCACAGGGGATGAACTGGACACAACATGCTAAACAAAGGAGCAACAGACTCAACGAAACGGGACTCCACGGGGACAGGAAACAACCACCAATGGGGAATCTCCAAAGTATAACAGCAGCACATACACCAAGGATATGGAGATTTAAGCAATATGCGAGAAACTTGTAATCGAAAGATAACTTATTACCAACATGGAGCAATCCAGACGACGGTAATAACCAAAGTGAATTTTCTGATTTAGTCAATAATTCAGTTTGTTTTTTTTTTTTCTTCTTTTCTTTTTTTTTATTATATTTTTTGTTTGTTGTTTTTTCCAACTGAAAATAGTAAAATGTATAACCTCCCCGAGCGTCACGGTCTGGGTGCCATGAGCTGGTCTCAGTTTCATGAAATAAACCTCCCCGAGCACCATGGTCTGGGTACCATGAGCTGGTCTCAGTCTCTTGATGTAGAACCTCCCCGAGCGTTATGGTCTGGGTGCCATGAGCTGGTCTCAGTTTCTTGAAATAAACCTCCCCGAGCGTCATAGTCTGGATGCCATGAGCTGGTGTCAGTTCTTGAAATAAACCTCCCCGAGCATCATACTCTGGGTACCATAAGCTGGTCTCAGTCTCTTGATGTAAAACCTCCCCGAGCGTAATGGTCTGGGTGCCATGAGCTGGTCTCAGTCTCTTGATGTAGAACCTCCCCGAGCGTCACGGTCTGGGGTCCATGAGCTGGTCTCAGTCTCTTGATGTAGAACCTCCCCGAGCATCATGGTCTGGGTGCCATGAGCTGGTCTCAGTTTCTTGAAATAAACCTCCCCGAGCGTCATAGTCTGAATGCCATGAGCTGGTCTCAGTTCTTGAAATAAACCTCCCCGAGCGTCATAGTCTGGGTACCATGAGCTGGTCTCAGTCTCTTGATGTAAAACCTCCCTGAGCATCATGGTCTGGGTGCCATGAGCTGGTCTCAGTCTCTTGATGTAAAACCTCCCCGAGCGTCATAGTATGGGTACCATGAGCTGGTCTCAGTCTCATCCCGAAATGATGAAAACTCGTGAGAGCATCTTTACAGGGGGTTGTAAATTTTGTAAATTATAGATGTCATTGTAAACTGTAGATGTCATTGTAAATTGTAGATGTCAATGTAGATTGTAGATGTTGTTGTAAATTGTAGATGTCAATGTAGATTGTAGATGTTAATGTAGATTTTCGGCTGTAAGCCATAATGTACTGGAGTTTGTAAAGATTTATCAGGGATCTTCGAAAGAGATGTCGTTTGATAGAATTAGACTTGTGTAGTGAACTCACTGGGGAAAACATTCATGAGGAATTTCTTCATTGTAGTTGTAAAATATTCTGTGAATTCTCAAATAAAGAGAAGTGTCTTGTAATGTCTTCGGCAAACGAAGAGATGCCATTTGACGAGTTGATGCTGTTGAAAAGACCCACTGAGGGTAGACAAACTGTCTTGTGGAGATTGTCTTTTGTCGTTTTGAATAAGATCTTGGTCAAAACGAGTTGCTCAAATAAAGAGATGTTTGCAGTCCAGATGTAAATTGTTGAGAAAATCTTGTGATATCGTTGGAGAAATATCTGTCTTTATAAAGATTCTTCCTAGTGAATAGAGTGCAAAATAAATGCACACTTAATCCATACTCAAAAGTTGGAGATATCCACAACGTGATTGCCATGGACCGAAGTTCGATTCAGGAAATAACTGAAGAAAAACTGTCAAGCAAGACTCGACCACTGAGGTATGAGCTCAAATGGGATGTACTAAAATAACTGTCTTCCACGAGGATCAAACTCTGTGGGGAAATATAATTGTTGTGCTTTTTCTGCCTAGGGCTGATAACTCTACTTGGAAAGAGAAGAAACACCCGGCCACTTGGGGATAAACACGACCAGAGTGACAGAACAAACAAACATAAAGATGTGAAATGCATATGCCATGCTATCTATTTATATGTTATGCGTATGCTATATGCCGATGTTGACACAACAAATGGAAAAAGGAGACCAGAGATGAAATAAACATCTCAGAGCAAACATCCGACCAATCCTCAAAGATAGAAGCACCGCTGGGGATAGGTGGAGAACTAGATACAGGATCACACTCATGCTTCAGGTTTTTTAAAAACTTCTCTTGGGGAATAGAGAACATTCCACTTCGGGATATAACATCTTGGTAAGTCTGAAGGGTTATCCTGTTGATAGTGAGAGTAAAGATATACTGGGAGCGGATCAAACTCATACTTGGAGAATTCCATGGATAAAATAAATATTTGCTTCACTGAAGAGATCCATGCTGGAATTGCCGATGAAGATATCGAGTTGGGGTCTCACAGGGGATAAAATAAACATCCACTTCGATGGGGAAACCTGAGGTTGTGAAAGATTCACTGAGGAGGGAGATAATGTGAAGTTCGAGAAGATTCGATGAGGATTCTCAAGGCACCCACTGGAGATTTCTTGCATTGATCATCACTGCTTGAAATAGAGATCCATCGGAGGAATCATGACCACTTGAAGTAAGATTCATCGGGGACATGAAGAATGTTGTGAAAACAAAGTAGTTTTGGTCTTGATGAATTGCGTAACAGTCGCCATTTGAACAACAGGTGTTGTGAATGGATAAGATAATCTTTGCATCTCAATTTCCCCAAGCCATATGGTTATGAGAAGAAGTCATTCCTGGAGGATTTTACAGAAAACGTGGCGTCCCATTATTTTCAGGCTCTCTGGAGAGATTCGCCGAATCTCGACGTAACTGGCCCTGATTGACGGTATTACGACTGGGTCTTCAAAAAAATAGCTATTTAGGCGAACAAATTGTTGGGAAGTAAACTTGCCCCAGTTTAGCATAATCTTCAAGTTTTATCATTGATGTCTATATGTAAACTTTCTAAGATATCAAGCAAAAATCAGCACGCATGAAATGTTAATCTTGAAACTATTAGCGCAACATATATGTTTGTCTTGAAGTTTTTTTTCCTTTTTTCGTTGAAAAAGATATCACAATAACTTGTGATCGAATCAGTAGTTAGGATACAAATTTAATTTATAAAGCCAACATCAAATTGAGCATAGCTCATAGGGGTCAGGAAACGTCATCTCATCGAATATGCTTTCAAAATAAACCCTACTTCAATTAGGTCTTTTAAAGGTCATATTGTGGCTTGGTTCACGGTTTAAGAAACAAAGGATAAAGGCTCAAAGTTTATTTCTACCCACCCCTTCTTCGCAATGTTCTCCAGTCCTACATTCAGCTAAACTTCGATACAAGCACTCATCTTTCAAGAAGATTTTGATATGGTCGAGAACTTAATCGAGGCTTTGGACATGGTAGTCACTCACCTATTTTATTTTAATGTTTGATCACACGACTTCGCTCTTTATAGAGGATTTTTCTTTGTAATCCTTTGTTTTTGCTTTTCGCGTTTTTTTTTCATCCCCTAACTTTTGCCTGGACGGAGTCTTTTGAATTTTGACTTTGAAGTCCAGCGGGATGTTCCAATTTTGCCTAAGTCTCTTTCACAGGTTTTGACTTAGTAAATTTTCTTTTCATTCATTTTTCATCATTTTGAACAAGTCGTGTGATCCTAAGCCATTTTGATCTTTTTGAAAGGATTGTGACTGCCCCACTCTTTGGGATAGTTGAGGGGTATTTGTTCGTGTATTTTGACTTCTAGCCTCTCAATATGTTAGGGGTAGATAAAATGGATTCTCGAAGGTTCACTCTTCCTTTTTGAGAGTCTGATTGCTCGATCAGCTTAACTGAAAAACTACCCTACCCCAGGTTAAAATTGAGGGTTTTTGTGAAAAAGAAAAAAAACTCCTACGTCAAGGCTCAAAGGGGTTAAAGAGGGATTATCTTTCTTATATCTCCAGTGTTTGGAATTTGAAACAATGCCTTACATCATCAGCAGGGTTTTACTCAAAAGCATACAACGAGAAATCTTTGCGTTTTTATTCGTCATCCTCCTCCCAATTCTCTGTTAAAGCAAGAGATTGGATAAAGTTGGCATTATAAATTATGAAAAACAATTTTATGATTGAAACGAATGGATTTCTTCATGACAAACACGTTTAATGCATTATCGTTCAAGAAAAACAAATTCCTACATGCCAATTATGCTTTTATAATCAGAGAAATAAAATACATATAAGCAAACAAAACGAACAGCCAGACAAGCCCTCCTAAAGGATTTCGTTAAGTCTTTGTATTCCTTAACACAACAGTGTTCCATTCAAGACCGAGCTTTCTCTTTTGAAGGTTAACAATTTGTCGTCGATTATCTCTTGAACTTTTTCTTGGAAAACTTTTCATTCTTCAATCGAATGCCCCATTACTCCATCATGAACTTCTCAGCTGGTGTTCGAGTCGATCCTCTTAATATGGATAATCTGAGGGTGTGGTATACACCATGGAAATTGGGAATCTCTTGAACAAACAGGTTATCTTACACAAGCTGAGATTGTGTAGGAACATCCACTTGTTGAATTTTGTCATTAGAGGTAAGATCGAATATCATCATCTTGAAATCGGTCATGGGATCCATATCCTTTGTTCTTTTTACTATCCTTCAACGGTTGCTTCGAGTTTGGTCAGATGGTCAAGATGTCAACGAATGAGACAAAAGACAAAAAATAGGACGAACCACAACAGAGGTACATGTATATGCAAATGATAAAGGAAGGATGCCAAAATGCAGGATGCAAATGAGAGATTTCATGGAATTCGTGTATTTATAAACATCACAGAGTGCCAAACAAAATTCATTTATTATTTTTTTTTGATATCGGATTACAGATAAATATTCTTAAAAGAGTCCTGACATAAAAGCTAAGAAAAAGTCCTAAGGAAGTCTTGTATTGCTTCTTGAACTGCTCTTCTGGCTGGACCTTTTGAGTACAAGCTTGTCCATGATCAAATTCCAAGGAGTAATCTGATAGAGGAAAATAAATCCTCCATCTCTTGCTTGTCAGAAAAATTTGTTGTTTACTTGGATCTTTAGGAATAATAAAAGTTCCTTGTACTTGGATCTTCAAACGGAGCTTCTAACTTCCTTAGGACATCCAAATTAGGACTCTTAGAAGAATATTTCAAGGTATCTTCTTTTGTAATCCATGTAGGTCCTACAATGTTTATAAATAAAGTTGGATTCCATGAGACCTATGCAATATGATGTTATATGAATGCAGCAAACACAAGTGAGCATATAAAGACACAAAGATAAACAAACAAGGGGGCGCTAGGTTTGCAACGAGCATGGAGCCAAAGGGTATACCCATTCCCAAAGGATGCGGACTAAAGGGGGATTGTACATGCAGAACAATGTTCTAGAGTGGTTCCCAAAGTCATCATCCCATCTTTCGGATATTATCAATTTCCCGACTGACTCAGTGGTTAATAATATTCTCAAGAGAACTTCTTTTGAGTGTAGCATCGCGTAGCACTATTTTGGGACTTACTCCCTCATAGCCTCTCACTATGTCCTAATAAAGGCCAAAGTGGGGTTAAAGGTAACTACGGTCCTTAGTATCATGGACTCCAATTGAAAATAGTAAAAGTTTTCACAACTAAACTCGTTCAACCGAACCATTTTCAAAAGGGTCTCAACTAAGCGGGATTCTCGAGTCAGCTTGGTCGGGACTCACTCCCTATAAGCCTCATCGAATATATCACCATCCTATCATAATTTATCTCAAGCCCGGGTGTAGGATTTTGTCTCACCACTCAAAGATATTAACCCAAAAGAAATAAAGAACAAATATACAAGTAAGCAAATAAGCAGATATATAAAGCAATAAAGAAGCAAAATAAAACAAGTTAGGGAAACCCACTGAGGCATCCCCAGTGAAGTCGCCATTTCTGTCGCGGTGAAATTTGGATAACAAACTATTAATTAGCTTATATCTTTAATTCTTTTGCAACCGGTCTTTGATTTGTCCAAAGGAAGGGATAAAGACCAAAATTTCCACAATGCAATGCAAATGCAAGCTAGAGAGTTATAGGTTCGGGGGTTGGTTAAACTTAGGGAAGGTGCTAGCATCCTAAGTTTCTGTAGTACTCTACAGGAATCTCTTGTTTTATGTTTGTTTATTGCTAATGTTATCTGCTTAAGGGATAAAAGACCTAGGGGTTTATTTCTAAGTATACTCGATAAGATGTCGCATCTTATGCCTACATATCCTTACGGGAGTGGAATCAGAGTATCTGTAGTTCCCCTAAAGGGTTTGAGTAGTTCTTTGACTGTGAGTCAAAGTTCCTAAGGGATAAGGTTGTTTGATTGATTTATTTTTTTAATTTTAGGAAAAAAAGTTTGATTGAATTGAATAGGGGTGACCTATGTTGTAAAAGATAGAGGGTCCTCCCTATGGGGTAGGATCTAAACTTGAATCGATCGACTTGAGGGGTCAAGGATAAACTAGGGAATTATGATGCAAGATGAGATGCAATACACACAAGTGTTAAGTCATGTGTAGGTTCTTCCTTTGGACGTTATGCAATGCAATAAAAAGTAAATACGGAAACGATAAATTGCAGAAATGATAAATTGTAGAAAATAAGGGAAGATAAGTAAATTCATACACAGACGCATGAAAGCGCTAAGTGAGTGAAAGTGAAGTGCGTTGGACGGAGTGGGGACGCAAGCGTGCACGATTAATTGATGGCGGTGTTGATTATTATTTTTTTAGTGGGATTGATTAATTTAAAAGAGGAGAAGAAATTATTTTTATGATTTTCTCAAAAATATTACTAAATTAACACTAAGTCTAAGTTAAAAGAGACATTAAAATTAATTAAGTTGGAGTAGAGGAATAATATTAATTTTGAGTTTGGAAAAAGTTTTATTATTTTTTGTATTTTTAAGTAAAAATATTTTTTTGGTTTTATGTTATTAAAAAAAAGAGAAAAAAGAGATTAAATAATAATCTAAATCTAAACGTGTTTTCATTTATTTTAATTCTAATAATTTTTGTATTTTGTTTTTTTAACTAAACCTAAAAATTAAACTAATTCATAATAATAATAAAAGAAGCGGCTGATTAGAAGATTAATATAGGTTATTTAATTAAATAAAACAAAGCTAATGGTTATATTAATTAAAATGCAGATTTATCAGTTAATAAAAAGATTAAGTACGATTAATTGGATTAAAATACAGGTTAAAGGTTTTAATTAGTGGTTAGTGAATTAATTAAGATTAGGGGGAATTAGTGGTGGTTAATTAACGGTTAATGAGAGACATGAGATTGTGTGTGAGTGCATGATAAAGGATGCACCGTAGAGGTGCAGGTGTGTGGCGATGGATCGAATCCAGTGAAGTATGTGCGGTGATGGTGGTGTGGTGCATGATACTTATTATGGACACGCATGCGTGTGATTACATCATACAAAAAAAAGAAAATCAGAAACCCTAAGCCCCCCAATTCCCTTCTTCTCCTCCGCTGTTTCGTTTTCCTCTTTCACTTTTCTGCAATTTTATTTTCGCTTTTTCTATGATTCCACCCTCTCCATCTTCGTTCTCGCGATTTCTTTGTCCATTCTCTTCTCTCTTTTCGCTCTGTTCCTTCGATTTCGCGTTTTTCGCCTTCTAAATCGAACACTGAAAAGACCAGAAAAAGAAAATCAATCAAACACAGATCATATATTTAGTACAACCAACTTACAACGTAGATGGGTTTTTGTGTAGGTGATTTTGTCGGCTTCGCTAAAGGGGATTGACGGCAGTGGAAATGAGGGATTCAGATGGTGATTTTGCAGCAATAAGGGCTTCGCGGTGGTGTTTACAAAAAAAGATGAGTTCTCTTATTTTCTTCGATTTTTCTAGATGGATTTGTGTTAGGAATTGTTAGGGTTTTATGAATTTGGGATTTTCTGTGATTGCGAACTACTGTGTGTTCTGTTCGGGTTTGGTATGAATATCTCCGTGTGTGTGTTTAGGTTTGTGGCCGTTCTTATAGCTTTTTCAATTCTTCTCCTAGTGATTCTCTCATAAAACTTAAGAATTTATTTCCAAATTCGGATGGACATTTCCAAACTAGTTTTGGAAACAAGTTAATGTTGTTAACTATCTGTTTTAGAGACTTTGAAGAAATTGATACGCTGATTGATCTTGTTTTTTTCGAATTCGTCTAGTTTAGTCTGAATAACAAATTCAATGAATCTGAATCCGTGACTTCTCTTAATATCTACAGGATTTTTTTATGCCATCCTCAACAACAAAACTGGAAGCACAACCCAGACCTTGAACGCGCTCGTGCCCCAAAATATTCCAAGAGTTTCTCGAGCAACCTCCTTAATTTCACATAGGAGGTAAAACGTAACAGCTTTCATTTTGTTCTATATAATGAACCAAACTTTGTTAATATCCCTGAGTGATTATGCTAGAATACACAATTGCGCCTTCTCACGCCTACTGCATTGCGTGTGTACTGACTTCTATCACAATTTTGGGCAGGTACTATCATTCTAGTGAAGTTGGCAAGTTAATACTCTTCTCATTGGAGCATGCTTGAACATCGACTCATGGGGTACGACGCGAAGGTAGTTTTGGAATCAATTCTGAGTTTCCATTCTTACTTTGGTATGTTATTTCCTGACAATTGTTGTGTACTTCCGGTATCGACTCTTTTTGTTTTTATGGATTATGAGTCTCTGACATGGTTTTATCACTGCAGTTCATGTATTTAACACTCATCGCTCCAACCGTCTCCGAAGTAACCAACATTGTGCAATAGTTGTGGGAGTAACATTTTTCTCTGCTTGCGCTTTTAGTTCAAAACAAACCTTAGTGGTGCTGGTCGTTGTGTAAAATTCTGAACACTTGTCATATTGTGATGTCGTATAGAAACTTATCTACTTCCTGATTGAACAGGTCGAGTTTGCAGAAGAGGAGTTTGAAGCCGTTGCGGATTTTCCTCCTGGTATTCAACACTGCTACAGAAGCAATCTTCTAACAAGGCATTGTGAAAGTATGGGTCCTCAAATAGGTAGATGATGATTCCTCCGCACCCAATATGCCAAAATATGAGCTGCTATTAGAAGTTGCAAGTTATAAGGCCTCTTTCAAGCATTTGATGGTGCACCAGAATTCATATTACAAAGGTATCTTGATTCATAACAACCTTTCATGCGTATAAAGGATAGTTGTTTTGGGTATTAACTATCGATGCTCTTGTGTTTTGCAGCTTTCGAGACCAAAATCCAAGGATTGACTTAACATTTAGGATGTCAGAAAGACGGGTTGAAAATGATATGCTACGGTATAATCGAGTTCTACTTAGCTCTGACCCAGTCTTTTCTCTATTGAACCGTCCAAACCGAGGGACTCAATCTAAATGGCAAAAATTGCTAACTGTTAACATCCTGTACTTTTGGTTTAGGGGCTCACGGGTTGCACTCTCGAAGGGAGCTATCCAACGTTACGTGAAAGAACAACGACTTAGACGTGTGCTTGAAATGGCGCTTGAATGATCGTCTTTGAATCACCTTTTGAAGGCTCTGGTACCACAACAAGTCGGCTGGAGGCTTCTACTTCGTTTTTACCTTAAAGAAATAGTGGCTTGTGGTTTTTCGGTTGATAGAATATCGGGCTCTTGGACCTGTGACAGTTGCGTATACGGCAAAAATAATGACAGGATTCGGGTGCAGTAGATCTTGTAGTCTCTTTTTTATTTTAGCTTAACTTGTTATGGTATGATTTTGGAAACAAAAGTTGCTGCATCTAATGGATGTTGGGAGTTCCTTTTTTTTTTGCAGGTCATTCAAAGTGAAGGGATTTTGGAGTTGCTGCCACTTGGAAAGCTGGATTAGCGTATGCATCTTAGGATAGCTTCACAACGGAAGCCCGCATAAGCGTTGTTTGCAGATTTTTGGGTTGTTCACGGTATTTCAAAAGTGACCTCGAGGAAGATGCTCTCAATAACTTACAGAAAGCATTTCGGCCGGCGAAGGACCCAATCGTGCCTCTCGCAGTACCAACTGGCGGATGAACAGGTAGATATGGATGTCTAACGTGATTTTTTAGTTGGTACGGCCTGCTATGACTCTGTCTTGTACCTGCTAAGGCTTTCCACTACTCTTTACACAATCGAGATATTTGTAGAATCAACTCTTATGCCGGGATCATCACAGAAACCCAAGTAATCTTGTTATCGTGCTTTATTGATATATACTTTTATGTTAATGCAGGAGCTTGAAAAGGCGAATGGATTAGATCAACGTTCCTACATCCTTCAGGCAAAACAACCTTTACAGAAGGGATTATAGTGGCCTGAATGTTACTGTTATTAGAATAATTTTCGACAGTTTGAGAGGTGGTATGCTTGTTGAGATCAAGTCCGGAAGGAAATTACGCGGCGAAAGGAATTGGTATTGCAGCCGGTTATACCATTATGGAGAACCCTTTAGAGATTGATCATCAACAAACAGCTAGTGCTCTCGTGACTATTTCTCGCAAGTCGGCAAAAATCCTCATCGCAGTATCGCAAAGGGAGCTACGTTGAATAAACGCAAAAGGCATTTGGTTCAATAGGTAGCCATCACACGCTGTCACGGCAGGCTCTCTGTGTTCGTAGCCATTGCGTCTCCCACCATAGTTCTGTAGAGAAATTAATGGCTGTTAGTTAGGGTGGTTTTCATCTTTGTAATTTACCGTAGTACCAGATGCAGTAAATGTGAAGTTGTAATGTTCCCTTTTAAATGTAATTCAAATAATACCATGTAAACGTGTTGGATGTGAATCACAGATTTCGATCATATATATAAACAAACAATAGTGAGGCTGCCTCCTGTCAAATAATCATGTGCTCTGCTCCTGATTTTATTAAATGGGGATGTTGTTGGGATTTATGGTGACCCAAGAATTGAAGGAATTAGAATTGCCCTTGCATTACTTTTTAAAATCACTCCTAGCACACACACCTCCGGCAGAGAAAAAAAATGAAAGACCCTCTAGTCCTAAAAGAAAATGCTTAGTGATCTCGAAAAGTCTTTGTGTAGAAATATGAATCCTCTAGTTTGAACTTCTACAGTGGAATCATAAATCCAACTTATGAGCCTTGAAATAAAATTGCGCTCGTAAGGTGACCTTGCACTGAAATATTAGTTGGCATAGAAATCTTCGAATAAGTTTGAAATAATGAACCGCCTATTTATGGAAGGAATAAGTTTGAAGTATGAGTTTCAAATTGAACCCCTGACAAAATAAACGACGAGTTCTAAAAGAGATGAACTCTTAAAGCAAAATTTCAGTTCGAGATCTTTATCCAAACCTCATCCTATCCACTTGTTGTATTAAGTTACCAACAAAACTACCCTTCCTCATCAGTGATGACAAAGTCGAAGATGATGATGTAACCAATAACAAAAACAGCTCAAACCTTTGGAAGCGACCAATAAAATGATTCAGAGATCTCTATAATTCCATGGTTACACCTTGAAACATTTGACTATAGGAATCCACACCTGATATTACTGCACCTTCATCAGCTAGTTAGTCGCACACAAAAGTAAAATAAAACAAGCGAAAACACAAGGAGGTGGGATCTTAAAGGTCCAAAATTAGGGTGTGACAAGGCTGCCATACGTTTGGTAGCAGGTGATCTCTCCTTTTGGTTATTACCTTTTCTTAGGATATCATATGTTTGATAGTAGGTAATATACCGTCTTTTGGTCAGATGCCTTGGCTTAGGCTACCTTGGTTGGTGGTAGGTCATCTTTCCTTTGTGTTGCCTGTGCATAGGCTATCATTTATTTGATAGTAGGTAACATGCGTTTCCTCGCTTCAAGTTTTTGTTTCACTGTCGAGCTATTGTACTCTTGGTGATGTTATTATATTATATCTTATTTTGGAGGTTCCCCAATGCTGGTTGTTTCCTTTCCCCGCGGAGTCTCGCTTTGTTGAACCTGTTTTTTTTCGTTTCTCCTGTGTTTCTTGCGTGTCATGCCTTGTTTCCCCCTACGGAACCTTGTCTCCACAGGACCTTCTTGAAGGTGAGAAAATACTTAGAAGGGGGGTTGAATAAGTATGACAGAAAATAATCAAAGATAATTACTCAAGTATTTTTATCCTGGTTCGTTGAACTCAACTACTCCAGTCCACCCTTTTCAAGAGTGATTTGCCTTTCTCAACAAGGACTTAATCCACTATTCAAATCAACTGATTACAAATAGCAACACCTAAGAACAACTGTTCTTAGTCTTCTCAAGAGCTACTGATCTAACCTAGATCCTCTTAAGGAAAACTTCCTTTACAAATTAATGTAATACAATGTAAGAGTAATAAATTGCTTCTATGAAAGCTATAAACACAACTGTGTTATTTCTCTAAGTTTAGAACAGAGTATGAACTATAAAGAATATGAGAGCTTGAGAGTTTCTTCGCTTGAGAATAAGTTTGTCAAAATTGGTCCTCTTTTTTTCACTTACTGAAGAAAGTGCTATGATATCCTTTATATAGCCACTTGAATATTGGAGAGAATATAATACCGTTGGAGAAGATATTTCCAATATCAAATAGTACTGTCCTTTGTACTATTGCAGCAGAGAGACGGCGCACAAAATGTGGGTGTAGCAATTGTCTGCTGAGCTGTGAATTTACCATATATGGAATGTATCAGAGGAATAATCTTCTTGCAGAGATTTATGTCTATCCCAATTAAGGAAAGATTTGCTGGCATATTCCAACGGATATATTAAAATAATCTTCTTCAAATAATTCTTCAGATAGTTCAGATCAACAATCAATATCAGAGTCTTCAGTCTTCAGAATCTTCTGGAAACTTCAGAGCCTAAGATGTTCTTCAGATGTTGCTGAATCAGAGTCTGGTGCAGCTGTGTGCTTGAAGCGTAACATGCTCTTAGATCAGAGTCTTCACTCAGATCAGAGTCTTCTCTCATTCAGAGTCTCTTCACTCAGAGTCTTCTTTCATTCAGAGTCTCTTCACTCAGAGTCTTCTTTCATTCAGATTCTTGATAATATATGCAGCGTGTTGTATCTTCAGAATCTTGATGACTAAGCTCTTATACTTCAGATTCTTCTAATCTTCAGATGCTCTGAGCCATTCAGAATTTATTGTTCACATCAAATTTGCTCTTTAAGATTAAAATCTTTTGTGCCTGTAGAAAACAGTTTAGAACAAATTTAGAGAGTATAATTCTTGTATACAAATTATCATTAATGTTATCATCAAAACTTAGAGATATTACTAAGACACAATCTGTGCTCTTACAATCTCCCCCTTTTTGATGATGACAAAACATGAGAAATTTGTTCAATAAAAATATGAATTAAAATTACTCCCCCTGAGATTAACAATCTCCCCCTGAAATGAATACTCTAATGGAATTAGATACTTCCCTTTCTGGTTGAGTACATTTCAGATTCAGAGCCTGATTGAAGCCTGGTTGACATATGTTTGACTTCTAGAGTCAAAGCTTGATGCCATATTAAAGCTTGATGCCAGATGAACAACTTCAGAACACCTGGTTGTTTATCTTGCCATTTCCTGTCTTGAGTTATCTTTTAGATCATAGTACTCAAGGTTAGATATCAGAGTCTGGTCTACTCAGATTTAGCTATTTTTGATCAGGTTCTGAAAAGATAGATCTCAGGAAAAACTTCAATGAAATTTGTCAGATTTTTTAATAATATCTGGGACACTTAAATTCAAAGAATGTTAGTAACATGTCTGACTTAGTTCAGATAATTGCTTATAGATTTGAACAATCAGATTCTATTTTGTTTCTCCCCCTTTTTGTCATAATCAAAAAGAATTTTAAAAGACAGTAAAGATGCAGAAGAAACACATATCCAGATAAGCAAAAAGATCATTGTCATTAAGTCAAGAGAACATCCAGATTCAGATAAAAGCATACAAAACATATCAGAAGAAAATCAAAACAAAGCAAAACATGAAAAACTTGTGCAAAACATCAAGTAGGTTTAGCAGATGAGGCTTGTTGAGAAGCAATGAGTTGCAGCAGTGCTGTAATCCTTTCTGAATTTTCATCTTGCTTAGCCATCCAAGTTTTCATTTCTTCATTTGTTTTCTTTTGATCAACCATAAAATCCTTAAGTTCTTTGACATCCTTCTGAAGATCTGTAGATTCTGAAACAGTAGATTCTGAAACAGTCTGAGTAACATCAGGTGCAGGAATTTCTGGAGGTGGAGGAGCTTCTAGAAGAAGAATAGGAGGAGTGTTTCTCTTAATCCGTTTTTGATAAGCAGCAAACCTTACTTTTGACAATCTAAGACATTGAGTCCTGATTTTCAAAGCCTCCCTATTCAGTCTGTAAAGATATTTCTTCCAAACAGCGTCAGCAGCCTCTTTGTCCATAGTAGTCATGCAAACATCCATAATGTCAGCAAAGTCTGAGACATTATCCTTATCAAAATCTCTTAACAGAGTATAAACACGTGATCCCAATTCTGCTTCATCAGGGATTCTGGGTTTTCTTGGTTGGGTTAGTTGTGTTTGTGGTGTTTGTTCAGAAGGTTGAGGTTGTGAAGATGGATGTTCAGATGTTTGTGGTTCAGAAGGTTTAGGATTGATTTGTGGTTCAGATGTTGGTTGGTTGGTTTGTGGTTCAGATGTTTGTTGGTCAGAATGTTGTGGTTGAGGTATTGAGGGAATTGGTTGGGTTTCTGTTGGTTGTGGAGTGTTTTGGATTTCAAGAGGTTGTGGAGTGAGAGTTTGAGTTGGGGAATTTTGTGGAGAAGGTGGATGTTCAGAAGTTGGAGATTTAAACAGCTGTTTCCAAACACTCTCAGAACGAGGTTGTTTGAGATCATTCAAGCATTCATTAATGTAGCCAGATGATTCATCATCAGATGATGCATCAGAGTGGTTAGATTTTTCAGAAGTTGAAGATAAATTGACAGACTGGTTTAAAGGTGTGACATCTAATATCTCATCAGGATCAATGAGATATTCAGGTTGGTCAGAGTGTTCAGGGTGAACATCCTCTGGAATGGTATATTCTGGGATAGTGTTTTGTGGTTGTGGTGTTGTTTGTTGAGTTTGTTGTGGAATTTCTGTATGTATGTTTGTTGGTTGCTTGGATTGTGGTGTATGAGGGGGGACAGAAGATGGTTTAGAGATAAAAGTTTTAGAAGGTCTGGATCTTCTAAATCTAAGTGGGGAGTCAGAGGGTGTGGGGGTATCAGAATGATGAACAGGATTAGAATCAGTGTTAAATACCTGTTTCAGAGTATCTCTAATTTCTTCAAAAGTTGCTGCAGGAGGATTTGGTTGAACCTTCTTCAGCTTCTTCCTTTTCTTCTTCTTTTCAGCATTTGAATGCTTCCTTTTCTTCTGATGACCTTCACTATCAATTTTTCTCTTACGTCTTCTTTCCCTTGTCAAATCAGGAAGAACTTGGCCTTCCTTCTGCAAAAGATTGGCAGGAATCTCATCACCATCTCTTAGGCAGCGAGCAACATACTCAGCAATAATTTCTCTAGGTTCATCTGAGGTGAATAAAGGAAAATCCTTAACAGGAATCCTTCTTCCCCTAACTTCTTCAGAGTTAGTTTTCCTTGGTTTCTCAGATAAATCATCAACCAGTTTCATCCTTCTCAGAGTTAAACCGTTTATTTCAGAGCCAATGATATAAGTCAGATCTTCTGTCAACCCAGCCTCTTGCAGATGCGCCACAAGTTGGTTTTCTATCAGAATATCTGAAATCAGCCTTCCCATAGGGATCCATGTTCTGACTTTTCCAGATTTATCTCTGGCTGTTTCCCTTGTTTCCTTGACGTGAGACACCAGATGATTAAACAACAAATATGGAAGATCAATCTGAATGTTTTGGTGTAAACAATACATGAAGTAAAGTTGTTCAGCATTAACATAATCAGAAGAGTTTGAAGAGGGTCTGTGAAAGATGGTGCTCATGAAAATCTTAGCCCATATCTTGTAAGTGGGTTTCAAGAACTTAACCTTCTTACAAGGTTCACCAGTAGTACAGATTTCTTGACATACATCTTTCAGGTCTTCACGCGCAGAAGACAGAGAGGTTACTCCATCAGTTGCCTTAAAACCTATGAGTTTCCTTATCAGGTTTTCAGTGATAACTATCTTTTTTCCCAGCACAGAGGAGTGAATGAACTTTGGAGTAGCATCTGCATGGATCCAGAACTCCTTCACTAACGTTGGATACACAGGACCCATAAGCCTGTCAAAGTAACCGTCCCAGCCTTGTGCTTTGATTGAAGAAATCAGATCAAACCCATTTTCAGCAAGATCTTCTAAGTCCACGAAACTTTCACACAGAACTTCTAGTGAATCAACAGCAGTTAGGAGAGTGCGTACTGGTTCTTCGACAGTGGTAGCATTTTTGGTAGTAACAGCGTTTGAAGTAGATGCCATTGTTGACGATGATGAAGAAGATGAAGGTTTCTGAGTTCTTTTAGGGTTTGCAAAGAGAGAGAACAACAAACAAAAGCGCATATGTGTTTGAGAATGTGAAAAGTGTGAATGTGTTATGAGAATGGTTTATATAGACAAATAAAGCAAGCATGGGAAACACAACAGACACACATAGGACACATACGCACGTTTGCATTAAATGAAAAGTAATCATTTTTAATTATGATATGACATTTGGGGGAAAATCAAGACAGATTGAGATTTTCAAAGCAATACCTTAAACGTCATAATCAGTAGGTGTACTCCATCTTTTCAGATTCTGAGTGACACGTGTTTGCTTGCATGTGATTCTATAACTCTTAAGAAATGAAACGTTTTCAACTTTCAGATCCTCTGAGATGGTCAGTTCAGAGTTTCACACAAAAAAATTCACAGATAAATTAAACAAGCAAGACAGATGAAATACTTCAGAGTGTTAAACACTTAGCATCTGAGAAGTTGACTCTGAGAAATATTACTCTGGACAAAAATCCATACAAATATTTTTCAGAATAAACTTAAACCTATCTTCAGCAAGGGGTTTTGTGAAAATATCTGCCCATTTATGATCTGTATCAACAAAGGCTAAATTTATTACACCCTTCTGAACATAGTCTCTGATGAAATGATGTTTAATCTCTATATGTTTGGCCTTAGAGTGTAAAATTGGATTTTTGGATAAACATATAGCAGAAGTATTATCACAGAAGATAGAAAGATTACTCTCATAGATTTGATAATCTTCTAGTTGACTCTTCATCCAGAGCATCTGAGTGGAACATCCAGCAGCAGCAATGTATTCTGCCTCTGTGGTTGATAGTGCAATTGTTGGTTGCTTCTTGCTGTACCACGAGATCAGATGACTTCCAAGAAACTGACAGCTTCCAGAAGTACTTTTGCGCTCAACTCTATCTCCAGCATAGTCAGCATCACAGAATCCAACTAGTGAATATTCGTCAGATCTTCTGTAACACAAACCAACATTAGCAGTACCTTTCAGATACCTTAGAATCCTCTTAACAGCAGTTAAGTGTGATTCTCTAGGATCTGATTGGAATCTAGCACATAAACAAACACTAAACAGAATGTCTGGTCTAGAAGCAGTCAAATAAAGAAGAGATCCTATCATACCTCTGTAGAGTTTCTGATCTACCTTCTTACTTACCTCTTCCTTACCTAGAGTGCTTGTAGGATGCATTGGAGTCTTTGCCATTTTGCTATCCAGCATGTTAAACTTCTTCAGAAGCTCTTTAACATACTTGGTCTGATGTATGTAGGTGCACTCTGGAGTCTGATTTACTTGGATTCCCAGAAAGAATCTCAATTCTCCCATCATGCTCATCTCAAATTCTGCCTGCATACATTTAGCAAACTCCTTTCCAAGCATAATATTTGTTGATCCAAAAATAATATCATCTACATAAATTTGGCAAATCAACAAATCTTTCTTAATGGTTTTACAAAATAGTGTGGTATCCACTTTTCCTCTGATGAAATTTTTCTTCAGAAGAAAATTACTCAACCTCTCGTACCAAGCTCTGGGAGCTTGTTTTAGTCCATAAAGAGATTTTTTCAGTTTGTAAACATGATCTGGAAAATTTTCATTTTCAAAACCAGGAGGTTGGTGGACATACACTTCCTCTTCTATAATTCCATTAAGAAAAGCACTTTTAACATCCATCTGATAAAGAGTGATGTTATGTTGTGCAGCAAATGAAATAAGCAAGCGAATAGACTCTAACCTTGCAACAGGAGCATATGTTTCTGTGTAGTCTATGCCTTCTTGTTGACTGTAGCCTTGAGCAACCAGTCTTGCTTTGTTCCTTTCAACTTCTCCTTTCTCATTAAGTTTATTTCTGAAAACCCATTTTGTTCCAATGACATTGAAACCTTTAGGTCTTGGAACCAGATCCCAGACTTCATTCCTTGTGAATTGATTCAGCTCCTCTTGCATAGCTAAAATCCATTCATTATCTTCCAGAGCCTCATCAACAGATGTTGGTTCTATAATTGACACTAAGCCACAGAAGGAAGATTCAGAAGTTCTGAGAAATGCTCTTGTCCTTATTGGATCATCTTTCTTTCCAATTATCACATCCTCTGGATGAGAAGCTTTCATTCTGGAAGAAGATCCTCTGACTGTTGGTCTTTCAGAAATATGCAGATTGTCAAGTTGGGAAGTTAGAGGCGTAGCATCTGGGTTTGCTTCAGAGTCTTTGTCTGCCTCTGAGCCTTCAGAGTCTGTGAGAATAACTTCTCTATCTGCAGAACTTTCAACTTGCTTTGGCTTTTCAGAGCCAAGCTTATCATCAAATCTAACATGAATAGATTCTTCCACAATCTGTGTTTCAGTATTGAATACTCTGTAGCCTTTAGAGCGTTCAGAATAACCAAGCATGAAACACTTCTGCGCTTTGGAATCAAACTTGTTCAGATGATCTTTAGTGTTAAGCATATAACAAATACATCCAAATGGATGAAAATAAGCAATGTTGGGCTTTCTGTTTCTCCACAATTCATAGGGAGTCTTTTCCAGAAGAGGTCTTACAGACACTCTGTTCTGAATATAACATGCTGTATTTATTGCTTCTGCCCAAAAGTATTTTGCCAGATTTGTCTCGTTGATCATGGTTCTGGCCATTTCTTGCAATGTTCTATTTTTCCTCTCTACAACTCCATTTTGTTGTGGAGTTCTAGGACAGGAGAAATCATGTGCAATTCCTTTTTCAGAAAAATATTTTTCAAAATATTTGTTTTCAAATTCACCACCATGATCACTTCTGACTTTAATAATTTTGCATTCTTTTTCAGTCTGGACTTGATTGCAGAAGTCAATGAACACAGAATGAGACTCATCCTTGTGTTTTAGAAACTTTACCCATGTCCATCTGCTGTAGTCATCTACAATGACTAACCCATACTTCTTGCCTCTGATGGATGCAGTTTTCACTGGTCCAAACAGATCAATATGAAGTAATTCCAATGGTCTAGAAGTGGAAACAACATTTTTTGGTTTAAAATGAGATTTTGAAAATTTACCCTTTTGACATGCGCCACACAGAGCATCTGAATTGAACTTCAGATTAGGGAGTCCTCTGACCAGATTGAGTTTATTAATCTGAGATATACGTCTCATATTAATATGTCCCAATCTTCTATGCCAGACCCATTGCTCATCATTCACAGATAAAAGGCATTTTACATTTTGAACTTTAAGTTCTGAAAGGTTAATTTTGTAAATGTTGTTTTTCCTCTTTCCACTGAATAGGATTGAACCATTCTTTTGACATACAGCTTTGCAACATTTTTGATTAAAGATGATATCATAACCATTGTCACTTAATTGACTTATGGACAATAGATTATGTTTCAATCCTTCAACTAACAGAACATTAGAAATAGAGGGTAGGTTACCATTACCTATTGTACCAGAGCCAATGATCTTGCCCTTCTGGTTCCCTCCAAATTTCACGTCCCCTCCAGATCTAAGTTCCAGGCTTTGGAACATAGACCTTTCGCCCGTCATATGTCGTGAGCATCCAGAGTCCAGGTACCATGATTGGTGTCTGGATTTTGCTGCTAAGAACATCTGCAACAGGTATTATTTTACTTTTAGGTACCCAGATCTTCTTGGGTCCTTTGGGGTTAGATGTTCTGTGGTTTTGCCTAAACTTCTGTTTTTCAACATAGTGTTTATTCTGGCTAGCCCTTGGCTTAAACACATAAGTACTCTTTTCAGAGCTTGTATGTTTAATATCATTCAGATGACCAAACTTAAAATGAGAATACAGAGGAGTCTTCTTGATGAAGAGTTTATCAACAGATTTTGGATTGCTTCCAGAGGAAGATTCACATCCAATGCCTCTTCTGTTATTCCCACTAACACCATAGATCATAGAAGCCATTTTGCTTCTGTCTATGCTTTTAGTGAGGAATCTTTTAAAACTGGAGTCATATTTTTCTAAAATATTTTCACTTGACTCTGTTTCAGTATCAGATTCTTGTTGAGTTGTTTCTAAATCATTTTTGAGTTTTAAATTTATTTCTTTCTGCTCAACAAGTTCTGTTCTCAGAAGATCAATCTCAGATTCAAGATTGCTTTTCAGCTTCTTGTATTTGAGTTTAATCTTGCTGTAGCTTTCCAACATGTCAGATAAACTTTCAACAAGTTCAGCTCTGGAGAGTTCAGAAAATACCTCTTCAGAGTCAGAGTCTGATTCTGACTCAGATTCAGATGATGACGTTCCTTCATCTTGATCATTTGTGTTGGCCATCAGCGCAACATTTGCACATTCTTCCTCAGATTCAGAAGATGATTCAGATTCATCTGAGTCATCCCATGTAGCCATCAGAACCTTTTTCTTTTTATCAAACTTCCTTTTGGGTTTTTCCTTTTGAAGTTTGGGACATTCACTCTTGTAGTGTCCAGGTTCTTTACATTCATAGCAAGTGACCTCTTTCTTGCCAGATCTTCTGTGTCCAGAAGATTCTCTCTTTTGATCAGATCTTCTGAAGTTGTTGAACTTCTTCCCTTTGTGCTTCCAGAGTTTGTTGATCCTTCTGGACAACATGGATAGTTCATCTTCTTCTTCAGAAGAAGATTCCTCAGAGCTTTCTTCATTTACCTGCAAAGCTTTAACAGATTTGTTAGATTTAAAAGCTAAGGATTTACCTTTATCTTTCTTCTGGGGTTCATCTTCCTCCAGCTCAATCTCATGACTTCTCAAAGAACTGATGAGTTCTTCTAATGAGATTTTGTTCAGATCCTTGGCCAGCTTCAATGCAGTCACCATAGGTCTCCATCTGGTAGGAAGACTTCTGATGATCTTCTTGACATGATCAGATGTTGAGTAGCCCTTGTCCAGAACTTTCAACCCAGCTGTTAGAATCTGAAATCTGGAAAACATAGTCTCAATGTTCTCAGATTCTTCCATCTTGAACGCTTCATACTTCTGTATCAGCGCCAGAGCCTTTGTTTCTTTCACCTGAGAGTTTCCCTCATGAGTCATTTTGAGAGACTCAAACATATCATGAGCAGTGTCTCTGTTGGTAATCTTCTCATACTCTGTATGAGAAATTGCATTAAGAAGTATGGTTCTGGCTTTGTGATGATTCTTGAATTCTTTCTTCTGCTCCTCAGTCATTGATTTTCTATCAATCTTTTTGCCATCCTTAGTAGGATGTTCATATCCATCAATGACTAAATCCCAGAGATCAGCATCATACCCCAAGAAAAAACTTTCAAGTCTATCTTTCCAATAATCAAATTTTTCTCCATCAAACATTGGAGGTTTGGTGCTGATTCTGTCTCCTTCATATTTGTTGATTGATGTAGGAATATCACCCATATTAGCAACCAAATAAATAACAGAGTATTCTTCTCACTGGATCTTTATCTGTCACGGTTAAGTGAATGCACACGCAGAACCGGAGCTCTGATGCCAACTGAAGGTGAGAAAATACTTAAAAGGGGGGTTGAATAAGTATGACAGAAAATAATCAAAGATAATTACTCAAGTATTTTTATCCTGGTTCGTTGAACTCAACTACTCCAGTCCACCCTTTTCAAGAGTGATTTGCCTTTCTCAACAAGGACTTAATCCACTATTCAAATCAACTGATTACAAATAGCAACACCTAAGAACAACTGTTCTTAGTCTTCTCAAGAGCTACTGATCTAACCTAGATCCTCTTAAGGAAAACTTCCTTTACAAATTAATGTAATACAATGTAAGAGTAATAAATTGCTTCTATGAAAGCTATAAACACAACTGTGTTATTTCTCTAAGTTTAGAACAGAGTATGAACTATAAAGAATATGAGAGCTTGAGAGTTTCTTCGCTTGAGAATAAGTTTGTCAAAATTGGTCCTCTTTTTTTCACTTACTGAAGAAAGTGCTATGATATCCTTTATATAGCCACTTGAATATTGGAGAGAATATAATACCGTTGGAGAAGATATTTCCAATATCAAATAGTACTGTCCTTTGTACTATTGCAGCAGAGAGACGGCGCACAAAATGTGGGTGTAGCAATTGTCTGCTGAGCTGTGAATTTACCATATATGGAATGTATCAGAGGAATAATCTTCTTGCAGAGATTTATGTCTATCCCAATTAAGGAAAGATTTGCTGGCATATTCCAACGGATATATTAAAATAATCTTCTTCAAATAATTCTTCAGATAGTTCAGATCAACAATCAATATCAGAGTCTTCAGTCTTCAGAATCTTCTGGAAACTTCAGAGCCTAAGATGTTCTTCAGATGTTGCTGAATCAGAGTCTGGTGCAGCTGTGTGCTTGAAGCGTAACATGCTCTTAGATCAGAGTCTTCACTCAGATCAGAGTCTTCTCTCATTCAGAGTCTCTTCACTCAGAGTCTTCTTTCATTCAGAGTCTCTTCACTCAGAGTCTTCTTTCATTCAGATTCTTGATAATATATGCAGCGTGTTGTATCTTCAGAATCTTGATGACTAAGCTCTTATACTTCAGATTCTTCTAATCTTCAGATGCTCTGAGCCATTCAGAATTTATTGTTCACATCAAATTTGCTCTTTAAGATTAAAATCTTTTGTGCCTGTAGAAAACAGTTTAGAACAAATTTAGAGAGTATAATTCTTGTATACAAATTATCATTAATGTTATCATCAAAACTTAGAGATATTACTAAGACACAATCTGTGCTCTTACACTTCTGTCTTGCATTCTCATATCATTGCACATCATATGCATTCGATGGCTTCTAAGGGCCGAATTCGTGCAATGTTTGTATTTAAGTCCCTCCTATCTCATCGAGACGAAGATTTCAATCTCCATATCTCCGGATAGAAGAAACTTAAATAGGGGTATCTGTCACACCCTAATTTTTGACCATAAGACCCCACCTCTGTTTTTTTTCTCTTCTTGTATGTTTTATTTTACTTATGTGTGCATGTTTATTGTGACTAACAAGTGTCTGCAGACGCAGTAATTTCAAGTGTATATTCTCAGTCAGTGCTTCAAGACGTAACTGGTTGGTTCTGATTCAGATTTGGTTATAGGGTTTTCTATTGGGTCTTTTTCCCTCGATATCTCTCAAAGGTATATACTCCTAAAGGGAATCAAGATCTCATCAAAAGAGATGCTTAAGACATTCATAGATCAAGGCAATTATCAAGCCATTTGGATCTCAAATTTACAAATTGGATTGAAACTCAGTTAATTTGCACGAAGTGGTTTCCAGAATCGATAGTCAAAGGCGTCATTCATGAGGATTTAAATGTTGGGCTCCTTTAATTCAATTTATATCTTCATTTTCAAGGTTTGAAGTAGTGGTGTAGTTGCATTACTTCTTGCTTCAAAAATGGGGAGATATACTTTACACTAAGACATTTGTTTCTGCTCAACTTCACACCACCTTGTTTACAAATTGGGAATAATCCTATGGAACTCTACGTATGCCATTTCAGGCTACCTGTTTCTTTTTCAGAGAATAAAGCGCATAATTTTGTTGTAATCAAAGGACATAATTGGTACAAGTATTCGTGATGATTCGAATCACATCTCAAGTCACAATACAATTATGCATTAAGGAGGAAACGCCATTTTTTCCTTAAACTTGATTTGTGTTGGCACTACACATTTTACAATAATGATTACATACACAATTAAGAGAACATTTGGAATTTGTTAAGGGAGGTGTATCAATTTTAAATCTAAAGACCCTGGTTACTTAAAACATCATTACACGAGGAGCAAAGTTACAAGCTCTGGAAAACAACAAAGACATAGCAGTCATGTTCTATTATGCCACTAAAAAAGTTAAACAGGACTGTTTTTGCCGGTAATGCGCCTAAAATCATCATAAGCTTGTGTTTTATAACAGAGGTGCCCTGCTGCCAACCTTCCTGTATCTGACTACGCAAGGGAATGTCCGCTTAAGCCAAGAGATTGCTAGGCCCTCTTTCTGTGCCGTAAGCATAAGGTTACGTTTGTATGACCTCACGAAACTTGGTCGCATCGGGTTTATTCCCGAAGTAGATTGCGGATCCACCTTTTGTATGAGCATTAACCCCTCCCTCAAGTACTAGTCCTGCAATGATAAAAGACAATTTATTTTAGAGATGCGACACTGTCACGCAGTAACAAGTTAACACAAGATGACATACATAAAAGTCAAGAAATTCCATCAAGTGACTTATGAGACTTTATATTTAAGATGCTAGTGCTACTGTGAGACCAAACACAGGATTCACCAGAAATTGGATTTCTCTATCAAGTTTTTGCTTCTAGAAATCGTCGGGTTCTTTTGTCTTCAAGCCACCACCAAGAATACCCTAAGCTTTACGCCTCGTTACCAAGACATTCCGGCCTGGGACACTGTCTTCATTCTATTGCTTTGTCGTTGTTTCAGTTGTCACGCGCACATGAAAAGAAAAGAAGGAAATCATTAGTAAGCATCTCTGAAGTCCGATATTCTCACGATGATTGTTAATTTGTCAGACATAAAACAAAAGTGTAAACTCAAATACATGATATACCATGAGTAAATATTGATGGTTGGCCAACTATTTCCTTGTTTACATACTGTACTTACTTATGCGCAAGATAAAAGTGAGTAGATTCTTACAAATTACATTTGTTTAACACGAGGACTACACAAGTGCTCACAAAACAGCTATTGCATTCAGAAAAGGCGGTGTCGGCAAATCTACAACTGTTGCGAAGTTAACTATTGCACTCGTTTTGTTGAGCCACATTTGGTGGGTTTTATGATGTGTGGTCACTAATTGGCAGCATCTTTTCTTTGCACCAAAGTGACGAAAGTTTGAAGCAAATTTTCAGCCATGGTCATGTCTTCTGCAAAATACAAAAGGAAATCAGTCGTGAATATTTGGTATCTCAACCAGCATATCCATAACTTATACCTATGATGCATACTCACTATCAAACAGCATCACCAAGGCTTATCATCAGTGTTGTGGCCATTAGGAGACTTGTTGACCTTCCATCCACATACCTTACCGCTTCTATCGTCATGTAAGCAAGGTACCCCTGAAGAAGAAACAAGGAAAGTTAGGAAATAACTTTCTAAAAACAGCAAGCTCGACAATATGCTCATGAAAATCATTTTGAGCAAGACAAAAATGGAATGGTTTAGGAATCGTGAAGGATTAAACATAATCAAACAAAATATCAAAGTCCTTTAAGAGCAATCATCAATGATAATTCATCACATGAGTTAACTCATCTGAATAGAAAGGGGAAGTCTATTAAAATTGATTAACTACAGCCAACAGGATCAAGCACAATCAAGACAGGAATCATGGCTGTAGGATTGTTTCCGAATCGAGACCCAACAACATTACTCCACTCATTCAATTCACATTTTTTCTGAGTTACTATAAGAGGGAGAAAGATTAAGAAAGAAGGGACACACGCAGAAATCCACAAAAACAGACAGATGAGAATTCCACAAAATCCCCAAGTCAAAACCCCAATTTCGTAAATCAAAAAAATGATAAGAAACTTATCTCTTGAGCTCCGCCGCGAATAGTCTTCATCGCCATCAAAACCTCAAATCGTCGAAGTCGTCGGAACCCTCACGCCTCAGCTGTCGCGATTACACCTCCATCGTCAAAACCCTTTTACCGTGGAAATCTCCATTCTTCGCGAGTTCATGAATGCCCCGTCGGAAACTTCACAAGAAACCCTGTCATGGTAAGTCTCATTTTCTTGGTTGTTTGCATTGAATCTGATGTTGTGCTGTTTGTTTTTTGTAGGAAAAACGGAAAGACAGAATCAATGGAGAGATTGAAGAAGGAGAAGACGATGGCGGGAAGAAGAAATCGAAGGAGAAAGCAAAGAGAAAACTTGAGAGGAGGAAAATGACGAAAGGGATCGAGCAAAGAGGGAGACAATTTAGGGGTTTAGGTTTTCTGAATTATTTTGTTTTGTTTGTGTAAGTGCTCTTGATCGGCTGCATTTTGTGGCATAATATTAGTGTATGTATGAATGTCATGTTAGATGTTTCTACATTCATTAAATGGACTGTGCAGGATGAGTTTTAATAGCTAACTATAAGTTAAGCTGGATGTCACACTCAATGTTATGACATAGGTCGTGTGACATCAAGCACAGGTTTGTTATTCTAGTAGCTAAAACTCAGGAAACAACTCAGAAGCTCAAGCTGGAATACAGGAGACATTTTAGAAGCCCTAGGGGATCTAATAAGGACCTGATTAAAGTGGCAAACGTGGAGAATTCTGAAGAGAGGTTTTATTATGGATAAAACCTAATTTGTGCACCAAGGCCTAAAGGACTGTAGCTGTTATAAATATCAGAATAAGCAACTTAGAAAAGGAACTCTTGACAGAAGAACAGAGAGTACAAAAGCAGAGAGTCCAAGCAAGTGAAGAAGGTTAGTCTTCACGTGTAAATGTCAGTTTAGGAATACTTGTAATCCAAGTAATTGTCTGTTTGATAATTGCTTTGGTTAGGTAGATTCTAGGTAGTGTCTCACTCAAAGCTGTGAAGCAAGAGTGTGTGAGTTCCTTGATTGAAGCTGTGAAGCAAGATCAAGGATTGTATGAGGTGTCTCTTCATACTAAATTGTGTAATTGTTTAATATCACTGTGGTGTGATTGAGGGGGGGGGTGAATGGGTATACTCAGGTCTAGAGTGTCTCTAGGTTGAAGTATCATTGGGTAGAGATTAAGTGAGAAGTGCAAACGGGTGGTTTGACTTTGAATTGATTCTGCTTATAGTGAAATTCCTCCCTGGCTTGGTAGCCCCCAAATGTAAGTGTTGTTGACACTGAACTGGGTGAATAATTGTTGTGTTATTTACTACTTTCATTTACAGTCTAAATAGTTAATGCAGTAGTCAATGTCACAGTGGATGTTATAACTTAGGTAATAACATCCATCGTGTGCCTGCCAGAATTTTCAATTGGCATCAGAGCAGGCACCCTGCCTGTTTAATCTGGGTGAGATCTAGGGATACAAAATTCTGGTGATATGGATAAAGATATAGGATTCACAAATAGACCTCCAATTCTGGATGGATCTAACTATGACTATTGGAAGCCTAGGATGATTGCATTCCTAAGGTCCTTAGACAGCAAGGCTTGGAAAGCTGCAAACTCTGGCTGGGAACATCCTGTAAAGACTGACAAGGATGGAGTATCTATGCAAATTCCTGAAGATGAATGGACCAAAGAGCAAGAAGCTTTGGCTCTTGGAAACTCTAAAGCCTTGAATGCTCTCTTCAATGGCATAGATAAGAACATCTTCAGGCTGGTACACCATTGTGAACTGGCAAAGTATGTTTGGGATACTCTCAAAACCACTCATGAAGGAACTTCCAAGGTCAAAATGTCTAGACTTCAAATGCTGACCACAAAATTTGAAAGTCTAAGAATGAAGGAAGATGAGACCATTCATGAGTTCTACATGAATGTTCTTGAACTAGCCAACACCTCAGGAGATTTGGGAGAAAAGATGATTGATGAGAAACTTGTAAGAAAGATTCTGAGGTCACTACCTAAAAGGTTTGCTATGAAAGTAACAACTATTGAAGAAGCTCAAGACATATGCCACATGAAGGTGGATGAACTCATTGGTTCACTCCAAACCTTTGAGATGGGAATGTGTGATCAAGCTGTGGAGAAAAAGAGCAAAAGTATAGCTCTTGTCTCAAACAGTGTTGATAATTCAGATGATGAAAAGGAAAATATGACAGAAGCTATAGCCATGCTTGGAAAATAGTTCAACAAACTGGTCAAAAGGATAGGTGCTAAGACTTACTCCAAAAGCATGACTGCTGACAAAGAAAAATTTAAAGATAAAGACAACCAGAGCAGAGGTGCACAGTGTCATGAGTGTGAGGGATATGGACACATTAGAAAGGAATGTCCAACATACCTCAAGAAGAAGGGAAAAGGCCTAACTGTCACCTGGTCTGATGAAGATTCAGAAAGTGGATCAGAAGGAGAATCTTCTAAACATGTCATTTTCCTTAATAGTGTGTGTATATCTGAGGGTGGCTCTAGTAAAGAAGAGCTGACCTATGAGGAGCTAGCAACCTCATATCAAAAACTTCATATCAGAAGCACAAAACTATATCAGCAAGGAGAGCATCAGAAAAAGCTCATCAATGGGTTAGAAGCTGAAAAGAAAGAGCATATGGCTACAATAACCACACTCATATATGAGGTAAATGACATGAAAAATGAAAGGGATCAAATGACAAAATCCATAAGGATGCTCAACTCTGGGACTGACACCCTAAAGGAGATTCTTCAGAGTGGTCAGACTACAAGTAATAGGCCTGGTCTAGGATTTGTTGAGAAACAAAATTCTGTCTTAAAGCTCAAGAGGATGCAGCCTGATATTCAAATGTTAAAAAGAATGTCACAGCCAAAGTCACAACATCCTCCACACAGAAATTGGAAGCAAGTCAAGAGACAGTTCCAAGGGCATAGATGTTACCACTGTGGAAAAATTGGGCATATTAAAGTTGTGTGCTTCTGGATGCATGGATTCCCTAGCCAAAAACAAACCAAACAGGGTAGGCAGGATAAAAGGCAGCATCATGTCAAGAAACAATATCATGCTAAACCCAGGAATGATGGTCCCTACAGGGAAAAGGCAATGGGCTGCCAAGACTATGGCACTAGCAGTTCACACTTCCTTAAGGATGCCAATCAAAGAAGACTGGTACTTTGATAGTGGCTGCTCTAGGCACATGACAGGAATGGTGAACCTATTGGTGGACATCAAACCTTTCTCTTCAAGTCATGCAACATTTGGAGATGGAGCTAGAGGAGAAATCCAAGGAGTTGGACAACTTGACAGCCCTAAAGGGCCAAAATTAAAAGATGTGTTGTTGGTCAAAGGACTGACTGTTAACCTAATAAGCATAAGCCAGCTGTGTGATCAAGGCTTAAAAGTTCGCTTTTCCAAAGATGAGTGTGTGGTGATCAATGAAGAGGGTGAAGAAAAAATGAGGGGATCCAGATCCAAGAATAACTGTTACCTATGGGAGTCTAGAAGTAACATAAATGGATTGATGAATGAGGAAAAGAACCAACTGTGGCTAGAGAAAGAAAGACAACCTCTAAAAATAGAAAGAACCAGGTTCAATCCATTATCAAAAGGATCCTCAAAGTATGCCTCAGAAAGAAGGACAGGAGGTAAGAGAAGTTATGAGGGGAGGCTAGATAAGAAAAGATACCCAAATATTGGTCATCAGGTAAAGCTAGATAGGCTATATTGGAACCTGATGGAGTCCATGGAGGATACTCTGCAGAAAAAAAAAGCAATGTTACTCAAGATGTCATGTCCATGGTCTGTGACATCAAGGGGCGCAAATTTAAAAATTTAAGTCTCTCTAGTACTGATGAGTTGTAGCAATTAAATGGAATAGGGAATTACATTTTGAAATTAAGTAATTTAATGATAAATCAAAATGTTAAATTCCCTCCTAGTGGGTACTTAAATTTAGCTCCCACATACACAAAACACTCCATCTACTCTTGGTGTATTCACAAACTCTCTAGCTTCCATATCATCTCAAACAAGCAACGAAAAAGGTTATCATCTAAAACAAAGTCACCAACTATGGCGCAATCATCCTCCAGAATGAATACAAGCGATGCTGAGGCAAACCCTAATGATGTTCTAGAGATTGCTCCCCTACGAATGATGACACCTGAAGGATTGCTAGTTAAGAAACCTAGAAAAATGCATGCCATACGACCTAAAAACCTTGGCTCAGGATAAGCTCCTTCTGATACTGCTCCTGTCGACCTAAATACAGAAGAAGCTAGGCGAAATCATCTTAAAATTGCAGGAATGGTGGCTGAGGTTCTCAACATTCCCACATCATCCTCCACTAAGAGGACAGAGCCTGATCAAAATGATCAAGTTGATGTCTCACCAAATGTCAAAGCATTGATAGACAACCCTTCAGAAGAAAATAACAAGAATGAACAGTCTGATAAAGTGGATGATGACATGCAAAGGGCCAAAGCTACTGAGGTGGTAGACCTAAAGGAGTATTTTGACAATGATCTCTTAGCAAAAATCAACCCTGGCATTGCCAAGAGATTGATAAAAAGGAAAGGGAAAAAGGTAGTTGATCAAATGTCACCCAAGAAAAAGGAAGTTGAGAAGCCTGTTGAGCATGACCGTCCTACAAAGAGGGTGGTAACAAAAAGAACAAAATTTGCCCCCCCAAAAGTTGGAGCAAGGTAACAACAAGGAAGAGAAAGGCTGAAACCAGTTCTGAATCAAACTCTGATGCTGATGATGCTTGTGATGTCTCTGACATCCAAACCAAGAATAAACCTTCAACTAGAAAACTGGTTGCTAGTGTTCCTGAAGTAGCCATTGATAACATCTCTTTCCACTATCCATCATGTGTTACCAGATGGAAATATGTATATCAAAAGAGATTAGCCCTGGAGAGAGAGCTGGCTCAAAATGCTCTGGAAAACAGGGAGATCATGGAACTCATCTGTGATGCTGGCTTGATGAAAACTGTAACACAGTTCTCCCAATGCTATGAAATTCTGGTCAACGAATTCATAGTAAATTTATCAGATGAATGTGCTGACAGAAAGTCCACTGAGTTTGGGAAAGTCTATGTTCGAGGAAATGGTGTCACATTCACTCCCACTATCATCAACAACTTCCTTGGAAGAAAAAATGAAGCTCAGCCTAAGTTAACCATATCTGACAACAGAATGTGCCAAGTGATCACTGGAAATCAAGTCAGAAGATGGCCATAAAAAAGAAAGCATGTTGCCAACAAGCTAAGTATGAAGTATATTGTACTGCACAAGATAGGTGTTGCAAACTGGGTGCCAACTAATCACAAAACATTAGTGGCCACTATCCTGGGAAGAGTGTTCTATGTTGTGGGGACCAAGACCAAAATGGATTATGGAACTTACATATTTGATCAAACTATGAAGCATGTCGGTAGCTATAGTGTAAAAGGTCCCATAGCCTTTCCATCACTCATCTGTGGAATCATATTACAGCAATATCCAAATATTCTCAAGAACAATAATGTAGCTAGCAAAAGAGAGACTCCCCTAGCCTTTCATCACAAGATGTTCAAAGGAAATCATGTTCTAAACATGGTTATGCCATCCACTGAGACATCCAAAAGGAGCCCCAAAACCAGCAAAGCTGAAGTGATAGAAATAATCAAAGAAACCTGCAAGGAACTAGATGCCAGAAAGCAGACACTTGAAAAGATGATAACAGCTCTTGAGCAAGATGAGGGTGTTGATCTCACTAATGATGCAAGGGGAGATGATGGTATGGAAGATGGCTCAGAAGATGTTGCTGACAGCTTTGAAAAAGACAGTACCAAGAATGCTGAGGAAGAGAACTCAAGTTCTGAAGAAGAGGGTGATGACAGGAGTCAGAATGTTCCAACCAATGTCAATAATAGTAGTTCCAGCCCCAGTGAAGAAAAGGAAGACTGATGTGGTGATAGCCTGAAGTGTGCCTCAGACTGCTGCTGAGGTGATGAAGTATGCTGCTGATAAGTTGTGTTTAACTTTTCCTTGTAGTTTGACAGCTTGAATTCTGATACTCCTTATGAGCTGTTTTGTCTTGTAATACTCCAAACCTATGTATGGTTACAATGTCTTGATCTATGCTAAGTTTTAGTTAGATCTTAATTTGTGGCTAAAAGGGGGGAGAGAATGGTATAAATAACAACAGGTACAGCAGCAGGGAAGAACAGGTGTGCTTGTGCACCAATGTGACCAATATGCATAGGAAAGAGTATGAAACAACAGGTGGAAGACCTTGATTTGTGATTGTGCATGACATGTGTACCATTATACATATGATTTGAGACTGAGCAGGTGCTGCTGAGTGTTGTTAGAACTGTTTGAAATATGTGTTGTTGTGGTTTTGAATGCCTAGGTTGTGTAGAAATGCATGTAAGTTACTTATAGGTGCTAACAAGTGAGATCCTAACAAGATGTTTAGGAGCTCTGTGTATGTCTTCTAGGTGAGAGCAGAATGAGGGCAATGTACATCCCTGCAGGGGGAGTAGCACAAGTATATGACATCAGAAGGTTATGTTGAATGTCATGACATCCAGTTCAGACTGGATGACTGTAGGACTGTAGGATTTGCAGATAGAATGCTCAGCTGATTAGTGCATCAGTTGAGAGGGAGTGACATCTGAAGTGAGAAATATCAGATGGTTAACAAGGTGAGTGATAACAGGGCTGAAAGCCAACTGTGAGGACTCTGAGAGCTTGAGCAAAAAGTTACCTTCCTGCATGACATGACCAATGGTAAGTCTTCTGCTGTGTGTAAGTCTCTGGTGTAAGTACAGAGTGTTTTAGCCAAAAATTTGCCAAAGGGGGAGTTTGTAAGTGCTCTTGGTTGGCTGCATTTTGTGGCATAATATTAGTGTATGTATGAATGTCATGTTAGATGTTTCTACATTCATTAAATGGACTGTGCAGGATGAGTTTTAATAGCTAACTATAAGTTAAGCTGGATGTCACACTCAATGTTATGACATAGGTCGTGTGACATCAAGCACAGGTTTGTTATTCTGGTAGCTAAAACTCAAGAAACAACTCAGAAGCTCAAGCTGGAATACAGGAGACATTTTAGAAGCCCTAGGGGATCTAATATGGACCTGATTAAAGTGGCAAACGTACAGAATTCTGAAGAGAGGTTTTATTATGGATAAAACCTAATTTATGCACCAAGGCCCAAAGGACTGCAACTGTTATAAATATCAGAATAAGAAACTCAGAAAAGGAACTCTTGACAGAAGAACAGAGAGTACAAAAGCAGAGAGTCCAAGCAAGTGAAGAAAGCTAGTCTTCACGTGTAAAAGTCAGTTTAGGAATACTTGTAATCCAAGTAATTGTCTGTTTGATACTTGCTTTGGTTAGGTAGATTCTAGACAGTGTCTCACTCAAAGCTGTGAAGCAAGAGTGTGTGAGTTCCTTGATTGAAGATGTGAAGCAAGATCAAGGATTGTATGAGGTGTCTCTTCATACTAAATTGTGTAATTGTTTAATATCACTGTGGTGTGATTGAGGGGGGGGTGAATGGGTATACTCAGGTCTAGAGTGTCTCTAGGTTGAAGTATCATTGGGTAGAGATTAAGTGAGAAGTGCAAACGGGTGGTTTAACTTTGAATTGATTATGCTTATAGTGAAATTCCTCCCTGACTTGGTAGCCCCCAGATGTAAGTGTTGTTGACACTGAACTGGGTGAACAATTGCTCTGTTATTTACTGCTTTCATTTACAGTCTAAATAGTTAGTGCAGTAGTCAATGTCACAATGGATGTTATAACTTAGGCAATAACATCCATCATGTGCCTGCCAGAATTTTCAGTTTGTATTGTAATATAATCACGTGTTTGCACACACACACTAACTGCGATGCACCCTTACGCACACAACCCACGGATCCCATCACACGGTCGTACCTACGCTTGCCCACCGTAACCCGTACAGCCTGCTCACACTCAATCTACCCGCCTTAATTATCTCTCCATTTAATTCCTAATCAGTTTTTTTAATCAATCATTAATCATAATTAACCATTTTTAACCAAATAATTTAATCAGCTTTTTTTTAATTAAACAAACAAATAAAACCTATTTTATTTAAATTTCCCCTTTCTTTTATATTTAGCTTATTTCTTAAACAACCTTTCTTAACTAATATTTCAATTTTATCCACTTTTATTTAATCAATTTAATAAACCTTTTATAATATAATAAAAAATTGTTTCATTTAATTCTAATACAACCTTTTATTTAATAAAAATCTCCTTAATAATAAAATAATGAAACTTCTTTTTAATAATCAATAACCAATTTATTTAATAATTTATTAGAAACTATTTATATCCAACTTAAGTAATCCAATTTCACTAAAAATTATTTTTGTAATTAAGTTCAACTTTTCCTAAATTAATCTCACTAAAATAATAAATCAAATAACTCTTTTCAAAATTAATTTGTCACCTAAAACTTTTCCTAAAACTAATATTCGCCTAATCTAATATAACTTCACCAAAATATAATTTCCCTTAAAACCAATTCAACCTTCCTTAATTTAATTCAATCATGCACACTCCCGTATCCGCACCGATCTATTCACTTTCACTCACTCGTGCATCGTAGCGCTTTCATGCATCTGCGTATGGATTTATTTATCTGCCTTTATTTTTCGCAATTTATATTATCGCATTGCATAACGTCCAAAGGAAGAATCTGTGCATGACTTAAACAATTGTGCGTATACATCTCATTTGCATCATATTCCCCCATGATCCTTGATCCCATTCAAGTTGATCTTTTAAGATAGATCCTACCCATAGGAGGACATTTATCTTTTATTTTACAACATAGAAAAACAGCTCAAATCAAACATCATTCAAACATATTAGAGAATAAGATGTTAGTCATCTTAAGCGAGATAAAACTTATACCCCATAACAATTCAATCAATATGTAGAAACTTTTCCGCTTAAGAGAGATAGAGGTGTACTTATTGACAATCCGAGTACTTGAGCCCTTCTCTTAAGATGATGCAAGACTATTTTCCTATGAAGTTGTGGCGGTTAAATTAAGTAATCTTCCTTAAAATGACAACTCGTCTTTTCTCCTAGAATCAATCAACCAATTACCTGTATCCCGTAGGAATCTTGACCACAGTCGAGAACTTCCTTAAACCCTTTAGGGGAACTACAAATACTCTGATTCCACCCCCGTCAGGATATGTAGGCACACGATGCGACGTATTGGCGAGTATACTTAGAAATAAACCCCTAGGTCTTTAACCTTAAGCAGATAACCCTTAGCAATAAACAACATAAAACAAGAGGTTCCTGTAGAGTACTACAGAAATTTAGGATGCTAGCACCTTCCCTAAGTTTAACCAAACCCCAAACCTATAGCTCTCTAGCTTTTGCATTTGCATTGCATTGTGGGTATTTCGATCTTTTTCCCTTCCTTTGGACAAATCAAAGACCGGTGGTGAAATAAAATGAATTAAGATTCAAATTAATAAATAATTTGACATCCAATTCTCACCGCGACACATTGGTATCTCACGCATGGCAAAGTACTTATGGTAAAGGGCAAATAACCACTGGGGTGGCGATACATCCATTGTATCAAGCCACCCAGTTGCAAATATACCAAAAATAGGCGCAAATCTGGGCAAGCTCAAGGCAAGTACCAAGTGAAAAATGCCAAATACGATTTGATTCAAACTCTTTCAAATCTCAACCAAATTTGATAAAATTTTAGTCCAAATCACTTGTTTTTTTAAGAGGAACATGATGGTACAAACGAAATTTTGAAATGATGCACATACAGTAAAACTCGAATGCACATGCCATAATGAAGTTTGAAATGCATTTGCAACTCAATAGCCCAAAACAGATGCATTTAGAGCAAAAAAAGGGTCTGAGCAAATTTCAAATCCATTTCTCATGGATAAATCTAAAGAAAACAACCAGTTTCTATCATGGATTAGAAAATGGTCATCAAGTTTCAAATTGGTGAAATGCCTTTAAAAGACTATGTAGTATCAATGCACAATGATGGCAAACAATTCTCAATCTCAAACGCCAACAGTCATGCACTCCAAAACTTACCAATGCAAAAAGAAGTGCAACCTTACATGCTAACAGAGGTTAGGGAATTGGCAGTTATTGCTTAATGCAAGCAAATATGGATTGGTCAAGCCAACCTAAAAACCAACCATAACAATTGCAGGTCCAACATTCAAACTGAAAGTGGGACATCATAAGTTGGCAACAAACAAACCTATCCAACAAACAGTTCCATTCATGGTAAAATAGTTGCCACTAAACAGGTCTTAGTATAAACCGAAAGAAGCAAAAGCAGACTTCTATGTATCAATGTCTCAACAGTAGCATCTCTACCAGTATGAACCAAACAGCCTTGCTTGAAACAAGAACAAATACCAATCTTGGCACAACAATGCAAATACCAAATCCAAGTATTGCCTTGAACAACCTAATGTCATAACACATTGACAGCTCTACAAATTTGTCATCACAAAGACTTAGTTCTATCCATAGACTGTTAAAACTCCAAACTAAACAACCTACACCTCACAGCCATAACTGCAATAATCTGGTTATAACCCTCCTTAGATGAAGGTCCAAGCAAAACATACCTTCTAAAAGAAAAGCAACAGACATGAGTTGACCAAACTCAGCCTTCAAGAACAGTCCAATGACCACAGTCATAACTTCCAATATGGCCAGAGCAAACTTAAATGATCCAATATGGCAAAAATGTTACCAAATCATAAATCCAACAAGGAAACCACAACTAAGCCTAGACAAGCTCTAACAAAATCTGTCATCAACAAGGATAAGTCAAGGATGGTGTAGTCCAACATAAAGAGTTTCCAACTCTAGGTTTTCAACATGAGTTAACAGATCCAGCCCTAACACCAATCCTAAAAAACAGCCCTCTGCATATCATCAAGAGCTGACAACTGCTTAAACACAAATCCTAACAACACCCTCTCTAATACTCTAGTGACAGCAACATAAACAAATCACTAGATCCATTCAAGCACAAGGTTAAAATCCACAGATGAAAGTGACAAATTGATTAGTGCAAAGCTATACAATCACACACCAATTCCTTATGACAATTTATTAAACAAACCATGAAGAGCAGAAACAGACCTCACAGTTCCAAAATACCAATTTTCAATAGCAGTTATCTCAACAACATCCTCTAACTGTCCTAATGACAGTCACTAACCAAAACTTAGCCAGATTTCCAAGTCAACAAACATAGCTATGAGTTCTTAATGGTAACACCTTCCTGCTACCAACAAACTCACTAAACTCCAAACATGATGGGCAAAGATTAAAATACCAACAAGTTTGATTATAAGAAAAAGGTTTTGGTAGTAATGAACAACAAATTAACATAACCATATCAAGCCTAGCCTCATCATACATTTGACAGTATACTTTCACAAAAGTAAACAAATGCACACCCTACCCTAATGGTCATTTAATAGAAAAAGCATATGGCCTACACCATGTTTAACAAACCAAATCAGCATGACAAATGTGTAAACATATTCAACAGAAATCAAACATACATGATGCGTAAAGATGAAAAGGTTCAAGACTACATACCTCTTGGAGTCTTCCCACAATAAGCTAGTTGCAAAAATAAGAGATCCCTCATTCCTTTGAACAAGCTTGAAGTTTCTTCCTCTTGAAGAAACAAGTGATTTCTTGGGACAGAACAATGTCGCACTGTGTTCTCACAAATGAGTCGTCGGAGCCAAAACGAAAAGCAGCCAGAACCCCTCCTTTGGAAGCTGTTTGGAGTATGTTTTTGGCTGTAGGAAGAGATCCATGTTGTGTGTTTGGTCCAACAAGTTTGTGGTTGTTTACTTTCAGAAGATAAGTAGAAATGTTTGTAGTTTTATGTTAATAGAGTCTTGCTTTGTGTAATGGTTTTTTCCCCTTTGACATGAAAAGTGGGGTGGATTTTATAGAGATGGGTTCAAAACCGGTTAAAGTGATCTTCCTCGCCTGATCCTGTTCTTATGTCGTAGTCGTTGTTTTGGCGTAGCCTTGAAAGTTATCTAAGCTGGAAATGGAAGTATTGGTTCTTGTGGTGGGTTTAGCACAGACCTACGTTGGTTGTTTTCGTGCAAGTACTGTTGTAGGTCTAAGGATGTGGTTTTAGCCTGCAGAGTGTAGCAGTGAATTTGCCGGTTGAGGAGGTTTGACATGGTTTTGTTTGGTGTTCAAAGTGTGGTATGGGACTTTGTCGTACAATTTTGGAGTGAAGCAGCGTAGTACAGTGTGCTTTGCTTTCTCTTTCTTTCTTTTTTTTTTTAAACTTGTTATAATAAGAATGAAATAATAATAATAATAATAATAATAATAATAATAATAATAATAATAATAATAATAATAATAATAATAATAATAATAATAATAATAATAATAATAATAAATAAATAAATAAAATTAACAAGAAGGATAAATAAATTTTAAACTAAAATAGTGACTTAAAGGTAATAAATAAGAAAATTCTAAATTAAAAAAAAAAGTTCTAAAACTCATAAATATAGTTGAATTAAAAAAGAGAACATGTGACAAAGATTAATTAAAACCGAAAAATGCATGATTATGATTAATGGACTTAAAAAAAAACTATAAATGCAAACATGGTTGACTATCATGATATGCCAAAAACTAGAGTATCTAAGGGTAAAATTTGGGGTATGACAGTTGCCCCTATTTAAATATCTTCACCGAATGACATGAGTGATGAAAATTCTCATGAAATCATGGTGAAAGGTATTTAAATACAGATAACCGAAAATTTTGCCCTTAGATGCAATGTCATGCTATGATATGGACAAAAGAGAACTATGCAGTGCTGACATGGCATGAAATCTAATATGATGAAAATGATGGTGATGAAATGCTAAAATGCAGACAGACACAAAAGAAAAATGGGATAGAGTCAACACAAAGAGTAAACACTATAGAAGACAGTAACACTGAGGAAGCAACAGACATCATCCATGAACGGAACTGGATGAAAAAGAGACACAACATAATGAGGTGAGGAGAAATCTGAGAGATATATCAGGGACAAAGAAACAAACATCAGAGACATTTGGAAGAACATCGAATAAACTCTGAAACACACCAGAGATACTCGGAAAAACATCGAATAAACTCTGGGACACATCCAAAAACAAAATGAAGACATCTAGAAGAGCATTAGATGAAGACAAAGATTTTGAAGGTACATCCGAAACATTTAGAATAGCATTAAATGTACGGGAAAAGATTTGAAGACATATCTGGAAGAACATCAGATAAGCAACAAAGGAGTTCTGGAAGAACATCAGAACATAAACTCAATCTGGAAAAACATCAGAGAGAGAAACATATCCGGAAAAACATCGGATAGATTCTGGAAGAACATCAGAATCAAAGGGAATATCTGGAAAAACATCAGATAGGTTATGGAAGAACATCAGAACAAAGACTCAATCTAGAAAAACATCAGAGAGAGAAACATATCCGGAAAAACATCGGATAGATTCTGGAAAAACATCAGAATCAAAGGAAATATCTGGAAGAACATCAGATAGACACAACAAAAACTGTTTGGTAGGTGCCAAATGAGTTGGACTTTGACCACAAGGTAAGACGTGGATAAAACACGACCTTGGGAGAAATGCAAATGAGGATGAAACACTCATGATATGCATATGAATATGAATTATGCAGATGATGTATGATAAAATGCAAATGCAAACGCAAATGACAAGGCTCGACTCTTTTGGTGAGATGACAAGACTGAAAGACTGATTCCTCCACACGGAGATCACTGTCATTCTGCTTAGGGACCCAAGATGTTACTGCTGAACACATCTCCGCCACACTGCTAAATTGTATCAAGTTGATGGTCCTTGTAGGAAGGATGAAGAGTTGCTTGGGGATCCTTCAAGTAAACTTCCCCAGATTAACAGTCTGTTGTAGATGAACTGATAATTGCTTCAGCTTATCTGATTCTTAAAAGTGACTGCTTTATTGTGCCCTCGGAAGGCTTGCCCCAGTCTGAGTCTTGAAAAATATTCTGAGTAAATCAATTCTGAGAAGACTTGCCCCTGACAGGATCACCAACCAAGTTTCTCAATGTTTGAAAATTCCTTGAAGAAAGCCAGTTTGCAAACAAGAGTGTTCATACAAACATGCTAATGCAAAGTTCATGCAACTTCTGAAATCAAAATCACTTTTTGAAAGATGCAGGGTAAAAGAGTCAAAGGTTAGAACACGGCGGTTCAAGACACTCAAAGTTTAAAGCAAAGGCATACTGCCAAAATAATTGATTTACAAAAATCTTTTGGAGTCAGCTTACGCAACCTTGTTGTAGTATGCTTTCAAAATAACCTTACTTCAGTTAGGTCTTTTGAGGTTGTAACGTGGCCTGGTTCACGGTTTATGAAATAAAGGATAAAGGCTCAAAGTTTATTTGTGCCAACCCGATCTACGTGATGATCTTCAGTCCTACGCTCAGTTAACTCATATTATTTGCTCATGTTCCCATAGGTTAGGAATTGCACTGATAATAGTGATGATGGTTCATAAGTCAACAGACTTTTTGAAAAGGCATCCACTACTTCCCTATAACATTTGATTGTTTTGACATTAAGGATTTTCATGATAAGGATTTAAAGATCTCCTCTTTTTATTATCCCTAACTTTTTCCTGAACTGTTTCTTTTAAAGCTTACAGTCAGTGGGATGCCCCAGTTTTGCCTAAGTCTCCTTCATAGATTTTGACTTAGAGGGATTTTTTTTTGAGAAACAAAGTAACTTCCTGGCTTAAACAATCGCGGCGAACCATCATCGGCTTTTGGCTTGGAAAACCTCTTCGACACTTGTTTGTTGTGTGCGAAGGAAAATTATGAGTGCACGTTTATATAAAAGGTGTATTGCATGAACACACAACCAAGTTAACTGAGAACTACCCTGCCCCAGGTTAAGATTGCAGGTTTTTTTGTAAAGAAAGAAACTCCAACTTCTAGGCTCGAAAGGGTTGACAAGGGAATAACTTCCTTATTTCTCCAGTGTTTGGGGGATTGAAACAATGCCTTACATTGTCTTGAAAGCATACCAACAATATTTATGGATAATACATTTTCATCATCCTCCCTCAAATATTTGCATAATCAAAAGTTTGGACAAAGAGTAAATATTTTAAAAGATAAAGCATATAGATGCAAATACTGGACGAAATGAATTGAAATCAAAAGTCGCAATGCTCATTTCATTAGTATGAAAGTACAAACACTAATTAAAAGCAACAGCTTAAACAAAATGAAGGAAAGTACAAACAACAAGACACAAAAGGCCTAGTGACTAAATCAGTACAAAGATGAGTCGTCCTTTCTGAAACATTGGCTTTTAGGAAGATAGTTTGTTGAAGTCAAATTGAAGCTTCACTTTCGATGCATTGGCAAGGGATTGTTCTGGACATTCAGATGACTATCCTAAAATCAAGTATTCCAGTTCTACCCAACTCACGCACTCTGGCTTTCAGTGCAAAACAATGCTCCAAGTCGTGGCCTGGGGCACCCTCATGAAAAGCACAATGGAGTTCCAAGTCAACAGACATAGCTATGAGTTCTTAATGGTAACACCTTCCTTCTACCAACAAACTCCCTAAACTCCAAACCATGATGGGCAAAGATTAAAATACCAACAAGTTTGATTATGAGAAAAAGGTTTTGGTAGTAATGAACAACAAATTAACATAACCATATTAAGCCTAGCCTCATCATACATTTGACAGTATACTTTCACAAAAGTAAACAAATGCACACCCTACCCTAATGGTCATTTAATAGAAAAAGCATATGGCCTACACCATGTTTAACAAACCAAATCAGCATGACAAATGTGTAAACATATTCAACAGAAATCAAACACACATGATGCATAAAGATGAAAAGGTTCAAGACTACATACCTCTTGGAGTCTTCCCATAATAAGCTAGTTGCAAAAACAAGAGATCCCTCATTCCTTTGAACAAGCTTGAAGTTTCTTCCTCTTGAAGAAACAAGTGATTTCTTGGGACAAAATAATGTTGCACTGTGTTCTCACAAATGAGTCATCGGAGCCAAAACGAAACGCAGCCAGAACCCCTCCTTTGGAAGCTGTTTGGAGTATATTTTATGGCTGTAGGAAGAGATACAGGTTGTATGTTTGGTCCAACAAGTTTGTGGTTATTTACTTTCAGAAGATAAGTAGAAATGTTTGTAGTTTTATGTTAATGGAGTTTTGCTTTGTGTAATGGTTTCTTTTTCCCCTTGACATGAAAAGTGGGGGGGATTTTATAGAGAAGGGTTCAAAACCGGTTGAAGTGATGGAGTTGAAGTGATCTTCCTCGCCTGATCCTGTTCTTATGTCGTAGTCGTCGTTTTAGTGTAGCCTTGAAAGTTATCTAAACTGGAAATGGAAGTATTGGTTCTTGTGGTGGGTTTAGCGCAGACCTACATTGGTTGTTTTCGTGCATGTAATGCTGTAGGTCTAAGGATGCGGTTTTGGCTTGCAGAGTGTAGCAGTGAATTTTCCGGTTGAGGAGATTTGACATGGTTTTGTTTGGTGGTCAAAGTGTGGTATGGGACTTTGTCGTACAATTTTGGAGTGAAACAGCGTAGTACAGGGTGCTTTGCTTTCTCTCTCTTCTTTTTTTTTTTAAACTTGTTATAATAAGAATGAAATTATAATAATAATAAATTATAATAATAATAAAAATAAATAAATAAATAAATAATATTAACAAGAAGGATAAATAAATTTTAAACTAAAATAGTGACTTAAAGGTAATAAATAAGAAAATTCTAAATTAAAAAAAAAATAAGTTCTAAAACTCATAAATATAGTTGAATTAAAAAAGAGAACAGGTGACAAAGATTAAACAAAACCGAAAAATGCATGATTATGATTAATGGACTTAAAAAAAACTATAAATGCAAACATGGTTGACTATCATGATATGTCAAACATTAAAGTATCTAAGGGTAAAATTTGGGATATGACAACGAGGTATTACCTACACTACCTTTTCCAAGTATTGCTCCCTTATTATTGTCTCCATAGGTAACAAAACTTTTCTTTTTTGGCACAAAGTCAATGAATAGAAAGATGTCACCCGTCATATGTCTTGAGCATCCACTATCGAGAAATTACATTTCCCCGTAGAGCCAAGACTTTCGACCTATAGAATCAAATAAGAGTAATAGGTACCTAATTTTTATTGGGTCCTTGAGAGTGAGTGAAATCAAGATTGCATTTGGGCAACCGTTGAAGAACACCTTTAGGAACAAAGAGTCCTAAACTTGCATTTTTCAATAGTGTGACCTTTCTTGCAACAATAGTAACAAGATAAGTTGTGATGAGATGTACTTTTTCTATTTGAATCCTTTTGAATATATTTATATTTTTCATATGAAGGGTTCAAAGATTGTTTAAGCTTTGATGGATTAATAGAAAATGTAACCTTTGGTTGTAATGTCTTGTTCAATTTAGCTTTAAGAGTACTTACCTATTTTTTTTCAAATGTGACAAGTTTCACAACTGAACTATCAAGTTTTTCATCCTCATTCTTATCTTTTTGAATACCTACCATAGTTTGATGAAGAGCTTCCATATTCGTTTTGGCTTCTAAAAATTTAGCTTCTAAATATGGAAATATTCTTTTGTTTGAAGCTAACTTTTTAAAAGCGTCTACGACATCTCTATGTAGATTTTCAAAAGTTTTTTGTAATTGAGAATAAGATAATTCATTAATAAATTCAAGTTTAGAATGACTTACATTCTTCTTCTTCTTTTTGTTGGCCATGAAGCAAATCTTGGTCAATTCGTCACTTGAACTTGAGCTTTGATCACTCGAAGAATCACTTTCACTTTACCAAGCAATATAAGCTCTTTAGACTTGCTAGATTTCATGTGGTGGCCTTTCTCTCTGTCTTTCTTGATAAATGGACAACCTAGCCTATAATAACCGACTTTTCCACATTTGTAGCATGAACCTCTATGTTTACCCTTCTTATTCGCATCTTCTTTTTTTAAGAGTTCGATAGCCTTCTAAAGTTGATTAGGTTCTTGTCTGAGTGTTTGACTCCATTTTTCTTTATGTACCTATGGTACCTTTTGACGAACAACCTCATTTCTATATCATTAGAATTCTCGTAATCAATTTTTCACAATCGCTTTGCTCATTGATTGAGGACTTTGAGCTTGAAGTCTTTAGAGCAATAAACTTCTTTTCTACCTCGTTTTCCTTACCTTTCTCTTTCTTTATCTTCTTCTCACGCCTTTTCTCATGTTTTTCCAAGCAAGTGAATTATTGCTCATGTTCTTTTAACTTGTTAAATAAAGTTGTGAGATAAAGTGTTTTAAGATCATTAGCTTCTTTGATTGCGGTGACCTTAGGTTGACATTCTCTATTAAGACACCTCAAAATTTTATTAGTAGCAATATCAATGGAAATAGGCTTACCTAGAGCATTCAAACGGCTTATAAGATATGTGAACCTCTTTTGCATGTTGGCAACAGTTTCACCATACTTCATGTGAAATAGTTCAAACTCTTAATCTAAGTTATTAATCCTAGCTTGTTTGACTTCATTAGTCCCCCCATGGAAAACTTCTAATGCGTCCCATATAGCTTTGGCAGTTTCACAATGAGAGACACGATAATATTCATCAACACCAAGTGCGAATATGAGAATATTTTGTGCCTTTCAATCACGTGACCATAATTTTTTATCATTATCATTCCATTGTGCTTCCGATTTTGGTACGATGACACCTTCACCATTGGTCATTGTAAGTTGATTTGGACCATTGGTGATGACGCCCCAAACACCATTATCAACCAAGTTGATATGGATGTACGCTTATTTAGGTTCGGTAGCCATTTTCTAATAAGCAAATATTGAAGCATGGAATTAACTGGAGCTCGTCATACCACTTGTTAGATGAAGACGACTTTTCTAGAGGGGGTGAATAGATCCCAAGTTAAAAAGAATATTTTAAATTTTTTTAAGGACTAATAGAAGTAATCGGATTAATCGTCTAAATCGAATATCTATCAAAAAAGCTCAGATATGCGTCTATGAAAACCAATTGATAATAATGATAGACAGATCAATAAATATGATCTTAATGATAATCACTTGAATGTTACAGAAAAAGTAAAGTCTATTTCCAATGGCAAAATACACAAAAATGAAATTGAGACAAATGATCGAACACTTTGTGTGCAATCAATTTCGTTTAGAACTTTCTATGATTTTGTAGATTTGAAAAAGCAACTACAATCTAATAGATTTTAATTAACACAACAAAACTGTCTTTAAAATGTTATCAGTAAAAGTTTAACCAAACATATTGACCGCACAATATATATATATCTATATATATATATATATATATATATATATATATATATATATATATATATATATATATATATATATATATATATATATATATATATATATATATATATATATATATATATATATATATATATATATATATATATATATATATATATATATATATATATATGTATATATATATATATATATATATGTATATATATATATATATATATATATATATATATATATATATATATATATATATATATATATATATATATATATATATATATATATATATATATATATATATATATATATATATATATAGTACACAAAGATTTCTTTTGGCAGTTCTCCAATCGGTCTCGCTATGGTACGTCTACCCTTCATCTTCACCGTATCACGCTACTTCTTTGCTACAAACCCTGTTCTTCAAAGCTTTCACTCGATCAAATTCGAATTGTATAATCTTGTCCAAAACCTTCAAATCTCTAATTGATCTTGAAGAAAAACTCCAACTTGGCTTTCTTATCTGAAACCCCCAAAGATTCTTAACCCAATTTACAATTCAACAACCTAAATTGGATGATATCAACTTGATTTAATATGGCATCCAAACAAATAGTGGTTAGGTGTAATTTTTGTGTGTGTGTGCATAGAACATGGATTGAAGATAAAGAGAACTCTTTGTGTAAGTATGGTTTCATTGTTGTTGAAATGATGCATGTATGAAATATATATGTGTGTGTGCAAGTTAGAGGCAACAAGGAATGCAAGAGGTATAGAAAAAATACAAAATTTTCAAGATTTTTAATGCATGTGTTGACCTATGTAAGTCATCTGTCGACACATTCAATGCATGTGTCAACCTGTATAGGTCATGTGTTGACTCATAGAAAAAAAATTTCTTTTATGCGTTAACCTGAAATCCTTTCATAGCCGACACATCGAATAGAGGCTACGGATTTTAAAATTCATCAACATGTGTCGGTTTATGCCTTGCATGTGTCGACTCATAGAAGAAAATTTTCTTCTACGTGTCAGCTTGCATGTGTCGACACATTCATAAATAGAAGCTACAAACTTAAAAACATAACATGTGTCGACACATGCATAAATAGAAGCTACAAACTTAAAAACTTAACAACATGTGTCGACTCATACAACATATATATCGACACATAAGCCAATGTTTGGCATAAAAATACATTTTTTCCATGTAGAATCATTTCCAAAAAAAATTATGATTCATACAAAAAAATTATAATAGGAAGGTGCAGTCACACGTAACTCGTTAATCATTTTGTTTCCTTTTAAATGAGATCATGAGAAAGGGAGACGAAGGTTCCCTGCTTCTAAACGATCTTACGTCAATGGAGAATCCTACCATGTATGTGAAAAGGGTGGAGTTTCCTTTCACTAGTTGACACAAGAGCTATGAGGTCCTTAGGAGTGAGCGAAAAAGTGAGTAGCTGAGACTAAAAAAGACTACGAAAAAGCACTTGCATGAGGAAGTCTCATTAACAGATCAAAGCTATATGAACTTGTTCATGCATTTTAAATAGCGGATAATATTGGGACATCTCCCTTTGAGCTACCTCGGGTATTCGACTCTTGGATGCTCACACTTTCTCAGAGATAATGGCATGTGTGTCCTATGATGATTATGCCCATATACACAAGTCTCTAAAACAGGAAAGTCATGGTTATTGGCAGAGTCAGACATCTAAATATCGTGAGTAGCTTCCCTCATGACTTTACTTGCTGTCGACCACGAGGACCTCTTGACCCTTGATAATCTTGCTCAGAGAGACACGACTTTATCAAGTCAAAAGTTCTCCACTTTCAAGGAGATTCGTTTAGGCCTCGCTAGTGTCGAGGTAAACCTTCATGGAACTCCTGTAAAATTGGTTGGTTGGGTGGCTGAACTCGAGGCTTTCTTTAAGAGGCAGAGATTTCCTTGGAGAAATTGTCTTTATGTGTCTTGGTTTCTAGAGAAAGAGGTCCATTTAGGTGAAGTGAGCTGGCAGACCTGGATAAAGAATTGCCATACCTTTCAGCAGACCTGGATAAAGAATTGCCATACCTTTCAGCTGAGGGTCAAAAGAAGTTACTTCTAGGAATGTCGGGGATCAGCTGGGGCTATTCTTTATGTGTTCAGATTTGACCCCGAAAAGATTTCATAGTAATTTGCAATCATCTTTTTGCTTTGTAAACTGAAGAATGTTTATTGCATCACATTACTCGTCCTACTGGCTACCTGTTTTGTGTTAGGAATATTATTAATTGTTAGGTTATTATTAATTGTTATTTGTTATTTGGCTTAGTCTGCACTGATTGAGAGAATCGTGCTTGCAGTTTGTTACCTTTGATTATGCCTAAATTGTAGGGAGTCTAGTATTGCTTAGTGGCCCTATTTCCTAGCCACTACTTAGGACGTATTCAGTTTCTTTTGTAAGCTATTTATATAGCGGCATTACTTTCTAATAAATTACTCAGTTATCAGATTTTTTAACATCTGGTATCAGAGAGAGAGAGAGAAAAGAACTCACGAGAGTGCAACAAAAGAGTGTCTAGGATATGGGATCCGAAGAGAAGAATGGTGGATTTTCTGCACCCTCCATTCCCAAATTCGATGGAGATTACGATCATTGGAAGATGGTCATGGAAAATCTCTTGAGATCCCGAGAATATTGGCTCGTGGTGGAGAACGGTTACACACTACCTAGAGAAGGAGAAGTGCAGACAGATGCGCAGAAGAAGATCCTGGATGATTTGAAGCTTAAGGATTTGAAGGCGAAGAATTATTTGTTCCAATCCTTGGACAAATAAATTCTACGAACCATCACCAAGAAGGACACCTCTAAGCAGTTGTGGGACTCCATGAAGATGAAGTACCAAGGGAACGATCGGGTCCGGCGTGCTCAGCTCAATCGACTCCGACGAGAATTCGAAGTGTTGGCTATGAAACAGGGGGAGTCAGTTAATGACTACTTCGGAAGGGTGATGACCATAGCCAATGACATGCGAAATTGTGGTGAAGACATGACAGATATAAAAATCGTAGAGAAAATTCTACGAACACTGACAGAGAAATGGAATTACATTGTGTGTTCCATTGAGGAAGCTAACGATGTTGATACGCTCACAGTTGATGCCTTGCAAAGTTCCCTCTTGGTCCATGAACAGAAGTTCAAGAGGGAACCAGATGAAGAACAAGCGTTGGCGGTTTCTTATGGTGACACCGGTGGTCGAGGTCGAGGGAGAAACACCTTCAGAGGAGGAAGAGGTCGTGGACGAGGCCGTCAGAGCTATAACAAAGCAACCGTTGAATGTTACAAATGCCATCAATTAGGGCATTTTCAATATGAATGCCCTAATCTCGAGAAGCCGGTTAACTATGCCGAGATGAGCAAGGATGAAGAAATGCTTCTTATGGCTTATATTGAAGCATCAGGGGAAAAGGGACATACTATATGGTTCTTAGACAGTGGGTGCAACAACCACATGAGCGGAGACATCTCTCTTTTTTGTACCATGGAGGAAGGGTTCAAAAGAGAAGTCAGTCTAGGGAATCATATGAAGATGAAGGTTGTCGGTCATGTTGTTCAAGAAGTGTTCTATATTCCAGAACTGAAGAACAATCTACTAAGTATTGGATAGCTGCAGGAGAAAGGCTTGGCTTTTCTATTCAAGAACAATGAGTGCAGAATCTATCACCCATCGAAGGGCCTTATCCTTGAAAGCAGAATGACACTCAACAGAATGTTCGTATTGATCTCGAAGACCTCCTCAGTCACCAATGAGTCAAGTGAATGTTATTTCCAAACTGACATCCAAGAAATTGCTCATCTATGGCACTGCAGGTATGGCCACCTTAGCTATACTGGACTCCAAACTTTGGCTAGCAAGAACATGGTTAAAGGCCTGCCAAATCTTGGAGAAATCACTGCTACTAGAAAAACAACTACTGTATGCATTGGGTGTCTGAAAGGAAAACAGCACAGGGAGATCATGCCAAGAAAAGCCATGTGGAGAGCTGAAGCCCGATTGGAGCTTATACATGCCGACATATGTGGTCCCATCTCGCCAATGTCACATGGTCAAAAGAGGTACCTCATTTGTTTCATTGACGACTTCAGTAGGAAAGCTTGGGTGTATTTTATTGCTTATAAGAGTGATGCATTTTCTACTTTTAAGCAATTTAAAAGTCGGGTAGAAAGGGAGTCTGGTTTATTTGTGAAATGCTTGAGAACTGATCGTGGAGGTGAGTTTACCTCACATGAGTTTACTAATTATTGTAGACAAGAAGGGATAAAAAGACAGCTCACCACAGCCTACACGCCACAGCAAAACGGAGTTGCCGAAAGGAAAAACCGGACTGTCATGAACATGGCCAGAAGTTTGCTTGTCGAAAAAGAAGTACCTAAGGTTTTCTGGACTGAAGCTGTTAATTGGGCATTCCATGTGCTTAATAGGAGCCCCACCTCTGCTGTGAAAGAAATGACTCCCGAAGAGGCTTGGTCTGGAGTGAAGCCCACAGTCGAGCACTTTAGAGTTTTTGGCTGCATTGCTCATGTCCACATTCCAGATGCTCGAAGAATCAAGCTTGATGACAAGAGCATTAAGTGTGTTTTATTTGGAGTAAGTGCCGAGTCAAAGGGATATAGGTTATACAATCCCATTAAAGGAAATATCATTGTTATCAGGGATGTCGTGTTCGAAGAAAATAAGAAATGGGATTGGAACATAAGTCACTCAGAATTCCGTAATGATCAGCTTGATTGAGGAGATATGGATATTACTATTGCTGACCAAGAGAGTGATACAGTGACACCACAAGATCAGTCAAAGCATGAAGAAGCCATTGAGTACAGTGGAGATATAAGTCACTCAACATATGAGAATGAGGAGGTTGAGAATGCAGCTGGGATTGAGATTGCTACTGAGGATGAAAATGTAGTAGCTACAACTGAAAATACTGAAAACTCTGCAGCAGAAGGCACGCGTATTAGAAGAACTCCAAGGTGGATGGATGATTATGTGGTGAACTCTGTTGTCGCAAACTCTGACGTAGCAGCAAGTTTTGACCCCCAATCCTTTGACGAAGTTGTGCTAAATACCAATTGGAAGAAAGCCATGGATGCTGAAATTCAGTCCATCGAAAAGAATGGAACCTAGACTCTAGTCGAATTACCAAAGGGAGCGGTAAGCATAGGGGTCAAATGGGTGTATAAAACAAAATTGAATCAACATGGTGAGATTGACAAGTATAAGGCTCGATTAGTAGCGAAGGGATATGCGCAACAACATGGAATTGATTATGAAGAAGTATATGCGCTAGTGGCAAGGCTAGACACCGTGCGTATGATCTTGGCCCTTGCTGCACAAAGAAGTTGGGTTGTGTATCAGCTGGACGTGAAGTCCGCTTCTTACAAGGTGAACTTACAGAGGAAGTGTACGTTGATCAGCCAAAAGGCTATGAAGTACAGCATGAGAAGACTAAGGTATACAAGCTACAATAAGCTTTGTACGGCCTTAAACAAGCACTGAGGGCTTGGTTTAGCAGGATTGAAGCATACTTCAGAAATATGGGTTTTGATAAAGAAGCAAGCGAACAAACCTTGTTCACCAAAATCAATCAACAAGGGAAGCATTTGATCGTTATCCTATATGTTGATGATTTGATTTATACTGGAAACGATGAAGCCATGTTGAAAGAATTCAAACAATCAATGATGGATGAATTTGAAATGTCTGATCTGGGAAGAATGCACTACTTCCTTGGCTTAGAGGTTAAGCAGCTCAACAATGGAATCTTCATCTCTCAAAAGAGATATGCCAAAGAGGTCTTGAAGAAGTTTAGGATGGAGGAAAGCAACTTGGTCCTAAATCCTACTGTTCCTGGAGTTAAAATTGATAAAGATGATACAGGTGTGACGGTAAACAGCTCCATGTTCAAACAACTTGTTGGTAGCTTGATATACTTGACAACTACCAGGCCGGATCTGATGTATGCAGTTTGTGTAATCAGAAGATATATGGCCAAACCAACTAAGATGCACCTTATGGCAGCAAAGAGAATACTGCGGTATGTGAACGGAACTGCGTGTTTTGGGATTTTCTATCAAAGATCAGGCAATCAGGAGCTTGTGGGATACACAGACAGCGACTATGTCGGTTGTATCGATGATAGGAAAAGTATCTTAGGCTATGCCTTCATACTTAGCAATGCAGCTGTGGCATGGCCATCAAGGAAGCAACCTATAGTCACACTCAGCATCACAGAAGCGGAATTTGTAGCTGCGTCAGCCTGTGTCTACCAACTGATTTGGATGAAGAGGGTTCTGTCCAAGTTAGAGTACAACGGAAACAAAAGTCCGGTGATTTTTTGTGACAACAGTTCTACCATCAAACTCTCAAAAAACCCAGTTATGCATGGCAAGAGCAAACATATCGATGTGCGCTTTCACTTCCTCCGTGATTTAGTAAATGAAGGAAAGGTTCAACTGAAGTATTGCGGCACCAAACAGCAGATAGCTGATATCTTTACTAAGCCGCTCAAGCTTGAAGTCTTTCAAGAGTTGAGGAAGAAGCTTGGTGTATGTGACATCTCAGAGATAAACTAGACAGTCTAGTTTAGGGGGAGAATTGTTAGGAATATTATTAATTGTTAGGTTATTATTAATTGTTATTTGTTATTTGGCTTAGTCTGCACTGATTGAGAGAATCGTGCTTGCAGTTTGTTACCTTTGATTATGCCTAAATTGTAGGGAGTCTAGTATTGCTTAGTGGCCCTATTTCCTAACCACTACTTAGGACATATTCAGTTTCTTTTGTAAGCTATTTATATAGCAACATTACTTTTTAATAAATTACTCAGTTATCAGATTTGTTAACATTTTGTACAATGTTTGCTATGTTTACCTTGGGTTATCCCCTCATGTGGAGCTGGACAATTTATCCATCCCCAACTAAGGGTTAGGTTTTAACTAGGATCGAGGTGGATGTCTTCTAGAATCCAGTGCCTACACTCTTGGAGTGGTTACACCAGATGCGCCATAATGCACATATTTTTCTCATCCTCTATTTCCTAACAAAGAAAGAAAGAACACAAATGCAATTGACATGATAATGGAGAAAAGTTATTATGTATTTATATATCAGTGGATTACATTATATAAAGGTGATAGTCGTTTTTTACCCAAAGTATTGCTTTAGCTTGGTAATGTTCCAGGTCCTTGGTTTCCACTCCCCACAAGATGTAAGCCCCTTTCCCGATGCCAATTTGCTGCTAACTTGTTGTCCTGGACATCCTCCTCCCCCTTTATTGGGTACTCATAGCACCAAGTCTCCTGTTTTAAATTATTTGGATCGGACATACAAATTGTACCTGAAGGTCGAGGTATGCTTGACAACAAAATAGTTGAAGGTGGTGGATATCCTTTTTTCTTCCGTAATTTTCTGGTTGTTTTCTTCTTCTAGAAAAGCATGAGTTCTCATCCAACTCATCTTTCAACTTCTAACACAATAACAACTTCATTATTGTAAGTGAAATTGAAAGGAGTTTCCCTAATTATCGAATGAGGGGTCGTCCGGTATGCCCATAAGACGTGCAATAGTTCATCAACCCAGTTTCCCTTAGCTTCTTTAAGTTCTCGCTTTAGTCCCCTTAATAACTCCTGATCAAATGCTTATTCTTGCATGTTTGTATGTTGATGTTTTACCGAGGCGAAATGTTGCTTAATCTTTAGTTTCTCTCACAAACTTTTCAACTTGTTTATGAACCTGTCCTGTTGTCTGTCTCAATAACCATGACGTTTCGTTTGAAGAACTTTAAGACATTTTTCGTTGTGATATTTTCCATTGCTTCCACCTTAACCCACTTGGTAAAGTAATTCATAGATACTATCAAGTCTTTGAGTTGGCTTAGATTTGACACAAGCGAACCCAGAATGTCTAAATCCCACTACAAGAAGGGTCATGAAGATGTTAACACGTATAGCTTTGCGGATGGGGCATTAAAGACGTCTTTGTGCCGCTGACATTGGTCACATTTCTTCATGTACTCCTTCAGTCTTGAACCATGGACCACCAATAATACCCTGCTTAAAGCCTTTTTAGCCAATTCTCTGGCACCTAGATGCTTCTCGACTATCCCTTGGTGTACTTCTAAGAGTGTGTAGGTGGTCTCTTCCTTCCCTAGGCATTTTAGAAAAGGAGTAGATTGGCGTTGTCTATATACACCATAGCAGTTTCGGATAGATCGGACAGGAGAATTCCTTGCTCTATATACACCAATATTAGAGACATACATGAGGGTGGATTGGCGTTGTCTATAGCTATTACTATGTCTCATAGGGCTTCAATACTTGGAACCTTCATAGTTTCTTGGATGAAAGAATGGTGTATTACATCACTTTTTCTACTTGCCAAACTAAAAAGTACATTTGCGCATGTGTTCTCTTCCTGGGGGACTGTGAAACATTGGATGTCTCGAACCTCGTCAACTTCTCCTTGTCTAGCTTCAAGTATCTTTGTAGTAATGAGTTTTTAGCTTGTGTTTCTCATATAATCTAAGAGAATACCAACTAAGAATCTGTCCATAGCTTAATATTTTCGGCCCTTATTTCCTCGACCAACGTCACTCCGTTAATCAATGTTTCATACTCGACTTAGTTGTTGGTGATAGAAAATTCGAATTGCAAGGAAACTTCAACTATGAGGTCGGATCTGTTTCCTATAATCACACTGGCACCATAATCCCAACTATTAAATGACCCAAGTGTGAGTAGGCTCCGAAAGATAAGGAGTCATTTCTGCTAAGAAATTGGCGATGAGCTAGGCTTGTAATGCCTTCCTTACTTTGAAAGAGACTTTGAATTTCTTTAATCGCACGACCAAGCCTAGTTGGTGAAATATCAGTTTCAAAGATAAGTCTGTCCATTGTCAATATAGTTTACACTTCCCATAGGCTTTGTTTAACCAACACAACATTGGAGAACCACTTTGTGTATTTAACTTCAAAAATGAAGTTAACATCCAACAGTCCCTCAACCATGTTGGCGGTAGCTTCAGATATCTCTAGAGCTAGCCTTCTTCTTTGCTGCGAGATATATCGGGTGTTAGGATCAACATTCAATTAATGAAACACTACAGTGGGGTCAATACCATACATTTCTTGAGGTCCGTATTAGTCTAGAGACACTTGATCAATGTGTTATTTACCTCAGATGGGAGGCCATATCCTATCTTAACAGACCTCGTTGAATCATTATCAATCTGAACAACATCGAAATCCTAGTCTAGAATTGGTCTGACTTCATCTTCACTTACGTAATATTAGAAGATATTGACTCACCATGGACTGTCCTCTATCATGGCCACAGAAATAAGGAAAGGAGGTTTTCATGTGTGAATTCCCTGGTGCGCCTTACTGACTTCAAGTCACGTGAATCACAATCGACATTGCTATGATATGTTACTATAAGGTGCACTGGAGATGCTACAACATCTAGTTTTTCCAAGAAGGACATGCCAAGGATTCTACTGAAAGCACTCTTAGACAAAACTACCAAGAAACAGAGGACTACCTTTCTTTGGATTTCTCTTTCTCCAAGCGATAGTGGTAGATATGTCATTTCACAAGGGTGGGTTATGAAATATTTGAAATCCAAGAGGCTATCCCCACTGCAGGGACGTGTTGACATCTACAAGGAATTGTATTACTGTCTGATCTATGACTATGACTGTTATAACTAACAATAAATATGTCTTTAGGACTCTATTTATCTTCTCGTAATCTAGATATCCTAACATCGATTGATCCTTACTTTCTTAGATGAAGTACTCCAGTGGCAGATTTCCGTCCAACATTGCTTTCGTACCGATGACAGAGAATTCAGTTGAGTTCTTTGGGGTAACGCAGGAAGTTATCCCCTCCATGTTATGGTGGTTATGGTTACGATCTGGATTTCGATATAGAATGATTTGTTCCTGGAGTTTTATCATGGAATTTCGCATGAATTTAATGTCAACTTCCCACAAACAGTGCCATAGGAACCAAAATTCGTGTTGCTTGATGATGCGGGACTCTGAAATCGATGATGCCGATCTCAGATACGGTGACACGGAATGGACCTACAAGGTTAGAACTCCAATGCAAAATTCAGTTACAGAGTCCAAGATGAGTATAGTGAAAATGTATCTTGGCATTAGATTCATGTGTGACAAAAAAGAGAAAAAAATTTGGATGTCAGAAGAACATTATATCGAAAGAGTGCTGCAAAAACTCAAAATGAAAAGTTCTAAGGCGGTAAGCACTCCTCTTGTCACGCATTTCAAGTTGAGTGATAATCAAAATTCTTCAAGTGAAGATGAATCATTTAATATGAAATGCGTTCCTTATGCATCTGTCGTGGGTAGTTTGTCAAATCTAGGTAGAGAGCATTGGAATGCTGTAAAATTGATCTTAAGCTATCTTCATGGTACTAATTCTACAAGGCTTTATTGTGGTAGAGATAAGCCTACTATAGTGGAATATTCTGACTCTAATATGGTTGGAGACATTGATTCCAAAAATTCCACTCCGGGCTACATGATGCAAGGGGGATGTGGCTTGACAGTCCATATTGCAAAAGTGTGTAGTATTGTGTACTACAGAGACTGAGTTCATCGCTATTAGCAAAGAATGCAAATAGTTATTGTGATTAAAGAAATATGTGCAGGAGCTTGAATTTGTTCAAGACAAATATGTGTTATTTGTTGATATTCAAAGCACTATTCATCTTGGTAAGAAACTGAGTTTTCATAATAAGTCCAAATACATTGATGTGAGATATCATTGGATACATGGTATTTTGGATGTTAAGTTGTTGGAGTTAGTTAAAGTCCATACGGATGATAATGATTTTGATATAATGACTAAAGTATTACAAAGAGAGCAATTTGAAGTTTGTTGTAATATCACTGATTTGGCAATTTCCTCCACATAGTTGTGAGGGAAAGATTTATTGGGTTTGAGCCTCATTCCTCTGTGGAGAAAGGGAAAAATATGATTAGCCCATTTGACTTACATATTTAAGTGGAGAGGATCAATTTAGGTTTGAAAGAGATAGAGAGAAAATAATGATTCAAAAGCGAGAAAAAAGGAGAGCAACTTATTCCTGTTTTCTACAACCAATATCACTAAATCGACAATCCCAAATTCGTTAACTTCTGAATCGAGCTCAAGTTTGGAGAGCAAGTTCGTTTAAGAATTTCAAAAAAAATACCTGAGTTGAGAGATATCTGCTTCGCCCTGAAGCTGCAGGTTTGAGTAATTTTTTCAGCTTTTTTATTCTTATTTGTAAGCTAATTTGTTTTGTGATTTGCATGTTGTTAACACTAGTTTGTGAATCACTTTAAGACTCTCTTGTACCCTTAATTGATTATAGTGAATTTATTTCTTTGCTCTAAACAACTCGTGGTTTTAACTCTCATATTGAGGGTTTTTTCACGTTAAAATATAAGTGTTCTTTTGTGTCTTTATTTGTTTGATTTGTTGTCTTATAGTTGTTCTTGATCCTCTACAACTATGGGGAATTTTATATCCGTTGTATATTAGTATGTTATTGTGTTTTAATTTCTCATCATGATGTTGATGAGCATGGAGTAATGCAAGCTTACTATGTAAGGGAAATTTTCAAACATTCTTACAAAAGGTTTTATGAAATTTGCAGTAGAAATGTGAGAAAAAAATATATTTGTGGGGTCATACCCCAAATTTTACCCTTAGATTCTTTGATCTTTTGCATATCATTCTAGGTGAACCATCTTGCATAATACCCAATTTATTAGCCAGCATAAACTTATTGGAATTACAGTCGAATTGGTCAAATCAAAAGTCAATTGTGCGTAAAATTAATGGACAAAAGATTTTATATTCGAGCCTGCAAGTGTTCGTATTAATCTATGTTTTATGTTTTCTCTTATATTATTTCTTTTGTTTTTTCAATATTATTGTGTTAATGTGCATATGATTGTGTTTATTGTGTTCTTTGTTTAAAAGGAGAGCTTCTTTGTTGTGGTTCATGTTTGAGTTAAGCATAGTGTTGCGGTGGAAATAGGATATCAAACACAATGCGGGGAGAGACCTAGGTAAGAAGTTGGTTAAGCTTGAATCTCATTTTTAATTCACAATCGATCTTTGATTTATCCGAAGGAAAAGGTCAAAAGAGGGAAAAACCTATTTTTGCATCGTAAACACAATGCAGGGAGAGACCTAGGTAAGGGGTTGGTTAAGCTTAGGGAAGGTACTAGCATCCTAAACTTCTGTAGTACTCTACAGGAACCTTTCGTTTAATGTATGCATTTTTATTTTATTATCTGCTTGATGTATATACTGAGCTAAGGGATAGAGTAACCTAAAGAGACCTAAGGGTTAGTCCTAAGTTTACTAGCCAAAATTCGCATCTTGTGCCTACGTATCCGAGGTAGGGGATGAAATCAGAGTAATCGTAGTTCCCCTCACAGAGGTTAGAAACTTCTTGATTGTGGTCAAGGTTTTAATGAGGAGTAAGCGTTTCTTAAGGAAATGCTTACATGGAGTCTCGAAACTCCTATTTCTACGTTGAATTTGTTAATTGAAAATTAGGGTTAAATTAGGAATTCCACGGTGGGAAACCCTAAAACAGAGTACGGCGACTCTTTGACCTAATGCTAGGGTAAAGGGTGTTTTTGTCCACGGCGGGACACCTAGACTATTAGGGTTTTGAAGCGGTCAAGGGTTAGGACTATTGACTCGGTGGTCAAACGGTTTAGACCTAATCCTTCGGAAGGATTCTAGCTGTAGATGATGCAAAAATGGCAAATTATTACATGGCAGAAATTATAGTACGAAAAATAAGGAAAGCGGGAGAGCAGAAAGCGTCACGACGATCACTCGCGTAAATTACAAATCTCCAAAAATGCAAAAATAAAAATAACTGCGACAATGGTCTCGCATAATTACAATTATGAAGAATGAAATACGAAAAATAAGAAATTAGTAATTGTATAAACTGAGAAAAACGAACACCAAATGACAATTATCGGAAATGTTAAGCGACTAGCATGTTTAGGTTAGAATTATTGTGAGGCGAAAACTTTAGAATCAAATCGGAAAGATTTTTAGGTTTTGATGTTTTTTAAATGTTACTTCTCATTTATTTACAAAGGTCTCACTTCTAAACTAAAATTAAATTTAGTCAGTAGTTAAGTTAATTTATTTTTTGACATTAGAATTTAATTACAAAATGTGAAGAAAATTGCCTTTAATTGTGAAGCCAGATTTTTATTAAAGTCTTTAGTTTGAAAGAGTTCTTGTTAATTTTTATTTAAAACTTGTTATTTACTAATTAGAAACTTAAAAAAACTATTTCTAAATTTCCAGCTATAAGTTAATAGCCTTAGAAGTTATTTAAAAGCTTTCAATTAATGGCTGTTAAAAAACTAAATTAAGTGTTAGTAGTTACTACTTATTTTTTAGAGATAATTAATATGTTAGGGACAGTTAATACATAAAAAAAAAAAAAAAAAAACCAAAACGAATTATGAAATAAAAGGGCATTTGTTGTGTCTTGCTTCTAGGGTTTAAACTCCCTCTCTTTTTCTTCTTTGCCAACGGCGCCTCCATTGATGCAAAAACTTTCCTTCTCTTTTTTCGATGGCGGTGGCGTGCATGTCGTTTTCCATTCTTCGTCTCTGTCTTCTCACCTGAAAACGTGAAGAAAGAAAGAAAGAAAAAACAACAAGGTGGAATCCTCACCGTTTGCGGTTTCGAACGGCTGATCGTCGGTACGGGTGCCAGGTTGGGGACGATGATGATGGATCCGTCCGTCTGAGTCTGGTGGTGTCATTGCCCGTCGGTCGGCGTTGGCGGCGACCCTGCGACTTCGAACGAGTGACTTCCGGTTGCCGTTTGAAGGTGTCGGATGCTTCCTAGGCCTTTCGAAACTTCCTCCTAGCCTTCTTCCACGGCGATGATGATGAAGCACATCGCTTCTTCTAAGCCTCTCTCAACCACGTTGCCGTTTGGGTTTGAATCTTTTGGGTTCTCCCTTATGATTGTTGTTGATGATGGATAATGATGAAGCTTTCTTTGGTTCTGAATCCGTCGGGATCTCGGTTGCGCCGCCGGTTCGTTCTCCTTTTTTTCTTTGCTTAGGGTTCCTCTTATTATTTATATGATCTGTTTATGTTGATTTGTGGGCGACGAAATGGGCTATTGTTGTTGCGAAATCCACGACATCTTCCCAGGATCTGCGGTTGGGCTTGCGAGATTCATGATTTGTCGGGTCTTGATTTTCTAGATATTGTTGTGACTTGTTTGCTTCGTTTGATTGTCGTGTTTATCGTGATATTGTTGCTGTTGTGTTTGGATCGTTCGTTTGATTGGGTCGATCTTGTGTGAATGTTGGTTGTTGGCTGTTGGCTTAATTTGATATGTGGGCCATGGAAATTTTTTAGAAAAACTGTTAAAGCCACGTTTGGCAAAACACTTTTTCCTGGAAAATCACTTTTCAAATAAGCTGCTTTTCAGAAGTGTTTTTTTTTTCAAACCAACTTTTTCCTCAAAAATGCTTTTTATCTCTTTATCTCTCTGGTTGCCGTAAAGAACAAGAAATTGCCGATTTTAGTCGATGGCCGGAAATAAAGTCGGGAGTCGGCTTCGGAGTAATCTGTTGCCCTCCCGACACCCGATGATGATACTACTCTGAGGGTGTCAGGAAAACTAACCGATTAATTTTTTTTTGCTTTGTTGACTTTTTACAAGTACGGAGAAAAGTCGGAGAAAGTCGGATAATCGAAAGGAGTCGGATAAATCGGGAAAAGGCTTAGGATTATTAGAAACTTTTTAGAGAAAAAATGAAAATATAATTTATTATTATTTTTGTAATTTTGGTTGTTTATAATTTTTTTTTTTGTGAAGAATAATTATTGTTCTAATAAAAATTCTTCATTTTTGATATTGTAAAAAACATTATTTTTGGATATGCAGATGATGAAATAAAGTTTAAAAAGTTTCTTATATGAAATGAACATGATAAAGTTTTTTTATAAAACTCTCACACAAGACCAAATAATATTTTGTCATTAAAATGAAACAAAAATATAATAATATTTTGATATTAAAAATGAACAAAGCGTAATAATATTTGGATATTAAAATGTAGTGAAACATACTAATCTTTTTTAAAAATGAAATGAAAAGAAAAAAGAAATTTATTAAATCTTTTCTTTTTATGAAATGAAATGCTAAAAATAATAATTAAATCTTTATGACATGAAATACTAAAATAAAAATTAAATCCCCCTTTTTTTATTTATAAAATAAAATGTCAACCCATTCATCCGATTCATTCTCGTTTCCAATACAACTTTCGACTAACCATTTCGGCAAATTAAATGAACAACCTTATCAGAATAAATCCAAACTGATTAAACTCAAATGACCACCTTTCCCGATTAACTCCATTCAACCAAATTGAATTGATTTAAATCCAACATCTCAAATCCTTCCACGATTAAAACCCCCTCAGCCTTGATTCACAACAACAACATCAAATGGCTCGAATTTCTTGACTACAGCTCCAAATTCGTAAATTGACAGTCGGCTGCAAACAAATGTCCATTTTACCCTTCACTGCTTGAATTGCGTACAAGGAGATTTTCCTGCAAGATCAAACCAGCTACACAAACCTGTTAGCGACTGGTTAAATGGAATGCACAAATGCAATGAAATGCGAGATGAACCGTCAAATCTTAGGATAAAATTTGGGGTATTACATATAGTAATAAAAAAGAGTTTTTTTTTCTTCAGTAAGTTTTGAGTCTTGTTTTGAATTATTGTAAGTAGCATGTAACATATAGAAATAAGTTTTTTTTTTATTTATTAAAAGAAGTAATATATGTAAAGAACTAACATATTATTTAGAATTAATAGTTTAAAAAATTAATAATAATTAAAGATAAATCCAGGATTAACAGAAAATGAAAATAATTAGTGGCTCTTACGGTTTAAGGAATTAATTGAAAATTTTTGACTTTTTTATTTAGTTTTTTTTTAATTATTTGTTTTTAGCTTATTATATTAATTTTATTTTCTTAGTTTTTAATTATATTTAATTTTTATGTTATATTTTAAGATTTTTTTTTTAAATATTTTATTTTATTTTAGTATTAATATTTGATTTTTTTTTCCTTCAAAATTGTGTCTTGATATTTTTGTTAGTTTTTTTTTAGATTAATTATTTTAGTTGTTTTCAATTTAATACTCAAAAATATTTTCTTAACTATTTTTGTAAATTAATTTTTATTTACGTTCAAAATTTTAATTGATTAGGATTACTTAGATTTTTGTTAATTAATTTCTTTGACTTCTAACTTTATGAGTGTGTAGCTTAGACTCCTTTACTTAGATCTTATGATTTCGATTTCAATTCTCTTGCTCATTACCTTGTGTTCATAATTAACCATTTAATTCATGCATTTTTTCTATCATATTACTTCTCTTGCCTGATGTGTGATTGGTTGTTTCCATGTTTTAGTCTCGCTTTCTCTTGTTGATTCATATTGATGCTTGCTTTATACACATGTTGTTATTTGTTCATGAGTTTAGGTTTTGCTTTGTGCTTTTGGACATTATTGTCATTATGCCTATTTTGTTTGACAGTCTCTTCTTAATCAGCATTTCAAAGAAAAGGATCATTCTCAGTTCACTGTCATGTCATGTTTAGGATAGCCTTGTCCACCATTCCCTCGAGACTTCGTTAGATTCTTACCCTTTATCCTAGCCTTAGGATTAGAACCATCGTACTCTGTGTGTGTGTTCTGCCACAGACACTTCCTCCGTTTAACCTAGCCTTAAGATTAGAGTCGCTGCGCTCTATGTAGGTCTCTCACCGTAGACATTTACTTTCTCCCTGGAACCATGAACACAATCAAGAGTTCCTCACCCCTATTGAGGGGAACTTAGGATGCTAACACCTTTCTTAGGTATAACCAACCCCCGAACCATAGATCTCTTAGTTGCGTTGTTACATAGTGCACTTAGGGTTTTCTTCGATCTTTACCATTTCCTTTGGATAAATCAAAGCTCGGTGGTGAACCTCATGATTTGTGATTCAAGTTAATTAATAGCTTGATATTCGATTCTCACTGCAACATGTGGCTACCAATTTCAATGTTTCTCTTCTGTGACTACCAATTCTAATGTTTCCCAATTAGGTTATTCTTCTCATTCGTATTCAATAGGTTTTGTTTGATAATCCTCCCTAACTTCTCAATCATGTAAAACAACATTTATAATTTTGTTTAGGATGTGATTTTTAAAGTTGTATTCAGTATTAACAGGATCAAAACGAAATTTTATTTGGTATTTGTATTTGGTTTGTTGACATTTTATGTGTTTACAATTACTTATGTACATGGCTTCTCTAAACTACTTTTGCTTGCATGTCTTATTATGTTCTCTTGTGTTGTAGAATTCAAAGACCAAGATAAAGATTTAGTATTTGAAGTTATTTTTCATTCTAATTATCTTCTCTTGTGGTTGTTTTTTCCCGTCTTACCTTCCCAAGTTGTTGCACTCAAGAAAGCTAACATTTATGAACTTTGAGATGTGTAAAAGCATCTAGATGTTGGCAATATAGGCTCTGATCCACACAAGTGCTGACAATCTCCCCCACAAGTGTTAGTCACCCACATCGCCAACCTTGATCCACACTAGGATCCACTTTCACTCCCCCACCAAGCCAACCAAGTTTTTGATACCACTTGTTGGGGAAGCCCGCGGAACGAGGCCCAGAAGTGTTAATGGGTCAAACATTCATGGTTCCAAGAGACCTTTATGTCATATATTCACCAAAAACTTTAAGGTAATAGGGGTATGGACACCTATCTTATAATCTCAATATTTCCTTCATTTCTAGTTGATGTGTGGCTTTACCACTCATACTTGAAACCCAACAATCTCGCCCACAAGTGTGATTCACCCATATCACTAGCCTTGATCCGCTCATACTAGGATCCACTTCCACTCCCCCACTGAGCTAAACAGGGCTCTCAGAAGTGTTAACGTGCTAAAAGGTCATGGTTCCAATAGACCTTCACGCTACATATCCACTCAAAACCTTAAGACATTGGGGGTATGTAGCCCAATAGATCTTAAACAAGGCTCTGATATCATCTTAAAATGTGTGGATATTGAGCCTAACTCACCCTACAAAATCAGTTTGTAAGGTGAGGATTTCCCACATTTATAAACACATGTTCAACCTATATATTATTCAATGTGGGACTCTTTAACAAAGACTATGGCTGAAACTACTAGGTGTTACGAGCCTATTAGTGATGTTGAAAAGCCTCTCAAAACAGGTTGTGTTATGTGTTACACTAAGGATAGAAGAGATTCATTTTACATATTGATAAATAAAATAACATTGGAGGAAAAGATGTTACGAAATTTTATAGTGACGAAATTTTATAGACCTTGATTCCTTAGGTTGTCATTAGTGTTAAGAATAATAAATTCAATGTGAGTTGGAGTCACACATTGGTTATAAATGTGGAGAGTTAGGCATTTATAAGTGGGAGAATCCACATACCTATCACATTAAGGTTTTAGTTGAATATGTAGTGTCTCTCTAACTTATTTTGCTATTGACGCAATTTTCAATGCTCCCTAGTTGAAAAACTCCCCCAACAAATGGTATCATGAGCCTTGGGTTCGAGTAAATGGATCAATTTACTTGTATCAAAATGCCCAGGAAGAGGTGTGAAAGTAGTAATTGCGCCTAAGAGGGGGGGTGAATTAGGATCTTAAAAATTATTTGCAATCTTGTATGGTTCCTTGGTTCTTTTTCTGGTTCTTAGTTAGTGACTGAAAGTAAAGGCAGGAAAGAAAAAGAGACACAGGAGGTTTATAGTGGTTCCCCTCACACTCCGAGGGTACTCCACTTCCCTTTCGACTCGAAAGAGAATTTTACTATAGTTCAGAATAATTGCTAAGCCTAATCACAACAACGATGATGCTTACTATCTAAACCTATAGGTAATTCCAAGTGTTGAAGAACAATCATCTTCAATACACTTCACTTGTTTCCAACAGTCCTGGATAACAAGGTAATACAAAAAAAATATTCTTGAGAAATATTTGGTAGAAAGTTGTTTATCAATCTTCAAGATTGATCTTCTTCTTGAAACAAATGTTACTCAGATAGATATACAAGTGTTCTTGTGAAAGAAAGCAGTGAGAGTGTGAAAATTAAATCAATGGCTTCTTTCAAAAATTGGTTTTGAACACTTAGAATAAAAATTCAGATTTTTAAGAAAGTGAGTAATTTTTGTAATTTTGTTTCTTGAAGGTGAATTGTAATTTGAAATTGAAAACAATTTATACTGATGAAAAACCTTTCCAAAAAGGTGTGATTTTGGAACAGCAAAAATAGCCAGTAAGAAGAATGGTAAACAATGCAATTTTCCATGAACAGCTGCCATTTTTGCATGTTGTTACAGTGTTAATCGGTTAACCAAATGGGTTAATCGGTTAACACCTTTACAATGTTCAAAATATTTGAAATTTACATGTGTTAATCGGTTAACCATATGGTTAATCGGTTAACACTGTTATAAAATCCCAAAATACATAATTTTGAAATGTGTTAATCGATTAACCAAAGTGTTAATCGATTAACACTGAAAGATTTTCAGAAAATGGTTTAATTTTAAAAGGAATGATTATTTGAAAATGGTTTTAAAGTGTTAGTGATAATTGTGAAGTGAAAAGTGATTTTTAAGAACATTTGTATAAATATTCTTAAGTAAAATATGTTATATTGTTCCTTTGAATCATAATCATCACTTGTAGCTTGTAGACGAAGCTTTGATCCATAAAGTCATACGCGAGGGTACTTCCTTGATCTTGATGTTCTTGTTTGATTGCTTGCGTCTCTTACTTTTTGCGAAGATTATCTTGCGTACCAAACTTGTACTAGTTGTCTTCATCAAAACATAAAGGCCTTGAAGCTTGCTTCTACAATCTCCCCCTTTTTAATGATGACAACCGATTCTTTGAAAATTTTGCTTTGATACTTGGTTCTCTACATGTCTCCCCCTAAGTTAGAGAGCTCCCCTTAAATACAAGAGAGATAGAACTTTGCTGCATAGGGAAATGTTAGAGACCAATCCTTCTCCCCCTTTGTCATTAGCAAAAAGGAAGAGGAGCAATGAAAGAAAAAATAAGCATACATAATAAAAACAGAATCACAAACACTTATCACATAAAACACAACTTTGTTGATACGAAATGAAACAAACACACGTTGTACAATTACTAATACAAATACGAAACATAAAACTTAAACTTAAACAAATTTTAGAAAGCAACAAAAAACATAAACAGGTGCTTTTCAATTTTCATCATCCAACATATCCTCATTGTCATCTTCTTCCTCTTCACTATTGTCCTCATCTTCATTGTATCCGGTATTAGACGTTTGAGAGTTAAGCACAAGTTTTCGGAGAGAGTTAATCGCCCGAGTGGTTTCTCTATGTTGGTTCATCATAGTAATATAGAGAAACTCATTGGTGATGCCGGTATTCTTGATTATGTTCCATCAGTATCTTTGATGATGTCGGTATTCTTGATTATTGTGATTTCATTGATTTCGTTCGCCGTTGGTTTCAAGGTAATTGCAGGTTCTCGGTTCAGATCCAAATCAGTTAGCTCGAGGATTCTTGAGATTAGTCGCGCATATGGTAGCCGAGTGGACAAGGTGAGTTGTTGCTGAAGATGGTACATCATGGTTAGAATCCAATTGACTTTAATCCTGTTCTTGATAGCAAACATCAGCTGCATCTCCAAGTCATTTATCTGAGAATGATTCGAGTCTTTTGGAATTAAGACATAGCAGATAATATAATGTAACATCCGATCATTGACGATCAGATTTTTGACGTAACACAATGTGCGAGCAGTCCTTTGACCCACAATAACAGCTTCTCTTAGAAACCTGCAGATACGATAATAATATTCCATTTTATCGTAGTTTTCCCAGAGTCCTTCCACATGGTTGACACCTTTCCGAAGAAAAAAATCATGTGTACGGGATTTTGAGAGATGCAACAATTTGTGATAAATCTTCATTCAACTCAAAATCGCGAACCGAGGTAACCAACATGTGTTGTTCATTCTCATTGAAATGAATTGACAGTTTGTTCATAAAATATTTGACTAAATTCGGATAGCACCATCCGTTATCAGCAACAAAGTTATCGATCTTTTGATATTTCAACAATGCCGAGAAATCAAAAGTAGGAGCAGGAAAAGCCTTAAGATTAACGTATTTTACTGGGAAGAGTTGACGAACCCGGACTTTGAAATCCATTATGCGCTTTTTCGTTGATTCTATGGGAGCAAAGTCTTCATCAGCCGCGGAGCTACTCTCTGGTAGCTTTCCCTTTCCTTTGTTGTTTGGAGTCATGGATGCGAAAGTATGAGAATCTAAGGGTTGGAGGTTCTTCTGGAGTTTTAGGGTTTTGGGTTGTGATGAAGAAGATAAAGTAGGAGAGGTTTATATAGAAGGATGATTTAGTGGGTATTAAGTGAGAGTTATGATTAGGTAGAAGTTGGAAGAGTGTATTTACTTGTAGTTAAACAAGAAGAAGATGTTTCCCAAGGATAGTGGTTGAATTAATTAAAAAGCACATGCACCACACATAAAAAGCACTTAAAACACATTAACCAAAATTTTGACCAATTTTCGTTTCTGATTTTTGAAAAACAAACAGTGTTGATTGGTTAACAGTGGGGGTTAATCGTTTAACGTATTAAAATTTTAATTTTCAAAATAAATACTAACAGTGTTAATCGGATAACCCTGGGGGTTAATCGGTTAACACATTAAAAAATTAATTTCATAAACAAAAATTAACAATGTTAATCGGTTAACCCTGGGAGTTAATCGGTTAACACCTTCAAAATTTCAGAAAAATGCTTAAAAACAGAAAGTGAACAAGTTGGAAAACATAGATTCTACACACATTAACTTATGAAGAATTTAAATGTCACCTTCATCGAGAATTTCGAGTTCTCGTCGAATCTTGAAGAATGGTTCTTTTGCGAATGGCTTCGTGAATATGTCGGCGAGTTGGTTTTGCGTATCCACAAAAGTGACTTCGACATCTCCTTTAAGCACGTGATCACGGAAGAAATGATGTTGAATGTCGATGTGCTTGGTTCTTGAGTGCATGACCGGATTTTGTGTGATGTTAATTTCACTTGTGTTGTCGCATCGGGGAGGAATGCATCCAAGATCAATTTCGTAGTCGCTTAATTGTTGCTTCAGCCAAATGTTTTGTGCACAACAACTTCCCGCCGCTATGTATTCTGCTTCATCCGTACTAAGAGCAACGCATGCTTGTTTCTTACATGACCACAAAACCAATGCATTTCCAAGGATGTGACAGGTTCCACTCGTGATTTTTTGATCAGTTTTATAGCCTGCATAATCCGCGTCAGAATAACCAATTAAAGTACAAACACTACCTTTAGGATACCATAAGCCGACGTTCGAAGTTCCCTTGAGATATTTCATGATTCTTTTGACTGCCGTGAGATGTGACTCCTTTGGATTTTCTTGGAAGCGAGCACATAAACAGACACTAAACATTATGTCAGTACGACTTGCCGTCAAATATAATAATGAAGCAATCATACCTCGATATTTTGTAATATCAATTGATTTTCCCGATTCATCTTGATCGACGTAGGTTCCAGATCCCATTGGTATTGACATAGCTTTGCATTCATCCATATCAAATCTCTTTAACAACTCTTTGCAATACTTTGATTGGTTGATAAAAATTCCATCTTTTAGTTACTTGATTTGCAATCCAAGGAAGTAGTTCATCTTTCCCATCATAGACATTTCAAACTCGCCTTGCATCATTGAAGCAAATTCTTCACAGAATTCCTTGTTTGTTGAACCGAAGATGATGTCATCCACATATACTTGAACAAGTAAGGTATTATTCTTTATCTTTTTGATGAATAAAGTCTTGTCTACCTTGCCCTTTTCAAATCCTTTTTCGCATAAGAAACTACTTAGACGATCATACCATGCCCTTGGTGCTTGCTTTAGATGTAACACCCATTTTAATTATTTAGTCATTTTATTACTATTTTAATTATTATATGTTGGTGTGCCCTTTGGTGGGGGTGTGTTTGATGATGATTGGTGGGTGTCCCTGATATGGGAGGATTATTGGTGGACCTGGTGAATTGGTGTGAATATAATAATAAAATAAATAGTAGTAATATGGTGGTATTATTATTATTATTATTATTATTATTATTATTATTATTATTATTATTATTATTAATTGTACTAATATTATTAATATTGCAGAATATTATTATTATTAATATTATTACTATTATTATAACTATTAGTAGGAGAATATTATTATGATTATTATTATTATTGGTGGAGTATTATTACTATTATTATTAATATTATTATTATGGGTGAAATAATATTATTAATATTGCTATGTGTATTATTATTATTATTATAATGATTATTATAATTATTATTATTAGTAACATTATTTTTATTATTATTATTGGGATTAGAATTAAAAGAAAATAGAAGTGGAAGGGGTTATTAGGGATAGGAAGGAAGTAAGTTGAGAAGGCACGATAGATAGAACGTGAGAAGAGGAAATTGAGAGAAGAGCGAAGAAAGGAGCGAAGAACGGAGAAGAAGAGGAAAGGTCAGAATTGGCCAATCTTGGAGGAATTTGTCACCGATCAGAACAATTATCCAGGTAAGGGGGGAGAAACTGATTGGGATTGGTATAATGCATGAAATTGGGTAGAGGGGATTCCTTAACCCCGTAGAAATTTGATGATTATGATTGATATATGATATTATGTCTGTGTTTATGAATGTTGTTGTGATTGAAGAGTTTTGTGCATACATTTTATGATGATTGTGGGATTCTGTGTAATTCCTGTAATATTAGTGATGAACACGAATTTATGACATTATGTATGTTGTTGTTGTTGTTGATAGTGATGAAATTCGTACATTGTTACGATGTTGGTGAGTTCCTGTATAACCTCTGTGGTTTGGATAATGACCATGAGTATTGGTGAGATTTTGTGTAACCTTTGTGGCTTGGGTAATGACCATGATATAGGTTCTGAGATATAGTTTAAGGAACAATTGATTAGAGTAGAGGGTGATGATTATTGCTGATACTGATAGAGTGGTGTAATTATTGTTATGAGATTGGTGAAATCCGGTATAATTTCCGTAGTAATAGCGATGAGTGTGAAATAGGTTCCGAGAGGACAAGAGATAGAAGTGGAGAAATAGGCTTGAATTTGAGCAAGATAATAGTTCCGGGCAGTAAGGGTGGGTTTTCGTATGATCATGGGGATTGTGTGATAGTGTATGATGGGTAGGATCACATTTAGGATAGAAACCCCTAAATGCCATGGTGTTGAGAAGTATGGTTATATGATATATGATGATATGATCTTTAAAAATATGTTGTTGGCTGTTATAATTGTCATATTATGGTAGGATTTCGAATTCTGAAACCGGGGCTTTTTACGGAATTGAAATCGAAGGTCCGGAAGGCCTCCAACGGTGGAAAACACAGAATTTTATGCATTCTGCCCTGTTTGCGTTGACTCAAAGCTGTATATTGGTGAATTTTCTGTTTTGACGATTTTGGCCATAACTTTTGATCCGTAAGTCGGATTTAGTCCTTGTTCGAAGCGTTGGAAAGCTCTTGAATAGATCTATAACATGGTATAAATAATATAGTTATTTGCTAAATATTTTTATATCCAACATTTTTGGGGAGTCATTGTTTAATTAATAGTAATTAAACCATGGATCGATTGAAATGATTTATTGATTATTTACTTGAGTTTAATTGTTGTGCACTTAGTTTGCTTGTGTTTATTGGTGGTGTAATATATATAATATGTGGTGATGTGATCAGGAGGATCGTGTGCACTTTGTGTGCCTGAATATAATAGTTGTGCATTGGTGTTGTGCATATCATGGTGTTTTGGTGGGATGAATCATATCTCAGGAGGAGCGTAAGTGATTCATCCGTACTTCTTCGTGGAGAATGGTGGGGGATAGATCATGTCTCAGCGGGAGCGTAAGTGATCTGTCCAAGGTTCGATTGAATGAACCAATGAGTCGGTACCGCATGCATGGTGTTGTGTGGCATATTGCATTATTATATGTTATATGGATGTTTGAACAGTAGGTTCGCGATTGGTGTTGATGGGGTGAATATTGGTGTGTTTTACTACCTTTATTGCATGTATTAAATTACTGATATATTTTGATCATGTTTTCTCACCCCTTTGTTGTTGTTGTGGTTTGTGCTTCCTCGAAAGTATAGATAATCCAGGTACATAGATAGCTTGGATAGCGGTGTGCAAGTCGAGTCTTAAGATGCTCTGATACGTAACACGGGATATAGGTGTTTTATTTGTTTATGTTAAACTTGTTGAAAATCCTGTGACGTATCACATTTTGGTGAATTATAATAATAAAGATTTTATGTAAATCTGGCGGATGGCCGAGAATGTTGGAATAATAATTTCCGTTGTATTATTTTGAAAATAATGAATAAAGTATTTTTGATAACTATTGGTGATGTGATATCCCACTGTTTTTGTGAAAACTCTGATGTTTATTTATAATGTTTATATTTTATTTAATTTGGGAAGTGGGGTGTTACAATTGGTATCAGAGCAGGTCGGTCCGTCCGGCCAATGTTGTCTAGTGTTGTTGTTCCCTGGTATGAGACATGTGTGTAAAAACACTGTCGGTACATGTTGTTGTTTAAACTTTGTCGATAGAAGTGAAATGATTCCAGTGGGGGAGAAGTTGGTATTTCTCCGGAATGCTGCAGTGTTGTGGCTTAGTGTGTTACGCTCTTATAGTTTGATAAAGATGGTTTATACCCCATCATGATTTTCGGCTGTCTATTGAAAAATTGAGGAACCAATCACCCTTAATCTCTTGTTAATAGTAGACGGGATTGTGTTGGATTGGATAGACGTGTCTTGCAAGCTTAGGTGGTGTGAGCAATGAATCGTCTTGAGTTAAGCTAAGTGCTTAAGGGATTATTTTGAGGAGTTGGCGTAAGACGGTGTTGAGGTGTGTATTTTGACGGAAACTTTGAATGTTAAGGAAAGTGAGAAATTGGGGTTTATCACTTAATTGTGATTGTCCGGAAGTTTTCCTGAGGAGGTAAATGGTTTACTATCGGAATGTGAAGTAAAGCTTACACATTGACTTCGTTCTTGGAACTAGTCCGATATGGGTGACTCCATATTGCGTGTTTGCATTGGGATTGAGAAAGTTAAAGAGTCAACTTGAAGATCTGCTGGAAGAGAGGTTCTTTTGTTTGAGTGTGTTACCATAAGGTGCACCAATTTTGTTGGTTAGACAGACGAAAGGTTTTGTGAAGCTTTAGGTGAACTATGGATAAGTGAACAAGGTGACTATCAAGGATAAGCGTTCGCTTTCAAGAGTTGATGAGTTGATGGGTCAACGGGCTGAAGGATGTGAGTTTTCCTTGGTCGTGTGAGCTCGGGTAGAGCTATTGTGGTTGTGGTATCAAAGGTCGAAGTTGTATCGCAATGGTGTCGCTACTGCGAAAATCGGCGCCGGCTGAACAGAAGAGTCGCCACCGTGCGTTATTTATCCCACGGGAGGGAAAGGAAACGCTCAGAGTAAACCTCGCACAACACGGGAAAGGAATGGTCATCGCAACCAAAACCTGGATTCGGGAGTCGGTTACGCGAGGGGAAGGTATTAGCACCCCTCACGTCCGTCGTACTCGACGGGATCCACGCTTGTTTTCGGGTATGGATGGTTATTTCTATCTACTCTACAGGTTAGGGGTTAAAAAGAAAATAAAATGAAAATAAAATGACTCGGCAAAGTATCGCACTTTATGCCTATGTATTCCCGTCTGGAACGAGAAATCAGAGTCAACGTAGTTCGCCTACCTACGGGAAAGGAGGGGAAGGTTGCTCGCTAGGATGTCGCATCCTATGCCTACGTACTTTCACACAGCATGAAAGATCAGAGCAAACGTAGTTCGGGCCACGTACGACACAAGCTTGTCTTGATTGATTTTATTCCTTCTGAAAAAGGTTTTTCTGATTAGCAGTCCAAGCGGACAAAAATGACGTCTTGATGAGTTCACATTCTTTTACGGAAGAAGTGTCTTTTATTGTGTTTGAAATCTTTATGGTGTTTTTCTGTTTGTTTTGAGGGAGAAGAGACAGAACTCTAACCTACGGTTGCGAAGGGAATCAAACTAACCTAATGTTATCATGCATGGGTTAAGACCTAGTGTCTATCATGCTCCTCTCTTGCACAGAGAGAAACAGAGATCCTAAGGGAATAGACGAAAACAGAAACAATATCAGATATATACAGTAAAGCGGTAAAATGCATGGATGCAGCAATACAAGCGAGGCAAGGGAGTCCCACTCAACCTCGAACCTGAAAAACAATAGGCAAAAGTGAACAGACTTCACTTTCAACCCAACAGGGTAAACAGCAAACAATACAGTCCAGAAAACCAATCAATACATCAGAAATGAAATACAGCAAAAATAAACAGCTACTGCAGCTCTGCATCACATCAGTCTTCAAGATTCAGCAAGCATCAATCTCCATCTCCACAGCCTTCAGGAAAAGTCTTGATCGCCAGTCTTCCATCTGCAATGGCTTTTCTTCAAGTCTTAGGCTCCAGGAGGAATATCAGTCAACCAGATGAAGTGAAAGAATGTTAGACAGTCAATTACCTACCAAGGGTGGTTCATTAACTGTTAACATTATACAGACAGTTTTCCCTCAAAAGTTCTATCTTTCAAATACATTCACTGATCCTTCCAAAGGAAGGAGGTGGGTATTTGATAGAGACTTTGAATCATAAGGAAAGGATGGATGCAGACAAAGTATTCCATGTTTGAGAAACAAGCTTTCTAATCTAGAGCTCTGCCTAGCTCCTAAACCCTAGTCTCCTCAACAGCTGCTAGCAGGAATCTCCTCTTCAACTCTGGAAGTTGGTCTTCAAGCTCTGGATCTCCAATGGCTTCATCATCACCAGTCTTCAGCTCCCCCAATACCCAAGCAATCCCAATACCCATACAGACAAACAATAATCCCCAGAGGGCACACCACACCAATCAATCAAATATAGCAGTATATACTAATAGCAGTAGGGGAATCCTAGTAATTTCTAAGGGGATCTATCCTATACCCATAACCCCTATAGTCCATACCCCAAAAATCAAATGAAAAATTCCTAAAAGAATTAAACTATCTCACCTAAGTTGATTTAAAACCCTAATTTTGTTCATGTTATTCACACCTAAACTAATCACCTAAAATTAACTTCTAAAAAAGGGAACTAAATTGTATACACAAGTTAACAATGTCTATTAATCAACCTAAAAAGGATGGGTGAAAAATATTAAAGCAACTAGTAGAACCAAAATTATCAAAATCATGTATGAAATGAAGTCCCTAAAATAGGCATTTATTTGGAAAATATGGGAAAAATATCAAATAAAAATTAAAATGCAATTTTTATTTTTTATAATTTTCTAGACATCTTGAAGAAATTAATGCAAAAAGAATCATTAAAAAATAAGGTTTTTATGATTTATTATGATTTTTGGAAAACGCATAAAAATGAAAAGAAATTAAAAAATGAGATATAGAGAAATAGAGGGAGGGGGTGAGAATAGCCAACGCGCTCAGTTGTTTTTTCAGGTGGGCCACCAGCTGGGAGGTGCGAATATCAAAGGCTTAGGCCCATACGCGCTCAGAATTTAAACAAAAAAACCAAAAAAACTCAAAACGGTGCAGATAGTAAAATTCTCAGTTGAATACTATTGGGCCTTGGCTGAGAGGGGTGTGTATAGCAATCCAATGTTGAGCCCAATCAGCAAACTTAAGTGAAACGGTGCGTTTGGCACCCAGGGTTCCCTCCATATTTCGTTTTAAAACGTGACCGTCCGATGAGTCTCCAAGTCAAGGTCAAAGTCTAGATCGTGTGGCCATCATGTTGTCTTCAACCTTGAGCCAAACCCTAACCCTAAAAAACCCTAACCATGCAAGCATCCTCCATTGTTCTGTTCTCTCTCAATTCTTCATGGATGCCCTCGATCCAAAGAGCAAAAATGCTCTAGAAACTCTCCTCTACACAGCCATAATCATAACTCTCCCTAACACCCACTCAATCAACCAATTCGATAGAGATAACAGTCTTGATCCACCATGAACACCTGATATCAAACCTCTCCATTCTCTCTAAATCTTGTCCTAAACTCATCTACAACTTATGCTGATTATCACAAGCCAATAAACCAAGATTTTCATGCACTGAATCATGAGATATTAATCCAACCAGATTTTGCACTCCATAACCAAACTTCATGAAAGCTCTCCAAACTCACCAAATTAAGTCATCTATCCTATCTTAGCAATTCTACACTATCAAAACCTAATAACTCTAACTAAAACATGCAATTCGAGCAGGAAACATACCTGGTGCAATTGATGAAAACAGGTACCAAATCCTCTTGATCCAAGGCTTGAAGTGAGTGCAAACTGATCAATGAACTTGATGATTACTTCTGTATGCAACAAATATGACTCCAAAGCTTTGAATCTCTCAATTCCAAAATTTATGCTTCTTGAATGATGAACTTGCACAGCTCGGGTATTCCTCCAATTTCACCAATCTTGATGTGAATTATGATGCTTGGATGATGATGATGAAGATTCAATCAGAAAAGGTGAAGATTGATGGGAATTTGGAAGAGTTTGTGATGCTTTTGCAAATAGGAGAAAGTGTGTATAACTTGAGGTTTTGAGAAAATGTAATCACCAACCATGGCATGAACCACCTCATATCAATATATAGGTGTCCTTAGAACCTCCTATAAACTTGGAGAAGTTTCTCTTGCATTCTTTCCCTTGGATTTGGTTCATGTATCTTCCATTACAAGTAACCATGGATAACTCCCAAAATGTGAACTAAGCTCAAAATTCTACTTTAGCCAATGTCTTTAAAATGATCTTTCCATTCAAAATGACCTATAATTTTGCTTCATTTGGCCAAAATATGAAAAATCTCATTTTTAAGTCCATTTTTATTCATTAAATCCAACAATTTTGAAACCTTGTGCTATGAATCTTTCCAATATCTCCTGGTCACTTTTCTAGACTCAAAATGTCATTTGGAGAAAGTTTTATGTTGTAAGTTTTTTCATTTGAGGCCTCCTTGTATGCGTTTTGGGCATAGGTTGAAATAACCTGTAATTCTCAAATGACCAAAATACCCTTTTCTTGCCAAGACCATAAGTAGAGTTCCACAAATCATATGAAGGCATAATATACCATTCTAGAAAGCTAAGACAATGAGGAACAATTCTTATGTTGGCCAGAAATTAATTTGAAATCTCCTTGAGGGGTAAAAATTGCTTGGAAGTCAAGTCACTTTCACAGACAAAATTTCAGATACCTCAGATGACCTGTAACTTGCAACGACCATAACTTTAGTTCTATAAATCTCCTTAATGTCTTCCACCACTCAAATTAAAGGTCTTGAGATCCTCTACAAGTTTCATGTTGGCCAAGGATCCATTTGAAGCTTGCATTTTGACTTATCTTGCTTGGAAATTTGACCTAAACTAGGGGATTTTACATAGAAACCCTAATTTAGAACCTCCTCTTCTCCTTGATTTCTCTTGATTTCTTCTTGTAATATCACCATATCTTCTTCTACATGTCAAATGATGAACCCCACATCTCTCCAATAGACCTTAATGCCTTTCAATCAATCAATTGACCTAAAGTTGACCCAGGGTTGACCCAGATGAAACCCTAGTTGACTGTCCTCAACTGCAATTCTTGTGATCACCTCAATGACTTGTCTCCTTCTCCAAATGACTTTCTAAGTCTCCCATGATGTCTAGATACTCTCCATGCTCTTAATTCACAGCTCACCACTTACTTGTTGATCCTTAGATTCCCTCAGCTAGGTGATAAATGAACTGCTTGATCTACTGACTTGATAGCTTCCCAATTCTTTCTGATGACTTGAATGACATTGAATTTGAATAACAACCTCTTGATAGGCCTCTAGAGATGAGAATAATGATTGGTTCCCTGTTGGTTGACTTGTTATGCTTATGCTATGCATATGAGTAACCTATGTACATGACTCTATATGCAAATGCTAATGATATTGATATTGAAACATAAACCAAGTGAATAAGGTTGAGCAAATTTTAGGGTGCAACAGCTGCCCCTATTCAAGCGACTTGGACCCGATTGGGTGAAGAGCGAACGGCCTTCAAACATTCGTGGTACGAGACGGTTGAATACTAAGAACCCGGAAATTTGCCAACCGCAGAAATAAACTGCGCCTCTGCTTGGGGAACGACATTCATCAACTGAATCTGACTGTTTACAGCAACCCACTGATCTCGTGCTGGGGATTATTTTTTATCAGCCTGGAAAAGATTTTATCATCGCAGAGATAGAATTTTGTCCACGTTAGGACACCTCCTACCGTCACCTCGGAAAAAACTTCAACAACTTTGCTAGGGATGACTCGTCTTTCCACGTAAGGAATAACCGTTCCATGCTAGGAATAACACCGTCCACGTTAGGACTCACCTTTCCACGTAAGGAATAACCGTTCCATGTTAGGAATAACACCGCGTCTGGATCTGTCCACGTAAGGACTAAACTTTCTAGGCTATGAATACATCGTCCACGTTAGGACTCATCCTTCCACGTTAGGAATCAACTCTTCTGTACCTGTCCACGTCAGGACTAAAACTTTTCCACGTCAGGAATACGTCTTCTTTTGATCTGTCCACGTAAGGACTCCATCTTTCCACGTAAGGAAACCAACTTCTTTTCTAAATCCGTCCACGTCAGGACTAAACTTTCCACGTAAGGAATGCATTTTTCCAATCTTTTTCCACGTAAGGAATCCAACTTGATATGTCCACGTAAAGACTCAATCTTTCCACGTAAGGAATAAACTCATCTTTCCACGTAAGGAATCAATCTTCTTTCCACGTAAGGAAACCATATCTTTCCACGTAAGGAAACAACTTCTTTCCACGTTAGGAATACAACTTATCTTGATCTGTCCACGTAAGGACCCCAATCTTTCCACGTAAGGAATACTTCTTCTTTCCACGTTAGGAATGCGTCTTTCCACGTTAGGAATCATCATCTTTCCACGTAAGGAAACCTCTCTTCTTTCCACGTAAGGAATACAACTCCGTCCACGTAAGGACCCACCTTTCCACGTAAGTAACATATCGTTTTTCCACGTAAGGAATCGACTTCTTTGATCTGTCCGCGTCAGGACTAAACTTTTCCGCGTAAGGACTACAATCTTTCCACGTAAGGAATCCAATCTTTCCACGTAAGGAATCTATCTTTCCACGTAAGGAATCAACTTCTTTTCCATGTAAGGAAACAACTTCTTTCCACGTTAGGAAACAACTTCTTTTCCACGTAAGGAATAGACCTGTCCACGTAAGGACTCTCGTTTCGTCTTGATTTGTCCACGTCAGGAATCGCCTTCTTGACTTACTGATAAAATAAAACTTGTCCACGTTAGGACCCATATCTCAACCTGCTGAAGAAATAAACTTGTCCACGTCAGGACTCGCGCGCCTTTGACTTGCTGGGGAAATAAGACTGTGTCCACGTCAGGACTCATACTCTGCCCACAACACGAAGAAGGATAAACTTGTCCACGTCAGGACCCTACACTCAATCAATACCGAGAACTCGAAGCTGTCCATGTTAGGACTAACACATTCTGTCCAACTGGAAGAAATATCCACTTTAGGACTCCACATTCCAACAATTCTGAAAAATCAAACCTGTCCACGTTAGGACTAGCACCTCCTATCAGCCCAGGGAAATAAAATTGTCCACGTTAGGACCCCACTTCTCTAGCGCCAAGAAAACTCATTGCTAGAATTGTCCACGTCAGGACTCATTCCTCCATTGATCCCAACCCACAAACTTCTTAGCACTGACGTGACAGCAACCTCAGAGCTGACTCTACTGGGGATATCTGAAAACCAAACTACTGGATGCCTGCTCTGATAACCGGCGGTAGCCTCTGAAATTCTGGTTCATGAAACCTTTTAATGTTGACGTAGCAACAACTTTGAAGGGAACAATCCGCTGGTCGGACTAGAGAAACTTCAACAAGAACCCTGGCGGGGAAATAAGTAACTCTGCTTAGGGACAAAAAGAAACTTATCCTGCTGACTCTGTGGGGAGTAGTGCCACAGCTGACACTTCGTTGAATGTCTCATGCCGAGACTTCGAATGTTTATTGATTCACCTGAGCGAGGGCTCTCTCTACCCGCAAGAGAAACAATACTTGAACACAAAAGGTCAGCCAACCGAGTTTATGTTTCAAAATGCGTGCGTTCGACAACGATGCAATGCTCCATTCGACATGGAAATGCTACGCTTTCATTTGGTGGATGCAAGTATGACACTATATGCCGATGCAAATGCAGACTCGAACTGCTGGGTACAGAAACTGCTTCAGCAAAATAAATGCTGAAGATAATGCCAACCCCGCTGGGGATAGCCAGATGCTACAGAACTATCCCAGCAAAATAAATGTTGGGAGAGTGAAGTCGACTCAGCTGGGAAATTGGGAACTCAATACCAATCACCTCATTGAAGTAACGCCCTGCTGGGGAATATAACTCTGCTGGAGAATAGCAGATGCGCCTGGTACGATTGAACTTCTGCTGGAAAGTGAACGGGTATCACACGGTATTTCGGCAAAATAAATGCCAATGCGCCACACCAACTCTGCCGGGGAGAGTCTTAATCTTTGAGTTCCACTGGGAGGAATGAAAATACTTGCTGAGAAGAGAATTCCGATGGGGATGGGATGATTCTCTTGGGGAAACCAACTGACTCCGCTAGGGGAGAGTAAATGACCCTGCGGGGAAAGGTAAACTGCCTGAATACAGCTCACCAATTTGGGAACATTAATCTTCTGAGGCTGAACCACTCTGCTTGAGGTGGGGCATCCTTCTGGGGGACACCACACTTCCTGCATACAGCCTATATTTTTGGGATCGTCAATTCTGTTGAGGATAAACGACTGTGCTGGAGCATGTCCTTTGGATAAGTTACGACTAGCTGGGGACTTCTATCCTTCTTCAGGAAGAATATGCATGATCTGCGTGAGGGTCGAGTCTTTTATTACTGCGGTCTCTTGGTCATCTTCCTTGTGCGGCTATGAAACCTGCAACAACACAAACAAGACAAGACTATGCAACCAAATCGATTCAGGTTAGTGACGTTATTTTCAGTTAATTCAAAGCTTTAGTGATTGTTGGCAAGGGCCAGTGATGTTATACACATGCTATTTTCAATAAACTTAGGCGTTTTATCATGCACAAAACAGTAAAGAACCAGCATCAAGTACTGAATAACATATTTCATTAATTGGGCCCCCTGAATGGGCGGAGTTTTTTTTTTTTTTTTGTACACGGGATGTAACTCCTGAAAAGAGGAAGTTACGCAAAGCAGATATACAAGTATGTACAAGAAGCATAAATATTTTGACAAATTAAATTTGTACACATGTCGGCAACTGGATGCAGATGAACACCACGAACTAATCCTCCTATGACTCATCCGACTCTAATGCTTCCCCGGTATCCATACTTCCGAAGAGATTGTGTCTGATATTCGACTCCTCAGGCATATTCTCCCGCGTTGATGCTCGAATGCAATATCAAATTCGGACCGCAGTCATTTGCTTTTCAAATCCCTAACTTTTGCGTGAACTGCCCTTTACGGGTTTTCAGTTCACCGGGATACCCCTTTTTGCCGAAGCCGCCCATCGTAGGTTTTCAACTTCGCGGGTGTACACTTTTTCAATTTTATCCCTAACTTTTGCCTGAACCTTTTATTCTGTTTTTGGTTCGCCAGGATACCCCATTTTTGCCTGGACTCTCTTTTTTTTGTCCAGCGGGTCAATTTTAAGCAAAGTATTTTTTAACTGCGTCCGAATTCACAGGTGACGTAAAGTCTTCACCGTCCATAGTGGACAACAACAAAGCTCCTCCTGAAAAGACCTTCCTGACAACATATGGCCCTTCGTAGTTGGGGGTCCACTTGCCCCTGTGATCTGCCTGCGGCGGGAGAATCCTTTTCAGCACAAGGTCGCTCGTCTGAAAGCTTCGCGGATGTATCTTCTTATCATATGCCTTCTTCATTCGGCTCTGGTACAAACGACCATATGCTAGAGAAGCTAACCTCTTCTCATCCATCAAACTCAATTGGTTCAACCTGTCTTTCACCCACTCTGCCTCGTCCAGCTGAACGTCTCGCAATACCCTCAGAGAAGGGATCTCGACTTCTAATGGAAGCACTGCTTCCATTCCGTACACTAACGAGAACGGGGTTGCCCCGGTTGATGTGCGTACCGTCGTACGATAACCGTGCAAAGCGAAAGGTAGCATCTCGTGCCAATCCTTATAGGTCACCACCATTTTCTGAACGATCTTCTTGATATTCTTATTGGCCGCTTCGACAGCGCCATTCATCTTGGGTCGGTAAGGGGAGGAGTTGTGATGTTCGATCTTGAAATTCTGACAGAGCTCTGTCGCTACTGCGAAAATCGGCGCCGGCTGAACAGAAGAGTCGCCACCGTGCGTTATTTATCCCACGGGAGGGAAAGGAAACGCTCAGAGTAAACCTCGCACAACATGGGAAAGGTATAGTCGTCGCAACCAAAACCTGGATTCGGGAGTCGGTTACGCAAGGGGAAGGTATTAGCACCCCTCACGTCCGTCGTACTCGACGGGATCCACGCTTGTTTTCGGGTATGGATTGTTATTCTATCTACACTAATGGGTTAAGGGCTAAAAAGAAAGAAAAAGGTGACTCGGCAAAGTATCGCGCTTTATGCCTACGTATTCCCGTCTGGAACGAGAAATCAGAGTCAACGTAGTTCGCCTACCTACGGGCAAGGAGGGGAAGGTTGCTCACTAGGATATCGCATCCTATGCCTACGTACTTCCACACAGCATGGAAGATCAGAGCAAACGTAGTTCGGGCCACGTACGACACAAGCTTGTCTTGGTTGATTTTATTCCTTCTGAAAAAGGTTTTTCTGATTAACAGTCCAAGCGGACAAAAATGACGTCTTGATGAGTTCACATTCTTTTACGAAAGAAGTGTCTTTTATTGTGTTTGAAATCTTTATTGTGTTTTTCTGTTTGTTTTGAGAAAGAAAGAGACAGAACTCTAACCTACGGTTGCAAGGGGAATCAAACTATCCTAATGTTATCATGCATGGGTTAAGACCTAGTGTCTATCATGCTCCTCTCTTGCACAGAGAGAAACAGAGATCCTACGGGATAGGCAGAAACAGAAACAATAACAGATATATACAGTAAAACAGTAAAATGCATGGATGCAACAGTACAAGCGAGGCAAGGGAGTCCCACTCAACCTCGAACCTAGAAAACAATAGGCAAAAGTGAACAGACTTCACTTTCAACCCAACAAGGGTAACCAGCAAACAATACAATCAGGAAAACCAATCAATACATCAGAAATGAAATATAACAGCAAAAGCAACAGCCTCAATAGCTCTGAATCAGCCTCTGGCTTCAAGTAATCTCCAATCAGTTACAGGCTTCAACAAGCATCAATCTCCATCTTCATGGCCTCCAGGCAAGGGCTTTTGATCATCAGTCTTCTATCTGCAAGGGCTTTTCTTCAAGCTCAAACCTCCAGGATGAGGGATCAGTCACAAGAGTGGATTGGGTGTTAAACAATTAGTTGACTACCAATGGTGGTAAACCAACTGCTTCTAACACAAAAGACATTTTCTCTCAAGAGTTCTATCTCTTAGACACTATCACCAAGCCTTCCAAAGGAAGGGGGTGAGTGTCTTAGAGAGACTCTGAATCACAGAGAAGAATGGATGCAGACAAGGCAATCCATGTTTGAGAAACAAACTTTCTAACCTAGAGCTCTGCCTAGCTCCTAAACCCTAGTCTCCTCAGCATCTGCTAGCAAGAATCTTCTCTTCAACTCTGGAAGTTGAACTTCAATCTCTGGATCTCCAATGGCTTCACCTTCTCAAGTCTTCAGCTCTCCCAAGTCCCCAGACAATCCCAATACCCACACAAGCAAGCAATAATCCCCAGAGGGCACACCACACCAGTCAATCAGATATACAGTATATTAATAGCAGTAGGGGAATCCTGACTTTTCTAAGGGGATCTAATAACTACCCATAGCCCCTATAGTCCCATAGCTAAACTAATCAAACCCTAAGTCCTGAGGGAAAAGAATCAAGCATCCTAAGTCATCACCTAAAAACCCTAATTTTGTCCATGTTGTTCACACCTACACTAAGCACCTAAAATTAATTTCTAAAAATGGGAACTAAATTGTATCTACAAGTTTAATGTCTAACCTAAACAACCTAAAAAGAATGGGCAAAAATATTGAAGCAATTAATAGAACAAAAAATAACAAAATCATGTATGAAATGAAACCATTTAAAATGTTATTCATTTAGAAAATATGAGAAAAATATCAAATAAAAAATAAAATGCAATTTTTATTTTTTATAATTTTCTAGACATCCTAAAGAAAAATATGCAAAAAGAATGAATTAAAAATAATGATTTTTCTATTTATTATGAATTTTTAAAAATGAATGAAAAATGAAAAGAAAATAAAATAGAAAATATAAAGAAATAGCCAAAGGGGTGAGAATAGTAAGCAATTCATGTTCAGCGCATTGGGTCTGCTAACTTGGGGGGTGTGGATAGCTGTCTGAGCCCAATCCCCCCAATTAATGAAACGGTGCGTTTTAATTTTTAAATTTTCCCACCAGACTGAAGTTTTAATCGTGGCCGTTGGATGATTCCCCCCAGTCAAAAGTCTAACCTCAATCGTATGGCCACCAACCCTTCTTCAACCTCCAGCCATTTAGGGTTTCAGAAACCCTTCCCATGCACGATACTTCCATCTCTTCATGCTCTCTCCACACGCCATGAAAACACACGATGTAAAAAGCAAAACTCCTCCATTTCTTTCCCTCTACAAGTCTATGGCCATAGCTTCCATTAAAAATCAAACAATCAGCCAATTCGAAGAAGGTAACAGATGGAAACCACCATTAGTGCCTGATATGAAACCTCTCCAATTCTTCACAAAACTCATCCTAAGTTGATCTACACTTCCTCATGATCATAACATGCTATTCTACTAACATTTTCGTGCCTTAATCCAGGAGTTAAGAGCTTCAACAGAATTAATACCTCATGTTCAAACTTCATGAAACTTCTCTAAAATCACCACAACCAGTCATCTACCTATGCTTAACCGTTCTATGCTATCAAAACCCTGAGATTCTACCTAAACTAAGCAATTCGAACAGAATACAAACCTGGTGTAATTCCTTGATACAGGTGCTGAGATCTTCAAATCAACTGCTTGTGATGAATGGAATGTGACCAGTAGGCTTGGTGATTACTTCTGTATGCAACAAGTGTGGTTCTAAAGCCTCGAATTACTCACTTCCAAAGTTCATGCCTCTTGAATGATAATGGTGAATGATTCAATTCCTTCCTCAATTTGACAAAAGAAAGTATGGATTCTGATCCTTGTGAGATGATGATGAAGACTCAATCAAGAATGTTGAAGATTGGTGAGAAATTGAGGGAGTTTGAGAAGCTTATGCAAGAATGGGAAAGTGAATGAAAATTGAGATTTTTTGACAAATGGGAGCACCAACCCTTGCATGAATCAGCTTGTATGAATATATAGATGATGTTGGAACCTCCTAGAACATTGGAGAAATTTCCCTTGCATTTTTCCTTTTCAATTTGGATTATGTTACTTTCAATTCAAGCAACCATGGATAACTCACAAATTATGAACTAAACTCAAAATTCCACTTTAGCCAATGTCTTTAAAATGCCTTTTCCATTCAAAATGACCTATAATTTTGCATCATTTGGCCAAGATATGAAAAATCTCATTTTTTAAGCCATTTTTCTTCATTAAATTCACCAATTTTGAAACCTTGTGCTATGGACATTTCCAATCTCTCATGGTCACTTTTCTAGACTCAAAATGTCATTTGGAGCAAGTTTTATGTTGTAAGTTTTTCCATTTGAGGCCTCCTTGTATGAGTTTTGGACATAGGTTAAAATGACCTGTAATTCACAAATGACCAAAATACCCTTTGCTTGCCAAGACCATAAGTTGAGTTCCACACATCATATGAAGGCATACTATACCATTCTAGAAAGCTAAGACAATGAGGAACAATTCTTATGTTGACCAGAAATTCATTTGAAATCTCCTTGAGGGGTAAAAGTTGCTTGGAAGTCAAGTCACTTTCACAGACAAAATTTCAGATACCTCAGATGACCTGTAACTTGCAAGGACCATAACTTGAGTTCTATAAATCTCCTTGATGTCTTCCACCACTAAAATTAAAGGTCTTGAGATCCTCTACAAGTTCCATGTTGGCCAAGAAGCCATTTGAAGCTTGAATTTTGACTTATCTTGCTTGGAAATTTGACCTAAACTAGGGGATTTTACATAGAAACCCTAATTTAGAAACTCCTCTTCTCCTTGATTTCTCTTGATTTCTTCTTAGCATGACAACATATCCTCATTCTTCATGTCAAATGATGAACCCCACATCTCTCCAATAGCCCTTAATGCCTTTAAATCAATCAATTAACCTAGGGTTGACCTAGGGTTGACCCAGATGAAACCCTAGTTGACTGTCTTCAATTGCAATTCTTGTGATCACATCAACCACTTGTTTTCTTCTCCAAATGACCTTCTAAGTCCTCCAAGATGTCTAGATACTCCCCATGCTCAACCCATAGCTCACACTTTCTTTGGTTGACCCACAGATACCCCCAGTTAGGAGATATACTCAATCCTTGATCCACTGACCTCCCTGCTTTCAAATTCTTTTCTGATGACTTGAATGAGATGGAACTAGGATAATAACCTCTTGATAGGCTTCCAGAGATGAGAATAATGATTGGTTCCCTGTTGAATGACTTGCTATGCTTATGCTATGCAGATGAGTAACCTATGTTCATGACTCTATATGCAAATGCTAATGATATTGAAACATAAACCAAGTGAATAAGGTTGAGCAAATTTTAGGGTGCAACAGCTGCCCCTATTCAAGCGACTTGGACCCGATTGGGTGAAGAGCGAACGGCCTTCAGGCATTCGCGGTACGAGACGGTTGAATACCAGTGAAACCAGAAATTTGCCAACCGCAAAACTAAATTGCGCTCCTGCTTGAGGAATGACATTCATCAGCTGAATCTGACTGTTACAGTAACCCACTGATCTCGTAACGACCACGCTGGGGATAACAGATTGCTTGCTTGTCCACATTAGGACTCTGTCTGTCATCAATACGAAGAAATCTCAACTAGAACCTGTCCGCGTTAGGACTCCACTTGCTGTTAACCCAGAAAAATCTCGGCAACTCCGCTGGGGGATATTCCAATAAATCGTCCACGTTAGGAATAGACTCTTTCTTTCCACGCCAGGAATCAATCTTGATATGTCCGCGTGAGGACTCAATCTTTCCACGTAAGGAAACCCATTCTTTTCCACGTAAGGGATCTCATCTTTCCACGTTAGGAATAAACTCGTCTTTCCACGTAAGGAATCTCCATCTTTTTCCATGTAAGGAAACTATTTTTCTTCCACGTAAGGAATACCTTTTGATATGCCCACGTAAGGATTCTGATCTTTCCGCGTTAGGAATCAAACTTTGATCTGTCCGCGTCAGGACTAAACTTTTCCACGTAAGGAATCAATCTATTTTCCACGTAAGGAATCACCATTTTTCCTCGTAAAGAATAAGACTTCGTCTGGATCTGTCCGCGTCAGGACTAAACCCCTCCACGTTAGGAATGCACTTGTTTCCCCGTAAGGAATCCATTTCGATATGTCCGCGTGAGGACTCAATCTTTCCACGTAAGGAATACCAACTTCTTTCCACGTAAGGAATCACAATTTTAATCTGCCCACGTAAGGACTCCCATCTTTCCACGTAAGGAATGAACTTGCTCTTCCACGTAAGGAACTGAAACCTCTTTTTCCACGTAAGGAATAGATTCGTCCACGTCAGGACCCATGTTTCGTCTTGATGTGTCCACGTAAGGACTACCTCTTTTCTGCTGAGAAAATACATCTTGTCCCCGTCAGGACTCAGTTCTCCATTGATCCCAACTCACAAACTTCTTAGCACCGACGTGACAGCGACTTTGAGGCGGACTCTACTGGGGATATTTGGAAACCAAACTTCCGGACGCCTGTCCTGATAACCGGCGGTAGCCTCTGAAATTCTGATTCATGGAACTCCTGATGACAACTAACTCTGCCTGGGAATAAAGAGAAACTTATCCTGATAACTCTGTGGGGAATACGGTCGATACTGACATTATCGTTGGATGTCCCATGCCGAGATCTTGAATGTTTGGTAGTTCATTTGAGCAATAGTTCTCTCCACCTGAACTGCTAGAGTACAGAAACTGCTTCAGCAAAATAAATGCTGAAGATAATGCCGACTCCGTCGGGGATAGCCAGATGCTGCAGAACTATTCCAGCAAAATGAATGCTGGAAGGGTGAAGTCAACCCTGCTGGGAAATTGGGAACTCAAACCAAACACCTTGTTGAGTTAACCCCCTGTTGGGGAATATAACTTTGCTGGGGGATAGCAGATGTGCACAGTACGATCGGACTTTCTGCTGGAGAGTGAACTGATATTACACAGTATCCCTGACAAAATAAATGACAGGACACACCACCAACTCTGCTGGGGAGAGTCTTGATCTTCGAGTTCCACTGGGAGGAAATAACACTTGCTGAAAAGAGAGAACTCCGCTGGCGATGGGGTGATTGACTCCACTTAAGAGAGTAAATGACCCTGCGGGGAAAGGTAAGCTGCCTGAATACAGCTCACCAATTTGGAAATATTAATCTTCTGAGGCTGAACCACTCTGCTTGAGATAAGGAATCCTTCAGGGGGACACCACACTGCCTGCATACAGCCTACAATCTTTGAATCGTCAATTCTGTTGAGGATGAACGACTTTGCTGGATAATCCTTTTGCACAAGCTACGACTAGCTGGAGAGTTCTATCCTTCTTCAGGAAGAACCTGCATGACCTGCGTGAGGGCTGAGTCTTTCGTTATTGCAATCTTTTGGTCATCTTCCTCGTACGGTTATGAAACCTGCAACAACACAAGCAAGACAAGACAAGCCTATGCAACCAAATCAATTCAGGTTAGTGACGTTATTTTCAGTTAATCCAAAGCTTTAGCAACTGTTGGCAAGGGCCAGTGACGTTATACACACGCTAGTTTCATCAAACTTAGGCGTTAATCATGCACAAAACAGTAAAGAACAGTGTCAAGTACTGAATAACGTATTTTATTGATTGGGCCCCTGAATGGGCGGAGTTTTGTACACGGGATGTAACTCCTGAAATGAGGAAGCCACACAAAGCAAATATACAAGTACACAAGTATGCACAAGAAGCATAAATATTGACAACTTAAATTTGTACACATGTCGGCAACGGGATGCAGATGAACACCACGAACTGATCCCCCCATGACTCGCCCGACTCTAATGCTTTCCCGGTATCCCCACTTCTGAAGCGATTGTATCAGATAACTGACTCCTCAAATGTATTCTCCCACATTGATGCTCATTGCAATTATCAAATTCGGACCGCAGTCATTTGCTTTTCAAATCCCTAACTTTTGCGTGAACCGCCCTTTACGGGTTTTCAGTTCACCGGGATACCCCTTTTTGCCGAAGTCGCCCAGTGTAGGTTTTCAACTTCGCGGGTGTACATTTTTCAATTTTATCCCTAATTTTTGCCCGAACCTTTCATTCTATTTTTGGTTCGCCGGGATACACCATTTTTGCCTGGACTCTCTTTTTCTGTCCAGCGGGTCTATTTTAAGCAAAGTATTTTTTAACTGCGTCCGAATTCACAGGCGACGTGAAGTCTTCACCGTCCATAGTGGACAACAACAACGCTCCTCCTGAAAATACTTTCCTGACAACGTATGGCCCTTCGTAGTTGGGGGTCCACTTGCCCCTGTGATTTGCTTGCGGCGGGAGAATCCTTTTCAGCACAAGGTCGCCCGTTTGAAAGCTTCGCGGATGTATCTTCTTGTCGTACGCTTTCTTCATTCGGCTCTGGTACAAACGACCGTATGCTAGAGAAGCTAGCCTCTTCTCATCCATCAAACTCAGTTGGTTCAATCTGTTTTTCACCCATTCTGCCTCGTCTAGCTGAACGTCTCGCAATACCCTCAGAGAGGGGATCTCAACTTCTAATGGTAGCACCTCTTCCATTTCGTATACTAACGAGAACGGGGTTGCCCCGGTTGATGTGCGTACCGTCGTACGATAACCGTGCAAAGCGAAAGGTAGCATCTCATGCCAATCCTTATAGGTCACCACCATTTTTTGAACGATCTTCTTGATATTCTTATTGGCCGCCTCAACAGCGCCATTCATCTTGGGTCGGTAAGGGGAGGAGTTGTGATGTTCGATCTTGAAATTCTGACAGAGCTCCTTCATCATTTTGTTGTTCAGGTTTGAACCGTTGTCCGTGATTATCCGCTCGGGGATCCCATATCGGCAAATGATATCTCTCTTGATGAATCTGGCCACCACTTGCTTCGTTACATTTGCGTACGACGCCGCTTCCACCCACTTGGTGAAATAATCGATCGCTACTAGAATGAACCTGTGCCCGTTAGAAGCTGTCGGCTCGATCTTTCCAATCATATCGATTCCCCACATCGAGAATGGCCAAGGTGATGACATCACATTTAGAGGACTCGGAGGCACATGGACCTTATCAGCATAGATTTGGCACTTGTGACACTTCCTCGCGAACTTGAAACAATCAGTTTCCATGGTCAGCCAAAAATAACCTGCCCGCAGCAGCTTTCTCGTCATAGCATGCCCGCCCGCATGCGTACCAAAGGTACCTTCGTGTATTTCTTCCATGAGCAACTTTGCCTCTCTTTCGTCTACACAACGCAACAGTACCAAGTCGTGGTTTCTTCTGTATAAGACGCCATCTGGATTCAAATAGAAATTACCCGCTAATCTCCTGAGAGTCTTCTGATCTTGACTGGATGCCCCAGCCGGATACTCTTTGTTCTTCAGGAAATTAAGGATATCAAAATACCACGGTTTGCCGTCGGATGCTTCGTCAATAGCAAACACATAGGCTGGTCGGTCAAGCCGAGAGATAATGATTCGGGGAGCCTCATTCCAGAAGTTGACTTTGTACATGGAAGACAAAGTGGCCAGGGCGTCAGCCATTTGATTCTCTGCCCGCGGTACATGATGCAATTCAACCTTGTCAAAGAAAGGCAACAATCTCCTTGCATAATTCATGTAATGTATCAAATTGGGCTGACGCGTCTCCCATTCCCCTTTGATCTGATTCACCACCAGAGCTGAGTCTCCGTATACGTCTAAGTTCTTGATTCGCAAATTAATGGCTTCTTCAAGCCCCATTATACACGCTTCGTATTCGGCCTCATTATTGGTAACGGCAAAGGTCAATCGGGCAGTAAACGGGATATGCGACCCGTGTGGCGTAGTGATGATTGCCCCTATTCCGCTACCGTAAGCGTTCACAGCTCCGTCAAATATCATCTTCCATTTAGAACCCAACTCTGGTCCCTCGTCTGGCAACGGCTCTTCACAATCTTTCATCTTTAGGTACATGATATCCTCGTCAGGAAAATCAAACCTCATCGATTGATACTCTTCAATAGGCTGCTCCGCCAGATACTCAGACAGCACACTCCCCTTTATAGCCTTTTGCGAGACGTATTGAATATCATATTCAGTCAAGATCATCTGCCAACGGGCGATTCTGCCTGACAACGCCTGCTTTTCAAATACATATTTGATAGGATCCATCTTCGAGATGAGCATGGTTGTATGATTCAGCATGTACTGCCTCAAACGCTTGGCGGCCCAGGCTAGCGCGCAACAAGTTTTCTCCAGCATTGAATACCGAGATTCACAATCTGTAAATTTCTTACTCAGGTAATAGATCGCATGCTCTTTTCTCCCTGTCTCGTCGTGTTGACCGAGAACACAACCCATGCTTCCCTCAAGAACCGTCAAATACATTATCAAGGGTCTACCTGCCACTGGGGGTATCAAAATAGGAGGCTCCTGCAAATACTGCTTTATTTTATCGAACGCCTTTTGACAATTTTCGTTCCACGTTACAGCTTGATCCTTCTTCAACAGCTTGAATAATGGTTCACACGTGGCCGTTAGGTGAGATATGAACCGAGCAATGTAGTTCAACCTCCCTAAAAACCCGCGCACCTCTTTCTCTGTTTTAGGCGTCGGCATTTCTTGAATTGCTTTTATTTTAGCAGGATCGACCTCTATTCCTCTTTCACTTACAATAAATCCCAGCAGCTTACCCGATCTCACCCCGAAGGTGCATTTGTTAGGGTTCAGCCTCAGCCTGAACTTCCTAAGCCTTTTAAACAACTTCAGCAGATTTACCAGATGCTCTTCCTCCGTCTGGGATTTGGCAATCATATCGTCAACATAAACTTCGATCTCTTTATGCATCATGTCATGGAAAAGAGTCGTCATCGCACGCTGATATGTTGCCCCAGCATTCTTCAAACCAAAGGGCATCACTTTGTAGCAAAATGTTCCCCAAGGCGTTATGAAAGTGGTCTTCTCCATATCCTCTGGCGCCATTTTAATCTGGTTATAGCTTGAAAAGCCATCCATGAAGGAGAATACGGAGTATTGAGCAGTATTATCAACTAACACGTCAATGTGAGGAAGTGGAAAATCGTCTTTTGGGCTTGCTTTATTCAAATCTCGATAATCTACGCACATCCGAACCTTGCCATCTTTCTTTGGCACTGGTACGATGTTGGCAACCCATGAAGGATACTTCGTCACAGCCAGGAAACCAGTGTCCCACTGTTTTTGAACTTCCTCTTTGATCTTCATTGCCATATCTGGTCGAGTTCTGCGAAGCTTTTGTTTGACTGGCGGGCAATCTTCTTTTAGTGGCAGGCGATGCACAACCATGTCTGTATCGAGCCCTGGCATATCTTCATACGACCAAGCGAATACATCACTATACTCTCGGAGCATTTCAACCAGTCTTCGCTTGATATCACTCTGCAGTGCGGCTCCGATACGAATATTCTTCTCAACCCCTTCCGACCCCAAGTTGATAATTTCGATGACCTCGTCGTGAGGCAGAATGGCTCTTTCCTCTTGCTTCACCAACCAAGACAGTTCTTCAGGAACATCACTATCTTCGACAACCTCTTCTTCGGCCTGAAATACCGGGTGCTCAAAGTCGGGACGAGTCATAGGTGGTTCAAGGATGTCATCTGAAAATGTTATCCTACAAAAGGAATGGTTAAGTGCTTCAAAATGCGTATAAAGCGAACAACCACGTTGCCATTTTATTGAAAAATATAAAACAAGAAAGACAGGGATTACAGTATTTGCACATGAAGAAACGCCATTTATTTAATGATTGACACGCAATGTTCATAACAACACAGCCCTAAGCAAATCCTGATGCCCCGGGCAAGACATCAGATTATTCAACAATTAATAAAGCAAAGCATTACTGTTTAAAAGTCACAGGAACAAGCTCCTGAATAGACCAGTTGCACAGTCCTTGTCCTGGCGTGCTTGGCTGAATCCAGGCATCCATATCACAGTCGCTGTCTCCTTCGTCAGACTCCGAAGCAGCATTGACGGTCTCATGACATACTCCACTGGCAAGGATGGTGACTGGCCCTCTGAAACGGGGTGCCCCCACGGCAGGAGTTGATGACGACGGCCGGTATCCCAGCCCGAACCGGTCCATCTTCACAGGAATGTCCAGCACTTTGCCCCAGCCCTTTGCTTCTCCTGCTTCTACTAGGGCTTGAGCCTCTTTGTACGATGAGACGGCTATCTCTGGCACTTTGCTCGGCCCGGGACCTTTGTTCTTGATGCACAACCCTTCAAATGCCTGGCAGGGTGTTTCGTGGATCTCTCCGTCGACTTCCACATATTTAAATGACGATAGATGGCTGACCAGGATGTCTTCTTCTCCGCATACAGTGACTACGCTGTCTCCGACCATATATTTTAACTTCTGATGTAGGGTAGACGTGACTGCCCCCGCCCCATGAATCCAAGGTCTTCCAAGCAAGCAGCTGTACGCAGGCTGTATATCCATGATATAAAACTCAGTTGCAAACACCTCCGGCCCCACCTGTAGAGGCAATATAATTGATCCAAAGACTGTTCTCCGCGTGCCGTCAAACGCTCTGACTACCAAGTCGCTGGGCGTGCACAAGATTCCTCTAACATCCAACTTCATCATCGCCTTCTTGGGCAGCACATTCAAAGATGACCCGGTGTCAACCAATACGTGTGACATTACTGATCCTCTACACTCAACAGATACGTGCAGTGCCATATTATGATCTCTCCCTTTCGGGGTCAAGTCAAAATCAGTAAAGCCCAAGCTGTGGCCTGCATTCACATGTGCCAACACTCCTTCCAGCTGATTCACGGAGACATCTTGGGGTACAAAAGAAGTATCCAGGACTTTCAACAAAGCATTTCTGTGAGCTTCCGAACACAACAGCAATGACAGGATAGATATTTTGGACGGCGTCTGCTGCAGATGCTCCACAATCTTATAATCACTTTTTCGAATCAAACGCATGAACTCTTCTACGTCTTTCGATGCCGATTCTTTGTCACTTGCTTGCACTGGGACATTCTCAACCGCCTTCCCTTTTCCTTTCGCTAGTCTTTCGGCCTCCACTTCAGGGGATATAAAGATCCTACCACTTCTTGTCATACCTCCCGACCCAACAACATTATCCACAGTCTCGGCTGGCTGCTTATTAACATCAATTTTTATTCCGTCACAATACACCTCCAACCCATATGACCATGGGACTGCTTTCGTGCTCTCGTACGGGATCGGCCCGGCCTTAGTTATGGTGATCGGTGGTCGCTGAGCCGGTGCTGCGATAGTGATTGTCTTCCGAGGAATCGTTACCGTGGCCACATCATTCTGATCATCTGCTATTGCCCCTGCGGGCTCTTCAGTTGCTGCTTGGTCAAACTGCAATATGCCTTCATCAATTAAAGCCTGAATTCCCTTCTTCAAATCATCACACCCCCCAGCTAGGGTCCAACAGTCCAAGCAATACTCGTCACATCCCGGGTAAACACCCCCTTGCAACAGTCGGCTCTTTATCTCGCTCAGCGGCGTCTTTAAATCTTCAACATTCATAATCAGATTCAACCCTTCCTCAGTCAGAATGGCGTTTGCCCCATGATTAGGCATGGGTTTCTGCACTATATTCGGACCTGCCGTTCCGAAGTTGATAGTCTTATTGTCCAAAAGGTCCTGCACAACATGTTTAAAAGCATGGCAACCCTCTATATCGTGGCCCGGGGTCCCAGAATGAAACTCGCAGTGCCTACTTGCATCGTAACCAAACGGGGGAGCTCCCGTTATCGGTGCCAGGGTTCTTTTCTCTACCAGGTTCAATCCCAACAATGTCTGCAGCAAATCTGCATAGGTTGAGGGAGGCTTCTCAAACACTCTTCTTGGTTTACTACCCTGGAATCTTCGCTGAGCCTGCTGTGCCCCCTGCTGAGGCTGTGCTGCTGTTGCATTGGCTGTTGATGAACCGGTTGTTGTTGCTGGAGTGGTTGCTGTTGATACGGGATAGTAACACTCGCCACCTGCTGCGGCTGACGATATTGACCTCGTCCCCTGCCTCGGCCTCGGCCTCGGCCTGCAAATACTGCGCTTGCCTCGCCCTGACGGCGCCCACCAAAAGCCTTCCTATTACTGCCAGCTGCAGTCGATTCCTCAACCTGGAATTTTCCTTGCTTAATGTTACGTTCAATCTTTTCTCCCATCAGAATCAGGTCTGAAAAACTGGCCAGAGACGTGTGAAACAGCATATCATGAAACAGACCGGTGAATGTGCCGACAAACATGTCATTCATTTCCTTATCTTCTACAGGAGGACGGACCCTGGCAGCCATATCACGCCACCTTTGCGCGTACTCTTTAAAGCTCTCCCCCTTCTTCTGTGACAGTCCCGCCAATTGGACCCGATTGGGTGCCAAGTCGCTGTTATACTTGTAGTGAGCTACAAATGCCTCTGCTAATTGCTTCCATGTCTTGATATCAGTTGGCTCCAACCCCATGTACCATTCTAGGGAAGGAACCGACAGACTATCTTGAAAGAAATGCATTAGCATTCTTTCATCAGTTGAGTATGCAGACATCTTTCTGTAATAAGCTCGTACATGCACTTTCGGACATGTGTCCCCTTTATACTTATCGAACGCAGGAGCTTTGAATTTGATTGGCACCCTCAAACCAGGTACCAAACCCATTGTTGCCATGTCCAAACCCACAGCACTTTGGTTTAGGACTCCCCTCATCTGCTCTTCCAGCATTCTGATCTTCTGGGAGTCATCCATCAGCCCTTCGAAACCTCCTCCGGAGAAAGCGTCCTCTTGCTGATCTTCTTGCCACATACCGTTTCCAGCCCCATACCCATCATATCCATTATTACGTCCAGCTCTGGTCTGATTCATGCCCGGACCTCGGCCTCTGTTGTCGTACCCTTGGACTCCTCCAGCAGGACCAAAAGCCATAAATCCAGCACCGTTCCCATTTCCAAAACCTCCGTAACCCTGATTGGTCACACCATAACCATCCTGCCCAAAGCCCTGAGCATTAAAGCCGTATTTCCCCGCATTATCGAATCCCTGATCGTTGAACCCGAATCCAGTATTGACAAAGCCGTTGCCCCCCATATTATCTCCCAAATTGGCATCATCTAGCCCAACGTTATGGACAGCAGTCTCATTCCCAACTCCGACGTTACCATTCACAACAGCGGTAGCGTTGTTGACATTAGCAGCAGGTATATTGACTACAGGTGGAGCCACTGGCGTGGGAGTGCCGTCTCCATGAACAGTATCGACCCGTACGGACTGATGATCTTCATTACCGTGACCAGCATTTCGAGCCAACAGAGGCTGGACCATGGCCTGCAAATTCTCCTGACCCTTTGCAATAGCTTCCATGGTCTGCATAAAGAGAGCGAGCTTCTCGCGCACATCCTGCATCTCGTTCTGCATTTGATCCATGATTCTTCGACAGTTGGTGCGGGTAGAATAGCGGTGCGGGTGCTGATCTGCAATCCTGAAAAGTACCTGGTACAGAGCAGGAAATAAGACACCATCCAAAGGTTACCTGTAATGCAATATGAATATGAATGCAATGCAATGTGTGCCCGTGCCTTGGGGAATACTCATTCCCCGATTCTAGTGTGAAGGTGCCAGTGCAGTGACAGTGTTGACAATAGGAATATCGGAGTTGAATCACAGAAAGCCTCATATATTGCAGGGAAAATCAATAAGCCCAGAGTACAATATCACTGAGAGTACAATAAGAAGGCATGACCTCAACCAACAATCCTGGTGATGGTCAGCACTATGCAAATAAAGCGTACAAATTACTACATGAAATGATCAAATCCTCCCAAAAGTCTGGTATTCTTCTATCAACTTCTTGGTCTCTGGGTGACCTGGTCGGGTGAGCAGTCCTTCTACCAACTGATTCCTTCTCTTAAGAACACGACGCACGTCTCCAGCAGTTTCTTCCCATGTCGCTTCTCCGAAGCAATCTTCTAGCTTTCGCTTTTGAGACACAGCTTCATCTCTGCATTTGATTGCCTTGTTCAGTGCATTCTGGACACTATACCGGGTCATCACTTCTTCCTCACACTTCTTGATGCTATACTTCAACTTCTCTTCGAGGTCGGAGATTTGCTGCTTCAGCTTATCTTCCCTCTTCTTATTGTTGGTGAGTGTAGCATTCCAAGTCTTATTGCAAGAGGAGATTTCTCGGTGTGCTGCGTCGAGCGCCTTCTTTTTGGATTCCAGCATGTCATGGGAGCTTCTGAACTCTTGCCCCAGACGTTCGCGCTTTTTCCTCTCCTCAGTCAACTCAGCCCCTAACTTGTTTAACATCTCAATCTGCTGTTGGAAAGCATGAACGGCCTTGTTTTTCTCACTACGTATCTGGGCTAGCTCCTGCTCTAACCCTTCGTTGATCTTCAACAAGGCTTCTTTTTCTCTCACAACCTGCTCGTAGGCTTCCCTAGAAACAGTATTGGGCTCTGCTACCGGAATAGGAACAAGAATTGGTGCATCTGGAAATGGCATCCCCAACTGACTGGCTCTCTCCTGAATCCAAACTCTATAAGGTGCATAGGCCTGACAGTCATTCTTTCCTAACAACGGCTTCCCTCTTCGGATAATACGCGCCCAGGCATGCTGCAGCTTGGCTAGTAACTCCCCCTTCACGTCACCGGTGAAGTACAGAGATTCCTGTACTTCTTCCTCCTTTGGTGGGTTCTTCAACGCATATCCGAATTGGCGAATGAACAGAGAAGGGTTGTAATTGATACACCCTTTTCTTCCTATCAGCGGAACATTAGGGTAACCAGAACAACTGAAGATAAGCTCGGATCCCAGCAGATCTCTGTCAAACCAATCAACGTCTTCAGAAGTTAACCTCATCATATGCTCTGGCCAGTCGGGCGTAATTGCGTTATCCATGAAAGGTCTCCTCGATGGAAAATGGCTCTTGAACCACATATACAGCAAAGGTACGCAACAAGAGACATTCTTTCCTCTCCTGTTTTCATTCCTGTAGTGCATCGAATGGTAAAAGTCCCCGATCAGTGTTGGTACCGGGTTACTGGCAGCAAATAGATGAAATGCATCCATGTCCACGAAGTTTGGGAAGTTAGGGAACAATACTATCCCATAAATGCAGAGGGCCAAAATAGCGTTAAAGACCACCCAACACCCATTCCTGACGTACTCTTGAGCCTTACCAACCAGAAACTGAAGAGAAAAACCCGGAACCCCTCGCCACGCAGTCATCAACAAGTCAGAAGCATTCATATGCAGGGCCTTGGCTAAATCCCCCAAATTGGGCTCAGCGGCTGAGTGAATAAAAGGAACTGCATTCTGAACTGGCAGCTCAGTAAACTCTGCATACTCCTCCATGGTGGGCCCCAAGATAAAGTCCGCAAATGTGAAGCATCTCAAAGCCGGGTCATAGAATTGCATTAATGTGTACAGCCCATTCAATTCATCCTCAGTAGACCTGCGCACTAAACCCAACAACCGTCCGTAACTCTGCCTGAAGCTTCTACGGACGTCCTCATTTGCAAGAGAAATCAGACCCAGGAGTGGCGTAATATCGGGGACAGGTAGCTTATACGCAACGGTCATCCTCAAACCAGCCATGATCAAATACTCGGGAGTCCAGACACTAGAACCGGGGGAATGCAAATGCACCTGCAGCATAGACACACGTTAGTAGGATGCAATGATGATGAGTATGCAAGCAATGCAATGCAAGTGACATGCAACAGGGACCAAATGTCGTAGCTGAATAGCCTGAACCATATCAAGAAGTCTCAGATGGACTCTCTAGAAACCCTCAAACCCTGGTCTCAGATAGACCTACAACAAAGCTCCAACAATGGTCTCTGACAGACCCACAACATAACTCTGGCTGGTCTCTGATAGACCTCAAATCATAACTCCAATAGGTCTCTGACAGACCTCAGAACTCCTCAACTGGTCTCTGACAGATCTCATAACACATCTCCAAATGGTCTCTGACAGACCTCATAACTCTCCATAAATACCCAGGATCTCTGATCAAGAAATAACCGGTATCTGAAGGTCTAGTTACCTGCATAACCCTGAATCCCCTCACAGGTGGGTGGCCCTATAACTGGCACAAGGTACGGCATCCTATGCGGTCGTCGGCGTCACAGACTTTCAGGATTGATGATACGATTCCCAGAAGGAGTGGCATCATCAATTCCTGAAGAGGCCTCACTTAGCCAACTTCCAAATGATCGGTCCCCAGAGTCGACAATCCAACTAACCAGCAACCCAAGCCACCCAAAGGGCAGGACAGGAGGCCAACCAGAAGAACCTCGTCTGAGTGTAGATTTCGCGGGACACTAGGACATGCAAAGCACGTGCGCGCCCACTAATCTCTACTCTAAGTCTAAGGTGCACTCAAGCCCAGGTCCGGCTTCTCACTCAATATCAGAACACCCGTCGCACCCCAGATACAGCAACAATAATCAATATATATAATGTTGAAAATACAAGGTTAGAAATATAAAATAACTCCATACAAAATCCTCGACGGGAAAACAAGCGTTAGGATTGACTCTCTTAAGGGACGTTGGATCCCAAATGCATAAGAACCATCGTAGTCCTTAGCAGCCAGGGGACGTTGGATCCCCAGCAGAGTCGCCAGCTGTCGCTACTGCGAAAATCGGCGCCGGCTGAACAGAAGAGTCGCCACCGTGCGTTATTTATCCCACGGGAGGGAAAGGAAACGCTCAGAGTAAACCTCGCACAACATGGGAAAGGTATAGTCATCGCAACCAAAACCTGGATTCGGGAGTCGGTTACGCAAGGGGAAGGTATTAGCACCCCTCACGTCCGTCGTACTCGACGGGATCCACGCTTGTTTTCGGGTATGGATTGTTATTCTATCTACACTAATGGGTTAAGGGCTAAAAAGAAAGAAAAAGGTGACTCGGCAAAGTATCGCGCTTTATGCCTACGTATTCCCGTCTGGAACGAGAAATCAGAGTCAACGTAGTTCGCCTACCTACGAGCAAGGAGGGGAAGGTTGCTCGCTAGGATATCGCATCCTATGCCTACATACTTCCACACAGCATGGAAGATCAGAGCAAACGTAGTTCGGGCCACGTACGACACAAGCTTGTCTTGGTTGATTTTATTCCTTCTGAAAAAGGTTTTTCTGATTAACAGTCCAAGCGGACAAAAATGACGTCTTGATGAGTTCACATTCTTTTACGAAAGAAGTGTCTTTTATTGTGTTTGAAATCTTTATTGTGTTTTTCTGTTTGTTTTGAGAAAGAAAGAGACAGAACTCTAACCTACGGTTGCAAGGGGAATCAAACTATCCTAATGTTATCATGCATGGGTTAAGACCTAGTGTCTATCATGCTCCTCTCTTGCACAGAGAGAAACAGAGATCCTACGGGATAGGCAGAAACAGAAACAATAACAGATATATACAGTAAAACAGTAAAATGCATGGATGCAACAGTACAAGCGAGGCAAGGGAGTCCCACTCAACCTCGAACCTAGAAAACAATAGGCAAAAGTGAACAGACTTCACTTTCAACCCAACAAGGGTAACCAGCAAACAATACAATCAGGAAAACCAATCAATACATCAGAAATGAAATATAACAGCAAAAGCAACAGCCTCAATAGCTCTGAATCAGCCTCTGGCTTCAAGTAATCTCCAATCAGTTACAGGCTTCAACAAGCATCAATCTCCATCTTCATGGCCTCCAGGCAAGGGCTTTTGATCATCAGTCTTCTATCTGCAAGGGCTTTTCTTCAAGCTCAAACCTCCAGGATGAGGGATCAGTCACAAGAGTGGATTGGGTGTTAAACAATTATTGACTACCAATGGTGGTAAACCAACTGCTTCTAACACAAAAGACATTTTCTCTCAAGAGTTCTATCTCTTAGATACTATCACCAAGCCTTCCAAAGGAAGGGGGTGAGTGTCTTAGAGAGACTCTGAATCACAGAGAAGAATGGATGCAGACAAGGCAATCCATGTTTGAGAAACAAACTTTCTAACCTAGAGCTCTGCCTAGCTCCTAAACCCTAGTCTCCTCAGCATCTGCTAGCAAGAATCTTCTCTTCAACTCTGGAAGTTGAACTTCAATCTCTGGATCTCCAATGGCTTCACCTTCTCAAGTCTTCAGCTCTCCCAAGTCCCCAGACAATCCCAATACCCACACAAGCAAGCAATAATCCCCAGAGGGCACACCACACCAGTCAATCAGATATACAGTATATTAATAGCAGTAGGGGAATCCTGACTTTTCTAAGGGGATCTAATAACTACCCATAGCCCCTATAGTCCCATAGCTAAACTAATCAAACCCTAAGTCCTGAGGGAAAAGAATCAAGCATCCTAAGTCATCACCTAAAAACCCTAATTTTGTCCATGTTGTTCACACCTACACTAAGCACCTAAAATTAATTTCTAAAAATGGGAACTAAATTGTATCTACAAGTTTAATGTCTAACCTAAACAACCTAAAAAGAATGGGCAAAAATATTGAAGCAATTAATAGAACAAAAAATAACAAAATCATGTATGAAATGAAACCATTTAAAATGTTATTCATTTAGAAAATATGAGAAAAATATCAAATAAAAAATAAAATGCAATTTTTATTTTTTATAATTTTCTAGACATCCTAAAGAAAAATATGCAAAAAGAATGAATTAAAAATAATGATTTTTCTATTTATTATGAATTTTTAAAAATGAATGAAAAATGAAAAGAAAATAAAATAGAAAATATAAAGAAATAGCCAAAGGGGTGAGAATAGTAAGCAATTCATGTTCAGCGCATTGGGTCTGCTAACTTGGGGGGTGCGGATAGCTGTCTGAGCCCAATCCCCCCAATTAATGAAACGGTGCGTTTTAATTTTTAAATTTTCCCACCAGACTGAAGTTTTAATCGTGGCCGTTGGATGATTCCCCCCAGTCAAAAGTCTAACCTCAATCGTATGGCCACCAACCCTTCTTCAACCTCCAGCCATTTAGGGTTTCAGAAACCCTTCCCATGCACGATACTTCCATCTCTTCATGCTCTCTCCACACGCCATGAAAACACACGATGTAAAAAGCAAAACTCCTCCATTTCTTTCCCTCTACAAGTCTATGGCCATAGCTTCCATTAAAAATCAAACAATCAGCCAATTCGAAGAAGGTAACAGATGGAAACCACCATTAGTGCCTGATATGAAACCTCTCCAATTCTTCACAAAACTCATCCTAAGTTGATCTACACTTCCTCATGATCATAACATGCTATTCTACTAACATTTTCGTGCCTTAATCCAGGAGTTAAGAGCTTCAACAGAATTAATACCTCATGTTCAAACTTCATGAAACTTCTCTAAAATCACCACAACCAGTCATCTACCTATGCTTAACCGTTTTATGCTATCAAAACCCTGAGATTCTACCTAAACTAAGCAATTCGAACAGAATACAAACCTGGTGTAATTCCTTGATACAGGTGCTGAGATCTTCAAATCAACTGCTTGTGATGAATGGAATGTGACCAGTAGGCTTGGTGATTACTTCTGTATGCAACAAGTGTGGTTCTAAAGCCTCGAATTACTCACTTCCAAAGTTCATGCCTCTTGAATGATAATGGTGAATGATTCAATTCCTTCCTCAATTTGACAAAAGAAAGTATGGATTCTGATCCTTGTGAGATGATGATGAAGACTCAATCAAGAATGTTGAAGATTGGTGAGAAATTGAGGGAGTTTGAGAAGCTTATGCAAGAATGGGAAAGTGAATGAAAATTGAGATTTTTTGACAAATGGGAGCACCAACCCTTGCATGAATCAGCTTGTATGAATATATAGATGATGTTGGAACCTCCTAGAACATTGGAGAAATTTCCCTTGCATTTTTCCTTTTCAATTTGGATTATGTTACTTTCAATTCAAGCAACCATGGATAACTCACAAATTATGAACTAAACTCAAAATTACACTTTATCCAATGTCTTTAAAATGCCTTTTCCATTCAAAATGACCTATAATTTTGCATCATTTGGCCAAGATATGAAAAATCTCATTTTTTAAGCCATTTTTCTTCATTAAATTCACCAATTTTGAAACCTTGTGCTATGGACATTTCCAATCTCTTATGGTCACTTTTCTAGACTCAAAATGTCATTTGGAGCAAGTTTGATGTTGTAAGTTTTTCCATTTGAGGCCTCCTTGTATGAGTTTTGGACATAGGTTAAAATGACCTGTAATTCACAAATGACCAAAATACCCTTTGCTTGCCAAGACCATAAGTTGAGTTCCACACATTATATGAAGGCATACTATACCATTATAGAAAGCTAAGACAATGAGGAACAATTCTTATGTTGACCAGAAATTCATTTGAAATCTCCTTGAGGGGTAAAAGTTGCTTGGAAGTCAAATCACTTTCACAGACAAAATTTCAGATACCTCAGATGACCTGTAACTTGCAAGGACCATAACTTGAGTTCTATAAATCTCCTTGATGTCTTCCACCACTAAAATTAAAGGTCTTGAGATCCTCTACAAGTTCCATGTTGGCCAAGAAGCCATTTGAAGCTTGAATTTTGACTTATCTTGCTTGGAAATTTGACCTAAACTAGGGGATTTTACATAGAAACCCTAATTTAGAAACTCCTCTTCTCCTTGATTTCTCTTGATTTCTTCTTAGCATGACAACATATCCTCATTCTTCATGTCAAATGATGAACCCCACATCTCTCCAATAGCCCTTAATGCCTTTAAATCAATCAATTGACCTAGGGTTGACCTAGGGTTGACCCAGATGAAACCCTAGTTGACTGTCTTCAATTGCAATTCTTGTGATCACATCAACCACTTGTTTTCTTCTCCAAATGACCTTCTAAGTCCTCCAAGATGTCTAGATACTCCCCATGCTCAACCCATAGCTCACACTTTCTTTGGTTGACCCACAGATACCCCCAGTTAGGAAATATACTCAATCCTTGATCCACTGACCTCCCTGCTTTCAAATTCTTTTCTAATGACTTGAATGAGATGGAACTAGGATAATAACCTCTTGATAGGCTTCCAGAGATGAGAATAATGATTGGTTCCCTGTTGAATGACTTGCTATGCTTATGCTATGCAGATGAGTAACCTATGTTCATGACTCTATATGCAAATGCTAATGATATTGAAACATAAACCAAGTGAATAAGGTTGAGCAAATTTTAGGGTGCAACAAGCTCCTTCATCATTTTGTTGTTCAGGTTTGAACCATTATCCGTGATTATCCGCTCGGGAATCCCATATCGGCAAATGATATCTCTCTTGATGAATCTGGCCACCACTTGCTTCGTTACATTTGCGTAAGACGCCGCTTCCACCCACTTGGTGAAATAATCGATTGCTACTAGAATGAACCGGTGCCCATTAGAAGCTGTCGGCTCGACCTTTCCAATCATATCGATCCCCCACATCGAGAATGGCCAAGGTGATGACATCACATTCAGAGGACTTGGAGGCACATGGATCTTATCAGCATAGATTTGGCACTTGTGACACTTCCTTGCGAACTTGAAACAGTCGGTTTCCATAGTCAGCCAAAAATAACCTGCCCTCAGCAGCTTTCTCGTCATAGCATGCCCACCAGCATGCGTACCAAAGGTACCTTCGTGTATTTCCTCCATGAGCAGCTTTGCCTCTTTTTCATCTACGCAACGCAATAGCACCAAGTTGTGGTTCCTTCTGTATAAGACACCGTCTGGATTCAAATAGAAATTACCCGCTAATCTCCTGAGAGTCTTCTGATCTTGACTGGATGTCCCAGTCGGATACTCTTTATTCTTCAGAAAATTAAGGATATCAAAATACCACGGTTTGTCGTCGGATGCCTCATCAATAGCAAATACGTAAGCTGGTCTGTCAAGCCGAGAGATAATGATTCGGGGAGCTTCGTTCCAGAAATTGACTTTGTACATGGAAGACAAAGTGGCCAGGGCGTCAGCCATTTGATTCTCTGCCCGCGGTACATGATGCAATTCAACCTTGTCGAAGAAAGGCAACAATCTACTTGCATAATTCATGTAATGTATCAAGTTGGGCTGACGTGTCTCCCATTCCCCTTTTATCTGATTCACCACCAGAGCTGAGTCTCCGTATACATCTAAATTCTTGATTCGCAAATCAATGGCTTCTTCAAGCCCCATTATACAAGCTTCGTATTCGGCCTCATTGTTGGTAACGGCAAAGGTCAATCGGGCAGTAAACGGGATGTGCAACCCGTGTGGCGTAGTGATGATTGCCCCTATTCCGCTACCGTAAGCATTCACAGCTCCGTCAAATATCATCTTCCATTTGGAACCCAACTCTGGCCCTTCGTCTGGCAACGGCTCTTCACAATCTTTCATCTTTAGGTACATGATATCCTCGTCAGGAAAATCAAACCTCATCGATTGGTAATCTTCAATAGGCTACTCCGCCAGATACTCAGACAGCACACTCCCCTTTATAGCCTTTTGCGAGACGTATTGGATGTCATATTCGGTCAAGACCATCTGCCAACGGGAAATTCTCCCTGACAACGCCTGCTTTTCGAATACATATTTGATAGGATCCATCTTCGAGATGAGCATGGTTGTATGATTCAGCATGTATTGCCTCAAACGCTTGGCGGCCCAGGCTAGCGCGCAACAAGTTTTCTCAAGCATTGAATATCGAGATTCACAATCTGTAAATTTCTTGCTCAAGTAATAGATCGCATGCTCTTTTCTCCCTGTCTCGTCGTGCTGACCGAGAACACAACCCATGCTTCCCTCAAGAACCGTCAAATACATGATCAAGGGTCTCCCTGCCACTAGGGGTATCAAGATAGGAGGCTCCTGCAAATACTGTTTTATTTTATCGAACGCCTTTTGACAATTTTCGTTCCAGGTTACAGCTTGATCTTTCTTCAACAGCTTGAACAATGGTTCACACGTGGCCGTTAGGTGAGATATGAACCGAGCGATGTAGTTCAACCTCCCTAAAAACCCGCGTACCTCTTTCTCTGTTTTAGGCATCGGCATTTCTTGAATCGCTTTTATTTTAGCAGGATCAACCTCTATTCCTCTTTCGCTTACAATAAACCCCAGCAGCTTACCCGATCTCACCCCGAAGGTGCATTTGTTAGGGTTCAGTCTCAGCCTGAACTTCCTAAGCCTTTTAAATAGCTTCAGCAGATTCACCAGATGCTCTTCCTCCGTCTGGGATTTGGCAATCATATCGTCAACATAAACTTCGATCTCTTTATGCATCATATCATGGAAAAGAGTCGTCATCGCACGCTGATATGTTGCCCCAACATTTTTCAAACCAAAGGGCATCACTTTGTAGCAAAATGTTCCCCAAGGTGTTATGAAAGTAGTCTTCTCCATATCCTCTGGCGCCATTTTAATTTGATTATAGCCTGAAAAGCCATCCATGAAGGAGAATACGGAGTATTGAGCAGTATTATCGACTAGCACGTCAATATGAGGAAGCGGAAAATCGTCTTTTGGGCTTGCTTTATTCAAATCTCTGTAATCCACGCACATTCGAACCTTGCCATCTTTCTTCGGCACTGGTACGATGTTAGCAACCCATGAGGGATATTTTGTCACAGCCAGGAAACCAGCGTCCCATTGTTTTTGAACTTCCTCTTTGATCTTCACTGCCATATCTGGTCGAGTTCTGCGAAGCTTTTGTTTGACTGGCGGGCATTCTTCTTTCAGTGGCAGACGGTGCACGACCATATCTGTATCGAGCCCTGGCATATCTTCATACGACCAAGCGAATACATCACTATACTCTCGGAGCATTTCAACCAGCCTTCGCTTGATATCGCCCTGCAGTGCGGCACCGATACGAATATTCTTCTCAACCCCTTCCGACCCCAAGTTGATAATTTCGATGACCTCATCGTGAGGCAGAATAGCTCTTTCCTCTTGCTTCACCAACCAAGATAGTTCTTCAGGAATGTCACTATCTTCGACAACCTCTTCTTCGGCCTGAAATACCGGATGCTCAAAGTCGGGACGAGTCATAGGTGGTTCAAGGATGTCATCTGAAAATGTTATCCTGCAAAAGGAATGGTTAAGTGCTTCAAAATGCGTATAAAGCGAATAACCACGTTGCCATTTTATTGAAAAAATACAAAACAAGAAAGACAGGGATTACAGTATTTGCACATGAAAAAACGCCATTTATTTAATGATTAACACGCAATGTTCATAACAACACAACCCTAAGCAAATCATGATGCCCCGGGCAAGACATCAGATTATTCAACAATTAATAAAGCAAAGCATTATTGTTTAAGAGTCACAGGAACAAGCTCCTGAATAGACCAGTTGCACAGTCCCTGTCCTGGCGTGCTTGGCTGAATCCAGGCATCCATATCACAGTCGCTGTCTCCTTCGTCAGACTCCGAAGCAGCGTTGATGGTTTCATGACATGCTCCACTGGCAGAGATGGTTATTGGCCCTCTGAAACGGGGTGCCCCCACAGCAGGTGTTGACAACGACGGTCGGTATCCCAGCCCGAACTGGTCCATCTTTACAGGAATATCTAGCACTTTGCCCCAGCCCTTTGCTTCTCCTGCCTCCACCAGAGCTTGAGCTTCTTTATACGATGAGACGGCTATCTCTGACACCTTGCTCGGCCCGGGACCTTCGTCCTTGATACGCAACCCTTCAAATGCCTGGCAGGGCGTTTCGTGGATTTCTCCGTCGACCTCCACATATTTAAATGACGACAGATGGCTGACCAGGATGTCTTCTTCTCCGCATACGGTGACTACGCTGTCTCCGACCATATATTTTAACTTTTGATGCAGGGTAGACGTGACTGCCCCGGCTCCATGGATCCAAGGTCTTCCGAGCAGGCAGCTATATGCAGGCTGTATATCCATGATATAAAATTCAGTTGCAAACCCCTCCGGCCCCACCTGTAGAGGCAATGTGATCGATCCAAAGACTGTTCTTTGCGTGCCATCAAAGGCTCTAACTACCAAGTCACTGGGCGTGCACATGATTCCTCTGACATCTAGCTTCATCATCGCCTTCTTGGGCAGCACATTCAAAGACGATCCGGTGTCGACCAATACATGCGACATTGCTGATCCTCTACACTCGACAGATATGTGCAACGCCATATTATGATCTCTCCCTTTTGGGGTCAAGTCGAAGTCGGTAAAGCCCAAGCTGTGGCCTGCATTTACATGTGCCAACACTCCTTCCAGCTGATTCACGGAGACGTCTTGGGGTACAAAGGAAGTATCCAGGACTTTCAACAAAACATTTCTGTGAGCTTCAGAACACAACAGCAATGACAGGATGGATATTTTGGACGGCGTCTGCTGCAGATGCTCCACAATCTTATAATCACTTTTTCGAATCAAGCGCATGAACTCTTCTACGTCTTTCGATGCCGCTTCTTTTTCGCTTGCCTGCACTGGGACATTCTCAACCGCTTTTCCTTTCCCCTTTGCCAGTCTTTCGGCCTCCACTTCAGGTGATATAAAGATCCTACCACTCCTTGTCATACCTCCTGAACCAACAACATTATCCACAGTCTCAGCTGGCTGCTTATCAACATCAATCTTTATTCCGTCACAATACACCTCCAACCCATATGACCAGGGGACTGCTTTCGTGTTCTCGTACGGGATCGTTCCGGCCTTGGTTATGGTGATCGGTAGTCGCTGGGCCGGTGCTGATATAGTGATTGTCTTCCGAGGAATCGTTACAGTGGCCACATCACTCTGATCATCTGCTACTGCCCCTGCAGGCTCTTCAGTTGCTGCTCGGTCAAACTGCAATGTGCCTCCATCAATTAAAGCCTGAATGCCTTTCTTCAAATCATCACACCCCCCAGCTAGGGTCCAGCATTCTAAGCAATACTCGTCACATCCTGGATAAACACCCCCTTGCAACAATCTACTCTTTATCTCGCTCAGCGGCGTCTTTAAATCGTCGACATTCATAATCAGATTCAACCCTTCCTCAGTCAGAATGGCGTTCGCCCCATGATTAGGCATGGGTTTCTGCACTATATTCGGACCTGCCGTTCCGAAATTGATAGTCTTATTGTCCAAAAGATCATGTACAACATGCTTAAAAGCATGGCAACCCTCTATATCGTGGCCCGGAGCCCCAGAATGAAACTCACAGTGCCTGCTTGCATCATAACCATACGGAGGAGTCCCCGTTATCGGTGCCAGAGTTCTCTTCTCTACCAGGTTCAAACCCAACAGCGTCTGCAACAAATCAGTATACGTTGAGGGAGGCTTCTAAAACACTCTTCTTGGTTTACCACCCTGGAATCTCCGCTGAGCCTGCTGTGCCCCCTGCTGAGGCTGCTGCTGCTGCTGCTGCTGTTGTTGTTGCATTGGTTGCTGCTGAAACGGTTGTGGTTGTTGAAGTGGTTGTTGCTGATATGGGATAGTAACACTCGCCACCTGCTGCGGCTGATGATATTGGTTTCGTCCCCTGCCTCGGCCTCGGCCTCCAAATACTGCGCTTGCCTCGCCCTGACGGCGCCCACCGAAAGCCTTCCTATTACTGCCAGATGCAGTTGATTCCTCAGTCTGGAATTTTCCTTGCTTAATGTTACGTTCAATCTTTTCTCCCATCAGAATTAAGTCTGAGAAACTGGCCAGAGATGTATGAAACAACATGTCATGAAACAAGCCTGTGAATGTGCCGACGAACATGTCATTCATTTCCTTGTCTTCTAAAGGAGGACGGACCCTGGCAGCCATATCGCGCCACCTTTGCGCGTACTCTTTAAAGCTCTCCCCCTTCTTCTGAGACAACCCTGTCAATTGGACCCGATTGGGCGCCAAGTCGTTGTTATACTTGTAGTGAGCTACAAATGCCTCTGCCAATTGCTTCCATGTCTTTATATTGGTCGGCTCCAACCCCATGTACCACTCTAAGGAAGGGCCCGACAGACTATCCTGAAAGAAATGCATTAGCATTCTCTCATCAGTTGAGTACGCAGACATCTTTCTGTAATAAGCCCGCACGTGCACTTTCAGACATGTGTCCCCTTTATACTTATCAAACGCAGGAGCTTTGAATTTGATCGGCACCCTCAAGCCAGGTACCAGACCCATTATTGCCATGTCTAAGCCCACAGCACTTTGGTTCAGGACCCCCCTCATCTGCTCTTCTAGCATTCTGATTTTCTGGGAGTCATCCATCGGCCCTTCGAAACCTCCGCCGGAGAAAACGTCCTCCTGCTGATCTTCTTGCCACATACCATTCCCAGCTCCATACCCATCATATCCATTATTGCGGCCAGCTCTTATTTGATTCATCACTGGGCCTCGGCCTCTGTTGCCGTATCCCTGAACACCTCCAGCAGGCCCAAAATCCATTAACCCAGCGCCGTTTCCGTTTCCGAAACCTCCGTAACCCTGATTGGTCACACCATAACCATCTTGCCCAAAGCCTTGAGCATTGAAACCATATTTCCCAGCGTTATCGAATCCCTGATCGTTGAACCCGAATCCAGTATTGCCAAAGCCGTTGCCTCCCATATTATCACCCAAGTTGACATCCCCAAGCCCAACGTTATGGACAGCAGTCTCATTCCCAACTCCGACGTTACCGTTCACAACAGCGGTAGCGTTGTTGACATTAGCAGCAGGTATATTGACTACAGGTGGAGCCACTGGCGTGGGAGTGCCATCTCCATGAACAGTATCGACTCGCACAGACTGATGATCCTCGTTACCATGACCAGCATTTCGGGCCAACAGAGGTTGGACCATGGCTTGCAAATTCTCCTGACCTTTTGCAATAGCTTCCATGGTCTGCATAAAGAGAGCTAGCTTCTCGCGCACATCTTGCATCTCGTTCTGCATTTGATCCATGATTCTTCGACAGTTAGTGCGAGTAGAATAGCGGTGCGGGTGCTGATCTGCAATCCTGAAAAGTACCTGGCACAGAGCAGGAAATAAGACACCATCCAAAGATTACCTATAATGCAATATGAATATGAATGCAATGCAATGTGTGTGTCTGTGCGTTAGGGAAATTCATTCCCCGATTCTAGTATGAAGGTGCCGGTGCAAGCATTACAAAGATCGGAGTTGAATCACAGAAAGCCTCGTATATTGCAGAGAAACCAATGAGCCAAGAATACAATGTTACTGAGAGTACAAAGAGAAAGCATGACCTCAACCAACAATCCTGGTGATGGTCAGCACTATGCAAATAAAGCATACAAATTACTGCATGAAATGATCAAATCCTCCCATAAGTCTGGTACTCTTCTAGCAGCTTCTTGGTCTCCGGATGACTTGGTCGAGCAAGCAGCCCTTCAACCAGTTGGTTCCTTTTCTTAAGAACGCGGCGCACGTCTTCAGCAGTTTCTTCCCATGCCCCCTCTCCGAAGCGGTCCTCTAGTTTACGCTTCTGAGACACAGCTTCATCTCTGCCTTTGATGGCCTTGTTTAGTGCGTTCTGGAGACTGTACTGGGTCATCACCTCTTCTTCACACTTCTTGATGCTGGACTTCAACTGCTCTTCGAGGTCGGAGATTTGCTGCTTCAACTTATCTTCCCTCTTCTTATTGTTGGGGAGCGTAGCATTCCAAGTCTTATTGCAAGAAGAGATCTCTCGGTGAGCGATGTCAAGTGCTTTCTTCTTGGATTCAAGCATGTCATGGGAGCTTCTGAACTCTTGCCCCAGACGTTCGCGCTTCTTCCTCTCCTCAGTCAACTCAGCCCCTAATCTGTTCATTAACTCAATCTGCTGTTGGAAAGCATACACTGCCTTGTTTTTCTCACTGCGTATTTGGGCTAGCTCCTGCTCTAACCCTTCGTTGATCTTCATCAAGGCTTCTTTTTCCCTCACAACTTGCTCGTAGGCCTCCCTAGAAACAGTAGTTGGCTCTGCTACCGGGATGGGAACAAGAACTGGTGCATCTGGAAACGGCATCCGCAACTGACTCGCTCTCTCTTGAATCCAAACTCTATAAGGTGCATAAGCCTGACAGTCATTCTTCCCTAACAACGGCTTCCCTCTTCGGTTAATACGCGTCCAGGCATGCTGCAACTTGGCTAACAATTCCCCCTTCAAATCTCCGGTGAAGTACGGAGATTCCTGTACTTCTTCCTCTGCGGGTGGGTTCTTCAGCGTATATCCGAACTGACGGACCAATAAGGATGGGTTGTAGTTGATACACCCTTTTCTTCCTATCAGCGGGACATTAGGATACCCCGAACAACTGAAGATGAGCTCAGATCCTAGCAGGTCTCGATCAAACCACTCAACGTCTTCGGAAGATAGCCTCATTAGGCGCTCTGACCAGCTAGCGGTGGTTGCACTCTCTACAAAAGATCCCTTCATGGGGAGATGACTCTTGAACCACATATTCAACAAAGGAGCACAGCAGTAAACAACCTTTCCCCTTCTGTTTTCGTTCTTGTAGTGCAAGGAGTGGTAGAAGTCTCCGATCAATGTTGGCACTGGATTGCCGGCAGCAAATAGATAGAAAGCGTCCAAGTCTACGAAATTGGGCAAGTTAGGAAACAGCACAATCCCATAAATGCATAGAGCCAAAATAGCGTTGAAAACCACCCAACATCCGCTCTTGGCATACTCCTGAGCTTTGCCAACCAGGAAGTCAAGAGAGAAACCTGAAACCCCAAGCCAAGAAGTCAATAATAGTTCCGCAGCGTCCATATGCAAGGCTTTGGCTAAGTCCTCCAACTTGGGCTCAGCAGCAGAGTGAATAAAGGGAACCTTGTTCTGCACGGGTAGCTCAGTAAACTCCACATACTCCTCAATGGTACGCCCTAGAATGAAGTCAGCAAACGTAAAACATCTCAATGCGGGGTCATAGAATTGCATCAAGGTGTACAGCCCGTTCATCTCATCAGCAGTGGGCTTGCAGACTAATCTCAGTAATCTCCCATGATTCATTCTGAAGCTTCTCCTAACCTCCTCATCAGCAAGAGATATCAGACCAAGCAAAGAAGTAATATCAGGTGAAGGCAGCTTATACGCAACTGTTTTCCTCAAACCAGCCATAATCAATACTCAGAAGTCTGGGCACTAGAATCGGAGGATATGCGAATGTACCTGCAGCACAGACACACGTTAATGGGATGCAATGATAATGGGTATGCAAACAATGCAATGCAAGTAACATGCAACAGGGACCAACTGCCGTAGCTGAGTAGCCTGAACCATATCAAGAAGTCTCAGATAGACTCTATAGAAGTCCTCAAACCTTGGTCTCAGATAGACCTGAAACAAAGCTCCGACAATGGTCTCTGACAGACCTCAAACCATAACTCCAACTGGTCTCTGGTAGACCTCAAGTCACATCTCCAACTGGTCTCTGACAGACCTCAGAACTCTCCAACTGGTCTCTGACAGACCTCAGAACTCTCCATAAATACCCAGGATCTCTGATCAAGAAATAACCGGTATCTGAAAGTCTAGTTACCTGCATAACCCCAAACCCTCTCACAGGTGGATGTCCTAGTAACTGACAAAGGTATGGCATCCTATGCGGTCGTCGGCGTCACAGACTTTCAGGGTTGATGATACGATTCCCAGAAGGAGTGGCATCATCAAATCCTGAAGAGGCCTCACTTAGCCAACTTCCAAATGATCGGTTCCCGGAGTCGACAATTCAGCTGACCAACAACCCCTTCGACCCAAAGGGTAGAAAAAGAAGCCAACCAGAAGAACCTCGTCCGAGCGTAGATTTCATGAGACACTAATGCAAGCAAAGCCGGCACGTGCCCACTACTTTCTACTCTAATTCTAGGTGCACTCAAGCCCAGGTCCGGCTTATCTCTCGATCATAGAACCACCCATCACACCCCAATACAGCAATAATAATCAATATATATAATGCTGAAAATAAAGGTCAGAAATATAAATCCATACAAAATCCTCGACGGGAAAACAAGCGTTAGGATTGACTCTCTTAAGGGACGTTGGATCCCAAATGCATAAGAACTATCGCAGTCCTTAGCAGTCAGGGGACGTTGGATCCCCAGCAGAGTCGCCAGCTGTCGCTACTGCGAAAATCGGCGTCAGCTGAACAGAAGAGTCGCCACCGTGCGTTATTTATCCCACGGGAGGGAAAGGAAACGCTCAGAGTAAACCTCGCACAACACGGGAAAGGAATGGTCATCGCAACCAAAACCTGGATTCGGGAGTCGGTTACGCGAGGGGAAGGTATTAGCACCCCTCACGTCTGTCGTACTCGACGGGATTCACGCTTGTTTTCAGGTATGGATGGTTATTTCTATCTACTCTACAGGTTAGGGGTTAAAAAGAAAATAAAATGAAAATAAAATGACTCGGCAAAGTATCGCACTTTATGCCTACGTATTCCCGTCTGGAACGAGAAATCAGAGACAACGTAGTTCGCCTACCTACGGGAAAGGAGGGGAAGGTTGCTCGCTAGGATGTCGCATCCTATGCCTACGTACTTTCACACAGCATGAAAGATCAGAGCAAACGTAGTTCGGGCCACGTACGACACAAGCTTGTCTTGATTGATTTTATTCCTTCTGAAAAAGGTTTTTCTGATTAGCAGTCCAAGCGGACAAAAATGACGTCTTGATGAGTTCACATTCTTTTACGGAAGAAGTGTCTTTTATTGTGTTTGAAATCTTTATGGTGTTTTTCTGTTTGTTTTGAGGGAGAAGAGACAGAACTCTAACCTACGGTTGCGAAGGGAATCAAACTAACCTAATGTTATCATGCATGGGTTAAGACCTAGTGTCTATCATGCTCCTCTCTTGCACAGAGAGAAACAGAGATCCTAAGGGAATAGACGAAAACAGAAACAATATCAGATATATACAGTAAAGCGGTAAAATGCATGGATGCAGCAATACAAGCGAGGCAAGGGAGTCCCACTCAACCTCGAACCTGAAAAACAATAGGCAAAAGTGAACAGACTTCACTTTCAACCCAACAGGGTAAACAGCAAACAATACAGTCCAGAAAACCAATCAATACATCAGAAATGAAATACAGCAAAAATAAACAGCTACTGCAGCTCTGCATCACATCAGTCTTCAAGCTTCAGCAAGCATCAATCTCCATCTCCACAGCCTTCAGGTAAAGTCTTGATCGCCAGTCTTCCATCTGCAATGGCTTTTCTTCAAGTCTTAGGCTCCAGGAGGAATATCAGTCAACCAGATGAAGTGAAAGAATGTTAGACAGTCAATTACCTACCAAGGGTGGTTCATTAACTGTTAACATTATACAGACAGTTTTCCCTCAAAAGTTCTATCTTTCAAATACATTCACTGATCCTTCCAAAGGAAGGAGGTGGGTATTTGATAGAGACTTTGAATCATAAGGAAAGGATGGATGCAGACAAAGTATTCCATGTTTGAGAAACAAGCTTTCTAATCTAGAGCTCTGCCTAGCTCCTAAACCCTAGTCTCCTCAACAGCTGCTAGCAGGAATCTCCTCTTCAACTCTGGAAGTTGGTCTTCAAGCTCTGGATCTCCAATGGCTTCATCATCACCAGTCTTCAGCTCCCCCAATACCCAAGCAATCCCAATACCCATACAGACAAACAATAATCCCCAGAGGGCACACCACACCAATCAATCAAATATAGCAGTATATACTAATAGCAGTAGGGGAATCCTAGTAATTTCTAAGGGGATCTATCCTATACCCATAACCCCTATAGTCCATACCCCAAAAATCAAATGAAAAATTCCTAAAAGAATTAAACTATCTCACCTAAGTTGATTTAAAACCCTAATTTTGTTCATGTTATTCACACCTAAACTAATCACCTAAAATTAACTTCTAAAAAAGGGAACTAAATTGTATACACAAGTTAACAATGTCTATTAATCAACCTAAAAAGGATGGGTGAAAAATATTAAAGCAACTAGTAGAACCAAAATTATCAAAATCATGTATGAAATGAAGTCCCTAAAATAGGCATTTATTTGGAAAATATGGGAAAAATATCAAATAAAAAATAAAATGCAATTTTTATTTTTTATAATTTTCTAGACATCTTGAAGAAATTAATGCAAAAAGAATCATTAAAAAATAAGGTTTTTATGATTTATTATGATTTTTGGAAAACGCATAAAAATGAAAAGAAATTAAAAAATGAGATATAGAGAAATAGAGGGAGGGGGTGAGAATAGCCAACGCGCTCAGTTGTTTTTCCAGGTGGGCCACCAGCTGGGAGGTGCGAATATCAAAGGCTTAGGCCCATACGCGCTCAGAATTTAAACAAAAAAACCAAAAAAACTCAAAACGGTGCAGATAGTAAAATTCTCAGTTGAATACTATTGGGCCTTGGCTGAGAGGGGTGTGTATAGCAATCCAATGTTGAGCCCAATCAGCAAACTTAAGTGAAACGGTGCGTTTGGCACCTAGGGTTCCCTCCATATTTCGTTTTAAAACGTGACCGTCCGATGAGTCTCCAAGTCAAGGTCAAAGTCTAGATCGTGTGGCCATCATGTTGTCTTCAACCTTGAGCCAAACCCTAACCCTAAAAAACCCTAACCATGCAAGCATCCTCCATTGTTCTGTTCTCTCTCAATTCTCCATGGATGCCCTCGATCCAAAGAGCAAAAATGCTCTAGAAACTCTCCTCTACACAGCCATAATCATAACTCTCCCTAACACCCACTCAATCAACCAATTCGATAGAGATAACAGTCTTGATCCACCATGAACACCTGATATCAAACCTCTCCATTCTCTCTAAATCTTGTCCTAAACTCATCTACAACTTATGCTGATTATCACAAGCCAATAAACCAAGATTTTCATGCACTGAATCATGAGATATCAATCCAACCAGATTTTGCACTCCATAACCAAACTTCATGAAAGCTCTCCAAACTCACCAAATTAAGTCATCTATCCTATCTTAGCAATTCTACACTATCAAAACCTAATAACTCTAACTAAAACATGCAATTCGAGCAGGAAACATACCTGGTGCAATTGATGAAAACAGGTACCAAATCCTCTTGATCCAAGGCTTGAAGTGAGTGCAAACTGATCAATGAACTTGATGATTACTTCTGTATGCAACAAATATGACTCCAAAGCTTTGAATCTCTCAATTCCAAAATTTATGCTTCTTGAATGATGAACTTGCACAGCTCGGGTCTTCCTCCAATTTCACCAATCTTGATGTGAATTATGATGCTTGGATGATGATGATGAAGATTCAATCAGAAAAGGTGAGGATTGATGGGAATTTGGAAGAGTTTGTGATGCTTTTGCAAATAGGAGAAAGTGTGTATAACTTGGGGTTTTGAGAAAATGTAATCACCAACCATGGCATGAACCACCTCATATCAATATATAGGTGTCCTTAGAACCTCCTAGAAACTTGGAGAAGTTTCCCTTGCATTCTTTCCCTTGGATTTGGTTCATGTATCTTCCATTACAAGTAACCATGGATAACTCCCAAAATGTGAACTAAGCTCAAAATTCTACTTTAGCCAATGTCTTTAAAATGATCTTTCCATTCAAAATGACCTATAATTTTGCTTCATTTGGCCAAAATATGAAAAATCTCATTTTTAAGTCCATTTTTATTCATTAAATCCAACAATTTTGAAACCTTGTGCTATGAATCTTTCCAATATCTCCTGGTCACTTTTCTAGACTCAAAATGTCATTTGGAGAAAGTTTTATGTTGTAAGTTTTTTCATTTGAGGCCTCCTTGTATGCGTTTTGGGCATAGGTTGAAATAACCTGTAATTCTCAAATGACCAAAATACCCTTTGCTTGCCAAGACCATAAGTAGAGTTCCACAAATCATATGAAGGCATAATATACCATTATAGAAAGCTAAGACAATGAGGAACAATTCTTATGTTGGCCAGAAATTCATTTGAAATCTCCTTGAGGGGTAAAAATTGCTTGGAAGTCAAGTCACTTTCACAGACAAAATTTCAGATACCTCAGATGACCTGTAACTTGCAAGGACCATAACTTGAGTTATATAAATCTCCTTAATGTCTTCCACCACTAAAATTAAAGGTATTGAGATCCTCTACAAGTTTCATGTTGGCCAAGGATCCATTTGAAGCTTTCATTTTGACTTATCTTGCTTGGAAATTTGACCTAAACTAGGGGATTTTACATAGAAACCCTAACTTAGAACCTCCTCTTCTCCTTGATTTCTCTTGATTTCTTCTTGGCATATCACCATATCTTCTTCTACATGTCAAATGATGAACCCCACATCTCTCCAATAGACCTTAATGCCTTTCAATCAATCAATTGACCTAAAGTTGACCCAGGGTTGACCCAGATGAAACCCTAGTTGACTGTCCTCAACTGCAATTCTTGTGATCACCTCAATGACTTGTCTCCTTCTCCAAATGACTTTATAAGTCTCCCATTATGTCTAGATACTCTCCATGCTCTTAATTCACAGCTCACCACTTACTTGTTGATCCTCAGATTCCCTCAGCTAGGTGATAAATGAACTGCTTGATCTACTGACTTGATAGCTTCCCAATTCTTTCTGATGACTTGAATGAGATTGAATTTGAATAACAACCTCTTGATAGGCCTCTAGAGATGAGAATAATGATTGGTTCCCTGTTGGTTGACTTGCTATGCTTATGCTATGCAGATGAGTAACCTATGTACATGACTCTATATGCAAATGCTAATGATATTGATATTGAAACATAAACCAAGTGAATAAGGTTGAGAAAATTTTAGGGTGCAACAAATGGGAGGCTCCAAGATCTGTTGTTGAGATTTGGAGTAATTGGGTTTTAAAATATTCAAAGATTGAAAGTGTGTTGGATGGTCTCCTAGGTATGAAATTGTTGTTGGACGCTGAACTCCGACATCGCAGCTTTTTACGGAATCGAAATCGGACGTCGTAGAAATCATGTTTAATGGTTCTAATTCTAGGCTATATGTTAGATGAGTATGAGTATGTGTTTGTTTCGAAGAAAGGAATTGAATCGGTCGAATTTTCGAACAAGAATGCAAAATCCCGTAGCAGTTTTTCGGCAAAATTCTGGTTTTTCGGAAAACTTCAAAAATTCATAACTCTTGAATCGTATGCCCGTTTTGAGCCCCGTTTGAAGCGTTGGAGAGCTAACGAGATACTCTTTCTGGGAAAAATGGTTTTTATGTCAGTGGATGATCCAATTATAGCAGAATATTCGAAACGTGTAATTTGGTCAACTTTTACCGTCGTGATCGGGTGCGTTTGATGTGTTATCTTACTGTATGTTTTCGGTATATACTGTGGTAGCTGATGCTTCGATTTGGAAACCTTGCTTGTACCGAGGAAAATGGCGAAAAGAGTTGGAACCGGTTGAGAAATTTTGTGATGCGAGTCTGGTCTGTGAAGAGACTTCTTATGGAGTTAAGTCTCGTATGTTAGACCGTACTAGTAGTATTCTTGAGGAGATTCGAGGAGGTCAGAAATTTGGGTTGAGTTGGTGAATTAGTTGAAATTGATAAATCAGAGTCGAAGAGTGGATTGTCGGGTTTGTGGAAATAGTACCATGATATGTTGTGATGGGGTATGTGGACCGGATGTTGTTAAGGGGAGTAGGAGTACTCGTGAAGAAATACATTGAGGTGGATGGAGTGTCCATCCCGGTGCTATGAAGAAGTAACCGAATTTAAGTAGATTGTTTTGGTGACCATAGATGAGGAGAGGAGTGATTGAGGTTGAATATACTGGTTAGAATTGTTGAAACTCGAAGAGTGAACATCAGAGACTGTTGAGTCTGATGCAGCCGTTGAATATTCCAGAGTGGAAATCAGGTAGTATTTTCACGGATTTGGTGTTGAGATTTCCAAAGAATTGGAAAGACATAATTTTAATTTGGGTTGTTGTGAGTGGATGACCTATTCCGTGTTAAGGATATATGAGATACATATTGAGGAAGTAGTGAAGTTGGATGAGATACTGTCGAATGTTGTGTTAGATTGAAATTTGAGGTTTATATTGAGATGTTTGAGGGGCTTACAGGAAGCTTCAGGTACTAAGTTGAAGTTGAGTTCGGCTTACCATCCGCAAACTGATGGTCAATCAAAGAGGACTATTGAGTCTGTAGAGAATTGGTGAAAGCTTGGGTGTTGGATCAAGGTGGATCGTGGGATGAGTAATTACCGTTGATTGAGTTACCTATAATAATGATTACCATCCTAGTGTCGGAATGGCACTATATATGGCTTGGTGAGATAGGGAGTGTAGGACTCTTCTGTGTTGGAATAAGTCGAGTGGGAGTGTTGTGCTCAGACCGAGAATTATGCTTGAGATGGCTGAGAAGATCAAGAGGATATAAGGAAATATGTGTTTTGAGAGTCACGTCGGTGACTAGTGCTGGTCGGGCTTCGAAATCTCGGAAGTTCGCACCGGGTTCTGTAGTTGTATCAGAGTAGCGCAGCGGAGGCATGGGAGGAGTAACATGTTAGATCGTTTTGCCGATGTCGCTGTGAATTGGCATGACGTGTTTCATGTGTCTTCGTTGAGGAATTACATTGAATCAGGTGGATGATGTACCAGTGGAAAATAATTTGATTGTGGAGGCATTGCTAGTTCGTTTGACGAACGAGAAACAACTCCGAGGGGAGGAGATAGCTTTGGTGAAAGTGGCTTGAGGGGGGTGCTGCAGAAGGCAGTGTGACTTGAGAATTGGAATGAAGGATGCGGGAAGCGTATCCGGAACTATTTCCATCAGGTAATTTTCGAGGACGAAAATAATTAAAGTGGGGGAGAGTTGTAACACCCATTTTAATTATTTAGTCATTTTATTACTATTTTAATTATTATATGTTGGTGTGCCCTTTGGTGGGGGTGTGTTTGATGATGATTGGTGGGTGTCCCTGATATGGGAGGATTATTGGTGGTGAATTGGTGTGAATATAATAATAAAATAAATAGTAGTAATATGGTGGTATTATTATTATTATTATTATTATTATTATTATTATTATTATTAATTATAGTAATATTATTAATATTAGAGAATATTATTATTATTAATATTATTACTATTATTATAACTATTAGTGGGAGAATATTATTATGATTATTATTATTATTATTATTATTATTAATATTATTGGTGGAGTATTATTACTATTATTATTAATATTATTATTATGGATGAAATAATATTATTAATATTGCTATGTGTATTATTATTATTATAATGATTATTATAATTATTATTATTAGTAACATTATTTTTATTATTATTATTGGGATTAGAATTAAAAGCAAATAGAAGTGGAAGGGGTTATTAGGGATAGGAAGGAAGTAAGTTGAGAAGTCACGATAGATAGAACGTGAGAAGAGGAAATTGAGAGAAAAGCGAAGAAAGGAGCGAAGAACGGAGAAGAAGAGGAAAGATCAGAATTGGCCAATCTTGGAGGAATTTATCACCGATCAGAACAATTATCCAGGTAAGGGGGGAGAAACTGATTGGGATTGATATAATGCATGAAATTGGGTAGAGGGGATTCCTTAACCCCGTAGGAATTTAATGATTATGATTGATATATGATATTATGTATTTGTTTATGAATGTTGTTGTGATTGAAGAGTTTTGTGCATACATTTTATGATGATTGTGGGATTCTGTGTAATTCCTGTAATATTAGTGATGAACACGAATTTATGACATTATGCCTGTTGCTGTTGTTGTTGATGGTGATGAAATTCGTACATTATTACGATGTTGGTGAGTTCCTGTATAACCTTTGTGGTTTGGATAATGACCATGAGTATTGGTGAGATTTTGTGTAACCTCTGTGGCTTGGGTAATGACCATGATATAGGTTATGAGATATAGTTTAAGGAACAATTGATTAGAGTAGAGTGTGATGAATGTTGTTGATACTGATAGAGTGGTGTAATTGTTGTTATGAGATTGGTGAAATCCGGTATAATTTCCGTAGTAATAGCGATGAGTATGAAATAGGTTCCGAGAGGACAAGAGATAGAAGTGGAGAAATAGGCTTGAATTTGAGCAAGATAATAGTTTCGGGCAGTAAGGGTGGGTTTTCGTATGATCATGGGGATTGTGTGATAGTGTATGATGGGTAGGATCACATTTAGGATAGAAACCCCTAAATACCATATGTTGTTGGCTGTTATAATTGTCATATTATGGTAGGATTTCGAATTCTAAAACTGGGGCTTTTTACGGAATTGAAATCGGAGGTCCGGAAGGCCTTCAACGGTGGAAAACACAGAATTTTCTGCATTCTGCGTTGTTTGCGTCGACTCAAAGCTGTATATTGGTGAATTTTCTGTTTTGACGATTTTGGCCATAACTTTTGATCCGTAAATTGGATTTAGTCCCCGTTCGAAGCGTTGGAAAGCTCTTGAATAGATTTATAACATGGTATAAATAATATAGTTATTTGCTAAATATTTTTATATCCAATATTTTTGGAGAGTCATTGTTTGATTAAATAGTAACTAAACCATGGATCGATTGAAATGATTTATTGATTATTTACTTGAGTTTAATTGTTGTGCACTTAGTGTGTTTGTGTTTATTGGTGGTGTAATATATATAATGTGTGGTGATGTGATCAGGAGGATCGTGTGCACTTTGTGTGCCTGAATATAATAGTTGTGCATTGGTGTTGTGCATATCATGGTGTTTTGGTGGGATGAATCATATCTCAGGAGGAGCGTAAGTGATTCATCCGTACTCCTTCGTGGAGAATGGTGGGGGATAGATCATATCTCAGCAGGAGCGTAAGTGATCTGTCCAAGGTTTGATTGAATGAACCAATGAGTCGGTACCGCATGCATGGTGTTGTGTGGCATATTGCTTTATTATATGTTATATGGATGTTTGTACAGTAGGTTCGCGATTGGTGTTGATGGGGTGAATATTGGTGTGTTTTACTACCTTTATTGCATGTATTAAATTACCGATATATTTTGATCATGTTTTCTCACCCCTTTGTTGTTGTTGTGGTATGTGCTTCCTCGGAAGTACAGATAATCCAGGTACATAGATAGCTTGGATAGCGGTGTGCAAGTCGAGTCTTAGGATGCTCTGATACGTAACACGGGATATGGGTGTTTTATTTGTTTATGTTAAACTTGTTGAAAATCCTGTGACGTATCACATTTTGGTGAATTATAATAATAAAGATTTTATGTAAATCTGGCGGATGGCCGAGAATGTTGGAATAATAATTTCCGCTGTATTATTTTGAAAATAATGAATAAAGTATTTTTGATAACTATTGGTGATGTGATATCCCACTGTTTTTGTGAAAACTCTGATGTTTATTTATAATGTTTATATTTTATTTAATTTGGGAAGTGGGATGTTACATTAGACCATATAGAACTTTCTTCAATTGGTATACATGTGAAAGATGCTTGAAGTCTTTAAAGCCCGGGGGTTGTTTGACATAGACTTCTTCGTTGATGTATCCGTTCAAGAAGGCGCTTTTGGCGTCCATTTGAAAAAGTTGAAAATTCATTGAACATGCATAAACAAGTAATAAACGAATAGCTTCTAACCTTGCAACCGGAGCAAATGTTTCCTTAAACTCAATTCCTTCCTCTTTATTGTACGCTTGAGCCACCAATCTTGCTTTGTTTCGAACAATTATTCCATTTTCATCAAGTTTGTTCTTAAACATCCATCTTGTTCCGATGATGTGTTTATCTTTTGGTTTAGGAACAAGTTCCCAAACTTGATTCCTCTCGAATTGGTTTAATTCCTCTTGCATAGCAATAATTCATTGATCATCCTCAAGAGCTTCACCAACTTTGGAAGTTTCTATTTGAGATACGAACGCCATGTTCAAGCATGCATCTTTGAGATTTAATCTTGTAGCAACACCTTGACTTATGTCTCCGATCACTTTATCGATAGGATGATCTCTATGAGTCCTTCATTCTTTTGGTAGATCGTTGACATTGGAATCTTGTTGAATGGGTCTATCTTGTTCTTTAATGATATTTTCAGAAGTATCTCCTTCGGGAATTTCTACAAATTCATCATCATTATCACAAAACACAATATCCTCCTTGAAGGGGTTAGATTTATCAAATTTGACATGCATAGATTCTTCAATAGTTAATGTTCTTTTATTGTAAATTCTAAAAGCTTTACTAGTAAGGGAATAACCAAGAAATATACCTTCATCTGATTTTTCATCGAACTTACCAAGGTTGTCTTTATCGTTGTTCAAGACAAAACACTTACAACCAAATATGTGAAAGTAGGAAATGTTTGTCTTTCTTCCTTTGAAGATTTCATAGGGGGTTTTCTTGAGAATTGGTCTAATATTAACCCGGTTACTTACAAAACATGTTGTACTCACCGCATCCGCCCAAAAATACTTAGGAAGATTTGAGTCACTTAACATTGTTCTTGCAAGTTCCACCAATGACCGATTCTTCCTTTCCATTACACCATTTTGCTGTGGAGTTCTTGGTGAGGAGAAATGTGTGAAATTCCATTTTCCTCGCAGAATTCATCAAATAAAGTGTTCTAGAATTCTCCACCATAGTCGCTTCTTATGGAGACAATTGTTAGCGCTTTTTCATTTTGAATTTGTTTTGCAAACTTCTTAAATGCTTTAAAAGCATCACTTTTCTGCACTAAAAAGTAAGTCCAACAAAATCTAGAATAATCATCAACAATAACTAAAGCGTAAACATTACCTCCGAAACTTTTTGTTCTAGATGGACCAAAGAGATCCATATGCAACAATTGTAGTGGCCTAGTTATGGACACCACATTCTTGGATGTGAAAGTTGATTTGGTTTGTTTTCCTTTTCGACAAGCATCACATAACTTATTTTTGATGAATTTGATCTTCGGCAATCCAATAACCAAGTCATGTTTGATCAATTTATTCAAGTGCTCCATATGAATGTGAGCAAACCTCTTATGCCATAACCATGATTCATTGTTGCTTGCCAAGAGACACCTAACATTCAAAGATACGTTATCCAAGGAAATTTAAAATATATTATTAACTCTTTTACCTTTTAGCATAACTTCGTGAGTAACTTCGTTTTCAATCAAACATTCATTTTTAGTGAAGTTGATTTTGAAACCTCGGTCACACAATTGGCTAATTCTAAGTAGACTATGCTTTAGACCTTTCACATATAGGACATCCTTTATAGTTGTTGAAGGTGGTGAACCAATGATGCCTACGCCAAGGATTCTCCCTTTGTTGTTGTCACCATAAGTAATAAATCCTTTGGACTTAAGTGTTAGATATGAAAATTTGCTTAGATCACCCGTCATGTGCCTTGAAAACTTGCGTACCAATCTTGTACTAGTTGTCTTCATCAAAACATAAAGGCCTTGAAGCTTGCTTTTACAAGGTGTCCTGTTGAAATTGAAATGGCCAGGAAAGAGGTGTGTCGAAATGCTAAAGATGAGGTGTCAATGATAGTACAAGTGTATGTGGGCAAAATAGTTTCCACTTGAGGGGGAGCGTTGTGGACTCACACTTGAGAAGGAGTGTTGAGAATAACAAATTCAAGTGTGAGTTGGAGTCCCACATTTACTATAAATATGGAGAGTTAAGCATTTATAAGTGGGAGAACCCACACATATATCACCTTAAGGTTTTGGGTGAATATGTGGTGTCTCTCTCACTTGTGTTGCTCTTGACTCAATTTTCAATGCTTCTTAGTTGAAAAACTCTCCTAATAATTAATGGTTATAGCATTATGGATGAGACGCCATGGAATATGGTATTTATATGGAGGAACTTCCCCGTGAAGACCAGCACGTGGCATAATGAAACCCAGCACGTGGTCTTCGCCCTGGATCAACTGCCCTGTGATCTTCGGAAGGTGGGTTGGCCATCTCTTTAGGAAATGGGTAGTTACCTGATGATGTATCCTCGCATGGGGGATACATGGAGAACATGATGGAAGGGCGTGGGCTTCCCCATTAAGAGAGACATCTGCCAGACTAATGTGCCTTATTGAGGCTTGTGCCCGACAGAGAGGGATTGAGCCTTGTTGGGCCTCACCAACATAGTATTAGGTTGGGCCTTCCCGACTGAGGGGAAGGTCTTAGCCTAGTCTAGAACAGGATCCCCCTAAGTCGTTGCTCTTAGGTGAAGGAGTAATGACTTAAGGGTAGGTCAAGGTGTCGAAGGCAAGTTCGAAAGATAGTATTGTGCCTGATGTATAGGGTTGAGAGTCATGAGCGGGGCCAAGAGCGGAGGACGCTCGATGAGACAGTATGTCGGGGAGATGAAAAGTGAGGGGACGTGCTCAATCTCCGAGCTCGGGGGGAAGATGAACAAGTGTAGATCTTCTGTAGCCGCCACGTGTCAGACAATCATTGCTCTCCCTATGGAGGCTAGGGGTAGGGGCGTTTGAGTGCCTAGGGACGCCTCGAGTCTCGTGCTAAGCTTATAAATAGGATGGGGTCCGCTAAATTTTCACTTTTCTCTTTCACCGTTCACAATGCCGCTCCTTTTCTCTTCCTGCTTCTTCACATTCTACACCGCGACGTCCATCGCCGTACCATCTTCCGCGTCACCTACCTAGAACCACTGTATCCAGTAAGTCTTGTATGCTTTTTCTTCTGTTTTTCTTACTTTCTAACGGTCCGACAATAGGGTTAGACTAAAGCTCCCGAAGATGATCGATATAGCCTCCGGGGACATAGAATGATTTTGGATGAATCCCCCAGGGATGTAGGATAATTTTAGATGAACACAGTTTTTGGATGAACCCCCCCCCCCCCCCCCCGGGCTAGCGATGAAGTCTCCAGGAACGTAAGATGAATGCCTCAGGGATCCGATGAAAGTCTCAGGGGCCCTTTCTCGCCTGTCGAGGCGGGAGAGACCCTGCCCCTAAGCGCCCTCCTCTTCGCCTTTTCACTTGATCTACGGTGGAAGGTGGATTGGATCTGGAATTTCAAATTCACCAGTTTCCTCTGCTTTTTAAGTGAAGATGGCCGCTTAGGTACCAGGGGTCATTGATATCGACGACGAGCCAAATTCTACGAGGGCCTCGGCTATCGAGGAGCAAAGACAGGCTATCAAAGATTGGGTCGGGGAGGACCCCTTGAGCGCCTCTTCTCGTTTTGTCATGGATGATTTCGACGCGTATGCTACAGTCGAGGACCGCTGCGAAGGATCTTCAATGAACTAGCAGGTGTATAAACTGTGAGCACACCATTGTATTTGCTCGGTTTATAACAGGATGAGGTTCCCCATGTACGAGTTTAGCATTTGGGAGGTGGGACTGCGCCTGCCCTTCACCGATTTCTAACGGGGAGTCTTTGATTGGTTACAGCTGGCGCCCTTGTAACTACATTCTAACGGGATCGCGTTTGTGCAGGCGTACAAGCTTGTATGTCGACATATCCAAATTGGGGCCACCCTTACACTCTTCTTCCGCATATTTCACCTCCAGAGGCAAACGCTTGATGGTCGACACATTTGGGTGTCTCTGAAACAATCGAGGAGATTTTTCCAGGCGTGCATAGACTCCATCTGTACTTTCAAGGAACGGTATTATGTGATCAAGCCCGTTTCTCATCCGGTCGCAGATACGCTCTTCCGCTGCGAGGTCCGGGAGAAGGAAGGGCATTCGGAAGAGGTCTTAGTTCCAAAGATTCTCTTGGTCTGGACGAAAGAACACTTCAAATAGGTCACGAACCATTATATAGTACTGGAAAGTTCGTTGGACGCTGATGACTGGGTGGCCTACCAGAACCTGGTCGCCTTTGTGGCCAGTTTCATCTCTGCCAAGTGTGTGATGCCGAATGGAAATTTTATCATTGACTCAAACAGGGAGATTCTCAGGGAGACGAGGTTGATCAATACGAGGGCCCTGCTCGAGTGCGCGTCCGATGAGGAAGCCCTGCGTCTTTTAGGTAGTGGGTCTCCCTTAATCCGAGCCTTATTTGTGTGCTTGCTATTAGTTTGTGTGTCACTGACCTTTATATCTTTCTTTTGAAGGGAACATGTTGAGCATGCATGAGCGTGTAAAGTGACTGGCGGCCGGCAGGGGCGTGAAGAAAAGTGGCAAAGAGAGAATCGCTCAGGAGCAGCAGATGCCTTACCTTGACCAGGGAGGTGGTTCCTCCGCTCCCCCCCCCCCCAAGGTAGCCAGTCTCCTTCTTCGTAGGGTACCTCAAAGAGGCCGTGAGTTATCGAGCCGGAAATTGTCGACCTCACCGAGGGCGGCACTGAGGAGGGGTTTTTGCTCCCCTTATGTCATTTGCAGCCCACTTTCTTCAATGGGGCTAAATTCCTGGCTGTGGGGGTCGATGAGGCAAAGGCGGTTATGTATGCTGACCGGGAGGCAAGGAGGAAGGTGCTAACTAAGATCTAGCCACGGTGATACGGGTATTTTCGACAGCCTTCGTCCTTAGTGACGGGGGTTGTTCTTTCGCCGACCTGTCCAAACTGCGGGAGGAGCTTGCGACCGCTGAGTCAAAGAGGAAAAAAGATGCGACTGAGCTTGACTTACCCAAAGAGAAGAACACTCCTCAGCTCAACCTCTACGGTGAGGCCGAAAAGCAGCTGAAGGTCGCTGGCCCGGAGAAATCGAGGCTAGAGGTGCAAATCACAGAGTTGGAGGCTGCTTCCCATCCCGACAAGAACGAGACCGGCGAAGAGAAGCTCCTGGTGTCCCAAGCGGCTCTGGTGGCGAGGATCCTACAACTCGAGCAGGGCTGCTTGAGGGTTGTCAAACTAGGTTACGAGAGCGCAGTGGAGTAGCTTTGCATCGTGAACCCTGAGGTTCCTTTTGTTACCAAAGGGACGAAACCCTATCACCAGGTCGCTGAGGGGCGTTGGTCGCGCCTAGATCTGGGGAGGAAGACGATGTCCCAGGTGTTGAGGGCGATGAGCCAGAGGGGAATGAGACCTCTTAGAGTTGTGCCTCTTTGTTTTCGGGCTTGCGCGCATGTGTTGTTTTTCTGGCCTGTGTGCCTAATTTTTGATGTAGTTATTTATGGCCTTCATGCCATTTTGTGTAAATTTGTACAATGGGATCTGCCCTCCTATTTGGAAATGTAGTACTCTTTATTTTAATATTGTGTGTGCTTCTATGTTTCTTTACTCTCTATGTATGATTATTTTATGTTTGTTTACCTGCTCGATGTTTATCATGCCCGACTGTGCAAGGAACTAGTCGGGTGATCGGAGTTGGTATCTGATCGATTATGGATTAAGGTCTTGGTTAAGGTTTTTCCCCGGGAGAGAACCTTTCATCGCAAGCTGGGTGTTCTGCCTTAATGGTACGGGGGTTCCCGTTGGATCAAGGGTCTTTCCCATACACACGAAGGGCTAAATCTTTTATTTTTTGTTATAAACTTTAGGAGTTGTGTTTGTACCATGTTGTGCCCCTGCGGTCGTGACGCTAACGGGTCGCGGGCAGTGTCTAACTGTAGTACTGTTTGAGTTTTTCTACGTTCCATGGTCGAGCAAGTTCTTCCCCATGTAGGTTTTCGAGGTAGTAGGCCGCATTGCCCATTTTGTTTCAGACACGATAAGGGCCTTCCCAACTTGTAGCGAGCTTGCCCTCGCGTGAGTCCTTTTGGTTCCTTCATAGGACCAGGCTTCCTACCTGGAACTCACGTTTGATGACTTTGCTGTCGTGCCGCAAGGTTATCCTTTGTTTTAGTGAAGCTTCTCGCAGGGATTCCCCCAACCTGATTTCCTCGACCAGGTCAAATTCTCCCCTTAATGCTTCATCGTTCGCCTCCTCGGGAAGGGGGGACTCGGTTCTCATGGAGGGTTCTCTTATTTCGACCGGGATCACCGCCTCTGTCCCATAGGTCAGTCAGAATGAGGTCTCCCCGATTGTTGAGTGCGGAGTGGTCCTGTAAGCCTAGAGGATGTTGTGCAGCTCCTCGACCTATCCTTTCTTGGCGTCCCCCAGACTTCGCTTCAATCCACACAGAATTACCTCATTCGCGGCTTTGGCCTACCCGTTTGTTTGCGGGTCTTCGACCGACGTGAAGTGTTGCTTTGTGTCTAGCCTGGTGACCAAGTCCTAGAAGTTCCTGTCAGTAAAATGTGTCCCATTGTCGGTGACGATGGCTTGGGGTATGCCAAATTGGGTAAGTATGTTTCGTTTGTAGAAACAGAGTATGTTTTGGGCCGTGATTTTGGCTAACGCTTCTGCTTCTATCCATTTAGTGAAGTAGTCAACACCGACTATCAAATACTTATTTTCGTAAGACCCGTTGGTGAAGGGTCCGAGAATGTCCATCCTCCACCAGGTGAATGGCCACGGCGACAAAAGTGTCTTGAGCTCATTTGGTGGGGCCAGGTGCATGTCCCTATGTCGTTGGCATTTGTCGCACTTTCTGACGTGCTCTTTGGCATCTTGTTGCATGATGTGCCAATAGTGTCCTGCTCGCAAGGCCTTGTGAGCTAGTGATCTTCCGCCAAAGTATTAGGCGTTGATCCCTTCGTGGATCTCTTGGAGCATGTCCGGTACCTTGGATTCATCGACACAATTGAGAAGGAGAATGGAGAATCCCCGTTTATATAATTTGTCCTTGGTCAAGACGTATGAACATGCTCAACGTCTAATCACACTCGCCGCCTTGGCATCATTGGACAGTTGCCCCATGCTAAGGTAGGTGTACACAGGGGTTATCCAGAAGTCATTATCGCCAATGGTGTTTACCTCGGAGGTTGTTGCGTCCCTCTTGATGTTAGAGTGGGAGAGAACCTCTTGAATTACGGGTTTGTTTCCGCCCTTCTTCTTTGTGCTAGCTAGTTTCAACAAGATGTTTGCTCGGGTATTGTGTTCTTGCGAGACGTGTTGTAGTTCTGCAGAATCGAAGCTTTTCATTCTTTCTTTTACTAATGAGAGGTATTCGGCAAGGTTGTCGTTCTTGACTTGGTACTCTCCTCGTGCCTGGGAGTCCATGAGCTGGGAGTCAGTGAAGATCTTCATCTCCTTTGTGCCAAGGTCTTCAGCAAGATAGAGGCCCGCAAGGAACGCCTCATACTTGGCCTGGTTGTTCGACGTCGGGAATGCTAAGGCAGGGGAGACTTCTATCAGGATACCTTCTTCGTTTTATAGTATAATGCCTTCTCCACTTCCTATTGAGCTGGAGGTGCCATTGACGAAGGGTCCATTTATGTGCCCCGGGGGTCGGGAGTCTGTGGAAGTCATTTCTGTGACGAAGTCGGCCAGGACTTAGGCCTTGGGGGCCTTTCTACTTTCGTATTAGACGTCAAATTCAGAGAGTTTGAGCAACCATCTGAGCATTCTTCTTGACATATATGGTCGCTCGAGTAACTGTTTAACGGGCTGGTTTGTTCAGACTATGATTGTATGGGCCAAGAAGTAATATCATAACCTTCTGGTCGCGTTGATAAGGGACAGAGAGACCTTCTCAATATGTTGGTACCTAAGATCAGGCCCTTGGAGGGCTTTTCTCTTGAAGTATATCGACTTCTATATTTCGAGGGTTTTGCGAATCAGCGCTACGCTGACGGCTTCTGTGGCAACAGCGAGATACAGGTATAAAGTTTCCCCGACCTCGGACCTTGACAGCACTGGCGGCTCCAAAAGGACTTGCTTGAGGTGGAGGAGAGCCTGTTCACATTCCTCAGTCCATTTAAATGTGGCCTCCTTGTGTAGCAGTTTAAAGAAGGGGAGGGCATGCTGTTAAGACTTGGCGATAAATCGTGCAAAGACACGATTATCCCGTTTAGTGATTGGATAGACTTCTTTTTGTTCGGCGTGGCAAACTCGGAGAAGGCCCTTCACTTGTCTGGGTTAGCTTCTATTCCTTGTTCTGTTAGATAGAAATTGAGGAACATGCCTGCTCATACGCTGAAGGTGCACTTTTCAGGGTTGAACCTCATCCTGCACTTCCTTGATTTTTCGAAGACCTTCCTGAGATGGGTGGTATAGTCGACCTCTTCTCAGGACTTCACGATCATGTCGTCCATGTAAACTTCGAGCATGACCCTGATTTCTCCCCGAAATACCTTGTTCATCATCCTTTGAAGGTCGCCATGTGTTTTTCAGACTGAAGGGAATTACGTTGTAGTAATAATTGCCCAACTCGGTCATGAAGGTCGTGTATTGCTTGTCGGCCTTTGCCATGGGGTTTTGATTTTATCCTGAATGTGCGTCCATAAATGACAACAGTTTAAAACCTGCAGAATTGTCGACGAGTTTGTCGATGTTAGGCAATGGGTAAGCATCTTTGGGACATGTCCGATTGAGGTCGGTATAGCCAACACACACTCTCCATTTTCCATTATGTTTCTTAACTAGTACAATGTTGGACAGTCAGGCTGTATATTGGGCTTCCGATATGAAATTCGCCTCTAGGAGGTCTTTTACGGCTTTTTCAGCAGCCTCCATTTTCTTTGGAGACTGCCTACGCATACGTTGAACTATGGACCTAGCGGATGGATCTATGAAGAGGTGGCGGCACGCTACGTCGGGGTTGAGCTCGGGAATTTCTCCAGTGCTCCATGCAAAGAGGTCAGCATTCACTCAGAGCCAAACCTTGAGTTGTTTCCTTGCTAAGTCGGGGAGGTCCGTGCCGATCTTCATGCTTCTCCCAAGATCGTCTCCTAGCATGATGAGTTCAAAGTCTCTGTCTAAAATGGGGCGGTTGGGTGGGAGAGTTGTTCGTTGTCTGCTAGAGGCGTGTCTTCGGACTCTTCGCCTTGTCCCTGCCTGCTGGGAAAACGATTGTCGAGGTTGATAGAGTTAACATGTGGGAGGGGCTTCGGCTCTTCTGTTCGAGCTAGTCGGCCGCCCGATTTGGCGGGGACGTTGGTGGAGCTAAGTCCTTTGAGTGCCGCCTCGAAGCGTCTTCTGGCCGCCTTAATATCCCTATGGAAGGTGATGACTCGTCCTCTGGTTGTGTAGTACTTCATCTTCAGGTAGACTGTCGATGGTACCGCGGTCAGTTCGGCCAAAGTTGGTCGTCCTAGGATGCACTAGTACAAGGAGGGCATTCAATTACCAGAAAGTGGACTTTCACCTGCCTGGTCGTTTCCTCAGCCCCGAACGTGACGAGCAGTTCTACGTATCCCCAAGGCTTAGTGGTGGTTCCGTTGAAGCCTTAGAGGTTGGAGCCCACGTATGGGTCAAGTGGATCTCGTCGAGCTGCAGAATCGTGAATAGGTGGGCGTATATTATATCCACCGAATTCCCTTTGTTGACTAGGATTCGGCGGACATCGAAGTTCTCCATCTGGGATCTGATCAAGAGGGGGATGCTGGAGTTGGATGCCCCCGGGAAGCTCTTCGAGATAAAAGGTGATCGAGTTTGATTGTCCTTTGAACCTGTCGAGGGTAATGTTCGTCTTCGATCTCTTGTCGATGAGTTCCTCGAACTTCCTCTTGACCGACCCGACCGATAGCTTGATGGGCCCTTCGCCAGTATCGCGGTGAGAATTAAATGTCAAATTATTAATTAATTTGAATATTAATTCATTGGTTCACCACCGGTCTTTTATTTGTCCAAAGAAAAGGAAAAAGATCGAATTACCCATAACGCAATGTAAATGCAAAAGCTAGAAAGTTATAGGTTCGGGGGTTGGTTAAACTTAGGGAAGGTGCTAGCATCCTAAGTTTCTGTAGTACTCTACTGGAACCTCTTCTTTTACGTTGTTTATTGCTAAGGGTTATCTGCTTAAGGGATAAAAATCTAGTGGTTTATTTCTAAGTATACTCCAAGACGTCGCATCTTGTGCCTACACATCCTGACGGGAATGGAATTAGAATATCTGTAGTTCCCCTAAAGGGTTTGAGGAACTCTTTGACTGTTGGTCAAAGTTCCAAAGGGTAAGGGTTTGTTGATTGATTGATTCTAGGAGAAAAGACGAGTTGTCATCTCGAGGGAGAACACTCGACTTAACCACCACAACTTGTAGGAGATGGTATTTGCATCGTCTTGAGAGAAGGGCTCAAATACTCAGATTTATCGACGAGTATGCCACTATCTCTCTCAAGTGGAAAAGATCTACATCACTCGATTTGTGTCATGGGGCAGGAGATTTATTCCTCGACTGTCAATATGACTCACGTCTTATTCTCTAATAGGGAATAGTTGATTGAGTTTATCTAAGTTGTAAAAGAAAAAGGTCCTCTTTATGGGGTAAGATCTAGACTTAAACTGATCAACTTGAAAAGAATTAAGGATCAAGTGGGGAAAATGGTGCAAAATGAAGATGCAATACACATAAGTGTTAAGTCATGCGTAGGTTCTTCCTTTGGACATTATGCGGTGTGATAAAATAAAGACAAATAAATAAATCCATACAAACAGATAAAAAAAAAAGCTAAGAAACGAGCCAAGTACGGAGTATGAATATTCGAATCGGTGCTAGAACGCAAAGGTGTCTGGAGCGCGGGTGAATTAAGTTGTGAGTTGATTTTAAAAGTTGAATTAGATTTTAATAATTTTTATTTTAGATTAGATTATAATTTAATTAGACTTTCGGGTGAAAATGATTTTAAATAAATAGATAATAATTTATTAAATAAAATGAGTTTGGTTATCAATTCCTTAAAACATAATAACTAAGTAAGAGTTAAATTATATGAAAGGTTTTTTTTATATTATTTATTAGGTAAAATTATTAAATGAAAGTTATATTAAATCAACATGGCATGGGTTTTCATTATTAAATAAAATAGTTTTTGTTATTATAAATAAGTACAAATTAAAAATTAAAAGAAATAGATTTTCAATGAACAACTTTACACATTATTTGATAAAAAGTTATTTAAGTTGATTAGTTAATCAGATGAATAGAATGAATTGAGTTATTAATAAAATAGATAAATTAAAGAGAAATGGGTTGATTAAATAAAAGAAATATAATTGATTAAAATAACTAAGTTAATTAATTAAAAAAGTTAATTAAATAAAAAAGGTATTAGCCTATTAATTAAAAAAAGGTGGCTGATTAAAGATAAAAAGATTAATTAATTAATTAATTAATTAAATTAATATTAAAAGTGTAAATTGAATAATTATATTAATTAAATAGATTAAATATTAACAAGATTATTAGGCTAAAAAGGGATTATTAGCTATTTTAAATAAATAAAAGGGTTGCTTAATAAAAGATTAGTTATGTTAATTAAAAGATAAGTTAATTAAGTTAATTAAAACGGTAGGTTAAGGGTTATTAGGGAATTAATTAGGGGTTAATGGGAGAGGGGAAGATAGTTGGGTGAGGGTGCGTTAGTGTGGGCTTACGGTGGAAAGCAGTGTGGTGCGTGTGATCTGGATCAAAGGGGTGACGACCGGTGATGATGTGACGGTGTATGGTGATATGGTGGGGTGGTGCGCATGTGATTACAATAATAAAATTACAAGCTGAAACCCTAAGCCCCAATAATTTCCCCCATTGTCTGCCGTTCTTCTCTTGTCTCTTTCCCTCTTCGATTTTCATCTCCAACTCTCGTCACTCTCTCTTCTCTCTCTCAGCTTTCGCCACTTCTCATCTTTCCTCTATTTCTCCTTTTCTTCCGCCATTTCTTCCATTTTTTTCTGCATAAACAACAATAAAGGAATAACATTAGAAAAATCAAACTCACAGTTACAGTGACCCTTTTGTTTTGCAGGGATGTTGACGGTGGATGGTTGATAAAGGGTGGTTAAAAACGGCGGATTTGAGGACGGAGGTGCGAGGGTTAGTGATTTCCGGTGGAGCGATTTTCGGCGAAGCTTAAAAAGATAAGTTTTTTATTATTTTTTTGATTTTTAGGTTTCTGAACAGATTTCTCTCGTTGTTGAATGTTGTGTATTTTTTTTTGTCCTTGCGAATCTCGTTTTTGTTTATAGTTGATAACTTCCTCTTCTCATTAATCTCTCATGAATTCTTTCCAAATTGGTAATGAGCATGTCTGAATATTGTTTTGGCAAGTCATAAATATTTGGATTGTTGTAAATGATATTTCCAATTTCGATTTGATCGTGTCTGCAGTGTTTCGATTTTCCTTGTCCAAACTTCCCATTTTGATATGATTCTACCCGAGCGTTTTTGGTAATTGATTCGCCTTGTGTGTGCTCATGGAGATTAAGACTTGCCAAATTTGTTCGGTTGTCCGTGAATACTTGATTCTCTTTGCTGAATCTGATTTGGAAATGAATGGTTTCGTCTGACGAGGATTGGTTTTGTTTTAAACAAGATGATAACGAGCCTTTAAGCGGGTGGTGATACCAATTGGAGTAGTTACGGCAGCTTACAGTAAGAGGAAGGTAAATTCAACACATTTCAAGTCCGTGGCTATGTAATATTGATGACGGTTTTCTTTCTTCAAGTCCATGCTTGTAAAGCCCCTTTTTTGGAAAGTTATGTCACACGTGCACTTAATGTGAAGTGAAAGGGACAAAAGCTCGTGTGACTTTATCAAACAATAATATATGTTGACAAAAGCAAAAACCAATGTCTTGCCTTTATGTTTGATTTTGTATTTCTCCCAATGAATCAAGGTGAGACTCTTTTTCGCATGTTCCATGGTTCTAAGGATAGTGAACTTCGTATGGGTGTTATTGTGAATCATGTTATTCTTTGTGGGAATTTGTTAATGTAATTTACACTTTGTACTCATTGTGTGACTTAAAGACATGTGACCCTTAATTGATATCGGTTTTAGAACTATCTAGATTTACAAAATTCGAACTTTATGCCAGCAAAGTTATATGTTGTGCATATAAGCGAACATCATCGTTGACACAATCTTATATATTTAACTTTTAAGTTTGAACTTGTATGAAAGTTGGAATTCTAGACTTTGGGTGCTTTAAATTTGAGTCTCGTATTTAAAATGTAAGGAACAAATGGATCCGGTTGGACTTGGGTAAAAACAAAGGTTTTGAAGTTGAATTATACATCTTAGATTTTCCGAGACTTGAACCCATGGAAACGTTGTTATGCCAAAAGCCTTGCAATCTTTGACTTGAATTTGTTCAGGTTTGAACCTTTTGGGCATAAATTGGATTTTGGGATCCAACTGGACGTTTAGAGGTGATTATATCCTGATCATGGTATAAAGATCCTTAATAATGGCCAAGACTCCAACACAAACGGGTTTGAGTTCTCAAATTCTTATGCCCGGAATCAAATAGAAGAGAACTCTAATGCTTTCGGAGTGTACATAACAACTTATGACGCGTCTTGAGGGAAGCTACCCAGTGGAGAAACTAAAATCCTTGAATTAGAATAGATGTACCCTGACGTGTTTGCCTGCAAGGGACCATGCTGTAGAATACTGCACTTACATAAGCTGGTTAGTCACAATAAACATGCATACAAAACTAAAAATATCATGCAATAAAAATGCACAAGAAGGTGGGATCTTAAGGTCGAAAATTAGGGTGCTACAGCCAGATATCACCAGTGTAGCGGGGAAATCCTCCCACAGACTGTGGGCGGACAATGGTCTGGAGGTCTCACTAAAAAGGAGGAAATCTTCTGTTCAGGAGACGCACAGGGCCACCTGCAGTCCCGTTTTGTCGGAGGGAATTGGCACTTCTTCGACTCTCTTGGCCTCGCGGCTCTCAGGTCAAAGAGCTTCACCTCTCCGAGTGTATTGTTTCAGACGCCCTTCTTTAATTAAAATCTTGATTGTATCTTTGAGGTGGATGCAATCCTCCGCGACGTGTCCATAGCTCCGATGGAACCAACAGTATTTGGATTTGTCTACGTAAGGCTTCAGGGGTGTCAGTTTCGGGAACCGGACCTCGCCCCTCTGAAATTCCAAATTGATACATTCAGCCAGGATGTGCTCGCGGGGAGCTGTGAGCTGCGTGTACTCAGTGAACTGTCCCGCTGGTTCTTTCGGCTCGCGGGGTCGATCTTCGCGCCTTCTTTGCTCGTTTGATCGAGGGGGAGGGGTTTCCTCATGCTTGGTACCTCTGGGGCCCTCTTGGTTCTGTCTGTCCCCAGCGGTGTTCACAACCTCTATCTCCTCATACTCGATGTATAATTGAGCTCTATGGAGAAGGGCGTTTAAGGTACGGGGACGTGCGATCCCGACAGCCTTAGCAAAGTCAGAGTATAGTCTTATGCCTCTTTGAATCAAGAATTTCTTCATATCGTCCATGGTGGAGACCTGGAAGGCCTCGCGATTGAACCACTCTATGTAATCTCGGAGAGGCTCATTCTTCCCCTGGATACTGGCTTCCAGGGCCGCCTCTGTCTTTGGAAGGCGACGAGAAACCGTGAAGTGCTTAGAGAACTGTCGCTTCAGTTCACCCCAAGAGATGGTGAAGTCAAGCGCGAGGCATTTGTACCACGCCATGGCTCCCTTAATCAAGGTGGTAGGGAAAAACCTGCACTTGATGGCTCCCCGAACATTTCAGTAATCGAGCATTGTGTCGATGTTTTTGATATGGCCGTCCAGGTCAGTCGTTCCATCGTACGTTGCCAAGATCGAGAGTTTTTCCATCCTGACGGGTGTCGCTACTGCGAAAATCGAGGGCCGGCAATCACAGAAGAGTCGCCACCGTAAGTTATTTATCCCAAGAGAGGGAAAGGAAACGCTCAGAGAAAACCTAACGAAAAGAGGGATAAGATTGGTCATCGCAACCAAATTTCGGGTTTGGGAGTCGGTTACACAAGGGGAAGGTATTAGCACCCCTCACGTTTGTCGTACTCGACGGGATCCACGCTTTTTGTCTAGTCTATAGGTGAAAAACAAACTATCTACGGCTGCTAAAGCTAAACGGGAGGATTAGAAAGAAACTGACTCGATAGGACATCGTTGTCCCATGCCTACGTATTCTCAACGGAGAAAATCATAGTCAACGTAGTTCGGGAAACTACGGGGGGGATTGCTCGCCAAGACATCGCGTCTTGTGCCTACGAATTCTCATCTGGCATGAGAAACCAGAGCAAAGCGTAGTTCAGGTTAACTACGGGACGAAACAGAGTGTTCTCGAGCACACGGGGGTGAGAGATTAAGTTAACGATACTAGCGCACGCATTCTAGCAGTTAGGTGTATTGTTGCTCGACCATTGGAGACTTAGGCGTTACCTGTTTGCGGTAGAACGGACGTAGCACGTCGTTGGTTTAAAGGTATGGGAATCTACGGGAACTAGAACTACGGTCTGGTCTCAATTGCGCTAGGGCAAGAGAAAGGGAAGAAATTAGTCGTCAATGGGAAAGTCTCAATCGCATGGAAGCGAGAGAATAAAGAAGTTATTTGTTAGTGTGCTCGCTAAGACATCGCGTCTTGTGCCTACATATTCTTGTCTGGTACGAGAAATCAGAGCAGCTGTAGTTCAGCCAACTACAGGAAAGGGGAAAAGTGCTCGCTAGGATTATCCCAATCCTATGCCTACGTACTCTCAATAGATATGAGAGATCAGAGCAGTCGTAGTTCGGCTAACACGACCACAGGTTGGTTCAAGTGTTTTAAAACCGAGTAGGGTTAAAACTTAGTTCTAGCAGTTAGGTACGATGCCTGTTTGCGGTAGAACCAAGAGTTAACAAAACTCTCTTTGTGAAAATGATTTTCCAATTAAGATCCCGAAGGATAAAAAAGATTTGATGCTTTTGTTTTTTTTTTTATTTTAAAGACAAGAAGTGGATTGAGTTATGGTTTGAAACTCATGTCGCACTAAAGACTATGACTCGAGAGCGAATACGTCGCATATCGCCCAAAGGGCATACGCTAAACACTCTAGACAGTTGAGAGGAGGCCCCCCAACCATCATTCCTCGAATACTTAAGGCTCGTAGTGCACGACACAAATCTTCCTTTATTAAGTGTTTTGAATTGTTTTGGAGATGAGAAGAGAAAGACTCAAGCTAAAGGGAAACTGGACCCTAAAGTTATCATGCTCAATGCTCCTAAAGTTCGGGATGAAAGGGGAATGAAAACTATCCTAATGTTGTCATGCAAAGGATTGAACACCTAATGTCTCTCCTACTCCCATCCTAAACGGAGGGACTAGGAATCCTAGGGGGATCATGGCACAAAGCCAAGTAAACATTAAATAGATCACTCACGAATGAAATGAGAAAGAAAATAAATTGGTACAACAAAATAAAAGGAAAAGAAATATTTTTTTTTGGGTTTTTATAATATCTAAAAATAAATAAATAAAAGAGGAAAAGAAATAAAATAAAATAAGAAAAAAAGAAATAAATGCTAAAAATAAAGAGAAAGAAAGTGCTCCCAACAAGAGTTGAACTCTTGACCTTGGGATTGAAAACTCCACACACGACCATCAGGCCAACCACACACATGTATACAAAAGTAGAATGAGAAGAAGAAAACATAAAATGTGAAGAATAAAATAAAACAAATCAAAAATGGCCCCAGTCGGGCTCGAACTCAGAACATGGGAGGGAAATGGCAAGGTGCTTAACCACTGGGGTGACAATACATCCGTGTATTTATGCCACCCCATAAATACAAGTATCAAGACAAGGCAAAAAATCTGGGCAAACACACAAGTCAAGCTATCCAAATACGTTTTGATTCATAACTTTCTCATACCTCAACTAAATTTGGACAACTTTATATCAAAATTAATCAGAATCTCATAAGGAAAAGGATGGCATTGTCAGTTTTTTCAAATAATGAACACACAAGGAAATTCGAATGGAGATGCAAAGAGATGTTTGAAAATGCGTTTTGAAATCCATAACTCAAATCACTCAAAATTGTATCAGTTTGAAAGCATGCTCACACTCCAAATATGGTATACAGGAAGTTCCAAAACCAAGAGGGCTTAAATTCAAACTAGAACAAGATATGACCTATGAGTTGAAATTGTGCATTTTGAAAATCCTTTTGCAGTGGTAAGCTCAAACAGATGTGATTATGCATAGGTAGGGGCCTGCTCACACTTAAAATATATTACTCGTGATGAATTCCAGTTTTTTGTGTTAACAGTAAGTGGAAGAAAGTGGAAACCAAACAGGTTTGCTAAACAAAAGACAAACATGGCACAATAGTGCAAACCAAATCCAAGCAACAATCACCAACCAACTTATGATAGCAACAGCTTGTGTACACAATGTCAAACTCAAGACTTGTCAAAAAAATTAGATAACAGTTGCCAAATCACAACCAGTTTTGTGTATGAAGTGCAAAAAAAAAACTAAAAACAAGCATGAGTTGACAAACTCTAGCAGTTTTGGCAGCATGTGCCCAATGAACCTACTCAAAATTAGCTCTCGAGCCCTTGTCCTCATGACAGCTCCAAACCTAGCTATCAAATACTGGATGAAAACTGAATATCAAGGCAACTAAATCCAGCAGAGCTGGGACTTCGTTCTGTCATATGAATTCACACAGATTTATGAAAACAGCCTTCTCTTTGCCTTATCACCTCAGCAGAACAACTATAAAGGATTCTACTACCCACTATAAACCAACCTATCCTAAATTGTCTAGACCTCGCCATCACAGTTTGACCAATCCTGATGTACCTAAAACTCACGACTTGAAGACACCAGTCAAAACCCCTATCCATGACAGTGCCACCTTGTTGTCATAACCAAAACTCACACATTAAATCCAACAACCCAAAGAAAGAAATATGAAAGCTCTTAAACTGTTGAAGCAAAATCACCAACTACTTCAGCAAAAACAAACAGCCAGCAATCTGCAGCTGCTAATCCAATCAGTAGCAAGGATAAACTCGAGGCTAAAGTCCCTCCCCAGTGCAAGGCTTAAGACAGCAGCAAGTGCAACAAACCATCAAACCAAAATGACAAATCTAAATGTCTCAGAGCTCTTGACAACTCCAAAGTGCCACTCTAAACTAGATCAAACCAAACAAACACAGCAGCCAGAATTGTCTTCAATGGTCCAATAGTTAAAATCCTTATGACAGCACCATCTAGTTGTCACAATACCAAAACTCAACACAACAGTCCAAAGTTGTCCCATAAGGGGAAACAGCATCTTGCAAAGCACAACCCTAACCCTAGTCAAACGAAGTTCAAGAAATCAACAATGAATTGGCAAAATCACATCCTTAAACACAAATCCTGACAAAAACTGCAGATCACAACATAGCCATATCAATTAAACCAAAGAAATCCAACTCTTGCTCACAAATGCAAGTCACAAGCCTTATGGCCATAAACACACTCACATGAGCCTGAGGTCATAACAAAGTTACACTGGTTTGGCAACAGGACAATGGCACACAAAGCATTTAGTGCTTGAGGGAAAATGAAGCTACAAGGAGTTAGCACAAACAAACTAAGCAAATCCAAGTATGAAATTCTTTCTCATCAAGTACCAGCCAAGGTGCATAAACTTCACACAGTCCAAAAATGGGATATCAACAATGGTTTTAACCCTTCACAAAAACTGAGCACATGCTGAGCACCAAAGCTTGTCAACCTAAAAATCTGGGGATCTAAGGGTGGATCAGGCCCATGACAGTTCTACTTATGAAAACCTAACACATCCTACAGTCTGGATGTAAAACAAAATCTCAAGCTCAAAAAGGAAGTTGACTGCTCTAATCAACTCCAAGACATTCATGACAGTCTTGGTCATCAAAGGTACCAACAAAAACAAACTGATTCTCCATAAGTTGGAATGAAATCCCTTAACAGCAACAACCAAAACTTACCAAATGAGAAACAAATCCAAAAATGAAATGGCTCAAATCCAAACATCTAAAACTGAGCATCCTCAAATACCAACAGACTTGGTAATCCTTAAAACAGACATGGTGGAATTCTAAGGCAGCCTCACATTATCCTACATTAACAAAAAAAAACAAAAGCCAAAGCAACAAAGGTTCCACAAAAATCCAACAAAGCCTCTTAGCAACCAAAACAAAAAACAACTACCCCTTGAGGGAATCCAAACAGAGATGAAGTCATGACAAAACTTAAAACTCCTCAAGACAAAAGACCTGCTCTGCACCAAATTCCTTTAAAAAAACCTCAGTTGCAACCACATGACTTCCAAACCTCAAATCTCAAAAACCTGCCTCAAACATCCTGGTCAAAACTCAACAAAACTGAGGCCTCCAACAGACCTCCCTAAAACAGCCTGAAAGCAAATCTCAATAAGTTGAGAAACCTACCAAAACCCTTTATCCTACAGCAAACTAATTGTCCTACCTAAGTCACACAAACAAAGTCTAGCAACAGCCTCACACAAGGCTCTAAAAGCAAGCACACACAAAACATGGTCTCAACCAGAAAAAACATGACAAACAAACATGACAAAATCAGAGTTGAAAATCCATATTCTCAAGCACACAAAAGCTTGACAGCAAAACCAAACAGCCAAAGTCCAAAGTTTTAAGCTACAGCTCATGATGTTAAAAATGAAACTTCAAAAAAAAACAATCGCAAACAGAAATCACCACAACTGCATATTTCTACACAAAAGCAACCAAGCACATGAATCTACATTGGTGACCATAATGATAGAACCAAAACATTCAAAACAGAACTCAACCACTGATTCACAACCCAAGGACAACACATGTTAAAGCATACTCAAAAGGATGTTCATGCTCAAAATGGTCATTCAACAACAAAACAAAAACAACACATGCTTTTAATGCTAATGATGCAATAACCAAAGAGTTGTGTGATGCTTACCTCTTGCAGCCTCCAAAGCAAACCAGCAGCGAAACTCAAAGTTCCAAGCTCCTAGTTTCTTGCAAACCACCAACTGGCTTCAGAATAACTTGAAAGAGAGCAAAGTCACCAACTTCTCCCTTTTGCATAAACCTTCCCAGCAGTGTTGGATAACAGGGTTATGGTGAAACGTTGGAGGAAAGATTGAAGAGGCAAGTGATTTTTTCGTGGGAATTTCAAAGGAGTTCAAAATATCAAAAATTTGATTTCTCTCAAATGGTGGCTAGGGTTTGGCTCCAAGGTTCTGTAACTTATATAGGGTGTAAAAAATGGAATTTGAGGATTTACTAAGGTTAAAGAATCAAGGGACCAGATGATATATCTCATGGCTATTGGAATCAAATGGTGAAGGAGTGAATTGTACAAGAGGAGACAAAGGTTGAGCTGCAGCTAGGGATGGCTGGTTGCAATAGAGAAAGCAAGTTTGTCTCTTCCTATTTTGGGCAAAAGATTCAAAATATCCCCATGAGGGGTACAAGCCTTGCCTCTCTAGTTATGGCAATATTTGGTGAGAGGAAAATGTTATTTCATGCGCATGGTTTTGGAACAATCAGACATTTTCATGAACAAATGCAACATATGTGAAAATGAATCAGAATTCAAGTTTTGAAAATATGCTCAAACCCCCAACTTTGATCAATGATATCTTGGCACTCAAAAATCCAATTGCCCTAAACTTAAGTTCTTGGTAAAGAGGGCATGGAGTAGAACAACTTTCATGTTGGTGAAAGTTCCATTGGATCATTGGAAGACCATGAAATTCGAGGTTGAAAATCGTGCCACAAAATATGTCCACAAATAACTTAGAAAAATTCTAAGTTATGGATTTTATCTTCTTTTTTTTCAACTTTGAACATCCATAACTTGAGCTCCAAATATCATTTTGAGACTTCTTGAACTTTTTGGAAAGCTTGTAACATGCTCTACAACTCGCATTTGGGACAAAGTTCTATTGGACATCAATAAAGAGATGAAAATTGGCTTACAAAGTGAGTGCAAAAATCTGTTCAATTTGCCAATTTTGAAATCATTCAAAATCCCCAACTTTGATTGATCATAACTTGAGCTCCAAGTATCATTTTGAGGATTTATTTGACTTTTTGGAAAGCTTGAAATACAAAGAACAACTTTGATTTTTAGTCCAAGTCCATTTGAAACCTTGATCATGATGAAAAATGGCTTTGAAGATGGTTGTTCCAAACATAAAACTTTCCACAAATAGAAAGTTCTAAAACCCTAAGTTTTCCAAAAGTGGCAAGTCTCAACAATTCTTGACTTTGCTTGATCAAATTCCAACCATTGGTCATATTGAACTTAAGAATTATGATTTTGACCTCAAAAAGTCAGGAGTTGACTTTTTCAACTGCACAGTTGGCTTTTTTTTCAAATCTCCTGATTTTCAACTGACTGATCAATTGAAACTCCTTTGATGGCTCCTTGACTATGTCTTTGCTTGAACTTGAAGCCAATAAAGGATTCTCCACAAATAAACACTTGATCCCCTGTAAATGGTCATGATATGCAAATGCTAATGCTAAAATGTAATTAAACATAAGCCAACGATTAAGAAAAGAGGTTAGTCAAATTTTGGGGTACCACAACGGGCAGTGGAGCTTCCCTGATGGCCCTACACAGCGGTGAGCACTGGACGTCTTCGTCGCTCTTGACGGGCGACAGCGAGGGAGAAGTCGATCCTCGGTGGTTTCTGTTTTGGCGTGGGGGACTCTTTGGTTGGGCTCTCGATATGGAAGGGGCCCCTGCGGGTTTGTTCTTCTTCTGAGTCGGGGAACACCGCTCTTCCCAGGGAAGCGAACTATCTTATTTATGGGAAACCAACTGTTGAGGTTGCTCCAAACGAGAGTGGCGCCCTGTCGGCAGAGGAGAGGGACTCCGAGAATCCTCGACAAGTCGCGTCCTTCATGGGGGAGGAGAGAGGATGATGGAAGCTTAATGAAGATGTCTCTGTGGGGGAGGGGAAGGACTGACGGAGACTTGGAGACGATGTCTCTGTGTGGAAGGAGAAGGACTGTTGGAAACTGGGCGACGATGTCACTGCAGGGGAGAGCGCGATGGTCGTTCCCTCTCGAGCATCCCTATTCGCTCATTCTTCCCGAAGATCATAAAGTTGGTATGATTGATCGCTGCAAACAGAGCCACCATAGTAGAATCGACGCCAGCTGGAACCAAGATGGGCTGGTAGGCAGTCGGGCTGTCTAAGCGTTGGACGATGTTGAAAGTTGCGTCTTCTGAGGAGGGAGAGGCGGTGTGCCCGTCCCTTTAGTCTCCTTCTTCATTGTAGATGGTCATGTTGGGTTCGCGGTCGTCCCTGTTGGAGAAGGGTGTAAAGGTAGATCCTGGAGCATCGTCATTGTGTGGGCAGGCCATGATCATAATGGAAGCTGAAGGTTACTTTGGTCCTTGAGCTGTTATGCTAGGATAGGAGAAAGAACGGGGAAGCAAAGGGTTCCCACAGACGGCGCCACTGATGTCACCTAATCAGAAAAGAATCAGTAGTTTGCCACACGTCGTGAGTTGCTGCCTTCACCGGTGTTGTGGAGGAGGAGTGGGTGTACCTGCAGGGTGCTCTAATGCTTAAGTGAGTAACGGAGTTTAGGAAGAGCAAGTACAGAGAAAAGGCATAGTAAATGAGATACCTAGCCCTCTAGTGAAAGAGGGTTTTTTAATGTGCCCCTAGCGTAGGGCCAACGATTATATTGTATTGAGCTGGATTTCCAAGCCCAACACAAGTAACTGATAGGGCTTACGTGGCATAGTGAAGACCAGCATGTGGTTTTCTCCCTAGATCAATTGTCATGTGATCTTCAGAAGGCGGACTGACCATCTCTTTCGGAAGTGGATAGTTTCCTGATGATGTGTCCCCGCGTGGGGACACGTGGAGAACATGGAGGAAGGGTGTGGGCTTCCCCATCAAGAGAGTCATTTTCCCGACTAATGTGCCTTGTTGAGGCTTGTGCCCGATAGAAGAGGATTGGGCCTTGTTGGGCCTCACCAACATAGTATTGGATTAGGTCTGTCCGACTGAGGGGCAGGTCCCGGCCCAGTCCAGAATAATTGGTATGTCTTAAACTTGATATTTGTTTTGTATCCTAGCTAGTTATAACTTTAAAAGGAAATGTGGTTTCCATTACCAAATTTCTATATTACTATTGTTATTACCAAATTCCAGAATTGCTTTAATCAATACCAAATAAATGAAGATATGAAGTTTTCAACAAGCTTCTGTCTTCTATAGAATAAGCTTTTGAGAGTTTAGGTTCAGTCTTTGCTTGAGATGATGATATTCTATTACATGTTTAGGCATGGTATGAAGTTTGGCCAAATAATCAGTCCTTACAAATGCAAAGTCCTTGAAAGTAGAGTCAGGCAGTCAAAACTTTGAGGGGGAAGTTCCTATCAAGAGTATAAAGGCCTTCTTAATGTCAATTGTCATTGGCATGCTACCTCCAAAATATTTATTGTCAAGCAACTTGATGACTTATAAGGTAATGCTACCACCAAAATATGATGCCTAGAAATGATTTTAGGTGCAAGAAGAGTCAGTCTATCAGCAAGGATCTTGGTTATCACATTGAGTTCGAAATTAGAAAGAATATTCAGAGTGAAGGTGAGATAGTGTAAAATACACACTGAAAAAAAAATAAAACCTTGTTAAGTTAAAGCAGTGAGAGATGAACAAAAAAGTAAAACCTTATTAAGTTAAGATTTTGTTAGGGAGGAAACAAAACAAAGAATGGTTCTCTCCCCCACACTTAAAACATGTGTTATCCTCAATGAAAGGACATAACTATAAAATAAGAGTGAGAAAAGGAAAGAACACACCCTAGGAGTCAAGGTGGATAGGTGATCACATAAGCATCCTTTCCTAAAGAGAAATCTTATACAGACTCCTCTTCCAAAGTGGGGATGTCATAAAGTAACTTTGGTTAGCATCCATTGACCTTGAAATATTTATTAGTGCCTTCGCCTTTTATTCCAAGACCAATGAAGAATCTTCGATAAAAAAAATGTGTTGAATGGGCACGTGAATGTGATATCATTTTCCACAATATCAGAGATCAAAGGATTAAGGGGTTGATTCATTGCTTTTCTTCCCTCTTTAATCGAGGTTCATCCAATTCTCTTCTTATGTTTCTTTAAAACCTGCAAAAGTTTATTATCTCGATCAAAATCAAGGTTAGAAAAAATTATAACAGGTAACTTTTCATTCCTCTCTAAATAGGCATATTTTAGATTGTTCAGAAGTGATTTAAGCTCTAAGGAAGGAGGTTGTTCAATGGAAGGCATGGTCGGGGCAGCCGGGATATCAAGATTTTCAGCTGCATAAACGACATCATGAAAAGCACCACCCTGCAAGACAGCATTAATCTCATCATAAACAAAGCAAACGTTAGTGTCAATACATAAATCGCAAGAGTAAGTATCATTATAATTTAATAAAGATGGAAAATCAGATAGCAACTCAAGATAAATATCATCAACTAAATCAAACAATAACTTTTTTGGATTCACTACTGTTTGGGCGGGTAGTTGGTTTGATTCTTGAGCTTGATGCATGGCATTCACTACAGTGGCAAGCTGTCAAATCTGTGTTTGCAAAGCCTAAAGACTGGAATCTGTTTGTTGCTGAAACTGAAGATCATTTATAGTCATTTGCTTGACAAAATCCTCTAATGAAGGTTCGGAAGGTTTAGAGCACACAATTTGGAATTCCTTCATACGCTTATTCGGATCCTCATCTTCAAATCCATTAAAGCTTGGCAACAAGTGTACTAAACCAGATTTCAATTCAAAAGGAACATCAACATCAGTATATTCAACACTTAAACCATTATAATGAAAATCAGGAGCAGCAAACTCTCTTAATGTTCTTTGTTCAGCCATGTTATCAAAAGGGGGGGAAATTAACAAATAATTAGAAATCACAAAACTAATTCAGCAATGCAGTAAACAATTTGAATTAACCAACAAAGTAAAAGGTTTATGGGGGTTTTAAGTTTTGATTTATAAAATAAGAGAAAAAGTGATTATCAAATAATCTAAAATGACTAATCCTACTGATTCGGATTTTGACTTATCATCAGCTATTATAACACCAATTCCTAAGCGTCTTCAATCCTATTCGATCATGATATTAATCAGACAAACGCTTATCAAAATCATACGAGTTATGTTCCTGTTACCGAATTAAGCAAACAGTTAAGAATATGACAAGTTAACGAATTAAGCAAACAATAACAGACAATTAAATTTAGGAACATGCATACAATCGAATTTAATCAATTATGTCCTATGAACACAATAGAATTAAAAAAATAATTACAATCAAATTAAGAAAATGATTTCATAGAAAAGAATTGAACAGAAATCAAATTAAATTGGTATTATAATAACCTTAAAGTGATGGGAACCCGTAAGCCGCAGGATTTACTTTGGGAATTAGTTTTCCATGAAAATCATACAAAACACAATGAAATTCGTAAAAAGAAGGTTAAGTGACAGTAGTATGGCTGCTAGGTATAAGAAAACATTAACACTTCTGGTTTTAACCCAACTGGATCGAAAAACATAAAAAACTCGGTCCAAAACTAAATATTTCAAACGGCAGATTTCGGGTCCTGACTTCAACAAATTATTTGAACCTGTTACACTCTGAATCATCCTCTACCTCAAACATAGTTGTAGCTCTCTATCTTAACTTTCCAACGCCTATTAGAACGTGCAAATTCGATTCTCGCAGCTCTAGTTATGATTCAAACAGTGGACAGATATCAAATAACCGCTAAAGCTGAAAATAAGCTGTGAAAATAAAATGAAGGTAAAAAAAAACTTAAACATGAAAACACATTAAAATAGTAAAAATACTCAAATAAATTATAGAAATGTCTAAGTATAACAATGGAATAACATGTATGAAAATATACTGATCACTACCTTATTCTTTTTTTGATAAGCAAGAGATTTCAATAAACGAGTATAATAGATACTCAAACCCTGATTACAAACTGCGGATATACCATATCAACTAAAAACTATGACAAACACTAAAGAGGAGCTACACAAAAGTCATAAAAACTAAAGTTGAAATTAGGCATATCACCTATCAAAGACTACTTCCAACTAAAATACTTAATATTCCACACTAAATTATTTACATTACAAAACTTGCCTTCAAATGGATCTCATTTCTATGTATCCAAATCCTCCAAAGAGCAGCCCACCAAATCACACCAACTCTATTCTTACTCACCTTCTTGACCAAAACAGAACTTACTCCCAAGAAGCTGTCTACGATGCCTTCTCCAACCACGACTTCTATCTCAACCCACTTGAAAACAGCATCCCAAACTTGTTTTGATACACCACATTTAACAAATAAATACAACAAGGTTTCATAATCTCATGTATCTTGTGCTTTAGTTTATTCAAGATTTATTCTTGAGTGGTATCCATTCTAGTGTCTACTATCATTTCAACATTAGCAACTCCATTATTTTTAGTACCGGTTGGCGTCTCAATACCTTGTTTTTTGAGAACATACTGTTGAATGTTTTTACTATAATTTTAGTATTAGCAAGTATAGTGAATCGTTGCAACTAACCAAAAAAAACATTAAGATTTATTGATTATCGAAAGCAAATACTTAAAAAAAAAAATTAATTGAATAATATTTTACTAGTTGAACAAAAGGTTTTTGAAATTGTTTTGGTTAAAAAAAAATAATAAATTACGTAAAAGATTGTGGTTTGTAAAATTAAAATAAGATGAGACTGATTTATATTTCTGTTACGGAATTAGATCATCTCCTATTTTATATATATATATATATATATATATATATATATATATATATATATATATATATATATATATATATATATATATATATATATATATATATATATATATATATATATATATATATATATATATATATATATATATATATATATATATATATATATATATATATATATATATATATATATATATATATATATATATATATATATCATCTCTGGTTTTTAATTTAAGAGTAAAAAAATTAAAAAAAAATATTTAAAGAGAGAGAATATGCGATAAAAAAAGTATTTTTTTTTAAATTTTTGTCACATTCTCTCTCTTTTTAAATGGTTTTTTAAATAAATTATTTTTCTTATTTTTTAATAATTAGATTATGAACATGGAAGATGACAGAATATATGAAGCACGAGAGGATCCAAATCCTTTGTTTATATTTCTTATTTGACTTATTCAAATAATTTATTATTATATATTATTTTCAATTTTTAAATTAACTTAATTTTAATCTTTAGCGAATAAACTTATAATCCCTTAATTTAATTATCAATTTTTTAAAAAATTATAATTTAAGGTTAAATATTTAGAATTATTTTAAGAAACCACTCTTATTTCTGAGTGGTGTAGGATATCTAATTTAAAGTAGTATCGTTTCACAAAACCTAATATAAATCATTTTATAGGGCGGTGAATCATAAAAAGGATTAAAATTTAATATTAAATACACAACGTAATAATAATTATTTAAGGGTGGAGAACAACTTATTTTAATAATAAATTCTTTTAATTTATTTCAAATTGAATCTAATTTAATGATTAAATTAATATTTTTATTTATAACCATTTAATTTAATTTAATTTAAAAATTATAATTATAAAATAAATTATAAAGACTTACTTTTGTAGTGGATCCTCACTCATTATTTGAAAAATAAAAATAAAAATTTCTAACAACAATTTTATTTTATAAAGATGCACTTAAACATAACTTTAGCGTTTTCAAGATCAACATCAGCATACAAAATAGTATGTTCTAAATTTATTTTCATCTATTAATGATCAATAAAATATGTATTTTGGTGTCATTATATTTTTCTTCAAATTCAAATTTTCTTTGCATTCAATCTCACAATTATTGAAGTGTTTATCGGTTTATCAAATCACGCAATCCTATAATCATGTATTAATTTATCATTAGCTTGAAAAAAAATTATATGATAATAACTCAATCAATACCTTATAGTTTTCAAGGTTTTTAGGATTGTAAAGAGGCTTATGCAAATGTGGGATATTTTTTTAATAGACTTATTTTTATTTGAAGTTAGACATTTATTTTTTTAACTGTTTTTTTTTTCAATTTGAGAATTTTTTTTATTCTCCAAATATATATATATATATATATATATATATATATATATATATATATATATATATATATATATATATAACGTAAAACCATTTGTTTTTATGAAGGTCTATTTTACCAATATGTACCTTAGTTGTATTTAATCATTTTTTAATTAAAACTTGCTAAAATAGATCTTCATAAAAAACAAGTTGGTGTATTATAGCAAACCCTACAGGGATTTGTTATAATACACCTACTTGTTTTTAAGAAGGTATGTTTTAGTAACATGCACCTTAAGGTGTATTTAAGGATTTTTTAGTTAAAGCTTGCTAAAATAGACCTTCATAAAATACGTCCGCTCGTGTGTGTGTGTGTGCGCGCGCGCGCGTGTGTGTGCGTGTGTGTGTGCGCGTGTGTGTGCATGTGTCTGTGTGTGTGCGCGTGCGCGTGCTCGTGTGGGTGTGTGCGTGTGTGTGAATTATGAAATTCGACTGAGACCATATTAAACGGTTCACCTCGGCCAGACAGACCTAATTGATTTTTGATGCATTAGTTTAAAATTATATGCATAATAGGCTGTTTATGGTACATTTGGACGCATAATAGATTGCTTAGTGTATGTAGATTTTTTGAAGTTTGAAGTTATAGAGCATTTGGTCATGCTATGTTCCTTCATTTTTGGGTTTCAAAAGGATACGAAAGTTAACTTATGCATTTTGTTGTTCTACATTGCATGAGTTAACTTCCAAATTTTGTTGTTTTGCATTGTTTTTCTTATTTTGTCTGTTATGTCCCATGGGTTTTTCATCTCTAATTATAATATGAATTTTCTGATGTAATTAGAGATAAAATATTTGATAACATGCTTTCGTTCAGAGGGAAAAAGTTAGACCCTCTTCTTCGGCCGTTGGCACCACTTCATTTGATTTTAAAGCGTCGTCTTTCATAGCTCACGTGTCTCCGACATTTTTCTCTCTGAGACATGAGTTCCCTGTTGTTTCCTTTGATATTCCAGAAGTCTAACATGTTGATGTCGTTCCTAACGTTTATCCAGAAGACCTCTCAAACACCTCACTATGTTGTATTTATGTAGACTATATTTTCAGACCCGTGTGGGATGAAAACATAAACTAAATATGTATTTATTCTTTTAAACGTGTGTTATAAGATTAGAACATTTTGACGTTGATGTATTTTTTTACAGCAACACCAGACATTGAAATATTTTAATCACAGTAGGATGATTGTGAAGTTGTCACAACCTGGTAAACCATGATTTACGAATGTTATGCAACTATCAGGGTTGCAAGATTTATCCAAGGCTGAATATATCTTTATGAATCATGGTTTGTTGTCTACTTTCATTGAGATATGACACTCAAAGACTTCTTCGTTCCATCTTCTGATTAGTCAGATGTCCATCACACTTGATGATAAGTCATCCATCTTACATCTATAGAGTTCTGCGTCGACTATATCCAATAATTATTTAGAGTGTCAGATCCTTACATGACACTAGATACAGAGGGAGAGTCGCTTAAGACAACTCATTAGAAAGTATTATATGAGAAGTAAGTTAGGGCATATCATGACATTGATGTGTTACCTACATGCCAACACATTGTGACTATTGGACGAGCAGATTCAGAAAGACACTCCTGAGAGGGAAACTATAGAGGTCATGATAGTCAAGGCACATAATGTCTTGCAATACATAAGATCGGGGAGGAACAGAAGGTCAGATATCTAATAGTTGACTTTTTACGTATTTTGATCATTTGTATTTTGTGAACAGTGTATGATTTATATTTTAACTTTAATATATGATATTAGGGATGGCAATAGGCAGGGTTTTAGCAGGGTACTATAGTACTCGTCCCCAAACTTGCAGTTTAAAAAAATCTCCGTACTCAAGCTCATACCAGCGTTGGCACCAGCGTTTATATTCATACTCGTACCTTATGGGTACCTAAGTACCTGTATCCATACCCATTTACCCGCATTTCTAATAAAAATTATCAACTCATTATAATTTATCATGTCATTTTAATTTTTTTAACAAAATTTTAAAAAAAATTGAGAATATTATTGTTGAGTTAAAAAATAAATAAATATTTATATTAAAATGCATAGAAATTTAATAGTGATTTATTTAATAAAATTATTAGATAAACATACATACATAATAATAAAAATAAAAATATATAAATATATATAGTGCGAATATAGAACAGGTTGAGTACTGAGATACGCATACTCGCACTCATACCCGCTTAATTTAGTAAATAACTGTCTATGTCCGTACTCATTTTACGAATTTTTACCCAACCCGTTATAGATAAATTTTATAAGTACCCACTAGGAATGGATTTAATTAAATAAGAGTGTATGGTATGATTGAATTATATATTAATATTTTGATTGTATTTTGTGATCAATGTATGATTTATTAAAAATACCATCCACGAGAGAAATTTATTGTCCTAGAGATTAAAACAGAAATTAAATTCGATTATATCTACTAAATCGTAAATAAACACACTATAATAGAGTTTAAAATATATTCTATGAATAAGTCTGAAACTTAACCTATAAATACACCCCTTTCATTAAAACAAACTCACCCTTTCAATAATACAGTGGTTACAAAAGGTGTTTTTTTTTTTCTAAAGGTGACTCTTCACCATCAAGGATGATTTTCTTCTTGGTTGTATTTTTTGTTATTGGTCGGAACAAGAGAGATGCTGGCTAAAATTGAAGTAACAGGCAGTAATATTATCATCTTAACAGTAATCTTGTAATGCAAATGTTAATATATTTTTTAGGCAGGTAAAAACAAAATATAAAATCGGACTCACAGATTATAGATTTTAAAATCCAAAAGTACCGAACTAAGCTTCAGATTCATGAGTGAGAGATTGAAGCACACCCGATCCTTTTTGGAAGGGTAAAAGTTGAACTTTTTTTACAATTGACACCAAGTCAAAAGCACGGCATTCAAAACACGGCATCCGCACTAACTTTATCAACTAAAAAAAGACATTCTTATCCAACAATCAATTTAGATCTTCATAAACCAAAGAAAAATTATTGTTATCAGAATCCAACTCTATACACCAGCAGGTTACGGGGTTTGATTGAAGCCCCCATAGACCAAATCATCTAAATAATGATATTATCGTCTCTGATCATTCCACTTTCTGTTCTCGTGCCTACCAGGGTTCCAATGTCCAGAAGAACCCCGCTGCCTTGACCATTCAGGTCTATTATTTCTTACATGATTCGTTCTGGAATCTGGGAGATTCCTACCTTGAACATACCTAGGATTCCTAGTTGGACTATTCTCCGGACTCCATGTTTCAAATCCCCCTCTTTCATGATTGTTTCTATCCCAAGAACCAGATGGCATGGATCCCCCAACCAATGTGTTATAGTTGTCATGATTTCGTTGAGAATGATAACTCGGTGGCATATCCTGCCTAACTCTCCGGTAATCTGATGCAGGAACTGACTTTTCGAACTGTGGTTGATAGGGACGGACAGGGTTTTGATAAGATGGTTCAGAAAAATGGGGCTGGTGAGGCATCATATGCGTATTTCTTTGTTGTTGTGTGACTGAGCGTGATGTTGTTGGTGAGTTCAACGCGAAGGATTGTGGGAATGAATTAGGCAAACCCTCTTGCATAGTAGAATTAGGTACTACTGGTTTTATGTTACTTATGCCATCAGTCCGCATTGCATGTGTATGAGCACCGACTGGAGATACATCGGCAGTGATTGAGTTGTTCATAGCTAAACCTCTATCAGAGAATGGTGTTTGTGCATAGACTGAGGGAAGAGAGTGAAGTGGTTGTTTTTCATGAATATTATTATTTGGCTGAGGTAGTGAATATGTAGAAACTGTGCCAGGGAGCTGCTTCGAAAACGGAACAAATGTATGTTGTTGCCTTACTGTAGTACTAGTTGCTGAAATCTGAGATGATAAGTTGGCAGTTGCAATTGAAGAAGAGCTCTGAAAACTTCGTCTATCAGATGCTAAGTTTTGCCTTGTAAATGGATTCTTTGGTGCTTCTATGCTGCATCCACTCTGAAAAGTTGAAAAATGGGAAGCCATCAGTTAATGCAGTTAATCAATAATATTTTTAATATTTAATGATTGTATTAATGGTTTCAAAAGTTTTAGTACGCTGACAATTGTTAGTGTGGGGTCCTTTATATTTTTGGTCAGGCTAAGGATGTCAGCACCGTAATTAAAGAGATAAGCACCAAACCAATTTGCCTATTTGCAGTACGGAAATCTAAGAAACTAACCCATTGATTGTTACTCTAAATTGGCTATTTGTTAATATAGAATACTTTTAACGTGGCATCCAAGAACTTGGCTATGAAATATTTTGGTGAAGACTTTAAAACAAACAAGGAATCAAAAAGAACTAATAAATTAATTCATTTCGATCTTAACTTGGGCTATCAGTGAAAAATCCATTTTCCCCAACGCCCCAGGCTACAAGTACTATCTGCCCTCAACTCTCAAAAAACACAAGCCAACATGGCTAAAGTGGAGAGTGCATGGCACTCTGATAGAAGATATAAGACATGATAAGATCTTTGACAAATAGTTGTTGCAGTACGAACTCAAATCACGCACCGTGCTTGGATTGCTTGAAGGGGTTGGAGATGGGAGAGAAACTTCCACCTTCTCAGGGGCCATTGCACTAGTACTGTAGTTTCTATTTGCATTTTCATTTAATCCTGTGTTCACACTGCCTCTCTTGATCATGTCAAGCAGCTTCAAGGTTTCCTCATTTGAGATGTTGCCAATTTGTCCAGAAGTTAAGGCAAATACCAAGTCTGGATTTTTTAGCAGTACGGCAAGCAACTCTAAATCGGGTTCAGCAGTGGCTGCATTACTGGCTGAAGATGAGGAGGCCACCCCTTGAACAGCAGAGTTTGTTGCAATTGCAACTTCAATGGATGCATCTACTATTTCTTGATCATCACTATCTGGTAGCTGTTCAATAGGAATTTCCAGTGTCAAAGAGTCGTCATAGTCCATTTCAAAATCCCAAGGATCCTTGGGGTTAGAGGGCATCTCTTGTACTGTCTGATAAATAGCTTCTTTGTCCCTACGGTTTCTGTTTTCCTGGATATGAACCTCTTTGCTATTTTGACCAGCACCAACTCTCCATGTATCTGGAAGTTTTATTTCTGCAAAAAAAGGACCAAAAAATAAAGATTTGAAAAAAATCTAACTAACTGACTAACTGGAAATTTAAAGAAAGTAGTTGATTTTGGAGTAACAAAACATTAGAAAACAAAACCAACAACAGGAGCAAATTTTATATGGCAAACCCACTTTTTACAGGAGTGTCTCAATGTATGAGTTGATGCAATAGAGCAATAGGCACCACGGCCAAATAAAAAAATGAAAAAGACAGGAAAATAAAATATCAAAAGTGTATTTTCATTAAGGATAGCTACAAACGTATCCATGACCTTTGACCGTGTAAATATCAATACAAACAATTGCCTCCATCAGATCATTTGCCCAATTTATTTATAAATTACAAGATTTACAAACTTCATAATTTGGTAATGAATAATCAAGGTTCCATAAGAAGCAAATTAAATGTGTTCTATGAGAAGTGGAAAAGGAATAAAAGCAAATGTTGCTGGCCTCGGGCATTTGACCGGTAATATTAACATACAGCCCGTCATGAGTTTTCAAGGCTTGTAATTGAATCATAGACCAGAATCTAGCACACAAATCACCAAAAGAAATGAACAACCGTTTGCTGTTTAGTGTCTTAATATTACAGCCAACAATAATAGTCATAGATGCCACGAATGCCTCAAGATTAGATTGGAACATTGCTGGAAGTTTTATGACTGCAGGATGTAATTTACAAATAGTACCAACTTTAAACCTACACATATTACCCAACACTTGTAACTACATTCGGTTGCCTGATCTGCTTTGTAGTAAAACCATGCAAAGCAGACTTCATGAATTAAACCATAATCCCATCACAGCGCAGATAAAGAACCAATAATCCAACCCGATCTCTGATCATGACTGCAAATTACAAAATAAAATACCCAAATGCAATACTTGATTGATCGGGTAATACTATGTATAGGAATATTATCTTTAAAGAGTGTTCTCACGGATGCTTATTCTGACTTGAACAGGGTCGGGACAGTAAAAAACTGTCATATTTCAAGAAATGAATAATGAATAAACCATCAATATAATCCCTAACATATCATTCTCTTTCAAATTTAGTCACTAAAGCAATGTCGTTAAATAGTCATTGTGGCAGCTACTGCTATAGCTCAACAAAATGTGGACATAACATTATTGGCCCCATGCCACAACACGCTGTTTAATACAAAATATTTTCAGTCGTTATAGCACTATTGCATAGCGGAATTTTAACAATCCGCCATTTTCCACTTTCCACAATTGACAACACTGCTCATAAGCACATAATAAAATAAATAGGCTTAAATTATATAAAATTTGTCACTTTAGTCTCTACTATTAAGATGTTAAGGACTAACACAACGGAATTTCATATACTTTCCAGACTAAATTGAAGATTTTATATAATTTAGGGACTAACTATTTGGATACTTAAGAACCAAATCAAAGAGAATGAATGATACTTAAAAACTAAGTTGATTGTTTATTCAATTCATAATTTCATCTTTTATTTAGGATGAGGAATATTGACTACTGTGCAGAGACGGGCAATTTTTCCATAAAAAAATTATTGCACCAAGGTTCATCTCTAAATCTTTACCTTTTTACTTTAATTTTAAATATTCTGACAAAACACATCCAAGAGCTAACACCGAGATGTATATTTTTTCTAGATGATTAATCCTACTTGGAGAGTCGAAAGAAAATTTAAAAATGAGATTAGAGACTTGGAGACGAGTCTTAGAAACGTGTGGTTTTTGCCTAAACAGAAGTAAGATGGATTATATGAAATATAAGTTTAGCAAAAAAAAAACATTTATAACCAAGAAGTGACAATTGGAGATCATATTGTACTACAAGTTACATGGTTTAAATATCTTTGATGGATCCGTAGTACAAAATGAAGGAAGTCGTAAACCATTGAATTCATGCTGGGTGATTGAAATGGAGGAAAGTCTCGGGAATTTTATGTATTTTATGTGACGCAAGTACCAGCGCTAAAGCCAAAGGAAAAACTTCATCGGACAATTGTAAAACTTGTGATGTTGTAAGGGACAAATGGTTGGCCGATTAAGAATCAACACAACAATAAAATGAGTGTTGCAGACATGATGTTGTGTTGGAATTGTAGCAAGACTAGACGAGATAAGAATAGAAATGACAATATTAGAGAGAATCATGGGATAGCACCTATAGTAAAAAAAGATGGTGGGAAATAAGCTTGGGTAATTTGCGCATGTAGAGAGAAGGCAAGTAGATTCTATTTCAAGGAGTAGGTTAGATGGAGAGAGGTTAAACAACTAGAGATAGAAAAAGACCTAAAAAAACTATTAAAAATATCTAAAGTTAACGAATTGAATATGCTATAATTTTATCCATGTAATCGACTTCACTTAGTAGGATAAGACTTGGTTGTTGTTGCTGCATCTTTTATTTTGACCAAAGCACACCATACATTTCTATCATATATTCACACTTAAGCATCAGTAGCAATGTATGGAATTTCACCGTTGCTTTGCTTGGCTCATTAAACGAAGATAGAAAACATGGATTTATACTGCTGATTCATGCCTAAATCAAACTCATCTATGTCTGAACTTTTAATCCTTGGGCAATGGAAAAGAGAACAGCTAATTGCAATATAGTTTAATTGTTTTTATAAGAAAATTGTATAGTAATTAACAAGCTATTGATGATTGGTATTAAAAAAAATGACCCTCTTCATCCTTGCGATCCCTTTTTACTGATTTATCATAGCTCGTTATAGTCAATTACAAAATACAAAATAGTGTATTAATAATTGCATATTTAGAACTATCCCACAATTAGTAATAAGGCATGGGGAAAATATTCAAATTGAACCACTGATGGATGTTTGAGAGATAATGGATGGTCTTAAAACCCTTGAGCAAATCAGTTATTATTATTTGGATATCAAATTTCAAGAGACGGATTTGACACCAAACTTCTATAAATCTCATGAACACCTTGTAGGAACATGTATACAAATGGACAATATGGACCCAAGTTACTTACATATCATGAGGTTAGATCACGACTTTTGTTCTATTTAACATTTGTATAATAAGGTAATAAAAACAGCAAAAAGACAATGGGTCAGCAAGTTAGCATCAGAGTTGCAAAGAAGCCTCTGAATTATCCTCCCAGAAAATGTGCAGGGATTCTACTGCATGTACCTCTTTAAATCTCAACGACAGCATACCTCTTAAAACGGTCAGTTATCAGTCTTTCAAGCCTTTTTTAACAGCAGTCAATGAATTTTACCAGTTTTTCTATATCCTAATAGGCATGAATTGATAGAACCGACAAAAATATGCAAATGTACCTGCTGGTGTTTTCCAGAAGATTTTCACCCTCTTGCACTTCTCCGGGAGAGTTTCCTTCAAATCTGTTTTCAGTTTAGAATAAGAAGCTTCCAGCCTATTAGTAGTTTTAGAGGAAAACAACAGAGGCTTCTTTTCTTCAATTTTGAGCGGCGCTGGAACTTTAGAAGAGCAAACTGCAATGCTGGCCTTCGGAGATTTACTCAGACTTTTGATTTTGGCTTCTTTATTTTCTTTCGAAGCAGTTTTCCCATGCTTACTCTGCATAAATAACGCGCGCATTTTTGCTTTCTGGATATCATCGGCAGACATAGGACGGCCTTGACTTACCGGCCCTGACCTTGCCGCCTGTGGACTTCTACTCGTCGATCCTGGCTGTTCCACCAATTGCACTTTTCTGCGCTCTCTAGATTCTGAGATAGGTTAAGTTGACATTTTCCATTATTCAACAGCTAACATGAACAGTTGACAAATTTATTGAGCAAATCACTATTTTAGAACTTGAAGAATGCTGTTTTGACATCTAAATAGTCAAAAATGCTATGCTTTCTTGTAAGCAAACTAATATTGTTTCGTAAACAAAGATTCTAAGTAGAGGACCAGTTTGATGTTACAAATCTTTCGAAGACCAAATTGATATTCTGGAAGTCCTTCAATATTCTGAAAGTTTTTCAAATATCAAATTGGGGGCGTATTCCATTTCTATGCTTTAGCCGGCTAGTTTCATGAATCTAATCCCAAATTATTCATAGATAAAGAATTGGCCCTTCAAACTTCAAAAAATTGGTAATTGTCCTGTGCTGAAAAAATCAGTATGTTTTCATAAAAAAACAGTTGGTTGTTAAGAAAGACTTGCAAGGAGAGAAGTTGCAGGATCAAATTATTTTAGTCATTGCAAGAGTGCCACTGAGTTTGCTTTTCTGAAGGAAAATTAGCCCACAATTGTCACTCCAAAAGATTATCCAAGTGCCTAATGCGTTCAATTTTATGTGTTTGTTATTTTATATGCTTGCAGAATATAGATGGGATACCCATCAGCATTCTGAGGAACCAGTTAACAATATGTAGCCAACAAAAAAAAAAAAAAAACTCGAAGGATACGAGATGAAGATACACCAAGGGGAGGTTTCTTATTACAATCATCTGAGCTGGGCGGCAACAATTTCACAGATTGAGGTCCCATTTTCCTGAACAAAAAAGAAACAAATTTGAGCATAATTCACAGCCAGTAAAAGCGAAGACAACCAACTATAATAGGTTGGCACAAAATCTGTACAAAATTAGTAGGCAGAGAAACTTATTTGATAAAAGATGACAAAAGGCAATAAAGCAATCAGCCCCAACCAACACACCTGAAATTATCTGAAAACTCATTCGAGAGAGCAAGAATATCTTCCTGGTAGAAAGAAAGAATAGCTAAGAAACATGCAAACTGAAAAACAATTGCTAGCTGAAATGTACATTTAAGAAGACACTTACAGGAACATCATAATGCCATGATTCAGGGCCGATTATTTGACCAATACTGCAAAAATAAATATCATAATAATTGAGAAAGAAGGTCATACAAATTCTGTATCAAAAGGAGATCAAGACATAAGCTTGCCTCTGAGAAAGTAACGTCTCTTTTTGACCATCATAGGAAGGCTTAACACCATTGGGTTTCTTTATGGCTTGGTTCCTTGTTAACAATTTGCTCCACTTTGATAACAAAACCCTTGCCCTGTTAGATATGTCTGATCCTCAAATCAGTGAGACTATAATTCATAAAAGTTTATAAAGATAGTAATACAGTATAACTATTAGATTTTTAAACAGCACCCCTTCAAATTAAGACTTGAAGCTATTTACAGTCATCTAAGAAAATGATAAAAAGGACAATAGAACTTGAAGTGATTAGTTACATAAATCAATCTAAAAGTGTCATCTATTGCTCGAAGAAAAAAAAAAAAGACATTTCATCTCTTAATTGGCTAAGAGATACAAGGTGACAGACTGACAATGAATCAAATGAATAACTAGATTCAATTGTCAACCCTTCAAATTAAGACCTGAAGCTATTTACAATCATTTCAGAAAATGATAAAAAGAACAACAGAACTTGAAGTGATTAGTTACATAAATCAATCTAAAAGTGTCATTTATTGCTCAAAAAAAAAAATATTTCATCTCTTAATTGATTATGTGATATAAGGTGACAGACTGACAATGAATCAAATGAATAACTAGATTAAATTGTCAACCCCCCTTCCACCTCTCTATCTTGCTACTTCTAGTATGCACGATATCATAATTAATAATAACAAGCTATTTGTCAACTAAAAAAATATGAAAATAAAGTCTCATACGATACTTTCCTTATAAACATCCTACAGAATAGGAAAACAGAGAAATATACGAATATGAAACTCAAAGAAACAAGCATAGCTGAGAACTTTGAACCAGGCATGTTAAAGTAAGAAAGTTTGCTAGGGTAAACAGGCTACAATACAAGCTAACGACATGTTAAAATACACCCTACTATAAGAAAATATGCTACACTGCTATTATACATCCTTCAACTGTAGTTGTTACTGATCAAACACTTGCCATCAAGGTACAATCTAAGGTTAATATACAGAATACACCCATACTGAGGGACACCGGGATAGGGGATATTATAAAGAACAATCAATGTCAAGTTTGATGGACACTAGGCATGGAAAAGAAAAATCACACCTGATGTTCTGTAGAACCGTAGTCTATTAACACTCTGCAATAAAGCTGATATGTGTGCAGGAAGGGCTTTATGTAAAGGCAAATGACAAAGAACCTGCAACACGGTTACCCAGTAAGTCTAATAGTGGTATTTAGCTACGTAAAGATTTAAATAACGCAGACAATGCATATTAACAAGATAAATCAAGATTTACCTTCAAGATAAGAAGCAGTACACTTGTTTGCTCTTCAACGGCAGCTTTAGTCAACCAATTTGCTAAAGTTATTGCACCTCCTCCGGTCAAAAACCTAAGTATACAGCCATTAAACGAAATCAGAAAAATACAAATACTATTATTGAACAAAAAAGGTTTTGAAAAAACAAATAACACACCATAACAAGACGGAAAAGTTCTGTATTGACAATATCCACTCCATCAACTTCTCCTGTCCACAAAATGTTTCCTCTTTCTGCATTAGTCCAAAAATGTTCTCGACAAATTGTTTATCTAAGTCATCCAGGTCAGAAAGAGCTGCTTCCTGTGTTGAACAGGATGCTTCTTCCATGCTGATGGCACCATCTGAGTTTAAGGGAGCTGGATTTATTGATCTCACGGGATCAGAGTTCATTTGCACATCAAGAGATTCGGCACAAGAATTAGATTTTAATGCCTTCTCCCTTGACAATTGAACTAGTTTCCTCACTCTTGAACGTTGACTAGTGAAAAAATCACGCACCTAAACCGAAGTACAAAGACTCGTAAAAGTCAGTGCATGAGAACAGGGTAACATGTGTGATCTTACAACAAAATTTGAAGTGAATATGTCCCTTTTGTTCTGAAAAAGGGTAATGATTATAAATGTGAATCTAATAATCTAACAATCCAAAACAGATGAGTAACAACAAAAATTCGGGATCAGAAATGTTTCTGCATACAAACCTGTGTTACTGTTACACCAAATAAAGCACTGATCTCACGAGATTCTTTCTTACTAATTGCATCTTTAATAGAAAAAACTGATTGCATGTAATTTACAGCCTTTGGATTTAATAAATCCCTAGGTCTTTTTCCTGCAAGTTTGAATTAAAAAGAGATATAAGACATGAAACAAAAAGTAGATAAATTTGTAATTAGTGCAAATAATGCTCAGAATAAGGCTGAAAGAGGCATAAACACAACATTTATGTCTTGCTCCACTTATTCCATCGGTTAAAAATGAAGGGTTCAATTACCGAACTGATGGTGTTTAAGATGTTATAAAAGAAATATAGTTCTGGTAAAGACCTATGTGAAACTGACACGGCACCTACACGTGCAGTTGCCTTCATGATAGTTAAATTTCAATTTGAATCGTAAAATTGGGTACGAATACGATTATGCTTGCCCTCACTTCATGTGATAAGGCTCAATTGTTGTTGCCATTCTAGCTTGCCTTCAGCGATTAAGGGTCTACGCAGAATCTTATTTTGGTGGAATCGGGTGGCATTTCCCTTGTTAATCGTTGAATCTATGATCTTCGAAACGTTTTTGCAATTATGCTTATGAGTCAATTTAAATGTATATAGTTTGGAGAAACGCCTATATAGAACTAACATGATGCCTACACATGTAGTTAATATTAACTATTTTGGTTGCACTTGGTCATTTTTGTTTTCTCAAATTATTATCGGTGTCAATGAGGTAGTGTTGTGTTGTGTAATATAAGCCAGGTGTGAAGTATAGCAAATGATAATGCAATGGAACAAGGGTTGTCAAGTTAGATGTCAGCATAGTAAGCCACATTGGGTATATCTAATCTAATATAAAAGTAAATTTTTAAAACTCGGCGGGTATTTAGGCTCAGAAATATAAAGCAACCAATCATATACTTCAACTTTTAATGTTAATTAATCTTCTCAGAAATATAAACAAAATTCCAGTGAAGACTTACCGATTTTTATTGACAGAGCACCAGCAGCCTGCACACACACAAACCATAATAAATGAAGTAAAATTGGACAAGATCAAACTATATAATGATGCATTGAAAGAGTTGACTAACACAAAAAAGCAAATATACAACTGGAATGTGTTTGGTTGACATATCACGCGCGCACAGAATGTCTTTGATTGGTGTATCACGCGCGCAACGTGTGCACGAGTGAAGATGTGCGCGCGTGAAACAAAAGTCAACGGACTAATTACCATAAACCAACAACATTGCAAGCCTAATTTGCTACATTATGCTAATAACTATCCATCCTTTGTCAACTACTAATAATTATTACATGTAATTGCCATAAAAAAAGAGGATCAACATGATATTTATGATAAAAAAACAGTTCAAAAAATGTCAGATGTAAGAGATACAGAGCAACTTGATGAAGAGAGAAATCACCATTTCTTGAGAGAGAGGATTGACGCCGGTGAGTTTGCATTGCGTGACAATAATTTCCTGAAACTGATCGATCTGACTATGTAAGAGTTCTCTCTGAGAAGCCAAAAACCTCTGGAACGACTCGACGGAACTCCCAACCTCCAGCTCCGATAAATCGCCGTTCCAGAGCTCCATCGTTGATAACGAAGATCGATGCTTCTTCGTTACAGTGTGTAGCAACAAACACGCATTAATTAGTTAATGTTATTAGGGGAATTGAATCCCCGATGCTTCTCTTTGGTTCAAGTTGAGAACGTAAACTGGTTAGGGTTTCGTTTAGAAGCTAATTTTTAAGAGAGAGAGTTCTGACAAGGATGAGACGAGAGAGAATTAGACCGTGTTTGGCTTTCGAATTACTTTTCGCGTTCGTTAAAGAAAATCATTTTTAAACTCGCCCCTTCACTCGAACGGTAAGTTTTCGATTCTTTGATAAAAGTACTTTTTATTTTCATTTTTTAAAATATGTGTGTTGATTTTAATAAGATAAGTTATGATTAGCTTATAAATTGGTCACAATATATGCTTACTAATCAAATCATAAATATTATAGAAATAATGGTATGGTATTATTACATTATAGAATATTTAAATTATGAGATTAATTAATATGCACCCACGGTGTATTTTATAAATTATAAAAATAAAAATTAATTTTTTTTTTATTATTCAACGTTTGTGATTAATTGACAATGTAAAAAAAAAATTCATTGTCAGTGAATTTCAATTAAATTCTTAAATTATTTAACTGTAATAGGTTGGTTTTTTAAGAAAAATTACAAGTATGTCCTTTAAGTTATATAATATTTATAACATTGGCAATTTTATATGATTTTGTTCTAAAAAATACATAGTTATCATTAACGGTGTTTATGTAGATGTAACACTCTTGAGACGGTTGTAATGTTGCTATGATGTAATTGTTTCAAACTAAACTTTAAGTTATTAGACAAAATCTCTTCATTATTGTCGCGGTGAGAATTGGATGTCAAATTATTAATTAATTTAAATCTTAATTCATTTAGTTCACCACCGGTCTTTTATTTGTCCAAAATGAAAGAAACAAGATCGAATTACCCGCAATGCAATGCAAATGCAAAAGTTAGAGAGTTTTAGGTTCGGGGGTTGGTTAAACTTATGGAAGGTGCTAGCATCCTAAGTTTCTCTAGTACTCTACAGGAACCTCTTGTTTTAATGTTGTTTATTGCTAAGGTTTGTCTGCTTAAGGATGGAAAACTTAGTGCTTTATTTATAAGTATACTCGCCAAGACGTCGCATCTTGTGCCTACATATCCTGACGGGAATGGAATCAGAGTATTTGTAGTTCCCCCTAAAGGGTTTAAGGAACTTTTTGATTGTTGGTCAAAGTTCCTAAGAGATAAGGGATGTTGATTGATTGATTCTAGGAGAAAAGACGAGTTGTCATCTTAAGGGAGAACATTTGACTTAACCACCACAACTTGTAGGATATGGTCTTTGCATCGTCTTAAGAGAAGAACTCAAACACTCGGAATTATCGACGAGTATGTCACTATCTCTCTTAAGCCGAAAAGATCTTACATCTATTGTTATGGGGCAGGAGATTTATCTCAACTGTCAAGATGACTAACATCTTATTCTCTAATGGTTTGAATAGTTTGAATTGAGATGATTAAGATTGTTTTTCCTAAGTTGTAAAAGATAAAAGAGAAATGTTCCCCTTAAGTGGTAGGAACTAAACTTAAGAGATCAACTTGAATGGGATCAAGGATCAAATGAGGATTATGATGCATATGAGATGCGTACGCACAAGTTTTACGTCATTGTGCAGATTCTTCCTTTAGACATTATGCAATGCGGTAAAATAAATAACGGTCAAATAAAAACGGTAATGTAAAAGCATGCAAACAAATAAAGGCATAAGAGGTAGGCCAAGTGTGAAAGTTGTGAATAGTGAATCGGTGCTCGAGGGGTGGAAGCGTGCACGATTGATTAAGTTATGGGAGGAGTTGAATTAATTTGTAGTGACATTAATTTTAAGAGAAATTATTTGAAGGGTGAATTAGTCTAATTTATTTTAGTAAAAAGATTTAAAATTAAATTTCTAATAAGTGATTTAAAAGGTAAGAGGTCTTCTATATTTTAAAATAAAAATTGATTGTGAATATGTTCATTTTAGTTAAAGGTTATTGTTATTATAGATATAAGTCAATTTATTATGAAAAAAGATTTTTAATTAAGAAAAAGGAACAAGTTATAAGTTTATTTAAAAAGGTTATAACTATAGTGGAATTATTAGAATAAATAATAAGGTAATGACATGAGTTAATTAAAAAGATTAATTAAAACAGATTGATTAAATAGATAAAAAAACTAAATTAAAAAAATGAGTTATTAAGTTTGTCTTAAATAAAACGGATGATTAAAAAGATTTAATTAAGTTGGTTAGTTAAATTAGAAATAGGTTAAGTGGTGATATTAGATTTAGTGGGATGCGTTGGCGATGGTCTACGGTGGACGTTCGAAGGGTGATCGCACGATGAGATCAGGTGGGGAACGTGTGGTGAGGACGTGTGAGTGCGCGACAATGTTGTGGATGTGTGTATACAAGATTACAGGATACATAAAAATAAAAATGTTGAAAAAGCCCATAACCATAAATCCTAATTTCCCCTTTAGTTCGTCGTCTTCTTCTCTTATCATCTCTCTCTCCATATCGTGTCGTCTTCTTCTCTTTTTAATTTCTCTCTTTTTCTTCTTTCTCGTTCACCATCTCTTCCATGTTCATCATCTTCATCTTCTTTCCCTAAATTTGAAACAAAAAACAACACAAGTCAAAAGATCAACGCATTTAACAAATTAATTCTCACTGGAATGTACTCAGAGGAGTTCGTTGGAGTTGGCGGCGGGGATTCGTGGACGGAGGCGTGAAGGTTTAAAGAGAGATAAGTTCTTCTAAATTCATCTTTGTGAAATTTAGGGTTTCGATTTGGGGCTTTTCTTTTGGTGTCCTCCTTTTTCTTTTAATGCTCTTAGGTATTTATAAACTTCTGATTTTCCAAAGAAAACATGGACTTGGTTCCTATTAATGCTGGGTCATTGCTGTTTTGAAAATAAATTGGTGTTGTCCTGGACATGTTGGTCCTATTTTGAAGTTTTCATGAATGCTTTCCTTTTTTATTGATTTTCGGTTGCTGATACGGATCTTGAATTAACTCTACAGGATTATGTGTAGAATTTGTTCTTGGAAAGAAGAGAACACGTTCTGGGTCGATATAGAAATAAGTTGACTTGTTGCTTTACGAATCGTGACATCTGATACCTCCATTTTTGCTTTGGAACTCTTGTGGATTATTTTGGAAACCAATTTTGCATGACTGATAAAATTACTTTCTTTTCAAAAATGTTGAATTGCATCAGAATGATTACTGACTCTTTACTTTCTTATTTCATGTACATGATGGTAATGCCTCGGAGCCGCTTTCTCTAATTTGCGTTGATGACAGCATCTCGTCTGAATAAAACTGCAGTGCTTCTTTGATTAAAATTGATATGTTGGTTTTTATAATGGGTGCTTCGATTGTTTGCTCGATGTTTGAAGAAAGACTTAGAACGGAAGCCACCATTATTTTCTTTTCGGATTGTTCTTAAATTGTATTAACATTCCTTCTTCTTCTCTCAGGAAAAACAATCACCTTGAGTTCAGATATTGTCGATCTTGACACCATCGAGAAAGGTTCTAAAATTCGGTTATGATGACGTTACGTCTGAACCAATCAGGGCTTGGAATTGTTGTTGTTGCCTTCTATTTGTTTAGCCTATAGCGTTCTGGTCCGAAATCATTTTCGATGCCTAGCTGGAAGTTGGCGACGGTTTTCGTTGCCCTTCCGATTGCTCGAATCTTTGCCCAATGATGACCTGAAAACCTGAGGGCTGAAACCAATTCGATTCTTATTAAATTTTAACTTCAACTTATTTTTATAACGGCTTTTCTTACTATCAGTTGGTATTTGCTTTGACAAGTTGGAGTGACAACCTGAAGATCCAAGATGTTGCAAGGAGGGTCGCGTGCAGGTTTACGCATTCAAATCAACTTCCTTCGAGACGTTATTTTGCTGATGACAGCCATGAGCGGAATTGGATTAGGCTGGCAATTGGTATGCCATTATGGTGATACTTCTTAGTATGAGATATTATCATGTGGTCATAATGTTTTAACCTTGTGTTCAAAACTTCTGCAGGCTAAATGACACTGCTTAGAGGACGTGAAGAAATTATGATGACAGTAGCATGTTGGGCAAGTGTACATAAACGGCATGAAGATGGACTGGAGTGAACAAAGCCTAAGCCATGAATAATTCGTGAAGCAAGTACCGTGTGCCCTGGTGTGTCTCAATCAATCATCGGCTGCCAGCACCGTCTTGAGAAGAGTTGCTCAAAAATTCTCGTATTTCAACCCGTACAATGTCACGACCCCTCGTAATTTGTGTTCTCAAGATGACAAAACGAATTTGAATATGGAATGATGAGCTTGTATTTAAGAATTTATCAATGGTGAAGCATGAACCCATGAAATATGGCAATTTGAAATCATCACCCGGTTATAACTTGGAGCCTCGAATTTCGTACGTTGAAAAATGAAACGCGTGTCAAAGTTAACTTGAACATTGTTGCCAAATATGGTTATACAAACTCGAATTTGAAGCATGAATCTTTCAATGAGGTCCTTAATTATGAGGTTACTTTGATAACATGAATATTTCCATTTGGGGATAGTTTTGATGAATGTCACATAAGAACTCCCTTGTGCTTATAACTTGGATTGTCAACTTGAACTTCTTACTTTGAGCTTGTAATAAATCCTTCCATAGAATTGAAATTGTCTTAACAACGCGAACTTCCGATTCACATCTCCTTGAGCTCACAACCTGCAGAAAATCTTGAATATAACCCGGAATTCTAATCGGACTTTCAAAACACAGTTAATTATTGCTGATCGAGAGAACAACGCTCTTATCTTCGAAATTTATGCACTTGCACACACTTGTTAGTGATAACAAACACACGCACACAAGTAAAGCTAAAATGTAAGAAACGCACAAGGGGGTGGGATCTTAAGGTAAAAAGTTAGGATGTGACAGATGCCCCTATTTAAGTTTCTTCTATCCGGAGATATGAAGATTGAAATCTTCGTCTCGACGAGATAGGAGGGACTTAAATACAAACATTGGACGAATTGTTGGCCCTAAGATGCCACCAAATGCATATGATATGCAATGATATGAAATGCGAGACAAAGAGGTCATGCAGAGACATGATGCCACAGGGGAGAAACAAAACACCACCCACGAGAAACATAGGAACAGCGAAAAAACAGATTCGACAAAACGAGACTCCGCGGGGAAAGGAAAACAGGCAGCACTAGGGAATCTTCAAGGAATAAAGGTATAGTAATACCACCAAGAGCACAGTAGCTTGAACAATGGCGAGAAACCTGAAAGTGAAGGGTAACCTACTACCAACATATAGCAGTCTAAGCAAAGGTACCTGGTTGAAACAAAGAAACACATGTTACGTACTATCAGTTAAATGATAGCCTAAGAGAAGACAACATGAATAGGAAAGATGACCTACTACCAATCTTGGCAGCCTAAGCAAAGGTACCTGACCAGAAGAAGATGGTATATTACCTACTATCAAACGTATGATAGCCTAAGAAAAGGTAATAGCCAAAATAAGGTGTATTACCTACTATCATACATATGATAGCCTAATAAAAGTTAATAAACTTGAAAGGAGAGATCACCTGCTACCAAACATATGACAACCTAAGAAAAGGTGTCTGACCAAAACGATGTGTGCTACCTACTATCATAACATATGATAGCCTAAGAAAAGGTGAACACAAAAAGGAAAGATGACCTACTACCGAACATGGTAGCCTAAGCAAAGGTATCTGACCAAAAGAAAGGTGTATTACCTACTATCAAACATATGATAGCCTAAGAAAAGGTAATAAACTTGAAAGGAGAGATCACTTACTACCAAACATATGTCAGCCTAAGAAAAGGTGTCTGGCCGAAACGAAGTGTGTTACCTACTATCAAAGCATATGATAGCCTAAGAAAAGGTGAACACAAAAAGGAAGATGACCTACTACCGAACGTGGTAGCCCAAGCAAAGGTATCTGACCAAAAGAAAGGTGTATTACCTAATATCAAACATATGATAGCCTAAGAAAAGGTAATAAACTCGAAAATAAGGGGTCACCTACTACCAAATGTATGGCAGCCTAAGAAAAGGTGATAAACTCAAGAGGATACAGTAAATTACCTACTATCGGATGTATGATAGCCTAAGCAAAGGTAATAACCAAAATAAACTTATCCACGCTCCAAGGTTTGTATGTTTTTGCATGGGTCTCGGTTTCTTCTTTGAATGATGAATACTTGGGAGAGTGCCTTCATAGGGATTGAAAATGTCACTGGAGATTAAGCACTTCAGCGGTTAATCCATAAATTGTTGGAGATTATGAAACTTCAACGGGGATCTTCATAAGAGATACAAGCCGGTTGATTAGCAAAATATGTCTTCTCAAATAAAGAGAGACTAATTGTAATAATCTTCACCAAACTTCTCGGAAGAGATGCCATTTGATGGAATTAGACTTGTGTGATAGAGTCACCGGGGAATATATTCTCGAGGAGTATCTTTGTTGTAGCTGTAAAATGTATGGATCCTTGAAGTGCAAACTCTCAAATAAAGAGAAAAAATCTATAAAGTCTTCGACAAACTTCTCTGACAGATTTTCGAAGAGGTGCCATTTGACGAGTTGATAATCTTGATAAGTTACCGAGGGTGGACAAACTATTTTGAGGAGACTGCCATTTGTCATCTTTGATAGAAAACCTGATCGAACAAGTTGCTGAAATAAAGAGGTCGCTTGCAATCCATATGTAAATTGTTGAGGAATTCTGATAATACTGTTGGAGAAATATTTGTCTTCCATAGTTATCTTCATAAAGACCTTACATAGGGAGCAAAGTGCACAATAAATGCACACTTAATCCATATTCAAAAGTTGGAGATGTCCATAATGTGATTGTCAAGGACCGGAGTTCACTTCGGGAAATAACCAAAGAGAAACTGTCAAGCAAGACCCAATCATTGAGGTATGAACTCAAATGGGATGTACTAAAATAACCGTTTTCCACGAGGATCAAACTTCGCGGGGAAATAGAAATATCGTGCTCTTTCTGCTTAGGGCTGACAACTCTATTTGGAAGGAATGGACACGCCCAAACACTTGGGGATAACCACGGCCAGAGTGACAGAACAAACAAACACAAAGATGCACATGCCATGTTATCTATCTATATGTTATGTGTATGCTTATGCTGGTAAAACAAATGACAAGAAGGCAATAAGAGATGAAATAAACATCTCAAAGCAAACATCCGACCGATCTTCGAAGATAGAAGTGCTATTGGGGATAGATGGAGAACCAAATATGGGATCACAATCCTGTTTCAGGGCTTCAAAAACTTCTTTAGGGAATAGAAAACATTCCACTCGGGGATATAACATCATGATCTTACTGACAGATTTGTCAAGATAAATATGGGTTATCCTGTTGAAGATGAGAATAAAGATCTACTAGGAGCGGATCCATCTCATAATTGGAGAAACTTCATGGATAAAATAAATATTCACTTCACTGGAGAGATTCATACTGGAGTTGTAGACGAGGATACCCGAACTGAGGTATCGCAGGGAATAAAATAAATATCCACTTCAATGGGGACACCAGGGTTAAATAAAGTTATTGAATACGTTGGAGTCAAAACTTCAAAAAAGTTGTGCAATTGATGGAATTCGATATTGATGAACTGTGTAAAGTCACTATTTTGAATAATAGTTTGCAAATGGATAAGAAAATATTCGTGTTTCAAATGCCCCAAGCCATATGGTTATGAGAAGAAGTCGTTACAAGAGGATTTTACAGAAAACATGACGTCCGACTGCCCCACTGTTTTCAAACTTTTAGAGAGATTCGTTGAATCTCGACGTAACTGGCCCTAATTGACGGTATTATGTTTGAGTCTTTGAAAATAGCTCTTTAGACGAAGTCAAACTTGTATAAATGAGAAACCTAGCAACAACTTGCCCCTTGTTCAGTAGAATCTTCAAATTTTAATCGGTGATGTCTTCACGATATCAAGCAAAGTTAGCAAGTCAGAAATATTAATTTCGAAACTGTTAATGCAACACACGCTTGTCTTGAAGTTTTGAAATGAGATATCACACTAACATGTGACCTAAATCACTAGTTAGGATATAGATTAATTTTATAAAGCCAATCATCAAATTGAGCATAGCTCATAGGAGTCAGAAAATGTTATCTCACTGAGTATGCCTTCGAAGTAAACCTTACTTCAATAAGGACTTTTGAGGGTTATATCTGGGTTTAGTTTATGATTTGTAAAACAAAGGAATTAGGGTCAAGTGTTCAATCAAGCTGATTGAAAATTGCTTTACCCTAAGGTTTTAAAAGTGAGGTCGAAAAAAGGTTAAGAAGGAATTAACTTCCTTATATCTCTGGTGTTTAGGAGGTTTGAAACAATGTCATGCATCATCAGTATGATTTTTATTTAAAAGCATGCACTAAGAAACCCTGAGTTTTACTTCGTCATCCTCCTTCCAATTATTCATCAAAGTGAAGAAAATTTGGGTAGAGTTGGCAATATAAATTATGAAAAATATTTTTTTTACGAGTGAATACAAATGGATTTCTTCAAGACAAACATTTTATTGCATTAACGTTCAAAATAAACAAATTCTTACATGCAAATTATGTTTTTAATCAAAGAAATAAAAAGTACGTATAAGCAAACAGAATGAACTAATGAGCTCTTCTGGAGTTTTCACATATATCAACATAATGGTATTCCATTTAAGACTGGGCTTCCTCCTTTGAAGGTTAACAATTTGTCATCTATCATTTCTTAAACTTTCTTTTGGAAAACTTTGCACTCTTCAATCGAATGCCCCATTACACCGTCATGAGATTCACAACTAGTATTTGAGTTGAACCACGGCGGACGAGATTTCATGATTCTAGTCCTTATGAGTGTCATCACCGAGTTTCTAGTAAAATAAAACCATAATTGACGGTAAGTCATCGAGATGGGATCAAACTGGTAAACTTCTTTCGGTACTCGGAGGTATCTCTTGATTCTGACTTCGTCTTTGAACCCTTCGATTCTGAAGTTAATCTGGAGATGTCAACCTTCATTTATGAGGCATTCGTTGTTTGCGTTGAGCAGGCGCTGCATACCGATGTTGAGGACAAGATATTGGCACTATAAATTCTCTAAAAGATCCATTGTCATTCTTACTATCTGGAGCTATATCCAAATTGTAATTGTATTGTTTTATAAAAGCAATGGATAAGTCTTCCCAAGATTGAACATGGTTACTTTGCAGCTTCATATATGATCAGTGGTTTTTATACGTTATTTTACCATTTGTTTATGTTAATCATTTGTTATATCTTGTCGCATTTTATTTGTTTTTATTGCATTTTACGCGTTGGTTTGGTTTTTTCATTATTTATAGGTTCAGGTAAACAATAAAGGAGAATCAGAGCAAAAACCAAGGGAAAACAGCAAGAATTCAGAAGAGCTTTGAAGTGGACCAGGAGCCTGACACGGCCGCCCGTGTCACCTGACACGGCCTGTGTCAGTATGTGCTCAGAAAAACTAATTTTGGTGGAAACCAGAGACCTGACATGGCCGCCCGTATCACGTGACACGGCCCGTGTCAGGACACCTGGGACTTGGAAAAATCGCGTGTAATTGTATCAGGAAGCCAACATAGCCGCCCGTGTCAGCGGACACGACCCGTGTTGGTTAAAACGCTTCATTCTCTATTTTTCTTGTATTTTGTACACTTTTGATCCATGAGGGTATTGTGGGTATTTCACTAGTGTTGAGTTTGAGTTTAGACTATTTGATACATGTTTTGAGAAAAGAGACGGGACTTTTTGGACGGAAAAGAATTTCACGAGAATGATTGGAGCGACCAAGGACTTGAGAAACTGAAGGTCCTCATGAGCGGAAGCGATTGAAGATCAAGGCAACCATTTATCTTGTAATATTTAGTCTTATTGTTGATTTTATATGTATTATTATGAGTAGCTAAATCCCCCAATGCTAGGGGTGTCCCTGAATTGACTCTGTAATGACCTTGTTTCCCTTGAATAATGGATTTCACTGCTTTCTAATCATCGTTGTTATTGTATAATTTTCTTATGGCTTTTCTTATTTGTCAAATAAGGATCCAATTTACGGTTAACCTTAGGTTTGGAAAAACGATCGTTAATGCGTTTATACGATAATACTATAGTAGATATTGCCTAGGAATGAGGATACCCTATAATAACCGTAATGTTTTAGATAAAATACATCGCTTGGTATTGTTCCTATACCGCCAAGGAATTGGGGCATAGGGAGAATACCAAAGTGTTTTCTGCTAAAGAATTAGAGTCAACTAATCTTTAAAACCGGTAACGATTGAATTAAGCAGTGATTTCTGAAAACTAAGGATTAAGGTTATTACAAGGCTTTTCATACACCCTACCCTAGCATGCTTCTCATAACTGTTTAAAACCTTTATTTTACTGCTTTTGCCTTCTGGCCTTTATAATTCTAAGGAAACAAACCAAAACCCCTATGACTTTTTGTTCAATTGCATTACTATAAAACTTGTATTCATACGCAGTCCGCGAGATCGATATTCGGAGAATTTCCCCTTATTACTACATCGGTACAATTAGTACGCTTGTTAATTTACCGGTCAAGTTTTTGGCGCCGTTGTCGGGGACTGCCAGAATATAAGTTTGATTATAATTCAATTGAAATTTTGTTTCTCTGCGACCAAAATTTTATTTTCAGTTGTTATTTTTATTTTTATCATTATTATTTTGTTACTACTAATCTGCGCCTAACATTTTCATGCGAAGAGATCCCTCAACTAATTTTTCTTTGGACGCTGAAATTGAAAGGACTCTACACGAAAGACGTAGACAAGCTAGACTATTAGCTTCAGAAGAAGAAAGAGCTTCAGTTTATTTAGATTCAGGTTCAGAATCAGAAAGAGACGCTGAAGCTATGTCAGATCTCCCACCAGCGGAGAGACTTTTGGGAGACTATGGAGGGGCCAATGCTCAACCAAACCGGATGACCATCATAAATCAACCGGTGATTATGGCACACTTTCAGATACATCCTTCTACCATTCACCAGTTGGAGAGCAAGCCTTTCTCTTGAAGAATCAGCGAAGATGCAAACAAGCATCTACAGAGATTCCTAACGACTACCACATCTTTGAAGATAGAAGGCCATTTCGAAGAGGCCAAGATACTTGTTATGTTTCCGTTCACACTGACTGATGATGCAGAAGAATGATTCTATTCACTTCCAGCTAGGAGTATCACCACATGACGAGAGATGGAAACTGCATTCCTTAACGAGTATTTCCCTGCTTCAGTGTTTATTCGAAAAAGATACGACATTGCCAATTTTAAACAGAAAGAAGGGGAATCTCTAAGAGATGCATATAAGAGGTTTAAGAGGTGTCTGACTGCATGTCCTACTCATAACATGTATGCCACTGAGCAAATGCAGAACTTTGTGAATGGTTTACGACTCATAACAAAACAACTTATAAACACTGTTGCCGGTGGCTCAACTAATTTCTCAACAGCCACTGGTATCAAGAGGATCATAAAAGCAATTGACGCCAATGAGCATCTTGAGTTGTATGATCGTACTATGAACCAATTAGAGGGTAAGATTGGTTTGAAGCTAGCGGATCAAGTTGTGAACATGGAAGAGCAAATCAAAGTTGAAGTGGAAAAAAGGCTTAAGGGAATGAATATGGGTACTGAAACTGTAGCTCAGGTTCAACTTGTCCAAGCTGTGAGTTTTGAGGTTTGTAATGGTCCCCATTTTACTGCGCATTATCTTGTTACTGCTCAACAAATCGAAGAGATAAAATATTTGAGTCAGAATAATCCATATTCTCAGACATATAATCCAGGATGGAAGAATCATCTTAACTTTTCTTGGAAAGACCAAAGTCAACCTCCATATCCACAACAGCAACAGGCCCCTCAAAAAGCAAATTGGGAGTTAGCTATTGAAAGAATGGCAGATCAAAGTATGCAATTCCAAGAAGAGACCCGTAATGTTCAAAGGAATAACACAACTTCCATCAAAAATCTTGAGTCGCAAATGGGGCAGATAGCCCAACGCCTCTCAACACACACTCAAGGAACCCTCCCGAGTGCAACAGTAACGAATCCGAAAAATTAAGAGAGTATTAATGTTGTCACAACAAGAAATCAGAAAATGATAAAAGAAGAGGAAACAAAGGAGGATGAATGCATAACGGTGGAACTTGAGGTAAGAGAAAAAGTCAAAGAACCAGAAGAAGCTGTAATATCTAAAAAACCAATCGGGGAGAAAAAGAAAGAAGAGGTTAAACCGAAAATTAAACTACCACTCCCTTAAATAGTTACAAAGAAGGATCAGAAAGAGAAAGACTTTGGAAGGTTCCGTGCAATGTTCAACAAATTAGAAATCAACATGCCACTCTTTGAAGCACTCGAGAAAATGCCTTTGTACAAGAAATTCATGAAAGAGGTTATAGGTAAAAAGAGATCAATGGGTGAAGAACCTAAAACCACAACTGAGCAATATAAGGAAATATCACAAGAAAAGAGAATCCCCATCAAGAAGAAGGACCTTGGACCAGTTGTAATCCCTTGTACTATAAAAGATCGAAATTTTAAGAAAGTCTTAATTGATTCAGGTGCTATTGTGAGTCTCATGCCGTTATCGATCTTCAAAAAGTTGGATATTGGAAAAGTGAGCGATACGGGAACAAGCTTGAAGTTTGCCAACCACATAACTAAGATGGCATATAGGATAACATAGGATGTACTGGTGACAATCGATAACTTCACTTTCCTAGTTGATTTTCAAATCATGGATATACCAGAGGATGAAGAGACTTCGATCATACTTGGCCGACCGTTCTTGCTTACTAGTCGGTGCAACATTGATGTGGAAACAGGTACGATCACTTTGAAATCTTTTGAGGAGGAAATCAAGTTAAAAGCTCTAGAGGTTAGAAAAAAAGGTAAGGAGAAAGATGTTAAACTGTCAGTTGGGAAGATCAACACAACTAAGAAAGAAGAACGATCAAAACCATTTCAAGTTGCTCTTATCTCTGAACCTGACTAATATTCTATTGCAAAGAAGTCAAGCAATAGAGTTTGGAGGGTAAAGTACCCCCCATAACAATAGGGAGTCGACCGTCGAGCCAGGTGACGTTAAACGAAGCGCTGCGTGGGAGACAACCCACGGATTTAAGAATTGATGTTTTTCTCTCTATGGTTATTATTTTTGCAGGAATAAACGAGAGTTTGCAAGGGAAAACGTGGAAGTAGCAAAGAGGTCCTGCATTACCTGTCGACCCCTCTGTGAGGATCTCTATGAGTACACCTCGTCTTCTCTTGTTCTTTAACATTGAGACAATGTTTAGTTAAAGTTTAGGGGAGGTTTTACCGTTTTGAATTGTCAATTTAAATACTTTTTTATTTTTAGTTTGATAAGAATCACGTCAAATTCGCCCCTACGAAGACTGTAAATTTTTTTCTTGTGAATGGTATGCGTGTAAGGTAGTCAAGAAAGTATTTAGAGTTCAAGGGAAGAGGAGTTTGAACCAAGGAACTTGGAAAGTGAAAATTCTGGCCTTCACAAGATGGATGTTATTGTCTGAGTTATAACATCCACTGTGACATTGACTACAATAATGACTATGTAGACAGTTATTGAAAGCAGTAAATAACACACCAATTGTTCACCCATTTCAATGTCAACAACACTTACATCTGGGGGCTACTAAGCCATGGAGGAAATTCATTATAAGCAGAATCAATTCAAAGTCAAACCACCAGTTTGCATTTCTCACTTAATCTCTACCCAATGACACTTCAACCTAGAGACACTCTAGACCTGAGTATACCCACTCACTCCCCCTCAATCACACAACTGTGATATTAAACAATTACACAATTTAGTATGAAGGGACACCTCATACACTTCTTGATCTTGCTTCAAAGCTTCAATCAAGAAACTCACACACTCTTGCTTCAAAGCTTTGAGTGAGACACTGCCTAGAATCTACCTAACCAAAGTAATTATCAAATAGACAATTACTTGGATTACAAGTATTCCTAAACTGACTTTTACTCACGTGAAGACTAGCCTACTTCACTTGCTCGGACTCTCTGCTTTTGTACTCTCTATTATTCTATCAAGAGTTTCATTTATGAGTTTATTCTTCTGTTATTTATAGCAGTTGCAATCCTTTGGGCCTTGGTGCATAAATTAGGTTTTATCCATAATAAAACCTCTCTTCAAAATTCTGCATGTTTGCCACTTTAATCAGGTCCATATTTGATCCCTTAGGGTGTCTAAAATATCTCCTGTATTCCAGCTTGAGTTTCTGGTTTGTTTCCTGAGTTATAGCTCCCATAATAACAAACTTGTGCACTGATGTCACACGACCTATGTCATAACATCGAGTGTGACATTCAACTTAACTTATAGTTAGCTGTTAAAACTTGTCATGCACAGTCCACTTAATGAATGTAGAAATATCTAATATGACATTCATACATGCACTAATGTTATGCCACAAAATGCAGCCAATCAAGAGCACTTACAGAAAGTTTGGAAATTGAGGTATAATTTGAACACCCTAGGTTCCCCTGAGTAAGGAAACGAGTCCGACGTGTAGATTTGTGCCATAGTACTTGGATTTGAGAAGTATTCCCCAATTAGTTCATTGTGATAGTCCAACATGATTGAAAGAATTACATGTATTGATTTTGAGAATGACTTGTGGCACAAAAAAAAAGTTGAATAATGACGGTAAAGACAACTTGTCCTTCTATGTTGGGTAACCCTCACCCGGTTATTTAGCCTAACGGCGATTGAATCTCTATAGTCGTCCCAAAGCAGACTAATAAACGCTTGTGAGCGAGTGAAAAAAAAAAGAAGAATAAGGGTGTCACGGAAAAAGTCTCGAGCAAAATTGTACATGCCTTAATTTGATTATCCAAATGAAAGGGGTAGAAAATCGAAGAAAAGACTTAAGCCCAAAGCATAGTTGGAGAGGTGGCCGAAAGGGGGATTTAGGTCCGTAATTTTACTGTGGTGTATGTTTATGTAATGCATTCGTTAACGGATGAGTACCGAGAGAGCTGGTTTGAGCCAATCGGAACTAAGACTCACGTATGAGTATCGACACGCCTTACATCCTGAGCCCTTCACTTGATGTGCTGTTTGATGTGAAAGTTATTTATCCAAGCTTTTTCCTTAAGGTCAAGTAATGGTTTAAGTTTGGGGGAGTTTGATCAGTGGTTATTATACGTTATTTTACCATTTGTTTCTGTTAATCATTTGTTATATCTTGTCACATTTTATTTGTTTTTATTGCATTTTACGCGTTGGTTTGGTTTTTTCACTATTTATAGGTTCAGGTAAATAATAAAGGAGAATCAGAGCAAAAACTGGGGGAAAACAACAAGAATTCGGAAGAGCTTTGAAGTGGACCAGGAGCCTGACACGGCCCGTGTCATGATGTGCTCAGAAAAGCTAATTTTGGTGGAAACCAGAGACCTGACACGGATGCCCGTGTCACGTGAGACGACCCGTGTCAGGACACCTGAGACTTGGAAAAATCATGTGTAATTGTATCAGGAAGCCAACACGGTCGCCCGTGTCAGCTGACACGACTCGTGTTGGTTAAAACGTTTCATTCTTTACTTTTCTTGTATTTTGACACTTATGATCCGTGAGGGTATTGTGGGTATTTCCCTGGTGCTGAGTTTGAGTTGAGACTATTTGATACATGTTTTGAGAAAAGAGACTGGACTTTTTGGACGGAAAAGAATTTCACGAGAAAGATTAGAGCGATCAATGATTTGAGAAATTGAAGGTCCTCATGAGCGGAAGCGATTGAAGATCAAGGCAACCATTTATCTTGTAATGTTTAGTCTTATTATTGATTTTATTTGTATTATTATGAGTAGCTAAATCCCTCAATGCTAGGGGGTGTCCTTGAATTGACTATGTAACGAACTTGTTTCCTTTGAATAATGGATTTCACTGCTTTCTAATCATCGTTGCTATTATATAGTTTTCTTATGGCTTTTCTTATTTGACAAATAAGGATCTAATTTACGGTTAACCTTAGGTTTGGAAAAACGATCGTTAACGCGTTTATACGATAATACTATAGTAGATATTGCCTAGGAATGGGGATACCCTATAGTAACCGTAATGTTTTAGATAAAATATATCGCTTGGTATTGTTCCTATGCCGCCAAGGAATTGGGGCATAGGGAGAATACCAAAGGGTTTTCTACTAAGGAATTAGAGTCAACTAATCTTTAAAACCGATAACAATTGAATTGAGCAGTGATTTCTGAAAACTAATGATTAAGGTTATTACAAGGCTTTTCATACACCCTACCCTAGCATGTTTCTCATAACTGTTTAAAACCTTTATTTTACTGCTTTTGCCTTCTGGCCTTTATAATTCTAAGGAAACAAACCAAAGCCCCTATGACTTTTTGTTCAATTGCATTACTATAAAACTTGTATTCATACGCAGTCCGCGAGATCGATATTCGGGGAATTTCCCTTTATTACTACATCACTATAATTAGTACGCTTGCTAATTTACCGGTCAATATACCATATCAAGGATGCCCCACATAAACTTTCTTGAAAGCAGTGAATCATCAATTTATCGTTGTCAACGTAAGCAGTCATCTTTCGACAAAACATCGTCAAATGGTATCTTGGACAACTAATACCCTTGTATACTTCTAAGACAGACATCTTGAACTCTAGAGGAATAACCACTCCTGGAACTAGACATAGGTTGTGAGCCTTGAGACCAGATATATCAGCCCTTTTCACCATCTTCAATTGTTCCTTGAGATCACTAAATCCTTTCTCAATTGCTATAAATCTAGGATCATCCACCTTCATCTCAGTACGAACATTCGGAGGATTCAGTATACATTGTGGAAACTGGGAAATTCTTTCATCAACCAAGTTGTCTTGCACAGGTTGCGGTTGTGTAGGAACATCCACTTGTTGAACATTATCATCAGAGGGAAGATCGAATATCAGATTAGTCACCGCTCTAAAACCAGTCATGGGATCCATACTATCCTTCAGTAAATACTCTGAGCTTGGTCAGATGGTCAAAATGTCAGCTGACAAGACAAAGACAGAAAGCCAGTTACGGACGCAGCAGGAGAAGAGACACGTGCATGTGAAAAATGCTAAATGAAGGATGGTATGCAAAAATGCATAAATGAAAGGTTTCATGGAACTTAAGTTCTTATAAACGTTACAGAATATCAAAGAAAATTCATTTATTATTTTTTTTATATCGATTACAAATAAATATTCTTATAAGAGTCCTGACATGGTAGCTAAATAAAAGCTAATAAAGTCCTAAGGAAGTTCTTCATCGTGTTTGTTGATTTGTTCTTCCACTTGGATCTTCTTGAATATAAGTTGTCCATGATCAACTTCTAAGGAGTAGTGTGATAGAGGAAAATAAATCCTCCATCTCTCTTTTTTTCTTGCTGGAAAATAAGGAAGGAACCACTGTTCACTTGGATATTCAATGTTGAGGAAAGTCTTTTGAACTTCTATTGATCTTCAATGATAATGGAAGCCTCTTGTATTTGTCTTTTGAGTTTCCTTGATTCTTCAATCAGTGCCCTTAACTTCCTTAGGTCATCTAAGTTAGGACTCTTTAAAGAATATTTCAAAATATTTTTCTTTTGTAATCTATATTGGCTGTGTAAGGTTCATAAATAAACTTGAATTTCATGAGACCTATGCGATATGATGCTTTATGGATGCAGAAACACAGATAAGCACATATAAACACAAAGGTAAACATACAGGAGAATCCTAGGTTTGCAACAAGCATGGAGCAAAGGGTATACCCATTCCCAATGGGTGTGGACTAAATGTGGATTGTACATGCAGAACAAGGTTCTAAAGAAGTGCCCGAATTCATTAGTCCATCTTTCGGATATTATCAATTTCCCGAATACTCGGTGATTAATAATATTCTCAAGAGAACCTCTTTTGAGTGTAGCATCGTGTAGCAACTATTTTGGGAATACTCCATCATAGCCCTTGCACTATGTCCTAATAAAGGCCAAAGTAGGGTTAAAGGTAACTACGGTCCTCAGTATCACAGGCTCCAATCGAAAATAGTGAATGTTTTCACGAATGCTCGTTCAACAGTACTACTTTTCAAGAGGGCCTCAACTGAGCGGTGATTCTCAAGTCAACTTGGTCGAGAATCACTGCATATAAGCCTCGTCGAATACATCACCTTCCTATCATAATTTCACTCAAATCCGGGTGTAGGACCTTGTCTCACCACTCAAAGGATATCAACCCAAAAGTAATAACACATATAAGTTGATAAGCAAATAAGCATATATATATATATATATATATATATATATATATATATATATATATATATATATATATATATATATATATATATATATATATATATATATATATATATATATATATATATATATATATATATATATATATATATATATATATATATATATATATATATATATATAAAACAATAAACAAGCAAAAATAAAACAAGTTAGGGAAACCCACTGAAGAGTGTCCCCAGTGAAGTCGTCATTTCTGTCGCTGTAAGAATTGGATGTCAAATTATTAATTAATTTGAATCTTAATTCACTTAGCTCACCACCGGTCTTTTATTTGTCCAAAGGAAGGGAAAAATATCGAATTACCCACAATGCAATGCAAATGCAAAAGCTAGAGAGTTTTAGGTTCGGGGGTTAGTTAAACTTAGGAAAGGTGCTAGCATCCTAAGTTTCTGTAGTACTCTACATGGAGCTCTTGTTTTAATGTTGTTTATTGCTAAGGTTTATCTACTTAAGGATGAAAACCCTAGTGCTTTATTTCTAAGTATACTCGCCAAGATGTTGCATCTTGTGCCTACATATCCTGACGAGAATAGAATCAGAGTATTTGTAGTTTCCCCTAAAGGGTTTGAGGAACTTTTTGACTGTTGGTCAAAGTTCTTAAGGGATAAGGGTTGTTGATTGTTTGGTTCCAGGAGAAAATATGAGTTGTCATCTTAAGGGAGAACACTCGACTTAACCACCACAACTTGTAGGATATGGTCTTTGCATCGTCTTAAGAGAAAGACTCAAACACTCGGAATTATCGACGAGTATGTCACTATCTCTCTTAAGCGGAAAAGATCCTACATCTCGATTGTATTGTTATGAGGCAGGAGATTTATCTCGACTGTCAAGATGACTAACATCTTATTCTCTAATGGTTTGAATAGTTTGAATTGAGTTGATTAAGATTGTTTTGCATAAGTTGTAAAAGATAAAAGAGAAATGTTCTCATTAAGGGGTAGGAACTAAACTTAAGAGATCAACTTGCATGGGATCCAGGATCAAATGGGGATTATGATGCATATGAGATGCATACGCACAAGTTTTACGTCATTGAGCAGATTCTTCCTTTGGACATTATGCAATGCGGTAAAATAAATAACGGTAAAATAAAAACAGTAATGTAAAAGCATGTAAACAAATAAAGTCATAAGAGGTAGGCCAAGTGTGAAAGTTGTGAATAGTGAATCGGTGCTCGATGGGTGGAAGCGTACACGATTGATTAAGTTATGGGAAAAGTTGAATTAATTTTTAGTGAGATTAAGTTTAAGATAAATTATTTGAAGGGTGAATTAGTCTAATTTATTTTAGTAAAAAGTTTTAAAATTAAATTTCTAATAAGTGATTTAAAAGGTAAGAGGTCTTCTATATTTTAAAATAAAAATTGATTGTGAATATGTTCATTTTAGTTAAAGGTTATTGTTATTATAAATATAAGTCAATTTATTATGAAAAAAGATTTTTAATTAAGAAAAAGGAAGTTATAAGTTTATTTAAAAATGTTATAGTTATAGTGGAATTATTAGAATAAGTAATAAGGTAATGACATAAGTTAATTAGAAAGATTAATTAAAACAAATTGATTAAATAGATAAAAAAACTAAATAAAAAAAGGAGTTATTAAGTTTGTCTTAAATAAAACGGATGATTAAAATGATTTAATTAAGTTGATTAGTTAAATTAAAAATAGGTTAAGTGATGATATTAGATTTAGTGGGATGCGCTGGCGATGGTCTACGGTGGACGTGCGAAGGGTGATCGCACAATGAGATCAGGTGGGGAACGTGTGTTGAGGACGTGTGAGTGCGCGATAATGTTGTGGATGTGTGTGTACAGGATTACAGGATACAAAAACAAAAATGCTGAAAAAGCCCAGAACCCTAAATCCTAATTTCCCCTTTCATTTGTCGTCTTCTTCTCTTCTCATCTCTCTCTCCCGATTGCGCCGTCTTCTTCTCTTCTTAATTTCTCTCTTCTTCTTCTTTCTCGTTCAATATCTCTTCCATGTTCATCATCTTCATCTTCTTTCCCTAAATCTGAAACAAAAAACAACACAAGTCAAATGATCAACGCATTTAACAAATTAATTCTCACTGGAATATACTCAGAGGAGTTCGTTGGAGTTGGCGGCGCAGATTCATGGACGGAGGCGTGGAGGTTTAAAGAGAGATAAGTTCTTCTAAATTCATCTTTGTGAAATTTAGGATTCTGATTTGGGGCTTTTCTTTTGGTGTCCTCCTTTTTCTGTATGCTCTTGGGTATTTATAAACTTCTGATTTTCCAAAAAAAACATGGACTTGATTCCTATTAATTCTAGGTCATTTCTAGTTTGGAAATAAATTGGTGTTGTCCTGGACATGTTGGTCTTGTTTTGAAGTTTTCATGAATGCTTTCCTTTTTTATTGATTTTCGGTTGCTGATACGGATCTTGAACTACCTCAACAGGATTATGTGTAGAATCTGTTCTTGGAAAGAAGAGAACACGTTTTGGGTCGATATGGAAATAAGTTGACTTGCTACTTTACCAATCGTGACATCTGCTACCTCCATTTTTGCTTTAGAACTCTCGTGGATTGTTTTGGAAACCAATTTTGCATGACTGATAAAATTACTTTCTATTCAGAAATGTTGAATTGCATCAAAAGGGTTACTAACTATTTACTTTATTATTTCAAGTACATTATGGTAATGCCTCATAGCCGCTTTCTCTAATTTACCTTGATGACGACATCTCGTCTGAACAAAACTGCAGTGCTTCTTTGATTAAAATTGATATGTTGGTTTTTATGATGGGTGCTTCGATTGTTTGCTCGCAGTTTGAAGAAAGGCTTAGAATAGAAGCCACCGATATTTTCTTTTCGGATTGTTCTTGAATTGTATTAACATTCCTTCTTCTTCTCTCAGAAAAAACAATCACCTTGAGTTTAGATATTGTCGGGCTTGACAGCGTCGAGAAAGGTTCTAAAATTCGGTTATGATTACGTTACGTCTGAACCAATCAGGGCTTGGAATTGTTGTTGTTGCCTTCGATTTGTTTAGCCTATGGCGTTCTGATCCGAAATCATTTTTGATGCCTGGTTGGAAGCTGGCGACAGTTTCCGTTGCCCTTCCGGTTGCTCGAATCTTTGCCCAATGAGGACCTGAAAACCTGAAGGCTGAAACTAATTCGATTCTTCTTAAATTTTAACTTCAACTTATTTTTATAACGGCCTTTCTTACTATCGGTTGGTATTTGCTTTGACAAGTTGGAGTGACAGCCTGAAGATCCAAGATGTTGCAATGAGGGTCGCGTGCGGGTTTACCCATTCAAATCAACTTCCTTCGAAACATTGTTTTGCTGATGACAACCATGGGCTGAATTGTATTAGGCAGGAAGTTGGTATGCCATTGTGGTGATACTTCCTAGTATGAGATATTATCATGTGGTCATAATGTTTTAACCTTGTGTTTAAAACTTCTGCAGGCTAAATGACACTGCTTAGAGGACGTGAAGAAACTGTGATGACGACAGCATGTTGGGCCAGTGTACAGAAACGGTGCAAAGATGGACTGGAGTGAACAAAGCCTAAGCCATGAATAATTCATGAAGCAAGTACCGCAGGCCTCGGTGTGTCTCAATCAATCATCGGTTGTCGGCGCCGTCTTAAGAAGAGTTGCTCGAAAATTCTCGTCTATCCTTCACTTATCAAAATTCTTGCAGAAATAAATTATTAATGATCTTGCACTCATGTACATTAGTTTAGATATTAGGACCACCTTGTAAATGTTAATAAATCAAAAGGGAATTTTCTTTACTTTGGTATTGTTTGGGAAAAAACAACAAGAAAAATTATGGTTTTCAACTTGACTTGTCTTGGTATGGTGCATGCTCTTGTATCCCTCTTGTATCAATAATTATCACACCATAATGTCTTGTAGCTTGAAGCTTTTGTTGGGGCTTGTATATGCAAGTAATATCTAGGAAAATATGTGATTCAAGCAAATGTATATTGTTAGAACACATATTGGTTCTTAAATATATCTCTATGTTTTGATGATAACACTAATGAAAATTTGTATGAAGTAAATATATACTCTAATTTTTGTTTAAGTGTTTTTGTTTCAGATATTAAATTTAATATTTCTCTATAAGCAAAAACGCATCTAAACACTATTCATCAGAAGACTCTGAGCGCTGTTTGAAGAAACTCTGAGCTGCTACAGAAGACTCTGAAGCAGAAGCCACAGAAGACTCTGAAGCAGAAGCTGCAGAAGACTCTGAAGCATAACTGAGAAGAATCTGAGTAAAGAGCATAGAGTAAATATTCAGAAGACTCTGGAAGTACTTAACGCTGCAAGTACAGAGGCTCTGATAATCAAGTCTGCTCTGATCAAAAGATTCACGCTAAAGCATTGTTGCTGCAAAACTCTGATGACATCAACTCTGATGTAGATACTCTGATGAGAGTAACTTTGATAAAGAAACTTGTTGAAGAAGATGTTGTTCAAATAAAGATCCAATGGCATATTCCTTGTCTTTATCCAAACGACTATTTCCTCATTTGTGTTTGGCACAAGAAATCAGACAAAAAGGATTTGTCTGAACATTCCTCTTCTGGGAAAGAAAAAGTTAATATAAGACAAAAGGCTACAGCTACACAACAGTGCACAGTCTTCAAGCAATGGACTTCAAGCACTATAAAAGTAAGTCTTCAACACCTTATCAAAGTTGACGAATCAATTTGAAAAACTACTCTCAAGCAACTCATACAAACATTCTTCAAAGCTGAATAGTTTTTATATTCGTTCTTATATTGTGTAAAAATCATTGTTGTGATAATAGCTTTTTAGAAGCATTCAAAACACATTGTTAGTTTTTTTTTTTAAAGTTCCTTAAGAAGACCAAGTTGTGGTCAGAATTTCTTGAGAAGAATAAGACTGTTTGTCTTAGTGGTTGACACTGTAATCAGTTTGATTTAGTGGATTAAGTCCTTGTTGAGAAAGGCAAATCACCTTGGTAGGGTGGACTGGAGTAGTTTGAGTTTAAACGAACCAGGATAAAATATCTTGTTATCTTTACTATTGTCATAATTGTTTTTAAAACCCTTATTCACCCCCCCCCCCCTTTCTAAGTGTTTTTCCCACCTTCAGTTGGTATCAGAGCTCCAACTTTGTAGTGCTATCACCTAACAGTGAAAGTGAAAGATCCAGTTGGGAAAACGATTGAGTTATTATCCTTGATATATTATGGCTGAAACTTCAAACAACAATGGGGTGAACAAATATGATGATAAAGATAGAATCAACACCAAACCTCCCATATTTGATGGTGAGAAGTTTGATTATTGGAAATATAGAATAGAAAGTTTCTTTCTAAGTTATGATGCTGATCTATGGGATTTGGTCATTGATGGTTATATTCATCCAACAAATGATAAAGGCAAAAAGATTGACAGAAAGTCAATGACTGATCAACAGAAGAAAGATTTCATAAATCATCATAAAGCTATAACCATTCTGTTAAATGCTATATCTCATACTGAGTATGAGAAGATCACAAATAGAGAAACAACATTTGACATGTTTGAGTCATTAAAAATGACACATGAAGGAAACTCTCAAGTGAAGGAGACAAAGGCTCTGGCACTTATTCAGAAATACGAAGCCTTCAAGATGGAGGAATCTGAATCTGTGGAAGCTATGTTCTCAAGGTTTTAGATTCTAACTGTTGCTCTGAAGGTTATGGACAAAGGTCACTCTACCTCTGATCATGTCAAGAAGATCATCAGAAGCTTGCCAATAAGGTGGAGACCAATGGTCACAACATTGAAGCTTGCAAAGGATTTGAATAAGATCACTCTGGAGGAACTTATCAGTTCCTTAAGGAGTCATGAGATTGAGCTGGAAGAAGACGAGCCTCAGAAGAAAGGTAAGTCTGTTGCATTAAAATCTAACAAATCTGCTAAAGCTTTGCAGGTTATTGAAGAAAGCTCTGAAGAATCTTCCTCAGAAGAAGATGAACTGTCTTTGCTGTCTAGAAGGATAAACCAACTCTGGAAGTATAAACAAAAGAAGTTCAAAAAAACTTCAAGAGATCTGATCAACGTGGAGAATCTTCTGGACACAAAAGATCTGGGAAGAAAGAAGTTGTATGCTATGAGTGCAAGGAGCCAGGGCACTATAAAAATGAATGTTCCAAACTTCAGAAGGAGAAACCCATAAAGAAGTTTGAAAAGAAGAAGAAAGTTGTGATGGCCACGTGGGATGATTCAGATGCATCTGAATCCTCATCAGATTCAGAGGAAGAATGTGCAAATATGGCACTGATGGTTGACGTGGAGGACCACGAAGAAACATCTGAATTTGAATCTGAATCAGATTCAAAAGAGGTATTTTCTGAACTTACTAGAGCTTAACTTATTGAAAGTTTATCTGAAATGCTTGAAAACTATAGTAAGATTAAGCTTAAATACAAGAAGCTTCAAAGCAATCTTGTATATGAGAATAATCTTCTGAAATCAGAAGTTGCTGAGCTAAAAGCAAACAATTTTAAAATTAAAACTGAATTAGAAAAAGCTCAACAAGATTATGAAGTTGAAACTAAGTCAAACTCAAAAAACATTTTAGAAGAGTATGACTATAGTTTTTAAAGTTTTTTGTCCAGAGGCCTAGATAGAAGCAAGATTGCTTCCATGATCTATGGCGTAAGCAGAAACAATAGAAAAGGAGTTGGATATGAATCACCCTCTGGGAAGGATTTAAATCCAAAACCTGTTGATAAGCTGGTCATTAAGTATTCTCCTCTGTACACTCATTTTAAATATGGTCACCTGAATGACATAAAACACACACGTACGGATCTGAACACTAAAGATTTTGTGAAACCAAAACTTCATCAGAACAAAGATGCTTTTAAGGGAAAGAAGTTCAGATAGAACTTCAAACCTACTAACCCCAGAGAACCCAAGAAAATATGGGTACCTAAGGACAAAATAATCTTCGTTGTAGATGTCCTTAGCAACAAAGTTGAGACACCAATCATGATACTTAGACTCTGGCTGCTCACGACATATGACGGGAAGAAGGTCTATGTTCCAAAGCCTGGAACTTAGATCTGGAGTAGACGTTAAGTTTAAAGGGAACCAGAAGGGCAAGATAATTGGCTCTGGAACTATTGGTAATGATAACCTTCCTTCCATATCTAATGTTTTACTCGTTGAAGGATTAACACATAATCTATTGTCCATAAGTCAATTAAGTGACAATGGTTATGATATAATCTTTAATCAAAAATGTTGTAAAGATGTGAGTCAAAAATATGGTTCAATCCTCTTTAATGGAAAAAGGAAGAACAACATTTACAAAATCAATCTTTCAGAATTAAAAGTTTAAAATGTAAAATGCCTTATGTCTGTTAATGAGGAGCAATGGGTCTGACATAGAAGATTAAAGCATATTAGTATGAGACATATATCTCAGATTAATAAACTCAATCTGGTAAGAGGACTTTCTAAGTTGAAGTTCAACTCAGATGCTCTTTGTGAAGCATGTCAAAAAGGAAAATTTTCAAAATATTCTTTCAAAGCTAAAAATGTTGTTTCAACCTCAAGACCATTAGAGCTGCTTCATATTGATCTGTTTGGACCAGTGAAAACTGCATCCATCAGAGACAAGAAGTATGGATTAGTCATAGTTGATGACTACAGCAGATGGACATGGGTCAAATTCCTGAAACACAAGAATGAGTCACATTATGTATTATTTGACTTCTGTAAACAAGTCCAAAATGAAAAAGAATTTAAAAATGTTAAAGTCAGAAGTGATCATGGTGGAGAATTTGAAAATAAATTTTTTGATAAATATTTTAAAGAAAATGGCATTGCACATGATTTTTCTTGTCCTATAACTCCTCAACAGAATGGAGTTGTAGAAAGGAAAAATAGAACATCGTAAGAAATGGCCAGAACCATGATCAATAAGACTAATATGGCAAAACATTTTTGGGCAGAAGCAATTAATACAACATGTTATATTCATAACAGAGTGTCTATAAGACCTCTTCTGGAAAAGACTCCTTATGAATTATGGAGGAATAAAAAGCCCAACATTTCTTATTTCCATCCTTTTGGATGTGTTTGCTTTATTTTGAATACTAAAGACAATCTGAACAAGTTTGATTCTAAAGCACATAAGTGTTTTATGATTGGCTATTCTGAACGCTATAAAGGCTACAAAGTATACAATATTGAGACACAGATTATGGAGGAATCAATTCATGTTAGATTTGATGATAAACTTGGCAATCAAAAGCCAAAGCAGCTTGAAATTTCTACAGATAGAGAAGTGCTTCTCACAGACTCTGAAGATTCAAAGGCAGACAAAGCTCAAGTAAAAGAACCAGAAGCAACGCCAGATGCTACTCCCTTGGCTGCTCATATGGACAACTTGAACATTTATGAAGAACCAACTGTTAAAGGTTCATCCAAAATCAAATCTTCTTATCCAGAAGAAATGATAATTGGAAATAAGGATGGCCCTATTAGAACAAGATCCTTTCTCAGATCATCTGGAACGTTATTGTTTGGTTTGGTGTCAATCATTGAACCAACCTCTATGGATGAAGCTCTGCAAGATAATGATTGGATACTTGCCATGCAAGAGGAGCTTAACCAATTCACAAGGAATGATCTTTGGAATCAGGTTCCAAGACCAAAAGGATTTAATATTATTTGAACTAAATGGGTTTTCAGAAACAAGTTGAATGAGCAATGAGAAGTAGTCAGAAACAAAGCTAAGTTGGTTGCTCAAGGATATAGTCAGCAAAAAGGAAATGATTACACAGAGACGTATGCTTCTGTGGCAAGGTTAGAATCTATTCGCTTATTAATTTCTTTTGCTGCACAGGATAACATCACTCTATATTAGATGGATGTTAAAAGTGCTTTCTTAAATGACATTATAGAATAAGAAGTTTATGTTCATCAACCTCCTGGTTTTGAAGATGAAAATTTTCCAGAACATGTTTTTAAACTAAAGAAACCACTCTATGGCTTAAAACAAGCTCCTGGAGCTTGGTATGAGAGGCTGAGTAATTTCCTTCTGGAAAATAATTTTATCAGAGGAAAGGTGGATACTACACTCTTTTGTAAATCAATTAAGAAAGACATTTTAATATGTCAGATTTACGTAGATGATATTATTTTTTGTACAACAAATATTACGCTTGGAAAGGAGTTTGCTCAATCTATGCAAACAGAATTTGAAATGAGCATGATGGGAGAACTCAGATTCTTTATGGGAATTCAAGTCAATCAAACTCCAGAAGGCACCTACATACATCAGACAAAGTATGTGAAGGAGCTTCTGAAGAAGTTTAACATGACTGAAAGTAAGTTGGCCAAGACTCCAATACATCCTACTAACATATTAGGAAAAGAATAGGTAAGTAAGAAGGTAGATCAAAAGCTCTATAGAGGTATGATTGGATCTCTTCTGTATTTGACTGCTTCTAGACCTGATATTCTTTTCAGTGTTTGTCTTTGTGCTATATTCCAACCAGACCCTAGAGAATCACACTTAATAGATGTTAAGAGGATTTTGAGGTATCTGAAAGGTACTACTAACGTGGGTTTGTGTTACAGAAGATCTGATGATTTTAAACTAGTTAGCTTCTGTGATGCTGATTATGCTGGAGACAGAGTTGAACGTAAAAGTACTTCTGGAAGCTGTCAGTTTCTGAGAAGATATCTAATCTCTTGGTACATCAAGAAGCAACCCACAATTGCACTTTTAACTACAGAGGCAGAATATATTGCTGCTGCTGGTTGTAGCACTCATATGCTCTGGATGAAAAGTCAGCTAGAAAACTATCAGATATATGAGAGTAACATTTCTATCTTCTGTGATAACACTTCGGCTATTTGCCTATCTAAAAATCCTATTTTACATTCTAAGGCAAAGCATATAGAAATAAAACATCATTTCATCAGAGACTATATTCAGAAGGGAATTTTAAGTTTAAACTTTGTTGATACAGACCATCAATGAGCTGATATCTTTACAAAACCTATTGCTGAAGATAGGTTTAAATTTATTCTGAAAAATATTAGTATGGATTTTTGTCCAAAATAAAATTATTTTTCCAAAAGCAAATTTATTCAGATGAAAAATGTTTAACTTCTGAAGTGTTGCATTTGTAATTTCTTTGGTTATTATTTTTTGTGAAACTCTGAACTAACAAACTTTAGAGGATATGAACGTCTGCTAACGTTTCATTTCCAAAAGAGTTTCAGAGGAACAATCACATCAAACACGTGTCACTTGGAATCTGAAAAGATGGAGTGTACAAGTGAGGTGTCGTCTGAGGTACTGTTTGAATTATGGCAATTTCTTGTTTTCCCCTCACTTTTGTCAAATCTCATTAATTGCTTGAAATGATTATGTTTTTTAATTAAATGTGATTAATTGTTAATTGCTGAGTGTTGAACGTGTGCCCTAACTTGTGCCCCTATATATTCCACAACTTAACACTTTTCATACTTTCCCTCTCACAAACACCTTATATGCATTTCTGCTTGCTACACGGTTTACTTTTCTCTTCCAAACTCAAACAAAACCCTAAACCTCGTTATCTCACAAAATCAACAATGGCAACTTCATCATCATCTTCTCAAAAGCTTGAATCAACAATGGCTGGAGTTGCTGCATCTAACACCGTTCCATACAAAGAACCAGTGAAAACCCTTCTCACTCCTGTGAACGATCTTGAAGTGTTATGTGAATCCATGGTGGATTTTGATTGCATAGCCAAAAATGGGTTTGATCTTCGTCCCATTGTTTCTTCTCAAGGATGGGTCAAGTATTTTGACAGACTGTTTGGCAGTCTATCCTCATCTGGTTAAAGAATTTTGGATTCATGCTAAGTTGTATCCCAAGTTCATCACTTCATCAGTTCTTGGCAAGGAGATCATCATAACTGAAGACATGATTAGGAAGCTGATTAGATATGAAGAGAAAGATGGTGTCACTCATCTGCCTACTGGACGTGTAGACATGGATGAAGTCTACAGAGAAGGGTCACCTCTGGACAACCTTCAAGCAAGATCAGAGAGTTGAAGATGCATTACAGGATCTGGGCAAAGATTTTTCTAGGATGCATCCACCATAGGAAATCATCAAACTCTTCAGATTACGTAAATGCAAAACAGGTGTACTTCATGTACTGTTTGAGTAAAAACATTAAGGTTGATCTTTCACACTTGTTGTTCTCACATCTGTGGAACCACATCAATATGTCCAGAGAATCTGTCAGGACAAAGCATATGAAGATCAGGAACTGGATTCCAATGGGGAGACTGATTTCAGATATTTTGACAAAGAACCAGTTAGTTGCTCATCTGACTGAGGCTGGTATGACAGCAGAGCTAACTTCCATCATTAGAAAGCCTCTGGATGGAAAGAGTTTACAGAGGATGAAGATTGTGGAAGAACTTACCTCTGCACCAGCAAAGTTCAACTCTGAAGATGTCAGTAAAAGGAGAATACCAGTAGATGATTTTCCAATATTTTCTGCTGAAGAGCCAAAGGAAACGCTGCTTTACTACATCTCTCTATGTCTGGAAGATGGGACTCCAATTCCAGCAGATATTATGAAGCGTGCAAATGAACCTGCACCAGATGTTTATACTGAAAAGAGGAGGAAGGAGATGAAGATCTCATAAGAAGGCTTAACAAAGGTTAAGAGGAAAGCTTTTGGAGAAGTTTCATCTGTGAATGCTAAAAGGGTCAAACAGTCAGGTAACCCTTCTGCAAATTTATCTTCTATTTCTGAACAAGTAACAGAAGCACCAATATCTAAATCCCTTCCACCATATGATCAAATACCCACACCTTCACCATAATATAATCCCTCTGAACATTTTTCATCTCAAAATGTTCAAACCTCTAAATCACAAATTAACTACCTTCAACAGAATCAACCACCATCTTCTGAACCACACCAAGAAACCACATTTGAACCTCTTTTCACCATCCATCCAAACTCTATTTTTACTCTAAAACCCTCTGAACCAAAGTCATCTGACCCAAAACATTCTGAACCACAACCCTCTGAACAAATACCCTCTGAACCACAACATTCTGATCCAATACCATCGGATCCTGAAACAGAAATTCTTAATCTTGAACCTCTTATGATTGTTTTTCCTATTTCATCTGGATCATGTCATACATCTAAATCATCTGATTCCACTGAGTCTGATTTACCACCAGATGTGACATCACCCCTCCATATTCTCCAATCCATTCTTCTGATATTCCTGAACCAACCCAACCAGAAATCCACTCTGAACCTAAAACCGTTACTACCTCATTTGTCCACATTCCTTCTTCACCATATCCACCTCTTATCTTCATCATTCCCTTTTTTCTATACCTTCAACATCTGCTACCCCTAAAACATCCTCCTTATAAACCTATCTGAAACTCAAACCTAGGCTGGATAGTGGGCCTCTATTGTCTGGTTTTAAAAAGGAGATGAATATATGGTTATCTGCTATTGAAAAAGAATGCCTATCAAGCATGGATCCTGATGATTATGAAGCTATTTGAAAGAAATTCAAAACAAGATTCAACTCTGTGGCTTCAAATCTTCAAGAGATTTGCTTTGATGATGCGAAGGTGAGATTTGTTAAAGCTGTCAGACTCACTCTTCTAAGGATTAGCAGAACTCCAACTCTGCTTCTAAAAAACACACATGTAGAGGTTGCGTGACCTTCCTCTGAAGAATCTGCTGAATCTGAGATTACTGGAGTGTCTAGGCCTGAAGAAGTCATTCCAGAAGATTCTGCTCCTGCTCCTGAAGAAACTCTTGACTCTGATCAACCTTCTGACATGATTGTAGAGAATGCATCTGAAGTAATGGTTATTCATAATGCATCTGCTTCTGTGTCTGCTCCTGAGTCATCTGAAGTGAAGAAAAAGGATGAAGATCTAAAGAATAAGTTTGCTCAGCTAGAGGCTAGCAACACTAAGATAAGATCTTGGATGGTAAAGCAAGAAAATACAACATAAGAAATCAAGACCTGAATGGCTAAGCAAGACGAGTCTACCTCTGAGATCACGAATCTGCTTAGGATTTTAGCCTTTCGTCCCTCTTAGTTGTCTATTTGAGCACATCTTTGACTTGCTTGTTTTTCTTGTTTCTTATCTGAATTGTTATCTTGTTTCTGTTATAGATTATTTATCAATACCTCTGTGACTGTTTAGTTTTTTCATCTGACTATAATATGATCTTTTGTTTTTCCTCTGCTATTCTTTTTTTTTTCTAAAGTTTTTCTTTTTGATATGACAAAAAGGGAGAGAAAATGAAATTTTGATTAGTCCACATAGACATATACTAAAATGGCAACTCAGACATTTTAAAATATATCTAATCATATATTCAGTATTTCAGAGCTATAACTCTTCATCTGACAAAATTTATAGAAGTAACTCTGAACAATCTCTAAGAGTCTCCAAAGCTTTATCTGACTCTGATACTTGATTTGACTTTGATAAAGAATACTAATGCAAAAAGGGAAGTATTTATTTTTTATTAAAGTATTCAATCCAGGGGGAGATTCATAATCTCAGGGGGAGATATATATTTTTCTACTTATTGAACAAAATTTCTTGTAGTTTTTGTCATCATCAAAAAGGGGGAGATTGTTAGAACACAAATTGGTTCTTAAATATATCTCTATGTTTTGATGATAACACTAATGAAATTTTGTATGAAGTAAATATATACTCTAATTTTTATTTAAGTGTTTTTGTTTCAGATATTAAATTTAATATTCCTCTGGAAGCAAAAACGCATCTGAACACTATTCATCAGAAGACTCTGAGCTGCTACAGAAGACTCTGAAGCAAAAGCTATAGAAGACTCTGAAGCAGAAGCTACAAAAGACTCTGAAGCAAAAGTTGCAGAAGACTCTGAAGCATAGCTGAGAAGAATCTGAGTAAAGAGCATAAAGTAAATATTCAGAAGACTCTGGAAGTACTTAATGCTGCAAGTACAGAGGCTCTGATAATCAAGTCTGCTCTGATAAAAAGATTCATGCTAAAGCACTGTTGCTGCAAAACTCTGATGACATCAACTCTGATGTAGATACTCTGATGAGAGTAACTTTGATAAAGAAACTTGTTGAAGAAGATGTTGTTCAAATAAAGATCCGTTGGCATATTCCTTGTCTTTATCCAAACGACTCTTTCCTCATTTGTGTTTGGCACAAGAAATCAGACAAAAAAGATTTGTCTGAACATTCCTCTTTTGGGAAAGAAAAAGTCAATACAAGACAAAAGGCTACAGCTACACAACAATGCACAGTCTTTAAGCAATGGACTTCAAGCACTATAAAAGCAAGTCTTCAACACCTTGTCAAAGTTGACGAATCAATTTGAAAAACTACTCTCAAGCAACTCAAACAAACATTCTTCGAAGCTGAATAATTTTTATATTCATTCTTATATTGTGTAAAAATCACAGTTGTGATAATAGCTTTTTAGAAGCATTCAAAACACATTGTTAGTTTACTTTTTGTAAAAGTTCCTTAAGAAAACCAAGTTGTGGTCAAAATTTCTTGCGAAGACTAAGATTGTTTGTCTTAGTGGTTAAAACTGTAATCAATTTGATTTAGTGGATTAAGTCCTTGTTGAGAAAGGCAAATCACCTTGGTAGGGTGGACTGGAGTAGTTTGAGTTTAAACGAACCAGGATAAAAATATCTTGTTATCTTTACTATTATCATAATTGTTTTTAAAACCCTTATTCAACCCCCCATTCTATGTTTTTTCCCACCTTCATATATATCATAACATGACTTTTTCCATAGAGCACGTAGCTTTCTCTTGGGAAATGGTAGCAACTAGATCGAGGCCTCGTGCTGTAGCGTGAAAACCTCCATGTCGTGGCTTCATAATTGCGAGGCTTCGATCATGGAATTACTTTGCATTAGTAACATAAGATTTATATCATAAGTTACCCTTTTCAGTTCAAGGCTTAAGGGTTCCTTACTCTTTATATTTGGAATTTATTTGCATCTTGTAAAGACATGAGTTTAAATCTCTTATATTTAGACTTGAGCACTTTAAGGGTGAACTCATAATTATTTCTTGTAGCTTTGGAGATTTTGATAACTTATTGAATTACTTAAAACACTTTAATAGATCTTCTCTAAATTGCTTAGTTGTTCAAAGTGGAAAAAAGAAAAAAAAAGTTGATTTCAACCCGTATAATGTCACGACCCCTCGTAATCTGTGTTCTCAAGATGACAAAATGAATTTGAATATGGAATGATGAGCTTGTATTGAAGAATTTATCAATGGTGAAGCATGAACCCATGAAATATGGCAATTTGAAATCATCACCAAGTTATAACTTGGAGCCTCGAATTTCGTACGTTGAAAAATGAAACACGTGTCAAAGTTAACTTGAACATTGTTGCCAAAGATGGTTATACAAACTCGAATTTGAAGCATGGATATTTCAGTGAGGTCCTTAATTATGAGGTTACTTTGATAACATGAATATTACCATTTGAGGATAGTTTTGATGAATGTCACATAAGAACTCCCTTGTGCTTATAACTTGGATTATCAACTTGAGCTTCTTACTCTGAGCTTATAATAAATCCTTCCATAGAATTGAAATTGTCTTAACAACGCGAACTTCCTATTTGCATCTCCTTGAGCTCACAACCTGCGAAAAATCTTGAATATAACCTGTCGCATCTCGAAAAATCACGGAGATATTTCGGAGAAAACGACCCTCACGCGAAAGGCGCGGAAATGCGGTTCGACAGAGTCGCCACCGAACTTTATTCTTCCCGAATAAACGGGAGAGGAAAATATCGAGAAAACCTCATGAAACGAAAAGGATAGGAACAGGGTTGTCGCAACCGTGTTCCGGGTTCGGGAGTCGGTTACGTGAGGGGAAGGTATTAACACCCCTCACGTCCGTCGTACTCGACGGGAACCTCTTAAGGTAATTGTGGGGAGTGTTGTTTAAGTTTACTTGTTTTCTTCTCGTTGTTAAGGCGAATTGGTAGGGTAAAAGGTTAAAGACGCAAAGGAGATATGGGTGGTTAGGGGATAGGGTGCTCGCTAAGGATTGGGGCCCTTGTGCCTACGTATGCTCATTCGGACGAGAATGAGAAATTAGAGCGTCGTAGTTCGACTACAGGAAAGGACGGGGGAAACGGAAGATGGATAAAAGTGTGCTCGCCAAGATCATCGCAATCTTGTGCCTACGTATCTTACATTCAGACGAGAATGAAGAATCAGAGCGGTCGTAGTTCGTGGTAACAACCACGAAAAGATGAGGTTTGAAAAGGGTTGAAGTTTGAGTTTGAGACGAAAGGGTGACTGACAAGCAACCCAAGAGCGCGTCTCAAGAGCTTGTCACTCAAGAATTCAAAGAATACGAGACTCCAAGAACTCAATTCTTTCGGGAATTGACTGAATAAGCTAAAGATAAAGAATTAGATGTTTTGAAATCGAAAGAATGAACTAATAACAACTCAAGGGCGCGCCTCGAGAGTTACTCATTCGAATATTCAAAGAATGCTGGATTCTAAGAATATCTCTCTTTCGTAAGTTTTAAAAATGTTTGTGAAAGGATCTAATCGAAGAATGGCACGCGAGGCCCAAAAGAAGTTGTTTTGAAGTAGCTCGACGACGTATCGAGGATTTGTTTGAAAATGAAACCGACTTGACGACGTGTCAAGGGTTAGGATTGTGAGAAACAATATTAGTCCCTGAGGGTGCCCCTAATATCGAAACCACGAGGAGTTATGAATGAAATGTGGCTTTGCGAATGCGGACGAGCATTCGACTTAGGAGAATGTTGGAAACTGATTGAGTTTGAAAAAGTTGAAAGGTTGAGTAAATAACAACTCAAGAGCGTGCCTCGAGAATTATTCACTCGAAGGTACAAGGAATGCTAGATCCCAAGTACCTTTTTCTTTCGGAGTTTTAATCGAAAAAAAGACGTTGAGAATATGTTTGAGAAAATCAAAAGATTGAATGAATAACAACTCAAGAGCATGCCTCGAGAATTATTCACTCGAAGATCCAAGAAATGCTAGATTTCAAGAATCTCCCTCTTTTGGAGTTTTTTGAGGAAATGTTTAAAAGACAATTTGAAGCGAAAGTGACATAGTCTTGACTGAATTATCATCTATCAACACTTTAACCGATAATAATCATTAAAGTCATCATTGACTAGGGAATAAGAAAAAGTGGATAAAAACGAAAATGAAAGTTTTGAAAAGAAATGGTCTCGGGTTTGTTATTATCTGTCAATACTTTGACAAACTATAACCCGGGGTATCGTCATCGACCTAAAAAAAGCGACAAATGAAATAAAGTCGAAAAGTGACATAAAGTTGAAAATGAAAAAGGGGAGAAAAAGTCGGTCTCGGATCTATAGTTTCTCATCAACAATTTGACAGATAAACGCAAGAAGTTTCTTCATCGACCAAAACAAATAAAATGAAATAAAATGTCCAAAAAAAAGTGAAATAAAATTCAATTCCAAAAGAAAAGAAGAAAATATTAAAAGAAATTCTAGAAGAAAATTGTACTCAAAACTTAAATATAAAATAGTTCTAAACTAAATGAAAAATAATATATAAAAAGCATATATAAATTTAAACAAAATATAATATAAACTCAAAAATAAATCTTAAAAAATAAAATAAAATGTATTTACAAAATAGTAAACTAAAATAAAAAATATATAATCTGTTTTAAATACATAATAATTAATATATACAAAATAAAGTTAAAAGAACAATATATAATAATGATTACATAATATAAAAAGTTAAAAATAAAATAAAATCAATAAATAAAAAAAGAAAGGTGGGACACGGTGGGCCTTAGCCCAACCGACCAATAGCTGGACCAGAATATATTAACAACAAAAAATAATAAAAAAGAAAGAGTTAAAACAAATAAATTTTAAATGGAAAAAGGGTAAAAAAAAAAAGTTCATCTTCTCTGTTGGAAACGCTCAGTCTCCTCTCTCGCTAACGCTCTCTCTCCGCTTCTCACTGTTCACATTCTCCGCTTAGTTTTTGCTTTCGTCTCACTTTCTCATCTCTCTGATTCGATTTTTTTGTTTAGTCTTGTCTCATTCCTCCTCAATCTTTTATTATGGGTTTTGATTGAAGATTCGGAGAGGGTTGGTTTTTCGAAAGTGGTGACGGAGGAGGTTTGATGGTGTGGTTGAAGGTTTTGTTGTTCCATGTGAGCTTCTGGTTATGGTAAAGTGAGGATGATGAAGGATTTTTAAAAGGTGGTTTAATGGCAAAATCGGTGGTGTTAAAGGTTGAAGGGAAGAATGCAGAATGGTGGCTTGGATGTGTTATGTCGAATGAGTGGATGTGGTTTCGCGGTGGATCTAAGGTGGCGAGTTTTGAAACGGAAACGTGTTGTTCTGTTGTTGTGGTAAACAAATGAGTTGAAGCAGAGTTTTGAAGTTTTTGTTCATGGAGAAGTTTGTCTGATGATTTTGAGTGAGGTAACTGATGAAGGAAGGATGTGGGCGGCTAGGGTTGTCACCTTTTGGATTAGGGTTCCCTCTGCAAAGGGGGGGTGATGAATAGGGTCTTATACCCTACGAAAATGACACGTGGCATGATTAATGGCTTTGTTAAATCCCTAATTAAAGACTAAATGCTGATGATTAAATAAAATTGACTGTAAAACTAACTAATAATGAACATAGTTAAAAAAATGTTGAATATTAAATTTCTAATCAAACAAATTAATAATAATAATTAACAATAAAATATATTTAACTAATGAAATAAACTAACAATTTTGACTATAAAATAAATTAATTCTATTAACACTAATTCTAAACATAATTAATATTTACTTATGTAAACCTAAATAATTCTAACTACTATCAAAACAAAATCCTAAAAAAACTAAACTAAATAAACAAATAAAATAAAATCTAAATTATTAAAATTTAACTAAATAAAATCTGACTATTAATAATAAAACAAATTAATTCTAATTTAATGATACAAATAATTACCATAAATCCTAATTAATAAATAATCTAAAAACTATTTAAATCCTAAAATATCTCCAATATTACTAACTTAATTCTAAAATCCTAAAATATCTCTAAAATTACTAACTTAAATTTAAAATCCTAAAATATTTCTAACACTAAATCAAATCTAATTAATTCTAAAATTCTAATTCCATCTTCTAGTTCTATTCTATTTTAATAAAATAAAAATCTATTTAATTCTAATACTAAAATGATTCTAAAAACAAATTAATTCTATACTATAAAAATAATCTATTTCTATTCTAAATAAGAAAAAAATATTTCTAAAAAATTCTGGTTAAATTAAAAATTCTATATAAAAATTATTAAAAAAAAATCTATTCTAAAGAAATAAATAAATAACTATTCTAATTCTAAAAAAAGTAATAAAACAAACTATTTGAATTAAAAAATAAAAATATGAACAAAAATTTAATATTTGACAAGAAAAATGAGAAAATGAAAATAGAAACAAAATTTACCAAAATCTCCTTAGGCCACGTGTCACATTCCTACTGGACAAAAATAGTCGAGATTTGAAAAAACGCCCAATCGGGAGTGAACACGTGTCTAAACGGCATGAAATTAAGTTTAAAAAATGGAAAAAAAATTGAAAAGAGGTAGGACAAATTTAGGGCATGACAGATGCCCCTATCTGATTGGCTTAAAACTAGGGAATTGAATTACTGCAGCGTTCATATTCCTGAGGTAGAAGTCAATTAGATATGAAGAAGACCCTGAATTTGTCCGAAAGAAAAAGGGATGTTTGAGAATTGAAAATTCTTGATAAATGCAGATGATTGAGTAAACTGTAGATAACTGGCAAAATGATCGTCATCACCAAAAGGGTGATGGGATGAAACACACGCGGCTACTACCACTAAAAGGATGGTAAAGCAAAACACAATCGCACAATCTGACATTAATGACTATGACGGACCCCCCACCAAAAGGATGACGGAGCGAAACACACACAAACAATATCGCCCAATCTGACACCAATCCAAGTGACAGACCCCCCACCAAAAGGATGACGGAGCGAAACGCACAAAACAATATCGCACAATCTATCATTAATGACTATGATAGACCCCTCACCAAAAGGATGACGGAGCGAAACACAAACAAACACATCGCACAATCTATCATTAATGACCATGATGGACCCCCCACCAAAAGGATGACAGAGCGAAACACACAAACAATATCGCCCAATCTGACACCAATGCAAGTGACAGACCCCCCACCAAAAGGATGACGGAGCGAAACGCACAAAACAATATCGCATAATCTATCATTAATGACTATGATAGACCCCTCACCAAAAGGATGACGGAGCGAAACACAAACAAACACATCGCACAATCTATCATTAATGACCATGATAGACCCCCCACCAAAAGGATGACAGAGCGAACACAAAACACATCGCACAATCTATCATTAATGACCATGATAGACCCCCCACCAAAAGGATGACGGAGCGAAACACAAACAAACTATCGCACAATCTGACATCGACGAAATACCATACCCACCACCAAAAGGATGACGGAGCAAAACACAAACAAAAATATCGCACAATCTGACATCGACGAAATGCCAGACCCACCACCAAAAGGATGATGGAGCGAAACACAAACAAAACATCGCGCAATCTGACATCGACGAAATGCCAGACCCACCACCAAAAGGATGATGGAGCGAAACACAAACAAAATATCGCGCAATCTGACATTGACGAAATGCCAGACCCACCACCAAAAGGATGACGGAGCGAAACTCACATCAAACAATATCGCACAATCTGACATAGACGAAATGCCAGACCCACCACCAAAAGGATGACGGGGCGAAACTCACACCAAACAATATCGCACAATCTGACATCGACGAAATGCCAGACCCACCATCAAAAGGATGATGGAGCGAAACACAAGCAAAACATCGCGCAATCTGACATCGACGAAATGCCAGACCCACCACCAAAAGGATGATGGAGCGAAACACAAATAAAATATCGCACAATCTGACATCGACGAAATGCCAGACCCACCACCAAAAGGATGATGAAGCGAAACACAAACAAAACATCGCGCAATCTGACATCGACGAAATGCCAGACCCACCACCAAAAGGATGATGGAGTGAAACACAAACAAAATATCGCGCAATCTGACATCAACGAAATGCCAGACCCACCACCAAAAGGATGATGGAGCGAAACACAAACAAAATATCGCACAATCTGACATCGACGAAATTCCAGACCCACCACCAAAAGGATGATGGAGCGAAACTCACACCAGAATATCGCACAATCTGACATCGGCGAAATGCCTGACCCACCACCAAAAGGATGATGGAGCAAAACACAAACAAAATATCGCACAATCTGACATCGACGAAATGCCAGACCCACCACCAAAAGGATGATGGAGCGAAACTCACACTGGCCGCTACCACCAAAAGGATGATAAGGCAAACACAAATTGAAGGCTACCAACATCGAAAGGATGCGGGCTTTGTTGAACCGACGAAGTTCGGCTATCACCAAAAGGATGATAGTAAGACAATTGACAACAGCCACGCTTGCTGGGTACAACTCATTGGGGAACCCCCAAGAGGAAAATTGAATTGAAATGAGTCAACGGGGTACGCCCACCGTCTTTGCTTGGGGATCATAGTTTTGTTGAAATGATTTCATGGTTACGCCCATGAATTCTGAAGAAGATGCCCCTGACTGGGCTGAGTTTGTCTTGAAATGTCTTGTTTTGGTCAACAAAAGGTTGAACAACTTCATGAGGAACGCTCATGGTCTTGCTGAAGATGCCCCTGCTCGGGTTGGATCTTGCACTGAACTTCTTGGATTTGCTCAACAAAAGTTTGAACAGCTTAGTGGGAATGCCCACGGTCTTGAACGGTATGCCCCAGACTGGGCTGAATGTTAATTTGAAGGTCGGATCAACCACAAGGTTGAAATACGTCATGGGAGACGCCCATGGTCTTTGAAAAAAAATGCCCCTGCCTGGGCTGAATCTTGCTTTGAATAACTTCGAATTTTGATGGGAGAGACCCCACAATTGCAGAAGATTGTCCCTGACTGGGCTGATGATTGCTTTGAAGCTCCTGATACTCGTGGGAGAAATCCACGATCTTGCAAAAATGCCCCTGATTGGGCTGATGATGGTCTTGGAAACCTTCAAGATTGATCCTGGACCTTGACGTGCGTATGCTAATGCTTAATGTAAAATGATGTTCTATAACGAATGGGAGTGCAAATGCAAATGCTGACGAGCGGAGATGCAAGAGCTGGGGAAGTATGATACGATTGGGTATGCATATGATGCAAGATGCTTGTGATAGCGAATGCAATGCGTATAATGCACATAATGTAGACGGGTAATTGGAAACGCAGGTGAAGACGCCAACGTGGTGGACTTTTGGTAGTTGCCAATGTGGATTGGACTTCGGGTGGTGGGAGGGGTAGACTTCCTCGACACGCAGTTTGCTGAAGACGCCATGATCGACACAGGCGAAGATACTCTGGATGCCCCAAGTCTGGGTACTTGGTGATTTGCTGTGAATTTCCTTCAGAGAAAGTTGCAACCTTGCCTGATGGTCGGGACGACCTGGTCTCGCCCCAGTTGGAACTTGTTAATGGCCTGCCCCAGGTTAACCAGCTCTGACATATGGTGGTTGAACTCAGATGACTTGCCCCTGTTCGAGCTACTGAGTGGTTTGCCCTAGCCTGTGGATTTTGAAGTGACATTTGTCTCTTGTACGCCACTAAAAGTCAAACTCCTCCTTGATTGCCTTTTTGTTGAAATGTCTTTGAATACCTAGCATTGTTTTGCAATTAAAATTGTACATTCACAAATGGTAATATTAATGCAAAGTTCAATGTAAGTTTTGAAAAAGTGTCTTTTATTGAAGTGTCGTGATAGTGAGACGAATGGACTGCTAGCCCAAACGTTGTGCTGATTCTGATTGGTGTGAAAGATATATTAAGAGAAATGACACCAATGTTGATGATTAGAAATCATGTGAGGAGTCAGGTTACGCAACCTTGCGATAGTATGCTTTCAGAATAAACCCCGCCTCAATTAGGTCTTTCGAGGGCTATAACGTGGCTTGGTTCAGGGTTATGAAACAAAGGATATTAGGCTCAAAGTATGATTTGTACCCACCCCTTCTTCCTGATAATCTCCAGTCCTACGCTCAGTTAATCCTACACTTGTCTTGATGGTATAAACTTGATGGTTCAAGGTTTGCTCGACGTGACAGTCACCTTATTTTGGTTTTTGATGGATGTTAGTGCCCATTTGATCTGGGTGGCCACTGAATCCTATTTTGTTTTTGTTGAGGATTTCGGGGTCCTCTTTTGCTTACGTTTTTGATCCCTAACTTTTGCATGGATTGACTTTGTTTGTCAGATCCATCGGGATTGCCTTGATTTTGTCTAAGTCCCCTCTGAGGTGTTTGACTTAGCAGGCTTTTGATTTTTTTTTGTGTGTGTGACTGCCATAGCACGGGTCATTGATGAACAACCGTCTTCTGGATTTTGCTTTGTTGATTCGAGATTGGATTAACTGAACACTACCCTGCCCCAGGTTGAGTGTAAAAGGTTTGAATATTCGAAGGAAACTGCTACTTCTAGGCTCGAAGTGGTTTACTAGGGATTAACTCCTTATACCTCTAGTGTTTGGGGAATTGAAGCAATGACTGTACATCATTGACGAGGTTCTATCTAAAAGCATATGAGTTCGCAATTATGGGTATCACGTTTTCATCATCCTCCCTCAAATCATGCTAAACAGTAGTGAATAGAGTGGAGTGAATAAATGTGTCGGTGATAAGTGAAAAATGAGTGAATACGACATAACTAATTCAAAACATGCATAAACGATACATTAATGAAAACCAAATACGAAATGGCAATTGTTCAAAGCATACAGTATTTAAACACACAAAGACAAAATACAAGAAATGCGAAAGATTAAATGGCAGCATGACGGCCTTCTTCAGAGAATGAACTTGACTGGACTTGATATGATGTTAGTGTAACACCCCCTTCTATACCCCAAATAAATGCATATAAAACAATTAAGCACATACAAATTATCAGAGTAAAAAGGTTTTATAATAAGGTATAAAAGAAGAATGCCACAATTTCACCAATAAACCACTTCTACTATTTGCTCCATAAAATATGTAACATTTTCAATTTAAGCGGAAGATAAAATCATTTGATCGTTTTTCAAAATATTAATTCAAATGCACATAAGTCATCCAGATTAAAACATCATGTCAGTTAGATTACAAAACCACATCAGCTGATACATCACAATGTATCACAAAAGAATGACTATACTAGTCTAACTACCCGGTGTTACATATCAGAGCAGCAGACTCAAAAGAATGAAGACTAACTTCACGAAAGGACTCCAGCATCCTAATCTGCAATGCCTCATAGAGCATTATAAAACAGCAGAAGGGTGAGAAATATAACCATAATAATCAAAGCATGAGATTATATATATATATAGGTAGTCATATAGCACATATTCACATTTCTCACCACACTTCATTCTCATAGTCATAAATCATATCACGTTCATATATATCAACATTATGAACATTCACAAGCACATCCCTTCATGCTTAATTTCACAATCATTCACAAGCACATTTGTACAACAACAATATTATGCAATGTGACTCAACATATTCAATGCAACTCAATGTTATGCGGTACCGACTCACGTTATCTTTTTTCGGTTTTCACTCTAAACCGGGTCCACCCTTCTAGACCGATAACAACCAAGCCCGTCCCCTAGGCTTCAAACCCACCCTTCTAGGTTTGGGACAAGCCACTAGTTTCCACGAAACTAACAGACATTGCCTCTTGACTGAATGATGCATGTACAATCAACCAATCACAATAAATGCACTTAAGACCGTTCCCGCGTCTTAATCCCATGCATTCGAATAATTCACCCCTTCGAGAATTTCATCATGATTGCACATACAACATATATCAAACATTTATCAATGTATTCAGTTCACACATCATCATATTCAACAACAATGCACACATATCACATATGTTCCCATGCATTCATACAACAATCGCATACATATATGCACTCACAATTCATTAGACGATACACATACATTCCTCATTGTATTCCCATGTATCTCTAATTATCACAACAATCAAGGTATTCACATCGCAATACCAATCATACAATTATAAGTTATGCACACATATCAAAATGTTCTCATGCATACTCATTACATAATTGTACACAACAATCAAACATTCACAACTCATCAATTAATACACACATAATCATCATTATGTTCTCATGTATTTTAACCGATTACAATTAATCATTCATATCACAACTCTAGGATTCACGCCCGTAGGCTACCCACAGCACACATTATCACAACAGGTCATATCCATATTCATATCATAAGGTATCCACCTATGTGAAACAACCAAACCATCTTCACATGATCAACACAGCAAAAGAGAAATGCTGTCAAATTCGCCTTCATTCGCCTGGCGAACCCTCGCAGCGAACCTTCGCCTGGCCTTCGCCTGGCGAACTCTCTCAGCGAACACTCGCTAGGCTTCGCCTGGCGAGACTCCCCAGCGAGCCCAAGTCAGTAGCTACTGACTTCATTCGCCACCATTCGCCAGCACTTTCGCTGGGCGAACCTTCGCTATCCCACTTCGCCTGGCGAACCCACCAGCGAAGTCCACTGGGACTTAAATATAATTATTCGCCAACATTCGCTAGGCTTCGCCTGGCGAAGCTTCGCCTTCGCTCGCCTGGCGAGAACCAGCGAACCTGCACAGAACAGAACCCTATTTTGTCTTCTCCTTCACCAATCCATCATCAACCTTCTCTTACACACCCAAATCAGTACAAATAGCATCAATACATGTTACCCGACTATTCTACGGCGTTATTGCTCAGTTTCAACCGATTAAATCATCAATCTACCGATTATTCCAACTTTTGCCCTAATTGGAAAGTGATGAAAACTCTACCAAAACCCCAACCCAACATACATAACATCATACAATGATCAAATAGAAACATTTCTCACCCTTACCTCGATTAATCGGAGCTTTGATGTTGGTTCTTGATGATTTCCACTTTTCCTCTTCTTCTCTTCTCTTTCTCTCCTTTCTTCTTCTTTCCTCTTTCTTTCCAAATGTTCTCTATCTTTCTTTTCTTTTCTTTCTCTCTTATATAATTCCTTTATTTTCCTTCCTTCCAATTTCCTTCTCAATTCTCTATTAATCCCAATTAATAAAAATTAATTTCCAACATTAATAAAATCCCACTAAATAAATTAATTACTACAATTAATTATTTAATGAAATTTGGGCTGTTACAACTCTCCCCCACTTTAGGAATTTTCGTCCTCGAAAATGTTACCTGATTCAAACAGTTCTGGATAAGACTCTTTCATCCGACTCTCGAGCTCCCAAGTAACATCTCCACCAGCCGGTCCTCCCCAAGTGACCTTCACTAAAGCAATCTCTTTACCTCGAAGCTGCTTCAATTTCCGATCCTCTATCCGCATAGGTGATGTCTCAACAGTCAGGTTATCTCTCACCTGCACATCATCTATTTGGACTACATGAGACGGATCCGCAATGTATTTCCTCAACTGAGATACATGGAATACGTCGTGAAGATTAGCAAGCGACGGTGGTAAAGCCACACGATAGGCCACTTCTCCTATCCTTTGCAAAATCTGATAAGGACCAATGAAACGCGGCGACAACTTGCGCGACTTCAGTGCCCTACCAACACCTGTCATCGGAGTGACTCGAAGAAACACATGATCTCCCTCTTGAAATTCAAGTGCCTTCCTCCTCTTGTCATAATAACTCTTCTGACGACTCTGAGTAATTCTCATCATCTCTTGAATCATCTTGATCTTATCAGTAGTCTGTTGAACTAACTCGGGTCCAACAACAGAACTTTCTCCAGACTCGAACCAACACAATGGTGTCCTACACCGCCTACCATACAACGCCTCAAATGGTGCCATACCAATACTCGAATGGAAACTGTTGTTGTAGGTAAACTCAATCAAAGGCAAGTAGCTATCCCAAGCTCCTCCTTTTTCCAATACACAAGCTCTCAAAAGATCTTCAAGCGACTGAATCGTCCTCTCCGTCTGACCATCAGTCTGAGGATGATACGCTGAACTCAAACGCAACTTAGTACCCAAAGCACTCTGCAGGCTCTCCCAAAATCTCGAAGTAAACCGCGGATCTCTATCCGAAACAATACTTAACGGAATACCATGCAGACACACAATCCTCTCAATATACAACTTAGCCAACTTCTCCAAAGGGTAATCCATACGCATAGGGATAAAGTGAGCAGATTTAGTCAACCTATCCACGATAACCCAAATAGCCTCAAAATTACTCGGCGTCCTCGGCAAACCCGATACAAAATCCATGGAGATACTATCCCATTTCCACTCAGGAATAAACAACGGCTTCATCAAACCCGATGGCTTCTGATGCTCAATCTTCGACTTCTGGCAAGTCAAACAAGAATACACAAATTCCGCAATATCCTTCTTCATACTAGGCCACCAAAATACTTTCCTCAAATCCTGATACATCTTAGTAGCACCCGGATGAATACTCAATCCGCTACGATGTCCTTCCTCAAGGATGCTCTTCTTAAGCTCAACCATGTTCGGAACACAAACTCGATCCCGACATCTCATAATACCATTCTCATCAATCCGAAAATCACCACCTTGGCCTTGGTTGATTAAAGTCAACCGATCAACTAAGCTCAAATCCGATTTCTGTCCTTCTCGAATTTCGTCCAAAATACCACTCGTAAGCTTTAACATACCCAACTTAATTCCAAAAGAAGCTCTCTCACATACCAAACTCAAATCTCGAAATTGCTCGACCAATTCTAACTCTTTCACCATCAACGCCGACATATGCAATGATTTCCGACTCAATGCATCCGCTACAACATTCGCTTTACCCGGATGGTAATTCAAGCCAAAATCATAATCCTTCAAAAGTTCAAGCCATCTTCTTTGTCTCGCATTCAATTCCTTTTGATCAAAAAGATACCTCAAACTCTTGTGGTCACTAAACACTTCAAACCTCGCACCAAACAAATAATGCCTCCAAAGTTTCAACACGAACACAACGGCGGCCAACTCTAAGTCATGCGTCGGATAATTCTTCTCATGCACTTTGAGTTGCCTCGAAGCATAAGCCACAACTTGGTTATTCTGCATCAACACACCTCCTAAACCCATCAAAGAAGCATCACAATACACAACGAATGGTTCTTCTGGATTTGGTAGAATCAAAACAGGAGCTGTCGTCAACCTTCGCTTAAGTTCTTGAAAACTCGCTTCACACTTGGCGTCCCAAACAAAGGCTTGACCTTTCCTAGTCAACTGCGTCAATGGCAACGATAACTTAGCGAATCCTTCGATAAACTTCCGATAATAACCGGCTAAACCAAGAAAACTTCTGATCTCAAAAACTGACTTCGGAGTCTCCCATTGCGACACCGCTTCAACCTTCGACGGATCGACCGCAATACCCCCACTCGAAATCACATGACCCAGGAAACTAACTTCCTTCAACCAAAATTCACACTTAGAAAGCTTTGCAAACAATTGCTTCTCTCTCAACACCGATAACACAATCTTCAGATGCTCGGCATGCTCTCCTTCGCTCTTCGAATAAACCAAGATGTCGTCGATAAACACCACCACAAACTTATCCAAATACGGATGGAAAATCCTATTCATGTACTCCATAAATACACCCGGTGCATTAGTCACACCAAATGGCATCACAGAATACTCATAGTGTCCATACCTCGTTCGAAAGGCCGTCTTCTGAATATCCTCAGCTTTCACACGGATCTGATGATACCCAGATCTCAAATCAATTTTGCTGAACACGCTCGCACCAACCAACTGATCCATCAGATCATCAATCCTTGGAAGTGGATACTTATTCTTAATAGTCACCTTGTTCAACTGTCTGTAATCCACACAGAGCCTCATAGAACCCTCTTTCTTCTTAACCAACAACACCGGTGCACCCCACGGTGACACGCTCGGACGAATAAACCTTTTTTCAAGCAAATCCTCAAGTTGACTCTTCAACTCTTTTAACTCTGAGGCCGACATACGATATGGAGCCATCGATATCGGACTAGTTCCAGGAATCAAATCTATCGAAAACTCCACTTCTTGCTCCGGCGGTAAATCCTTTATCTCTTCAGGGAATACTTCCGGAAAATCTCTAACAATGGGCACAACATCAATCTCTTCACTTTCACTAGTCCTCAAAGTTGCCATAAGCATAAATACCTTAGCCCCATCTTGTACCGATTCCTTCACTTGTTTCCTCGTCATAAACAATTCCCTTTCAACTTCCGAATCGGGAAAAATAACCGTTTTGTCAAAACAGTTAATATACACACGATTGAATTTTAACCAATTCATTCCAAGAATGACATCCATCTGATCCAAATGAAGACACACTAAATCGATCCCAAAATCTCTACCGAAAATACTCAACGGGCAATTCAAGCAAACATACGGTGTAGTTACCGAACCCATAGCAGGAGTATCAATAACCATACCGCCACCAATCACAGACAACTCAAGATTCAACCTTCTAACACAATCCAAAGAAATAAAAGAATGCGTAGCTCCGGTATCAATTATAGCGATCAAAGGTATACCATTAATAAAACACGTACCTCTGATCAATCGATCGTCGCTAGCAGTCTCAGATCCAGATAGAGCGAACACTTTCCCGCTCCCTTGATTCTTCTTCGGCTTATTACACTTGGTACTGATGTGTCCTTGCTCACCACAATTGTAGCAAGTCACACCCGTACCACATCTGCATTCCAGAGCCTTGTGGCCTGGCTTGCCACACTTAAAACACGTCTTCTCAACACTTTTGCATTCAGGAGCACGATGTCCCTCTTCACCGCACCTATAACATCTCACCGGAGTAGAAACTCCCCCACTTGGCCTCTTGCCATAACCCATTCTCTTCTTCCCTTTGTCTACAGGAGTCACATAAGGTTTTCCTCTGAATTGACCTTTTCCTTTCTTATCACTTAGGCTCTTGTAGTGGCTGGATCTAACCCTACTGTCTTCGTCATAAATTCTGCTCTTGTTAACCAACTCAGAAAACCGCCTGATTTCCTGGTACCCAATAGCTTGTCTAATCTCGGGTCTCAAACCGTTCACAAACTTGAGGCACTTAGACCTCTCAGCATTACCAGTATTATAGTGAGGACAAAATTTGATCAACTCCTCGAATCTCGCCGCATACTCAGCAACCGTCGAATTACCTTGCTTCAACTCAAGAAATTCGATCTCTTTCTTCCCCCGCACATCCTCTGGAAAATACTTCTCCAGAAAAGTTTCTCTAAACAAATCCCACGTAATCACAATATCATCCTCCTCAAATCTTTGGCGAGTATTACCCCACCAATCTTCAGCTTCTTCTTCGAGCATATGGGTCCCAAACTGCACCTTCTGTGCATCCGAGCAATTCATAACTCGAAAAATCTTTTCCACAGCTTTCAACCAAATTTGTGCCTTGTCCGGTTCATGAGTTCCCTTGAAGACCGGAGGGTTATTCTTTTGGAATTTCCCCAAAGCACGGAATCCATCATCAGCATGATTCCTCACATTCACATTGGCCGGAGGATTCTGCCCAATTGCCCCCGCCAATCTCGTCAATGCCTCCGCAATCGCTTCGTCGTTCCTTCCTGCAACCATCTTACTAATTCCAACCACAGAACCACGTAAGAACAACCAATATTGATAATGCAACACACACATATCAATAACACACAGGAAGAAAACACTCTAACAACTTGGCCGGACGGACCGACCTGCTCTGATACCACTATTGTAACACCCCCTTCTATACCCCAAATAAATGCATATAAAACAATTAAGCACATACAAATTATCAGAGTAAAAAGGTTTTATAATAAGGTATAAAAGAAGAATGCCACAATTTCACCAATAAACCACTTCTACTATTTGCTCCATAAAATATGTAACATTTTCAATTTAAGCGGAAGATAAAATCATTTGATCGTTTTTCAAAATATTAATTCAAATGCACATAAGTCATCCAGATTAAAACATCATGTCAGTTAGATTACAAAACCACATCAGCTGATACATCACAATGTATCACAAAAGAATGACTATACTAGTCTAACTACCCGGTGTTACATATCAGAGCAGCAGACTCAAAAGAATGAAGACTAACTTCACGAAAGGACTCCAGCATCCTAATCTGCAATGCCTCATAGAGCATTATAAAACAGCAGAAGGGTGAGAAATATAACCATAATAATCAAAGCATGAGATTATATATATATAGGTAGTCATATAGCACATATTCACATTTCTCACCACACTTCATTCTCATAGTCATAAATCATATCACGTTCATATATATCAACATTATGAACATTCACAAGCACATCCCTTCATGCTTAATTTCACAATCATTCACAAGCACATTTGTACAACAACAATATTATGCAATGTGACTCAACATATTCAATGCAACTCAATGCTATGCGGTACCGACTCACGTTATCTTTTTTCGGTTTTCACTCTAAACCGGGTCCACCCTTCTAGACCGATAACAACCAAGCCCGTCCCCTAGGCTTCAAACCCACCCTTCTAGGTTTGGGACAAGCCACTAGTTTCCACGAAACTAACGGACATTGCCTCTTGACTGAATGATGCATGTACAATCAACCAATCACAATAAATGCACTTAAGACCGTTCCCGCGTCTTAATCCCATGCATTCGAATAATTCACCCCTTCGAGAATTTCATCATGATTGCACATACAACATATATCAAACATTTATCAATGTATTCAGTTCACACATCATCATATTCAACAACAATGCACACATATCACATATGTTCCCATGCATTCATACAACAATCGCATACATATATGCACTCACAATTCATTAGACGATACACATACATTCCTCATTGTATTCCCATGTATCTCTAATTATCACAACAATCAAGGTATTCACATCGCAATACCAATCATACAATTATAAGTTATGCACACATATCAAAATGTTCTCATGCATACTCATTACATAATTGTACACAACAATCAAACATTCACAACTCATCAATTAATACACACATAATCATCATTATGTTCTCATGTATTTTAACCGATTACAATTAATCATTCATATCACAACTCTAGGATTCACGCCCGTAGGCTACCCACAGCACACATTATCACAACAGGTCATATCCATATTCATATCATAAGGTATCCACCTATGTGAAACAACCAAACCATCTTCACATGATCAACACAGCAAAAGAGAAATGCTGTCAAATTCGCCTTCATTCGCCTGGCGAACCCTCGCAGCGAACCTTCGCCTGGCCTTCGCCTGGCGAACTCTCTCAGCGAACACTCGCTAGGCTTCGCCTGGCGAGACTCCCCAGCGAGCCCAAGTCAGTAGCTACTGACTTCATTCGCCACCATTCGCCAGCACTTTCGCTGGGCGAACCTTCGCTATCCCACTTCGCCTGGCGAACCCACCAGCGAAGTCCACTGGGACTTAAATATAATTATTCGCCAACATTCGCTAGGCTTCGCCTGGCGAAGCTTCGCCTTCGCTCGCCTGGCGAGAACCAGCGAACCTGCACAGAACAGAACCCTATTCTGTCTTCTCCTTCACCAATCCATCATCAACCTTCTCTTACACACCCAAATCAGTACAAATAGCATCAATACATGTTACCCGACTATTCTACGGCGTTATTGCTCAGTTTCAACCGATTAAATCATCAATCTACCGATTATTCCAACTTTTGCCCTAATTGGAAAGTGATGAAAACTCTACCAAAACCCCAACCCAACATACATAACATCATACAATGATCAAATAGAAACATTTCTCACCCTTACCTCGATTAATCGGAGCTTTGATGTTGGTTCTTGATGATTTCCACTTTTCCTCTTCTTCTCTTCTCTTTCTCTCCTTTCTTCTTCTTTCCTCTTTCTTTCCAAATGTTCTCTATCTTTCTTTTCTTTTCTTTCTCTCTTATATAATTCCTTTATTTTCCTTCCTTCCAATTTCCTTCTCAATTCTCTATTAATCCCAATTAATAAAAATTAATTTCCAACATTAATAAAATCCCACTAAATAAATTAATTACTACAATTAATTATTTAATGAAATTTGGGCTGTTACAGTTAGCACTAGTTGGCTGGTGGCATCGGGTCGTTGATGGCACTGAGATACTTCCCATCAAAGGTAAGAGCTTCCTCGTCAATCAGATCTTGAATTTTGTGCTTGAGAAACCTGCAGTTCTCAATGTTGTGACCTGGAGCGCCCTTATGGAACTCACAATGAGCATTCGCGTCATAATCAGCGGGAAGGACAGTTGGGGGAGCTAGATCTCTCGGGGCGATAGCCTTTTTCTCCATTAATTGAGCAAAGATATCTGCATATGTCATTGGAAGACTATCAAATACTCTTTCTGGCTTCCATGTTCTGTGTTGATTTTGCTGACGCGGTCGTTGAACGGTTCGCTGTTCTGATTCCTTTCCAGTTATGGAGAGGGCTTCGAAGATCTGATCCATCTTTCTGTTGAGGGATTCCAGCTCCTTCCTGATAGCAACTTGTTCTTGCTGAATCTGCTCCATTGTTCGTCTGGTATTGGCTCTAATTGCGTACTAGTGTCGAGGAATCAGCTTGATTTACTGAAGAAGAAGGAACAGAGACATAAGATTCTGTTGAAGGACTGGAAATGCAAAATGCACAACATATGAAATGCAATGCAAATGATATGTAAGATGCAATGTAAGATACAAGATCCAGGATCGCAGGATCATAGTTCAAACAGCTCCTGAAGCTAGTAACTGTAATAGATGAGTAACCATAATTCCTGCTCAAAGAACATTGACAGGTACGACCTATGCGGGAAGATCTAAACATTCTACCCATAAACCCACTTACGGGATGGTTTCTACGTTTGGTTCCCAGGATCACGGACACTAGTCGTATTAGCGTTACGCAACAGGCTGGCTGTATTACGACGATAATGATGATAAGGTCTCTCCTGAGCGGGGTCCTCATGCTAGGCGCACAAGGAGCGAGTCCTTGGAGACTAACATTACACGACCACCAATATCGAAACTGGTGCTAACAAAAGGTTCCCAGAATCACAGACCCTTCATTAATCAGGTCGTGCAACAGGCTAGCTGTGTTACAACAAGATCTGCGAATAGGTCTCCTCTGGAGGAGCTTTCATGCTAGGCCCATAAGGAGCAAGTCCTCGGAGACTAACACTACTCGACTACCAATTCTAAACTATGTGTTCTCTATGCTTTTACCAAAGCTCGGGCGTAGAGCCTTACTCATGATGTCATCCCAAGAACCGACAGGCTAAGATAACAAGCACAAATAAATCCACAAGAGAACAAATACAAAAAGAAAACAAATAAAAAACAAACACTCCTCACAAACCAAAAGATAGGCTCGACTCTCTCTTTGCATGGAGCAAAAATATCCCCAGCAGAGTCGCCAGCTGTCGCATCTCGAAAAATCACGGAGATATTTCGGAGAAAACGACCCTCGCGCGAAAGGCGCGGAAATGCGGTTCGACAGAGTCGCCACCGGACTTTATTCTTCCCGAATAAACGGGAGAGGAAAATATCGAGAAAACCTCTTGAAACGAAAAGGATAGGAACAGGGCTGTCGCAACCGTGTTCCGGGTTCGGGAGTCGGTTACGTGAGGGGAAGGTATTAGCACCCCTCACGTCTGTCGTACTCGACGGGAACCTCTTAAGGTAATTGTGGGGAGTGTTGTTTAAGTTTACTTGTTTTCTTCTCGTTGTTAAGGCGAATTGGTAGGGTAAAAGGTTAAAGACGCAAAGGAGAGATGGGTGGTTAGAGGATAGGGTGCTCGCCAAGGATTGGGACCCTTGTGCCTACGTATGCTCATTCGGACGAGAATGAGAAATCAGAGCGTCGTAGTTCGACTACGGGAAAGGACGGGGGGAAACGGGAGATGGATAGAAGTGTGCTCGCCAAGATCATCGCAATCTTGTGCCTACGTATCTTACATTCAGACGAGAATGAAGAATCAGAGCGGTCGTAGTTCGTGGTAACAACCACGAAAAGATGAGGTTTGAAAAGGGTTGAAGTTTGAGTTTGAGACGAAAGGGTGACTGACAAGCAACCCAAGAGTGCGTCTCAAGAGCTTGTCACTCAAGAATTCAAGGAATGCGAGACTCCAAGAACTCAATTCTTTCGGGAATTGACTGAATAAGCTGAAGATAAAGAATTGGATGTTTTGAAATCGAAAGAATGAACTAATAACAACTCAAGGGCGCGCCTCGAGAGTTACTCATTCGAATATTCAAAGAATGCTGGATTCTAAGAATATCTCTCTTTCGTAAGTTTTAAAAATGTTTGTGAAAGGATCGAATCGAAGAATGGCACGTGAGGCCCAAAAGAAGTTGTTTTGAAGTAGCTCGACGACGTATCGAGGATTTGTTTGAAAATGAAACCGACTTGACGACGTGTCAAGGGTTAGGATTGTGAGAAACAATATTAGTCCCTGAGGGTGCCCCTAATATCGAAACCACGAGGAGTTATGAATGAAATGTGGCTTTGCGAATGCGGACGAGCATTCGACTTAGGAGAATGTTGGAAACTGATTGAGTTTGAAAAAGTTGAAAGGTTGAGTAATAACAACTCAAGAGCGTGCCTCAAGAATTATTCACTCGAAGGTACAAGGAATGCTAGATCCCAAGTACCTCTTTCTTTCGGAGTTTTAATCGAAAAAAAGACGTTGAGAATATGTTTGAGAAAATCAAAAGATTTAATGAATAACAACTCAAGAGCGTGCCTCGAGAATTATTCACTCGAAGATCCAAGAAATGCTAGATTTCAAGAATCTCCCTCTTTTGGAGTTTTTCGAGGAAATGTTTAAAAGACAATTTGAAGCGAAAGTGACATAGTCTTGACTGAATTATCATCTATCAACACTTTAACCGATAATAATCATTAAAGTCATCATTGACTAGGGAATACGAAAAAGTGGATAAAAACGAAAATGAAAGTTTTGAAAAGAAATGGTCTCGGGTTTGTTATTATCTGTCAATACTTTGACAAACTATAACTCGGGGTATCGTCATCGACCTAAAAAAGGCGACAAATGAAATAAAGTCGAAAAGTGACATAAAGTTGAAAATGAGAAAGGGGAGAAAAAGTTGGTCTCGGATCTATAGTTTCTCATCAACAATTTGACAGATAAACGCAAGAAGTTTCTTCATCGACCAAAACAAATAAAATAAAATAAAATGTCCAAAAAAAAAAGTGAAATAAAATTCAATTCCAAAAGAAAAGAAGAAAATATTAAAAGAAATTCTAGAAGAAAATTGTACTCAAAATTTAAATATAAAATAGTTCTAAACTAAATGAAAAATAATATATAAAAAGCATATATAAATTTAAACAAAATATAATATAAACTCAAAAATAAATCTTAAAAAATAAAATAAAATGTATTTACAAAATAGTAAACTAAAATAAAAAATATATAATCTGTTTTAAATACATAATAATTAATATATACAAAATAAAGTTAAAAGAACAATATATAATAATGATTACATAATATAAAAAGTTTTAAAAAAAATAAAATCAATAAATAAAAAAAGAAATGTGGGACACGGTGGGCCTTAGCCCAACCGACTAACAGCTGGACCAGAATATATTAACAACAAAAAATAATAAAAAAGAAAGAGTTAAAACAAATAAATTTTAAATGGAAAAAGGGTAAAAAAAAAAGTTCATCTTCTTTGTTGGAAACGCTCAGTCTCCTCTCTCGCTAACGCTCTCTCTCCGCTTCTCACTCTCTCTCCGCTTCTCACTCTCTCTCCGCTTCTCACTGTTCACGTTCTCCGCTTAGTTTTTGTTTTCGTCTCACTCTCTCATCTCTCTGATTCGATTTTTTTGTTTAGTCTTGTCTCATTCCTCCTCAATCTTCTATTATGGGTTTTAATTGAAGATTCAGAGAGGGTTGGTTTTTCGAAAGTGGTGACGGAGGAGGTTTGATGGTGTGGTTGAAGGTTTTGTTGTTCCATGTGAGCTTCTGGTTATGGTAAAGTGAGGATGATGAAGGATTTTTAAAAGGTGGTTTAATGGCAAAATCGGTGGTGTTAAAGGTTGAAGGGAAGAATGCAGAATGGTGGCTTGGATGTGTTATGTCGAATGAGTGGATGTGGTTTCGCGGTAGATCTAAGGTGGTGAGTTTTGAAACGGAAACGTGTTGTTTTGTTGTTGTGGTAAACAAATGAGTTGAAGCAGTGTTTTGAAGTTTTTGTTCATGGAGAAGTTTGTCTGATGATTTTGAGTGAGGTAACTGATGAAGGAAGGATGTGGGCGGCTAGGGTTGTCACCTTTTGGATTAGGGTTCCCTCTGCAAAGGGGGTGATGAATAGGGTCTTATACCCTACGAAAATGACACGTGGCATGATTAATGGCTTTGTTAAATCCCTAATTAAAGACTAAATGCTGATGATTAAATAAAATTGACTGTAAAACTAACTAATAATGAACATAGTTAAAAAAAATGTTGAATATTAAAATTCTAATCAAACAAATTAATAATAATAATTAACAATAAAATATATTTAACTAATGAAATAAACTAACAATTTTGACTATAAAATAAATTAATTCTATTAACACTAATTCTAAACATAATTAATATTTACTTATGTAAACCTAAATAAGTCTAACTACTATCAAAACAAAATCCTAAAAAAACTAAACTAAATAAACAAATAAAATAAAATCTAAATTATTAAAATTTAACTAAATAAAATCTGACTATTAATAATAAAACAAATTAATTCTAATTTAATGATACAAATAATTACCATAAATCCTAATTAATAAATAATCTAAAAACTATTTAAATCCTAAAATATCTCCAACATTACTAACTTAATTCTAAAATCCTAAAATATCTCTAAAATTACTAAATTAAATTTAAAATCCTAAAATATTTTTAACACTAAATCAAATCTAATTAATTCTAAAATTCTAATTCCATCTTCTAGTTCTATTCTATTTTAATAAAATAAAAATCTATTTAATTCTAATACTAAAATGATTCTAAAAACAAATTAATTCTATACTATAAAAATAATCTATTTTTATTCTAAATAAGAAAAAAATATTTCTAAAAAATTCTGGCTAAATTAAAAATTCTATATAAAAATTATTAAAAAAAAAAATCTATTCTAAATAAATAAATAAATAACTATTCTAATTCTAAAAAAAGTAATAAAACAAACTATTTGAATTAAAAAATAAAAATATGAACAAAAATTTAATATTTGACAAGAAAAATGAGAAAATGAAAATAGAAACAAAATTTACCAAAATCTCCTTAGGCCACGTGTCACATTCCTACTGGACAAAAATAGTCGAGATTTGAAAAAACGCCAATCGGGAGTGAACACGTGTCTAAACGGCATGAAATTAAGTTTAAAAAATGGAAAAAAATTTTGAAAAGAGGTAGGACAAATTTAGGGTATGACATAACCCAGAATTATAACCGGACTTTCAAAACACAATTAACTATTGCTGATCGAGAGAACCAACACTCTTATCTTCGAAATTTATGCACCTGCACACACTTGTTGGTGATAACAAACACACGCACAAAAGTAAAGCTAAAATGTAAGAAACATACAAGGGGGTGGGATCTTAAGGTCAAGAATTAGGTTGTGACAATTATTAAGTAGTATCCCTAAACTTAACCCTTACAATTTCAAATTAAGAAAGGGAAAATAGATGTTACGAACGAATAAGGGGGATGAAACCATAAATGTGGATGAGGGGTGCTACCATCGAAAAAAAGTAAAAGAAGGATTTGAGGGAGACGAACGTAGAAGCAGAACATTGAATGTTGAGGTATGTGTCATTTTCCATATCGAACATGTGTTATTTTATTAAAGTCTATGGTTTTGTATGTGGTCAATTGTAGCTCTATTGATTTCTACAACGTACAACTCTCTTGCCAAAAAGGATGTTTTTTATGTTAACTTTCACCATGGAGACAGTTTGACGATAGGGGTACATATGTAGGAGGGATAATTTCAAATTGGAAGTGTGGTCGTGGTAGATGGAGTTATTTTAAAATTTGGGGAATTGTTAAAAAAATGGGGTATCCTGAGGTACTTGAAATGTGGTATGATTTTGCTAGTACATTAAAAGAACTAGTTAATGACATTGGTGTAATATAACTACTAAATTGGTCTAAGATTAATGAAAATGTATACACATACATAGTCCACTCTATTTCCCAACCCGACGTAGTAGAAAAGTTGATGTCCAACCGGTATTAACTTTTCTCCAACCCACTAAACAATAAATTGAGGCTCAACTTGAGATACTTAACACCCTGCTTGAGATACTTGACAATGAGACCATGCTTGAGATACTTGACAGTGAGACCCTGTCTGAGATACCTAAACAATATGCAAAAACTATTTGAGAGTGACCTTAGTGAACAAAGTGATGATATTGCATTAAAATGTAGGTTTGATGACTCTTATGATCAGGTATTAAATGATGGAATTGATGAGATCTTGGTAGGAGTGAGAGGGTTTGTTGCTGGCCAAAATGATCAACAGGTTGATGAAGTATAAGTGAATGATTGAACTTAAGAAAGAAAAAAAGGAAGAGTGCTAGACAAAAGAAAAAGAAGGTCAAAGGAAGTTCCAACAAGAAAAAATAAAGACCTAAAAAACAAAAGGTGGATGAAGCCATTTTTGTTGATAATGATCCATCAACTGACGAAGATACACTTGATTTTGGGTTTGTTGAAAGGAGTATATGAAAAATGATAGTTAGGTTTGTCAGTTTAGATTAGATATCTGAAGAGTTGAAAACTGATGAGAATATGAGTAGTGATTATTCAAATGAAGGTACTAAGAAAAAAATACTCATCATTTGTAATGTCTAAGAAGTTTATGGACTATAAGTGAGTTTTAGATCAATCTTGTAATGAAACCCATAAGAGAACCTCAAATGTAACAAAGTTCAACATGAGTATTTATAAAAAAAAAATGAAAATCCAATTTTATTAAAAAAATGTAATGACATCTAATTAATACACAAGGTTAAGTTATTTATCTTATGTTCAATAGTAAAAAACAAGTCATTTAATGGTCTAATTCAACCATGAAAGGAATATAAGAATTAAGTTAATTCGCGATAAGGTATGATAGATAAATTTGAGTGTGTGAATTAAAAATCTTCCTAATGCGACCGGTTTACCATTTTTTATTCCTAAATGCGAGGTTATAAAAAATAATACATGAGATAATAAAAACAAAAAAACAATGAGAAAGAGAGCGAAATAAAAGAATAAATATGACTTTTTTTCTTGGGTAATATACCATCTTTCTAACGAGATTAATATTTATATATAAACATTGTAATTTTATTTAAACATATATCCAATCAAATCGCACACATTTTTAGATTAGTACTAACAAAATTTGTTTTGTTTTATTTTATTGACTTGTTTTAAAAATATTTCAATAAATATTTATTTGACATGACTTGATTGAATGCAATTTATTTAAGCAACATGAATATTAATATATTTTATTAATACAAATCAAAATTTTTGATGAGTTTTTTTTTGTTTGTAAATCGTATGATATATATTTTTTAAATTTATGTTTTAAGAACATCTTAACTTTAATTAATAGATATTTTTGTTATGTTTTTTAACAAAAATAATTTTTAATAATTTCAATTGTGGTTGTTGAATTGGGTAAAGAAGTAAACTATGGTTCTCGAAGCTTTTTAAATTAATCAGGATCTAAAATAGTGATTTACTTCATCAAAATAATAACTATTTTAGCTACTTTTAAAAAGCAAAATCCAATTTTAATAAATGTCTCAATTAAAAATAATATTTATTATTATTTTTTTATTATCAACTAATCAAAACTTATTATTTGTAAGAGTATAACTATATATATTATGATATGTATATTATATAATTAAAGTAGAACTTTTTAGAGATCAAATTATACAATTACAATTGATTTATTATGCACTGCCTAAAAAAAAATTATATATACACTTCTCTTAAATAATAAGAAAAAAAAAATACATACTCACGCGTAAAATTTAACAAATTCATTAAAATTTAAGCGTAAAAAATAGAGAGAAAACCTTTATATATATATATATATATATATATATATATATATATATATATATATATATATATATATATATATATATATATATATATATATATATATATATATATATATATATATATATATATATATATCAATCTCAATTCATTTATTTATTATTTTTTCACTACCAACCAATCAAAACTTATTTGTAGAAATATAAACTTTAAATTATATATATATATATATAATATAATATATAAGATATAATTAAAATAAAATTATTTTAGTAATTAGATTGATTTGTTATATACGCTTGCCTTAACCAAGAAGAAAACAAAAATAAAGAGCTAGAATAGTAAACTCATGAAATTTATGCACAAAAATAAAGAATATATATATATATATATATATATATATATATATATATATATATATATATATATATATATATATATATATATATCAATCTTAATTCATCTATTTATTATTTTTCACTACCAACTAATCAAAACTTATTATTTATAAAAATATTAATTTTAAATTATATATAATATATAATTAAAGAGAAATTATTTTAGTAATCAAATCAAATTGGTTTGTTATATACACTTGCCTTAAGCAAGAAGAAAAATAAATATAAAGAGCAACCCTAAAATATACTACTACTATTCAACAAACTAATGAGATTTATGCGCTGAGAAAATCTTGGTATATATCAATCTTAATCCGTCTATTTATATAGCCTTTTCTCAGGTTTTCATTATTTAAACCTTTTCTCAGAATCTTGGTATATATCAAGCATAAAACACTTTTCACCGCCAAAACCCTATTGCTTTTGAATCAACACCTTCATCGATCGTTCTCATTCATCGCTTCAGGTAGGGTTTGCACTACTCTCTCTATCTCCCATCGAACTCTTCAATCTTGTTGATAATCGCTTTCTTGTTATTTGATTTGTTATCTTAGGGTTTAGGGTTTATGATTCGATGTTTATTTTGTTATTATTTGATATACTCGTGATGTGCATTGTTTGAAATCACTCCGATTGTTTTTGTGATGCTAGGGTTTAGTATTTGTATGCGCATTAGGTATTGAAATTCACGTAGTCGTGCTTTCTTTTTAAACTTACATTCGTAATGATATTTGATTATTGATAGATAGTGTAATGCATAGTTTGAATGTGTTTGATGTTTCTGCAGCCATGTCGGAAAGGAAAACCATTGATTTAGATCAAGGTTGGACCTATATGCAGAAGGGGATTACAAAATTGAAGAGCATTCTTGAAGGATTACCAGAATCTCAGTTCAGTTCAGAGGAATACATGATGTTATATACGTATCCTTATAATAATGGATTTCAGTAACTGTTACAGAAATAACTGTTCTTTGTTTGTCGCCTCGTTACTCTTTGTATTATTTATTTATGCTTAGTTTTGGATTTTGTTGATTGTTTTTCCTTGAGTCGAACGTCACAGAACCATTTATAACATGTGTACTCAGAAGCCACCAAATGACTATTCACAAGAACTGTATGACAAATACAAAGGGGTTTTTGTGGATTACATTAGATCAACGGTAGGGAACTTCCCACTGTTTATGTTTTTTCCCTCACTTTACTGTTTTAACTTTTGTTTGAATTTTGTTTGTCTATTATGATTTACTGTGTCTGATACTGTTCTTTTAATTCTACTTATTTTATTTTTAGGTTTTGTCTGCTGTAAGAGATAAGCATCATGAATTCATGCTGAGGGAGCTTGTGCAGAGATGGTTGAACCATAAGATTTTGGTTAGGTGGCTTTCGCGTTTTTTCCATTATCTTGATCGCTACTTTGTTGCGCGACGCTCGCTGGATCCACTCAATGTAGTTGGGCTTTCTGCCTTCCGTGACTTGGTCAGTCTTTTATTGCTTAGACTTGGTATAATCCTGTTTACGACCATGCACTGATGGGCAATACTACTGTCTCCATCAATCATTGCTTAATGTATTGTAAATAATTTATTCTAGTGCACCTAATTTCATTAATAACAGGTTTACATGGAGGTACGAGCTAATGCTAGTAAAGCTGTGATTACTCTGGTAAGTTCATCAATCTACATTGTGAAGATAGACTTTGTTGCTGATGATCCATATGATATAACCATGGTTCATTACTTCATGTTACAGATTGACAAAGAACGTGAGGGCGAACAAATTGATAGATCATTGTTGAAGAATGTTCTTGATATATTTGTTGAGATCGGTCTGGGTGAAATGGATCGTTATGAACAGGATTTTGAGGTGCAGATGCTTGAGGATACTGCCAATTACTACAGAAGTAAGGCTACAATCTGGATTGAGTCTGACTCCTGCCCAGATTACATGCTAAAGGTTAGTCTGTTTGTATTATGCCTTGGGAGTTAGCTAGATGTATTTTGTTTGTGTGGATTTGAGTCCACAAATCCACACAAACAAGATACAACTAGCTATTAAATCTAAGTCCTCACTAGGATTTGCCTAATCTAATCTTTTTAGCCAATAGTACATTTTGTGAATATCAACTTCTAAAAGGTTTCGTCATATCTTTATTTCAAACAAGTTATTTTGAAAAACATTAATGTGGTCAAACAACAAAATTTGACACACACCAATTTTTGGAAAATTGAAGTGATTGAATGTAGCCACATGTTAGGATGTCTCACACTAGCACATGTTAAACACCAGCTATCCCTTCACTTTGATGTGCAACTTCAAAAGTATCCACATCTATATAATTTGAATACTTTGTATACCACTTTCATAATTCTACTTGCTAGTGTGCTAACAATTTTTATCTATGAAATTGCACAGGCTGAGGATTGTTTGAAGCGAGAGAGAGATAGAGTGTCTCATTATTTGCATACTTGTACCGAGCAGAAACTGGTAGAGGTAAGTGAAAATGCGACTTTATCTTGTTTTCATTTAAAATTTTATTGGATAAAGCGTGATCCGTTCATCTGTGCATTTGCAGCAGACATCGTTAATTCACAATGATGATAATTAGTACACTTTGTATAGCAAAATTATAGTTCTTTATGTTGACAAATATACCATTTTATGTGAGTTATTAGAGTACATGAAGTGTGTAAAGTGAATGTTACTATTGCATATGCTCAACTCCATTTATATGTGTAACTTTAATAGACATCATTTAGCATGGTAAAAATGATTAGGATGCTTTATATGGCAAATATATACATCTTTATTTTGATAAATAGATTATTTTGTATGACTTGTTATAGAGATCGTGAAGTATTATTCAAAGTGAATGTTACTAATACTAATAATTAACAAAATAGTGATTGAATTTTATAATAACACATATTCCTTATTGATGATATCAATCTCTCTTATATTATGTTGTGGTTTCAGCTCAAGGCATACACAAATTGTCCTGTAAAAGTCAACATCAAAATGAAAAATACTTATGCTCCACTTATTTTTTTTCTTTTGATTTTAATAGAAAGTGCAACACGAATTGCTCGTAATACGTGCTAATCAGTTACTTGAGAAGGAGCACTCAGGCTGCCGTGCCTTGCTTAGAGATGATAAGGTATTTGACTGCTTTATCTTACTTTTCTGTTTCGTGGTCTTCTGTCAGTTTAATCTCGGTATAGATTTTTCACTGCTTAAAAGTCAAGAAAACCCCTTTGTTTCTGTCGTATTGCCCTAAATAATATGACATAATGTTTGAGCTGCAAAGCGATCTTGTATTCTCTTATCTAATCCAGAATCAATACTAAATAGTGAGCCCTGATAATACTTTAACCTTATTCCTAAATTGAACCTACAAAAAATAGATTTAGCATGTGGGACTTCATAGATTTTTAAAAATATCCTTGCAATTGAAATGCAAGTCTACTTTACAATACCCATTTAAAATCAAATTTGCAAAAACAGTGATTTGGCATTCTTACCAAAATGGCACTTATGCGTTGGTTTATCTATTCATATTTGGTTCATTAACTTTTTGAATTGCTTTACTTCTAGGTGGATGATCTCTCTAGGATGTATAGACTTTACCATAAAATACCTAAAGGACTGGATCCTGTTGCCAATGTGTTCAAGCAGGTTGGATTTTTTACGTCATTGCCTAAGCTATGTGTTTAGATTTTGTCTTAGTTTTTAGTCTTTCTCTAATGTTGTATTATCATTATTGTATGATTGCAGCATATTACAGATGAGGGTACAGCTTTGGTTCAACTGGCTGAAGAAAGTGCTAACAATCAGGTTTAGTACATGCCTGAATATTCTCTCTGTTTTAGTATTTTATCTTCTGCTTCATGTTACATACTCATTGTTTAGTGGACTGGTTGCTATGGTGTTAGCTGATAGATCATTGTTTATGGCTTAGCTAGCCATGCCATAAGTTTGCTATGCTAGTTTTTTTCACATGTGACAAGTGATGTTAAATGGCAGTGCCATGTCAGATTTTAATTGGTGCTTAACTTGTGGTTGGTTTCTTTCTGTAGCAGAAAATGACAGTTTTTTTTTTGTGAATGGGGAAAAAAAACTTGACCCAAACCCAGCCAAAAAAGGGTATGAAACCCTAAAACTGTATGAGACTCTGCCTCATGCATTCATATCTTTCTATTACATTTTTGAACTGTCTGTCTTGTGTCGTTATTTTCTTAGAAGTTGTTATTTTTGTTTTCTAACTGTGCATGCTGTTATTACTCAGTCATTTCAGTTTAGATATGACTTGTGACATGAATATGATACACCAATATAATAGGGATATTGCCAATTTTAATAATTTTAGGACATGGCATGGTTATAATAGATCATACACTAGTATTAAAGATACGTGTAACAAATTTTCAATCAAGATAGAATCAGAATTTTAAATGTTGACATGATTATTTATTGATGTAACAAAGTGTTACTGTGGTATTTCCTTCTACACTGGTAAGAAGTCTTGCAATTTACCACGTGTTATTTCTAATGACATTAGTGCATCTAAATTTGTTCAAATCTGTTGATTGTTTCTAATTGCTGACAACTTTTTGTTTTTATTCTCTCCAGAAAACTACAAGCGGTTCTGGCATTCAAGATCAAGCAAGTCCCCACAATCATTATTATTTTTTTATATTTTATTGTTACCATAGCTAGAAAAGGTCTGAAGGTTAATAATGTTAAATTGCAGGTCCTTGTCAGAAGACTGATAGAGCTCCATGACAAGTATATGACATACGTTATTAATTGCTTTATGAATCACACTCTGTTCCACAAGGTATGTAGATGCTTCTTTGAATAACATACTAAACAATAGATGACTTGTATATTCATTTTGGCCTCTCACTAACTATAGTCCAATTGGTAATCTAAAGTGATGAGCCTAGAATTGTTGGGTTTATATAGTTGGTGTAACAGTGGGGTGTGGGGAAGAATGTGAAAGGGAGAGGAGTTGGTTATAGAAATTGTAAATATAGGAATCATTTACCGAGGGATATATAGAAGGGGAAGACGGGGCAGGAACATAACTAGGGTTTGTTTCTGCCAGAATGACTTGTTCTTAGTTTGGAAGTTCGTAAATTTCATATGTACCGTGTCCTTGTTTTCTTGCCAATATTTGTAATGTATTTCATTCCAGAAGTCCATGTGTCACAATCATTGGGGAGTTCACCTCAAATGAAAGAATTTTTTTCAGGAAATCATGTCTTTTGTCTGAATCTATTTATTTTCCAGGCATTGAAGGAAGCATTTGAGGTATTCTGCAATAAAACTGTTGCCGGTAGTTCCAGTGCAGAGCTATTATCTTCATTCTGTGATAATATCCTTAAAAAGGGTGGAAGTGAGAAGATGAGTGATGAAGCCATTGAAGAAACACTCGAGAAGGTAGCTTTTGATTAGTTAGGTTTTCTTTTTCAGATTTTGCATCAGTATGGCTTTGTGCTGATTAAATTTAATTTTTGCAGATAGTCAAGCTGCTTGCATACATCAGTGACAAGGATCTATTTGCAGAATTTTACAGGTCAGATTTTAAACTCACATTTCTTGTATGGTTTAGGTTTCTTGTTATTTTGTGAACTTGTTCTGAATAATTTTATATTTACAGGAAGAAGCTTGCCCGAAGATTACTTTTTGACAGAAGTGCCAATGATGAACATGAGAAGTGTATTTTGACAAAGTTAAAGCAGCAATGTGGTGGCCAGTTCACATCAAAGATGGAGGGAATGGTTAGTTGGCTTTGTTTCCAGGCTAACTAATTTTTGGTGTATTTTTTTTTTCTTTTCAGTTTTTGAATTTGAGGATATACTCTAAATATGCAATTTCAGGTGGTAGACTTGACATTGGCTAGGGACCATCAGATGAAATTTCAGGAATACCTTAGTGAGAATTCACATCTAAATCCTGGAATTGACTTGACAGTTACAGTTCTTACCACAGGATTTTGGCCGAGTTATAAATCTTTTGATCTCAACCTCCCTTCAGAAATGGTAGGAGCATGCTGCCGATAGTAGTTATTTAAGTTTCCGTTAGTGTTTTTCTGATGAAGACAAATTTAATTGACACTCTAATTAAGGTCAATTGTTTGTTTCAGGTGAAGTGTGTGGAAGTTTTTAAGGGCTTTTATGAAACAAGGACAAAACATAGAAAACTTTCATGGATTTACTCACTGGGAACTTGCAACATCATTGGTAGGTTTGAGCCAAAAACCATTGAGTTAATTGTCTCAACCTATCAGGTAATTCTCTTTCAAAGACTCATCCTTTTCTGTTATGCTGATTATTGTGACAAAAATATTTTGAAAATTGTCTTACAGGCTGCTGCCCTGCTACTATTCAACACTGCGGATAAGTTGAATTATTCAGAGATTATGACTCAGCTGAATTTGACTCACGATGATGTAGTGAGATTACTTCATTCTCTGGCATGCGCAAAATATAAGATACTTGTTAAGCAGCCTAACACTAAAACTATATCCCCAAATGACACCTTTGAGTTCAATTCCAAATTTACTGATAAAATGAGAAGGATAAAGGTTTGTATTTACTTTCAACTGTAGTTAGATTTAGAAACTTTGTTAGCCAGGTTCAATTCTTTTTCCCGTTAATAAAAATCTGAATTTTTGTTGGCCTTAGATCCCTCTGCCACCTGTTGATGAAAGGAAGAAGGTTATTGAAGATGTTGACAAAGACAGGCGATATGCTATTGATGCTTCAATTGTGCGTATTATGAAGAGTAGGAAAGTTTTGGGCCATCAACAATTAGTTTCGGAGTGTGTTGAGCAGTTGGGCCGCATGTTCAAGGTAAAATACTTGCTTTAGTTAATTCTGTTGTCAATGTAAATATGATTTTGATGCAGAACCTTCATTTCTGTATAGCCAAAGTATTTTCTTCACATTTTAATTTGTGATATTTGGAATTGAATATGTAGCCTGATATCAAAGCAATCAAGAAGCGGATTGAAGATCTCATCACTCGGGACTATCTGGAGAGGGACAAAGATAACCCAAACACCTTCAAGTATCTGGCGTAGGGAAAGGTTTTGATGTACAGAGTGGTAGTTGAGAAAGCTACTTAGACTGAAATGATCTGAATTTGATTCTTAAGTACGGCTGAAAATACCCAAGGTTATTCAATTCTGTAAATGGCTATAGTCGCTATATTAAATCAGTGATTGGAGAATCTCAGTACTGAGTAGCAATTTTTTTTTTGCATACATAAGAGTTAGCCATAGTTACCATTTTTATTTATGTCCATATATATTATAGAACGAGGCAAGAATATTGATGTTTTTGAACCTGGTACTTAGAAAGTAACCGAATGAGTACTAGTTTGATTTTCATTTCCTTATCATATTCTACATTTTACAATTTTAATTAAATCCCATTCTACATTTTACAATTTTAATTAAATCCTATTCTACATTTTACATATGCCTAAATGTATTGTTTCAAACCAAAATTGTTTTGTCCATCTTAAGATGCTTGGTTAATTTCTAAATTAATAATTAAGGGCTGTTTTGAAATGATTTTATTTTTTAATTATGGTAATCGTTTCAATTAGTCGGCCTCTATTTTTGATAATAAAAACCACAACTTCATTAGTACACACTATTTTTCATAAAGCATAAAAATTTGAAGATGTCCTTTTTAAAAAACTTGAAATTATCCTTTTTTTTGGAAGTTATCTTTTGGGTGTATTTTTATTTCTAATTGGTTTTGTTTGGGTGTGTTTGGAAGGTATCGACAGCGTTTCGAAGTTATCTTTTAGGACTGATGAGTGTAAATATGCTTTTTGGATACGCTCTCTAAAAAATGTAATGAGTTGAATATAGCTTTTAAATAAGAGGAGTGCTATTATTACACCAAAATTGTGCTATTATTACACCATACTTCCTCAGCATTAATTTTCATGCAGCACACATTCCAATTTTTATAAAATAGTAAATAAAATAAAAAAATAGGTGGTAATAGGTATAGAATGAATATACGGTTTTGTTGTAAATTTTGGGGTAACTATAATTTCTATACAAATAACTAGAGTTTTGAGTGTCTCGATGGCTTTTAGATAAAGATATTTTTAAACTTTTATACGGTTGGTGATAAATACATATAGTGTATGATCAATCTTTTTAAAATTAAATTTTAGATTACTGTTATAAGATTTGGTTATCTTTTCACCAATATATTTAAATTTATTGTATTTCAGTTATAATTAATATATTTTTTTAACAAATAAAATATAATTTTTTATTTTAACCAACATAATTAATTATTATTTTACTAAATATGCATAATTCAAAATGAACTGAGGATGGAATTTTTTGTTTTGGTTACATATCTAGTTAATTAGAATAGTGATGTTATAGGATTCCTTATAAACGATTGAATTATGTATGTTAAAAGAATCTTAAAAAATACATTTTCTTTTCCTTTTAAATTTAGTCTTTCATTGGGTGATAATATGTGTAGCCTCGATGCACTCCTCAGTTGTAATTAGTTGAGACAAAGTGAAATCAATTCAATATGAAAAAGGATTGAGACAAGAAGACTCCATGTCATCATTTTCATTATGATAATAGAAGGATTGTCCACACTCATGAGAAAAGCAGTTTCTAGAGGAAAAATACATGGAGTGAGGATATGTAGAGGTGCACTAGTGGTATTTCATCTGTTGACGTCACTATTGCGGAAGTCAAGCAATTTATAGAAATTGTCTGTATTTATGAAGAAGCTTGGGGACCGGAAATCAACATGACTAAATCATAAGCGTTATTCAGCTCAGGAGAATCTGTCTAGAATTATGAGTGTTGGGTGTGTTAGGTACGAGAAGTTATTTGAGTTTACCGTCCATGGTTGGTAGGAGTTGGAAAGAGACATTTGCCATCGTCAAGGATCATATATGGAGGAAAATTGACTTTTGGAGAGGCCGACTGTTATCTAAAGCAGGGAAGGAGGTCATGATAAAGTCAGTGTTTCAAACAATACCATCCTACATCATGAGTATTTATGTTATTCTAGATTAAAAAAAAATATTGAATTCATTTTGGTGGGGGGAGGCAATAACAACAAAGGGATAATGTGGCTTGCACTAAGAATAAAGGTGGACTTGGATTTCAATACTTTAGAGCCTTCAATATGGCAATGGTAGCAAAGCAGGGGTGCCATATTATGACTAAGCCAAATATGGTTGCTAGAATTTTTAAAGCAAGACACTTCCCAACATCTTCCTTCTTTAATGTTAATCTTGTGGAGGAGTTTGTGGAAATCCAGTTGTGTATTAGATCTTGGCTGTAGATGGAGGATTGGTGATGGTAGTAAAATCAAGGTTATGTCCGATCCTTGGTTGAGAGGTGTTGGTAAGGTGTGGGCAAATGCACCGCAAAACAGGGACGCATACAACATTAGTGTGAAAGATCTAATGCTTAATAGTGTTAAAATATGGGATAAATATAAAATTAAACACCTTTTCACACGGGATGTTGCTAAGGCTATTTTGGAAGTCCCTTTGTTGGAGGAAGTGGGTGAGGATGGTTTGGTTTGGAAGGAGGAACAAAGTGGGATATATAGTGTTAAAATAGGATACAAGATTTTGAAGGGTGAGCTTAGGGAGAGGAAGGATCTTAATGTAGAGGGGGAATGAAGTTGCTTGTGGAGTATTAATGCACCACCTAAGGTGAAACATCTATTAAGAAGGATTTGTCGTGATTTTCTCCTTACATTGAGACTTAGCCAACACCATGTTCCTTGTCCTGTTGTAGGTCAGCTTTGTGATAGAAAAGTAGAGGACAATTGACATATTTTGGTTGCGTTGAAACCTCAGAGTGTTGGAATGGAGCGAGTCTAAACTCAGCTATTGACTCTAGGATGTATAATTTTACTGAAACAAAGGCGATTATCAATGATATTTGTAGTAAGGAGGATCGTAGGATAACAGGTAGGGTGGTTACGATGTTATGAATACTTTGAAACTATAGGAACAATTGGATTTGTCATAATAAAAATTTGCAAGCTAATAATTTGAATTTATAGGCATTCTATAGTTGGAATGATTGGTATCTAGCTCAGAAGATTAAAAAGGATACCAAGATAGATCAAAGTCAACACTCTTGGGAGCCACCTATCCAAGTGATCGTGTGTGAAATCTAACTGCAAACGCACAACCTATCGTGTAGTTTTGAAAGATATCGATCTCACAAAGATCAATAGTCAAAAATTTATCGTTACTGATTGCTACGACGTTTATTTAAGGCGAGCAATAAAGAATTTGAATGATATAATAATAATAATAAAAAAATATGCTAAAATAAGAACTAAATAAAATTGGACAAGCAATGCGGAGATGTGAGGATCTTTTAGTTAACCGTATTCTTATTGTTTTTAAAAAGGAATTTTCAACGGGAAATATTTTCTATTTCGAAAAGAATCAATTTAACGGGAATCGTTGCTTTCACGCACATAGAGTCGAACTTACTCTTTAATTTATACCTTCCATCGTCACTCATGGTAGATGCTTAGCGCGTTAAAGTAGTAAACCTATCTTTAAGAAATTACACTCTTTACTAAATAGAAAAATGATTTTTGATTGGAAAATTTAATTTGAAAAGGATTCTTAAACCTTCACTTAAGTACCAGATCCTAAACCTATAGACGTGCGCGTTTGTGAATAGTTTTAAAATCAACTTGCTAAAAACCTTAGACTTCCCTGGTTAATTAATAAAAGACTATCATAGAATTTATTAATTAAGAACTTAACAATTTAAATTGTTTGTACCAGACGTCTTTCGATCTTACCCAATGTTTTCACTGTCCGTCCCACTTTCGTAGGGACAAATTAAAATAAGACTTAGTAAAATTGTTTAAAAACCAAAACATCCCCAAAGTTAATTCTACAAGAACGATAAAGGTACTGTTCCGGTATGGGCCCGACCTCGGCAGGCCCAATACCACGTACGGCCCAACGGGGCGAATCGGTCACGCCGGGCACGTGCGTCCCGCAGGACGAGCAGAGCGCGCCACCAGACGCAAGCAGCGCGTCCAACAGCATCTCGTCGTCCCCTCTTACCAGCCGGACAGAACAGGCCCCGGGGCATCAGAACACGACCGTGGCTTCTCCCCTCCGCGGGGAGAACAACGCGCTCCGGGGTCTCTCCCGAGCTCCCCTCCGCGGGGAGAACAACGCGCTCCGGAGTCTCTCCCGAGCTCCCCTCCGTGGGAAGAACAACGTGCCACGGCGCACGTTCTCCACGTGCTCCCCTCCGCGGGGACACGTCATCAACCAACTGCCCACCTCCGAAAGAGCAGGTCAAACCCACTTTCCGGAGATCTAGGAGCAGTTGGACTAGGGCGAAAACCACGTCCCGGTCTTCACTACGCCACGTAAGCCCTAGCAGTCATTAGGGTTGGGCCTGGTCATCCAGCCCACCTCAAATGACCGTTGGCCCAGCGCTGGGGTCTCTCTATAAATACCCTCTTCCTCAAGAGGGTCAGGTAATTCACATCTTGCCCTTTCTGTACTTTGCTCTCACTCTGCCCAACTTCTTACTTTGGCATCGGAGTGTCTTGCAGGTACACCCCCTTCTCCTCCTCATCACCGGTGAACAGGTAGCAGTCCAACAGCGTGTGGCCAGCCCGTGATCCCCTCCTGATCAGGTCAGATCAGTGGCGCCGTCTGTGGGAAACTTGAAACTTCCCCGTTACTCCGAGCAGAAAACCAAAAGTTTCACCAAACCTCCACGATCATGGCTAGTCCACACCGCGACGGCACTCTGCACGACCTCGTGCTCAACGTCGCCACCAATGGGAACAAGCAGACAGGAACGACGCGTCCGGCGGAAACCGACGAAAGGGACGGCCAAACTGCTTCGCCGTCATCCGCGGAGCGGCCCCTTCAGGTCGACCACCGGACCCCGAGCCCGCCAGCATTCCATCCCGATCCCATCCCGGCGGGAGCGGACCCAACGGTGGCCGCTCTCTTTACGGCCATCAACCAGACGAACCAGCTGCTGTTCCAACAAAATGCGTGAATTGGGGCATTAGAACGCATCGGTCCTCCGAGGTACCCCCCGCGGGAAGACCAGAACGGAGGTTCGAGGAGCCCCTCACCTCGACCCAGAAACCGCCGGCCGCGGCTGGAGAGGCACCGCACGCAGGTGGCACGAGAACGCACCAGATCCCCAGCAAGGCACGTTCGCGGGAGGAACCAAAACGCCGCGGCGATCCCGACCGAAGACCCCCGAGGCGAGAACTCAGGCAGGAGGTCGAGAACCCGAAACCAGGGGCCTACCTTGAACGGCTCATCTCCCCACCGATCCCCGGCGCACAGCGACGAGGACGATTACCGCACCCCGTTGTCCCGGGAAATCATGGCTGCCCCCATACCCCAAGGGATGGAGAAACCACCGACGCTGTCGACATACGATGGCACCTCCGACCCAGACGATCACCTAGAAGACATCGAGGCCATGCTCGACTACCGAAACGTCCGGGGAGCTATCAAGTGCAGACTCTTCCCGACGACGCTGAGGAAAGGCGCTATGATCTGGTATAAAAGTTTGGAGCCCAAGTCAGTTACGTCATGGAGGGTCTTGAATGACCTGTTCTCCAAACACTTCACGGCGTCCCGACGCCACCCGAAGACAGAAGCAGTCCTCAGGGCGATCATCCAGGATCCCGACGAACCTCTCCGAAAGTACATCGAAAGGTTCACTCGAGAAGCAGTGCAGGTGACGAAGTCCGACGAGATGAAACGCTACTTGATGGAACAAGGTCTGCGCCACGACTCCAAGTTCTACGAGGCCTTAGGCATGCACCGACCAACATCCCTCCAAGATTTCCTCGACAGAGCCGCACATTACATCCGATTCGAGGAAACACAGGCGGCCAACTCCGCTCGCGACACCCGAGACAGGGAGGCCCCCCGCGGGCACCGAGACGACGGAGCCTCGAGCCATCGACGAGGAGGAGATCGCCGTCGAGAAGATCGCCCCCGCGAACCCCGCGAACAACGCGAACCGCGCGGCCCGACCGACAGATTCACAGAGTACACAGCCTTGGTCGCTTCACGCGAGCGCATACTGGCCGAATGCGCTAAAACAGAATTCGTACAGGGAGGTGTCTGTTTCCCGCGACCGACACCCCCCAAACCGAACGTGGACAAATTGAAATATTGCTGATTTCACAGGAGCCACGAGCACGTGACAGAAGACTGCATCCATCTCAAGGATGCGATCGAAATTCTGATCAAAGACGGTCACCTGAAGAGATACACCCGAGGAGGCGAACCACCTAGGCAAGAGGCTCTAGAAGCCAAGAAAGTCGAGGAACTTCCATCTCCAGAGGACAACAGCATACTCCAGGTCGCATTGTGTGTCAGCCTCCCCGAGGATTGGTTTGCTGGCAGAGAATTTGGTCTCCCCGAAAGGACCGACCTAATCGACGAGCCAATCCGACCAACCAGCCGGTGGGAATACTTCCCCAGAGCCATGGTCATCTCTGATGGAGCCACGAGGAGTCTATCCATCGGATCCGTGAAAAGAAAATTCGACGAACTCATCGCGAACAACTCCGGCAAAATGAGCACGCTCGATAACTTCCGAGGCCGCTCCAACCCGATCACATTCTATCTCGAGGAACTCCCCGGAGGATCCCCCAATTCCAACATACCCCTACTCATACGTGCCCGAATGGCAAACTTCGACGTCAGGCGCCTCCTCGTCGACGACGGGAGCTCGGTTGACATCATGTACTCACACCTGTTCACAACTCTCCAGCTCGACGAATCCAACCTTTCTCCCTACGTAGGCTCCGACCTTCAGGGGTTCAACGGGACGACAACGAGACCTTGGGGATACATGGAATTGAAAGTCACCTTCGGAGAAGACGAAACGGCTAGGGACATCAGCATCCGTTTCTTAGTCATCGAATGCCCATCCCTCTATAACTGCATCCCGGGCAGGACGACGATAGCAGAACTCACCGCGGTACCCTCCACCGTCCACCTGAAGATGAAATACTACACAAGAAGGGGGGCCGTGGTGACCCTCAACGGAGACATCGAGGCCGCCCGAAGATGTTTCGAAGCCGCGTTGAAAGGCCTAGACTCCATCGCTCCAGCGACCAAGAAGAAAACGTCAAGCACAACGCCAAAGGGCGAACCAACAGAGCTGGTCGGATCCGTTGATCTCGACAGTCGCTTCACAGACGAGCTAGACCACGAAACAAAGACCGACGAAGTCAACGGGCAGCCCTCACACCCAGCGCGCCCCATCCCGGACGGAGAATTCGAACTCGTCCCCCTCGGGGAAGACACGAGCAGAACCGTGAGGATAGGCGCCAGACTCCCAGACCTCGCGAAACGTCAGCTCCAAGCCTGCCTCCGCGAGAATGCCGACCTTTTCGCCTGGAGCGCCGCGGAAATGTCGGGGCTCGACCCCGAGGTCGCCTGCCACCAGCTGTCCATCAACCCGACCGCAAAGGCCGTTGTATAACGCCGGCGTCGCCAATCCCCCGAAAAATCGGCAGCGGCCGAACAAGCTGTAAAAGACCTCTTAGAGGCAAATTTTATTTCGGAAACCCGGTATTCAACCTGGCTGTCCAATGTTGTACTCGTTAAAAAGAATAATGGAAAATGGCGCATGTGTGTTGACTATACTGATCTCAATCGGGCATGTCCTAAGGACGCCTACCCCCTCCCCAACATCGACAAGCTCGTCGACAACTCCGCGGGCTTCAAGCTCTTGTCCTTCATGGACGCGTACTCGGGATACAATCAGATCCCGATGGCTGAACACGATAAACAAGCCACGACCTTCATGACGGCGTCTGGCAATTACTATTATAACGTGATGCCCTTCGGCCTCAAAAACGCCGGGGCCACATACCAGCGGATAATGAACCGTGTCTTCCACGACGAAATCAGAGACATGCTCGAAGTATACATGGACGACATGATCGTCAAATCCGGCACGGAGGACGACCACGTGGCACACCTCCGGAAGGTCTTCGAGACCGCAAGGTCATGCCGCATGCGTTTCAACCCGGAGAAGTGCACCTTCGGCGTCTGCGCCGGTAAATTCCTCGGCTACTACTTGACCGAACGGGGGATCGAAGCCAATCCGGACAAATGCCACGCCTTCTCCAATCTCACCACGCCTACCACGAAGAAGGCCATCCAGTCCCTCAACGTCGTGCTTGCTTCCCTCTCACGATTCATCACCAAGTCAGCTCATCACGCCCTCCCATTTTTCAAACTGCTCAGGAAGGAGACCAAATTCGAATGGACGGACGAATGTGAGAAAGCCCTTTGCCACCTCAAACACGTCCTATCCGAACCACCAGTACTGACGCGCCCCGCGACAGGCAAAACCCTATACTTATATCTGGCCGTAGCCAACGAAGCCGTCAGCGCCGTCCTCGTCAGCGAATCCGGGGAGGGCCAAAAGCCCATCTACTTTACCAGCAAAGCTCTCCACGACCCAGAAGTCCGATACCAGCTGATCGAGAAGGTCGCCCTGGCCCTCATAACAGCAGCACGCCGACTCCGACATTATTTTCTCGCACACGCCATCGTGCTCCGCACCGATCAGCCCATCCGCCAGCTCCTCGGCCGCCCCGACATGGCCGGACGCATGCTGAAATGGTCGCTAGAACTCTCCGAGTTCGACATTACCTACGAGGGACGGCACGCCATCAAGGCTCAAGCCTTGGCCGATTTTGTCGCCGAGATGACCACACCGCCCGACCCCACCGCCAGGAACCACCTCTGGACCATTTTTGTGGATGGATCCTCCAACTCCACGGGAAGCGGCACTGGCATCGTCCTCGACAACGACGAGGGTACGGTCATTGAAGTCTCCCTCACACTGGCCTTCCCGACGACCAACAACCAGGCCGAGTACGAAGCGTTTCTGGCCGGCCTTCGCCTGGCATCCGACCTGGGAGCCAGGGACATCCGAATCTACACGGACTCCCAACTAGTCGCTTCACAAGTCCGAGGCGAATATCAAGCAAAAAACGACACCCTCGCCGGATACCTCGCGCTCATCACCGAAAAACTGCGAGGTTTCGACACAGCAGAGATTCAGCATGTCCCTCGCGAGCAGAACACCCGCGCCGACATCCTCTCCAAACTGGCAAGCACCAAAAAGCGAGGCGGCCACAAGTCGGTCATTCAAGAGATCTTGTCGCAACCAAGTACCAGCACGACCACCACCCCTCTCGACATCAACGTCGTCGGGGATACTGATTGCTGGATGACCCCGCTCCACACCTATCTCAGCACCGGCCACCTTCCGGCCAACCCTGGAGAGGCCAGCGCAACGAGACGACGCGCCTGCTCGTACGTTCTCCTCGAAGGACGACTGTACCGCCGAGGCTTCGCAATCCCACTCCTCAAATGCATAGATAAGTCCCAAAGTACAGCCGTTCTAGAGGAAATCCACGAAGGCATCAACGCGCAACACCTCGGTGGAAGATCCCTAGCACGAAAGGCCCTACGCGCAGGCTATTACTGGCCATCAATGCAATCCGACGCGAAGGAACACGTCAAACGATGTGATAAATGTCAACGACACGGGGACATGCACCTCGCCCCCCAACCGACCTCACGCTCCTCTCATCTCGATGGCCATTCGCTTGGTGGGGGATGGACATCCTCGGTCCCTTCCCCCTAGGTTCCTACCAGAACAAGTACCTCATCGTGGGAGTTGACTACTTCACCAAGTGGATCGAGGCCGAAGCCCTGGCCAAAATCACCGCCCACAACATACTCCGATTCTACAAACGCAACATCCTCGCCAGATTCGGGGTCCCACTCGCCATCGTCACCGACAACGGCACACAATTCACAGACAAAAACTTCCACGACTTCGTCACCAAACTCGGAACCAAACACCACTTCACCTCGGTCGAACACCCTCAGACGAACGTCCAGGCGGAATCGGCGAACAGAGTCATACTCAGGAGACTCTGACGACGACTCGGCGACGCCAAACGAGCATGGGTCAAAGAGCTCCACAGCGTCCTCTGGGCATACCGCACCACCCCCCACTCAACCACGGGGGAATCCCCATTTCGCCTCACGCACGGAACCGAGGCCGTGATACCGGTCGAAATTCGTGAACCATCCCGACAAACGAAAGCTCCCCTGGGCACCGACGACAACGACGGCGCCCTCCGAGAAGAGCTCGACCTCGTCGAAGAAATCCGCTCCGGGGCAGCCCTCCGCGAAGCCCGGCTGAAACAACAAGTCACACTTCGCCACAACAACAAAGTCCTAAAACGCGACTTTCACACAGGCGATTTAGTTCTACGCAGAAACCAGAAAGACTCCCACGTGGGCAAACTGGCTGCGAACTGGGAAGGCCCTTACCGAGTCCGGGACAAAACGGAACACGGGGCCTATTACCTCGAAAACCTGCACGGTGAACAACTAGCTCGACCATGGAACGCCGCGAAGCTTAAGCGGTACTACAGTTAGAACACTGCCCGCGACGACCCATCGTCCCGACCACTGGGGGGGCGACATGGTACCACCGCACACCCCCACGTCCACTAGCGACCAAAAGAAGCAAGCCATGCCTCTCGTGTGTGCGGGCAGACGACCTTGCTCGGAAGGGAACACCTCGACCAAGATTCCCCGCCGCCGTACCAAAAACGGCAGGACACCCAGCTCGCGATGGGACGTCCACGCCCCGGGGAGAACTACCCCCGAAACGGCCCGGCTACGTCGCCGGCCAAACCGGCCGGTTCCCTGCACCACCGGTAACAAATCGTCGAGCTAACACCCGAACATACCGAGCGCACACTTAGAAAATTCACAAGAAATATCATGCACATCAAAAGCATTCAAAAGCATTCAAATAAACAAATACGAAAAACGAGCATAAACGTCATGCAAATACCGAGCGCACACTTAGAAAATCCACAAAAAATATATTAAGCAAAAGGCGGGCACCAACCCAGTAGTTAATGTTACAAAAACAGATCACGCAGGCCCAAAGAAAGATAAGTCACAAACGTCGGCATGCAGGCCACAAAAACAACGAGCACGCAGGCCCGACAACTCATGCTACCTCATCCGCCCGATCAGCAACTGCGGGATCCTCCTCAGGAACAACAAGATAGGGATCGACCACCTTCCCGTCAACGATCTCGTGGTACGGCCCGATCCCATCCACGGCCAGCGCGACACCGGGGTTGGTGACCTGAATCTGCTCGACAACGCTCTTGAATCCGACCTCGACAGCCTCCAGACAGTCACCTTCCAGCACTCGGATACGGGCAATCAGGTCAGCACGAGTGATTAACCGTCGATCTCCATCTGTCTCGTCCTCGGCCGGACGAACTGCACTGTCCAAGACTTCCGTGCGAACCTTCAGCGCCTGCACCTCGGCCGTCGCTTCCCCCAGCTTCTCCTCCAGCGAGGTCACCTTCCCCTCAGCGCCCTCTGCCCGTTTTCGCTGCTCAGCAACATCCTTTTGGCTCTTCTCCAATTCCTTAGTAAGCTTGGCCAATCGCGACTGCATAAAGGTAAGGTCCCCCTGCAGTTTAGACAGCTCGGCAGCGGAGCAGCCCTCCTCGTTCAGCACAAGAGCCGTCGTGAACGTCCGGATCATTGCAGCCAAATCCTCCGCCAGAACATGTTGACGAGACTCTCGATCGGCCTGACGGACAACCTTCACCTCCCCAGCGGAGACGGTAGGAGAACGAGCACCATGAAAATAGCCCGGATGCTGATGGCAGGGCGGGACGACATAACCTTCCTCGGCTGAACCGACAGTCAGATCTACCACACCTCGGGGCTCCTCGGACCTCTGCCTTTTCGATGCTCCTTGAGACGTAGGAGACTGACTCCCTTGAGGCGAAGAGGAAGAACTCTGCCCCCCCGGCGTCGCGACCTCCTGTCCGACCAGCTGACTCACCCGCGTCCTCGGGACCGCGGCGTTCCTGGTAGCGCGCAACTGCTTTACCCGCTCCTCGACAGAAGACATGTTAGCTGCAAAAACAAAGAAGGAGTTAGCAACAGTCAGAGCCCCGACCACGGGGAGAAAATGAACATTCCTACCTAGATAATCCAGAGCGGCCGCCCCGGTCGCACAACCGAGCAGGGTCTTGGTATTAATCAGACGCTTCTTAGTTCTCACATTCCCCTGCACGTCAAGGCTATACCGATCGTCGGGCGTCACTAGCTTCGACGGAGGGAGAGACCGCACAAAGGCGACTATTTTCAAATAGGCGGCCATGTCTTTCTCCTCGAGGGTCCCCTCCCGTACGATATACCTATCCGTTCCTCGGTTGAAATGCTCCGCAGTCCACAATAGATGTATCTTAGGAAGCCATGCGAGGAACCGCTGGCCATCTACCGTTCGCTCGCCCTCGTCGAAGAGAGTATCCGAGCCCTGCTGCGTGATCGGTTTGACGAGGAAGAACCGGCTTTTGAAATCCTTGACGGAATCACTATACGCCTTGAAAAGTTTGGTCAATTGCTTAAAGGAAACCCATCCGTGGCGGCCATTCACCGTCTGCCGCTGTAAGTGGAAGATGCGGAAAAACAACGGTACCGTCGGCTCCACCGAGAGGTAGAAGCACACCACCTCGAAAGCGCGGATGAAAGCCAAGGCGTTTGGATGCAGTTGAGACGGGGCCAAGCGCAACCAATCAAAGAGCCCCAGATGAAAGGCGGAAAACGGTAACCGGAGCCGAGCCTCTTTAAAGTAGAACTCGTGCATGGGGAACATCTGCCGCCCATATCGCGAGCAGATGCGATGATGCTCTTTCGGCCGGTACACTTGCCAATGCTGCGGCTCCCCGATAGGCGTATCCTCAACGGTGGCGTACACGTTGGACGCATCGGCCACAAAACAAGACGGGGTAGACAGCGGCTCCTCAGCCGCCCATTCTTCGGACGGGGCGATACACTCGTCATCAAAGTCCGGGACCTCGGGTTCGTTGTCTTCGACCATTATCCCCGGCACCAGAGCCGATATCTACACCTGAAAAGCAGAGGACAACGGTGAATTCGATAGCCAGGATCAAATCCACCCTTCCACCGCAGGTCAAGTGAAAGGGCGACAAAGGCCGGAAAACGGCGAGCAAACACACGCTCCCCGTCTACCCTCCTCGGGGCGTCTAAAGCCGGCCCTCCATCCCTCCTCGGGACGGTCACCGGAAAAAGCGCGCCTCCCCGGGGCATTCACCGGAAAAGGTGAAGGTGAGAAAATACTTAGAAGGGGGGGGGGGGGGGGTTGAATAAGTATGACAGAAAATAATCAAAGATAAAAACTCAAGTATTTTTATCCTGGTTCGTTGAACTCAACTACTCCAGTCCACCCTTTTCAAGAGTGATTTGCCTTTCTCAACAAGGACTTAATCCACTATTCAAATCAACTGATTACAAATAGCAACACCTAAGAACAACTGTTCTTAGTCTTCTCAAGAGCTACTGATCTAACCTAGATCCTCTTAAGGAAAACAACACCTAAGAACAACTGTTCTTAGTCTTCTCAAGAGCTACTGATCTAACCTAGATCCTCTTAAGGAAAACTTCCTTTACAAATTAATGTAATACAATGTAAGAGTAAATAATTGCTTCTATGAAAGCTATAAACACAACTGTGTTATTTCTCTAAGTTTAGAACAATGTATGAACAGCAAAGAGCTTGAGAGTTTTTCGCGTGAGAGAGTTCTTGCAATGATTTCGTCTTTGCTTTTTTTCACTGAATAAAGTGCTATGATATCCTTTATATAGCCACTTGAATATTGGAGAGAATATTTTACCGTTGGAGAAGATATTTCCAATATCAAATAGTACTGTCCTTTGTACTATTGCAGCAGAGAGACGGCGCACAAATAGTGGGTGTAGCAATTGTCTGCTGAGCTGTGATTATACCATATATGGAATGTATCAGAGGAATAATATTCTTGCAGAGAATTTTGTCTATCCCAATTAAGGAAAGATTTGCTGGCATATTCCAACGGATATATTAAAATAATCTTCCTCAAATAATTCTTCAGATAGTTCAGATCAACAATCAATATCAGAGTCTTCAGTCTTCAGAATCTTCTGGAAACTTCAGAGCCTAAGATGTTCTTCAGATGTTGCTGAATCAGAGTCTGGTGCAGCTGTGTGCTTGAAGCGTAACATGCTCTTAGATCAGAGTCTTCACTCATTCAGAGTCTTCTCTCATTCAGAGTCTCTTTACTCAGAGTCTTCTTTCATTCAGAGTCTCTTCACTCAGAGTCTTCTTTCATTCAGATTCTTGATAATATATGCAGCGTGTTGTATCTTCAGAATCTTGATGACTAAGCTCTTATACTTCAGATTCTTCTAATCTTCAGATGCTCTTGAGCCATTCAGAATTTATTGTTCACATCAAATTTGCTCTTTAAGATTAAAATCTTTTGTGCCTGTAGAAAACAGTTTAGAACAAATTTAGAGAGTATAATTCTTGTATACAAATTATCATTAATGTTATCATCAAAACATAGAGATATTACTAAGACACAATCTGTGCTCTTACAATCTCCCCCTTTTTGATGATGACAAAACATGAGAAATTTGTTCAATAAAAATATGAATTAAAATTACTCCCCCTGAGATTAACAATCTCCCCCTGAAATGAATACTCTAATGGAATTAGATACTTCCCTTTCTGGTTGAGTACATTTCAGATTCAGAGCCTGATTGAAGCCTGGTTGACATATGTTTGACTTCTAGAGTCAAAGCTTGATGCCATATTAAAGCTTGATGCCAGATGAACAACTTCAGAACACCTGGTTGTTTATCTTGCCATTTCCTGTCTTGAGTTATCTTTTAGATCATAGTACTCAAGGTTAGATATCAGAGTCTGGTCTACTCAGATTTAGCTATTTTTGATCAGGTTCTGAAAAGATAGATCTCAGAAAAAACTTCAATGAAATTTGTCAGATTTTTTAATAATATCTGGGACACTTAAATTCAAAGAAAGTTAGTAACATGTCTGACTTAGTTCAGATAATTGCTTATAGATTTGAACAATCAGATTCTATTTTGTTTCTCCCCCTTTTTGTCATAATCAAAAAGAATTTTAAAAGACAGTAAAGATGCAGAGGAAACACATATCCAGATAAGCAAAAAGATCATTGTCATTAAGTCAAGAGAACATGCAGATTCAGATAAAAGCAAACAAAACATATCAGAAGAAAAATCAAAACAAAGCAAAACATGAAAAACTTGTGCAAAACATCAAGTAGGTTTAGCAGATGAGGCTTGTTGAGACGCAATGAGTTGCAGCAGTGCTGTAATCCTTTCTGAATTTTCATCTTGCTTAACCATCCAAGTTTTCATTTCTTCATTTGTTTTCTTTTGATCAACCATAAAATCCTTAAGTTCTTTGACATCCTTCTGAAGATCTGTAGATTCTGAAACAGTAGATTCTGGAACAGTAGATTCTGAAACAATCTGAGTAACATCAGGTGCAGGAATTTCTGGAGGTGGAGGAGCTTCTAGAAGAAGAATAGGAGGAGTGTTTCTCTTAATCCGTTTTTGATAAGCAGCAAACCTTACTTTTGACAATCTAAGACATTGAGTCCTGATTTTCAAAGCCTCCCTATTCAGTCTGTAAAGATATTTCTTCCAAACAGCGTCAGCAGCCTCTTTGTCCATAGTAGTCATGCAAACATCCATAATGTCAGCAAAGTCTGAGACATTATCCTTATCAAAATCTCTTAACAGAGTATAAACACGTGATCCCAATTCTGCTTCATCAGGGATTCTGGGTTTTCTTGGTTGGGTTAGTGGTGTTTGTGGTGTTTGTTCAGAAGGTTGAGGTTGTGAAGATGGATGTTCAGATGTTTGTGGTTCAGAAGGTTGAGGATTGATTTGTGGTTCAGATGTTGGTTGGTTGGTTTGTGGTTCAGATGTTTGTTGGTCAGAATGTTGTGGTTGAGGTATTGAGGGAATTGGTTGGGTTTCTGTTGGTTGTGGAGTGTTTTGGATTTCAAGAGGTTGTGGAGTGAGAGTTTGAGTTGGGGAATTTTGTGGAGAAGGTGGATGTTCAGAAGTTGGAGATTTAAACAGCTGTTTCCAAACACTCTCAGAACGAGGTTGTTTGAGATCATTCAAGCATTCATTAATGTAACCAGATGATTCATCATCAGATGATGTATCAGAGTGGTTAGATTTTTCAGAAGTTGAAGATAAAATGACAGACTGGTTTAAAGGTGTGACATCTAATATCTCATCAGGATCAATGAGATATTCAGGTTGGTCAGAGTGTTCAGGGTGAACATCCTCTAGAATGGTATATTCTGGGATAGTGTTTTGTGGTTGTGGTGTTGTTTGTTGAGTTTGTTGTGGAATTTCTGTTTGTATGTTTGTTGGTTGCTTGGATTGTGGTGTATGAGGGGGGACAGAAGATGGTTTAGAGATAAAAGTTTTAGAAGGTCTGGATCTTCTAAATCTAAGTGGGGAGTCAGAGGGTGTGGGGGTATCAGAATGATGAACAGGATTAGAATCAGTGTTAAATACCTGTTTCAGAGTATCTCTAATTTCTTCAAAAGTTGCTGCAGGAGGATTTGGTTGAACCTTCTTCAGCTTCTTCCTTTTCTTCTTCTTTTCAGCATCTGAATGCTTCCTTTTCTTCTGATGACCTTCACTATCAATTTTTCTCTTACGTCTTCTTTCCCTTGTCAGATCAGGAAGAACTTGGCCTTCCTTCTGCACAAGATTGGCAGGAATCTCAACACCATCTCTTAGGCAGCGAGCAACATACTCAGCAATAATTTCTCTAGGTTCATCTGAGGTGAATAAAGGAAAATCCTTAACAGGAATCCTTCTTCCCCTAACTTCTTCAGAGTTAGTTTTCCTTGGTTTCTCAGATAAATCATCAACCAGTTTCATCCTTCTCAGAGTTAAACCGTTTATTTCAGAGCCAATGATATAAGTCAGATCTTCTGTCAACCCAGCCTCTTGCAGATGCGCCACAAGTTGGTTTTCTATCAGAATATCTGAAATCAGCCTTCCCATAGGGATCCATGTTCTGACTTTTCCAGATTTATCTCTGGCTGTTTCCCTTGTTTCCTTGACGTGAGACACCAGATGATTAAACAACAAATATGGAAGATCAATCTGAATGTTTTGGTGTAAACAATACATGAAGTAAAGTTGTTCAGCATTAACATAATCAGAAGAGTTTGAAGAGGGTCTGTGAAAGATGGTGTTCATGAAAATCTTAGCCCATATCTTGTACGTGGGTTTCAAGAACTTAACCTTCTTACAAGGTTCACCAGTAGTACAGATTTCTTGACATACATCTTTCAGGTCTTCACGCGCAGAAGACAGAGAGGTTACTCCATCAGTTGCCTTAAAACCTATGAGTTTCCTTATCAGGTTTTCAGTGATAACTATCTTTTTTTCCCAGCACAGAGGAGTGAATGAACTTTGGAGTAGCATATGCATGGATCCAGAACTCCTTCACTAACGTTGGATACACAGGACCCATAAGCCTGTCAAAGTAACCGTCCCAGCCTTGTGCTTTGATTGAAGAAATCAGATCAAACCCATTTTCAGCAAGATCTTCTAAGTCCACGAAACTTTCACACAGTACTTCTAGTGAATCAACAGCAGTTAGGAGAGTGCGTACTGGTTCTTCGACAGTGGTAGCATTTTTGGTAGTAACAGCGTTTGAAGTAGATGCCATTGTTGACGATGATGAAGAAGATGAAGGTTTCTGAGTTCTTTTAGGGTTTGCAAAGAGAGAGAACAACAAACAAAAGCGCATATGTGTTTGAGAATGTGAAAAGTGTGAATGTGTTATGAAAGTGGTTTATATAGACAAATAAAGCAAGCATGGGAAACACAACAGACACACATAGGACACATACGCACGTTTGCATTAAATGAAAAGTAATCATTTTTAATTATGATATGACATTTGGGGGAAAATCAAGACAGATTGAGATTTTCAAAGCAATACCTTAAACGTCATAATCAGTAGGTGTACTCCATCTTTTCAGATTCTGAGTGACACGTGTTTGCTTGCATGTGATTCTATAACTCTTGAGAAATGAAACGTTTTCAACTTTCAGATCCTCTGAGATGGTCAGTTCAGAGTTTCACACAAAAAAATAATTCACAGATAAATTAAACAAGCAAGACAGATGAAATACTTCAGAGTGTTAAACACTTAGCATCTGAGAAGTTGACTCTGAGAAATATTACTCTGGACAAAAATCCATACACATATTTTTCAGAATAAACTTAAACCTATCTTCAGCAAGGGGTTTTGTGAAAATATCTGCCCATTGATGATCTGTATCAACAAAGGCTAAATTTATTACACCCTTCTGAACATAGTCTCTGATGAAATGATGTTTAATCTCTATATGTTTGGCCTTAGAGTGTAAAATTGGATTTTTGGATAAACATATAGCAGAAGTATTATCACAGAAGATAGAAAGATTACTCTCATAGATTTGATAATCTTCTAGTTGACTCTTCATCCAGAGCATCTGAGTGGAACATCCAGCAGCAGCAATGTATTCTGCCTCTGTGGTTGATAGTGCAATTGTTGGTTGCTTCTTGCTGTACCACGAGATCAGATGACTTCCAAGAAACTGACAGCTTCCAGAAGTACTTTTGCGCTCAACTCTATCTCCAGCATAGTCAGCATCACAGAATCCAACTAGTGAATATTCGTCAGATCTTCTGTAACACAAACCAACATTAGCAGTACCTTTCAGATACCTTAGAATCCTCTTAACAGCAGTTAAGTGTGATTCTCTAGGATCTGATTGGAATCTAGCACATAAACAAACACTAAACAGAATGTCTGGTCTAGAAGCAGTCAAATAAAGAAGAGATCCTATCATACCTCTGTAGAGTTTCTGATCTACCTTCTTACTTACCTCTTCCTTACCTAGAGTGCTTGTAGGATGCATTGGAGTCTTTGCCATTTTGCTATCCAGCATGTTAAACTTCTTCAGAAGCTCTTTAACATACTTGGTCTGATGTATGTAGGTGCACTCTGGAGTCTGATTTACTTGGATTCCCAGAAAGAATCTCAATTCTCCCATCATGCTCATCTCAAATTCTGCCTGCATACATTTAGCAAACTCCTTGCAACAGGAGCATATGTTTCTGTGTAGTCTATGCCTTCTTGTTGACTGTAGCCTTGAGCAACCAGTCTTGCTTTGTTCCTTTCAACTTCTCCTTTTTCATTAAGTTTATTTCTGAAAACCCATTTTGTTCCAATGACATTGAAACCTTTAGGTCTTGGAACCAGATCCCAGACTTCATTCCTTGTGAATTGATTCAGCTCCTCTTGCATAGCTAAAATCCATTCATTATCTTCCAGAGCCTCATCAACAGATGTTGGTTCTATAATTGACACTAAGCCACAGAAGGAAGATTCAGAAGTTCTGAGAAATGCTCTTGTCCTTATTGGATCATCTTTCTTTCCAATTATCACATCCTCTGGATGAGAAGCTTTCATTCTGGAAGAAGATCCTCTGACTGTTGGTCTTTCAGAAATATGCAGATTGTCAAGTTGGGAAGTTAGAGGCGTAGCATCTGGGTTTGCTTCAGAGTCTTTGTCTTCAGTCTTATCTGCCTCTGAGCCTTCAGAGTCTGTGAGAATAACTTCTCTATCTGCAGAACTTTCAACTTGCTTTGGCTTTTCAGAGCCAAGCTTATCATCAAATCTAACATGAATAGATTCTTCCACAATCTGTGTTTCAGTATTGAATACTCTGTAGCCTTTAGAGCGTTCAGAATAACCAAGCATGAAACACTTCTGTGCTTTGGAATCAAACTTGTTCAGATGATCTTTAGTGTTAAGCATATAACAAATACATCCAAATGGATGAAAATAAGCAATGTTGGGCTTTCTGTTTCTCCACAATTCATAGGGAGTCTTTTCCAGAAGAGGTCTTACAGACACTCTGTTCTGAATATAACATGCTGTATTTATTGCTTCTGCCCAAAAGTATTTTGCCAGATTTGTCTCGTTGATCATGGTTCTGGCCATTTCTTGCAATGTTCTATTTTTCCTCTCTACAACTCCATTTTGTTGTGGAGTTCTAGGACAGGAGAAATCATGTGCAATTCCTTTTTCAGAAAAATATTTTTCAAAATATTTGTTTTCAAATTCACCACCATGATCACTTCTGACTTTAATAATTTTGCATTCTTTTTCAGTCTGGACTTGATTGCAGAAGTCAATGAATACAGAATGAGACTCATCCTTGTGTTTTAGAAACTTTACCCATGTCCATCTGCTGTAGTCATCTACAATGACTAATCCATACTTCTTGCCTCTGATGGATGCAGTTTTCACTGGTCCAAACAGATCAATATGAAGTAATTCCAATGGTCTAGAAGTGGAAACAACATTTTTTGGTTTAAAATGAGATTTTGAAAATTTACCCTTTTGACATGCGCCACACAGAGCATCTGAATTGAACTTCAGATTAGGGAGTCCTCTGACCAGATTGAGTTTATTAATCTGAGATATACGTCTCATATTAATATGTCCCAATCTTCTATGCCAGACCCATTGCTCATCATTCACAGATAAAAGGCATTTTACATTTTGAACTTTAAGTTCTGAAAGGTTGATTTTGTAAATGTTGTTTTTCCTCTTTCCACTGAATAGGATTGAACCATTCTTTTGACATACAGCTTTGCAACATTTTTGATTAAAGATGATATCATAACCATTGTCACTTAATTGACTTATGGACAATAGATTATGTTTCAATCCTTCAACTAACAGAACATTAGAAATAGAGGGTAGGTTACCATTACCTATTGTACCAGAGCCAATGATCTTGCCCTTCTGGTTCCCTCCAAATTTCACGTCCCCTCCAGATCTAAGTTCCAGGCTTTGGAACATAGACCTTTCGCCCGTCATATGTCGTGAGCATCCAGAGTCCAGGTACCATGATTGGTGTCTGGATTTTGCTGCTAAGAACATCTGCAACAGGTATTATTTTACTTTTAGGTACCCAGATCTTCTTGGGTCCTTTGGGGTTAGATGTTCTGTGGTTTTGCCTAAACTTCTGTTTTTCAACATAGTGTTTATTCTGGCTAGCCCTTGGCTTAAACACATAAGTACTCTTTTCAGAGCTTGTATGTTTAATATCATTCAGATGACCAAACTTAAAATGAGAATACAGAGGAGTCTTCTTGATGAAGAGTTTATCAACAGATTTTGGATTGCTTCCAGAGGAAGATTCACATCCAATGCCTCTTCTGTTGTTCCCACTAACACCATAGATCATAGAAGCCATTTTGCTTCTGTCTATGCTTTTAGTGAGGAATCTTTTAAAACTGGAGTCATATTTTTCTAAAATATTTTCACTTGACTCTGTTTCAGTATCAGATTCTTGTTGAGTTGTTTCTAAATCATTTTTGAGTTTTAAATTTATTTCTTTCTGCTCAACAAGTTCTGTTCTCAAAAGATCAATCTCAGATTCAAGATTGCTTTTCAGCTTCTTGTATTTGAGTTTAATCTTGCTGTAGCTTTCCAACATGTCAGATAAACTTTCAACAAGTTCAGCTCTGGAGAGTTCAGAAAATACCTCTTCAGAGTCAGAGTCTGATTCTGACTCAGATTCAGATGATGACGTTCCTTCATCTTGATCATTTGTGTTGGCCATCAGCGCAACATTTGCACATTCTTCCTCAGATTCAGAAGATGATTCAGATTCATCTGAGTCATCCCATGTAGCCATCAGAACCTTTTTCTTTTTATCAAACTTCCTTTTGGGTTTTTCCTTTTGAAGTTTGGGACATTCACTCTTGTAGTGTTCAGGTTCTTTACATTCATAGCAAGTGAACTCTTTCTTGCCAGATCTTCTGTGTCCAGAAGATTCTCTCTTTTGATCAGATCTTCTGAAGTTGTTGAACTTCTTCCCTTTGTGCTTCCAGAGTTTGTTGATCCTTCTGGACAGCATGGATAGTTCATCTTCTTCTTCAGAAGAAGATTCCTCAGAGCTTTCTTCATTTACCTGCAAAGCTTTAACAGATTTGTTAGATTTAAAAGCTAAGGATTTACCTTTATCTTTCTTCTGGGGTTCATCTTCCTCCAGCTCAATCTCATGACTTCTCAAAGAACTGATGAGTTCTTCTAATGAGATTTTGTTCAGATCCTTGGCCAGCTTCAATGCAGTCACCATAGGTCTCCATCTGGTAGGAAGACTTCTGATGATCTTCTTGACATGATCAGATGTTGAGTAGCCCTTGTCCAGAACTTTCAACCCAGCTGTTAGAATCTGAAATCTGGAAAACATAGTCTCAATGTTCTCAGATTCTTCCATCTTGAACGCTTCATACTTCTGTATCAGCGCCAGAGCCTTTGTTTCTTTCACCTGAGAGTTTCCCTCATGAGTCATTTTGAGAGACTCAAACATATCATGAGCAGTGTCTCTGTTGGTAATCTTCTCATACTCTGTATGAGAGATTGCATTAAGAAGTATTGTTCTGGCTTTGTGATGATTCTTGAATTCTTTCTTCTGCTCCTCAGTCATTGATTTTCTATCAATCTTTTTGCCATCCTCAGTAGGATGTTCATATCCATCAATGACTAAATCCCAGAGATCAGCATCATACCCCAAGAAAAAACTTTCAAGTCTATCTTTCCAATAATCAAAATTTTCTCCATCAAACATTGGAGGTTTGGTGCTGATTCTGTCTCCTTCATATTTGTTGCTTGATGTAGGAATATCACCCATATTAGCAACCAAATAAATAACAGAGTATTCTTCTCACTGGATCTTTATCTGTCACGGTTAAGTGATTGCACACTCAGAACCGGAGCTCTGATGCCAACTGAAGGTGAGAAAATACTTAGAAGGGGGGGGGGGGGGTTGAATAAGTATGACAGAAAATAATCAAAGATAAAAACTCAAGTATTTTTATCCTGGTTCGTTGAACTCAACTACTCCAGTCCACCCTTTTCAAGAGTGATTTGCCTTTCTCAACAAGGACTTAATCCACTATTCAAATCAACTGATTACAAATAGCAACACCTAAGAACAACTGTTCTTAGTCTTCTCAAGAGCTACTGATCTAACCTAGATCCTCTTAAGGAAAACAACACCTAAGAACAACTGTTCTTAGTCTTCTCAAGAGCTACTGATCTAACCTAGATCCTCTTAAGGAAAACTTCCTTTACAAATTAATGTAATACAATGTAAGAGTAAATAATTGCTTCTATGAAAGCTATAAACACAACTGTGTTATTTCTCTAAGTTTAGAACAATGTATGAACAGCAAAGAGCTTGAGAGTTTTTCGCGTGAGAGAGTTCTTGCAATGATTTCGTCTTTGCTTTTTTTCACTGAATAAAGTGCTATGATATCCTTTATATAGCCACTTGAATATTGGAGAGAATATTTTACCGTTGGAGAAGATATTTCCAATATCAAATAGTACTGTCCTTTGTACTATTGCAGCAGAGAGACGGCGCACAAATAGTGGGTGTAGCAATTGTCTGCTGAGCTGTGATTATACCATATATGGAATGTATCAGAGGAATAATATTCTTGCAGAGAATTTTGTCTATCCCAATTAAGGAAAGATTTGCTGGCATATTCCAACGGATATATTAAAATAATCTTCCTCAAATAATTCTTCAGATAGTTCAGATCAACAATCAATATCAGAGTCTTCAGTCTTCAGAATCTTCTGGAAACTTCAGAGCCTAAGATGTTCTTCAGATGTTGCTGAATCAGAGTCTGGTGCAGCTGTGTGCTTGAAGCGTAACATGCTCTTAGATCAGAGTCTTCACTCATTCAGAGTCTTCTCTCATTCAGAGTCTCTTTACTCAGAGTCTTCTTTCATTCAGAGTCTCTTCACTCAGAGTCTTCTTTCATTCAGATTCTTGATAATATATGCAGCGTGTTGTATCTTCAGAATCTTGATGACTAAGCTCTTATACTTCAGATTCTTCTAATCTTCAGATGCTCTTGAGCCATTCAGAATTTATTGTTCACATCAAATTTGCTCTTTAAGATTAAAATCTTTTGTGCCTGTAGAAAACAGTTTAGAACAAATTTAGAGAGTATAATTCTTGTATACAAATTATCATTAATGTTATCATCAAAACATAGAGATATTACTAAGACACAATCTGTGCTCTTACAAAAGGCACTCGTCCCCGGGGCATTCATCGGAGAAAGTCCCGTCCTCGGGACATTCATCGGAACAGCCGATTCTCCCCGGGACACTCATCAGAAAGCTCGCCAGATACAGCGGGTTTCGCGTCCCTCCTCGGGGCATTCATCATGCCCCGACCACACGTTCCAATTAAACGACGGAAATAAAAGAGGAGAGAAATGAGAACTCACTTGTAACGGCGGCAAACAGAGGAAAGGATCAAACAGTGCGGCGGTGATCGACGGCAAGCGGCGGACGAGCAGAGATGATAGAGCTTCGCAGATACAATAGCAGAGTGAAAAGTAATAAAATGAGCGGGGACCCCCGTATTTATAACCCGACGCGGGATTCGAAGCGACGCTAGGCTCATTAATGACATAGGGTAGCCGCCCCTACGACCGCTCAACACACGACACGTGGCGGCAGCCTGGCGGTCGCGCCCCTTCACCTGCCTTCACCCTGCTCCGCCGATAACCGGAGATCCCCGCACGAGTGTCCGTCCCACCGTGGACGAATCCCTGCGAACCTCTCGTTTCGTTACCTCTCCCCCCGACACAGCGACCTTAAGTCCTCGCTCTCTCCCCAGAGCTTCGACTTGGGGGGCTCCTGTTCCGATATGGGCCCGACCTCGGCAGGCCCAATACCACGGACGGCCCAACGGGGCGAATCGGTCACGCCGGGCACGTGCGTCCCGCAGGACGAGCAGAGCGCGCCACCAGACGCAAGCAGCGCGTCCAACAGCATCTCGTCATCCCCTCTTACCAGCCAGACAGAACAGGCCCCGGGGCATCAGAACACGGCCGTGGCTTCTCCCCTCCGCGGGGAGAACAACGCGCTCCGGGGTCTCTCCCGAGCTCCCCTCCGCGGGAAGAACAACGTGCCACGGCGCACGTTCTCCACGTGCTCCCCTCCGCGGGGACACGTCATCAACCAACTGCCCACCTCCGAAAGAGCAGGTCAAACCCACTTTCCGGAGATCTAGGAGCAGTTGGACTAGGGCGAAGACCACGTCCCAGTCTTCACTATGCCACGTAAGCCCTAGCAGTCATTAGGGTTGGGCCTGGTCATCCAGCCCACCTCAAATGACCGTTGGCCCAGCGCTGGGGTCTCTCTATAAATACCCTCTTCCTCAAGAGGGTCAGGTAATTCACATCTTGCCCTTTCTGTACTTTACTCTCACTCTGCCCAACTTATTACTTTGGCATCGGAGTGTCTTGCAGGTACACCCCCCTTCTCCTCCTCATCACCGGTGAACAGGTAGCAGCCCAACAGCGTGTGGCCAGCCCGTGATCCCCTCCTGATCAGGTCAGATCAGGTACGTTTAATTAAAATTCTCACATCCCAACATCAATAAAGTTAGCTTGACACGATGACATAAATAATTGCGATTAATTTAGTAATGGAATAAACATGGTGAACAGGAGTGCTATATATTACTCGTTACAAACTTCCTATTCCTGGAATAAGTAGCTCTAATGTTCGCCGCATTTTAATAAAAGAAATTTCGTGCCTCATACTAGTAACTAACCGAATCTGGGGTGATGTCCTTTATATTGAAACCAGAAAACACGGGACCTTGCCGATGACTCCTACTAAAGATGGTCGTAGATACATGTTTATAAAACATGCTTTTGAGTTGTCCAGATTCTTGAATATACCATTGGACATTATTTACAAAGAATACTAATAAAAAAACGAGTTTAGCCGATCGAGTTTAGCCTATAAAGCGAGTTTAACCTATAATATATTAATTATTATAGGCTAAACTCGCTTTTTTATTAGTATTTACTTGTAATAGAACTTATGCTTGATAGAAATATTAGAATATATAGAATATTCTAGAGTTGAAAAATGAGATGAAACTGAGGACGAAAAATGGCAAAAAAGAAAGCATTAATTCCCCTTCTATGTCTTACATCTATAGTCTTTTTGCCCTGGTGCATCTCTTTTACATTTAAGAAAAGTCTGGAATCTTGGATTACTAATTGGTGGAATACGAAAGAATCCGAAATTTTCTTGAATACTATTCAATAAAAAACTATTGTAAAGAAATTCCTAGAGTTCGAGGAACTGTTCCTCTTGGATGAAATGCTAAAGGAATACCCGAAAACACATTTACAAAACCTTCGTATCGAAATCTACAAAGCGACCATCTAATTGATTCAGACGAACAACGAAGATAATATCCATACGATTTTTCATTTCTTTACAAATATAATATGTTTCCTTATTCTAAGTGTTTATTCTATTAGGGGTAATCAAGAACTCATTATTCTTAACTCTTGGGTTCAAGAATTTGTATATAACTTAAGTGACACAATAAAAGCTTTTTCTATTCTTTTCTTAATTGATTTCTCTGTAGGATACCATTCGACTGGTCTTTGGGAACTAACGATTTGGTCTGTCTATAAAGATTTTGGATTTACTCTGAATGATCATATTATATCTTTTCTTGTTTCTATTTTGCCAGCCATTTTAAATATTATTTTTAAATACTGGATTTTCCGTTATTTAAATTGTGTATCTCCGTCGCTTTTATCGATTTATGATTCAATTCCATTCCGTGAATGACTGAAAAAAGGACCCACTGATCCAATTCTAAAATTTGTAATTAAAAGGTGCAGTTCGTAACACCTCATTTAAATTATTCAGTCGCTTTGGTATTTTCTGTGAGGTGTAGTTGTGTGGTGTCCTTAATTAAGGGTATGAGGTTAGGAGTAAGGGAGAGAGGTGACCTTAGTTGGGGTACTGTGGACCTAAATAAAGGAGTAAGTTAATTATGATATCGAGAGTATTATAGTGATTAATATTATTCCAACTATTAATAATAATAATGTTAATGAGATTATTATTATTATTATTATTATTATTATTATTATTATTATTATTCATATTATTACTATTAGTATGAATATTATTATTAGTGGGAGAATATTATTATTATTATTATTATTATTATTATTATTATTATTATTATTATTATTATTATTATTATTATTATTATTATTATTATTATTATTATTATTATAGGATTTAAATAATAAAATAAGAAATAAGGGATTAAAGGAAATAAAGAAGTTTTTTGGGGAAAGAGAATTAGAACACGATAAACTATCAGAGAAAAGTTTTGGGAGAAAAAGTGAGAAGAAGAACAAGGAGGAAGAGAAGGAGGTTAGGGCTATCAATCCTTCAAGATTCTTCAACGATTGAGCAATTAATCGAGGTAAGGGGGGAGAATGGATTTCAATATGGGTGAATTAACATGAGAGGGTAGTGAGAAGTCCTTTCTCTCATAGGAATTATGTGTTCTTGAGGATTCTTGATCTAATTTTCGTAGCATGATAAATTCCATAAAATTGTTGCTGTTCTTGAATGATTATTGTATGAGGAGTATTGCTTTTCATAGTTTTCTATGTATACCTTTCGGTATATTGTGGTGATGTAAGGTTTAGGGATTTGGGTAAATATGTAAAAATGAATGTGTTATATACGATGCTCTAAGGTTTTCCTAAGGTTTAGAGATTTGGGTTAATTGTGGCAAATAGAGAGGTAACCGTAAGAATCTGAGGTTATGACCAAATGGCCAAATGATATGTATCGTGGAATATTAACATAGGAAAGACTCGTGGGAAATTGAACCTTCGTGGCTAGAACCTTGACATTGTTATATGTCTGACCCTGAAGGGATTGAATATTAGATAGTGAGTAATTTTAATGCCGTAGGGTGTAATTGAAGAAAAAATTGTGATATGTTGTCCTTATAGGAATAAGAATATTCAAATGTGAGTAACTATGAAGTACTCAGAGCAATTGCAGGAAATAGTGCTTTATGTGTTGCAAATGTTGACAGATGAGCCTAATAAACCATAGAAGTTGTGCAGTTATTGCCGTATAACTTTAGGAATGTTTTAGTGATGTTTTGGGTGCTTTGAGTAAGTAATTCGCAAGAATAATTGGGTGAATATCAGTTCCGGAGCGTAACAGCGTCTTTCTGTCAGTCACAGATGTTCATGTTTTCGGTCGAAATTGTTTTGGACGTAACTTTGGATCCGTAAGTCCGTTTTGATCCCCGTTCGAAGCGTTGGAAAGCTAATAAACAGAGCTATAACATAGGATATATAATGGAATTGTTTTCCCAATATTTTTATATCTAATTATGTTTGAGAAGTCAATTGTGTATATGTTTTAGTAACGAATCATGTTCTGGTTCAATGATGTCTTGGTGTTTTGATAGATGTGGGCCAAGATGGTCGAATGTGGACAATCTTGTGTGATTGTGGTAATTCCCGAGAGGATTACGGTGAGCAGATGGCTCGTGTGGATCAAGATTGATCGTGAATTATGCATGATGTATTACATTGCATAATTGTGTTGACATGCATTTCATATCATGTGTCTTGTGGAGATGGCTAGGTGGGAATCCATGATGGGTGCCTAGTTTCATCCGGACTTCATTGTGGAAGTTGTTGTGGAGATAAGTTGTAGTTCAGAGGAACGTATATACGACTTATCCGGATTCCGATGGGAATCGGGTTCTAGTGTGAACCGTATGAGATTGTGTTGGTACCACATGCATTGTGTCGAGTTAGTGTGTCACATTGCATTATTGTAATTGAATGTGGGCTATGAATGCCAAGTGATTAAGGTGGCACGTGTATGTGCGTTAATTGTGCTTATTTTATGTGTGGTGTGTAACTACTCCTTAGCATGTGTATTTCACCGTTTATTTATTGAATGTAGTTCTCACCCCTTTTTGTTGTTGTGTCTGTGCTCTCTTGGGAGTACAGGTGACCAGGTACCTGAGTAGTGCTTGGAGTGTGTTGCTATTTGATCGAGTCTTAGGAGTCGCTCTGATACGTAACATGGTATGACGGGATTACGTTGTTATTTGACTACGTTATTTGTTTATTGTTACGTATCTTCATTTATTGGATCTATGTTGTATGACCTCGTGTCGAGGAGAATTATATTGGAGAATTGATTTGTATTCCACTGCTTAATTGAAAAATAAATAATATTGATTATCTTAATGAAATGAAGTGACTTAGTGTGATATCCCACTGTGTTGGAGAACTCTGATAAATTTCATGAATTGTTTCTATATATTTATTATATTACGCGTACGGGGTAAAGTGGGGTGTTACAATTGGTATCAGAGCAGGTCGGTCCGTCCGGCCAGTGTTGTAGTAGAGTCTGACTATAGAATGTTTATAGTCATGTGTGTGTTTGAATTGTCCGGTGTCGATCTTTGGTGAGGATTTTGGAGTGGACTTGATTTGTTTACCACTCAGCGAGTTGGATGTTATTTTAGGAATGAATTTGCTTGAGAGTAAGATGCGAGAGTCGTATCCGAAACCGTTCTCATCAGATACATTTTGGAGGATGAAAATATTTTAAGTGGGGGAGAGTTGTAACACCCCATTTAAATTATTCAGTTGCTTTGGTATTTTCTGTGAGGTGTAGTTGTGTGGTGTCCTTAATTAAGGGTATGAGGTTAGGAGTAAGGGAGAGAGGTGACCTTAGTTGGGGTACTGTGGACCTAGATAAAGGAGTAAGTTAATTATGATATCGAGAGCATTATAGTGATTAATATTATTCCAACTATTATTAATAATAATGTTAATGAGATTATCATTATTATTATTATTATTATTATTATTATTATTATTATTATTATTCATATTATTACTATTAGTATGAATATTATTATTAGTGGGAGAATAATAATAATAATAATAATATTATTATTATTATTATTATTATTATAGGATTTAAATAATAAAATAAGAAATAAGGGATTAAAGGAAATAGAGAAGTTTTTTGGGGAAAGAGAATTAGAACACGATAAACTGCCAGAGAAAAGTTTTGGGAGAAAAAGTGAGAAGAACAAGGAGGAAGAGAAGGAGGCTAGGGCTATCAATCCTTCAAGATTCTTCAACGATTGAGCAATTAATCGAGGTAAGGGGGGAGAATGGATTTCAATATGGGTGAATTAACATGAGAGGGTAGTGAGAGGTCCTTTCTCTCATAGGAATTATGTGTTCTTGAGGATTCTTGATCTAATTTTTGTAGCATGATAAATTCCATAAAATTGTTGCTGTTCTTGAATGATTATTGTATGGGGAGTATTGCTTTTCATAGTTTTCTATGTATACCTTTCGGTATGTTGTGGTGATGTAAGGTTTAGGGATTTGGGTAAATATGTAAGAATGAATGTGTTATATACGATGCTCTAAGCTTGTACAGGGGTTGGTCCAAGCTTGATACAGACTCAATCGATAAAAACTGATAATCTTCAAAACGATAAAGTAACAGCGAGAAATAAAACTTGTACAGGGGTTGCTCCAAGCTTGATACAGACTCAATCGATAATGCAATAACCCTTCGGTGTGGAGAGTTAAAGCTTACAAATGGACAATATATGGATTAAGTGTTGCACTAAGCTTGAATACCTTCACATGTTAACTAAGAAGCCTATTTATAGAAAACTAGTAACCCTAAAGTCATGATGCAGGTGCTGGAATTTATGGGCGACTTTTTAGGAGAGAAAAACGAGACTTGGAGACCAAGAGAAACCCTTTTTGTGATTGTTTGACGTTTATAACGTGCGACGACCGCCACACCCTCATGGCGAGCGCCATGCCTTCAAACTTGACTTGCCTTAATCTTTTGACTGTTAGTGCTTAGACCACTCACGACCACCTCATGGTGAACGCCATCAGTATGAACCAACCTCATTCATTCCGCTTTTTGTCTGTTTTTCTTTGTTCCTTCATACAAGACTCTTGAATAACTAAAATACCTGAAAACATAGAAAATACCAGTATACAGTACAAATGCAAATCAAAACAACTCTAAAACATGCACTAATCAAGTCAAATAAACGGTGAAATCTCATGTCATCATCAAGGACAGGTGAAACGTAATGTGGATGCTGAGTTTAATAACATAAAGAAAACCATGAATAGGGGATGAATTTGATCAAATCCATTAAATTATTTTTTGTGTTATGGATGAATTGGGATATTTTATTGGATGGATTGGATGGATATCATCTGATCTGACCTGATCAGAAGGGAATCACTGACTGGCCACGCTCTGCTGGATAATCGTTTGTTCACCGGTGTTTGAGAAAAAAATGGGGGGTGTACCTGCAATGCACTCCAATGCCAAAATGAGAGATTGGACAGAGTGACAATAAATACCGAAAAAGGGTAAGAAGAGAATACCCGACCCTCTTGTGGAAGAGGGTATTTATAGAGAGTCCCCAGCGCTGGGCCAACAGTCATTTGAGTTGGGCTGGATGACCAGGCCCAACCTAAATGACTTCTAGGGCTTACATGGCGTAGTGAAGACCAGGACGTGGTCTTCGCCCTAGTTCAACTGCTTCGTGAACTTCGGAAAGTGGGTTTGACCTGCTCTTTCGGAGGTGGACAGTTGGCTGATGATGTGTCCCCGCGGAGGGGAGCACGTAGAGAACGTGTGAGAGACACATTTGTCTTGCTCGATAGGGACGAAGATTCTTCCCGCGGAGGGCATTGTCTGCCCGGTGGGGAGCCACGTGCTCGACGTTGGCATCCCAAGCCAGCTTGGACCTGCTAGAAAAGTATTGGGCTGGGCCTGCTCGGTCAAGCCGAGACCCAGGCTAGAATATTATCTAAATAAATTTTATTGCCACCTCTAATATTAAGTAAAGTGTACTTGAGTAAATATAAGAGAGAATAATATTTTTATTGGAGTATTCTTATAATATATTGGAAATGATGAAAATCATATTAGTTACATGATAAAATTATAAAAAAACAATTAATATAGTATTAAAAATTAAAATAAATTATTTATTTTAAGACAATTTTATTTTATATATGAATAACTCATTATTTGACAGAGAGAAAAAGAGAAGTGTGATGACGAGTTTTCAAAAGTATGCTTGAAGTTGTTTTCTCAAAATTATATTTGTTGAGAGAGATTCATATATTTCACATTATAAGTGGATTCAAGATACCCAATTCAAAGTGACAATTAGTATGGTCTAACGAAGTTTTGATAAACTATATACTAGTTCACTTTTAATTGATATAACAGGTTTTTTCTTTGGTAACAGATATAACATGTTTTAACCTATACTTTTTTTAAACCAGCAAGAAATCTATGCCTTTGCACGGGTACATGTTGGAGACGCGCATTTTATTTTAACAAAAAACTTTATTTAAAAAGCATATGTATTTTTGAAATATATAATATAAAAAATGTATTCAAAAATAAAATAAAATAAAATATTTTTTAAGTTATAATAATAATAAAAAGTGAATGAAAATAAATAATATTGGTTTTTTAATGGAAAATGTAGTTGTAGAATAAAAGAAAATGTAAAATAAAATTTGGGTTATAAAAGAAAAATTGAATGAAAATAAATAATATTAAAATGTATAATAATATTTATATAATAGAAAAAGTGGTTTTAAATAGTATAACAGCTAAAATAAATATTAACTATAAGTTAATAATGATTAATGGGCCTGGCGTTTAGTAATTTGAATGGGCCCATGAGACATTTTATATTTAAGATGCAATAAACAAGTGAATGGAAAAGGGCAAACATATGAAGTAAAAGGAAACATTTGCTGTAGTTCACCTAAAGAAACCCTAACAGTAACTAAGCTACCGAAAATGATCATCAATACTAGAGTCAGAGGAAGTTTGGAGGGTAGTGTCGACACACCAACGGAGTCAGAGGAAGTTCGGAGGGTAGTGTCGACACACCAACGGAGCGGTCGAAGAAAATATGAAAGGATATCCATAGGTACAATGTTTTCAAGTTCATAACATATATGTATTGCAGCGTAAATCTACCATATATTCATAGAAGAATAGTTATTTGGAATGTAGTATATGTTAATAATAATATCCATCTAAGTTGTGGCAGTCATACTTGTAATGGATATGGAAGAAGTGCAACTCATTATATTATTCGTTTCAGTTCTGAAGAGGAAGAACTGTTAGATAATGCTTCAATGTCGAATGGATCCAGACTGAATCGTGAACGAAATCACTTTCCTTAAAAGTATTTCAAGCACACTCACAAATTGTCTTAGAGTTAGAACGACCTGAATACCCAGGATAAGTCAGCCTTTTTCTCGAAACTGCACAGGTGAAGTTTCGAATGCAAGGAAAACATTTGGAATTATATAGAAGAGGATATCAGATTTTGGAGTATTTGATTTCGAAGTATCAAGCATATATTTATAGCCATGCATGTGTCGTTTCGGAAGTTTGCAACTCTTCATAAACAACACTCTCTAATGAGCATTTGCAATGGTTCAAATAAAATGTCATGCACCACTTCATGAAGTGTCATATATTTCGAATTCAAATTCAAAAATCAAACTCTAGGCCGGTCCGCCCGCCGGAGGCGGCCGGAGCGCCACCGACGCCGCGAATAGCCCGATTGCTCCGATGTGTCGTGCCTAAGTGCTCAAGTGCCGTCTACAAGCCGCCACTAGCGCCTCTACGCCCATGCCCTCGGATCCGGTTCCAGAGCCGGAGCCGGCGACACCGGCGAGGGGTGTTTTGTATGAGACAAGTGATATAAGTCTTGGCACCACCACATATGACTATGTGGCACTTTATCCTCTTTGGCTCCTTTGGAAAGTACATTGTTCCAAGGGCCTTATAAATGCTATTTAATTTTACTCCACTTCCAATGTGGGACTAAGCATTTATTGTCAATTAACTATATCACCCACTTTGTTATTTTGGAACAACTTTAATGGAAATAAATCTATATTATTTCCAACAATCCCCCACTTGTTCTAATAATGACAAAATAATAATTCCAGAAATGAGACATAAGAAGTATTAATACAGTTAAGTATCTTTCAATTTTAAACTTAACCTTAGTAAGGATAACACAAGGTTTAATCGGAACATTAGGTAGCAATGCTTTTAAACCATGAATCCATATGAATAGACCGGTGTTACCTTACACACACTCCTTAAAGATTCTTTCTCTGCATAACTCGCTTAGCACTTATTTATGGCCATGTGTTATCCTGTTTCATGAATTTTTTATGAGAGAAACTCCAACTCTCACTTTGAGACGACACCATCTCAGAATTCACATAGGTGAAGTTCATATAGTATCTGTTTCCAATGGATACGTACCCTCGGTATTGAACTTCATTAAGAGTTTAAAATAAAACTCAACCCTCATTTCCAATGTCAACATAATTACGAAATGTTAGACAATTATCCAAATCAACGACTTGTTATTACCCATTGAAAATCTTAAAGTTAATGTTCTGTTAACTTAAGATTGGGTTGCCGCCATTGTCGGAACTCTTACTCAAGGAGTTTCAACCCCATACCTCTCGAGGTTGTTTTTACTAAGTCTCTGGCCAGTGGCTTAGTAAACGGATCAGTCAAATTATAGTTTGTTCGTATATACGTAAGTGAAATGATTCAATCCTTAATCAGTTTTCTCACGAACGAATGTCTAAGTCCTATATGCCTAGACTTTCCATTATACACTTCGCTAAATGCTCTTGCCAAAGTGGCCTGACTATCGCAGTGTATCATTACTTTTGAAACATTGTCTTTAGCCAATGGAACTTCCAAAAGAAGATCCCTCAACCACTCTGCCTCTTGACTAGCGGAAGCGAGAGCCACGAACTCTGATTCCATGGTCGAAAGAGTAATGCATGTTTGTTTCTTGCTCTTCCAAGAAATTGCTCATCCAGCTAGTGTAAATATCCACCCAGTTGTAGATTTATGATCTCCCACATTAGAGATCCAACTTGCATCGGTATATCCTTCTAATATAGCAGGAAACCTACCATAATGAAGGCCAAGATCTTTGGTTTTCAACAAATAACCAAATATCCTCGTGATTGCCTTCCAATGTTCATTACTTGGATTACTAGTAAATCTACTCATTTTACTAACTGCAAACGATATATCGGGTCTAGTACATTGCATTAAGTACATAAGACATCCAATCGCACTTGCATATTCTAATTGAGCCACTGCTCTTCCATCATTCTTTTCAAGTTTGATTACATGATCAAATGGAGTAGTTACTTCCTTGAATTTCAGATGTTTGAACTTATCAAGCATTTTCTCAATATAATGTGTTTGATTAAGTTCATAACCCCCACTATTTTGCTTAACTTTTATTCCTAAAATTGTGTCAACAAGTCCAAGATCTTTCATCTTGAAAGTGGAAGTTAGAAACCTTATTGCTAATTATTAGCATGTCATCAACATAAAGACACAAAAATATTACAGTGTTATTATACACTTTTGTATATAAACACTTGTCACAAGAATTATGAATAAATCCATTTGACATTATCGTAGAATCAAACTTTTGATGCCATTGTTTTGGTGCTTGTTTTAAGCCATATAGAGATTTGACAAGTTTGCACACCCTTTGTTCATTTCCAGGAAGGACGTATCCTTCTGGTTGTTCCATGTAGATTTCCTCATTGAGGTCTCCGTTTAGGAATGCTGTTTTAACATCCATTTGATGAACAATCAGATCATTCAAAGATGCTAAAGCAAATAACAACCTTATAGTGTTTGTTCTTGCTACAGGTGCATAAGTGTCAAAATAATCTATACCTTCCTTTTGTCTAAATCCTTTTGCCACTAATCTTGCTTTATAAGTGTTTAATGTACCATCACTATGATATTTCTTTTTAAACACCCACTTGCATCCAATGGGTATTGATCCCTTTGGTAAATCAACAAGTTCCCAAGTGTGGTTGGACATAATTGAATCCATTTCATCTCGGATAGCATCTTTCCAAAAGGAGGAGTCTCTTGAAGCTATTTCTTCCTTATAAGTTTTAGGATCTTCCCCTACTTGAAGAATTACCGGAAAGCTTTTAATAAAATTTGTACTATTTCCTTCAACCAGATAAAATGAAATGGATTGAGAATCAATTTCGTCTGGTCCTAGGTTCTTTATTTTCCGGACTCTTTTGCTTATCCTAGGTTAGGGTTGTGGTTCAATGATTCGAGATGTGCCTTCAGGTTGTATTTCTACAATCCGAGAAGAGTCTTTTTCACAAGATTCTTTATTTATGGCCGACTCTGATTCTTTATTCTTAGTGATAAGTTTTTCAAAGAATTCTACATCCCGGGATTCAACAATAATATTAGACTCTAAATTTAAGAGTCTATATGCTTTGCTATTTTGTGCATATCCTACAAAGGCACATCTTATCCCTCGAGGACCCAACTTGGTTCTCTTAGGATCCATATTTTTGTAATATGCCACACACCCCCACACCTTAAAATAGCCAATATTTGGTGTCATGCCCTTCCATACCTCATATGGAGAAATTCCAGTTTTCTTTAAGGGAATTCTATTTATTATGTGACAAGCGGATAATAAGGCTTCGCCCCACAAATTAAAAGGTAGTTTGGAATGCAATAACATGGTGTCGCTACTGCGAAAATCGGCGCCGGCTGAACAGAAGAGTCGTCACCGTGCGTTATTTATCCCAAAGAAGGGAAATGAAACGCTCGAAGTAAACCTACCGCAAAGACGGGAAAGGAATGGTCATCGCAACCAAATCCTGGATTCGGGAGTCGGTTACGCAAGGGGAAGGTATTAGCACCCCTCACGTCCGTCGTACTCGACGGGATCCACGCTTGTTTTCTAGTACGGATTATTATTCTATCTATTCTACAGGTCTGAGGTTAAAAGAAAATAAAATGACTCGGCAAAGTATCGCACTTTATGCCTACGTATTCCCGTCTGGAACGAGAAATCAGAGTCAACGTAGTTCGCCTACCTACGGGAAAGGAGGGGAAGGTTGCTCGCTAGGATATCGCATCCTATGCCTACGTACTTTCATACAGCATGAAAGATCAGAGCAAACGTAGTTTGGGCTACAGAAGAAACAGATTTGCCTGACTGTTTTTTATCCTTCTGAAAAAGGTTTTCTCCTGATTACGGGTCCAAGCGGACAAAAATGACACTTTGATTGGTTTTCAGTCTTTTTACGCAAGAACTGTCTTTTACTGATGTTTGACCTCTTATTGTATTTTTGATTGTTTTGAGATGAGAAGAGAAAGAACTCTAAAGCCTAGGGTTTGAAATGGGAACCAAAACTACCCTAATGTTGTCATGCATGGATTAACACCTAATGTCTGTCATATTTCTCTCTTGCACAGAGGGAAACAGAGATCCTAGGGGATAAACGGCAAAAGAAACAGATACATATAGTAAACAGTAAAAATGTATGCAATGCAGCAAGAAACAATAGGCAAAGTGAACAACTTCACTTTAAACTTAAGGGGAAGATTAACAAACAATACAGCAAAGAAAAACACCAGCTCAGCAAGCCCCACCAGCTATGACAGCACACCAGCTCCTACAGCAGCAATCCAAACAGCACCAGCTCTGGCAGCTACAGTTGATACACAGCAAAAGTTTAACAATAACAACTTGAGGCAAGATCCTATCTTCTCCTTCCAATGATATCCAAGCTCCAGCTAAGCTCTTATCTTCCAATAATCTTCAGCTTCAACAAGCACTGAGTTCCGACCAGCAAAACCCTAGCCTTCAACAGATATCCAGCTTTGACAGGTACAAGCTTCCTCTTCTAAAATCAATTAACTTCATCCTCAATAGGCTTTTAACTTCAATGCAGACACTCACAAGAGAGAATCAAGTAATAAAGGAAGTTGGGATGTTGAGATGCTTAATGATAACCAAGGGAAATCATCAAGATCTTAACACATCTAGTGAAAGTTATCCTCAAGATTCTACCCAATCAAAGCAGGCTCTACATCCCTCCTAAGGAGAGATGGAACCCTTTTTTGGGGACCTTGTGTCATAGGATGGAATAGAGGCACAAGAAGCTCTCTATGTTTGACAGAAGAGAACAGTCTATTCTAGAGCTCTCCCTATATCTCCTATCTCCTAAGTCTTCAATCAACACCTTCAATCTCCAAGCTCTAAGGATCTTCTTGCATCCAACTTTGATTATTATCTTCAATCTTCTCTTTTGATGTCTTCACACTCCACAAGCTCAAGCCAAGCCCCATACCCCATAGAAAAGCCCAGAAGCCCAAGCAAACAGATATAAACCCCAAGTGGGAACACCAAACAAACACTCCATTTGCAAAATATACTAAAAATAGTAAAATAGTATTTACAATTCTAAGATTTATTCTAAGGGAATTTCTACATCTACCCCACATACCCTATATGTCCCATAACCTAATTCATGCTAAAAACCCCAAAATAAAATGTTAGAATGCACCTATGTTGACTTTAAACCCTAATGATACTAACCTAATGTTCTCTAATCAAAACTAATCAAGATTAACCCACAAAAATTTGGAATAAATCTCTAAGGGAACCTAGACTTCTAATCTAGCTAGTACAAAAGGAATGTAATCAAAATATGAAAGGAAATGGCTAAACAAAATTCACCAAATAATATGTACAAACAAAATGAAAATAAAAAGCAATTAAATGTGAAAATTCACCATAAATGGAAAAGTGCCTAAAATAATATTTTTATTTTTCTAAAAATTTCTTGAGACAATTATTGAAATGAGGAAAAAAAATCCCATGTCAAAATGATTATTTTTGGATTTTATATGAATTATTTTGTAAGCTAAATGCAAATGAAATGAAAAAGAAAATTCAATTAAAATTGGACAAAACAGGGGGGCGCCAATAGCAGTTATTTACATTGCAGGAAAGCATTGGGCCCAGGAGGGGGGGGTGCTGGAAGCAATGCGCTGGGCCCATGTTGTTTCAGAAAACCACACAAAATAAATAAACCAGGGGGGGTGGCAACAGCGAGAAATTCGCTTTGATTTTCGCTTGGGCCTCCAACGGGGGGTGTTAGCAGCAACAAGGCTTAGGGCCCAAACCAAATTCACACCAGGAGAGGGGGGTGCTTATGGAAAATAGGGGGGATGCTCAGTAATCTGGGGACTGGGCCTAATGCCCGAGCCCAATTCACACCCAACATCAGCAAAACCCTAAACAAAACTTCTTCTATTCTCCATTCCAACCACTGTTCATCTTCTCCAGAACAAACCCTAAACGGCGCCTCTCTCTTCACCCTCTCAAACGCATAGAGCCCTTCAATCAACCTTCGTTCATCAATCCAACACCTTACACCTCAACCTTCCGTTCAACTCGTTCCTAATCCAAACTCGCCTCACGAGATCTTAATATTCCAACCTAACAACCACAAAACCTAAATCTCCATCTACCTAACCAACTATGAATGCTTACGAGTTAGAGAAAGAAGAGTAAAACCTGGAGAATCTGATGAAGAAGATGGATGCTGGAAAACGATGAGGATGGCGAAGCTCCAGGTGCACGAAGATCTGCAAACGGAGGAAGATCGGAGACTTTGATGAACGCTTGAGGATCCTTGTTGAAGATGAGGATCTGCGAAGATCTGAGCAGAAAACTATAGATTTGAGTAATCTGGAGGAATTTCTGGGCGAGCACTTGAATGTTCTTCGTGGATCTGGGAAAACGATGAACGAAGAATGAAGGTTCTTCGTGGATCTTGAACGCTCGTTGAAAACCTGGAAAATTGTTCTTGATGAAGATATTCTGGACGGAACTCAGACGAAGCTTAGATCTAACTGATGGATGTTGTAGCGTTCTAGAGATCTACGGTGAAGAACATGAAGATGTTCTTGAAGACCTGGGAAAAATGATGGAGGAACGATGAATTTCAGATGAAGCTGACGATGGAGGTCGCTTGGATCTATGGAGAATTGGATGAATCTGATGCAATTTGCAGTTTCCGGCGGTTCTATGAGTTCTTCGGTGAGATTGATGGAGGAAGATTCATGATGATTGATGAAGGCGATGAAGATTAGATGAATTTTTCTGGAAATTTCTGTAGTTTCCGATGAGTTTGGTGAAGGTTGCGATTTCCGATGAGTAGTTACGGTGGTCCGACGACTGTTAGGGTGGTCTGCGGGGGCTTTGCATGGCCGGCGGTGAAGGGTTTCCGGCGAGGGGACGGGTGGCAGAGGGAGGAGTGAGGGGGAGCCACGTGTGGGCGTGGAGGCTGAGGAATGGACAAGTGGCAAGTTGGGAATGTGAGTGGAGTGTGAGGTGGCGAAAATCTGAGAGAGAGAGTGAGTGAGGTGGCCAATCCTGGGGCTGCACGCGTGGCAACTCATTTATAGGACATGTGGCATTGCGAAAATGGATCTTTGACTGGGCCTATGGACTTGGACTTTACTAATGGATACTGGCCCAATTGGACTGGTTAATTGAGGATTAAACTCTGATTAGACTCTAAAACAAAATTAATACTAAAAATTAAACCTAATTAATCTAAACGAAAATTAAAATAAAATCTAATTAAAACCTCTAATAAACCCTAATTAAAACCTATTATTAATCCTAATTAATCTATAAAACGAAAATTAAAAAATAGAATCCTAATTAATCAGAAAAAAATCTAAAAACTATTTTAAAAAACCCTAATTAAATCTGGAAAAAAATCAAATAAACTCTAAAAAAATCTAAAACAATTAATCCCTTTTTTTTAAAAGAAAACTATCCTATTAATTTTGAAAAACACAATTAAACTCTAATAAAATCTAAAAACCCTAATATCTATTTTTTTTAAAAAATCTATTCTTATTTAAGAAAAGATAATATCTATTTATCTATTTTTTTAAAATCTATTAAAAGGAAAATAATATCTAAAAAACTTAAAATCTAATAAATCTCTAAAAAAAGAAAAGAAAATTTATTTAAAACTCTAAAAATTATAAAAAAAATCTATTAAATCCAAAAAATCCATTTAAATGCATTAAAAATCCAGAAAAATAAAAGAAAAATCCTAAAAATTCCAGGAGGCCGATTAAATCGAATAAAGCACAATTGCGCAACCGTAGCGAAACTCGGGCACTGAGATGGTCTGAAAACACAGGGAACGAGCACCAATTCTCAACAGACTCTTATTCCAACCGGCCTGTACTGCCTGAAACGCCAGGGGCTATAATCCCAATAAAATCCAAATGACTGAGAAACATGCAATGCATGCAGTATGCGAATGCGAATGCAAAATGTGTTGAAGCATAAACCAGATATGAGGACCGGTTGGCCAAATTTTAGGGTGCAACACATGGCATTCATCATTTCTTGATATGTTCGATTCTTTCTTTCGGCTATGCCATTTTGTTGTGGTGTTCTAGGTGCCGAACATTCATGTATTATACCGTGTTCTTCATAAAATGCATCAAATTCAGTAGAAAAGTATTCACCGCCCCTATCACTCCTAAGGACTTTTATACTTCTACTTAATTGATTTTCCACTTCTGCTTTATAACTCTTAAAGGCATTAAAAGCCTCATCTTTATGCTTTAAGAGATATACATAAGTGTATCTAGAACAATCATCAATAAATGTAATGAAATATCTATTTCCCCCACGGGTCAACATGCCATTAAATTCGCACAAATCTGAATGTACAAGATCAAGCAGATTTGTATTTCTTTCAACACTTTTGAAAGGTTTCTTAATCATTTTTGATTTAACACATAATTCACATTTATTGAAATCATTGATATTGCATGATATCAAGCCAAATTTAATTAGTCTCTTCATTGAACTAATACCAATATGTGCTAGTCTATTGTGCCATAAAGTAACTGAATCAAGCATGTAAGCAGAATTAGAAATTTCATTAATCATGTTATCAGTAATACATAGTTTGATCATTCCTTCAGCGGAATATCCTTTTCCAACAAACACATCATTACGAGTCAAAATAAGTTTGCCCGATTCATACACAGATTTAATACCCGGTTTTCCCAATAAATCCCCACTAACAAGATTCCTATTCATGTCTGGGACATGAAGCACATTAACAAGTGTAACTTTCTTTCCAGAAGTGAAGTTGAGTTCGACCGTTCCGGTTCCAACAGCTTTGGATCGTACTTCATTTCCCATTTGTACTTCTTGTCCATCATTTGTCTCAGAATATGTTTTGAATGCAGCCCTGTCATATGAGACATGAACCGTGGCGCATGTATCATACCACCAGCCTTGGACTTTGCCTTTGATTGCCATAATTTCACTCACAGTAGCAATTATATCATCATTAGCATTTACTGCATTGATCTCCTTTTTTGATTTATTTTGCCTGCAATCTCGAGCATAATGTCCAGGTTTTCCACATACAAAGCATCCATTTTTCGGACCCTTCGGACCACCAAAGTTCTTGAACTTGGTATGTTCCCTTTTTGGTGCGATGTGACTTTTCTTGACATCATGTTTTTTCTTTTCTTTTTTGGTCACAGCATTGGCTTTGGAAAGACCCGTAGATTCTGATTTTTCCCTCTCCTTCGATTCCTCCTTGATTCGAAGATGTTTCTGGATTTTCTCCAAGGAAAAGTCATCAGAACTGTGCAACAGTTTCTTTTTATAGCCTTTCCACGAACTTGGTAACTTAGCAATGATTGCACCAACTTGAAAGGTTTTAGGAATGTCTATTTTCACCGCTTTGATTTTGTTCACCAGGACTTGCAATTCGTGCACTTGGAGAAGTATGGGCTTGGAATCTATAAATTTAAAATGAAAGTATTTAAAAATTAAGAACTTCTTCGTACCTTCTTCTTCGGCTTTGATTTTAAACTCCAGTGAATTCCATATGTCTCTAGTGGACGGATTGTCCGTGTATAGGTCGTATAGGCGGTCAGACAACGTGTTCAGAATATGTCCACGACATAGTAATTCGTCCTCCCTTCGCAGCATGCGCTTCTTCTTGAGTTCGTCAGAATCATCTTCAGTTGGTTCTGGAATTGGTGTCAGATCAGGATTCAAGACGTAGTGAACCTTGAGTGCAGTAAGCAGGAATGTCATCTTGTCTTGCCATCTGGTAAAGTTGTTTCCATCGAAGCGATCCAATTTGACAAGATCCTGATTCATAACCTTGATGCTTGAAACAGCAACGTCGGAATCCATGATACAAATACTTTTAAGATTGTTAGATAATGCTTCAATGTCGAATGGATCCAGAATGAATCATGAACGAAATCACTTTCCTTAAAAGTATTTCAAGCACACTCTCAAATTGTCTTAGAGTTGGAACGACCTGAATACCCAAGATAAGTCAGCCTTTTTTCTCGAAACTGCACAAGACTGGTGAAGTTTCGAATGCAAGGAAAACGTTTGGAATTATATAGAAGAGGATATCAGATTTTGGAGTATTTGATTTCGAAGTATCAAGCATATATTTATAGTCATGCATGTGTCGTTTCGGAAGTTTGCAACTCTTCATAAACAACACTCTCTAATGAGCATTTGCAATGGTTCAAATAAAATGTCATGCACCACTTCATGAAGTGTCATATATTTCGAATTCAAATTCAAAAATCAAACTCTAGGCAACGAATAAAATATGGAGCGACAATTAAAACAAATTCGCAGTATACCGGCCGAAGGCCGGTCCGCCCGCCGGAGCGCCACCGGCCCGCCTCATTAACGCCGCGAATATCCCGATTGCTCCGATGCGTCGTGCCTAAGTGCTCAAGTACCGTCTATAAGCCGCCACTAGCTCCTCTACGCCCACGCCCTCGGATCCGGTTCCGGAGCCGGAGCCGACACCGGCGAGGGGTGTTTTGTATGAGACAAGTGACATAAGTCTTGGCACCACCACATATGACTATGTGGCACTTTATCCTCTTTGGCTCCTTTGGAAAGTACATTGTTCCAAGGGCCTTATAAATGCTATTTAATTTTACTCCACTTCCAATGTGGGACTAAGCATTTATTGCCAATTAACTATATCACCCACTTTGTCATTTTGGAACAACTTTAATGGAAATAAATCTATATTATTTCCAACAAGAACTGCAAGACATTGAATGCAAATGGGACAAGAAAATTACCTTTGGTTATATCAGCAGCAAAAATGTTTTGCTATGTCTATGAAACGAAAAAGTTATTTAAATATATTTTGTTCTTAATTTAACAGTGATACTGATTAGTCATATTAGTTGTTGCTGTGTATGAATCAACACTTTTCTAGGGAAGTTACAGTGAAATATTTGCAATGGAACCAATAGTGTATTGTGTTGGTTGATGCGGATAATGTTGACACATATGACGCTGAAATCAGTACTGCTAGGCGATTGATTGACGATGAAAGTGAGAATAATTAATGTAAAATAGAAGCTGTAAAAAAAGTGTGGCTTTAAAGTAAAATAGTGAGTTTAAAAAAAATTCATAAGATATGTTTTTATGGTGTGAATATTGTATTTAAATATGATATGTTAGGTATGGTTTTAACCTTTTAAGGTATAAAATAATAATAAAATGAAGAATTTTTATGTGGATAATTAATATAGAAATAATTGTGAGGGAAATCCTCATAGGTAGCTACACTTGTTTTAATGATGTTAAAACTTAGATAGGTAAAAAATTTACTTTGGGCAGTATCATTATGTCACATATGCATATCTTATCCCTCTTGAGTCAAACATCGGTCAGAAACATTGTTTGATACATATAGAAAGTGTTCAACGTATGTTTCATATAGGTATGGTCAAGTTTGTCTAGCTTACTATGTGATAGAGTACCTCAAAAGTTGCATGATGCATGAAAATATGCATTTTTTTTGTTGCATATTTTAGGTCTTTGAGTCTACTTGAACCTGTTCCAGTCGACTCATACAGAAAGAATTTTGAATGGTCTACTCTCAGGAGTGCTCGCGTCGACCCTCCGGTCGACTCATAATGTGTCCATTTCTATTTGTCTAAATCTGCATGCTTTGCGTCGACGCATGACCTGCTCCGGTCGATGCAAAGTTTTATTTTTTGCACAATCTGAATTTCAGGTAAGCACAGGTCGATCCTCCTTTCTGCATAGGTCGACTGTAACTCCCCCTTCTATACCCCCAAAATAATGCAATTAAACACTTAATCACATATATAAAAATTCATCAGAGTATATTTACGACATGGTATAAAAGAGGCGCATCACACTACTCACGAAACGAAAACATAAATAATGCTTGTTCATAGAAATATGTAACAAAAGGGATAAATCTCAACTAAAAATAAAGCATAGTTCTTAAAACCCACATATCAATGTTTTAATTAAAGTGGAAGACTAGAACATTGAATTACTTAAGACATGATATAATAGAAATGCATATCATCAAGTTGTTCATAATAACATTCATATTTTACAAAACATCATCAGCTGATACATATACAATGTATCACAAAAGAATACTCTACAAGCCTAGCTACCTGATGTTACATATCAGAGCAATCGACTCAAAAGAATGAAGCTATACTTCACCAAAAGAAAAACCTCCAGCAATCCTAATCTGCAATGCCTCATAGAGTATTATAAAACAGCAGAAGGGTGAGAAATATTATCATAATAATCAATGCATATAATTATATATACATACACAACATAAAATATACATATTCCACATTTCTCACCATAATTCATTTGAGCTCATATACATAGTCCACAACTTCCACACGCAAGCATATTTCATATAACAATGACATTCATGCTATGTGACTCAATAGAACTCAATGCAAACTCATGCCATGTGGTACCAACACTTGTTATCTTTTTTCGGTTTACATTAAACCGGATCCACTCTTCTAGACCGATAACCACCAAAAGCTCGTCCTCTAAGCTTTCAAACCCACTCTTCTAGGCTTGGGACAAGTCACTAGTCTCCACGAAACTAGCAAGCATTGCCTCTTGACTAAATGATGCATATGCAATCAACAATCAATGCACTTAAGACCGACATCTTAATCTCATGCATCCAAATAATTCATCTCTTCAAGAATTATAACAACGATTGCATACACAACACATTCACATATATCATCAATATATTATCAAGCAATGCACACATATACATAATATGTTCTCATGCATTCTTCATACATTTTTAATCAATCATAAAAATGTATAACATTTATCGAAAGACCACAATTCAATTTAATTCAACGATCTAGGATTCACGCCATAAGGCTAGCCACAGTATAATGTATCTCGGCGTAATCGATGCCTCGAGCAAGGAAATAATCGTAATTGAGTCGGAAATCCGACCTCGGATGGAAACATTAAAGAAAAACACATTTTTCACGTTTGCTACTCTGCTCGCTTAGCGAGCTCCTAGCGAGTATTCGCTACTTGTTCGCCCAGCGAACAAGCTCGCGAAGGCAAACAAAAGCTACTGACTTCATTCGCTACCTCGCTCGCTCAGCGAAGGCCTAGCGAACCTTCGCTACTAGCGAATACCACCACATGCATTCTGTCCAAGTCTGGGACCGTTCGCTACTGGCTCGCTACTAACTCGCTTAACGAACGTTTGCTACCAGCTCGCTCAGCGAACACGCTAGTGAATGTCTGCGAACTCCAAATTTCTTACTGTCCAACTTCCACCAAACTCTCCAAAACCAACCGATTCTCACCGAACAAGTTCCGTAACCTTAGTCTAACATTCCCCGACTAAATACTACCACTCAATCTCATTTTCACCGTTGAAAACTCAAATTCTACCGATTAATCCATTTATGCCTTAAAATGGAAGTTGTAGAAAAACATCCAATACTCTAACTCAAGCATACACAATCATATACATTGTTAAGATAATGATATTTTTCACCCTTACCTTGATTAATCCAAAGCTTGAGAGTTGTTCTTGATGATTCTAAGTTCTTCCCTCTTCTTCTTCTCTTTTCTCCTCTTTCTCCTTCTTTCTCTACTCTTTCCTTTATGTTTCTATCTCTCCCTTTTCTTTCCACTTTCCTTTTATATTTCTTTCTCTTCTAGTTCTCTCCAACATCTATTAATTCATTTAATTAATTACCCATCAATTAAATAATTCTCATTAACCACTTAATTAATGCAAATAATTAATTAATGAAAAATTGGGCTGTTACATCGACCACTCACGTGTTTTCAGTCAAAATTCTATTATGAGAAACTGTCTTTGTGGTAGTTATGTTGATTAATTGTTTTTGACTTACATATTGATAACACGAAATCGTATATATATTTTGATGCATAATTTAACTGAAGTTTAACTGTTTTCGATCCGATTTCAAGTTATTTCCGTGTTATTTGTCTGATGTTTTGCAGGTATTTAACGATCACGCCTAAACAAGGCAATATGAAGAAAAGAAGCAATCTCAGATGAAATATGGACGAAAAAAGAGTGAAAACATCATGAAAAGCGCAGAAGGCTGTTTTTGCTGATGTGACGACCGTCACAGCTCCATGACGACCGTCACACGGGTGACGACCGTCACACCTTGTGACGACCGTCATGCAGGCAAAAACGCCCCACTTCAATTGCACGTTAAAGAAGCAGTTCCAAGTCCCAAATAGTGGACCACTACTCCCTGATTATTCTGCCTCAAAGTCCACCCTCTTCAAGTTATAACCGTTAGAATTCCATTTCTATAAAAGGGGAAGAAGGGGACCTCAGAAGGGAGCCGCATTCATACAACGAAGTGTTGCCAAATTTATTTCTAGAGCATACCTTTCCAGTTTAATATTCTTATTTGTTTCTTTTTACTTTTTCTGCATTCCTTTCATTCTTCTGTAATTTCTACTTTTATTGTACGATCAAATTGGCATAAAGACCAGAATCCTGCCAACATCTGTGGAGGATCTGCCCAAAGGCCAATTGGAATATTTACAGGTTTCTCATTTCAATCGTAATTCCAGCTTTATTATAATGCAAATTATTATTTATTGTTTTCATTTATGTTTTACCTTTCCCAAATCCATGTCTAGCTAAATTTAGGTAATCGATATGTAGTAATAATTCGAAAGGGATTTGATAATAACCGGTTGAAAAACTTTCTTTTCAAAAGTAATTTATGGTCTGAGTGTTTAAAATTAATTTACTGAATAAACTTCGCCGCGAAAGCGAGAACTTATTTAAAAGTAGTTTTGCCACGAAAGTGGGAAATTAATTAAGATACGAACCAACAAGCGAAAGCTGCGGTAAGGTCAGATAGTAAACACTAGTCATTCATTTTAATAACAGCGAAAGCACTTTAAAATGAATTAGAACTTAGAGATTTCCAAAAAATAATTTAAACCCCGAATGGGATACGAAAGTGTACGTTTGGCCCTTAGAATTATGATTAGCGTCAATAACCATCGTGAGGCGAGAGTCTTCAAATCACCCTTTTCTGCTTAAATAAACTTTGAAAATTATTTCATACACCGGTAACTTGTCAAATCCCTGAAGAACACAATTACTGCATATCGATTCAATCATTTATAATCTAAGTAGCATTCTTAGTTCCCTTTTAGTGACAATCTTATTCCCTTAAACATATTCTACCTAGCTAAACATAGTAACTCCCGAGAACACTAGTTTGATTACGAGTCCCTGTGGGATCGATATCTATTATTACTACGCGATAGACTGTGCACTTGCAGTTAGGTTGTATTAGACATAGAAAGTCGCGATCACATATATAATGAGTTTTGCTCTTTCATCAGAAACATATATGAAAAACAAGAAAAGTGAAAATAGATACTGATTGGTCTCATCATCTTCATCCTCTTCCTTGCATTTTCTCAACAACTACACATAATCATTTTTGTTGTGCATTCTGCTTGTTAGAAGTGATAACGTCCAAACAGAGGATTGGTGTAATCGAGTTTGGTTTGAGAAATCAGTAGGTTTTATTTTGAATAAAAATGTTAGGGTTTTGTCCTCCAAGAATATTGGATTTGGGGGGGGGGGGGGGGGGGTTGCATGTATCACTCCATCACAGATTCAACCGGGTGAAGGTAATCAAAGAACGGGTTGTTTTGTCGGCTTAGTAGTGGTAATCGGAGGATTGTGAGAGGAAGATTCAGGTTCGAAGCGTTGGTGATTGAAATCATCCGGGCAAGATTTGAAGACCGTGAGGTTGTTTAAAGGGTGTGCCGTAATCGGAGGTTTATTCATCACGTTCGAAGGACTTGATTCAGCTTGAATCAAGGGAAGAGAAGGAATAGACTCTGCATCAAAAATTGTGTTTGATCGTTTGATTTCTATTGCTTCTCTTGTAAACATTTATCAACAAGTTATATCTATATACATGTCTCAATTCTATTTTTAATTGCTTAAGTTCTAAGTTTGTGTGCAAACGATTGAGTTAATCAAAATTCTGATGTGAGTAGTGTTGAACCATTTTTGAAGCCTATTATAATCCTTGATTGTAATTGAACACTTAAGCACTTTCCTCTCATATTGGAATTCACTTGTGGTGCCTTGCACACCAAGTGTTTGACCAATTGTGTGAACAACAAATGCTTGTGCTGTCTTTTCAATTTGATTATATTTTTCAAGCATTGGAAATAGTCAAACCTTATAGTGAATAAATTCCGGTTGATATATGTTCAAAATAGTGATTCTTAAATCTCGTTTTAATCGGATTCCATAGGCTTTGCACATATCCGATTTTTTTTGGTAAAGGTTCATTTTAGACGAATATAGTTCCTCATCCGCTTATGATTAATTTTGAGCTTTTTAAAGTCAACTCGACTTTAATGTTAATATCTGTTGCAAACCAATTTGAGCCTTAGCTTTTTTTCGGTGACATAGACAAATTAACTAGTGCATTACTTGAGAGATTAAATTTTTCCACTCACTCTTTGGAGTTAGGTAAAAAAAAATTGTTCTTGCAAAAAAAGGAATAAGTTTTGGGTTGCTCTTGGAAGTGAGCAAAGTTTAATTTTGGAGTTAGGGTACTAGAGAAACTGGTCAAAAATAAAATTTTGTGAAAAAAAATAAAAAAATTAAATAACTTTAAAAAAAGAGAGAAAAAGAAAAATAATAAGAATGAAAAAAAATTATCTTTAATACCAATAGAACAAAACAAAGAGTTGTATGAAAGAGGAATTTGATAAAATAAGAAAAACTAGGTACCTAACTCCAAAAGTTTAAGCCTACTCTCCCAAATTATCCTACCATGACATAAGCCCCGTTAGAATCCAAAAAGATCTCAAAAAACGTGTGCTTAAAACGACTCTGATTTACTTATTTAGAAAATTTACAAATTCAATATAAAATACTCTTGTATGTTGATTGAGATATTACTCAGTCATTACGAGTGAAATCATAGTGAGATGGGAGACAGGTTGAACACTTGTTGCATTGGAAGTATTTTTTAAAATTTTCTCGATTGAGACTAGGAGCAGAAGTGATGATTGTTGCACCCCAAATTTTACCCTCATATTTTTTGCATTGCCTGTATAGCATATCATGTCTGTCATTTTTCATAATACCCAATTTATCAGCTGAAATAAACTTGTCGGAATTACAGCCGAATCGGTCAAAACTAAAAGTCAACTTTGTGAAAAATCAGCAGACGAAAAATTTTAAAGTCGAGCCTGCAAACGCCAGTCATATTAATCTATGTTTTTCGTAGTTTAACCTGGCATGCTCAATTAAATTTTTCGACCACTTTTCGGTCGCATTTTGGACAGTTTAAGTTATTTTATCGAGTAAAATTTATTTCAAAATTTGATCAAACGCTGTATTTTTCCGAGTCATATATTTTGCGTTGATCATTTTAGTGTACTCGATTTATTTTTTCGAGCACTTGGGCGTCCGACTTTTATTTATTTGAGTTCCGTTTATTTTTACATTTTTGTCTAAATAATTAAAATAAATAAATAAATAGAATTATTAGTTTTAATTTTTATTTAAATTCTATTTAGTTATAACTAATATTAATTTAAGTTGAGCTTTAAAATGGGCATTAGGTTAGAGTTAACCCTAAATTGATACCTATATAAACATAAGTTGTATTTGAGAAGAGGAAAAAGGAAAAAGAAAAAGAAGAAAATTCAAAAGGGGGAAGAAACAGGGAAGTTCAGCAGAAAAATAAGGAAAAGGAGATGAAAAAGAACCAACTCAAATCGCTTCAAACCTCGCGAAAAAGGTGAACAATTTTGATACTAACCTATTTTTTATTTTTTTCACTTTGTGTTTTAAGAACCCTACCAGCAAAAGGTTCAAAGAAGACAACAATGGAGGTCAGCGGCGCCGCGTGTGGAAGGGAAAGAATTGATCAAACCTTTTCCTTTTTTTTTTCTCTAATGATACAATTTAGTTTAATTAGATTAAATTAAAACCTTTTTTATTAAAACTTTTTTTTTATTAAAACCTTTTTTATTTAAATCTTTTTTTTATTAAAATCTTTTCTTTTTATTAAAACTTTTTTTTATAGTAAAACCTTTTTTAAAATTAAAACCTTTCTTAAACTAACTCCTTTTTGAGGATGAAAACCTTTGTGTTTCAAAAATCAAAACCCTTTTTAAAATTAAAACTTTTTTTTTTTAAAAACTTTTTAAATAAATTAATACTAACATTTTTCAACACTAGACTTAAAATTATTTTCAGTTACTTACAAACCCTTTCATTCTAATTTCTAACCTAAAAGTCTAAAATAAAAATTCATAGCATTCCTGTTAATTATCATCTGACTTTTATTGACCCTCATTTTGGCCGTGGCTACTAATCCTTTATTTTTTCACATTTATTTTTATGGTTGTAATTTATGCGAGGACATCGTCGCTTTTATTTCGTTATTATTCTTACATTCTTTGGGTTGTAATTTATGCGAGGCTATCGTCGCTTTATTTCCGTTTTTTTTCTTCTTTTTTATGATTGTAATTTACGTGAGTAATCGTCGCATTGTACTTTTTTTCCGCTTTCATATTTTCCTCTATTTCCATGCCGCTATGCAATAGTTTGCCGTTCATCATTTACCGTTAAAACCCTCCGAAGGATTAGGTCTACCCATTTGACCGCCGAGTCAATAACCCTAACCTTTGACCATTTCAAAACCCTAATTAGCCTAGGTGTCCCGCCGTGGACGTAAATACCCTTTACCCTAGCATTAGGTCAAAGAGTCGCCGCACTCCATTTTAGGGTTTCCCGCTGTGGAATACCTAATTTCAACCCTAATTTTAATTAACTATTTCAACGTAGAAATAGGAGTCGCCGCACTCCACGTAAGTGCTTCCCTATGAACGCTTATTTCCTATTGAAACCTTGACCACAGTCAAGAAGTTTCTAACCTCCCTTTCGAGGGGAACTACGATTACTCTGATTCCATCCCCTACCTCGGATACGTAGGCACAAGATGCGAATCTTGGCGAGTAAACTTAAGACTAACCCTTAGATCTTTTTGTCACTCTTAACCCTTAGCTCAGTATATATCCTCAAGTAAATAATAAAGCAAAATAGTAAAAATGAACAAAAGGTTCCTGTAGAGTACTACAGAAATTTAGGGTGCTAATACCTTCCCTAAGCTTAACCAACCCCTTACCTAGGTCTCTCCCCGCATTGTCTACGATTCAAAAATAGATTTTCCTTCTTTTGACATTTTCCTTCGGATAAATCAAAGATCGGTTGTGAACTAAAAGATGTGATTCAAATTAATTAATAATTTGACATCCTATTCTAACCGCAACAATGATCAAGTAATAAAATATTTAAATAGGTGAAAGTGCATTGGATATAGTTAGTATGTTGTTTTTTGTTGAAATGTGTAGTGGTAGGTAAGTCATTTGAGGACAAGCGGCATATTAAGCTTGGGTTTTGATGACACTTTATCATTACATGGTTTCAGCAAGAATTTGGAGCAATTTCTGTCAAATATGGAGCCAATATGAAGCAAAAGTGTCAAATTAGTGCTTAGAATGACCAAGTGTGGAGAAAATATGGACTTAATGAAATTTCGTGAAAAAAGGCACAAAGGACGAAAAAAATATTGGATTTCATGTGTGTCATCGCACCTCATCGTGGGCACGACAACAAGGTACCGCGTGCACAATAAAAGGCATCGTAGGCACGTTTCTGACGCGTTGGAAGGGAAATTTTGGTTTTTTTTAAGGTGTTTTGTAATTTTGACTAAAGGTGGCAGCAAAAGGTACTAGGGTGATGATTTTTGGAGCATTGGAAGTCATTCGAGGCCAAACTCTTCAAGAATTTCACATGCTATCTTCATCTTATTTCTTGATATTTCTTTGTATTAATATGAGTAGCTAAACATAGATTAGGTTTTGTTTGATGAACTTGTTTAGAACCTATTTGATCACATGTTTAATTTGATGTTATATGGATAATTGAAGTTGTGTTTTTATTTAATTGTCTTTATTCTTAATGCTTATTATTTGTGGACGCATTGATAATATGATTATAGACGAGTAGGGATTACTGACTCTAAGCCTATGAGTCTGAACTAAAGAGATTAATTTATTTTCATTGGTTGAATAGGGATGGGTTACCACTAGTAGTGACATTTGAATTGACGTACTATAACAACGCCTAACTTCACTTACGTCGGGAATAGGGATAAGAGACCTTTTGTAGAAGTTAGTGAGTTGTATATCAAGGAATTGAGTACATTGATTTTGTTAGTTCATCGTGAAAGTATAACGACATTACCATTTGTATAATGCATTAAACATCAACAAGGGATAAACATGGAATTCACGCAACACATAGTCGCTTTCTCATATTAATTTTAGAACAACTTTACTTTTCGCATAAAAACTTGAAAACCCCCCATAATTAATTTTACTATTCGCATAATCGTAGTTTTGTTAAATAACAATCTTTATGGATATAATCTTTATTTTATTACTTCGATATTATGGACACTCTTGTTGAAAAATCATTAGTAGGCTTTAGTGTTGATTTGGAAAGATGAAAGTGCTTGAATGTCATGTGAAATTATTAAAACTTCTTATGAAACCAATTTTAAGTTCCTTAAAATATCTTCAATAAAGAAGCTCTGAGAAACAATTGAAGATAAGATGTTTGAATATTTTTGGAAAGAACTTAATACTTATTACCTTTGTATTATATAAAAAAAAATTGCATAAATGAAACATTATGTAACCAAAATAGTAGTTAGATGTATCAGACTCTTTAATCCATGTAACACTAAAATCTCTAAATCAAACAAAGAAGACTCTTTAATCCATGTAACACTAAAATCTATAAATCGATCACACACATACAATAACCAAACCTTATCCTACTAAATGGGATCGACTGCATGGATCAATTTTTTCATAATGTTATATTAAGAAAGATTTCTCCATAATGTCTGAGATCTTTTATAATAATTTTTCTTATGATTTTTTTCTAAGTTTTACTATTCCTCTAATTGTTTGATTTTTTTTTATTTGATCAACTCTCCTTACCACCGAATCTACATATCTTTTCTCTACATGTAAAAATCACATAAGTCTATTTTCCACCATCTTTTCTACTATATGTGTTATCCAACACTCTCAAATATTTTCATTTTTAATATTATATTGTCTAGTCTTATCATACATCCAATGCAACATCTTTATATTTTTCATACTTTATTATCTCGTGTTGATTCTTAACCGTCCAATATTTTATCCTGTATTACAGCGAATGACTCACTGCAGTTTGATAAAATTTTCCTTTCAGCTTAAGTGGTACCTTTGTGTCACATAAGTCACATGAAGCTCTTCTCTATTTCAGCCACTCAACTTGAATTTAATGGTTTGCATCCCTTATATTTCTCCATTATTTTATATTAAGGACCCAAAATATTTAGATCGTGTGACTTGAGGAATGCTATGGACTCCAACTTTCACCTCAATGTTAGAAACTTGTTTTTTAAACTTACATTTCATATACTTTATCCTACTTCTCCTTAGAAAAAAACCATGCGTTTATAGAGCTCATCTTCCTCTCATTTAAATCATTTTCCGACTTTCCAGGTAGGACTATGTCATTTGCAAAAAAAAACCATGCATCTTGATGCTAGCTTTTGGATATGCTCTGTGAGTGCATCCAAAATTAAGGTGAAAAGGTGGAAATTTAGTGTTCAACCTTGATGCAAATCGATTGTAATGGAAAAATTGTTTGTCTCTCTATCTTGTGTTTGAATATTAGTCGATACCTCTTCATACATATTTTAGATAGATTGAATATATGTAATCCTAACTTCTTTCTTCTCTATGCTTTTTCCAAAATGTCTCTAGGTCCTTTACCATACGTCTTCTCCATGTCAATAAAAATTAAATACAGATCATGTTAGTACATCTGATATTGTTCCATCACACACCGTAGTAGATAAATCACTTCCATGGTAGACCTACCAATCTAAAACCAAATTAATTCTTGATGACTTGAATCTCTTTTCTTAATTTTTGTTCTATCGCTCTTTCTCATAACTTCATAGTATGACTCATAAGTTTAATCTCTCTATAATTTGCACAATTTTGTATATCCCCCTTATTCTTATAGATTAGAACTAAAATGTTTCTTCTCCATTCATCTGAGATGTGTGTTGACTTCATAATTTCATTGAAGCGTTTGATAAACCACTCAATACCTCTATCACCAAAAAAATTTCATATATTAATTACGTTTAGCTCAACCAACTTATTATTACTGAGATGTGTGCTAACTTCATAATTTCATCGAAGCATTTGATAAACCACTCAATATCTCTATTACCAGGAATTGTTTAGCTCAACCACCTTATTAGTAGTGATCCTTTCCAACGCTTACTTTCCTTGTTGCTTCTATAAATTCAATGGTAGTAATTATAGTTTTCATCCTCTACTTAAATGAAACTCAAATATTCAAACATGCAAATCTGAGATTGTGCCACCATGCTATGAAGATACTTCTCTTGATTCCAATCACTTGGCAAAACTCGAGTCATATTCTCCTTGTGTTCTTAACCAAACAATTTCATTTTAATCACCATTCTTAACCGATGAATGTCTCCGATTAAAGTATCATATTTTTAGAATTTACTTGATATGCTCAATAGAGGGAAACACCATTTACTAAAGTAACAGGAGACAAAATTTAATATTGAATTTGAATGTTCAATTAATACAAGCATAAACACCATTGACAATGGAAAGTATAAAAAACTCCATTAAGGTTAGTTACAGAGTTAGCCAGGTAAATTGCAGCTTCATTTTCAATTTTCCTCAGTGGCACAACCTGCAACCAAATCCAATTTTTAAGGTTGGCATCAAAACTACCACAAAAGCTCAATGAGTTCAGTATTGCACAACAAAGGATAGAAAATGTACCTGTCAGCTGGCATATGGCACTTGATTCTACTGAGTTTATTTACACAATGACAGCGCTCCTTCGGGGAAAAAAGGGTTGCAATGCAATCAATCACCTACTTTAAAAACAAATTTTGATGTACATCCTCTTTTATTGTTTTCTGATTGTTGTTTATCCACAAGAAAATGAAAAGTAGAGTTCTACCAATAATCCCAAAATTGTACAAGACCTGCACATATGTCATGATTCAAATCAGGAAAAAAAATGGTGATTGAGAAATGAAAGTTAAGGAAATTTAACATTCATCTACCATTACAAAGAAAGAATCAAAGGAATGCTCACCTTAGTCTTACTCTCCTCGACTCACCAAGAGGAGCAAGTGCGGATCCAACTGGTAGAGGCGAAATTACAACTATCTCTCACCAGAAGTTACAACAACTTCTACACATTTACAAATTGACAAAATAATAACCTCTCCAGAATGAGAACAAAAGATGGTAACTAATTTCCAAAACTTCTAAATCTATATCCATATCCATATCCACCCATCATATATCTTCAATTTACAATCCTGATGTAGCATCATTCCCCGTATCAGAGTTGGTCAGAGAATCTGCTTTTCAACAAATGCTGATTTCTGAATGCCTCCACACGATCTCAAGTTTGCCAAAGATTTCAAAGCATATAGCTTCATCAGTTGGCAAGACTGGTTAAAGATCCAACACTATAAACCCTGCCCTTTGTAATTGAATCGAGAACTTTTTGTCGTTGAAGGTTTTATACACGACGAAGAAAGAAACAAGTGTTCTTAATGGGCTAGAATCATTTTGTGACTAATTGGACCTTTTAACGATGAATGACCTCCACAGCAAGCCGTACCAGACGTAGAAACCCCTCTACATCTTGAAAGCTAAAATCAAGAGCCTTCTTGATAGAAGAAATACCATCGGCATTCTTACCCACACCCATGCTTGCATCAGCAGCTGCAAAAGCATTCCGTGATTTCCTTGAGGCTTCCATGGCAAAATTCACATCCTGAGCCTGCAATTATACATATGTCAAATCAGTCAATTCTATATTTCTTACAAGGTCTAATCACTCCCAATCTGCATGACAATCATCAATGAATTCACATAATCAAGATCCATGTTTTTCTCATTCTTAAGGAATATGCATGTATGCATTCTCCTTCTATAAAATTTCATAAGACAACTTTCCCCAATATGCAAGCAGCATGGTTTTTATGAACTATGTACTTACATAACCAAGTATCCTCACAAAATTGGGACGACTTCGTGCAGCAATAACATGGTTTCCAGCAACATGAGGTGAATTGATACTCTTGGATAGGGCAACTTTGTCAGCTGTTGTAGAGTTGTTAACATTGTCAACATCAGAGGCTGATGATGATGGAGATTCGCCTGACAAATGAAACAAGGTCCAAAACAAGACAAAAATTATCAGAGTTTTATCTATATCCATCTCATCGCCACCATAATCTCGAGATCAGCAACACTCATGAGAAAGAGAAATGGTCCTTTGTTCATGCAATGTAAGGAAAAACTTGTTTTCGGCACGTTAATAATAGCAAACATATGAGCCATATATAACCTATCTTATTCCTGTTTTTATTCATCTCTTTCCCATCATCCTGCTATATGAAATTCTTGTCACAATGCACATGACATTATATAATTCTTTGACAAAAATGTCATAAATGTTTAAAGATGTTATGTTCATTCAACAAACACAGATGGTTTGATAGGATGTCCAGGGTGCAGGACCAAACCAATTGGAAAGAGAATCATTGCTTCATGAAACAGTAAAAATAACTCAACATGGTCTCTTACCAAGAGGAGTCATTTGCAGGGCAGTCTGCAACTCATACCGATCTCTGCTTGCACTAGTGTGTGAAGAATATATTACCCTCATATATGCCACCTCCGTGCATTTGTAGGCCAGAGCAGCTGAAGCCATGTCTTTTGATTTCTCATATTCATGGGCACAAAACCTACCAAATGTAAAATATCAATATGGTTGTTATGAAAGCATGTTTACATCCTAATATAAGTAAAAATAAAAGGAAGAATATTTATAGAGAGAAGTATTGAAAACAAAGATGACAATATGATCCTTAAAACAAGTTAAACCAAGGTGACCGAGAAAAACTGTCTTACTCGCACAATTTTGCTGTGCTACTGTACGTCTGCTTTGATTGAATCATCTCACTGTGTTTTGCATTATCATTGTTACCAGATTCTAATAGAGAGGCTCCATGGAGAAACTTAAGGGCTGCCTGGAAGTACAGGTTTGTGCTCTCATGAGCGGATCCAGAATTCTGTATGATAAACACAGAGTTAGTAAAGCAACCACCAAGAAGAGAAAAAAATATCAAGAGCTAAGAGGACAGTGTAAAAACCTTGAGACGATCAGCCAGGTGCTTAAGATCTTTAGCTTCTCTAACAGCATTGTTAGCAGCATGTGTGTAAGAATCCTTTCTAAGTGGACTAGGGGCATCGAGCTCCTTGGATCTGTGTCCATTAACTGCATGGTTTTTGGAACCAACTTGCTGAGTTCCATTTTGATGATCAGCCTTTTTTAATTGCTTTTTTTGCAGCTTTGATGCATCATCAGCTTTGGACGGATCAAGTTCCATATCTCCATTCCCTCTATGGGAACCAGCGACTGGTCGTGGGCAATGACTCAAAGTCTCAACTTGAGACTTCCCTTTTCCAAGCACTTCTTGATCAGGTCTTTCCAAAAGAGACCTCTTTGAAGATCTTTCAGCATCACAGTCTGCCAACTGATTCTTACTGGGTGCATGTAATGGTTCCCATTTGCTTGGGGCATCAACACGAACCTCTTGAGAATCACGCTCCCTCTTTCCGTGATTCTCTTTTTTCCTACTTTCATTTTTTCCTGTTGAGTCCTTTTTGCTAGCATGAATATTCTCATTCTGGTCATGCTTGAGCCCGAACTTATCCTGCAACTTAACTTTTCCATCCCTACGCTTTGTCTCACAAAAAGGAGACTGATCTGGCAGTTGACTAGGAGAACTAGAGTTCTTCACTTTAACTTCAGGAGGCTCTGACTTACAGCCCTGCTTGTTTTCCTCCAAATCTGATTCCATGCCAGTTTTCCTTGCGTGAGACACACTAGCGTTAGCATAATGAACACCACTCCTGTCTTCGCCCTGATCCTTAATCTGCTCTGCACCTGGATATGTCCCATCCAGGGCCATAATTTCAGCACCACCATTGGTATAATGGCTGGTTGTTTGCGCTTTAGGCTTAGTATCTGATATATGATTAACACCCTTGCCCTGAAAATCAGACCTATGGGCCATGGAGAAAGATTTTTCCTTTCTAGCTGTTTCTGAACGATCACTTGCACCATCATCTTCCCCGTCTAAGCATCTTTTTGAACAATCCACAGCAGCAGTATCACGAGGCACATCTTTCCCCATAACTTCTCTGTTTGAAAACTTATCTGTACTTAAAATTCTTAACGGCGAGGAGGAAACTGATTCCACAGGGGAGCCCTTCATTTCCTGGAAGCTGGCTTTGGTTTTATGTGAGCCAGAGACCTTAGAAGAACTGGAAGTGGCCGCAACAGAAACCTGTACAGACCCCAAGTCCCTTTTCGAACTGTCCATGCCATCAATGCTCCGATGTGAATGATTGCTCCCAGGATTTTGCCTGGAACTTTGGTTCTTTGTATGACCATTTTTTTTGTCAGTCCTGCCACTGCCTTTACTAGCACTTGATTCTTTGCCTTCAGATCTTGAATTTCTTGCTTTCTTTTCCTTCCTGGAGTCACTGAACTCCTGCTCAGAAGTTCTACTATCGTGTGGGAAAGGATTACCTGAGCTACGAGTTTGAGCATCCTGATAGTCCTTCAATTTCCTCTTTTTTACACTGCCATTTGAACCATAATTCACTAAATCTAGGGACCCCTCATCCAACGAATCCCGACCCTTGTCTTTTTTCTTTTCAGCAGAAACCGGCGGCCTGTCCTTTCCAAATTTGGAGTCACTCGAAGAGGAGTGGCCTCTCTGTCTAGATCGATCTTTGCCAGCTGAAGTAGTTGGCAAAGTGTTGCTTGAGCTATGATTGACCTTCCTAGACGTTCCATTCTGTTCTGGAATCCACTCTTTATCAGCAGATTGAACCAAATCAGTCTTACTTTTCTTGGATGGCCTCAAACAATCTTCATCAGGATCCCTCCTGCTTTTAACCTTCTTCACATCACCTGTAACAAATTTTCAGAAACTAAGATGACATTATAGAAATTTAACAGGTCCCTGAGTGAGTGCCTATATATATTAGTTGGGAATTGATAAGCACAATAAATATGTGGATCAAGTAACCTCTATCAGAATTGTACTCCGGCATCCTCGGCTTATTTTTGTGTTTCTCCCCTGGAGCATCAGCCTCACTCACAACAGGAGATTTGTTCACGTCATTTAAGCTCCGACTTTTCACTGATGACTGAGGGTTTTTCTTTATAGAATGAGAAGATAGAGTAACGCCTTCTTTATTTGAAGAATTTGAAATTTCTTTCACAGCTTTTTTCTTCCCGCCAGGCGCAGCATGCATATCATTATTTAGCTGGCGTTGACCAGGATGCTGCAAAGTTGCCCCAGTTCCTGATACCAGAATACTTCCCGAGCCATTTTGCAGGTTGTTTTGAGCATCAAGAGAATGCCCTTGGTATAGAGAAAAAAGGGCTTTAGTGGTCTCATCCTCACTAAAACTACAACGATTCATGTCAGGCCTGCAGAAATATGCACATAATGTGTCATAAATAAATTATTTCAAAAGCTTAAATTGTTAGTTTTTAGTATTTTATTTATGAAATGAAACATGAACAAATAATAAGTTTTAACCACTTAATTAGAACTTACAGCCAATTAAGCATGCTACACAGCCACTTTTCAGGTAGGCTTTCAGGATTTTTGCCAGCAGGAAGAAGACGCCATTTATGGCACCTGTCACACTGCACCCAATTATCTTCCATCTCAACAGGAGGCAACATCGCAGGAACCACGTTTCCATTTTCCACAACAGTACTAGGTGCATTTCCAGTGCCCCAGCCATTTGTGGCTGTTTTAGGCTTTACTTCTGCTGTCAATGGCTTATCAATTTTCTTACTACCTGATCTCTCCTTTGCTCCAAGATTTGTTTCAGCCACACTCCTCACAACCGCCTCAGATTCCTTCAGTTTATCTTCATTAGGGGTTTCCAGGGAATCAATTTTGTCCTCGTCTTCTTCCAATTCTCCAAAGAAATCTCTATACGCGTCCCTAGCCTTCATAGGACCCTTCTGTACTTTGACATCTTCAATTTCATTTTTTGACGTATAACTATCATCAGAACTCTTTTTTATTTTGGGATTCAAAGAGAATGCAACCTTCAGGTTTTCTTTTTCCCTCTCTATAACCGTGGTGTCATGAATTCCCTTTGACTTCTTCTTCCCCCCAGGCAATGCCGTACTGTCTTGTTCGCCCAGGCTACCTCTCTGATCAGCCTTCTTAGGAGGCTCTACACATTCAGTGTTTGATGTTGTCCTAACTTTGGAAACATTAGATTCAGCTTTTATTGTGTCATCAAGCAAAACCTTATCACCCACAAGTTTTCTTCCCGAACCTCCTTTTGCCCTCTCAGAAAAACCATTCACTTCCGTAGATGCGTGATCCACCCGTTCCTTTTGTGCTTGGTCCGACAAGGTTTTCTCCTTCACCACCCCTTTGTTGGCTTCCTTCAATGAACCACATGGCCCATCTGCATCCTTTACCGGATCATTGCAGAGAGGATATGAATTGGACAAAAGTGGATGTTTCATGGTTTTTGAAACCAGTTCCTCCGTATTCAACGCATCTGCATTTTTTTCTTTCCTTGACGACCCTCCAACATCATTATGAGTATTCTTCTTATTGAAACCCTTGACTTCCATTGAGGACTCATAACCCTGTAGGGACTTCACTCTTTTCCCTCCGAACAATTTTATGTCACCTTTTACACCATTAGATTCATTTGGTAACATGCCGGAACTTTCTTTGTCATCAATATGAACAGGACCGGGGATGCTATATCTGGTACGAATTTCTTTCTCAATTAATTCAATGAGATCATCAGGAAGGGGCGACAACAGCTTAGGGAGGGTTGTCATAATCTGTTCCAAGCCAAGATTTAAAAAAAAATCTCATCAAGCTCAATTCGAAGAAAATAGAGAATCTAATTGCAGTCAGATAATTCACCTTAATGATACTGGTAGGAGATTCAAAGGGATCATCTAGATGACCACGAGAAATTCCTTCACTTTCTGAGGGGCTGTCATCCGGTGATGGTGACGGTGACACATCAAGACCAAGTCCACTGTATATAGCAGCATTTTCCCCTGTTGACAAATCATCAGGACCCACTTTGATTCGAACTTTCAGTGGTTTCTGGTCTGATATGCTGCCGGCTTTCGTGTTTAGAGAATCATACTTAGAATTTAACGCCTCCGCACATTTTTCGTCATCTAAAGAGAGTCCCTTCATTGCAGCCAGCCTCGAGGAGGTAGCAGAACCTGGGCCAAGTCTCGATAATTGAGCTCCGGTTGAACATTGTACAGCATCCCCTTGTCCAATCTGTATAGTACCGTATAAATTAATATCAAGTAAACCGAAAAATGAAAAATAACACAAGGGCTAGTCATAAAAGCTTTTATACATTCATCAATTTAGTTTTAAAAAATGTGTCGCGCAGACTATACCTCTGAATTGAAGTTATTCGGAGATCTAGGCGAATTTTGAGTATGATTTTTATGTGGAGTTCTCGGATGAGTCCAAGCAGGAGAGCGCTGATAGGTAGGCAAAAATGATCCATAACCACCAAATTTCGCCCCTGTAAAATTGTTTCTCAGTATCATTAGACAAAGAATTATTTTGCACGGCTAGGTCAGATGACTTATGATTCTAGGTTAAAACTTACCCAGATTTTCTGCGGACACCCCACCTTCAAAATCTTTCTGAAAGTGTCCAAGGACATCTTGAATTTTGTCATCCTTGAGTAAAGACCAAATTCACAAATCATTGAGAGAAAACAAAACGGAATCAATGAAGAAGAATTTAAATCTATTTAACGAAGTCAGAGACTCGGAACCCTAACACGACGACGGAACAACACAACACTCGTTCTTTCAATCCGAACACAAAGTTGGCATTAAATTTCAAATTAATTAACCTCCTCAATTTCGTCAACACAAATAACTCAAAATATTCGCTTTATGAACCAGAAATGGTTAGAAATGAAGTTCAAGCCGCCACATGATTATAAAGGAAAACGACAAAACTATTCCCTATCTTTCGCAGCGGAATTACGTTTACAAGTCAATCTCCGAGAAAAAGGTATTCCAAAACTGTAAGTAGAAATTCACAAGTAAAACAACTTCAGTAGCGGAATATTTCCATAATCAGATTCAAAATATCAATCAAACATTACTTCAACTACTCAAATGCATCATGTTGAAATCACAAAAGCCACAGAGAAACAATCAAATCATTACAAAAAATACAATTACATCCTCAAAATTATACCAACCAATCATCGAAACCAGTTAAATTAACATCTTAGATCTAAAAAAACCAAAACAACCATAATTTCAAAACTATAAAACAACAACAAAAGTAAGTAAAAAAAACCTTACAATGTAAGAGAGGGCAACATCAGGATCAACAGTGGCGTCATAATCTTCACGGTTCTGATATGAATAAGCTTCACCTTCTTCAAGCTCAGACTCCACCATCTCTCTCCTTCTACTACCCAACCCCAACCCTAACCCTAACCCTAATCCCTTTATTTCATCCCTATCTCCAGCAGAAATCATTAAGACCAAAATTCACCAAACAAAAAACAAAACAAAAAAAATAATTCAAACCCTCCAACTTAAACCTTCACAATGAGAACCCTTCTTCCAAATCCAACTCCCCCTTGGATCCATTCTTCACAAACAAAATTCCACCAATAATTTTCAATCAAAACAATAATCTAGACAATAATATACAAATCACAAACTCAAATTCAACCAAAAAAAAAAATTTTAAAAATAATATTAAAAAAAACAACCTCCGTGAATCAAAAAAGAAAAACAAAAGAACAGAACGTGTGTTCGATTTTGTGAATGTTATTGTTTGAAAATTGTAGCTAGGATCGAATCAACAACAGAACAGAGTTTGTTGTCTCTGTCGTTCTTTTTCTTTTTCTCTCTCTTGTTCTCTCTCACCGTGTCTCTGTTTTTGGTGAAAATACAGCAGCCGCGTTTTTTTTAATTAATTAAAAATAATTATTTATTTTATTTTCGTTAGAAACAATAATTTAATTAATTTCATGGTGAGAGAGAGAAAGAGTTAGTTGATAAAAAGGGAAGAAAAACTGAGAAAGAAAGAAAGAATGAAACAATTTTTTTACCCTTTGGATCTTCTAGTTTTATTTTTATGTTTCTTTCTACTTCAAACCCTTCCTATCCTAATACCTTGTCCAAAAGAGATACAACTCTTCATCAACTCACGCGCTATGCTTTGCGCGTGAACTTACTTTTTCTTTTTGTTTTTTTTACTGTCCCATTTTTATATTTATCACTTTTGTTTTTTTACTGTCCCATTTTTACATTTATCACTTCTTCTTTTTTAAGTTATATTTTATTATTTGTTTTTGAAAAATAATCCTATAATTATTAAGATATTATATTTTTATAGAAAATGATAAACACAATATTAAATTAATTTAGATTTTTTTTAATTATATTTTAGAAATATTTAATTAGATATTTTAAATTTTGTCTAAATTTTTGTAAATTTCTGGAAGACAGTTGGTTTAAATTTTTGTTTTTGTTTTGGTGAATCTTTTATTTTTTATGGATTAATATTTAATATCGTGGGATTTATTTTTCTTTTTTTAATTGTGTTTATAATCATATACAAGACATGTCATAAATTTGCATGGTGAAAAATTAATTATACAAATAAGCATATACATATCTCATTTATATATAAAAAAAAACAAATCATTAACCTTATCACTTACTATGATCTATGACATATAGGATAATAATGATTCGATGGTACAAAATATAATTGATAGCCAATAATCTTTCTAGCTAGGACGTAAATCTCGGCAATGGATCGAAGATTCTGCGAGAATATTTTATTATGTATTATTTAATTTGTATATTTTAATATTATTAGGTTGTCATATATATTGTTTTAATTATATTAAGTATAAGAATCATATAAGCAATTAAATTAAATTACAATATTAAATATGTTTTTATTTTTTATAATTAATTTATATGAATTTAAATATGATTTTGTAGGGCCAAAGTTCTATAAGTCTGTGAAGATTAATAGTGGTGAGTCACTACCATTTAGAAGGATCTAGATAGTGTGATGTCAATGTTATAAATATGTGATTGGTGAATGTAGTTATTATGAAGAAAATGAATGAAAGAATAGTTATAGATTTGTTTAACTTTTTAGTGTAATTGCTCTTTATATTATGCAGTAGCAAAAAGCATGTTTTCATTGCCATGGATTCTCCTCTTAATCCTTACTACCATCTTGATTCTATCACTATTAATACTCATACATGGTTGACACCACAAACTTATCAATAGTCCATTTCCAATAACACCGCCAATTACATGTTGCAACAAACTTCTCTATCACATAGCTTTTTCTATCCACCACTAATTTACAGTTCAACTCTTATGATACATTAAAATTCTATTACTTCCAACGTCATATTTCATTATTCACAACAACATCAACATGAGGCAAAAAAAGATATTTCTGTTTGACAGAGGAAAAGATGCCTAATGATAGATATTTCACTACAAGTGGTACACTTGCAGAAGAGAAGTTGATGAAAGCAGTGGCAACCTTACGCGAATGTGTTCATCAATGGTGGAGTTGTTGGTACCACCTTCACCCAAATGCAGATTGAGAAATGTTTGTTGTTGTGTTTTTATGGCATTTTGAACGAGAGCATGCGAGGTTTTGTCACTGCCATGTGAGAGTGAGACAACATAAGTTAACAATGACATTATCAAAATGATTATTAGGGTAAAATTGATCAAGAACTAAACCCTAATGATGATTTTGATTTCAGATCATTATTCCAATTCCTTCAAAGTTATGGTCTATGACGTGACATCCTATTCTTCCAAGTTTTCGACACAAATTAGTAAGCAACCTTCACTCCGTCAAAAGTAATTTTTGGCAGCACTACAAAGACAGCGGTTTTATAAAAAAACACTGCTAAAAGATTAAAAAAATTAAAAATAAACAAGAGAAAAAGCACTGCTAAAGATGATAAGTGAGTAACCAATAGAAAGCGCTTTTGGGGAAAGCGCTGCTATAGGGAGTACCTTAGATAACGTTTTTCAAAAGCGCTGCTATAGGGGTGTCTAGGTCACACCTTAGACAATGCTTTTCGAAAGCGCTGCTAAAGGGCTAACATATGAAGGAGTTTTTTCAAGGAAAGCGCTGCTATAGAGGGGGGGAAAGAAATCGCTTTTAAAAAGCGTTGTTATAGGTCTGTTTTCTTAAATTAAAACAGAATACGTATTTTATTTTTGACGTATTCTGTTTCACTCTCAGACGAACATACAAACCCTACCAAACCTCCGACCATCGTTTCTTCCTCCGTCCAACTGTGCCACCGTCGTTCATCGTCTCGAACCGCCGTAGCAGCCTCCGACCTCCGTTTCTTCATCATCTCGAACCACCATAGCAACCTCGTGACACCATTGTTGAAGGTATTTCTTCATTTTTTTACAGTTTCAAAGTTATTTGCATGTTATTTGTTTAATTGTTTATTTGTTTACATTGTGATGTTGCTGTTATTTGACTTCAGTGGAAGTTTGAATGTCAGTTTAGTAGTAAGGTTCAAGATGATGAATAGTGAGGTTTGTGGTGATTTTCTTTTGATTTTTTGTGTTAATAATTTTATAAGTTAATGTTCAATGTTAGTGATGATGAATAGTGATAATGACTTTGTCTTGATCAAATTTTTTTATTGCAAATGATAACTAAATTAATTGTTAATAGTTAAGGTTGAATATGGTGAACAGTGATGACATTGTGAATTTATTTTTTATAATTGAAACTTGAATGACATTTGTGAACAAATTCTTGAATATTGTAACGTTGTTGATTGTTTGAACTTAAGTGACGGAAAGTTGTTATATTTGGTCATTTTTATGTGGATTTGATAATTTTGGTGATTGATTTGCGCTTGAATTGATGATTTTTTGTGACTTACTTAAGTTAAAACATTAAGTGTGATTGAATTTGCGTGTTTTCTATAGTTGTTTGGTATCTATAGTTGTGTGAATAATTAGTGTTTTTGTTTAGCTTACTTAGTAAAATCCATGGATAAAAAATAGATGTCTTCCAATCGATTGTCAAAAGAGTACGAGGATGGGGTATCAGAATTTGTTAAGTTTGTTGTTGAACACGCCAAAAACCCCAGTTGGATCACATGTCCTTGCTTAAGTTGTTGTTATGGGCGTCGGATTGACGCAGTTTAGTTGGAATCATATTTAAAGAGGCATGGAATTAATCGAAGTTATACGTGTTAGATATTACATGGTGAAATGTAACAAGAATGTTGAACCGGGGGATAATAGGATCTATGCTTCAAAGGACAATGGCACAGATACATACGATTGTGATCGAGTCGAAGAGATTGCAGAAGCACTTGAAGAAGGTCTTCAGGATTGTCCCAAAATGTTTGAGAGGTTGGTAAGCGATATAGAGAAACCGTTGTATAAAGGTTGTACTAAATTCACAAGATTGTCTGCGGTATTAAAGTTGTACAACTTAAAGGCGGGTAATGGATGGTCAAATAAAAGTTTCACAAAGTTATTATCACTTATGAAAGAGATGCTTCCAGATGATAATGTTCTTCCCAATCAAACCTATGAGGCCAAAAAAATGGTGTGCTCTATTGGCATGAGCTTTGATAAGATACATGATTGTCCAAATGATTGCATTTTGTTTCAAAATGAATATGCATCCTTGACTGAGTGCCCTAAATGTGGTGTCTCTCGATATAAGAAGAAATTATCTCCAGCAAAAGTCTTATGGTATTTTCCTATAATTCCGAAATTTAGACGCATGTTTCATAGTGAAACCGATGCAAAACATTTGACTTGGCATGCAGATGAAAGAATTATAGATGCAAAGTTTCGGCATCCAGCAGATTCACCATAGTGGATGAAAATTGACAATGATTATCCTGATTTTGGAAAAGAAGCGAGAAACCTTCGGTTGGCATTATCTAGTGATGGAATGAACCCACATGGTCTGCAAAGTATCTCACATTCCATATGGCCTGTGATTATTATGATTTATAACCTACCTTCATGGCTATGTATGAAGCGTAAGTACATGATGTTATCTATGTTAACTTCTGGGCCTAAACAATCAGTGAATGACATAGACGTATACTTGACACCTTTAACCGAAGACTTAAAGATTTTGTTGGAGAACTGTGTGGAGATTTATGATGGATACAGGAAAGAAAGTTTCAATTTTAGGGTGATGTTGTTTGGCACAATTAATGATTTTCCAGCATACGGAAACCTATCAGGGTATAACATTAAAGGTCAATGTGTGTGTCATATTTGCGAAGAAAACACAGATTGGACGCGATTAGAATTTTGTCAGAAGAATGTATTTCTCGGTCATCATAGATTTTTAAATTCCAATCATCACTACCATGGATGGACAAAAGCATTCAATGGAAATCAATAACAAGGTAGAGTTCCACCTACATTGACAAGTGATCAAATTTTTGAAAAGGTGAAAAATGTGAGTACTCAGTTTGACAAGCCTTTTGCATATACTATTGTCACACGTGGGTGGAAGAAGAGGTCGTTTTTTATTTATTTCCATATTGGAAGTCGTTATATGTAAGACATTTTCTCGATGTTATGCATATTGAAAAAAATGTATTTGAAAGTGTTATTGGTACGTTACTCAATATACAATGAAAGTCTAAGGATGGCCTTAAAACAATAAAGGACTTGATAGCGATGTGAATAAGAAATGAATTAGGACCCTTGAAGAAAGGAAAACGAACATATCTACCACCTGATGCTTATAATCTATCTAGAAAGGAGAAAAAGATATTGTGTAAGTTTCTAAATGGCGTTAAAGTTTCAGAAGGATACCTTCAAATATTATAAGACTTGTTTCTATGAAATACCTCAAGTTAAAGAGTTTAAAGACACGTGATTGCCATGTTATAGTGTAACATTTTCTACCAATAGGTATACGTTCAATTTTTCCAGAAAAAGTAAGAAGCACAATAACTAAATTATGTTTTTTCTTCAGGTCCATTTGTAGTAAGGTCGTCGATCCTGCAATCTTACCATCATTGCAAAAAGAAATAGTTATTACTTTGTGTCAGCTTGAAATGTATTTTCCTCCCTCATTTTTTGACATAATAGTTCATCTAGTTGTTCATCTTATGAAAGAGACACAATTGTATGGACCATCTTATATGAAATGGATGTACCATTTTGAACGTTATATGAAAATATTAAAAGGGTATGTGAAAAACCGAAGTCGACCAGAGGGATGTATTGTTGAACGATACATTATCGAAGAAGCAATTGAGTTTTGTAATTAATATTTGTCCAATGTTCAATCCATTGGACTCCCCAAATCTCATGTTATCGGAAAAAAAGAAGGAAAACAGTTAATTGGAAATAAAATTGTGACAGTATCAAGGGCTGAACGAGAGCAAGTGCATTTGTATGTTTTGCACAGTGACAACGAGGTTGAGCCGTATGTTGAAATGCGCAAGGATGAACTCTGAGATTTGAATCCTAATAGAAATGAAAATTGGATAGTACGAGAGCACAATCGAAGTTTTATACCATGGTTTAAGGATCATATTTATTCAAAGTTTTATTCAGATCTCGCTTCAATAACAAAAAGGTTGAGATGTTTAGCATATGGTCCAAGTTTGCATGTGTTTTCTTATAACACATACGCAATTAATGGATACACTTTTTATACCAAAGAACAAGATGATAGAAGTATTATGCAAAATAGTGGTGTCATCGTGGTAGCTGAAGCAATGCACATTTCAAGTGTGAAAGACTTAACCCCAAATATGTAAATCTGTCATATTTTGGGGTTATCGAGCGCATTTGGGTGTTTGATTATGAGAAGTTTCAGATTCCTATATTTGGTTGCAGATGGGTTGAAAATAATAGTGGCATACAAATGGATAAGTTAGGATTTTTGCAAGTGGATCTTAATAGGGTGGGTACAAATAATAGCCTTTTATTCTAGCCACACAAGTTAAACAAGTGTTTTATGTCACTGATCCAACAAGTACGAAATGGTATATTGTGCTTTTATCTAACAAAGTAATTGATGATAACATTGGAGATCAAGGTGATATTGATGTTGAGAATGAATTATATATTATAAATGACCAAGATGAGAATACTAGAGCGAGTGAATCATATATTATAAATGATCATAACGAGGGAATTTGGATAAATCCATTTGTCTGTGTTGTTAAGAAACAAGTAGATCATATTCCAACCAAGAAAAGAAAGAGATGTTAATGAAAAAGGTACTAGTAAAAATAAATATATTATGGCATTCAATTAATTTTTATATGTTTGTCATTCAATAAATTATGTATTTGTCATTTTATATATTCAATTGATTATGAATTAGGGATGTTGATATTTGTCATTTCATATTTATGTTTTTCTTTATTACATGTTAAATGGCTAGCAACGAGGAAAATGCACATGATACTTCTAAGAATGATGGAAACGAATCAGTACATGATGTGGAAGGAGATATTAAATGAGGAATAACGATTATGAAGGAAATAATTCGTGCGAGAGACAAAGGTATAAAATATGACGTACATTGAAATGAAACAGACCAATTAGTTGTGTCTAATGGTGCAATGTTGACAAGTTACATTGAGGCACTTGTTCGTTCGCAGATTCTAATCACTTGTGATAATTGGAGAAATTCATCGTTGAAACCCGCCAAAGAAAAGATATGGAGTGAGATACAGGTATCATATGCAAAGTTATTTGTTTTTGTCGACGATTATGTCTTTAAATTACTTATACTAACACACTCGATCTATGTATGTTAATTTGTTCGTAGAGGTCTTTTAACATCGGTGATGAGCGGAAAAAATATTGTCTTTAATTGGCCAGAAAAAAACTCAGAGGGTTTCGAGTATTTTTAATGAACAAATTTCTTAAGGATTCTGATGGAAATTTTGTTGAACCAGAACGTCCAAAGAAGTATGTATATTTGATTTCACCTAAAGAATGGGAAACTTTTCTTGCCAAATGAAGAACACAAGAATTCCATGTAATTTTTACTTATCATGAACATTGTATACTATATATTCTTGTTACACATCTGTTCTGATATGACTTAAACTTGTTTATCCAGGTTGTGAGTGGCATAAATCGCTAACGAGCATCAAAACCCGCATATCTATACAGAAAAGGGCGTTTGAGATATGCACGCTTACAGAAATGAATATGTCTTTTCTTTTCGCCTCCCCGTTGTTGCATTTTTCGAGTAGCGACAACAGTCATTCTCACAGTTATAATATCCAATGGCAAGTTTCAAAGACTTAACATAGCTTAGAACAGGTGGCAACGGTCGATTATACAAGATTCCTTCTATTTGGCGCAAAATTTGCATTTTTTGAATGTGGTAATCGGTTACCACATATGGGTGACCGGCTACCTCAAGCGAAATTTGCCAAAATATTCAAGTTTTCAGCATTACAAATTTCCAATCATTCTCAACCATTGATTTCACATGATCATCATTGGAAGAATCTAGAACTATTTCAATTTTCACCATTTCTCTCCAAATTTCAAACACTTCATTCCTAATTTCACTCCTAATTTTCATTCCAAACACTAATTCACATCACACTTTTCATTCCAAACCATACTTTTGTTCCTAACCTAGAGCTTATTTAAGTGGATTTGCTCCAAACCACACTCATTCACACCAATTCACTCTCATTTTTCATCTCTATTTCAGAATTTGATTCCAAATTCTCTCAACTTTCTTTAACTTTTTCACTCTCAAAACCTCCATTAAAGCTATTTCCACTTGAGTTCATTGATTCTACATTGGAATCCTTTAATTCTAGAGCTAAACCTCCTTCATTCATCTCCATTATCTTTAATTCATCACTCGATTTTCGTTTGGATTTGGATATGATTCTGGAAGCAATATTTGAAGTGCTTTTTAGATCAATTTTGGCTTGATCTTGCTTGTTCTTCACTTTTACTATAAGGAAGCTCTTGGATCTTGAAGATTCTCTGGGTTTCTAGCTTGGATCTATTAGTTTCAAGTAAATCGACACTTACCAAAGCAAATCTCAGCTTTGAAGGTTGGTAATTCTAGATCCAATTCTTGTTTTGAACTTATTTGAGTAATCACAATGTAGACCCATGGCTTTTGATGCATTTTGACCCATTTTGATGATTTTGATCTTTGATCTTTGTGATCTCAATGTTTTATTATGTTTACATGATGTTTGATCACTGATTCTTGATGATAAATTTGCACTTAATTGATTACATGTGAGTGATTGAATAAGTTGTTTGGTGTTGAAAACTGATTTTGGAAGTTGTTTTTCTGTTTCTGTCTCAGTGGTAACCAGTTACCATTAGCAGATAACTGATTACCCTGCCTAATTTTCAAGTTTCTAGACTTTTTTTCAACAAGTAACTGGTTACTTGATTTTGGTAACCCGTTACCACTAGGACGATTTGCCTTTTTTCAAAGAGGTAACTCGTTACCTGGTTCTGGTAACTTGTTACCACTGGGACAAATTTCCTATTTTTTACATTTCTTGCTTTTTTTTAGTTCCTTTTCACCTCTAAACTTCATGGATTAATATGATGCATTTGTGTGGATTGTTTTGTTTTTTTTTACATATTTCATCATTCTTGAATATTTTATCTTGATTCTTCGACACGTGACTTCCGGTTTCTGTTTGAATGTTTAACATGTTCATGATGCTTAATTGATGTAATGATCACATTCTTTGCTTGCTTATATCATGTTAATTGATTATCATTGATGATTGTCTTGATGGATTTGTGATGCATGTTTGCGTTTGCTTCTGATTCCGTTTGTTGCATGTTCGTTTGATCGTTCGATCATTTGGTTTGAATTGAAAAACATGATGATCTTGTTGATTCTTAATGATGTAATGTTATTGGCCAATTATGTTTGATTGTTGAAGCATGTTAATACCTACATGATATCTATCCATGATTGGTGTTTGCTTATGTTTGATTGCATTAAATCATGCTTGCTGCCCCGCTTTTTACAGTTGTTCTTGTTTTGACTTTGCATGTTGTCCTTGCCTTACTTGCTTGCTGCCTGCCTTTTTACATATACTTTTGTGCTGAAACATGTGTTGTTATAGGTTGTCTTGCTTGTGTGCTAGATTTTATTGTTGTCTTGTGCAAGAGGCGCTGTTATAGCTGCTATTTTGCCTTGTTTTCTTGCTTCTTGCCTTGCTTTTGCATGTTCCCTTAGGTTTCCTATTCCAATTTAATTTCGATTAAATTTGGAGTAGGATAGATATTAGATTGCAATCCAAGCATGATAACAAGTAGGCTAGTCCATTTTAACCTTAGCTTTAGGTCCATCTTTTGTATGCTAACATTAGGATATAATCTCCTTTCTCATCTCGACTTTAGGACCACTTTTCATGACAACGTTAAGGCCGAGTTTTCCCTCAGACCTTTCGTGCGTCTCTTTTCTCATCTCAAAACAATTCTAACTCATCTAATAAAGATGATGAACATTGTGCACCACGAGCCTTAAGCATATGGGAAATAATGAGTTGGGCGTTTCTCCTCACTTGTCTAGAGTGATTAGGTATACCTTTTGGGCGATATATGACACATTCGCTCATATGTCATAGTCTTTAGTGCAATGTGAATCACAAAGCAAACTAATTCACTTCACTAAAACTCACAAACAAAATTCAAACCTTTTTATCCTTCGAGATTTGTGTTTCAAACTCATTTTCAGAAAAGAGTACGTCACTTTTCCATTCTACCGCAAACAGACATCAACCCTAACCGCTGGAATGGAAACTTAACGTCACTCATAAAAAACACTTAAACAACCTGCAATTTCGTTACCCGAACTACTTTTTCTCTGATTTCTCATATCATATGAGGATACATAGGAACAATACGGTGATGTCTTGGTGAGCAACCTTCCCTCCATCACCGTAGTTTTCTGAACTACGTTGACTCGGACTTTCCCATTGCACGAGGGAATATGTAGGCATAGGGCGGCGATGTCCTATTAAGTCTCTTTATTTTTATTTTGTTCTTGTTTCCGCTTAGTAATAACTTATAGATAAATGTTGCACCCCAAAATTTGCCTAACCTTTTCTTACTTGGCTTTTGTTTCATTGCATTATCATGTCATCATCATATCATCATCATAGCATTGAATTAGCATTTATACAGGGGATCAAGTGTGATATATAGAAAGAGGAGCCTAGCTAGAGGTTTTATTCAAGCTTGAGAAGTCATCAAAGTCATCAGGAAGTGGTTTATACTCTTGAGAAGTTCAGTTGCTTGTATGAGGTTCATCTCCTAACTTGGAGGCTGTTTGAAGACCATCAGTGGGTTGTGAAGCCTTGATCATGGATAGAGTATATGGATAGAGCTCATGGAGTGCTTTGAGGGTCATGGTGGAACTCAGTCAAGTCATTTTGCCAGGTGCAAGCAGCCACAGTTGGAGGTGTTGCAATTAGGCATTTCATCTGGTCAACCCTAAGTCAACTGTGTAACAGAAGGAGTTCAAAGCTTATTTCTAAGTCATTATGTTCATGGAATGTTATGTTGAAGCATTTGAGATGTTGTTCCAAGATCAAATCAAGAATAATCAAGGTGTAAGGAGTTGCTAAATTAGGGTTCTGAGTGTAAAATCCCCTGTTTAGTGCCTAACTTCAAGACCACACAAGTCAAGATACAAGTCTCACATGACTTTGGCATCCACATGAATGTTGTAGAGGATGTTCATATATTTAATTTGAGTACTAGAAGTCATCCATTGGATTTGTAGAACTCAAGTTACAAGCCATACAAGTTACAGGTCACCAGATGAATGTGAAATTTGTCTGCAAAAGTCAACCAACTTGCATGACACTTTTTCCCTAGAAGGAAGTTTCACATGGCCTTTTGATAAACATGAAAGTTGTTCCTCATGATATTAGCTTTCCAAAAAGTCATAGAAGTCATTCATCTGATTTGTAGAGCTCAAGTTACAAGCTTTGCAAGGCAGGGGTATTTTGGGAAACTTTGATTACAGGTCATAAAATTACAGGTCAAGTTCACTACTTTCCATAACTCAAATGAACTTTTTTCCAACATGAAAGTTGCTCCAAATGGGTTCATTTGGTCAACTAAACCTCAAGGTATCAATGGGCTAGCTTGTAGTTGAAGATTGGTGAAGGAAGTTTTGGTAAAAGCATGTGAAAAGCCAAGTTTGGGATCTTGCCAAAATTAAATCAAATATGGTCATATTTGTACTCATTTTGAAGGGAAATACATTTTAAGATCATTGGTGACAAAATTAATTGCATTTGAGACCTATTTCATGGTGTATTTCAAGCTTTCTTCATGTTTAAGCAACACTTTGGATTATGGCCATTGAGATCCAAACAAGGAGGGATTATGAGCCATTGATCTTCCTTACAATGCAAGTAATTGAAATGAATCAGAAACAAGGAGAATTGGTCATGGTTTCATGCATATTCATTGGGCTTCCAACTTCACAAAATTTGAAAATCCAATTCATTGATTCTTACCCAATTGGGCCCCCAATTTGTATCAAACATCTTCTATATAATCTATGGAGTACATTCATCATTTTTTGGATGAATTTGGTGTAGAAACAGAGACATAGCAAGTGGAAAAAGAGAGCTCAAAGTGAAATACGATTTCTTCTTTCCACTCAAATTCAAGGCTTTTCAACATTCCAAACACCTTCATCAATAATCAGTGAAGGATTCTGAGCCATTTTCCTGAAGAATTCGTGGACAATTGAATTTGTTTATCACCATTTTCAGAGGTATCTTCAATTCAAGATAACTCCCTAATTATGCATCTTTCTTGCACCATTTTTGCACCATTACAATCCCCTTGAGGTCAATTTAGATTCTGGTATCTTTTTGGGCATTTCTATGGAGGTTTATGGTTCTTGGATTTTTCTTGAGGTCACACGGGTTTGGAGTTTGAGGAAGTTTTAGGGCAATTCATTACTACAGTTGGATTCCTCGTGAAAAATGCCACAATTTTGGTTCAAGAAACTTTCAGTTTGGTGAAGAAATGAATGAGATAGGCTTGGAGAAGCTACAGGCGTCTGTCTCCGGCCACCGTCGACGGCTCTGGTTTCTTTTCCCTCTCTTTCTCTTTTCAAATGAAGAAGAAAATCAAGGACCCTTGGATCGTGTGGAAAATGTTGACAAAGTCCACGGATCTAACGCGTATTATGCAGCCACCTCACCTATCCCATTACACGCACCATATCACTTATGTTTTCATCTGGGCTTAATGTACACTGCTATCCACACCCCACACACGAGCCCAGTTCAACATTGCACTGAATTACTTTGCTATTTACCACACGTTTTTTCTTATTTTCTATCTTTTTCTTATTTTCTTCATTATTTTGTATGCTAGCTTTAAATGCATGAAAAATATTAATAATGCCCATTAAATATTGAGTTTTTTACACAACATTCTTTGGCATGTTTAGAGTTTTTAGAAATTGAAATTTCATTTTTAGGATTTAATTTCATTTTATTAGGATTTTTCCCATTTTAATAGCCATTAAAATTGTGAGATTGCACCCATATTCTTTTGGATTTTCATTGAGGTATCAAAATAAAATATTTTTACCTAATCTTTGGTGAGCTTATTGTACACATCTTGAGGGTTTCAAATATATTTTTATCTGGAATTTATAGTACCGTTTTCATAGGTTTTGGATAGCATCTTGTGCATGCTCTAGATTGCCTTTATTTTGGAATACTCTTGATGTTTGCCCTCTGTTTAGGCACTTCCTTTTGGATTCTTTTTCTACCCTTTTAACCTCTGATTACTAACACATTGTAGGTACTTGGAGAATTGATTTGGCATTTTTAGATGCATTTTACTATTTTTTCCTTATTTTTCAAGTTGACTCATAATTTGACACTTTCAATTGGACAATTGTATTGTTTTGGCTCTAAAAGCCTTGTATTGCTTGTGCGAAGGATATTATGGTGATTGCTTCATATTTTGGACTCATCATAGGTCTTGTGGACCAATTGGTGGCTGTTTATATTGTACATAGCTTGCTCATGTGATGCTTTACTTTCATGCTTATACATAGTGATTCCATATGGTGGTTTATGTATCTTCTTTGTTCATTTCTCTTAGTGCCTTACCATTTTCTTCTTGATACTCATTTATGGCTTAGGTTGTATGATTAGAATATGCCACCCCCTGTCCAATGACATTGGTGTGTCATTTTGGGAAGTTTTAGGTCCCTCCTTTGGAGGTCTCTAAGGCATGCCTAAAGTGGTGGATCCTTGAGGACTTCCTTTGGTATGCTTGTTATGGTTTGCTCTTGTTGCATTTCCTTCTCCTACTCTCTTGTATTATTTCATACTTGGCTTAAGGTTGAGATGGGATTGTGGAGGCTCCTGCCCCACACTATTTTCCTCCCTCACTTGCATTGCATCTTTGCTTTTCAATATTTGCATTTCATGTATGCATTTGTACAATTATTTTCTTCTTCTTCTTTTGTCTTCCTTCCCTTAGGATTTCCATTCTTTCTTGTTAAAGATAGAATGTGATAGACATTAGGTCTTTAACCATGCATGATAACACTGGATAGTTCACTCTTAACCTTGACTATAGGATAAACTTTGCATGACAACTTTAGGATTGATTTAGTTCCCCTTAGTTGTGTTCTTTCTCTTCTCATCTTCAAACATTCTTAAAACACTTAATAAAGGATAACACGTGTTGTGTGTTACGAGCCTTAAGCACTTGAGAAAGAGTTATTGGAGGGTCTCTCTCCCGTAGCTTGAATGTTTAGTGTGGTACCCTTTGGGTGACATGCGACGTATTCACTCTTAAGTCCAAGTGTTTAGTGCAACACGAGTTACCAACAAAACTCAAAACACTTCTTCTTTAAAAGACACAAAAACAAACATTCAAATTCCTTTTTGTCCTCTTGGACCCTTAATCCTTTGAAACCATTTTCATTAGGAGAGTTTTGTTAACTCTCGGTTCTCTCGCAAATGGTAAACGTCTAAGTCTCCAAGGGTTGAGTTGCATATACCAAAACTGCTAGAACCGTTTGTTAACTCCACTTGGGTTAAAACATTTGAACCAACCTGTGGTCTTATTCGCCCGAACTATGTTTGCTCTGATCTTTCATGCCGTATGAAAGTACATAGGCACGAGATGCGATATCTCGGCGAGCAACCTTTCCCCCCTTTTACCCGTAGTTAGGCGAACTACGTTGACTCTGATTTCTCGTTCCAGACGGGAATACGTAGGCATTGAAATGTTGTGTTCTGCCGAGTCACTTTTCTTTTCTTTTGTCCTTTAGCCTTTAGCGTAGATAGTTTAAACACACCCTTTTAGATAAACATTTAAGCGTGGATCTCGTCGAGTACGACGGACGTGAGAGGTGCTAATACCTTCCCCTTGCGTAACCGACTCCCGAATCCAGGACTTGGTTGCGATGACCATTCCTTTCCTCTTTCCGTTAGGTTTTCTCTGAGCGTTTCCTTTCCCTCCTTTGGGATAAATAACGCACGGTGGCGACTCCAACGGTTCCCTATGCGGTTCATTCCTAGCGCTCATTTGTTTATCTTTTGGGTTTATATTTCTGCCTTTATCTTTCACATTTTACTTTTCGCACTATATTATTACTGTTGTGCTTGGGGGGGTGTTACTTTGAGAGATAAGCCGGACCTGGGCTTGAGCATAGACTTAGACTTAGAAGTGAAGATTAGTGGTAAGCCTGTATGCTTTGCATGCACCAGCTTGCCATGAAATCCGCGCTCAGACGAGATTCTATTTGATGACCTCTTGCCTGGCCCTTTGGGCTCGACGAGTTGTTGGATCTGAGGATTGTCGACTCTGGGAACCGATCATTTGGGATTCAGCTAAGTGAGGCCACTTCAAGAGATGATGATGCCACACCTTCTGGGTATCGTATCATCATTTATTGAAAGTCTATGACGTTGATGACCGCATAGGATGCCATACCTCGTCGGCGAATTAAGTCCATACCTATGAGGGGGTTGTGGTTATGCAGGAAACTCTAGACTTCAGATTACCCGGTTCCGTACAAGTGTGAATTTGATCCAAGGGTTCCTATTGTGGTTGGTTTTCTATTGAGGCGAAGCGCTGGTTATTCTCAAGCTACAACACAACAAACTTCTCAAGCTACAACACAACAAATTTCTGATTATTCTCAAGCTACAACAGCAAGCTTGATCCCTTGTTTTGCATATGCATTCGCACTTTCATTTGCGCATTTCATTAACATGTACTTATGTTGCAGGTATATCATTCCCCTCGGATTCTAGTGTTCTGTTCTTACTGCCTGACATGAAGTCCCTGAAGAAGACCATTGCTTACAAGCTTCCTTCTCCCGACATCACTTCTCTGTTGAAGTTAGTTGCTTTAGCTGATCAGAAAGTGAGGGCTGAGTTCAGAGAATCGTACGGGAAACTGTTCAGTCTCGTGTGCAAGCCATCTGTGTTTGAGTTGAATGGACTTTATGCCCTGATGCAGTTTTATGACCCTCAGCTGAGGTGCTTCTTGTTTCCTAATTATGTCTTGGCACCAACTTTGGAGGAATTATCTGCTTTGCTAGGAGTCCGGGTGTTAAATCAGATGCCATGTATTCATGATGATGTTGAGCCTAATCTGGCTAGGCTTACTGAGGTTGTTTGTCTGGATGCTTCTGAGTTCTCAGGACAATTGGTTAAGCTGAATGGAGCATACGGGTTTCAGTTATCTTTCTTGGTTGACAAAGTTGTGCAATGTGTGAAGGACGGGTGTTGGATCATATTCAATGCTATTCTAGCTGTCTGCATTTATGGTATCATCTTATTTCCCAACCAGCCTGATTTTGTGGATTCAGACGCTTTCTTCATTCTCGCTTCGAAGAATCCGATGCCTACACTATTAAGAGACGTCTATCATTCTATCCACTATAAGAATGAGAGGTGAAGGGGTAAGAATGTTTCCTGCTGTGTACCCTTGTTGTACAAATGGTTCCACAGTCACCTTCCGAAGACGGGACCATTTATTGCTACTGCCAACACTTCAGAATGGTCTTCCAAGTTGATGGGTTTGTCAGCGGAGAATATTGTATGGTTTGATTGGAACGTGCTTGGAGCTGATATTGTATATAGTTGCAGTGGCTTTCCGAATGTCCCGCTGGTTGGTCGAAAAGGTTGTATTAACTATAACCCTTCTTTACTCGTAAGACAGTTTGGATACACGCTGAAGAGTCTTCCTATTGAAGACGAGATATAGGAATCTCTGTATCTCATAGGCTTATTGGAAGCAGATACTCTACTCAGATTGGAGCATGCGTGGGGTAACATCCATAGAAGAAGAAAGGCATTACTTGGCAAGAGCAACTGTCGAGCCTATGATCCTTATTTGACCTGGATCCGTGAGAGAGCTAGGAAGTTTTTGATGTTGTTTCCTGTTGTGGAACCATTATACCCTCCTATGATTAAGGAACCTACTACCATAGAGATCGAGAAGTATAATAAGCTATTAGCCGAAAAGGAAGAGTTGCGAAAGGCAAACGAGGAGCTAGAGAAAGAGATCTTTCAACTCCGACATGAGAAGACCGAAGCGACATATGCTTTGAAGATGCAAACTGAGGTGGTAACCAGGTTGAGTACAGATTTGACTGAGGAGACTAACAAAAGAAAGCGACTGGGTGAGGATATGAAGGCCGTTAGTAGTGCGCTTGCTACTAAAAAGGAGAGTCTAGACATAACTTATTTGCAAATCTCTAAGTGGGAATCAACGTGGAATGCCACGCTTACTAGCTGCAAGGAGCGCGAAGACAAGCTAAAGCTGCAGATCTCCAAGTTGAAGATGCAACTCAACACTAAAGAAGCGAAGATTGCAGAGGAGTCATCACTTAGGCGGGAAGCTGAGTACAGACTGAGCGATATTGTTAAGGAGCTGAAGAGTTGTAAGCTACAGGATGATTTCAAGAGGTGTAAGCTCGACACATGTTTCGGTGAGGGAACTTGCGAAGAGGATGCTAGGAGTTTGCAGTCCATTATTGTCCAGCACGAGCTGCTTATACAGGGACTACTTTCCAGACCAGGCCATCCTGAGACACTGAGATTGTTAGAAGATTTCCAGGCGCGTCACCTGTCTTGATTATCTTTGTTGTTCTCCTTTGTATTTGGTTATCTTGCTTGTACTTGACCATCGCCAGGCTTGTTGGCCGAGGTCTCCTTTATCTTGCACTCAGTTGTAGTTTGTACACTGCCTGTTGGCTTTTGCTTATATACGAAAATTTCTGATTCTATGCTTGTCTATGGGCTCCATTGTCTTCACGGCTTCTTCCCGGAACTAGAATTGGGGGCGAATTAACCTGTTGCATATTTACATGTTAGCATAATCATGTTGCATAGCAGGTACTTTGAGTGTTTTCGTCTAACCCTCTGTATGTGCGGGTACCCTTGGCAGGATAGATCGCAGGTTCCGAGCAATGAAACAGATTCAAGCTGAGTTGATTGAAGTCCGAGGCCAGCTGGGACATGTTGTGAATGACATGCAAGCGTTGCGCTCGAACCAGAATGCACTCGAAGAGGAGAACTACCAGTTGAAGGCACAAGTGGGTTTGATGGCAGAGGTATTGAGGAATATACTTCGAAAAGAGTGTGAGCAAGTTCCCAAAGCTGCAGCTACCAGGCTTACTCCACTGGTGTCTGAAGAATCTGTGTCAAGGCATGATAGGCCTTAAAGACCCTCTGCATAGCTTGAAGCACAGGATTTTCCTCGTCAGCGGTCACGGCTGATTCCTCAGGATAACCCTAGAAGGCATGGTAAAAGGATGAAGCTCTCTGACTGAATATTTGATGAGATCCCGATGGATTATGATCAGTTGGTGCAACTCTTGCTCCAACTTCAATTGGTTGAACCTCACATTTTGGCTCCATTGACTGGACAGCCACCACCAGGCTATGACATGAACGCCCATTGTGTTTTCCACTACGGGGCACCGGGGCATAATATCGCGAACTGCAAAGCTTTTAAGCATAAGGTTCAAGATTTGCTGGACGAGAAGGCAATTGAATTTGTGCCGGGCAACATGAATGTATCAGGGATTGATATTCCTATTTCCCCACCGGAAGTTGCAAAAGGACCGGGGTATACCCTGGAATCGTTGGAGACTGAATCCCCTTGTCCGTAGCAGTTACCGATTCCTGGGCCGAATCTGAGGATGACAGTGCTTGAGCATAAGGAATGTTTTGATCAATACCAGCAGCAGCAACCATAACAGTCACAGAATCAGCAGGGTCGCAGAAGGTACCTGGATCGGGCACGAATTCCAGATAGACATTTTGATGCTCCTCCCATGCCATATCCCCAATTATTGTAAGCCTTGTTGCAACTACAACTTGTCCGGAAGAGGACTTTGGCTCCCTTGACAGGGACACCTTCACCCGGATATAACGCAAAAGCGCGATGCGAGTACCATTCTGGAGCACCCCGTCATGACATCGATCATTGTAAGGCCTTCAAGCATAAGGTGCAAGACTTGATTGACAGCAAGGCAGTCAACTCCTCTGATGACGTCCCCAATGTTGTACAAAACCACAGACAAGCTGGAGTCGGATTGACAAAAGGGGGTTCTATAGCTTGGTCGGGCCGTTGAAAGCAGATCAGGACAACATCAAGCTACCTCCAATAATTGATTCTGAAGATGGCTGATTCGCCAACAAGTCAAAATACAAGCAGCCCAGTTCCGAGAAGCTGGCAATTTTCATTTCATCATGTTATTTCTTTGCATTTTGTAGTTTCTTTTCTGTCTATATGCAAATTTCCGCTTGTAAAACTCGTTGTTTTTTCAATTGATATTGATAATGAAATAAATATGCATGTTTTGAACTAATCCATTTGTGTTCACTTTATTGCTTTCTTTTCCTTTCAAACGCTTGTTTAAGTGGAATTCGGGGAGGATGACGAAATTGAAAGACGTGTAAGCTTCCGATTGTATGATTTTGGATAGAAAAACCTGTTGACGATATACAGACATTGTTTCGATTCCCTAAACACCGGAGATATAAGGAAGATAATCCCTTGTCAACCCCTTTGAGCCTTGTAGTAGGAGTTTCTTTCTAGAAAGCAAAAACCTCTATCTTAACCTGGGGCAGGGTAGGTGTCAGTTAATTTGACCAGGCGTTCAAATTACGAAAGGAGTGTCCGTTCGAGGATAAATCACACCCGTATAGGTCGTACCTAAAGCCACGATGGTTAGACCTTGCCAACAAAGAGTGAAACAGTCACAATCATTTTAACAAGTCAGACAAGCCGGTGTCACACGATTTGATTAAAAAGAAAGAAAAAAATCGAAAGCAAAAGCCCGCTAAGTCGAATCTTGAAGGCAAGCGACTTAGGCAAAAATTAGGGTATCCCGCTGGACTTCGAAATCAAAAATTCAAAGGAATTTGTCCAGGCAAAAGCTAGGGAACGAAAGAGCAAACAATGAAAAGGATTATAAGAAAAGAAAAATCCTCAAGCAAGAACGAAATTATGTGACTCCAGGCGCAACAAAGACGAAAAGCGAGCGACTGCCACTCCAAAGAATGTGTGATATCCTGAACTATCACCCTAGTCGTTCAATCATGAATGCTAAGGTCGAATTATCTGAACGTAGGATCAGAGAACATCAAGGAGCATGGGTGGGTTTAAATGAATTTTGAGCCTTTATCCTTTCTTTCTTAAACCGTGAACCCGACCACGTTACAACCGGAAAAAGTCCTAATTGAAACAGGTTTAGTTCGAGAGCATACTTCGTTAAAGATCGCATCAAAACTGACTCCTAAAAACGGATTCCTCTTGAAGTGTTGTAGTAATACTGACATGTTGATAACTGATTCACCCACTATATGTCACATTTTTTTTCCAGTGAACAGACTTGGATTTCAAAACTGTCATATGCATTGCATTTATCTTTTATGCAGAACAACTTGTTTTACTTGCGAGTAAGCGCTTGACAGCAGGAAAGTTTCCACAGTGGAAGGTTTGATCAGGATAGAATACAGAACGCCTGAATACTCCGCCGAGTTGTGGCCAACTATATCAAATAACCCCCAGTAAGGTCAGCCATCCAAGAATCAGTTAATCTGGGGCAATCAGGTCGAGATTCGGCAAATCTCTCGCAGCTAGGGGTACTGCTCCACGAATCAGTCATCAGGGGCAAAGTCATTGCAAGACCGGGGCAGGTGATAACGCGAAATCATATCGTTTATTTGGCTTGATTTACATGTATTTATTTGTGACTATTATTAATTTATCTTGATTTATGCTCTATTATATGATTAATTTACTTCGTTTAGCAGATTGGGGATAATTTAGACTAAAGAAAGAAAATGAGAAGAAATGGAAGGAAAAGAGATGAAAAACAGATGAAAAACAACAGATACAGATTCTGCTGATATGACGGTCGTCACAGGTCCATTACGACCGTCATGCGTGTGACGACCGTCACATTTCATGACGACCGTCACACAGGCAAAATATCAGTACGTTCAAATCAGAAGAAGCCACGATCAATCTCAACTTAATTTCTTCCTACACTTTCTCCACTTACTGCCCACTACTGGAAGTTACTCCCACTCCCTCCATAACTCACCCATGATCTCTGGAAGTTGAAGAGTGAATTATCTCCTATAAATAGGCCTTAGATTCACAGTTTTAAGGGGGAACCTTCGATGTATCGAAGTGCTGCCAAAATTCCCATTGAAGCCAATTTTACTTTCCTGCATTATTTTCCATTTCTTTTCCTTTTATTTCATTTGTATCGCTTTAATTGTTCCTGTACCTTTTAATTCTCGCCAAGGTAGAATCCTGTCGACATTGTGGAGGACTACTCACGGATTCGAGATCAGTATGATTTACATGTTTTTATTAATTGAATTATTATTTTATTTCTGTCAGTATGCATGTTATATTATTCTGCTGCCATTGTTTATTTATGTTTGCATTAATTATCATGTCTAGCTAAATTAGTTTTATCGGTATATAACCGAATTAGTAGGACAGGATTCGATAGTAACCGGTACCTTCCCTTTTTACAAACAACCTTTCTGGCCGTAGTTTTTAATCTTAATTTATAAATAAACCTTCGTCGCGACAGCGAGAAATTATTTACCGAAGTTTCGCCACGACAGTGGGAAATTCATAAAGGTACGAACCAACAAGCGACAACTGAGGCTAGGACCAGATAGTAAAAACTAGGCATTCATTTTAAAAACAGTGACAACGCTTTAAAAGGGATTAGAACTTAATGGTTTTCAAAAAGTAATTTTAACCCCGAACGGGATAGCGACAGCATACGTTCCACCTTAGAGTTACGACTAGCGTCAACAACCATCGTGAGACAAAGGTCTTTAAACCTTTATTTTCTTCTTAAAAGTGTTTTCAAAGAGTAGAAAGCACCGGTGACCTGTTGAATCCCCGATAACTAAGTCCTTGCATACCGATATCCCTTTACCTCTTTTTCTTTAAACCAATTGTCTTTATTTCCTTTGCATTTAATTTCATTTTCATTCAGCTTTCCTAATTCCATTAGCCTTAGCTTTACGCCGTAATAATAGATAACGGTAGATTGACATTGGTCTCTGTGGGTTCGACAATCTTTTATATTACTTCGATATTTCCGTGCACTTGCGGATGCATCAAGTTTTTGGCGCCGTTGCCGGGGACCAACAGTCAATATTGTGATTCCGTTGTTGCATAGTATAGACTAAGGCACTCTTATCTAAATCATAATGTATAACCCATATTTCCCTTATAACTACCACCCCCAATATTTCGAGGAACCACAAGATCCGTTTAAATCGGACCTCGAAATATTATTAGAAGATTTCAATACGATGCATTCTCACCCAAATTCCCTCTACGATGACGACTCCCAATGTTTTGAGGAAACGCAAGATTTCGATACATCCAACCTTGAACTATTACTAGAAGAATTCGAAGAGACGTTTACTCACTCTAGGATAGAATCTATGATGGAGCGCTTTGTGGAGACACAAACTCTCCAAAATGAAGAGTTTAGAAAACAACATCTCCAAATTGATGAAGACCTTAAGCAGATGAGCATTATAGTCGATTCCCTCGCGACTCACAGCAAGACTTTAGAGACTCAAACCTCTTTGCTTACACAAACATCTCTAGGACCCTTCCCTGAGAGCCATGTGAATGTTGTAACCACTAGTAATGAAGAACAAATAGAAGATCCTAGGGAGAGTGATGATGAGTCTGAGGAGAGTTTTGGTGAGACAAGCATAATTATTGAGAAAAATCCACCGACACCACCCGAAAGGGGGTTGCCGAAGAGGTAGAGAAGGAAGCACCCATTGTTGCTCCTCCTCCCTATACCCCACCTAATTCTTTCTCACAAAGGGCTGTGGAAGCTACGGTAAACTCTCAATCCAAAACATATGTAGAGGTACTGGAAAATACCCACACCAATGCACCTTTGTCTAAGGTCCCTCATAGGAAAAGAAAATTCGAGGACCGTGAAACTAGGGTCATCATTACTGTTAAAAGGGTAAGATTTATTTTTGAGATGGTGGATGAAATAACTAAGCCCAAATTTGAAAAGCTGATACGCAGGATAGATCCAGAACCACCACCACGCATTCAAAACAAGGAACCACCCTACAGAAGAAAGAAACGAAAAGGTGAGGGATATGAGCGATGGCTTGATAAGTGGCCATGGAAACCGAAGACCACTCAAAGTTTGAGTACTTGCACTCCTTGGCCGTCGAGCTATCGACGCTAAACAAAGCGTTGTGTGGGAGGCAACCCACAAAGGCTTTTATTTTAATTTGTTTGTTTACATTTGCAGAAAATAGAGAAATTTATCGCTTGTTACTCTTTAGCTATATCTAAGCGAAAACTCTCTAGATGACGATCTGAGAAGATGAGCTATGCCCACGGACATTCCTACGAGTGTCGCTGCTGGTGGGAACAATGATGATGAGTACTTCCTCTTGACGCAAGCAACATGATGAGCTGGTTCGAGAATTACACAAACAAAGGTATCTCAAAATGCCCGCCGCCGAAGTAGAAGTGATCAACAAAGACAAGGATAGCAAGAGCAGTAGCATTCATACAGGTTCTATCTTTCCTTTTCCACCTTTTACTAAAACATTGAGGACAATGTTTGGTTTAAGTGTGGGGGAGGAACTCTATTGTTTTACATTTTATTTCATGCTTCTAGGAATTTTTATCCATTGCTTTACATTTTATTTCATGCTTCTAGGAATTTTTATCTATTTTTAACATTATGTTAAAGTCTTTGCATGTGCTGTCGAGTCTTTATGCGTGGTTTTCGCTTGTTATTCAATTTCCCCAAAATTTTCAAAATTTCAAAATTCTAACCTCCAACAAATTTTTGCTTCGATTCATGACATGGTTCTCTGAAAGTATATAGGCTGTGCAGGCTATGTTAGAAAAACGTGGGAAAGTTTTGATAAAATTGATACTGCCCTGACACCCTTAACCCCCTAAATATGCAAAATCAATTTGAGTACCCATTATGCCGAAACCTTAAAGCTCCAGGTTCTTGTAGTAATCCCTAAGTAGTTTATTTAAGCAGTCAGCACCATCCTAAACACACTAAGTAAAAAAAACCGATGCAAATAAGTGTATGATCTCTAGTGTAAAATGAGAAATTAAGAAAGAAAAAAATTATGAAGAAAAAGACATGTTCCTTCTAAGTTAGGTGCTCCTCACCCGAGCACTTAGCCTAACGGTACAAACTCTTTAAGTTCAATTGATGCTTAAGCATATTTGCAGAGAAAAAAAATGAAATAGCATCGAGATCATAGTCACTAACAGGTTTACTTGCCATGAATGTGTATGGATAACGGGCTTAATGTGATTGCACTATAATGAAACAGGGTGAAAGAGAGCATGAGATATAGGTTGAGTTATAATGGCATGATTCCGATTGGTTTGCATAAGTAGGGAGTTTTTGAAACTGTATCGTTATGGTATCCTTGGTATTGATATTTAGTACCTATCGATCTAACATTAGCCTAGCAGCCACGTATGATTAGAGTCTCATCATGTTTTTGTTTCGAACTATGCTTATTTCTTTTTACCGTGTTGGTTGATTGCTTGAGGACAAGCAATGGTTTAAGTGTATGGGTGTTTGATAACGCGAAATCATATTGTTTATTTGGCTTGATTTACATGTATTTATTTGTGACTATTATTAATTTATCTTGATTTATGCTCTATTATATGATTAATTTACTTTGTTTAGCTGATTAGGGAGAATTTAGACTAAAGAAAGAAAAGGAGAAGAAATGGAAGGAAAAGAGATGAAAAACAGATGAAAAACAGCAGATACGGATTCTGCTGATATGACGGTCGTCACAGGTCCATTACGACCGTCATGCGTGTGACGACCGTCACATTTCATGACGACCGTCACGCAGGCAAAATATCAGTACGTTCAAATCAGAATAAGCCACGATCAATCTCAACTTAATTTCTTCCTACACTTTCTCCACTCACTGCCCACTACTGGAAGTTACTCACACTCCCTCCATAACTCACCCATGATTTCTGGAAGTTGAAGAGTGAATTATCTCCTATAAATAGGCCTTAGATTCATAGTTTTAAGGGGGAACCTTCGATGTATCGAAGTGCTGCCAAAATTCCCATTGAAGCCAATTTTACTTTCCTGCATTATTTTCCATTTATTTTCCTTTTATTTCATTTGTATCGCTTTAATTGTTCCTGTACCTTTTAATTCTCGCCAAAGTAGAATCCTGCCAACATTGTGGAGGACTACTCACGGATTCGAGATCAGTACGATTTACAGGTTTTTATTAATTGAATTATTATTTTATTTTTGTCAGTATGCATGTTATATTATTCTGCTGCCATTGTTTATTTATGTTTGCATTAATTATCATGTCTAGCTAAATTAGTTTTATCGGTATGTAACCGAATTAGTAGGACAGGATTCGATAGTAACCGGTACCTTCCTTTTTTACAAACAACCTTTCTGGAAGTAGTTTTTAATCTTAATTTATAAATAAACCTTCGTCGCGACAGCGAGAAATTATTTACCGAAGTTTCGTCACGACAGTGGGAAATTCATAAAGGTACGAACCAACAAGCGACAGCTGAGGCTAGGACCAGATAGTAAAAACTAGGCATTCATTTTAAAAATAGCGACAACGCTTTAAAAGGGATTAGAACTTAATGGTTTTCAAAAAGTAATTTTAACCCCGAACGGGATAGCGACAACATACGTTCCGCCTTAGAGTTGCGACTAGCGTCAACAACCATCGTGAGGCAAAGGTCTTTAAACCTTTATTTTCTTCTTAAAAGTGTTTTCAAAGAGTAGAAAGCACCGGTGACCTGTCGAATCCCCGATAACTAAGTCCTTGCATACCGATATCCCTTTACCTCTTTTTCTTTAAACCAATTATCTTTATTTCCTTTGCATTTAATTTCATTTGCATTCAGCTTTCCTAATTCCATTAGCCTTAGCTTTACGCTGTAATAATAGATAACGGTAGATTGACATTGGTCTCTGTGGGTTCGACAATCTTTTATATTACTTCGATATTTCCGTGCACTTACGGACGCATCAGCAGGTCACCGTAAGATCACAGAAAACTATTGTTGGTTCGAAACGCGGAAGTAGTTCATATTTAACCATCAGGGTACAGAGATTGCGAGGCCCTTTTAGGGGAAGATTTTACGAAGATCCCATGAGCTGGGGGCAAAAGTGGAAGTGAAGGAAATGTTCCTCTCTGTTTTATTAGAGTTTATCAGAAATTGTTGCAGGTTCAGGGGCAAGCCATCTCGAAGTCGGTTTGTGGCAAGTTTTGCCTTTTCAAGTGGAAGTGTTTGGACTGGGGCATGTCGTTGCCTTTGAAGTAAACAACCAAGGGATCATGTTCCCCAGACGGAGTCCCTTAACGTAGGAGTGGGCTCTATGAGAAACTTATTCCTCCCCAGCAGATGGAATTTGCTTTTCCTCCCCAGCAGATAGAAGTCGCATTTTATCCCTAGAAGAGTTGGATGCGAGCTAGCAAGCGGGTCAAGATTGATATACCCGACAAAGTGGGCATTCCTAGTAGTTAGTTATGTGCACAATTAATCCCCAGCATAGTTAATCCCCGCAGAGTAAAATCAGGTTGTCAGTGGTTTGTAAGGATCATCCCCACGTAGGACTGTCCTTTCTGTTCTCCAGTAGGTTAGCTTTCCTCCAATAGGTTGTCTTTCCTCCAATAGGTTGATCATCCTCTACAGAGTTCGTAATTCCGGATATTGCAAGCTATCCCCCAGCAGGATTTGTTTCTTCCCCCAACGGAAGTTGGTTTCACCTTTCCAGCATTTATTTTGCTGGAATAATTCTGTGATACCCAGTTATCTCCCAGCGGAGTTGGCTTTGTCTTCATCATTTATTTTGCTGAAGCGGTTTCGTATCCAGTTTTCTCCGGCAGCCCGAACCTGTATTTTGCATATATCATCATATTTTCATCTACCTAAACGCGTAGCATTTCCATGCCGTATGGAGCATTACGCTATTTTCAAACATATGCATTTTGAAACATAAGCCAGGTTGGTTACCTCTTTGTTTTCAGGTGTTTTTTTCCCTGCGGGTAATTGGAATTCTTGTTTAGGACGGTTTTCGGATATTCAGATTGTTGGCATGAGATATGTGATGATAACGTTCGTCTTCTCGTATGCCTTTATCAGAGTTACTTGGTTAAGTTTCTCTTCTTCCCCAGCAGAGTTTTCCTCAGATTGCTGTTACGTCAGTGTTAAAAAGTTTTGTAGATCAGACCTTTGAAGTCGTTACTTGTTGTCAAAGTAAGTGTCTGGCAGTTGACGTCAGAATTTCCCCAGTAGAGTTTTCCTCGGATTGTCGTTACGTCGGCGTCAAAATAATCTCACGGATTAAACTTTCGAAGTTATCCGTGTTGACGGAGTTGTCCCCGTGTTGACGGAGTAGTTATTGTCCATGTTGATGGAGTTGTTCCCGTGTTGACGGAGTTGTCCCCGTGTTGACGGAGTAGTTATTGTCCATGTTGATGGAGTTGTTCCCGTGTTGACGGAGTTGTCCCCGTGTTGGCAGAGTAGTTATTGTCCATGTTGATGGAGTTGTCCATGTTGATGGAGTTGTCCCCGTGTTGGCGGAGTAGTTATTGTCCATGTTGATGGAATTATCCCCGTGTTGACGGAGTAGTTATTGTCCATGTTGATGGAGTTATTCCTCGTGGTGACGAAGTTGTTATTACTTGTGTTGACGGAGTTGTTATTACCTGTGTTGATGGAGTTATTCCCCGTGGTGATGGAGTTGTTATTACCTGTGTTGACAGAGTTATTCCCCGTGGTGACGGAGTTGCTATTACCTGTGTTGATGGAGTTATTCCCCGTGGTGACAGAGTTATTCCTCGTGGTGACGGAGTTGTTATTACCTATTTTGACGGAGTTATTCCCCATGGTGACGGAGTTGTTATTACCTATGTTGACGGAGTTATTCCCCGTGGTGACAGAGTAGTTGTTATTACCTATGTTGACGGAGTTATTCCCCGTGGTGACGGAGTAGTTATTATTACCTGTGTTGACGGAGTTGTTCCCCGTGGTGACGGAGTTATTCCCCGTGGTGATGGAGTAATTGTTATTACCTGTGTTAACGTAGTTATTCCCCGTGGTGACGGAGTAGTTGTTATTACCTGTGTTAAGGGAGTTGTTCCCCATGGTGATGGAGTTATTCCCCGTGGTGACGGAGTTATTCCCCGTGGTGACGGAGTTGTTATTACCTGTGTTGATAGAGTTATTCCCCGTGGTGACGGAGTTGTTCCCTGTGTTGACGGAGTTATTACCTGTGGTGATAGAGTTATTAGCGGTGTTGGCAGAATCATTACCCGTGTTGACGGAGAGGCTTCCCGTGGAATTGTTCGTTCAAGTCTTCGGATGCCTGATTCACACTTTACGTAATGCTTTGGTTTGTCTCTTCGGAGATGAAAAGTCAAGGATAATGTGTTGGTCCTGTGGCTCGGTGCCCGCTTTCTGTAGCGTATGTTTGAAGTTTGATTGTTAATTCAGTGCCTGTGGCGTCACACAGGCGGTGGATGATGAAATAAGGTGTTCTTTATCAGATGATTGATCAGTTGTTGCCGTGACAATCAGATTCGATTTTCTAAATTTTTCCCCAAGAAGTTTGTGCAGTTTATTTCTTCGGTTAGCAAATTTCTGGGTTCTTTGGTATTCAACCGACTTTTACCTCGATTTTCCGAAAGTCGTTCGCTTTTCACCCAGTCGGGTCCAAGCCGCTTGAATAGGGGAAGCTGTTGCACCCCAAAATTTGCCTAACCTTTTCTTACTTGGCTTTTGTTTCATTGCATTAGCATGTCATCATCATAACATTATCATAGCATTGCATTGACATTTATGCAGGGGAAGTGTGATATATAGCAAGAGGAGCCTAGCTAGAGGTTTTATTCAAGCTTGAGAAGTCATCAAAGTCATCAGGAAGTGGTTTATACTCTTGAGAAGTTCAGTTGCTTGTATGAGGTTCATCTCCTAACTTGGAGGCCAATTGAAGACCATCAGTGGGTTGTGAAGCCTTGATCATGGATAGAGTATGTGGATAGAGCTCATGGAGTGCCTTGAGGGTCATGGTGGAACTCATTCAAGTCATTTTGCCAGGTGCAAGCAGCCACAGTTGGAGGTGTTGCAATTAGGGTTTTCATCTGGTCAACCCTAAGTTAACTGTGCAATGGAAGGAGTTCAAAGCTTATTTCTAAGTCATTGTGTTCATGGAATGTTATGTTGAAGCATTTGAGATGTTGTTCCAAGATCAAATCAAGAAGAATCAAGGTGTGAGGAGTTGCTAAATTAGGGTTCTCAGTGTAAAATCCCCTGTCTAGTGCCTAACTTCAAGACCACACAAGTCAAGATACAAGTCTCACATGACTTTATCATCCACATGAATGTTATAGAGGATGTTCATAGCTTTAATTTGAGTACTAGAAGTCATCCATTAGATTTGTAGAACTCAAGTTACAAGCCAGACAAGTTACAGGTCACTAGATGAATGTGAAATTTGTCTGCAAAAGTCAACCAACTTGCATGACACTTTTTCCATAGAAGGAAGTTTCACATGGCCTTTTGATAAACATGAAAGTTGTTCCTCATGATCTTAGATTTCAAAAAAGTCGTAGAAGTCATTCATCTGATATGTAGAGCTCAAGTTACAAGCTTTGCAAGGCAGGGGTATTTTGGGAAACTTTGATTACAGGTCATAAAATTACAGGTCAAGTTCACTACTTTCCATAACTCAAATGAACTTTTTTCCAACATGAAATTTGCTCCAAATGGGGTCATTTGGTCAACTAAACCTCAAGGTATCAATGGGCTAGCTTGTAGTTGAAGATTGGTGAAGGAAGTTTTGGTAAAAGCATGTGAAAAGCCAAGTTTGGGATCTTGCCAAAATTAAATCAAATATGGTCATATTTGTACTCATTTTGAAGGGAAAATACATTGTAAGATCATCGGTGACAAAATCAATTGCATTTGAGACCTATTTCATGGTGTATTTCAAGCTTTCTTCATGTTTAAGCAACACTTTGGATTATGGCCATTGAGATCCAAACAAGGAGGGATTATGAGCCATTGATCTTCCTTACAATGCAAGTAATTGAAATGAATCAGAAACAAGGAGAATTGGTCATGGTTTCATGCATATTCATTGGGCTTCCAACTTCACAAAATTTGAAAATCCAATTCATTGATTCTTACCCAATTGGGCCCCCAATTTGTATCAAATATCTTCTATATAATCTATGGAGTACATTCATCATTTTTTTGGATGAATTTTGTGTAGAAACAGAGACATAGCAAGTGGAAAAGGAGAGCTCAAAGTGAAATACGATTTCTTCTTTCCACTCAAATTCAAGGCTTTTCAACATTCCAAACACCTTCATCAATAATCAGTGAAGGATTCTGAGCCATTTTCCTGAAGAATTCGTGGACAATTGAAGTTGTTTATCACCATTTTCAGAGGTATATTCAATTCAAGATAACTCCCTAATTATGCATCTTTCTTGCACCATTTTTGCACCATTACAATCCCCTTGAGGTCAATTTGGATTCTGGTATCTTTTTGGGCATTTCTATGGAGGTTTATGGTTCTTGGATTTTTCTTGAGGTCACACGGGTTTGGAGTTTGAGGAAGTTTTATGGCAATTCATTACTACAGTTGGATTCCTCGTGAAAAATGTCACGATTTTGGTTCAAGAAACTTTCAGTTTGGTGAAGAAATGAAAGAGATAGGCTTGGAGAAGCTACCGGCGTCCGACTCCGGCCATCGTCGACGGCTCTGGTTTCTTTTCCCTCTCTTTCTCTTTTCAAATGAAGAAGAAAAGCAAGGACCCTTGGATCGTGTGGAAAATGTTGACAAAGTCCACGGATCTAACGCGTATTATGCATCCACCTCACCTATCCCATTAAACGCACTGTATCACTTATGTTTTCAGCTGGGCTTAATGTATACTGCTATCCACACCCCACACACGAGCCCAGTCCAACATTGCACTGAATTACTTTGCTATTTACCACACGTTTTTTCTTATTTTCTATCTTTTTCTTATTTTCTTCATTATTTTGTATGCTAGCTTTAAATGCATGAAAAATATTAATAATGCCCATTAAATATTGAGTTTTTTACACAACATTCTTTGGCATGTTTAGAGTTTTTAGAAATTGAAATTTCATTTTTAGGATTTAATTTCATTTTATTAGGATTTTTCCCATTTTAATAGCCATTAAAATTGTGAGATTGCACCCATATTCTTTTGGATTTTCATTGAGGTATCAAAATAAAATATTTTTACCTAATCTTTGGTGAGCTTATTGTACACATCTTGAGGGTTTCAAATATATTTTTATCTGGAATTTATAGTACCTTTTTCATAGGTTTTGGATAGCATCTTGTGCATGCTCTAGATTGCCTTTATTTTGGAATACTCTTGATGTTTTCCCTCTGTTTAGGCACTTCCTTTTGGATTCTTTTTCTACCCTTTTAACCTCTGATTACTAACATATTTTAGGTACTTGGAGAATTGATTTGGAATTTTTAGATGCATTTTACTATTTTTGCCTTATTTTGCAAGTTGACTCATAATTTGACACTTTCAATTGGACAATTGTATTGTTTTGGCTCCAAAAGCCTTGTATTGCTTGTGTGATGGATATTATGGTGATTGATTCATATTTTGGATTCATTATAGGTCTTGTGGACCAATTGGTGTCTGTTTATATTGTACATAGCTTGCTCATGTGATGCTTTACTTTCATGCTTATACATAGTGATTCCATATGGTGGTTTATGTATCTTCTTTGTTCATTTCTCTTGGTGCCTTACCATTTTATTCTTGATACTCATTTATGTCCTAGGTTGTATGATTAGAATATGCCACCCTCTGTCCAATGACCTTGGTGTGTCATTTTGGGAAGTTTTAGGTCCCTCCTTTGGAGGTCTCTAAGGCATGCCTAAAGTGGTGGATCCTTGAGGACTTCCTTTGGTATGCTTGTTATGGTTTGATATTGTTGCATTTCCTTCTCCTACTCTCTTGTATTATTTCATACTTGGCTTGAGGTTGAGATGGGCTTGTGGAGGCTCCTTCCCCGCACTATTTTCCTCCCTCACTTGCATTGCATCTTTTCTTTTCAATATTTGCATTTCATGTATGCATTTGTACAATTATTTTCTTCTTCTTCTTTTGTCTTCCTTCCCTTAGGATTTCCATTATTTATTGTTCAAGATAGAATGTGATAGACATTAGGTCTTTAACCATGCATGATAACACTAGATAGTTCCCTCCTAACCTTGACTATAGGATAAACTTTGCATGACAACTTTAGGATTGATTTTGTTCCCCTTAGTTGTGTTCTTTCTCTTCTCATCTTCAAACATTCTTAAAACACTTAATAAAGGATAACATGTGTTGTGCGTTACGAGCCTTAAGCACTTGAGAAAGAGTTATTGGAAGGTCTCTCTCCCGTAGCTTGAATGTTTAGTGTGGTACCCTTTGGGTGACATGTGACGCATTCACTCTTAAGTCCAAGTGTTTAGTGCAACATGAGTTACCAACAAAACTCAAAACACTTCTTCTTTAAAAGACACAAAAACAAACATTCAAATGTGATAAAATCCCACAAAAATATTTTTAAGACACTTTGAGATGTCATTTAATTTTTGGAAATTTTTATTTTCATTTTTGATTTATTTTTCAATTAAAATGGGATTTATCATTTGGAGTTGTTTTTTAATTGAATTTTAATTGTTCTTGTTTGTTCTTGCCTAGTTTCTTGAGCAATCTTTTCCTCCAATGAGTAAGACTTCTTCCTCATGTTGTTGATGAGTTGAAGTGTCTTTGAGGATGAATTTTACCCTAGTTTAATTCATTTTGGTTTGAATTTTAAGTCATTTTTGTTGACCCTCGACAACCCTCTCTCAAAATGGTTCATCCTTGTGAATCAATTTCTTGGATGATGTTTTGAGATGACATTGGTTGAGATATTTTGGCCCCTGGTTTCCTACATTGTTATGTTCATTTGAGATTTTATTTGGTTTATTTTGATCCTTTTTCCTACTTTTGAGGTAACTTGCAAATCAAGTTACTTCTAAGGGTGGCTCATACAAGTACTTGACCTAGTTTGATTAGGAAATGACATTTGTGGATCCTTTGAGCTCTCAACTATTCTTGATTAATGTTGTCAACATGTTGATATTTATGTACATAAATTCTTAGGTCAAATATTTTCTTGCTTCTTGTGCTAAGTTGCTTTTCATCTAGGCTTTCCATTTGAACTTCAAATGTAGAATGTGCTTAAGACTTTGGTCTTTCTCCATGCCTATGCTTGCAACTTCTTTTGTGTGTTATCTCTTTTAGTTTATGCATTTTATTCTCTCATCTCTACCTCTGTCCAATGACTTAAGAATCCCATTTGAGATGGTTTGGTCCCTCCTTTGGAGGTACCTCAAACATATCATGAATGATGAATCTTTGAGGACTTCTTTGTGTGCTTGCTTGCATGATGAATATGATGCACATGGTTGAGTTGTCCATATGAGTTACTTGTTGTTATAACATTGCCTCCCATTATCCCATTCAATTATGTCCTCTTCTCTTTTCATTTTTCTTGCCTTTGGGCATTGTGGTTGATGGTAATGGTTGTAAGATTCATTCTCCCATTTCATCCCACTTTTGTGCACTTGTTTGGTTTCTTTTTGTGCATTCTTTGCTTGCATCTTTCTTGTATCTTCTCATATGCATGCTTGAGGTTGATATGTGCTTGTGGAGGTTACTTCCCCACACTTTTTTCCTCCCTCACTTTCATTCTAATTGTGCATTACATGTTTGCAAACTTGCATTTTCTTTTGCTTCTTTCTTCTTTCTTTTTTGCCATGTTCCCTTAGGACCTCTAATCTTTCTTTCTCAAGATTGATTATGATAGACCTTAGGCTTGAACCCATGCATGATAACATTAGGTAGCATTCCCTTTACCTCAATCATAGGATCACTTTGCATGACAACTACTAGGTTTGAGTTAGTCTCCCTTTAGTGTGTACTCTCTCTTCTCATCTTCAAACACTTTCAAAACACATAATAAAGGATAATGAATGTTGTACACTACAAGCCTTAAGCATTTGGGAAATGATGATTGAGTGGCCTCCTCTCAATTGTCTAGAGTGTTTAGCGTATGTCCTTTGGACGATATGCGACACATTCGTTCTTAGATCATAGTCTTTAGTGCAACATGAGTTACAAATCAAACTCAAAACACTTCTCTTCTAAAAGACTTCAAAAACAAACTTCAAACTTATTTTTTATCCTTTGGGATCTTAATTTGGAAAACCTTTTTCATAAGGAGAGTTTTGTTAACTCTTGGTTCTACCGCAAACAGGTAACGCCTAAGTCTCCAATGGTCGAGCTGCATACACCTAACCGCTAGAACTAAGTTTTAACCCTACTCGGGTAAAAGTATATGAACCAACCGGTGTTCTTTGTCAGCCTAAACTATGCTTTCTTTGATTTCTCATACCAAATTAGGATACGTAGGCACAAGATAGTGATGTCTTGGCGAGCAACCTTCCCCACCTTTCACCCGTAGTTTTCCGAACTACGTTGACTCTAACTTTCCCATTACACGAGGGAGTACTTAGGCATAGAGCGGCGATGCTCTATCGAGTCTCTTTTCTTTTTCTTTTGTCCCTGAGACCTTTAGCTAGATAGTTTCAATCACCCTTTTAGATAGACAACAAAGCGTGGATCCCGTCGATTTCAACGGACGTGAGGGGTGCTAATGCCTTCCCCTTGCGTAACCGACTCCCGAATCCAAAATTTGGTTGCGATGACCAATCTTATCCCATTTTATTTAGGTTTTTGATCGTTTCCTTTCCCTATTTTGGGATATATAACGAACGGTGGCGACTCTTATGTCATTGCCGGGCCTTTTTTGCAGTAGCGACAGCTATAAGGAAATTGTGGTGAAGCCTACCTCCTTGATCTTCAAAGCCTTTGATGGTTCTCGCAGGTCTGTGATTGGAGAGTGGAACTTCTGATTTTGATTGGTCCTCATGTTTTTAACATCACTTTCCAAGTCATGGACATTAATCCCAATTACAGTTGTCTACTTAGAAGACCTTGGATCCACGCCGTTGGGGCAGTAACTTCAACTTTGCATCAGAAGATGAAATTTGTAGTCGACGAAAAGCTGGTTATCATACATGGTGAGGAGGATTTGATGGTCAGCAACCTACCTTCTTTCTGTTATATTGAGGCTGATGAAGACGCTTTGGAATCTTCTTTCCAAGAACTTGAGATCGTCAACACTGTCCTCTTAGAAGTCAAAGAAATAGTGGGCCAGAGCGCTCCATCTTTTGCATCTCTCAAGAGCACCAGATCAACGATCGACATGGGCATTCCTGAAGGTTGGAGAGAGGTAGTTGATATCAAGACCAAGACCAATCGCCACAGGTTGGGTTACAGACCAACTCATGATAAAGCTAAAACTGTCAAAGGGCGTCCGAAGATTATTCAAGAAGTGTTTGTCAGCGGAGGTTTTCAAGTCAATGCTATCAGCGACTATGACGAAGAGGAAAACCTGAGCAACCTGGTATTCAAGAGTGATGCAGCTTTGAGCAACTGGGAGGCTATAGAGATTCCTGTTATTTTTCCCATTTCAAAGTAATTTAATGTTTTCAATTATGTTTTCAAAAACCCATAGTTATGCCCAAGGCTATTGGATCATTTTGTAGGGCCACCTTTCACTTTCAAAAGGATATTAATAAATGCATTTTGTTCAATTCCATTTGTTTCATTAGCGTTTTTCGTTTTCACCTTTTAAAATGAAATTGGAAATCTTTTCAAAACTACTAAAACAAAAAGCATTTTCGTTCTCTTGCATTTTTCTTTGAGCATTTAATAAAATAAGCCTTCCAACATGCAGCAATATCATAAACCTTGCTGAATCTAATGACTCTACTATCACTTCTACTGGGATTCACCCATTTATCAGGCTGAAGATGAGGGTGAGGAAGATTTTGAAGTACCCACCGAACTGGCAAAGTTGGTTGAGTACGAGTACACAGAACTTCAACTGCACAAGGAGCAGGTAGATTTGATTAATCTTGGCACAGATGAAGACAAGAAAGAGGTCAAGATTGGTACAGTACTTGGGGCCAATGTCAAGCAGAGATTTGTAAAGCTTTTGAAAGAATACATTGATGTGTTTGCATGGTCGTATCAAGATATGCCCGATTTAGACACAGATATTGTTGTTCACAAGTTGCCACTTAAACCAGAATGTCCACCTATCAAGCAAAAACTTCGAAGAACCAGACCTAACATGGCTTTGAAGATTCGAGATGAGGTTAAGAAATAGCTGGATGCAGGTTTCCTTGCAGTTACAAAGTATCCTGATTGGGTTGTCAAAATTGTTCCGGTGCCTAAAAAGGACGGTAAACTCAAAATGTATGTAGATTATAGGGATTTGAACAAAGTGAGCCCAAAAGACGATTTCCCTCTGCCACATTTTGATACCCTTGTTGACAATACAACTATTTTTGTAGTTTTCTCGTTTATGGATGGTTTCTCCGGTTATAATCAGATGAAGATGGATCCAGCCGACAGAGAAAAGACTACGTTCACTACTCCTTGAGGAACCTTTTGTTATAAAGTTATGCCCTTAGGTTTGAAAAACGCAGGGGCAACATACCAATGCGCCATGACAACTCTCTTTCATGACATGATTAACAAAGAGATCGAGTTTATATGGACGATATGATTGCCAAATCTCAGAATGAAGAGGACCACTTGGATCATTTGTTGAAACTGTTTGAACGACTCAGGAAAGACCAGTTGAATTGAATCCTACTAAGTGTACCTTTGGCATTAGATCGGGAAAACTACTTGGTTTTATCGTCAACCAACAAAGAATTGAAGTAGACCTTGACAAATTCCAAGCCATTCAAGACATGCCTGCTCCGTGGACTGAAACACAAGTCAGAGGTTTTCTTGGACGACTGAATTAAATCTCCAGGTTTATTTCTAATATGACTGCTACCTGTGAACCGATACTCAAGTTGCTATGCAAGGGTAAGATCGTTGATTGGAATTCTGATTGTCAGCAAGCATTTGAGAAGATTAAGGATTATTTGCAAGAGCCTCCTATCTTGATTCCTCCTGTTCCGGGAAGACCACTATTTATGTACCTTACTGTTCTTGAGAAGTCTATGGGTTGCGTATTGGGTCAATACAATGAGACTGGACGAAAAGAACATGCCATTTACTATTTGAGCAAGAAGTTCACTTATTGTGAAAGAAAATATTCACTTTTGGAGAAGACTTGTTGTGCGCTAGCACGGGCTGCTAGGCGTCTCAGGCAGTACATGATTTGTCACACTACGTTGTTGATCTCGAAAATGGATCCAATAAAGTACATTTTTGAAAAGCCTGCTCAGACTGGAAGACTTGCCCGTTGTCACATGTTGTTATTAGAATATAACATCCAGTATGTAACTCAGAAAGCTATCAAAGGAAGTATCTTGTCAGATTATCTTGCAGATCATCCAGTCGAAGATTATGAGCCTCTCAAGTTTTACTTTCCTGACAAAGACATTATGTTAGTGAAGGATTGCGAAGAGCCAAGTCCCGATGAAGGTCCCGAGCTGGGTCTCTGGTGGAAGATGATGTTTGATGGTTCCTCTAATTACATTGGGCATGACATAGGCGTCATTTTGATGAATCCAAAAGGTGTTTATACCCCATTTACAGTGGGCATGACATAGACTTTGAATGCACAAATAATATCGCTGAATATGAGGCGTGCATTCTTGGCCTCGAAGTAGCTATTTAACTCAAAATCAAACTTCTTGAAGTAAGTGGAAATTCAGCTTTGGTTATATATCAGGTGAAAGGTGAATGGGAGACCAAACATGAGAAGTTAATCCCTTACAAAGCTTACATTTTTGAAATGATTGAGTACTTTGATGAGATCAAGTTCAAGCACATTCCGAGGTCTGAGAATCATATTGCCGATGCTCTAGCCATGTTAGCATCAATGTGGAAAGTCAGACTAGTTAATGAAGCACCACACATTCAAATCGAATGTAAGACTGAGCCTGCTTACTGTCAGATGGTTGAAGAAGAGACTGGTGACAAGCCATGGTTCTATGACATTAAAAATTATCTGCTCAAGCAAGCGTCTCGCGGTGAGAATTGGATGTCAAATTATTAATTAATTTGAATCTTAATTCATTTTATTTCACCACCGGTCTTTGATTTGTCCAAAGGAAGGGAAACAAATTGAAATATCCACAATGCAATGCAAATGCAAAAGCTAGAGAGTTTTAGGTTCGGGGGTTGGTTAAACTTAGGGAAGGTGTTAGTATCCTAAGTTTCTATAGTACTCTACAGGAACCTCTTGTTTTAATGTTGTTTATTGCTATGAGTTATATGCTTAAGGGTGAAAGACCTAGTGGTTTATTTTTAAGTATACTCGCCAAGACGTCGCATCTTGTGCCTACATATCCTGACGGGAATGGAATCAGAGTATTTGTAGTTCCCCTAAAGGGTTTGAGGAGTTCTTTGATTGTGGTTAAAGTTCCTGAGGGATAAGGGTAGTTGATTGATTGATTCTAGGAGAAAAGACGAGTTGTCATTTCGAGGGTGAACACTCGACTTAACCACCACAACTTGTAGGATATGGTATTTACATCGTCTTAAGAGAAGAGCTCAAACACTCGGATTTAATCGACGAGTATGCCACTATCTCTCTTAAGCGGAAAAGATCCTACATCTTGATTGTATTGTTATGGGGCAGGAGATGTATCTCAACTGTCAAGATGACTAACATCTTATTCTCTAATGGTTTGAATAATTTGAATTGAGTTGTAGTGTTTTTATCTAAGTTGTAAAGATAAAAGCAAAAGGTCCTCCTTATGGGGTAGGATATAACTTAAGTGATCGACTTGAATGGGATCAAGGATCAATGGGGAATATGGTGCAAATGATATGCATACGCACAATTGTTTACGTCATGCGCAGATTCTTCCTTTTGGACATTTATGCGTTGCGATAAAATAAATTGCAGTAAAGATAAAGGCGGAATGAAAAAACATACAAACGCATGAAAGCGCCAAGGTGTACAAGTGAGTGAAAGTGAATACGCTAACGGATCGGAGCAGGAACACAAGCGTGCACGATTGATTTAAGTTATGGGATATTGATTAATTTTAGTCCGGATTGATTTTACGAAGAAAATAATATTATTGGTGAGATTGACTTAAGAAAATTTATATTAGATGAATTGATTTTATGAGAAAATTGTTTGATTTATTAGTAAAATTTTTATTTTGATTTAAAGTAATGATTAGATTAAATTTTATTAAATGAAAAGGTTAGATACGTTTTAGATAAAAGATCAATAGAGTTTTTATTAATAAAAAGGATGAGATAAGTTTAAATATTAAATAAATACCAATAAGGGAAAAGATTAATTAAAGGATTATTAATTAAAAAGGTTAAATATTGGCTAACTAATAAAAGGATCAATTGGTTAATTAATTAATTAAATTGGTTTTAGGCTACTAACTGAATTAATGACTTAGTAGATAAAAAGTGAATTAAAATTAGTTTTTTTAAGTTGTAATTAGGTTAGTTAACTAAATTATTTTCAAATTAAATTAAAAGTATGAGATGGGGATTAATCAAATAGATAAATGGGTTTTAGGTAAAGAAAGTTAATTTTTTTTAAATTATTAAAGGGGCTCTATTAGTATGAGCAAGATTTTTTGACATTTAAATGAATAACTAGATTAGTTAAAAAAAACAGGTAAAAGATTATTAACTTAAGGTTAACCGATTAATAAGAGGGTTGATTTAATTAATTAAAAAAAAGTAAAGGCATATTTATGTTTTAAGAATAGTTATTGGTTAAATAAATTAGAAAATGATTATTTAAATTAAATCAGGTTAATTAAAGTTGGATTAAGGTTGATTGATCAGGATTAATGGTAAGTGGGGCGCGGGATCGTACGTGTGCAGGCGTGAAAGGGTTCACCGTGGAGCGTGACTTGGAACGTGCGACGGGATCCGTTGGAGATCCCATTGCTTGTGTGTGAGGGTGCATCGCGGTCATGGTGAGTGTGTGCACAGGGAATTATTACAACATAAAAAAAAATAAACAAAAACCTAATTTACCCAAATTCTCCAAATCCCCTCCCCTTCTTCATCGTCCGTTCGCTCTCTCCCTCCATGATCTCTGCTTCCTCTTCTTTTTCGTCTGACTTCCTACATAAACAAACAACAACCAATAATGGATTAGTGATAGTAAAAGGAAATCTCACGTTTGAAATGGTTTCTTTTTCTGCAGGCTTTCGATTGTGGACGGCGATGGAGGGGTTCGCAACGGCGCGGGCGGTTGACGTTCGTGAAGGCGGCGCCGATGGCAAGAAAGAAGATAAGTTCCTTTCCTTCGGTACTTAGGGTTTCGATTAGGGATTTCGGAGTTCGTGTGTTAGGTTTTTTCTTCTCGGTGATTTTCTTTCGATCCCTTTTGTGGGTTCTCTTTGCTGCTTTTATAGATGAGGATGATGGGCCTCCAACGAAATTCGCTTTGAAAACTTTCTTAATTTGTTGATGCTGTCGGGATTTGCTGGACGATTTTGGAAAATAAGCTTTAATTCCTTTCTCCTTTCGCATGATTTTGTCAAGGAAGTGTTGATTCTGGTTTTGGCAATCTTTGAATCTTTCCTTCTTCGCATTAATTTGATGCTTTTTACCGTTGGCTTTGTAAATTGTTTTTTTTCCTAATGCTGCTGAAAATAGGAACTGGCCACGGTGGCTGATTGTCGTTAGCTATTTGTACTGTATTCTGAAACCATGTTAATGTTTCTTCTTCTTCTCGCAGGGAACACTCTACTTCTGAGTTTAGATGTCGCCTTATCTGATGCCGCTGAGAAAGGGGTCCGAACTCCGCGATGATGACTTTGTCTGAGCTGGGAGAGTAGCAGTTGTAGTTGCTTTCGTTTTGTTACCTGAGTTTCCTCTGTTGTTGTGTTATCTCCGAGCTAGGTAGGAAGTTGGTGACGGTCCCGTTTCTCTTCCGGCTACTCGAGTTCTATGCCCAGTGATGAGCTTCAGAGTTCTGAGGGTTTGAACAACCTTCCTTCTATTCTGAGCTTCCCATTGGCTTTCACTAATGGCCTTTCTGGTTCTTCTTTGATTAGAATGTTGGAATTTGGAGTTGAGGTTCGATTTGGTGATGCTTTCGAATCATGGTGTGAGCTGTTCGGAGTTGCTTGTTATTCTTGCTGGTGTTGAAAGGCTTGTTACTACCACTGATGTGTTATGGCGTGTTTGTTGCTGTTTGAGAAAAGAGTTTTGTTGTTGTGAACCATGCTGATGTTCTCTTCTTATTTTAGGATGCCGCTAGAAGTTCAGAAGCTATCGGTTGTTATGCCATTGTCGAGAAAGGTGTCGGATTGGCAATGATGATTTCGCGTCTGAGCCGCGAGGGAAATGAAAATGTTGTTGTTGCCTTGATGTTGTTTGTGCTTTGCATTATGTTGAGCCATTTGAGCTTATTTGCTTTACTTGACTGAACTTCAATTTTTCAATGCTTGGTAGGGAGCTGGTGACGGCATTCGTTGCTCTTCCGGCCGCTCGAGTCTTATGCCCAATGATGAGTTTAAAACTGATGGTTGAGACTATCACTCCTTCTTATCCTTAACCTTTATTTTATGTCTGTGATGGCTATTGAACTTTCCTCTTCTAACAATATACCTGTGTGTGTTTCAGGAGGAAAATTCAGGGATCTTCTGCTATGTTTACCATTTCGGCAGGTGAAACTACCTCTAGGGAACTCTGCGGGCCAAATGCTTCTGTTGTAAACACCCTGAGTGAAGGCGTAAACTTTGGTTTGAATGTCATCCAAAAGGTAGCTTCGAAGATGTTCCACACGGTTTCGGTTTACTTTGGATTGGACATCGGTACTGACTTGCTGTAGTGATTATTTGCAGCAGCTGGATACGAACGGTGGGGTGCTGCCAACGCGAGTGCTTTATTCTCCCAAGTCTTAACTGAGCTGTACTGTTCGTGACAGGTTGTTGCCGTCTTCATCTCGTGTTGATTTATTTGTGCTGGAAAGTGAATGGTCTCGACAACCTCCCTCTCATTTCTTTCTAACAGGCCAACGGCCTAAACCTTGCTATGTCGACCTTGGCCTGAGGCGTTTGGTTACTCGATACCGTGAGCTTACTGTTGAATCTTGTAGCTCATCATATCTTCTTCTTTTCAAGTGCAAGTAGTGTTCCACACGAAACCATATGCATAAGCAAGACGGAACTTGTCGTACGTGTTGATGGCAGGACTGAGAAAGATTAGCTTAGCTTCTGGACTTTTTGAGAAGTGTTGGATTAATGGAGTCCGAGTTGTAGAAATTCATGATTGTAACATGGAAAAATCTTATTTGTACAATTATTGAGTACTTCATATATCATGAATAAAGTATTTTTTTATAATTCGTATTTGCTGCAGTTGAAATATTTCGGTGCTCATAAAGTACTCTAATGATGTAGAAGTCATATACAAACCAAAAGTTACAATATTGTCATATGGTTAAATTGTATGAAGTTTTCATGAGTAGTATTTTCTTCGAGGATCAAACTTAGTGAAGCTTAATGAACTTCTATGCAAATAATTCAACTTGTGATGAATTTCGAAGTTCGTTCCTGTACCCCTCTCACCAATTGAATTTCAATCTCTTATCTTCTGATGAGCTCGTATCGTGAAACCATGAAATTGGGTCTCGCAATGTCAACTATATGAAGTTTCCCAGTAACTTAAATAAATTGAATTCAACACTAAAACTTGCAATCTTGAATATCCCATGAAAATATGTGACAACTTAGTAGTATGAATTCATCATGGGTTTGAATATGATGAACTCCCCATGGTAGAATAAGATCCAACTCTTTACACATCAATTTAGACTGCCTTTAATTTACGGAGCCGGATAAAAGCCATGGAGTTCAAATCAGCTTGTGAGCTTTGTTGTAAACTTTGATAAAACTTGGCTCAGGATTTGATAAACCAATATGAGGATTTCCTTGAACCTGCCACTGGCTACTTAAACGATGAAACCATTGGAAGCATAACCTGAATCAGAATCAAACAGCCATGTTGGGAAGGATTGGATTGTAAATGTCATCCCTACCTTAATACACCTGCACGAGCTGGTTAGCCATAGTAAACACACATATAAAATCAAGGTAACATCCTGCGGGAAGAATGCACAAAGAGGTGGGATCTTATGGTCAAAATAAGGGTGATACAAATGCCCCTATTTAAGTTTCTTCTATCCGGAGATATGGAGATTGAAATCTTCGTCTCGACGCGATAGAATGGACTTAAATACAAACATTGCACACTATTTTGGCCCTAAGATACCACCTAAATGCATATGATGTGCAATGATATGAGAATGCAAGACAGAAGGTCCTGTGGAGACACAAAGCCATAGGGGAGAAACTAGACACAACATGCAAGAAACACGGGAGCAACGAATAAAGATGGGCTCAACAAAGCGAGACTCCATGGGGAAAGGAAACAAACAGCAAAGGGGAATCTCCAAAAGTATGAGAGTGTAACACATACACCAAGAGCCTGGTAATTTAAACAACGGGCGAGGAACTTGTAATTGAAGGATAATCTACTATCAACATAGGGTGGTCCAGACAACGGTAATAACCAAAATGAATTCTCTTGATCGAAACACAATTAAGTTTTTTAATCGAGTATTCCATTTGTGAAGGGTAAAAAGTTAAACCTCCCCGAGCATCATGGTCTAGATGCCATGAGCTGGTCTCAGTTTCTTGAAATAAACCTCCCCGAGCGTCATGGTCTGGGCGCCATGAGCTGGTCTCGGTTTCTTGAAATAAACCTCCTCGAGCGTCATGGTCTGGATGCCATGAGCTAGTCTCAGTTTCTTGAAATAAACCTCCCCGAGCGTCATGGTCTGGATGCCATGAGCTGGTCTCAGTTTCTTGAAATAAACCTCCCCGAGCGTCATGGTTTGGATGCCATGAGCTGGTCTCAGTTTCTTAAAATAAACCTCCCCGAGCGTCATGGTCTAGATGCCATGAGCTAGTCTCATTTTCTTGAAATAAACCTCCCCGAGCGTCATGGTCTGGATGCCATGAGCTGGTCTCAGTTTCTTGAAATAAACCTCCCTGAGCGTCATGGTCTGGATGCCATAAGCTGGTCTCAGTTTCTTGAAATAAACCTCCCCGAGCGTCATGGTCTGGATGCTATGAGCTGGTCTCAGTTTCTACCTGAAATGATGAAAAATCGTGAGAGCATCTTCACAGGGGATTAAAATATCATTGTAGATTGTAGAACTTTAGCGGTAATCCATAATGTACTGGAGATCATAAAGCTTCACCGGGGATCTTCAGAAGAGATGTAGGTAGGTTGATCTGTAAATGTCTTCTCAAATAAAGAGATTAATTATAATAAACTTCTCCAAACTTCTCGGGAGAGATGCCATTGGATGGAAATAAACTTGTGTAATGAACTCACTGAGAAATACATTCCTGAGGAGTATCTTCTTTGTTGTAGTTATGAAATATGTCTGAAACTCTGTAAATTCTCAAATAAAGAGAAAATATCTGTAAAGTCTTCAACCAACTTCTCTGACAGATTTCCAAAGAGATGCAATCTGTCAGGTTGATAATCTTGATAAAATCACTTGGGATGGACAAATTGTCTTGTGGAGACTGTCCTTTATCGTTTTGAATAAGATCTTGATCAAAATGAGTTGCTTAAATAAAGAGTCTGCTTGCAATCTAGATGCAAACCGTCGAGGAAACCTGATAATAATGTTGGAGAAATATCCATCTTCAATAGTTATCTTCATAAAAACCCTTCTTGGGGCAAAGTGCAAAATAAATGCACACTTAATCCATATTCAAAAGTTGGAGATGTCCACAATGTGATGGCTACGGACCGAAGTTCAATTCAGGAAATAACTGAAGAGAAACTGTCAAGTAAGACCCAACCATTGAGGTATGAACTCAAATGGTATTCAACTAAAACAACCGTCTTCCACGAGGATCGAACTTCGTGGGGAGATAGAAATATTGTGCTCTTCCTGCCTAGGGCTGACAACTCTACTTGGGGGGATAAGACAAACCTGATCACTTGGGGATAACCACGACCAAAGTGACAAAACACACAAAGACACAGAAAGGCAAAATGCACATGCCATGCTATCTATCTATATGATATGCGTATTCTGACAAAAACTGGGAGAGACGAAATTAACGTCCCAAACGGAAAGGCATCCAGGCTAGATCTCCACAGATCCCTCACTGCCTGAAGAAAAGTATCTTTGAACAAAAACAGTTTTCATCTCTGGATAAAATAAATATCCGCTGTCTTGGGGAAATCTAGATATGATTTTTGAGGTACTCCCATGGATGAAATAAACATCTGTGGTCATCCTTTTGTTATTCATATATCAAGTAAAACACAAAGTATTGGAAAAAGGTTTTAAATTTATTCTGGATTTTGCTATCAAGAATAAAAATATTTAACGCACGAAAAACTTTTTTATTGAATGGTAGTCAGCAGAATAGCGTGAATCCAATATTACAGTGTTGGAAAATAACAGGGATTACATCAAGGGAATAATAACTTGTTCTTCCTAAATTGACGAGAACTTCCCGAGTTCTAAGCAAAATACTTCTTTACAACATCCACGTTCACCGGACGAGTGATCTCTTCTCCGTCCATGGTTCCTAACACCAGAGCACCTCCTGAGAACATGGATGTTGTAAAGAAGTATGGCCCATCATAGTTTGGGGCCCATTTTCCTCTGACATCAGTGAGGAAAGATTGAATCTTTTTTAGTACAAGGTCGCCTTCCTTGAATTCGCAGGGTCGAACCTTCTTGTCGAATGCTTTCTTCATCCTTTGCTGATACAACTGTCTATGGCACAACGCCGCCATTCTCTTTTCTTCAATTAGGTTCAACTGATCATATCTGTTCTGGCACCATTCAGCTTCTGATAACTTTGCATCCATCAAAATTCTCATAAAGGGAACGACCAAGGGGATGAGATGAACCAGTGCCCATTAGATGCTTTCGATTCTACCATTCCAATCATATCAATCCCCCACATAGAGAACGACCAAGGGGATGAGATGACATTCAACAAAGTTGGAGGCACATGAATTTTATCTACGTAGATCTGACATTTGTGACATTTTCTAGCAAACTTATAACAGTCGGACTCCATCGTGATCCAATAATAACTAGCCCTTAAGAGTTTCTTAGCCATAGCATGTCCATTGGCATGAGTGCCAAAAGACCCTTCGTGAATTTCCATCATTAACATATCTGCTTCCTGCTTGTCAACATATATTAGCAAGACCATGTCAAAGTTCCGCTTGTATAAAACACTATTACTCAAAAGGAAATTCCCAGCCAGTCTTCTCAAAGTCTTCTTATCCTTGTTGGAGGTTCCCAAAGGATATTCATGCGTTCTGAGAAATACTTCAATATCATGATACCAGGGTTTTCCATCTTCAACATCCTCAATGGCAAAAACATAGGCGGGTCTGTCAAGACGTTTTACTTCAATCGGAGGACAATCATTCCAAGAGTTTACCACAATCATGAAGGCCAAAGTTGCCAATGCATCTGCCATTCTATTCTCGTCACGAGGGATATGATGAAAATCGACTCTATCAAAGAACGGTAACAGTCTTCTAGCATAATCTCCGTATGGGACCAAATTATCTTGTCGAGTTATCCACTCTCCAGTAATTTGGTAAATTACCACCGCAGAATCACCGAACACATCCAAATTCTTAATCCTTAAGTCCACTGCTTCTTCGAGGCCCATAATACATGCTTCATACTCGGCTTCATTATTGGTACACTTGAACGTTAATCTGGAAGTAAATGGGATATGGGACCCCTGAGGAGTCACTATAACCGCACCTATTCCCTTTCCATGAGCGTTGACAGCTCCATCAAAAACCAAACCCCATTGAGAACCTGGTTCGGGTCCTTCACCTGGCAAAGGTTCTTCACAATCTTTCATTTTCAAAAACATAACGTCTTCGTCTGGGAACAAATGATCAGCTAAAACACTTCCTCTAATAGATTTCTGAGTGTGGTATTCGATGTCATATTCTGATAACAGCATCTTCCATCTAGCGATTCTTCCAGTCAATGCAGGTTTCTCAATATATTTGATAGGGTCCATCTTCAGAACTAACCAAGTGGTATGACTCAACATATATTGTCGCAGCCGTTTAGCGGCCCATGCTAAAACACAACAAGTCTTCTCAAGCATAGTGTATATGAACTCACAGTCGGTAAACTTCTTACTTAAATAATAAGTGACGTGATCTTGCTTTCATGTTTCATCTTGCTGACCAAGCACACAAACCATCGAGTCTTCTAACACCGTCAAATACATGATCAAAGGTCGGCCTTCAATTGGCGGTATCAAGATAGGTGGTTCAAGAAAATACTCTTTGATACCATCAAAAGCCTTTTGGCAATCTTTGGTCCAGACGTAACCTTGTTCTTTCTTCAAAAGCTTGAAAATAGGTTTACACGTGGCAATCATATTAGATATAAATTGGGAGATGTAGTTCAAACATCCCAAGAATTCTCTGACTTGTTTCTCGGTAATAGGAGATGGCATTTCCTGAATGGCCTTCACCTTATCAGGATCCACTTCGATACCCTTCTGGCTGACAATGAAACCTAGTAATTTCCCTGATCTTACTCCAAACGTACACTTGTTGGGATTCATACGGAGTTTGTATTCTCTCAATCGACCAAACAACTTCAGCAAATGTTGAACATGATCATCCTCGATCTTCAACTTAGCTATCATATCATCCACATAAACTTCAATCTCTTTGTGCATCATATCATGGAATAAAGTAGTCATAGCTCTTTGATATGTTGCCCCGACATTCTTCAATCCAAAGGGAATAACTCTATAACAAAAGGTGCCCCAAGGTGTGATGAATGGCATCTTCTCTCTGTCCTCGAGAGCCATCCTGATCTGATTGTATCCTGAGAACCCATCCATAAAGGAGAAGATCTCATACCTTACAGTGTTGTCAACCAAAATGTCAATGTGAGGCAACAGAAAATCATCTTTCGAACTGACCTTGTTCAGATCCCTGTAATCCACACACATACGAACCTTTCCATCCTTATTCGAAACGGGCACAATGTTGGCCAACCAAAACGGATATTCGGCGGTGACAAGAAAACCTGCATCAATCTGTTTTTGTACCTCTTCCTTGATATTCAGAGCCATATCAGGTCGAGTCCTTCTGAGTTTCTGTTTAACTGGTGGGCACTCTGGTTTCAACGGCAGACGATGTTCAACTATAGTAGTGTCAAACCCAGGCATGTCTTGATATGACCAAGCAAACACATCGACAAACTCTCTGAGCAACTCAATCAACTGCTTCTTCACATCAGGCTTGAGCAAAGCTCCAATTTTCACTTCCCTACGAATTTCTTCTGTTCCCAAATTGATTATCTCTACTGGATCTTGACGATGTTGGATAGCTTTCTCTTTTTTCTCAAGCAGTCTAGAGATCTCTTCTGGAATATCATCTTCTTCGTCTTCAACCTCAAACACCGGAAATTTGAAGTTCGGCGAAGGAAGTGGGTCATTATTCCCGAGATGTGATTTGTGTAGCAATCTGCGCATGTGATACGATTTCATTCAGTTTTGTAAAGTGGAAAGTGTGTGTATGCGAGATGCTACTTATTATTATTATTTTCCAACATAGTAATAATAATAAAAGAAAGATAAAAGGACACACAAATGGAAACAAAACAATTTATTGATGATAGCAAAATCCGAAAAGAAATGCCCAACAAGATCACCTTTGCCTTGGGCAGAGCAAAGGGAATTATTAAAAGTAAGTCCACACAATGTATTTTCTCCTTAGGCAGAGCGAGAATTTAAAAACAAAATATTTTACTTTGATATATGAATGACAGCAGGGGCTTCAACCACACTCCAGTTCTTAACCAAGACTCCTGGGGTCACAAAGTCTGGAACATTTCCATCAGAATCTTCTTCAGTAACAGCATAGACTCCAAAACTGTAATCAAAATCATCTGGGACATAACCTGGATCTTCCATATAGGGCTCATAATCCTCATAGGGGATGGATGGACTCGTCGAACCGTCTGATATGTAGCCTTCTGACTCATCTTCTGACACAATGTTGACATGATGAGGATGGATGACCCCTCCGCTGCGGAACACTTCGTTGATCAGCGGGAACTCCTGACTTCTGGTAAATTGCTGAGTAGAAGCGCTGGAGAAACCGAGACCTTCTTTATTCCTGTTTTCTGGAAAAAACAACAACTTGCCCCATCCTGTCTGAGGACCACCGTTCACAACCCGCTGTGCGTCTTTGAATGATGACATAGGTACTTGGGATTTCTGAACACCATCGCCTACAATAGACAAAGCCTGAAACTGCATACCAACCTCTTCCTCAGCTTCAACATACAAGAATGATGACAAATAACTAACCACTAAAGCTCGCTCTCCATAAATTGTGTCCGTTTTGCCTTCAAAAACATACTTCAACTTCTGATGTAGGGTGGGGGTAACTTCCCCAGCTTCATGTATCCACGGCCTTCCTAACAAATAGCTATAGGCGGCGCAAATGTCCATGAGTTGAAACGTGATAATAAAAGTCTACAAACCGATGGTCATTGGCAAATCTACCTCATAAATTACTGTCTTCCTAGATCCATAAAAAACTTTGACGATGACATGACTTGGCCTCATCGGCGGTCCCTGATAAGATAGTTTAGACAAAGTGGTTCTAGGCATCACATTCAAAGAAGATCCAGTATCAATCAACACACTGGACAAAGAATCATTCCCACAGTTCACAGAAATATGCAGAGCCATGTTATGTTTCCTTCCTTCCTCTGGGAGATCGTCCTCATAAAAACCCAGATTGTCGCATGAAGTAATATTACTAATGATGTTATCAAACTGCTCCATTGTTACATCTTGTTCAACATGCACTTGCTCTAATATATTTTGGAGCGCTTCCCCATGGGCTTCAAAACTCATTAATAATTGTAACACAAAGATCTTAGACGAGGTTTGCATAAGCTGATATAAAACCTTGTATTCACTTCTCTTTATCACCTTCAGAAATTTGTCCGGTTTGGACAAGTTGGATCCACCAAATTGCTCTATAAATGGATCTTTTGAACCTGGCTATTCAAATGAGATCCCTTTATCTTTTGAAGGTATCGAAGGATAAACTCGACCGCTTCTTGTTACTCTACTAACGTCTGTGATGTTAACAACTAAAGGCAAAGTAGGTAGAGGTACCTCCTTTTTGTTTTCCATCATCGTGGCGTTATATCTGTATGGGATAGCCTTACTAGAAGTGTAATGGGTGGGTCCAGGCACATTGATCACCAAAGGAGTAACAACCGGCTTTCTACTATCATAAGTGATTTTAATACGCTTCACTTCTTTAAAATGAGACACTATAACAAACACCTCTTCGGTCCTTTCTCTTGAAACTTTTTGATCACTTTCTTCTGAATAATTTTGAATCATGTTTACGGAGGATGAACCATGCGGAGGTAATGGATTTTCTTGCACATTAGGGTTGGAATCCTTAAAGGATAGGATCCCACACTTAATGAGCCTCTGAACATCCACTTTCATACCAAAACAACTCTCAATATCATGACCTGGAGCACCCTGATGGTAAGGACAAAATCTGTCAGCTCTATATGAAGGAGATGGGGGGGGGGGTATTGGGAACCTCGGGTGGAGCTCTCGTCTAAATATGACCTTTTTGGATCAAATCCAGGAACAAATCAACATACTTCATAGGGATGGGATCAAAGTTCACTTTCCTGTACACGCGACCCTGATTGTTGAATGGACGATTCTGTTGAGGAGATTGTGGGCTCAGTTGAGGCTGTGGTCATGTAGCCCTGGGAGATTGAGATTGTCGATACGATTGAGGAAACTATGGTTGATAAGCTGGAGCATTGAACACTGGCGATACTGCTGCAACCTGATATGATGGTGAATACCTTTTTCTGAATTGTCCCTGTTGTACGACATTTACACCCTGCTCTTTTTTCTTCACAAAACCACTCACATACTTCTTAGCGCTGTTAGGAACACTCTCTTCTTTGGCCAATCTTCCTTCACGGACCCCCTCTTCCAAACGCATTCCCATATTTACCATTTCAGTGAAGTCACTGGGCGCGCTTGCTACCATTTTTTCATAAAAGAAAGGACTTAGAGTCTTTAGAAATTTTTTGGTCATTTCCTTTTCTTCCAATGGTGGTGTGACCTGCGCGGCTAACTCGCGCCATCTTTGTGCATACTCCTTAAAATTCTCCTTGTCTTTTTGCATCATGACCCTCAATTGATCTCGGCCGGGAGCCATGTCTACATTATACTTATACTGCTTGATGAAGGCTCCACCAGATCGTTGAAAGTTCTAATCTTCGCACTATCCAACCCCATGTACCACTTGAACGCAGTGCCTGTCAAGTTGTCTTGAAAATAATGAATGAGCAATTGATCATTGTCAGTTTGCGCAGACATCTTTATAGCATACATAATAAGATGACTTTGAGGACAAGTATTTCTTTTGTACTTCTCAAAATCAGGGACCTTAAATTTCGGCGGAACCTTGACATTTGGAACCAAGCACAAATCAAAAGCGCTCTTCCCAAAAAAATCCTTCCCACGAAGAGCTTTCAATTCTTTTTGAATATCAGAAATTTGGTCTTGAAATCCATCCATCCTTTCTTCAAAACCGACGGTTTTGCTTGGTGACCCATGCAAAATGGGCTTGTTCAGAATATATGGAACAACGTTCACATGCGGGGGCGCAACAGTCATCACAATAATAGTTGCGGGAATGACTTGAACAGTGGTCACGACAGGGACCTCAGGAACGGGTGGACGATAGCCAGCTAGAGTGAAATGAGGAGGCATCCCCATGGGAAACCTATTGGCATGCTGTAGGTCACTTCAGCAACAGTAGACACCACTGAGATCAGTGTTGATACTAACTCGGAGATAACAGTCCTTTGAACATCTTGATTGTTGAGTGTGGACTGATTGGACAGGGCTTCGACTAAACCATTCAACCTCTCCAAATTTTCCTTCAGGAGTGCAACTTCATCACAGAGTACTTTGTTCTCTTGTTCCAGCTGATCCATCTTCTGGCGTCGATTGGCTCGAGTGTTGTATTGATGATTCAACTTGAGGTCTGTGGAGATGAAGCGAGAGTGAGACCCCGGAATGCAAACAATGCTATGCTGATGCAAAAATGCAGATGCAGGATGGAACTTTAAGAAACTCAAAGTGTTTTCCAGTATTATAATATAGGATAGTTAAAAACTTATTTTATTAAAATTCGAGAAACAATACAAAGCAAAGTACTCCTTTAAGAGTTTATTACATTGAAACAAAAGAATTTCAATGTTGGGACTCTGAAAGGTATACCTTAACGTTTCTCTTTTGAAATCCATTGTTACAACACCTGTAAAACGAAACTGAGTTTCCTAAAGTGAACAAAGAAAAAGGATGTTATGCAAGATGAGTAGGACTTCATGGAATTTCGATATTTATGGACATCGTAGTAAAAAGAAACGTTTTATTAATTTTGAAACGGATTACGAATAATTATTGTTTAAAGAGTCCCAAATAAATAGCTAAATAAAAGCTAATAAAAGTCCTAAGGAAGTTTCGCATTTTGCTGTTTGAGCTGTTCTTCCAACTGGGTCTTCTCACGGGTGAGATTGTCCATAATCATCTTCCAAATGGTACATTGAGGGTCGGAGGAAAATAAATCCTCCAGAGCTTTCCTCTTCTTGTAGGGGAGTAATTCTTCATTCTTCAACTGTAGTTGTTTCTGAAGTTCAGCATTCTCTGCAACAACCACCTGATACTTGTTTTTCCATGCTTTTGACTCATGCTGCGACTTCCTCAAGGCGACTCCCAACTTTTCAGCGTCAGACATAAAAACATAAAAAAACTCTCTTTTTGGAGGTATAAGATCTTGACGAGGGTAGGGCATTTTCAACTTGATTGCTCTGTCCTTGACCCACTGAAGGTACGGTTCCAAGGACACACAATTAAGCTTCCCTAGATTTTTCTTCCCCTTCTTATGCAAGCTTCCCCATGTAGCCAAAATATTTCCTTGAATTTCCTTATTATCCTTGAAGAAAATATTCTCTACCTGAACACTTTTAGGCAGTTCCTTCAATGGATATCCCAACTGTCGACGAGCTAACACAGGATTGTAACTGATCCCTCCATTAAAACTAAGTAAAGGTACGTTAGCAAAGTCTCCACAACCATCAATAATTAACTTCCCATCATATACTCGGTTGTACCAATCAATGTCTGAGTGGGTCAACGCCATAACTCTCGAAGACCAAAGTCCTTTATCGAGATTTGAAAAAGAACTAGACTTAGGCAGGTGCGAAATAAACCACTTGTAAAGTAAGGGTACACAACAGGTGATCATCCCTCCACCATAGAAGTTTCAGAGATGTACAAAATGATAAGTATTACCCAATAGAGTTGGCACTGGGTTGTTCTTTATGAAGATCTTAATTGCGTTAAGGTCGACGAACCCTTCAAAACTTGGGAACATAAATATCCCATAAACAAGTAGGGCAAATATTGCTTCGAACGGAACCTTGTTTGTATAATCAGCATAATACAGAGCTTTCTTAATTAAAAAATCCGTAGTTAAACCAAAAGTCCCACCTTTAACAACCATGTTGTCCTTGACATCAGATACTTTCAAATAGAGGGCTTTAACAATGTCTCTTTCTTCAGGGTCACTCTCCAAGAAAGGGAAAGAATATTCTTCTAGGATAGGTAGACCAAGCAAAAAGAAGTACTCTTCCAATGTAATCTCAGGTGGAAAGTTGAGATGGCCTTGGTGGAAAGTTTGACCAAGTGATTTGTCATGGTTTAATTTGCTTGACCGTGTCCGCCTGTTAGTTTGACTCCATGTAGGATTAATGAATGCAGAGTTTCATTAATCTGAGTCCTTTGGCTTTGGGCCTTGATTATATTCACACCCCTGTCTGTTTGGCCCAGGCGCGCATTTGTTCATGTTTTAGTTCAAACCTAGTTTACTGGCCACACCCACTTGGCCTGATATTTTATTTTATTTCCATTCTCATTTTAATTATTTAAAAATAGTTCCAATTACATAAAAATTCCCCAAAAATATTATCTAAATAGTTTGAAATGTTTTTTAATTTTCCATGTTTTTTATTTCAGTTTTCCATTTATTTTTGTATTTTATTTGGAACTTACAATTAAATGGGTTTTTTGGTGTTTACCTTATGTGATCATGACTATTTGGACTTCAATACTTTATCCCCTATGACCATGGCTTCTCCCTTATTTAGGTAAGGGATTGAGTCATTCTTGAGGGTGAATTTGAGTGACCAATAATCATTTTTCCTTTGACTTTGATTGGACTTTTGTGAACCCTCGACACTTGCTTGATAAGGTGGAACACCATTCATTATTGAATTATTTGGTGATACCTTGAGTTGTTTATGTCCATGAGGTTTTGCTTGTTGGTTTGTGATTGATCTAGATTTGTTGAGCATTTTATTTGAGATTTATTGGACATTCCTTCTATTTTTGGTGAACCTTGCAAGTCAAGTCACCTTTGAAGATGTTCATATAAGCTAGTTTGACCTAGTTCCTTTGAGAAATGATCTCTATTGATCCCATTTGCACCATGTGAGCTTTGTTATATGTTTCTAACATGCTTAAGGTTTTGTTTCATTTATCTTGGGTCATACACTTGTGTTACTTGGTTTGCAAGCTACTTTGGAATCATGCCTTTCCACTTGTGTTAAGTGTTGAAGTTGTGTTGAAACTTTGTTTCTTCCACTTGCCATGATCTTGTTTGTACTTGTAGCATGTTTCTAAGTTTTATTTGAGGATTTTATTTTGATGATCCATTTCTTCCCCATGTGGTTTGACAATTATTCAAGATGATTTGGTGTTCATAATTACACTTTGAGTTTGTCTTGAATAATTGGTCACTTTCTTGCACTTGTTTGCTTGTTTCTTTTGTGCGATCAATGTTGAATGTTTGGTTGAGATAATCCATATGTGGTTGTTGCCCAACATTATTTCTCCCATAATTTCTTTGATCATAGATATTTGCCTTTGCTTTGTGATTAACATTTGTTTAAGTGATTGATGTTTGATGGTTGTAGGAGTTTTACTTCTCCCATTTCATCTCACCTTCCTTGACTTGTTTAGGTCACTTTGTTTATGTCTCATGTTGTTGAGTCCTTGTTGCATCTTTGAATATTTGCATTCCATGTTTGCATTGCCTTAACTTGTTTGAGTCAATCTTATCTCGTTTTTCTGTTCATCTGTGATTGAATTGAATCATTAAGTGTTTACTTGGTCTTTTGCCATGATCCCTTAGGATTCCTAGTCCCTCTGTTTAAGATGGGAGTAGGAGAGACATTAGGATAGCATCTCCCTTTTCAAACCCAACTTTAGGAGCACATTGCATGATAACATTAGGGTTAATTAGTTTCCCCTTAGAGTTTGTGTCTTCTCATCTCATCTCATAACTTCATAAGACATTTAATAAAGGATAATAAATGTTGTACGCTACGAGCCTTAAGTACTTGAGGAATGATAGTTGGGGGGCCTCCTCTCATACTATCTAGAGTGTTTAGCGTATGCCCTTTGGGAAATATGTGACACATTCGCTCTCAAGTCATAGTCTTTAGTGCAACATGAGTTACAAACTTAACTCAATTCACTTCTTGTTTAAAAAACATAAAACAAAACATCACATCTTTTTATCCTTCGAGATTGTTTGAAAACCATTTTCAGAAAGAGTGTGTTAAGCTTTAGTTCTACCGCAAACATGCATCGTCCCTAACTGCTAGAACGAAGGTTTAACCATACTCAGTTAAAACACTTGAACCAATATGTGGTCGTGTCAGCCCGAACTATATTTGCTCTGATTTCTCGTACCAGATGAGGATACGTAGGCACAAGACGATGATGTCTTGGCAAGCAACCTTTCCCCCCCTTCACCCGTAGTTTTCCGAACTACGGCTGCTCTGATTTCTCATTCCATATGAAAATACGTAGGCATAGGATTACGATAATCCTAGCGAGCATTTTTCTTTCTTTTCCACCTTTAGTCGTCCATACCTTTTAACCCAAGGGCATGCTATGTCCGTTCTACCGCAAACAGGTAATGCCTAAGTCTCCAATGGTCGAGCAACAATACACCTAACTGCTAGAATGAGTACGCTAGTATCGTCAACCCAGACCTTTTCTCTCGCCCCTGTGCGATCGAGAACACCCTGTTTTTCCGTAGTTAGCCTGAACTACATTTTGCTCTGATTTCTCATACTAGATGAGGATACATAGGCACAAGACGACGATGTCTTGGCGAGCAACCTCCCCCGTAGTTTTCTGAACTACGTTGACTCTGACTTTCCCATTGCACGAGGGAATATGTAGGCATAAAGCGACGATGCTCTATCGAGTCTCTTTTCTTTTCTTTTGTCCCAGTGAGCCATCCTTTAGATAGACTTACACCCTTTTAGATAGACAACAAGCGTGGATCCTATTGAGTACAACGGACGTAAGGGGTGCTTATACCTTCCCCTTGCGTAACCGACTCCCGAGCCCAAGATTTGGTTGCGATGACATGTATTTTCCTTTTTTCGTAGGTTTTCTCTGATCATTTCCTTTCCCTCTCTTTGGGATAAATAACGAATGGTGGCGACTCTTTTGTCTTTGCCGACCTTCTTTCTCGCAGTAGCGATAGCTGACGACTCTGCTGGGGACTATTCCCACCCCCTATGCGAGTCAATTCTAGCGCTTGCATGTTTTGTCTTTGGGTGTGTATATATGTGTATATGTGTTGCATTTGTACTTTTATTGCACGTGCCTTTTACTTTCAGCATTTTTTTTATCATTGTCATTGTTGTGCTGTTGGGTGGGACTGCTCCATTAAGTGATAAGCCAAAACCCAGGCTTGAGTATACATATAGCATTAGGGTGGAAAGTAGTGATGGGCCTATACGTTCGGTGTGCACTAGTCCTCATGAAATTCGCGTTTAGATGAGATTCTCTTTGATGACTATCTTTCCAATCTGTTTCGGACAGTTGAGAGGATGTTTAATATGAGGATTGTTGACTCTGAAGATCGTTCATTTGGGAGTCAGCTAAGTGAAGCCGCTTCATTTGGCTATGATGCCAAACCATAAATGGTGAATGTATCATCGTTTCTCGAAAGTCTGTGACATTGACGATCGCATAGGATGTTAAACCCTGTTGGAGATAGGTCCATACCTGTGAATGGGAGGGTTATGTAGGAAACTTTGACCTTCAACCTACCCGATTTTCTTGTCAGTGTGAACTTTTGATCCTTGATACAGTGGGTTCCTTATCAGTGTTGTGTTGTTTTTCCGCTGAAGCGAAGCTCTGGTTGACTTCAGTCAGCAACACAACAATCATGATGCCCTGTTGCATTTGCATATTCATTTTCATATTAACATTGACATGTATTTGTGTTTCAGGTGCATATATTCCTCTTGATTCTAATAATCTAATCCACCGTTGATATGGAGCCCGGTTTGAAGAGATCATTTGTTTACAAGTTTCCAACACCAGATATAGGGTCTTCGCTCAGTCTGATTTTTACATCTGATCATAGTGTGTGGAAGATTTCAGAAAAGACTACGGGAAAATTTTTGAGCTATGTCTGCAAAGCCTCAAGATTTGAGTTAGGAGGTCTTCATACACTGCTTCAGTTCTATGATCCTCAACTGTGATGTTTCACCTTTCCAGGATATGTATTGATGCCAACTTTGGAAGAATTTGCCATTTTGATAGGAGTTACAGTCCTAGAACAAATGCCTTTCTACCTGTCACACCCTCATTTTCACATTTAACCTTTATACCCTACATTCGTCATATCATACATCGTTCTATTGCATATCGAGTATGCGGGTTCACAAGGTACGGACTAGGTCGGTTTGCTATTTTTCATTTCAAATGAGATAACTTGTCTATCTTGGGCTACATGGAAGAAAAGGTTCATTATCTAAGGTTTGATCTAAGTTGGAAAAGTCTACTCATGTAGATTTCTTCAAGGAGAAGTTACTTGAAAAAATATTAGGATATTCAAGATATATTCCTAATGACTATGAAATACAAGGCATAATTCAATATTGCTTCACCCAATTTTGTTTCAAATTCTTGATCAAGTGGAGTTCGAATTTGCAAAGCATGAGTTAATATCATAAGTGCATAATTCAAGACTTCATCCATTTCAAGTACAAGGAAAATCCATCATGAATTCAAGATTGGAGGCAAGAATATTACAAAGATAAATTTTTATGACACTACAAGAATGTCATTTGTTACAAGATTTCCAACTCTAAGTAATGTTTAGAAATTGATCTATTCAAGTATCTAATCAAATCTATGATATGGTACTCTTCATGCCACACCAAGTTTTCATGTGCTATATTATGCCCACAAACATCCAAAGAAAAATACTTAAGAGTTAAATCAACATTGGTATGTTTCAAGATCAAGACCATGTATATTTAACCATGAGCAATATGAATGCAATCCAAAACAGCCCCATGCAAGAAGTGGCAATATGTATCATGTTACAAAATCATTTTATGTCACAAAACCAAGGGGTTGAACTTAGGTTGATGCATCTACACATCAAAAATCAGAATTTGAAATTCTGTCCAAAAGGTAGTGGTATTGACTACATGAGTATGTCCAAGCATAACCAACCAATGAGTACAAGGATGGATGGTAATGTAGAGTGTTGCAGAAGAAAATACAGCAGACACATGCATAGAAATGGAAAGGAGTGGGGCTGCACCAAGAAAGTGGTGATGAGTACCCCCAAATATGGAAAGTCTAAAGGTTGAAACATGTGCAAGAGCTGTGGTTTTGATACAGCAGAAAAAGGCAGCAGAAAAAGTGAGATAAGGAGGGAAGGAGTTGTAAACAAAAGGGATTCATTCACTATCATTCACTACACATTAAGATAGAGAGATTGTGAGAAAAGGAGTGAGAGAGAAAACCAGAAAAATAGAGAGAAGAAGAAACCCTAAAAAACAGGAAAAAAAAGAGTTCCATAGAAACACTAGAACCTTTGAAAAGGAGAACCTTCAAAACATAGAGGGAAGAGTGAAGAGCACATCCAACCAAAATCAGTGTAGGCTTAACAAAGAAGGAGAACATCTTTGGTATCCATTCCTTCAAACTTTTCTCCTTTTATACTTTGCACTTGTCATTTATTTATCTCTGTTAAGTTATTTTGGTGTTGTGTATATTGTGTGAGGTCCCAAGGGGGACCAAGAAACCATTTTTAAGAACCACAAAAAGAAGTAAAAACAAGAAAATAGTTTGGTTTTTTTCACCTGGTAGCCTGACCCGGACCGTGTTGTGCGACACGGGCGGCCGTGTTGTGCCTCTGTTTGAGATTTAATGGCATAAAACACTCAGGTCCCCTGACATGGGCCGTGTCACACGACACGGCCGGCCGTGTTGCACTACTGTTTGAGCTTTTATTGTGTTTTTTCACCCAGGACTCCTGACACGGGCCGTGTCACACAACACGGCCACCCGTGTCACACTGCTGTTTGACTTAAAAACTTATTTCCTCCTAGACCTTATGAAACGGGCCATGTCACACAACACGGCCACCCGTGTCACACAACACAGCCACCCGTGTCACACCTCTGTCACGCCTCAAAACCTCTTGTTGCAGGCACCTTATGACACGGGCCGTGTCACACAACACAACCACCCGTGTCACACCTCTGTCACGCCTCAAAACCTCTTGTTACAGGCAACTTATGACATGGACCGTGTCACACGACACGGCCACCCGTGTCACACCTCTGTTTTTTTCACTTTTTTCGACATTTTACCTCCAAAAAATTTTTGTTTCCGTTTTTTTGCATGTCTCGATTTGTTTTGCCGACTAACACCATATGTTTGTATGTTTTATTATGTGAATGTTGTTGTGGTCCTTGTTGACCTTTGATTCCAAAAAACCATTTTCAAAAGCAAACTCTCGATTTTATCGATCCATTTTCACCCATGTAAGTCGATTGCCTTGTGCATCGCCACCGACCTTGTCCGTATCACTTCAAATTCATTTTCACAAACAATAAACCTTGATCCAACATCAAGTGATCCTTTTTCTCATAAAAAATCCAAAACACAATAAATATATGGTTAGGGTTGTACACCATGGATTTTAAGGTGGTGGAGAAGGAATGAGAATGGAATCCTCCTACACTCGTTCCGAATGTTTTGGATACAAGGCACTCGACTTGGCTATTCGAAACGTTTGTCTCTATCCAAAGTCCTTTTGTATAATCCTAATCAAGAACCATTTTTTTATTCGAAAACCTAAAAATAACATCAACTCATCAAACCTATTTTCTCCTTAGGGCATCAAGCCAAAAACCCTTTTTCAAGGTATAAAATCAACCAACAAACAACAATTTCATAAGCCTCCGAATTACGGAGCTCTGATTCTTCACTTCTTTAAAGTGAAGATACGTAGGCACAAGGGCCACAATCCTTGGCGAGCACTATAATAAAAACCCAAACCCTCTTTTCCCAAAACAAGCAAACCCTTAGATAAAACACCCACTTAAGCAAAACAACCTAGGAGGTTCCCATCGAGTACGATGGATGCGAGGGGGTGCTAATACCTTCCCCTCGCATAACCGACTCCCGAACCCTAAGACTTGGTTGCGACGACCACGCTCTTTCCCTAAAGGTTTTATCTCTATTTCCCTTTCCCTCCTTGGGATAAATAAAATCCGGTGGCGACTCTGTGTCATTTTTCATGTAGCGACACTACCATTCTGAAGCAGAGCCCAACTTGACAAAGCTTGCAAATTCTCTTCATGTGGATGTTTCTGAGTTGGATGGAAAGATGGTTTGGAGGAATGTAGTGCCTGGCTTCCCATTACCATTCTTGGTGAGCAGAGCTCAGCATTTTATAAAGGAAGGATGTTGGATTGTCTTCAATGCTAGCTTGGCTCTCTGCATCTATGGCATAATATTGTTCCCCGACATCCCATATTTTGTTAATTTGGGTGCCTTCCATGTCTTTATCTCTAAGAATCCTGTGTCAACGCTCTTAGGAGATGTTTATCATTCTGTCCACTACAAGAATGAGAACAGGAGGGGGAAGAATGTCACCTGTTGTGCACCTCTTCTATACAGATGGTTTATGGGTCATTTGCCTAAGTCTGGATCATTTGTTGACATCTCAGATATTGTTGATTGGTCAGAGAGGCTTATGGGTTTAACTTTTGAGAATATTGTGTGGTTTAACAGAGACCTTTTGGGTATGAAGATTATTTACAATTGTGGTAATTTCCCCAATGTTCCTTTTATTGGGAGGTGTCGCTACGCGAAAAATGACACAGAGTCGCCACCAGATTTTATTTATCCCACGGGGGGAAAGGGAAATAGCGATAAAACCTTTGGGAAAAGAGCGTGGTCATCGCAACCAAGTCTTAGGGTTCGGGAGTCGGTTATGCGAGGGGAAGGTATTAGCACCCCCTCGCATCCATCGTACTCAATGGGAACCTCCTAGGTTATTTCGCGTGAATGGGTGTTTTATTCTAAAAGTTTGCTTGTTTAAGGAAAAGAGGGATTGGTTTATTTATTTTAATGCTCGCCAAGGATTGTGGCCCTTGTGCCTACGTATCCTCACTTAAAAGAAGTGAAGAATCAGAGCTCCGTAGTTCGGAGGCTTTATGAAATTGTTGTTTGTTGGTTGATTTTATACCTTGAAAAAGGGTTTTTTGGATTGACGCCCTAAGGCAAAAATAGTTTGATGAGTTGATGTTGTTTTTAGTTTTTTTTGAAGAAAATGTATTCTTGACTAGGATTATACAAAAGACTTTGGATAAAGATGAATGTCTCGAATAACCAAGTCGAGCGCCTTGTATTCGAAACATTCAGAATGAGTGTAGGAGGGTTCCATTCTCATTCCTTCTCCACCAATTTAAAGTTCATGGTGCATAATTCCAATCATATATTTTATTGTGTTTTTTTTTTATTTTTATGCGAAAAGAGAAACACTTGACGTTGGATCAAGATTTATTGCTTGTAAAGATATTTGAAGTGATGCGATTTAGGTCGATGGCGGTGCACAAGGCATCCGACTTACATGGTCAAAAATGGCTCGATAAAATCGAGAGTTTACTTTTAAAAATAGTTTTTGTAAACAAAGGTCAACAAGGGCCATAACAATATTCACATACAAACATCATACAAACATAAGCCACACGGCTCAAAAAAATCGAGACACAAAAAAAAAACGGAATTTTTTTAAGGTAAAAACGGTAAAAAAAAATATGGAGGAAACAGTGGTGTGACACGGGTGGAAAAAGTTGAAACAGTGATGCAACACGGCTGGCCGTGTTGTGTGATACGGCCCGTGTTGCAAGGCCTGGGGAAAAAACTTCATACAGTAGCGTGACACGACCGGCCGTGTCGTGTGACACGGCCCGTGTTGCTGGTCCAGGTCGAAATCTCACATTTTTTTTATGTTTTCGTTTCGTTTTTGTGGTTCCTTGAGGATGGTTTCTTAGTCCCTTAGGGGATCTTACATGATATACAGTTCAACAACACATAAAAGAGTGAATGAAATGAATATAAAAGCAAAGAATAAAAGGAGAAAGATTTGAAGAAATGGATACCAAGAGCTTTCTATCCTTCTTGCAAGTACTCCAATGACCTTTGTTGGATGTGCTCTCCCCTCTTCACTCTATGTTGTGAAGGTTTGGTTTCTCAATGATCCTCTTGTGTCTCTATCTCACTATCTTTTTTTTCTGTTTTTTTGAGGGTTTCTTGCTAACTATTTTCTGGTTTTTTGCTCTTACTCTTTGCTCTCTATGTGTAGTCTCTACTCTGCTTGCTTCTTGTGTTGTGTTCTGTTTTGATAGTAAGGAATACTATGTTTTCTATGCTTGCTTGCAGCCCATTTTCCACCTTTTCTGTCAACTTTTTCTGCTGTCCTAAAGCCACACACTTTGCACACCTTTTCATCACCAACTTTCCATTCTTGGCAATGCTTTTTTCTTCCTTTTGTGCAGCCCCACTTTTCCCTTCTATTTCTAGTATGACTTGCTGCATTTTTCTGCTGTAGCATACTATACTACTATCCCTCTTTTTGCCCATTAGTCTCTTGGATGGTATTGCTTTGTATCTTGCCATGTAGCCAATTGTTACCACTCTTTGACAGCATTTGCAAACTGATATTTAGCAAGTAAATATATCATTTGCATGCTATTTCCTTGACTTTGTGACATAAAAAATGATCTTGTAACATAGTACATGTTGTCCTCTTGATTTTGTGACATGTAGTAATTCTTCAACTCTTGCATGGAGCTGTTTTGCCTATGATTGAACGTGCATAATCTTGGCCCATAAACATTCCAATGTTGATTTAATTCTTGCATATTTCTTGGATGTTTGTGAGCATAATGTAGCACATGAAAAAAATGGTGTAGTATGAAGAGTACCATATCATAGATTTGATTAAAGACTTGAATGAAGATTTAGAAATAGATTAATTTCTAAACATTATCTAGAGTTGGAATTTTTGTAACAAATGACATGATTGTAATGTCTCAAAATTCCTCTTAGTATTATTTTTATCTCCATTCATGAATCTTAAATTTTGGATGATGGATTCCCTCATGTGCTTAAAAATGAAATCTTGAATTATGCATTGATGATCTTGATTCATGCCTTAATAATTTGCACTCCACTTATGCCATAAAAATAAACATGTATGAAGGAGCTTTGGATTTGGCCTAGCATTCATGTCTATTAATATTTATCTTGAATATCCTTGTATTTTGTCAAGTAACTTCCCCTTGCCAAAATTTTCATGAGTAGACTTTTTCCTTAGATCAAACCTTAGGTGATGAACCTTTTTTCATGTAGTCCGAAAATAGACAAGTTACAACCAAACGACCTAGTTCGTACCTTGTGAACCCGCATGCTCGATACGCAATAGAATGATGTATGATATGCCGAATGTAGGGTATAAAAGGCTAACGGTGAAAATGAGGGTGTGACAGGAGGAAGGGTGGCATTAATTATAACCCAGCTCTGGCCATCAGACAATTTGGTTATGCTCTAAGAGAACCTCCGAAGGAAGAATAAATACATGAATCTCTGTATTTCACCAGTTTAGTTGGCAATGAGACTTTAATCAGATTGTAAAACGCTTGGGGTAAAATTCACCACAAAGGAAAATCTTCTTTGGGTAAGAGCGATTGCAGAGCCTATGGACCATACGTGGAATGGATCCAAGAGAGGGTTGACAGGTTATTGCTACCCTTCCCAATCAGGGAACCTTTGTATCCTTTGGTAGTTAAAGAACCAACGACAGTTGACATTCAGAAGTACAATCAACTGTGGGCTGAAAAGGAAAAACTACGCAAAGTGAACGAAGAGTTGGAGAAGGAAATCATCCAGTTGAGAAGTTAGAAGAATGAAGCTGCTTATTTGTCTAAGATGAAGATAGAGACTCTAAACAAGATGGGTAGAGAACTGACAGAAGAGATTCACACCCGAGAATGAGTAGGTCGAGACTTGAAGAGTGCCAGTGATATTCTCAAGGATAAGAAGAAGGAGCTAGAGAGAGCACGCATAGAGATATCAAAGTTCAAAGCCAAGTGGAATTCCATATTGACTAACAACAAAGAGAGAGAGAAGATGAACTTCGTCAACAGATTGTCAGGTTGAAGACTCAGCTCCAGGTAAAAGATGAGAAAGATCCAGGAGAATCCTCCCGCCAATACGAAAGCGACCGCAAGCTATGCGAAGCTCTTGCAACGTTGGAGGAATATAAGTTGAGAGCATACCTGAAGAAGCCTAGACTTGAGGATGCATTTGGGGAAGGCGCTTGGGAAGACTATGTTCAAGGCTTGCAAGTTACCATCAGCAGGAGAGAGTTGCTTATTCAAGGGTTAATTTCTTGACCTGATCATCTTGATACGAAGGAGTTATTGTAAGAGTTCCAGTCTCGCTTCCATACTTGATGCAATTTCTCTTTTTTATTTGTTGTTATTCTGACCATCACCAGGATTGTTGGACGAGGTCGTGTTGACTCGGTTGTATTTCCTCGGTGATGTGTTGTATGATGACTCTGTTTCTCATTGTATTTATGAGAGAGATTTTGTGGCTTCATATGTCAGCTTTCCATTCTCCTATTGTTTCCGTGGAACTAGAATCAAGGGGGAAATATCCCTGAATCATATTTACATGTCTGCATTTTGCATCATTTTCATATTGCATTGCAGGTGTTCCAGGTTCTGTTGACCTTATTTCTTTCTGTGGTTTTCTCAGTATTGTTTCAGGACTGAAGACCGAACAATTCATCGCTATTCAACTAGGGGAAATCAACAAAATGCAATGGATCAGATTCAACTTGAGCTACAAGAGTTACGAGACTGCATGGTGCAATTCATGGACCTGGTGCAAGGGGTTGCTAATGGTCAGGAGCAACTTAGGATGCTGGTTTAACATTTGATTATGAGAGTTGATGGAAGTGGAGTTCTCCATGGTGGGGCCACTGTTGTGCCTCCTCAGGATGATATGGGTACTCTACATGCGAACATTATTCCAACAGTTGTTGTTCCTCCGTGCGGAGGTAATCAGAATGGAGTTCATGTTCCAGGTGCAATAGGTGTTACACATGGTAATGCTGATCCTCAGTGGGAAGAGGATGAATAAGATGGCGTCTTTTCTATGGGAGACCTTAGTGTGGGTTTGCAGTCTGATGCAGACAAGAGGTTCAAAATGATAGAAGAGAAGATGAAGAACTTTGAGAATCAAAATTCTCTTGGGCTGGACATGTCAAACTTGGGGCTGATCCCAGGTCAAAAGATCCCTCCAAAATTCAAAGTGCTAGACTTTGACAAATACAAGGGGAAGACATGTCCCAGGGTACACCTTCGTTCATACTACAGAAAAATGTCTGCTTATTCTGATGACAAGAAGTTGTTGATGCACTTCTTTTAGGACAACCTGTCTGGCCCATCTTTAGAGTGGTACATGGGTTTGGAGCCAACCAACATTAGAAGCTAGAGAGACCTTGCGGGGGCTTTTGTCCAACACTATCAGTACAATAATGAAGGGTTCAAATAATACGCATAGAGCTGGCGTGAGTTAGCTGCAAGGGTTCAATCTCCAATGGTGGAGAGAGATAACTTATTGATATGTTTGTGGCTACATTTCCTGGAGTGTACTTTGAAAAGATGATAGGGAATATGTCTGGTAGTTTCTCAAATTTGATTATCACTGGTGAACGAGTTGAGAATGATATTAAGCTGGGAAAAATTCAAGCTGGAAAAGGGTCCACATCTGGTGGAGGTAGAAAAGGTTTTGGTAATAAGAAAAGGGAAGGAGAAACGAATGCGGTTTCAGGGTACAGGAATAAGAACAGGAATAGGGCTCCACAACAACAATATCATCAGCAACAACCTCAGGTTGCGAGTATTACTATTCCAACTGCACAACCTCAGCAACAATAACAACATCCACAATAACAACAAAATTATGCACCACGGCCGTTTCAAGATCGTAGAAGAACAATGAATAGACAGTTCGACGCGCCACCAATGCCGTATTCACAACTTTTGCAACATTTGTTGCAGCCTCAGTTGATTTAGAAGAGGACGTTGGCACCCTTAACTGGCGCGCCACCTCCGGGGGATGACGCAAACGCCAGATGTGACTTTTATTCAGGCGCCCCTAGTCATCATATAGACAACTGTAAGGCTTTCAAACATAAGGTGCAAGACCTTATTGATAGCAAAGCCATCAACTTTACAAATGACGCGCCTAATGTTGTTAAGAAACCTATGCCTAACCACAGAGCGACCAGTTGTCGCTTCCGCGAAAATAAGGTTCCGGCAAAACAGAAGAGTCGCCACCTTTCATTATTTATCCCTCAGAACGGGAAAGGAAATGATCGGAAAAACCTGACGAAAAGGTATAAGACAAGGTCATCGCAACCATTGTCTGGGTTCGGGAGTCGGTTACACAATGGGAAGGTATTAGCACCCCTCACGTCCATCGTACTCGATGGGATCTACGCTTGTTGTGTTTATCTGACGGGTTTGTTTTATCTATCTACCTATCAAGGCCGGTCTGAAAAGAAAAGAAAATGACTCGGCAAAGCGTCGCGCTTTATGCCTACGTATTCTCATCAGAGAATGAGAAATCAGAGTCAACGTAGTTCGGCTAACTACGGGTTACGGGGAAGGTGGCTCGCCAATACGTCAGTATTGTGCCTACGTACTCTCAACAGATATGAGAGATCAGAGCTTACGTAGTTCGGGCTAATACGGATTACGGGGATTCAGATTCATCTGTTTTTCCGAGTAGGGTTAACAAACAGTTCCAGCAGTTGGATGTACGCAGCTCGACCCTTGGAGACTTAGGCGTTACCGTTTGAGGTAGCACTGGGAGTTAACGACACTCTTTTCTTCAAAAAAGCTTCCTTTGAATTATGGGCCCACGGGGCAAAAAGGTTTGAAGTTTGTTTTCTGTCTTTTACGGAAGACCTGTTTTTTATGGATGTTTGCAACCAATATCGCACTAGAGAGTATGATCTGAGAGTGAGTGCGTCGTATGTCACCCAAAGGGTGCCATACTAAACATCCAGACTGTTGAAAAGAAACTCTCAAACAATCCTTTCTCAGATAACTTAAGGCTCGTAACGTACGACGTCGGTTAACCTTTATTACTGTATTTTACCATTGTTTTGAGATGAGAAGAGAGAACAGGCTCAACTAAGGGGAGACTATCAAGTCCTACTGTTGTCATGCCAAGGATTCATCCTATGGTTGAGGTTTGAAACAGGGAACTCCTAGAAGTTATCATGCATAGGTTTCAACCTAAAGTTCTAATCATCACTTCCTTATCAAAGGAAGTGAGATTCTTAAGGGATCATGTCAATGATAAACAGCAGATAAAGCATCATCTAAACAGTAAACAACTGTAAAATGCATGCAATGCAAGTGAGGGAGGAAATGTGTGTGGGGCATCAGCCTCCATAAGCTCATCTCAACCTCAAGCCAGATATGAATAACTGTAATCATACAGAAGGAAAGACATGCTATCAAGCAAGATACAAACTGCAATCATACAGAGGAAATAAAAATGCTATCAAGCACACTCAAACCACATAGGCAAGGGAGCAGGGCTCTACCGAATACCTGCAAGCAAAGCCATACAGTAAAAAGACAAGCAGAGGGAACAACTCTTCCTCTAGTGCAATCATGCTCCTAGCTTAAATCCATCTAAATATGAACTTATTCTAATGCATCAAGCAAATCAAATAAGTCACATCAATACAGTTGCACAGCAAGCAAGCAGATAGGAAAGAAAGAAGATCAACAGCTCCCACAACTTCACAGCAAAGCTCCTCTGACATCAGTTCAGTCCACAATCTGTAGCTACTCTTCAAGGCTATCATCTCCAATAGCAAGTGTCAACTTGCTTCTTCAAGCTTCTAAACTATTAAACATAAGTATCAACTTATTCTCTCTTCTTTAGGCCTCAGCTCCAAAGTGAACTCCACCTTCAGGCTTCAATCCTAACTGCAAGTATCAACTTGTTCTCCAACTTCAAGCTTCAGCTTCTTCATTTGATCTCAGTTGGATTCTCTTCACAAGTGTCAACTTGTTCCTCTTCTTCTTCAAGCTTCAGCTCCTTCTTCCTTACAAGTATCAACTTGCTCTTCCTGATCTACAAGCTTCAGCTTCAATGACAGTCTTCAAATACAGAGAAGTATCAACTTCTAGCCTCTTCAGTCTTCTAACAAGGAACTCTATCCTCTAGCAAGGGAGAAAGATTCATCTAACAAGAGCAAAGTTTGGATGATTGGTAGCAAAGTGAAGACCAAAGGTCACCACTAAGCATCCTATCATCAGAGAAAGGAACCCTCAAAGGTTCTACCAACTTGTGAAGAGCCACACATCCTACCGAAGGAGGGATGAGGCCTTCACAGGGGACCTTGCATCATAGGGAAGAATGGAAGTGATCAAAACCTTCCATGTTTATGAAAGAAGAGAATCTATCTAGAAGCTCTGCCTACAAACCCTAATCTTAACACCTAATCAACACTACACCAAAAGAAGGGAAAATCTTCACATCCAAACTTCTTTCAAGCACTCCAATGCATCTTCAACTTGCTTTCATCATCCACCAAGGGTAAAAACAACAAAAGCTTACTCCAAAGGAACCTAAGGGGTTAATCTAGTCAAATTAGTGCATTAGAATCATCCAAAGTTAGCACCTAAACTAAAATCAAACAAAAATAGAAAACTACATTGTAAATTCCTACGAAAATTCCTAAGGGACCCTAATTCAATCATGAATCTACCATACAAAATTCAGAGGTTGAATCATCCACCAAGTTCTAGATATAAAACCTAAATCATAAGGTATTAACCATAAACCCTAAAAATGGAGCTCCTAAAGTTTCAACCTAAAACTACCACTTACATTCATCACAAAAATGTGAGAAAAATCTAGGGGGAACATGCATATCTATGCTAGCTACACACAATAAATCAAGGCAAGAATCATCACCAAGTGCTCAAACCAAATTCATCAAAACAAGGTATCAACCATGATTATTTTAATATCAATTAAAAATCAACAAATGCAAATAAAATCAAAAATGCATGAAATATTAATATTTTTTTATCTAAAAAAACTAGATTCAATCCTGAATAAATGGAAAAAAGAATGGAATTAATTGAGTTATTCTTCAATTTTTTATGAATTATTAACTAAACTATGTAAAATGAAGAAAATAAAGGAAAATAAGAGAAATTGGTAAACCCAGCGTGGCAAATAGCAAATGAAATCAGTTCAAATCTGGCTTGGGCCAAGGGGGGGGGGGTGTTGATATCAACCAATACTAAGGCCCATGCGCTTGGATCCATTGCTCAATTCAGTTCACAAATTAATCAAAAGAAAAAAACACATGCCAGGGTTCGAACCAACACATCCTTGGTTCAGCTAGCGAAAACCAAAGCCTGAGTTCTCTAACTTATCAAAATGCTGCGTTGAGGGGCTAGCTTACGTGGCTCAACAAGAAACGCTGGATCCAGGTCTGAGTCAAAGTCCTCTTCATGAATGGACGATGGAGATTATATCTTCCCCAATTCAAATCCCTGAAACCTTCCAACCTGCGCGCGCGAAGGTCACCGCCGGTGGCTTTTCCGGCCGGCCTCGTCCAACCCTAACTCTCTCTATAATCAACCATTCCACACGATTTCTTGATGAAAGTTGACCAGAATTTCCTTAGGAATTCAACCATACCACTAGTTTATGCTAAAAACGTAGGGTTTGCAAAAACACGATCTCAACCGAAAATGGCATAAAATTGTCTCTAATCATCAAATTAATTAACCAGAATCCATCTATATCCTAAGGGGAACTTAACCACATGCTTCTAACGGATTAAAAGTGCATAATCAGAGAGATATTTCAAGAAATTAGAACCAACCTTGAAGCTTGAATTGCAGTGGTTATGCGCCTCAATTCTCTTCCAAACTTTGCAGAATCCTTCAAGAAGTAATGGTGGACGATTCTTGATGCTTAATTCTGGTTGAAACTTCCTGATTCTCCAAAATGAATTTTCAACTTTCAAGCTTTTCCTTCACCTCACTCCAATGGCTTCTCAACAGAATTCTGCACTAGAACCTTCCTATCATGATCCAAATCCTATTTATAATGTGTTCAGATGGATTAGAAGCCCAAACTAGGCCCAATCATGGATTTTGGATCTTCACTTTTCCTTCCAAATTTCAACATGGATGTGTGCCTTCAAGCCTTACTCATGCTCCAACCTCAGTCCAAATGAATCCTTTAACACTTGTGGAATGTGATTGAAGTGTTTCCCTCCTTTGGTTTCAACACATGGAGTGTATAGGATATGTTTCTTACTTGTGAAGTAACCATCCAAATGACTATGTTATGGACCTCAAATCACAAATGTGGCAATGCCAATCTTTCTAAAACATCAATTCCATTCAAAATGACCACAAATTTGACTTGGAAACATGTTAATCTCATTTATTTTGAATTTTCTCATTTTAATTCATTAAAATGGCTTTTATGTGAAGTTTCTTCAACCAATGCTTGATATAATCCATATCAATGAACACTTGATGTTTAAACAAGCTAAAAACATCATTTTGAACAACTTTCATGTTGAACAAAAATGCATTTGAGACCTCTAAGTTGGTGAAAATGGCCTATGATCACAAATGACCTATAATCACCAAATGTCCAAAATACCCTTGACTTGTCAAAGCCATAACTTGAGTTCTACAAATCCTATCAAGGACTTCTAGTACTTTTTAGAAAGATAAGAGGATAAGGAACAACATTCATGTTGACCAAGAGTTCATAGGAATCATCCTTCTTTGGCAAAAGTATCATGCAAGTTGGGTAACTTTCAAGCTCCAAATTCACATTCCTCAGATGACTTGTAACTTGTCAAAGCCATAACTTGAGTTCTACAAACCCTATCAAGGACTTCTAGTACTCAAATTAAAGCTAAGATCATGACCTACAACAGTCATGTTGGGGGTAAGATGATATGACAATCACATCTTGAGCTAAATTGCCTTGAATATAGGGGTCAAACTAGGGGATTTTACACTGTCAAGCCTTAGAAACCCTAGCTTGAAACTTCTCAAACCCTTCAATCATGATGAGTTAACCTTGGAATCATCCTTATTACATCTCAATGCATCAATCCTTGATCACATGGCTCTTGAATCAAGTCTCAACCTTCTTCAAATTATCAGTTGACTTAGGGTTGACCCATTCAAACCCTAGCTGCACCACTCATGGCTGAGCCTTCTTAATCTTGCACAATGACCTGTCTAGGCCTCAAAGTGATCTTCAACACTTCTTATGAGCTCTCTCAAGACCTAAAGTCCAACTTCATGGCTTCAGAATCATCTGATGACTTCCCACAACTCTCAAGTTAGGAGACACACACTCTTGGTTTCAATCACTCTCTCTGAGGATCTTTTGATTTCTCTGACAAGGATATCAACCCTTGAACACCTGAATAAGCCTCTTAGCTAGCTTCATAGTCTTGTATAGCTCTTAATTGGTAATCATACCTCTTGATCTCCTGCATACATGTCAATGAAATGCAAATGATAATGCTAATGTGAATGAAATGAAACATAAGCTAGGTAAAGAAATGTTGGGCAAATTTTAAGGTGCAACACCAGTGTCAATGCTATTGTTGAAGAAGAAAATCTGAATTTGGTAATGGATGTTGCAAATTTAAGAACTCCTTTGAGTTTTGTCAAGAGTAGGTTGTTGAGGGGCGGAGTTTTTCCGGGCTGTGGAGAAGACTGTGAAGGTTGTTTGGCTCATCCCGAGGGATGTGAAGACTTGAAGAATCATGTTCAGTGTTTAATGAATGAGGGTGTGTTACAATTTGACAGAACTATTGAAGATAAAGATGAGAAGGTGATTAGTTAGGAGCAGGATGAGATTGCTACAATCTCAATTCCTTTTAGAACGATTAACATATTTGCGCCGCCGAGGCCAACAACTATTATAATCACCAAGGCAGGACCGGTGCCTTATGAAAGTACTAAAGCAATCACGTGGAACTATGGGGCTGAGGTCTTTTGTAATGGCCAGAAACAAGAATTAAGGGGAACATCATCTGATAGTTCATCGGTGGATAATTTGATTGGGACTAGTGGAATGACAAAAAGTGGGAGGGTGTTTTCACCTCCAGAGACTAATGCTGAGCGGCCAGACAAAGGGAAGGTAAATGCTGTCGTAGAAGAAAGTTCTCAACAAGGTGAAAAGGACGCTCTGTTGAAAGATGCTGAGGAATTCATGCGTCTGATTAGAAAGAGCGATTACAATATTATTGATCATTTACAACAAACCCTATCCAAAATATCCATTCTATCACTGTTACTGTGCTCTGAGGCACACCGGAATTCCCTTTTGAGGATTCTGAATACAACATATGTACCACAAGAGATTTCAGTGAACCAACTTGAAGGAGTTATGGCTCACGTGAATGCTGGAAATGGATTGGGAAGTACAAACCTTGATTTGAAGCCTAAAGGAAGAAATCATAATCACGCCTTGCACATTTCTATTGAGTGCAGAGGGGATGTATTATCACATGTTTTGGTGGACACTGGGTTTTCACTCAACGTGTTGCCCAAGAAGGCTTTGATGAAGCTTGACACCTAAGGCGTGATGTGCACTCCTAGTGACTTGGTTGTGAGAGCGTTTGATGGAACGAGGTGGTCTGGTTATGGTGAAGTTACTCTCCCTATACAAGTTGGTCCGGAGATTTTTGACGCTGTTTTCTATATAAGGGATATCTAACCTGCATACAGTTGCTTGTTAGGTCGACCCTGGATTCACTCTGCAGGGGCAGTGACATTGACCTTACATCAGAAGTTAAAGTACATGGTTGGAGGTAATATTGTCACCGTCTGTGGTGAAGAAGACATCATGATTAGCCAGCTGTCCTCGTTCAAGTATGTCGAAGTTGATGGGGAAATTCATGAGGCCCTGTGCCAAGCATTTGAAACTGTTCAGATCAGAGAAAATGCGTCAGTTATGGACAGAATTCCTGAGGTTTCTATGTCTTCTTTCAAGGAAGCGCGTGCGATGGTGGAGTCAGGTTCATCTCAAGGATGGGGTCAGGTGTTAAGTATCCCCAATAAATAGGATAAGTTTGGATTTGGATACAACCCGTCGTCTTCTTCTTCACAGAACTCTCCATATTAAAGAGGACCAGTTCAGTTCACAAGTGATGGGGTTATCTTCGAACGAATCAACGATGTATCCGAAGATGAGGGGGATAGTGATTGTGATATGGACGCATGGATCCAACCATATGTTCCTGGCCAAAGTCTGAACAACTGGATTATTGAAGAAGTTGTCCAAGTGACCCGTGAAGAGTAATTATCTTGTTTTCTGATTATGTGTAGCCCTATGTTCTACCCGGAGCATGAAGGTCTTTCTTTGTAGGGCCTTATCCTGTTTATGTTTTGAACAATTGCTTTTATCATTAATTAAAGGGCCTTTTTGCATTCAAATATTATGATCCTTGTTTTTCTTGTTTTGTTTTAACAATAAAATGACAATGTGGTTTGTGCTTGTTCGCATATCATTTTAAGCCTCAAATCATCATCATGCAGGTTTCACATCGCAGATGCCACCGATTCAGACTCGTCTATGACTCAGTATGACTTTGATAATCCAATCTTTCAAGCTAAAGAAGAGATTGAAGAAGACGAAGACCTGCCTGGAGAGCTCGCCAGGCTGCTGAGACAAGAGGAGAAGGTTATTCTGCCTCATCAAGAAGAGATCAAAGTTGTTAAACTGGGTACAGAGGAAGCTAAGAAAGAGGTCAGAATAGGGGCTGCTTTAGAAGATGATGTCAAGGGAAGATTGGTAGACATGCTCCGTGAGTATAAAGATGTCTTCGCTTGGTTATACGAGGATATGCTCGGATTGGATACGGATATTATGGTTCATCGCTTACCTCTTCGAGAAGAGTGTCTGCCTGTAAAGCAGAAGCTAAGAAGAACTAGACTAGATATAGCAATGAAGATTAAAGAAGAGGTCCAAAAGCAATTAGACGCCGGATTTTTTTCCGTGATGAACTACCCTCCGTGGGTCGCTAACATTGTGCCTGTACCTAAGAAAGATGGTAAGGTAAGGATGTGTGTAAATTACCATGATCTAAACAGAGCGAGCCCAAAAGACGATTTCCCGCTCCCCCACATTGATGTGCTAGTTGATAATACGACTCAATATTTAGTGTTTTCCTTCATGGATGGCTTTTCTGGGTATAACCAGATCAAGATGGCCCCGGAAGACATGGAGAAAACAACCTTTATCACGCCGTGGGGGACTTTTTACTATAAGGTGATGCCTTTTGGATTGAAGAATTCAGGGGCAACCTACCAGCGGGCAATGGTGACTCTCTTTCATGATATGATTCATCATGAGATCGAGGTCTATGTTGATGACATGATCGCAAAGTCACAAATGGAGGAAGAGCACCTGGTGAATCTTTTGAAGTTATTTGAAAGGTTAAGGAAGTTCAGACTAAGGTTGAATCCAAACAAGTGTACTTTTGGTGTACGGTCAAGAAAACTATTGGGGTTTATAGTCAGTGAAAAAGGAATCGAGGTCGATCCTGCAAAAATAAAAGCTATACAAGAAATGCCAGCGCCAAAAATAGAAAAAGAGGTTCGTGGTTTTCTAGGTAGATTGAACTACATTGCAAGGTTCATATCTCACCTCACAGCCACATGTGAACCATTGTTCAAGCTATTAAAGAAAGATCAGGCGGTTGTCTGGAATGAAAATTTCCAAAGAGCATTCGAAAAAATAAAGGAATATTTGCAGGAACCTCCAATATTGATGCCCCTAGTGGAAGGAAAACCATTGATAATGTACTTGACGGTTCTTGAGAACTCCATGGGTTGTGTTCTCAGTCAACACGACGAGACAGGAAGAAAAGAACATGCCATCTATTACTTGAGTAAGAAGTTCACAGATTGTGAGACCATATACTTAATGTTAGAGAAGCGTGTTGTGCACTTGCTTGGGCCACCAAATGCCTAAGGTAGTACATGTTGAATCACACAACCATGCTGATTTCGAAGATGGATCTGATCAAGTATGTGTTTGAGAAGCAAACGCTTTCAGGAACGATTGCTAGGTGGCAGATGGTTTTGACAGAATACAATATTCAATACGTCTCCCAAAAGGCCATTAAGGGGAGTGTTCTGTCAGAATATCTCGCAGAGCAAGCAATTGATGATTATCAACCGATGAAGTTTGAATTTCCTGATGAGGACATCATGTTTTTGAAGATGAAAGATTACGATGAGCCATTACCTGATGAAGGTCCTGAGATAGGCTCCCAGTGGAAGATGATTTTTGACGATGCTGTTAACTTTTATGGCAGTGGAATTGGGGCAATCATTACGACTCCCCATGGTTCCCACATACCGTTCACTTCCAGGTTAATGTTTCCATGCACCAACAATGAAGCTGAGTATGAAGCATGTACCATGGGTATTGAAGAAGCGATTGACTTGAGAATCAAGAACTTTGATATTTATGGTGATTCAACTTTGGTAGTTAACCAGATAAAAGGAGAATGAGAGACTCGATAACCTAATCTGGTACCGTATATGAACTATGCAAGGAGGTTGTTACCTTTCTTTGAAAGAGTAGAGTTTCATCATGTGCCAAGGGCTGAGAATCATATGGCAGATGCTTTGGCTACATTATCATTGATGTATAAGGTGAATTATTGGAACAATGCTCCGAGAATCGTCATCTCACTCCTTGATAGGCTAGCATTCCTATTTGCAATAGAGGAAGCTTCAGATGGGAAACCGTGGTATTATGATATCATAAATTTTCTCAAGAATCAGGAGTATCCGCCTGGGGCATCGAGCTGGGATAAGAAGACCTTGAGAAGATTGTCTAGAAACTTCTATCTAAACAAGGATGATGTACTATACCAAAGAAACTTCAACTTAGTGTTATTGAGGTGGGTGGACGAAAAAAGTGCAGGTTTACTTATGGAAGAAGTCCACGAGGGTGCTTTTGGTACACATACAGGCGGACATGCAATGTCTCAAAAGTTGTTGAGGGCAGGCTACTATTAGATGACCATGGAGTCTGATTGTTTCAAGTCTGTCAAGAAATGCCATAAATGCCAAATTTATGCTGATAAAATGCATGTACCACTAAGTCCCCTGAATGTCATGACGTCTCCTTGGCCCTTTTCCATGTGGGGCATTGATATGATCGGCAAGATTGAGCCCACCGCATCCAAACCACATCGTTTCATCTTAGTGGCAATTGACTATTTCACTAAGTGGGTTGAAGCAACTTCTTACACTAACGTCACTGTTGCGGTGGAAATAGGATATCAAACAATTAATTAGTTTGAATCGCAATTTTTAATTCACAACCGATCTTTGATTTATCCGAAGGAAAAGGTCAAATGAAGGAAAACCTATTTTTACATCGTAAACACAATGCGGGGAGAGGCCTAGGTAAGGGGTTGGTTAAGCTTAGGGAAGGTGCTAGCACCCTAAACTTCTGTAGTACTCTACAGGAACCTTTTGTTTAATGTATGCCTTTTCATTTTTATTATCTGCTAGAAATATATATTGAGCTAAGGGATAGGGTGACTAGGAGACCTAAGGGTTAGTCCTAAGTTTACTCGCCAAAACTCGCACCTTATACCTACGTATTCGAGGTAGGGGATGGAATCAGAGTAATCGTAGTTCCCCTTGAAATGAAGGTTAAAAACATCTTGATTGTGGTCAAGGTTTCAAGGGGAGTAAGCATCTCTTAAGGAAACACTTACGTGGAGTCCTGAGACTCCGATTTCTATGTTGAGATTATTAATTGAAATTAGGGTTAAATTAGGGATTCCTCGGCGGGAAACCCTAAACAGAGTACGGTGACTCTTTAACCTAATGCTAGGGTAATGGGCCTTTTCGTCCACGGCGGGACACCTAGACTATTAGGGTTTTGAAACGGTCAAGGGTTAGGACTATTGACTCGGCGATTAAACTGTGAGACCTAATCCTTCGAAAGGCGGTTAACGGTAGATGATGCGAATGAGGAATCATTACATGACAGGTTTAAAATAAATGCAAATATGGAAATAGCAAGGAAAAGACGATGCGACGATTACTCGCGTAAATTACAACCATAAAAAGAGTAAAAGTAAAGACAGAATAAAGTGCGACGATAGCCTCACATGGTTACAATCCAAACAATAAGTAGAAATATTAACAGCGACAAGGTCCTCACCTAATTACAACTGGAACGTAAAGCATAAGATGAACGAGAAATAAAACCTTTGTCATCACTACAACTGAAAACGACAGATGGCAAGGCACATGAGTTTAGTTAGAAAAAGATTTTTATTTCGAGAATGCTTTTATTTTTAAATAAAAGGGTTAATGATTCTAATTAAGGACATTGTTTTAATTTTTGTTGTAATTAAAAGAAAAGGCTTTAATTTTAATGTTAGAAATGTTTTAGTTTTAATGGTAAAAAACTTTAATTTAATGTCAAAAAAAAGGCTTTAATTTTAATGTAAAAAGAAAGAGTTTAATTTCAATGTTAAAATCAATTTTAATTTTAAATTAAAAAAAAAGTTTTAATTTTTGAAAATGAATTTACACTTAGACTTTTTAAATTTTAAAAATAAAATATTTTTAATTTTAGCGTTAAGTTTATTAAAACAAAATAATCGAAACTTAAATCCCATTTTTATTAAAATTGATGAATGACCTTTTTGTTTTAAAATATTTTAAGTTTTTTTATTTTTAGATTTTTTAAAGAAAAATGATTCGTTAAAACAAGAATGTTAGGTTGCTTATTATTACTAAGACAAAACTATAAACTAATAAGCTGATAAACTAATTAACAAAAATAATAAAAAAAAACAAAATAGAAACAACATTAAAAGGGGGATGGGCGATATTTGGGCTTCATTAGGGTTTTTGATTTCCGTCTTTCACTTCTCCAGACGCCGGCGGCGGCGGATGACCCTATTGTCATTCATCGCATCTCTTTCTTTTTTGTATGCTTTCGTCTTTCTCTTATCTTAGATCCTGAAAAAGAAAAAAAATCCACCACAGAAAACCTGATTATTTCAATTAAATCCTTACGTTTTCGACTGATTGATGACGGTGTTGATACGCGTTTTGTGCTTCGCCGGAAAGTATGGTGACAGAGACCTCTTTTCGCCCCTGAAGTTCTTTTGAGGACGATGATGGTGATTTTCTATGGATCCTCTGAGTCCTCCCTCGTTGTTCTTGGCGGCGCCACGAGCTTGTTGTCCTCCTTTCTGGGTTCGTACGACAAAAAATCCTCTTCTTCTTTTTTATGGCTCCGTGGATGATGATGAAAAACCTACGGGTTTTCTGAATCCGACTTCTTTTCGCCGTTTTAGTTCTCTCTCTAGGTTTCAGGATCCTCCCCCTTTTATATTCTTGATGATGTTGTTATATAAAGTTTATTTTGTGATGTGGGCTTAGATTGTCACTTGGTTTGTTACGATTTTTCTGGAAAAATGGTTGCTAACCATTCGCTTGTGCTTGTGATTTTTGTTGGAATTTTGGAGCTGTTGTTCCATGAGTTTGTTGGCTGGGAATCTTGCGTTTTTTACGGTTTTGAGTTGAACTTGTGATTCTGCCCTGTTTGTTTTGACTTGGTTAAAAATCACTTTTTAACATAAGTGCTTTTTCCAAAAACACTTTTTGGATAAGCACTTTTTTGCCAAACAACTTTTTTCAAAAGCATTTTGTTATCTCTCTTTCTCGGTTGCCTTCTTGAACAAATATTGCCGGTTCTTGGCACAAAGTCATGAAATAAAGTCGGGAATTCGTGGCGGAATAATCTGTTGCCCTCCCGACGCACCCGATGATGAGATTGGCTCTGAGGGTGTCGGAAAAAAAAAACTAACTGATAAAATTGTTTGTTTGTTATTTGACTTGCAGGTCCGAAGAGCTAACCGGAGAAAATCGAAGAATCGGAACCCGAAGGATAGTTTAGGCATTTTTTAGAAACATAGGAAAAATGTAATTTATTTTTTTGTAAATTTATTTATTATTATTTTTTGTAAATACAATTATAATAAAATTATTCCATTTAGATTAATGAAATAACATTATTATTATTATTATTATTATTATTATTATTATTATTATTATTATTATTATTATTATTATTATTTTCCTTTTGATATGCAACAGAAATGAAAAACCATTATTAACAATGTATGATTTTGTTTTAAAATAAAATAGAAACCATAAAATGAAATAAAATCAATTTAAAAATGAGATGAGAACAATAATGAAATAAAATTATTTAAAAGTGAAATGAGAATGAAAATTAAAAATGAAATAGAATTATTTTTGAAAATGAAATGAAAACAAAAATTGAAAAATGAAATAGAATTATTTTTTAAAAATGAAATGAAAACACCAACAAAAATTCTATTTTTCTTCATTAATTCAAAATTCATCCGATTTATCCGATTAATCTCGTCTCCGATACAACTTCCGACTAACCTCTCCGGCAATTTAAACGAATGACCTCACCAGAATAAAACCAATCTGTCCAATGACCACGCTCTTCCGACCCAAATAAACATCAAATTAATTTCACTATTAAATCATCCGAAACAAATCCTCCGATCAAACTCTTCCAATTAACAACCTTAGCCTCGATTCACGCCAATAAATTCAAATGGCTATAACTTTCTGACTATAACTCAGATTCACGAACTGACAGCCAGCTGCAAACAAATGACCATTTTGCCATTCATAAGTGAAGGACGAGCAACGTGATTTTTCCTGCAAAATCAACCAACTACACAGACCTGTTAGTGGTTAATTAAATGAGATGCAAAAATGCAATGGAATGCGAAATGAACCGACTAAATCTCAGTGCAAAATTTAGGGTATTACAGTTGCCCCTATTTAAATAACTTCATCAGATGATTTGAGCGACGAAGGCTCGAGAAATCATGGTGAAAGGGATTTAAATACAGATAACCGAAAATTTTGCCCTTAGATGCAGTGACATGCAATGCTATGGAAAAAACGAAACGAAATATAATGCTGACAATGCCATGAATCTAATATGATGCGTATGCTGGAATGATAAATGCAAGTATGCAGACGACACGACGACATAGGGGACAGACGCGACGAACAAACCACACTAGGGAATACGATGCACTGGGATGACAATCCAACAATGGGGAATTCTAAAGTGATGGCCAACCGGTGCGAGCACGACCAATTGTCACCTTTAGAGGGAAATGGTAAGACAGGGTCTTCAATGGAGATGGCACCGTTGAGACGGCCTCCACTGAGGGATATCTAAGAGTAATTATTCAACAGGTTCAGGTGTGACTGGCTGATACTCTAGGATAAAAGATAAAACTGGATCCGCACGACTGCAGGATCAAGTAAACAGAAATGCTGGAGCATTGAGCAAAGAATAACATTCGAGCTTCTGGAAACTTTTTCTTGTGACAGGATCGAACGGAATTTTCAGGAATCCGTAGAAAATTTACAGGGTAAAAACTGGCTGTATGTCAAAATAAATGGAACTTAATGGGAAATGCCCTGATAAGCTTCTCGGGAGAGAACTGTCACTTATCGTTGGAAGGGACTTAAATGCCAAATTGGATAAGATCTCAAACAAATAGACTGTTTCTTATCTGTGGATAATAAACGAAAAATTGATTGATAAGCTCCAATGGAGGGAAGGTCGCTTATCTAATAAATAAACTTCTATGAGCAAACATGATTCAACTTCTCCTTTTACTAAAGGGTAAAATAAACTTCTTCATAGTTCAAGGTATGTGCTCCCCTGAATAGGATTCAGTTTCTTCTTTTACTAAAGAATAAAATGAACTTCTTCATACTTCAAGATTTGTGCTCTCCTGAATACGAGTAAGCTCCTTCCTTTACTAAAGGATAAAATGAACTTCTTCATACTTCAATATTTATGCTCTCCTGAATACGAGTCAGCTTCTTCTTTTACTAAAGGATAAAATGAACTTCTTCATACTTAAAGATTTGTGTTCTCCTGAATATGATTCAGTTCAAACCTCCTCGCACTTCAAGATGAAAAGGAAATGGGAACCAGCTTCTTGATGGAGATGGCCACTTGCTGCTCCTCATGATGAAGATAGGATAAGCTTCTCAGGCGAGAAATACCGCTTATTTGCAAAAGTAGCAATGATAAGCTTCTCGGATGAGAATTACTTGAAGAGGTGGTAACACGTATGTAAATTGTAAAGAAGGTTGTAATGAAGGTTGTAATGAAATGATGAACTCCTTGTACGAGAATATCGATTGTAGAGTGTAAATAAGAAATTTGTAAAGTGTAATGTAGGTGGTGATGATAGGCTTCTTTTACGAGAACTGTCGCATATCTGCTGAATGTAATGATAAGCTTCTTGTACGAGAACTGTCGTATACCGTTGTTGTAATGTTTGTAATGATAGGCTTCTCAGGAGAGAACTGTTGCATATCTGCAAAGGATTTTAAAGGCTTTTCTTGAAAGATAGTGAAAAATAAATGCACGCCCAGGCAGGTTCGGCGACCGACGGGACCAAATTTCGATCTAGAATGGGGCTAGAACAAACTGACAAATAAGACTCCTTTGAGGAAATGAGCTCACATGGGGATTATCTTATCCTATCACGGAAAGACTGAAATAACCATCGTCCACGAGGGTTGAACTCTATGGAGAAATTGGAAAAGATAGGTATTTTGTACTTAAGGCTGACGATCTACTTGGAGAGAGCGGACAACCCAGTTACTTGGCGGTAACGACAAAGGATAACAACAGCTAGCAAACAGGTAGATGTTAATGTGCATGTCAATGTGTGTGAAATGAAAGGGAATGGGTATGCTTATGCTCATGCTTATGTTTATGCATATGCTGACAAAATAGATGAGAGGAGGAAACATGAGATGAAATAAACATCTCGACGGGGATACCCGAAGACCTCTGCAATGGTACATCGGGTAGGACCAAATTTGGATTCAAGGTTCTAAGTTCTCTGGGGGGGGGGGGGGGGGAAATAATCCACTTGAGGATACTACATCGCAACTTCCTCATGGGGATAGAATATGACCTTAATGGAGAGTATGATATCCTGACATCACTGGAAGGATTGCTATCATAAATCATAATCAGCCGAAGAAAATCTTAGGATTAGAGACTTTCGGGGATAAAATAAATGTCCGTTGCATGGGGAAGACGTGGAGCTAGGCAGCTTCCTGGAGATAGTGTAGCAACTTCCTAGGAGTAGTACCTCAACTTCCTGGGAGAAAGGTACATCCAAATGGGGAGGGAATATATCAAACTTCCCTGAGGAGAGTTCATCAGACTTAACGAGGAGAATTCATCAAACAATCCTGGGGAAAGTAACTTGACTTCTTGGAGTGAACATGGCAATCTCCTGAGGAGTACTTCCTAAGGAAAGTAAAGTAATTCCCCTGAGGAACAAATGATTCCCGGAGAGTGGGTCCTCAAGAACATGGAACATATGGAGGATACCTGGGAGATCTCTGCAGTCTTGAGAGTCACTGGAGATTTATCCGACTGATCCAAAATGTTGTCAGCTTAAAGTCTCGCTGGGGACTGTCACTAGGAAGATACTGGTAAGATCTCTACTGTTTTGGAGATCACTGACTCAGTCCAAATTGTTGTCAGCTTATAGTCTCGCTGGGGACTTTGTTGAGGCGATGGTGTAACTGTGCTTCTGCAACAATGAGATTTACTGAGGAATGAAGATCGCCGGGAGTAAGATCCATTGGGTGCATGGAGAATGTCGTGAAACAAGCTAGTTTTGATCTTAATGGACTTGGTAGTAGTTTCCATTTTGAAAAACATGATGCCCCAGAGTACTTGCTTTAGGAGAAAGAGTCATCTTAGGAGGATTTTACAGAGAAAATGGAGCCTAACTGGCCCCCACTGTTTTCAAACTCTTAGAGAAATTTGGTCAGATCTCGACGTAACTGGCTCAGATCGACGGTATTATGACTGAGTCTTCAAGACATGGCTCTTGAGGAAGTCAGGCTTGCATCAACAAACGATTGGGAAGCCAACTGCCCCTGTTTAGCAGGATCTTCGAGTTCCATTGATGACATCTATATGCAAGTTGCTAAGATATCAGGCAAAACCAACACGCCTGGAATGCTAATTCTGAAACTATCAATGCAACATACGTATTTGTCTTGAAATTTTTGTTTTTATTTTGAAAAAGGATATCGCAATAACTTGTTACCGAAATCACTAGCTAGGATATGAATTTAATTTAGAATGCCAACCTTAAATTAAGCATAGCTCATAGGAGTCAGGAAGCGTTATCTCGTCGAGTATGCTTTCAAAAGAATTCCTACTTCAATTAGGTCTTTTAATGGTTGTATCGTGGCTTGGTTCACGGTTTTAAGAAACAAAGGACAAAGGCTCAAAGTTGTTTGTACCCACCCATTCTTCGTGATGTTCTCCAATCCTAATTCAGTTAACTGGATACGAGCATTCATATCTCAATCGGATTCGATAGGGTGGACATGGCAGTCACTCACCTACTTTCTTTTGATGTATGGTCACACAACTTTGTTCTTTTATCAGGGATTCTTTATGATACCCTTGTTTTTCTTTTATTCCCTAACTTTTTCCTAGACGACGTCTTTTGTATTTGACATTGGAGTCCAGCGGGATGCCCCAGTTTTGCCTAAGTCTCCTTTATAGGTTTTGACTTAGCGAGTTATATTTTTTTTGAACGAGTCATGTGATCCTTTTGAATGCTTGCGACTACCCCAGTCTTTAAGTAGTCAAGGGATAGTCATTGTGCTTCCACCTCCCAAGATGCTAAGGATAAATGAGATGTGTTCTCGAGTTTTCACTCCTCCTATTTGAGAGTCTGAGCACTCAATCAGTTTAGATTGAAAAACCACCCGACCCCAGGTTAAGATGAGGGTTTTTTATTGGAAAAAAATAAAATCCTACTTCAAGCCTCAAAGGGGGTAAAGAAGGATTATCTCCTTATATCTTCAGTGTTTGGGATTTGAAACAATGTCTTACATCATCAGCAGGTTTCAATTGAAAGCATACAACAAGAGATATGACGTTTTGGTTCATCATCCTCCTCCCAATTCTCTATCAAGCAAGAGATAGGGTAAAGTTGGCATTATAAGTTTATGAAAAAATATTTTTAATGAGTGAAACAAATGGATTTATTCAAGACAAACATGCATTGCATTAATTAATCAAAATAAATGAGTTCATACATGCTAATTATGCTTTTAAAATCGGAGAACAAAATACATATAAATAAACAAATTGAACTGTTGGACAAGTCCTTCAAAATGTGTTTATGAAGGCTTTGTATCAACGACCGGCATGGTGATAGTGGTTTCCTCTGGCAGAGCCTCAATGACATAGGGAATATGATCACTATGAACCATCTTGCTTGCCCCAGCTATATCTGTCACTGCTTCAATACCAGTCTGCAAATCTTTGTTCAGAATAACTCTTTCAAACTATTCGTCGATCGTGGTCACATTATCTTGAGGAATGCTGACATGACACAGCCTAAGCTTCTGAATAACTACCGGCTTCAGCAGATTCACATGAGAAGTAACTGACTGAGATATGTTGAAAACCCTGAGAGGAGTCTTGATCTTTGGCTGAGGATCATCGAAAGACAATATCTTCTGTTCTAACAAATCTCTGACAATGTTCTTGAGCGCGTAACAACCTTCCAAATCGTGACCAGGCGCACCCTCATGAAATAAACAATGAGCGGCGACGTCGTGGTTGGAAGGTAAAGGATTGGGAGGTGGACCCAAAGCTCAAGTAATAATCAGACCTTGTTGCACTAAGAAAGGATACAACTCGATTAAAGTCATCGAAATTGGAGGATAAGGCTTGTACTGTCTCCTATTCGGACCATTCTAACGAGGTGTTCGCTCCTCTGATGGTTGATTGGCAGAAGCATTAGGCGCTCGCTGACAGTTAACATGAGTTTGTGCAGGCTGATAAACAGGAGGTTGTTGATAAACCAGATGCTGATAGACCGGAGCCGGTTGCACAGACTGATAGGTAGGAAACTGATGATTGAAAAGGGGTGCAACAGTAGCTACATAGGGTTATTGAGCATACTGGACCGGATAACCTTGAACATAATTCTGCTGATGTTTCCAAGTTTGATGAGCAACCATTTTACAATTATACATGTGCGAGGGACTCCTCTGACGTGTAGCTCCTTTATAATGGTCGAAGCTCGGAGTTTGGAACTCTGGAGAGCGGTCTTGTTGAACTGGTTGAGCAATAGGAGGAGGCAACGAACTGGATTGACGACCCTGAGGCAATATATTCTCGACAGTAATAGCCGGTTGAGGACCCACAACAGTATTAGTAGTTATCTCCTTAGGCGGAACCTCATCGAAATGGGGAGTATAGACACGACCACTGCGAGTCATCCTGCTTACCCCAACTATATTAATCACACTTTCACCATTAACCTTCACTTCTTCTCTTGGAATGACCTTCCCAGATTCTTTGTCAATCGCGGTTACATCATACTTCCAAGGTACTGCTTTGGGATCACAGAACGAAAATGGACTCGGCTTTTGAATGATCAACGATTTTGGCTGATCCACCGTTGGAGTCACAGGGTTCGGCATACTGAACACTGGCATGAAAAAACTTGGCACTGGAAGATTAAACACTGACATTTTAACCCTTGGTTCGGGCAGGTCGAAGACAGGATCAACCGCAACAACCTCCTCTTTCTTCTCTTTGTTAACTACTTGCAAAAAACCATCATCAATCAATTTATGAACATCTTTCTGAACCATGACACATCCCTTATCACCTTCTTCACAGCTTGCATAATCAGTATGAGAAACAGATACTAGACCTGCTTCGAACAACTTTGAATGAAACGCCTTAAGAGGAGTCTTGATTTGGGCTACATTAAGAATAAAATTCTCATCGGAAGAGTCGTCAACAACGTTAACAGCCCCATGTGTAGGCAAAGGGTTGCTTTTAACATTAGGCGGTGGATCATTGAGCGACAAAATCTTCTTTTCCATCAGATCCCTGACAATGTTTTTCAGAGCATAATAATTTTCCAAGTCGTGACCAGGCGCACCCTCATGAAATAAACAATGAGCGGCGACGTTGTAGTTAGCAGGCAAAGGATTTGGAGGTGGACCCAAAGCTCGGGTAGTGATCAAACCTCGTTGCACTAAGTAAGGATACAACTCGGTGAACGTCATTGGAATCGGCAGACAAGACTTGTATTGTCTCCTATTCGGAGCATTTGGATGAGGTGCCTGATTCCTCGGTTGTTGATTTGCGGGAGCGTTGGACGCTTGCTGATAGTTAGGCGGAGGTTGTTGATAAACCGGAGGTGGATAAACAGGAGCCTGCTACATAGGCTGGTAAGCGGGAGCTTGCTGATTAAAAGATGGTGCAACAACAGCTACATACAGAGGTGGAGCATACTGAACTGGGTAACCCTGTGGTTGAGCATACTGTGGCGGATATTGATACTGCTGATCTATCCTTCTACTTGAAGATACTGCATGGGTTTCTCCTTCCTTCTTTTTCTGAGAGTTGAAAGAAGACTTCTTAGCTTGATCCTTTGAGCTGGAACTGCTAGAACCATTCAAAATTTTTCCACTTTTCATAGCCAATTCGACCTTTACTCCAACAGCCACAATGTCATCAAAATTCGTAGTCACACTACCTACCATCCTCTCGTAGAATTCGGGACGAACGGTGTCAACGAACCAATTAGCTAGCTCCTTATCCGTCAACAGAGGTTCAACTTGAGAAGCAATTTCCTTCCATCTCTGGGCATATTCTTTAAAGGTCTCAGAACTTTTCCGATTCATACTCAACAGTTGTCTTCTGTCAGGAGCCAGATCCATGTTGTACTTATAGTTCTTAATAAAAGCATCGGACAAATCCTGAAAAGACTTGATGCGAGATTGGTCCAAGGTCAAATACCACTTTGATGAAGCACCTTTCAGACTGTCTTGAAAACAATGAATCATCAATTTATCATTTTCCACGTGGGTAGTCATCCTACGGTAGTACATTATCAAATGGCTTTTTGGACAAGTAGTCCCTTCATATCAGTCAAAGTTCAGAGTTTTGAACTTTGGCGGAATAACCAGACCGAAAACCAAACAGACGTCTCGGGCAGCAACACCAAAGATCTGATCACCTTCCATTTTTCTTAGTCTTTTGTCAATAGTAACAACTTCCTCACGAAGCCTATCACGTGGTTGGTACCCTTCATCATTATCATCCAGAATTTCATAAGCGGGCTCATTAAGATAGGGTTGCACCCGTGCATGGACATTAGCTTGTGTGAAATTAGGAACCACTCGAGGAGGCTCGGAAACCAAAGGCACAGTTTATTGAACATTCTGCACAACAGAGATAACTTGTTGAACTGACATAACAATAGGAGGATGTATGAAACCCTGTGAAAGACCATAAGGAAACAGATTCTCAACAGTAATAATCGGAGGATCTGCGATAGTAGCGTTAATCTCAGAGACCATAGTAGACTGAGTATCCATCTTTGCATTCATAATCTGGAGAAACTCCATAATATGCCCTACATTCCCTCGAAGGTCTGCGAGTTCGTTGTTGACGTGATCCATCTCTCGGGCTTGGTCTTCCATCCTCTTTCGAGCTTGGGCTCTAGTGTAGTATCGGTGCAAAGAACTCAGGGTGACGAAACTGGAAGGCGAGAGAACCGAGTATGAGAAACCGAGAGACACATGCAATGCAAAAATATGATGCTAAGATGCGAAATACAAATGAAATGATTTCATGGAATTCAAACATTTACGAATATTGCGGAATAACAAATAAACTTTTTATTTATTAATTGAAAAATGGATTACAAGTAAATATAAAGTCTTTAATGAAAACAGCTAAACAAAATCTAAATAATGACCCTAAGGAAGCATTATCCACAACTTCAACGAGTAGGTGGAGAGTCGGAGGAAAATAAATCCTCGTAGAGTCTTCTCTTCTTTTTGGAAAGTGCCTCTTCATTCTTCGACTGAAGCTGTTTTCGAAGTTCATCATACTCACTGACCATCACTTGGTATTTGTTCTTCCATGTTTCGGCTTCATGTTATACTTTCTTCAAAGCGATCTTCAACGTCTCAGCTTCGGTCATGAAAATCAAGACGGGTTCCTCTCTCGGAGGTAAAGGATCTTGACGAGGATAAGGCATTTTCAATTTGATAGCTCTTTCTCGGACCCACTGAAGGTATGGCTCCATAGACACACAATTAGGCCTTCCCAGACTTTCTCGACCTTTCCTATGCAAGTGGTGCCAGGAAGATACAATTTGGTCTTGAAGTTCTTTGTTGTCCTTAAAGAAGATTTTCTCCACATGAACATTTTTAGGTGGTTCCTTCAAGGGATACCCTAATTGTCGGCGAGCTAAGACTCGATTGTAGCAAATTCCTCCATTGAAACCAAGTAAAGGCATGTTAGCGAATTCTCCACAACCATCAATGAGTAATATTCTATCATACATACGGTTATACTAATCAATGTCGGAGTGAGTTAAAGCCATAACCCTTTGTGACCAACGTCCTTTGGTGCGATCCCAAAAAAGACTAGACTTAGGAAAGTGAGAAATAAACCACTTGTATAATAAGGTCACACAACACGTAATCATCCCTCTACCACGGAAGTTTCGGAGATGTACCAAATGATAGGTGTTACCCAATAAAGTCGGCAATGGATTTCTCATCATGAAGATTTTAATGGCATTAAGGTCAATGAATCCTTCAAAGCTAGGAAACAACAACACTCCATAGATAAGTAAAGCAAGGATAGCCTCAAAGGTAGGCATGCTCAAATGGTCGGCATAATATTGGGCTTTCTCAATTAGGAACTTTGTAGCTAACCCAAAGATTTCACCTTTATGAGTCATGTTCTCCTTAATGTCAGATACCTTCAAACATGTGGCTTTAGGAATATCCTGCTCTTTGGGGTCCTTCTCCAAGAAAGGGAAATAAGTCTTATCCACAATAGACAACCCTAATAACTGAGAATATTCTTCCAAAGTAGGTAATAGCTAATAATCGGGAAATGTGAAGAAATGGTAGTCTGGATCGTAGAACTGTAGCAAAACCGAAAGAAGTCCTTCGTTCACTTGAAGTTCCAACAGAGATAACAACCTTCCATACTAATTTCGGAATCCTTCTTGATCTTGGACTAAAATCCTAGCTTCCTTAGGTCATCTAGCTTAAGACTTTTAATAGTATATTTCAAAGTATTTCTTCTATTGTAATCCATAGTATCCTGCAATATTCATAAATAAGGCTTGAATTCCATGAAATGTAATACAATATGATGCTTTATGGATGCAATGCATATATACAAAGTTCTAGGTTAAAGGTATGCACAAGGAGTTAGGGTCTACCCATCCCCATAGGGTATGTACTAAGGTTGGTTGTACCTGCAGAACAAAATTCTAAAGAAGTGCCCAAAGTCATCAGTCCATCCTTCGGATATTATCAACTTTTCGACTGACTCGGGGGTCGATAATATTCTTAAGAGAACCTATTTTGAGTGTAGCATCGCGTAGTAACTATTTTGGGACTACTCCCTCATAGTTCCCGCACTACGTCCTATATAAGGCCAAAGTGGTGTTAAGGTACTACGGTCCCCAATATCATGGACACCTAGGCCGAAAATAGTAAGGGTTTTCACGACTGTACTCGTTCAACCGAACCATTTTGTGGGAGGGTCTCAATTGAGCGGCGATTCTCGAGTCAGCTTGGTCGGGACTCACTCCCTATAAGTCTCGTCGAATATATCACCTTCCTATCATAATGTCACTCAAGTCCGGGTGTAGGACTTATCTCACAACAAAGGGATACCCCCAAGTAAGGTATAACATGAATATATATATACAGACTAGTAATAAAATAAATGGCATACAATGAACAAAATAGGGGTAACCCTTAAAAGTTAGAGATCTCCCCAGTGAAGTCGCCATTTTCTATTACGGTGGAAATAGGATATCAAACTATTAATTAGTTTGAATTGCAATTTTTAATTCACAAACGATCTTTGATTTATCCGAAGAAAAAGGTCAAATGAAGGAAAACCTATTTTTGCATCGTAAACACAATGCGGGGAGAGACCTAGGTAAGGGGTTGGTTAAGCTTAGGGAAGGTACTAGCACCCTAAACTTCTGTAGTACTCTACATGAACCTTTTGTTTAATGTATGCCTTTTCATTTTTATTATCTGCTAGAAATATATACTGAGCTAAGGGATAGGGTGACTAGGAGACCTAAGGGTTAGTCCTAAGTTTACTCGCCAAGACTCGCATCTTGTGCCTACGTATCCGAGGTAGAGGATGGAATCAGAGTAATCGTAGTTCCCCTTAAAATGGAGGTTAAAAACGTCTTGACTGTGGTCAAGGATTCAAGGGGAGTAAGCATCTCTTAAGGAAACGCTTACGTGGAGTCCTGAGACTCTGATTTCTATGTTGAGATTATTAATTGAAATTAGGATTAAATTAGGGATTCCTTGGCGGGAAACCCTAAACAGAGTACGACGAATCTTTGACCTAATGTTAGGGTAATGAGAATTTTCGTCCACGGCGGGACACCTAGGTTATTAGGGTTTTGAAACTGTCAAGGGTTAGGACTATTGACTCGGCGGTCAAACTGTGAGACATAATCCTTCGGAAGGCGGTTAACGGTAGATGATGCGAATGAGGAATCATTACATGACAGGTTTAAAATAAACGCAAATATGGAAATAGCAAGGAAAAGACGATGCGACGATTACTCGCGTAAATTACAACCATAAAAAGAGCAAATTAAAGACGAAATAAAGTGCGACGATAGCCTCGCATGGTTACAATCCAAACAATAAGTAGAAGTATTAACGACGACAAGGTCCTCACCTAATTACAAATGTAATATAAAGCGTAAGATGAACGAGAAATAAAACCTTTGTCATCAGTACAACTGAAAATGACAGATGGCAAGGCACGTGAGTTTAGTTAGAAAAAGATTTTTATTTCGAGAATGCTTTTATTTTAAAAAAAAAAGGGTTAATGATTCTAATAAAGGAAATTGTTTTAATTTTTGTTGTAATTAAAAGAAAAGGCTTTAATTTTAATGTTAGAAATGTTTTAGTTTTAATGTTAAAAAAACTTTAATTTCAATGTCAAAAAAGGCTTTAGTTTTAATGTAAAAAGAAAGAGTTTAATTTTAATGTTAAAAACAATTTTAATTTTAAAGTAAAAAAAAAAGGTTTTAATTTTTGAAAATGAATTTACACTTAGACTTTTTAAATTTTTAAAATAAAATATTTTTAATTTTAGCATTAAGTTTATTAAAACAAAATAATCAAAACTTAAATTCCATTTTTATTAAAATTGATGAATGACCTTTTTGTTTTAAAATATTTTAAGTTTTTTTATTTTTAGATTTCTTAAAGAAAAATGATTCGTTAAAACAAGAATGTTAGGTTGATTATTATTACTAAGACAAAACTATAAACTAATAAGCTGATAAACTAATTAACAAAAATAAATAAAAAACAAAATAGAAACAACATTAAAAGGGGGATGGGCGATATTTGGGTTTCATTAGGGTTTTTGATTTTCGTCTTCCTCTTTTCCAGACGCCGACGGCGGATGACCCCATTGTCATTCATCGCAGCTCTTTCTTTTTTGCATGCTTTCGTCTTTCTCTTATCTTAGATCCTGAAAAAGAAAAGAAAAATCCCACCATAGAAAACCTGATTATTTTAATCAAATTCTTACGTTTTCGACTGATTGATGACGGTGTTGATACGCGTTTTGTGCTTTGCTGGAAAGTATGGTGACGGTGACGAAGATCTCTTTTCGCCCCAAAAGTTCTTTTGAGGATGATGATGGTGATTTTCTATGGATCCTCTGAGTCATCCCTCTTTGTTCTTGGCGGCGCCACGAGCTTGTTGTCCTCCTTTCTGGGTTCGTACGACAAAAAATCCTCTTCTTCTTCTTTATGGCTCCGTGGATGATGATGAAAAACCTACGGGTTTTCTGAATACGAGTTCTTTTTGCCGTTTTGGTTCCCTCTCTAGGTTTCCGAATCCTCCCCCTTTGATATTCTTGATGATGTTGTTATATAAAGTTGATTTTTTGATGCGGGCTTGGATTGTCGCTTGGTTTGTTGCCATTTTTCTGGGAAAATGGTTGCCAACCATTTGCTTGTGCTTGTGGTTTTTGTTGGAATTTTGGCTTGATCCGCGTTCTGCTTAAGCTGTGTTGGAGCTGTTGTTCCACGACTTTGTTGGTTGGGAATCTTGTGTTTTTTACGGTTTTGAGTTGAACTTGTGATTCTACGCTGTTTGTTTTGACTTGGTTGAAAATCACTTTTTAACATAAGTGCTTTTTCCAAAAATCACTTTTTCGGATAAGCATTTTTTTGCCAAACAGCTTTTTTCAAAAGCACTTTTTTTATCTCTCTTTCTCGGTTGCCTTCTTGAACAGATATTGTCGGTTCTTGGCTCGAAGTCGCGAAATAAATTCGGGAGTTGGCGGCGGAATAATCCGTTGCCCTCCCGACACACTCGATGATGACATTGGCTCTAAGGGTGTTGGAAAAAAAACTAACTGATAAAAAGTTTCTTTTGTTGTTTGACTTGCAGGTCCGAAGAGCTAACCGGAGAAAATCGAAGAATCGGAACCCGAAGGATAGTTTAGGCATTTTTTAGAAACATAGGAAAAATGTAATTTATTTTTTTGTAAATTTATTTATTATTATATTTTGTAAAGACAATTATAATAAAATTATTCCATATAGATTAATGAAATAACATTATTATTATTATTTTCCTTTTGATATGCAATAGAAATGAAAAACCATTATTAACGATGTATGCTTTTGTTTGAAAATAAAATATAAACCATAAAATAAAATAAAATCAATTTAAAAATAGATGAGAACAATAATGAAATAAAATTATTTAAAAGTGAAATGAAAATGAAAATTAAAAATGAAATAGAATTATTTTTGAAAATGAAATGAAAACAAAAATTGAAAAATGAAATAGAATTATTTTTTAAAAATGAAATGAAAACACCAACAAAAATTCTATTTTTCTTCATTAATTCAAAATTCATTCGATTAATCTCGTCTTCGATACAGCTTCCGACTAATCTCTCCGGCAATTTAAAAGAACGACCTCACCAGAATAAAACCAATTTGTCCAATGACCACGCTCTTCCAATCCAAATAAGCATCAAATTAATTTCACGATTAAATCATCTGAAACAAATCCTCCGATCAAACTCTTCCAATTAACAACCTTAGCCTTGATTCACGCTAATAAATTCAAATGTCTATAACTTCCTGACTACAACTCCGATTCACGAACTGACAGCCAGCTGCAAACAAATGACCATTTTGCCATTCATAAGTGAAGGACGAGCAACGCGATTTTTCCTGCAAAATCAACCAACTACACAGACCCGCTAGTGGTTAATTAAATTAGATGCAAAAACACAATGGAATGCGAAATGAGCCGACTAAATCTCAGGGAAAATTTTGGGGTATTACAGTCACCAGATAGGTCGTGGCTCGATTCATCAAGAAGGACATCATTTGTCATTACAGAGTTCCCAAAAGAATCATTACTGATAATGGTTCGAATTTAAACAACAAGATGATGAAGGAACTGCGCCAGAGTTTCAAGATTGAACATCACAACTCTTCTCCTTATCGCCCGAAGATGAATGGCGTTATTGAGGCATCCAATAAGAACATTAAGAAGATTGTGCAGTAGATGGTTGTTACCTACAAAGATTGGCACGAGATGTTGCCCTTTGCATTACACGGATATCGTACTTCGGTACGTACTTCAACTGGGGAAACTCCTTTCTCGCTAGTGTATGGTATGGAAGCTGTCCTACCATTGGAAGTCTAGATTCCTTCCTTAAGAGTTTTGGTCAATGTTAAACTTGATGAGGCAAAATGGGTGAAGGCCAGATTGAATTAACTCAACTTGATAGACGAGAAGAGACTGGCATCCATTGCATATGATCGTTTGTATCAAAGCAGGATGAAGAAAGCTTTTGATAAGAAGGTGCGCCCTCAAAGCTTTCAGGCAGGCGACTTAGTGTTGAAGCGGATTCTCCCTCCACAGACAGATCACAGGGGAAAATGAACTCCCAACTATGGAGGTCCATATGTCATAAGAAAAGTCTTCTCCGGAGGAGCCTTACTACTCTCAACTATGGATGGAGAAGATTTCACATCCTCTGTGAACGCAGATGCAGTTAAAAAATATTTTGCTTCAAATAGACCCGCTGGAAAGAAAAAGGAAATCCAGGCAAAAATGGGGCATCCTGGCGAACCATAAAAAGATTGGGTTTGGGCAAAAGTTAGGGATAAAAATAAAAAATGTAAACCTGCAAAGTTGAAAACCTGAAAAGGCGACTTTGGCAAAAATGGGTATCCCGGTGAATCGAAAACCCGCAAAGGCGATTCAGGAAAAAGTTAGGGATTTGAAAAGCAAACGACTGCAGTCTGCATTCGTTCCTTAGAGCACAGTGGATTCCGGGAGGACCCGAGGGTCAATCAATCAGTCAGTCTTTTCAAAAGACAAAGCATTGGAAAAGCATCAAAGTCATGCAAGTCATAGTCGAATCGACACATGGTGTTTGTCTGCACCACATTGCCGAAATTTTGTATATCTTTTTGCATTTATGTAATTTTTGTGCAACTTTCTCTTTTTAGGAGTTGCATCTGATGTAAATCTGCCTATTTACAGGCCATTTATCAATGAAGTATATTATTCAGAAAGCTTTCTTGTCTTTAGCTTTTTATTATTTTGTTTGCAAAAGACGCTTGATGTTTTTGATAAAACTTTGCATACATAAACTCGTGGGCTTTGCTAATTATAGTTGGGAACATTAATTTTCTTGAACAGTGTCGTGGAAGATGACCGAGATAGCTTTTGTTGCATATAGGACACATTTGTTTGTTTGTCATTTGCAGGGCTCTCTTTGTTGAGACTATTTCAGAGGTGCATCCCCAGTGAAGTCACCATTGTCTCTATCCCTACAAAGTGAAGATGTCAGATCGGAAGTATCTCGCCAGCAGTAATATGCATTTATCCTCAGTAAGTCGAGACTAGCAGGTTGAGATTATGCATATCCCCCAGCAGGTTGAAACTGAGGTTCCCCAACGGTGCTGTGCACCTATACCTCAACGGGTAGATTTGGGATTATTCCCCGGTAGTGGAACAAGTTCAGAGCTTATTTCCCCACCGAGTCTAATTCTTGGACTCCGTTCCCCTCAGAGTCTAGGTCATTGACTCATTTCCCTAAGCAGAGGCCGATGTTTTTAAGTTTTATTCTCATTTTCCCCAAGCAGAGGTCGATGTTGATTCCCTCGTTGAGTAATCCCCAGTGGAGTAGCTGAAGTAGGTTTTCTTCCCCGCTAGTTGGGATTGACCTAGAGAATTTTATTCTCCATCCTCACCAGAGAGAGTTTGGGACAAATCCCCAGTAAATTTTATTCATTATCCCTAGCAGGTAGCGGATTCAATCTTCAATAGAGTGGAATCTCCGGCAGAGTGGAGCTATTCCTCAGCAGGTTGCTTCGTATCCTAGAAGAGTTTTTGTCATTCTAGTAGGCCATCGAGAGCTGATTTCCCCAGTGGAGTGGAGTTGTTTTCCCCAGCCGATACATTTGTTCCTAAAAAGAGTCATATTCTGGTAGGCCATCCAGGGCCGCTTTCCTCAGCAGTGTTGATTTCATCCCCAACGGGGTTGGCTTCGTCTCTTCAATATTTATTTTGCTAAAGTGGTTCCTTTGAATTTGCATCGTGCATAACATCTTCCCAAACACGTAGCATTTCCATTTCGTATGAAGCATTACGCCATATTCAAACATGTGCATTTGAAATATAAGCCAGGTTGTTATCTCTTGTTTTCTGGTGTATCTCCAACAGATGACGGTTTATTTCTTTAGCCCGTGCGGTATCTAGACCCCGGCTAACACCGGTTTATTTCTTTATCCCGTGCGATATCCAGACCCCGGCTAAAGCCAGTTTATTTCTTTAGCCCGTGCGGTATCCAGACCCTGGCTAACACCAATTTATTTCTTTAGCCCGTGCGGTATCCAGACCCCAGCTAACACCGTTTTATTTCTTTAGCCCGTGCGGTATCCAGACCCCGACTAACACCGTTTTATTTCTTTAGCCCGTGTGATATCCATACACTGACTAACACCGATTTATTTCTTTAGCCCGTGCGGTATCCAGACCCCGGCTAACACCGGTTTATTTCTTTAGCCCGTGCGGTATCCAGACCTTGGCTAACACTGGTTTATTTCTTTAGCCCGTGCAGTATCCAGACCCCGACTAACACTGATTTATTTCTTTAGCCCGTGCGGTATCCAGACCCCGGCTAACACCGGTTTATTTCTTTAGACCGTGCGATATCCAGACCCCGGCTAACACCAGTTTATTTCTTTAGCCCGTGCGGTATCCAGACCCCGGCTAACACCGATTTATTTCTTTAGCCTGTGCGGTATCCAGACCCCGGCTAACACCGGTTTATTTCTTTAGCCCGTGCGGTATCCAGACCCCGGCTAACACTGACTTATTTCTTTAGCCCGTGCGGTATCCAGACCCCGGCTAACACCGATTTATTTCTTTAGCCCGTGTGGTATCCAGATCCCGGCTAACGCCGATTTATTTCTTTAGCCCGTGCGGTATCCAGACCCCGGCTAACACCGATTTATTTCTTTAGCCCGTGCGGTATCCAGATCTCGGCTAACACCGATTTATTTCTTTAGCCTGTGCGGTATCCAGACCCCGGCTAACACCAGTTTATTTCTTTAGCCCGTGCGCTATCCAAACCCCAGCTAACACCAGTTTATTTTTTTAGCCCGTGTGGTATCCAAACCCCGGCTAATACCGATTTATTTCTTTAGCCCGTGCGGTATCCACACCCTAGCTAACACCGGTTTATTTCTTTAGCCCGTGCGATATCCAGACCCTGGCTAACACTGATTTATTTATTTATCTCGTGCAGTATCCAGACCCCGGCTAACACCAGTTTATTTATTTAGCTATGCGGTATCCAGACCCCGACTGATATTGTTTATTTAGCTTGTGCGGTATCCAGACCCCAACTGATGATGGTTTATTTAGCCAGTGCGGTATCCAGACCCCGACTGATGATGGTTTATTTAGCCTGTGCAATATCCAGACCCCGACTGATTTTGTTTATTGAACCTGTACGGTATCTAGACCCCGACAGATTTTGGTGTTTTTCTTGAGCCTGTGCGGTATCTAGACCCCAACTAGAATTTTTGATGGTTGCGTTCCTCTTATCTTCATCTCTCCCCAATAGAGTTTATTCAGTTTTGTTTTGCGGTTGGAAAATTTTTGGGTTCTTTTGTATTCAACCACCTTCTACCTTGAATGTTTGAAAGTCTTTTTCTTTTCATCCCTTCAGGTCCAAGTCGTTTGAATAGGGGCAGCTGTTGTACCCAAAAATTTGACCAACCATTTTCTTGTATTTGACTTTTGTTTCATTTCATTTTAGCATTTGCATTTGCATAACATTGGTTTTTAGCAGGGGATCAAGAGTTTTGTTTGTTGTGCCATTCAACAGGAGGGTCTCTTTTAGACCAAGCTCAAGCCAGTGCATTTGTGCAAGCCATTAAGTTCTCATCATCACCAAGATGAAGTTTCTAAGCTCCTTGAGAGGAGAAGTTTGTGTATGGATGTTACCTCCTATCTTGAGGGTCATCAGAGGATCAGCAGAGGATCATGAGGTAATTTACTTGGATAAGAATTGGTTTAAAAGCTCATTGTGTATCTTGAGGGGTCTTTGTGGAGTTTCTGTAGTCATTCAATTCATAGGCAAGAGCCTCAGTCAGAGGAGGTGTAACTAGGGTTTCATCTGGTCAACCCAAAGTCAACCGTGGACTTGAAAGGGTTCAAAACTTGGTTCTAGGTCATTGAGGCATGGGAAGTCATCCCAAAGCATCTAGTATTTCTTGTTAAGATCAAATTAAGATAATTCAAGAGTTAAAGAAGTTACTAAATTAGGGTTTTAGAGGATTTTAGTGTAAAATCCCATTCTTTAGTGCCTAACTTCAAGGACAATTTCCCCTATGATACAAGTTCAATCTCATTTTCATGAAAACATGAGGCTTGTTCATAATATTCAAAGCTTTAATTTGAGTATAATAATTCATCCATTGATTTTGCACATCTCAAGTTATGATGTCAACAAGTTAGGGTCCTCAGATGAAGGAAATTTTGGTCAACTTAAAGTCAACTCACTTCCAAGGCATTTTTGACATGGAATCAAGTTTCCCCTCAACTTCAAGTGAACATGAAAGTTGTTCCTTATGATCTTAAATTTATAAAAAGTCTTAGAAGTCCTTTTTATTATTTGTACATCTCAAGTTATGGACCCCACAAGGCAAGGGTATTTTAGGAAAGTTCATTATAGGTCATTTTCTTCAATGATCAATTACATGAACTTTAAGACATCAAATGCAATTTTGTGCCACATGAATGTTGTGTCACATGGGTTCAGCTTCCTCATGATCTTGATTTCCATGAAGATTGGTGGATTATGTGATCATATGGACCATTTTAAGGGTGAAATTTTGACTTTTGGTCATGGCTTAAGTATCTTACATTATAAGTCACTTTTTGGCTTCATATTTGAACTTTTCCACACCAATACATGACCATAAAGAGTTTTTCTTCATTTGTGCCAACATGGAGAGGAATTACATGCCACATTTTCATGTTTCTTACCTTAAAAGTCATGATTTGAAACTTAATGTAAAAGTATCCTTCATGGACCAAAACAATTCCATTCATTCCTACACCCTCCAAATATGCATTTGCTGACTCAAAATGAGGGGAAGCTTGCCAAACCCGTGTGTGTGTGAAAATGGAAGTTTGGAAAGCAAATTTTGAAAACACAATTTGCAAACATCATGTCACCAATTTTCCCCAGTAGTTATTGACATTGCTTGAAAGCAGTTTTCTATCGTGAAACATGGTTGTTACCCGTTCTCCCCGATTAAGCCCAATACTTATTGGCATAATTTTAAATCCAATTATTATTGGTACCTTGACGCTGGTTGCTACTTGTTTCCTTATTGAAGTCCAGTAGTTACTGACATTGTTCAAAAACCCAATTGTTATTGGTGTGGAGCATGGTAGTCACCCGTTTTGTTCAAAATCCAATTGTCATTGGTATTTTGATTTAGTTGTTACAAATATTTCCCAGAAGTATAGTACTTACTAGCACTGCTTAAAATCCAATCGTTATTGGTACTTTGATTTGGTTGTCACCAATCTTTCCAGTAGTTACTGGCATTGTTTGAAAATCAATTGTTATTGGTAAGAGGTTCGGTTGTTACCGATTTCCCCACTAAAGTCCAGTAGTTATTGGCATTTGCTTGAAATACAATTGTCATTGGTACTTGAATTTGGTTGTAACCAATCTTTTCTGTAAGTCTAGTAGTTACTGGCATTCGCTTGAAACCCAATTGTTATTGGTACTTTGATTTGGTTGTCACCAATTTTTCCCCCCAGAGTAAGTCCAGTGGTTACTGGCATTGTGTGAAAACCAATTGTTATTGGTATGAGGTTCGGTTGTTACCAACTTCCCCAACTGAAGCCTAGTAGTTACTGGCATTTTTGAAATCTAATTGTTATTAGTATGGAGCATGGTCGTTACCCGTTTTCCGGTTGAAGTCTAGTAGTTACTGGCATTGTTTAAAAACCCAATTGTCATTGGTATTTTGATTTGGTTGTCACCAATATTTCCGATATAAGTCCACTCATTACTGGCGTTGCTTGAAATCCAATCGCTATTGGTATCACTGTTTTGGTTTTCACCACATCCTCTTGAAAGTCTAATCGCTACTAGCATTCCTCAAGAAGTCCAGTAGTTATTGGTATTATTTGAAAATCCAATTTTTATTGGTACAATACCTGGTTGTTACCGATCTACCTTTCTAAAGTCTAGTGTTACTGGCATCTTTTAAGTATGTTGGATTTTATAAATGCTCACCCTTCTCTAAACTCAGGATGTTTGGTTGCTAACAGTATCCCCAGTAAGTCTCGGAGAACTAGTAGTTACTAGCAGCCCCATTGAGTCTGGTTTTATTTCTAGTCTTTTCCTGAAGATCCCGTTTGAACTCTTCATTATGAGGAAATTCCATTGGTTTTCTCCCCAATGAGGACCATGTCTCTGGTCTTTTTGCTTCCCTAGTCGGAGTCTAAATCTGTTGACTTTTGTCCCTCTGCATGGCTTCTCCCTCGATGCATTTCTCCAGTGGAGATTTACATTTCCCTAGTGGAGACTTGCCTTTTCCCCAGTGGAGACTTGCCTTTTCCCCAATGAAGATTTGTCTTCCCTGGTGGAGTTTTTGTCCCCTGTATGGAGGATCCCTTAGAAGTACCATCATTAGTCATGTATGAACTATTGACTGTTATGCCTTGGATCTTTCCCTAGTGTGTCAAGTCCCTAGTGAGTAGTTACTCGTTGTTGTGTTGTTCTTTTCTTTTACTCGTGTGTCAACATTTTCTTTCATCCAAGCATCGTTTAGAATTCATTTCATTTTCATATTTGTCTTTTTGCATACCATCGTATCTAAGGGACAAAATTTTTGGTTTGCTATATTTAAATACCTTTCGCCACTATGGAGATTGTTATCTCTCATTCCCACCGGGTGAAGATATTTAAATAGAGGCAACTGTTGTACCCCAAATTTTGAACCCTAGATCCTCATCATCATTCTAGGACATCAACATTGTTTATCTAACCATAATCTCTTTCAAGTTTGATCTTTGTCAAGATGCAGGTGAATTAGGGTTCCACATAGTTAGGAATCATGGTTTCTATGGTTTGATCAGTCCAGGTTTTGGATTGACCCTCCATATAATAAGTCTCTATATCATCAAGGATATCACATTGGATCAAGTATGAATCCAATTTGAGGTTGTCACCTAGATAAGAAGAACAGTGTAGTGCAAGAACCCTAATTAGGGTTTCTAATTGGAAAAGTCAATTGTAGTTTGAATTTTGACCTAGAGAGGTCTCCAATGATGTAATCATGGTCCATAAATCTCATATGACCAAAATAAGTCTACACAAGAAGTTTCAAGGCCTCAGGGAACGCAGAACACTAACAGACAATTCAGAGGTTTTCGATCGTTCGGTTCGTCTGACTGAAAATTCAACCCATGGACCAACAAGCTTTTGACCCAAAATTGAAGTCAATAATGTTCCCAATGTTATGTTATATCTAATCATGAAGTTTTATGACCATTGGATCAAGATATGAGAAGTAATAAAAAAGTCGAGAAATTAGGGTTTTGAAAAGGGCTAAGCCATAACTTCCTAACCACATGTCCAAATGGAGTTGTTCAAAGCTTGTTAGAAAGGTCTTGAGGAGTCCTACAAAAGTTTCACAGTGACCTATGACCAAAAAATGAACGGATTTTGAGTTATGGGCAAAAGCAAGGCAAAAGGGGAAGAACACAGAAAAATTCAAGATTTCTTGACTTGTAAGTCAAATTTTCAGCCAACTTCAAGGAGATTTTTGACATGGTTTCAATCGGAATTTGAACTTGTGTAAAACATGGAAGTTGTAGGGCATGTTTATGGATTTAAAAAAAGTAAAATAACCCATTCATAGCCTTTGTGAGCTAGGATTTTTGAAGAGAGGAAGTTGAGGTCCAAAAGCTTGAAATCCAAAGTTTCAACTTGTAATGACATGATGCAAAACCAATCTTTGGATGTCAATCTTGTTGATTTAAGTTTATTAGTTGCAAGATACACTCTAAAAAAGGTGTTACGCGAAAAATCAAAGGGGTACACAAGGTTTTAAGGCTTGAACCAAGAGAGAATTCCATTTATGGCATAAAGTGAGCAATGCTATTTTGGTAAAGCATGACTTTTCCCTTAAAATCTGCCTTGAGCCTTTCCCCTAATCTCCTTCTACACTACAAAGTACACTTCATCCTCAGAAGCATTCCCCAAAGCCAGCAACTCTTGTACTTGATCACTTGAATAAAGGAAAATCATCATCACTAACAAGTTGGTTCCCAAATGAACAAGTTGGCAAAAACTTGAAATATGACCAGATCAATACTCTCCACTTTCCCTATAAATAGAGCATCAAAACTCAGTCCAAAACATCAGAAAAGACATCAACAAAACCTTGCAAAACCCCTTGTGTACTCAAAATACCTTCTTCTTGCAAAAAAACACCAAAACTTGCAAGAACACTTCAAATTCTCAGTTTGCTCGTGCACTTCCAAAACCAACTTCACAAAACAACAATACACATCCATTAGAGTATATTCAAACCATTGAATCACTTCTATAACACCCCTAACACCATCTATCATTCTCAAATCTCCATTAAAGCAGCTGGATCGGGTTTTGTTTCTCAAGCTTATTCCAGGCCAATCAATCATTCTAGCAAGTTTCAAAGGCATCAAGGAAGCTCACTAAGGTATTTTCTTTTAACTGTTAAAGCATTTGAAGAGGCCTTTAACTGTCTCTAAGAAGTAAGTTTCTTCCCTTTTAAATCTTCATGTTCATGTACTATCATTGATTCCTTTGTAAAGGAAACATGTAGATATCATCATGTATTAGATGTGTCAATCATTGTTTGCTTTGAATGAGTTGCATATGTAATGTTTTGACATTTAATGCTCTTGTTGTGTTGCAATGTTGTTGGATTCATAATGATCTATGTTGTTAGAGTTAGTATAAACAAACACATATTTGAATTCTCATTGGAAAATACTCCAACTTTGATCTTTACATCTTAGAATTTGGTTGAGAGATGAAAGAGTTCTAATTTGAAGAAATCCTAGCCATGGAAATGAAGTTAGGGCACGAGCGAGAGAGAGAGAAGGCTGAAGAAGATGAAGCTGATGTGGGAGTGCCCTGGCATGACATGGCGGTGAGGTGGCCATTTTAAGGCATCCATAGTTTAAAACATTTTTGAACCATATACATATTGGATGAAAGCGTAGCACCGCTGGTCAAGAAGGATGCTTTGTGTGTTGTGTTGAGCAAAGGTTCTGGGGTTCGATCCCCCCCAGACCTTTTATTTTTTATTTCATGTGAATAGCTTGTTGTTCCTATTTTATTACATGAGTGCTTCTATTTTTCACAAGGCACGTGTAGGCCAGATGGTTATAATTTTGGGTAGTAACCCTAGAGATGTGGGTTCAAATCCCTTTGAATGCATTTCCATTCTTTTTATCATCTATTTTCTCACTTTGTCTTTACAAATTAATTTCACCATAACTTTCTTGATTTTCATCATTTTTGTACCATTCATTTTACAAGTCACTCTTTGGTACGTCTATTTTCAATAAGTAAGAAAAGAATTCAAAAATTGTCATTTTTGAAATACTTTAATCCACTTGGAAGATATGACCTTTTTAGGGTTTTTCCACTTTGTTTTCCTAAATTTCTTCAATTCAGCCTTTGATTTCCTTCTACATGATTGATCTTGTTTAAGTTACTCTTGATCATGTAACATGGTTGCATGTATATGGATGTTTGCCTTACCATTTGTGTTTTTTGTATTTGTAAATGCATGAACATGAGATATTTATTGAAGTTTTGCTTGAGTTGTGAAATGCCTCTTGATGTTGTAACTTCTTGAGCATGATCTATGATACCCTTTCCTTACCTTGATTGACTGAGTGTTTTGATATAACCATGACATGTTTAGGATTTGATTCATATGCAAAGTTATGACTTGTATGATTGAATTTTGTTATCTATCTTTAATGAACTTGTTGTTGTCACACATGTTTCATACCTACTCTTGATGATTCTTACCTTCATAATCTTTGAATATTGCCATGATAATTAATGTTTTTATTTATATGTTTGGTCTTGTAAGAACCTCTATCACCATCCCCTTTTAGATATTGTAATATCTTTGTTCATTAATGGTTTTAACCATTTGATTTGATTATACTTGATTGTAACCTTGTTCTTTGCTTGATGTTGTCACATACTTGCATTACTTTATTAGATGTTACTATGCTCTTCCATATCTTCATCATGTTTGAAAGAATGCTTATATGTGCTTAACTTTGTCAAGTTTCCCCAGTTGATGGAACTTGTTAGTTCTCATCCAGTTGCCTCATCATGCCCTAGTCCAAAGCAAAGCCTCTCTATTGACCCTTAGGTCATAGATAGCTCAATACCCTCCCTTTGACCATGTTAAGTCATCTTAAACCCTAAATTAGTTAAGTTAGAACCTATATCCATTAGACTTTGCTTTAAGTCTAGAAGACATACCCTTTGTTAGAAGTATCCTTCATTTAGAACTTTAAGATAGAGTTTGTTAACTTTATGTAAGGATCATTGTCATGGTTACTTACTCCCCTCTTGGCTTTTGTAAAATTCAATCCCTTGAGTGTACAAATTAGAATAGAGAGTTTTGTTAAACTCTACACAAGCATTGTTATGTTTGTTCCCCTTTGAACCTTGATCATAATCAAGAGTTCCTCATCCCTAGTGAGGTGAACTACGATTGCTCTGATTCTATCCTAGTTAGGATACGTAGGCAGAAGATGTGATATCTTTGCGAGAAAACTTAGAAACTATATTTAGATCTCACCCTAACCCTAATCCCAAGCCATAGCAAACATTTAACAACTTAGCATACAAACATACAAAAGGTTCATATAGAGTACTACAGATGTTTAGGATGTGAAATACCAACCCTAAGCATAACCAACCCCCGATCCCTGATCTCTTAGTATTGTTGTTACATCGTGCAAAAGGTCTTTCTTTCTTTAACCTTTCCTTTGGATAAATCAAAGTCCGATTGTGAATTTAATGAATTAATATTCAAGTTAATCAATAGCTTGACATCACAGTTCTCACCGCAACACTTGGGGCACCCCCTTGTTGCTCCATATGTTATAAGATCGTGTTCCTCTCACGAAAATTGGTGCACCGTTCATAAGTAAGAAGGCATGAGTTCCTTGTATATCTCCCTAACAAAAATTGCTAAGGTTGTATCATCCTCAGCAGAGTGCTATGAAGTTTCTGTTTGTTCTCTCCAGCGAAAGTCTAGAAGTCTTCTTTCCCCAGCCATGGTTGAATTTGGTTATTTTTCTCCAGCAAAAGGTCATGTCCCCAGTCAGGGTAGGGATGGTTTGTTTGTACCCTCTGAGCAGGTTGGCATCACAACAGGACGGTCGTTTGACCTCTCTTCCCCAATAGAGATTTTCTCCCCATAGAGTTCTAGTATATACTTTTGTCATCAAGGTCAAGAAGTGTAATTTCCCCAGCAGAGTCTCATGGTTTTGTATTCTCCCCAAAAAAGTTGGTTCTAATGATACTTCCCTGGTAAGGTCATCATTCTTCGCAATTCAAGGCCCGGTGGTTCTTTACATTTTCAACAGGTTAAAGCTTAATCGTCATTGGCAGTCTCCCGACAGAGGGGATATTTTTTCTGCAGAATGTTAGAAGATTAGAATCCTGGTGTTATTTCCTCAGCAGTCGTCTGTTGCTCGTACTTTCCCGTGGATCAGAAGTTTAAATTTGGTTATGACCCTGAAGACAGTTCAGTTCTTCTTTCCCAAAGGAGTTGGTTTCAGTTTTGCAGAACTTCTCTCGACGAAGTATCCTTTTGCATAGCATAAGCATCATTACATTGCATCCTCAGAATGGATAGCATTTCCATTTGTATTGAGCATGCCATGGATAAACCTTCAAACATGCATTCGAAGCATAAGCTAGGTTTGATACCTTCTTTTCCAAACTCTTCCTCGACAGAAAGTGGTGTAACTCAGGAGATATCATTTAACTTTATCCTCGATTAGGTGCTCTAACCAATCCTTAGGGTAGTATATCCATCAATCTTACCCTTTGATCATTATTCCCTAGCAGAGTCATCTGTCTAGGATTTCGTTATCCTCTCAGAGTCATTTAGCAATTAATTCTTGGCTCTTTCACCCATTGTTCAGGTGTTAGATGCATAAATCTCGATCTTTTCGTGATGCTCGATCTCATCCGACACTCGTCTATTTTTATTTCTGATTTATTGATACTTCGTGCATATTGATCATAGACACTCGTCTGTGTTCATTCAACACTCGCCAGTGTTCCTCCAACACTAGTTCATGTTTGATTTATTTCTTCAATACTTCGTCTGTATTGATTGTTAACACTCGTCTGTGATTGTTTCAAGTTTCATCAATACTTGTCCTTATTGATCTTATATTTTAGACAATCATTTGTATTCTTTCAACACTCGTCCGTGTTTGATTCATTTCATCAATACTTCGTCTGTATTGATCTTAGACACTTTTCGTGTTCTTTAGGCATTCATCCGTGTTTGTTTCAGTTTCATTAATACTCGTTTGTATTGATCTTAGACACTCGTTCGTGTTTGTTTCAGTTTCATCAATAATCTTCTATATTGATCCAAGATGTTTAGACACTCGTAGTGATCTTTCATCACTCGTCCGTGTTTATTTTAGTATTATCAATACTCATCCATATTGATCTTAGATCCTAGACACTCGTTGTAATCTTTCAACACCCGTTCGTGTTTGTTTTAGTTCATTAATACTCATTTGTATTGATCTTAGAAACTCGTTCGTGTTTGGTTCAGTTTCATCAATACTCGTCTGTATTGATCCATGATGTTTAGACACTCGTAGTGATATTTTAACACTCGTCCGTGTTTGTTTCAGTATCATTAATACTCGTCCGTATTGATCTTAGATCTTAGACACTCATCATGATCTCCAACACTCTTATGTGTTTGCTTATGTTTCATCAATACTCGTCCATATTGATCTTAGACAATCATCTGTAATCACCTCCTTTGGTTTCAAGCACTCATCAGTGTTTATTGCATTCTGCTTCAATACTTGTATTGATTTTAGACGCCCGTCTGTGTTTGTTTCATGTTTTTATACCTCTTATCACCTGTTCCCTAGAGGTATTGTTTCTCCCTTTTATGGATTGCAAATTTTATGATTCTTTTTGTATTCACTCGCCTTCTACCTTGAATGTCTGAAACCTGTTGCTATGCATACCTTCAGGTTTAAGTTGATTGAATAAGGGTAGCTGTTGTACTCCAAAATTTTCCCTCACTTTATCCTAACCCTAATTGGTTTGTGCTTCACATACATATGCATTTTCCCACTAGTTCATACACTCATCGCCACTCATTTACATAAAATCCTAAGGCATGGGATTAAAGCCCTCTGAAGAATCAGGGTTTTCTATTGGGATGAAGTTTTCTACATTATTGAAGATTAATTCATCTAGTCTTTACATGGATTTTGGATTTGGGTTTGAACTATTATTGAGGTTCATCAAGTATCAAGTTCAGTTTCTTCAAGGTGTCTCAAAGGCCTTCGTGTATGTCTCAGGGAGAATTAAAGTTTCTATTTTGTGGTATTTTAACATGTTTATTGATTGGAGTTTGGTTAAGTTTTCATGACAAGTACACTTCAAGTTGTATCCTTATTTTCAAGGATTCCTTGAGGCATGATTCTCGTGATAAGATCATCATCTTCTAAAGGTCTTCTTGGAGTTTTCATCGAGTTAAGGTGTTTCTTATTTTGGGTTAAGATCTTATCAGCAAATCATGATTTTGGAATTTTCATCAAGTTAAGGTTTTCCACCAATCATTAGTAAACTGATAAAAATTGTTACCTATAGAAAACTTGAAGCAAGAACCTTGCATATCATGTAGCCCTGAGTAGAATACGCGAATAAGGTCCTCATTATAATCTTGAGCAAGCTGCTGGAAATAGTCAATCTGTTAGTGCTCAACAAGCCTAACAACATATGATATATCCAAACAACCAACCGTAATCGGCTTCCATATATATTGTTTCACCATAATTCGATCTTGATGTTTTAGCTTAAAATTATTGATATACTTCTTTGGAACCAATGTAAATGGATTCTCAGCAGCAATAGTAGAGGTAGTAGCTTCTCCCTTTCCTTTAACATCAGCTTTTGTCTATGGAGCCACGAAAATTTTGAAATAAGAAGTGCACACTAAGTGTTTGATGAATTGTTTGAATGAAAAGTGAATGAGTGTGAGAGATTGATGAATACCCACACACTCAACCAAGACACACAATCACATAAATACACAAAGAAGGAAAGATGGACCACAAACAAGTGAAAAATTCAGATTTTTGTTGAGTTTCAGTGAAATGAGATTTTTGAAAGGGAATGAGAGAAATTTGATGGAAATAAAGGTAACTTGTTGGAATTTTTTAGTGTTGATGATGTGAAAAGAATGAAACAATAAAGATATAATGAGAGTTGAATGATTTTTAAGGTTTAAGATTAAATGAAGAAGTGTACTGAATTTGGTGCATGTAGGATAGTAGAGGAAATAAAGAGAAATAACTTATTCTGCACTTATGAGTCGACCTGTGAGGACATGTGTCAAGCTATCAAGGTCTCAGGTCGACACATAATGAAGTGAATAACTAGGAATTCAAAAAATTAATTTATGTGTCGACACATACTGATGGAATTTTGTCAGATTCAAAAGCTCAATTTTATGTGTCGACCTATACGAATTTCGTGTCAGCACATAATATGCAAAACTTGGAAAGTTTGACACTTATGAATTGTGAATGACTATGGAAGACTCACTTTGACTCATTCATGACTAATAGATGAGATACACATGCATATGATGATTTTTCATGGTTTGATAGCTAAAATCATGCAAACATGCAAATGTAGGCATGAAACGGTAAAAGATATATATCAAATGTGAAGACATTTAACATATGATCACTACAAACGTATAAAATGCAAACACATAATGGCCACATTTAAAATTTTTGGAAGTGAACACATATTAAATACATCTAACACATAACACATCATATACATTTGAGAAATAAACAAATCAAAGAAATACTTACTTACAAAACAAGAAAAGGATTAAAACTATGTTACCTCACCGTACAAATGAAGGAGGATCCACTTGCATTTCATAAGGAAATCTCAAACAAAAGTTGGAATGAATGTAAAATGCGCCCAACCCACTTCTGCTCCCAAAACGGCCCAATCGCCTAAGTCTAACCTCTTTGGGGGAAATTTTACCTTTCTGCCCCTCTAACAGGGGTGGTTGACCTATTTACCCTTGGTCCCAACATGCCCTCCCCTTTTTCAAACTCCTCCGCAAGGAAGCCACATTTGAATGGACAAAGGAATGTGACAAAGCTCTTCTCCACTTGAAGCAAGCCATATCTGCACCTCTAGTCCTCTCCCAACCAGAAAATTGGGAAAGCCTTTTTCTCTATCTCACCGTTGCAACCAAGGCTATGAGCGCAACCCTCATTCGTGAAATCCCTGAGGGGAAAAAGCCCATCTACTTCACAAGCAAGGCGCTCCAAGGGCCAGAATCATGGTATCAACAGATAGAGAAGATGGCTCTCGCCCTTATCAACATTGTAAGGAGACTGAGGCACTATTTTCTGGCCCATACTATTATGATACGCATGGAACAGCCCATAAAGCAGCTACTGGGCCACCCAGACATGGCCAGAAGGATGCTCAAATGGTTGTTAGAATTATCCAGATTTGACATCCGGTAGGAGAGCAGAAAAGCCCTTAAGGCACAAGCACTAGCTAACTTCGTAGCAGAGATGACCTTACCCAGCCAACCAAACAAGGGTACCCACATATGGGTTATATTTGTTGATGGGGAATCCAACTCGACGGGTAGCGGAATAGGCGTCATCCTAGAGAACGAGGAGGGAATCCTCATCAAAGTCTCACTCACGTTGTCCTTCCCAACCTCTAACAACCAAGTTGAGTACGAAGCCTTCTTGGCCGACCTGCGCCTTGCCGAAGATCTGGGAGCAGACAAAGTTGTCATATGTGTAAGAGCACAGATTGTGTCTCAGTAATATCTCTATGTTTTGATGATAACATTAATGATAATTTGTATACAAGAATTATACTCTCTAAATTTGTTCTAAACTGTTTTCTACAGGCACAAAAGATTTTAATCTTAAAGAGCAAATTTGATGTGAACAATGAATTCTGAATGGCTCAAGAGCATCTGAAGATTAGAAGAATCTGAAGTATAAGAGCTTAGTTATCAAGATTCTGAAGATACAACACGCTGCATGTATTATCAAGAATCTGAATAAGAGAAGACTCTGAGTGAAGAGACTCTGAATGAGAGAAGACTCTGATCTGAGTGAAGACTCTGATCTAAGAGCATGTTACGCTTCAAGCACACAGCTGCACCAGACTCTGATTCATCAACATCTGAAGAACATATTAGGCTCTGAAGTTTCCAGAAGGTTCTGAAGACTGAAGACTCTGATATTGATTGTTGATCTGAATTATTTGAAGAAGAATATTTTAATATATCCGTTGGAATATGCCAGCAAATCTTTCCTTAATTGGGATAGACAAAATTCTCTGCAAAGAAGATTATTCCTCTGGTACATTCCTGATATAGTTAAATCACAGCTCAGCAGACAATTGCTACACCCACATTTTGTGCGCCGTCTCTCTGCTGTAATAGTACAAAGGACAGTACTATTTTGATATTGGAAATATTTTCTCTAACGGTAAAATATTCTCTCCAATATTCAAGTGGCTATATAAAGGACATCATAGCTCATTCTTCAAGTGCCAAAAATTACAACAATATTGACAAGAACTCTCTCACGCTAAAAGCTTTCATATTCTTCACTGTTCATACATTGTTCTAAACTTAGAGAAATAACACAGTTGTGTTTATAGCTTTCATAGAAGCAATTCTTACTCTTTCATTGTATTACATTAATTTGTAAAGAAAGTTTTCCTTAAGAGGATCTAGGTTAGATCAGTAGCTCTTAAGAAGACTAAGAACAGTTGTTCTTAGGTGTGCTATTTGTAATCAGTTGATTTGAATAGTGGATTAAGTCCTTGTTGAGAAAGGCAAATCACTCTTGAAAAGGGTGGACTGGAGTAGTTGAGTTCAACGAACCAGGATAAAAATACTTGTGTTTTTATCTTTGATTATTTTTTGTCATACTTATTCAACCCCCCCCCCCCCCCCTTCTAAGTATTTTCTCACCTTCAGTTGGCATCAGAGCTCCGGTTCTGAGTGTGCATTCGCTTAACCGTGACAGATAAAGATCCAGTGAGAAAAATACTCTGTTATTTATTTGGTTGCTAATATGGGTGATATTCCTACATCAAGCAACAAATATGAAGGAGACAGAATCAGCACCAAACCTCCAATGTTTGATGGAGAAAAATTTGATTATTGGAAGGATAGACTTGAAAGTTTTTTCTTGGGGTATGATGCTGATCTCTGGGACTTAGTCATTGATGGGTATGAACATCCTACTAAGGATGGCAAAAAGATTGATAGAAAATCAATGACTGAGGAGCAGAAGAAAGAATTCAAGAATCATCACAAAGCCAGAACCATACTTCTGAATGCAATCTCTCATACAGAGTATGAAAAGATTACCAACAGAGAAACTGCTCATGATATGTTTGAGTCTCTCAAAATGACTCATGAGGGAAATTCTCAGGTGAAAGAAACAAAGGCTCTGGCGCTGATACAGAAGTATGAAGCGTTCAAAATGGAAGAATCTGAGAACATTGAGACTATGTTTTCCAGATTTCAGATTCTAACAGCTGGGTTGAAAGTTCTGGACAAGGGCTACTCAACATCTGATCATGTCAAGAAAATCATCAGAAGTCTTCCTACCAGATGGAGACCTATGGTGACTGCATTGAAGCTGGCCAAGGATCTGAACAAAATCTCACTAGAAGAACTCATCAGTTCTTTGAGAAGTCATGAGATTGAGCTGGAGGAAGATGAACCCCAGAAGAAAGATAAAGGTAAATCCTTAGCTTTTAAATCTAACAAATCTGTTAAAGCCTTGCAGGTTAATGAAGAAAGCTCTGAGGAATCTTCTTCTGAAGAGGAAGATGAACTTTCTATGCTGTCCAGAAGGATCAACAAACTCTGGAAGCACAAAGGGAAGAAGTTCAACAACTTCAGAAGATCTGATCAAAAGAAAGAATCTTCTGGACACAGAAGATCTGGCAAGAAAGAGATCACTTGTTTTGAATGTAAAGAACCTGGACACTACAAGAGTGAATGTCCCAAACTTCAAAAGGAAAAACCCAAAAGGAAGTTTGACAAAAAGAAAAAGGTTCTGATGGCTACATGGGATGACTCAGATGAATCTGAATCATCTTCTGAATCTGAGGAAGAATGTGCAAATGTTGCGCTGATGGCCAACACAGATGATCAAGATGAAGGAACGTCATCATCTGAATCTGAGTCAGAATCAGACTCTGACTCTGAAGAGGTATTTTCTGAACTCTCCAGAGCTGAACTTGTTGAAAGTTTATCTGACATGATGGAAAGCTACAGCAAGATTAAACTCAAATACAAGAAGCTGAAAAGCAATCTTGAATCTGAGATTAATCTTCTGAGAACAGAACTTGTTGAGCAGAAAGAGATAAATTTAAAACTCAAAAATGATTTAGAAACAACTCAACAAGAATCTGATACTGAAACAGAGTCCAGTGAAAATATTTTAGAAAAATATGACTCCAGTTTTAGAAGATTTCTCACTAAAAGCATAGACAGAAGCAAAATGGCTTCTATGATCTATGGTGTTAGTGGGAACAACAGAAGAGGCATTGGATGTGAATCCTCCTCTGGAAGCAATCCAAAGTCTGTTGATAAACTCTTCATCAAGAAGACTCCTCTGTATTCTCATTTCAAGTTTGGTCATCTGAATGATATTAAACATACAAGCTCTGAAAAGAGTACTTATGTGTTTAAGCCAAGGGTTAGCCAGAATAAACACTATGTTGAAAAACAGAAGTTTAGGCAAAACCGCAGAACATCTAACCCCAAAGGACCCAAAAAGATCTGGGTACCTAAAAGCAAAATAATACCTGTTGCAGATATCCTTAGCAGCAAAATCCAGACACCAATCATGGTACCTGGACTCTGGATGCTCGCGACATATGACGGGCGAAAGGTCTATGTTCCAAAGCCTGGAACTTAGATCTGGAGGGGACGTGAAATTTGGAGGGAACCAGAGGGGCAAGATCATTGGCTCTGGTACGATAGGTAATGGTAACCTACCCTCTATTTCTAATGTTCTGTTAGTAGAAGGATTGAAACATAATCTATTGTCCATAAGTCAATTAAGTGACAATGGTTATGATATCATCTTTAATCAAAAATGTTGCAAAGCTGTTTGTCAAAAGAATGGCTCAACCTTATTCAGTGGAAAGAGGAAAAACAACATTTACAAAATTAACCTTTCAGAACTTAAAGTTCAAAATGTAAAATGCCTTTTATCTGTGAATGATGAGCAATGGGTCTGGCATAGAAGATTGGGACATATTAATATGAGACGTATATCTCAGATTAATAAACTCAATCTGGTCAGAGGACTCCCTAATCTGAAGTTCAATTCAGATGCTCTGTGTGGCGCATGTCAAAAGGGTAAATTTTCAAAATCCCATTTTAAACCAAAAAATGTTGTTTCCACCTCTAGACCATTGGAATTACTTCACATTGATCTGTTTGGACCAGTGAAAACTGCATCCATCAGAGGCAAGAAGTATGGGTTAGTCATTGTAGATGACTACAGCAGATGGACATGGGTAAAGTTTCTAAAACACAAGGATGAGTCTCGTTCTGTGTTCATTGACTTCTGCAATCAAGTCCAGACTGAAAAAGAATGCAAAATTATTAAAGTCAGAAGTGATCATGGTGGCGAATTTGAAAACAAATATTTTGAAAAATATTTTTCTGAAAAGGGAATTGCACATGATTTCTCCTGTCCTAGAACTCCACAACAAAATGGAGTTGTAGAGAGGAAAAATAGAACATTGCAAGAAATGGCCAGAACCATGATCAACGAGACAAATCTGGCAAAACATTTTTGGGCAGAAGCAATAAATACAGCATGTTATATTCAGAACAGAGTGTCTGTAAGACCTCTTCTGGAAAAGACTCCCTATGAATTGTGGAGAAACAGAAAGCCCAACATTGCTTATTTTCATCCATTTGGATGTATTTGTTATATGCTTAACACTAAAGATCATCTAAACAAGTTTGATTCCAAAGCACAGAAGTGTTTCATGCTTGGTTATTCTGAACGCTCTAAAGGCTACAGAGTATTCAATACTGAAACACAGATTGTGGAAGAATCTATTCATGTTAGATTTGATGATAAGCTTGGCTCTGAAAAGCCAAAGCAAGTTGAAAGTTTTGCAGATAGAGAAGTTATTCTCACAGACTCTGAAGGCTCAGAGGCAAACAAGACTAAAGACAAAGACTCTGAAGAAAATCCAGATGCTACACCTTTAACTTCCCAACTTGACAATCTGCATATTTCTGAAAGACCAACAGTCAGAGGATCTTCTTCCAGAATGAAAGCTTCTCATCCAGAGGATGTGATAATTGGAAAGAAAGATGATCCAATAAGGACAAGAGCATTTCTCAGAACTTCTGAATCTTCCTTCTGTGGCTTAGTGTCAATTATAGAACCTTCATCTGTTGATGAGGCTCTGGAAGATAATGAATGGATTTTAGCTATGCAAGAGGAGCTGAATCAATTCACAAGGAATGAAGTCTGGGATCTGGTTCCAAGACCTAAAGGTTTCAATGTTATTGGAACAAAATGGGTTTTCAGAAATAAACTGAATGAAAAAGGAGAAGTTGAAAGGAACAAAGCAAGACTGGTTGCTCAAGGCTACAGTCAACAAGAAGGCATAGACTACACAGAAACATATGCTCCTGTTGCAAGGTTAGAGTCTATACGCTTGCTTATTTCATTTGCTGCACAACATAACATCACTCTTTATCAGATGGATGTTAAAAGTGCTTTTCTTAATGGAATTATAGAAGAGGAAGTGTATGTCCACCAACCTCCTGGTTTTGAAAATGAAAATTTTCCAGATCATGTTTACAAACTAAAAAAATCTCTTTATGGACTAAAACAAGCTCCCAGAGCTTGGTATGAGAGGTTGAGTAATTTTCTTCTGAAGAAGGATTTCATCAGAGGAAAAGTGGATACCACACTATTTTGTAAAACCATTAAGAAAGATTTGTTGATTTGTCAAATTTATGTAGATGATATTATTTTTGGATCAACAAATATTATGCTTGGAAAGGAGTTTGCTAAATGTATGCAGGAAGAATTTGAGATGAGCATGATGGGAGAACTGAAATTCTTTCTGGGAATCCAAGTAAATCAGACTCCAGAGTGCACCTACATACATCAGACGAAGTATGTTAAAGAGCTTCTGAAGAAGTTTAACATGCTGGATAGCAAAATGGCAAAGACTCCAATGCATCCTACAAGCACTCTAGGTAAGGAAGAGGTAAGTAAGAAGGTAGATCAGAAACTCTACAGAGGTATGATAGGATCTCTTCTTTATTTGACTGCTTCTAGACCAGACATTCTGTTTAGTGTTTGTTTATGTGCTAGATTCCAATCAGATCCTAGAGAATCACACTTAACTGCTGTTAAGAGGATTCTAAGGTATCTGAAAGGTACTGCTAATGTTGGTTTGTGTTACAGAAGATCTGACAAATATTCACTAGTTGGATTCTGTGATGCTGACTATGCTGGAGATAGAGTTGAGCGCAAAAGTACTTCTGGAAGCTGTCAGTTTCTTGGAAGTCATCTGATCTCATGGTACAGCAAGAAGCAACCAACAATTGCACTATCAACCACAGAGGCAGAATACATTGCTGCTGCTGGGTGTTCCACTCAGATGCTCTGGATGAAGAGTCAACTAGAAGATTATCAAATCTATGAGAGTAATCTTTCTATCTTCTGTGACAATACTTCAGCTATATGTTTATCCAAAAATCCAATTTTACACTCTAAGGCTAAACATATAGAGATTAAACATCACTTCATCAGAGACTATGTTCAGAAGGGTGTAATAAATTTAGCCTTTGTTGATACAGATCATCAATGGGCAGATATTTTCACAAAACCCCTTGCTGAAGATAGGTTTAAGTTTATTCTGAAAAATATTTGTATGGATTTTTGTCCAGAGTAATATTTCTCAGAGTCTACTTCTCAGATGCTAAGTGTTTAACACTCTGAAGTATTTCATCTGTTTTGCTTATTTAATTTATCTGTGATTTATTTTTGTGTGAAACTCTGTACTGACCATCTCAGAGGATCTGAAAGTTGAAAACGTTTCATTTCTTAAGAGTTACAGAATCACATGCAAAGCAAACACGTGTCACTCAGAATCTGAAAAGATGGAGTACACCTACTGACTATGACGTTTAAGGTATTGCGTTGAAAATCTCAATCTGTCTTGATTTTCCCCCCAAATGTCATTTCATAATTAAAAATGATTACTTTTCATTAAATGCAAACGTGCGTATGTGTCCTATGTATGTCTGTTGTGTTTCCCATGCGTGTTTTATTTTTCTATATAAACCACTCTCACAACACATTCACACTTTTCACATTCTCAACACATATGCGCTTTTGTCTGTTGTTCTCTCTCTTCTCAAACCCTAAACGAACCCAGAAACCGTCATCTCCTTCTTCTTCATCAACAATGGCATCCACATCAAAAGCAGTTACTACCAAAGATTCTACCACTATCATTGAACCAGTACGCACTCTTCTGACTCCTGTTGATTCTCTAGAAGTGTTATGTGAAAGTTTCGTGGATTTGGAAGACCTTGCTGATAATGGGTTTGATCTGATTCCTTCGATCAAAGAACAAGGTTGGGACGGTTACTTTGATAGACTGATGGGTCCTGTGTATCCAAAGTTAGTGAAGGAGTTTTGGATCCATGCATTCGCTACTCCAAAGTTCGTTCATTCTTCTGTGCTGGGTAAGAAGATTGTTATCACTGAAAATCTGATCAGGAAACTTATAGGTTTCAAGGCAACTGATGGAGTAACCTCTCTATCTTCTGCGCGTGAAGACCTGAAGGATGTTTGTCAAGAAATCTGCACTACTGGTGAACCTTGTAAGAAGGTTAAGTTTTTGAAACCCACTTACAAGATTTGGGCTAAGATTTTCTTGAACACCATTTTTCACAGACCCTCCTCAAACTCATCTGACTATGTTAATGCTGAACAACTTTACTTCATGTACTGTTTGCATCAAAACATTCAGATTGATCTTCCTTATCTGTTGTTCAATCATCTGGTATCTCATGTCAAGGAAACAAGGGAAACAGCAAGAGATAAAACTGGAAAAGTCAGATCATGGATTCCTATGGGAAGACTGATTTCAGATATTCTGGTAGAAAACCAACTTGTGGCGCATCTGCAAGAGGCTGGGCTGACAGAAGATCTGAACTTTATCATTGGCTCTGAGATAAATGGCTTAACTCTGAGAAGGATGAAATTGGTTGAAGATTTATCTGAGAAACCAAGGAAAACTAACTCTGAAGAAGTTAGGGGGAGAAGGATTCCTGTTGAGGACTTTCCTCTATTTACCTCAGATGAACCCAGAGAGCTAATAGCTGAGTATGTTGCTTGCTGCATCAGAGATGGTGTTGAGATCCCTGCAAATCTTGTGCAGAAGGAAGGCCAAGTTCTTCCTGATCAGACAAGGGAAAGAAGACGCAAGAGAAAAGCTGATAAAGAAGGTCATCAGAAGAAAAGAAAGCATTCAGATGCTGAGAAGAAGAAGAAAAGAAAGAAGCTGAAGAAGGTTCAACAAAATCCTCCTGCAGCAACTTTTGAAGAGATAAGAGATACTCTGAAACAGGTATTTAACACTGATTCTAATCCTGTTCATCATTCTGCTACCACACCATCTGACTCACCCCTCATATTTAAAAGATCTAGACCATCTGAGACTCATACACCACAACCAACAATCATTCAAACACCACAATCCAAACAAACTCAACAAACAACACCACAACCTCAAAACCCCATCCCAGAATCTACAATTCCAGAGGATGTTCACCCTGAACACTCTGACCAACCTGAAAATCCCATTGATCCTAATGAGATATTGGATATCACACCCTTAAACCGTTCTATCATTTTATCTTCAACTTCTGAAAAATCTAACCAATCTGATACATCATCTGATGATGAATCATCTGGTTTCATTAATGAATGTTTGAATGATCTCAAACAACCTCGTACTGAGAGTGTTTGGAAACAACTTTTTAAATCTCCCACCTCTGATCATCCACCTTCTCCACAAAATTCCCCCACTCAAACTCTCAATCCACAACATCTTGAAATCCAATCCACTCCACAACCAACATCTGAACCACAACCAACATCTGAACCACAACCATCATCTGAACCAACCAACAAACAAACTTCTGAACCACAAATTAACCAACAAACATCTGAACCTCAAACATCTGAACATCCATCTCCACAACCACAACCTCAACCTTCTAAACAAACACCACAAACACAACCAACCCAACCCAGAATTCCTGATGAAGCAGAATTGGGATCAAGTGTTTATACTATGTTAAGAAATTTTGACAAGGATAATGTCTCAGACTTTGCTGACATTATGGATGTGTGCATGACCACTATGGATAAAGAGGCTGCTAATGCTGTCTGGAAGAAATATCTTTACAGACTGAATAGGGAGGCTTTGAAAATCAGGACTCAATGTCTTAGATTATCAAAAGTAAGGTTTGCTGCTTATCAGAAAAGGATTAAGAAAAACCCTCCTCCTATTCTTCTTCTAGAAGCTCCTCCACCTCCAGAAATTCCTGCACCCAATGTCACTCAGATTGTTTCAGAATCCACTGTTCCAGAATCTTCTATTTCAGTATCTACAGATCTTCAGAAGGATGTCAAGGAACTAAAGGACTTCATGGTTGATCAAAAGAAGACAAATGAAGAAATGAAAACTTGGATGGCTAAGCAAGATGAGAATTCAGAGAGGATTACAGCACTGCTGCAACTCATCGCTTCTCAACAAGCCTCATCTGCCAAACCTTCTTAATGCTTTTGCACAAGTTTTTCATGCTTTGTTTTGTTTTTGATTGTCTTCTGATATGTTTTGTTTGCTTCTATCTGAATCTGGATGTTATCTTAATGAAAATGATCTTTTGCTTATCTGGTTATGTGTTTCTTCTGCATCTTTACTGTCTTTTAAAAATCTTTTTGATTATGACAAAAAGGGGGAGAAACAAAATAGAATCCGATTGTTCAAATCTATAAGCAATTATCTGAACTAAGTCAGACATGTTACTAACATTCTTTGAATCTAATCAGAATCTGACAAATTTATCTAACCAGACTCTGACAAATTTCATTGAAGTTTTTCCTGAGATCTATCTTTTCAGAACCTGATCAAAAATAGCTAAATCTGAGTAAACCAGACTCTGATATCTAAAGACCAGACTCTGATATCTAACCTTGAGTACTATGATCTGAAAGATAACTCAAGACAGGAAATGGCAAGATAAACAACCAAGTGTTCTGAAGTTGTTCATCTGGCATCAAGCTTTAATATGGCATCAAGCTTTGGCATCAAGCTTTGACTCTAGAAGTCAAACATATATCAACCAGGATTTGTCAACCAGGCTTCAATCAGGATGTTAATCAGGCTCTGAACCCAAAATGCAATCAGGCTCTGAATCTGAAATGAAATCAGGCTCTGAATCTGAAATATACTCAACCAGAAAGGGAAGTATCTAATTCCATTAGAGTATTCATTTCAGGGGGAGATTGTTAATCTCAGGGGGAGTAATTTTAATTCATTTTTATTGAACAAATTGCTCATGTTTTGTCATCATCAAAAAGGGGGAGATTGTAAGAGCACAGATTGTGTCTCAGTAATATCTCTATGTTTTGATGATAACATTAATGATAATTTGTATACAAGAATTATACTCTCTAAATTTGTTCTAAACTGTTTTCTACAGGCACAAAAGATTTTAATCTTAAAGAGCAAATTTGATGTGAACAATGAATTCTGAATGGCTCAAGAGCATCTGAAGATTAGAAGAATCTGAAGTATAAGAGCTTAGTTATCAAGATTCTGAAGATACAACACGCTGCATGTATTATCAAGAATCTGAATAAGAGAAGACTCTGAGTGAAGAGACTCTGAATGAGAGAAGACTCTGATCTGAGTGAAGACTCTGATCTAAGAGCATGTTACGCTTCAAGCACACAGCTGCACCAGACTCTGATTCATCAACATCTGAAGAACATATTAGGCTCTGAAGTTTCCAGAAGGTTCTGAAGACTGAAGACTCTGATATTGATTGTTGATCTGAATTATTTGAAGAAGAATATTTTAATATATCCGTTGGAATATGCCAGCAAATCTTTCCTTAATTGGGATAGACAAAATTCTCTGCAAAGAAGATTATTCCTCTGGTACATTCCTGATATAGTTAAATCACAGCTCAGCAGACAATTGCTACACCCACATTTTGTGCGCCGTCTCTCTGCTGTAATAGTACAAAGGACAGTACTATTTTGATATTGGAAATATTTTCTCTAACGGTAAAATATTCTCTCCAATATTCAAGTGGCTATATAAAGGACATCATAGCTCATTCTTCAAGTGCCAAAAATTACAACAATATTGACAAGAACTCTCTCACGCTAAAAGCTTTCATATTCTTCACTGTTCATACATTGTTCTAAACTTAGAGAAATAACACAGTTGTGTTTATAGCTTTCATAGAAGCAATTCTTACTCTTTCATTGTATTACATTAATTTGTAAAGAAAGTTTTCCTTAAGAGGATCTAGGTTAGATCAGTAGCTCTTAAGAAGACTAAGAACAGTTGTTCTTAGGTGTGCTATTTGTAATCAGTTGATTTGAATAGTGGATTAAGTCCTTGTTGAGAAAGGCAAATCACTCTTGAAAAGGGTGGACTGGAGTAGTTGAGTTCAACGAACCAGGATAAAAATACTTGTGTTTTTATCTTTGATTATTTTCTGTCATACTTATTCAACCCCCCCCCTTCTAAGTATTTTCTCACCTTCAATATGTACCGACTTTCAGCTAGTGGCCTTCTAAGTCCAGGGAGAGTATCAGGTCAAGAACGATAACTTGTCTGAGTACCTGACCCTGGTCAAGGAAAAGATTGAAAAATTCTCCCCCGTGGAAGTAAAACACGTTCCCCGCGAACCCAACGTCCGAGCAGACATCCTATCTAAACTAGCTAGCACAAAGAAGAAAGCGGGAAACAAATTTGTCATCTAGGAGATACTCCCACGACCCAGCATCGAGAGAACATCCACGACACTCAATGTGAAAGTCGTCCGCGACAACCACTGCTGGATGACCCTAGTATACGACTACCTCACTAAAAACGAGTTGCCATCTGATCCAAAGGAGGCCAGTATGGTAAGGCGTAGGTCGTGTTCCTACGTTCTAGTCGAGAACAAGATGTACAGACGAGGATTCTCCATACCCTTCCTCAAATGCGTCGAAGAGGAGATGATCGCCCATGTCCTGTGCGAGATCCACGAAGGAATCAACACCCAACACCTAGGAGGAAGATCTCTCGCGAGGAAAGCTCTGTGAGCAGGATACTACTGGCCGACCATGCAAAACAGTGCAAAAGAACATGTGAAGAAATGCGACAAATGCCAACGGCACGGAGACAAGATCCTGGTACCTTCCAACAAACTCAAGGAAATGTCCTCCCTGTGGCCCTTCTCATGGTGGGGGCCTGGACATCCTGGGACCCTTTGCCATACACTCCAACCAAAATAAATACTTAATAGTGGGTGTGGACTACTTCACCAAGTGGATAGAGGTTGAAGCCCTAGCCAAGATAACGGCCCACAACATACTTCGGTTCTATAAGAGAAACATCCTTGCCCGTTTTAGCATTCCTCAAGCGTTTGTCACGGACAACGAGACACATTTCATCGACAGAAAATTCCAAGAGTTCGTCACTCAACTAGGTACTAAACAACACTTTGCATCCGTCGAGCATCCTCAGACTAACGGGCAAGCTGAAGTGGAGAACAAAGTAATCTTACGGGGTCTCAAACGAAGATTGGGCGAAATAAAGAGGCAGTTGGTCAAGGAGCTACACAACGTGCTGTGAGCCTATCATACGGTACCTTATTCGTCAACCAGGGAATCCCTCTTTCGCCTAGCATACGGGACAGAGGCGGTAATCCCCATTGAAACCCACGTGCCGACCAGGCAAACCGAAGCACCTTTGGATGAAGAAACAAACAGCGAGGCCCTGAGGGAAGAACTTGACCTCGTCGAAGAGGTTCGGAAAGGGGCACCCCTCCGTGAAGCCTCACTCAAGCAAAAAACAACAATTAGGCATAACACCAAGGTCATTCGACGAGAATTCCAAGTAGGCAACCTCGTCTTAAGAAGGAATCACAAAGATTCCCGAGAGGGCAAGCTCGCCGTAAACTGGGAAGGATCCTACTGCGTTAGAGAAAAGATGGGGAACGAGGCCTACTACCTAGAATACCTAACAGTGGAAGAATTAGCTCGACCATGGAACGTTGAGAAGCTAAAACAATATTATAGCTAAGGCCCCCATTGTCGATGTATCTCGACCACGGGTGCACGCCCAGGTACAAGCGATGCACCACCAAAAGGATCTAAGCAAGGGTCTGGCAAAGATACCTACCCATGCTCGACGGTGGTTTCTCAATTGAGCCCACTGTCGACACAGTACCATGAATGGCAAAAACCCCAACCTGCCATGGGAAGTACATACCACGAACTCAGACCACAATTGTGACTTGAGCTCCGCCCTGCCTAGAAACAACCCAGGTCTTTTGATCAGTTCCCTACACTGTCGAACATCATCCATCGAGCATACCCGGAACATAACAAATCACTAAGTGCCTCTAACGACCGCATTGGACAGTGCAAGACACTTAAAAAATATTCAGCGAAACACAAACATACAAACATACTACATACTTGTACATATAATATAACACGGCCACAAAGGACCGCAATTGTGCATGGTAAAATAAAAAGGGGACCAAGCCCCCATAATAAAATTACAATAAAATACATATAATCAAACGACATGCAGGGCAAAGTATAAAACTACTCCTCTTGTTGAACTTCCTTGTGCGAAGCCTGCCCCTGGTCATCCCCGCCCTCGGAAAATCGGAGGAATTCCGAAACGACTATCTGGCCATCTTTGGCCGTGTAGAGGAACCCTATGCCCTCCGTAGTCAACTCGACCCCAGGGTTCACCAACTTTATTTGATCCACTGTTTTCTGGAAAGCCTCCTCGCCAATGGCCAATAGGTCGCCAGCAGCCTAAACAAATCGAGCAACCAGCTCTGAGCGAATAGTCAGCTTCTTCGTATCTTTAGGCTCATCCTCAACAGGGGCAGCCGCGGTCTGCAACTTCTCCACCAGGTCCTCGGCAGCCTTCAACTTAGCAGCCACATCGTCCCTCTCTAGAGCCAACTCCTCGCGACCTTTGAGGGAAGCATCCTCGAGCTTTTTCTCCCTCTCCTCCTGGAGTTTCTTGAATTCCTCCTCCAGGGCCGTCACTGCAGCTTGGGACCTCTTCAGTTTAAGTTCCAGTGGAGAGTCGTCCTCAGTATATACCACAACCATTTCCAGGACCCACATTAAAGCAGAAGCATCCTGGGCAAGAATGACCAGTTTACTGGGATGATCCATTTCCTCTGACACTGGTTCGATCACGTAGAATCTCTCCTTAAACGTCTGGATATATTCGAAGAAGAGTTTGAACAGCTTCCTCCCTTGCTTCAAAGAAACCTAACCAAACTTTCTCCCTGACACTTGTCGTTGAAGATGAAAGATGGTGAATAAAAGGGGGAGGGTATCCCCAATTTGCAGATACTCGCACACCAGCTCGTATGCTCGCATGAAAGCAATAGAGTTTGGGTGCAGTTAAGAAGGCGCCAAGTCAAGGTGCACGAAGACGGAACGTTGAAAGTCTGTGAAGGGAAATATCAACCCTATCTCTTTAAAAACATACTCGTACATAGGAAATTGCTCCCCGTACGCCGAGCAAGTCCGTTCATCTTCTTAAGGAAAATGAACCCTCCATTATCCCTCCGGTTCCACCATGCTGAATGCACCCCTGGTGTACGAAGCAAAAAGAGACGCGTGCTCCATTGGCTCGACCACCTTCCACTCATCCCCCAATGACATCGCAGCAGACGTCCCTACGACCTCAGGAGACGAGGAATCATCGTCTGTCTCTGTATCCTCCGAGGAGTTATCCTCAGACAAATCTCTAAGGTGTTCTTCTTCGTCGGCCCTGTGCGACATCTCTTTTACCTGAAAAGTAGAGGAAAATAGTGAATTTGATGACAAAATCAAATCCATTATTCCACTGCTAGTCAAGTGAAAGGGCGCGCAAAGGGCCAAGGACAAGATCCTCTACCTAAGCCCTACTCAAATGGCACAGCTAAACAAACGGGTAAGGTGCCTGACAGTTTTCCCTAACGCATCTAGGGATAGTCCCTGGTCACAAAACCCAGAAATCCCACGGGAAAACCACCGGAATCCATGTCACTTTAGCAGTGGCACCACCATGTCTTCCATACCCCATCTAAACCTATGGGTTGCTAACTTGCCTTTCCTAAAACGACAACTACACCGCCACCAGTAGACAGATGGCTGCGCCACCGTCTGCCACCAGCAACCACCGCTAGATATACCATATAACTAAGTCATTTCAGTCCTAACCACATGCAATCTAAGGCATCAAATAAAAAAAGGAATAAATAGAGAATCAATGTACTTACGTGGTCGAGGAAGAAATTATGGAACAGAAGCAACTTTAGCCAGACGTTGTACGGTGGTTAGAACAAACTTGAAGGTAACGAATGGCGATTGAAGAAACTGGCAAAATGAAAGAGAAGCGAAAGTTCTGAATGAACGAACCCTTTCGCTTTTTATAGGAAAATGACAGGCACATGCACAAGCACGCACGGGTAGGGCATCATCATGACCCTAGCCTAGCCATCATCACACATTTAATGTATCACACAGCTCGAGGCATATGTGGCATCCCCGCTCTTCAGATCCCATCAATTGTTGGACTCCCCGAATCATAAGATCCTTGACACCAACATTCATGGTGCCCGGGAAAGTGTTCATCCAAACACAAGGGAGCTCACGACGACTATGCCCAGAAAGCAGACCATCCTTAAGCCATCACTACCGTGCCCGGTAGCAATGACTTGGGGGGCTACTGTTCTGGACTGGCCCAATGGCTAGGCATGGCCCAAACCACTTCTGCTTCCAGAATGACCCAATTGCCTAAGTCCAACATCTTTGGAGGAAAGTTTACCTTTCTGCCCCTCTAATAGGGGAGGTTGACCTATTTACCCTTGGTCACAATACTTCTCCCCGTTAGTCTTTGTCCGTCACCCACGGTTCCACCATCTAGAAATAGCCAAAACGCTTGTGCTCGTAATTATGCCTGTGCCCGTGCCAACGACTAGTTATGGGCACGTCTGCCCGTCCCAACGGCTATTTCTACCAGTTACCTATTCTTCGAGAAACAGTTATCTCGCCCCGAAAATAGTGACCAATAGCTAAGCGCTGGGGGAATTATAAAAACCCTCTCATTCGAGAGGGTCAGGTATCCAATTTCTCACCTTGAAACACGCATATTCTGTACTTGTTCGCTCTCTTGCTTGTTTTATTACTTTAGCATCGGAGTGCCTTGCAGGTACACCCTGTCCTCCTCTTTCACACCCAACATCACAGACGTTTGTCCTTGGCCCATCTCAGATTTTGATCGTTCGGTAAGATCACAAAACAAGAAAATGATTGAAACAATGTTACCTCACTGTACAAATGACGGAGGATACACTTGCATTTCACAAGGATTAATGAAATCACTTTTGCATTTAGGAATAAAAAATTTCCTAAATTTGAACTTTGCAATAGTATGACCCTTTTTGCAACAATAATGACAATACTAATTATTAGAAGATAAGATTTTTCTATTTTGTTTCTTTTTAACAAAACTGTACCTTTTATAAGGATTATGAGAAGGCATATCATATTTATAATATCTATCATAGACTTCCTTAGAGCTTTCATATTCTTTTCATTTTCCAAAATTTTAGCTTCTAAGTGAGAAATTATTTTATTGTTTGATGTTAATCTTTTGAAAGCTTTTATGACTTGTCGTTGTAGATTTTTAAAAGACTCCTGTAATTGAGAAAAAGCTAAGTCATGAGAAGATTTAAGTTTAGAGTGACTTACAACCTTTTTCTTCTTTTTGTTTGCCATATAAAAAAGCTTGGTTGATTCAACACTTGATTTGAACTTTCATCACTTGAAGAATCATTTTCACTCTCCCAAGCGGCATAAGCTCTTCTAGAGTTTCTAGATCTCTTAAAATGGCATTTTATTTGTTTTTATTGATTGTAGGACACTCCAGCCTATAGTGACCCGATTTTCCATAATTGTAGCATGAACTTCTAGACTTACCCTTCTTATTCTCATCTTATTTGAAGGAGTTAAATAGCCTTCTAGATTTTCCTATGGTTCTTGTCGAAGTCTTTATCTCCATGTTTCCACATGTATCTATTAAACCTTTTGATGAACAACCCCATATCTTCTTCATCAGAATTTTCGTCATATTTAGTTTCACAATGACTTTGCTCTTTATGTGAGGACTTTGAGCTTGAAGTCTTTAGATCAGTGCACTTCTTCTCTACCTCATTGTCTTTACTTTTCTACTTCTTCACCTTCTTTTCATACTCTTTTTCATTTTTTCCAAGCAAGTGAGTTCTTGCTCATGTTCCTCCCATTTACCAAACAAAGTCGTGAGATCAAGTACTTTAAGGTCATTCGCCTCTTTAATAACCATGAACTTGGGTTGTCATTCCCTGTTTAAACATCTCCACACCTTATTAGTAACAATATAATTAGAAATAGGCTTACCTAGCGCATTCAACCGATTAATAAGATGTGTGAACCATTTTTGCATGTACGCAATGATTTCACTATGCTCCATGTAAAATAGCTCAAACTCTTGATTTAATATGTTGATCGTAGCTTGTTAGACCTTATTAGTACCCTCATGGGCAACTTATAATGTATCCCACATAGCTTTGAGGGTATTACAATGAGAAACGTGATAATACTCATCAACACGTAATGCGGATGTGAGGATATTTTTTGCCTTTCAATCATGTGACCATAATTTCCAATCACTACCTTTCCATTGTGCTTCTAGTTTAGGTACAGTAACACCTTCATCATTAGTAACTATAATTTTATTAGGCCCATTTTTGATGGCATCTCATTACTTATATACCATTGTCAACCGAGTTAACATGAATACACATATAAGCTTTCCAATAGCCATAATTTTTGCTAGTGAAAATTGGTGCTCTATGTATGCTCCCTTAGATTCGGTAGCTATTTCTCTAAAACACAAATCATAAGCATGAAATTAACTGGAGATCATCATACCACTTGTTATAATGGGGTGAATAGATCACAAATTGAAACTTTTGGCAAAAATAGAATTTTAAGAGCTTTATGGCACTACGGAAACAACCCGAATCAAATCGTCTAACCGAACCTTCTATCAAAAAGCTCGGATAATGAACAAAAGCGTATGATAATGAACAAAAATTATTCAAAAACTATCAATCATAAACAATTGAATTCTAAGCTATACGTAGAGCTTATTCCCGATGATCAAAAACACACAAAAACACAATAAAGAAATTTATCAAACACTTTGTGTGCAATCGATATCGTTTAGAAAAAATTCTATTTTATTAATTTGAAAACCAATCACAATCAAACAGATTATGATTATACCAACAAGACCTATTGTAAAATGTGATAAAAAAGGATTCTCAAACGAATTGATCAAACTAACAATGAATTCAATAATTTGCAAATACAAAATTAAAAAGAGAGATTGAGAAAGAGAGAATACAAAGATTCATTTAGGAAATTCCCCAATCGGCCTCGCTATGGGTATGTCTGCCCTTAATTCAAATTTGAACTGAGATGATTGCAATTGACATTACTTTGCAAAAAGTGTATATACAAGAGATGATGAACTCTAACCCTACAAACCCTAGGTTTGTTGTTTATTCTACCATGTTGAAAACCCTTAATCAAAGATTGATCAAGTCACCAACAATGTTGTTTCAATTCACCAATTGTTGTTACTACCTTGCAAGATACTCCTTGTCTCAAGGTTTTCAATCGGTCAAATTAATCCCAAGCTCACACTTCTTGAACCCCAAGATTTACCAATATGATCCACCGCCTCATGCTACCCCCTTGCAAGGCACCCATTGTCCCAAGGATTTCACTCGATCGGATCCGAATTGCATAATCTTGTCCAAAACCTTTAAATCCTCAACGATCTTAAAGGAAAAACCCAAGTTGGTTTTATTTTTTGAAACCCTCAAATACCTCAACCTAATATTCTCGGTACAACAACCTAATTGGACATTATCAACTCTAATCTAGATAGTCACCCAATCAAAAAATGATTATGTGAAGTTGAATTGTGTGTATACATAAAAGAGAGGTTGAAGATGATGTGTATGTTTTAAAATCCTAGTTTCATGTAGGTTTTACTCTAGAACCTTACTACAAAAGATGCATGTATCAATTATATATATGTATGTAAGTTAGGAGTAAAGGGCATGCAAAAGGAAATGAAAGCAAAAATTCAAGATTTTAGGTCAATAGGTCGACATATCAAAGTAATGTGTCGACCTATAAAGGTCTTAGGTCGACCTATAAGAGGCGGCACATGGATAATGGCTACATGCTTCAATATTGAGGCATGTGTGTCGACCTATGCAATCTATGTGTCGACCTATGCTGAAGAAGATCTTCTATAGGTCAACCTAAAGTCGTATGTGTCGACCTATGCAGTGTTTTTCACACAAAAACTTAATTTTTTTATGCATGAATTTTTTTCTTAATGCATGGATCTTTTCTAAATCATTTCCAAATATGTTCACATGCTACCTAATACTAAAATGCACAATGGACACCTAGAATCAGTTGATATTGTCCAATGTACAAAAACGCTAAAGTTTATCCTTGTTTTGACATCATACAAAATATATCTAAACGGAGGTTGCACTCATACCCATCCCTAGTGGGTACTTGTAAAATTTATCCACAACAGTAGGGTAAAAACCCACAAAATGGATACGGGCACGGACAATTACCCACTAAAATAAACGGATATGGGTTTGGGTACAGGTATCCATTCCCGCACGATATATATTTATATATTTTTAATTTCGTTATTATATGCATATGTTAATATAAAAATTTAATTAAATACATCACTATTTGAATTTTAATATAAATGTTTGTTTTTTTCTTAACCCAACAATAACATCCTCAAAAATTTTTAAATGTTGTTAAAAAATTAAAATGACATGATAAATTATAATAGATTGATCATTTTTTTATTAAAAATGCGGGTAAATGGGTATGGGTATGGGTACTTAGGTACCTATAGGGTACGGGTACAGGTAAAAGCGTTGGTGCCCACGCGAGTATGAAACCTCGGATACGAGAATTTTTTTGAATCGCGGGTTTGGGGTGTCGCTACTGCGAAAAACGAGGCCGACAATGAAAGAAGAGTTGCCACCGTACGTTATTTATCCCAAAGGAGGGAAAGGAAACGCTCAGAGAAAACCTAACGAAAAGGGAAAGGAATGGTCATCGCAACCAAGTCCTGGATTCGGGAGTCGGTTACGTAAGGGGAAGATATTAGCACCCCTTACGTCCGTCGTACTCGACGGGATCCACGCTTAATTGTTTATCTAAAAGGGTGTTAATCTATCTACTCTAAAGGCTTAAGGACAAAAGAAAAGAAAAATGACTCGGCAGAACACAACAGTTATATGCCTATGTATTCCCGTCTGGTACGAGAAATCAGAGTCAACGTAGTTCTCCTAACTACGGGTGAAGGGGGGAAGGTTGCTCGCCGAGATATCGCATCTCGTGCCTACGTACTTTCACACGGAATGAAAGATCAGAGCAAACGTAGTTCGGACTAACTAGACCACAGGTTTGGTTTAAGTTGTTTTTAACCCGAGTAGGGTTAACAATCGGTTCTAGCAGTTTGGTGTATGCAGCTCGACCATTGGAGACTTAAGCGTTACCTTTTGCGGGAGAACCGAGAGTTAACGAAACTCTCCTTAAGAAAATGGTTTCCAAGGATTAAAGGTCCCGAGGGACAAAAAGAAGTTGAGTGTTTGTTTTTGTGTCTTTTAAAGAAGAAGTATTTTTGAGTTTTGTTTGTGTCATACCCTAAATTTGCCCGCCCCTTTTTTGATCAAAAGCATTGGTACAAGTCATCAGGAGCATGAGAAAAAGAAAGGAGAAGCCTGTTGAGTATCTCAAACAGTCATAGTGGGGTTGGAATGATCACCCAGTTCATCTGCACTGTATCCAAGCAAAAAGGGGAAATTAGGGTTTTCGCACAGTTAAAAGTCGAGGTTTCAATGGTTTGATCAGTCGACGTCTTGAGTTGATTTCCAATGAAACAGGGTCAAGGAGGCCACATTGCTTCAAATATGAATTCAATTTGAGGTTGGCACCCAAATATTGAAGACAATACAACTCAGGCCCGATTAGGGTTTTCGATTAGGAAAAGTCAACTGTAGTTTGACTTTTGATATGGAAGGTGTTCTAATGATGCAATCTTGATTCATAAGGTTTATATGGCTTATTGGAGTCCATTCAAGAAGATTCAAGGCCTCAAGACACCCGGATCGTCAACAGTCGACTCGGTAGTCACCGATCGATCGAACGGTTGACCGAAAAGTCAACTCTCCAACCATAAGGAATTTGACTTCAATATGTGAATAAAAAATGTTCCTTATGTCATATTACACCTTCTCATAAAATTTCATGACCATTGGATCAAGGGTTAGGAAGTAATTGCAAAAGTCGGGAATTAGGGTTTTGAAAGGGGCAAGACCATAACTCCTCAACCACATATCCAAATGAAGTGGTTCAAAGCTCATTGGAAATCTCTTGACAAATCCTACAAAAGCCTCAAACCATGATCAGAAAATGCATATATTTGGAGTTATGATCAAATTCATTTCAAGAAGGGAAAATAACTTGGAGAAATTTCACTTTTAAGCTTGTTTTTCAGCAACTTTGAGAGGCTTTTTGGCCAAGCTCCTTTGAGAATATGAAACTCTTGAAAACATGAAAGTTATAGAGCTACATGAGGGCTTTCCAAATTGTGGTAGAACTCCTCCATAGCCCTTATGAGCTGAGAGTTATGAATTTGGCAAGATGGGCTTTTAACACTTGAGTCCCACATTGACAATTCTTCACAAATTCAAATTTCAACAACTTAGGCCATCCCCAACCATTGGATCATGTTTTATTCTGATAACTTGAGGCCTAGATGAAGAGAAAACCAGAAGAAAGGAGGAATTGATGGACTTGGCAACTTGGAGGCAAGTTGACAATATAATATTCATAAAATTGGAAAGAGAAACTTTTGCCACTTGCACTTGCAGCTGCAGTTCCCTATTTGCCTAGCCACTCTAATCATCTCATGTCATTAATTTTCACTTGACTAATTCATTAGTTGAGGAAAGGCTTTGAAGCTTGCAGCTGTACCAAACCCCAAGCCAAGGTTTCCTTTTCAAAATCCCTCCAAAATGCCAAGTTTACAAATCTGCCCTCACTTTGCATTCTCCTATAAATAGGGGCTCCCTCTATTGCATTTGGACACCAGAAAAATCTCAAAAAAAACAGAGAAACAACAAGCTCTCAATTCCCTCTCATTTCCTTAAGAATTTCAAAGTTTCAAATCTCCATTGTTCACCAAAAAGCTGTCTTGAGCAAAACTCTGCTCAAGATCAGTTCTACCATCTCCAAGTCCCTCAAAACCATCTACACAATCTCTCTAAATATTGTGTAGAAGGTGTCCATACACTCAAACCTCTCAAAAATATCATTTTCACAAAAGTCAACCTCCACACCCTAATAGTTTGACTTTCTTCCACTTTGAAAGCCAAATCCTCACTCAAACCACTTCTTACCATTCTAACACTCCTAACACCTCTTATACATCATATCTCAAGTGTCTAAGCCATAAAAAACCAGCTGGAAATCACATAACTCCAACTGTCTTGAAAGTTGGTTTGTTGCTTCAAGAGGAAGCAAGCTTTATCTCTTTGCAAAGGAAGGAGGATCTCTGGGTTTCTAAGCTCTTTAGCTTGCTCAAGGCTTGTCTACAAGAGGTATGTGACATTCCAACTCTCTACTAATCATACATTATCATGTATTGTCATTTATGGTGATTTTTGTGAAAATATACCATGGCTGCCCCATTATAGTTCTTTGTCAAGAACTCTAGTTTCATGATCATGATACTTGCTTTCATTAATATATTGTCATTTGTAAATGATATGTGGATTTTGTATTACCAAGTTTGTGATTAGATTTCATGCTTAGCTTGTTTGTGAGATTTTGGTCATGAGAGAGTTTTAGGGGTCAATGTTGAAATTTTGATGAACTTGCCCTAGGCTTGTTAGACTTAGCTCATTAGTGATGTTTGACTCAACTTGTAAGTTACTCATAGATTCCCCCTGCCTTTGATCATGCTTGAATCAATATGGCTCTTGTTTTGGCTCTTATGCTATTTTTGTGTCATCTTGCTTATCATTACCATGAGTTATGTATTGGTTTGTTTGGGCTTGTTGTTTTGGTATCTTAAATCATTGGTTAATGTGTATGAAAGCTTACTTGCCTATTTGATTTGTATGAGCATGAGAAGTATAAGTTTTGCTGTTAGGGCTGTCTTGAAATATTGATGATTTTGCTGTCAAAACTTGTTTCAACATATCATTTTTGGATCGAAGCATCTTTGGTTGATTTTAAAATTAGAGAGTCATTTGCCTTTATGTTTAGGGATTGTGTATTGTGTTTGTAAGTTCAAAATGTTCATTATGATTCCAACTTCCTTATCATGCCTCATTTGCATTTTTCAAAACATCATTGATACCAAACAATCACATTCTATTTCAAACCATGTCTTCATGATCCATGTGCATAATATCATTGTCTTATCTATTTAAAACATGTGTATGATACCAAAATACCCCAACTGTCATGAACTGCCTGTTGCATATTTTGAAATTGGTTGTTTGCATACTCATAGGATTCAAAATGTCATTTTCTGTTTGGTGTTGCTTTGACCTGGCTCCTGAGCACAATCTCATTTTTCCTTGCACATGTGATATGTGTGTGCTTTTGTTTTGGTTTGAAACATTTCCCATTTAAAAAACTCCTACTGTTATCAAACTGTTTTGGTTTTTCCACCAACATGTCAATTTCTATGCTAAGTGCCTTATGCTTGATTCTCTTGGTTAATCCTACTTGTCATTGCATTTATGATGTGTGTATACCACTATTTTGACTTGGAGTCTTTGCTTTTGAAGTTTCACATACTGTACCATTGCTTAATCACAAAAACTGTTTCAAATTCCAACAGCATATCAAAACTCTGCTCCAACTGTTATGAACTTGGTTTCAGTGCATAATCACTTTCCTTGTCATATTTGTAATGTGTGTATGTTATTATCTTGGTTTAAAAACTCACTGCTTTAAAAAAAATCACCTGCTGCCACAAGTCTTGCCAAGACAAATTTTTTACTTTTCACAACAACATGCTATTTTTCATTTCAACAGTCCTATGATTGTTTTGTAAGTTGAGACTCTTTACTTATCATGATAATGAGGTATATACTTGGTTTATTTGGTCTATTCATGCCTGTTTTCACAATTCCTCAAATTCCACTTCCAACTGCTTTTTCAAGCCAAAATCACCTCGAACATACCAAAATTCTTGATTGCTTGCAATTTGTTTGATCTTTGAGTTGTAACTCATTCATAATCATATGTATAATGTGTGTAGATGATTGTTTTGGTCAATGTTTACCTACATTTGTATCTCACCCTCAAACTGCTCTTTTTAAGCCAAGACATGCCATGAACATGCCAGTTTCTTTCTTGCTTGCAATGTGCCTAGTTTCTAAGTTGTGACTCATTCTCTTATGCATTTATGAGGTGTGTGTGTGATGTTTGTCAACATGAGACCACTTGATTGTGATTGGACCAGTTTGTACCATCTGCTGCTAACAGTTTTGAAAACCACTAAGGCACACACTTCACTTTTTGTGGCTTGATCAGTTTTGGGGTAACTCATTCATAGCCAGACCTCTAATAGCATATAAAACTTGTATGTACATTCTCAATCATTTTTTTATGTCCTACTTTTGCTGTCATGACAGTCCCATTCCACATGTTTGGCACAATTGCATTTTAATGATCATCTCCTTGTTATGTGCATCTCATGACAATTTTAAATGATAGACTCATTCACAACCATGTTTGAAAACTTGTGTATGACATTTTCCTAACTTCCAACTGTTCCAAATCAGTTTTGATCCAAAATTTGCATTTTTATTAAGTGTTTGAGCAGTTGGCATATGATTTTCAATTCTATGTTGTTTATGAGCAATTTTAAAGCATAGACACATTTCATATGATGTTTTGAAGATGTTTGATAGGTCTATTCATTCCAATTCTGGCTGCTACTTGATTTTGGTTTCAATATTGCAAGTTACCTCCAATTTCAGTTGTTAGGGCATAGCAGTCTAGTTTTGTGCTTGAGTTTGGTTTGGTAATTGTGTATACTTGCTCCTCATTACATTTTCAATGTGTTGGTGAATGTCTCATGATTTCTTTGTTCTATTTTACCAACTGTTGTACACATCCATAATTGGACAGTCTGCATTTTCATGCTATGCTTGCCCTGCACATACCCTTTTTTCATTCTATTTGACTTATGGTTGGTTTTAGGGTCTAGACATATTTGTTAGCACACTTGAGACATGTGTGTGAAAGTTGTGTGGCTTGAATTATTGCAATACCTGTGTTGAATCCCAAACTGCATTTCAACTGCATCATTGAAGCTAACCTTGTCATATTGAATTTTCCATACATGATTAACCATCTGGTTTCACTGCATTCATGATAATCCTTGAGCATGAACTTCATGTTAACATATGTACAATGAATGTGAGATGTTTGCCAAATGTGATTTAGTTCTGCATATGCTTTAGTTCTAAAATGCATCATCCCATGAATGTATGTGCAACTCATATACCAGTTTTCAATCCAGGCTTGTTTTGCATCAATCTTTTGATAGCATACCTTCCATATCATATTCATGAGCTGCTCATATTGTTTTTCATTCTTAATTACCACTGTTTTGGCTCATAATCATCAAAATGCATCTCAACACTCCAATATGCATATGCCATCGAATTTTCTTATGTGCACATCATTTTAAAAAACCAAATGTACCATCATGATCCTTGTTCAATTCTACCCAAGTTTGATCTAAAGTTTGCTAAAATTGGTGAAGAATTGAGCAAGTTAGCATCAAAACGCATTTTGCATTTTGCCTTGTTCTTGGTTCTTTGTGTTTGCCCAGAATTTCATGAAAACACGCCTCATATATTTATGGGGGTGGCTATATCAACGGATGTATAGCCACCCAAGTGGTAATCAACTTACTCTTAAACATGCCTTTCACTAGCCAGACCTGGGTTCGATCCCTGAGGAGGATCAACCCTTTTGTTTCTTTTTTATTTTTCTTGCGCGCGCATGTGTGGGCTGAGGGGCGTGGGTTCAACTCCCACCCCTTGCATTTTATTTTATCTTTTTTGTTTGTCTTTGTTTTGTTTTTACATTAATTCATCCAAACAAATTCATATCTTTCTCATGTTTCATCCTTTTTGGTCCATTCTTTTTGCAACATATTTGTTTTAATGTCTATCTTCATGTGGTGAAAAAATATTACTTGTTATTATTAATTAGGATGTCTTTTGTCTATGTGGAAATTTGTTCCTTTATTGAGATCGTTATCTTACTTGCTGATGATTTCCTTTTAAATGTGCTTGATTTTTCTGGTGAGATTTATTGACATGTGTTTCCTTGGTGTTTGTTAACATATCAAAGCTATGTTTTCTTTTGGTTACCACCATGAACTTACATATCTTCCTCATAAAAAACCTCGGTCCCGTACCAAATTCATTTTCATAAATATCTTCAATTATAAAAATCATTTCCTCTTTGTGTTGAATTATATTAAGAAAGGATTAAGTGTAGACTTTTTCCTCTCTGAGTGTTGAGATACTCGTTGTAGTGTGAGTGGTCTTGATACTCATTTTTCAATACGAAGGCGCAACTTTATCCATCACCTATCTTTATCTACCGTCTCTCTCCTTTCATAACTTCCTTCTGAAACCTTTATAACCCAAAACCTCGGTCCCGCACCGAGTGCATTTTTAAACTCATTTTCTTAACAAAACTTGATTGGTCGTGGAGTGGTTAGGCGTAGGCCTTCTCATATCCCGAGTGCTGACATTTACCGTAGGGTTTACAGTCGCAAGGCACTCACCATTCAAAACCAAAACACTTTAATAAGATAATGAAGTTCCTTTTGTATTTGAATTAAATAGAGAGGATTGAGTGTAGTCTCCTTCCTCTCCAAGTGTCAGGATATTCACTTTAGTGTGGGTGGTCTTGACACTTGTCTTTCAATAAAAAGACGCTACGTTCGCCACACCTTTCATAACAAAACTTTGAGGTAAAGAATTTGGTACTACCCGTAGGGGTTACTACCCGAGGGCTTATCTCGCCCCTAAAAACAATTCAACCAATCAAACGTGACATCTTGCCTCGCATGGCGAAAGCTAATCAATCTTTCAAAAAGGACATGTTATGTCCGTTCTACCGCAAACAGGTAACGCTTAAGTCTCCTCACATGCGAGCAGCAAAACACCTAAACTGCTAGAACGCGCACGATAGCATCATCCATAAAAATATCAACAAACCGTAGGCCGAACTACGGCTGCTCTGATTCTTTACTTCTTTTAAGTAAAGATACATAGGCACAAGGGCCACAATCCTTTCCGAGCATATTCCCCCCATATCCGTAGTCCCGAACTACGTCGACTCTGACTTTCTCACATCTATTGAGAATACGTAGGCATAGGACTGCGAAGTCCTACCGAGTCTGTTCTTTCTCTCTTCTTCCCCGTTGCCTCCTTTCTTAGTTTCTAAACCCTCTTTCTTTAACCTTTGGAAAACACTTTTATAGCATAAAATTTAAGCAGATATAATCACACATCGACAAGCAAATGGTTCCCATCGAGTACGATGGATGCGAGGGGTGCTAATACCTTCCCCTCGCATAACCGGCTTCCGAACCCGTTCTTGGTTGCGAGACCATCTTATCCTTTCTTTTCTTAAGGTTTTCTCGACATTTTCCTTTCCCCTCATGGGATAAATAAAGTTCGGTGGCGACTCTTCTGTCCTTTCTTCTTCGCCTCCCCGTCGTTGCACGATGTATTTTTCGAGTAGCGACATTTTGTAACTCATGTTGCACTAAAGACTTGGACTTAAGAGTGAATGTGTCACATGTCACCCAAAGGGTACCATGCTAAACACCCAAGCTATTGAAGAGAGACCCTCCAACAAACCTTTCTCAAGTGCTTAAGGCTCGTGGCGTATAACACGTGTTATCCTTTATTAAATGTTTTAAGAATGTTTGAAGATGAGAAGAGAAAGGACGCACTAAAGGGGAACTAATCCAATCCTAAAGTTGTCATGCAAAGTTCATCCTATGGTTGAGGTTAGGAGGGAAATACCTAGTGTTATCATGCATGGTTAGGAACCTAATGTCTATCACACTCCAACTTGAACAAGAAGGAATGGAAATCCTAAGGGAAGGAAGACAAAAGAAGAAGAAGAAAACAATTGTAAGAATGCATACATGAAATGCAAAGATGCAATGCAAGTGAGGGAGGAAATATGTGTGGGGAGGAGCCTCCACAATCCCATCTCAACCTCAAGCCAAGTATGAAATAATGCAAATAGAAGATAATAGGGAGTGCAATAAGAGCAAATCACAAAAACAAAAGGAGTCCTCAAGGATTCACCACTTTAGGCATGCCTTAGAGACCTCCAAAGGAGGGACCTAAGAGTTCCTTAAATGACACACCAAGGTCATTGGACAGAGGGTGGCATATTCTAATCATACAAACTAAGCCACAAATGAGCAACAAGAAGAAAAATTTCAAGGAATCAAGAGAAATGTGCAAAGAAAGGTACATACACCACCAAATGGAAACACAATGTACAAGCATCAAAGTAAGCCATCAAATGAGCAAGTTATGCATAAGATAAAAACCTATAAATTGGTACAAAAGACCTACAATAATCCTATAACATGAATCAATCACCATAATGTCCATCACACAAGCAATACAAGGCTTTTGGAGCCAAAACAATACAAGTGTACAAGTGAAAGTGTCAAATTATGAGTCAACTTGCAAAATAAGGAAAAAACAGTAAAATGCATCTAAAACTGCCAAATAAATTCTCCAAGGACCTACAAAGTGTTAGTGATAAGAGGTTCAAAGGGTAAGAAAAGAATCCAAAGTGAATTGCCTAAACAGAGGGAAAACATTCAAGGGTACCCCAAAGCAAGGGCAAACTAGAGCATGAACAAAATGCTATTCAAAACCTATACAAATGGTACCATAAAATCCAGAGAAAAATCACCTAAACCCATCAATATGTATACAACAATGCCACAAAAGATTAGGAGTTTATAATTTGTTTTGGCACCTCAACAAAAATCCACAAGAATATGGTGCAATTATCATGTTTTTAATGGCTATTAAAATGGAAAAAATCAGAACAAAATGAAAATAAATCCTAAAAATAAAAATCCAATTCCTAAAATTCCTAATCATGTCCAAGAATGTTGTGTAAAAGGATCAAGAATTAATATGCATGTTTACTATTTTTTCTGAAATTAAAACTAGCAAGCATGAAATATGAAAAATAAGAAAAGCAACTGAAAATAAATAAAAGTGCGTGGAAATTAGTAAAGAGAAACATTTAACATTTGGGCTGGGCTAGGAAAGAGGCTTTGAATAACAACAAAGTATTAAACCCACTATGAATTTTTAAGTGAAACGCAGCGTTGGAGGGGAGGTGGTGTCGTGGCTGCATTGCGTGCCTTGGATGAGTAGACTGAGTCCATACTTTCAACAAGATCCAATGGCTATCATATTTCTTCTTCATTTGAATTGAGAGAGGAGGGAAAGTTGCAGAACCATCGTGGAGGGTGGCCGAAATTACACCGGTCATCTTCAACCTCTGACCAAAAACCTAAATCCTTCAAAACTCCACCAAATCTAATGTTTCTTGAACCAAACATGCTTCTTTTTCCACGTGGATCACAACCATGATAATGAATTAAGCTGAAACCTCCTCAAACTCCAAACCTGTGCTCAATCAAGAAAATTCCAAGATTACCAAAACTCCATGGAAATGCCCAAAATGATACCAGAAACGTGATTGGCTTCAAGGGGAATGCAATGGTACAAAAATGGAAGCATAAAGATCCATAATTAATGAGTTATCTTGAATTGAAGATACCTCTGAAATTGATGATGAATAGCTCCAAACAGACACAAATTCTTCAAGGGATCTATGCAGAATCACTCCAAGATGATTGAGGAAGGTGCTTGAATACTTGAAATGCCTTGAATTGATGAGAAAAGGAGAATTCGAAAATCAGTTTGGAGCTCTCTTTTTCTACTTGCAATAGTTCTGTTTCTTCACCAAATTCCTCCCAAAAAAATGATAGATCTCATGTGTGACACTTATAGAAAGTGCTTGTGACAAATTGGGGGCCCAATTGTGGCTTGAACATCAAATTGGATTTTTGGATTTTTTTGAAGTTGGGAGCCCATGTAAATGCTTGAATCCATGGCTGATTTCCCTTGTTTCTGATCCAATTCCATTACTTGCAATGTAAGGAAGATCAAGGGCTCATAATCTCCCCTTGTTTGGATCTCAATGGCCATAATCCATTATGTTGCTTAAACATGAAGAAAGCTTGAAATACCCCATAAAGCATGTCTCAAATGAAATTGATTTTATCACCAATGTTCTTAAAATGTATTTTCCATTCAAAATGAGCACAAATATGACCATATTTGATTAAATTTTGGCAAGATCACAAACTTGGATTTTCACATGCTTTTCACAAAATCTCCTCCATCAATCTTCAACTACAAGCTAGCCCATTGATAACTTGAGGTATAGTTGACCAAATGACCCCATTTGGAGCAACTTTAATGTTGGAAAATTTCCATTTGAGTTATGCAAAGTGGTGAACTTGACCTGTAATTTTATGACCTGTAATCAAAGTTTTCCCAAAATACCCCTGCCTTGCAAAGCTTATAACTTGAGTTCTACAAATCAGATGGATGACTTCTAGGACTTTTTGGAAAGCTAAGATCATGAGGAACAACTTTCATGTTTATCAAAATGTGATGTGAAACTTCCTTCTAGGGAAAAAGTGTCATGTAAGTTGGTTGACTTTTGCAGACAAATTTCACATTCATCTGATGACCTGTAACTTGTCTGGCTTGTAACTTGAGTTATACAAATCCAATGGAGGACTTATAGTACTAAAATTAAAGCTATGAACATGCTCTACAACATTCATGTGGATGCCAAAGTCACGTGAGACTTGTATCTTGACTTGTGTGGTCTTGAAGTTAGACACTAAATAGGGGATTTTACACTGAGAACCCTAATTTAGCAACTCCTCACACTCTGAGTTCTTTTGATTTGATCTTGGAACAACATCTTAAATGCTTCAACATAACATTCCATGACCACCATGACTTATAAATGAGCTTTGAGCCTCTTTAATTGCACAATTGACTTAGGGTTGACCAGATGAAATCCTAGTTGCAACACCTTCAACTGTAGCTGCTTGCACTTAGCAAAATGACTTGACTGAGCTCCACCATGACCCTCAAGGCACTCCATGAGCTCTATTCAAATACCATATCCATAATCAAGGCTTTACAACCCACTGATGGTCTCCAATTGGCCCTCAAGTTAGGAGATGAACCTCATACAAGCATCCAAACTTCTTAAGAGCATAAACCACTTTCTGATGACTTTGGTGACCTCTCAAGCTTGAATAAAACCTCTAGATAGGCTCCTCTTGATATATATCACACTTGATCCCCTGCTAAAATGAATAATGTTATGCAATGCAAATGCTATGATGATGATATGCTAATGCAATGAAACAAAAGCCAAGTGAGAAAAAGGTTAGGCAAATTTTGGGGTGCAATAGCTGCTCCTATTCAAGCGGCTTGGACCCGACTGGGTGAAAAGCGAACGGCTTTCGAATAATCGAGGTAAAAGATTGTTGAATACCAAAGAACCCAGAAATTTTCTAACCGAAGAAATAAACTGCACAAACTGCTTGGGGAAAACTATCCAGAAAAATCGAATCCGATTGTCACAGCAACAACTGATCAATCATCTGATAAAGAACACCTGATTTCACCATCAACCACCTGTGTGACGCCACAGGAATTGAATCAACAATCAATCTTCAAAAATACGCTACAATAAGTGGGCACCGAGCCATAGGAACATATCCAAATATCATCCATGACCTTCCATTTCCGAAGAAACGAGCAAAGCACTACGTAAAGCGCGTCATCAATCTACTACCCATGATCTTCCATTTTTGAAGAAACGAGAAAAACACTAAATAAAAGCGTGAGCCGTCAATGTACTATCCTTGACCTTCCATTCCCAAAGAAACGAGCAAAGCACTAAATAAAAGCGCGAACCGTCAATGTACTATCCTTGACCTTCCATTCCCGAAGAAACGAGCAAAGCACTAAATAAAAGCGCGAACCATCAATGTACTATCCTTGACCTTCCATTCCCGGAGAAACGAGCAAAGCACTACGTAAAGAGCGTCATCAATCTACTATCCTTGATCTTCCATTTCCAAAGAAACGAGCAAAGCACTAAATAAAAGCGCGAACCGTCAATGTACTATCCTTGACCTTCCATTTCCGGAGAAACGAGCAAAGCACTAAATAAAAGCGCGAACTGTCAATGTACTATCCTTGACCTTCCATTTCCGAAGAAATGAGCAAAGCACTATGCAAAACGCGTCATCAATATACTATCCTTGACCTTCCATTTCCGGAGAAACGAGTAAAGCACTACGTAAAGTGCGTCATCAATCTACTATCCTTGATCTTCCATTTCCGAAGAAACGAGCAAAGCACTAAATAAAAGCGTGAACTGTCAATGTACTATCCTTGACCTTCTATTTCCGGAGAAACGAGCAAAGCACTAAATAAAAGCGCGTATCGGGCATCCGAAGACTTAAACAAACAACTCTACGGGGAAATTCTGACGACAACTGCTAGACATCCATCTTGAACAAAAAATGAGTAACAACTTCAAAGGTCTAATCCATGAAATCTCTTTTTTTTTTAAAACGCTGACGTAACAGCAATCTGAGGAAAACTCCGCTGGGGAAGAAGAGAAACTTAACTAAGCAACTCTGATGAGGGAGCACATGATAGGACGAACGCTATCATCACATATCTTATGCCAAAAACTTGAATATCCGAAAACCATCCTGAACAAGAATTCCAATTACCTGCAGGGAAAAGCACCTAAAAACAAAGAGGTAACCGACCTGGCTTATGTTTCAAAATGCACATGTTGGAAAATGGCGTAATGCTCCATACGGTATGGAAATGCTACGCATTTGGGGTAGATGTTATGCGTGATGCAAAATGCAAAGGGGCGCTGTCGCACCCTAATTTTTGACCTTAATATCCCACCTCCTTGTGCTTATTTTCTTGTTTATCCTATTTTACTTTTATATGTATGTTTATTTCGACTAACCATTTTGCGTAGGTGTAGTAATGACGAGTGTAGACCCTTATAGTCAAGTACTTCAAGGCACATGCATTTGAGGCCTATTATGACTTTCATGGTTGGCTGCATCGCAAGTTATGTCATTATCTTCAGAGGTTCTCTCAAGACATGGTTCGTGTACCAAGTTTCATCGTTATCTGAATCTTTTTCTTATTCGTGAGGCAAAAGCATCATCCAAATTTTTGAAGAGAATATGGGACTTTCTGATTGGGAGTTCATGATTTTATTATTGAGATGCTATGTTGATATTCGCCCCAAGTTGCCATTCATTCACGAGTTTTAGTTGCAAAAGGTTTGTTTTATTGGTTCACATCGAAAACTTCATTATGAAGAAGGATTCACGGCTTGGCAATATCTCCGACTTTTTACCAGTGGTTGAAACCTTAACTATTAATTTATGGCTACATAAGAGTTACTATGACAGATTACTCTACATTACTCTATTGCACGAGACCATTCACACGGCTAATGATTAAACCCCTGTGTGAGCATTTTTACAACCACGAAGAATTCAATAGAGGGGCATTTGGGTTCCCAGCCCACTGTACCATTTCTATCCATGCTTTGTTGGTAGGAATGTAAAAGACTGAATTATTAAGAGGATAATTATTAAGATCATAACTTGCAAGATGTTTAATGAAGGAGCTCGTGAGATTCAATCAACATCCATATCTTTTTCACGTGATTATACATTTAATACATAGACAACAATGATACATCTTGATATGCTTTCCTAGAGAAAAGCAAACACAGATGTCACTCAAATAACGGAAAAAGACTATCAAAACTTATTAAGGACTGTTGGAGTTTGAAATATGCTGAAAGCTCAACCAAGACTTCTTCACGCCGACACCCATCAGAATCGCCCAAAACAGAAATCTCTATAGCAGCATCATTCAAAAGGAACTGCCTAAATCAACGTCATATAGATGAAGCTTCACAAGAAGCTTTATTGTGACCAGTACATTATTGTCGAAGCCATCCGCCACCTGGTTACGACGGAAACAAATTCAAAATGAGGTTCAGCTTACTTCTTAAAGAAAACATATAAAAGAACTCAACATGCAGATTCAAATTTGAAGATACAACGAGAATCCGTCTCGGTACACCGTAACACTTTCGTTGAAACTGAAGTAAAGTAGAAGGAAAATTACACGTATCAGCCACCGCTTACTTGGTGCAAACGAACTTAGTTCGAAGGAATATTTGTAATGATTGAAGGCCAAGTTGACTCCCCAATTGAACGTGTGCTTATGCGGAATGTCGCATTTGTCTTTCTGCCTATGAAGATGATATTGAACTAAGACAGTTTCCTTATGGTCACCATTTTCACTGTGGCTGTGTGAACAAATGGTTCCACATTAATGCAACTTACCCCTCTGCACGTACGAAAAGTTTCTAGGAACTCTGTTGGAAATTTGTGCGCTCTTTATTGGCAGTATAATAGTCCCAACGTGTTACTGTACTTCAGCACAAGAAATAATCATTTTGAGGCAATCAATAAGCTACTAAGTTTCCAACCTAAGGATGAGTTGATGGTACGACTTGCTAAATATGCAGAATATGGTCCAGTTTCCAGCTACAGGCATGGATTGCATCCTATCCAGGAATCTCCGGCTCGTACTCGCAGTTCACAATGCGGATTTTGAACACCTAGTTTGGTTATGCCCATGTATGCCTTATTGAGGTCAAGAACAAATAGGAGAATGTCTTGTTATAAATTTATGCTGGTGCACAGGTTACAGTGCAATACTTGAAGCATTTCGTGGGTTTGCCAAAGCTAGTAATATATACTGGCGTTTCTTCACTGAGCCTTCAAGATGGCCAGTCTGTTTGCCCATCAACCGGGTAACCCTGTTCTGTAAATGATAAATGTATGGACAATGTTAGTAAATGTGTAGACGATGTTGATAGACATAAACTTTCTTTCTATAGTGAAACAGATACAACCAACAAAGTGCACAACATAAATATCACAAACATCTGTCTCTCCACCTGCTCCATATAATCAGGTAAGTATTGGGAATACTGAACATTCTCAGGCCTCCATTGCTCCTTCAGTAGCCAGATTGTCATCCTACCCATTGAATTCTACGATGATGTCCTTTGGGTACAATAGGCCAGCTTCTATGTCAATGGCTGTCTTTGGTAATGCGTCAAATCAGCAACAGATTGAGAGCCAGTCAAACTTCTTACAGGGCATCTTTGTCCCCCAAGTTTCCTTTTAGTTAATGCATTCAGTTCCACAGTCGCAGCCACTGCAACCACCTCAGCTTCCTAGGCCTCCTGTTCAAGCTTTACACCAGGTGGAACAAGGGATGGTCGTACCGAGCAATGTTCAAGTGCATGAGTTACAGATGCTGCAACGGTTTTAAGTTTCTTCAACGCAGACATATTATCAAACCCAGCAGCAACAATTTTCACATGAGCAACAACTGTTGCAACTTCATCATAACAGGGGTTTCGTCATGCCGCCGCAAGGGTACTTGTGAGTTACCGGTTATTCAGTAACCAAAAGAAGTTGTTGACTTCTAAAATACAATCACACCAAACTTTGGATTTGAATACCTTTTCTGATTATATGAAAACGTGGAGAAGCTCTATGTGCAGCCGTTAGAGTCCATCCATCACGTTCCTACTACAAGAGGATAATCCTGCAGAAATTACACCAAACAATCATTCAATTTCCATAACAAAAATACACGGTAAAGCAGGTTCCACCAATATTCGATCTTCAAAGAAGCTGAAGCAGAAAGGAATCCACCAGCCAAAACTCAATAATTAACAGCAGTAATAAGCACTGATTGGAAGAAGGGTGCTGTCAATATAAGCAGTGACAGAAGCGGTTAACACGAAGGCGGAACTACGACAAATGTCTATGCAATCTGCATTTCAACCCAGGAAATAGCTGATACACAACACCTACAGTAAGACACAAGACCAATTGTGAGAATGCTAACACAAATCTAAGCAATAACTGTCAAGGTTCAAAAGGTACAAAAGTTTGGAATTACAAGATCATTTTGAGCTTCAAACATTACAAACATTACAGGCTATGCTTACATTCCAAGATAACCATAAAAATGATCCAAATGGCCCTAGAAAGTTACATCAGACTAAAACTACAGGCCACTACCAAGCATGGGATACAAACCGGAGCGCAAACTTTGCTAAAAAAGGGGCGAGCAGCCATGGTCCTTTCCCCTCCATGCCAAATCTCACAAACCTCTCCAAGCGCAAGGATACCTCTGAAAAGAAATGGAAGAAGTTGATTAGTGTGAGTTAAATGATAATATCTAAAGATAAAAGTCATTTGCAGCAAGCATGAGCATAGTGTAAAGAGTTATGATTCAAACAATAAGTTGTAAAGTGCATATATCATTATGGCAGGATGGCCGATGCACGATAGCGACACAAATATGAGAGAGTCTTCAGGATCATCACTTAAATTCTTTTCAACAACAAGAACTAAGAGTAGGGTCCACAACATAATGAGTAGAGCAGGACAAATGTAAGAGGATTGTGAAAATACACATACAGGACTATATCACCCAGGTTACAATGCATGAGGAGCTTGATTGGGACATCATCGAAAGCATCTCCATGGTAGCGGTTCATCATCCCCTGATACCTGCAATAAACAACAACGACAAGTTAGGAATTACGCTGGCCATATACAAAAGATTCCAGTTTGAATCAAAGTGATGATTTTGATGATGACTTTGGGGACTCTAAGGATGCTTCACCTGAAACCACATTGACAAAGGAATCTGCAGAAAACACGTCTCCTAATTATCCTACAGAGCTCACTAAGAATGGGTTGCAGACTTCTTTGGATGTTTTTAATTTTGATTTGATCATGAAGAAGAGTACCCTTTGCAACTCTACTGACTGATTTGAGAAATTCATCGAATGCACATCTTCTAAGGCTAGCAACGCCCTTCAAACTGCAAGATTCTGTGATTCAGGGCACATTGATACCTGCCAGATCAAAAGGAATGTGAATTAATCATTGCCAAATCCAAAACAGCAAGAAATCAAGGCATTCGTTGGCTTCCAAAACAGGAATGACACTTAAGGAAAGAGTTCCAACATGTTCCAAACATTTCTTAAACCAAAAAGGAAGTTTGGTTATTGTCATTAACTCAAGATTTCATTTCAACCATCTATAAGAAGAGGAAGACTCAGAGTTCAACGACAAGAATAAACATACAGAAATTCCAAATCGAAGGCCCTCTAAAACCTATAAATCATAAAGTAGATAAGAAAGCTTATCTTCCTTGAGCTCTGCCGCGAGATCACCTCTGCAAGCCTCAACCATCCGCCTCAAGACCCTCGCACGCACCGCCGCAAATCATTCATCCATCGCGAGCCCATCACCATCTTCGAATCCGCGAACAAGAAAACAACAACCTTAAATCGTGAGATTTTCTGCGATAACGTTCTAATATTTCATTTTTGTTTGATCTGTGTAGTGGAATGAAGGACAAGAAAATGGCGGAATCGCAGAGAAGAGAAGAACCCGCGGAGCCAAGGAGATGAAGCGAGGAAGGATTTCGAATCGGGAGAGAGGACGCAGAAGATGAAGACGGGGGAAATCAATTTGGGGATTTAGGGATTTAATCCCTTTTGTTTTTTTGTCTGTTTTTGTTATTTGTTATATTTTTATTTGGCTGTAATTGAATAATGCACGTGCACGGTAGTTACCGTGCACCTCATATCACATCACCACACACACCACCAACTGCACAATCCAACGATCCCTCACTTGCATGCCTACCGTAACCCACACGCCTACCACACTGAACCACACGTCCACCCTTAATCTTAATTAACCCCCCCTGATCCACTTAATTATCTTTTTTCTTAACGTCCTATTAAAATCTTTAACTGCCTTTAATACCCTTAATCAACACCTAATCAGCTTTTTTATTAAACCAACCTCTTTATATAAAAATTAACTATTGCTTTTTATTTTATTTATTAATTAATTAATCCTTTTTATTTAAAATAAACTAATGATCTTTTTCTAGATAAATAATGATATTTATTTTTCATCCATTTCATATTTAAAATTAACTTTTCAACAAATAATAATAATAAATCCTTTTTTTAATTCAAAATCAACTTTTAACATTTTATAATAATTAAGAGTCCCCTTTTAATAACTTTTTCATAATTAATAAATAAACAACTACTTTTTTTTTTTTTAAAACTCACTTCATGGCAATCTTTTTTTTCTTTTCAATAAAAATAATCTTTTATAATAACTTTAATAAACTTTTATATAACAAGAAAACCATTTTATAATTTAAATGACATACATTTCATTTGTTAATAATAGTAATTGAACTTTTTTTAAAAGCCATTCCCTTAAGTTTCTTAAAAGCAATTTCACCAAAATAATATAACTTTTTAAATCAAATCTCACCAATGATATTCAACTAAAATTAATCCAACTTCTTTCTTAAAAACAATTCAACTCTTTTCTCCAAATCAATCAATTAAAATTAATTCAAGCTCTCCCCTTAAATCAACATTCCCCTTAAAATCAATTCGGTTAAAAAATGAACCAACATCGCAACTTAATCAATCGCTCACACTCCGTTCACATATTCACTCACTTACACTTTAGCGCTTTCATGCGTGTGTATGTTTATTTTATCTGTTTTCACTTCTTGCCGCAATTTACAATTATCATATTTATCTTTCTTGCATCGCATTCCGTCCAAAGGAAGAATCTGCGCAAGATCTAAACAATCGTGCATATGCACCTACATCTGCATCATACTCCCCTTGATCCTTGATCCCATTCAAGTCGATATCTTAAGATAGATCCTACCCCATAAGGAGGACCTTTGTCTTTATTTTACAACTTAGAAACAAACAAAACAATCCGATACAATTATTCAAACACATTAGAGAAAGATGTTAATCATCTTAAGCGAGATAGAATCTCCACCCCACAACAATACAATCTCTTACGCTTGTGGCGGTTAAATCTCCCTTAAAATGACAACTCATCTTTTCTCCTAAAACTAATCAATCAACTACCCTAAACCCGTAGGAACTTTGACCACAGTCAAAGAACTCCTCAAACCCTTTAGGGGAACTACAGATATTCTGATTCCATTCCCGTCAGGATATGTAGGCATAAGATGCGATATCTTATCGAGTATACTTAGAAATAAACCCCTAGGTCTTTAACCTTAAACAGATAAACCTTAGCAATAAACAAACATAAAACAAGAGGTTCCTGTAGAGTACTACAGAAACATATGATGCTAGCATCTTCCCTAAGTTTAACCAACCCCTGAACCTAAAACTCTCTAAACCTTGCATTTGCATTACATTGTGGGAATTTCGATCTTTATCCCTTCCTTTGGACAAATCAAAGACCGGTTGCAAATTGAATTAAAGATTCAAGCTAATTAATAGCTTAGTATCCAAATTTCACCGCGACAGAAATGGCGACTTCACTGGGGATGCCTCAGTGGGTTTCCCTACCTTGTTTTATTTACTTGTTTATTATTTTATATATCTGCTTACTTGCTTAATTGTTTATTTGTATATTTGCTCTTATGTTTGTCCTTTTTGGGTTATTATCCTTGAGCGGTGAGACAAAGTCCTACACCCGGACTTGAGTGAAATTAAGATAGGATGGTGATATATTCGATGAGGCTTATAGGGAGTTAAATCCCGACTAAGTTAAATCGAGAATCCCGCTCAATTGAGGCCCTCTCAAAATAGTACTGTTGAACGAGTAATCGTGAAGACACTCACTATTTTCGACCTTGGAGCCTATGATATTGAGGATCATAGTTACCTTTAACCCCACTTTGGCCTTTATTAGGACGTAGTGCGGGACTATGAGGGATTACTCCCGAAATAGTGCTACGCGATGCTACACTCAAAAGAAGTTCTCTTGAGAATATTATTAATCCCCGAGTTAGTTGGGAAATCGATAATATCCGAAAGATGGGCTAATGACTTTGGGAACCTCTTTAGAACCTTGCTCTGCAGGTACTATCCACCTTTAGTCCATGTCCTTTGGGAATGGGTATACCATTGGCTCCATGCTCGTTGCAAACCTAAGACCTTTGTTTGTTTATCTTTGTGTGTCCTTATGTGCTTACTCGTGTTTGTTGCATCCATATAGCATCATATTGCATTGGTTTCATGGAATTCAGTTTTAGTTATAAACATTACAAAACTAATAGGGATTACAAAAGAAAATATTTTGGAATATTCTTTTAAGAGTCCTAACTTGGATGGTCTAAGGAAGTAGGAGCTCAGGTTGAAGAAGATTCAAAGGACAAATACAAGAGGCTTCCCTTATCATGGAGGATCATTATAAGTTTAAAAGTCTTTTCATCAATATTGAAGATCCAAGTAAACATTCCAACAAAAAGAAAAGAAGAGATATGGATTTATTTTCCTCTATCATATTACTCTTTGGATATTAATCCTCGACAAGACTTATATTCAAGAAGATCCAAGTAGAAGAGCATATCAACAAGCACGATGAAGGACTTCCTTAGGGTTGTACTAGCTTTTATTTAGCTATTATGACAAGACTCTTATAAGAATATTTCCTTGTAATCCATTAGCAAAAAATAACAAATGAATTTTCTTTGGTATTCTGTAACGTTTATAAGAACTTGAGTTCCATGAAACCTTTCATTTCTGCATTCTTGCATTAGCATTTAGCATTCACATATGCATGTGACTCTTCTCTGCTGTGTCCTCATCCAGTCTTCTGTCTTTGTCTACCAGCTGACATCTCGACCATCTGACCAAGCTTGAAGTACTACTAAGGGATAGTAAAGAGAAAGAAGGGTATGGATTCCATGACTGGCTTCAGAGTTGTGACTAATCCGTTATTTGATCTTCCCTCTGACAACAATGTTCAACAAGTGGATGTTCCTACACAACCTCAACCTGTGCAAGATAACTTGTTTGATCCCCAGTCTCTACAACGTGTACCGAATCCTCAGATTGTTCGTACTGAGATGAAGGTGGATGACCCCAGATTTGTAGCAATGGAAAAAGAATTTCGTGATCTCAAGGAACAGTTGAAGATGATGAAGGGAGCTAATGCATCTGATATTGATGCTCGTGACTTATGTTTGGTTCCAGGCATAATTATTCCTCCGAAGTTTAAGATGCCGTTCGTTGAAGTTTACAAGGTTTTTTTTTGTCCAAGATACCATTTGACGATGTTTTGTCGAAAGATGGCTGCTTATGTTGACAATGATGAATTGATGGTTCACTGCTTTCAAGAAAGCTTATCTGGGGCATCCTTGATATGGTATATGAAGCTACAAAGGAATAATATTCAGTCTTGGAGGAATTTAGCTGATGCTTTTATAAAGCAATACAATTATAATTTGGACGTCACTCCAGACAGTGACCAATTGATGAACATGAGTAAGAATGACAATGAATCTTTCAGAGAATATGCTCAGCGGTGGAAAGAGTTGGCAGCCCAAATTCATCCACCACTTCAAGATAAAGAATTAAGCAAAATGTTTCTAAGAACGCTGTCAGACTCTTATTATGATAGGATGGTGGGCGTTGTGCCATTAGATTTCTCCAAAATTGTAGAAGTCGGAGTAAACATCGAGAGTGCACTCAAAAGTGGAAGAATTCAAGATAACTTGAATGGCCAAGCTAATGAAGAAATTCCAGTTGATGATTCCCTAGAGGAAAGAAGCGTTGATGTTAATGCAGTTTGGGATCCCTTTCAAGTCCTGTCAGATCCAGTTCTAGTACCTCATCCTCAACCTCAGTATAAAGTGACTGCTCAGGGCAAGCAGCGACTACCTCATAAGCGAAGAATGATATCTCTAGATCGACATCAGAATCGACAGGTTCGAAGACAATTTTAGAGTCAGAAGGCACCTCTGAGTATTCCAAGAAAAGAAACTCGTTGGTTTGATCTTATCCCAATGACTTACAGCCAACTATGGTCTTATTTCATCCGAAACTTGGTGATGACACCCAGAAAGACTAGAATCATGAAGTCTCATCCACCGTGGTTCAACTCGAACGCCAGCTGTGAATTTCATGATGGTGTGTTGGGGCATTCGATTGAAGAGTGCAAAGTTTTTCAAGAGAAAGTCCAAAAAATGATAGATGATGAAGTGCTAACTTTCAAAAGAGAAAGACCAATTGTGAATGGAATACCGTTATGCTGATCAAATATTTATTTTCATTTGCTTATGTGTTCTTGTTATTTTCTTTGATTAAAAGCATAATTGGCATGTAAGAACATGTTATTTTGAATAAGTAGTGCAATAAGTGTTTGTCTTGAAGAAATCCATTCGTTTCACTCGTAAAATTTTCTTCATAATTTTATAATGCCAACTTTTACCCAATCTTTCCTCACTTTGGTGAAGAATTGGAAGGAGGATGACGAAATGAAACGCAAAATCTCTTGTGGTATGCTTTCGAATAAAACCTGCTGAGGATGTAAGGCATTTTTTTTCAAACCTCCTAAACACTAGATACAAAGCGGTTAATTCCTCTTTAAACCGTTTTTCAAACTCATTTTCAACCTGGGGCAATTTTCAGTCAGCTCGATTGAATACTTAAAACCTTTCAAAAGAATGAACATCTTTCAAAAATATTTGGGTACAAATATGCTTTGACCCTTATTTCTTTGTTTTACAAATCGTAAACTAATACAACCTTCAAAAGTTCTAATTGAAGTAAGGTTACTTCGAAAGCATACTCAGTGAGATAACGTTTCCTGACTCCTGTGAGCTATGCTCAAATTTGATGTTTGGTTTTATAAAATAAATCTATATCCTAACTAGTGACTTTGTCACAAGTTGTGATATCTCTTTTCAAAACTTTAAGACAAATGTGTGTTGCATTAACAGTTTCGAAATTAACATTTCTGACTTGTTAACTTTGCTTGATATCCTAGAAAGATTACGTACGGGCACCGATGATGAAGATTGAGGATTCTGCTAGACAGGGGAAACCTTATTTCCAAGTGGTTTATTCTAATACAAGTTTGACTTCACTTAAAGAGCTATTTTTGAAGACTCAGCCATAATACTGTCGATCAGAGCCAGTTACGTCGAGATTCGGCGAATCTCTCCAGAGAGTTTGAAAACCATGGGACGCCATGTTTTCTGTAAAATCCTCTCAGAACGACTTCTTCTCATTACCATTTGACTTGGGGCATCTGAGAAACAAAGATTATCTTATCCATTCACAACTCATGTGGTTCAAATGGAAACTATTACGCAGTTCATCAAGGCAGAATTACTTTGTTGTTACAACATTCTTCATTCATGTCCCCGATAAATTTTATTTCTGGTGATCATGACAATTCTTCGATGAAGATTTTAGATGCAGAACACTCAGTGATCTGCTTAACTTCACTTCCTCAATGAAGTGGATGATGTTCAATCCTCAGTGAATCTTCTCCAACTTCACCTTCCCAGTGAAGTAGACGTATTTTACTCCTCAACATCGATCTTCCCCAGCGAAACGGATGTTTATTTCATCCCCGTTGGAGTTTTGACTCTGACATTTTTCAATAGCTAGAATGACCCAGGTGTTCTCATTTGAAGAGGATATTTATTTTATCCCCTGTGAAGCTTCGGTTTGGGTACCTCCGTCTACAAAGTAATCTTTCCAGTAAAATGGATATTTATTTTATCCGTAAAGGTCCTCCAATTACGAGTTTGATCCGCTCCTAGCAGATCTTTACTCTCATTTTCAACAAGACAAATTCTTCGAGCAAGATCAAGATGTTGTATCCCCAGGTGGAATGTTCTCTATTACCCAGGAGAAGTTTTTTTGAAGCCTTGAAGCAGGATTATAATCCTATATTCCAGTTCTCCACCTATCCCCAGTGATACTTCTATCTTTGAAGATTGGTCAGATGTTTTGCTTTGGGATGTTTTTTTCATCTCCGGTTTCCTCTGTCCATTTGTTTTGTCAGCATGGCATGTGCATTTTTGCATTCTTTGTGTTTGTTCTCTTCTGTCTCCTTGGTTGTGGTTATCTCCGAGCGTTTGGGTGTGTCTTATCCCTCCAAATAGAGTTGTCATCCCTAGGCAGAAATAGCACAATGTTTCTTTTTCCCCATGAAGTTCGACCCTCATGGAAGACGGTTATTTTAGTATAATTCCATTTGAGTTCATACCTCAATGGTCGAGTCTTGCTTGACAGTTTCTCTTCGGCTACTTCCCGAATTGAACTTCGGTCTTTGGCAATCACATCGTGGATATCTCCAACTTTTGAACATGGATTAAGTGTGCATTTATTTTGCACTATGTTCCCCAGGAAGAATATTCACATTTCTCCAACAATATCACAAGATTTTCTCTACATTTGGACTATAAATAATCTCTTTATTTGAGCAACTCGTTTTGACTAAAGTCTTATGCAAAACGACAAACAATTTCCAAGACGGCTTATCTAGCCCCAGTGATTTCTTCAACATCATCAACTCGTCAAGTGGCACCGCTTCGTAAATCCATCAGAGAAGTTCGCCGAAGACATTACAAAACACTTCTCTTTATTAGAGAGTTCACAATCGTATTTTGCAACTACAACAAAGATGCTCCTTAGGAATGATTTCCCCAGTGGGTTCATCACAGCAAGTTTATTTCCATCAAAGCGACATCTCCCCAAAGAAGTCGAGGAAGTTTATCACATTAGTCTCCCTTTATTTGAGAAGACATACATTACAATTCAACCGGCCCATATCTCTTCTGAAGATCCCCGATGAAGCTTTACAGTCTCCATTACATTACCAATCATATCTACAACGAACTACATCTACATTGATAATTACATCTACAAATTACGTCTACATTCTACAATCTACAAGTTACATCTACAACGACATTTACAATTTAAATCGACATCTACAATGACAATTTACAAAGTTCTACAATCTACAGTGACATCTACCACAAAATCTACAACTAAGACCCGTTCATGGTACCCAGACCATGAGGCATGGGGAGGCGTTTTTTCAGAGCTAAGAGCCGTTCATGGTACCCAGACCATGAGGCGTGGGGAGGCGTTTTTTTCAGAGTTAAGACCCGTTCATGGTACCCAGACCATGAGGCGTGGGGAGGCATTTTTTCAGAGCTAAGACCCGTTCATGGTACCTAGACCATGAGGCGTGGGGAGGCGTTTTTTCAGATATAAGACCCGTTCATGGTACCCAGACCATGAGGCGTGGGGAGGCGTTTTTTCAGATATAAGACCCGTTCATGGTACCCAGACCATGAGGCGTGGGGAGGCGTTTTTTCAGAGCTAAGACCCGTTCATGGTACCCAGACCATGAGGCATGGGGAGGCATTTTTCAGAGCTAAGACCCGTTCATGGCATCCAGACCATGAGGCGTGGGGAGGTTATTTCATCCTTTTCAACAGTCATTCGAACATCTTACATTTCTTGGATAATCTCGGCAGTAGATTCCCAGAAGACCTCGGCAGTAGGTATTTCTTTCATTTCCTGGCTAATCTCGGCAGCAGATTTCCAGAATACTTCGTCAAAAGTATGTCTCCAGCAGATCTCAACACAGAATCTCGGCAGTAGATTCTCTAAAAATTTTAACAGTACATACTTTGGCAAAAGTATTCTCAATTAAATTTACAAGTCTTGGCAGTAGACTTCTCCAGATGATATCTTGAATCAATTACATTTGACATATACAGTAGATTCCTCAAGACGATTTCTCTTCCAAGTTTCTTCACAACATATTTACAGATACCTTGTGATTGGCAATCTTTCCCTGTGGAGTCTCGCTTCGTTGAGCCTAATCTTCCCGTGTGTCGCGTCTAGTTGTTCCCCTGTGACATCATTTCCTCACAGGACCCGTCTGTCTTGCATCTCCATATCATTGCATATCATTTGCATTTGGTGGCATCTTACGGCCAAAAATTCGTGCAGTGTTTGTATTTAAGTCCCTCCTATCTCGTCGAGACGAAGATTTCAATCTCCATATCTCTGGATAGAAGTAACTTAAATAGGGGCATCTGTCGTACCCTAATTTTTGACCTTAATATCCCACCTCCTTGTGCTTATTTTCTTGTTTATCCTATTTTACTTTTATATGTATGTTTATTTCGACTAACCATTTTGCGTAGGTGTTGTAATGACGAGTGTAGACCCTTACAGTCAAGTACTTCAAGGCACAAGCGTTTGAGGACTATTATGACTTTCATGGTTGGCTGCAAACGAACTTAGTTCGAAGGAATATTTGTAATGATTGAAGGCCAAGTTGACTCCCCAATTGAACGTGTGCTTATGCGGAATGTCGCATTTGTCTTTCTGCCTATGAAGATGATATTGAACTAAGACAGTTTCCTTATGGTCACCATTTTAACTGTGGCTGTGTGAACAAATGGCTGCACATTAATGCAACTTACACCTCTGCACGTACAAAAAGTTTCTAGGAACTCTGTTGGAAATTTGTGTGCTCTTTGTTGGCAGTATAATAGTCCCAACGTGTTACTATACTTCAGCACATGAAATAATCATTTTGAGGCAATCAATAAGCTACTAAGTTTCCAACCTGAGGATGAGTTGATGGTATGACCTGCAAAATATGCAGAATATGGTCCAGTTGCCAGCTGCAGGCATGGATTGCATCCTATCCATGAATCTCCGGCTCGTACTCGCAGTTCACAATGCGGATTTTGAACACCTAGTTTGGTTATGCCCATGTATGCCTTATTGTGGTCAAGAACAAATAGGAGAATGTCTTGTTATAAATTTATGCTGGTGCACAGGTTACAGTGCAATACTTGAAGCATTCTGTGGGTTTGCCAAAGCTAGTAATATATACTGGCGTTTCTTCACTGAGCCTTCAAGATGGCCAGTCTGTTTGCCCATCAACCGGGTAACCCTGTTTCGTAAATGATAAATGTATGGATAGTGTTAGTAAATGTGTAGACGATGTTGATAGACATAAACTTTCTTTCTATAGTGAAACAGATACAACCAACGAAGTGCACAACATAAATATCACAAACATCTGTCTCACCACCTGCTCCATATAATCAGGTAAGTATTGGGAATACTGAACACTCTCAGGCCTCCATTGCTCCTTCAGTAGCCAGATTGTCATCCTACCCATTGAATTCTTCGATGATGTCCTTGGGGTACAATAGGCCAGCTTCTATGTCAATGGCTGTCTTTGGTAATGCGTCAAATCAGCAACAGATTGAGAGCCAGTCAAACTTCTTATAGGTCATCTCTGTCCCCCAAGTTTCCTTTCAGTCAATGCATTCAGTTCCACAGTCGCAGCCACTGCAACCACCTCAGCTTCCTAGGCCTCATGTTCAAGCTTTACAGCAGGTTGAACAAGGGATGGCTGTACCGAGCAATGTTTAAGTGCACGAGTTATAGATGCTGCAACGGTCTCAAGTTTCTTCAATGCAGACATATTATCAAACCCAACAGCAACAATTTTCACATGAGCAGCAACGGTTGCAACTTCATCATAACGGGGGTTCCGTCATGCCGTCGCAATGATAATATCTAAAGATAAAAGTCATTTGCAGCAAGCATGAGCATAGTGTAAAGAGTTATGATTCAAACAATAAGTTGTAAAGTGCATATATCATTATGGCAGGATGGCCGATGCACGATAGCGACACAAATATGAGAGAGTCTTCAGGATCATCACTTAAATTCTTTTCAACAACAAGAACTAAGAGTAGGGTCCACAACATAATGAGTAGAGCAGGACAAATGTAAGAGGATTGTGAAAATACACATACAGGACTATATCACCCAGGTTACAATGCATGAGGAGCTTGATTGGGACATCATCGAAAGCATCTCCATGGTAGCGGTTCATCATCCCCTGATACCTGCAATAAACAACAACGACAAGTTAGGAATTACGCTGGCCATATACAAAAGATTCCAGTTTGAATCAAAGTGATGATTTTGATGATGACTTTGGGGACTCTATGGATGCTTCACCTGAAACCACATTGACAAAGGAATCTGCAGAAAACACGTCTCCTAATTATCCCACAGAGCTCACTAAGAATGGGTTGCAGACTTCTTTGGATGTTTTTAATTTTGATTTGATCATGAAGAAGAGTACCCTTTGCAACTCTACTGACTGATTTGAGAAATTCATCGAATGCACATCTTCTAAGGCTAGCAACGCCCTTCAAACTGCAAGATTATGTGATTCAGGGCACATTGATACCTGCCAGATCAAAAGGAATGTGAATTAATCATTGCCAAATCCAAAACAGCAAGAAATCAAGGCATTCGTTGGCTTCCAAAACAGGAATGACACTTAAGGAAAGAGTTCCAACATGTTCCAAACATTTCTTAAACTAAAAAGGAAGTTTGGTTATTGTCATTAACTCAAGATTTCATTTCAACCATCTATAAGAAGAGGAAGACTCAAAGTTCAACAACAAGAATAAACATACAAAAATCCCAAATCGAAGGCCCTCTAAAACCTAGAAATCATAAAGTAGATAAGAAAGCTTATCTTCCTTGAGCTCTGTCGCGAGATCACCTCCGCAAGCCTCAACCATCTGCCTCAAGACCCTCGCACGCACCGCCGCAAATCCTTCATCCATTGCGAGCCCATCACCATCTCCAAATCTGCGAATAAGAGAACAACAACAACCTTAAATCGTGAGATTTTCTGTGCTAACGTTATAATATTTCATTTTTGTTTGATCTGTGTAGTAAAATGAAGGACAAAAAAATGGCGGAATCGCCGAGAAGAGAAGAACCCGCAGAGCCAAGGAGATGAAGTGGGGAAGGAGTTCGAATCGGGAGAGAGGACGCAAAAGATGAATACGAGGGAAATCAATTTGAGGATTTAGGGATTTGATCCCTTTTGTTTTTTTGTCTGTTTTTGTTATTTGTTTTATTTTTATTTGGCTGTAATTGAATAATGCACGTGCACGGTAGTTACCGTGCACCTCATATCACATCACCACACACACCACCAACTGCACAATCCAACAATCCCTCACTTGCATGCCTACCGTAACCCACACGCCTACCACACTGAACCACACGTCCACCCTTAATCTTAATTAACCCCCCCTGATCCACTTAATTATCTTTTTTCTTAACCGCCTATTAAAACCTTTAACTGCCTTTAATACCCTTAATCAACACCTAATCATCTTTTTTATTAAACCAACCTCTTTTATATAAAAATTAACTATTGCTTTTTATTTTATTTATTAATTAATTAATCATTTTTAATCATCTTTTTATTTAAAATAAACTAATGATCTTTTTCTAGATAAATAATGATATTTATTTTTCATCCATTTCATATTTAAAATTAACTTTTCAACAAATAATAATAATAAATCCTTTTTTTTAATTCAAAATCAACTTTTAGATTTTTATAATAATTAAGAGTCCCCTTTTAATAACTTTTTCATAATTAATAAATAAACAACTACTTTTTTTTTTAAAACTCACTTCATGGTAATCTTTTTTTTTTCTTTTCAATAAAAATAATCTTTTATAATAACTTTAATAAACCTTTATATAACAAGAAAACCATTTTATAATTTAAATGACATGCATTTCATTTGTTAATAATAGTAATTGAACTTTTTTTAAAAGTCATTCCCTTAAGTTTCTTAAAAGCAATTTCACCAAAATAATATAACTTTTTAAATCAAATCTCACCAATGATATTCAACTAAAATTAATCCAACTTCTTTCTTAAAAACAATTCAACTCTTTTCTCCAAATCAATCAATTAAAATTAATTCAAGCTCTCCCCTTAAATCAACATTCCCCTTAAAATCAATTCGGTTAAAAAATGAACCAACATCGCAACTTAATCAATCGCTCACACTCTGTTCACGTATTCACTCACTTACACTTTAGCACTTTCATGCGTGTGTATGTTTATTTTATCTGTTTTCACTTCTTGCCGCAATTTACAATTATCATATTTATCTTTCTTGCATAGCATTTCGTCCAAAGGAAGAATCTGCGCATGACCTAAACAATCGTGCGTATGCACCTACATCTACATCATACTCCCCTTGATCCTTGATCCCATTCAAGTCGATCTCTTAAGATAGATCCTACCCCATAAGGAGGACCTTTGTCTTTATTTTACAACTTAGAAACAAACAAAACAATTCGATACAATTATTCAAACACATTAGAGAAAAATGTTAATCATCTTAAGTGAGATAAAATCTCCACCCCACAACAATACAATCTCTTACACTTGTGGCGGTTAAATCTCCCTTAAAATGACAACTCATCTTTTCTCCTAAAACCAATCAATTCACTACCCTAAACCCGTAGGAACTTTGACCACAGTCAAAGAACTCCTCAAACCCTTTAGGGGAACTACATATACTCTGATTCCATTCCCGTCAGGATATGTAGGCATAAGATGCAATATCTTATCGAGTATACTTAGAAATAAACCCCTAGGTCTTTAACCTTAAACAGATAAACCTTAGCAATAAACAAACATAAAACAAGAGGTTCCTGTAGAGTACTACAGAAACTTAGGATGCTAGCACCTTCCCTAAGTTTAACCAACCCCCGAACCTAAAACTCTCTAAACCTTGCATTTTCATTGCATTGTGGGAATTTCAATCTTTATCCCTTCCTTTGGACAAATCAAAGACCGGTTGCAAATTGAATTAAAGATTCAAGCTAATTAATAGCTTGGTATCCAAATTTCACCGCGACAGGCGCTCCAGCAAAATAAATGCTGAAGGAATGAAACCAAACTTCCGCTGGGGGAAGAAGCAATCCTGCTGGGGGATAGCTTAAAATATCCAGAGTTACGAACTCTGCTGAGGATGATCAACCTATTGGAGGAAAGACAACCTGCTGGAGAATAGAAAGGACGGTCCTGCGCGGGGATGATCTTTACAAACCACCGACGACCTGGTTATACTCTGTGGGGATTTGCTGGGGATTGAATGTGCTCATAACCAACTGCTGGGAATGCACACTCTGTCGGGGATATCAATCTTGACCCGCTTGCTAGCTCACATCCAGCTCTTCTGGGGATAAAATGTGACTTCCATCTGCTGGGGAGGAATAAGTTTTACATAGAGCCTGCTCCTACGTTAAGGGACTCCGGCTGGGGAAACACGATCCCTTGGATATTCGCTTCAAAGGTGACGACCCTGCAAAACATGAGCGAAAACAAGACATTCTACACAAAAGGAACTATCTTGGTCATTATCCGTGACAAACGTTCAGTTAATTCAAAGTTTTAACAATTATTGGCCGAGGCCTGCGAGTTTATGCACGTGCAAGTTTATCAAAAACATCGGCGTTTTCCACAAACAAAACGGTAAAAGTTAAAACAAGAAACAAACATCAAGTACTGAATAGTATATGTTTTATTGATAATGGGCCTGTAAATAAGCAAAGTTTTTACAATGGATGCAACTCCTGAAAAGAGGAAGTTACGCAAGAGCAAAAACAGATATGTACAGAGGTACAAAGAAATTTGTATACATGTCGGCAACGTGGTACAGACAAACACCATGAGCTGATCCTCCTATGACTCGCCTGACTCCGACGCTTTCCCAATGCTTCTTCTTCGGAAGAGATTGACTTGGATAATCGACCCTCAGGTACTCCTAAACCACTAAGCAATGCAGTATCAAACTCGGACCGCAGTTATTTGCTTTTTCAATCCCTAACTTTTGCCTGAATCGCCCTTTCGGGTTTTCAATTCACCGGGATACCCTTTTATGCCGAAGTCGCCTTTTCAGGTTTTCGACTTCACGGGTGTACATCTTTTCAAATTTTATCCCTAATTTTTGCCCGAACCTTTTCTCCTTTTTTATTGGTTTGCCGAGATGCCCCATTTTTACATGGACCTTCTTTTTTCTGTCCAGCGGGTCTCTTTAAGCAAAGTATTTTTTAACTGCATCCGAGTTCACAGGGGATGTAAAATCCTCGCCATCCATGGTGGACAACAATAAGGCTCCTTTGTAGAAGACTTTTCGAACGACATACGGACCTTCATAGTTGGGACTCCATTTGCCCCTGTGATTTGATTGTGGTGGGAATATCTTTTTTAGCACAAGATCGCCCGTCTGAAAGCTTCGAGGGCGCACCTTCTTGTCAAAAGCTTTCTTCATCCGGCTCTGATACAGCCTACCATGTGCAATAGATGTCAGCCTCTTCTCGTCTATCAAGCTAAGTGTCATACCTCGAAAAATTCGATCCTCGCGATGGACACGAAAAAACGTTCGAACAGTGTCGCCACCGAACTTTATTCATTCCAAGAGAGGAATAGGAAAATATCGATAAAACCTTTAAAGGGATAAGAACATGGTCGTCGCAACCAATATTCTAGGTTCGGGAGTCGGTTACATAGAGGGAAGGTATTAGCACCCTCTACGTCCGTTGTACTCAACGGGAACCTCTTGATTCGATTCGAGAGTAAAGTTAGCTAAGCTTATTTGTTTTCTTCTAAAGTTTTCTCCTATAGGGGGAATGGATGGTTTATAGATAGGGTGCCCGCCAAGGATTAGGGCCCTTGTGCCTACGTATCTTCACTTGCAAGAAGTGGAAAATCAGAGCGTTCGTAGTTCATGGGACTACGGGTAAAGGTGGGAATTATGCTCGCCAAGATCATCGCAATCTTGTGCCTACGTATTCTCATTGGGGAATGAGAAATCAGAGCAGCCGTAGTTCGGCTAACTACGGTAAAAAGGTTTGGAAACGAACGAGTGTTTAGGTCGCATTCTAACTGCTAAACATTGGCTTGTCTGCTCGCTAGGGGAGGCTGAAGCTCGAGTTTGTTATGCGCGGAAGAAGGGACTAAACAATGTTCTTTAAGAAGGGTTGTTCGGATTGGAAATCGCACGAGGGCGAGGAATTTAATTTATCGTATTGAAAAGATTTAATCGCACGGGGGCGAGAAAAGAGTTGGAATGGTTGAATATTTTAAGAGAGAATGACGACTACTCGATAAACGAGACGTCAGTCTCGCAATCAATTAATCATGGTATCGTTGGAATGCTAGATCCCAACGACACCTTTTTCATTCAATTAATTGTGAAATTGTATTTGAATGGAAAATGGCGATATTTGTCTAAATAGTTAGGGCATGTGTTTTATAGACGGAAGGTCGAGTAATCCACAACCTAAAGCGTGCGCCCCAAGAGTGGTTACTCAAGAATTCAAGGAATGCGAGACTCCAAGAAATCAATTCTTTCGTAATTTAATCAAGAAAATAGTTTGGATTTGACGTATGGTTTAGAAACATACTAGGGTTTAGACTCGATCGCACGAAGGTGAGGAACGAGGTTAGACGGGTTGAAAATTTGGGAGGAATGACGATTATTCGATAAGCGAGACGTCAGCCTCGTAACCAATTAGTCGGGATATCGTTGGAATGCTAGATCCCAACGACACCTTTTTCATTCCATTAATTATAAAATGTGTTTGTTGGACAGTGAAAGTACTTGTCCAAATAATTATGGGAAGTATTTTAGGAACGAAAGTCTGAATGACACGCTAACCGAGGTGTACACCTCAATAGTTGTCACTCTCGAATTCAAGGAATGCGCGACTCCAAGAACTCGATACTTTCGTAATTTGATTAAGAAAATAATTTGAAAATAATAACGTACTTGGTTTAGACTAAAGTAAGCGCATCACTCGAAATAGAGTTCACCTAATTTGAAAGATTTAGACAAAGTTGAGGTGTTTTAACGATGAAAGACGAAACGACCACAACTCAAGGTGTGCACCTCGAGAGCGGTCGCTTAAGGACCCAAGGAGTGCTAGACTCCAAGGATCCACCACTTTCATATAATTTCAAAAAAAGAGCAAAGATTTTAATTATTCTAATAAAATATTTTGAACTAAATAGAAAGAAATAAATTTGATAAAAATTTAAATAGAATCTAAATAAATTAAATTGCCAAGCAAATATCAAATATAAAAAAACTATAATATTATTAATAATATTTTAAACTATATTTAATTAGTTTCTAAAATAGGACCTTATTAAGTTTCACTAAATCTTAATTAAACTAATTAACATTAATCACTATTATAATCACTAAATAGGCATCATAATAATTAATGCTGCAAGGGATGACGGGTTTACATACATAGGAAATACAATCTAGGACAGAACAAATAAGAAAAATCCTATATTGGCCTTAATGAAAAAAAACGAAATTGGGCCAAAATCTAAGAAGCCCTCTTGACTCCAACAGTCGGCCATGACTAGAAGGTGAAAAGATAATGGAAAGCCAGCCAGACCGTTTTCCCAGGCAGCATGGCAGACAAGGGGGGCAAGGTCATGAATGCTCCACTAGATGGCACATTATCCCAATGCTACGTCAACTCATTTTTTTTGAAAATAAAACTGATAATGAATAGATAATTCTCATTCATAAATAGAACAACTCTCTTTCCTCCTCATCCTATCCGCATCCCTCTTTCTATTCTCTCTCACTCAACAAAACAAACCTTGAATCCCCTGAACGCTACTTCTCTCTCTGAAACTCATTCTCTCAAAACTCAAACGTTATACCTTCTCTCAATTCGCAACCAAACCTCCTTTCTGAACCCTATTCCTAAATCAATTCAAAAATCCCTAACTTCAACTTAATCCTAACAGATAAATCCTAAATCAAACTCCTAAACCATAACAAAGAGAAAAAAACCAAATCATGAATCAGAGTCTAAATAGTACATAAAGTAACGTATTCAAACAAATGATGTTCATACGACGGCAAGCGAAAGTCAAGTAAAAGGGAACTTACGAGCTCGGAGCTAATCCGATGGTGAATCTGCGAGGTAACTTGCTTGCTCTTTATTCTTTTCCACTTTTCTTCTTCTTTCCTCGTGCACTTCAATTTTAGGCTCGTTTCCGCTTGCTCCCATTTCTGTTGGTTATGGTGATGCGGCTTAGTTCAAGTTGTCTAGAGCTTTAGTGTGAAGCTTTATCAACTTTTAGGAAGAACTTTTGAGTGAGTTTGGTATTTTGAAGATTCAATTTCGCAGAGCTTCGCTAGGGTTTTTTTTATGTGTTTTTGCCAATAGTTGGGATTGTACTTATAGGAGATTTTAGGGTTTGTTTTGGTACGTGCGAAATCAAAATTTGCTGATGGAAAAAATGCTTGATTCATGTGAGGTTTTGTGTGGGACAATGAGGTGCATTTTGGTAGTACAATTCCGTTAGGTGCTAATACCACGATTTCTAATTCTCTGGGATTTGAATGATAGTGACTTCTGTGTTTTGTTTGTAGTGAGCTTCAAAATATCTGTTTTTACCTTTATTTTTACCGTGTGAATTCTTGGGATTTTCATTGTGATGACATGGATTTGGCTTTAACATCTTTTTGACTTATATTGTTTTTCTTCATAAAAACGGTCTCAATATCTTATGTTTGCGACACTTTTCTTACTGCAATTGCTCCCTTCACAATATCATAAGTCTTGCTGAGTTTAATCATGTTTTTTTTTCATATCAGGTTCTTGCTCATACTCGGTTCTATCTCATCATTCAAGTGAATATAGTAAGCGAAGCTTCAAGATTCAGTAGCTTTGTAATTCTGGATTGTTGTTGGCTCTGTTATCATGGTAGTGCACTCTTCTACTTATACATTGCCTTTGAACTTCATGCTTGATAAATGCTTCTTATCTGCTTCTCTAAGTCTGCTGCGATTGTTCTGCGCCTGATGTGAATTCACTAGTTTTGCAGGTGGTGGAAACGTGAGGTAACATAGGTTTCACTGAAGATGGATGAAGAACTGGTGGAACTCATAAGCTGTTGTATTTTGTTTGTTCTTGATTTTCGTAGGTTATGATGGTGACTCGAAGATGAAGTAGAAAGCTGGAAAGCTTGGCAGTGTGAAGCCGAAGATTATCAATCAATCTGAAAGATATTCGTGCATAATGAAGACAATAACCAGGAAGCGTAAGTTTCAGGTACTATTCCTCCACTATCTTCTTCGAATAAACTATGTTCTCAGATTTTCACCTTCATCTCCTTCTATGTGTGTGTTGCCATTCTCGAATGCTCTCTCTGTTGCTTTCTTACATCGTCGTTGCAGTATTATGATTTCTAGTATGAATCTCGTGTTGACGCGGTTCTATATATGAGAGATCATTGTGAGGTACACTGATGATATTGCTGTGAATGGTCGCAGGTTATGATGGGAGATTCGAAATTAGAAGGATGAAGCTCCACAAGAACGGAGAAATGAAGCTGGTTTCCTGGGTCACAAATTTATTGGTTCCGAGTGAAGAACCACTGATAACAACAACAATCCCATGCGCGACATTGTGTAACCATGCTGATGAAACGATTTACACATGAGGTTCATGTTTTTTGTATTATATACAAATGATTCTTTTCTCTAAAAATGACTTGACCATTCTAGTTCTGATCTGTCATTACCTCCTGTTTTCGTGCAAGTTGTAAGTCTCTTTCTTCAACCATCCAAGGATGCAGGCCAAGTGAAAGTGTGATACATATTTGGTATTCTGGCTTCGCACCAACATTGCTCAAATTAGGAGCCTTGAACTGCTCTGCTGCCGGAGTTTGTAGTTGTGAACTCAAGTCCTCGATCTTGGCTTCACAAGTGTTGGAATTCAGGCTCTTGAAAACATCTGGCTTTGAAATGATGAGCAAGATATTCTTGCTCCTCTTGACTGTCACACGGCGGACACAAGTAACAGATTTCATCCCAAGTTTAAGCATTGCCTTGCAGCTCTTCTTTTCAAGTCAGAAATGGTAGGATACAAGCTGCAGTTTTTTGACAGGTTCTGATAATCACCAGGTAAAATTCTACATGAATCAAAAGTCTTTCCTTCTCTTTACTCCTTGGTATTCAGGGTGATAATTGTATTTGTTGAATCCTGCTTTGTGCCATATTTGGGCTCTCTGAGTATAACACATGCGGTCCATGCTTACCGTCATTAGTATATACAAATAATCCTCTTTGTTATGCTATCGTTAATTTACTCATACTAATGTGTCTTCATCGTTCTTTTCATGTGCATAATGGGAGTGAACATGCTCCTTGAGTTTGGAAGTTGTATTAAGAAGCTTCTCCATGGAGAACGTGTTGTTGCCAAGCTGTTGAGGTTGATGTTGTGACATAGGCAGCTGCGCAATTGCTGGTGAGTATTTTGTTGCTGCATAAGCTGAAAGTAGGCTACTTGTTGCTGCGAATGACATACCCCCTCGTATAAACCGCTACCGCTGATGTTGAAGTCGTTGATGTCAATGCTGCATTTTAGGCATCTGCTGTGAAGTGCGGTAGACGGGTTCACATAGGAATGCTAAAAATGTATATTGCTTCAACTCATTGTAATTTCCTCTTTCAATTTTCTGTTATGGCCCTTTAGAACTGTCATAAAAATCTTTCCTACTGTGGGATGAAGTATTATGAATTCTTGTAATTGTCGAAGTAGGACAAATTTGGGGTATGACAGATGCCCCTATCTAATTGCCTTAAACCTGAGAGAATGAACTGTTGTATGGCGTTCATTTTAAGGTGGAAGTCAATTAGATACAAAAAGACCCGGAAATTTGTCCGATAAGCAAGTAAACTGCAGTGAGATATACTAGAACGGGGGTAGTAGGATGCGAAAGCCGAACAAGATAATCTGACCTTCTCTGGGTGGTCGAAGCAGTCCCTTATCCAATAAGGTCCTTCGCAATACTAGAGTAGTATAAACAATCCTCTTTGGGTGGTTGAAGCAGTCCCTCATTCGTTAAGGTCCTTCGTGATACCAAAGTGGTATCTCTAAACACATGAGATTCTTCGGGTGGTCGAAGCAGCATCTTATCTAATAAGATTCTTCGATGATACCAAAGCAGTATATCTAAACACATGAGATTCTTCAGGTGGTCGAAGCAGCATCTTATCCAATAAGATTCTTCGATGATACCAAAGCAGTATCTCTGAAAAACTTGAGATTCTTCGGGTGGTCGAAGCAGCATCTTATCCAATAAGATTCTTCGATGATACCAAAGCAGTATCTCTGAAAAACTTGAGATTCTTCGGGTGGTCGAAGCAGCATCTTATCCAATAAGATTCTTCGATGATACCAAAGCAGTATCTCTGAAAAACTTGAGATTCTTCGGGTGGTCGAAGCAGCATCTTATCCAATAAGATTCTTCGATGATACCAAAGCAGTATCTCTGAAAAACTTGAGATTCTTCGGGTGGTCTAAGCAACATCTTATCCAATAAGATTCTTCGATGATACCAAAGCAGTATCTCTGAAAAACTTGATATTCTTTGGGTGGTCGAAGCAGCATCTTATCCAATAAGATTCTTCGATGATACCAAAGCAGTATCTCTGAAAAACTTGAGATTCTTCGGGTGGTCGAAGCAGCATCTTATCCAATAAGATTCTTCGATGATACCAAAGCAGTATCTCTGAAAAACTGGAGATTCTTCGGGTGGTCGAAGCAGCATCTTATCCAATAAGATTCTTCGATGATACCAAAGCAACATCTTGAGTGATACATTTGCTGGGGAATAGTTGAGCTGAAATTCCTATTAGAGGAACAACGTTGTCCAAACTCTGTAGGGGAGAAATCTTCAATAAACTCTCTAAGATAACCTCTGCTTGGGGAGCCATAAGAGCAACAACTACTGGGGTTTATCATCATCAACTGCATGGTTGAAGAATGACTTGCTGGGGAGTAAAATTCCTTGAACTCACGGGGTATCAACTCTTTTCAGAGAAATACTGCCGACTTTGATGAAGGACTGGCCAAGATGCTCGCGAACCGATCCTGGATCCTACTATGCTGCTATGTTATGTTGCTGAAGACAGCGATGATATGCGTTATGATACATAAACATGCAACTAAGATGCAACTTCTAAGAAATGCAAGACACACATGTAAATGATGTGCTAATGCTTGATATGACTATGATATGATGTTGTATGCTATGACAATGCACATGATTAGGTATGTTGGGGATAAATTTCCTGTGGGGATACCATCAGGGACTGGGTTTGGTAATTGTTAAATGGATCGTACTTTGGTTTTATGAGGATGCCAACAAGTGTGGACTTTTATTGGTTGCCAATGAAGACTGGATTTTTAGGATGAGTTGAAGGTGTCAACTGTAGTGACTTTTTGTAGTTGCCAATAAAAGATTGGACTTTAAGTACGTGCCAAGAAAGATTGGACTTTTATTGCAGGGTGGTGAGTGGATTAGACTACTCGACATCCCAAATTTGAAATCTCTTTGACAAATAAGGGAACTGATTGCCCCTATTTAAACTTTGAGTTCGATGCTGATGGAACCACGTTACAGACTCCTGAGGAAAATAGAGTTTTTTAACGGCGAAGAGTCTGGGCAGCCTGTGATTGACTCGGTGCTTTTACCTGGTGAAGTTTCTCTTTGGAGACCATCTATTTTCCCAATGTCTTCGAACACCAAAACAAGTTTTACATTTGTCAAAAGTTATTATTATTTTTTATTTATTTTTAGCTGAAGTTTCAAACACAAATTATCGAAAATAAAATTAATTTTGCAAACAATCAGATAAAGTAAAAAGTGAGCACAATTTAATGAGAAATCTCTCTTTATATTAATTTGACCCTTGAACGGGTAAATATACAAAGATGCAATCCCTTAATGAGGTGATTATGGTGCGGAAAAAAAAATGGCAGTAAAAATTGTTGGAGTTCTATTGAGTTTCGACACTGCTATAGTCCTTATAACTTTGGAAGTCTTCAACACCTTGCTTCATAGGAAGACGGCTAGATCAATTCCTTCTCTTGATGACGTACTAGGGTCAAATGATCATGCATAACGGATACTTTGTCTTGGAATTTTGCCCCTAATTTTTGCCTGGACTGCCCTTTCGGGTTTTTAATCCACTGGGACGCCCTTTTTTGCCTGAGCCGCCCTTTCGGGTTTTCAACTCAGTGGGCCTATTTTTTTATTTTATCCCTAATTTTTTCTTGAACCGCCCTTTCGGGTTTTCGGTCCACCGGGATAGCCATTTTTGTCTAAGTCGCCTTTTCAGGTTTTCAACTTAGCGGCTTTTTTTATTCCACCCTTTTTTAGGCAAAGTATCGTTTGACCAAATCTGCATTCACTGGGTAGGGTAACTCTTCCCCATCCATAGTTGCGAGCTTTAGAGCACCACCAGAGAATGCTTCTGTTACAACGTATGAGCCTTCGTAGTTTGGCGTCCATTTTCCCTTAGATTCATTGTACATAGCCATAATCCTCTTGAGCACTAAGTCTCCTTGTATGAACGTCCTGGGATGCACTCTTTTGTCAAATTCTCTCTTCATTCTTCTTTGGTAAAGTTGACCGTGACATATAGCTGCTAAGCGTTTTTCTTCAATGAGATTGAGCTCTTCAAACCTTGTCTCCACCCATTCGGCCTCATCAAGTTGAGCTTCCATCAAAACCCACAACGAAGGGATTTCAACCTCTATTGGGAGAACTGCTTCCATGCCGTAAACCAACGAGTAGGGAGTTGCCCCTGTTGAAGTTCGCACTGAAGTACGATAGCCGTGTAATGCAAACGGTAACATCTTATCCCAATCTTTGTACGTGACTACCATTTTCTGGATGATTTTCTTGATATTTTTGTTGGCTGCTTCTACGGCTCCATTCATCTTAGGTCTGTATGTGGTTGAGTTATGGTGTTCTATTTTGAAACTGGCGCATAACTCGTCCATCATTTTGTTATTGAGATTTGACCCATTGTCAGTGATGATACGATTAGGCACTCCATATCTGCATATAATGTTATGCTTCAAGAAGCGAGCGACCACTTGCTTGGTAACGTTGGCATACGAAGCGGCCTCAACCCATTTGGTGAAATAGTCTATGGCCACTAGTATGAAGCGATGTCCATTCGAGGCTTTTGGTTCAATCATCCCAATCATATCTATTCCCCACATGGAAAAGGGCCATAATGAGGTTAAGACATTCAACGGAGTGGGAGGTACATGAATCTTGTCAGAGTATATTTGACACTTGTGAGAAGTTCGGGCATGATGGTAACAATCAGCTTCCATGGTGAGCCAATAGTAGCCTGCTCTCAATATTTTCTTTGCCATGGTATGCCCATTCGCATGAGTCCCAAAGCAACCCTCATGAATATCTTTTAGAATTTGTTCCGCTTCGTGTTTCTCTACACATCTAAGCAAGATAATATCATGATTGCGCTTGTACAATGCATTTCCGTTGAGGAAGAAGTTAGATGCCAATCTTCGCAGAGTCCTCTTGTCGATACTCAGGGCTCCTTCAGGATATTCCTGCTTTTCAAGATATCGTTTTATATCATCTGCACCTTTATCAACAGTCAGGCAATGTGAGGGCTCTTCAAAGCGTCACAAATCAATAGACGGTCTATGGTTAGGCCATATCAACTTGTACATGGATGCTAGAGTTGCCAAAGCGTCAGCCATTTGATTTTCTTCTCCGGGGATGTGAGAAAAAGTGATATCGTCGAATAGGGGAAGCAACTTGGCCACATAATCCCGATATGGGATTAAGATTTCGTGTTTCGTATCCCAATCACCTATAATCTGGTGTATCACTAGAGCAGAATTCCCAAACACGTCAAGGGTTTTGATTCTCAAGTTAATAGCTTCTTCTAGCCTTAATATACATGCCTCATATTCAGCCATATTATTGGTGCATGTGAAACAAAGTTTGGCTGTGAATGGCAGGTGAAAGTTTTGGGAGACGTAATCATTGCCCCAATTCCATGTCCATGAGCGTTCGAAGCGCCATCAAACATGAGAGTCCATCGCTCTCCTGGTTCTGGCCCTTCATCTGGCCCTAGCTCTTCGTAATCCCTCGCCATCATGATATCCTCATTTGGAAAGTCGAATCTCAACGGCTGATAATCTTCCACGGGTTGGTGGGCCAAATGGTCTGCTAACACACTGCCCTTGATAGCCTTCTGAGTGACATACTGGATGTCGTATTCGGACAAAAGCATCTGCCACCGGGCTATCCTACCAGTAAGAGCAGGTTTCTCAAACATGTACTTGATTGGATCCATCTTGGAGATTAAGTATGTTGTGCGCGTCAGCATATACTGCCTGAGGCGTCTAGCAGCCCACGTAAGTGCACAACAGGTTTTCTCGAGTAAAGAGTATCTAGTCTCACAATCGTTGAACTTTTTACTGAGATAGTATATAGCATGTTCTTTCTTGCACGTATCATCTTGCTGCCCTAATACGCAACCCATGGATTCTTCGAGTACGGTCAAGTATATAATGAGTGGCCTTCCAGGGATTGGTGGTTCTTGTAAATACTTTTTTATTGCATCAAATGCCCCTTGGCATTCGTCATTCCATACAACCGGCTGATCTTTCCTGAGTAATTTAAAAATTGGCTTGCAAGTGGCTGTGAGATGCGAAATAAATCTTGCGATATAATTTAACCTCCCTAGAAAGCCACAAACTTCCTTTTCAGTCTTTGGTGCAGGCATGCTCTGAATTGCCCTCACTTTATCAGGATCCATTTCAATCCCTTTCTGGCTTATGATAAAGCCTAACAATTTTCCAGACCTTACCCCGAACGTACATTTGTTGGGATTAAGTCTCAACCTGAATTTCCTCATTCTGACGAACAACTTTTTCAAATTAACCAAATGCTCCTCCTCAGTTTGGGACTTGGAAATCATATCGTCAAGATACACTTCGATCTCTTTATGAATCATATCATGAAAGAGTGTTACCATCGCACGTTGGTATGTTGCCCCAACATTCTTTAATCCAAATGGCATAACCTTATAACAAAATATTCCCCACGGTGTAATGAACATGGTCTTCTCCATGTCATCTGGATCCATCTTAATTTGATTGTAACCAGAGAATCCATCCATGAAGGAAAAAACAGAGAACTGAGTCGTATTATCTACCAACACATCAATGTGAGGTAATGGGAAATCATCCTTAGGACTAGCTCTGTTTAAGTCACGGTAATCCACACACATGCGGACCTTTCCGTCCTTCTTTGGTACTGGAACAATATTGGCAACCCACTACGGATATTTGGCCACTGCTAAAAACCCTGCATCAAATTGTTTTCGGACTTCATCACGGATTTTCAGAGCCATATCAGGGCGAGTTCTCCTCAACTTCTGCTTGACGGCATGACATTCTTCCTTGAGCGGCAACTTGTGTACAACGATGTCCGTGTCTAGACCAGGCATGTCTTGATATGACCATGCGAACACATCAGCATACTCTCGGAGAAGTTCTATCAGCTTTATCTTGACAGTGCTTTGAAGAGACGCTCCGAATTTTATCTCCCTTTTATCTTCTTCAGAGCCCAAGTTGATAACTTCGATGTCCTCCTTATGCGGCAGGATAACCTTCTCTTCTTGCTGCAGCAACCTGGCCAGTTCGTTAGGGAGCTCACCATCTTCCTCGTCTTCCTCTTCCGCTTGATATATTGGACAATCAAAGTCATAGAGGCCTATAGCAGTGTCAATATCAAGGACTTCGGTGGTGTCTCTGCATGTTTATGATTTATGCAGCTTATTTAGGAAAGTGAGTGCGTAAAAGGAATGCCATTTTTATTATGAAAAAGTAAAAAAGAAAATGAGCGAAAATTGAATGCAAATTTAATGTTTATTCATGTAAATCATGTCTCGAAACATCAGGAGGCCCACTACAAAGTTCCACTACGCCTTGGGCAGAGCGTAGGGTTTTGATAATCAATTAAAACATTACTTTTGATGTGGTTAGAATTGGGGTATCTCGATGGTCTTCCAATTCTGCAATTCTTCGCCAGGCTCAGCTTGTCGGATCCAGCTTACGGAGATTTCCTTTTTGTCGACCTCATCTTCAATTACCATAGCAATGATATGATCGAAGATATGTCCCGCGCTCTTGAAAACTTCTGCTACAGGAGGAATCTGATTTTGACCATATGCGACCGTCACTGTGCTAGACGAAGGATGGTATATAAGCCCAAATTTGTCGAACTTCTCAGCAACTTCCACCATTTTTCCCCAGCCTTGGGCGTTCCCTTCATCTACAACCATCTTAGCCTCCTCATAAGAAGCCATGGCTGATCTCCAACTCTGATTATCCGAAATGCATTGCACTGCTAATGTATTCACCACTTCAAATGTTTGAAAAGGTGTTTCCACCATTTCTCCTTCAACTTCAATGTACCGAAAGGATGTCAGGTGACTTACCAAAATGTCCTCCTCTCCTCCAATCAAAACCACTTTGTCATTATTGACAAACTTTAACTTTTGGTGAAGAGTGGACGTGACAGCTCTTGCATAGTGTATCCACGACCTTCCCAACAAACAGCTGTACCCTGGATAGATATCCATTACTTGGAAAGTAATGGTGAAGACAGTTGGTCCAATTTTTATCGATAAGTCCACATCGCCAATCACAGCACGCCTAGATCCATCAAAAGCTTTGACTACCAGAGCACTCGGCTTCATGCTAACTCCTCTTACCGGCATCCTCTCCAAAGTAACCTTAAGAAGCACATTCAGAGAAGAACCAGTATCTACCAATACTCGAGATATCAACGTGTCTTGACATTTGATGGAAATATGGAGAGATTTATTGTAGTTTCTTTTCTCAGCAGTTAGATCATCATCATTGAACCCAGGAAAGTTTCCAGTTGTCACATTAGCTATAACATCACCAAATTGGGCTACAGTGATGTCTTTAGCAATATGCACAGCTCTCAATACCTTCATTAAAGACAATCTGTGTGCCTCTGAACTGAGCAACAACGAGAGCATGGAAATTCTAGCAGGAGTCTAATTTAGTTGATCAATCACTTTATAATCACTTTTTCTAATGATTTTCAAAAATTCCTCAGCTTCCTTTGGTGTAACCGTTGCCTTTGGTGATGATACCTCAGCAGGTGGCTTTACAATTGGAAATTCAATTGATGCATCAACAGATTTTCCTTTATTCTTAGCAGGCGCTTCCACTGATATGGCGGAAAACAAACGACCACTACGAGTCATTCCACTAGGCCCAACCACTGCCTCGCATTTGGCAGCATCATACTCAATCACTAGCCTCTCTGGCCTCTGTTTAAAAACTTTGGGCTCATATTCATTGACAGAATACTCCATTACCACCGGAGCCGGTCGTGTTGCTCTTTGTCTATTGACGTCATCTTCATCATATTGCATAATCACGGGTGCTGGTCGGGCGGACCTCTGTTGAAAGGCTTCCAAAGGATCATATTGCAAGACTACTGGTGCTGGACGGAATCGTCTTATTGGATAAGCACTTGTTTCATCATACTGAATACCAATAGCAGACACGTTCGAATCTCTCTGTTCTATCTGTATTATCCCATGTTCTATGAACCTTTGTAAATGTTTCTTCACCACCTCATCAGTCAAATTCTCTGCTTCTTCTTGGGGAATCATCCCACTTTTCTTCAGTTGTTCTCCAATGACAGCCATCGGGGTACGAACCTCTTCAACATTTGTAATTAGCCTCAAACCATTGCTCTCTTCCACGACATTGACAGAAGGACCTCCATGTGTAAGTAACGGATCCTTCGTAACATTGGCACCTCTGGGTGTAAACGTGAGGTCTTTGGATTCTATCAAGTCTTGTACTCTATTCTGAAATGCATAACAATTATCTATGGAGTGTCCTGGGGCTCCCTTATGAAACTCGCAATGGGAATTCGCATCATACCCAGGAGGGTATGGAAAGATTGCTGGGCACAAGTCTCTCAATGTTAAATGTCCACTTCAATTTAACTGATCAAAGAATTGTCCATATGACATGGGCAATGGATCAATCTGTCTTCTTGGTTGTATCGGCCTTTGCGGTCTTTAAGCTGGAGCATTCTGATATTGCGGTGGAGGAACTCTCTGATAATTTTGTTGTTGATTCTACTGTTGAGCTGGCTGTTGGTAGGGAGCTTGGGCTACTGCAGCTACTTGTTGATACTGGATATCTATCGGAGCTCTGGCTCTCTGCCCTCTCATCACGGCATTAGCCTCATCCTCCCTTTTCTTCACAAAAGGCTTTCTTCCTCCATTTGTTGTGACTGCCGCAACCTTGTCCTTTTTCAATGTGCTTTCGATTCTTTCACCCACTGATACCACTTCAGCAAAGTTAAGGAAACTGGACCCAAGCATGCGATCCAAGTACTGAGGTTGTAGAGTTCCCATAAACATGTCAATTAACTCCTTAGTCAGCAATGGTGGTTGAACACGGGCAGCCAGTTCCCTCCATCTTTGGGCATATTCTTTAAATGACCCATTATTACGTTGAGTCATATCTTGCAGTTGCGTGCAATTCGGGGCCAAATCAGTATTATACTGATAATGTTGCGAAAACCCGTCTGCCAGATCTCTCCACGTACTGATTTGTCATTTCTCTAACTTCATATACCATTCCGATGATGCCCCACTGAGGCTATCTTGGAAATAATGTATTAAGAGCAAGTCGTTATCAATGTGAGCCGCCATCTTGCGACAGTAGGCTCTCAGATGGGTTTTGGGGCAACTGATCCCCTTGTACTTCTCAAAGTCTGGGACTTTGAATTTCTTCGGTATCACCAATCCAGGAACTAGGCACATGTCAACAGCATCCAGGCCTGGAGTCTTTTTGACCTCCAATGACTTGATTCTCTCTTCAACAGTTCGTAGCCTATCTGCAGAAAGGTCAGTTGTAACCCCCATATTGTGTTGAGGAGGAGGTGAAGGAGGTTGGTAGAAAGCATCATATTGTTCATCCATTTCTACTTCAGAGCCCTAACGCGCGGGTGTAGAATGGTCGGCAAGGTCCATGTGGGGAGTTTTAACAATCCCAGAAGTTCCTATATTGTCAGCCACCTTCCTGGCATCAGCCAAAGTCTCAGCATTGTTTTCTTTTTGGGCCAACGTCAGCATTGTCTCCAGCAGCTGGTCCATCTTCATCTTGAGAGCGTCAATGTCACCCATCATGGTGTTCTGAGTCTCTTCCATTTGTTCAAGCGTCATTTGAAAGTTGCGCCTGGTCTCGTAGCGATGTCGAGTAGTCAGCTTTCAGATTCTAGAGGTAGAAAGGAAAAGTCCGATGAGTTGTAATGTCGGGTGAAGGTGCAAAAAGCTTATGTTTATGCTTATGATTATGATTGCGTTTTTATTTTTTTAGGGAAGCATTTATACCGACGGTTACTTATCAATCATTCAAACAGCACAAGAACAAATAAATTAAAAGAAAACTACTCCTCATTCATTCAAATTGTTCCAACATAACAAGAGTACAAGCTATCAAGGAATATAAAGTTTGCAATTCAAATAGACAATAGAAAAACAAAAAAAACTTCAAGCTTCATTTCTTCTTGCTTCGCGCTCCTTGAGCTCTTCCTTGAATCTTGCCAACATTTCCTTGCACACACATATGAACTCATAAATAGCCGGAGCAGTGGAGTCATCTATGGCTTCCATGGCATCTCTATGTTTCCATATCAAATCTTTGGCCAACCAGTTACAAAATTCCACCAACCCATTTAGCTTGTTGCGGTATGTGTCTCGGTTATTCTTCATGATGTGAATGGATTGCTCATATGCTGCAACATCACGAGCTAACTGGTCTCTTGCAGCAAACCAAATTTCTTGGTCTTCCTTAATAGCTCCTATTTGATTATCTTGATACTTAATAAACCTTTTGAGCCCATTTATGTCAGCACATACCTTACGCCAATCTTCTGGCTTAACCCAAGATGAATTTAGGGCTTCTTCCTTGAGTTGACATTCTCTATCCTCGCCATCTCTTGATTGGCGTAATGCAGCACCAAGTGTCTTAATTTCAGCTCCTAATGTCTCCCTGATCTCCTTGTTCTGTTTAGTGGCTAGAAGGTACCATTGTTCATTCTCTCGCCATTTTCTATGAGCGTACTCCAGCTGCCCTTTGAGGGAATCTAAGCAACTGGCTGCCTGATTAATACACTCCTTGGTTCTCTTTCTCTTACCCCTTTCTTCATTAATTTTGCTTCCCATCTCTTCAATTTTCTTATCCTTTCTCACAATCTCATACCTCATGTGATTCTTTTCATTAGTCACATCTTGAAGTCTGACTTGTAAATCTTCGTTTTCTTTCCCTAGCTGGGCTATTTTGAATCTCATCTCTTCCACTTCTTCAACCGATACGGGCACAGGTTGTGGAGTGGTGGGTCTAGGAGGCGCTTCAATAGAAAAAGGGAGCTTAACTATTTTGACCCTCTCTAGAACCCATTGCTGAAAAGGCATCCTAGCCACACCATCCCTTCTTCTCAATTTTGATCCTTTAGCATGAACTTTCTGCCAAGATCGTACAATCTGACAAAGAAGTGAGGGATTCTTGACACCTCTCTCATGAAGGATCATTTCTTCTAGCTCTTTGTCTTCAGGTTTCCCTAACATTGGGTACTCAAATTATCGTATAGCTAGCATGGGGTTATAGCTTATACAACCTTTTGATCCGATCAATGGTACGTTGCAAAAACTACCACAGCTCATGATGATTCACTTACTTCTAATTTATTAGGGTACCACATAATGTTCCTTTCAGAAATTGATATTAGCAATTGAGCCCACTCCCCACTATTCAAATTAGGGACAGTGGCATGACGCTTGAATACGTGACAAGTAAGCCATTTGTAGAGAATAGGGAGACAAAATGTCAACACTGAACCCTTTCTTTCATGACGAAGGTGCAAAGTGTAGAAAACATCGGCAAAGAGAGGGTGCATTGGGCTTTGCTCTTTCTTCCAAACGGCCCAAAAAACATTGATAGCTACAGAATCAATGAAATCTTCAAAAGTGGGGAATAATACAAGCTCATATATGATGAGAGCCAATACATTCACCAAAGCATCCCATTGTTTGTTCTTCAACATCTTTATTGCTTCTTTCTCTAGCACAATACTTCTGAAATCATAGAACTCTTCTCTTTTCTTCCAACCAGCTTTAGCTACTGAAATTGAGATTTTGAGAGCATCAACCAATTCTTCCACTTCTGGAGTCTGACCTATCATAGTATAGGGTGCCCTACCCTTGACCGGGAAGCCTAGAAATCCCTCAAACTATTCAATAGCGGGTGTTAAGTAGAAATCTCGAAACAGGAAGCTTCTCATTTGTGGATCATAGAATTGTGCCAAGGTTGTAATAGCAGGAATCTATACTTCAACCATTAGCAGATCAGTCACCTGGCCAAACCTTCCTATCAGAGTCTTCTTGAAGATTGTAGGAATTTCTTTCAAACAGTTCATGACTACACTAACATCAGGTTTGAGTGCCTTAAGCTGAATAGTCTTTCTCTTTTCTGAACTCGTGGCCATTTGTGAATGTATGTCAACCTGTCAATATAAACGCTTCCCTGAAAATAAAAACTAGTATAAGTTATGATGCATATGTAAATATTTATGAATGCAACAGTGCGGGATCCAGGTTATCACAAGTATCTCCCACCCTCCTAATAGGTACAAAGATAGTTTTAGATTCTTTACCCAAAATGACCCACTCACGTGATAGTTTCTACATTGACGGATGGGGTTCTCAAGGTCATACATGCCAATGATACCACTGTCACGTAACAGGCGAGCTGCATTATGACGGTAATACCAAAGGATCTCTCTCGAGAGGAGTCTTCATGCTAGGCCCACGAGAAGCGAGTCCTCGGAGACTAACACTACGCGACTACCAATATAGAAACTGGTTCTAAGAGCGGTTCCCAGAGTCATGAACCCTTCATGAATCAAATCGTGCAACAGGCTAGCTGGGTTACGATAGGATCTACGAAAAGGTCTATTCTGGAGGAGCTTTCATGCTAGGCACACAAGGAGCGAGTCCTTGGGGACTAACACTAATTACTACCAATTCTAAGCTATGTTTTCTCTCTTCTTTTTCCAAAGCTCGGGTGTAGAGCGTTACTTGTGATATTTTCCCGGAATCCAACAAGCAAATGTAATACATAGCATATAATAGAAAGAGAAAGCAATAAATAAACAACAGGAGAAAATAGACACAAAGAAAATAGTTAAGAAAAAGTTAACACTCTCAAATCGAGTCAAGTTAGGCTTGACTCTCTCTTGCATAATGTTGCAGTGAGAATCGTGATACCAAGCTATTGAATTAACTTGAATCTTTAATTCTTAAATTCACAACCGAACTTTAATTTATCCAAAGGAAAGGTCTAAAGAGATAAATAACCCTTTTGCGCGATGTTACAACAACGCTAAGAGATTCGGGGATCGGGGGTTGGTTATGCATAGGATAGGTATTTCACATCCTAAACATCAGTAGTACTCTACAGGAACCTTTTGTTTGTTTGCATGCTAAGTTTGTTAAATATTTACTAAGATTGGAATTGGGTAAAAATGTGAAGGTTATGACCTAAAGATAGTTTCTAAGTTTGCTCGCAAAGACATCGCGTCCTCTGCCTACGTATCCTAACTAGGATAGAATCAGAGCAATCGTAGTTCACCTCACTAGGGATGAAGAACACTTGATTATGATCAAGGTTCAAAGGGGAACAAACATAACAATGTTTGTATAGAGTTTAACAAAACTCTCTAGATCTATGTTATAACACTCAAAAGGGAAGTAAGTAATCATATCCATGATTCTTACATAGAGTTTACAAACTCTATCCTAAAGTTCTAGTTAAAGAAGCACTCCTAGTATAGGTAGGTTTTCTAGACTTAAAGCAAAGTCTAAGGCTTACATGTTCTAACTTAAGCTAGGGTTAGGATGATTTCACAAAGTCAAGGGAGGGATAAATGAGCTATCCAATGACACAAGGGTCAAGGGAGAGACAAATGAGCTATCCAATGACACAAGGGTCAAGGGAGAGACTTTTCCTTTGGAAGGAGAGAGGGAGACAACTTGGATGAGAACTAAAGAGTTCCATCACTTGGGGGAAGAAGTACTTAACAAAGCAAGATGAAATAAGATTAAGACAAGTAAGCATGCATATTACAATAAGCAGATACTTCAAATGATACCAATGGTTACAACCAATAATCAATTATCTTAACAAAGATTGGAGTATATCTTAACAAAGATTGAGGATAAATCTTAACAAAGATTGAACATGATGAAGGTCACTGCCACATGAACAAATCACAATTTGAAAGTAGGCAAGTCACAAGTTCAAAGCATAGCAAATGTAACAACAAAAATGCATAGATGATAATTGAACACAGGTAAATCAGTTTAAACTCATAATTTAGGAGTAAACTAAAACAAGATTATGGTGACAACCAAAGGGGAGTACCCTAGCATGTTAACTAACAAGGGGAATAAAGATCTCACAAGAAATTTCAAGCATGCTCAAATGAATTCAACTGCAAGTAAGATCACAATCACAATAAAGGAACAAATTCCCACATGGGAAAAATGCATCACAATTTATGACAACAAGTAATATTCCCTCATCATATAAAAATAGACATTTTAACAAACACAATGCAAAAAGAATGGGTCAAAAAGGGTAAAAAATGAGAGAGTTGTGATTATTTGAAGTTCATGAGTTTTAATGAGCAAAACAAAAATCAATAAGTGAAAATCAAAAGAAAATGCAAGGGGTGGGAGTTGAACCCACGCCCTCCAGCCCAATACGCGCGTGTAAGGAAAAGAGAAAAAAAGGCCAAAAGGGTTGATCCTCCTCAGGGATCGAACCCAGGTCTAGGCTTTGCAAGGCGTGAAATGAATAAGTTGCTTACCATTGGGGTGGCTATACATTCGTTGATATAGCCACCCCCATAAACATATATGGCGTGGTGTTGTGAGATGCTGGGCAAAATGAAGCAAGAACAAGGCAATTTTCACAAATGCGTTTTGACATCAAACTCAACCAATTCTTAACCAAATCAAACAAACTTTAGATCAATTTTGGGTGTTTTTAAACAAGGAAAAAGATGGTCCAGCTAGAATTTTGAAAAGATGCTTTGAAATGAAAACACGATAGTAGTTTCTATTTTGGATGAAAAATGCATTTTCCAAGCCAATGACCAAACCAGTCATGATATGATTAGGAAGAGAGCTCTAACACAATTCAAATATGATATACAACATGTTCATGCATACAAACAAACTACTTAGGAGTTAAAGTTCCAACTGTCATGTGAAAATGAGATGAAAATCAAAACACTTGCAAGTGAGATAGTGAGATTATGAAACAGGCCAAAATAAAGTGAATGAATCATACAAACATCTTCAAAATAACATATAGAGTGTGTCTAAACCTTTAGAAAGCTCACAAACAACATGGATTCACAAAACCTATGACAACTGCAAATTAGTGAGTGAAGTTCATTTTCAAAGCCACAGCTCCAATTACTCATGCTTAAAACAATTTAAAGGTCCTCACACACTCCAAATATAACATATATGAAGTTCTAAAACAGGTGAAGCTTAAATCCCAACTTGAATACAAAATGACTCATGGTTTTGCAACTTATGACATAAGTTGCAAAAAAAAAACAAGTTTCAAAGCAGTTGAACAGATACACATCAAACAACCACTATGATTTGAACAACATGAATTGAATACCAATTGATCCCTTAATCAAACTCACAACTGGTCTAGATAGCAGTACCGCACCAAAATCAAACCAAAACTGCTACTTGAATTAAGGCTAGCAGACCTACAGCTGATCCTAAACAAGCCAATGACACAAATGTAACTTAGCATGATAATGCCTACATCAATCACTTAAATACCAACTACAATGCAAGTTTACCAACTTAGGGCAGTAGGCAACATAAGGGGTACAAATGTTCTTTCTAAAACAGTTTGACAGCTTATGGATACAAACATAGTTCAAGTGCAAGAAACAAAGATCTCTCATCAACAACAAATACATACACACACCACAAGTATAGAGAAAAATGAGTTACCACCCTGAGATTGATCATTATGCAAGTAAACATGATTTTGGTATGTGGTCATGACAGTTTTGGCTTTCAAATGCAATTAAGTAGTGAAATGCAAATATAGGTAAACACAGACCAAACCAAACATCCATACACATTTGAATCAAACATGTGAGTGAATTACAACTCTAAAATCATGTATATGCAAACAGAAATGCAACTTGAGTATGTTGTGGCAGATTTAGGGTATAAGTGTGATTGGAATGTGAAATGTGAGAATAAGCCAAGACAGCATAAGTAATCAATATGCACACACCAAAAATGTCATCATGAAAGTGTTTTAGGTTCATGGAAAAGCTTGTGTCAAGTAATATGAAAATTGGTGTGTTGGTGCAAAAGTTTGGAAATTCTGCCTAGACAAGACATTCACCACAACAGGGCAACTTTAAGGCAATGGTTTCTTTCATAAAAAGGAGATTATATACACATTATGATGATGCTAACAGATGAGATGCAACTCAGAAAAAGAGTGAAATCTTTACCAAAACAGAAATCAGCATTTTGAAGCTTATGTCATACAAGAACAACAATTTGAATGTACAATAAGCCATAACCATGACAGTTGGAGAAATTGAGATCATGCACAAATTTTAAATGGATATGATAAAGATTTAATGCACATAAATCATGTAAACAATGCTTGGAACAGAATATGAGATGTTGACCTCATGATATTTTGAGTAATGCAACAGTTTGGGGCATGATATGGCAAATTGAACCTTAGGCAGATTTTGAGCATAACAACAACATACACATTCTTGAAATGGATAAGCAAATGAGTTCACAATTTCAAATTAGGCAAATAAACTCATTAAATCAAAGATGACATGTTGAACCAAATTGGACAGCAAAATCAAACATGTCTCACAAGACAGCCCTAATGACTAAGCTTCAAACTTCTCACATCTTCACCAACACAAGCATTATGAACAAAATCAAACATTGACCAAAGACTTGAGGCATAAGGAATAGCAAGCATAACCACTTAAGAACCACTTCAAAGCAATGATAGGCAAGACCAAACATAAAATCATCATAATGAAAACAAAAGGCCACATTGATTCACACATGATCAAGGGCAAGGGGGGGCTATGAGCAACTTACAAGTTGTCTACATATCTCACTAATGAGCTAGGTTTATGGTTTTAGGGCAAGCATATCATTTTTTCAAGGTTAGATCCTAAATCTACCAAATGACCAAAAAATCACAAATAAGTCTAAACATGATAACAAGGCACAAACTTGCAATCTACCATCCATATATCCTTTACAAATGACAAAATATTTGACAAAATAAGCATTATGATCATAAAACTAGGATTCTTGACAAAGAAGCACAATAGGGCAGCCATGGTATGTTTTCACACAAATCCTCACAAAATGACAATACATGACAATGTATGATTAATAGATAGTTAGAATATCACATACCTCTTGTTGACCAGCCTTGAACAAGCTAAAAAGCTTAGAAACCCAGAGATACTCCTTCCTTTGCAATGAGGTGAAGCTTACTTCCTCTTGAAGCAACAAAACCAAACTTCAAGACAGTTGGAGTTAGGTGATTCCCAGTTGATTTTCAATGCTTTGGACAGTTGTAATATGACATATGTGAGGTGTGTGGATGGTTAGAACAGCAAGAACAAGCCTATGCAAGGATTTGGCAAGTTTTAAGTATGGTGGTCAAACTTTCTTGGTGTGAAAGTTGACTCTTTGCAAAATGGTATTTTTGAGAGGTTTAAAGGTATGGACACCTTATATACTATATTAAGGGATTTTGTGGATGCTTTTTAGAGGCTTGGAGGTAATGGAACTGGTCTTGAGCAGAGTTTTGCTCAAGACCGATTTTTGGTGAAAATGGAGGTTTTGAGGTTTTTTTGAAATTCTTGAGGAATGAGAGGAGAATGAGAGCTATGCTTTCTCTGGTTTTTTGAGATTGCTCTGGTGTACTTAAACTCATAGGAGAGGCCTCTATTTATAGCCAAACAAGAGTGAGGGCAACCTTGGTCATTTACCACTTTTGGAGGGAGTTTTCATGAGATTTTCAAATAAATCTTGCAAGATCTTCTCCTATCAGCTCCATTGTTCAAAGGAGATCAGAAAACTCAAGTGGATATGGACATGAAGTGACTAAGATGATCTGTGATGGTAGCGTAAGCCAGCTGCAACAGCCCTAGCCTTAAAAGTTTCTCTCTCCTTCTTTCATTTGATTATTATATTGTCAAGTTGCAACAACTTGCTATGTTCACCAAATCCCTCTTTTTTTCTAGTTTTCTTTCTATCCATGTCTCATATTATCAGTTTGGATCAAGATCCAAGGGTTGAGAGTAGCTTGAATTGTGAAAATCCAAATTTGAGAATTCTTGACAAAGTGATTTCAAGTGTGACAGGCCCAACTTCTATGGTGCATAACTTCCTGCTCAATCATGCTATTGAGGAGTTCTACCATAATTTGGAAAGCCCTTACATAGCTCTATAACTTTCATGTTTTGGGAATTTCCAAATTCTTGATGGAAATAGGTTGAAAAGCCCTTCAAAGTTTCTGAAAAAAACCACTTAAAAAGGCTAAATAACTTAGATTTTTTCTAAGTTATTACCCCTTTAAAAATGAATTTTTGCTATAACTCCAATTCTATGCATTTTTTGATCATGGACCACTTTGCGGCTTTTGTAGGATTTGTCAAAAGCTTTCCAATGAGCTTTGAACCACTCCAATTGGATGTGTGGTTGAGGAGTTATGGTCTTGCCCCTTTCGAAACCCTAATTCCCGATTTTTGCAATTACTTCTTAACCCTTGATCCAATGGTCATGAAATTTTATGGGGAGGTGCAATATGACACAAGGAACATTTTTGATTCACATCTTGAAGTCAAATTCCTTATTGTTGAAGCTTTGACTTTTCGGTCAACCGTTCGACCGATCAGTGCCTACCGAGTCAACCGTTGATGATCCGGACACCCTGAAGACTTGAAACTCTTTGGATGGACTTTACTAAGCCATAGGAGCTTAATGGATCAAGATCCCACCCTTGAAGCATTCTTTAAACCAAAAGTCAAACTATAGTTGACTTTTTCTCGTCGAAAACCCTAATCGGGTACCTTAAATTGCACTGTTCTCAATCCCCGGGTGACCACCTCAAATTGCACTCATTCTTGATCCAAGGTATTATATTTAATCTTATGGAGACTTATTTGAAGTTGAATCGATCCAAAACATTGATTGATCAGACCAACGAAATCTCGATTTTGACGGTACGGAGCCCTAATTCATCTGCATCTTAACAAAGATAAACTTGAAATTGGTTAAGGTTAGTTAATCAAACGAATATGATCCTACAATGATGATGAGGGTCTAAGGGGTCAAAATTTGGGGTGAAACATGTAACACCCATTTTAATTATTTTTGGTTTCAGAGTTATTTTATTCGCGGATGCGTTTTGAGAAATTATTTGGAGGATCAAGAACTCATGATATTGGTATACAGTGATAAAAATGTGATAGTTGATAGTAATGTAATATTATTATTAATTATTATCATTATTATTACTAATATTAATATATGAGAAAAATATAATTAAATGGAATTTTGGAATTAAGTGGATTTTGTGAATTAAAAGAAATAAGAGGATTATTATTATTATTATTGGGATTTTTGGATTAAAAGGGAATTATTTGGGGTAGGGGTGATATTGGCATTTTGGAAAATTAGAGGAACACATGCACGAGAAAACAAGCGAAGAACGCGATGGAGGAAGGCGGAAGCAAGAGTTGAAGCTTGGCCAGGAGATCATCAAGATTATCAATTCGTGTGGATGGAGAAGCTTCATCAACATCAGCAACGAATTTGAGGTAAGGGGGAGATATATCGGTTAAATGGTGTTACATGAATATTGGTAGAAGGGGAATCCCTAACCCCATGTATGAATATATTGCATGTTGATGATGATTGATGATGAATTGATGCTATTGCATGTTGTTGTTGCTGAGATTATTGTGTTAGATTATGTTAATTTCGTATGCATGTGTTGTAGAATGATGGTTGAGTGAATTGGGGGCTTCCGGGTAATTTCGAAGTTGAGCCGAAAGTTGGTTTTGAGAATAGAGTTGAGGAATTGTCGGATAGAGTCGAGAATAGACCCCGTAACTAAGTTGCAGTATGTAGTGGGTTGTGGGTTTCGATTTAATCGGGCGGAATCAGGAGTGGATGCTGTTTCTGCTATGCAGATTTTTTCCTGAGTACGCAGGTGTTCGCTGGGCGAATGAGGGGGCGAGCCTTCGCCAGGCTTCACCAGGCAAACTGGCCAGCGAGTGCTGGCAGAAGCTTCTGTCTTGCTTCGCCAGAAGTTTTGCCAGGCGAATGGCAGCGAGCCTTCGCTGCGGGGCTTCGCCGGGCGAACACACCAGCGAGCCCGACATCAGCTTGTATTTTTGCTGCTGTTTTGTGTTGTTTCCTTGTGGTTTTGGACCCTTGTTGGTCATGTATGACGAGGAGCTTGTTGGAGAGAGGAGGTGAGTGTATGTGTGGCGTCGGGACGTGACGACTGTGATACTCGTGGGATCATGATATGTGGATTAGGGTGTGTTATAGTACCTGTATGTTGTGTAGTGCAAGATGTGAAATCCTTGATATTCACTTAATTCGAGAGATTGCGTCAGTGTAGGTTAAGATACATGTATGTGGTGATATAAGGGTGCTGAGTGCAATCGGATTGATGTGCTATGATGATAGCTGAGTGCTGAGAGTGTGTTGAGAGTTGTAGGGCTGTATGGCCAGCGTTTATCGCATTTAACATAATCGGCGGATTATGTGTTAAGTCTAGATAAGTATGGATGTGTAAGGATGTGTATGTGATATGTATGCACTATGTGCTAGGTGTGGTGATGAGTGGATCTATAGGATCAATACGCTTGTTATGCGTTGTGTTTGTATGTTGTGAGATGGATGTGGATCCGTAGGATCAATACGCTTGTTATGCATTGTGTTTGTATGTTGTGAGATGGATGTAGATCCGTAGGATCAATATGCTTTATGTTGCGTTTACATACTGTAGTATGAGGACTGGATCAATAGGATCGTTACGCCTAGTGCGCGTGGTATTGATGTGTTGTGTGTGAGATATGAGGATCAGTATGATCGTTACGCCTTGAGTGTGTTGTGTTGGTGTGTTGTGGTGAGTGAATCCGTGGGGATCGGTACGCTTATTATGCGTTGCACTTATGTGCGGCTATGTGATATATTTGGGTCAGAAGGACCGACATGCCTTGTGTGCATTTTATGTGATAAGTTGTGTGGTGAGTTGATCGGTGGGATCGATGCACTTTGTGTGCTTGTGTATGTATGCATATTATGATGCGATGGACCAGTGGGGTCGTGTGTGCTATGTGTTTATGCAGTGTCTTGCATAGCATGTGGACGTGAGACCTGTGTGGCTCACGTGCTCCAAATGGGGAGCATGTGGACGTGAGGCCTGTGTGGCTCACGTGCTCCAAATGGGGAGCGTGGACGTGAGACCTGTGTGGTTCACGTGCTCCAAATGGGGAGCGTGGACGTGAGGCCTGTGTGGCTCACGTGCTCCAAATGGGGAGCGTGGACGTGAGGCCTGTGTGGCTCACGTGCTCCAAATGGGGAGCGTGGACGTGAGGCCTGTGTGGCTCACGTGCTCCAAATGGGGAGCGTGTGGACGCAGTGTATGATTCACTGGCGTGCTCCAGTGGGGAGTGTGGACGGGATTTGGATCGTTGCTCAGATGGAGTTTATGCGACCACCCGTGTCCCAAGTGGGGGACGTTGATGATTTGATTATATGGGCTCAGGAGGAGCGTGGTAGGGATAGATTATTGCTCGGTGAGTGTACGCGATCTATCCTGAGTTGAGTCAGTACTGCATAATTGTTGAGTCGAGTGCATGTGTTGCATTGTGGTTTGTGCGTGTTGCGATTGTAAATGAGGGGACAGTAGGTCCAGATGTGTTGCATTTGTGGTATACATAGTGTGTTGGCATGGGACAGTAGGTCCAGATATGTTGTATGTGAAATAATGATTTATTGTTTCTGCCTTTTATTTCATGTACCTTTATACCATTATTATTTGATCGTGATTCTCACCCCTTTGTTGTCGTTGTGGTCTGTGCTTCTTTGGAAGTACAGACAATCCAGGTGTTTAGCTAGCTTGGATTGTGGCGTCGTCATAGGACTGCTCTGATACGTAACACCGGAGCTTTTTGGGAGTCTTATTGTTTTATTGTTGATATGTGTGCCCCTGTGGCGTATCTGACTTTTGTGAGACATGTGATGACATTATGTACGTTTTGGGCAGATGGCCGATTGTTATATATAAAGATGTTGATGACATGGATAATGTATATATGTAGTATGTGTTATGACAGACTTCTTTTTCCGCTGAAATTTTATTGAAATCAGTTTTGAAAATGATTTGTGAAATTCTGATGTGAATTGTGACATCCCGTTTGGGAGAGGAACTCTGATATGTGTTTATTTTAATTGTTTTATTTTGTTTTGGGGAACGGGGTGTTACACAACACATAGGGCAATGCGGATCCCCAGTAGAGTCGCCATCTGTCGTACCTCGAAAAATACGATCCTCGCGATGGACGCGGAAAAATGTTCGAATAGTGTCGTCACCAAACTTTATTCATTCCAAGAGAGGAATAGGAAAATATCGATAAAACCTTTAAAGGGATAAGAACATGGTCGTCGCAACCAATATTCTAGGTTCGGGAGTCGGTTACATAGAGGGAAGGTATTAGCACCCTCTACGTCCGTTGTACTCAACGGGAACCTCATGATTCGATTCGAGAGTAAAGTTAGCTAAACTTATTTGTTTTTTTCTAAAGTTTTCTCCTATAGGGGGGAATGTATGGTTTATAGATATGGTGCTTGCCAAGGATTAGGGCCATTGTGCCTACATATCTTCACTTATAAGAAGTGAAAAATTAGAGCATTCGTAGTTCATGGGACTACGGGTAAAGGTGGAAATTATGCTCGCCAAGATCATCGCAATCTTGTGCCTACGTATTCTCATTGGGGAATGAGAAATCAGAGCAGTCGTAGTTCGGCTAACTACGGTAAAAAGGTTTGGAAACGAACGAGTGTTTAGGTCGCATTCTAATTGTTAAACATTGGCTTGTCTGCTCGCTAGGGGAGGCTGAAGCTCGAGTTTGTTATGCGCAGAAGAAGGGACTAAACAATGTTTTTTAAGAAGGGTTGTTCAGATTGGAAATCGCACGAGGGCGAGGAATTTAATTTATCGTATTGAAAAGATTTAATCGCACGGGGGCGAGAAAAGAGTTGGAATGGTTGAATATTTTAAGAGAGAATGACGACTACTCGATAAACGAGACGTCAGTCTCGCAATCAATTAATTGGGGTATCGTTGGAATGTTAGATCCCAACGACACCTTTTTCATTCAATTAATTGTGAAATTGTATTTGAATGGACAATGGCGATATTTGTCCAAATAGTTAGGGCATGTGTTTTATAGACGGAAGGTCGAGTAACCCATAACCTAAAGCGTGCGCCCCAAGAGTGGTTACTCAAGAATTCAAGGAATGCGAGACTCCAAGAACTCAATTCTTTCGTAATTTAATCAAGAAAATAGTTTGGATTTGACGTATGGTTTAGAAACATACTAGGGTTTAGACTCGATCGCACGAAGGTGAGGAATGAGGTTAGACGGGTTGAAAATTTGGGAGGAATGACGATTATTCGATAAGCGAGACGTCGGCCTCGTAACCAATTAGTCGGGATATCGTTGGAATGCTAGATCCCAACGACACCTTTTTCATTCCATTAATTATAAAATGTGTTTGTTGGACAGTGAAAGTACTTGTCCAAATAATTATGGGAAGTATTTTAGGAACGAAAGTCCGAATGACATGCTAACCGAGGTGTACACCTCAATAGTTGTCACTCTCGAATTCAAGGAATGCATGACTCCAAGAACTCGATACTTTCGTAATTTAATTAAGAAAATAATTTGAAAATAATAGCGTACTTGGTTTAGACTAAGGTAAGCGCATCACTCGAAATAGAGTTCACCTACTTTGAAAGATTTAGACAAAGTTGAGGTGTTTTAACGATGAAAGACGAAACGACCACAACTCAAGGTATGCACCTTGAGAGCGGTCGCTTAAGGATCCAAGGAGTGCTAGACTCCAAGGATCCACCACTGTTATATAATTTCAAAAAAAGAGCAAAGATTTTAATTATTCTAATAAAATATTTTGAACTAAATAGAAAGAAATAAATTTGATAAAAATTTAAATAGAATCTAAATAAATCAAATTGCCAAGCAAATATCAAATATAAAAAAACTAATAATATTATTAATAATATTTTAAACTATATTTAATTAGTTTCTAAAATAGGACCTTATTAAGTTTCACTAAATCTTAATTAAACTAATTAACATTAATCACTATTATAATCACTAAATAGGCATCATAATAATTAATGCTGCAAGGGATGACAGGTTCACATACATAAGAAATACAATCTAGGACAAAACAAATAAGAAAAATCCTATATTGGCCTTAATGAAGAAAAAAAAAACGAAATTGGTCCAAAATCTAAGAATCCCTCTTGACTCCAACAGTCGGCCATGACTAGAAGGTGAAAAGATAATGGAAAGCCAGCCAGACCGTTTTCCCAGGCAGCATGGCAGACAAGGGGGGCAAGGTCATGAATGCTCCACTAGATGGCACATTATCCCAATACTACGTCAACTCATTTTTTTTTAAAAATAAAATTGATAATGAATAGATAATGCTCATTCATAAATGGAACAACTCTCTTTCCTCCTCATCCTATCCGCCTCCCTCTTTCTATTCTCTCTCACTCAACAAAACAAACCTTGAATCCCCTGAACACTACTTCTCTCTCTGAAACTCATTCTCTCAAAACTCAAACGTTATACCTTCTCTCAGTTTGCAACCAAACCTCCTTTCTGAACCTTATTCCTAAATCAATTCAAAAATCCCTAACTTCAACTTAATCCTAACAGATAAATCCTAAATCAAACTCCTAAACCATAGCAAAGAGAAAAAAACCAAATCATGAATCAGAGTCTAAATAGTACATAAAGTAACATATTCAAACAAATGATGTTCATACGACGGCAAGCGAAAGTCAAGTAAAAGGGAACTTACGAGCTCGGAGCTAATTCGATGGTGAATCTGCGAGGTAACTTGCTTGCTCTTTATTCTTTTCCACTTTTCTTCTTCTTTCCTCGTGCACTTCAATTTTAGGCTCGTTTCTGCTTGCTCCCGTTTCTGTTGGTTATGGTGATGCGGCTTAGTTCAAGTTGTCTAGAGCTTCAGTATGAAGCTTTATCAACTTTTAGGAAGAACTTTTGAGTGAGTTTGGTATTTTGAAGATTCAATTTCGCAGAGCTTCGCTAGGGTTTTTCTGTGTGTTTTTGCCAATGGTTGGGATTGTATTTATAAGATATTTTAGGGTTTGTTTTGGTACGTGCGAAATCGAAATTTGCTGATGGAAAAAATGCTTGATTCGTGTGAGGTTTTGTGTAGGACAATGAGGTGCATTTTGGTAGTACAATTCCGTTAGGTGCTAATACCACGATTTCTGATTCTCTGGGATTTGAATGATAGTGACTTCTGTGTTTTGTCTGTAGTGAGCTTCAAAATATATGTTTTTACCTTTATTTTTATCGTGTGAATTCTTGGGATTTTCACTGTGATGACATGGCTTTGACTTTAACATCATTTTGACTTATATTGTTTTTCTTCATAAAAACGGTCTCAATATCTTATGTTTGCGACACTTTTCTTACTACAATTGCTCCCTTCACAATATCATAAGTCTTGCTGAGTTTAATCATGTTTTTTCCCATATCAAGTTCTTGCTCATACTCGATTCTATCTCATCATTCAAGTGAATATAGTAAGCGAAGCTTCAAGATTCAGTAGCTTTGTAATTCTGGATTGCTGTTGGCTCTGTTATCATGGTAGTGCACTCTTCTACTTATACATTGCCTTTGAACTTCATGCTTGATAAATGCTTCTTATCTGCTTCTCTAAATCTGCTGCGATTGTTCTGCGCCTGACGTGAATTCACTAGTTTTGCAGGTGGTGGAAACGTGAGGTAACATAGGTTTCGCTGAAGATGGATGAAGAACTGGTGGAACTCATAAGCTGTTGTATTTTGTTTGTTCTTGATTTTCGTAGGTTATGATGGTGACTCGAAGATGAAGTGGAAAGCTGGAAAGCTTGGCAGTGTGAAGCCGAAGATTATCAATCAATCTGAAAGATATTCGTGCACAATGAAGACAACAACTAGGAAGCGCAAGTTTCAGGTACTATTCATCCACTATCTTCTTCGAATAAACTATGTTCTCAGATTTGCACCTTCATCTCCTTCTATGTGTGTGTTTCCGTTCTCGAATGCTCTCTCTGTTGCTTTCTTACATCGTCTCTGCTGCCGGAGTTTGTAGCTGTGAACTCAAGTCCTCGATCTTGACTTCGCAAGTGTTGGAATTCAGGCTCTTGAAAACATCTGGCTTTGAAATGATGAGCAAGATATTCTTGCTCCTCTTGACTGTCACACGGCGGACACCAGTAACAGATTTCATCCCAAGGTTAAGCATTGCCTTGCAGCTCTTCTTTTCAAGTCAGAAATGGTAGGATACAAGCTGCAGTTTTTTGACAGGTTCTGATAATCACCAGGTAAAATTCTACATGAATCAAAAGTCTTTCCTTCTCTTTACTCCTTGGTATTCAGGGTGATAATTGTATTTGTTGAATCCTGCTTTGTGCCATATTTGGGCTCTCTGAGTATAACACATGCGGTCCATGCTTACCGTCATTAGTATATACAAATAATCCTCTTTGTTATGCTATCGTTAATTTACTCATACTAATGTGTCTTCATCGTTCTTTTCATGTGCATAATGGGAGTGAACATGCTCCTTGAGTTTGGAAGTTGTATTGAGAAGCTTCTCCATGGAGAACGTGTTGTTGCCGAGCTGTTAAGGTTGATGTTGTGACATAGGCAGCTGCGCAATTGCTGGTGAGTATTTTGTTGTTGCATAAGCTGAAAGTAGGCTACTTGTTGCTGCGAATGACATACCCCCTCGTATAAACCGCTACCGCTGATGTTGAAGTCGTTGATGTCAATGCTGCATTTTAGGCATCTGCTGTGAAGTGCGGTAGACGGGTTCACATAGGAATGCTGAGAATGTATATTGCTTCAACTCATTGTAATTTCCTCTTTCAATTTTCTGTTATGGCCCTTTAGAACTGTCATAAAAATCTTTCCTACTGTGGGATGAAGTATTATGAATTCTTGTAATGGGTACTTTTCTGCCATGGAATTGGTCTTACTTTTAAGCGTCGATGCCGCCAACGGATTCTCTTCAAGCCAAGACCGAACGCCACCCTCGTAACGACCAAACTTGTGACAATATTATCTTTGGGGTGATGTAATCATCTTGTGAAATAGACATGTAATATTTAAATTCTGAAGTTTTGAATGCAATGTCTTGGATTTCAATTGTGAATGCTACCATTACTTTATGCACACACTACTGTTTCATAAATTTGTAACTTCTGCACTATATAAGATAGTTTTCCTTGCATTTCTTGTATGAATTATGAAGGAAACCCCATGCTTCATTAGGTGTCTTGACAAATCTTGCGTAAGTCTCGATAATTGGTGCAGCAAACTATCACTTTTAATTTTCCAAGAGTTTGGTTGGTCAACCTTCTTTCTAATTCCTTAATCAATACAGTATAATAGTTTAGAAGTAAATTTAGAGCTGACTGGGATTTCAATACCTGACTTTTGTAACTTTAATCCTCAATGAATCATAGATTTTCCTTTTTAATAACCCCTTGATCATATGTGGTAATGAAAAAGTAAGTTGTTGATGTTGTAACTTTCACGTCTATCATGGCTTTTAGAAAGATCCACGTATTGCTTGATAGTAAATCCCAAAACACGGCTTCTCACTATTTGACAAAAATTCCAGAACATGGCTCGAAAGTCAACTCAACATGTAATAAAAATCTTGCAAAATGGTCCCCGTCTTGACATGTCATTTAGTAATAAACCCATTTGCTTCGCAAAAGAAACGTTTCTCCTTGTAATCTAAAGCAACTTTCCATGTCTGAAATCTCTTGACCAAATTTTGAATGCAAGAATATGGGTTCATCTTTCCTTTATCATAGCTTGTATGGTTATGAACTGATGCATTATACCATAAGCCTTTGAGATGAATCGAAATATCTTTTGGACTAATGGCATCTAAATTCTAATACAATTATGACCTGAAATTTGCAAGTCAAATTTAAGTTTGTCAGAAACCAATGACTTGAAACTTGCTAGCTAAATCTAAGTTTGTCACAAATTGATTTGCTAATTCAATTATGTTTTGGAATTGGCAAGCTAAATCTAAGTTTCTCACAAACTGATTTAGAATCCAAATATAGCTCGACGTTTGCAATCAAATCGAACAAAGCCTGAGGCTAAATCGACTGTGTCTAGAAGTATCATGTGAAGTACCTTTGGACAACTTGAATTAAATGCATACAAGAAACTCATTTAAAGAGAAGTCTTGGAGATTCGTGGCCAGAAGTCATGAAGTAGTAAAACATTCATTAATTGTCGAAGTAGGACAAATTTGGGGTATGACACTAAGCTGATTCAGTCTAATCTTTATCCACTCGGCTTCATCAAGTTTGACATCGACCAAAACTCTTAGAGAAGGAATCTCAACTTCCAACGGCAGGACAACTTCCATACCATAGACTAGTGCGAAATGAGTTGACCTGGTTGAAGTGTGTACCGTCGTACGATAACCGTGTAAAGCGAAGGGAAACATCTTGTGTCAATCCTTGTATGTCATAACCATCTTATGTACTTCTTGATGTTCTTGTTGGCCGCTTCGACAACGCCATTCATCTTGGGCTGATAGGGAGATGAATTGTGATGCTCAATTTTGAAATTCTGGCACAATTCCTTCATCATCTTATTATTCAAGTTCGAACCATTGTCAGTGATGATCCGCTCGGGGATTCCATATCTGCAGATGATGTCCTTCTTGATAAACCGGGCTACGACTTGCTTGGTAACATTAGCGTACGACGCTGCTTCAACCCATTTGGTGAAGTAATCAATAGCTACCAAAATGAAACGATGTCCGTTAGACGCGGTGGGCTCAATTTTGCCGATCATATCGATGCCTCACATGGAGAACGGCCACGGGGACGCCATAACATTCAAAGGGCTCGGTGGCACATGAATCTTGTCTGCATAAATCTGTCATTTATGACATCGCTTCGCAAACTTGAAACAATTTGTTTCCATCGTCAGCCAATAATACCCTGCTCATAATAACTTTCGAGTCATAACATGTCCACCGGCATGCGTACCAAAAGTACCTTCGTGGACCTCTTCCATAATCAGACTAGCTTCTTTCTCATCCACACACCGCAATAGCACCAAATCATGGTTTCTCTTGTACAGAACACCATCTGGATTCAAGTAGAAGTTGCCAGCCAATCTCCTAAGAGTCTTCTTATCGCGGCTGGATGCCCCAGTTGGATACTCCTGGTTCTTTAGGAAATTCTAGATATCAAAATACCATGGCTTGCCATCGGAAGCTTCCTCAATAGCGAATAGAAAGCGGGCCTATCAAGGCGAGAGATAACTATTCTGGGAGCCTCATTCCAGAAGTTAACTTTGTACATCAAAGACAACGTCGCAAGAGCGTCTGCCATTTGATTTTCTTCCCGCGGCATATGGTGAAACTCTACCCTGTCAAAGAAAGGTAACAACCTCCTTGCATAATTCATGTAAGGTATCATATTAGGCTGACGAGTTTCCCATTCTCCCTTGATCTGGTTCACAACTAACACGGAGTCTCCATACACATCAAGATCTTTAATCCTCAAATCAATAGCCTCCTCGAGACCCATGATACACGCTTCATATTCGGCCTCATTGTTAGTAACTGGAAATGTCAACCTGGCAGTGAATGGGATATGAGACCCATGGGGAGTAGTAATGATTGCCCATATTCCACTTCCGTATGAATTAACAGCACTGTCAAATATTAACTGCCATTGGGAACCCCGCTCAGGACCTTCATCATGCGACGTCTCCTCACAATCTTTCATCTTCAGATACATGATATCCTCGTCAGGAAAATCAAAATTCATCGGCTGATAGTCATCAATTGGCTGCTCAGCTAGGTACTCTGACAGAATGCTACCTTTGATAGCCTTTTGTGAAACATACTGGATGTCATACTCTGTCAGTACCACCTGTCATCAGGAAATCCTTCCAGAAAGCGCCTGCTTTTCGAAAACATATTTGATCGGATCCATCTTAAAAATCAGCATGGTTGTATGATTTAGCATGTATTGTCTCAAACGTTTGGCAGCCCAGGCGAGTGCTGTTGCACCCTAATTTTTGACCACAGGATACCACCTCCTTTCGCGTGTTTTCTATTATTATTTGGTTTTACTTTTAATATTTATTTTTTACGGCTAACCGGCTTACACTAGTGTAGCGGTGTCAATGTATAGATTTACTTACAGCCCAACATCACAAAGACGTGACTAGTACGTTTGGTTCTAAAGTTCACTATTCGAGAATTCGAGCTTATATTAAGAAGTACATCTCAACGGGCACCCAAGTCAAGTCTGCATTTCCATCAATTTTTTTTTAAAAGAGTTTAAGAGTTCTTTTTCTCCATGATTATTCAAGACAAATTTCGAAATCCAAGTTGGAGTGTGGCTCAAACGGGATGGTATACCATAAGAAGACATGTCAAGATGGCAGTTTCAACAAGATTGGAGTTTCAACAGATTCACTTGTACAAAATAAGGATGCTTGTTCCTTTGCATGACTTCAACATGATTCATATTTTCTTTAAAAGATTTCATTACATAATGGTCCAAGCCATTCAAACTATGATCACAAGGATTTTATTTCTTACAGAGGGGTTACATCAAGGTACACAAAAAAAGGGAAAGAATAAAGAATCCAAAACTTCAATGCCGTAAGTTCAACCGCCATAAACTATTAGCCTTGCAACAATGAGGATTACTCGGCCTTTAACAATACTTCCAACGATTACAATATGCACCCATCTAAATCCTAAATCAACGAGTCAAAGTGTAAAACAATCAAAGACTTGTTTGCTTCCAATATATCCAGATGAGTCTGCTTCGTAAGCCATCAGAATTATGATCCTAAGAAGCTGCTAGCTCAGTCCCAGCCGCCGGTTTCACAATCATCAACTGCAACCGCAATTGCGCAACAATAACAACAGCAGCTGCCTTTTCAGAACCACACGATCAATACGCTGCAACATAACCAAATAGAAGGGAATCTATTTGTTTCCAGCCAATGAGTCAGAATGTCGGCAATAAACATGGATACACCCTGCTTCTATAAGACAGTTAGCTACTTCCAAATTGCGTAGCCAGAATTAGATGGTACCTGTCAAAGCCATACATTGATTAATTAGCTACTTCTATAAGTGGCCTTCAGTTGAACACCAATCAACAATTCATGTATCCTCTATTGTTGATGCTCGTCAAAGTGCCGAGTATTACACAAACTCACCTAACGTTGCTGAAGCCAGTAGAAAGTGAACTCGTTGCTGAAAATAACCCTATTGAGAATAAGAAGTCAAGTTTGGTACAGACAAATAAAACAATGCAGAAGCTATAACTTTGAATAGAAAATTTCAAGACACTCACTTGGATAGAGGGCTGTCTGTCGTGGTTCTTGACCAAACATCTTAGTTTGTGGATGAATCAGCCGGGAAGCATCAATTACCACCTTGCCTTTAATACTCTAAATAGGACCCACCATAATTTGTTGTTTACCACCATCCATGATTTAGAGTACAAACAAAAACGTAAAGACGCAGGTGAAGCAGGTTATGCCGAGTGGCCAAATTTCAGAATAATCCTGATCAACAGATACTTAGAAGTAAAGCGTACCTAGTTGGAAATATCGGAACCTCTCTTCAAGAATCATTTTTAGAATGGGCGAGATGATGCGTAGTGGATGCAAGCCAGTCAAACAAAAGTAGCAGTTATGTGAAGGGCTTTGCAATTACTGATGTCTCTCCTCCTTACTTTCCTTCAAAAATCGTACTTGAGAGCTCAATTGATTCACTACCGAAAATCAAGCAGACAGATTTTAGCACTTCCGATAGTAGCTATTTCCATGGTTCGACTTCTGGAGGCTTAAGTGATTCTATCAGTTCTTCTATGTTTAGAGAGACCATTAGATTTGATAGTGGTTTGCCTAATCTTCATGATGCAACTATACCTGCATATGATACCATTGGTTATGAAGCAAGGATTTCCTTTAACCACACACCAATTCATTCAGTGTCAACAGAATCAACACCGATACCAATAGTCACTCATCCTTAGAAATATTCCAACAAGTGGTGATAGCTTGCTTACCTACAAATAAGAGATGTCGTACGAAAACAAAATGATTTCTCAAGCACAACGTTTCTCGTGACCGGTTTCCCTGCACAAGGATAACATCAGAGCAAAATAATGCTATAACATGCATGAATTCAGGTAATGCAACTGATGAGGCTAATTTATCACAACATGATTACCCGACCATCATAACGACATATGAAGATATCCTTCATTTTCCTCGAATCTGCATACATTAAAAGGATGAATGAACAGTCATTTAGCTTTCGATATCCCACCCGGCATATCAGCCATGAATTCACCAGTTCCGTGTTATTTCTCAACTCACCAGGATCTTAGCAGCGTTAGTCCCCGACATCTATTCCGGCTACCATTGAATATGCGACATCCACTTGCCCGTGCACTCCTAATATGTTCAAACAAGTGCATTAGTTGTTAGTCTTCTCAATTTCCAAAATAATGAAATAAGCAGAAGAGGAACCCATGATGGAATATTGCAAGGCTAATCCTGCATCAAGGAGACTCACAGCTATTAGCAGAAGGTTAAACAACTTATTAATTCCCAAACAATTCATCACCAGTATGACAAAAGAAATTGAGATTCATATTAGCTATCCTGCAACTTCCCTTTTACTGCCAAAGAAAGATGCCGAAAAGATAGGCCCACCTCCAGACAGACACGATTACCTCCCTTGAAGAGTATACCCTGCAATTGCTACACCCCATCTCCAATACGCACCTCTGGACTCCTAATTTGTCATTCGGCCCAAACAATCGCTAGTTACACCTGCCAGGTCACACAAAGGAACGATTAGAGTATATTCCATGGAAATAGAATATCCTATTCAGAAATCCAAATCCAATCTCGAAATTAAATCAGTGGCTCATTATTACAATCACCGAAACAGGAAAGTTTTCAAATACATGCTTAAACCAGAAAGGAAATCCCAATCAATCATCAATCAGCATTCAAGATTGGTTTTAAGCAAATTCTCACAAAAAATCTCGCATCTGAATTCTATATAAAGTACAGATTGGAAACGACGGAAAAACAATTCACAGAATACACAAGAAAAACACAAATGCAACAACCACAAAACCCCCTAAATCAAACCCTAAAAATTCGAAGAAACAAGGAGAGAACTTATCTTCGTCGAGATAGTCGAGCCCGTCACCATCATCCACTATAGGCTTCGTCGAAGGTCATCTTCCACCGGAGATCACCACTACCGCTGTCAACCGCAAGTCTCCCACGCCTTTAAAGCCTTCGCGAGACGCGAATCACCGTGAAGCCTCGATTACCGCCGCAAACTACCATCGGCTCCCATTCTCAGTAATCTCGTGAATCTATTTTTCTTTGAATCGTTTGAGGTTTTTGTTTCCTTTTACAGGTTGCAAATCAGAGACAATAAGGAATAATAAAAAGGCTTGAACGGAAAACAACCAAGAGGAGCGGCGGGCGGTAGAAAGAGGAAGCTGACGACGACGCTTTGGGGTTTTGGGGGAAATTAGGGTTCTTTGTTCCTTCTGGGTTTGATTCGTGTAACATTGTAATCACCTACACTCACACACGCAGTGCACACACACCACGTACACACTAACTTTTAATTAACTCGCCTAATTAAACCGCTAATCAACCCATCAATCCCTAATCAACCTTTTTGATCAGTCTTTTTTAAAATGAATTAACAAATCTTTTATAATTAACTAAATTAACTTTAATCATTTTTGTCTGACATTTTAAACTTAACCCCTTTATTAATTAATCTAATATCAATTTTTTATTAACCTTTTAATATAATTGTTTCTTTTAAACAATTAATCTAATAATTTCAAATGGACTTTTTATTTATAAGTAAATAACTAATAACTCTTTTAATTAATCTTTTTAAATTAATTTTTAATTAATCTTTTCCCTTTTTTTTATAACTTAATAACTTTTAAAATAAATATATAACTTGTTTGTAATATAAATCATTTTCACAATTTAATAACTTATATCTATTTAATAAAAACTATTTTTATAATAAGAAAACCATTTTCTTAATTTTTAAAAGGTATATTCACTTGATAATAATAATAATAACCTTTCATAATAACTAAAAAGAACCACTTGTTTCAAAACTAATTAAATTCAACTTTTTTTCTCTAAAGCTAAATCAATTTACCATCTGAACTTTTAAAATCAATTCACATAAATTAATACAACATTTTCGTATAAACAAATTAACCTCGCCAAAACACAATTCAACTAAAGACAATTTAATCAACTAAAATCAATCAACAGCGTAAACTACAAATCAATCGTGCACACTCACGACACATTCACCTACACCCTAGCGCTTTCATACGTATATATATATATATATATATATATATATATATATATATATATATATATATATATATATATATATATATATATATATATATATATATATATATATATATATATATATATATATATATATATATATATATATATATATATATATATATATATATATATATATATATATATATATATATATATATATATATATATATATATATATATATATATATATATATATATATATATATATATATATATATATATATATATATATATATATATATATATATATATATATATATATATATATATATATATATATATATATATATATATATATATATATATATATATATATATATATATATATATATATATATATATATATATATATATATATATATATATATATATATATATATATATATTGTCTTACCTTTATCTGCTTTTATTTTATTCACAATGCACACACTCACTTAGCGCTTTCATGCGTTCGTGTATGCCTTTATTTACTCGCCTTTATTTTTCGCAATTTATATCCATCATCATTTATTCTTATTGCATCGCATTATTGCACCCGTCCAAAGGAAAAACCTACACATAATTCAACGTTGTGTGTAGTGCACATCATTTGCATCATTATCCCTCTTGATCCTTGATCTCATTCAAGTTGATCTTCTTAAGTTTAGGACCTACCCCATAGGAAGGACCTTTATCTTACAACTTAGACACAATACAAACAAACTCAATCAACAATATTCAAACATTCAACAACTCAATATAAAATTCAAACACACTAGAGAAAAGATGCCAAATCATCTTAAGCGAGATAGAATCTCCACCCCACATCAATACAATCAAGCCGTAGGGACTTTACCTTAAGAGAGATAAAGGTGTACCCCGTTGATCCCTATCCGAGTACGTAAGTCCTTTTCTTAAGACGATGCAAAGACTATTTTCCTACAACTTGTGGCAGTTATATCTCCCTTAAAATGATAACGCATCTTGTCTCCTAAAACCAATCAAACAACTACCTTAAACCCGTAGGAACTTTGACCACAGTCAAAGAACTCCTCTAACCCTTTAGGGAAACTACAAATACTCTGATTCCACTCCCGTAAGGATATATAGGCATAAGATGCGACATCTTATCGAGTATACTTAGAAATAAACCACTAGGGTTCTTTCAACCTTAAGCAGATAAGCACATAGCAATAAACAATATAAAAATAAGAGGTTCCTGTAGAGTACTACAGAAACTTAGGATGCTAGTACCTTCCCTAAGTTTAACCAACCCCCGAACCTATAACTCTCTAGCTTGAATTTGCATTGCATTGTGGGAATTTCGACCTTTATCCCTTCCTTTGGACAAAATCAAAGTTCGGTTGCAAAATGAATTAAAGATTCAAACTAACCAATAGTTTGGTATCCAAAATTTCACCGCGACAGAAATGGCGACTTCACTGGGGATTCTTTCTAGTGGGTTTCCCTATCTTATTTTATTTACTGCTTTATATATCTGTTTACCTGCTTAAATGTTTATTTTCTCTTGTGTTTGTTCTTTTGGGATTATTATCCTTGAGTGGTGACATAAAGTTCTACACCCGAACTTTAGAGAAATTAAGATAGGATGGTGATATAGTCGAGGAGGCTTATAGGGAGTTAAATCCCGACTAAGTTAAATCGAGAATCCCGCTCAATTGAGGCCCTCTCGAAATAGTACTGTTGAACGAGTAATCGTGAAGACACTTGCTATTTTCGACCTTGGAGCCCATGATATTGAGAACCGTAGTTACCTTAAACCCAACTTTGGCCTTTATTAGGATGTAGTGCGAGACTATGAGGGAGTACTTCCGAAATAGTGCTACGTGAAGCTACACTCAAAAGAAGTTCTCTTGAGAATATTATTAATCCTCAAGTAATTGGGAAATTGATAATATCCGAAAGATGGACTTATGATTTTGAGTCCCTTTAGAACCCTGTCCTACAGGTACAATCAAACCTTTAGTTCACGTCTTTTGGGGATGGGTATACCCTACGCTCCATGCTCGTTGCAAACCTAGGGTGCCCTTTTGTTTGTTTATCTTTATGTCCTTATGTGAATACTTGTGTTTGTTGCATTCATATAGCATCATTCTGCATCGGACTTCATGGGATTTACTTTCGTTTATGAACATTGTAGGTCACCATGACTTCAAATGAAAGACGTACTGTGAAATATACTTTTAAGAGTCCCAAATTGGATGACCTAAAGAAGTTGTGGGGCTTTATCAAGGATCAAGAGGAATTCAAGAACAAATATGGGAAGCTGACATCTTTATTGGGTCGCACAGTGAATGAAGGACTTCTTGCCACTCTACTACAGTTTTATGATCCTCTTTATCATTGTTTCACCTTCCCAGATTTTCAGTTGTTACCTACATTGGAAGAGTACTCCTTTTTGGTGGGTCTACCTATTCTGGAAGAATCTCCTTTTCCTTTCTTGGAAAAGGACCCTGATGAGAAAGATATTGCAAAGGCCCTCCGTTTAAAGGTAGCTGACGTCAAGGCCAACATGGTTACCAAGGATGGAATTCTTGGTTTAAAGACAGGTTTCCTAGTCAAGAAAGCTTTATTTCATGCTAATCATTCGAACAAGGCTCAGTTTGAGGCAATTTTCGCCTTACTTGTTTATGGGATATTTCTATTTCCAAGTTTTGAAGGTTTCATCGATCTCAAAGCATTTAAGATCTTTATGAAGAACAACCCAGTACCAACTCTGTTGGGTAATACATATCACTCTATACATCTCCGAAACCTTCGTGGTGGAGGGATGATCACTTGTTGTGTACCCTTACTTTACAAGTGGTTTATTTCGCACTTGCCAAAGACTAGCTCTTTTACAAATGTTGGCAAAGAACTTTGGTCTCCTAGGGTTATGGCATTGACCCATTCTGACATTGATTGGTACAATCAAGTATATGATGGGGTATTAATCATTGATAGTTGTGGTAACTTTGGTAATGTACTATTGCTCATTTTTGATGGAGGAATCAGCTACAATCCCGTTTTAGCTCGTCGACAATTGGGATACCCGTTGAAGGGACCTCCTAAAAATTCCCATGTAAAGAGTATTTTCTTCCGCGATGATATGGAGCTTCGAGGAAAGGTTTTGGATGCATGGCGCAGTGTGTACAAGAAGGGGAAGAGCAGCCTGGGGAGGCCTAATTGTGTATCTTTAGAACCATATCTCCAGTGGGTAAGAAACAAGGCAATTAAGCTGAGGATGCCTTATTCTCGTCAAGACCCTATGCCTCCGAAGAGAGAGTTTGTCTATGTTTTTATGTCTGATGCTGAGGAATTGAAGGTTGCATTAAAGAAATCGCAACATGAGACAGAAGTATGGAAAAACAAATATCAAGTGGCTGTTGCAGAGATTAGTGAGCTTCAGAAACAGAAGAAAGAATCTCAAGAACGAGAAAAGGAATTTCAGAAACAGGAGAATGAACTTCAGGAGCAGAATGTTAAACTCCAAGAGCAATTACAATTGAAGGATGAAGAACTGCTCCCCTACAAGAGAAGGAAGGTGTTGGAGGATTTATTTTCCTCCGACTCTCAGAGTACCGTCTGGAAGATGATTGTGGAAAATCTCACCCGTGAGAAGGCTCAGTTGGAAGAGCAGCTCAAGCAGCATAATTCAAAACTTCTTTAGTGTCTTTACTAGCTTTTATTTAGATTTTATTTGGGACTCTTCAAAAGAGTATTTATGTAATCCGTTCCGATTTAATAAAACGTTTCCTTTTACCGCAATGCCCATAAATAGAGGAATCCCATGAAGTCCTGCTCATCCTGCATCTGCATTTTGTTTGCATTAGCATTTTGAATTTTTTTAGCACGTGCATGTGTCTCTTCTCCGCTGCGTCCTCATTCTGTCTTTCTGTCTTTGTCTCGTCAGCCGACGTCTTGACCATCTGACCAAGCTAGAAGTACTATTGAAGGATAGCAAAGAGAACGAAAGATATGGATCACATGACTAGCTTCAAAGTAAGGACTGATCCGACGTTCGACTATTCCACCGACGACTTTGTGCAACAAATGAATGTTCCCGTGCAACTTCCACCTTCGCAAGACAACCTATTTGTTGACCCCCAGAACATTCCCACTGAGAAAGGAGTGGATGATCCTAGATTCATAGCAATGGAGAAAGAACTTCGTGTCTCCAAGAACAAGTAAAGATGATGAGAGGGGCTACCGCATCAGGTCTTGGTGCTCATGAACTATGTTTAGTTCCAGGTGTGATTATTCCTCTAAAGTTCAAGATGCCTGTCTTCGAAGTTTACAAGGGTATCGGTTGTCCAAAATACCACTTGACAATGTTTTGTCGAAAGATGACTGCTTATATTGACAACGACAAGCTGATGATTCACTGATTTCAAGAAAGTTTATGTGGGACATCCTTGATGTGGTACATGAAGCTGCAAAGTAACCACATTCAGTCTTGGGAAGACTTGGTTGTTGCTTTTGTGAAGCAATACCATCACAACTTGGGTATAGCCCCAGACAATGAAGATGACAGTGGACCTTCTAGAGAATTCATAGCTCCGGTACCCCATCCTCAACACCAGTATGCAATGCCCGCTCAGCGTGAACAACAACCACCTCCTAAGCAGAGGATGGCTTCTCCAGATCAACCACAGAATCAACGGCTTCGGAGAAGGTATCAGAGGTTGCCCCTGGATACTCCAAGAGAGGTAATTCATCAGTTTGATCCCATCCCTGTGAAATATGCTGACTTGTTTCCAGTTTTGATTCAGAGAGGTCACATCCAAACAAAAGCTCCACCTAAAGTACCCGAGAAACTCCCGTATTGGTACAAGGCTGACAAATTTTGCCCATATCATCAAGGTGCTCCTGGCCACGACATTGAGAGCTGCTATGATTTGAAGGCGGACGTTCAAGAATTGGTTAAGAGCGGAATCTTATCCTTCGAGGGTTCTAACCCTAACCCCAACATGGTTCATCCTCCGAGGCCATGATCCAAGGTTATCAGAAGACCACACATCTCCATTTCAAGGCATAATAAAGAAGGGCTTGTCCGACTTTTCACTTAACTTTGCTTTTGTGTTTTTGTTTCTTTGATTAAAAGTATTTTCGGCATGTAAGAATTTGTTATTTTGAATAAGTAGTGCAATAAGTGTTTGTCTTGAAGAAATCCATTCGTTTCACTCGTAAAAGAATTATTTCTTCATTATTTATAATGCCAACTTTTACCCAATCTTTCCTCACTTCAGTGAAGAATTGGAAGGAGGATGATGAAGTAAAACACATGATCTCTTGTGGTATGCTTCGAATAAGAACCCTACTGATGATGTAAGGCATTTTTTTCCCACCATCTAAACACCAAAATAGTTAACCTTTCTTCAAGCCTCGAGAAAAGATCTATTTTTTTTCTCCCAAATCGAAACCTCGTTTTAGCCTGGGGCAGGGTAATATCAAAAATAATGAACATATTTCAAAAATGGGGTGGGCACAAATATACCAACCCTTTATTCCTCCACTTTACAAGTCATAAATTAAGCCTATATACAACCTTCAAAGTCCTAATTAAAGTAAGGTTTAGTTCGAAAGCATACTCGATGAGATATTGCTTCTTGACTCCTTAAGCTACGCTTAAATTAAATCGGCTTTATAAATAATTTTAATTTATATCCTAACTAGCGATCTCGATCACAAGTTATCGCGATATCTCTTTTCAAAAAACTTCAAGACAAACACGTCTCACATTACCCGTTTTAGAATTAACACTTCCGACTCGCTAAAATCGCTTGATATCTTAGAAGGATTACAAACAGACTTTGATGGACTTAAAGACCTTGCCAACCTGGGGTTTTTCAAGAAGTTTGAACCGTACGAGTTTGGCTTTCATCTAAGCACAAATTGGAAGACTCAGTTATACCGCCAATCAGGGGCAGTTACGTCGAGATTCGGCGAATCTCTCCGAGAGTTTGAAAACAGTGGGGCATTTGGACATCATGTTTTCTATAAAATCCTCTCGAGATGTTTTTCTTAAACCATGTGACTTGGGGCATTTGGAATTTGAAGAGAAGCAGATCCCCAGAAAGCTCAACTCCATACAACCTTTCAACCTTATCAAGATGTTACATCCCAAGTGGATTGATCTCTACTCCCCCAAGAGAAGCTTGTGAAGCCCTGAAGCAGGAGTGTGATCCCATATTCAGTTCTCCATCTACCCCCAGTGATATTTCTACCTTTGAAGATTGATCGAGATGCTTATCCCGAGACGTTTATCTCATCTCTGGTCGCCTCTTTCTGTTTGTTTTGTCAGCATAAGCATACGCGTGGCATATACGTAGACAGCATGGCATGTGCATTTGTTTACATTCGTTGTGTATATTTTATTCTTCCGTTTTGGTTGTAGTTATTCCTAGGTGTTTGGGTGCGTCTTATCCCTCCAATTAGATTTGTCGACCTAGGCAGAAAAAGCACAATTTTCATTTTTCCCCATGGAGGTCAATCCTCATGGAAGATGGTTATTTTAGTACAATTCCATTTGAGTTCACACCTCAATAGTCAAGTCTTGCTTGACAGTTTATTTTCGGCTACTTCCCGAATCGAACTTCGGTCTTTTGGCAATCACATCGTGGACGTCTCCAACCTTTGAACATGGATTAAGTGTGCATTTATTTTGCACCCTATTCCCTAGGAAGAGTATTCACGAAGACAGACATTTCTTCATCAAATTTTCCTTGAACATCTACATTTGGACTATAAACAATCTCTTTATTTGAGCAACTCGTTTTGATCAAGATCTTATTCAAAGCGACAAACGACGATTCCTACAAGACAGTTCATTTACCCTCAATGGGTCCTTCAACATTATTGATTCAATAGAGAAGGTAGTTACAGACATTTCTCTTCATTTGAGAATTCACATATTTTTACAACAACAAAGGTACTCCCCAGGAATATATTCCCCAGCGAGTTCATCACACAGGTTTACTTCCGTCAAATGACATCTCCCCAAACAAGTCGAAGAAGTTTATCGCAATAGTCTCTCTTTATCTGAGAAGACATACAATTCAACCGGCTCACATCTCTTCCGAAGATCCCCGGTGAAGCTTCACATTTACAACTACATTGACAACTACATTTACAAATTACATCTACAGGGTTCTACAACGAACTACATCTACAAGTTCTACAACGAACGACAAACTACAGTCTACAATGACAATCATTCGAACATCTTACATTTCCTGGTTAATCCCGGCAGTAGATTCCCAGAAGACCTCGGCAGTAGGTAGTTCCTGGTTAATATCAGCAGTAGATTCCTAGAAGACCTCGGCAGTAGGTAGTTCTTGGTTAATCTCGGCAGTAGATTCCCAGAAGACCTCGACAGTAGGTAGTTCCTGGTTAATCTCGGCAGTAGATTCCCAGAAGACCTCGGCAGTAGGTAGTTCCTGGTTAATCTCGGCAGTAGATTCCCAGAAGACCTCGGCAGTAGGTAGTTCCTGGTTAATCTCGGCAATAGATTCCCAGAAGACCTCGGCAGTAGGTAGTTCCTGGTTAATCTCGGCAGTAGATTCCCAGAAGACCTCGGCAGTAGTTGGTCCTATTTCATTTCTTGGTTAATCTCGGCAGTAGATTCCCAGAAGACTTCGTCAGAAGTATTTTCTCCAACAGACTTCAACACAGAATCTCGGCAGTAGATTCCTTAAAGGTTTTAACAGTGCATATTTTGGCAAAATTATTCTCAATTACAGTTATAAGTCTCGACAATAGGCTCCTCCAGCTGACGTCTGGAAACCATTACACTTGACATATACAGTAGATTCCTCAAATGTTTTTTTCTCATGAAGTTCTACAAACACTTTGTGATTGTCCATCTTTCTCCGCGAAGCCTCGCTCACTGATCATGTTCTTCCCGTGTGTTGTGTTTCTCCCCTGTGGCGCCATTTCTCCACAGAACCCCCCAGTCTGTCTTGCATTTCATATCATTGCATATCATTTGCATTCGGTGGCCTCCTAGGGCCAAAAATTCGTGCAATGTTTGTATTTAAGTCCCTCCTATCTCGTCGAGACGGAGATTTCAATCTCCATATCTCCGAATAGGAGTAACTTAAATAGGGGCATCTGTTGCACCCTAATTTTTGACCACAGGATACCACCTCCTTTCGCGTGTTTTCTATTATTATTTGGTTTTACTTTTAATATTTATTTTTTACGACTAACTGGCTTACACTAGTGTAGCGGTGTCAATGTATAGATTTACTTACAGCCCAACATCACAAAGACGTGACTAGTATGTTTGGTTCTAAAGTTCACTATTCGAGAATTCGAGCTTATATTAAGAAGTACATCTCAACGGGCACCCAAGTCAAGTCTGCATTTCCATCAATTGTTTTTTAAAAGAGTTCAAGAGTTCTTTTTCTCCATGATTATTCAAGACAAATTTCGAAATCCATGTTGGAGTGTGGCTCAAACGGGATGGTATACCATAAGAAGACATGTCAAGATGGCAGTTTCAACAAAATTGGAGTTTCAACAGATTCAATTGTACAAAATAAGGATGCTTGTTCCTTTGCAAGACTTCAACATGATTCATATTTTCTTTAAAAGATTTCATTATATAATGGTCCAAGCCATTCAAACTATGACCACAAGGATTTTATTTCTTACAGAGGGGTTACATCAAGGTACACAAAAAAAGGGAAAGAATAAAGAATCCAAAACTTCAATGCCGTAAGTTCAACCGCCATAAACTATTAGCCTTGCAACAATGAGGATTACTCGGCCTTTAACAATACTTCCAACGATTACAATATGCACCCATCTAAATCCTAAATCAACGAGTCAAAGTGTAAAACAATCAAAGACTTGTTTGCTTCCAATATATCCAGATGAGTCTGCTTCGTAAGCCATCAGAATTATGATCTTAAGAAGCTGCTACCTCAGTCCTAGCCGCCGGTTTCACAATCATCAACTGCAACCGCAATTGCGCAACAATAACAACAGCAGCTGCCTTTTCAGAACCACACGATCAATACGTTGCAACATAACCAAATAGAAGGGAATCTACTTGTTTCCAGCCAATGAGTCGGAATGTCAGCAATAAACATGGATACACCCTGCTTCTATAAGACAGTTAGCTACTTCCAAATTGCGTAGCCAAAATTAGATGGTACCTGTCAAAGCCATACATTGATTAATTAGAACAACTTGCAAACCAAGCCAACACAATTAATTATGAAAAAAGAAGTATAAGCAGCAGCAATAGTTCAAGACATATTCAAGCCTCCTAACCGCAAATCCACGCATCAACAAACTTAACTAGGTTACAAATTTAGAGAACAATGTCACTTGTAGCTGCTCTGTAGCTGGTGACGACTTCTGCCGTGTTGTTACAACAATTTGGAACAAGCAAATCTTCCTGGCACTCTCCCACGAGAACTGAACAGGCTGCATTACCTTCAAATCAGTCACCTCTCTCCCAATTACTTGAATAAAGGATGGAGGCCCCATTTCCGGTGCATCTAGTGTGATGGACAATAATATAAGCAGGAAGCTACCATCGCAGTTACCATCTTACAGTGATTCTGTTGGTGGCAGTGATGGACTATCTTCATCGCAAGTGGATTGCAACCTCCATGAATGGTGCGCCCAGGTCTAGTGTCAACGGCTGACATGGTCAAGAGGGGTAGGCCACAAGCCAAGACCTCCATGCCTATTTCTTCTGTCCACAGCGGTAGTCATCAGAATGTCTTTTTTTTTACCCCAGCAACCTCACATCACAACTTGAATGTTATGCTATGTTAATAACTCCATTATTCAACAGAAAGATAAGTGGCCTTCAGTTGAACACCAATCAACAATTCATGTATCCTCTATTGTTGATGCCCGTCAAAGTGTCGAGTATTACACAAACTCACCTAACGTTGCTGAAGCTAGTAGAAAGTGAACTCGTTGCTGAAAATAGCCCTATTGAGAATAAGAAGTCAAGTTTGGTACAGACAAATAAAACAATGCAGAAGCTATAACTTTGAATAGAAAATTTCAAGACACTCACTTGGATAGAGGGCTGTCTGTCGTGGTTATTGACCAAACATCTTAGTTTGTGGATGAATCAGCCGGGAAGCATCAATTACCACCTTGCCTTTAATACTCTAAATAGGACCCACCACAATTTGTTGTTTACCACCATCCATGATTTAGAGTACAAACAGAAACGTAAAGACGCAGGTGAAGCAGGTTATGCCGAGTGGCCAAATTTCAGAATAATCCTGATCAACAGATACTCAGAAGTAAAGCGTACCTAGTTGGAAATATCGGAACCTCTCTTCAAGAATCATTTTTAGAATGGGCGAGATGATGCGTAGTGGATGCAAGCCAGTCAAACAAAAGTAGCAGTTCTGTGAAGGGCTTTGCAATTACTGATGTCTCTCCTCCTTACTTTCCTTCAAAAATCGCACTTGAGAGCTCTATTGATTCACTACCGAAAATCAAGCAGACATATTTTAGCACTTCTGATAGTAGCTATTTCCATGGTTCGACTTCTGGAGGCTTAAGTGATTCTATCAATTCTTCTATGTTTAGAGAGACCATTAGATTTGATAGTGGTTTGCCTAATCTTCATGATGCAACTATACCTGCATATGATACCATTATTTATGAAGCAAGGATTTCCTTTAACCACACACCAATTCATTCAGTGTCAACAGAATCAACACCGATACCAATAGTCACTCATCCTTAGAAATATTCCAACAAGTGGTGATAGCTTGCTTACCTACAAATAAGAGATGTCGTACGAAAACAAAATGATTTCTCAAGCACAACGTTTCTCGTGACCGGTTTCCTTGCACAAGGATAACATCATAGCAAAACAATGCTATAACATGCATGAATTCAGGTAATGCAACTGATGAGGCTAATTTATCACAACATGATTACCCGACCATCATAACGACATATGAAGATATCCTTCATTTTCCTCGAATCTGCATACATTAAAAGGATGAATGAACAGTCATTTAGCTTTCGATATTCCACCCGGCATATCAGCCATGAATTCACCAGTTCCGTGTTAGTTCTCAACTCACCAGGATCTTAGCAGCGTTGGCCCGCGACATCTATTTTGGCTACCATTGAATATGCGACATCCACTTGCCCGTGCACTCCTAATATGTTCAAACAAGTGCATCAGTTGTTAGTCTTCTTAATTTCCCAAACAATGAAATAAGCAGAAGAGGAACCCATGATGGAATATTGCAAGCCTAATCCTGCATCAATGAGACTCACAACTATTAGCAGAAGGTTAAACAACTTATTAATTCCCAAACAATTCATCACCAGTATGACAAAAGAAATTGAGATTCATATTAGCTATCCTGCAACTTCCCTTTTACTGCCAAAGAAAGATGCCGAAAAGATAGGCCCACCTCCAGACAGACACGATTACCTCCCTTGAAGAGTATACCCTGCAATTGCTACACCCCATCTCCAATACGCACCTCTGGACTCCTAATTCGTCATTCGGCCCAAACAATCGCTAGTTACACCTGCCAGGTCACACAAAGGAACGACTAGAGTATATTCCATGGAAATAGAATATCTTATTCAGAAATCCAAATCCAATCTCGAAATTAAATCAGTGGCTCATTATTACAATCACCGAAATAGGAAAGTTTTCAAATACATGCTTAAACCAGAAAGGAAATCCCAATCAATCATCAATCAGCATTCAAGATTGGTTTTAAGCAAATTCTCACAAAAAATATCGCATCTGAATTCTATATAAAGTACAGATTGGAAACGACGGAAAAACAATTCACATAATACACAAGAAAAATACAAATGCAACAGCCACAAAACCCCCTAAATCAAACCCTAAAAATTTGAAGAAACAAGGAGAGAACTTATCTTCGTCGAGATAGTCGAGCCCGTCATCATCATCCACTATAGGCTTCGTCGAAGGTCATCTTCCACCGGAGATCACCACTACCGCTGTCAACCGCAAGTCTCCCACGCCTTTAAAGCTTTCGCGAGACGTGAATCACCGTGAAGCCTCGATTACCGCCGCAAACTACCATCGGCTCCCATTCACGGTAATCTCGTGAATCTATTTTTCTTTGAATCGTTTGAGGTTTTTGTTTCCTTTTACATGTTGCAAATCAGAGACAATAAGGAATAATAAAAAGGCTTGAACGGAAAACAACCAAGAGGAGCGGCGGGCGGTAGAAGGAGGAAGCTGACGACGACGCTTTGGGGTTTTGGGGGAAATTAGGGTTCTTTGTTCCTTCTGGGTTTGATTCGTGTAACATTGTAATCACCTACACTCACACACGCAGTGCACACACACCACATACACACTAACTTTTAATTAACTCGCCTAATTAAACCGCTAATCAACCCATCAATCCCTAATCAACCTTTTTGATCAGTTTTTTTTAAAATGAATTAACAAATCTTTTATAATTAACTAAATTAACTTTAATCATTTTTGTCTGACATTTTAAATTTAACCCCTTTATTAATTAATCTAATATCAATTTTTATTAACCTTTTAATATAATTGTTTCTTTTAATCAATTAATCTAATAATTTCAAATGGACTTTTTATTTATAAGTAAATAACTAATAACTCTTTTAATTAATCTTTTTTAATTAATTTTTAATTAATCTATTCCCCTTTTTTTATAACTTAATAACTTTTAAAATAAATATATAACTTGTTTGTAATATAAATCATTTTCACAATTTAATAACTTATATCTATTTAATAAAAACTATTTTTATAATAAGAAAACCATTTTCTTAATTTTTAAAAGGTATATTCACTTGATAATAATAATAATAATAACCTTTCATAATAACTAAAAAGAACCACTTGTTTCAAAACTAATTAAATTCAACTTTTTTTCTCTAAAGCTAAATCAATTTACCATTTGAACTTTTAAAATCAATTCACATATATTAATACAACATTTTCGTATAAAGAAATTAACCTCGCCAAAACACAATTCAACTAAAGACAATTTAATCAACTAAAATCAATCAACAGCGTAAACTACAAATCAATCGTGCACACTCACGACACATTCACCTACACCCTAGCGCTTTCATGCGTATATATATATATATATATATATATATATATATATATATATATATATATATATATATATATATATATATATATATATATATATATATATATATATATATATATATATATATATATATATATATATATATATATATATATATATATATATATATATATATATATTGTCTTACCTTTATCTGCTTTTATTTTATTCACAATGCACACACTCACTTAGCGCTTTCATGCGTTCGTGTATGCCTTTATTTACTCGCCTTTATTTTCCGCAATTTATATCCATCATCATTTATTCTTATTGCATCGCATTATTGCATCCGTCCAAAGGAAAAACCTACACATAACTCAACGTTGTGTGTAGTGCACATCATTTGCATCATTATCCCTCTTGATCCTTGATCCCATTCAAGTTGATCTTCTTAAGTTTAGGACCTACCCCATAGGAAGGACCTTTATCTTACAACTTAGACACAATACAAACAAACTCAATCAACAATATTCAAACATTCAACAACTCAATATAAAATTCAAACACACTAGAGAAAAGATGCCAAATCATCTTAAGCGAGATAGAATCTCCACCCCACATCAATACAATCAAGCCGTAGGGACTTTGCCTTAAGAGAGATAAAGGTGTACCTCGTTGATCCCTATCCGAGTATGTAAGTCCTTTTCTTAAGACGATGCAAAGACTATTTTCCTACAACTTGTGGCGGTTATATCTCCCTTAAAATGATAACGCATCTTGTCTCCTAAAACCAATCAAACAACTACCTTAAACCCGTAGGAACTTTGACCACAGTCAAAGAACTCCTCTAACCCTTTAGGGGAACTACAAATACTCTGATTCCACTCCCGTAAGGATATGTAGGCATAAGATGCGACATCTTATCGAGTATACTTAGAAATAAACCACTAGGGTTCTTTCAACCTTAAGCAGATAAGCACATAGCAATAAACAATATAAAAGCAAGAGGTTCCTGTAGAGTACTACAGAAACTTAGGATGCTAGTACCTTCCCTAAGTTTAACCAACCCCTGAACCTATAACTCTCTAGCTTGCATTTGCATTGCATTGTGGGAATTTCGACCTTTATCCCTTCCTTTGGACAAAATCAAAGTTCGGTTGCAAAATGAATTAAAGATTCAAACTAACCAATAGTTTGGTATCCAAAATTTCACAGCGACAAGTGCACAGCATGTTTTTTCGAGCATTGAGTAACGGGACTCACAATCTGTGAACTTTTTACTCAGGTAGTAAATCGCATGCTCTTTCCGTCCAGTCTCGTCATGTTGACCGAGAACACAACCCATGTTGTTCTCAAGAACCGTCAAATACATGATTAGTGGCCTTCTAGCTACTGGTGGTATTAATATTGGAGGTTCCTGCAAATACTCTTTTATTCTTTCAAACGCCTTTTGACAATTTTCATTCCAGACAACTGCCTGATCTTTTTTCAACAGTTTGAACAATGGTTCACACGTCGTTGTGAGGTGAGATATGAACCGAGCTATGTAGTTCAATCTCCCCAAAAAGCCACGAACCTCTTTCTCTGTTTTTGGTGCTGGCATTTCTTGTATAGCTTTTAATTTTGCAGGATCAACCTCAATTCCTTTTTCACTAACAATAAACCCCAATAGCTTTCCAGATCTCACTCCGAAGGTGCACTTATTAGGATTTAGCCTCAGCCTAAATTTCCTAAGCCTCTCGAACAATTTCAGAAGATTCACCAGATGCTCTTCCTCCATCTGGGATTTGGCAATCATATCGTCAACATAGACCTCAATCTCTTTATGCATCATGTCATGAAAGAGCGTCGTCATAGCACGCTGATACGTTGCCCCAACGTTCTTCAAAACAAAGGGCATCACTTTGTAGCAGAACGTTCCCCACGGGGTAATGAAAGTTGTTTTCTCCATATCCTCCGGTGCCATCTTAATCTGATTATAGCCCAAAAAGCCGTCCATCAAAGAAAACACAGAGAATTGAGCAGTATTGTCGACCAATACGTTAATATGAGGAAGCGGGAAGTCATCCTTAGGGCTCGCCTTGTTCAAATCCCGATAGTCAACACACATTCGCACCTTACCGTCTTTCTTTGGTACAGGTACTATATTGGCGACCCAAGGAGGGTAAGTTGTAACAGCTAGAAAACCGGCGTCCCACTGTTTCTGCACTTCCTCTTTAATCTTGACGGCCATATCTAGTCTTGTTCTTTTGAGTTTCTGCTTGACCGGCAAACATTCTTCACGCAATGGCAAGCGGTGGACCACAATATCAGTGTCTAACCCAGGCATATCTTCATAAGACCAAGCAAAGATGTCACTATACTCTCGAAGCATCTCGATCAGTCTTTGCTTGATATCGCTCTGCAGCACAGCCCCTATCCGAACATTCCTGACAACTTCTTCGGAACTCAAGTTAACGACCTCAATTTCCTCCTGATGAGGCAAAATAATCTTCTCTTCTTGTTTCAAAAGTCGAGTCAGCTCTTATGGTAAGTCGTCATCCTCAACCATCTCTTCCTCAGCTTGAAATATCGGATGCTCTAAGTCGAAGCGAGTCATAGGGAGTTCTTGATCGGTGTCATCTGAAATATGGATCCTGCAAGGGAAATGGTTAAATGCTTCAAATGATATGCAAACAAAGCAAACAACCACATTGCCATTTTATTGTTAAAAATAAAAATAGAAAGACAAGGATCACAACATTTTCATGAGAGAAAACGCCTTCATTTGATGATTAAAGCAAAGTACAGACATAAACAAGTAGGCCCTGAAGTAAAATCACTATGCCCCGGGTAGGACATAGGATTGTACAATAATCGAAAAAAACAAAGCATTAATGTTCTGTCGTCACTTGAATAAAGTCTTGGATATACCAGTTGCATAGAGCTTGTCCTGGCACGCTGGATCTGATCCAGGAATCCATATCACAGTCGCTATCTCCGTCTTCGCTACCGGACACAGCATTGATCCTTTCAAAATGGACTCCTCCTAGGGTGAACACAACCGGCCCTTTGAACTTTGGCGCGCTCTATGATGAAGAAGATGACGATGGGTGATATCCCAAACCAAATTTGTCCTGCTTAACAGGAATCTCCAGGACTTGACCCCAACCTTTAGTTTCCCCGGCCCGAACTACCGCTTGGGCTTCTCTGTATGAAGACATAGCCACCTCTGGCCCTTTTCTTATGACAGGAGATTTATCTTTGATCTGCACTCCTTCAAAAGCTTGGCATAATTTCTCGTGGATCTCCCCATCCACTTTGAAATATTTGAATGACGACAGGTGACTTACCAGGATATCCTCTTCCCCACATACGGTGACAATGCTGCCACCGACCATATATTTGAGCTTTTGGACATTACAGCCCCTGCAGAGTGAATCCACGGTCGTCCAAGCAGACAGCTATAAGCTGGCTGAATATCCATGATGTAAAACACAACGTCAAACACCTCTGGACCAACCTGGATTGGTAAAGTCAATGCCCCAAACACGGACCTTCGAGTCCCGTCAAAAGCTCTCACTACCAAATCACTTGGCGTGCATATTATTCCTCGGGTATCCAGCTTCAACAGTGCCTTCTTGGGCAAAACATTCAAAGATGAACCCGTATCAACAAGGACATGAGACATAATAGTGCCTCTACACTCAACTGATATGTGCAACCACTATTGTGGTTGCGGCCCTTGGGCGTCAAGTCAAAATCAGTAAATCCAAGGCCATGCCCTATGTTCACGTGCGCAATCACCCCTTCAAGATGATTAACGGATATCTCTTGGGGTACGTAGGACGTGTCTAGGACTTTCAGCAAAGCGTTCCGATGGGCTTCAGAGCAAAGCAACAATGACAAAATCGAGTTTTTAGAAGGCGTTTGTTGCAGATGATCCATGATTTTATAATCACTCTTCCGGATCAGTCTCATAAATTCTTCCACATCCTTGGTCGATGCCTCTTTCTCCTTCTCTTGAGAAGATCCCCCTTCGTTAACTTTGCCTTTCCCTTTGGCAATTCTCTCAGCTTCTACCTCGGGTGACGTAAAAATTCTACCGCTGCGGGTCATGCCCCCCGCTCCCACAAGATTATCAACTGACCCTACTGGCGGGCTTTCCAGATTAATCTTCTCTCGTTGCAGTAAGCCGCTGTCCCATAGTTCCAAGGAATGGCCTTAGTACTCTCGTATGGAATGGGTCCAGCTTTGGTTATGGTAATAGTCGGCCGCTTGGAAGGCGCCGATATCGTGACAGTTTTGAACGGGATCGTAACCGTTGTAACTTCGCCATGCTCTTCAACTATCGCCTCAACAGGCTTCTCTTCAGCAGTGCGGTCAAATTGCAGCGTTCCTTCATTAATCAGTCCTTGAATAGCTCTTCTTAAACTATCACATCCCTCTGGTCGGGCTAAACAGTCTACACAACTCACATCACACCCAGGGAAAACTCCCCCTTCTAACAACCTGCTCTTTACATAGCCCAAAGGCGTCTTCAGCTCATCTATGTTCATGATCAAATTCAGACTGATATCTTCCAACATAGCACCCACCTTTGCAGATCCGTGAGGCGGCATCGGATTTTTCTCGACATTGGGTGCCTCATGGCCAAAGTTTATAGTTGTACTATCTAACAGATCCTATACTTTGTGTTTGAAAGCATGACAGTTCTCTATACTGTGACCAGGCGCTCCGGAGTGGAACTCACTGTCGCTATTGCGAAAAACGAGGCCGGAAATGACAGAAGAGTCACCACCGTGCGTTATTTATCTCAAAGGAGGGAAAGGAAATGCTCAGAGAAAATCTAACAAAAAAGGGAAAGGAATGGTCATCGCAACCAAGTCCTGGATTCGGAAGTCGGTTACGCAAGGGGAAGGTATTAGCACCCCTCACGTCCGTCGTACTCGACGGGATCCACGCTTGTTGTTTATCTGAAAGGGTGTGTTTAAACTATCTAACTAAAGGCTGGCTTGAAAGAAAATAAATGACTCGGCAGAACACAACAGTTCTATGCCTACGTATTCCTGTCTGGAATGAGAAATCAGAGTCAACGTAGTTCGCCTAACTACGGGTAAAGGGGGGAAGGTTGCTCGCCGAGATATCGCATCTCGTGCCTACGTACTTTCACACGGCATGAAAGATCAGAGCAAGCGTAGTTCGGGCTACGAAGAACACAGGTTTGTTCAACAGCTTTTATCCAAGTAAAGTTAACAATAAGTTCTAGCAGTTGGTGTTTGCAGCTCGACCTTTGGAGACTTAGGCATTACCGTTTGTGATAGAACCGAAAGTTAACAGAACTCTCCTTTAAGAAAAGGGTTTTCCTGATTAAGGGTCCAAGAGGACAAAAAGGATTTGAATGTTTGTTTTTGAAGTCTTTTACAGAAGAAGTGTTTTGAGTTCTGTTTGTAACTCGTGTTGCACTAAAGACTTGGACTTAAGAGTGAATGCGTCGCATGTCACCCAAAGGGTACCACACTAAACATTCAAGCTACGTGAGGAAAACCCTCCCATAACTCTTTCTCAAGTAGCTTAAGGCTCGTAACGCACAACATGTGTTATCCTTTATTAAGTGTTTTAACTGTATTTGAAGATGAGAAGAGAAGGACACAACTAAGGGGAAACTGACTCTACCCTACAGTTGTCTTGCAATGTTTGTCCTATGGTTGAGGTTAGAAGAGAAACTAACTAATGTTATCATGCATGGTTAGAATCCTAATGTCTGTCATAACTTCTCTTGAACAAGAGAAGCTAGAGTTCCTAGGGGAACATGGCAAAGGAAAGCAACAGTAAAGCAAATCAACTGAAAAGAAATTACTGTAAAGAAATGTTGTAGATAAAATGCATGCAATGCATCACACAAGCAGAAGGAGCCAAGCTCAACTTCTAGAGAAAACAAGGCACAAAGGCCACACACCACACAGGTAAGGGAGAAGCTCAACCTTAAACCAGCAAGCAAAGCCACACAGTAAAAAGCAAGCAGAGGGAAACAGTCAACCTCTTATGCAATACAAGCAAGGGGAGAAGCTCAACCCTTAGGATGCTCTTAGGCCTATGATCATCTACATGAAGCCTATTTCTAATGCAAAACTCCAAGCAAGTCACATCAATACAGTAAAGCAATTAAGAAATACAGACAAATAAAAAAGCAAGCCAACAACTCCACGGCAGAGCAATCTTCTGACAGCAAACAAGTCCACAGTCTGTAAATCATCTTCGAGCTCAAGTCATCATCAAGAGAAGGAAATGAATACTCCATCTTCAATCTTCAAGAAGCTACTCCAACAAGGATGAAGAGAATCAACAAGATGAGTACATGATGATGGGAAGCATGTTGGAAACCAAAGGAATCCATCATGACACTCAACCATACATCTAAACAGAAAGGCATCCTAAAAGGTTCTACTCATTATGACATGCCATACATCCCTCCAAAGGAGAGATGAGACTTTCATATGAGTACCTTGAATCATGGGATGAGATGGAAAGCAACCAAAGCTATCCATGTTTATTTGAAGAAGGAAAGAAAACTAAAGCTCTTCCTAAACCCTAATTTGAACAAGCTACAAGAAAGCTACTAAAGAAGGGTCTAAACACCAAATCAAGCACTATAATCAAGCAAACAGAAGCTATATCAAGCATAAATCATCATCCAAAAGGAATGAAAAGTTTATCTTATGCTAAAGGTCATCAATGAAATCAATCTAAAGCAAGTGCTATGTTATGAACATGTTAAGACTAGCCTAAGTATTAATTCAAAATAAAATACCAAAACTATTCCTAAAATCCTATAAAAATTTCTAAGGGAACCTACATGTGTTAGGTATCTATAGTAGAAAGTCTAGGGCCAATCCTAAAAGGAAAGTCTCTAAACAATTCAATAGATAACAAGGTATCAAGTATAAACCCTAAAATAGAAGGCCTAATGATCAAAGCTCAAAACAGAACCAAAAACCATCTAAAAATTACCACAAAAATCATGGAAGCACCTTAATATTTATGTAATCAAAGTCCAAAAGGATAGAGGAAAAATCCAATAGGAAAGGGTTCAAACAGAAGGTAAACATTCAAGGCATTCCAAAACAAAGCAATATGGATCATACACAAAGATATTGTTCAAAAGCCATACAAATGATATCACAAAAATCATAGAAAAATATATTTGGATCCCTCAATATGTGTCCACAAGAAAATCACAAAGATTGGGCAAGAATTATCCATTTTGGTACCCTAAAGAAATTCCACAAGATTAGAGGTGCAATTCCACAATTTTAATGGATATTAAAATAAGAAAAATCATAACTAAATTAAAATAAATCTTAAAAATACCATTTTAGTTTCTAAAAATCCCTAAGATGTCCAAGATCTACAGGAAAAAATCTCAAGATTTTATGATCATTTTTTATATTTTTCATGCATTTAAAGTAAACATGTAAACAAATGAAAAAAATAAAGAAAATCATGGAAAATGGACAAAAACGCGTGCCAAATAGCAAAACAATCTAGGCTATTCTTGGATTGGGCCCATAAAGGGGGTGTGGTTAGCGAAGCGAGCTTAAGCCCATCAGAATTCATTTAGTAATGCTGTGCGTTTTGACTTGAGGCTGCGTGGCAAAATCTGGCGCGTTGGATTGGAGGAAATATTCTTCGTTTCAGGCATGATCGGACGGTAACCATATCGTCTTCTCCATTTAAACCTTCCAAGGAGGGAAACCAGCCCGGTGGAGCTCGTGGTGGCTGGAAAAGGCAGGCGGATTACTCACAACCTTATCTCTCTCATAACTCAATGAAACGCCACGATTTTTGAATGAAACTTGGAGGAAATTTCACAAGGATCAAGAATATCCTACTTATTCATGCTGAAACTCCAAGATTAAAGAGATCCACATCCAAACAGAAATCGTGTCCAACTCTAAATTATCTCTAAATTTCTAATTCTCTATCCAGAATCCATCTATGGTTCATACTATACCTAACCACATGTATCTAAGGTCTTAATTCATCATGAACAGAGTGCAATTATGAAAAGTAGAAACTTGAGTTTAAGCTTCAACAGAGAGTGATGCAGTCTCCAATCTCTATCCAAAACCGTGCAGAAAATCAATCCTTGATGATAGTAGAAGCTTCCTCAATCCTTAATTTCTTCTGAAATAGCCTCCAAGATGAAATTCGATTTTCACTTGTAACAAACTTTTTTTAACTGCTTCTTACCTTTCCAAGCTCATTCCATCACCAACCTTCATCTGGAATCACTCATGGCAATATATAGAACATGATCATGGGCTTTGGAGGTCCAATAGAAGCCCAAATTAGAATATCCAAGTTTCAAGCTTCTTCCAAAAACTCAACAATGGACTACACGAATTGGCCTTATTGCCACCTTCTAGAATCTTCATTTAGCTTGCATATGACCTGGTGAAGGAGTATGAATCAAAAGGAGACCTTGCTTGCACCTTAGGAATGATCTTTGATATGTAGCTTATCCATGAAGTAACAAACTAAAGCACCATGAAATAGACCTCAAATGAAAATTCTAATAATGCCAAAGTGTTTAGAATTCTTTTTCCACTCAAAATATGTTCTAACTTGGTCTTGTTTGAGCACACATGAATTAATTTGAATTTTTGAAGTTTAATGCCTTTTAATTCCCCATTTCCAAAGCATCCTTGAATCAAATCTTGCTACAAGCTAAATCAATCTCTCCTTGATCCATGGTTGACCTAAAACTCCCATTTTGAGAAAGTTTCATGTTGGACAAAACTTCATTTGAGAAGTGCAAGATGGAGAAAATGACCTATAATGCAAAATGACCTATAATCTCACTTTCCCAAAATACCCCTGCCTTGCAAATCTTATAACTTGAGCTCCACAAATCATAATGAGGACTTCTAGGACTTTTTGGAAAGCTAAGATCATAAGGAACAAATTTCATGTTTATCAAAAGGTCATGTGAAACTTCCTTCTAGGTCAAAAGTAGCTTGGAAGTTAGTTGACTTTCACAGACAAATTTCAGATGCATCTGATGACCTGTAACTTGTCTGGCTTGTAACTTGAGTTCTACAAATCATATGGATGACTTCTAGTACTCAAATTAAAGGTATGAACGTCCTCTAAAAGTCTCATGTTTGGCCCAAAGTCATATGAGAATTGTATATTGACTTACATTGCCTTGAAGTTAGGCACTAAGCAGGGGATTTTACCCTAGGAACCCTAACTTAGCAACTTCAACCACTCTTGGTTCTTATTGATTTGATATTGGAACAACATCTCACATGCTTCAACATATCATTCCATGAACTCCATGACCTAGAAGGAGGCTTTGATCCTCTTCAATTGCACAATTGACTTAGGGTTGACCAGACAAAACCCTAGTTGCACCAACTTCAACTGTGGCATCTTGCACGTGACACAAACACTTGACTGAGCTCCATTGTGACTCTCTAGGCATTCCATGAGCTCTATCCATATAATCTATCCATGATTAAGGCTTCACAACCCTCGGATGATCTTCAAATGTCTCCCAAGTTAGGAGGTGAACCACATACAAGCAAGCACACTTCTCAAGAACTCAACCCTCTTCCTGATGACCTTGGTGGCTTCTCAAGCTTGAATAAAATCTTTGGCTAGGCTTCTCTTGCCATAGACCACACTTGATCCCCTGCTAAATGAACAATGCTATGATATGAAAATGCTAGAACAATGCAATGCTAATGCAATGAAACATAAACCAAGTGAGAATAAAGGTTGAGCAAATTTTGGGGTGCAACAGCTGCCCCTATTCAAGCGGCTTGGACCCGGCTGGATGAAAAGCGAACAACTTTCAAACAATCGAGGTAGAAGACGGTTGAATACTAAAGAACCCGGAAATTTGTCAACCGCAGAAATGAACTGCACAAACTGCCTGGGGAACGATATCCAGAAAACTGAATCTGGTTGTCACGGCAACAACTGATCAATCATCTTGACAAAGAACACCTGCTTTAATTATCAACCACCTGTGTGATGCCACGGGCATTTAATCAACAAACTGGATTGACACAATCAATCCTCCCAAAATATACCACAATAAGCGGCACCGTCGTAGGACCATATCTGAATATCATCCTCAACCTTCCATTTCCGAAGAAGCGGGCAAAACACTGAATCAAAGCGCGAACCGTCAATACATCCCATCAACCTTCCATTTCCGAAGAAGCGGGCAGAGCACTGAATCAAAGCGCGAACCGTCGATACATCCCATCAACCTTCCATTTCCGAAGAAGCGGGCAGAGCACTACATCAAAGCGCGAACCGTCGATACATCTTATCAACCTTCCATTTCCGAAGAAGCGGGCAGAGCACTGAATCAAAGCGCGAACCGTCGATACATCTCATCAACCTTCCATTTCCGAAGAAGTGGGCAGAGCACTACATCAAAGCGCAAACCGTCGATACATCTCATCAACCTTCCATTTCCGAAGAAGCGGGCAGAGCACTACATCAAAGCGCGAACCATTGATACATCTCATCAACCTTCCATTTCCGAAGAAGCGGGCAGAGCACTGAATCAAAGCACAAACCGTCGATACATCTCACCAACCTTCCATTTCCGAAGAAGCGGGAAGAGCACTGAATCAAAGCGCGAACCATTGATACATCTCATCAACCTTCCATTTCCGTAGAAGCGGGCAAAACACTAAATAAAAGCGCGAATCGGGCATCCAGAGACTTGAACAAACAACTCTGCGGGGAAATTCTGACATCAATTGTCAGACACCTATTTCGACAACAGGTAACAACTTCAGAAATCTTTCAACGCTGACGTGACAGCAATCTGAAGAAAACTCCACTGGGGAAGAAGAGAAACTTAACCAAGCAACTCTGTAGGGAAAGACTCCATTGGGGAAATCACGGGTAATAACTCCAAAAGTCTGAACCATGAAATCCTTTAATGCTGACGTGACAGCAACCTGAGAAGAACTCATCCGGGGAAAAGAGGAACTTAACCAAGCAGCTCTGATTGGGGAGCATATGATTGGACGAACGTTACCATCGCATATCTCGCACCAGAAATCTGAATATCCTGAGCAAGAATTTCAATTACCTGCAGGGAAAACACCTGAAAACAAAGAGGTAACCAACTTGGCTTATGTTTCAAAATGCATATGTTTGACAATGGCGTAATGCTCCATACGACATGGAAATGCCACGGGTTTGGGTAGATGCAAATATGATGATATATGCACATGCAAAGAGGCGCTCCAGCAAAATAAATGTTGAAGGCAAAACCGAATCCGTTGGGGGATAACCGAGTATCACATACATATTCCAGCAAAATAAATGCTGGAAAAGTGAGACCAACTTCTGCTGGGGAAGAAACAATCCTACTGGGGAATAGCTCACAAACTCGAAATTGCGAACTCTGCTGAGGATGATCATCCTATTGGAGGAAAAACAACCTGCTGGAGAACAGAAAGGGCAATCCTGCGTGGGGATGATCCTTTCACACCACTGACCACCTGACTGTGCTTTGTGGGGATTAACCATGTTGGGAATACTCAGTTGGGAATTGATTTGTGTATTCTGATTGTACTTCGCGGGGACTCTCTAGGGAGCAAATGTGCTCATAACCAACCACTAGGAATGCGCATTCTGTCGGGGATATCAATTTCGACCTGCTGAGGATAATCGGATCCTGCTAGCTCGCATCCAACTCTTCTGAGGATAACATGCGACTTCCATCTGCTGGGGATGAAAAGAAAATTCCATCTGCTGGGGAGGAATAAGTTTCACATAGAGCCTGCTCCTACGTTAAGGGACTCTGGTTGGGGAACACGATCCCTTGGATATCTGCCAAAGGTGACGACCCTGCAAAATATGAACGAACGCAAGACATTCTACACAACAGGAACTATCTTGGTCAGTATCCGTGACAGACATTCAGTTAATTCAAAGTTTTAACAATTATCGGCCGAGGCCTGCAAGCTTATGCACATGTAAGTTTATCAAAACATCGGCGTTTTCCACAAACAAAACAGTAAAAGTTAAAACAAGAAACAAACATCCAATACTGAATAGTATGTTTTATTGATAACGGGCATGTAAATAGGCAAAGTTTGTACACTGGATGCAACTCCTGAAAAGAGGAAGTTACGCAAATACAAATATGTACAGAGGTACAAAGAAGAAATTTGTATACATGTCGGCAACGTGGTACAGAAAATCACCATGAGCTGATCCTCCTATGACTCGCCTGACTCCGACGCTTTCCCGATACTCCGTCCTCGGAAGAGATTGTTTTGGATAATTGACCCTCAGGTACTCCCAAACCACTAAGCAATGCAGTATCGAACTCGGACCGCAGTCATTTGCTTTTCAATCCCTAACTTTTGCCTGAATCGCCCTTTGCGGGTTTTCAATTCACCGGGATACCCATTTTTGCCGAAGTCGCCCTTTTCAGGTTTTCGACTTCGCGGGTGTACATCTTTTCGATTTTATCCCTAACTTTTGCCCGAACCTTTTTCTATTTTCTTGGTTCGCCAGGATGCCCCATTTTTGCCTGGACTCTCTTTTTCCTGTCCAGCGGGTCTCTTTAAGCAAAGTATTTTTTAACTGCGTCCAAGTTCACAGGGGACGTAAAATCCTCACCATCCATGGTGGATAACAATAAGGCTCCTCCGGAGAAGACCTTTCGAACGACATATGGACCTTCGTAATTGGGAGTCCATTTGCCCCTGTGATCTGATTGTGGTGGGAGAATCTTTTTCAGCACAAGATCGTCTGTTTGAAAGCTTCGAGGTCGTATCTTCTTGTCATGAGCTTTCTTCATCCGGCTTTGATACAGCCGACCATATGCAATAGATGCCAGTCTCTTCTCGTCCATCAAGCTAAGCTGATTCAGTCTATTCTTTATCCATTCTGCCTCATCAAGTTTGACATCGAGCAAAACTCTCAAAGATGGAATCTCAACCTCTAATGGTAGGACAACCTCCATACCATACACTAGTGAGAAAGGGGTTTGCCCCGATTGATGTGCGTACCATCGTACGATAACCGTGCAAAGCGAAAGGCAACATCTCATGTCAATCCTTGTATGTCACAACCATCTTCTGAACAATCTTCTTAATGTTCTTATTGGCCGCTTCGACAACGCCATTCATCTTGGGCCGATAGGGGGATGAATTATGGTGCTCGATTTTGAAATTCCAACACAGATCCTTCATCATCTTATTGTTCAAGTTCGAACCATTATCAGTAATGATTCGTTCAGGGATTCCGTATCTGCATATGATGTCTCTCATGATAAACCGGGCTACCACTTGCTTGGTAACATTGGCATACGATGATGGTTCATCCCATTTGGTGAAGTAATCAATTGCTACCAAGATGAAACGATGTATGTTAGACGCGGTGGGCTCAATCTTGCCGATCATATCGATGCCCCACATGGAGAAAGGCCACGGGGACGCCATAACATTTAACGGGCTCGGCGGCACGCGAATCTTGTCTGCATAAATCTGGCAGTTATGACATCTCTTCGCAAACTTGAAACAATTTGTTTCCATTCTCAGCCAATAATACCCCGCTCGCAATAACTTTCGAGTCATAGCATGTCCGCCAGCATGCGTGCCAAAGGTACCCTCGTGGACCTCTTCCATGAGCAAATTAGCTTCCTTCTCATCCACGCACCGCAATAGCACCAAATTGTGGTTTCTTCTGTACAATACACCATCTGGGTTTAAGTAGAAATTGCCAGCCAATCTCCTAAGAGTCTTCTAATCGCGACTGGATGCCCCAGTCGGATATTCTTTGTTCTTTAGGAAATTCTGGATGTCGAAATACCACGGTTTGCCATCAGAAGCTTCCTCAATGGCGAATACGAAAGCAGGCCTATCAAGGCGAGAGATAACAATTATGGGAGCCTCATTCCAGAAGTTAACTTTGTACATCGAGGAAAGGTAACAACCTCCTTGCATAATTCATGTAAGGTACCAGATTAGGTTGACGAGTCTCCCATTCTCCTTTGATTTGATTCACGACCAGCGCATAATCTCCGTACACATCAAGAGTTTTGATTCTCAAATCAATAGCCTCCTCAAGACCCATGATGCATGCTTCGTATTCGGCTTCATTATTGGTAACTGGAAATGTCAACCTGGCAGTGAATGGGATATGCAACCCATGGGGAGTAGTAATGATTGCCCCAATTCCACTTCCATATGAATTAACAACACCGTCGAATATCAATTGCCATTGGGAACCCAGCTCGGGACCCTCGTCATGCAATGGCTCTTCACAATCTTTCATCTTTAGGTACATGATATCCTCGTCAGGAAAATCAAACCTCATCGGCTGGTAATCATCAATTGGCTGCTCAGCTCAGAACGCTACCTTTGATAGCCTTTTGAGAAACATACTGTATATCATACTCTGTCAGTACCATCTGCCATCGGGCAATCCTTCCAGAAAGTGCCTGCTTTTCAAAGACATATTTGATCGGATCCATCTTCGAAATAAACATGGTTGTATGATTTAGCATGTATTGTCTCAAACGTTTGGCAGCCCAGGCAAGTGCGCAACACGTCTTTTCGAGCATTGAGTAACGGGACTCACAATCTGTGAACTTTTTACTCAAATAATAAATCGCATTCTCTTTCCGTCCAGTCTCGTCATGTTGACCGAGAACACAACCCATACTGTTCTCAAGAACCGTCAGATACATAATAAATGGTCTCCCGGCTACTGGGGGTATCAATATTGGAGGTTTCTGCAAATACTCTTTTATTTTATCAAATGCCTTTTGACAATTTTCATTCCAGACCACCGCTTGATCTTTTTTCAACAATTTGAATAATGGCTCACACGTGGTTGTGAGGTGAGATATGAACCGAGCAATGTAGTTCAATCTCCATAAAAAGCCACAAACCTCTTTCTTCATTTTCGGTGCTGGCATTTCTTGTATAGCTTTTATCTTTACAGGATCAACCTTAATTCCTTTTTCACTAACAATGAACCCCAATAGCTTACCAGATCTCACCCCGAAGGTGCACTTATTAGGATTCAGCCTCAGCCTGAATTTCCTAAGCCTCTTGAACAATTTCAGAAGATTGACCAGATGCTCTTCCTCCGTCTGGGATTTGGCAATCATATCGTCAACATAGACCTCGATCTCTTTACGCATCATGTCATGAAAGCGTGTTGTCATAGTTCGCTGATATGTTGCCCCTGCGTTCTTCAAACCAAAGGGCATCACTTTGTAGCAGAACATTCCCCACGGGGTAATAAAAGTCGTTTTCTCCATATCCTCCGACGCCATCTTTATCTGATTGTAGCCCGAAAAGCTGTCCATGAAGGAAAACACAGAGAATTGAGTTGTATTGTCGACCAACACATCAATATGAGGAAGCGGGAAATCATCCTTAGGACTCGCCTTGTTCAGATCTCTGTAATCAACGCACATTCGCACCTTACCGTCTTTCTTCGGTACATGCACTATATTGGCGACCCAAGAAGGGTAAGTTGTAACAGCAAGAAAACCAGCATCCCACTGTTTTTGTACTTCCTCTTTAATTTTCACAGCCATATCTGGTCGAGTTCTTCTGAGCTTCTGTTTAATCGGCAGACATTCCTCTCGCAATGGCAAACGATGGACTACCATATCAGTATCCAACCCCGGCATGTCTTCGTAGGACCAAGCAAAGATATCACTATACTCTTGAAGCATCTCGATAAGTCTTTGCTTGATATCACTCTGCAGCGCAGCCCCTATCCGAATATTCCTGACACAATCCTCGGACCCCAAGTTAATGACTTCAATTTCCTCTTGATGAGGCAGAATGATTATCTCTTCTTGTTTCAAAAGTCAAGTCAGCTCTTCTGATAAGTCATTATCCTCAACAATCTCTTCTTTGGCTTGAAAGATCGGATGCTCAAAGTCAGAGCGAGTCATAGGAAGTTCTTGGTCGGTGTCATCTGTAATTATGTGGGTCCTGCAAGGGAAATGGTTAAATGCTTCAAATGATATGCAAACAAAGCACATAACCACATTTCCATTTTATTGCTAAAAGATAAAACAGAAAGACAAGGATCACAATATTTGTATGAGGAAAAACGCCTTTATTCAATGATTAAACAAAACATACACATAAGCAAGTAGGCCCTGAAATAAAATCACTATGCCCCGGGTAGGACATAGGATTGTAAAATAATTGGAAAACAAAGCATTATTGTTTCGTCGTCACTTGGACAAAGTCTTGGATAGACCAGTTGCATAAGATCTGCCCTGGTACGCTGGGTCTAATCCAGGAATCTATATCACAATCACTGTCTCCGTCTTCAGCATCGGACACAACATTAATCCTTTCATAAATGACTCCTCCAGGAGTGAACACAACCGGCCCTCTGAATCTCGGCGCGTTCTGTGATGAAGTTGACGATAATGGGTGGTACCCCAAACCAAATTTGTCCTGCTTGACAGGAATATCCAAGACTTGACCCCATCCTTTGGTTTCTCCGGTCTGCACTACCGCTTGGGCTTCCTTATACGAAGACATGGCCACTTCCGGCCCTTTGCTGCTCACAGGAGCTTCATCCTTGATCTGCACTCCTTAGAAGGCTTGGCACAGCGTCTCATGGATCTCTCCATCCACTTCGACGTATTTAAAGGATGACAGGTGACTGACCAGAATGTCCTCTTCACCACATACAATAACAATACTGCCATCGACCATATATTTCAGTTTTTGGTGAAGCGTGGATGTTACAGCCCCGGTGGAATGAATCCACAGTCTCCCGAGCAGACAACTATACGCTGGCTGGATATCCATAATATAGAACACGACATCAAACACTTCTGGACCCACTTGGATTGGCAACGTCAGTGCCCCAAATACAGACCTCCGAGTTCCATCAAACTCTCTTACTACCAGATCACTGGGCGTGCATATTATTCCTCGAGTATTCAACTTCAGCAGTGCCTTCTTAGGCAAGACATTCAGGGATGACCCGGTATCAACAAGAACATGGGACATGACGGTGCCCCTGCACTCAACTGAAATGTGCAAAGCATTATTGTGGCCGCGACCCTTGGGTGTCAAGTCAAAATCAGTAAACCCCAAGCCGTGTCCTGCATTCACGTGTGCTATTACCCCCTCAAGTTGATTAACAGAAATCTCCTGGGGTACGTAGGATGTTTCAAGCACTTTCAACAGGGCGTTCCGGTGAGCTTCGGAACACAGCAATAGAGACAAATTTGAGATTTTGGAGGGAGTTTGCTGCAAATGATCAACAATCTTGTAATCACTCTTTCAGATTAGCCTCATAAACTCCTCCACGTCTTTGGTCAATGGTTATTTCTCCTTCTCCTAAGAAGGTCCTCCCTCATTAAACTTGCCTTTACCTTTTGCAATCCTTTCAGCTTCCACTTCTGGCGAAGTAAAGATTCTACCACTACGGGTCATGCCACCCGCTCCTACCAGATTATCAACTGATCCCACCGGCAGATCATCCAGATTAATCCTTTCTCCATTACAATAAACTTCGGCCCCATTGTCATACCCCAAATTTGTCCTACCTTTTTTTCAAAATTCTCATTTGCCCGACTTTGTTTTTAATTTACCTCGCTTATACAGCATAGCGTATTTTTCAGCAAAAACAGGCATTTTCACTTTTTAGCCCAATAAGAGCGTGCCACGTGGCATCTTTTTATTTGTTATTTTTTTTTTATTTTTTATATATATTTTTTATTTTAAGATAATGTAATATTTTTTTAATTAGGTTAGATTTTTATTTCAAAATTTAGAATTTAAATTATATTTAGATTAGTTTTTTTTTATTTTTATTTTATTTTAATTTTTTAAATTAGAATAGATTATTAATTAATTAGATTAGAATTGTTTAATTAAGATAGAATTAAAATAAGATTAGAATTAATTAGTTAGATTATTAGTTAGTTAGTTAAATAGAAATTAAAAGAAAAATAGAAAAAGAATTGAATAAGAGACACGGTTAATGGGGAAATTAGGGTTTAAAAGTAGTGTATAAAGGGTCAGCTACTGTTCACATACCCTAGGGAATGAGGGAATTGGAGGGGCATTACTGTTCATCGAGCCCTAAATTGGGCCGCCCCCTTTTCAGGAACCCTAAATTTTTCAAAACACTGTTCATCTTCCTTCGTGAAAAAAAAACGGCGTCGCTTACCTAAAACCCCTCACCGTAAATGCCTCACCGTGAAACCCTCCGTCTCATCTCTCCGTCTCCTTCACTCGCCGTTCTCTTTTACCACCGTCATCACCATCGATTTCCCCTTTTTTCTTCTTCCAAAAAATCGTCGTAACCTCTCACCATCATCATCGCCATCTTCTTCGACCTCGCTTCACACCGAAACTCATACCCTTTCTTCACGAAACATTTCTCCACGTAATCTTCTCCTATCTCTCCATCATTCACATCACTCGTTTCCCTTAAGCCGAATCCCTCAAATATCTTTACAAATCATTAACCATGGCTCCACATCATAGCACGAAGATCACCTCAAATTTTCTCACGAAAATTAACTTCTGAACATGAAATTGGGGGAAATCCAGCAACATAAACTTAAAGCGAGATACATAAATGTTACGTAGATGAAGAAACGTTTTTCAAAATGTTGAAGGGATTGTGAAGAATACCATGAGGAAGGTACAACAACAACAGTTCTTCAACAACTACTTGAAGCAAGAACATCACGTTAACTCACTAAAATCCCAACAAAGTAAAGTAATAGATGTGGATTATTTCAAATTCCAGTCGTGGAAGTTGTGCTCAGAAGCTGTTCGATGAAATGTCGTGGTATAGAAGCGTGCCAAGGGAGTCGTTGTTTCTGCAATGAGCAATGACACGGTTTCAACTTCACAGCTACACAACATATTCAAAGGCTCACGTGTTTCCGAATTTGTAGCCGCACTGCAAGGGTTTGTATCCGGATCGTGTAGCAGATTGAGAAAAATGCGAAGAACATTTGAGCATGGTTTGACAACTCAACAGCTCGCCGCAAGTTTCGTGTCACTATTGTGAGGTCTCCAAAAAAACAGCAGCAACAATTTGCATATTTCATTGACGATGTCACTCTCGTAGTGTTCGGTTGCGTTTGGTTTCGAGGCATGGTCGTAACACTGCGAAGCACGCAGGTTCGACGGACTTGACAACTTCCTGAATCACAGCTCAGTAACAACAATAGTGAACTGATGTTCCGTTCTTATTCGATGATGTTTGCACCAACAACAACATTGAAGCATTCAAAAAAACAAGCTTAGCAAACTTCTCAATTTGCAGGTCGAAGTTTCGGAGATGTAAATTCAACGACTACAGGGCAAGATTATGAACAAAGTTGCGACAATATCGGCGAGTGAATGACACAACGAACACCAGCAGTGGTAGTTCGGTTTCAGCAACGACATTGGCTATGTTTCTCTCATACTTACGATGCTGACGCCGACATGGAGAATTTGATAGCATGCCTCGTTTGAAATATCAGTTCAGAAACGCATCAAGCTCATTATGTTGTGATGATATTCTTGTAAGATTGGTCACATGTTATAGCACAATCGAAAAAGAAAGGTGGCTTTGCAGAGCAGGGGAACACGCATGGACCAGGAGAATTTTGTTCAGACTTTGAAAGAGCTTTTACTGGTTGTAGCCTTCAGTTTGGGAGTCTAGTTAAGAAGTCATTTGACATGCTGAAAGGTGGTCTGTGTGAGCCTAGAGTTGCTCTTTACAGGGAGGGCTTGAATTTCGTTCAGAAGCGGCAACATTATCATTTGTTGAGGAAACATCATAGACTCAATTCAGCAGCAGAACTTGATACTTCAAGCGGTGCACGGAGCAACTCTAAGTTGCAACAACATTAGATCGCGGTGATAAGTCAGCATCGGCATCAAACTGACTCGAACATTGATGCAGAATTAAGTTGCGACATCAATTGATGATAGATAGCAGTGGATCTGATGTCCTAAACAACGGCGGTGACGCGGATTGACTCTCGGCGCTGATGTTCCTCACTGTTACGACTAGAACTGCAACCACGAGTTCAATGCTGATAATTCCGCAACAAATCTCTCCATCTATTTTCGTTCAACCACAAGCAGCTTCAGCTAAGGTTTTCGGTTTCGATTTGGCTTTCGGACTCATGAACCTTGTTGCGACATCGCAAGTAGTTGGATCCAGAAGCACTTAAATTCTGCAATGGAAAGTTGAGTAGCAGCTGCGGTAACATCAGATCACGGTTTTGATTTGAGCAAAGGGAATCTTGATAAAGGGCTATTGTGTGTCTGCCGTGCCCTGTTCTAGAATCAACAACAATAACCCCATCGCAAAACTTTGAGTTTCTATGTTTCGGCAACGACTGTTTCAGCTTGCCGCTGTGTTTGTTGTGTTTTCGTATTTCGTCATGTTTCCATTTCAGGTACAACAACATTTCAAACAACAACAACTTCAACATAGGAATGACTTACGTTTTTTCAACGACAACCAACTCTTTCCCACAAGACATAACAAAAGCGGAAACAAAGTTCATATCTTTCTTTGACAATAACTCGCCGTTTGGTAACGCTCTAATCTAACTCGTAATTTGTTATTGTTTAGAAGTTAAAATTTAGTGTCAACTGCATACATTTTATCCCTGGTTTGTTAAAATGTATAGATCATGTAAATAACTTAAGTTTATTTCCTGGGTTCTGAGTGTGTAAGATGATTGTTTAGTGGATTACTTTAATTTGTTAAGTACTGCTGGAAGATAGTTGTGTCTTTGTTGATGTGGTCATTCCTATCAGGTCTGGGTGTTGTGCTGATTTGACATGATTTGTGTGTCAAGGTGTTAAACTCTTGCTTCAAATTAATTACGATAAAACGCATTGCGTGCTAGCGACTTGCTGCATATTGAATTGTTGGTTTATGATATCCTATTTTTCATTCTTATGTCAGTAATTATTTAGCAGAGAATATCTTTTGGTGTTGTTGATAAATTGGTATTTCAAAAACATATTTGGTCAATATGTGGAATCATCATGACACCGCAAATTTTATGCTTTAACTCTGCTGTACTGGCCTTATTTTCAATATTATGAGTCATGTTTTCATATACATTTTGACTTCCGCTGCAGCTGGGTGAGGTTCTGAGCCAATTTCAAGCTGTTTTCATCTGTTTCACTTAATGATGTTGTAATACTTTGTTATTTGATGGTTGAATTTGTAATGTTGATAACAGATTGATGTTTGCGCCTATTAGTTGATTGCTGCAGGTTGCATTTGATTTTGGTGCGCGATCATAACACTAATGTTGATGACAGATTAATGCTTGCGCCTATTAGTTGATTGTTGCAGGTTGCATTTGATTTCGGTGCGCGATCACAACACTGCGGAGCACGCAGGTTCGGCGAGCTTAGTAACGTTAGGCTGGTGTTACCGTACGGTACGCGGCTCGCGTTTTCAAACATTGCAGGTGAAGCCTATCGGCCAGGTTATTTGGGGGCTCACTTAGATCATTGAAGGTTTAATTGCCGCCACAAGATCGAAAGGAATTTGCAACAATAGTTTTAAAACCAACTCCGCAATTACGGAACGACGTCTTCATATTCGGTTGGTATTTCCATTGGATTCTGTTTATGTTTAGTGTCTTTATGTTAAGGCCTCATTGATAACGATTGCTTTCAGGGTCTCATTTTGGTTATCACATATCATTTTAGTTTCGTAAGAATTTCGACCGTATAAGTGATGTTGGATTAACATTATGTAATTACTGTATATTACTCATATGCTTGAATTTCAGTTTCGGTTTTTTTTTACGGTATTATTACCATTGCTGCTACTTCATTCAAATCCAATTTGTTTGATATTTCTAAGTTGAACTTTGAGGTTTGTTTGTTATCAAGGAGAAGTTGTGTTGGTTTATTGGATTGGGTAGGGTTGGTAAATTTATGCGGATTACCGCATATTAATTTATGCCAAGTATTACTTTCAATTTCGATTAGGTCATTTCTTAATATGTTTAAGCGAAATCTTTTTTTCTAACTAATTACGAAAGTAGTGGGCTTTTGGGGTCTAGCATCCCTTGAGTCCTTGAACAACCGCTCTCGAGGCGCACGCCCTTGAGTTGTGGTTGTTCCGTCTTTCGATTTTCAAATCGTTTTGTTCACTAAAATTAATTAGATATTTTATAATAAATTCCAAATATTCATTCTTTTAAAATACAATACATTTCAAAATCATTACCAAATTAATATTTTAAATATTAAAACTTTTCAAAATTATACTTTATTTAAAACTTTTGTTTAAGATATTAAACTTCTCTTCAAAACAATTAATAATGATTAACTTTTCTCAAATCAAAACTTTTTGTAATTGATTAATTTATATGAAAATTAAAATTATCTTTCTTAATTAAATTAAACTATTTTTCAAAACCAATTTTCAAAACAATTAAATTCTTGGATCTCGCCTTCCTTGAATTTTTTAAGCGACCGCTCTCGAAGTGCACACCTCGAGTTGCAACCCTTCCGATCTTATTTTCAAGAATACCTAGCGCGCCTAGTCCGAGTACGCTAAACTATTCAAATTATTTTCTAAATCAAATCACGAAAGAATCGAGTTCTTGGAGTCACGCATTCCTCGAATTTGAGAGCGACTACTATTGAGGCGTACGCCTCGAATAGCGCGTCACTCGAACTTTTGTTTCTAAAACACTTTCCCTAATTATTTGGACAAGTATTTACTGTTCAACAAACATATTTCATAATTATTTGAATGAAAAAGATTGTCGTTGGGATCTAGCATTCCAATGATATCCCGACTAATTGGTTGTGAGGCCGACGTCTTGCTTATCAAATAGTCGTCATTCCTCCTAAATATACAACCCGTCTAAACCTCGTTTCTCACCCTCGCGTGATCGAATCTAAATCTCCCTCAATACAAACCCTAGCATGTCTCTAAACCACACGTAAAATTCAAACTATTTCTTAACTAAACTGCGAAAGAATTGAGTTCTTAGAGTCTCGCACTCCTTGATTCTTGAATAACCACTCTTGGGGCATACGCTTTAGGTTGTGGTTCGCTCAGCCTTTCGTTTATAAAACACGTGCCTAACTATTTGGACAAATACCACCATTGTCCATTCAAATACACTTTCCTAATTAATTGAATGAAAAAGGTATCATTGGGATCTAGCATTCCAATGATATACCGATTAATTGATTACGAGACTGACGTCTCGTTTATCGAGTAGTCGTCATTCTCCCTTAAGATATTCAATCCAACTCTCTTCTCGCGCCCTCGTGCGATTGAACTTTTCTCAAACATATTTCGAATTTAGTCGAATGAAAAAGGTGTCGTTGGAATCTAGCATTCCAATAATGCCCTGATTAATTGATTGCGAGGCTGACGTCTCGTTTATCGAACAGTCGTCATTCTCCATCAAATTACTTAACCAAACTCCTCTTTCTCGCCCCCGTGCGATCGAAACCTTAAACCTATTCAAATCCATTCTCTTTCCAAACCAAAACATCCAATGCGATAAACACTAAATTCCTCGCCCTCGTGCGATTTCCAACCAAAACACCTTTTGTCAAGAACATTGTTTAATCCCTTCTTCCGCGCATAACAAACTAGTGCTTCATCCTCCCCTAGCGAGCAGACAAGCCAACGTTTAGCAGTTAGAATGCGACCTAAACACTCGTTCGTTCCCATGCCAAACCCTTTTACCGTAGTTAGCCGAACTACGGCTGCTCTGATTCTTCATTCCCTCTTGAATGTAAGATACGTAGGCACAAGATTGCGATGATCTTGGCGAGCACAATCCCTTCTTTTTCCCGTAGTCCTACGAACTACGAATTCTTTGATTTTCCACTTCTTACAAGTGAAGATACGTAGGCACAAGGGCCCCAATCCTTGGCGAGCACCCTATCTATAAACCATCATTCCCCCTATAGGAGAAACCTTAGAAGAAAACAAACAAGCGTAGTTAACTTTACTCTCGAATCGATCAAGAGATTCCCGTTGAGTACAACGGACGTAGAGGGTGCTAATACCTTCCCTCTGCGTAATCGACTCCCGAACCTAGAATATTGGTTGCGATGACCATGTTCTTATCTCTTCAAAGGTTTTATCGATATTTTCCTATTCCATCCTTGGAATGAATAAAGTTCGGTGGCGACTCTGTTTCGAACAGTATTTTCCGCGGCCATCGCGAGGATCGTATTTTTCGAGGTACGACAGATGGAGACTCTACTGGGGATACGCATTGCCCTATGCAAGAGAGAGTCAAGCCTAACTTGACTCGGTTTGAGAAGTGATAACCTTTTGCTTAACTGTTTTCTTTATGTTTATTTTCTCCTATTGTTTATTTCTTGTTTTCTCTTTCTATCGTATGCTGTTTATTATATCTGCCTGCTGGATTCGGGGATAGCATTGCAAGTAAAGCTCTACACCTGAGCTTTGGAAAAAGAAGAGAGAAAATATAGCTTAGAATTGGTAGTGATTAGTGTTAGTCCCCAAGGACTCGCTCCTTGTGTGCCTAGCATGAAAGCTCCTCCAGAATAGACCTTTTCGTATATCTTATCGTAACACAGCTAGCCTGTTTCATGATTTGATTCATGAAGGGTCCATGACTCTGGGACCCGCTCTTAGAACCAGTTTCTATATTGGTAGTCGTGTAGTGTTAGTCTCCGAGGACCCGCTCCTCGTGTGCCTAGCATGAGGACTCCGCTCAGGAGAGACCCTATCGTACTCTCGTTATAATACAGCTAGCCTGTTGCATAATGTTGATGCAATTGGTGTCCATGATCCTGGGAACCTTATCCGTCAACATAGAAGCTATCCCGTGAGTGGGTCTATGGGTAAAGAATCTAGAACTTGCCTTGTATAGTCTACCGGCTAGGGCGCTTTGACCGGCTTATGTTATCCTGGATCCTGTTTGCACCTGCATTACATTCACATATCACTGCATCTGCATTTCATTCACATATCACTGCATCTGCATTTCATTTGCATCGCATATCATATTCTAAAACCAAAAAAAGCCTATCCACTTTTTATCCATAATCCGCGGTTGATTTCCCGACACAAGTAATGAACTTGACTTAGTGCTGGAAGACCATGGAACACTTGAGACAGAATCAATTTGAGCTAAGAAAAGACGAGAACAACGCAAAAGGCAAGATGAAACAGCTGCCAGGAGTTAACCCAACTGTGAAGCAAGGAAGCAGAGCCCAGTTCCTCAATACTGGCGGTTTCCTTATCATTTTTGCGCATTTGTAGTTTCCTTTATGTTAAGTGTTACTTGCTTTTAGACATTGTTTCTTATTAATGGTATTGTTAATGTGATGATTATGCATGCTTTTGATCAAATCCATTCATATCCACTCATGTTTTCTCACTTATTGCCAAAATCACAAAAAATTTATTCCACTTCCTACATCGCACTGCTGTTTAGCAAAGATTTGAGGGAGGATGACGAAAACGAAATACCCATAATTGCTGATAGTATGCTTTTGGATAAAATCTCGCTAATGATGTACAGGCATTGATTCAACCCCTATACACTGGAGAGATAAGGTGTTAGTCCCTAGTTAACCACTTCGAGCCTAGAAGTAGGAGTTTCCTTCGGATCTATAAACCCTTACATTTAACCTGGGGAATGGGTAGTTTTCAGTTAACCTGATTACATATTCAAAAAGCAAAAATCCCAAATACAAGATGGTTGTTCATTAATAACCCTTGACTTGGCAGTCACAAGTCTCAAAAAAAAGAAATAAAAAGCCTGCTAAGTCGAACACCTCAAAAGGAGACTTAGACAAAAATAAAGGCAATCCCGATGGATCTGACAAGCAAAGTCAGTCCATGCAAAAGTTAGGGATCAAAAAACAAAATCAAAAAGAGGTCCTCGAACCCTCGACAAAAATAAATTAAGATTCAGTGGCCACCCAAATCAAGGGGTTACTGACATCCATCCAAATAAAGTGGCTGCCGTTTTAAGCAAACCTTGAATCATCAAGTTTTACACCATCAAGGTAAAACATGTGCAGAATTAACTGAACGTAGGTATGGAGATCATTACGAAGAAGGGGTGGGTACAAATAATACTTTGAGCCTAATATCCTTTGTTTTCATAACCGTGAACCAGACCACGATGCAACCCTCAAAAGACCTAATTGAGGCGGAGTTTTATTCTGAAAGCATAACTACAGCAAGGTTGCGTAAACTGACTCCTACATATTTGCTAATCTTATGTATTGGTGTCATATCCTTGCTATATCTTTCACACCAATTAAATCAGCGTTGCGTTTGGATTAACGGTCCACTCGTCACACATTTTCACATCATTCCCAATAAATGATATTTTCATAACTTGCAAGAATGTCGCATTAAAATTACCATTTTTTGAATGAACGATTTTAAATTGCAAATTAGTAATTGGCGTAATGGAAATTCTAACAAAGTGCAATCAAAGAGGAGCTTGATCACTCATTGGTGTTGACCTGAATTAAGACTTTCTCCTAACCCTACGAATCTGGGGCAAGTCCTTCTGAGGTTTAAACCGGGGCGGACCACTGCAAGGTTCAGACACTGGGGCAAATGGGTTCAAGCCATATCCTGGTATAATCATCGCCAAAGTTCTCATCCCAGAAGAAAGTCCTTCAAACACCCGGCAGACTGGGGAAAACTGTTTGAACTTGGGGCAAACTAGCTGATGGTTGAGGTCAACAAGCGTCAAAGGCCTTGGGGCAGAGCAAAAGCACAACTAATACACATTGGTTAAGTCGCTACGCTCGCGCGATCCAAACGCATTGGTTAAGTCGCTACGCTCACGCAATCCATATGCATTGGTTAAATCGCTACGCTCGTACGACTAACACGCGTTAGTTAAGTCGCTACACTCGCACAGTCAAGATGCTCTGGATGAGTCGCTACGCTCAACATTTGTAAGCTGTCATGATATATCAGCTAGAATCTAGGTTCTTACCAGAACGAGTATACCACTTCTGCAAAGGATCCAACAAGGGGCAGGCTACCCAGAGTTACGTTTGATTAAGGGAGAGTCCCTCCAACGCTCAATCAGCACAAGTCATGTCGCTTCAACGCTCATTCTGGAGCAAACTACCTCAAGAATAATTTGAAGCCAATTACCCCAAGGGTCAGTTAATCAAGGTCAAAACCCTTTCCTGAATAAAATTTGCAACAAACCATCTTGAGATCGTCTCATGGTATATTTGCGTCCGAATTCCCTTCATGACTTGGAGTTTTGGAACAAACCATCTCGAGTTCATCTCATGGTGCAACTGTTTCCAACTTCCTTTCATGATGTGGAATGCTGGGGCAAGCCATCTCGAGTTCATCTCATGGTACAACTGTTTCCAACTTCCTTTCAAGATGTGGAATGCTGGGGCAAGCCATCTCGAGTTCGTCTCATGGTATGATTGCTTCCAATTTCCGTTCAAGGAAAATTCCTTCATAGACCCAAACTGGGGCAAGTTGAACAACATTGGGGCAGTTACTCAAGCAACTTTATTCTCGTCAGCAAAAGTTGAGTGTCGGGGAATCATGCCATCACCCCACCAAATAACCTTAACTTCCTGAAAAAGCCTCTCTGTCATTGGGTTTCACCCCCACGGCCAGGACCTGATACCTGTCAGAGCCTTGTAACCGAAACAAATCCTTCAAAGTCCAGTTCTCGTCTGGCAAATCATTCTAAAGTCCAATCCATTTGGCAACTACCAAAGTCCACTCCGTTGGCACCCTCATGAAACTAAGGTCCAATTTCGTTTGGCAACTACCAAAGTCCACCCCGTTGGCATCCTCAATAAACAAAGTCCAAACCATTTGGCAACTACCGAATCCAGTCCCTGGTGATGTCACCGACAGGGTTTTATCCCCAGCATACCTGGTCGCTGCATTATCATAAGCACGACATACAGCCTCATATCATAATCATATCAAGCATTAACATATCATTTGCATTCGCATCGTGCACTCCCTAGCAGTTACATCTTAGTTGCATATTTGGGCATCATAAAACATTGCATTACACAGCAATGTAGTAGGATCTAGGATCAGTTCGCAAGCATCTTGGTCAGTCCTCCATTGAAGTTGGCAGTATGACTCTGAAAAGAGTTAATACCCCACGAGTTCAGGGAATTCTACTCCCTAGCAAGTCATTTTTCAACTATGCAGTTGATGATGATAATCCTCAGCAACTATTGCTCTGGTGGCTCCCCAAGCAGAGGTTACCTTAAAAAGTTTCTTGAAGGCTTTCCCCCTGCAGAGTTTGCACAATGTTACTCCTCTAATAAGGATTTTAGCTCAACTATTCCTCAGCGAAATCATCACTCGAGATACTGCTTTGGTATCATCGAAGAGACTTAATGGATAAGGTACTGCTTCGACCACTCGAAGAATCTCAAGTTTTAATCGAGATACTGCTTTGGTATCATCGAAGAGCCTTAATGGATAAGGTACTGCTTCGACCACCCGAAGAATCTCAAGTTTTGTTCGAGATACTGCTTTGGTATCATCGAAGAGCCTTAATGGATAAGGTACTGCTTCGACCACCCGAAGAATCTCAAGTTTTCAGAGATACTGCTTTGGTATCATCGAAGAGCCTTAATGGATAAGGTACTGCTTCGACCACCCGAAGAATCTCAAGTTTTAATCGAGATATTGATTTGGTATCATCGAAGAGCCTTAATGGATAAGGTACTGCTTCGACCACCCGAAGAATCTCAAGTTTTAATCGAGATACTGCTTTGGTATCATCGAAGAGCCTTAATGGATAAGGTACTGCTTCGACCACCCGAAGAATCTCAAGTTTTGTTCGAGATACTGCTTTGGTATCATTAAAGAGCCTTATTGGATAAGGTACTGCTTCGACCACCCGTAGAATCTCAAGTTTTGTTCGAGATACTGCTTTGGTATCATCGAAGAGCCTTAACGGATAAGGTACTGCTTCGACCACCCGAAGAATCTCAAGTTTTGTTCGAGATACTGCTTTGGTATCATTGAAGAGCCTTATTGGATAAGGTACTGCTTCGACCACCCGAAGAATCTCAAGTTTTGTTCGAGATACTGCTTTGGTATCATCGAAGAGCCTTAATGGATAAGGTACTGCTTCGACCACCCGAAGAATCTCAAGTTTTGTTCGAGATACTGCTTTGGTATCATTGAAGAGCCTTATTGGATAAGGTACTGCTTCGACCACCCGAAGAATCTCAAGTTTTGTTCGAGATACTGCTTTGGTATCATCGAAGAGCCTTAATGGATAAGGTACTGCTTCGACCACCCGAAGAATCTTAAGTTTTCAGAGATACTGCTTTGGTATCATCGAAGAGCCTTAATGGATAAGGTACTGCTTCGACCACCCGAAGAATCTTAAGTTTTCAGAGATACTGCTTTGGTATCATCGAAGAATCTTAATGGATAAGGTACTACTTCGACCACCCGTAGAATCTCAAGTTTTGTTCGAGATACTGCTTTGGTATCATCGAAGAATCTTAATGGATAAGGTACTGCTTCGCCCACCCGAAGAATCTCAAGTTTTGTTCGAGATACTGCTTTGGTATCATCGAAGAGCCTTAATGGATAAGGTACTGCTTCGACCACCCGAAGAATCTCAAGTTTTCAGAGATACTTCTTTGGTATCATCGAAGAGCCTTAATGGATAAGGTACTGCTTCGACCACCCGAAGAATCTCAAGTTTTCAGAGATACTGCTTTGGTATCATCGAAGAATCTTAATGGATAAGGTACTGCTTCGACCACCCGAAGAATCTCAAGTTTTCAGAGATACTACTTTGGTATCATCGAAGAATCTTAATGGATAAGGTACTGCTTCGACCACCCGAAGAATCTCAAGTTTTGTTCGAGATACTGCTTTGGTATCATCGAAGAATCTTAATGGATAAGGTACTGCTTCGACCACCAGAAGAATCTCAAGTTTTGTTCGAGATACTGCTTTGGTATCATCGAAGAGCCTTAATGGATAAGGTACTGCTTCGACCACCCGAAGAAATTCAAGTTTTCAGAGATACTGCTTTGGTATCATCGAAGAATATTAATGGATAAGGTACTGCTTCGACCACCCGAAGAATCTCAAGTTTTGTTCGAGATACTGCTTTGGTATCATCGAAGAGCCTTCATGGATAAGGTACTGCTTCGACCACCCGAAGAATCTCAAGTTTTGTTCGAGATACTGCTTTGGTATCATCGAAGATCCTTAATGGATTAGGGACTGCTTCGACCACCCGAAGAATCTCAAATTTTGATCGGAGATACTGCTTTGGTATTATCGAGGAACCTTATTGGATAAGGGACTACTTCGACCACCCGAAGAATCTCAAGTTTTGCTCGAGATACTGCTTTGGTATCATCGAAGAGCCTTAATGGATAAGGCACTGCTTCGACCACCCAAACAGGATCATTTATACCACTCTGGTACCGCGAAGAACCTTATTGGATAAGGGACTGCTTCGACCACCCAGGGAATATCAGGTTGTCTCGTTCATCTATTTTTGCATCTTGTCATCCTGTTCTGGTATATCCCATCTCTTTGCATTTTTACTTGCTTGTCGGACAAATTTCGGGGTCTTTTTGTATCTAATTGACTTCCACCCTGAAAATGAATGCCATGCAGCTGTTCATTCTCTCAGGTTCAAGACAATTAGATAGGGGCATCTGTCATACCCCAAATTTGTCCTACCTTTTTTTCAAAATTCTCATTTGCCCGACTTTGTTTTTAATTTACCTCGCTTATACAGCGTAGCGTATTTTTCAGCAAAAACAGGCATTTTCGCTTTTTAGCCCAATAAGAGCATGCCACGTGGCATCTTTTTATTTGTTTTTTTTTTAATTTTTTATATATATTTTTTATTTTAAGATAATGTAATATATTTTTAATTAGGTTAGATTTTTATTTCAAAATTTAGAATTTAAATTATATTTAGATTAGTTTTTTTATTTTTATTTTATTTTAATTTTTTAAATTAGAATAAATTATTAATTAATTAGATTAGAATTGTTTAATTAAGATAGAATTAAAATAAGATTAGAATTAATTAGTTAGATTATTAGTTAATTAGTTAAATAGAAATTAAAATAAAAATAGAAAAAGAATTGAATAAGAGACACGGTTAATGGGGAAATTAGGGTTTAGAAGTAGTGTATAAAGGGTCAGCTACTGTTCACATACCCTAGGGAATGAGGGAATTGGAGGGGCATTACTGTTCATCGAGCCCTTAATTGGGCCGCCCCCTTTTCAGGAACCCTAAATTTTTCGAAACACTGTTCATCTTCCTTCGTGAAAAAAAAACGGCGCCGCTTACCTAAAACCCCTCACCGTAAATGCCTCACCGTGAAACCCTCCGTCTCATCTCTCCGTCTCCTTCACTCGCCGTTCTCTTTTACCATCGTCATCACCATCGATTTCCCCTTTTTTCTTCTTCCAAAAAATCGCCGTAACCTCTCACCATCATCATCGCCATCTTCTTCGACCTCGCTTCACACCGAAACTCATACCCTTTCTTCACGAAACATTTCTCCACGTAATCTTCTCCTATCTCTCCATCATTCACATCACTCGTTTCCCTTAAGCCGAATCCCTCAAATATGTTTACAAATCATTAACCATGGCTCCACATCATAGCACGAAGATCACCTCAAATTTTCTCACGAAAATTAACTTCTGAACATGAAATTGGGGGAAATCCAGCAACATAAACTTAAAGCGAGATACATAAATGTTACGTAGATGAAGAAACGTTTTTCAAAATGTTGAAGGGATTGTGAAGAATACCATGAGGAAGGTACAACAACAACAGTTTTTCAGCAACAACTTGAAGCAAGAACATCACGTTAACTCACTAAAATCCCAACAAAGTAAAGTAATAGATGTGGATTATTTCAAATTCCAGTCGTGGAAGTTATGCGCAGAAGCTGTTCGATGAAATGTCGTGGTATAGAAGCGTGTCAAGGGAGTCGTTGTTTCTGCAATGAGCAATGACACAGTTTCAACTTCACAGCTACACAACATATTCAAAGGCTCGCGTGTTTCCGAATTTGTAGCCGCACTGCAAGGGTTTGTATTCGGATCGTGTTGCAGATTGAGAAAAATGCGAAGAACATTTGAGCATGGTTTGACAACTCAACAGCTCGCCACATGTTTCGTGTCACTATTGTGAGGTCTTCGAAAAAACAGCAGCAACAATTTGCATATTTCATTGACGATGTCACTCTCGTAGTGTTCGGTTGCGTTTGGTTTCGAGGCATGGTCGTAACACTGCGAAGCACGCAGGTTCGACGGACTTGACAACTTCCTGAATCACAGCTCAGTAACAACAATAGTGAACTGATGTTTCGTTCTTATTCGATGATGTTTGCACCAACAACAACATTGAAGCATTCAAAAAAACAAGCTCAGCAAACTTCTGAATCTGCAGGTCAAAGTTTCGGAGATGTAAATTCAACGGCTACAGGGCAAGATAATGAACAAAGTTGCGACAATATCGGCGAGTGAATGACACAACGAACACCAGCAGTGGTAGTTCGGTTTCAGCAACGACATTGGCTATGTTTCTCTCATACTTACGATGCTGACGCCGACATGGAGAATTTGATAGCATGCCTCGTTTGAAATATCAGTTCAGAAACGCATCAAGCTCATTATGTTGTGATGATATTCTTGTAAGATTGGTCACATGTTATAGCACAATCGAAAAAGAAAGGTGGCTTTGCAGAGCAGGGGAACACGCATGGACCAGGAGAATTTTGTTCAGACTTTGAAAGAGCTTTTACTGGTTGTAGCCTTCAGTTTGGGAGTCTAGTTAAGAAGTCATTTGACATGCTGAAAGGTGGTCTGTGTGAGCCTAGAGTTGCTCTTTACAGGGAGGGCTTGAATTTCGTTCAGAAGCGGCAACATTATCATTTGTTGAGGAAACATCATAGACTCAATTCAGCAGCAGAACTTGATACTTCAAGCGGTGCACGGAGCAACTCTAAGTTGCAACAACATTAGATCGCGGTGATAAGTCAGCATCGGCATCAAACTAACTCGAACATTGATGCAGAATCAAGTTGCGACATCAGTTGATGATAGATAGCAGTGGATCTGATGTCCTAAACAACGGCGGTGACGCGGATTGACTCTCGGCGCTGATGTTCCTCACTGTTACGACTAGAACTGCAACCACGAGTTCAATGCTGATAACTCTGCAACAAATCTCTCCATCTATTTTCGTTCAACCACAAGCAGCTTCAGCCAAGGTTTTCGGTTTCGATTTGGCTTTCGGACTCATGAACCTTGTTGCGACATCACAAGTAGTTGGATCCAGAAGCACTTAAATTCTGCAATGAAAAGTTGAGTAGCAGCTGCGGTAACATCAGATCACGGTTTTGATTTGAGCAAAGGGAATCGTGATAAAGGGTTATTGTGTGTCTGTCGTGCCCTGTTCTGGAATCAACAACAATAACCCCATCGCAAAACTTTGAGTTTCTATGTTTCGGCAACGACTGTTTCAGCTTGCCGCTGTGTTTGTTGTGTTTTCGTATTTCGTCATGTTTCCATTTCAGGTACAACAGCATTTCAAACAACAACAGCTTCAACATAGGAACGACTTACGTTTTTTCAACGACAACCAACTCTTTCCCACAAGACATAACAAAAGCGGAAACAAAGTTCATATCTTTCTTTGACAATAACTCGCCGTTTGGTAACACTCTAATCTAACTCGTAATTTGTTATTGTTTAGAAGTTAAAATTTAGTGTCAACTGCATACATTTTATCCCTGGTTTGTTAGAATGTATAGATCATGTAAATAACTTAAGTTTATTTCCTGGGTTCTGAGTGTGTAAGATGATTGTTTAGTGGATTACTTTAATTTGTTAAGTACTGCTGGAAGATAGTTGTGTCTTTGTTGATGTGGTCATTCCTATCAGGTCTGGGTGTTGTGCTGATTTGACATGATTTGTGTGTCAAGGTGTTAAACTCTTGCTTCAAATTAATTACGATAAAACGCATTGCGTGCTAGCGACTTGTTGCATATTGAATTGTTGGTTTATAATATCCTATTTTTCATTCTTATGTCAGTAATTGTTTAGCAGAGAATATCTTTTGGTGTTGTTGATAAATTGGTATTTCAAAAACATATTTGGTCAATATGTGGAATCTTCATGACACCGCAAATTTTATGCTTTAACTCTGCTGTACTGGCCTTATTTTCAATATTATGAGTCATGTTTTCATATACATTTTGACTTTCGCTGCAGCTGGGTGAGGTTCTGAGCCAATTTCAAGCTGTTTTCATCTGTTTCACTTAATGATGTTGTAATACTTTGTTATTTGATGGTTGAATTTGTAATGTTGATAACAGATTGATGTTTGCGCCTATTAGTTGATTGCTGCAGGTTGCATTTGATTTCGGTGCGCGATCACAACACTAATGTTGATGACAGATTAATGCTTGCGCCTATTAGTTGATTGCTGCAGGTTGCATTTGATTTCGGTGCGCGATCACAACACTGCGGAGCACGCAGGTTCGGCGAGCTTAGTAACGTTAGGCTGGTGTTACCGTACGGTACACGGCTCGCGTTTTCAAACATTGCAGGTGAAGCCTATCAGCCAGGTTATTTGGGGGCTCACTTAGATCATTGAAGGTTTAGTTGCCGCCACAAGATCGAAAGGAATTTGCAACAATAGTTTTAAAACCAACTCCGCAATTACGGAACGGCGTCTTCATATTCGGTTGGTATTTCCATTGGATTCTGTTTATGTTTAGTGTCTTTATGTTAAGGCCTCATTGATAACGATTGCTTTCAGGGTCTCATTTTGGTTATCACATATCATGTTAGTTTCGTAAGAATTTCGACCGTATAAGTGATGTTGGATTAACATTATGTAATTACTGTATATTACTCATATGCTTGAATTTCAGTTTCGGTTTTTTTTTACGGTATTATTACCATTGCTGCTACTTCATTCAAATCCAATTTGTTTGATATTTCTAAGTTGAACTTTGAGGTTTGTTTGTTATCAAGGAGAAGTTGTGTTGGTTTATTGGATTGGGTAGGGTTGGTAAATTTATGCGGATTACCACATATTAATTTATGCCAAGTATTACTTTCAATTTCGATTAGGTCATTTCTTAATATGTTTAAGCGAAATATTTTTTTCTAACTAATTACGAAAGTAGTGGGCTTTTGGGGTCTAGCATCCCTTGAGTCCTTGAACAACCGCTCTCGAGGCGCACGCCTTTGAGTTGTGGTTGTTCCGTCTTTCGATTTTCAAATCGTTTTGTTCACTAAAATTAATTAGATATTTTATAATAAATTCCAAATATTCATTCTTTTAAAATACAATACATTTCAAAATCATTACCAAATTAATATTTTAAATATTAAAACGTTTCAAAATTATACTTTATTTAAAACTTTTTTTTAAGATATTAAACTTCTCTTCAAAACAATTAATAATGATTAACTTTTCTCAAATCAAAACTTTGTGCAATTGATTAATTTATATGAAAATTAAAACTATCTTTCTTAATTAAATTAAACTATTTTTTCAAAACCAATTTTCAAAACAATTAAATTCTTGGATCTCGCCTTCCTTGAATTTTTTAAGCGACCGCTCTCGAAGTGCACACCTCGAGTTGTGACCCTTCCAATCTTATTTTCAAGAATACCTAGCGCGCCTAGTCCGAGTACGCTAAACTATTCAAATTATTTTCTAAATCAAATCACGAAAGAATCGAGTTCTTGGAGTCACGCATTCCTCGAATTTGAGAGCGACTACTATTGAGGCGTACGCCTCGAATAGCGCGTCACTCGAACTTTTGTTTCTAAAACACTTTCCCTAATTATTTGGACAAGTATTTACTGTCCAACAAACATATTTCATAATTATTTGAATGAAAAAGATTGTCGTTGGGATCTAGCATTCCAACGATATCCCGACTAATTGGTTGTGAGGCCGACGTCTTGCTTATCAAATAGTCGTCATTCCTCCTAAATATACAACCCATCTAAACCTCGTTTCTCACCCTCGCGTGATCGAATCTAAATCTCCCTCAATACAAACCCTAGCATGTCTCTAAACCACACGTAAAATTCAAACTATTTCTTAACTAAACTGCGAAAGAATTGAGTTCTTAGAGTCTCGCACTCCTTGAATTCTTGAATAACCACTCTTGGGGCGTACGCTTTAGGTTGTGGTTCGCTCAGCCTTTCGTTTATAAAACACGTGCCCTAACTATTTGGACAAATACCACCATTGTCCATTCAAATACACTTTCCTAATTAATTGAATGAAAAAGGTATCATTGGGATCTAGCATTCCAATGATATCCCGATTAATCGATTACGAGACTGACGTCTTGTTTATCGAGTAGTCGTCATTCTCCCTTAAGATATTCAATCCAACTCTCTTCTCGCGCCCTCGTGCGATTGAACTTTTCTCAAACATATTTCGAATTTAGTCGAATGAAAAACATGTCGTTGGAATCTAGCATTCCAATAATGCTCCGATTAATTGATTGCGAGGCTGACGTCTCGTTTATCGAACAGTCGTCATTCTCCATCAAATTACTTAACCAAACTCCTCTTTCTCGCCCCCGTGCGATCGAAACCTTAAACCTATTCAAATCCATTCTCTTTCCAAACCAAAACATCCAATGCGATAAACACTAAATTCCTCGCCCTCGTGCGGTTTCCAACCAAAACACCTTTTGTCAAGAACATTATTTAATCCCTTCTTCCGCGCATAACAAACTAGTGCTTCAGCCTCCCCTAGCGAGCAGACAAGCCAACGTTTAGCAGTTAGAATGCGACCTAAACACTCGTTCGTTCCCATACCAAACCCTTTTACCGTAGTTAGCCGAACTACGGCTGCTCTGATTCTTCATTCCCTCTTGAATGTAAGATACGTAGGCACAAGATTGCGATGATCTTGGCGAGCACAATCCCTTCTTTTTCCCGTAGTCCTACAAACTACGAATGCTCTGATTTTCCACTTCTTACAAGTGAAGATACGTAGGCACAAGGGCCCCAATCCTTGGCGAGCACCCTATCTATAAACCACCATTCCCCCTATAGGAGAAACCTTAGAAGAAAACAAACAAGCGTAGTTAACTTTACTCTCGAATCGATCAAGAGGTTCTCGTTGAGTACAACAGACGTAGAGGGTGCTAATACCTTCCCTCTGTGTAATCGACTCCCAAACCTAGAATATTGGTTGCGATGACCATGTTCTTATCTCTTCAAAGGTTTTATCGATATTTTCCTATTCCATCCTTGGAATGAATAACGTTCGGTGGCGACTCTGTTTCGAACAGTATTTTCCGCGACCATGGCGAGGATCGTATTTTTCGAGGCACGACACCCATAACTCCAAGGGACGACCTTGGTACTCTCGTATGGAATGGGTTTAGCCTTAGTTATCGTGATAGTCATCCGCTTGGCTGGCGCTGATATCGTAACAGACTTGAATGGTATTGTAACTATGGCAACCTCACCCTGCTCTTCGACTATTGCCTCGACATGCTTCTCTTCGGCAGCAGTGTGATCAAATTGTAGCATACCCTCATCAATCAGACATTGAATACCGCTTCTCAATTTATCACAACCCTCAGACCAGGTTGAACAATCCACACAATCCTCATTACACCCGGGGAAAACTCCCTCCTTCAACAATCTGCTTTTTATGTAGCTCAGAGGTGTCTTCAGTTCCTCTACATTTGTCACAAGATCTAAATCTGCATCTGTCAAAACGGCACTTGCTCCCACTGCCCCGTGATTTGGCATTGGTTGTTGCACAATGTTGGGTCCCTCGCGCCTTAAATTTATAGTCATACTATCAATTAAATCCTGCACCTTGTGCTTGAAGGCCTGACAATTCTCAATGTTATGATCGGGCGTCCCGGAGTGAAATTCACAGTGCTCGTTGACATCGTAACCGAAAGGAGGTGTGCCCGTTGGCGGGTCCAATGTCCTTTTCTCAACCAATTGTAACCGTAGCAAAGTCTGAAGAAGTTCGACATATGTCACTGGAGGTACATCAAATACCCTCTTCGGCCTCCCATTCTGAACTCTTCGTTGATTAGAATTTTGTTGCCTCTGCTGCTGGTGCGGCTGTTGTTGTTGTTGTTGTTGAGGCCCAGGAATTGTTACACTGGCAACTTGATGTTGATTATATTAGTTCCGACCTCTACCTCTTCCTCGAGAGTTGTACACTGAATTAGCATCTCCCTGCTTTCTACCCCCAAAAGCCTTTTTGCCACCTCCAGCTGAGGTCGATTCACTAGCCTGAATCTTTCCGATCTTAATACCATTCTCGATATGCTCCCCCATCAGGATCATGTCAGAGAAACTGCTCATTGTACAGTTGAGAAGTTTGTCATAATACAGACCAGAAAATGTACCCACAAAGATGTTCATCAATTCCCTATCCACCACGGGGGGATGCACCCTTGTTGCGAGCTCGCGCCACCTCTGGGCGTATTATTTGAAGCTTTCACCAGTCTTCTGAGAAAGATTCTGCAATTGGACCCTGTTCGGAGCGAGATCGTTGTTATACTGGTAGTGTCTCACAAAAGCTTCGGCCAATTCTTTCCAGCTTCCAACTTGAGCAGGCTCTAGCCCCATGTACCATTCCAATGACGGCCCAAACAGACTATCCTGAAAGAAATGCATTAATATCTTTTCGTCGTTGGAGTAAGCAGACATTCTCCTGTAATAAGATCGCACGTGCACTCTAGGACATGTATCTCCTTTATATTTATCAAACGCAAGAGCCTTAAACTTGAGTGGTACCCTCAGCCCAAGAACCAATCCCATGTTTGCCATATCCAACCCCACAGAATTCTGGTTGGTCATCCCTTTCATCTACTTTTCTAACATCCTGATCCTGCGATCATTTTCAGTAGGCCTCTCGTAACCCATGCCCTGTCCAGAAAAAGCATCTTCTTGGCGGTCTCCTTCCCAATAAGGACCCTCATTGTCGTACCCAGCGTACGCAGCATTGCAACCATAACCATTCTGATTGAACTTGGGATCATACCCCATGTTAACAAAACCCTGATTAGCAGCAGCTGGCCCGAAGCCAGCATTGTAGGCACCCATTCCGTAACCATTGTTGCTCACAGTACCGAAACCTTGATTACTAAATCCAGCATTGGCACCACCAGCATTAACAAAACCCATACTAACACCAGCAAAGCCTGTATTACCGTTGCCCATACCCGGACCAATATTTCCAACTCCAGCGTTAAAACCAGTGTTACCATTGCCACCAACGTTCCCATTGGTTTCCATGTTACCGTTGCCATTACCAACATTCCCATTACCAACCATGTTGTCGTTCTCACCAGCATTGAGACCGACTATTGGTATAGCATCAGCACCTTGAGGAGTTTCAACACGAGGGGGATTAGCAACAATACCCCCATGTAACACACCGTTACCATCAACTCGCGCAATCAGAGGCTGCACGAGAGTCTGGAGCTGTTCTTGGCCCTTGGCCACAGTCTCCATCACCTGCATAAACTGAGCCATACGGTCGCGCATCTCCTGCATCTCCGCCTGCATCTGGTCCATGACTTTCTTACAGTTGCTTCTGGTTGAGTAACGATGAGTTCGTTGTTCGGCAATCTTGAAATATCTTGAACAGAGATGCAGGAGATAAGATAAGTAGCTCAAAGGTACCTGTAATGCAAAATGAATATGCAAATGCAGACATGTAAATATGCAATAGGTTAATTCCCCCTCGATTCTAGTTCCAGGGAAGAAGTCATGACGATAATGGAGCCCATATATAAAAGCAATTAGAAATCCTCATATATAATCAATGGGCCAAATAGGCAGCGTACAAGATACAACTGAGTACAGAACTAAGAAGACCTCGGCCAACAAGCCTGGCGATGGTCAAATACAAAATATAACAAGGTACAAAGGGAAATATCAAAGCTAGTCGAGACAGATGACGTGCTCGGAAATCCTCTAGCAATCTCATCGTCTCAGGATGACCTGGTCTGGAGAGTAAACCCTGTATCAATAGCTCGTGCTGATCAATAGTGGTTCGTAAACCCCTGGCATCTTCTTCACAAGTCCCCTTCCCAAAACATGCATCAAGCTTGCATCTTTTGAAATCAGCCCTCAACTTGCAACTCTTCAGTTCTTTGACCATATCGCTCAAATTGTGCTCAGCATCTCGCCTAAGCGATGACTCTTCTGCAATCTTTGCCTCTTTGGCGTTGAGCTACGCCTTCAATTTGGAAATCTGCAGTTTCAACTTGTCTTCCTGCTCCTTGCGGCTAGCAAGTGTGGCATTCCACGAGGATTCCCATTTGGAGATTTGCATATAAGCCTTGTCTAGATTTTCCTTCTTAGTAGCCAGCACACTACTAATAGCTTTCATATCCAGACCTAGTTGCTCTCTCTTGTTGATCTCTGCAGTCAGTTCTGTACCCATCCTGTTCACTACCTCTGTCTGCTTCTTCAAAGCGTAGGTAGCCTCAGTCTTCTCATGTCGGAGTTGGAAGATTTCTTTCTCTTGCTCTTCGTTTGCCTTCCGCAATTCTTCCTTTTCAGCCAAGAGCTTATTGTACTTCTCAATCTCCATAGTAGTGGGTTCTTCAATCACCGGAGGATATAAAGGTTCTGTAGCAGGAAATGGCATCAAAGACTTTCCAGCTCTTTCATGGATCCAGATTTGATAAGGATTATAAGCTCGATTGTTGCTTTTGCCAAGCAAGGCTTTTCCTCTCCTATGAACATTACCCCAAGCATGCTTCAACTTAACCAGGATGTCTGATTCTAATAAGCCCGTAAGATACAGAGATTCCTGTATCTCGTCTTCAGTAGGAGGACCATTCATCACGTAACCAAACTGTCTCACAAGCAAAGCAGAGTTATAGTTGATACAGCCTTTCCGTCCAATCAACGGGATGTTTGGAAAGCCACTGCAACTATAGATAATATCAGCTCCGAGCATACTCCAGTCAGCCCATACAATATTCTCGGCAGATAGACCCATCAATCTAAAAGACCACTCTAAAGTACTAGCGGTATCAACAAATGGTCCCGTCTTTGGCAAGTGACTGAGGAACCACTTGTATAGCATAGGCACGCAGCAGGAGACATTCTTACCCATACGTTTCTCATTCTTATAGTGAATAGAATGATAGACGTCTCCCAAGAGGGTAGGCACTGGATTCTTCGAAGCGAGAATAAAGAAGGCATCTGAGTCCACAAAATATGGCAAATTGGGAAACAAGATGATCCCATAGATACATACAGCCAAGATAGCATTTAATACGATCCAACACCCGTCTTTCGCACACTGTGCAGCCTTATCAACCAAGAAGGAGAGATGAAACCCATATGCTCCATTAAGCTTAACCAATTTCCCTGCAAATTCAGAAGCATCCAGACTGACGACTTCAGCAAGCTTAGCTAGATCAAGCTCAGCATCATCGTGAACAAACGGCATCTGATTCAACACCCGGACTCCTAGAAGAGCAAAGAATTCCTCCAACATTGGTGCCAAAACATAGTCAGGAAATAGGAAGCATCTCAACTGAGGCTTATAGAACTGCATCAAGGCATAAAGCCCATTCAACTCAAATACAGATGGCTTGCACACCAGACTAAGCAGCTTCCCATATGACTCTCTAAATTCAGCCCTTACTTTCTGATCAGCTAGAGCAACTAACTGCAGCAGAGAACTGATGTCGGGAGAAGGCAACTTGTAAGCAACAGTCTTCTTGAGGGACTCCATGTCAGGCAATAAGAGAACACTAGAATCTGAGGGGAAATCACACCTGAAACACAAATACATGTTAATGAGATGCATACATGAAAATGCAAATGTATATGCAAATAGGGGATCAAGTGTGTGCTATGTTGTAGCAATAATAATCAGAAGCTTGTTGTGCTGTAGCTTGAGAATAACCAGAGCTTTGACTCAGAAACAACCAATCACAATAGGGACCTTTGTACCACAATCACACTGATAAAAAGAACCTGGTAGTCTGGAGATTACAGTTTCCTGCAAAAACCCCATCCCACTCACAGGTATGGACTTAACTCGCCGACGAGGTATGGCATCCTATGCGGTCATCAGCGTCACAGACTTTCAAGAGCGATGATATAATACCCAGAAGGTGTGGCATCATCATCTCTTGAAGCGGCCTCACTTAGCTGAATCCCAAATGATCGGTCCCCAGAGTTGACAATCCTCGGGTCAGACAACTTGTCGAGCCCAAAGGGCCAGGCAAGAAGCATCAAAGAGAATCTCGTCCGAGCGCGGATTTCGTAGCAAGCTGGTGCATGCAAAGCATACATGCTTTACCACTAATCTCCACTTCTAAGTCTATGTGCATACTCAAGCCCAGGTCCGAATTATCTCTCAAAGTAACACCCCTTCCCCAGCAGAACAACAATAATATAGTGCGGAAAGTAAATACAAAAAGATAAAGCACATATATACAACACCCAAGAAAAACAAGCAAGCGCTAGGATTGACTCGCATAGGGAACCGTTGGAGCCCCCAGCAGAGTCGCCAGCTGTCGCTACTGCGAAAAACAAGGCCGGCAATGACAAAAGAGTCGCCACCGTGCGTTATTTATCCCAAATGAGGGAAAGGAAACGCTCAGAGAAAACCTAACGAAAAAGGGAAAGGAATGGTCATCGCAACTAAGTCCTGGATTCGGGAATCAGTTACACAAGGGGAAGGTATTAGCACCCCTCACGTCCGTCGTACTCGACGGGATCCACGCTTATTGTTTATCTGAAAGGGTGTGTTTAAACTATCTCACTAAAGAATAGCTTGAAAGAAAAGAAATGACTCGGCAGAACACAGCAGTTCTATGCCTACGTATTCCCGTCTGGAACGAGAAATCAGAGTCAACGTAGTTTGCCTAACTACGGGTAAAGGGGGGGGAAGGTTGCTCGCTGAGATATCACATCTCGTGCCTACGTACTTTCACACGGCATGAAATATCAGATAAAATGTAGTTCGGGCTACGAAGAACACAGGTTTGTTCAACAGCTTTTATCCAAGTAAAGTTAACAATCAGTTCCAGCAGTTGGTGTTTGTAGCTCGACCTTTGGAGATTTAGGCATTACCGTTTGCGATAGAACCGAAAGTTAACATAACTCTCCTTTAAGAAAAGGGTTTTCCTGATTAAGGGTCCAAGAGGACAAAAAGGATTTGAATGTTTGTTTTTGAAGTCTTTTACAGAAGAAGTGTTTTGAGTTCTGTTTGTAACTCGTGTTGCACTAAAGACTTGGACTTAAGAGTGAATGTGTCACATGTCACCCAAAGGGTACCACACTAAACATTCAAGCTACATGAGGGAAACCCTCCCATAACTCTTTCTCAAGTAGCTTAAGGCTCGTAACGCACAACATGTGTTATCCTTTATTAAGTGTTTTAACTGTATTTGAAGATGAGAAGAGAAGGACACAACTAAGGGGAAACTGACTCTATCCTACAGTTGTCATGCAATGTTTGTCCTATGGTTGAGGTTAGAAGGAAAACTAACTAATGTTATCATGCATGGTTAGAATCCTAATGTCTGTCATAACTTCTCTTGAACAAGAGAAGCTAGAGTTCCTAGGGGAACATGGCAAAGGAAAGCAACAGTAAAGCAAATCAACTGAAAAGAAATTATTGTAAAGAAATGTTGTAGATAAAATGCATGCAATGCATCACACAAGAAGAAGGATCCAAGGTCAACTTCTAGAGCAAATAAGGCACAAAGGCCACACACCACACAGGTAAGGGAGAAGCTCAACCTTAAACCAGCAAGCAAAGCCACACAGTAAAAATCAAGCAGTGGGAAACAGTCAACGTCTTATGCAATACAAGCAAGGGGAGAAACTCAACCCTTAGGATGCTCTTAGGCCTATGATCATCTACATGAAGCCTATTTCTAATGCAACACTCCAAGCAAGTCACATCAATACAGTAAAGTAATTAAGAAATACAGACAAATAAGAAAGCAAGCCAACAGCTCCACAGCAGAGCAATCTTCTGACAGCAAACAAGTCCACAGTCTGTAAATCATCTTCGAGCTCAAGTCATCATCAAGAGAAGGAAATGAATACTCCATCTTCAATATTCAAGAAGCTACTCCAACAAGGATGAAGAGAATCAACAAGATGAGTACATGATGATGGGAAGCATGTTGGAAACCAAAGGAATCCATCATGACACTCAACCATACATCTAAACAGAAAGGCATCCTCAAAGGTTCTACTCATTATGACATGCCATACATCCCTCCAAAGGAGAGATGAGACTTTCATATGAGGACCTTGAATCATGGGATGAGATGGAAAGCAACCAAAGCTATCCATGTTTATTTGAAGAAGGAAAGAAAACTAAAGCTCTTCCTAAACCCTAATTTGAACAAGCTACAAGAAAGCTACTAAAGAAGGGTCTAAACACCAAATCAAGCACTATAATCAAGCAAACAGAAGCTATATCAAGCATAAATCATCATCCAAAAGGAATGAAAAGTTTATCTTATGCTAAAGGTCATCAATGAAATCAATCTAAAGCAAGTGCTATGTTATGAACATGTTAAGACTAGCCTAAGTATTAATTCAAAATAAAATACCAAAACTATTCCTAAAATCCTATAAAAATTTCTAAGGGAACCTACATGTGTTAGGTATCTATAGTAGAAAGGCCAGGGGCCAAACCTAAAAGGAAAGTCTCTAAACAATTCAATAGATCACAAGGTATAAGTATAAACCCTAAAATGGAAGGCCTAATGATCAAAGCTCAAAACAGAACCAAAAAACATCTAAAAATTACCACAAAAATCATGGAAGCACCTTAATATTTATGTAATCAAAGGCCAAAAGGATAGAGGAAAAATCCAAGAGGAAAGGGTTCAAACAGAAGGTAAACATTCAAGGCATTCCAAAACAAGGCAATATGGATCATACACAAAGATATTGTTCAAAAGCCATACAAATGATATCACAAAAATCATATAAAAATATATTTGGATCCTTCAATATGTCCACAAGAAAATCACAAAAGATTGGGCAAGAATAATCCATTTTGGTACCCTAAAGAAATTCCACAAGATCAGAGGTGCAATTCCACAATTTTAATGGATATTAAAATAAGAAAAATCATAACTAAATCAAAATAAATCCTAAAAATACCATTTTAGTTTCTAAAAATCCATAATATGCCCAAGATCTACAGGAAATAATCTCAAGATTTTATGATCATTTTTTATATTTTTCATGCATTTAAAGTAAACATGTAAACAAATGAAAAAAAATAAAGAAAATCATGGAAAATGGACAAAAATGTGTGCCAAATAGCAAAACAATCTAGGCTATTCTTGGACTAGGCCCATAAAGGGGGTGTGGTTAGCGAAGTGAGCTTAAGCCCATCAGAATTCATTTAGTAATGCTGTGCGTTTTGACTTGAGGCTGCGTGGAAAAATCTGGCGCGTTGGATTGGAGGAAATAGTCTTCGTTTCAGGCATGATCGGACGGTAACCATATCGTCTTCTCCATTTAAACCTTCCAAGGAGGGAAACAAGTTCGGTGGAGCTCGTGGTGGCCAAAAAATGCAGGCGGATTACTCACAACCCTATCTCTCTCATAACTCAATGAAACGCCACGATTTTTGAATGAAACTTGGAGGAAATTTCACAAGGATCAAGAATATCCTACTTATTCATGCTGAAACTCCAAGATTAAAGAGATCCACGCCCAAACAAAAATCGTGTCCTACTCTAAATTGTCTCTAAACTTCAAATTCTCTATCCATAATCCATCTATGGTTCATACTATACCTAACCACATGTATTTAAGGTCTTAATTCATCATGAACAGAGTGCAATTATGAAAAGTAGAAATCTGAGTTTGAGCTTCAACAGAGAGTGATGCAGCCTCCAATCTCTATCCAAAACCGTGCAGAATCAATCCTTGATGATAGTAGAAGCTTCCTCAATCCTTAATTTCTTCTAAAATGGCCTCCAAGATGAAATTCGATTTTCACTTGTAACAAACTTTTTGTAACTGCTTCTTACCTTTCCAAGCTCATTCCATCACCAACCTTCATCTGGAATCACTCATGGAAATATATAGAACATGATCATGGGCTTTGGAGGTCCACTAGAAGCCCAAATTAGAATATCCATGTTTCAAGCTTCTTCCAAAAACTCAACAATGGACTACACGAATTGGCCTTGTTGCCACCTTCTAGAATCTTCATTCAGATTGCATATGACCTGGTGAAGGAGTATGAATCAAAAGGAGACCTTGCTTGCACCTTAGGAATGATCTTTGATATGTAGCTTATCCATGAAGTAACAAACTAAAGCACCATGAAATAGACCTCAAATGAAAATTCTAATAATTCCAAAGTGTTTAGAATGCTTTTTCAACTCAAAATATGTCCTAACTTGGTCTTGTTTGAGCACACATGAATTAATTTGAATTTTTGAAGTTTAATGCCTTTTAATTCCCCCTTTCCAAAGCATCCTTGAATCAAATCTTGCTACAAGCCAAATCAATCTCTCCTTGATCCATGGTTGACCTAAAAATCCCATTTTGAGAAAGTTTCATGTTGGACAAAACTTCATTTGAGAAGTGCCAGATGGAGAAAATGACATATAATGCAAAATGACCTATAATCTCACTTTCCCAAAATACCCTTGCCTTGCAAAGCTTATAACTTGAGCTCCACAAATCAAAATGAGTACTTCTAGGACTTTTTGGAAAGCTAAGATCATAAGGAACAACTTTCATGTTTATCAAAAGGTCATGTGAAACTTTCTTATAGGTCAAAAGTAGATTGGAAGTTAGTTGACTTTCACAGACAAATTTCAGATGCATCTAATGACCTATAACTTGTCTGGCTTGTAAATTGAGTTATACAAATCATATGGATGACTTCTAGTACTCAAATTAAAGGTATGAACATCCTATACAAGTCTCATGTTTGGCCCAAAGTCATATGAGGCTTGTATCTTGACTTACATTTCCTTGAAGTTAGGCACTAAGTAGGGGATTTTACCCTAGGAACCCTAACTTAGCAACTTCAACCACTCTTGATTCTTCTTGATTTGATCTTGGAACAACATCTTACATGCTTCAACATATCATTCCATGAACTCCATGACCTATAAGGAGGCTTTGATCCTATTCAATTGCACAATTGACTTAGGGTTGACCAGACAAAACCCTAGTTGCACCAACTTCAACTGTGGCATCTTGCACTTGACACAAACACTTGACTGAGCTCCATTATGACTCTCTAGGCATTCCATGAGCTCTATCCATATACTTTATCCATGATTAAGGCTTCACAACCCTCTGATGATCTTCAAATGTCTCCCAAGTTAGGAGGTGAACCACATACAAGCAACCACACTTCTCAAGAACTCAACCCTCTTCCTGATGACCTTGGTGGCTTCTCAAGCTTGAATAAAATCTTTGGCTAGACTTCTCTTGCCATAGACCACACTTGATCCCCTGCTAAATGAACAATGTTATGATATGCAAATGCTAGAACAATGCAATGCTAATTCAATGAAACATAAACCAAGTGAGAATAAAGGTTGAGCAAATTTTGGGGGTGCAACACTCACAATGTGCATTGGCATCATAACCAAAAGGAGGCGTGCCTTTCGGCGGAGCTAATGTCCTTTTCTCAACCAGCTCCAGTTTTAGTAAAGTTTGCAAAAGCTGAGCATACGGAACTGGAGGCGTATCAAATACTCTTTTCACTGCCCTATCACGACCTTGGAACCTTTGTGTAGCAGAACCCTGTTGTCTCTGTTGCTGCTGTGGCTGTTGTTGTTGTTGAGGTATGGGAATTGTCACACTGGCAACCTGTTGCATGTGATAATTCTGGCTTCTATTCTTTCTCCGAGCACTATATACCGAATTAGTGCCTCCCTGCTTTTTACCTCCAAACACCTTTTTCCCACCTCCAACTGAGGTTGATTCTCCCGCTTGAATTTTTCCGATCTTGATGTCGTTCTTTATACGCTCTCCCATGAGTATCATATCAGAAAAACTACCCATCATGCAACCGAGAAGCTTGTCGTAATACATACCAGAGAAAGTACCCACAAAGAGATCCATAAATTCACGCTCTACCATGGGTGGCTGCACCCTCGCTGCAAGCTCGCATCACCTCTGGGTGTACTCTTTAAAACTCTCGTCGTTCCTTTGAGAAAGACTCTGAAGTTGGACCCTGTTGGGAGCAAGGTCGCTGTTATACTGATAATGTTTTACAAAGGCTTCCTCCAACTCTTTCCAGCTACCGATCTGAGCGGGCTATAACCCCATATACCACTCCAGTGATGGTCCAGACAAGCTATCCTGGAAAAAATGCATCAGCATCTTTTCATCGCTCGAATACGCAGACATTCTCCGATAATAAGACCGCACATGAACTCTTGGACAGGTATCCCCTTTATACTTATCAAAAGCAGGCGCTTTGAACTTGAGCGGCACCCTCAAACCAGGAACCAACCCCATATTAGCCATGTTTAACCCCAAGGAATTCTGATTGGCCAGACCTCTCACCTGTTCCTCTAACAGCTTAAACCTTCGGTCATTGTCTGTGGGCATCTCGAGACCCATGCCTAGCACAGAAAAAGCATCCTCCTGACGATCTTCGCCCCAGTGAGGATCCACATTATCATACCCAGCGTAAGCAGCATTATGACCAAAACCATTCGGATTAAACTTGGGACCATACCCCACATTACCAAAGCCCTGATTAGCAACACCTGGACCAAAGCCAGCGTTGTAAGCATCCATCCTAAAACCTTTGTTGCTTACATTGCCAAAACCTGCATTACCGTAGCCTGTATTGCCATAGCCTACATTGGCACCACCAATACGTACACCAGTATTTCCAGCACCAGCACCGAAACCAGCATTTCCGTTGCCACCACCAACATTCCCGTTGGTTTCAATATTTCTGTTATCGTTACCAGCTATATTCTGATTCCCAGTTCCATTACCGTTCTCACCAGAATTGGCAGTAGTCCCACCATGTAGCACACCACTACCGTCGACCCGTGCAATCAGAGGTTGCACCAAGGTCTGAAGCTGCTCCTGGCCCTTGGCCACAGTTTCCATCACTTGCATGAATTGCGCCATCCTGTCGCGCATCTCCTGCATCTTAGTCTGCATTTGATCCATGGCTTTCTTGCAATTACCTCTTGTGGAGTATCGATGAATTCGTGGATTGGCAATCCTGAAACAACTGCACAGAGATACAGGAGATAAGATAAAGAGCTCAAGATACCTGCGATGCAAAATGAATATGCAAAATTCTAACATGTAAATATGCAACAGGATAATTCCCCCCAATTCTAGTTGCAGAGAGAAGCCATAAAGACAATGGAGCCCATATAGACAAGCATAGAATCAGAAATCCTCGTATATACACATGAGCCAACAGGCAGTGTACAAACTACAACTGAGTGCAAAATAGAGAAGACCTCAGCCAACAAGCCTGGCGATGGTCAAATACAAGCAAGATAACCAAATACAAAGGAGAATAACAAAGATAATCAAGACGGGTGACGCGCTCGGAAATCCTCTAACAATCTCAGTGTCTCAGGGTGGCCTGGTCTGGAAAGTAGTCCCTGTATAAGCAGCTCATGTCGGCCAATAGTGGACTATAAACTCCTAGTATCCTCTTCGCAAGTTCCCTCACCGAAACATGCGTTGAGCTTGCACCTCTTGAAATCAGCCTGCAACTTACAATTCTTCAGCTCTTTAACCGTATCACTTAATCTGTACTCAGCATCTCGCCTATGTGATGACTCCTCTGCTATCTTTGCTTCCTTGGCGTCAAGTTGCATCTTCAATTTGGAAATCTGTAGCTTCAGCTTGTCTTCACGCTCCTTGCGGCTAGTAAGCGTGGCATTCCACAACGACTCCCACTTAAAGATTTGCAAATAAGCTACGTCTAGATTCTCCTTTTTAGTAGCCAGCACACTACTAACGGCCTTCATATCCATACCCAATCGCTTTCTTTTGTCAATTTCCTATGTCAACTCCGTACTCATTCTATTTACCACCTCAGTTTGCTTCTTCAAAGTATAGGTCGCTTTAGTCTTCTCATGTCGAAGCTGAAAGATCTCTTTTTCCAGTTCTTCGTTTGCCTTTCGCAACTCTTCCTTTTCGGCCAATAGATTATTGTACTTATCAATCTCCACGGTAGTAGGTTCCTCAATCACAAGAGGGCATAATGGCTCCACTACAAGAAACAGCATCAAAAACTTCCTAGCCCTCTCACGGATCCAGGTGAAATAAGGATCGTAGGCTCGATTGTTGCTCTTTCCAAGAAATGCCTTTCCTCTACTATGGATGTTACCCCATGCATGCCCCAATCTGAGTAGGGTATCTGCTTCCAATAAGCCTGTGAGATACAGAGATTCCTGTATCTCGTCTTCAATAGGAGGACTCTTTAACGCGTATCCAAACTGTCTTACAAGCAAAGAAGGGTTATAGTTAATACAGCCTTTCCGACCAATCAGCGGGACATTCGGAAAGCCACTGCAACTATATACGATATCAGCTCCAAGCACATTCCAATCAAACCATACAATATTCTCCGCCGACAAACCCATCAACCTGGAAGACCACTCTAAAGTGTTGGCAGTAGCAACAAATGGTCCTGTCTTCGGAAGGTGACTAAGGAACCATTTGTACAACATGGGTACACAGCAGGAAACGTTCTTACTGTTGCACCTTAATTTTTGACCTTAAGACCTCACCTCATTGTGCTTGTTTCTGTTGTTTTATTCCTATGTATATAGTTGTTATAACTAACTAGTGTACGCAACTGCAGTAACTCCAAGTAGAGATAGTTTTTTGCTCACTAATAAAACTATTAAGAGGGGTCCAGGGCGACTGTGATTTTGTACTAAGACTGCCATCGTCAGGAGATCGTTTGAACATCCTGTAAATTGAAGTGTTTCATGTCAAGAGATTTATCTGAAGGTTTGAGTTTGCGATTAAATTGAAGATTTAGGCTAACAGATTCATAGAAGTTCAAGTGGACGATAGGAGGTTCATTTACCTTTATTATTATTACAATATACTCGGAAGTACAGTGATGACCAATTCCAAGTAACAGTAAATAAATTCATTGGGAATATTGTATTTATTGAGGTCTCTCTATCCAGTTCTCGCTTAAAAATGTTATTCCGTGTTCGAGAAGGAACACTAGACCAGAGAAGGACTCTATATGTCAGGAAGCATGATTAAAGGGACGCTTTAGAGTGATGACAAATGTGGCTTCATTTTTCCTATCAGTACTGGTGCGTGGCGCTTTCATGAGGCTATTTAAACTCTTCGAGGAGATTGAGAAGATAAATATATAATCTCTGGGACTTCTTTGATGGTTTGGGCAATATGGCAGAAGTCCTAAGATATTTATCGAACCATGTCAATTTGTAATGAGAATAAAATAGACAATCATTAAAACTAATGTTTGGAGATACAATGTTGCCAAAGTTGGATTAGGCACGTGGCAGTAGAAAACCTTCTTACATCCATGACAACGTATTTCATGGAATCCAATCATCACTACAAGTGCACATACTGGTCGTTTTTGGAATACTAGGACATTTCCTCTGAATACATCGTACTCAATATCAAAACAAATTACATGTGGTCCTACACAACTAAGGATGCTGAGACGTATACTTTGAAGCTTGTCACGCCTTGGCTTCACACGTAACAACATTGCTGCACCTGACCCTCATCATCATCCTCATCTACAGCATGGAGATCTCGGCTTTAAGGACAATTCCAAGGAACTACGCTAACATAATCACCGCCAATATGTTTTAATCGGAAGCCTTCTCATCAAATGCCTGCACTCATAGGAAAAGGAAGCTTAGACAAAATTTAGCAGCATTGAAAGACAAGTCAAAATAAAACTCTCAAGGTTATTCAAGCCAAAAGTAACCAATACTCACAGTCCATGCAAAGATCCCAAAAGATCACAAGTTCAAGTATGACACAGGTCTAAATCCCGCACCTGTTACCGGCAAGTTTAATGACGCGAAAGTCTATAAGAATCCACTTCGAATCATAATTCAGAAGGACAACATATTTAAAGTTCTGTTTTGCTCACTACCGGCTCTAGTGAGACTATTACACCAATACAACCGGCTATCAAACAAGCTGCAAGTTCAGACTCATAACCTCAGGCTCCTTTGTGTGGGTATAGCTTGGTCAAACTCTTTCTGAAAGATCAGATAAGCGTTCAAATATGTGTCATGCCGCCCCTGCATATCGTTACAGCAAGAGACCCAATATGTCAGGACAGAAACAACAACAATTATATGTTTTCAGTTTCGAAAAACCAAGTACAAACCTCTAATAGTCGCGAGAATTGATTCTTCTATGTAGACACATAGCGTCGGTTGCGAGTTGTTAATCAAAATCGAAAGTGGTAGGAGAGGTTAATACAACAGTTGTTAACTCCAAACCTTTCCAAATAAATCTGTCGTCGCAACAAGGGAAGATTGTGAAATTTCTTGAACTCCAATACGGTGCGTGTTGAAACACGTAAGGATGGCAATAGGCAAAACAGTTAGGAGCCATAAGTAAAACCCACCAAGCTTTCAAACATGAGATTAACCCAAGTCACATTGCAAGCCATAGCCACAAGCACTCAGACCACATTTTGATGCGGAATGAAGGTACAACAGAGTGGAGAGTCCACAACATCACAACCCTATAAATCAAAACTGAGTTACATCAATTCTACAATCCCGTGCAAATGAAAAATGAAATTACATCCGCATAATCAACGACCATACAATTACCAATTTTCGAGACGCACAAAATGGGATGAAACAGATAAAACTTGAAGAAGAAAAGGAAAGGAAAGAGTGGCGAAATGGAAGTACCAGCCGCTACCTTTTTTTCTCACAGCAACACTATACAGTTCTCATGGTATAGCAGAATGCACTCCCAAGATGGACCCACCAGCTTCTACCCTTTCAACCAATTCCCAAATCGTCATCAGGGGCCACCTAAATCTCTGCAGCGGCAGAATTTGAAACGCCAGGTTTCATGTAGCAACTCAACTTGTACCTACACCAACAACAAATGAACCGAGCATCGTGACCCGCAAAAAGAACCAGAACAGACGAGGCAATGTGAACTCACGGTTACTTCCAAAACAATCAGAATTAGAAACAGCCATTGAAGCATGAATTGTAGAAGGATTTAATCTGAATATTTGCTCTGAGAATTAAAAGATAACCGCATAAGGGCAACTTCAACTCCTCAGCAACCTACAATCGGGAAAGTCGACAAAGTTAAGTCATTTGAGTTCCACTCTACCTATGAGCCTACAGTCGGAGTAAGGATGAAATACAACATACCCTGCATTCATCTTGTTCACAAAGAGACAGTTGGGATTGTTATTCCTCATCACCAACATTTTTTGTGAGAACCTTCCCCAAAATGTATCTGATGTGAGCCTTTTCTTTTTCCTGGGCTGCTAGCTTTTCCTTGGCCCAAATCCACCGCTATGCACACCTGTCAAGATACCCAAATCCAAGTTAGAAAATCAATCAAGGAATATACCTGTGTGAGCAGAAAAGATTCGAAGAATATCCAAATCCAAAGTATTGAACCTAGACAGATAACATTTAACGGATTTGATACAGAATCAGAGATTTGATTTTCGTTTAACAGACATTTAAGAAATTGGAACAGAAAAAGGAAAGTTTTCAAATCGATTGGTACCAAAACAGATGGTCCAAATCCACATTAAAAAACTACTTTAAATCAAATTCAATCAGAGAATCCCCACTGAAGCCTATATAAAGAGTCTTTTGGGGAAGAAATTAGGAGCTCAGCAAAAAATCACGAAAAATAACCAAAGTAACTCGAATCGAAGGAAAGGAGGAACTCATCTTTTTTGCTGAAGTCCCCGGAGATCAACGCCTCCGAAGCCCATCGCGAGACTACCGGAGGAAATCGCTCGCGCTTCACATCCCGCCGCCGCCACCAACCTTCGGTAAATTCCTTCATACATATTGATGTTTGAACGATTGACGTTTCGATTGTTGTTTCAGGTACAGAGATGCACGCGAAGATGGATGTAGAGGGTAGATCGAAACTCGGATTGAACGGGAGAGATGAGTGAGAACGGCCAATTTGGGGGAAAAGGGAATCTAGGGTTCTATTCTTCGTTCTTTTGTTTTATTTGTTCTTTTCTGTTTGTTTATCTGTATAATTACCACATAATCACACATAAAAACACTAATCACACACATCACTCCCCTAATCCTCTTTCGCTTAACACTGATATTAATTAACTTAATAATTAATTTAATCAACTCACTTTAAACTATATTAATTTATTTCGTTTAATCTAATCATCTTAATCAACTCTTTTATAAAATAATTAATAATTTATTAACCTTTTTTAACTAATAACTTTTAGTATGATTAGTTAATCCCTTAAAATAATAACCTTTCACCTTTAATAATTCAATCTTTATTTAATTTTGTCATATAGTTTAGGTTTTATTTTTAATAAACGATGAGCAATTACTTTTTTAGTAAATCAATCTTAAGATAGTTAGGTTTTTTTATAAAAATATAATATAGCAAATTTCCTTTATCATTGTGCTAGGTTAATTAATCCTTTAAAAAAATAGCATGTTATTAATTTTTGTTCACTCACAAAAAATAAAAAAACTTTTATAATTTATATTTTATCACTATTTTGCATGATTAACATTTAAAACTTCTTAAGAATAAAATTAACAACCCTTTATTACACTTAACTTCTCACCTTAGACTCTTTTATAAATAATTATGTTACCTAATAATTTAATCGTTATAGCACCTCGTCCGGCTTTAGGCCTTAATGTTAATCTCATATAAAGAAAAATTAACTCGTCAAAAAAATCAATCTCTCGTTTAAAAGCAATCCGCTTAAAATCAATCAACAGCGTAAAACAAATCGTGCACACTCACTTCACGACACATTCACCTACACTTCAGCGCTTTCATGCGTACATGTATGTTTATTTATCTGCCTTTATTTTATTCGCAATTTATATTTCCGCATTTACATCATTGCAATTTACTTTATCGCATCGCATTCCATCCAAAGGAAAACCCTACACATGATTCAACAATCGTGTGTAGTGCACATCATTTGCATCATAATCCTCTTGATCCTTAATCCCATTCAAGTCGATCTCTAGGATAGATCCTACCCCATAGGAAGGACCATTATATTTACAACTTAGATACAAACATTCAATAAACTCAAAACATACAATATTTAAACACATTAGAGAAAGATGCCAAATCATCTTAAGCGAGATAGAATCTCCACCCCACATCAATACAGTCAATATCGTAGGAACTTTGCCTTAAGAGAGATAAAGGTGTACCTCGTTGATCCCTATCCGAGTACTTGAGCCCTTCTCTTAAGATGATTCAAAGACTATTTTCCTACAATTTGTGGCGGTTAAATCTCCCTTAAAATAATAACGCATCTCTTCTCCTAAAATCAATCAATCAACTACCCTAAACCTGTAGGAACTTTGACCACAGTCAAAGAACTCCTTAACCCTTTATGGGAACTACTGATACTCTGATTCGACTCCCGTAAGGATATGTAGGCATAATATGCAACATCTTATCGAGTATACTTAGAAATAAACCCCTAGGTCTTTTAACCATTAAGCAGATAAACACTTAGCAATAAACAAACATAAAACAAGAGGTTCCTGTAGAGTACTACAGAAACTTAGGATGCTAGTACCTTCCCTAAGTTTAACCAACCCCCGAACCTATAACTCTCTAAACCTTGCATTTGCATTGCATTGTGCGAATTTCGATCTTTATCCCTTCCTTTGGACAAATCAAAGTTCGGTTGCAAAATAAATTAAAGATTCAAACTAATTAATAGTTTGGTATCCAAATTTCACCGCGACAGAAATGGCGACTTCACTGGGGACGCCTCTAGTGGGTTTCCCTATCTTATTTTATTTGTTTACTGCTTTATATATCTGCTTACTTGATTAATTGTTTATTTGTATACTTTCTATTGTGTCTTTTTGGGTTGTTATCCTTGAGAGGTGAGATAAAGTTCTACACCCGAACTTGAGAGAAATTAAGATAGGATGGTGATATATTCGACGAGGCTTATAGGGAGTTGAATCCCGACTAAGTTAAATCGAGAATCCCGCTCAATTGAGGCCCTCTCAAGATAGTACTGTTGAACGAGTAATCATGAAGACACTCACTATTTTCGACCTTGGAGCCTATGATATTGAGGACCGTAGTTACTTTAACCCTACTTTGGCCTTTATTAGGACGTAGTACGGGACTATGAGGGAGTACTCCCGAAATAGTGCTACGCGAAGCTACACTCAAAAGAAGTTCTCTTGAGAATATTATTAATCCTCGAGTAATTGGGAAATTGATAATATCCGAAAGATGGGCTGATGATTTTGAGTCCCCTTAGAACCTTGTTCTGCAGGTACAAATAACTTTTAGTCCACAACCTTTGGGAATGGGTATACCTTGGCTCCATGCTCGTTGCAAACCTAGGGTTCCCTTTTGTTTGTTTATCTTTGTGTCCTTATGTGAATACTTGTGTTTGCTACATTCACATAACATCATTCTGCATTAGGACTTCATGGGATTCACTTTCGTTTATGAACATTGTAGGTCACCATGACTTCAAATGAAAGACGTACTGTGAAATATACTTTTAAGAGTCCTAAATTGGACGACCTAAAGAAGTTGTGGGGCTTTATCAAGGATCAAGAGGAATTCAAGAACAAATATGGGAAGTTGATATCTTTGTTGGGTCGCTCAGTGAATGAAGGACTTCTTGCCACTCTGCCACAGTTTTATGATTGTTTCACCTTTCCGGATTTTCAGTTGTTACCTACGTTGGAAGAGTACTCCTTTTTGGTTGGTCTACCTATCCTAGAAGAATCTCCTTTTCCCTTCTTGGAAAAGGACCCCGATGAGAAAGATATTGCTAAGGCCCTCCGTTTAAAGGTACCTGACGTCAAAGCCAACATAGTTACTAAGGATGGAATTCTTGGTTTAAAGACAGGTTTCCTAGTCAAGAAGGCTTTATTTTATGCTGATTATTCTAATAAGGCTCCGTTTGAGGCAATTTTTGCTTTGCTTGTTTATGGGTTGTTTCCGTTTCCAAGTTTTGAAGGTTTCATCGATATCAAAGCATTCAAGATCTTTATGAAGAACAATCCAGTGCCAACTCTGTTGGGTAATACGTATCACTCTATACATCTTCGAAATCTCCGTGGTGGAGGGATGATTACTTGTTATGTACCCTTACTTTACAAGTGGTTTATTTCGCACTTGCCAAAGTCTAGCTCTTTTACGAACATTGGCAAAGAGCTTTGGTCTCCGAGGGTTATGGCATTGACCCATTCTGACATTGATTGGTACAACCAAGTGTATGATGGGGTATTAATCATTGATAGTTGTGGTAACTTTGCTAATGTACCATTGCTCAGTTTCGATGGAGGAATCAGCTACAATCCCGTTTTAGCTCGTCAACAGTTGGGATACCCGTTGAAGGGACCTCCTAAGAGTGCCCATGTAGAGAGTATTTTCTTCAACAATGATGTGGAGCTTCGAGGAAAGATTCTGGATGCATGGCGTAGTGTGTACAAGAAGGGGAAGAAAAGTCTAGGAAGGCCTAATTGTGTATCTCTAGAACCGTATCTCCAGTGGGTTAGAGACAGGGCAATCAAGCTGAGGATGCCTTATTCTCGTCAAAACCCTATACCTCCGAGAAGGGAGCCCACTTATGTTTTTATGTCCGAAACTGAGAATTTAGAGGTTGCTTTGAAGAAATCGCAGCATGAGTCTGAGGCATGGAAAAACAAATATCAAGTGGTTGTTGTAGAGATTAGTGAGCTTCAGAAACAGAAGAAGGAATCTCAGGAATGAGAGAATGAATTTCAGAAGCAGAAGAAAGAATTTCAGACACAAGAGAATGAACTTCAGGAGCAGAATGTTAAACTTCAAGAGCAACTACAATTGAAGGATGAAGAGTTACTCGCCTACAAGAGAAAGAAGGTGTTGGAGGATTTATTTTCCTCTGACTCCCAGTGTACTGTCTGGAAGATGATTGTGGAAAATCTCACCCGTGAGAAGGCTCAGTTGGAGGAGCAGCTCAAGCAGCATAATTCAAAACTTCTTTAGTGTCTTTACTAGCTTTTATTTAGCTTTTATTTGGGACTTTTTAAAAAGAATATTTATGTAATCCATTCCGACTTAATAAAACTTTTCTTTTTACCGCAATGCCCATAAATAAAGGTGTCCCATGAAGTCCTTTCATCCTGCATCCGCATTCTTGCATTAGCATTTTGCATTTAGCATTTTTTTAGCATGTGCATTTGTCTCTTCTCCTCTGCGTCCTCATCCGTCTTTCTGTCTCTGTCTTGCCAGCTGACGTCTCGACCATTGGACCAAACTCGAAGTATTATCGAGGGATAGCAAAGAGAACGAAAGATATGGATCGCATGACTGGATTCAGAGTAAGGACTAATCTGACATTTGACTGTTTCTCCAACGACTTTGTGCAACAAGTGGATGTTCCTGTGCAACCTCAACCTTTGCAAGACGACCTGAATGTTCGTGGTAATATGAAGATGGACGATCTTAGACTTATAGCATTTGAGAAAGAGCTTCGTGATCTTGAAGAACAATGGAAAATGATAAAAGGAGCTAATGCATCTGGCCTTGATGCTCATGACCTATGTTTGGTTCCAGGTGTGATTATTCCTCCATATTTCAAGATGCCTGTCTTTGAAGTATACAAGAGTATCAGCTGTCCAAAATACCATTTGATAATGTTTTGTCAAAAGATGACTGCTTACATTAACAACGACAAACTGATGATTCACTGCTTTCAAGAAAGTTTATGTGGGGCACCCTTGATGTGGTACATGAAGCTGCAAAGTAATCACATTCAGTATTGGGAAGACTTAGCTTTTGCTTTTGTAAAGCAATACCATTACAATTTGGGTATAGCCCCAGGCAATAAAGATGTCAGTGGACCTCCCAGAGATTTCATAGCTCCGGTACCCCGTCGTCAACATCAGTATGCAATGCCCGCTCAGCGCGAACGGCAATTCCCTCCTAGGCAGAAGTTGGTCTCTCCAGATCAACCATAGAATCGACGATTTCGGAGAAGGTTTCATAATCAAAGGATGCCTTCAGATACTCTAAGAGAAGGAATTCATCGGTTTGATCCCGTCCCTGTGAAGTATGCTGATCTGTTCCCAGTTTTGATTCAGAAAGGTCACATCCGGACAAGAGCTCCACCTAAGGTGCACAAGAAACTTCCATACTGGTACAAAGCTGACAAATTTTGCCCATATCATCAAGGTGCTCCTGGCCACAACATTGAGAGCTGCTACGGTTTGAAGGCTGATCGCGACTTTCTATGTCTAATACAACTTAACTGCAAGTGCACAATCTATCGCGTAGTAATAAAAGATATCGATCCCACAAGGACATGTAATCAAACTAGTGTTCTCGGGAGTTACTATGTTTAGCTAGGTAGATAATGTTTAAGGGAATAATTTCTATAACTAAAGGGAACTAAAAACGTTACTTGAATTATAATTACGTGAATCGATATGCAATAATTATGTTCTTCGGGGATTTGACAAGTTACCGGTATATAAAACATTTTTCAGAATTTATTTAAGCAGAAAATAGTGATCTGAAGACTTTCGTCTCATGATGGTTGTTGACGCTAGTCATAATTCTAAGGGCCGAATATACGCTTTCGCTGTCCCATTCGGGGTTAAAACTACTTTTTGGAAATCTCTAAGTTCTAATCCATTTTAAAGTGCTTTCGCTGTTATTAAAACAAATGCCTAGTGTTTACTATCTGGTCTTACCGCAGCTGTCGCTTGTTGGTTCGTACCTTAATTAATTTCCCACTGTCGTGGCAAAACTACTTTTAAATAAGTTCTCGCTGTCGCGACGAACGTTTATTCAGTAAATAAGTTTAAACACTCAGACCATAAACAACTTTTGAAAAAGAAAGTTTTAAACAGGTTATTATCAAATCCCGTCTGAATTATTATTACATATCGATTACCCTGATTTAGCTAGACATGGATTTGGGAAAGGTAAAACATAAATAAAAACAGAAACTTAGAACATTCATATTACTGAGAATTAAAGTTACAATTAACGAAATAATGAAAAACCTGTAACGTATCCAATTGGCTTTTGGCCAAATCCCAACGATGTCGGCAGGATTATGTCTTCAAACCAATAGAGCGCACAAACGAATATTGTAGAAATGGAATACAGGAATAAGGAAAGGAAACAAAAACAGAAAGAATGAAACTAAATTTTTGCTCTGGAAATAAATTTGGGCAGCATTTCGTTGTATGAATGCGGCTCCCTTTCTCAGCTCCCCTCCTTCCCCTTTTATAGAGGTAAAATTCTAACGGTTGTAATTTGAAGAAGGTGGACTTGGAGGCAAAAATATCAGGGAGTAGTGGTCCATTATTTGGGACTTGGAACTGGTATTTGCACGTTCAATTGAAGCTGTGCGTTTTTGCCTGCATGACGGTCGTCATGGTGTGTGACGGTCGTCACCCGTGTGATGGTCGTCATGGAGGTGTGACGGTCGTCACAGCAGCAAAATGTGCATTATGCGTTTTTCACGTTGTTTTCATCTGGTTTTCGTCCATATTTCATCTGTAATTGCTTCTTTTCTTCATATTGCTTTGTTTAGACACGATCATCAAATACCTGCAAAATATCAGACAAATAACATGGAAAGAACCCGAAATCGGATTGAAACCAGTCAAACATTAGTTGAATTATGCATATATATATATATATATATATATATATATATATATATATATATATATATATATATATATATATATATATATATATATATATATATATATATACGATTCCGTGTTATCAAACTCTCCTAAGCTTGAATCTTTGCTTGTCCTCAAGTAAAGCAGAAAGAATAAAGGTCGGCAAGCACGAGGCAGCTTCCTCATTCAGAGAGTTGGGAAAAACCGGGATTCTAAATAGGAACAAAACGAGTACGGTGACGACACTTGACTATAAATCTTCGGAGGTCTCCTTTTTATGCAAATCGGTTTCAATCATGCTACTGCATCTCGGTATCAAGGTTCTCGCGTCAAGTTTACCCTGTTTGTTCTAGCGCAATCACATTAAGCCCGTTGTCCATACACTTTCATGGCAAGTCAACCTGTTAGTGAATATGATCTCATTGCTGTTTTGATCTTTTCATTGCTCATAAGCTTATACTATTGATTTTTCAATGAGTTTTTGTACCGTTGGGCTAAATGCTCGGGTGAGGAGCACCTAACTTAGAGGTAACATGTCTCTATACTTGGGCTATATGGCTTTCTTTTCATGATTTTTCATCTTTTTGGAGATCATACACTTATTTGCATCGGTCGCTCGCTTAGAAATGTTTAGGATGGTGCTGACTGCTTGTATAAACTACTTGGGGCTGAGTTTGCGTAGAAACTTGAAACTTTGGTACACGTAGGTAGTGAAACCGACTCGCATAAACCGGAGGTCTAAGGTGTCAGGAAGGTACTGGTTTTGTTAGAATTTTCGTCTCGGAGTTTCAAAACTTGGTTTGAACTTTGGCGCATTCTCGTGATGCTTTTGCTTTTGAGGAACAAATGAAAATTTTTGTTTATGTCGAATAAAGTGGGGATGTTTGCGTAATGGAAGAAGATATATAAAAGAGCTTTTATTTGCTAAAACGGGAAAATGTTCGAATTGAAATTACTGAATTAAAAGTACAAGGGAATGGGAAATAAACGCTCCGCTCCCACACTATCTCAATCAGTGTCCCCACTGATTTGAAAGAATGCGAGAGGGAAATACAAGGGAAATGAAAATACAAGAAATGGACAATATAGTAAACAAATAAGGAAAGAATTAACTAATCACGGCCTCTGCCTCGGTCACGTCCTCTGGCTCGTCCTCTACCTCTGGCTTGGTCGACTCGGGCCTCAAAGTTCAGTGCTCCGGTGTGATAGATATAATCGCGGAGTCCTTCGAACTGCAAGGTAAGATTCGCCAAGTTCTCAGTGATGATTTCCTGGCCAGTTTGGAGTTGTTGCATTTGGGTCCGATGCCAAGCTTCGAATTGCTCTGCTCGCTGATTCTGTTGCTGCATCATAACGAGTATCTGGGCCTGCTGGTCGAGGGATCGACGGAGGTCTTCTTTAGAGTAGTCGGGCTCTTGACGATGGCGGCGGCGGCGGTAGGATGTTCCCTCAGAAGGAAGTGGTTGCGATGCCTCCGGTTGCTCAGTTCTGTCCAACTCATCTTGCATTTCGTCACCAGAACCTTGGGTGTTGGTTTGAGTTGGGGCAGCGGTAGCAGCAGGGGCATTGAGGTCAAAAAGCCAGTTGGCACGATCCTGTGGGTGCATCCGGGTGCGTGACGGCATGATGATACTTCTGACGGTTTTGCCACGCACGACCGGGTGGTACTTTCCATCGGCCCTGGAACGGATGAGGTGAGAAGCTCTGCAGTGGTCGGTGTCGAGGAATACCAAGGGAATTGCATGGAGATGCTGGAGGAGGTCACCGAGGTTCAGCCCGAGTGCAATTGAGGTAACAATCCCGCCAAAGTAAAATGGCTTAGAGCCACAGTTGTAGTTGGCCTGAATGTGGGCCAGGAGGAACGGAGCGGCGTTGATGGGCTCGGAATGGAACACACAGCGGAGAAAGAAGAGCTCTTTGGAGTTCACCTTATGGTTGCTATCCCTTGCGAAGATGGTGTTGCTCAGTGCTCGGTGGAAATACCGGATGGTCGGGTTGTGGATGTGTGTTGCATGCAGAGAATCCCAGCCGTCGGCATTGATTCCGGTCAGTTGGTACCAGAGTGCAAAGGCTTCGTGCTGAAACTGGTCAGTAAGGCGGCGGTGAGCATCGTCGCCGGGAGGAAAATGTAGGATGTCGGCAATCTGATTTTGGTTGAGTTGGTAGTTCGTGCCGAACATACGGAAGCAGGCGGCGCCGGAATGTTGGCTGAGGTCGCCGCTGGAAGTGAAGTAGCTGAACGAACTGAGGAACTCGAGGGTGAGTTGTTCGTACGTCGGCTGCGGATTTGTGCAGAGGTGCTAAATGCCGGCTCTTTGGAGCATCCAAGTGACGCCGTCAAGGAGGCCGAGCTCCGTGAGGGATGGGATATACGGATAGTGGGTCGGCTGTAGCGACCGTTGATGGAAGGTGATATAGTTGGCTCTCTGTTTCTCGCCGGAGTCGCCGTTGCTGAACATGATGTTGCTGAGGTCTGGGGTTTCGTTGTTTCTCGCCATGGATGGAGGATGCTGAGGAAATGTGGATTGAGTTGGTTCTGTGGAGTGAAAAATGTCACAGAAGTGGATTAGGAAGTTGAAATGGGAGTTGGAATATATGGAGCAAGGAGGGAAAACGAAAGTTGGGAGTGGGGTTTGAGTTTGTGATGATTGGAAGTTGAATAGATGGGAGTGGGAGAGAAAACGCAACCTCTGTTATAGCAGATAACAGTTTTGGGCTCGTGACGGTCGTCACGCATCTGTGACGGGCGTCAGGCTTCTGTGACGGTCGTCACACCAGCAAAATCTGCAGAACGCAGAATTTTGCTATGGGGGTGTTCTTGCAATGGTTTTAAGGCCTATGATTGATATGGCAACGTATTATATCAGCCAAGAAACATAGGATAACGTAAAAACAGAATCAATGAATAAAGAATAAAATTGAAATAGCATGTAATTAAAATGCTTGTTTGTAATGTAATACATAAGGGAAATTAAACAATGCGAAAATCAAAATAATTGAAAACGGACGGAAAACAAAAGAAATTAAACTAAACTAAAGCTAATATCTCAGTCTTTTTGTGCCTTCAATTCGTCAAACTTCTGGGCGTAGTAGTCGAGTTGGTCACAAACTAAGTCCATGAAGACTGCGAGTTCGCTGTGTATGCTTGTGATGTCTTCTTTTACGGTGGTCAGAGCTGCGTCAACGTTGTCTAATCGGTGCAGAACAGTATCCATTTTGTCAGTGGTTTCCTCAGGAATGGGCTCAGGATAGGTGTTGTAATACGGAGGGGTCTCAGAGTCTACCTCAGCTTCTGATATAGCATCCTCATAGTACATATAATCATGTGCTTCAGAGATGTGATCACTGTCGTACATGTAATTATGTGGTGTTGGTTGAGGTGAAGGAGGTCCCATAGGCTCATCCAATTCATAAACCCAGTTGTCCTTGTTATGGATACTTGTCATCTGATGATTTGGCAATGTGAATAGCTGGACCGGTTTGTCATTGATGAGGTACTCGTAAGGTCCAGGTCCCATGGTTCTTAAAATGCGCCTGTTAAAGCAAAACTGGATATTCATGGGTCGGATGGTACCAAAACTAGTGCTTGCATTTAGGTGGAATCTAAGGCCAAGCTCGTGGGCAATCATTGTCACAAGGCCTCCTATTAGAATAGGTGATTGTGGGTCCTGAGTGAGGCGTAGGAAGGATCTCATCATAAAAGGTACTGCATTCACTGTACGGCCCTGAGAAGCACAGAACAAGATAAATAACTCTTCTTTAGATATTGTAGTAATATTTTCTTCTTTTTCGAAAAGGGTGTGAGCTAGGATCTTATGAAAGTATCTGAAAGCTGGGTTATGAATCTCATCATTATACATGCTATTTAGGTCAGGGTAATAGTCGCCTGTGATTCTTCCCCAGAACTGGTTGAGTTCAAAATCAAGATCATCATCTTCGGCACTGATGAACACATGTGGTCCGCTAGGAAATCCTAGGAGGTTAGTTAATGACATCCGGCTATGGGTTTGGTCCATTCCAAACATCCTAAAGGTGATCAGCTCTGAGTTTGATCCGAAACCATAGTTGGGTAAGTACCTGAAGGAACTAAGGAATTCGTAGGTGAGGTCCTTATAGGTAGCAAAACGGGTTTTCAAGGAGGTGTTCTCCCAGCCTAATTGATTAAACAGGTATTGGATGCTATCAGTAATTCCTAGTTTCTCCATGGTAGACTTATCATAATACATTGTTAAGGCTATGTCCCTCTCAGTTAAAGCTTCAAATCTTGCCTTTTGAGCTAATCCTCGAAAATGAACCTTTGTGAAGTCGTACGCGGCCATACTCGCAAGTTAGTCGGAGAAAAACAGGAGGCAGGTTTTAAGGCTTTTAAAATCCTGAAAAGTTTAAAACAGAAATTTGAAGTCAGGATTTTTAGAAACAAAAGGTGGTAAAAACAAAGTTTAAATAAAAGAGAAAAATAAAATAAAATAAAATAAAGTAAAAATAGTAGCAATTTTAAGTTTATAATTTTTTTGTTAAAATTTCAAAGTAAGCTTTTAAATAAAATTGAGAATGAAATACAGTAAAGAGGGAAATACGGGAAAATTGGGTTGCCTCCCAGTAAGCGCTATTTTTAACGTCTAAAGCCAGACGATAGCTTGGTGACAAGCTATTCGGGTGTTTGAGCAGGAAGCTCAAGCAATGTTATACTGCTGACTTGAGGGTTGTTTTCGTTCTTATTATAATGTTTTAGACGTTGCCCGTTTACGACAAACGGTGCATTCGTTTTATCGGTAATTTCAACAGCTCCACTTTGAAGTACTTTAGTCACTTCAAAAGGTCCAGACCACCTAGATTTTAGTTTACTTGGGAAGAGTTTTAATCTTGAATTAAATAGAAGTACGATGTCTCACACACTGAATTGTTTCTTGCCGAACGTTTATCATGCCATCTTTTAGTTCGTTCTTTATAGATACGGGCATTTTCATAAGCGTCCAATCGAAGTTCTTCTAATTCGTGTAAGTTCAAGATTCGTTTCTCTCCTGCCTCAGTGTAGTTGAAATTGAGTGTCTTAATGGCCCTGAAGGCTTTATGCTCTAATTCTACAGGGAGATGACAGGATTTACCATAAACTAATTTGAAGGGTGTAGTACCTATTGGTGTCTTAAAAGCGGTCCTATAAGCCCATAAAGCTTCATTTAGCTTTGATGACCAATCTTTCCTTGAGGTAGCGACAGTCTTTTCCAAAATTTGTTTTATTTCCCTGTTCGAGACCTCTACTTGTCCGCTAGTTTGCGGATGATAAGGTGTAGCTACTCGGTGTCGGACTCCATATTTAGAAAGAAGTTTGTCAAAGATTCGCGATATGAAGTGTGATCCGCCATTACTAATGACGAGTCTGGGTACACCGAATCTAGGAAAGATTGTGTTTTTGAAGAGTTTGATTACTACTCGTGCATCATTTGTTGGAGCAGCAATGGCTTATATCCATTTAGACACATAGTCTACAGCGACGAGTATATAGTTATTACCAAAAGAAGACGGGAAGGGTCCCATAAAATCTATTCCCCATACGTCAAAGATTTCTACCTCTAAGATTTCTTTCTGAGGCATTTCATCGCGTCGTGAGATGTTGCCAGTTCGTTGGCATCGATCACATTTTAGCACAGCGATGTGAACGTCTTTCCAGAGGTTAGGCCAGAATAAGCCGGCTTGGAGAATCTTAGCGCACGTCTTGGATGTACTGGCATGACCACCATATGGTGCTGAATGGCATTGGGAGATGATATTTTCTATTTCTTCCTCTGGGACACAGCGACGGTATATGTTGTCGGCCCCTCTCTTAAAGAGTAGAGGTTCGTCCCAATAATAGTGTTTCAGATCGTGGAAGAATTTCTTCTTTTGCTGATAAGTGAGATCCGGTGGAAGCACGCCTGCAGCTAGGTAATTAACGATGTCAGCATACCAAGGTAAAGTGACTTGGGCGTAGACGGCTTCTACGGCTTTTTCGAGTTCTGGATCTTCCGAGATTAAGTTAGGCATGTCACTTTCTAATTTGGCTATCAGATGTTCGTACGGAAAATCGTCATTTATCGGTACTGGTTCATGTTTGATGCCTTCTATTCGGGATAAGTGATCTGCAACAACGTTCTCGGTTCCTTTCTTATCTTTGATTTCTAAGTCAAACTCTTGTAATAACAGGATCCATCTCAATAATCTTGGTTTGGCATCCTTTTTGCTTATTAGGTACCTGATGGCAGCGTGGTCTGTGTATATGATAATTTTTGCTCCTACTAAGTAAGAACGGAATTTGTCAAGTGTAAATATAACTGCTAGAAGTTCCTTTTCTGTTGTAGCATAGTTCATTTGGGCAGGATCTAAGGTTCTACTGGCATAGTAGATGGCATGGAGCTTCTTGTCCTTCCTTTGTCCTAGAACTGCGCCTACAGCATAATCACTCGCATCGCACATGATTTCGAACGGTAGTCGCCAATCGGGTGGTTGCATAATCGATGCGGTGATAAGGGATGATTTTAATGTTTCGAATGCTTTTAGACAGTCGTCGTCAAAGACGAACTCAACATCTTTCATCAACAGGCCGGTCAAAGGTTTTGTGATTTTTGAAAAATCTTTTATAAATCTGCGGTAGAAACCGGCATGTCCTAGAAAACTCCGTATTTCTCGTACGAATTTTGGAGGTTGGAGATCTTTTATAATCTCTATTTTAGCTTTGTCGACCTCAATTCCTTTATTCTATATGACATGTCCTAGAACTATTCCTTGTCGGGCCATAAAATGGCATTTTTCCCAATTTAGGACGAGGTTCACTTTTACACAACGTTCTAATACCATTTCTAAGTTTTGTAGGCATCCTTCGAAACTTTGTCCACATACTGAGAAATCGTCCATAAATACTTCCATGATGTCGTCTATGAAATCTGCGAAGATTGCCATCATGCATCTTTGGAAGGTTGTTGGAGCATTACAAAGTCCGAACGGCATTCAGCGGTAAGCAAAAGTACCATAAGTACATGTGAATGTAGTCTTTTCTTGGTCATCAGGATGAATGGGAATTTGGAAAAATCCTGAATAGCCATCTAGATAGCAGAAATATGAATGTTTGGCTAATCTTTCTAACATTTGGTCGATGAAGGGTAAAGGGAATTGATCTTTTCGTGTGGCTTTGTTAAGCTTTATATAATCAATGCACATTCTGCTTCCAGTCACGACTCGTTTTGTTATTGATTCGCCTTTTTCGTTCTTAACTACTGTGACTCCTCCTTTCTTAGGTACGACATGAACTGGGTTAACCCATTCACTATCGGAGATTGGATAGATGATTCCTGCATTTAGTAATTTCTTTACTTCGTCTCTGACTACAGTGCTTAGGATGGGGTTCAGTCTCCTCTGATGCTCTCTAGAGGTTTTACAGTCTTCCTCTATTGTAATTCGATGCATACAGATCGAAGGGCTTATACCTTTTAGATCGCTTATGTTGTAGCCTAACGCGGTGGGGTACTTCTTTAGGACTTCTAATAGCTTTACGATTTCTAATTGTCCTAAGTCGGCGTTGACTATCACTGGTCTTTTTAGTTCATCGTCTAGGAATTCATATCTAAGGTTTTTGGGTAGTGTTTTAAGTTCTAAAGATGGGTTCTTCGGACCTGGCATATGGTTTGGGGTTAGTGCTAAGCTTTCGCTTAGACTGTCGTCTTTATACGGTTTACGCCAATCATCGTCTTCAGAAATATCGGGTATTTGAATCTTTATTATTTCTGAATACGTGGTCTCTTCATTTTCAAGTTCTCTTATGCATTTGTCAATTACATCTACTAAATAGCAGGTATCGTCTATGGCTGGTGCTTGTAAGAACTTGGTGAGAATGAACTCTATCTTTTCTTCTCCTACTTCAAATCTTAGCCTTCCTTTCTTCACGTCTATAATAGCTCTGGCTGTAGCTAGGAACGGTCTTTCTAGGATAATTGGGGTAACAGAGTCCTCTTTGATGTCCATGATTATGAAGTCGGTTGGGATGTAGAATTGTCCTATGCGTACTGGAACGTTTTCCAGTATTTCGACGGGGTATTTTACTGATCGGTCAGCTAATTGTACGGACATTTTGGTTGGTCTTAGGTCTCCCATATTCAGCTTTTTGCATATAGATAAAGGCATAACACTGATGCTGGCTCCTAAATCGCATAGAGCTTTGTCTATTACGAACTTTCCTATGACGCAGGGTATGGAGAAACTACCTGGGTCTTTTAATTTAGGAGGCATGCGGTTTTGAATAATAGCGCTACACTCTATAGTAAGTGTAACTGTTTCGTTATCCTCGATCTTTCTCTTATTTGACAGGATTTCTTTGAGAAATTTAGCGTATGAAGGCATTTGAGTTATCGCTTCAGTAAAAGGAATAGTGATATTCAACTGTTTAAGGAGCTCTACAAATTTCTTAAATTGTCCTGAAGTTTTGGAGTTTATTAATCTTTGAGGATAAGGGATAGGTGGTTTATATGGCGCTGGAGGTGCTTGCGTTTTTTCACTTGCGGTATCCTCCTTCTCGTTGTCTTCCTTCTTCTCTAACTCGGATTCCTTTTCTGCTTGTTCAGTTGGTTTTTGTTGCATGGCTGAGTTTACGGTTCTCGGATCGATTGGTTCGTCCAATTCTTTTCCGCTTCTTAATATGACAGCATTTGCTTGACCTTTTGGATTTTGTTCGAGTTGTCCAGGAAATGTGCCAGTGGGTTCGGCAGCAGAGGCTTGTTGTTGAGCCACTTGTGATATATGTGTTTCTAACATTTTGTTGTGGGTGGCTAAAGCGTCTACTTTTCCGGTAAGCTGTTTAATTTGCTCGCTAGTGTGTATGTTTTGATTTAGGAATTCTTTGTTTGTTTGAGCTTGAGTAGCTACGGATTTTTCCATCATCAACTCGAGGTTTGATTTCCTAGGTGCAGTCTGAGCAGCAGCTGGTTTCTGATATCCTGGCGGAGCAGCAGGCATCTGCAATGCGTTATCGCTTTTGTAAGAAAAGTTTGGATGGTTTCGCCAACCTGGGTTATAGGTATTTGCGTAAGGATTTCCTTGAGCATAATTTACTTGGTCTGGTGGGATTCCGGCCAGCAATGGACATTCGGGCGCATTATGAGTGGTGATTCCGCATAACTCGCAGTTTGGAGTTACGGCAGCGACGGTTGCAATGGGGTTAACGGTCAGACTGTCAATTTTCTGTGCTAGAGCATCTACTTTAGCGTTGAACTTTTCAAGGCTGCTGATCTCGTACATCCCACCTTTCGCTGCGGGTTTCTCTGTTGGAATGCGTTCACCTCCCCATTGGCAGTGGTTCTGAGACATGTTTTCGATTAGTTGATAGGCTTCATCGTATGGCTTATCCATAAGTGCACCGCCCGCGGCGGCGTCTACTGTTAATCCGGTGTTGTATAAAAGCCCATTATAGAAAGTATGGATCGTCACCCAGTCTTCTAGACCGTGGTGAGGACATGTTCTCATCATATCTTTGAATCGTTCCCATGCTTCGTAAAGAGATTCAGTTTCTTTTTGTCGAAATCCGTTGATTTGAGCTCTAAGCATAGCAGTTTTGCTTGGCGGAAAATATCTTGCTAAGAAGACGTTCTTCAACTGTTCCCACGTCGTAACGGAGTTGGATGGTAAGGATTGTAACCATGTCCACGCTCTATCTCTAAGAGATAAAGGGAAAAGACGAAGTCTTATTGCGTTTGGAGTTACTCCATTTGCTTTCACTGTGTCTGCGTATTGTACAAACTTCGTTAAATGTTCATTTGGATCTTCAGTTGCATTTCCTGAGAATTGGTTTTGTTGTACAGCTGACAGCAATGACGATTTCAGCTCAAAATCGTTTCGAGTAATAGCTGGGGCAGCAATGCTACTTCTAGGCTCCATCTGAGAGGGTGTAGCGTATGCCTTCAGCGGTTTTTTTTGAGGTCCTTCAGCCATCTTTGATTCTTCTTCGGATTTGAGAATGTGAGTGAGAGGATCGGGAATATTATGTTTTAGTTGGTACTCAATGACGCGGCTTGTTAAATGTAAGAAGCGCTCTAGTTCTGCGACTGAGGGTTTTAAGATATCGTCTTGTGGGCGATTACTTGGCATACAATCGACAGAACCAGTAAGGGAAAATAAAATTGTTAACCTAGTCTATACGGTGTAACAGAAGGTTACACTATTGACTAAACGGGTCCCCGGCAACAGCGCCAAAAACTTGATCGCGACTTTCTATGTCTAATACAACTTAACTGCAAGTGCACAGTCTATCGCGTAGTAATAAAAGATATCGATCCCACAAGGACTCGTAATCAAACTAGTGTTCTCGGGAGTTACTATGTTTAGCTAGGTAGATAATGTTTAAGGGAATAATTTCTATCACTAAAGGGAACTAAAAACGTTACTTGAATTATAATTACGTGAATCGATATGCAATAATTATGTTCTTCGGGGATTTGACAAGTTACCGGTATATAAAACATTTTTCAGAATTTATTTAAGCAGAAAATAGTGATCTAAAGACTTTCGTCTCACGATGGTTGTTGACGCTAGTCATAATTCTAAGGGCCGAATATACGCTTTCGCTGTCCCATTCGGGGTTAAAACTACTTTTTGGAAATCTCTAAGTTCTAATCCATTTTAAAGTGCTTTCACTGTGATTAAAACAAATGCCTAGTGTTTACTATCTGGTCTTACCGCAGCTGTCGCTTGTTGATTCGTACCTTAATTAATTTCCCACTGTCGTGGCAAAACTACTTTTAAATAAGTTCTCGCTGTCGCGACGAACGTTTATTCAGTAAATAAGTTTAAACACTCAGACCATAAACAACTTTTGAAAAATAAAGTTTTAAACAGGTTATTATCAAATCCCGTCTGAATTATTATTACATATCGATTACCCTGATTTAGCTAGACATGGATTTGGGAAAGGTAAAACATAAATAAAAACAGAAACTTAGAACATTCATATTACTGAGAATTAAAGTTACAATTAACGAAATAATGAAAAACCTATAACGTATCCAATTGGCTTTTGGCCAAATCCCAACGATGTCGGCAGGATTATGTCTTCAAACCAATAGAGTGCACAAACGAATATTGTAGAAATGGAATACAGGAATAAGGAAAGGAAACAAAAACAGAAAGAATGAAACTAAATTTTTGCTCTGGAAATAAATTTGGGCAGCACTTCGTTGTCTGAATGCGGCTCCCTTTCTCAGCTCCCCTCCTTCCCCTTTTATAGAGGTAAAATTCTAACGGTTGTAATTTGAAGAAGGTGGACTTGGAGGCAGAAATATCAGGGAGTAGTGGTCCATTATTTGGGACTTGGAACTGGTATTTTCATGTTCAATTGAAGCTGTGCGTTTTTGCCTGCATGACGGTCGTCATGGTGTGTGACGGTCGTCACCCGTGTGACGGTCGTCATGGAGGTGTGACGGTCGTCACAGCAGCAAAATATGCATTCTGCATTTTTCATGTTGTTTTCATCTGGTTTTCGTCCATATTTCATCTGTAATTGCTTCTTTTCTTCATATTGCTTTGTTTAGACATGATCAACAAATACCTGCAAAATATAGACAAATAACATGGAAAGAACCCAAAATCGGATTAAAACCAGTCAAACATTAGTTGAATTATGTGTCAATATATATATACAATTTCGTGTTATCAATGGCAGACGTTCAAGAATTGGTTAGGGGCGGAATCTTATCCTTCGAGGGTTCTAATCCTGACCCCAACATGGTTCATTCTCCGAGAACATAATCCAAGGTTATCCGAAGACTACACATCATACGATTCTGCAAGCCTCTCCATTTTAAGGCGCAATAAAGGGCTTGTCCAGCTTTTCACTTTATTTGCTTTTGTGTGTTTCGTTTCTTTGATTAAAAGTATTTTTGGCATGTAAGAACTTGTTATTTTGAATAAGTAATGCAATAAATGTTTGTCTTGAAGAAATCCGTTCGTTTTCACTCAAATCATTTTTTAAAATTATTCATAATGCCGACTTTACCCGATCTCTTGCTCTGACAGAGAATTGGGAGGAGGATGATGAAGTTAAACGCATGATCTCTTGTTGTATGCTTCAAATAAAAACCCTTCTGATGATGTAAGGCATTATTTCAACCATCTAAATACCAAAATAGTTAACCTCTTTTTTTTTAAGCCTTGAAAAAAGATCTGTTTTTTTCTCCCAAACTGAAACCTCGTTTTCAGCCTGGGGGGCAGGGTATCATCAAAAAATAAACATCTTTCAAAAGTTGGGTGGGCACAAATATACTAACCCTTTATTCTTCCATTTTACAAGTCATAAACTAAGCCTACATACGACCCATTGAAGTAAGGTTTAGTTCGAAAGCATACGCAACGAGATATTGTTTCCTGACTCCGTGAGTTACGCTCAAATTAATCGGCTTTATAAATAATCTTTAATTCATATCCTAACTAGTGATTTCGGTCACCAGTTATTGTGAAATCCCTTTTCAAAAAAAACTTCAAGACAAATGCGTGCTGCATTAACAGTTTCAGAATTAACATTTCTGCCTTGCTAAATTCGCTTGTTATCTTAGAAAGATTACATACGGACGTTGATGGATTTGAAGACTTTGCCAACCTGGGGCAAGTTATTTTCCCATGAGGTTTGATTCATATCAGTCTTGGCTTCACCTAAACCACAAATTGGAAAACTCAGTTATACCGCCAATCAGGGGCAGTTACGTCGAGATTTGGCGAATCTCTCCGAAAGTTTGAAAATAGTGGGGCATTTGGACAACAAATCTTCTGTAAAATCCTCTCTAGATGTTTTTCTAAGCCATGTGACTTGGGGCATTTGAAATTTGAGGCGAAGAGGATGTTTATTTCATCCCCAAGAAGCTTAACCCCGACATGTTCAAACAACCATGATGACCCAGGATATTTATTTTATCCCCTGTGAAACTTCAGTTTGGGTACCTCCGTCTACAGCTTCATACAACCTTTCAGACTTATCCAGATGTTACATCCCCAAATGGATTGATCTCTATTCCCCGAGAGGAATTTTGAAGCCTTGAAGCAGGAGTGTGATCCCCTATTTGGTTCTCCGTCTATGCTCAGTGGTACTTCTATCTTCGAAGATTGGTCGGACGTTCGTCTCGAGATGTGTATTTTATCTCTGCTTGTCCCTTTCTATTTGTTTTATCAGCATAGGCGCACGCATAGCATATAAGTAGACAACATGGCATGTGCATTTTTGCATTCTCTATGTTTGTTTTATTCTATCGCTTTGGCTATAGTTATCCCTAGGTGTTTGGGTGCGTCTCATTCCTCCAAATAGATTTGTCAACCCTAGGCAGAAAAAGCGCGATGTTTCTTTTCCCCATGGAGTTCAATCCTCATGGAAGATGGTTATTTTAGTACAATCCCATTTGTGTTCATACCTCAGTGGTCGAGTCTGGCTTGACAGTTTCTTTTCGGTTACACCCCGAATTGAACTTCGGTTTTTAGCAATTACATCAAGGACATCTCCGACCTTTGAACATGGATTAAGTGTGCGCTTATTTTGAACTCTATTCCCCAGGAAGAATAGACAGACATTTCTTCAACAATAGCATCACGGGATTTTCTCGAACGTCTATCTCTTTATTTGAGCAACTCGTTTTGGTCAAGATCCTATTCAAAACGACAAACGACAATTTCTACAAGACAGTTCATTCACCCTCAGTGGGTCCTTCAACATCATCAATTCATCGAACGACACCTCTTCGGAAATCCATCAGAGAAATCTGCCAAAGACATTACAAGACATATCTCTTTATTTGAGAGCTCACAGAATATTTTACAACTACAACAAAGATGCTCCTCAGGAATGAATCCTCCAGTGGGTCATCACATAAGTTTATTTCCATCAAGCGACATCTCTCCAGAGAATTCGAGGGAGTTTACCACATTAGTCTCTCTTTATTTGAGAAGACATACTTTACAATTCAACCGGCTCACATCTCCCCGAAGATCCCCGGTGAAGCTTTACAACTACGTCTACAATTTACAATTACATTACAAATTACATCTACAGAGTTCCACATTTACATCTACAGATTACATCAAAGTTCTACAACGAACTACATCTACATTGACAACCACATTTACAATTTACAGTCTACAACGACATCTGCAATCTACAAAATTTACAACCCCCGGTGAAGATGCTCTCACGAGTTTTCATCATTTTGGGAAGAGACTGAGACCAGCTCATAGCATCCAGACTATGACGCTCGGGGAGGTTTTACATCAAGAGACTGAGACCAGCTCATGGTTCCCATACTATGACGCTCGGGGAGGTTCTACATCAGAAACTGAGACCAGCTCATGGTTCCCATACTATGACGCTCGGGGAGGTTCTACATCAGAAACTGAGACCAGCTCATGATTCCCATATCATGACGCTCGGGGAGGTTTTACATCAGAAACTGAGACCAGCTTATGATTCCCATACTATGACGCTCAGGGAGGTTCTACATCAGAGACTGAGACCAGCTCATGATTCCCATATCATGACGCTCAGGGAGGTTCTACATCAGAAACTGAGACCAGCTCATGATTCCCATATCGTGACGCTCGGGGAGGTTCTACACTGAGACCAGCTCATGATTCCCATATCATGATGCTCGGGGAGGTTCTACATCAGAAATTGAGACCAGCTTATGATTCCCATATCATGACGCTCGGGGAGGTTCTACATCAGAAACTGAGACCAGCTTATGATTCCCATATCATGACGCTCGGGGAGGTTATACACTTTACTATTCCCAGTTAAAAAAAAAAGAGAACAAAATAATACGTGAAGAAAAAGAAGAAAGAAAATATAAGATAAAACTGAATTATAGACTCGATCAAGAAATCCATTTGGATTGTCACCGATCACCACATTATGGTAATAAGCATATCTTTCAACTACAAGCTTCTCTCCTATCACCATATCCCTGGCGTATGAGATACTGTTTTACTTCTGGAGATTCGCCACTAGTTGTTTCCTGTCCCCATGGAGTCCCGTTTCGTCAGATCTGTTACTCCTTTGTCTCACGCGTTGTGCCTAGTTTGCTCCCTGTGACATCTTTTCTTCCTAGGACAGTCTGTCTTTCTTTTTCATATCATCGCATATCATATACATCCGGTAGTTTCTTAGGGCCAAAAATTTGGGCAATGTTTGTATTTAAGTCCCTCCTATCTCGTCGAGACGGAGATTTCAATCTCCATATCTCCGGATATAAGTAACTTAAATAGGGGCATCTGTTGCACCTTGATTTTTGACCTTAAGACCTCACCTCATTGTGCTTGTTTCTGTTGTTTTATTCCTATGTATATAGTTGTTATAACTAACTAGTGTACGCAGCTGCAATAATTCCAAGTAGAGATAGTTTTTTGCTCACTAATAAAAGTATTAAGAGGATTCCAGGGCGACTGTGATTTTGTACTAAGACTGCCATCGTCAGGAGATCGTTTGAACATCCTGTAAATTGAAGTGTTTCATGTCAAGAGATTTATCTGAAGGTTTGAGTTTGCGATTAAATTGAAGATTTAGGCTAACGGATTCATAGAAGTTCAAGTGGACGATAGGAGGTTCATTTACCTTTATTATTATTACAATATACTCAGAATTACAGTGGTGACCAATTCCAAGTAACAGTAAAGAAATTCATTGGGAATATTGTATTTATTGGGGTCTCTCTATCCAGTTCTCGCTTAAAAATTTTATTCCGTGTTCGAGAAGGAACACTAGACCAGAGAAGGACTCTATATGTCAGGAAGCATGATTAAAGGGACGCTTTAGAGTGATGACAAATGTGGCTTCATTGTTCCAATCAGTACTGGTGTGTGGCGCTTTCATGAGGCTATTTAAACTCTTCGAGGAGATTGAGAAGATAAATATATAATCTCTGGGACTTCTTTGATGGTTTAGGCAATATGGCAGAAGTCCTAAGATATTTATCGAACCATGTCAATTTGTAATGAGAATAAAATAGACAATCATTAAAACTAATGTTTGGAGATACAATGTTGCCAAAGTTGGATTAGGCACGTGGCAGTAGAAAACCTTCTTACATCCATGAAAACATATTTCATGGAATCCAATCATCACTACAAGTGCACATACTGGTCGTTTTTGGAATACTAGGACATTTCCTCTGAATACATCGTACTCAATATCAAAACAAATTACATGTGGTCTTACACAACTAATGATGCTGAGACGTATACTTTGAAGCCTGTCACGCCTTGGCTTCACACGTAACAACATTGTTGCACCTGGCCCTCATCATCATCCTCATCTACAGCATGGAGATCTCGGCTTTAAGGACAATTCCAAGGAACTACGCTAACATAATCACCACCAATAGGTTTTAATTGGAAGCCTTCTCATCAAATGCCTGCACTCAAAGGAAAAGGAAGCTTAGACAAAATTTAGCAGCATTGAAAGACAAGTCAAAATAAAACTCTCAAGGTTATTCAAGCCAAAAGTAACCAATACTCACAGTCCATGTAAAGATCCCAAAAGATCACAAGTTCAAGTATGACACAGGTCTAAATCCCGCACCTGTTACCGACAAGTTTAATGACGCGAAAGTCTATAAGAATCCACTTCGAATCATAATTCAGAAGGACAGCATATGTAAAGTTCTGTTTTGCTCACTACCGGCTCTAGTGAGACTATTACACCAATACAACCGGCTATCAAACAAGCTGTAAGTTCAGACTCATAACCTCAGGCTCCTTTGTGTGGGTATAGCTTGGTCAAACTCTTTTTGAAAGATCAGATAAACGTTCAAATATGTGTCCTGCCGCCCCTGCATATCGTTACAGCAAGATGTCGCTACTGCGAAAATCGGCGCCGGCTGAACAGAAGAGTCGCCACCATGCGTTATTTATCCCAACGGAGGGAAAGGAAACGCTCGAGGTAAACCTACCGCGAAGACGGGAAAGGAATGGTCATCGCAACCAAATCCTGGATTCGGGAGTCGGTTACGCAAGGGGAAGGTATTAGCACCCCTCACGTCCGTCGTACTCGACGGGATCCACGCTTGCTTTCTGGTACGGATTGTTATTCTATCTACTCTATAGGTCAAGGGTTAAAAGAAAAGAAAATGACTCGGCAAAGTATCGCACTTTATGCCTACGTATTCCCGTCTGGAACGAGAAATCAGAGTCAACGTAGTTCGCCTACCTACGGGAAAGGAGGGGAAGGTTGCTCGCTAGGATATCGCATCCTATGCCTACGTACTTTCATACAGCATGAAAGATCAGAGCAAACGTAGTTCGGGCCACGTACGACACAAGTCTGTCTTGATTGTTTTTAGTCCTTCTGAAAAAGGGTTTTCTCCTGATTGAAGGTCCAAGCGGACAAAAATGACGTTTTGATGTGTTCACATTCTTTTACGGAAGAAGTGTCTTTTATTGGGTTTGAAATCTTATTGTGTTTTTCTGTTTGTTTTGAGAAAGAAGAGACAGAACTCTAACCTACGGTTGAAAAGGGGAATCAAACTAACCTAATGTTATCATGTATGGGTTAAGACCTAATGTCTATCATGCTCCTCTCTTGCACAGGGAGAAACAGAGATCCTAAGGGAATAGACGGAAACAGAAACAATAGCAAATATACAATAAAGCAGTAAAATGCATGGATGCAGCAATACAAGCGAGGCAAGGGAGTCCCACTCAACCTCGAACCTAGAAAACAACAGGCAAAAGTGAACAGAATCCACTTTCAACCTAACAGGTTAAACAACAAGCAATACAGTCAGGGAATTTCAAACAATACATCAAGAATTATAAACAGCAAAAATAGACAGCAACAACAATCTTCTTCAACATCTGTCCTCAAGCCATCTTCAACCATCTACAGGCTTTAAGCAAGCATCAATCTTCATCTTCCATCTTCCAATGGCTTTTCTTCAAGTCCCAATCTCCAAGATGAGGAACCAATCACAAGAATGAACTGGGGTGTTAAGCAATTAATTGACCACCAAAGGTGGCAAACAGACTGCTAACAACACATAGAATATTTCTCTCAAGAGTTCTATCTCTTAGACACTATCACCAAGCCTTCCAAAGGAAGGGGGTGAATGTCTTAGAGAGACTCTGCATCATAGAGAGGGATGGAGGCAACCAAGACCTTCCATGTTTGTGAATCAAGTTTTCTACTCTAGAGCTCTGCCTAACTCCTAGATCCTATAACCTTCAACAGCTGCCAGCAAGAGATACTCTTCATCCACTCTTGAAATTGATCTTCATTCCTTTTGTCTTCAATGGGCTTCATCAACAAAGTCTTCAACTCAAACCCAAGCCCCAAACAAGCCCAATACCCCACACAGTCAAAAAAATAACCCTAGAGAGGGCACACCACTCAATCAAACAAATGCAAGCAATATACTAATAGTAATAGTAGAATAGGGGAAACCTAGTAATTTCTAAGGGATCTATTATCTACCCATAACCCCTATAGTCCCATACCCCAAAGATTCACACTACAACTCCTAAAAGAAATGATTTACTACACCTATGTTATCTCTAAACCCTAGTTTTGATTCTCCTAATCACACCTAAACAAATCATCTAAAATTAAGTCCTAAAATCATGAATTAAATTTTATATACAAGCTAAAGTTCTAAGTTAATCACCCTAAAAAGAATGAATCTGAAATGTAAAAGCATCTAACTAAACTAAAATCAACCATATCATGAATCAAATTAAACCACTTAAAAGCTATTTAGAAGAAAAATATTCTAAAAATGCTAAAACAAAATAAAATTGGAATTTTATTATTTCTTAATTTTCTTAACAGAAATATGAACCTAATGAAAAAACAACCACTAAAAAATAAGCATTTTTCATTTTGTTATGATTTTTTAAAGAATTAAAAATAAAAGGATGAAATTAATATGAATTAAATGGGCTGAGGGGGTGCAGTGAGTATTTAATTCAGTTAAAGCAAGAGGATGGGCCCAGACTGGGGGGCGCGCATAGCAAAGCGCGTCTGGGCCCAGTTGATCAGAAAAAAAATCAAAAAGGAAAAAAAACTGAAACGGTGCATATAGTAAAAATAATAATGCAAATGATTGGGCCTTGGCGTTTGGGGGTGTGAAAAGCAATGGTTGCTTGAGCCCAGGATGCGTTAAGTGAAACGCATCGTTTCATCCTTTCAGCCATTTCCCTCTAGATCTCCAATTAAATCTGAGCCTTAGGATCGTCTTTGATTCAATGGTCTTATGCCTGATCCAACGATGCTCCTTCATCGTCTACCTTGAACAAACCCTAAGCCAGAAAAATCCTCCCCATGCACGAACCTTCCACCTCTCTGTTCTCCCTCGTTTGGCCATGGATTTTAAAACTTCAAAGACCAAAATTGCTCTATTCTCTCCCAGGAACAAGATTGTACTCTTAGTTTCTCCTAAAACTCTTTCCAGCATCAAACCCGATAGGTACAAAACAAAGGTTCCACCATTTTCCACTGCTATCAACCATGCCAATTCTAGATTCTAATGGTACTAAGATGCTCTTCATGTTGCACTGGTCTCAGCATGCTAATGGATGTTGATTAAAACTCACTATATAACATTTTCTTGATCATCAAAGATTCAACATCATATTATCAAACCTCATGGAATCCTCTCAAACTCTCTGAATTCAATCATCTATCCTAACCTAACAGTTCTAACCCTAAAATTCTCTATTATTCTAACTAATCTAACCAATTCGAAAAGAAAACCAACCTGGTTTAAAGATGGAAACAGATGCATAATTCTTTAGATCCAAGGCTTGCAAAGTTCTGGACTTGCTCAATACACTTGATTCTTGGTTCTGTATGCAATAGTTCTTGCTCACACCTCTTGGATCTTGCAATCACAATCTTCTTGCACTTTGGATGATGAAGTTGGTAGCACACGATTTCTTCCTCAATTAAGCCAAATCTTGATGAAAACTGGATCTATGATGGATGTAGATGATGATAGGATCAAGAAGTTTGGAAAATGATGAAGGTTTGATGAAGTTTGGAATGAATTTGCACAATTGAAGAATGAGATGAAACTTGGTATTTTGATCAAAATGAATCACCACCCCTTTAATGAAGCCACTCTTCCCAATATATAGATGAAATTATAAAGCTCTAGAACTTGGTAGAAACTTCTTGTGCACACTTTCCTTGAATTTTGGATATGTTAACTTCATACATAAGTAACCAATGGTATCTCTCAAACTTTGCCCTAAACTCAAAGATCTACTTTTTCCAATGTTCTTAAAACATTTTTTCCAATCAAAATGACCTATAATTTCATCCCATTTGGCCATGTTATGAAAAATCTCAATTTTAGGTCACTTTTTATTCATTAAATTCACTTTTAAATGACCAAATTTGAAACCTTGAGCTATGAGCCTTTCCAAACTTTCATGATCACTTTTATAGACTCAAAATGTCATTTGGAGCAAGTTTTATGTTGTGAAGGTTTTCATTTGAAGCTTCCTTGTATGAGTTTTGGGCATAGGCTTGAAATGACCTGTAATTCTCAAATGACCAAAATACCCTTTTCTTGCCAAGGCCACAAGTAGAGTTCCATAAATCAGATGAAGGCATACCATACCTTTCTAGAAAGCTAAGACAATGAGGAACAACTCTTATGTTGACCAGAAATTCATTTGAAATCTCCTTGAGGGGTAAAAGTTGCTTGGAAGACAAGTAACTTTCACAGACAAAATTTCAGATACCTCAGATGACCTGTAACTTGCCAGGACCATAACTTGAGTTCTATAAATCTCCTTGATGCCTTCCACCACTCATATTAAAGGTCTTGAGATACTCTACAAGTTTCATGTTGACCAAGGATCCATTTGAAGCTTGCATTTTGACTTATCTTGTTGGGAAGTTTGGCCTAAATCAAGGGATTTTACACAGAAACCCTAATTTAGAAACTCCTCTTCTTCTTGATTTCTCTTGATTTCTTCTTGGCACAACACCAAATCCATATCTACATGTCAAATGATGAACCCCACATCTCTCAGATAGACCTTGATGCCTTTCAATCAATCATTTGACCTAGGGTTGACCCAGGGTTGACCCAGATGAAACCCTAGTTGACTATCTTCAACTGCAACTCTGGTGATCATATCAATGACTTGTCTCTCTTTCAAAATGACTCTCTAGGTCTTCCATGATGTCTATATACCCTCCATGCTCTCAATTCACAGCTCCCAACTTCTTTGATGATCTTCAAATACCCTCAGATAGGAGATAGATTCACTGCTTGATCCAATGACCTCTCTGGGTTTCAATTTCTTTCTGATGACTTGGATATGCTTGAATTTGAATAATAACCTCTTGATAGGATCATAGAGATGAGAATAATACTTGGTCCCTTGTTTGATGATTTGTTATGCTATGCTATGCTGATGATTAGACTATGCACATGACTCTATATGCAAATGCTAATGTAATTGAAACATAAACCAAGTGAAGAAGGTTGAGCAAATTTTAGGGTGCAACAGCTGCCCCTATTCAAGCGACTTGGACCCGATTGGGTGAAGAGCGAATGACCTTCAAACATTCGAGGTACGAGACGGTTGAATACTAAGAACCCGGAAATTTGCCAACCGCAGAAATAAACTGCACCACTGCTTGGGGAACGACATTCATCAACTGAATCTAACTGTTACAGCAACCAACTGATCCATTAGCGACCGTGCTGGGGATTATTTTCATCAGCCCGAAAAAGATTCTATCATAGCAGGGATAGAACTTTGTCCACGTTGGAACGCCTGTTTCGTCAACACGAAGAAATCTCAACTAACACTTGTCCACGTCAGGACGCACATTTGCCGTCAACCCGGAAAAATCTCGTCGACTTCGCTGGAGATGACTCGTCTGCATTTCATCAGCCCGAGGGGATCCTATCAACATAGGGATGAATTGTCCATGTTAGGACTAGCACATGTTGTCAGGAATAAATCGTCCACGTTAGGAATAAACTTTTCCACATCAGGAATAAAATTTGTCCATGTCAGGAATAAAATTTCCACGTCAGGAATAAACTTCGTCCACGTTAGGAATAACCTGTCCACGTTAGGAATAACCTGTCCACGTTAGGACTAAACTTTTTCACACCAGGAATACATCGTCCACGTTAGGACTCACCTTTCCACGTTAGGAATAAACTTCTTTCCACGTAAGGAATAAACTTCTTTCCACGTAAGGAATAAACTTCTTTCCACGTTAGGAATAAACTTCTTTCCACGTAAGGAATAAAATTCTTTCCATGTAAGGAATAAACTTCTTTCCACGTAAGGAATACATCTTTCCACGTAAGGAATCACCTCTTTCCACGTAAGGAATACATCTTTCCACGTAAGGAATCACCTCTTTCCACGTAAGGAATACATCTTTCCACGTAAGGAATCACATATCGTCTTGATTTGTCCACATCAGGACTCACATCTTGACTCGCTGAGGAAATAAAACTTGTCCACGTCAGGACTCATGCTTCGCCAACACGAAGAGAGATAAACTTGTCCACGTCAGGACTCTCGCATCTTGTCATCACGAAGAACTATAAACTTGTCCACGTCAGGATGCACATTTCACCATTATGAAGAAAGATATCTGCTGGGAATAAATGGTCCACGTCAGGACACCAACACGAAGAGTAATCAATTCTGTCCACGTCAGGACTTCACATTCAATCAATACGGAGAAATCAAATCTGTCCACGTTAGGACTAGCACATTTTATCAACCTGGGGAAATAAATCTGTCCACGTCAGGACTCCCATTTCTCTAGCACGAAGAAATCCCGTCAGTATAGGAATAGATTGTCCACGTCAGGACCCATTTCTCTATTGGTCCCAACCCACAAACCTTTTAGCACTGACGTGACAGCGACTTTGGGGCGGACTCTACTGGGGATATTTGGAAACCAAACTACCGGACGCCTGTTCTGATAACCGGCGGCAGCCTCTGAAATTCTGATTCATGAAACCCTTTGATGCTGACGTAACAACACATTTGAAGAAGATAATCCGCTGGTCGGACTAGAGAAACTTCTGCAAGCAACTCTGGTGAGGAAAACAAGAGAATTTCAATCAAATAACTCTGCTCGGGGACAAAGAGAAATTTAACCTAATAACTCTGTGGGGAAAATGGCCAAACTGACATTATCATTGAATGTCTCATGCCGAGATCTTGAATGTTTGGTAATTTATTTGAGCAAGAGCTCTCTCCACCTGTAAGGGAAACAATACTTGAAACAAACGGTTAGCCAACCTGGTTCATGTTTCAAAATGCATATGCTTGACAATGACACCATGCTCTATTCGACATGGAAATGTTACGTGTTTTTATTTGGTGGATGCAAGTATGGCACTATATGCCAATGCAAATGCAGACTCGAACTGTTGGGATACAGAAACCGCTTCAGCAAAATAAATGCTGAAGACAAGGCCAACTCCGCTGGGGATAGCCAGGTGCCACAGAATTATTCCAGCAGAATAGATGCTGGAAGAGTGAAGCCAACTCCGCCGAGGAATAACTGAATGCGCCAATAAGGATTGGACTTCCGCTAGGGAGTGAACGGGTATCACACGGTATTCCGGCAAAATAAATGCCAGGACGCCCAACCAATTTTGCCGGGGAGAGTTGTAATCTTCGAGTTCCACTGGGAGGAAAGACAACACTTGCTGAAAAGAGAACTCCACTGGGGACGAAACGATTCTCTTGGGGAAAATCAACTGATTCCGCTGGAGGAGAGTAAATGACCCTACTGGGAAGGGTAAACTGTCTGAATACAGCTCACGAGTCGGAAATGTTAATCTTCTGAGGCTAAACCACTCTGCTTGAGATGGGCTGTCTGAATACTACCCTTGATCTGGGAATCACCAAACTCTGCTGAGGATAAACGACTTGGCTGGAGAATGTCCTTTGGGTAAACTACGACTAGCTGGGGAATTTGATCTTTCGTCAGTAGGGGACATTGTTATCTTGGAAGCATGACCTGCGTGGGGATCGAGTCTTTCGTTACGAGCTTCTGGTCAATACTGCACTCTTTTGATCGTCCGCTTCGTACGGCTACGTACCCTGCAACACCACAACCAAGACAAGACAAGTCTACGCAACCAAATCTATTCAGGTTAGTGTGAGTGACATTATTTTCAGTTAATTCAAATTTTTAGCAATTATTGGCAAGGGCCAGCGACGTTATACACTTGCTAGTTTCATTAAACCTAGGCGTTTATCACGTACAAAACAGTAAAGAACCAGCATCAAATACTGAATAACATGTTTTATTGATTGGGCCCCTAAATGGGCGGAGTTTTGTACACGGGATGTAACTCCTGAAAAGAGGAAGCTACGCACAACAAATATACAAGTATGCACAAGAAGCATAAATATATTGACAAATCAAATTTGTACACATGTCGGCAACGGGATGCAGACGAACATCACGAACTGATCCTCCTATGACTCGCCCGACTCTAATGTTTTCCCGGTATCCACACTTATGAAGAAATTGTATCTGATAATCGACCCCTCAGGTATATTCTCCCGCACCAATGCTCAATGTAGTATCAAATTCGGACCGCAGTCATTTGCTTTTCAAATCCCTAACTTTTGCGTGAACCGCCCTTTACGGGTTTTCAGTTCACCGGGATACCCTTTTTTGCCGAAGCCGCCCAGTGTAGGTTTTCAACTTCGCGGGTGTACATTTTTTTCAATTTATCCCTAACTTTTGCCCGAACCTTTCATTCTGTTTTTGGTTCGCCAGGATGCCCCATTTTTGCCTGGACTCTCTTTTTCTGTCCAGCGGGTCAATTTCAAGCAAAGTATTTTTTAACTGCGTCCGAATTCACAGGCGATGTAAAGTCTTCACCGTCCATGGTGGACAACAATAAAGCTCCTCCTGAAAAGACTTTTCTGACAACGTATGGCCCTTCGTAGTTAGGGGTCCACTTGCCCCTATGATCTGCCTGTGGCGGGAGAATCCTTTTCAACACAAGGTCGCCCGTCTGAAAGCTCCGAGGATGTATCTTCTTATCATATTCTTTCTTCATTCGGCTCTGGTACAAACGACCGTACGCTAGAGAAGATAGCCTCTTCTCATCCATTAAACTCAGCTGGTTCAACCTGTCTTTCACCCATTTTGCCTCGTCTAATTGGACATCTCGTAGTACTCTCAGAGAAGGAATCTCAACTTCCAATGGTAACACTGCTTCCATTCCATATACCAACGAGAACGGGGTTGCCCCGGTTGATGTGCGTACCGTCGTACGATAACCGTGTAAAGCGAAAGGTAGCATCTCATGCCAATCCTTATAGGTCACCACCATCTTCTGAACGATCTTCTTTATATTCTTATTGGCCGCTTCAACAGCGCCATTCATCTTGGGTCGGTAAGGGGAGGAGTTGTGATGCTCGATCTTGAAATTCTGACAGAGCTCCTTCATCATTTTGTTATTCAGGTTTGAACCGTTGTCAGTAATTATCCGCTCGGGGATTCCATATCTGCAAATGATATCTCTTTTGATGAATCTGGCTACCACCTGCTTAGTTACATTTGCGTAAGATGTCGCCTCCACCCATTTGGTGAAATAATCGATCGCTACTAGAATGAACCGGTGTCCGTTAGAAGCCGTTGGCTCGATCTTTCCAATCATATCGATTCCCCACATCGAGAATGGCCATGGTGACGACATCACATTCAGAGGACTCGGAGGCACATGGATCTTATCAGCATAGATTTGGTACTTGTGGCACTTCCTCGCAAACTTGAAACAATCAGTTTCCATAGTTAGCCAAAAATAACCTGCCCGCAACAGCTTCCTTGTCATAGCATGCCCACCAGCATGCGTACCAAATGTTCCCTCATGTATTTCCTCTATGAGCAACTTTGCCTCTTTTTCATCTACGCAACGCAGCAGCACCAAGTCGTGATTCCTTCTGTATAAGACACCATCCGGATTCAAATAGAAATTACCCGCCAATCTCCTGAGAGTCTTCTGATCTTGACTGGATGCCCCAGTCAGATACTCTTTGTTCTTCAGGAAATTAAGGATATCGAAATACCACGGTTTGTCGTCAAAAGCTTCGTCAATAGCAAATACGAAGGCAGGTCTGTCAAGCCGGGAGATAACAATTATGGGAGCCTCGTTCCAGAAGTTGACTTTGTACATGGAAGACAAAGTGGCCAGGGCGTCAGCCATCTGATTCTCCGCTCGCGGTACATGATGCAATTCAACCTTGTCAAAGAAAGGCAACAATCTCCTCGCGTAGTTCATGTACGGTATCAAATTGGGCTGACGTGTCTCCCATTCCCCTTTGATTTGATTCACCACCAGAGCTGAGTCTCCGTATACGTCCAGATTTTTGATTCGCAAATCAATGGCTTCTTCAAGCCCCATGATACAAGCTTCGTATTCGGCTTCATTATTGGTAACTGGAAAGGTCAATCGAGCAGTAAACGGGATGTGCGACCCGTGTGGAGTAGTGATGATTGCCCCTATTCCGCTACCGTAGGCGTTTACAGCTCCGTCAAAGATCAACTTCCATTTGGAACCCAATTCTGGTCCTTCGTCTGGCAATGGCTCTTCGCAATCTTTCATCTTTAGGTACATGATATCCTCGTCAGGAAAATCAAACCTCATCGATTGGTAATCTTCAATAGGCTGCTCTGCCAAGTACTCAGACAGTACACTCCCCTTTATAGCCTTCTGCGAGACATACTGGATGTCATATTCGGTCAAAACCATCTGCCAACGGGCAATTCTCCCCGATAATGCTTGCTTTTCGAATACATATTTGATAGGATCCATCTTCGAGATGAGCATGGTTGTATGATTCAGCATGTATTGCCTCAAACGCTTGGCGGCCCAAGCTAGTGCGCAACAAGTTTTTTCAAGCATTGAATATCGAGATTCACATTCAGTAAATTTCTTACTCAAGTAGTATATCGCATGCTCTTTTCTTCCTGTCTCGTCGTGTTGACCGAGAACACAACCCATACTCCCCTCAAGAACTGTCAAATACATAATCAAGGGTCTCCCTGCCACTGGGGGTATCAAAATAGGAGGCTCCTACAAGTACTGCTTTATTTTATCGAACGCCTTTTGACAATTTTCATTCCATGTTATAGCTTGGTCTTTTTTCAACAGCTTGAATAATGGTTCACACGTAGCTGTTAGGTGAGAGATGAACCGAGCGATGTAGTTCAACCTCCCTAAAAACCCGCGCACCTTTTTTTCTGTTTTAGGCGTTGGCATCTCTTGTATTGCTTTTATTTTTGCAGGATCAACCTCTATTCCTTTTTCGCTCACGATAAACCCCAGCAGTTTACCCGATCTCACCCCGAAGGTGCATTTGTTAGGGTTCAGTCTCAGCCTGAACTTCCTAAGCCTTTTGAATAACTTCAGCAGATTCACCAAATGCTCTTCCTCCGTCTGGGATTTGGCAATCATATCATTGACATAAACTTCGATCTCCGTATGCATCATATCATGGAAAAGAGTCATCATTGCACGCTGATACGTTGCCCCAGCATTCTTTAATCCGAAGGGCATCACTTTATAACAAAATGTTCCCCAAGGCGTTATGAAAGTAGTCTTCTCCATGTCCTCTGGTGCCATTTTAATCTGATTATATCCCGAGAAGCCATCCATGAAGGAGAATACTGAGAATTGAGCAGTGTTGTCAACTAGCACATCGATGTGAGGAAGTGGAAAATCATCTTTTGGGCTCGCTTTATTTAAATCACGGTAATCTACGCACATTCTCACTTTACCGTCTTTCTTTGGCACTGGTACGATGTTAGCGACCCATGAGGGATATTTTGTCACAGCTAGGAAACCAGCATCCCACTGTTTTTGAACCTCCTCCTTAATTTTCATTGCCATATCAGGTCTAGTTCTGCGAAGCTTCTTCTTGACCGGAGGGCATTCTTCTTTTAACGGCAGACGGTGCACAACCATATCTGTATCGAGCCCAGGCATGTCTTCATACGACCAAGCGAACACATCACTATACTCTCTGAGCATTTCAACCAGTCTTCGCTTGACGTCACTCTATAGCGCGGCTCCTATACGGATGTTCTTTTCAACCCCTTCCGACCCTAGGTTAATAATTTCGATGACCTCCTCATGAGGCAAAATGACTCGTTCTTCTTGCTTCACCAACCAAGACAATTCTTTGGGAACATCGCCATCTTCAACAATCTCTTCTTCGGCCTGAAGTACCGGGTGCTCAAAGTCGAGACGAGTCATAGGTGGTTCAATGATGTCATCTGAAAATGTTATCCTGTAAAAGGAATGGTTAAATGCTTCAAAATGCGTATAAAGCGAATAACCGCGTTGCCATTTTATTGCAAAATACAAAACAAGACAAACAGAGATCACAATATTTGTACATGAAAAAACGCCTTTCATTTAATGGTAAAACAACGCAATGTATATAACAACACAGCCCTAAGCAAATCACGATGCCCCGGGTAAGGCACCGGATTGTTCAACAATTAAAAAAACAAATCATTACTGTTTAAGAGTCACAGGAACAATCTCCTGAATAGACCAATTGCACAATCCCTGTCCTGGCACGCTCGGCTGGATCCAGGCGTCCATATTGCAATCGCTGTCTCCTTCGTCAGACTCTGAAGCGGCGTTGATGGTCTCGTGACATACTCCACTGGCAGTGATAGTTATCGGTCCTCTGAAACGGGGTTCCCCCACAGCAGGTGTTGATGACGACGGTTGATATCCCAGCCCAAATCGGTTCATCTTCACGGGAATATCCAGCACCTTGCCCCAGCCGTTTGTCTCACCAGTCTCTACTAGAGCTTGAGCTTCCTTATATGACGAGACGGTGACCTCCGACGCTTTACTCGGCCCGGGACCTTTGTCTTTGATGCGCAACCCTTCAAATGCCTGACAGGGTGTTTCGTGAATCTCGCCATCGACCTCCACATACTTAAATGATGACAGATGGCTGACCAGTATATCTTCTTCCCCACATACAGTGACCACGCTGTCTCCTACCATGTATTTCAACTTTTGATGCAAGGTAGACGTGACTGCCCCCGCACCATGGATCCAGGGTCGTCCGAGGAGGCAGCTGTATGCTGGCTGGATATCCATGATATAAAATTCAGTCGCGAAAACCTCCGGCCCCACCTGTAGAGGTAATGTTATGGATCCAAAGACTGTTCTTCGCGTACCATCGAATGCCCTGACCACCAAGTCACTAGGCGTACACAGGATTCCTCGGACATCTAGCTTCATCATCGCTTTCTTGGGCAACACATTTAAGGATGATCCGGTGTCTACCAGTACATGAGACATGACTAATCCCCTGCACTCAACAGAGACGTGCAACGCCATATTATGCTCTCTCCCCTTCGGAGTCAAATCAAAGTCTGTAAAGCCCAAGCTATGGTCTGCGTTCACATGCGCCAACACCCCCTCCAGCTGATTCACGGAAAGATCTTGGGGTACGAAGGAAGTATCCAGAACTTTAAATAATGCATTTATGTGAGCTTCAGAACACAATAGCAACGACAGTATGGATATCTTTGACGGCGTCTGTTGCAGATGCTCAACAGTCTTATAATCACTTTTACGAATCAAGCGCATGAACTCTTCCACCTCTTCCGATGCCGTTTCTTTTCCGCTTGCCTGCACAGGGACATTCTCACTCATCTTTCCTTTTCCCTTCGCCAGTTGCTCAGCCTCTACCTCAGGTGATATGAAGATTCTCCCACTTCTTGTCATACCTCCGGTACCGACGACATTATCTATAACCTCAGCCGGCTGCTTATTAACATCAGTTTTTACCCCATCACAATACACTTCCAACCCATAGGACCAGGGGACTGCCTTAGTGCTCTCATACGGGATTGGCCCTGCCTTGGTGATGGTGATCGGCGGTCGCTTGGCCGGTGCCGTTATAGTGATCGTTTTTCGAGGAATCGTCACAGTAGCTACATCACTTTGCTTGTCTGCTAATACCCCTGCAGGTTCTTCAATTGCTGCTCGGTCAAATTGCAATGTGCCTCCATCTATTAAAGCCTGAATACCTTTCTTTAAGTCATCACAACCCCCAGCTTGGGTCAAACACTCTAAGCAATACTCGTCGCAACCTGGATACACACCACCTTGCAATAATCTGCTCTTTATCTCGCACAACGGTGTCTTGAGGTCATCAACATGCATAATCAAGTTCAAACCCTCCTCGGTTAAAATGGCGTTTGCCCCATGATTGGGCATGGGCTTTTGCACTATATTCGGACCCGCCGTTCCAAAATTGATAGCCTTACTATCCAATAGATCCTGCACTACATGCTTGAATGCGTGGCAACCCTCTACATCGTGGCCAGGGGCCCCAGAGTGGAATTCACAGTGCCTGCTTGCATCGTAACCATACGGAGGAGTGCCTGTTATTGGCGCCAGAGTTATCTTCTCCACCAAGTTCAAACCTAGTAACGTCTGTAGCAATTCTGCATACGTTGAAGGAGGCTTTTCAAACACCCTCCTTGGTTTGCCCCCCTAGAATCTGCGCTGAGCCGGCTGTGCCCCCTGTTGTGGCTGTTGTTGCTGTTGTTGTTGTTGGAATGGTTGTTGCTGAAATGGAATAGTAACGCTTGCCACCTGCTGCGGCTGATTGTACTGGTTTCGACCTCTGCCCCGGCCTCGGCCTCGGCCCCCAAACACCGCGCTTGCATCGCCCTGACGGCGCCCACCAAAAGCCCTTCGGTTACTGCCAGCCGAAGTGGATTCCTCAGCTTGGAATCTTCCCTGTTTAATGTTGCTTTCAATCTTTTCTCCCATCAGGATTAAGTCTGAGAAACTGCCCAAAGAAGTGTGAAACAACTTGTCATAAAACATACCAGTGAATGTCCCTATGAACATATCATTCATTTCCTTGTCCTCTAGAGGAGGATGGACTCTAGCAGCCATGTCGCGCCATTTATGCGCATACTCTTTGAAGCTCTCGCCCTTCTTCTGGGACAACCCCTGCAATTGGACCCGGTTGGGTGCCAAGTCGCTGTTATACTTATAGTGAGCTACAAATGCTTCAGCCAGCTGCTTCCATGTCTTTATATGTGTTGGTTCCAATCCCATATACCACTCGAGGGAAGGGCCCGACAAGCTATCTTGAAAGAAATGCATTAGCATCCTCTCATCGTTAGAATACGCCGACATCCTTCTGTAATATGACCGCACATGCACCTTTGGACATGTGTCCCCCTTATATTTGTCAAACGTGGGAGCTTTGAATTTGATTGGCACCCTCAAGCCAGGCACCAGACCCATTGTTGACATATCTAGGCCGACAACACTTTGATTCACGACCCCCCTCATCTGCTCCTCGAGCATCCTGATTCTCTGAGAGTCATCCATAGGCCCTTCGAAACCTCCACCGGAGAAAGCGTCCTCTTGCTGGTCTTCTTGCCAATTACCATTCCTAGTTCCATACCCATCATATCCGTTGTTACGCCAACTCTGGTCTGATTCATCACCGGGCCTCGCCCCCTGTTGCCGTACCCCGGAGCGACCCCAGCAGGTCTAAAAGTCATTAACCCAGCGCCATTTCCATTTCCGAATCCGCCATAACCCTGATTGGTCATACCAAATCCGTCCTATCTGAAGCCTTGAGTATTGAAACCGTATTTCCCAGCATTATCGAACCCCTGGTCATTGAAGCCAAATCCAGTATTACCGAAGCCATTGCCTCCCATATTATCACCCAGGTTGACATCTCCGAGCCCAACGTTGTTGACAACAGTCTCGTTCCCAATTCCAACGTTACCGTTCCCGGCAGCAGCGCCGTTATTCATATTGACAGCAGGTATGTTGACTACAGGTGGAGCCACTGGTGTTGGAGTACCATCCCCGTGAATAGTGTCGACTCGCGCAGACTGATGATCCTAATTTCCATGCCCAACATTTCTTACCAACAGAGGCTGCACCAAAGCTTGCAAATTCTCCTGACCTTTCGCAATGGTCTCCATTGTCTGCATGAAGAGCGCCAGCTTCTCACGCATGTCTTGCATTTCGTTCTGCATTTGATCCATGATTCTTCGGCAGTTGGTACGAGTGGAGTATCGGTGCGGGCGCTGATCTTCAATCCTGAAAAGACCTGGTACAGTGCAAGGAATGAGATACCATGCAATAATAACCTGTAATGCAATATGAATGGGAATGCAATGCAATATGTGTCTGTGCATTAGGGAATATCATTCCCCGATTCTAGTGCGAATGTGTCAGTGTGGTGACAGTGCTAGCAATACGGTGATCGGAGCCGGATCCTAGAAAACCTCATATATTGCAGAGAAATCCATTAAGCCAAGAATACAATATCACGGAGTGCACAATAAGAAGGCATGACCTCAACCAACAATCCTGGTGATGGTCAGCACTATGCAAATAAAGCATCAATACATGAAATGGTCAAGTACACTCATAAGCCTGGTACTCTTCTAGTAACTTTTTAGTCTCTGGATGACTTGGTCGGGTAAGCAGACCCTCAACAAGTTGATTTCTTCGCTTGAGAACACGTCGCACGTCACCAGCGGTTTCCTCCCATGCCCCTTCTCCGAAGCGATCCTCTAGCTTCCGCTTCTGAGACACAGCTTCGTTCCTGCCTTCGATGGCCTTGTTCAATGCATTCTGGAGACTGTATCTGGTCATCACCTCTTCTTCATACTTCTTAATGCTAGCCTTCAGCTGTTCTTCGAGTTCAGAAATTTGCTGCTTCAATTTGTCTTCCCTCTTTTTGTTGTTGGTTAGCGTAGCATTCCACGTCTTGTTACAAGAAGAGATTTCCCGGTGGGCGGCGTCGAGTGCTTTCTTTTTGGACTCCAGCATGTCATGAGAGCTTCTGAACTCTTTACCCAGACATTCACGCTTCCTTTTCTCTTCAGTCAACTCAGCACCTAGCCTGTTTACTAGCTCGATCTGCTGTTGGAAAGCATGCACAACCTTGTTTTTCTCACTACGCATCTAAGCCAGTTCCTTTTCTAACCCTTCATTGATCTTCATCAAGGCTTCCTTTTCTTTAACAACTTGCTCGTAGGCCTCCCTAGTAACAGTAGTTGGTTCTTCCACCGGAATATGAACAGGGACTGGTGCAGCTGGAAATGGCATCAGTAACTGTCTTGCTCTCTCTTGGATCCAAACTTTGTAGGGTGCATAAGCCTGACAATCATTCTTCCCTAACAGTGGCTTCCCTCTTCTGTTAATACGCATCCATGCATGCTGAAGCTTGGCTAGTAACTCTCCATTCAAATCACCGGTGAAGTACAGAGATTCCTGCACTTCTTCCTCCTGAGGTGGGTTGTTCAACGCGTATCCAAACTGGCGAACGAATAGAGAAGGGTTGTAATTGATACACCTTTTTCTTCCTATCAACGGAACATTAGGGTACCCAGAACAACTGAAAATAAGCTCAGACCCCAACAAGTCTCGGTCAAACCACTCTATGTCTTCAGAAGATAGCCTCATCATGCGCTCTGGCCAGTCAGCTATGGTTGCACTATCCACAAAAGGTCCCTTCAGGGGAAGATGGCTCTTAAACCACATGTACAGCAAAGGCACACAACAAGAGACGTTCTTGCCTCTCCTGTTCTCATTTCTGTAGTGCATCGAATGGTAGAAGTCCCCGACCAATGTGGGTACCGGGTTGCCAGCAGCAAACAAATGAAATGCATCCATGTCTACGAAGTTCGGGAAATTGGAAAACAACACTATCCCATAAATGCATAGAGCCAAAACAGCGTTAAAGACCACCCAACATCCATTCTTGGCGTATTCTTGAGCCTTACCAACCAGAAACTGGAGAGAGAAACCTGGAACCCCTCTCCAAGAAGTCATCAACAACTCAGAAGCATTCATGTGCAAGGCCTTAGCCAAGTCCTCCAACTTGGGCTCAGCGGCAGAGTGAATAAAGGGAACCTTATTCTGTACTGGCAGCTCAGTAAACTCTACATACTCCTCCACGGTAGGCCCCAAAATAAAGTCAGCAAATGTGAAACACCTCAAAGCAGGGTCATAGAATTGCATCAGCGTGTACAGCCCATTCAGTTCATCATCAGTTGGTTTGCGAACCAATCTCAACAACCGTCCATAACTCTGCCTGAAACTTCTACGGACATCCTCATCAGCAAGAGAGATCAGACCCAGGAGGGGAGTAATATCAGGGATAGGTAGCTTGTAGGCAACTGTCATCCTCAAACCAGCCATGATCAATACTCAGAAGTCCGAACACTAGAACCAGGGAATATGCAAATGCACCTGCAGCACAGACACACGTTAATGGGATGCAATGATAATGATTATGCAAACAATGCAATGCAAGTAACATGCAACAGGGACCAAATGCCATAGCTGAGAAGCCTGAACCATATCAACAAGTCTCAGATAGACCCTCCAGAGTTCCTCAAACCCTGGTCTCAGATAGACCCAATACAAAGCTCCAACACTGGTCTCTGATAGACCCCATAACATAACTCCAACTGGTCTCTGATAGACCTCCACCATAACTCTGACTGGTCTCTGATAGACCTCTCAACTGTCCATAAATACCCAGGATCTCAGATCAAGAAACAACCGGTATCTGAAGGTCTAGTTACCTGCATAACCCCGAACCCTCTCACAGGTAGGTGTCCTAGTAACTGACAAAGGTATGACATCCTATGCGGTCGTCGGCGTCACAGACTTTCAGGGTTGATGATACGATTCCCAGAAGGAGTGGCATCATCAAATCCTGAAGAGGCCTCACTTAGCCAACTTCCAAATGATCGGTTCCCAGAGTCGACAATCCAACTAACCAGCAACCCGAGCCACCCAAAGGGCAGGACAGGAGGCCAACCAGAAGAACCTAGTCTGAGTGTGGATTTCGTGGGACACTAGGACATGCAAAGCACGTGCGCGCCCACTAATTTCCACTCTAATTCTAGGTGCACTCAAGCCCAGGTCCGGCTTATCTCTCAATCATGGAACACCCGTCACACCCCAATACAGCAATAATAACAATAATATAATGCTGGAAGTAACTGACAGAAATATAAATCCATACAAAATCCTCGACGGGAAAACAAGCGCTAGGATTGACTCGCTTAAGGGACGTTGGATCCCAAATGCATAAGGAACTATCGCAGTCCTTAGCAGCCAGGGGACGTTGGATCCCCAACAGAGTCGCCAGCTGTCGCTACTGCGAAAATCGGCGCCGGCTGAACAGAAGAGTCTCCACCGTGCGTTATTTATCCCAACGGAGGGAAAGGAAACGCTCGAGGTAAACCTACCGCGAAGACGGGAAAGGAATGGTCATCGCAACCAAATCCTGGATTCGGGAGTCGGTTACGCAAGGGGAAGGTATTAGCACCCCTCACGTCCGTCGTACTCGACGGGATCCACGCTTGCTTTCTGGTACGGATTGTTATTCTATCTACTCTATAGGTCAAGGGTTAAAAGAAAAGAAAATGAATCGGCAAAGTATCGCACTTTATGCCTACGTATTCCCGTCTGGAACGAGAAATCAGAGTCAACGTAGTTCGCCTACCTACGGGAAAGGAGGGGAAGGTTGCTCGCTAGGATATCACATCCTATGCTTACGTACTTTCATACAGCATGAAAGATCAGAGCAAACGTAGTTCGGGCCACGTACGACACAAGTCTGTCTTTATTGTTTTTAGTCCTTCTGAAAAAGGGTTTTCTCCTGATTGAAGGTCCAAGCGGACAAAAATGACGTTTTGATGTGTTCACATTCTTTTACGGAAGAAGTGTCTTTTATTGGGTTTGAAATCTTATTGTGTTTTTCTGTTTGTTTTGAGAAAGAAGAGACAGAACTCTAACCTACGGTTGAAAAGGGGAATCAAACTAACCTAATGTTATCATGCATGGGTTAAGACCTAATGTCTATCATGCTCCTCTCTTGCACAGGGAGAAACAGAGATCCTAAGGGAATAGATGGAAACAGAAACAATAGCAAATATACAATAAAGCAGTAAAATGCATGGATGCAGCAATACAAGCGAGGCAAGGGAGTCCCACTCAACCTTGAACCTAGAAAACAACAGGCAAAAGTGAACAGAATCCACTTTCAACCTAACAGGTTAAACAACAAGCAATACAGTCAGGAAATTTCAAACAATACATCAAGAATTATAAACAGCAAAAATAGACAGCAACAGCAATCTTCTTCAACATCTGTCCTCAAGCCATCTTCAACCATCTACAGGCTTTAAGCAAGCATCAATCTTCATCTTCCATCTTCCAATGGCTTTTCTTCAAGTCCCAATCTCCAAGCTGAGGAACCAATCACAAGAATGAACTGGGGTGTTAAGCAATTAATTGACCATCAAAGGTGGCAAACAGACTGCTAACAACACATAGAATATTTCTCTCAAGAGTTCTATCTCTTAGACACTATCACCAAGCCTTCCAAAGGAAGGGGGTGAATGTCTTAGAGAGACTCTGCATCATAGAGAGGGATGGAGGCAACCAAGACCTTCCATGTTTGTGAATCAAGTTTTCTACTCTAGAGCTCTGCCTAACTCCTAGATCCTATAACCTTCAACAGCTGCCAGCAAGAGATACTCTTCATCCACTCTTGAAATTGATCTTCATTCCTTTTGTCTTCAATGGGCTTCATCAACAAAGTCTTCAACTCAAACCCAAGCCCCAAACAAGCCCAATACCCCACACAGTCAAAAAAATAACCCTAGAGAGGGCACACCACTCAATCAAACAAATGCAAGCAATATACTAATAGTAATAGTAGAATAGGGGAAACCTAGTAATTTCTAAGGGATCTATTATCTACCCATAACCCCTATAGTCCCATACCCCAAAGATTCACACTACAACTCCTAAAAGAAATGATTTACTACACCTATGTTATCTCTAAACCCTAGTTTTGATTCTCCTAATCACACCTAAACAAATCATCTAAAATTAAGTCCTAAAATCATGAATTAAATTTTATATACAAGCTAAAGTTCTAAGTTAATCACCCTAAAAAGAATGAATCTGAAATGTAAAAGCATCTAACTAAACTAAAATCAACCATATCATGAATCAAATTAAACCACTTAAAAGCTATTTAGAAGAAAAATATTCTAAAAATGCTAAAACAAAATAAAATTGGAATTTTATTATTTCTTAATTTTCTTAACAGAAATATGAACCTAATGAAAAAACAACCACTAAAAAATAAGCATTTTTCATTTTGTTATGATTTTTTAAAGAATTAAAAATAAAAGGATGAAATTAATATGAATTAAATGGGCTGAGGGGGTGCAGTGAGTATTTAATTCAGTTAAAGCAAGAGGATGGGCCCAGACTGGGGGGCGCGCATAGCAAAGCGCGTCTGGGCCCAGTTGATCAGAAAAAAAATCAAAAAGGAAAAAAACTGAAACGGTGCATATAGTAAAAATAATAATGCAAATGATTGGGCCTTGGCGTTTGGGGGTGTGAAAAGCAATGGTTGCTTGAGCCCAGGATGCGTTAAGTGAAACGCATCGTTTCATCCTTTCAGCCATTTCCCTCCAGATCTCCAATTAAATCTGAGCCTTAGGATCGTCTTTGAGTCAATGGTCTTATGCCTGATCCAACGATGCTCCTTCATCGTCTACCTTGAACAAACCCTAAGCCAGAAAAATCCTCCCCATGCACGAACCTTCCACCTCTCTGTTCTCCCTCGTTTGGCCATGGATTTTAAAACTTCAAAGACCAAAATTGCTTTATTCTCTCCCAGGAACAAGATTGTACTCTTAGTTTCTCCTAAAACTCTTTCCAGCATCAAACCCGATAGGTACAAAACAAAGGGTCCACCATTTTCCACTGCTATCAACCATGCCAATTCTAGATTCTAATGGTACTAAGATGCTCTTCATGTTGCACTGGTCTCAGCATGCTAATGGATGTTGATTAAAACTCACTATATAACATTTTCTTGATCATCAAAGATTCAACATCATATTATCAAACCTCATGGAATCCTCTCAAACTCTCTGAATTCAATCATTTATCCTAACCTAACAGTTCTAACCCTAAAATTCTCTATTATTCTAACTAATCTAACCAATTCGAAAAGAAAACCAACCTGGTTTAAAGATGGAAACAGATGCAGAATTCTTTAGATCCAAGGCTTGCAATGTTCTGGACTTGCTCAATACACTTGATTCTTGGTTCTGTATGCAATAGTTCTTGCTCACACCTCTTGGATCTTGCAATCACAATCTTCTTGCACTTTGGATGATGAAGTTGGTATCACATGATTTATTCCTCAATTAAGCCAAATCTTGATGAAAACTGGATCTATGATGGATGTAGATGATGATAGGATCAAGAAGTTTGGAAAATGATGAAGGTTTGATGAAGTTTGGAATGAATTTGCACAATTGAAGAATGAGATGAAACTTGGTATTTTGATCAAAATGAATCACCACCCCTTGAATGAAACCACTCTTCCCAATATATAGATGAAATTAGAAAGCTCTAGAACTTGGTAGAAACTTCTTGTGCACACTTTCCTTGAATTTTGGATATGTTAACTTCATACATAAGTAACCAATGGTATCTCTCAAACTTTGCCCTAAACTCAAAAATCTACTTTTTCCAATGTTCTTAAAACATTTTTTCCAATCAAAATGACCTATAATTTCATCCCATTTGGCCATGTTATGAAAAATCTCAATTTTAGGTCACTTTTTATTCATTAAATTCACTTTTAAATGACCAAATTTGAAACCTTGAGCTATGAGCCTTTACAAACTTTCATGATCACTTTTCTAGACTCAAAATGTCATTTGGAGCAAGTTTTATGTTGTGAAGTTTTTCATTTGAAGCTTCCTTGTATGAGTTTTGGGCATAGGCTTGAAATGACCTGTAATTCTCAAATGACCAAAATACCCTTTGCTTGCCAAGGCCACAAGTAGAGTTCCATAAATCAGATGAAGGCATACCATACCTTTCTAGAAATCTAAGACAATGAGGAACAACTCTTATGTTGACCAGAAATTCATTTGAAATCTCCTTGAGGGGTAAAAGTTGCTTGGAAGACAAGTAACTTTCACAGACAAAATTTCAGATACCTCAGATGACCTGTAACTTGCAAGGACCATAACTTGAGTTCTATAAATCTCCTTGATGCCTTCCACCACTAAAATTAAAGGTCTTGAGATCCTTTACAAGTTTCATGTTGACCAAGGATCCATTTGAAGCTTGAATTTTGACTTATCTTGTTGGGAAGTTTGACCTAAATCAGGGGATTTTACACAAAAACCCTAATTTAGAAACTCCTCTTCTTCTTGATTTCTCTTGATTTCTTCTTGGCACAAAACCACATCCATATCTACATGTCAAATGATGAACCCCACATCTCTCAGATAGACCTTGATGCCTTTCTATCAATCATTTGACCTAGGGTTGACCCAGGATTGACCCAGATGAAACCCTAGTTGACTATCTTCAACTGCAACTCTGGTGATCATATCAATGACTTGTCTCTCTTTCAAAATGACTCTCTAGGTCTTCCATGATGTCTATATACCCTCCATGCTCTCAATTCACAGCTCCCAACTTCTTTGATGATCTTCAAATACCCTCAGATAGGAGATAGATTCATTGCTTGATCCAATGACCTCTCTGGGTTTCAATTTCTTTCTGATGACTTGGATATGCTTGAATTTGAATAATAACCTCTTGATAGGATCATAGAGATGAGAATAATACTTGGTCCCTTGTTGGATGATTTGTTATGCTATGCTATGCTGATGATTAGACTATGCACATGACTCTATATACAAATGCTAATGTAATTGAAACATAAACCAAGTGAAGAAGGTTGAGCAAATTTTAGGGTGCAACAGCTGCCCCTATTCAAGCGACTTGGACCCGATTGGGTGAAGAGCGAACGGCCTTCAAACATTCGAGGTACGAGACGGTTGAATACTAAGAACCCGGAAATTTGCCAACCGCAGAAATAAACTGCACCACTGCTTGGGGAACGACATTCATCAACTGAATCTAACTGTTACAGCAACCAACTGATCCATTAGCGACCGTGCTGGGGATTATTTTCATCAGCCCGAAAAAGATTCTATCATAGCAGGGATAGAACTTTGTCCACGTTGGAACGCCTGTTTCGTCAACACGAAGAAATCTCAACTAACACTTGTCCACGTCAGGACGCACATTTGCCGTCAACCCGGAAAAATCTCGTCGACTTCGCTGGAGATGACTCGTCTGCATTTCATCAGCCCGAGGGGATCCTATCAACATAGGGATGAATTGTCCACGTTAGGACTAGCACATGTTGTCAGGAATAAATCGTCCACGTTAGGAATAAACTTTTCCACATCAGGAATAAAATTTGTCCACATCAGGAATAAAATTTCCACGTCAGGAATAAACTTCGTCCACGTTAGGAATAACCTGTCCACGTTAGGAATAACCTGTCCACGTTAGGAATAACCTGTCCACGTTAGGACTAAACTTTTTCACACCAGGAATACATCGTCCACGTTAGGACTCACCTTTCCACGTTAGGAATAAACTTCTTTCCACGTAAGGAATAAAATTCTTTCCATGTAAGGAATAAACTTCTTTCCACGTAAGGAATACATCTTTCCACGTAAGGAATCACCTCTTTCCACGTAAGGAATACATCTTTCCACGTAAGGAATCACATATCGTCTTGATTTGTCCACATCAGGACTCACATCTTGACTCGCTGAGGAAATAAAACTTGTCCACGTCAGGACTCATGCTTCGCCAACACGAAGAGAGATAAACTTGTCCACGTCAGGACTCTCGCATCTTGTCATCACGAAGAACTATAAACTTGTCCACGTCAGGACGCACATTTCACCATTATGAAGAAAGATATCTGCTGGGAATAAATGGTCCACGTCAGGACACCAACACGAAGAGTAATCAATTCTGTCCACGTCAGGACTTCACATTCAATCAATACGGAGAAATCAAATCTGTCCACGTTAGGACTAGCACATTTTATCAACCTGGGGAAATAAATCTGTCCACGTCAGGACTCCCATTTCTCTAGCACGAAGAAATCCCGTCAGTATAGGAATAGATTGTCCACGTCAGGACCCATTTCTCCATTGGTCCCAACCCACAAACCTTTTAGCACTGACGTGACAGCGACTTTGGGGCGGACTCTACTGGGGATATTTGGAAACCAAACTACCGGACGCCTATTCTGATAACCGGCGGCAGCCTCTGAAATTCTGATTCATGAAACCCTTTGATGCTGACGTAACAACACATTTGAAGAAGATAATCCGCTGGTCGGACTAGAGAAACTTCTGCAAGCAACTCTGGTGAGGAAAACAAGAGAATTTCAACCAAATAACTCTGCTCGGGGACAAAGAGAAATTTAACCTAATAACTCTGTGGGGAAAATGGCCAAACTGACATTATCATTGAATGTCTCATGCCGAGATCTTGAATGTTTGGTAATTTATTTGAGCAAGAGCTCTCTCCACCTGTAAGGGAAACAATACTTGAAACAAACGGTTAGCCAACCTGGTTCATGTTTCAAAATGCATATGCTTGACAATGACACCATGCTCTATTCGACATGGAAATGTTACGTGTTTTTATTTGGTGGATGCAAGTATGACACTATATGCCAATGCAAATGCAGACTCGAACTGTTGGGATACAGAAACCGCTTCAGCAAAATAAATGCTGAAGACAAGGCCAACTCCGCTGGGGATAGCCAGGTGCCACAGAATTATTCCAGCAGAATAGATGCTGGAAGAGTGAAGCCAACTTCGTCGAGGAATAACTGAATGTGCCAATAAGGATTGGACTTCCGCTAGGGAGTGAACGGGTATCACACGGTATTCCGGCAAAATAAATGCCAGGACGCCCAACCAATTTTGCCGGGGAGAGTTGTAATCTTCGAGTTCCACTGGGAGGAAAGACAACACTTGCTGAAAAGAGAACTCCACTGGGGACGAAACGATTCTCTTGGGGAAAATCAACTGATTCCGCTGGAGGAGAGTAAATGACCCTACTGGGAAGGGTAAACTGTCTGAATACAGCTCACGAGTCGGAAATGTTAATCTTCTGAGGCTAAACCACTCTGCTTGAGATGGGATGTCTGAATACTACCCTTGATCTGGGAATCGCCAAACTCTGCTGAGGATAAACGACTTGGCTGGAGAATGTCCTTTGGGTAAACTACGACTAGCTGGGGAATTTGATCTTTCGTCAGTAGGGGACATTGTTATCTTGGAAGCATGACCTGCGTGGGGATCGAGTCTTTCGTTACGAGCTTCTGGTCAATACTGCACTCTTTTGATCGTCCGCTTCGTACGGCTACGTACCCTGCAACACCACAACCAAGACAAGACAAGTCTACGCAACCAAATCTATTCAGGTTAGTGTGAGTGACATTATTTTCAGTTAATTCAAATTTTTAGCAATTATTGGCAAGGGCCAGTGACGTTATACACTTGCTAGTTTCACTAAACCTAGGCGTTTATCACGTACAAAACAGTAAAGAACCAGCATCAAATACTGAATAACATGTTTTATTGATTGGGCCCCTAAATGGGCGGAGTTTTGTACACGGGATGTAACTCCTGAAAAGAGGAAGCTACGCACAACAAATATACAAGTATGCACAAGAAGCATAAATATATTGACAAATGAAATTTGTACACATGTCGGCAACGGGATGCAGACGAACATCACGAACTGATCCTCCTATGACTCGCCCGACTCTAATGTTTTCCCGGTATCCACACTTCTGAAGAAATTGTATCTGATAATCGACCCCTCAGGTATATTCTCCCGCACCAATGCTCAATGTAGTATCAAATTCGGACCGCAGTCTCCGTATACGTCCAGATTTTTGATTCGCAAATCAATGGCTTCTTCAAGCCCCATGATACAAGCTTCATATTCGGCTTCATTATTGGTAACTGGAAAGGTCAATCGAGCAGTAAACGGGATGTGCGACCCGTGTGGAGTAGTGATGATTGCCCCTATTCCGCTACCGTAGGCGTTTACAGCTCCGTCAAAGATCAACTTCCATTTGGAACCCAATTCTGGTCCTTCGTCTGGCAATGGCTCTTCGCAATCTTTCATCTTTAGGTACATGATATCCTCGTCAGGAAAATCAAACCTCATCGATTGGTAATCTTCAATAGGCTGCTCTGCCAAGTACTCAGACAGTACACTCCCCTTTATAGCCTTCTGCGAGACATACTGGATGTCATATTCGGTCAAAACCATCTGCCAACGGGCAATTCTCCCCGATAATGCTTGCTTTTCGAATACATATTTGATAGGATCCATCTTCGAGATGAGCATGGTTGTATGATTCAGCATGTATTGCCTCAAACGCTTGGCGGCCCAAGCTAGTGCGCAACAAGTTTTTTCAAGCATTGAATATCGAGATTCACATTCAGTAAATTTCTTACTCAAGTAGTATATCGCATGCTCTTTTCTTCCTGTCTCGTCGTGTTGACCGAGAACACAACCCATACTCCCCTCAAGAACTGTCAAATACATAATCAAGGGTCTCCCTGCCACTGGGGGTATCAAAATAGGAGGCTCCTGCAAGTACTGCTTTATTTTATCGAACGCCTTTTGACAATTTTCATTCCATGTTATAGCTTGGTCTTTTTTCAACAGCTTGAATAATGGTTCACACGTAGCTGTTAGGTGAGAGATGAACCGAGCGATGTAGTTCAACCTCCCTAAAAACCCGCGCACCTTTTTTTCTGTTTTAGGCGTTGGCATCTCTTGTATTGCTTTTATTTTTGCAGGATCAACCTCTATTCCTTTTTCGCTCACGATAAACCCCAGCAGTTTACCCGATCTCACCCCGAAGGTGCATTTGTTAGGGTTCAGTCTCAGCCTGAACTTCCTAAGCCTTTTGAATAACTTCAGCAGATTCACCAAATGCTCTTCCTCCGTCTGGGATTTGGCAATCATATCATTGACATAAACTTCGATCTCCGTATGCATCATATCATGGAAAAGAGTCGTCATTGCACGCTGATACGTTGCCCCAGCATTCTTTAATCCGAAGGGCATCACTTTATAACAAAATGTTCCCCAAGGCGTTATGAAAGTAGTCTTCTCCATGTCCTCTGGTGCCATTTTAATCTGATTATATCCCGAGAAGCCATCCATGAAGGAGAATACTGAGAATTGAGCAGTGTTGTCAACTAGCACATCGATGTGAGGAAGTGGAAAATCATCTTTTGGGCTCGCTTTATTTAAATCACGGTAATCTACGCACATTCTCACTTTACCGTCTTTCTTTGGCACTGGTACGATGTTAGCGACCCATGAGGGATATTTTGTCACAGCTAGGAAACCAGCATCCCACTGTTTTTGAACCTCCTCCTTAATTTTCATTGCCATATCAGGTCTAGTTCTGCGAAGCTTCTGCTTGACCGGAGGGCATTCTTCTTTTAACGGCAGACGGTGCACAACCATATATGTATCGAGCCCAGGCATGTCTTCATACGACCAAGCGAACACATCACTATACTCTCTGAGCATTTCAACCAGTCTTCGCTTGACGTCACTCTGTAGCGCGGCTCCTATACGGATGTTCTTTTCAACCCCTTCCGGCCCTAGGTTAATAATTTCGATGACCTCCTCATGAGGCAAAATGACTCGTTCTTCTTACTTCACCAACCAAGACAATTCTTCGGGAACGTCGCCATCTTCAACAATCTCTTCTTCGGCCTGAAGTACCGGGTGCTCAAAGTCGAGACGAGTCATAGGTGGTTCAATGATGTCATCTGAAAATGTTATCCTGCAAAAGGAATGGTTAAATGCTTCAAAATGCGTATAAAGCGAATAACCGCATTGCCATTTTATTGCAAAATACAAAACAAGACAAACAGAGATCGCGATATTTATACATGAAAAAATGCCTTTCATTTAATGGTAAAACAACGCAATGTATATAACAACACAGCCCTAAGCAAATCACGATGCCCCAGGTAAGGCACCGGATTGTTCAACAATTAAAAAAACAAAGCATTATTGTTTAAGAGTCACAGGAACAATCTCCTGAATAGACTAATTGCACAATCCCTGTCCTGGCACGCTCGGCTGGATCCAGACGTCCATATTGCAATCGCTGTCTCCTTCGTCAGACTCTGAAGCGGCGTTGATGGTCTCGTGACATACTCCACTGGCAGTGATAGTTATCGGTCCTCTGAAACGGGGTGCCCTCACAGCAGGTGTTGATGACGACGGTTGATATCCTAGCCCAAATCGGTTCATCTTCACGGGAATATCCAGCACCTTGCCCCAGCCGTTTGTCTCACCAGTCTCTACTAGAGCTTGAGCTTCCTTATATGACGAGACGGCGACCTCCGACGCTTTACTCGGCCCGGGACCTTTGTCTTTGATGCGCAACCCTTCAAATGCCTGACAGGGTGTTTCGTGAATCTCGCCATCGACCTCCACATACTTAAATGATGACAGATGGCTGACCAGTATATCTTCTTCCCCACATACAGTGACCACGCTGTCTCCTACCATGTATTTCAACTTTTGATGCAAGGTAGACGTGACTGCCCCCGCACCATGGATCCAGGGTCGTCCGAGGAGGCAGCTGTATGCTGGCTGGATATCCATGATATAAAATTCAGTCGCGAAAACCTCCGGCCCCACCTGTAGAGGTAATGTTATGGATCCAAAGACTGTTCTTCGCGTACCATCGAATGCCCTGACCACCAAGTCACTAGGCGTACACAGGATTCCTCGGACATCTAGCTTCATCATCGCTTTCTTGGGCAGCACATTTAAGGATGATCCGGTGTCTACCAGTACATGAGACATGACTGATCCCCTACACTCAACAGAGACGTGCAACGCCATATTATGCTCTCTCCCCTTCGGAGTCAAATCAAAGTCTGTAAAGCCCAAGCTATGGCCTGCGTTCACATGCGCCAACACCCCCTCCAGCTGATTCACGGAAACATCTTGGGGTACGAAGGAAGTATCCAGAACTTTAAATAATGCATTTATGTGAGCTTCAGAACACAATAGCAACGACAGTATGGATATCTTTGACGGCGTCTGTTGTAGATGCTCAACAGTCTTATAATCACTTTTACAAATCAAGCGCATGAACTCTTCCACCTCTTCTGATGCCGTTTCTTTTCCGCTTGCCTGCACAGGGACATTCTCACTCATCTTTCCTTTTCCCTTCGCCAGTCGCTCAGCCTCTACCTCAGGCGATATGAAGATTCTCCCACTTCTTGTCATACCTCCGGTACCGACGACATTATCTATAACCTCAGCCGGCTGCTTATTAACATCAATTTTTACCCCATTACAATACACTTCCAACCCATAGGACCAGGGGACTGCCTTAATGCTCTCATACGGGATTGGCCCTGCCTTGGTGATGGTGATCGGCGGTTGCTTGGCCGGTGCCGTTATAGTGATCGTTTTTCGAGGAATCGTCACAGTAGCTACATCACTTTGCTTGTCTGCTAATACCCCTGCAGGTTCTTCAATTGCTGCTCGGTCAAATTGCAATGTGCCTCCATCTATTAAAGCCTGAATACCTTTCTTTAAGTCATCACAACCCCCATCTTGGGTCAAACACTCTAAGCAATACTCGTCGCAACCTGGATACACACCACCTTGCAATAATCTGCTCTTTATCTCGCACAACGGTGTCTTGAGGTCATCAACATGCATAATCAAGTTCAAACCCTCCTCGGTTAAAATGGCGTTTGCCCCATGATTGGGCATGGGCTTTTGCACTATATTCGGACCCGCCGTTCCAAAATTGATAGCCTTACTATCCAATAGATCCTGCACTACATGCTTGAATGCGTGGCAACCCTCTACATCGTGGCCAGGGGCCCCATAGTGGAATTCACAGTGCCTGCTTGCATCGTAACCATACGGAGGAGTGCCTGTTATTGGCGCCAGAGTTATCTTCTCCACCAAGTTCAAACCTAGTAACGTCTGTAGCAATTCTGCATACGTTGAAGGAGGCTTTTCAAACACCCTCCTTGGTTTGCCCCCCTGGAATCTGCGCTGAGCCGGCTGTGCCCCCTGTTGTGGCTGTTGTTGCTGTTGTTGTTGTTGGAATGGTTGTTGCTGAAATGGAATAGTAACGCTTGCCACCTGCTGCGGCTGATTGTACTGGTTTCGACCTCTGCCCCGGCCTCGGCCTCGGCCCCCAAACACCGCGCTTGCATCGCCCTGACGGCGCCCACCAAAAGCCCTCCGGTTACTGCCAGCCGAAGTGGATTCCTCAGCTTGGAATCTTCCCTATTTAATGTTGCTTTCAATCTTTTCTCCCATCAGGATTAAGTCTGAGAAACTGCCCAAAGAAGTGTGAAACAACTTGTCATAAAACATACCAGTGAATGTCCCTATGAACATATCATTCATTTCCTTGTCCTCTAGAGGAGGATGGACTCTAGCAGCCATGTCGCGCCATTTATGCGCATACTCTTTGAAGCTCTCGCCCTTCTTCTGGGACAACCCCTGCAATTGGACCCGGTTGGGTGCCAAGTCGCTGTTATACTTATAGTGAGCTACAAATGCTTCAGCCAGCTGCTTCCATGTCTTTATATGTGTTGGTTCCAATCCCATATACCACTCGAGGGAAGGGCCCGACAAGCTATCTTGAAAGAAATGCATTAGCATCCTCTCATCGTTAGAATACGCCGACATCCTTCTGTAATATGACCGCACATGCACTTTTGGACATGTGTCCCCCTTATATTTGTCAAACGTGGGAGCTTTGAATTTGATTGGCACCCTCAAGCCAGGCACCAGACCCATTGTTGACATATCTAGGCCGACAGCACTTTGATTCACGACCCCCCTCATCTGCTCCTCGAGCATCCTGATTCTCTGAGAGTCATCCATAGGCCCTTCGAAACCTCCACCGGAGAAAGCGTCCTCTTGCTGGTCTTCTTGCCAATTACCATTCCCAGTTCCATACCCATCGTATCCGTTGTTACGGCCAACTCTGGTCTGATTCATCACCGGGCCTCGCCCCCTGTTGCCGTACCCCGGAGCGACCCCAGCAGGTCCAAAAGTCATTAACCCAGCGCCATTTCCATTTCTGAATCCGCCATAACCCTGATTGGTCATACCAAATCCGTCCTATCCGAAGCCTTGAGTATTGAAACCGTATTTCCCAGCATTATCGAACCCCTGGTCATTGAAGCCAAATCCAGTATTACCGAAGCCATTGCCTCCCATATTATCACCCAGGTTGACATCTCCGAGCCCAACGTTGTTGACAATAGTCTCGTTCCCAATTCCAACGTTACCGTTCCCGGCAGCAGCTCCGTTATTCATATTAACAGCAGGTATGTTGACTACAGGTGGAGCCACTGGTGTGGGAGTACCATCCCCGTGAATAGTGTCGACTCGCGCAGACTGATGATCCTAATTTCCATGCCCAGCATTTCTTACCAACAGAGGCTGCACCAAAGCTTGCAAATTCTCCTGACCTTTCGCAATAGTCTCCATTGTCTGCATGAAGAGCGCCAGCTTCTCACGCATGTCTTGCATTTCGTTCTGCATTTGATCCATGATTCTTCGGCAGTTGGTACGAGTGGAGTATCGGTGCGGGCGCTGATCTTCAATCCTGAAAAGACCTGGTACAGTGCAAGGAATGAGATACCATGCAATAATCACCTGTAATGCAATATGAATGGGAATGCAATGCAATATGTGTTTGTGCATTAGGGAATATCATTCCCCGATTCTAGTGCGAATGTGTCAGTGCGGTGACAGTGCTAGCAATACGGTGATCGGAGCCGGATCCTAGAAAACCTCGTATATTGCAGAGAAATCCATTAAGCCAAGAATACAATATCACGGAGTGCACAATAAGAAGGCATGACCTCAACCAACAATCCTGGTGATGGTCAGCACTATGCAAATAAAGCATCAATACATGAAATGGTCAAGTACACTCATAAGCCTGGTACTCTTCTAGTAACTTCTTAGTCTCTGGATGACTTGGTCGGGTAAGCAGACCCTCAACAAGTTGATTTCTTCGCTTGAGAACACGTCGCACGTCACCAGCGGTTTCCTCCCATGCCCCTTCTCCGAAGCGATCCTCTAGCTTCCGCTTCTGAGACACAGCTTCGTTCCTGCCTTCGATGGCCTTGTTCAATGCATTCTGGAGACTGTATCTGGTCATCACCTCTTCTTCATACTTCTTAATGCTAGCCTTCAACTGTTCTTCGAGTTCAGAAATTTGCTGCTTCAATTTGTCTTCCCTCTTTTTGTTGTTGGTTAGCGTAGCATTCCACGTCTTGTTACAAGAAGAGATTTCTCGGTGGGCGGCGTCGAGTGCTTTCTTTTTGGACTCCAGCATGTCATGAGAGCTTCTGAACTCTTTACCCAGACGTTCACGCTTCCTTTTCTCTTCAGTCAACTCAGCACCTAGCCTGTTTACTAGCTCGATCTGCTGTTGAAAAGCATGTGCAGCCTTGTTTTTCTCACTACGCATCTAAGCCAGTTCCTTTTCTAACCCTTCATTGATCTTCATCAAGGCTTCCTTTTCTTTAACAACTTGCTCGTAGGCCTCCCTAGTAACAGTAGTTGGTTCTTCCACCGGAATATGAACAGGGACTGGTGCAGCTGGAAATGGCATCAGTAACTGTCTTGCTCTCTCTTGGATCCAAACTTTGTAGGGTGCATAAGCCTGACAATCATTCTTCCCTAACAGTGGCTTCCCTCTTCTGTTAATACGCATCCATGCGTGCTGAAGCTTGGCTAGTAACTCTCCATTCAAATCACCGGTGAAGTACAGAGATTCCTGCACTTCTTCCTCCTGAGGTGGGTTCTTCAACGCGTATCCAAACCGGCGAACGAACAGAGAAGGGTTGTAATTGATACACCCTTTTCTTCCTATCAACGGAACATTAGGGTACCCAGAACAACTGAAAATAAGCTCAGACCCCAACAAGTCTCGGTCAAACCACTCTATGTCTTCAGAAGATAGCCTCATCATGCGCTCTGGCCAGTCAGCTATGGTTGCACTATCCACAAAAGGTCCCTTCAGGGGAAGATGGCTCTTAAACCACATGTACAACAAAGGCACACAACAAGAGACGTTCTTGCCTCTCCTGTTCTCATTTCTGTAGTGCATCGAATGGTAGAAGTCCCCGACCAATGTGGGTACCGGGTTGCCAGCAGCAAACAAATGAAATGCATCCATGTCTACGAAGTTCGGGAAATTGGGAAACAACACTATCCCATAAATGCATAGAGCCAAAACAGCATTAAAGACCACCCAACATCCATTCTTGGCGTATTCTTGAGCCTTACCAACCAGAAACTGGAGAGAGAAACCTAGAACCCCTCGCCAAGAAGTCATCAACAACTCAGAAGCATTCATGTGCAAGGCCTTAGCCAAGTCCTCCAACTTGGGCTCAGCGGCAGAGTGAATAAAGGGAACCTTATTCTGTACTGGCAGCTCAGTAAACTCTACATACTCCTCCATGGTAGGCCCCAAAATAAAGTCAGCAAATGTGAAACACCTCAAAGCAGGGTCATAGAATTGCATCAGCGTGTACAGCCCATTCAGTTCATCATCAGTTGGTTTGCGAACCAATCTCAACAATCGTCCATAACTCTGCCTAAAACTTCTACAAACATCCTCATCAGCAAGAGAGATCAGACCCAGGAGGGGAGTAATATCAGGGATAGGTAGCTTGTAGGCAATTGTCATCCTCAAACCAGCCATGATCAATACTCAGAAGTCCGAACACTAGAACCAGGGAATATGCAAATGCACCTGCAGCACAGACACACGTTAATGGGATGCAATGATAATGATTATGCAAACAATGCAATGCAAGTAACATGCAACAGGGACCAAATGCCATAGCTGAGAAGCCTGAACCATATCAATAAGTCTCAGATAGACCCTCCAGAGTTCCTCAAACCCTGGTCTCAGATAGACCCAATACAAAGCTCCAACACTGGTCTCTGATAGACCCCATAACATAACTCCAACTGGTCTCTGATAGACCTCCACCATAACTCTGACTGGTCTCTGATAGACCTCTCAACTGTCCATAAATACCCAGGATCTCAGATCAAGAAACAACCGGTATCTGAAGGTCTAGTTACCTGCATAACCCCGAACCCTCTCACAGGTAGGTGTCCTAGTAACTGACAAAGGTATGGCATCCTATGCGGTCGTCGGCGTCACAGACTTTCAGGGTTGATGATACGATTCCCAGAAGGAGTGGCATCATCAAATCCTGAAGAGGCCTCACTTAGCCAACTTCCAAATGATCGGTTCCCAGAGTCGACAATCCAACTAACCAGCAACCCGAGCCACCCAAAGGGCAGGACAGGAGGCCAACCAGAAGAACCTCGTCTGAGTGTGGATTTCGTGGGACACTAGGACATGCAAAGCACGTGCGCGCCCACTAATTTCCACTCTAATTCTAGGTGCACTCAAGCCCAGGTCCGTCTTATCTCTCAATCATGGAACACCCGTCACACCCCAATACAGCAATAATAACAATAATATAATGCTGGAAGTAACTGACAGAAATATAAATCCATACAAAATCCTCGACGGGAAAACAAGCGCTAGGATTGACTCGCTTAAGGGACGTTGGATCCCAAATGCATAAGGAACTATCGCAGTCCTTAGCAGCCAGGGGACGTTGGATCCCCAACAGAGTCGCCAGCTGTCGCTACTGCGAAAATCGGCGCCGGCTGAACAGAAGAGTCTCCACCGTGCGTTATTTATCCCAACGGAGGGAAAGGAAACGCTCGAGGTAAACCTACCGTGAAGACGGGAAAGGAATGGTCATCGCAACCAAATCCTAGATTCGGGAGTCGGTTACGCAAGGGGAAGGTATTAGCACCCCTCACGTCCGTCGTACTCGACGGGATCCACGCTTGCTTTCTGGTACGGATTGTTATTCTATCTACTCTATAGGTCAAGGGTTAAAAGAAAAGAAAATGACTCGGCAAAGTATCGCACTTTATGCCTACGTATTCCCGTCTGGAACGAGAAATCAGAGTCAACGTAGTTCGCCTACCTACGGGAAAGGAGGGGAAGGTTGCTCGCTAGGATATCGCATCCTATGCCTACGTACTTTCATACAGCATGAAAGATCAGAGCAAACGTAGTTCGGGCCACGTACGACACAAGTCTGTCTTGATTGTTTTTAGTCCTTCTGAAAAAGGGTTTTCTCCTGATTGAAGGTCCAAGCGGACAAAAATGATGTTTTGATGTGTTCACATTCTTTTACGGAAGAAGTGTCTTTTATTGGGTTTGAAATCTTATTGTGTTTTTCTGTTTGTTTTGAGAAAGAAGAGACAGAACTCTAACCTACGGTTGAAAAGGGGAATCAAACTAACCTAATGTTATCATGCATGGGTTAAGACCTAATGTCTATCATGCTCCTCTCTTGCACAGGGAGAAACAGAGATCCTAAGGGAATAGACGGAAACAGAAACAATAGCAAATATACAATGAAGCAGTAAAATGCATGGATGCAGCAATACAAGCGAGGCAAGGGAGTCCCACTCAACCTCGAACCTAGAAAACAACAGGCAAAAGTGAACAGAATCCACTTTCAACCTAACAGGTTAAACAACAAGCAATACAGTCAGGGAATTTCAAACAATACATCAAGAATTATAAACAGCAAAAATAGACAGCAACATCAATCTTCTTCAACATCTGTCCTCAAGCCATCTTCAACCATCTACAGGCTTTAAGCAAGCATCAATCTTCATCTTCCATCTTCCAATGGCTTTTCTTCAAGTCCCAATCTCCAAGCTGAGGAACCAATCACAAGAATGAACTGGGGTGTTAAGCAATTAATTGACCACCAAAGGTGGCAAACAGACTGCTAACAACACATAGAATATTTCTCTCAAGAGTTCTATCTCTTAGACACTATCACCAAGCCTTCCAAAGGAAGGGGGTGAATGTCTTAGAGAGACTCTGCATCATAGAGAGGGATGGAGGCAACCAAGACCTTCCATGTTTGTGAATCAAGTTTTCTACTCTAGAGCTCTGCCTAACTCCTAGATCCTATAACCTTCAACAGCTGCCAGCAAGAGATACTCTTCATCCACTCTTGAAATTGATCTTCATTCCTTTTGTCTTCAATGGGCTTCATCAACAAAGTCTTCAACTCAAACCCAAGCCCCAAACAAGCCCAATACCCCACACAGTCAAAAAAATAACCCTAGAGAGGGCACACCACTCAATCAAACAAATGCAAGCAATATACTAATAGTAATAGTAGAATAGGGGAAACCTAGTAATTTCTAAGGGATCTATTATCTACCCATAACCCCTATAGTCCCATACCCCAAAGATTCACACTACAACTCCTAAAAGAAATGATTTACTACACCTATGTTATCTCTAAACCCTAGTTTTGATTCTCCTAATCACACCTAAACAAATCATCTAAAATTAAGTCCTAAAATCATGAATTAAATTTTATATACAAGCTAAAGTTCTAAGTTAATCACCCTAAAAAGAATGAATCCGAAATGTAAAAGCATCTAACTAAACTAAAATCAACCATATCATGAATCAAATTAAACCACTTAAAAGCTATTTAGAAGAAAAATATTCTAAAAATGCTAAAACAAAATAAAATTGGAATTTTATTATTTCTTAATTTTCTTAACAGAAATATGAACCTAATGAAAAAACAACCACTAAAAAATAAGCATTTTTCATTTTGTTATGATTTTTTAAAGAATTAAAAATAAAAGGATGAAATTAATATGAATTAAATGGGCTGAGGGGGTGCAGTGAGTATTTAATTCAGTTAAAGCAAGAGGATGGGCCCAGACTGGGGGGCGCGCATAGCAAAGCGCGTCTGGGCCCAGTTGATCAGAAAAAAAAATCAAAAAGGAAAAAAAACTGAAACGGTGCATATAGTAAAAATAATAATGCAAATGATTGGGCCTTGGCGTTTGGGGGTGTGAAAAGCAATGGTTGCTTGAGCCCAGGATGCGTTAAGTGAAACGCATCGTTTCATCCTTTCAGCCATTTCCCTCCAGATCTCCAATTAAATCTGAGCCTTAGGATCGTCTTTGAGTCAATGGTCTTATGCCTGATCCAACGATGCTCCTTCATCGTCTACCTTGAACAAACCCTAAGCCAGAAAAATCCTCCCCATGCACGAACCTTCCACCTCTCTGTTCTCCCTCGTTTGGCCATGGATTTTAAAACTTCAAAGACCAAAATTGCTCTATTCTCTCCCAGGAACAAGATTGTACTCTTAGTTTCTCCTAAAACTCTTTCCAGCATCAAACCCGATAGGTACAAAACAAAGGGTCCACCATTTTCCACTGCTATCAACCATGCCAATTCTAGATTCTAATGGTACTAAGATGCTCTTCATGTTGCACTGGTCTCAGCATGCTAATGGATGTTGATTAAAACTCACTATATAACATTTTCTTGATCATCAAAGATTCAACATCATATTATCAAACCTCATGGAATCCTCTCAAACTCTCTGAATTCAATCATTTATCCTAACCTAACAGTTCTAACCCTAAAATTCTCTATTATTCTAACTAATCTAACCAATTCGAAAAGAAAACCAACCTGGTTTAAAGATGGAAACAGATGCAGAATTCTTTAGATCCAAGGCTTGCAATGTTCTGGACTTGCTCAATACACTTGATTCTTGGTTCTGTATGCAATAGTTCTTGCTCACACCTCTTGGATCTTGCAATCACAATCTTCTTGCACTTTGGATGATGAAGTTGGTATCACATGATTTATTCCTCAATTAAGCCAAATCTTGATGAAAACTGGATCTATGATGGATGTAGATGATGATAGGATCAAGAAGTTTGGAAAATGATGAAGGTTTGATGAAGTTTGGAATGAATTTGCACAATTGAAGAATGAGATGAAACTTGGTATTTTGATCAAAATGAATCACCACCCCTTGAATGAAACCACTCTTCCCAATATATAGATGAAATTAGAAAGCTCTAGAACTTGGTAGAAACTTCTTGTGCACACTTTCCTTGAATTTTGGATATGTTAACTTCATACATAAGTAACCAATGGTATCTCTCAAACTTTGCCCTAAACTCAAAAATCTACTTTTTCCAATGTTCTTAAAACATTTTTTCCAATCAAAATGACCTATAATTTCATCCCATTTGGCCATGTTATGAAAAATCTCAATTTTAGGTCACTTTTTATTCATTAAATTCACTTTTAAATGACCAAATTTGAAACCTTGAGCTATGAGCCTTTACAAACTTTCATGATCACTTTTCTAGACTCAAAATGTCATTTGGAGCAAGTTTTATGTTGTGAAGTTTTTCATTTGAAGCTTCCTTGTATGAGTTTTGGGCATAGGCTTGAAATGACCTGTAATTCTCAAATGACCAAAATACCCTTTGCTTGCCAAGGCCACAAGTAGAGTTCCATAAATCAGATGAAGGCATACCATACCTTTCTAGAAATCTAAGACAATGAGGAACAACTCTTATGTTGACCAGAAATTCATTTGAAATCTCCTTGAGGGGTAAAAGTTGCTTAGAAGACAAGTAACTTTCACAGACAAAATTTCAGATACCTCAGATGACCTGTAACTTGCAAGGACCATAACTTGAGTTCTATAAATCTCCTTAATGCCTTCCACCACTCAAATTAAAGGTCTTGAGATCCTCTACAAGTTTCATGTTGACCAAGGATCCATTTGAAGCTTGAATTTTGACTTATCTTGTTAGGAAGTTTGACCTAAATCAGGGGATTTTACACAGAAACCCTAATTTAGAAACTCCTCTTCTTCTTGATTTCTCTTGATTTCTTCTTGGCACAACACCACATCCATATCTACATGTCAAATGATGAACCCCACATCTCTCAGATAGACCTTGATGCCTTTCAATCAATCATTTGACCTAGGGTTGACCCAGGGTTGACCCAGATGAAACCCTAGTTGACTATCTTCAACTGCAACTCTGGTGATCATATCAATGACTTGTCTCTCTTTAAAAATGACTCTCTAGGTCTTCCATGATGTCTATATACCCTCCATGCTCTCAATTCACAGCTCCCAACTTCTTTGATGATCTTCAAATACCCTCAGATAGGAGATAGATTCACTGCTTGATCCAATGACCTCTCTGGGTTTCAATTTCTTTCTGATGACTTGGATATGCTTGAATTTGAATAATAACCTCTTGATAGGATCATAGAGATGAGAATAATACTTGGTCCCTTGTTGGATGATTTGTTATGCTATGTTATGCTGATGATTAGACTATGCACATGACTCTATATACAAATGCTAATGTAATTGAAACATAAACCAAGTGAAGAAGGTTGAGCAAATTTTAGGGTGCAACAGCTGCCCCTATTCAAGCGACTTGGACCCGATTGGGTGAAGAGCGAACGGCCTTCAAACATTCGAGGTACGAGACGGTTGAATACTAAGAACCCAGAAATTTGCCAACCGCAGAAATAAACTGCACCACTGCTTGGGGAACGACATTCATCAACTGAATCTAACTGTTACAGCAACCAACTGATCCATTAGCGACCGTGCTGGGGATTATTTTCATCAGCCCGAAAAAGATTCTATCATAGCAGGGATAAAACTTTGTCCACGTTGGAACACCTGTTTCGTCAACACGAAGAAATCTCAACTAACACTTGTCCACGTCAGGACGCACATTTGCCGTCAACCCGGAAAAATCTCGTCGACTTCGCTGGAGATGACTCGTCTGCATTTCATCAGCCCGAGGGGATCCTATCAACATAGGGATGAATTGTCCACGTTAGGACTAGCACATGTTGTCAGGAATAAATCGTCCACGTTAGGAATAAACTTTTCCACATCAGGAATAAAATTTGTCCACGTCAGGAATAAAATTTCCACGTCAGGAATAAACTTCGTCCACGTTAGGAATAACCTGTCCACGTTAGGAATAACCTGTCCACGTTAGGAATAACCTGTCCATGTTAGGACTAAACTTTTTCACACCAGGAATACATCGTCCACGTTAGGACTCACCTTTCCACGTTAGGAATAAACTTCTTTCCACGTAAGGAATAAACTTCTTTCCACGTAAGGAATAAACTTCTTTCCACGTAAGGAATACATCTTTCCACGTAAGGAATCACCTCTTTCCACGTAAGGAATACATCTTTCCACGTAAGGAATCACATATCGTCTTGATTTGTCCACATCAGGACTCACATCTTGACTCGCTGAGGAAATAAAACTTGTCCACGTCAGGACTCATGCTTCGCCAACACGAAGAGAGATAAACTTGTCCACGTCAGGACTCTCGCATCTTGTCATCACGAAGAACTATAAACTTGTCCACGTCAGGACGCACATTTCACCATTATGAAGAAAGATATCTGCTGGGAATAAATGGTCCACGTCAGGACACCAACACGAAGAGTAATCAATTCTGTCCACGTCAGGACTTCACATTCAATCAATACGGAGAAATCAAATATGTCCATGTTAGGACTAGCACATTTTATCAACCTGGAGAAATAAATCTGTCCACGTCAGGACTCCCATTTCTCTAGCACGAAGAAATCCCGTCAGTATAGGAATAGATTGTCCACGTCAGGACCCATTTCTCCATTGGTCCCAACCCACAAACCTTTTAGCACTGACGTGACAGCGACTTTGGGGAGGACTCTACTGGGGATATTTGGAAACCAAACTACCGGACGCCTGTTCTGATAACCGGCGGCAGCCTCTGAAATTCTGATTCATGAAACCCTTTGATGCTGACGTAACAACACATTTGAAGAAGATAATCCGCTGGTCGGACTAGAGAAACTTCTGCAAGCAACTCTGGTGAGGAAAACAAGAGAATTTCAACCAAATAACTCTGCTCGGGGACAAAGAGAAATTTAACCTAATAACTCTGTGGGGAAAATGGCCAAACTGACATTATCATTGAATGTCTCATGCCGAGATCTTGAATGTTTGGTAATTTATTTGAGCAAGAGCTCTCTCCACCTGTAAGGGAAACAATACTTGAAACAAACAGTTAGCCAACCTGGTTCATGTTTCAAAATGCATATGCTTGACAATGACACCATGCTCTATTCGACATGGAAATGTTACGTGTTTTTATTTGGTGGATGCAAGTATGACACTATATGCCAATGCAAATGCAGACTCGAACTGTTGGGATACAGAAACCGCTTCAGCAAAATAAATGCTGAAGACAAGGCCAACTCCGTTGGGGATAGCCAGGTGCCACAGAATTATTCCAGCAGAATAGATGCTGGAAGAGTGAAGCCAACTCCGCCGAGGAATAACTGAATGCGCCAATAAGGATTGGACTTCCGCTAGGGAGTGAACGGGTATCACACGGTACTCCGGCAAAATAAATGCCAGGACGCCCAACCAATTTTGCCGGGGAGAGTTGTAATCTTCGAGTTCCACTGGGAGGAAAGACAACACTTGCTGAAAAGAGAACTCCACTGGGGACGAAACGATTCTCTTGGGGAAAATCAACTGATTCCGCTGGAGGAGAGTAAATGACCCTACTGGGAAGGGTAAACTGTCTGAATACAGCTCACGATTCGGAAATGTTAATCTTCTGAGGCTAAACCACTCTGCTTGAGATGGGATGTCTGAATACTACCCTTGATCTGGGAATCGCCAAACTCTGTTGAGGATAAACGACTTGGCTGGAGAATGTCCTTTGGGTAAACTACGACTAGCTGGGGAATTTGATCTTTCGTCAGTAGGGGACATTGTTATCTTGGAAGCATGACCTGCGTGGGGATCGAGTCTTTCGTTACGAGCTTCTGGTCAATACTGCACTCTTTTGATCGTCCACTTCGTACGGCTACGTACCCTGCAACACCACAACCAAGACAAGACAAGTCTACGCAACCAAATCTATTCAGGTTAGTGTGAGTGACATTATTTTCAGTTAATTCAAATTTTTAGCAATTATTGGCAAGGGCCAGCGACGTTATACACTTGCTAGTTTCACTAAACCTAGGCGTTTATCACGTACAAAACAGTAAAGAACCAGCATCAAATACTGAATAACATGTTTTATTGATTGGGCCCCTAAATGGGCGGAGTTTTGTACACGGGATGTAACTCCTGAAAAGAGGAAGCTACGCACAACAAATATACAAGTATGCACAAGAAGCATAAATATATTGACAAATCAAATTTGTACACATGTCGGCAACGGGATGCAGACGAACATCACGAACTGATCCTCCTATGACTCGCCCGACTCTAATGTTTTCCCGGTATCCACACTTCTGAAGAAATTGTATCTGATAATCGACCCCTCAGGTATATTCTCCCGCACCAATGCTCAATGTAGTATCAAATTCGGACCGCAGTCATTTGCTTTTCAAATCCCTAACTTTTGCGTGAACCGCCCTTTACGGGTTTTCAGTTCACCGGGATACCCTTTTTTGCCGAAGCCGCCCAGTGTAGGTTTTCAACTTCGCGGGTGTACATTTTTTTCAATTTATCCCTAACTTTTGCCCGAACCTTTCATTCTGTTTTTGGTTCTCCAGGATGCCCCATTTTTGCCTGGACTCTCTTTTTCTGTCCAGCGGGTCAATTTCAAGCAAAGTATTTTTTAACTGCGTCCGAATTCACAGGCGATGTAAAGTCTTCACCGTCCATGGTGGACAACAATAAAGCTCCTCCTAAAAAGACTTTTCTGACAACGTATGGCCCTTCGTAGTTAGGGGTCCACTTGCCCCTATGATCTGCCTGTGGCGGGAGAATCCTTTTCAACACAAGGTCGCCCGTCTGAAAGCTCCGAGGATGTATCTTCTTATCATATGCTTTCTTCATTCGGCTCTGGTACAAACGACCGTACGCTAGAGAAGATAGCCTCTTCTCATCCATTAAACTCAGCTGGTTCAACCTGTCTTTCACCCATTTTGCCTCGTCTAATTGGACATCTCGTAGTACTCTCAGAGAAGGAATCTCAACTTCCAATGGTAACACTGCTTCCATTCCATATACCAACGAGAACGGGGTTGCCCCGGTTGATGTGCGTACCGTCGTACGATAACCGTGTAAAGCGAAAGGTAGCATCTCATGCCAATCCTTATAGGTCACCACCATCTTCTGAACGATCTTCTTTATATTCTTATTGGCCGCTTCAACAGCGCCATTCATCTTGGGTCGGTAAGGGGAGGAGTTGTGATGCTCGATCTTGAAATTCTGACAGAGCTCCTTCATCATTTTGTTATTCAGGTTTGAACCGTTGTCAGTAATTATCTGCTCGGGGATTCCATATCTGCAAATGATATCTCTTTTGATGAATCTGGCTACCACCTGCTTAGTTACATTTGCGTAAGATGCCGCCTCCACCCATTTGGTGAAATAATAGATCGCTACTAGAATGAACCGGTGTCCGTTAGAAGCCGTCGGCTCGATCTTTCCAATCATATCGATTCCCCACATCGAGAATGGCCATGGTGACGACATCACATTCAGAGGACTCGGAGGCACATGGATCTTATCAGCATAGATTTGGTACTTGTGGCACTTCCTCGCAAACTTGAAACAGTCAGTTTCCATAGTTAGCCAAAAAAAAACCTGCCCGCAACAGCTTCCTTGTCATAGCATGCCCACCAGCATGCGTACCAAATGTTCCCTCATGTATTTCCTCTATGAGCAACTTTGCCTCTTTTTCATCTACGCAATGCAGCAGCACCAAGTCGTGATTCCTTCTGTATAAGACACCATCCGGATTCAAATAGAAATTACCCGCCAATCTCCTGAGAGTCTTCTGATCTTGACTGGATGCCCCAGTCGGATACTCTTTGTTCTTCAGGAAATTAAGGATATCGAAATACCACGGTTTGTCGTCAAAAGCTTCGTCAATAGCAAATACGAAGGCAGGTCTGTCAAGCCGGAAGATAACAATTATGGGAGCCTCGTTCCAGAAGTTGACTTTGTACATGGAAGACAAAGTGGCCAGGGCGTCAGCCATCTGATTCTCCGCTCGCGGTACATGATGCAATTCAACCTTGTCAAAGAAAGGCAACAATCTCCTCGCGTAGTTCATGTACGGTATCAAATTGGGCTGACGTGTCTCCCATTCCCCTTTGATTTGATTCACCACCAGAGCTGAGTCTCCGTATACGTCCAGATTTTTGATTCGCAAATCAATGGCTTCTTCAAGCCCCATGATACAAGCTTCGTATTCGGCTTCATTATTGGTAACTGGAAAGGTCAATCGAGCAGTAAACGGGATGTGCGACCCGTGTGGAGTAGTGATGATTGCCCCTATTCCGCTACCGTAGGCGTTTACAGCTCCGTCAAAGATCAACTTCCATTTGGAACCCAATTCTGGTCCTTCGTCTGGCAATGGCTCTTCGCAATCTTTCATCTTTAGGTACATGATATCCTCGTCAGGAAAATCAAACCTCATCGATTGGTAATCTTCAATAGGCTGCTCTGCCAAGTACTCAGACAGTACACTCCCCTTTATAGCCTTCTGCGAGACATACTGGATGTCATATTCGGTCAAAACCATCTTGTAAGAGCACAGATTGTGTCTTAGTTATATCTCTATGTTTTGATGATAACAATTATAAATTTTGTATTCAAGAATTATATACTCTAAACGTGTTCTAGATTGTTTGCTACAGGTACTAAAGTAAATCATCTTAAGAAAGCTAAATTGCATCTGAACATTGTTTGTATGAAAGACTTCATAAGTTCAAGAACATCTTAAGTGAAGATCTGAACATTGCTCCCAGAAGAATCTGACTACTGTCTCTTGAAGATTCTGAAGAAGGAGCCTTTAAAGCATAGAAGACTCTGCTCTGAAGGATTTACACGCTCAAGCACACAAGCTGCACATACTCTGATTCAGCTCAATCTGAAGAACTTTCAAGACTCTGAAGATCCAGATGATCCGTGATCAGAAGACTCTGAAGATTCAGATTCTTATGTTGAAAGCTGAACTTACATTGAAGAAGATTTAAATATGTACGTTGGTTTTTCTCAACAGCTCTTTCCTATTTTGTGCTAGACACAAGGACACAGACAAAAAGGTTTTATCTGTGCATTCCATTCTGAGGAAAGTATTCTGCAAGTGAAGACAAAAAGCATCAGGCCTGTTTCAGCACAGCCTCCAATGTGAAGACAAAAGGCTCTAGGCTTTTCTGCACAGCCTTCAACGTAACAAGACTTCTTGGATATTAGTGCCTATATAAAGAAGTCCACTCCATCTTCTTCAGTATCGAATCTCTATCAAAATCACTCCTCAAAGCAAATCTCAAAAAGCTCTTTATCATATTACTTTGCTTTATCTTTATTCTTAACTTAAGAGAAATATCACTGTTGTGATAACAGCTTATTAGAAGCATTCTTACTCTTGTAAAAGTTTTACTTTGTTTATAAAAGTTTTTCCTTAAGAGGATCCAGTTGGGATCAGCTGCTCTTGAGAAGACTAAGAACGGTTGTTCTTAGGTGTTGCTATTTGTAATCTGTTTGATTAAAATAGTGGATTAAGTCCTTGACAGAGAAAGGCAAATCACTCTTGAGAGGGTGGACTGGACTAGTTGTTTTCAACGAACCAGGATAAAAATATCTGTGTTCTAATCTTTGATTTTTAGTCTTACTTATTCAACCCCCCCTTCTAAGTAATTTTCTCACCTTCAGTTGGCATCAGAGCTCCGGTTCTGCGTGTGCTCCACTTAACCGTGACAGTTAAAGATCCTGTGAGAAAGATACTTTGATATTTGTGTTGTTGTCATTATGGAAACAGCTACATCAACTTGCAACAACAAATATGAAGGAGATAGGATCAGTACCAAGCCACCCATGTTTGATGGAGAAAAATTTGACTATTGGAAAGATAGAATAGAAAGTTTTTTCCTCGGGTATGATGCTGATCTTTGGGATATGGTCATTGATGGATATAAACATCCTACTGATGAGGATGGCAAAAAGATTGATAGAAAGTCAATGACTGAAGTACAGAAAAGAGATTTCAAGAATCACCACAAAGCCAGAACTATATTGCTTAATGCAATCTCTCATACTGAGTATGAGAAGATTACAAACAGAGATACTGCTCATGACATGTTTGAGTCACTCAAAATGACTCATGAGGGAAATTCTCAGGTTAAAGAGACCAAGGCGCTGGCGCTCATACAGAAGTATGAGGCATTTAAAATGGAAGAGTCTGAAAATGTAGAAACTATGTTTTCTAGATTTCAGATTCTTACTGCTAGTCTGAAAGTTCTGGATAAGGGCTACTCAACGTCAGATCATGTCAAGAAGATCATCAGAAGTCTTCCCACCAGATGGAGACCAATGGTGACTGCACTGAAGATGGCAAAAGATCTGAATAAGATCTCCTTAGAAGAACTTATCAGTTCTTTGAGAAGTCATGAAATAGAGCTGGAGGAAGATGAGCCCCAGAAGAAAGATAAAGGTAAATCCATAGCTTTAAAATCTAACAAACCTGTTAAAGCTTTGCAGGTAAAAGAAGAAAGTTCTGAAGAATCGTCTTCTGAAGAAGAAGATGAACTGTCCATGCTTTCCAGAAGAATCAACAAGCTCTGGAAGCACAAGGGAAGGAAGTTTAACAACTTCAGGAAAGCTGACCACAGGAAGGAATCTTCTGGACACAGAAGATCTGGAAAGAAAGAGGTCACATGCTATGAATGCAAGGAACCTGGGCACTACAAAAATGACTGCCCCAAACTTCTCAAGGAGAAACCCAAGAGAAAGTTTGATAAAAAGAAAAAGGTTCTTATGGCAACTTGGGATGATTCAGATGAATCTGAATCTGAAGCAGAAGAAGAGTGTGCCAACATGGCATTAATGGCTGGAATAGAAGATCAGAATGAAGAATTATCATCTGAATCTGAGTCAGACTCCGACTCTGACGCTGAAGAGGTAATGTCCAAACTTACCAAAGATGAACTTATAAAGGTGTTATCAGAAGTTTTGAAAAGCTACAATAATATCAAACTCAAGAACAAGAAGCTGAAAAGCAATCTTGAATCTGAGATTGATAATCTAAAAACAGAACTTGTTGAGCAGAGAAAAATAAATTTAAAAATAAAAAATGATTTGGAAATTGTTCAACAAGAATCTGACTCTGAAGCTAAGTCATCTGAAAATATTTTGGAAAAATATGACTCTAGTTTTCAGAGGTTCCTCACTAAAAGCATAGACAGAAGCAAGATGGCTTCTATGATCTATGGAGTTAGTAGGAATAAAAGAAAGGGAATTGGATTTCAATCTTCTTCTCTTGAAAAAGATGTAAGACCAATACCTGTAGATGATCTGATTATTAAGATAACTCCTTTATACTCTAATTTTAAATTTGGTCATTTAAATGATATTAAACACACGAGCTCTGAAAAGAATACTCATGTGTTTAGATCTAAGGCAAGTCTAAACAAAAACTATGTTGAAAAACAAAAGTTTAGAGAAACCTACAAGGCAACTAACCCTAAAGGACCCAAGAAGATCTGGGTACCTAAAGACAAAATAATCCCTGTTGCAGATGTCCTTAGCAGCAAAGTCAGGACACCAATCATGGTACCTGGACTCTGGATGCTCACGACACATGACGGGAGAAAGGTCTATGTTCCAAAGTCTGGAACTTAGATCTGGAGGGGACGTGAAATTTGGAGGGAACCAGAAGGGCAAGATCATTGGCTCTGGAACTATAGGTAATGGCAACCTACCCTCTATTTCTAATGTTCTGTTAGTTGAAGGATTGAAACATAATCTATTGTCCATAAGTCAATTAAGTGACAATGGTTATGATATCATCTTTAATCAAAAATGTTGCAAAGCTGTATGTCAAAAGGATGGTTCTATCCTATTCAATGGAAAGAGGAAACACAACATTTAAAAAATTAACCTTTCAGAACTTAAAGTTCAAAATGTAAAATGCCTCTTATCTGTGAATGATGAGCAATGGGTCTGGCATAGAAGATTGGGGCATATTAATATGAGACGTATATCTCAGATTAATAAACTCAATCTGGTCAGAGGACTTCCTAAGTTGAAGTTCAACTCAGATGCTCTGTGTGAAGCATGTCAAAGAGGTAAATTTTCAAAATCTCATTTTAAATCAAAAAATGTTGTTTCTACCTCCAGACCATTGGAATTACTTCATATTGATCTGTTTGGACCAGTGAAAACTGCATCCATCAGAGGCAAGAAGTATGGGTTAGTCATTGTAGATGACTACAGCAGATGGACATGGGTAAAGTTTCTAAAACACAAGGACGAGTCTCATTCTGTGTTCTTTGACTTCTGCAATCAAGTCCAGACTGAAAAAGATTGTAAAATTATTAAAGTCAGAAGTGATCATGGTGGAGAATTTGAAAATAAACATTTTGAAAAATACTTTTCTGAAAAAGGCATTGCACATGATTTCTCCTGCCCTAGAACTCCACAACAAAATGGAGTTGTAGAAAGGAAAAATAGAACATTGCAAGAAATGGCCAGAACCATGATCAACGAGACAAATCTGGCAAAATATTTCTGGGCAGAAGCAATTAACACAGCTTGTTATATTCAGAACAGAGTGTCTGTAAGACCTCTTCTGAAAAAGACTCCCTATGAATTGTGGAGAAACAGAAAGCCCAACATTGCTTATTTTCATCCTTTTGGATGTATTTGTTATATGCTTTATACTAAAGATAATCTGAACAAGTTTGATTCCAAAGCACAGAAGTGTTTCATGCTTGGTTATTCTGAACGCTCTAAAGGCTACAGAGTATTCAATACTGAAACACAGATTGTGGAAGAATCTATTCATGTCAGATTTGATGATAAGCTTGGCTCTGAAAAGCCAAAGCAGTTTGAAAGTTCTGCAGATAGAGAAGTAATTCTCACAGACTCTGAAGGCTCAGAGGCAGAAAAGGCAAAGAACAAAGAATCTGACGCAACCCCAGATGCTACACCTTTGACTTCCCAACTAAACAACTTGCATATTTCTGAAAGACCAACCGTCAGAGGATCTTCTTCCAGAATCAAAGCTTCTCATCCAGAAGATGTGATAATTGGAAAGAAAGATGATCCCATAAGGACAAGATCATATCTCAGAACTTCTGAATCTTCCTTATTTGGCTTAGTGTCAATGATAGAACCAACATCTGTAGATGAGGCTCTGGAAGATAATGAATGGATTATAGCTATGCAAGAAGAGCTGAATCAATTCACCAGAAATGGAGTTTGGGATCTGGTTCCTAGACCTAAAGGATTCAATGTCATTGGAACAAAATGGGTCTTCAGGAATAAACTGAATGAAAAGGGAGAAGTAGAAAGAAATAAAGCAAGGCTGGTTGCTCAAGGATATAGTCAACAAGAAGGTATTGATTACACTGAGACATATGCTCCAGTGGCAAGGTTAGAATCTATTCGTCTTCTTATTTCATTTGCTGCACAGAATAACATCACTCTGTATCAGATGGATGTTAAAAGTGCTTTTCTTAATGGTATTATAGAAGAAGAAGTATATGTCCACCAACCTCCTGGTTTTGAAAGTGAAAACTTTCCAGATCATGTTTTCAAATTAAAGAAATCCCTTTATGGATTAAAACAAGCTCCCAGAGCTTGGTATGAGAGGTTGAGCAACTTCCTTCTGAAGAAAAATTTTATCAGAGGAAAAGTGGATACAACTTTATTCTGTAAATCTGTTAAGAAAGATCTGTTGATTTGTCAGATTTATGTAGATGACATTATTTTTGGATCAACAAATATTACGCTTGGAAAGGAGTTTGCTAAATGTATGCAGGAAGAATTTGAAATGAGCATGATGGGAGAATTGAGATTCTTCTTGGGAATCCAAGTCAATCAGACTCCAGAATGCACCTACATACATCAAACCAAATATGTTAAAGAGCTTCTGAAGAAGTTCAACATGGTTGATAGCAAAATGGCAAAGACTCCAATGCATCCTACAAGCACTCTAGGTAAGGAAGAGGTAAGTAAGAAGGTAGATCAAAAACTCTACAGAGGTATGATAGGATCTCTTCTATACTTGACTGCTTCTAGACCAGATATTCTGTTTAGTGTCTGCTTATGTGCTAGATTCCAATCAGATCCTAGAGAATCACACTTAACAGCTGTTAAGAGGATTCTGAGGTATCTGAAAGGTACTGCTAACATGGGTCTGTGTTACAGAAGATCTGATGAATTTTCATTAGTTGGATTTTGTGATGCTGACTATGCTGGAGACAGAGTTGAACGTAAAAGCACTTCTGGAAGCTGTCAGTTTCTTGGAAGTCATCTGATCTCATGGTACAGCAAGAAGCAACCTACCATTGCACTATCAACTACAGAGGCAGAATACATTGCTGCTGCTGGATGTTGTACTCAGATGCTCTGGATGAAGAGTCAATTAGAAGATTATCAAATCTATGAGAGTAACCTTTCTATCTTCTGTGATAATACTTCTGCTATATGTTTGTCAAAAAATCCAATCTTGCATTCTAAGGCAAAACATATAGAAATTAAACATCACTTCATTAGAGACTATGTTCAGAAGGGTGTAATTAATTTAGCTTTTGTTGATACAGATCATCAATGGGCTGACATTTTCACAAAACCCCTTGCTGAAGATAGATTTAAGTTTATTCTGAAAAATATTTGTATGGATTTATGTCCAGAGTAATATTTCTCAGAGGCAACCTCTCAGATGCAAAATGTTTAATAATCTGAAGTATTTCATCTGTCTATTTTATTCATTTATATTTATTTGATTATTTCGTTTTGGGTAAAACTCTGAACTAACAAGCTCAGAAGATCTGAAAGTTGGAAACGTTTCATTTCGTGAGAAAAATCAAATGAGCCAACAAAGCAAACACGTGGCATTCAATTTCTGAAAAGATTGAGTGCTTAACTGATTTGACGTTTGAGGTAATGCTTTGAAAATCTCACTTTTCTTGTTTTTCCCCCAGCTGTCATAATTTAATGTGAAATGATTACTTTTCATTTAATGCTGTCCAAACGTGCGTAAGTGTCTTTTGTGTGCCCTATATTTTTTTTGGTTTCCTATATATATCACCTATCACACTTCTATCACACTTTCCACATTCACTTCATTCATGCGTTTCTGCTTCCTTTTCAATCTCTTCCAAAACCCTAAACCGAAACCAAGGTATTCTTCTTCTTCAATGGCGTCAACTTCAAACACTGCTGCAAAACCTAACAAGACCATCATGTACAAAGAACCTGAACGAACCTTATTCACTCCAGTGGCTGATCTAGAGGTGCTCTGTGAAAGCTTCATTGACCTCGACTCTTTAAAGGAAAATGGGTTTGATCTCCTTTCTGCCATCAAAGCTCAAGGGTGGGAAAAATATTTTGAAAGGCTAATGGGGCCTGTTTTCCCAACACTGGTTAAGGAATTTTGGATACATGCAAGCGCTGGTCCCAAGTTTATACATTCTTCGGTTCTTGGAGTGGAGATAGTCATCACTGAAAACCTGATCAGACAACTGTTTAGCTATACTGAGTCTGATGGTGTTTCAAATCTTGCTTCTTCTCGCATCGATATGGCTAGGGTTTATGAAGAAGTTACTATTGCTGGTTTGCCGTCAAGTAAGGTTAAAGATTTAAAACCCATTTATAGGATCTGGGCGAAAATCTTTATGAGTACGTTTTTCCACAGAAAACCTTCAAACTCTCCAGATTATGTGAGTTCTGAACATTTGTATTTTATGTACTGCATTAGCAAAAATGTCAAAGTAGATCTACCGTATCTCATCTTCAGTCATTTATTAACTCATGTCAAAGAAACCAGAGAGGAAGTAAGGGCGAAAGCTGGTAAAGTAAGGACGTGGATACCCCTGGGAAGGTTGATTTCTGATATACTTGTTGAGAACAAGCTGGTTCAACATCTGACTGATGCGAAGATTACAGAAGATCTGACTCACATCATTGGCTCTGAAATTAATGGACTCAATCTGAAGAGGATGAAAATCATCTCAGAATTGAAAGGACAACTCATGAAGATCAACTCTGACGAGATTCAAGGTAGAAGAGTTCCTGTGGAAGATTTTCCACTGTTCAGTGCAGATGAACCTAAGGAATTTGTCTGGCTGTACATTACTGAATGCCTAAAGGAAGGAATCCCTTTACCTGCCAATCTCGTTCAGAAGCCTGGAGAAGAATTGCCTAATCAGATGAAGGAAAGGCGCAGTAAGAGGAAGGCTGACGAAGAATCCGTTCAGAAGAAGAGAAAAGCTCCTGAAGCATCAAGAAAGAAGAGGAAAGAAGGAAAGAAGGCCAGAAGCAGTCCAAGAGAAGTTACTCTGGAAGAAATCAGAGACACCATTCAACAGGTATTAGCCTCTGATCCTACTCCTACTGTTCATTCACCACTATCTTCACCACAACTCTCTCCAAGCCTCATACCAAGAACTTCAAAATCTAGAAAGTCTGTTAATATCTCATCCGAACAACTATCATCTGAACCAGTAAATTTACAATCATCTCCAGCACCAATTCCATCCGTCCCACAACCTCAAAATATTCAAACAGAAATTCCACCACCAGAACTAATTTTATCTGAAAACTCTCCAACAATAACTCCACCAGAACCAACTCAACCAGAAAATTCTCCAACAACACCTCCACAACCAACTTTGTCGCAACTAGAGAATCCCCACTTAGAGACTCCCCAACCACAAACAATTATTTCAGAACAAAATCAACCAGAGACTGTTCAAACTGAACACTCTGAACAAGCAATTCCCTCAGAAGATCCAAATCTGTCTGACAATATTCTTGATATTCCACCCCTAAACCAAACAATTGAAATTTCTTCTACATCTGTTCATTCAGATGAATCCTCTGATTCATCTGATTCATCTGACTATGATTCAGAATCACTCAAACAAGCTCGCTCTGAGAGTGTTATGAAGAAACATCTTAACATTGCTTTGTTTCATACCCCACCAAACTCTCCATCTCAACAACCATCTGAAGCTCAACCCTCTGACACTCAAATAGCTGAAAACTAAACCATTTCACAACCACCTGAAACTAATCCATCTGATAATCAAACTCTTCCTCACTCAGCTGAACTCCCTCACTCTGTCATCCACACATCTCAACTACCCACACCTCAACCACAACCATCTGAACCTACTCCTGCTAACACCCCTAATCCTGTTTCCTCTGGTCAGAATGAACAGTCAGATTTAGGATCTTGTGTTAATGTTATGTTTGATATTTTCAAAAAGGAGTTAGATTCTGAATATGATCGTGTTAAGGCTGTATGTATGTCTAGTTTGGACCCAAATGTTTCGAATACTGCGTGGAAGCGCTTCATCTGGATGTTTAACAAAGCTGCCCTAAAAGTTAGAGCAAAATGCTCTAAGCTTGCTAAGACTAAATTTGCTGAGTTAATAAAGGTGACACTGATGAACATGCCTCCTCCTCCTCCTGTGTTACTATTGGAAGCTGCTCCTCCAGTTGTTCCTGATTTTGAAATGGTTGAACAAGCTTCTGTTGAAAACCAATCTGAAGGGAACCCTGCTGCTGTTGCTGCATCTGCTCCGTCTTCATCTGTGGTTTCAGAACTTGTGAATAATGTGAAGGATATCAAGGACTGGATGATCAAGCAAGAGAAAACAACCGATGAAATCAAGACCTGGATGTCGAAGCAAGAAGAGTCTGCTGCCAAGATGACAGAGCTTCTGACCCTCATTGCCTCTCGCCAGACCTAGTTTTATTTGTTGTTTTGCACATGAACTGAGTTTTTGATGTTTGGTTATCGTTATTGTGTTATGTTTTTTTTTTGGCCTCTGCCTGTTTGTCTGTGAACTTTGGTTTGTTTTGTTTTAATTGCATGCTAACATGTTTTGCTCCTATTTACTTCTTCTCTTTTATTTCCTTCCGTCTTTGAAAATCTTTTTGATTATGACAAAAAGGGGGAGAAAAAGAGAAACTGAGTGTTCAACCTATAAGCATTTACCAAAACTAAAATTCAGACATTTTATTAACTTATTTGAATTTAAGTCTTTCAGATTATACTGTTATATCTGACATAATTCATTGAAGTTACCCTGAGACTGTGTCAACCAGAACCTGATTCTCTAAAGAAAATCTGAGTATTCAATCAACTCTGATATCTTACTCTGATACATTTATTCAATCATCTGGCATCAAGTTTTGACTCTGAACTCATTCATCAGGCTCTGAATCTGAAATATACTCAATCAGAAAGGGAAGTATTCTATTCTATTGTAGTATTTATTTCAGGGGGAGATTGTTTATCTCAGGGGGAGTTTCTAATTCTTACTCTTTATTGAACAAAATTTTCTCATGTTTTGTCATCATCAAAAAGGGGGAGATTGTAAGAGCACAGATTGTGTCTTAGTTATATCTCTATGTTTTGATGATAACAATTATAAATTTTGTATTCAAGAATTATATACTCTAAACGTGTTCTAGATTGTTTGCTACAGGTACTAAAGTAAATCATCTTAAGAAAGCTAAATTGCATCTGAACATTGTTTGTATGAAAGACTTCATAAGTTCAAGAACATCTTAAGTGAAGATCTGAACATTGCTCCCAGAAGAATCTGACTACTGTCTCTTGAAGATTCTGAAGAAGGAGCCTTTAAAGCATAGAAGACTCTGCTCTGAAGGATTTACACGCTCAAGCACACAAGCTGCACATACTCTGATTCAGCTCAATCTGAAGAAATTTCAAGACTCTGAAGATCCAGATGATCCGTGATCAGAAGACTCTGAAGATTCAGATTCTTATGTTGAAAGCTGAACTTACTTTGAAGAAGATTTAAATATGTACGTTGGTTTTTCTCAACAGCTCTTTCCTATTTTGTGCTAGACACAAGGACACAGACAAAAAGGTTTTATCTGTGCATTCCATTCTGAGGAAAGTATTCTGCAAGTGAAGACAAAAAGCATCAGGCCTGTTTCAGCACAGCCTCCAATGTGAAGACAAAAGGCTCTAGGCTTTTCTGCACAGCCTTCAACGTAACAAGACTTCTTGGATCTTAGTGCCTATATAAAGAAGTCCACTCCATCTTCTTCAGTATCGAATCTCTATCAAAATCACTCCTCAAAGCAAATCTCAAAAAGCTCTTTATCATATTACTTTGCTTTATCTTTATTCTTAACTTAAGAGAAATATCACTGTTGTGATAACAGCTTATTAGAAGCATTCTTACTCTTGTAAAAGTTTTACTTTGTTTGTAAAAGGTTTTCCTTAAGAGGATCCAGTTGGGATCAGCTGCTCTTGAGAAGACTAAGAACGGTTGTTCTTAGGTGTTGCTATTTGTAATCTGTTTGATTAAAATAGTGGATTAAGTCCTTGACAGAGAAAGGCAAATCACTCTTGAGAGGGTGGACTGGACTAGTTGTTTTCAACGAACCAGGATAAAAATATTTGTGTTCTAATCTTTGATTTTTAGTCTTACTTATTCAACCCCCCCTTCTAAGTAATTTTCTCACCTTCACATCTGCCAACGGGCAATTCTCCCCGATAATGCTTGCTTTTCGAATACATATTTGATAGGACCCATCTTCGAGATGAGCATGGTTGTATGATTCAGCATGTATTGCCTCAAACGCTTGGCGGCCCAAGCTAGTGCGCAATAAGTTTTTTCAAGCATTGAATATCGAGATTCACATTCAGTAAATTTCTTACTCAAGTAGTATATCGCATGCTCTTTTCTTCCTGTCTCGTCGTGTTGACCGAGAACACAACCCATACTCCCCTCAAGAACTGTCAAATACATAATCAAGGGTCTCCCTGCCACTGGGGGTATCAAAATAGGAGGCTCCTGCAAGTACTGCTTTATTTTATCGAACGCCTTTTGACAATTTTCATTCCATGTTATAGCTTGGTCTTTTTTCAACAGCTTGAATAATGGTTCACACGTAGCTGTTAGGTGAGAGATGAACCGAGCGATGTAGTTCAACCTCCCTAAAAACCCGCGCACCTTTTTTTCTGTTTTAGGCGTTGGCATCTCTTGTATTGCTTTTATTTTTGCAGGATCAACCTCTATTCCTTTTTCGCTCACGATAAACCCCAGTAGTTTACCCGATCTCACCCCGAAGGTGCATTTGTTAGGGTTCAGTCTCAGCCTGAACTTCCTAAGCCTTTTGAATAACTTCAGCAGATTCACCAAATGCTCTTCCTCCGTCTGGGATTTGGCAATCATATCATTGACATAAACTTCGATCTCCGTATGCATCATATCATGGAAAAGAGTCGTCATTGCACGCTGATACGTTGCCCCAGCATTCTTTAATCCGAAGGGCATCACTTTATAACAAAATGTTCCCCAAGGCGTTATGAAAGTAGTCTTCTCCATGTCCTCTGGTGCCATTTTAATCTGATTATATCCCGAGAAGCCATCCATGAAGGAGAATACTGAGAATTGAGCAGTGTTGTCAACTAGCACATCGATGTGAGGAAGTGGAAAATCATCTTTTGGGCTCGCTTTATTTAAATCACGGTAATCTACGCACATTCTCACTTTACCGTCTTTCTTTGGCACTGGTACGATGTTAGCGACCCATGAGGGATATTTTGTCACAGCTAGGAAACCAGCATCCCACTGTTTTTGAACCTCCTCCTTAATTTTCATTGCCATATCAGGTCTAGTTCTGCGAAGCTTCTGCTTGACCGGAGGGCATTCTTCTTTTAACGGCAGACGGTGCACAACCATATATGTATCGAGCCCAGGCATGTCTTCATACGACCAAGCGAACACATCACTATACTCTCTGAGCATTTCAACCAGTCTTCGCTTGACGTCACTCTGTAGCGCGGCTCCTATACGGATGTTCTTTTCAACCCCTTCCGACCCTAGGTTAATAATTTCGATGACCTCCTCATGAGGCAAAATGACTCGTTCTTCTTGCTTCACCAACCAAGACAATTCTTCGGGAACGTCGCCATCTTCAACAATCTCTTCTTCGGCCTGAAGTACCGGGTGCTCAAAGTCGAGACGAGTCATAGGTGGTTCAATGATGTCATCTGAAAATGTTATCCTGCAAAAGGAATGGTTAAATGCTTCAAAATGCGTATAAAGCGAATAACCGCGTTGCCATTTTATTGCAAAATACAAAACAAGACAAACAGAGATCGCAATATTTATACATGAAAAAATGCCTTTCATTTAATGGTAAAACAACGCAATGTATATAACAACACAGCCCTAAGCAAATCATGATGCCCCGGGTAAGGCACCGGATTGTTCAACAATTAAAAAAACAAAGCATTATTGTTTAAGAGTCACAGGAACAATCTCCTGAATAGACCAATTGCACAATCCCTGTCCTGGCACGCTCGGCTGGATCCAGACGTCCATATTGCAATCGCTGTCTCCTTCGTCAGACTCTGAAGCGGCGTTGATGGTCTCGTGACATACTCCACTGGCAGTGATAGTTATCGGTCCTCTGAAACGGGGTGCCCTCACAGCAGGTGTTGATGACGACGGTTGATATCCCAGCCCAAATCGGTTCATCTTCACGGGAATATCCAGCACCTTGCCCCAGCCGTTTGTCTCACCAGTCTCTACTAGAGCTTGAGCTTTCTTATATGACGAGACGGCGACCTCCGACGCTTTACTCGGCCCGGGACCTTTGTCTTTGATGCGCAACCCTTCAAATTCCTGACAGGGTGTTTCGTGAATCTCGCCATCGACCTCCACATACTTAAATGATGACAGATGGCTGACCAGTATATCTTCTTCCCCACATACAGTGACCACGCTGTCTCCTACCATGTATTTCAACTTTTGATGCAAGGTAGACGTGACTGCCCCCGCACCATGGATCCAGGGTCGTCCGAGGAGGCAGCTGTATGCTGGCTGGATATCCATGATATAAAATTCAGTCGCGAAAACCTCCGGCCCCACCTGTAGAGGTAATGTTATGGATCCAAAGACTGTTCTTCGCGTACCATCGAATGCCCTGACCACCAAGTCACTAGGCGTACACAGGATTCCTCGGACATTTAGCTTCATCATCGCTTTCTTGGGCAGCACATTTAAGGATGATCCGGTGTCTACCAGTACATGAGACATGACTGATCCCCTGCACTCAACAGAGACGTGCAACGCCATATTATGCTCTCTCCCTTTCGGAGTCAAATCAAAGTCTGTAAAGCCCAAGCTATGGCCTGCGTTCACATGCACCAACACCCCCTCCAGCTGATTCACGGAAACATCTTGGGGTACGAAGGAAGTATCCAGAACTTTAAATAATGCATTTATGTGAGCTTCAGAACACAATAGCAACGACAGTATGGATATCTTTGACGGCGTCTGTTGCAGATGCTCAACAGTCTTATAATCACTTTTACGAATCAAGCGCATGAACTCTTCCACCTCTTCCGATGCCGTTTCTTTTCCGCTTGCCTGCACAGGGACATTCTCACTCATCTTTCCTTTTCCCTTCGCCAGTCGCTCAGCCTCTACCTCAGGCGATATGAAGATTCTCCCACTTCTTGTCATACCTCCGGTACCGACGACATTATCTATAACCTCAGCCGGCTGCTTATTAACATCAATTTTTACCCCATCACAATACACTTCCAACCCATAGGACCAGGGGACTGCCTTAGTGCTCTCATACGGGATTGGCCCTGCCTTGGTGATGGTGATCGGCGGTTGCTTGGCCGGTGCCGTTATAGTGATCGTTTTTCAAGGAATCGTCACAGTAGCTACATCACTTTGCTTGTCTGCTAATACCCCTGCAGGTTCTTCAATTGCTGCTCGGTCAAATTGCAATGTGCCTCCATCTATTAAAGCCTGAATACCTTTCTTTAAGTCATCACAACCCCCAGCTTGGGTCAAACACTCTAAGCAATACTCGTCGCAACCTGGATACACACCACCTTGCAATAATCTGCTCTTTATCTCGCACAACGGTGTCTTGAGGTCATCAACATGCATAATCAAGTTCAAACCCTCCTCGGTTAAAATGGCGTTTGCCCCATGATTGGGCATGGGCTTTTGCACTATATTCGGACCCGCCGTTCCAAAATTGATAGCCTTACTATCCAATAGATCTTGCACTACATGCTTGAATGCGTGGCAACCCTCTACATCGTGGCCAGGGGCCCCAGAGTGGAATTCACAGTGCCTGCTTGCATCGTAACCATACGGAGGAGTGCCTGTTATTGGCGCCAGAGTTATCTTCTCCACCAAGTTCAAACCTAGTAACGTCTGTAGCAATTCTGCATACGTTGAAGGAGGCTTTTCAAACACCCTCCTTGGTTTGCCCCCCTGGAATTTGCGCTGAGCCGGCTGTGCCCCCTGTTGTGGTTGTTGTTGCTGTTGTTGTTGTTGGAATGGTTGTTGCTGAAATGGAATAGTAACGCTTGCCACCTGTTGCGGCTGATTGTACTGGTTTCGACCTCTGCCCCGGCCTCGGCCTCGGCCCCCAAACACCGCGCTTGCATCGCCCTGACGGCGCCCACCAAAAGCCCTTCGGTTACTGCCAGCCGAAGTGGATTCCTCAGCTTGGAATATTCCCTATTTAATGTTGCTTTCAATCTTTTCTCCCATCAGGATTAAGTCTGAGAAACTGCCCAAAGAAGTGTGAAACAACTTGTCATAAAACATACCAGTGAATGTCCCTATGAACATATCATTCATTTCCTTGTCCTCTAGAGGAGGATGGACTCTAGCAGCCATGTCGCGCCATTTATGCGCATACTCTTTGAAGCTCTCGCCCTTCTTCTGGGACAACCCCTGCAATTGGACCCGGTTGGGTGCCAAGTCGCTGTTATACTTATAGTGAGCTACAAATGCTTCAGCCAGCTGCTTCCATGTCTTTATATGTGTTGGTTCCAATCCCATATACCACTCGAGGGAAGGGCCCAACAAGCTATCTTGAAAGAAATGCATTAGCATCCTCTCATCGTTAGAATACGCCGACATCCTTCTGTAATATGACCGCACATGCACTTTTGGACATGTGTCCCCCTTATATTTGTCAAACGTGGGAGCTTTGAATTTGATTGGCACCCTCAAGCCAGGCACCAGACCCATTGTTGACATATCTAGGCCGACAACACTTTGATTCACGACCCCCTTCATCTGCTCCTCGAGCATCCTGATTCTCTGAGAGTCATCCATAGGCCCTTCGAAACCTCCACCGGAGAAAGCGTCCTCTTGCTGGTCTTCTTGCCAATTACCATTCCCAGTTCCATACCCATCGTATCCGTTGTTACGGCCAACTCTGGTCTGATTCATCACCGGGCCTCGCCCCCTGTTGCCGTACCCCGGAGCGACCCCAACAGGTCCAAAAGTCATTAACCCAGCGCCATTTCCATTTCTGAATCCGCCATAACCCTGATTGGTCATACCAAATCCGTCCTATCTGAAGCCTTGAGTATTGAAACCGTATTTCCCAGCATTATCGAACCCCTGGTCATTGAAGCCAAATCCAGTATTACCGAAGCCATTGCCTCCCATATTATCACCCAGGTTGACATCTCCGAGCCCAACGTTGTTGACAATAGTCTCGTTCCCAATTCCAACGTTACCGTTCCCGGCAGCAGCTCCGTTATTCATATTAACAGCAGGTATGTTGACTACAGGTGGAGCCACTGGTGTGGGAGTACCATCCCCGTGAATAGTGTCGACTCGCGCAGACTGATGATCCTAATTTCCATGCCCAGCATTTCTTACCAACAGAGGCTGCACCAAAGCTTGCAAATTCTCCTGACCTTTCGCAATGGTCTCCATTGTCTGCATGAAGAGCGCCAGCTTCTCACGCATGTCTTGCATTTCGTTCTGCATTTGATCCATGATTCTTCGGCAGTTGGTACGAGTGGAGTATCGGTGCGGGCGCTGATCTTCAATCCTGAAAAGACCTGGTACAGTGCAAGGAATGAGATACCATGCAATAATCACCTGTAATGCAATATGAATGGGAATGCAATGCAATATGTGTCTGTGCATTAGGGAATATCATTCCCCGATTCTAGTGCGAATGTGTCAGTGCGGTGACAGTGCTAGCAATACGGTGATCGGAGCCGGATCCTAGAAAACCTCGTATATTGCAGAGAAATCCATTAAGCCAAGAATACAATATCACGGAGTGCACAATAAGAAGGCATGACCTCAACCAACAATCCTGGTGATGGTCAGTACTATGCAAATAAAGCATCAATACATGAAATGGTCAAGTACACTCATAAGCCTGGTACTCTTCTAGTAACTTCTTAGTCTCTGGATGACTTGGTCGGGTAAGCAGACCCTCAACAAGTTGATTTCTTCGCTTGAGAACACGTCGCACGTCACCAGCGGTTTCCTCCCATGCCCCTCTCCGAAGCGATCCTCTAGCTTCCGCTTCTGAGACACAGCTTCGTTCCTGCCTTCGATGGCCTTGTTCAATGCATTCTGGAGACTGTATCTGGTCATCACCTCTTCTTCATACTTCTTAATGCTAGCCTTCAACTGTTCTTCGAGTTCAGAAATTTGCTGCTTCAATTTGTCTTCCCTCTTTTTGTTGTTGGTTAGCGTAGCATTCCACGTCTTGTTACAAGAAGAGATTTCCCGGTGGGCGGCGTCGAGTGCTTTCTTTTTGGACTCCAGCATGTCATGAGAGCTTCTGAACTCTTTACCCAGACGTTCACGCTTCCTTTTCTCTTCAGTCAACTCAGCACCTAGCCTGTTTACTAGCTCGATCTGCTGTTGAAAAGCATGCGCAGCCTTGTTTTTCTCACTACGCATCTAAGCCAGTTCCTTTTCTAACCCTTCATTGATCTTCATCAAGGCTTCCTTTTCTTTAACAACTTGCTCGTAGGCCTCCCTAGTAACAGTAGTTGGTTCTTCCACCGGAATATGAACAGGGACTGGTGCAGCTGGAAATGGCATCAGTAACTGTCTTGCTCTCTCTTGGATCCAAACTTTGTAGGGTGCATAAGCCTGACAATCATTCTTCCCTAACAGTGGCTTCCCTCTTCTGTTAATACGCATCCATGCGTGCTGAAGCTTGGCTAGTAACTCTCCATTCAAATCACCGGTGAAGTACAGAGATTCCTGCACTTCTTCCTCCTGAGGTGGGTTCTTCAACGCGTATCCAAACCGGCGAACGAACAGAGAAGGGTTGTAATTGATACACCCTTTTCTTCCTATCAACGGAACATTAGGGTACCCAGAACAACTGAAAATAAGCTCAGACCCCAACAAGTCTCGGTCAAACCACTCTATGTCTTCAGAAGATAGCCTCATCATGCGCTCTGGCCAGTCAGCTATGGTTGCACTATCCACAAAAGGTCCGTTCAGGGGAAGATGGCTCTTAAACCACATGTACAGCAAAGGCACACAACAAGAGACATTCTTGCCTCTCCTGTTCTCATTTCTGTAGTGCATCGAATGGTAGAAGTCCCCGACCAATGTGGGTACTAGGTTGCCAGCAGCAAACAAATGAAATGCATCCATGTCTACGAAGTTCGGGAAATTGGGAAACAGCACTATCCCATAAATGCATAGAGCCAAAACAGCGTTAAAGACCACCCAACATCCATTCTTGGCGTATTCTTGAGCCTTACCAACCAGAAACTGGAGAGAGAAACCTGGAACCCCTCGCCAAGAAGTCATCAACAACTCAGAAGCATTCATGTGCAAGGCCTTAGCCAAGTCCTCCAACTTGGGCTCAGCGGCAGAGTGAATAAAGGGAACCTTATTCTGTACTGGCAGCTCAGTAAACTCTACATACTCCTCCATGGTAGGCCCCAAAATAAAGTCAGCAAATGTGAAACACCTCAAAGCAGGGTCATAGAATTGCATCAGCGTGTACAGCCCATTCAGTTCATCATCAGTTGGTTTGCGAACCAATCTCAACAACCGTCCATAACTCTGCCTGAAACTTCTACGGACATCCTCATCAGCAAGAGAGATCAGACCCAGGAGGGGAGTAATATCAGGGATAGGTAGCTTGTAGGCAACTGTCATCCTCAAACCAGCCATGATCAATACTCAGAAGTCCGAACACTAGAACCAGGGAATATGCAAATGCACCTGCAGCACAGACACACGTTAATGGGATGCAATGATAATGATTATGCAAACAATGCAATGCAAGTAACATGCAACAGGGACCAAATGCCATAGCTGAGAAGCCTGAACCATATCAACAAGTCTCAGATAGACCCTCCAGAGTTCCTCAAACCCTGGTCTCAGATAGACCCAATACAAAGCTCCAACACTGGTCTCTGATAGACCCCATAACATAACTCCAACTGGTCTCTGATAGACCTCCACCATAACTCTGACTGGTCTCTGATAGACCTCTCAACTGTCCATAAATACCCAGGATCTCAGATCAAGAAACAACCGGTATCTGAAGGTCTAGTTACCTGCATAACCCCGAACCCTCTCACAGGTAGGTGTCCTAGTAACTGACAAAGGTATGGCATCCTATGCGGTCGTCGGCGTCACAGACTTTCAGGGTTGATGATACGATTCCCAGAAGGAGTGGCATCATCAAATCCTGAAGAGGCCTCACTTATCCAACTTCCAAATGATCGGTTCCCAGAGTCGACAATCCAACTAACCAGCAACCCGAGCCACCCAAAGGGCAGGACAGGAGGCCAACCAGAAGAACCTCGTCTGAGTGTGGATTTCGTGGGACACTAGGACATGCAAAGCACGTGCGCGCCCACTAATTTCCACTCTAATTCTAGGTGCACTCAAGCCCAGGTCCGGCTTATCTCTCAATCATGGAACACCCGTCACACCCTAATACAGCAATAATAACAATAATATAATGCTGGAAGTAACTGACAGAAATATAAATCCATACAAAATCCTCGACGGGAAAACAAGCGCTAGGATTGACTCGCTTAAGGGACGTTGGATCCCAAATGCATAAGGAACTATCGCCGTCCTTAGCAGCCAGGGGACGTTGGATCCCCAGCAGAGTCGCCAGTTGTCGCTACTGCGAAAATTGGCGCCGGCTGAACAGAAGAGTCTCCACCGTGCGTTATTTATCCCAACGGAGGGAAAGGAAACGCTCGAGGTAAACCTACCGCGAAGACGGGAAAGGAATGGTCATCGCAACCAAATCCTGGATTCGGGAGTCGGTTACGCAAGGGGAAGGTATTAGCACCCCTCACGTCCGTCGTACTCGACGGGATCCACGCTTGCTTTCTGGTACGGATTGTTATTCTATCTACTCTATAGGTCAAGGGTTAAAAGAAAAGAAAATGACTCGGCAAAGTATCGCACTTTATGCCTACGTATTCCCGTCTGGAACGAGAAATCAGAGTCAACGTAGTTCGCCTACCTACGGGAAAGGAGGGGAAGGTTGCTCGCTAGGATATCGCATCCTATGCCTACGTACTTTCATACAGCATGAAAGATCAGAGCAAACGTAGTTCGAGCCACGTACGACACAAGTCTGTCTTGATTGTTTTTAGTCCTTCTGAAAAAGGGTTTTCTCCTGATTGAAGGTCCAAGCGGACAAAAATGACGTTTTGATGTGTTCACATTCTTTTACGGAAGAAGTGTCTTTTATTGGGTTTGAAATCTTATTGTGTTTTTCTGTTTGTTTTGAGAAAGAAGAGACAGAACTCTAACCTACGGTTGAAAAGGGGAATCAAACTAACCTAATGTTATCATGCATGGGTTAAGACCTAATGTCTATCATGCTCCTCTCTTGCACAGGGAGAAACAGAGATCCTAAGGGAATAGATGGAAACAGAAACAATAGCAAATATACAATAAAGCAGTAAAATGCATGGATGCAGCAATACAAGCGAGGCAAGGGAGTCCCACTCAACCTCGAACCTAGAAAACAACAGGCAAAAGTGAACAGAATCCACTTTCAACCTAACAGGTTAAACAACAAGCAATACAGTCAGGGAATTTCAAACAATACATCAAGAATTATAAACAGCAAAAATAGACAGCAACAGCAATCTTCTTCAACATCTGTCCTCAAGCCATCTTCAACCATCTACAGGCTTTAAGCAAGCATCAATCTTCATCTTCCATCTTCCAATGGCTTTTCTTCAAGTCCCAATCTCCAAGCTGAGGAACCAATCACAAGAATGAACTGGGGTGTTAAGCAATTAATTGACCACCAAAGGTGGCAAACAGACTGCTAACAACACATAGAATATTTCTCTCAAGAGTTCTATCTCTTAGACACTATCACCAAGCCTTCCAAAGGAAGGGGGTGAATGTCTTAGAGAGACTCTGCATCATAGAGAGGGATGGAGGCAACCAAGACCTTCCATGTTTGTGAATCAAGTTTTCTACTCTAGAGCTCTGCCTAACTCCTAGATCCTATAACCTTCAACAGCTGCCAGCAAGAGATACTCTTCATCCACTCTTGAAATTGATCTTCATTCCTTTTGTCTTCAATGGGCTTCATCAACAAAGTCTTCAACTCAAACCCAAGCCCCAAACAAGCCCAATACCCCACACAGTCAAAAAAATAACCCTAGAGAGGGCACACCACTCAATCAAACAAATGCAAGCAATATACTAATAGTAATAGTAGAATAGGGGAAACCTAGTAATTTCTAAGGGATCTATTATCTACCCATAACCCCTATAGTCCCATACCCCAAAGATTCACACTACAACTCCTAAAAGAAATGATTTACTACACCTATGTTATCTCTAAACCCTAGTTTTGATTCTCCTAATCACACCTAAACAAATCATCTAAAATTAAGTCCTAAAATCATGAATTAAATTTTATATACAAGCTAAAGTTCTAAGTTAATCACCCTAAAAAGAATGAATCCGAAATGTAAAAGCATCTAACTAAACTAAAATCAACCATATCATGAATCAAATTAAACCACTTAAAAGCTATTTAGAAGAAAAATATTCTAAAAATGCTAAAACAAAATAAAATTGGAATTTTATTATTTCTTAATTTTCTTAACAGAAATATGAACCTAATGAAAAAACAACCACTAAAAAATAAGCATTTTTCATTTTGTTATGATTTTTTAAAGAATTAAAAATAAAAGGATGAAATTAATATGAATTAAATGGGCTGAGGGGGTGCAGTGAGTATTTAATTCAGTTAAGCAAGAGGATGGGCCCAGACTGGGGGGCGCGCATAGCAAAGCGCGTCTGGGCCCAGTTGATCAGAAAAAAAATCAAAAAGGAAAAAAAACTGAAACGGTGCATATAGTAAAAATAATAATGCAAATGATTGGGCCTTGGCGTTTGGGGGTGTGAAAAGCAATGGTTGCTTGAGCCCAGGATGCGTTAAGTGAAACACATCGTTTCATCCTTTCAGCCATTTCCCTCCAGATCTCCAATTAAATCTGAGCCTTAGGATCGTCTTTGAGTCAATGGTCTTATGCCTGATCCAACGATGCTCCTTCATCGTCTACCTTGAACAAACCCTAAGCCAGAAAAATCCTCCCCATGCACGAACCTTCCACCTCTCTGTTCTCCCTCGTTTGGCCATGGATTTTAAAACTTCAAAGACCAAAATTGCTCTATTCTCTCCCAGGAACAAGATTGTACTCTTAGTTTCTCCTAAAACTCTTTCCAGCATCAAACCCGATAGGTACAAAGCAAAGGTTCCACCATTTTCCACTGCTATCAACCATGCCAATTCTAGATTCTAATGGTACTAAGATGCTCTTCATGTTGCACTGGTCTCAGCATGCTAATGGATGTTGATTAAAACTCACTATATAACATTTTCTTGATCATCAAAGATTCAACATCATATTATCAAACCTCATGGAATCCTCTCAAACTCTCTGAATTCAATCATCTATCCTAACCTAACAGTTCTAACCCTAAAATTCTCTATTATTCTAACTAATCTAACCAATTCGAAAAGAAAACCAACCTGGTTTAAAGATGGAAACAGATGCAGAATTCTTTAGATCCAAGGCTTGCAATGTTCTGGACTTGCTCAATACACTTGATTCTTGGTTCTGTATGCAATAGTTCTTGCTCACACCTCTTGGATCTTGCAATCACAATCTTCTTGCACTTTGGATGATGAAGTTGGTAGCACACGATTTCTTCCTCAATTAAGCCAAATCTTGATGAAAACTGGATCTATGATGGATGTAGATGATGATAGGATCAAGAAGTTTGGAAAATGATGAAGGTTTGATGAAGTTTGGAATGAATTTGCACAATTGAAGAATGAGATGAAACTTGGTATTTTGATCAAAATGAATCACCACCCCTTGAATGAAACCACTCTTCCCAATATATAGATGAAATTAGAAAGCTCTAGAACTTGGTAGAAACTTCTTGTGCACACTTTCCTTGAATTTCGGATATGTTAACTTCATACATAAGTAACCAATGGTATCTCTCAAACTTTGCCCTAAACTCAAAAATCTACTTTTTCCAATGTTCTTAAAACATTTTTTCCAATCAAAATGACCTATAATTTCATCCCATTTGGCCATGTTATGAAAAATCTCAATTTTAGGTCACTTTTTATTCATTAAATTCACTTTTAAATGACCAAATTTTAAACCTTGAGCTATGAGCCTTTCCAAACTTTCATGATCACTTTTCTAGACTCAAAATGTCATTTGGAGCAAGTTTTATGTTGTGAATTTTTTCATTTGAAGCTTCCTTGTATGAGTTTTGGGCATAGGCTTGAAATGACCTGTAATTCTCAAATGACCAAAATACCCTTTGCTTGCCAAGGCCACAAGTAGAGTTCCATAAATCAGATGAAGGCATACCATACCTTTCTAGAAATCTAAGACAATGAGGAACAACTCTTATGTTGACCAGAAATTCATTTTAAATCTCCTTGAGGGGTAAAAGTTGCTTGGAAGACAAGTAACTTTCACAGACAAAATTTCAGATACCTCAGATGACCTGTAACTTGCAAGGACCATAACTTGAGTTATATAAATCTCCTTGATGCCTTCCACCACTCAAATTAAAGGTATTGATATCCTATACAAGTTTCATGTTGACCAAGGATCCATTTGAAGCTTGCATTTTGACTTATCTTGTTGGGAAGTTTGACCTAAATCAGGGGATTTTACACAGAAACCCTAATTTAGAAACTCCTCTTCTTCTTGATTTCTCTTGATTTCTTCTTGGCACAACACCACATCCATATCTACATGTCAAATGATGAACCCCACATCTCTCAGATAGACCTTGATGCCTTTCAATCAATCATTTGACCTAGGGTTGACCCAGGGTTGACCCAGATGAAACCCTAGTTGACTATCTTCAACTGCAACTCTGGTGATCATATCAATGACTTGTCTCTCTTTCAAAATGACTCTCTAGGTCTTCCATGATGTCTATATACCCTCCATGCTCTCAATTCACAGCTCCCAACTTCTTTGATGATCTTCAAATACCCTCAGATAGAAGATAGATTCACTGCTTGATCCAATGACCTCTCTGGGTTTCAATTTCTTTCTGATGACTTGGATATGCTTGAATTTGAATAATAACCTCTTGATAGGATCATAGAGATGAGAATAATACTTGGTCCCTTGTTGGATGATTTGCTATGCTATGCTATGCTGATGATTAGACTATGCACATGACTCTATATGCAAATGCTAATGTAATTGAAACATAAACCAAGTGAAGAAGGTTGAGCAAATTTTAGGGTGCAACACAAGAGAACCAATGTGTCAGGACAGAAACAGCAAGAATTATATGTTTTCAGTTTTGAAAAACCAAGTACAAACCTCTAATAGTCGCGAGAATTGATTCTTCTATGTAGACACGCAGCGTCGGCTGCGAGCTGTTGATCAAAATCGAAAGTGGTAGGAGAGGTTAATACAACAGTTGTTGACTCCAAACCTTTCCAAATAAATCTGTCGTCGCAACAAGGGAAGATTGTGAAATTTCTTGAACTCCAATACGGTGCATGTTGAAACACGTAAGGATGGCAATAGGCAAAACAGTTAGGAGCCATAAGTAAAACCCACCAAGCTTTCAAACATGAGATTAACCCAAGTCACATTGCAAGCCATAGCCACAAGCACTCAGGCCACATTTTGATGCGGAATGAAGGTACAACAGAGTGGAGAGTCCACAACATCACAACCCTATAAATCAAAACTAAGTTGCATCAATTCTATAATCCCGTGCAAATGACAAATAAAATTACATCCGCATAATCAACGACCATACAATTACCAATTTTCGAGACGCACAAAATGGGATGAAACAGATAAAACTTGAAGAAGAAAAGGAAAGGAAAGAGTGGCGAAATGGAAGTACCAGCCGCTACCTTTTTTCTCACAGCAACACTATACAGTTCTCATGGTACAGCAGAATGCACTCCCAAGATGGACCCACCGACTTCTACCCTTTCAACCAATTCCAAAATCATCATCAGGGGCCACCTAAATCTCTGCAGCGGCAGAATTTGAAACGCCAGGTTTCATGTAGCAACTCAACTTGTACCTACACCAACAACAAATGAACCGAGCATCGTGACCCGCAAAAAGAACCAGAACAGACGAGGCAATGTGAACTCACAGTTACTTCCAAAACAATCAGAATTAGAAACAACCATTGAAGCAGGAATTGTAGAAGGATTTAATCTGAATATTTGCTCTGAGAATTAAAAGATAACCGCATAAGGGAAACTTCAACTCCTCAGCAACCTACAATCATGAAAGTCGACAGAGTTAAATCATTTGAGTTCCACTCGACCTATGAGCCTACAGTAGGAGTAAGGATGAAATACAACATACCCTGCATTCAGCTTGTTCGCAAAGAGACAGTTGGGATTGTTATTCCTCAGCAAAAAATCACGAAAAATAACCAAAGTAACTCGAATCAAAGGAAAGGAGGAACTCATCTTTTTTGCTGAAGTCCCCGGAGATCAACGCCTCTGAAGCCCATCGCGAGACTACCGGAGGAAATCGCTAGCGCTTCACATCCCGCCGCCGCCACCAACCTTCGGTAAATTCCTTCATACATATTGATGTTTGAACGATTTATGTTTCGATTGTTGTTTCAGGTACAGAGATGCACGCGACGATGGATGTAGAGGGTAGATCGAAACTCGGATTGAACGTGAGAGATGAGTGAGAACGGCCGATTTGGGGGAAAAGGGAATCTAGGGTTCTATTCTTCGTTCTTTTGTTTTATTTGTTCTTTTCTGTTTGTTTATCTGTATAATTACCACATAATCACACATAAAAACACTAATCACACACATCACTCCACTAATCCTCTTTCGCTTGACACTGATATTAATTAACTTAATAATTAATCTAATCAACTCACTTTAACCTATATTAATTTATTTCGGTTAATCTAATCATCTTAATCAACTCTTTTATAAAATAATTAATAATTTATTAACCTTTTTTAACTAATAACTTTTAGTATGATTAGTTAATCCCTTAAAATAATAACCTTTCACCTTTAATAATTCAATCTTTATTTAATTTTGTCATATAGTTTAGGTTTTATTTTTAATAAACAATGAGCAATTACTTTTTTAGTAAATCAATCTTAAGATAGTTAGGTTTTTTATAAAAATATAATATAGCAAATTTCCTTTATCATTGTGCTAGGTTAATTAATCCTTTAAAAAAATAGCATGTTATTAATTTTTGTTCACTCACAAAAAATAAAAAAAAACTTTTATAATTTATATTTTATCACTATTTTGCATGATTAATGTTGCACCCTAAAATTTGACCAACAATTATTTATCCATCAAGTGTTTGAAAGTTGATACCTTCATCAGAAAGTTCAAGAGATCCTCAGAGAAATTGGTTGAAACCAGAGTTGTGTGCCTCATAACTTAAGAGTTGTGGGTGCTCCTCAGATGATTCTGAGACTTTGAGAATAAACTTGAAGCTTTGAGAAAGCCTATGAGATGTCTTGATAGCCATCATGAAGCCCAGAGAAGTCATTGTGCAAGAATTCAGAAGATTCAACCATGAATGGTAGAACTAGGGTTTTGACTGGGTCGACCCTAGGATAACTGAAGATTTGGAGAAGGTTGAGACCTAATACAAGGGCTATGAGATCATGGAATGATGCATGGACATGTTATAAAGATGATTCCTAGACCAACTCATCATGATTGAGGAGTTTGAGAAGTTTTGAGTTAGGGTTTCTGAGGATTGTCAGTGAAAAACCCTAATTTGATCCCTATCTTCCAAGCTGTTTCAGCTCAAGATGTGATTGATATCTCATCTTCCCCATAACATGAATGTTGTAGAGCTTGTTCTTAGATTTAATTTGAGTGGTGGAAGTCCTTGATAGGAGTTGCAGAGCTCAAGTTATGGTTTTGACAAATTACAGGTCAGCTGAGGTGTGTGAATCTGGGTCCTTGAAAGTCACCCAACTTGCAGACAACTTTTGCCCTAGTAGGATGATTCCTATGATTTCTTGGTCAACATGAATGTTGAATAGAATATTCTTAGCTTTCTAGAGAGTACTAGAAGTCCTTGATAGGATTTGTAGAACTCAACTTATGGTTTGAACAAGACAGGGGTATTTTGGTCATTTGGCAGTTATAGGTCATTTTAAGCAAAGGCCATATCTCCTATTTCCAAGCCTCAAATGAAAAAACTCAAAACATGAAAGTTGTTCAAAATGGCATTTTAAGCCTAGAAAAGTGGTCATGAGTTATTGAAAAGGCTTAGAGCATGGATTTTTAAAAGTGGTTCAAATGGCTTGTAAATGGCTTATAAGTTGAAAAAGTTGAAATGGAATTTTGGTTTGAGAGATCTACAAATCCAAAATGGGTCATCCAATATGTCATTTTGACTCCAAACATCATTTTAAAAACAATGGTTCAAATAGATTTTTGAGTTTAGGCTTAAAAATTGGAGTTGCTTTGTAATTTTCATTCTTGCATCTTAAGGCACCAAAAGGAAAAAGGAGAAAATGCTACATAAGGGTTTGTAAGGCCTTATTCTCATGTCATAATATCATATGGGGAGAATTTAAGTAGGATTGCATGGTTTATCATGAGATTGCATGAGATTCACTCAAGATGACAAATTCAAATTCTCATTGCGTGATACATTCTAGAAACTTCTTGGAACCTTCTACAAGCTTCTACACATTTCCAATGGCACCTATATATGCCCTAGAGAGGATCCATACCCTGGTTGGTGATTCATTAAGCTTGCAATACCTATTTTGATCCCATCACTCCAAGTTGCATTTTGGTTTCAAACTTCATCCAAACCTCATCTACTACTAAATTTCTTGTTACAATCATCTTCCACCATCATCATGGAGTAAGAAGCATGCAAGAGTGATCAGATTTGGTGACTGGTATAGGTGATTCGAAGCTTCCATCCAAATTGCATGAAGGATTGGCTAGAGTGAACCAAAGGGTTTGATCAAGAACCACTGCTCCCAGGAGTCTTAGCACCCATTGTAGAGCAAGATTGGCAAGTGGCAAGAGCTGGATTAGAGTGTAACTACCCCTGCCATCATCAAGCAACAGGTTTGCAAAAACCTTCGAATCTCCTTATTTATGCATCAATAGTTAGAATGGTTAGGATATTTGTGATTAGAAACCCTTAGGGATCAAGGCTGGGAAGTTTAGGATCATTCCATGGAGATTGAACATTGAGCATCCATTCTTTAATGAGCAAGAACTCGGGTTGTAGTGGATATTAACACAGGATTAATAGCTTAGAATCATTAGGGCAATGAGGAGAGCATTTTAGTGCCAAGAAACTGAAGAAACAAGAAGCTTGAAGTTTGAGTATCCATGGAGTTGAGGGTATCGGGTTTAACGTTTGGGGAAGCTTTGATAGAAACTATGACCATGGCTGTATTCTGCTTGGAAAGTAGAGCATTTTTGCTCTTTAAAGATTTGACTTTCATTGAGAAACGAGGGAGAATGAGTTGATGAAAGTCTGGTAAATGGAGCTCGTGCATGGAGGTGTTACAAACCCTAACAAGTCCAAGGAAGAAGACAATCCGGTGGCCGTTGGATCAATCCCATTCGCTTGACCTTTTAGCCACATCCAACGGTTGAGATAAAAAAAGAAAACGGAGGGAATCCCTTGGGGGCCATACGGTGCCGTTTCATTAAGTGGGGAATCTGGGCCTCAGCAAAATCTTGCTGTTTGCACCCCACTCGCGGCCCAAGTCCAAGTTTTCACTACAAACTTTTGCTTCCTGCACCGCGGTCATTTTCATTTTCTGGTGATTTGTTTGATTAATTTCTGAAGCGCCTGGGCTTAGCCCAGTTTCTATCTGCACCCCACCATGTTCTGGCCCATTGAAATAATAACTAGGGCGCCCTGCTTCTAGCACCCCCCTCCCCTTAATTGATTTCTTTTATTTTTTTAATTCCCTTTATATTTCTTGCATTTAAAAAATTCATAGAAAATGAAAAAATTGATATTTTTTAATTCTTGTTTTTTCTATAGGTTAATGAATTTGTCTAGAAAAATATAAATAAATAAAATTTCCATTTTATTTTCTTTTAATATTTTTAGAGTATTTTTCATTTAAATAGCTTTTTTTAATATGTTTAGTTTGGTATCCAATTTTGTAGAATTTCTTTTAGGACCTTCCCTTAGTCTTTTTAATTCATTCTTTTTGATGTGATTAGATATTGAATCATAGTTCCCCATAGGATTTAATTGTTGATTTTTAGATTAAAATTTGATTAGTTTAATTAGGTTAGCGTTAGGGTACCTAATTAGGGTTTATGTTATGCATAGGTGAAATAGTTCATTTTCTTTAGAGAGTTTTGTCTTGATTTTTGGGGAGGGGCATATGTGGATGTTATGGGTAGATGTTGTAGACCCTTGTGAATAATTGTTAGAATTTTCCCTCTTGTTTTAGTATTTTTAGGCATTTTCTGAAGTTGACTGATGGTTTTGGTTGTTCTGTGGTTATTTGTCTGTCTCTGGGGTTCATTTTGGGGAATTTGTTGTGGGGTTTAGTTTGTTTTGAAGATCTTGTTGAAGAGCATGATGGAAGAGAAGATTGCAGATCAAGACTCAGAGGCTCAGAGTTTAGAATTTATTCCCTGTTTGTGAGGTTTGAGACCCTGAAGTCTGAGGGGGGTTCATGGTACTTTCCTGAGGAAGGCACTATGAATGACTTTCAGCCTTTCTTCTCACCTCTTTATTAAGTATCCAATGATGTAGGAACCAAATTGTGAGTTTAATTTCTCCTGAGGAGGAATGTAAACTGATCACAGTTGTTGAGCCACATGGGATACAATTCCTAAGTGGAATCCTCCTAGTACTTTCCTGAGGAAGGTCCTATGGGTCTATTCATTTAGTTCCCTTAGTTTATCTAGGATTTCCCAAGTATCCAATGATGTTGGAGCCTTCTTGTGAGTTTAATTTCTCCTGAGGAGGAATGTAAACTGATCACATGTTGTTGAGCCACATGGGATACAATTCCTAAGTGGAAGCCTCCTAGTACTTTCCTGAGGAAGGTCCTATGAGTCTATTCACTTAGTTCCACTAGTTCAGGTAGGATTTCTCAAATATCCAGTGATGTTGGAGCCTGCTTGTGAGTTTAATTTCTCCTGAGGAGGAATGTAAACTGATCACAGTTGTTGAGCCACATAGGATATGACTCCTGAGTATAAGCCTCCTAGTGCTTTCCTGAGGAAGACACTATGAGTCTGTCTACTTAGCTCCCTTTCTTTGGTAAGCTTGTTCTGAAGCTTGAAGACTGGGATTGATTTCTTTTGATTAGGGTGTTGCTTTAGAGCTTTGCTTTCTTCTGATTAGAGTTCTGTTTTAGGGTTAGGATTAGAGATTAGATGTAGATTCTTTCTTTCTCAAGCATGTGGTTTGTTTGCATGATGGCACTTCATTTCTTTTATCTGTTTATTGCTTGATAGCATGTTGTTTATTTTTCAGTATGATTACTGTTATTTCATGACTGGCTTGAGGTTGAGATGAGCTTGTGGAGGCTGAAGCCCCACACACATTTCCTCCCTCACTTGCATTGCATGCATTTTACTGTTAAGCTGATGCTTTGTCTGTTTTGGTGTATCATTGACATGATCCCTTAGGACTCTCATTTCCTCTGATGAGGATTTGATGATAGACTTTTAGGTTGAAACCTATGCATGACAACTTCTAGGAGTTCCCTGTTCAAACCTCAACCATAGGATGAATCCATGGCATGATAACAGTAGGACTTGATAGTCTCCCTCCTAGTTGGGCCTGCTCTCTCTTCTCATCTCAAAACAGTTTAAGATATAGTAATCATGAATGATTTCTTTCGTACGTTATGAGCCTTAAGCTATCTGAGAAAGGACGCATTCCCTCTCAGGTCATAGTCTCTAGTGCGGTTGAAATCGCAAACACAATAAAAAACACTTCTTTCAGGAAATAAGTCGTAGTTTCCCGAACTACGTTCGCTCTGATCTTCCATACCGTATGGAAGTACGTAGGCATAGGATGCGATATCCTAGCGAGCAACCTTCAACCTTTCCCCCATAACCCTTCGTAGGCCGAACTACGTTGACTCTGATTTCTCATTCTCTGATGAGAATACGTAGGCATAAAGTGCGACGCTTTGCCGAGTCTTTTTTTCTTTTCTTTTTCAGCCAGCCTTGATAGGTAGATAGATTATAACCAACCCGTCCAATTAAACAAACAAGCGAGGATCCGGTCGAGTACGACGGACGTGAGGGGTGCTAATACCTTCCCCTTGCGTAACCGACTCCCGAACCCAGACAATGGTTGCGACGACCTTGTCTTACCCTTATTCGTCAGGTTTTTCCGATCGTTTCCTTTCCCGCTCTGAGGGATAAATAACGAAAGGTGGCGACTCTTCTGTCATGCCGGCACCTTATTTTCGCGCAAGCGACAGCTGGCGACTCTGCTGGGGATCGAACCCAGAGTCTCTGGTTCTTCGTTTCCCTATGAGAGTCAATCCTAGCGCGTGTATGTTTGCTTGTTGGGTTGCGTTTATTTATCGCATTTTTACTTCCCGCATTTTATTTCTCGTACTTTATTTCCCGCATTTTATTTCCAGTTTGGTATGATTATCTGAGATGCTGTGGGAGAGGGATGTTACTATGAGTGAGAAGCCGGACCTGGGCTTGAGTATACACCTAGATATAGTTGCGGAGAAGTAGTAGACGAACCTGTCTGCTGAGCAGGCACAGTTCCCTACGAAAATCTGCGCTCAAACGAGATTCTTGCAGAGGTGCTCCTTTCCAGTCCTGAGGATCTGAGGGGAGTCCAGACGTGAGGATTGTCGACTCTGGGGACCGATCATTTGGGAGTCAGCTAAGTGAGGCCTCTTCATGACTTGATGATGCCACTCCTTCTGGGAATCGTATCGTCACTCATGAAAGTCTGTGACGCTGATGACCGCATAGGATGTCGTACCTTTGTCTGTGGATTAGGTCCATACCTGTGAGTGGGGTTGGGATATTGCAGGAAACTTATACCTTCAGACTACCTGGTTTTCTTGACAGTGAATCAGTTACGTTGGTGTCAGGGTTCTCAGTTGCAGATTTGACTGTTCTTGACAGAGCAAGTTTTTTTGATCAGAGGGTTGTATCATCGGGTGTATGTCTGTTCCTGATAGAGCAGGTTTCGATCAGAGTATTGTCATCAGAGGTTTGTCCTGGATGGAGCAGATTTTGAGTGGGGTCTGAAGATCTCATCAGCAGTTGTGGTTTGTTCTTGATAGGGCATATTTTGAGTGGGGTCTGAAGACCTCATCAGCAGCTGTGCATTTGTTCTTGAGAGGGCAGATTTTTGATTTGGGGTCTGAAGACTTCATCAGCGGGCGTTTTCTGATCACGCATCCCGGGTCCTTGTTATCAGGCACTTACTCTTGACAGAGCAGAATTTTGATCTCGATCCTATCAGAGGGGTATTCTCAGCAGATCAGATCAGTAGTCTTACACCGGGGTTTTCTTCTCATCAGCGACTGTTGATACCGAATCTCCACAGCAGCTACCTGGATATATTATTGCATGCCTACATTCTACATTAGTTTGCATGTTCATTTGCATTCCATCAACGTGTGTCTGTGACAGGTGCCGTTTCCCCGATCCAGGACCCCTCGCCTCCTATTGTATTATTGCAGCCTCTCTCAGCAAGATTATTGCATACGAGTTCTCGATCCCTGATGTGTCGGAGTTGGCTATCACTGGTACTATGTATATGTGAGATTGCTGTTTCCATGATTGGGCCCAGATTCCCCTCCTTATTATTAGCACTGGTACTAAGGCGTCAGGATCGGGGGAAATCTCTCAAGCACACAGACACACGCATACATCTGCATGAAGCATTTTTGCATGACATACATTCTGTTGCTTTTCCTAACCTTTAATGTTGACAGGATTTTCAGGTTCACAAGTTCCGAGCTGCTTTCGATCTCCAGGATTGATCAAAGACTCATCCACCGCTACTCAACTCGCGCTAATCAGACAAGGATAATGGACCAGGTGCAGTCAGACGTTCAAGAGCTCCGTGAATGGATGGATCGTTTTATGGAGCTGATGCAGGTGGTCGCTAATGGGCAGGACCAGCTTCGTACTTTGGTTCAACCTCTGATCTCCAGGGTTGACAGTAATGGCATACTGCACGGCGGGGCTGTGCCTACTCCTCCTCCAGTGGATGCCCCACAGAATGTTGTTCCTGTTGTCGGGGGCAACGGCAGTGCTAACGGCAATCTGATGACTAATCTCGGACTCAATGCGGCAGGCGTCGGCAATGGTAGTCTGGGAGCCAATGTTAACATGGGGCCGGTCAACGGCAATGCTGGTGCAGGAAATCTGTTGGTGCCTCAACCGTGGCTGGAGGACCATCAGGATGACATATTCTCTCAGAGAGGTGTAGAAGCAGAGTTGAATGCTGAAGCTCGACTCAGGTTCAAAGCGCTGGAAGACAAGATGAGAGACATTGAAAATCAGAACACATTGGGCGTTGACATGTCCAAGCTCGGGTTGATTGCTGATTTTAAGGTACCTCATAAGTTCAAGGTGCCTGTCTTTGAGAAGTATAAGGGTACTACTTGCCCCCGTGTTCACCTTCGATCTTATTATAGAAAGATGTCCGCCTATTCTGACGATGAGAAGTTGCTGATGCACTTCTTTCAGGATAGTCTTTCTGGTCCATCACTCGAATGGTATATGGGCCTGGAGCCCGCTACTGTGCGCACCTGGAAAGATCTTGCAGAAGCGTTCGTCCTCCACTATCAATACAATAGCGACTTGGCCCCCAACCGAGTTCAGCTTCAGAATCTCTCACAGCGGAACAATGAAAGCTTTAAAGAGTACGCCCAGCGGTGGCGTGAATTGGCTGCTCGGGTTCAACCGCCGATGTTCGTGGCAAATGTTCGTGGCTATCCTTCCTGGAATCTACTATGAAAAGCTGGTCAGTGGCATGTCTGGAACATTCTCGGCTCTCATCACTATGGGCGAGCATGTTGAGAACGGTATAAAAATCGGAAAAATTCAGGGCGAATCATCCTCAGCTGGAGGAAGTAGCAAGAAACCTTATGCTGGCAAGCGTCGAGAGGGAGATGCCAGTGTTGTCACTAATGCTCGGAGAAAGGGCAAGGGACCTCAGCCTCAGATTGCTAGCATAAATATCCCAGCTGCTCCACCGCAGCCGCAGCAGCAGCAGCCTCAGCAGCAGAATCAGCAGGGGTATAGAAGATATCAGAATCGGGCTCCTCTGACAAATCGTCATTTTGAAACTCCACCTATGTCATATGCGCAGCTCCTGCAAACGTTGCTTCAGCTCCAGCTATTTCAAAAGAGGACAATGGCTCCCTTAACAGGGGCACCACCACCGGGGTATGATGCCAATGCTACTTGTGAGTTCCATACTGGGGCACCAGGCCATACGATTGAGAATTGTAAAGCTTTTAAACACAAAGTCCAGGACTTGGTGGACGCCAAGGTTATCAACTTTTCTGACAGTGTGCCCAACGTCACCAAGAACCCTATGCCTCATCATAAGGGAGGCGGAGTGAATGCCGCTATCACTGAGGAGAGTGCGGACTTGCTGACCGACGTTAAAGACTTAAAAACGCCGCTTAGTTTTGTCAAGGCTAAGTTGCTGAAGAAGGGCTTCTTTCCTGGATGTGGAGAGTTATGTATGGCTTGTGCTACACTTCCTGATGGGTGTGAGCAGCTGGTCGAGGGTATCCAAAGTCTGATGTCTGAGGGTATTTTGCAGTTCAGCCGGAGCGTTGAAAGTGCATCAGGGGAAGTCGTGCTGAAGCAGGCGGATGAAGTTGCTACCATCACTATTCCTCGTCACCCTATTACTATTTCTGCGCCCCGACCGCCTACAATTACTATCACCAGGGCCGGGCCAATCCCATTCGAAAGCACTAACGCCGTCCCATGGCATTACGGCGCCGAGGTCTATTGCAATGGTCAAAAGTTAGAGCTTGAGCCGTTCGGATCGACTGTGCAGAATCTTGCCGGAGTCAGTGGCATTACTCGAAGCGGTAGAGTGTTTGCGCCAGCAGAAGTTGCAGCAGAGAAAGTGGTCCGAGCTGACGCTGCGGAAAAGGGTAAAGGTAAAGTTGTCGAAGAGGTCCCTTCTGGGGCAGAAAAAGACTTGCTAGTTAAAGATGCTGAAGAATTCATGCGGTTAATCAAGAAGAGCGACTATAAGATTGTAGATCATCTTCATCAGACTCCGTCAAAGATCTCTATTCTTAACTTGTTGTTGTGTTCTGAAGCGCACCGCAACGCATTACTGAAGGTATTGAACGCTGCATACGTGCCGCAGGAGATATCAGTAAATCAGCTAAAGGAGGTGGTAGCCCATGTTAATGCTGGTAATGGGCTGGGATTTACAGATTTAGAGCTGACTCCTAAAGGAAGGGATCACAACAGCGCCTTGCACGTCTCGATAGAGTGCAGAGGCACGATCATGTCGCATGTCCTGGTGGATACGGGTTCATCCCTTAATGTGCTTCCAAAGAAGGCACTGATGAAGTTGGATACCCGTGGATTGCTTTGCACGCCCAGTGATCTGGTCGTGAAAGCCTTTGATGGAACTAAGCGCCACGTCTTCGGAGAGTTGACCCTGCCAATTCAAGTTGGTCCGGAGACATTCAATACGGTTTTCTATATCATGGATATCATGCCTGCCTACAGTTGCCTCTTAGGTCGGCCATGGATCCATGCTGCTGGTGTCGTGACGTCCACGCTGCATCAAAAGCTTAAATATGCTGTCGGGGGCAGCATAGTAACCATCTGTGGTGAAGAGGACATCATGGTGAGCCACCTGTCGTCCTTTAAATATGTTGAAATGGACGGCGAGATCCATGAAACGCTCTGCCAAGCATTTGAAACCGTCAAGGTGAAAGAGGTAGCTCCCGTCGTCGCAGAGAAGCAAGAGATGAATCTCTCCTCGTTTAAGGAAGCGCGGGTCGTCGTCGAAGTCGGTTCCACCCCAGGCTGGGGGCATGTTTTGGATATACCAATCAAGCAGGATAAGTTTGGATTGGGGTATTCTCCTGAAGCTGAAGCTTCATCTTCTTCGTCTAGCAGTTCGTCTCGCGGGAAAGGGCCGATCCTATTCACCAAGGGCAGAGTAATTTTCGAGAGCATCAACGCAGCGTCGGAGGACAGCGGAGATAGCGATTGTGATCTTGACGCCTGGATTCAACCAAGCAAGCCGGGTGAGCGCCTCAACAATTGGACCATCAAGGAGATTATCCAGCTGACAAGTGAAGAGTAATGATTTGTTTTTTACAATCTTTGTACAATCCTATGTCCTGCCCGGGGCATAGTGGTTTTACTGTCAGGGCCTTGTTGGATTATGTACATGCATTTTGTTAATAAATAAAAGGCGTTTTCTTCGCACTCAAATATTGTGTTCTCTGTTATTCCTGTTTTATGTTTATTTCGAAAAAACAGCAAAAGGGCAACGAGGTTTGTGCTAACCTGCATATTCTTGCTTTAAATTTAACCCTTGTTATTGCAGGATCCACATAACAGATAACATCGACTCTGGACCCTCTACGGCTCACTACGACTTTGATTGCCCGATCTATCAAGCCGAGGATGAGATTGATGAAGACGAGGACCTCCCGGAAGAATTGGCCCGCTTGTTGAGGCAAGAGGAGAAGGTTATTCTGCCTCAAGAGGAGGATATTGAGATTGTAAATCTGGGTTCTGAGGAGCTCGTCAGAAATGTCAGAGTAGGGGCTGCGCTGCAGAATGATGTCAAGCATAGACTGGTCGAGATGCTTCGAGAGTATAGTGACGTCTTTGCTTGGTCATACGAAGATATTCCCGGACTTGACACTGACATCGTGGTTCATCGCTTGCCGTTGCGAGAAGATTGCCCTCCAGTCAAGCAGAAGCTTAGGAGGACGAGACCAGACATGGCTGTAAAGATCAAAGAAGAAATCCAGAAGCAGTTGGACGCAGGATTTCTAGCCGTTACCACTTACCCTCCGTGGGTCGCCAACATAGTGCTTGTACCGAAGAAGGACAGTAAGGTACGCATGTGCGTCGATTATCGGGATTTGAACAGGGCGAGCCCTAAGGATGATTTCCCGTTGCCTCATATCGATGTGTTGGTCGACAATACAGCCCAGTTTTCCGTGTTTTCGTTCATGGATGGCTTCTCCGGTTACAATCAGATTAAGATGGCGCCGGAGGACATGGAGAAAACGACGTTCATCACCCCCTGGGGAACATTTTGCTATAAGGTAATGCCCTTCGGTCTGAAGAACGCAGGGGCCACTTACCAGCGAGCAATGGTGACTTTGTTTCATGATATGATTCATCATGAGATCGAGGTCTATGTTGATGACATGATTGCAAAGTCCCAAACGGAGGAAGAGCATCTGGTCAACCTATTGAAGCTGTTTGAGAGGCTTAGGAAGTTCAGGCTGAGGCTGAATCCTAACAAGTGCACTTTCGGAGTGCGGTCCGGAAAGTTATTGGGGTTTATCGTTAGTGAACAAGGTATTGAAGTTGATCCTGCGAAAATAAAAGCTATTCAAGAAATGCCAGCGCCGAAAACAGAAAGAGAAGTTCGTGGTTTCTTGGGCCGAATAAACTACATTGCAAGGTTTATCTCTCAGCTCACAGCCACTTGTGAACCGATGTTCAAGCTTTTAAAGAAAGATCAGGCGATTACTTGGAATGAGGATTTCCAGAAGGCATTCGACAAAATAAAGCAGTATCTTCAAGAACCTCCAATCTTGATACCTCCAGTGGCTGGACGGCCATTAATCATGTACCTGACGGTTCTGGAGAATAGTATGGGGTGTGTTCTCGGTCAGCATGACGAGACGGGCAGAAAAGAGCATGCCATTTATTATTTGAGTAAAAAGTTCACTGAGTGTGAATCTCGATACTCGATGCTGGAGAAGACGTGTTGTGCATTAGCTTGGGCCGCCAAACGTCTACGACAGTATATGCTCAACCACACCACTATGCTAATTTCGAAGATGGATCCGATCAAGTACGTCTTCGAGAAGCAGGCTCTTTCGGGTAGGATTGCCAGATGGCAAATGGTGTTAACGGAATATGATATTCAGTACGTCTCTCAGAAAGCCATTAAGGGAAGCGTATTGTCTGATTACCTTGCCGAACAGCCAATCGAAGACTACCAGCCGATGAAGTTCGAATTCCCTGACGAGGATATTATGTTTCTCAAAGCGAAGGATTGCGATGAGCCATTGCCCGATGAGGGGCCAGATAGGAAGTCTCAGTGGAAGTTGATATTCGACGGAGCGGTTAATTCCTATGGAAGTGGTATCGGGGCTATCATCACGACTCCTCACGGATCCCACATCCCGTTTACTGCGAGACTGACGTTTCCAGTTACCAACAATGAAGCAGAGTATGAAGCATGCATCATGGGTCTAGAAGAGGCAATTGATTTGAGAATCAAGAATCTAGACATATATGGTGACTCAGCGCTTGTAATCAATCAGATTAAAGGGGAGTGGGAAACTCGTCAAGCGAATCTGGTGCCGTACATGAATTATGCCAGGAGGCTGCTTCCGTTCTTTGACCGAGTGGAACTTCATCATGTACCCAGGGTTGAAAATCAGATGGCTGATGCCTTAGCCACGTTGGCTTCGATGTATAAAGTCAATTATTGGAATGAGGCTCCAAGAATTGTACTTTCGCGTCTTGACAGACTGGCATTTGTCTTTGCAATCGAGGATGCCGCCGACGGCAAGCCATGGTTCCACGATATCCAGACCTTCCTTATGACTAAGGAGTATCCTGCAGGTGCGTCAACCCAGGATAAGAAGACTCTGAGGAGGCTATCTGGAAACTTTTATCTCAATCCTGACGGAGTGTTGTATAAGAGAAACCACGATCTCGTGCTACTCAGATGTGTAGATGAGAAAGAGGCGAGTATGCTCATGGAAGAAGTCCATGAGGGCACATTTGGTACGCACGCCGGCGGGCATGCCATGACGAGAAAGATCCTGAGAGCAGGGTATTATTGGCTGACTATGGAGTCGGATTGCTTCAGATTCGCGAAGAAATGTCATAAATGCCAGATTTATGCGGATAAAGTTCATGTGCCGCCGTGCCCATTGAATGTCATGTCCTCCCCTTGACCGTTCTCCATGTGGGGCATCGACATGATAGGCAAGATCGAGCCCACTGCATCCAATGGTCATCGTTTCATTCTGGTAGCCATCGACTACTTCACCAAATGGGTGGAGGCAGCCTCATACGCAAATGTGACCAAGCAGGTGGTAGCTAAATTCATAAAGAGGGACATCATCTGTCGCTATGGAATTCCCGAGCGGATCATTACTGATAATGGTTCGAACTTGAACAACAAGATGATGAAAGAGCTGTGCCAGAGCTTCAAGATTGAACACCACAACTCATCTCCTTACCGGCCGAAGATGAATGGCGTTGTTGAAGCGGCCAACAAGAACATAAAGAAGATTGTTCAGAAGATGGTTGTGACGTACAAAGATTGGCACGAGATGTTGCCGTTCGCCTTGCACGGTTATCGTACGACGGTGCGTACGTCGACCGGGGCAACTCCTTTCTCCTTGGTGTATGGTATGGAAGCTGTCCTACCGTTAGAAGTGGAGATTCCTTCTTTGCGAGTTTTGGTTGATGTGAAACTCGACGAGGCAGAATGGATTACGAATCGTTTGAACCAACTCAGCCTGATGGACGAGAAGAGGTTAGCATCGATTGCATTTGGTCGCCTGTACCAAAGCCGAATGAAGAAAGCTTACGATAAGAAGGTGCGTCCTAGAAGCTTTCAGACGGGTGATCTCGTCCTGAAGAAGATTCTTCCGCCACACTCCGATCACCGGGGCAAGTGGACTCCGAATTACGAAGGGCCGTATGTCGTCAGCAAGGTCTTCTCGGGAGGAGCTTTGTTGTTATCCACGATGGATGGTGAAGATTTTGCATCCCCGGTGAACGCGGACGCAGTTAAAAAATACTTTGCTTGAAAGAGACCCGCTGGACAAAAAAGAAAGGGTCCAGGCAAAAAAGGGGCATCCCGGCGAACCAAAAACAGAATAAAAGGTTCGGGCAAAAATTAGGGATATATTGAAAAAATGTACACCCGCGAAGTCGAAAACCTACACTGGGTGGCTTCGGCAAAAAAGGGTATCCCGGTGAACTGAAAACCCGTAAAGGGCGGTTCACGCAAAAGTTAGGGATTTGAATAAGCAAATGACTGCGTTCCGCGTGTGGACTTTCATTGTTTAGGGGTTTGGAGGACCTGAGGGCCGTTTATCTGAATCAATCTCTTCCGAAGCTGAAGCGTCGGAGAGGTATCAAAGTCGAGTGGGTCTTAGAGGGATCAACTCATGGTGTTCGTCTACGCCTCGTTGCCGACATTTGTATATACTGACGTATATTTATGTTTTATTTTTGTGCGGTTTCCTCATTCCAGGAGCTTGCCTCTGTTGTAAAACCTTTTTGCCCATTCAGGGGTTCACCATCAATAAAATGCACATTATTCAGCAATTCTGCTTGTCTGTTTAGCATTTATCTGTTTTGTTTGCGAGTGAAAACGCCGATGTTTTTGATAAAATACGCATACATAAACTTGCGGGCCTAGGCCCATTGGTTGTTGAAACAATTAATTACCTGAATATTGTCACGAGTTAATAACCTTGATAGGCCCCTTTGAGGAGGGTATCTTGTCTGTTTGTTTGTGTTGTTGCAGGTGCAGCGCCTTCCAGAAGATGTGTCGTGCGCATCCCCGAAGCAGGGCGAGCCCTCCTTCTCCAGCAGTGTTCAGAAGTCTCTCCTCCGCAGAATCTGAGTGCGAGATAGTGAGCATTGATACGTCTCCCCAGGCAGAGATGATTCTCTTCCCCAAGCAGACGCATCCTGAAGAAACGTCACCTCATCAGCTGAGTCGCTCGCCGGAGCTCATATATCTCCTGGCACCGGGTTACAAGTGCAGGTTTCATAGAAATGGTCGGGTGTCGAAGCTCGTGTTTTCCCCAGTAAAGTCGCCGAAGCAGGTGTCTCCCCAGCACCGGGTCACAAGTGCAAGTCTTGTAGGAAGCTGTTCGTACTCCGAAGTATGCAGTAACTGATGGTGCCAGACTGAAGTCTCCAGCGGAATCGAGATTCCCCACCAGAGCCGTATTCTCGCCCGAAGTAGAATGACTTCTCCTTCCCCGGTAGAGTATTGGAACAGCTGATGTTGTATTCCCCTGCAGAGTTGTGCTATCCCCCGAAGTCAGATGATTCTTTCTTCCCCAGCAAGATCGAAATTCCTCATCAGAGTCGTACCCTCCCGTTGAAGTAGAATGATTTCTCTCTCCCCGGCTGAGTCCACAAACCCCCAGAAAAGCAGAATCCTTGGAAGCAGTTGGGACCTTGAGTGGATGTTCCCTAGCAGAGCGTGGGGCAGCTGATGCTGTATTTCCCCAGAGTCGCACCCTCTCCAGCGAAGCAGAATGACTTCTCCTTCCTCAGTCGAGTTTGAAGATGTCCAAGAGAGCCGAGTCCTTGGAAGTTGATCAGATCATGATTGGTTTTTCCTCAGTGGAGTGTGAAGCAGCTAAAGTTGTCTCCCCACAGAGTGGTTATCCCCAGAAAAGTAGCCATGACGGCCACGCAGTTTATTCTCACGATTGGTATCAGCAAGTCTGGTTTCTCGTAGAGCTTCGTCCCCTGCAGTAATCAACTGAAGTTGTTTTCCATGCAGCAGTCCGCGGAAGATCAATTCCCCTGACAGAGTCCGATTGATATTGGCGTGCAGTTTTCTCCTCAGCAGGATGACTCCTCTATCTGAGTAGTTCCTTCTCCTTGACAGGAGAATTCCCCTTCGGCATTTATTTTGCTGACGGGATCGCATCATTATGCATGACTGCATAGCATTTAACACTGCATAGCATCTAACACTGCATAGCATCTAACACTGCATAGCATTTAACATCGCATAGCACTGTGCATGATTGCATGGCATTTGGCATAAACGCATATCATTCCCACCGTGTGGGGCATAGCGCAGAAGCATACGCATGATAAGCATGATCTAGGTTACTACCATTCTTGTCTTACAGGTGTTCCACCAAGAGACCAGTTGCTCAGGACGATTCCTGATATTCTCTCCAACGAGGTCGTTGCCTTAAGATGATTCTTAAAACCCCGGTGTAATCCCCACAGTCGCTCTCTCAAGATGATTTTTTGAGATCCCCAGCGAAGTCTTCAGTTCGAGATGATTCCCGAATCCCTCAGCAGGGCCATTTGCTTAAGATGTTTCTTAAGACCTCAGTACAGCTTCCCGAGTTGTTTGCTTAGGATGATTCTTGAGCTCCCCGGTAGCATCCCCAGCAAGGTTTACCCAGGAAGATTCCAGGGATCCCTAGCAGATAAAGTCTCCAGAAAGGTCAGCAGTTCGAGATGATTCTTGGAGGTGCCCGACTGATTGTTTGTTCAAGATGATTCTTGGAGTCCTTAGCAGCGTGATATGTCTGCTTCAACAGCGATGTCTAATCTGAAGATGGGCTTCGTAAACGCCTGAAGGCGGTACCAGTGTGTTCCTGTGGATTCAGATCTCCTTGTTGATGAATCAACGCGTGGCTGAAGACAAGGTTCCAAAATTTTGTATTCAAGAGGATCCGTGTTGGCCTGAAGGCCAAGTCAGTTGTCCTGAGGTGATGATTGATCGCGATCAAGTGAATAGTGTTTCTTCCGACTGAAGTCGAAGATGTTTCTCCAGCTGAAGCGGAGTTTTGCCTGAAGGCAAAGTGTTTGAATCCCCGTAGAGTCATGAATGGCTCAGGATACCATTTCTCTGACTGAAGTCATAGATTTCCCAAGCTGAAGCGAAGGTGCCTGAAGGCAAGGTTATCCCCCAAGGTCATGAATGACCTAGGATTCATTTTTTCGGACTGAAGGCCGAAGTATATCCCTGACTGAAGTCACGGATGCTCTATAGCAGAGGTGGAGTTGCCTGAAGGCAGATCCATGTATCCTTGAAGGCCAAGGACCATTTCTTCAGACTGAAGTCGAAGATACCTCCTGCAGAGCTGCCGACGGGCAAAGTTTACAGCCTTGAAGGTCAAGGATGTTTATCTTCAGAAGTACTTGAAGATCTTTTCTAGCTGAAGCTGGAATCGCCGACGGTCAGGGTTTCATCTATCTTCAGAAGAACTTGAAGATTCTCCAGCGGATCTGGAGTGGCCGGGGGCCAGGGTTTCATCTATCCTTGAAGGTCAAGGATGTTTATCTTCAGAAGTACGTGAAGATTTTTCTAGCTGAAGCTGGAAATGGCCAGGGGCCAGGGTTTCATGTATCTTTAATGTTGAAGTTCTACGGTGGGTCAGTTGTGCAGCAGTATTCCGATATTCGTTATGGTTCTGAGGGTGAACCCCAGATCAGAGTGTGCTCGGTTAAGTCTCTCATTCCCAGCGGAGTAGTTTCAAATACGCAAGTATACCTTTTGTTCCATTTATCAGGGGTGAACCCCAGGTTAGATTTGTTCAGATTATATTTTGTCCGGCGGCGAGGTTGGATGTTTGTTCGACGGCGAGGTTGGATGTTTGTTCGACGGCGAGGTTGAATGTTCGTTTTCAGATTATATTTTGTCCGGCGGCGAGGTTGGATGTTTGTTCGACGGCGAGGTTGAATGTTCGTTTTCAGATTATATTTTGTCCGGCGGCGAGGTTGGATGTTTGTTCGACGACGATGTTGAATGTTGTTTGACGGCGAGGTCAGATTATGATTGGTTCGACGGCGATGTTGAATGTTGTTTGACGGCGAGGTCAGATTATGATTGGTTCGACGACGATGTTGAATGTTGTTTGACGGCGAGGTCAGATTATGATTGGTTCAACGGCGATGTTGAATGTTGTTTGACGGCGAGGTCAGATTATGATTGGTTCGACGGTGATGTTGAATGTTGTTTGACGGCGAGGTCAGATTATGATTGGTTCGACGGCGATGTTGAATGTTGTTTGACGGCGAGGTCAGATTATGATTGGTTCGACGGCGATGTTGGATTTGTTCGACGGCGAGGTTGAATGTTTGTTTGACGGCGAGGTCAGACTCTTTAAATCCCCAGTAGAGATGATGTTTGTACGACGGCGACGTCGGGTGTCTCTAAGAGGATGTTTGTTTCCGACGGCGATGTCAGATTCGGTTTTCCAGCGGCGATGTTGGGCATGTCAAGTTGATCCAGTCTTCTGACGGCGATGTTAGGTGATGCAGATCCTTTAGTTCTCCAGCGGCGATGCGGGGTATGTCAGACGTAGTTCTCCAGCGGCGATGCGGGGTATTTTGACAGATTTAGTTCTCCAGCGGCGATGCGGGGTATGTTGATTGTCCGACGGCGATGTCAGATGTAGTTCTCCAGCGGCGATGCGGGGTATTTTGTTCAGTATTGTATTTTCTCCAGCGGCGATGCGGGGTATCTTGGTTGATCGACGGCGATGTCAGACTCAGTTTTCCAGCGGCGATGTTGGGTGTGTCAGTTAATTCAGTTCTCCAGCTGTGATGTTGGATGGTTCGTTCTCCAGCGGCGATGTTGGATATATTGTTTGTTTCCGACGGCGATGTCAGATCAGTATTTCTCCAGATAGTTGCCGTGCAGCTATTACTCCAGTGTTCGACAAGTTGAGCAGTTGGCAAATTTTCGGGTTTACCGATATTCAACCGTCTCGCACCTTGATTGGTTGAGAGCCGTTCGCTTCTCACCCAGTCAGGTTCAAGCCGTTTGAATAGGGGCAGCTGTTGCACCCCAAAATTTGACCAACAATTATTTATCCATCAAGTGTTTGAAAGTTGATACCTTCATCAGAAAGTTCAAGAGATCCTCAGAGAAATTGGTTGAAACCAGAGTTGTGTGCCTCATAACTTGAGAGTTGTGGGTGCTCCTCAGATGATTTTGAGACTTTGAGAATAAACTTGAAGCTTTGAGAAAGCCTATGAGATGTCTTGATAGCCATCATGAAGCCCAGAGAAGTCATTGTGCAAGAATTCAGAAGATTCAACCATGAATGGTAGAACTAGGGTTTTGACTGGGTCGACCCTAGGATAACTGAAGATTTGGAGAAGGTTGAGACCTAATCCAAGGGCTATGAGATCATGGAATGATGCATGGACATGTTATAAAGATGATTCCTAGACCAACTCATCATGATTGAGGAGTTTGAGAAGTTTTGAGTTAGGGTTTCTGAGGATTGTCAGTGAAAAACCCTAATTTGATCCCTATCTTCCAGGCAGTTTCAGCTTAAGATGTGATTGATATCTCATCTTCCCCATAACATGAATGTTGTAGAGCTTGTTCTTAGATTTAATTTGAGTGGTGGAATTCCTTGATAGGAGTTGCAGAGCTCAAGTTATGGTTTTGACAAATTACAGGTCAGCTGAGGTGTGTGAATCTGGGTCCTTGAAAGTCACCCAACTTGCAGACAACTTTTGCCCTAGTAGGATGATTCCTATGATTTCTTGGTCAACATGAATGTTGAATAGCATCTTCTTAGCTTTCTAGAGAGTACTAGAAGTCCTTGATAGGATTTGTAGAACTCAACTTATGGTTTGAACAAGACAGGGGTATTTTGGTCATTTGGTAGTTATAGGTCATTTTAAGCAAATGCCATATATCCTATTTCCAAGCCTCAAATGAAAAAACTAAAAACATGAAAGTTGTTCAAAATGGCATTTTAAGCCTAGAAAAGTGGTCATGAGTTATTGAAAAGGCTTAGAGCATGGATTTTTAAAAGTGGTTCAAATGGCTTGTAAATGGCTTATAAGTTGAAAAAGTTGAAATGGAATTTTGGTTTGAGAGATCTACAAATCCAAAATGGGTCGTCCAATATGTCATTTTGACTCCAAACATCATTTTAAAAACAATGGTTCAAATAGATTTTTGATTTTAGGCTTAAAAATTGGAGTTGCTTTGTAATTTTCATTCTTGCATCTTAAGGCACCAAAAGGAAAAAGGAGAAAATGCTACATAAGGGTTTGTAAGGCCTTATTCTCATGTCATAATATCATATGGGGAGAATTTAAGTAGGATTGCATGGTTTATCATGAGATTGCATGAGATTCACTCAAGATGACAAATTCAAATTCTCATTGCGTGATACATTCTAGAAACTTCTTGGAACCTTCTACAAGCTTCTACACATTTCCAATGGCACCTATATATGCCCTAGAGAGGATCCATACCCTGGTTGGTGATTCATTAAGCTTGCAATACCTATTTTGATCCCATCACTCCAAGTTGCATTTTGGTTTCAAACTTCATCCAAACCTCATCTACTACTAAATTTCTTGTTACAATCATCTTCCACCATCATCATGGAGTAAGAAGCATGCAAGAGTGATCAGATTTGGTGACTGGTATAGGTGATTCGAAGCTTCCATCCAAATTGCATGAAGGATTGGCTAGAGTGAACCAAAGGGTTTGATCAAGAACCACTGCTCCCAGGAGTCTTAGCACCCATTGTAGAGCAAGATTGGCAAGTGGCAAGAGCTGGATTAGAGTGTAACTACCCCTGCCATCATCAAGCAACAGGTTTGCAAAAACCTTCGAATCTCCTTATTTATGCATCAATAGTTAGAATGGTTAGGATATTTGTGATTAGAAACCCTTAGGGATCAAGGCTGGGAAGTTTAGGATCATTCCATGGAGATTGAACATTGAGCATCCATTCTTTAATGAGCAAGAACTCGGGTTGTAGTGGATATTAACACAGGATTAATAGCTTAGAATCATTAGGGCAATGAGGAGAGCATTTTAGTGCCAAGAAACTGAAGAAACAAGAAGCTTGAAGTTTGAGTATCCATGGAGTTGAGGGTATCGGGTTTAACGTTTGGGGAAGCTTTGATAGAAACTATGACCATGGCTGTATTCTGCTTGGAAAGTAGAGCATTTTTGCTCTTTAAAGATTTGACTTTCATTGAGAAACGAGGGAGAATGAGTTGATGAAAGTCTGGTAAATGGAGCTCGTGCATGGAGGTGTTACAAACCCTAACAAGTCCAAGGAAGAAGACAATCCGGTGGCCGTTGGATCAATCCCATTCGCTTGACCTTTTAGCCACATCCAACGGTTGAGATAAAAAAAGAAAACGGAGGGAATCCCTTGGGGGCCATACGGTGCCGTTTCATTAAGTGGGGAATCTGGGCCTCAGCAAAATCTTGCTGTTTGCACCCCACTCGCGGCCCAAGTCCAAGTTTTCACTACAAACTTTTGCTTCCTGCACCGCGGTCATTTTCATTTTCTGGTGATTTGTTTGATTAATTTCTGAAGCGCCTGGGCTTAGCCCAGTTTCTATCTGCACCCCACCATGTTCTGGCCCATTGAAATAATAACTAGGGCGCCCTGCTTCTAGCACCCCCCTCCCCTTAATTGATTTCTTTTATTTTTTTAATTCCCTTTATATTTCTTGCATTTAAAAAATTCATAGAAAATGGAAAAATTGATATTTTTTAATTCTTGTTTTTTCTATAGGTTAATGAATTTGTCTAGAAAAATATAAATAAATAAAATTTCCATTTTATTTTCTTTTAATATTTTTAGAGTATTTTTCATTTAAATAGCTTTTTTTAATATGTTTAGTTTGGTATCCAATTTTGTAGAATTTCTTTTAGGACCTTCCCTTAGTCTTTTTAATTCATTCTTTTTGATGTGATTAGATATTGAATCATAGTTCCCCATAGGATTTAATTCTTGATTTTTAGATTAAAATTTGATTAGTTTAATTAGGTTAGAGTTAGGGTACCTAATTAGGGTTTATGTTATGCATAGGTGAAATAGTTCATTTTCTTTAGAGAGTTTTGTCTTGATTTTTGGGGAGGGGCATATGTGGATGTTATGGGTAGATGTTGTAGACCCTTTTGAATAATTGTTAGAATTTTCCCTCTTGTTTTAGTATTTTTAGGCATTTTCTGAAGTTGACTGATGGTTTTGGCTGTTCTGTGGTTATTTGTCTGTCTCTGGGGTTCATTTTGGGGAATTTGTTGTGGGGTTTAGTTTGTTTTGAAGATCTTGTTGAAGAGCATGATGGAAGAGAAGATTGCAGATCAAGACTCAGAGGCTCAGAGTTTAGAATTTATTCCCTGTTTGTGAGGTTTGAGACCCTGAAGTCTGAGGGGGGTTCATGGTACTTTCCTGAGGAAGGCACTATGAATGACTTTCAGCCTTTCTTCTCACCTCTTTCTTAAGTATCCAATGATGTAGGAGCCAACTTGTGAGTTTAATTTCTCCTGAGGAGGAATGTAAACTGATCACAGTTGTTGAGCCACATGGGATACAATTCCTAAGTGGAAGCCTCCTAGTACTTTCCTGAGGAAGGTCCTATGGGTCTATTCATTTAGTTCCCTTAGTTTATCTAGGATTTCCCAAGTATCCAATGATGTTGGAGCCTTCTTGTGAGTTTAATTTCTCCTGAGGAGGAATGTAAACTGATCACATGTTGTTGAGCCACATGGGATACAATTCCTAAGTGGAAGCCTCCTAGTACTTTCCTGAGGAAGGTCCTATGAGTCTATTCACTTAGTTCCACTAGTTCAGGTAGGATTTCTCAAATATCTAGTGATGTTGGAGCCTGCTTGTGAGTTTAATTTCTCCTGAGGAGGAATGTAAACTGATCACAGTTGTTGAGCCACATAGGATATGACTCCTGAGTATAAGCCTCCTAGTGCTTTCCTGAGGAAGACACTATGAGTCTGTCTACTTAGCTCCCTTTCTTTGGTAAGCTTGTTCTGAAGCTTGAAGACTGGGATTGATTTCTTTTGATTAGGGTGTTGCTTTAGAGCTTTGCTTTCTTCTGATTAGAGTTCTGTTTTAGGGTTAGGATTAGAGATTAGATGTAGATTCTTTCTTTCTCAAGCATGTGGTTTGTTTGCATGATGGCACTTCATTTCTTTTATCTGTTTATTGCTTGATAGCATGTTGTTTATTTTTCAGTATGATTACTGTTATTTCATGACTGGCTTGAGGTTGAGATGAGCTTGTGGAGGCTGAAGCCCCACACACATTTCCTCCCTCACTTGCATTGCATGCATTTTACTGTTAAGCTGATGCTTTGTCTGTTTTGGTGTATCATTGACATGATCCCTTAGGACTCTCATTTCCTCTGATGAGGATTTGATGATAGACTTTTAGGTTGAAACCTATGCATGACAACTTCTAGGAGTTCCCTGTTCAAACCTCAACCATAGGATGAATCCATGGCATGATAACAGTAGGACTTGATAGTCTCCCTCCTAGTTGGGCCTGCTCTCTCTTCTCATCTCAAAACAGTTTAAGATACAGTAATCATGAATGATTTCTTTCGTACGTTACGAGCCTTAAGCTATCTGAGAAAGGACGCATTCCCTCTCAGGTCATAGTCTCTAGTGCGGTTGAAATCGCAAACACAATAAAAAACACTTCTTTCAGGAAATAAGCCGTAGTTTCCCGAACTACGTTCGCTCTGATCTTCCATACCGTATGGAAGTACGTAGGCATAGGATGCGATATCCTAGCAAGCAACCTTCAACCTTTCCCCCATAACCCTTCATAGGCCGAACTACGTTGACTCTGATTTCTCATTCTCTGATGAGAATACGTAGGCATAAAGTGTGACGCTTTGCCGAGTCTTTTTTTCTTTTCTTTTTCAGCCATCCTTGATAGGTAGATAGATTATAACCAACCCGTCCAAGTAAACAAACAAGCGAGGATCCCGTCGAGTACGACGGACGTGAGGGGTGCTAATACCTTCCCCTTGCGTAACCGACTCCCGAACCCAGACAATGGTTGCGACGACCTTGTCTTACCCTTATTCGTCAGGTTTTTCCGATCGTTTCCTTTCCCGCTCTGAGGGATAAATAGCGAAAGGTGGCGACTCTTCTGTCATGCTGACACCTTATTTTCGCGCAAGCGACAATTAACATTTAAAACTTCTTAAGAATAAAATTAACAACCCTTTATTACACTTAACTTCTCACCTTAGACTCTTTTATAAATAATTATGTTACCTAATAAATTAATCGTTATAGCACCTCGTCCGGCTTTAGGCCTTAATGTTAATCTCATATAAAGAAAAATCAACTCGTCAAAAAAATCAATCTCTCGTTTAAAAGCAATCCGCTTAAAATCAATCAACAGCGTAAAAAAAATCGTGCACACTCACTTCACGACACATTCACCTACACTTCAGCGCTTTCATGCGTACATGTATGTTTATTTATCTGCCTTTATTTTATTCGCAATTTATATTTCCGCATTTACATCATTGCAATTTACTTTATCGCATCACATTCCGTCCAAAGGAAAACCCTACACATGATTCAACAATTGTGTGTAGTACACATCATTTGCATCATAATCCCCTTGATCCCAATCAAGTCGATCTCTAGGATAGATCCTACCCCATAGGAAGGACCATTATCTTTACAACTTAGATACAAACATTCAATAAACTCAAAACATACAATATTCAAACATATTAGAGAAAGATGCCAAATCATCTTAAGAGAGATAGAATCTCCACCCCACATTAATACAGTCAATATCGTAGGAACTTTGCCTTATGAGAGATAAAGGCGTACCTCATTGATCCCTATCCGAGTACTTGAGCTCTTCTCTTAAGATGATGCAAAGACTATTTTCCTACAATTTGTGGCGGTTAAATCTCCCTTAAAATAATAACGCATCTCTTCTCCTAAAATCAATCAATCAACTACCCTAAATCTGTAAGAACTTTGACCACAGTCAAAGAACTCCTTAACCCTTTAGGGGAACTACAAATACTCTGATTCTACTCCCGTAAGGATATGTAGGCATAAGATGCGACATATTATCGAGTATACTTAGAAATAAACCCCTAGGTCTTTTAACCATTAAGCAGATAAACATTTAGCAATAAACAAACATAAAACAAGAGGTTCCTGTAGAGTACTACAGAAACTTAGGATGCTAGTACCTTCCCTAAGTTTAACCAACCCCCGAACCTATAACTCTCTAAACCTTGCATTTGCATTGCATTGTGGAAATTTCGATCTTTATCCCTTCCTTTGGACAAATCAAAGTTCGGTTGCAAAATGAATTAAAGATTCAAACTAATTAATAGTTTGATATCCAAATTTCACCGCGACACTTACCCCTTCGCTTCTCATTCTTATAGTGGATAGAATGATAAATGTCTCCTAATAGTGTAGGCACCAGATTCTTTGAAGCGAGAATGAAGAAAGCGTCTGAATCCACAAAATCAGGCTGGTTGGGAAATAAGATGATACCATAAATGCACACAGCCAGAATAGCACTGAATATGATCCAACACCCGTCCTTTTCACATTGCGCAACCTTGTCAACCAAGAAAGATAAATGGAACCCATACGCTCCGTTCAGCTTAACCAATTGTCCTGAGTACTCAAAAGCATCCAGACAAACAACCTCAGTAAGCTTAGCCAGATTAGGCTCATCATCATCATGAAAATACGACATCTGATCTAACACCCAGACTCCTAGCAAAGCAGAGAACTCCTCCAAAGTTGGTGCCAAGACATAATCCGGAAACACGAAGCACCTCAGCTGAGGGTCATAAAACTGCATCAAGGCATATAATCCGTTCAACTCGAACACAGATGGCTTGCACACAAAACTGAGCAGTTTCCCATACGACTCTCTGAACTCAGCCCTCACTTTCTGATCAGCTAAAGCAACTAACTTCAACAAAGAAGTGATGTCGGGAGAAGGAAGCTTGTAAGCAACGGTCTTTTTCAGAGGCTCCATGTCAGGCAATAAGAACAGAACACTAGAATCTGAGGGGGAATGATACACCTGCAACATAAATACATGTTAATGAAATGCACAAATGAAAGTGTGAATGCATATGCAAACAGGGGATCAAGCTTGTTGTGTTGTAGCTTGAGAATAATCAGAAGTTTGCGGTGTTGTAGCTTGGGAATAATCAGCGTTTTTCCTTAGTAAGAACCAACCCAACAATAGGAACCCTTGTATCAAATTCACAATTATACAGAACCGGGTAATCTGAAGTCTAGAGTTTCCTGCATAACCCCAGCCCACTCACAGGTATGGACTTAATTCACCGACGAGGTATGGCATCCTATGCGTTCATTAGCGTCACTGACTTTCAAGAAACGACGATACGATACCCAGAAGGTGTGGTATCATCATCTCTTGAAGCGGCCTCACTTAGCTGAATCCCAAATGATCGGTTCCCAGAGTCGACAACCCTCAGATCCAAAATCCCTTCGAGCCCAAAGGGCCAGGAGGAAAATCATTAAAGAGAATCTCGTCTGAGCGCGGATTTCATGGCTAGCTGGTGCATGCAAAGCATACAGGCTCACCACTACTCTCCACTTCTAATTCTAAGTCTATGCTCAAGCCCAGGTCTGACTTATCTCTCAAAGTGAAACCCCCTCCCCACAGCACAACAGTAATAATATAGTGCGGAAAGTAAAATGCGAAATATAAAAGCAGAAATACAAACCCAAAAGATAAAAACACAAGCGCTCGGATTGACTCGCATAGGGAACCGTTGAATCCCCAACAGAGTCGCCAGCTGTCGCTACTGCGAAAAACGAGACAGACAATGACAGAAGAGTCGCCACCGTGCGTTATTTATCCCAAAGGAGGGAAAGGAAACGCTCAGAGAAAACCTAACAAAAAAGGAAAGGAATGGTCATCGTAACCAAGTCCTGGATTCAGGAGTCGGTTACGCAAGGGGAAAATATTAGCACCCCTCACGTACGTCGTACTCGACGGGATCCACGCTTAATTATTTATCTAAAAGGGTGTTAATCTATCTACACTAAAGGCTTAAGGATAAAAGAAAAGAAAAATGACTTGGCAGAACACAGCAGTTCTATGCCTACGTATTCCCGTCTGGTACGAGAAATCAGAGTCAACGTAGTTCGCCTAACTACGGGTGAAGGGGGGAAGGTTGCTCGCCGAGATATCGCATCTCGTGCCTACGTACTTTCACACGGCATGAAATATTAGAGCAAACGTAGTTCAGGCTAACAAGACCACAGGTTGGTTCAAGGTTTTAACCGAGTGGAGTTAACAAACGGTTCTAGCAGTTGGTGTATGCAGCTCGACCATTGGAGACTTAGGTGTTTACCGTTTGCGGGAGAATAGAGAGTTAACAAAACTCTCCTTAAGAAAATGGTTTCCAAGGATTAAGGGTCCAAGAGGACAAAAATAATTTGAATGTTTGTTTTTATGTCTTTTAAAGAAGTATTTTGAGTTTTGTTTGTAACTCATGTTGCACTAAAGACTTGAACTTAAGAGTGAATGCGTCGCATGTCACCCAAAGGGTACCACACTAAACATTCAAGCTATGGGAGAGAGACCCTCCAACAACTCTTTCTCAAGTGCTTAAGGCTCGTAACTTTCAACACGTGTTATCCATTATTAAATGTTTTAAGAATGTTTGAAGATGAGAAGAGAAAGGACACACTAAAGGGGAACTAATCCAATCCTAAAGTTGTCATGCAAAGTTAATCCTATGGTTGAGGTTAAGAGGGAACTACCTAGTGTTATCATGCATGGTTAGGACCCTAATGTCTATAACACTCCAACTTGAACAAGAAGGAATGGAAATCCTAAGGGAAGGAAGACAAAAGAAGAAGAAGAAAACAATTGTAAGAATGCATACATGAAATGCAAAGATGCAATGCAAGTGAGAGAGGAAATATGTGTGGGGCAGGAGCCTCCACAAGCCCATCTCAACCTCAAGCCAAGTATGAAATAATGCAAAGAGAAGAGAATAGGGAGTGCAATAAGAGCAAATCACAAAAACAAAAGGAGTCCTCAAGGATTCACCACTTTAGGCATGCCTTAGAGACCTCCGAAGGAGGGACCTAAGACTTCTTTAAATGACACACCAAGGTCATTGGACAGAGGGTGGCATATTCTAATCATACAACCTAAGCCACAAATGAGCAACAAGAAGAAAAATAGCAAGGAATCAAGAGAAATGAGCAAAGAAAGGTACATACACCACCAAATGGAAACACAATGTACAAGCATGAAAGTAAGCCATCAAATGAGCAAGCTATGCATAAGATAAAAACCTATAAATTGGTATACAAGACCTAAAATAAGCCTATAACATGAATCAATCACCATAATGTCCATCGCACAAGCAATAAAAGGCTTTTGGAGCCAAAACAATACAAGTGTACAAGTGAAACAGCCAAATTATGAGTCAACTTGCAAAATAAGGAAAAAATAGTAAAATGCATCTAAAAATGCAAATTAAATTCTCCAAGGACCTACAAAGTGTTAGTGATCATAGTTTCAAAGGGTAAGAAAAGAATCTAAAGGGAAGTGCCTAAACAGAGGGCAAACATTCAAGGGTACCCCAAAACAAGGGCAAACTAGAGCATGAACAAAATGCTATTCAAAACCTATACAAGTGGTACCATAAAATCCAGAGAAAAATCACCTAAACCCCTCAAGATGTATACAACAATGCCACAAAATATTAGGAGTTTATAATTTGTTTTGGTACCTCAACAAAAATCCACAAGAATATGGTGCAATTATCATGTTTTTAATGGCTATTAAAATGGAAAAATCAGAACAAAATGAAAATAAATCCTGAAAATAAAAATCCAATTACTAAAATTCCTAATCATGTCTAAGAATGTTTTGTAAAAAGATCAAGAATTAATATGCATTTTTACTATTTTTTCTAAAATTAAAACTAGCAAGCATGAAATAAGAAAAATAAGAAAAGCAACTGAAAATAAATAAAAGCGCGTGGCAATTAGTAAAGAGAAACAGTTAACATTTGGGCTGGGCTAGGAAAGAGGGTGTGAATAGCAACAAAGTATTAAGCCCACTCTGAATTTTTAAGTGAAACGCAGCGTTGGAGGGGAGGTGGTGTCGTGGCTGCATTGCGTGCCTTGGATGAGTAGACTGAGTCCATACTTTCCAAAATATCCAATGGCTATCATATTTCTTCTTCATTTGAATTGAGAGAGGAGGGAAAGTTGCAGGACCGTCGTGGAGGGTGGCCGGAATTACACCGATCATCTTCAACCTCTGACCAAAAACCTAAATCCTTCAAAACTCCACCAAATCCAATGTTTCTTGAACCAAACATGCTTTTTTTCCCACATGGATCACAACCATGATAATGAATTAAGCTGAAACCTCCTCAAACTCCAAACCTGAGCTCAATCAAGAAAATTCCAAGATTACCAAAACTCCATGGAAATGCCCAAAATGATACCAGAAACGTGATTGGCTTCAAGGGGAATGCAATGGTACAAAAATGGAAGCATAAAGATCCATAATTAATGAGTTATCTTGAATTGAAGATACCTCTGAAATTGATGATGAATAGCTCCAAACAGACACGAATTCTTCAAGGGATCTACGCAGAATCACTCCAAGATGATTGAGGAAGGTGCTTGAATACTTGAAATGCCTTGAATTGATGAGAAAAGGAGAATTCGAAAATCACTTTGGAGCTCTCTTTTTCAACTTGCAATAGTTCTGTTTCTTCACCAAATTCCTCCCAAAAAATGATACATCTCATGTGTGACACTTATAGAAAGTGTTTGTGACAAATTGGGGGCCCAATTGTGGCTTGAACATCAAATTGGATTTTTGGATTTTTTTGAAGTTGGGAGCCCATGTAAATGCTTGAATCCATGGCTGATTTCCCTTGTTTCTGATCCAATTCCATTACTTGCAATGTAAGGAAGATCAAGGGCTCATAATCTCCCCTTGTTTGGATCTTAATGGCCATAATCCATTATGTTGTTTAAACATGAAAAAAGCTTGAAATACCCCATAAAACATGTCTCAAATGCAATTGATTTTATCACCAATGTTCTTAAAATGTATTTTCCATTCAAAATGAGCACAAATATGACCATATTTAGTTAAATTTTGGCAAGATCACAAACTTGGATTTTCACATGCTTTTCACAAAATCTCCTCCACCAATATTCAACTACAAGCTAGCCCATTGATAACTTGAGGTTTAGTTAAACAAATGACCCCATTTGGAGCAACTTTCATGTTGGAAAAATTTCCATTTGAGTTATGCAAAGTGGTGAACTTGACCTGTAATTTTATGACTTGTAATCAAAGTTTTCCCAAAATACCCCTGCCTTGCAAAGCTTATAACTTGAGCTCTACAAATCAGATAGATGACTTCTAGGACTTTTTGCAAAGCTAAGATCATGAGGAAAAACTTTTATATTTATCAAAAGGTCAGGTGAAACTTCCTTCTAGGGCAAAAGTGTCATGCAAGTTGGTTGACTTTTGCAGACAAATTTCACATTCATCTGATGACCTGTAACTTGTCTGGCTTGTAACTTGAGTTCTACAAATCCAATTGAGGACTTCTAGTACTCAAATTAAATTTATGAGCATGCTCTACAACATTCATGTGGATGCCAAAGTCATGTGAGACTTGTATCTTGACTTTTGTGGTCTTGAAGTTAGACACTAAACAGGGGATTTTACACTGAGAACCCTAATTTAGCAACTCCTCACACTCTGAGTTCTTTTGATTTGATCTTGGAACAACATCTCAAATGCTTCAACATAACATTCCATGACCACCATGACTTAGAAATGAGCTTTGAGCCTCTTCAATTGCACAGTTGACTTAGGGTTGACCAGATGAAACCCTAGTTGCAACACCTTCAACTGTAGCTGCTTGCACTTAGCAAAATGACTTGACTGAGCTCCACCATGACCCTCAAGGCACTCCATGAGCTCTATCCACATACCCTATCCATAATCAAGGCTTTACAACCCACTGATGGTCTCCAATTGGCCCTCAAGTTAGGAGATGAACCTCATACAAGCATCCAAACTTCTCAAGAGCATAAACCACTTCCTGATGACTTTGGTGACCTCTCAAGCTTGAATAAAACCTCTAGATAGGCTCCTCTTGATATATATCACACTTGATCCCCTGCTAAAATGAATAATGTTATGCAATGCAAATGCTATGATGATGATATGCTAATGCAATGAAACAAAAGCCAAGTGAGAAAAAGGTTAGGCAAATTTTGGGGTGCAACATGGGGACAAGTACTATAATACCATGCTCATTGCCATATCTAATGTAATACATATTATCTCTAGGTTTTCAACTAGAATCATAATCAAAGAAGTAAGATGAAGGATACATATTTCTTAATATTTTTATTGTATTATTTATAGAAATGAAAAGGAGACTATGTAATTTGTAATTTCATGATTTTTTTCCTAATAAAACACAATAAAACAACATGACCATTTATATTATAGTACTTAAATTTAATTATATTGCAGTTAGAGGTCCCATTTGCATGGTATATATTACTAAAAAAAATTTAGGTTCATAACCTAGACCACAATTATTATATAAGGCTTTTTTACTATCTACAATGAGATTAAGGTTATCTCTTCCTTGGTAAACTTATCAAGTGTGTTATGTAGATGATTAATTTTATTTTATAAAATACTTCATTGTTCACACTTAATGGGTTTATCAAGATTCTCATAAGAAGAAGAAGGAGGGAAAGAAGAGCTTTTAATTAAGATACTTTGGTTTTTCTAAGGTTGTTTATTTCTTCCAACAAATTTTTATTTTCTATTTCAAAGGAAAAGATAGTAGTATTAGAGGTAGAAACAAAGTTTTTTTTTTAACTTATTTGATTCTATACTTAACGTTTTACAAATACAAAATAATTCATTAAAAGTAAAGTAGGAATTTAGGCTATTTGCTTATTGTTTTCATGGTTTCTATAAGGAAGATGTTTGCTTCTTCCTCTTTTTCTAATTCACCGGAAGACTCTGTATCATTATAATCCTAAATAGGGATGGGAATAGTCTGGGACGAGTTAAGCTTTGCCAAGTCTGAGCCTAGTCTGCTAAAAAATTCAAAGCCTAAGCCTGATAAGTAGTCTATCATATGCTTATTTTTAGGCATGGGCCTAGCCTTTTTGAAGGTATGATTGGCCTACTAGACTACTTAAAAGGCTACTTCCATTTGAATATTTGTAAATAAGCAATTAAATTAATATTAAATATACTAACAAATTAAAAGATCATTGAGACAAAATGTATATTTTTATTAACTCATTCAAGTTCACCTATTAACATATGTTTTGTGATACTATTTGCTTGAGAGAACTTATGAAATTGTTCATAATTTTTTTCAACTTAAGTTTACAATTTCTTCAAAATAACTGAGTTTTATTTTCATATTTTAATTCAAAGTACAACATATAATGTAATAATAAAGTTATTTATATTTATTTAAATAGGATGGTCTGATAGACTTAAAAAGCATTTTTTTTATGGCTTGTAGCCTAACCTTTTTGCCTAAAGAGGCATATAAAAAAGCCTAGGCCTTTTCTATTTAAAAAAAACTGGTATGTTATAGGCTAGTGTAGGCTAGACCGTAGAACCATGTTGGTTGACCTGGCATATTCTAACCCCTACACCCAAGATATGTATGGATTCTTTGCACTAGAGGAGTAAGTTCCTGAGTAAACAAATTCAATAAAATAACATAAAAATACAACTCTCAAATTAAGTTTTTCAATTTCTCAGCATTAAGGCAATTTCTAGTGAGTAAAACTAATAACAAAAGGAGAATAAATGAGATAGGAGAAAATATAGTTTAGAAATATTGTTCTTTAGAAGTGAGAAAACACCTTTATATAGGAAAATGTTTAGCTAAAAAGGCACAAATCGATGGGCTTGGACACTTTATAATCGACTAGAAATGGCAAGCTAATTAATTAAACTAATCCAAAAAAGAAACCCTAATAAGCTTCACATCTTAATCGATTAAAGGGCTTCATAATCGATTAGAATCCAAACTCTTTCCTTAATCAATTATATGAAAGCTCTAATTGAATAAATAAAGAATTTACCTTTCCTAATGGATCAAAATTGCTTCTTAATCGATTAAGCACTTTCCAGAATTGGTTTTAAGAAGAATTGAGAAAAAAATGAAGAGTTTTGAATTTGAGTGTGTGTGGGCATTGTCTTAGTACTTCAAGACTTACTCTTTCTTAAATTACATATAACTGATCAAATACGAGATTAAGCCACTAAGCGCATGATCATGCAAATTTTTACAACTTTGGTTCCTTTCATTTGATTGATTTGACTTTTTTTAGTTCTTCATAAAGGAACTTTTATACTTATCTTTTAACATGCTTCTTGACTGATGATACTTGTGATTTAACTTTTCCTTGTCCTGTTGTCATCATCAAAATAGTTAGAAGACCATAACATACTTACCACACAAAACCACAACATGGACGAAGTAAACAAGACATGTTGAGGAACATAAGACAAGAACTAAATATGGGGCACCAGAAATTTCAAATTGGAGAGAACAATCATGCTCTACCCATGTAAAATGTCGGATGAGAAATCATTTTATGTATACCACGACATCATGGTTAATAGGTATGTTTTCCACATAAATCACATTTTATAAATTCTTTAAAACATCCAATCAACTAAGTTATTTTATGTGCTTTATCTTCTTTTTTTTTACTTTTTTTTTAATACAATCCTTATGCTAATAGTTCAACTCCGCATGTTGATGATTAATACTTTTTAAAATAATTAACAAATTTACAAGTGAGAGACGTAGTTCCTCCTTTAACAAAATTGATCACTATTGAAAACAAGTTAAATCTTAACTATATTTTCATCATTTGACAACAATATCATTTATTAAAATATTTAGATTAATTATAATTATTAAAATATTTAAGTAAAATGAAATTCAATAAAAATAATTTATTAGTGGGGAAATAATAAATATTATTTTAATATATAAAGTGAACATTATATATATGTGTGTGTTTGCGTGTGCGTGTGGTGTATTGTTGAAATGCTATGTGTGTAGAAATTGTATAATTGTTGAAATGTTGAAGAAATGTATCTCGATAAAAATTTAGGCTTAGCTTTATTTTTTGTTTTCAGCTGAGTTAGGTTAGTTGAAGACTGCTTGATGTGCTAGCAATTTCGGCCTATAAATAGGGAGGTATCCTATCCTTGTAATAATTCAATTGCATAGAGAAAATATTGAATATACTTCAGTTTGAAGGCAGAGAGAGACTTTGCAGAAATATTCTCCTTCTTCCCATTTTCTCTCAAACCTTAATTTATCTTTTCTTCCCCAATTCATCTTTTCTTTTTTTTTCTTTAATAATCGTTGTATAGTAGAATCATCTTGCAACCAATGTGTGGTTGATTCACTCAAGTGAAGAGTGAAGAACAAGAGGTGGAATCAATTAGAAGAGTTGATTCTTGTTCTTCAAATTGATTAGGAAATCGCCAAGTTTTGGGTGTAATTCCAACATCCAGTATCTAGAGCACTGACTGTGTGATTCTTGGGAAGTATAACGCGATGAATCATCCAAAAGGGAATTTTAAAGTAAGTCTTTCAATTCTGAATGGTAAGAATTACGATAATTCGTGTAAGCAGATGAAGATTGTCTTCTTTTATCAAGATATGTAGAATCTTGTGAAGGAATGAGTAAAGCCAGATGCAGATAACGCAACAGATGAAGAAATGGGTACACAAAAAGAATTGAAGAAGAAAGATCATAAGGTTCTCTTTATAATTTATCAATGTGTTAATCCAGATAATTTTTAAAAGGTAAGTGATGTTGAATCAGCAAAAAAAGCATAGAAAATTTGGGGGAAATCGTTTGGAGGCGCTGAGAATGTGAAAGAGGCAAGGTTACAAACTCATAAAAGAACGTATGAATTCCTGTAGATGGAAAAAAGTGAAAGTATAACTGATTTCTTCACTAGGATTACGAAACTGGTGAATCAAATCAAGGTATGTATATAAGTGTTGACATCAAGATACGTTGTTGCAAAAATCTTGAGGTAATTGACTCAAAAATTTGATCATGTGGTAGTAGCCATAGAAGAATTAAAATGCTTTTCAATATTGAAAAAAGAATGGCTTCAAGGGATGCTTGAATCTGATAAAAAAAGAAGGGATAAAAGAGTTGCAAGTAAGTTGAAGAGTGATGTGGCTTTGTATGCGCAATTAGCAAGAGAAAAGAAAGGAAAATGATTCGGTAACAAAGGTAGAGGAGGCTACAAAAATTCAACTTGTAGAGGAAACCAACAAGAAGGAAATTCGTCGAATCAAAGAAAACCATCATACCAAAGCAACCATGGAGATGGTGTTGCAGGTAGAGAAAGAGGTGGTGGGATAAAACCTAACAAAAGTCACATTCAATAGTTCAATTGTCAGAATTATGGTCACTACTCTAGTTATTTTCCTGAAATAACAAAAGAATCAAGAAAATGATACAAAGCTTGCAAAGCATAAAGAAGAAGAGATGTTTCTGATGGTCACAACAAGAGATGAAGAAAGATCCATGGACCAATGGTACTTGGACTCATGATGGTCATCACATATGAGTGGTAAGAAATATTGGTTTGTCAACATAAAACCCTTGATGAAGAACAGGGTGAAATTTGCAAATGAAAATTATATAGCAACTAAAGGTATTGGTCATGTTTTGATTATGAGGAAAGATGGAAAATGGTCAGTAATTTCCAATGTATTGTATATACTAGGCATGAAAAGTAATTTGTTCAGCATAAGGTAGTTGGTCAAAAAAAATTACAAAGTGTCAATTGAAGATAAGATGATGAGAGTTCTCGACTCAGGTGGAAGGTTAATCTTGAAGGCTCCCGTGTCTCATAATAGAACCTTCAAGATTGAACTTAATATGATGGAGCACAAGTGCCTAGCAACTGCAAATAGCTTGGATGAAATGGATATGACACTATAGACTTGACCATCTCAACTTCAAAGACATCATAGATTTGAAAAGAAGAAATATGGTTTCAGGGTTACCAAAAATCGACATTCCAAATGAAATGTGTGAGGAATTAATGACTTTTCGGCAAGTGTACTGATAATATCACTGCAATAAAAAAAAGATCAAATCCACATGGCTTGCTATTTAACAAGACAAAATTATGCAATGCGTAAAAAGTATTTAATTAGTGGGTTTTTGAGTTTTAATTGCAAAAAAAAATGTTCAGAAAAACTCACTAAAGCTGCCAGGTTGTGTATAAAATCTCATATTTTTCTATTTTTGATGTTCGATGCATTACATGAATGATATCGTCCAAATAATCCCACAGCAAATTAACAAAACCGTTATACCCAATAGAGCATTAATTCCTAAGCCACTACTCGGGGTCTCCTATCCCTATTCAACCAGCATAAGCACAACAATTTTCCTAGGTCTAACACATGGACTAATGGTCAGTATTCCCTATGTGCCCAAAATCATATTAAAAGAGTATCGCAAATGAAAATCATTAAGAACAAGGTACAATTGAATAGATTTATAGATTAAATTACTCATGCAATATCAAATCAAACATATGTCCCAATAATATCAAAATAGGTTCATCAAACACAACCTAACCTAGAGAGATTTACCTACTCAAAATTTAAATTACCATCTAAATAACAATAAGTGGTTTGCATATGAATTCCCTTGAAGAATTGGCCACCAATGGTTTTAAATGCTCTTCAAATATTCCTTATGGTGTTATAAATCGTCACTTTGCGTGTAGAAATTTGTAACCCTTTAAAAAGTACCAAAATTCCCTTTAAAAACCTTCAGAATGGATTAGAACACATTAGAAAAAGCCCAAAAAAGGGTTATCGCACGCGTGATGACCAACATTGTGTGCACAATGCAACTTCTACTTACTTATCGTGTGTGACCTTGCGTGTGATTAATCCAGTAGATGTAAGTTTTTATTTCCCTTTTCACCTGATTTTCACTAAGTCCCTATCTTTCTACAGTTAGCTAATTTTTCCTCTTTATTTGGCATTTACTCTTCATTTTTGCTCCTCTTTAACTTGTTTTGATCAGTTTCTTCGAAAAATATCATGCAATGATGGAGTGTTATCATAACCTCAAACTTTAATCGTTGCTTGTCCTCAAGTAACTTGTTTGTGGTGCAAACTCCAAATAGAAAACAACTTGCACAATAACAATTGAACATTACCATATAAATGTTTCTTTACCTGATCATCGTTCTAGCTTCCAACACTCATCCGAAAATTTCATAAAATTTCCTCAAACTTTGACAAGTCTTCAACCTTTCTCTCATCTCACCTTGACTCACTCTAGTGATGATGAATGTTCAAATGATGAAGAAATGAGGTTTTTATTTAGAAGGTACCATAAGTACATTAAGAAAAATGGAGTGAAGCATTCTGACAAGAATTTCAGAAACTATAGAAGGCATTCAAATACCTCAAAGGAAGATGATAATACGAAGGAAAAATCTAAAGGTTCATGATATAATAGTGGAAGAGTCGGTCATTATAATCTGAACTTTCCATTGCTTAAGAAGGATAAAGTAAAGGGCCAACAAAAAAAATGTCTAGCAAACCTAGAAAAGTATACATCACTTAGGAAAGTGATAGTGAGTCCTCAAATAAGGGAAAATCAAGTGAGAGTGATGAAAAGGAAAATCCTTGCCTCATGGCCCATCGTGATAAGAAGAAGAATGTAAGTCATTATAAATATGAACCTATTAATAAAATGTCTTATTTTGATTTAAAAATTGCTTTTGAAAATCTACATCGTGAAGTTGTAGAAGCTTTTAAAAGGTTGGCTTCAAATAAAATAATATTTTCATGCTTAGAAGCCAAATTTTTAGAAACTGGAAAACAAATTGAAACTCTTAAGAAAACCATGTTAGAGGCTTTAAAAATTGATGATGAGGATGAGGAGTCATCTTGGTTTGGTTGTGAAACTTGTCACATCTGGCAAAAAGAGGTTATAACTCTAAAAGCCAAATTAAACAAGGCTTTAGAACAAAAATTTACCTTTGTTATTGATCCTACAAAATTCAAAGATCTTTAAATGTACCATATAAAAAGTAAAAATTTGTTGAAAAGGAATCTGATAGCAAAAGTCACTCTCATCATCACTTGATTTGTCACTATTGTTGCAAGAAATGCCATACCATTTCCAAATGAAAATTTAGGAGATATTTGTTTCCTAAAGGTGTATTTCAATGGTTGTCCAAGTGCAACAATGTTTCCACTCACTATCATGGACCCAATGAAAATTGGGTACCTAACATTCTTGTTTGATCTTATAGGTTTAATGTCTTGGATCCATGGAAAGAATTTGGTTTCTCGACATTAGATGCTAAAGGCATATGACGGGTAACATTTTACTATTCATCTATTTCACAACAAAGAAGAAAGGGTATGTGACCTACAAAGACAATAATAATGGTGCTATACTTGGTAAAGGTAGTGTAGAAATTACTTACTATTAAAGAGTCTTTGCATGTTACTTTTGATTAATATTATCCTATAAATGTCGTGAAAAGGTATTTATTTTCATGATGCAGGAGTATCTTCAAAAGGCATACTCAAAGACACCAAAAAAGGAATTGATCTACCTGAAGCGATAAAACCTGAGGAGAAGGAAGATGGCGATCCTAAAAAGGAGAAGGATGAGAGTACAACTAAAGTGGATGATCTTCCATTGGCTTGGAGAACTTCCAAGGACCATCCAATCGATAATACACTTGGAGATATCACCAAATGTGTAACTACATGCTCCAAGATAAGTAATGCATGTTATCATTATGCATTTGTGTCACAAGTTGAACCTAAAAATGCAAAAGATGCCATAATTGATGAGCATTGGCTTATGGTCATACAAGATGAGCTATATCAATTTAAAAGAAATGATGTGCAGGACCTTGTCCTACCTCTGCGAGATCATCAAGTTATATGCACAAAGTGGGTTTTTAGAAATAAACTAGATGAAAACAGAGTGATAACTAGAAACAAGGCACGACTAGTGGCTTAAGGATATAATCAAGAGGAGACATAGATTATGAGGAAACTTATGCTCCGGGTGCCCGCCTCCAGGCTATATGCCTTTTTACTAGGTTTTGCATGCTCTAAATACTTTAAACTATTTCAAATTTATGTTGATGATATTGTATTTGGTTCTACTAACATGAAATTGGTCAAAGAGTTCTCAAAGTTAATGCAAGGAAATTTTGAAATGAGTCTAATGGGAGATTTGACTTACTTTCTCGTACTTAAAATCATGCAGCTCAAAGAAGGGACATTTGTGTGTTAATGAAATACTGCCAAGAGTTGCTTAAACGCTTCAAAACGGAAAATGCAAATTTAATTGACACTCAAATTCCCACTAACAGGAACTCAGAAAAAGATGAAAGTGGTAAGGATTTTGACTTCAAAAGGTATAGATCTTTTATTATAAAGTTTCATTTCATGTGAGTGCATTCTCCGTCTCTTATCCTATGAGGTAGTATCGTTTCACTTATCTCTTCGTTCGTAAGTTCTTATATAATATGTTGCTTATTTATGTCTTTTGTATTTTCTTGCATGTCTATGTTCCAAAAATGTGTGATATATTTGATGTATGATACAATACATGTTTGCCCATTTCTAAAAATTTCATTGATAACCCTTGTGTGTTTTAATCCATATGTTTATAGTGACGTCATGTTTTTATTCATCATCATATGTAGCTCATGTTATTAATTCTTCACATTTGAAGTATTTTTGTTGTGATTAAAGATTGAACATGTTATTTATCTACTCTTGCATGAAAAAAATTCATTTTTGCATGAATTTCTGTAAATTCATAGTGTATGCCTTGACTAAATCCATCTTAAGTCTACCAAATGTCTCTATTTTTTATATTTTTTGTCTCTGCTCGATATATATTAATACATCGAGGTTTGAAGATGATACATAGAGGTTTGAAGTTGATACGTAAAGGTTTAATGTCGAACCATAAAGGTTTGAAGTTGATATATATATATATATATATATATATATATATATATATATATATATATATATATATATATATATATATATATATATATATATATATATATATATATATATATATATATATATATATATATATATATATATATATATATATATATATATATATATATATATATATATATATATATATATATATATATATATATATATATATATATATATATATATATATATATATATATATTTTTGAATTTGATTCATAGAGGTTTGGAGCTGATACATAGCTTATGCTTCAATTTTTTTAAACTTTCAGTTCAGTATGTAGCAGCTCCAATCAGGGATGAGCTAAAACATACGATTATTTTACTTTTATTCCTCCTGAGTCGAATCATCTGCTTCCTTTTTCTATCTCTTTCTCTCTATACATTTTTTACTAAGTCATAACCACTCATTTACTATTTTTTCTTCCTCCTAGAAAAACCCTTTCTATTCTCAATATTTCACAACCTCGATAAAAATATCTTTTTTTCTCTTCTAAAAAATAACTTATCTTCATCTACTTTCTTTAAATATATGTGATTAGAAACCAATTTTCATAAATTGGGATGTTGGGTTTCTCTCATTTCCTTCAAAATCCTATTATTTTCATTCACACATTTGTCAAAGTTTGTCATCATCAAAAAGGGGGAGTATGTGAGTGCATTATACTCTTAAGAAACATTTTGAATGATGTCAAAAGTAGGACAATCAGTATTTATGATCATTGGATCTTATTGTCTATGTCTAGATGTGCATTATCATATTATGACACTCAAAATCGGGTTAGATAGGCCATTATAAGTCAAAATTCTGAATTTACATGAAAAATAGGTCTATGAGTCGATACATCAAGTCTATGAGTCAATACATAATGAAGGATTCTTAAAACTAAAATTGTTGCCTGTTATGAAGCGCTACATAAGAGGCTTAAGTCGATATATACTACGTATGTAGTGCTACATCTGTGTTATGTAGTGGTGCATGCTAAATATTTTTTGTAAACAACTAGTTCTACCTCACTTGTATCAATACATAAAGTCTATGTAACGCTACATCTTGTTCTATTTTACACAACTTGTAATTTTTGCCTAAAAAATATGTTTTGTTTGTTTTTTTCTACACACACATACATATAAATATGCATTCATGCATCATTTCTCAATATTGAAATCGAGAACATACAAAGAATTTTCTCATCATCTTCAACCTTTCACTTCATACATTCAACAACTAGACATAATCATTTTTGTTGAGTGTATTCTATATTAGATTGATAAGATCCAATTTAGGATTATTATAAACAAATTGGGTTGAGTATTTTTTTGGTGTTTTATTGATAAAATGGTTAGGGTTTTTCCACCAAGATCAAGGATTGATTTGGGGTTTTCTGTACAAGGATTCAACCAAGCGAAAGCTTTGAAGAACAGGGTTCTATCAAAGGAGTAGCGGTAACTGGAGGATCGAAATGAAAGTCTTAATTCACTTGATCTTGATTAAGATCAAGGGGAGAGAAGAAGTTAGAATCAACATCAAACTTAAGGGTTGGGGGTTTATATTGCTACTTTTTCTCTTGTATACAACTCTTGCAAAGGTTAATTACATGTCTCAATTCTATTTGGAATTGGGGCCAGACATACTCTAGTGGAAACAATTAGGGAATTCCTTAAACATATTTTGGTGCTCTCTCTCTCTCTCTCTCTCTCTCTCTCTCTCTCTCTCTCTCTCTCTCTCTCTCTCTCTCTCTCTCTCTCTCTCTCTCTCTCTCTCTTCAATTTTATAATACACTTAGTAAGCAATTTGATTAGCTGAAAAATTTGTTTATGTTGAAGTATTTCAAACTATTTTTGTAAGAAAATTTCAATCTAAACAACTGCAATTTGATTTTCATACTATCAACACAAATGAAAATAAGCTTATAGTTTAATGCACACCAAGTGTTTGATAAATTGTTTACACTGAGTGTTCGATAAAATTTTTTTGTCAATTTTCGTATTCTATTTCATTGGAAATCGTTTGTCATTGTGTGATTTAGTTTAAACGTATTTTTTTTAAACATATTGATTTTATTTCTCATCACTGATATACTTTTTATTACGGTTTATACCCATATTTGATTCTTCCAATAGCGGTTCAGATAGACGTGTGTTTATCTGGATTTGCTTCCGCTTTCCAGAGAAAATATTTTTCAAACCAAATTTTTAATTAAATAAAAAATTATTAGCGATCTATTCAACCTCTGCCCTCATCTAATAAAGTCGAAAGAGAAGCTTGACAAGAAGAAGTCAGAGGCTAAGCAAGCACAAGCAGACCTCAATTAATAAGACACATGTCTGTATGGTTGCAGGAATTTGTGATTACATCAGATGATGTGGTCAATGATGAAGTTGAGCTGATACATTGTGCTTTTTATGGAGATGTCGAACCAGTCAATGCAGATGAGGCATTGAAAGATTTGAAGTGGATGAAAGCAATGAATGAGGAACTAAAGTCCATTGAAGTCAACAACGCTTGGTCAGTTTTCGAATTGCCTCAAGCAAGAAGGAAATCATTGTGAAGTGGGTATACAAGGTGAAGTTAAATGCCAAAGTAGAAGTAACTCGACACAAGATAAGACTTGTGACAAAAGGATTTCTTTGGAAACAAGGAATTGACTTTGACAAAGTTTTTTCCCCTGTTACTAGGATCAAAATAATCAGGTTGGTTATTGGTCTAGCAAACATGAACAACTCACATTTTATCAGATGAACGTGAAATGTGCATTTCTGAATGGCCTCTACATTGTACAACCAGTTAAGTTTGTGAAACAAGGTCAAGAAAGAAAACTATACAGGCTGCAAAAAGCCTTGTATGGACTCAAACAAGCTCCAAGAGCTTAGAATAAGAAGATAGATAGTTTCCTAAAGGAGAAAGAATTTGTGAAGTGAAAAATTGAGCATAGAGTATATGTAATAAGAAGCAAGAGTGGATTTCTTATATTGTGTCTCTAGGTCGATGGCTTGTTAATAACAGGTGACTATAAGAAAGAGATCGAAGACTTCAAAGGTAATCTTAGGAAGGAGTTCAAAATGTCTTATATGAGAAATATTTCATACTTCCTTGGTATCAAATTCTACAAGAGTATTAGAGGCCTAATGATGCATCAAATAAGATATGCATACTCAAAAGATTTGAGATGGAAGACTGCAATGCAACTTCGACGCCTGTTGAACCAAGACTGCAACTGTCAAAAAAACTCAGATGAAGATAATGTCGACCCAACACAGTACCGAAGACTTATCGAGTCATTAAGATATATTTGTCATATAAGGCCCGGTCTAGCATACAGTGTAGGTATGATGCGTAAATTTATGCAGAAGCCAAAGATATCACATCTAGTTGCAACTTAGAGGATATTAAGATATCTCAAAGGAAAGTTCGACTATGGCATTCTATTTCCTGCATCTGATGAAGGAAAATAATGCAAGTTAGTGGATTACACTGACTCAAGTTGGTGTAGTGATGTTGAGGATAGAAAATCCACAGCTAGTTATGTGTTTATGCTAGGTGGTTCATCAGTTGTTTGGAGTTCAGGAAAAGAATCAGTATGAGAACTATCGTCGTGTGAAGGAAAGCACATAGTTGCTTCCATCTGTGCATGTCAAGTAACATGCATGATGAATTTAGTTGAAGAAATTACAAGGAAGAATCATGGAGCATATATCATGAAGATATATAGCATGTCTGCCATCAATCTAGCGAAGAATATGATAGCACGTGAAAGGAGACAACACATTGAAATGAGGTTCCATTATCTTAGATAGCAAGTAGAAAATGGGAAGCTGAATTTGGAACACTACAGAATTGAGAATCAGATCGCAGACATCATGAAAAATGGTGCACAGGTCAAAGTGTTTAAAAGACTAAGAACAATGATGAATGTAGATAGCTTAGACATAATGAATTAGATGGTGTGCTAAGAATATAATTATTTGTGTCAAAGTACCATTTCGACAAAATGCTCTGCGTATAAAAATCGTATAGTTGTCGAAATGTCGTAGAAGTGTATCTCGATCGAAATTTTGACTTAACTATATTTTTTGTTTTTAGCTGAGTTAGGTTAGTTGGAGATTGTCTGGGGTGCATGCAATCTCAACCTATAAATAGTGATGTACCCTATCATTGTAATAATGCAGTTGCATAGAGAAAAAATTGAATAAACTTCAATTCGAAGGCAGAGGTAAACTCTGTAGAAATATTCTCCTTCTCCCCTTTTCTCTCAAACTCTAATTTTCTTTTCTTCCCCAATTCGTCTTTTCTTTTCTTCTTTAATAATCGTTGTACGACAGAATCATCTTGCAACCAAGATGTGATTGATCCACTAGAATGAAGAGTGAAGTACAAGAGACATAATTAATCAGAAGAAATTATTTTTATTCGTCAATATTAATTCAGAATTCTTCAAATTTTGGATGTAATTCAAATGTGTGTGTGTGTGTGTGTGTGTCTATATATATATATATATATATATATATATATATATATATATATATATATATATATATATATATATATATATATATATATATATATATATATATATATATATATATATATATATATATATATATATATATATATATATATATATATATATATATATATATATATATATATATATATATATATATATATATATATATATATATATATATATATATATATATATATATATATATATATATATATATATATATATATATATATATATATATATATATATATATATATATGTTAAATATATTTTTGATCCCTCTAAATATCTCACACTTTATTTTTAGTCCCTATAAAAAAGGACATTTTGGTTCTACAAAATTTTTATGCATGCAGTTTTAATCCTTGTTATTTTCTAAAATTTTGAAAACTATTTAATTACCCTAAACTTTTAAAAAAATTTGAATAATTTTTTTCATATGTGTTCAGATAATTATAAAATATTTCTTTACCAAATTATATATATTTTTTAAAATGATAAGAATTAAATATGATTTTTTTAAATTTTATAAAATAATGATAAGTAATGAAGTTCTCTATTTTAAATCAAATTTTGAGTTTTTTTTTTCGAGATTATAATATTCTAAATATATCTGCAAAATAGTCATTCAAAAATTCACATTAATTAAGTAGTAGAGACTAAAACTACGTGCATAATTATTTTGTAGGGATCAAAACACATTAGTTTTTTATAGATACCAAAAATAAAATTTGAAAATTTTATAACGACCAAAAATATATTTAATATATATATATATATATATATATATATATATATATATATATATATATATATATATATATATATATATATATAAAAAGAAGTAATATGAATATATAACAATATAATAATAAGGTAGTATATAATTTCAACTATTTTCAGCATGGACTTTGACCGCCGTCTTGTACTGATGTAGAGTTGCTAATTTAATTTTTGTATCATTTACAAATGCTTTAGAATTTGTGGTGCACGTGTCACATTAATATTTGAAGAATCATATAAACTTTGGTATATTAAAATGTCATCATTCCAATTATTATATTCTTTCTTAATGTGTAGTAATTCCAAATTCACATGGCATATTCGGGCTATATGCTTGGAGATAGCAATGCTCTATTTTGGTTTGTGAATGGATATAATTCCCATCGTTTTCAACTTCAAGTACATGGGACCATAACAAAAGCATTATTACTCCATTTATGAGAAGAAAAATTAGTATTCGTGGTGTAGGGTCGTTTCTTTGTCATGGTCAATGTGGGCTTCATGAACTTTATCTCCATTTTGAATATCTAATTTTTAAATACTAGTAATTCCGGACGTGGCTTTGCATTTTATAAAAGCAATTATAACCATCATTCATATATATAAGTGTAGCTCACATTAAGATACAATTTATTACATACTTTAAAATCTATTTTCTCTGACTTCATGACTTGAATGTTATAGTGTTAATCTTACAAATATACTCTCCTTTTCAATTCACCAAAGACTTCCACTACCGTACTAGAGATCTTCTACGATAGACTTCACCAACTCATCACCAATTTTCTATTCCATATTGGAATATTGGCGTCGTCTGTGGGAATTGTTTCTTGATTCTCACGAAATTCCACTCTGGACTTCTCAGATTTTTTTTGCGTTGTCACAACCATTTTTAAGCTGATTTAATCACCATTAACTTCCATAATCGTCAACAATGGTATCTTTCAAAGCAACTCGGCCAGTCGTTCATCGCATTCCCACCTCGACATGTGACACCATTGCATCAGCCCTGACCATCGTGTTAGAAGATTCATCTCTCTTGTTTGGAGTAGAGGCTCTAGTTTCAATAACTTCTCCAATTGCCGCACCTTATCAAAAGTAAACCCAAGGCCAAACGTCGAAACGATTTCTGCCTTTGTCGTAGTTGTGGTCTCTAGAGTTGAAGTTGTCATAGAACATTCATCGACTCCAAGTTGAATTTGGAATACAAGGCGCAAACAAGCTTGTCGCGAGCCTGTATAACATGATTGTAACTCGTTTAGAGACACTGCAACACAATTATCATGGAATGTTTAAGGTGACTCTCATGTCTCTCTATCTTCAGCAAGAAGTATCCCCCTTTGTCACCTCAATTACAGAAGGGTTATCACGCATGAAAGAACCTATAAGGAGAACTACAAAGATATCGGTCGCTGAGTCAAAAACGACAAGTGAAAAGGAGTCAACAAACAAAAGGCCCATTTTAGGTTTCAAAGATAGAAAGATATGGGCGGTATCCCCAATAGAGTATTTCTTTTGATAATAACATCCAAAATAGCCAAATGCAATGTGTCAATGATCCCAATTGACAGGAGAAGCTCACGTGACATCATGTAGGTCAAACTCCTTGAGAGATTGGGCTTAGAATGGGAGAAATTATTGTGAATCTATGTGTTTGTAGGTGTTACCATCAGTTAGTTTTGATGATGACAACTAATGTAACATCTTTGAAGATAACAACTCTATAGGTCAAATAACTCGTGGATGTTAAGAATTATCTATGACAAGAGGAGCTAATTTCAACTACCAAGTAAAGATTGTGATGATGGCACCTGATCAAGAAGATATATCAATCCTTATCAGTCAAAAGATTCAAGTTTCAATTGAAGTGATAAGTCATTGTTGTATCAATCAAGGGAACTTGAAGATTTGAAGTTATGAAAATGTGAAATCTCGCCTGATCTAGCACTTCAAGCCTTAGAGAGATTACTTCTTAGATATAAGACAAACACATGGGAGACCATAGGTTTTCATAGGTGTGCAACCACACTTTGAGCTATCGGATCCTGTATTCTCAACTCGTTTGGCTTCGTGAAAATTATAATTCAGTCTTGCTCGAGATATGTTGTCGACCAACTGAGAATAAAGATTGTCTTCTTTGAATTTATGTTCTAACACTGTGATGCTACGACCAAATGATATATGCATCTCACTATGTTAATTTTGGATCATTTGGTTTACAAAGTCTCAATCTCTACACAAATCACCCTTACTATTTCCCAATATATTTTTTTAGTGTGGCATGGGCAGATTCAACTCGGTTTGTTATTGTATTTCCAAGGTGTCTAACCTGATCAGTCCAAACACAACCAATATTCTCCTTCACCTGGTCTAAAATTGTACTTTCAACATATATCAACAAATCTAGATATTTCTCACACACCTTCTTGAGATGTATAACAACATCAAAATATAACTATTTGGTAGAAGAATTTACTATAGCATTTCATGCATCTGTTATTCTTTCCACTATCACGCCATCATTGAACATTTTTTTGTCTTCGACCTTTATCTGTTTTGCCCCTACCATGGTTTTAACCTGACTTCTCACAGTCATTGATATGTGATACCTGCACAATAATGCGTAAGAAGTAGGAAATAGCTTTGCAACCTAATTCATTAAAGTGGTATCACGGTCAGTGACAATTACTTTCGGCATGTCTTCCTGACACACCTCTAAAGCCCAAGTAACATTCTCATCTTTTTCGCTCTCTAGAAATGCAAAGCCGGCATAATAAGTCTTCTTAATGGAGGTAACACCAACAATTTTCAATAGTGAAAACCTGTACTTGTTGGTCTTATACATAGAATCAATCATGAGCACAGTAGAAAATGAGTTGAACAACTTGATAGAATCAGGATGATTCCAAAATATATCTCTAACAGTTACTCCATCCTCACGCGTTCGGTACCTAGATACATAACTATTATCATCCAAAAGTTTCAAGAGTTTTTACATTTCAGCTTTATCCTCCCTCAACGCCTTGTTACTATAGGCCCAAAAATTGTAGACTTTCCTGATATTTGCAATAGTTTTGGGTCTTTTATGTTTAAAAGTTGCAAGTGTGTTGATCTTGACGGCTAATCAAAATCTGAATTGGACCAAAGACAACGTCTGCATTGCTGGGTGTGAAAGATGAGGAGGGGGTGTACCTGCAAGGCACTCTGATGCTAAAGTGAGAACGGGAGAAAAGAGGGAAAGTACAGAGTATGTGTGTTTATGATGAATATTAAATACCTGACCCTCTCAAATGAGAGGGTTTTTATAGTGCCCGCAACGCTTGGCCATTGGTCCATATTTTTGAGGCGAGATAATCATTCCCTGAAGAATAGGTAACTGCCAAAAACTAGCCGTTGGGACGGGCAGAGGTGCCCAGAACTAATCATTGCTACGGGCATAGGCACAGTAACGGGCGCATGCATCATGATTGTTTCTGAATGGTGGAACTGTGCATGACGGGCGGGAACTGCTGAGGAGGGGCAGTTTACCCTAGAGGCCAATTGATCAACCTTCCTCGATGGAGGGGAAGAAAGGTAAATGCTTCCCCAAATTGGCTGAACTTAGGCAATTGGGTTATTTTGGGAGCAGAAGTGTATTGGGTCATACCTAGCCATTGACCCAGTCTGAAACATGTGTTTTTCAGTTGCACCATATTCAATGTCATGTCTCAAACACATTTCTTCTCTTCCGGCATAAGGCAACATGCAATTGGATGTCCAACTAACTTTTCACACATGTCATGGTTATGTAATCCACATATCACATTAAATCTTAATTTGTTAATTGTCAAAAGATAACCCCCTAACTTAAAGGGACACTCATATTTTCTTGGATCGGTGTCATCTCATTTGAATTTTTGGAGAGGAGTTATATACTTCCCACTTCTTTTGCATGTCATTGTCACAAATGAACCTCTTCTATCCAAACTATTAACGGAACTTTTGATTACAACATCAAACCCTAATTTGGATGCCTCTGTACGAATCCATTAAAGCATTAAAGCATGTGATAATGAAATTCAAACTCTTGTCTATTTGTAAATTGGTTGCCAATATCTATCGCCTTCACAATAACACGTTTGAAATCTGGAGACATAATAGGTTTGGAGAAAATATCAGGGTGCACCATACCTAATGAAAATAATAAAATAAAATGTTCAAAAACAAATGAAATTGAAAACAGATTGGTGGCAAATGAAAAGAGACAGGCCCCAGATATACATTTCCAGATTCATCATAAGTGTTTTCAGCTACAAAACGATATTAATGTGAGTAATGAAGCTTGAAATTATTGTGTTAAAGTTGATATTCATCCAAGTCCCAAATCAAATTATGTGAAGAAAAAAAGAGTGAAAAGTTATTATAAATATAGAGAGTTATTTTGAGTTTATTTACCACAAGAATTCTAGTCTTTTGGGTGTAGTAGAGATTTGAGTAGTTGTGTGTCTAAAGAGAGTTTATAATTTTTTCATACAAAAATTATGGTGGAGAGAATTTTTTATTTTTCCATCCAAAAATAGATTTTGAGAGATTTTTCTATTTTTCCATCCAAAAATAGGTTTTGAGAGATTTTTCTATTTTTCGTTCAAAAATAGTTGTTGAGAGGGTTTGCAATTTTTCCGTCCAAAAATTGCAAGTTAGTAATAAATTTGTGATTGTGAGTTTATTTTATTTTATTTGTATTAATTATTGGAGATTTACTCTGGTTATATTCCCAATATAAATAAATGATCTTTACCTTGAATTTCATTTTTTTTTGCTCCTTTTGATGTGACGAAACACAAGAATGAATGTTTTGAGTGAAAATTTTGATTGAGAATAGAAGGGTCTTTCGTAACTGTTTTAAGCAAAAATGAATATGGGGTCTGGTAACACATGTGGTTGTTTTATTAAAAATCACGTTTGATATTTTCGAAAATGCATCTCCGGATATAACTAACATGTAAAGGTGATGTATTTTCACATTTCCATTTCAAAACTCCATAAATCCATTTCTGGAAAATTCACTAGGATGCTCAATAATCAATAAATTGATTGGATTTGTCTCGAGATGCATTTTCAAAATAAAATTTTGATTTAAAATGTGTTATGGACTGGACTGGAACATGTCGCGCAGTTGGGCAAGGCCCAGTTCAGTTTAGCTTAAGTTCAGGCCTAATAAGGAGATTAGGACAATCTAGCCATTGGGCACAATATGACCGTTGGGCACAATATAGTCGTTTAAGCATATAGTCATTGGGGGCATCCCCCTCACACGCTTGACAGTTCACGCGACCAACTGCCCCTCTGAAAGTCACAAGAACAGTTGGACCAGGTCAAAGATCACGTGCTAGATCTTCCACCTGGAAGTCCCCCATTGGTCGACCAGATATCTCAGTCACATGAGAGACCTTGGCCTTGTGCTGAGGGGAATCTCATAAATCCCCTCTCTCTTAAAAAGGACAGGTATTATAATCATTCTAACTCATACCTAAACACTTGTACTTGCTTTCTCTCTAGCCCAAACTTACTTTGGCATCGAAGTATCTTGCAGGTACACCCCCTCCTCTCCTACAACCATTGTTGTTGCCCTACAATGAAGGTCAAGACGATATATTTTGATCATTCCAGATTAGTGGCATCATCTGTGGGAACACCAACTCCCCCGTCTTTTTTAACCAAGATTCCCCAATCTTCCCGAACAAAAGACCAAAGCTATCTCTCTGAACCTTCATCGTCATGGCCTCTCACCATAATGACGTTCATCAAGATTCCATTATCGCCATTCTGGGTTGTGGCGAAATCCCCATTCCGAGAGCTGCCACCGAAGAAATTGATCACAGGGACAGAAAATCGACATCTCCTGACAATGTGAAGCCTCGTGTCCAAAGTTATGACCATGTATACGAACCTATCATCATCCCACAAGATGTTGACCCCTGCACTGCGGCCCTCATTGCCACCCTCAACAAATCTAACTATATGCACTTCGAACAAGGATAAAAAATCCACATGTTGAAGAACACCATCGAAGAGCAACCTCCCCCGCAGGGATCCCTCATCCCATCTTGTCGGCCTCATTCCCCTCTTCAGAAGCGCCGCCCAGACGAATTTAAAAGTATTTCCCCAATCAAATAACGGTGTAAACTGGAGAAGCATGGGCACGAGATCACCAGAAGGTGCGATCGTACCCCTCCCCAGAGGTCCAGGCACTCCCCAGCACCTAAAAGGACCAGGCCTTCCAAAAAGCCTCGCGAAGAGCATTGAAGCCCACATGAAAATTCTCCTCGATGCAGCAGGAGCCAAGGACGCAGTTATTCTTTCAGCAGGTCGCACAACATGAGCGAAGAAGACAACATTCGCGGTCCCCTGTCACAGGAAATCATGGACACCCGCATTCCTCGCGGGCTGGAGAAACCTCCCCCTCTGGCTCTCTATGATGGTACCACCGATCCTGGTGACCATATAGAAAACATTGAGGCCGAACTGCACCACCACAATGTCACTGGGGCAATCAAATATAGGCTATTCCCCATCACCCTCGGGAAGGGGGCTATGGCTTGGTATAAAAGTCTTCCTCGGGGCTCAATCACGTCATGGAGGAGTCTGAAGGAGCAGTTTTCCCGACACTTTACTGCCTTCAGGCGTCATCTGAAATCTAAAGCCACACTTTAGGGTATCACCTAGGGCTGGAACGAACCTCTTCGCTATTACGTCAACAGATCCACTAAGGAAATGGTCAAAATCCACACAATCGACCACATGAAAAAGTATCTGCTAGAAAAGAGATTGAGGCCGAAGAGCGACTTTCGCAAGGCAGTAGGAATTAAACCTCCTTGTTCTCTAGCCAAATTTCTCTGCAGATCATAATCCTATATTCAATACGAAGAAAAGGAAGCCACATGTAAAGACATAGACTTGAGGGACCTAGAGAGTTCTAGAGCGTCGAAAAAAGATGAAGCAGAAACCTCCAGGTGGGACAGAGATAGGCGACGAAACGATCGTCCCCGTGATTAAAAAGGGCCTGGAGGTTGATTCATCGAATACACCCTGCTGACCGCTCCCCACGAGCATATCCTGTTCGAATATATCAGCGCCTAATTCAAGCAAGGAGGCATGCGATTCCCCAATCCAACAACTTCGAAGAGCAGCACCAACCAAATCAAATTTATCGCTTCTACCGCGGCCATGGCCACATAACAGAAGACTGCACCCACCTGAAAGACGCCATCGAAATCCTCATAAAAGAAGGCCACCTAAAGCAATACATGAAGAGAGGAGAATCCCCCAGGAGAAACGTCGGAGCCTAAGAAATCAGATACGAGCTTCATCTTCTAGCCTTCCCCCACTGGTCACCATGTCTGTCTCCCAACCAGAGGAATTTTTTATCCTTAGCGGTCCCGAGGAGCCTGGTGTTAGATGCCAAATTTCGCTTATTTGATCTATCAAATGTTGGCATCTTTCACTTATTTTTGTCAAGAAAGTGTTGAAAACCACTCTTGCTTTGGTTGGTTTGCAACATTATGAGAAAATCTCTTGGTACCTTTGATTTGTGTGTTATTATGCAGGAATTAGGCACAAAACAAGTGAAAAGTAAGACACAAGAAATGGGCAAGGAAACCAAGACAGCATGCAAACAACAGCAAGTTCTCTAGGCGAACTTGCTAGCGAAGCTCCCTCCAAAACATCATGAAGTTCGCTAGGCGAACTATGAAGCGAAGAACTCGCTAGGCGAAGTGGTAGCAAAGCTCTAGCGAACACTCCCAGACTTGAGGCAGGGGAGAAAGGACCATAAACTCGCTAGGCGAAGAACTGCTCGCCTAGCGAATATTTGGAAATATCTCAGGGGCGGTTTGACTGTTCAGAGGCACCTCACGTGCCTAACTTATGGTTCGCTAGGCGAACATGACAGATCCTGAATATTCTATTTAAGTATTTTTATTGCTTTTTAAGTCATTATTCTATGATGTAACATTTTGGTACATCATAACTTATCTCTCTTCATCTATTTTAGAGAGAGAAACACAAAACCCTAAGAGGGAGGAGGTAAGATCTTTGATCTCTTGTTGAGGTTTGGATGTAATCTTTTGATACCTTATGTATTTCATCTAATTTATGTTTGTGAACTAGTTTGGATTCTCTATTGATTGATTATCTTTTATTGCTTATTTGTGGGTCTTGACAAAACCATTTCACATCTTTGATCTCAGATTTTCTTCTATCAATGAACAAACTTTTGACATGGTTTTGTAGTTGATATTCATTGTATCCTCTTTGGTATTGTGTTGATTAAGTAGCATGGGTAGCATGAGTAGGATCAATACGATATTATGCGGGTGCATGATAATAGTGATGAAGAACGATGTTCACAACCATTTGGCAAATTAGGTGAATACATGTAAAAAGGGTTAAGCGTGTGTACGTATTTTAATCATTGTGTTTTATGCAAGACAATTGTTTATCCGATATGGGTGTCGTTTTTGTTTACCTGTTTATTTTTTATTTGAATCATAATAGAGACATACTTTTCAGATCTGGATCTAAGATGATTACCTGTTAGGTCCTAAATGTTACAGATAGGTTTAGGCTTAGCATTTGTGTGAGTATCAGTTTGTAATGCTCTGTGTTGTGTTTTTGTTGGATGAGAGATCCCCAATGAGATAACATGGTTGTTCTCTCGACGTTGCGTTAGAGATAAGCTTTATCGTGGGTGATACGTAAGGATATTAGACGAATGATTGCGTTATGTTTAACTTGATCAGAAGAATGCATGTATTATCAATTGATGAGATCCAATCCCAATAAGGCTCCGTTTATATTTCAGTTTTTACTTTATATTTTCCGTCTTTATATTTTATGTTTTTATCCATGGTTCTTTGAACCTTTTAAACCAAAACTTTTGAACGACAAGCTTAGAAATGTAGAGGCTGTTGAACGGCGTTCTTATCGCACCGATCCCTGTGGAGACGACAAAATTGGGTACTTAATATTTTTTGTTTGCTACTTTACCGCATCAACAAAATGGCGCCGTTGTCGGGGATTGGTGTTGAGATATTGAAGTGCATTGCAACGGTTCTATGTTTTTAAGCTTTGTATATCTTATATATATATATTTGTTTCTTTTTATGTTTTATCTAGTGTGCTCAGGAATGATGTAAACTCCTTTTAGAGTGGTTGCTATCGGTATAAAAGCATTCAATGAAGTTTCGACCGAGTTTGGATGGCGATGATAGTATGAAACAAGTGAATGTTATCAAGGTACGTGGTTTCTTTTGTTTAGAATTTTAGAATGCTTAAGAACTTAAGTCTTTGTACAAATGAATTTTTTTCTTTTGGCAACTTGTTTGAATGATTGTTTCACTTACGACCAAACACCACAATTTGTGAGAAAGCTTCCATTGTTTACTAAATGCTGGATTTCTGATAAACTTTGTTGATTCATGTGATTCATGCTTTATCTTGTTATCATTGTTAGTTTGTGGAAGCATTAGAAATTATCAAGGCACTTGTTTTTATTGAGGACAGCCAGTTCCAAATGCAACTTACCCCTGAGTAGAGAGAATTCGTTAACCCTTTTGAGCCTAAACAATGTGAATCTCATTCCGAATTTTGTGAGATTCTAAAATTTTTCTTGAACCTTTGAATTTGTTTTAATTGTCCTCTTTTCCATAAAAAGCCAATAGCATTCACTTGAGGGTTGAGTAAAAGTTAAGTTGGGGAGAATGAAAAAGAAAGATGGTAGGTTGCTACAACTTTTGAAAAATTTAGGCAAGCATTGAAAAAATTGTTATGCGAATATGAATGTAAAAAAAATGAGAAAAAGAATACTTGCTTGGAAAATAAAAATAGTGAAAGAATAAGTTATGAAATAAAGTTGGGAAGGCTTGCAATTAAGAAACAAATGGAATGAAGTTGAGGTGTGTAAATAACGTGTACGGTGAATGTCTCTTTTGCATCGGCAATTTCGTTTCAATGGCCTTAGAAATGTCCCTTGTTTGTAAACCCAACCAAGCTACAAACTTAAAGACCTTAGTGATCTTATTTCTTCCATATTTTCACTTTTGATTGTTAGATGTTGTATAAATTGAATTGATATTGGCATTGTTTGTTAGGTGAGTGAAATTGTCCCCGCGGTTGCAAACGCGTAACTTTTTCAATCCTTATTCGAAGAGAAGAGATAAAATGATTCATTAATGAAAAATATAGTTGTTGATTGATACATGGCTTAATATTTGTTTTAAGAATTTAGTTCTTGTGCATTGTTTGATTCTAAACATTTGAAACCATTGCTTGTTTGCATCATTTGTGTTTGAGCCAATTTTATCCATTCTTGGGTGAATCTTAATCTTAAGTAAATCCTCTTATTGCGAAATGAGAGGCATACGTTGCTTGAGGACAAGCAAAAATCTAGTTGGGGAGAGTTGTTAGATGCCAAATTTCGCTTATTTGATCTATCAAATGTTGGCATCTTTCACTCATTTTTGTTAAGAAAGTGTTGAAATCCACTCTTGCTTTGGTTAGTTTGCAACATTATGAGAAAATATCTTAGTACCTTTGATTTATGTATTATTGTGCAGGAATTAGGCACAAAACAAGTGAAAAGTAAGACACATGAAATAGGCAAGGAAACCAAGACAACATGCAAACAACAGCAAGTTTGCTAGGCGAACTTGCTAGCGAAGCTCCCTTCAGAACAGCATGAAGTTCACTAGGCTAACTATGAAGCAAAGGACTCGCTAGGCGAAATGGAAGAAAAGCTCTAGCGAACCCTCCCAGACTTGAGGCAGGGGAGAAAGGACCAAAAACTCGCTAGGCGAAGCTCGCAGCGAAGGCTTCGCTAGGCGAAGAATTGCTCGCCTAGTGAATATTTGGAAATATCTCAGGGGCGATTTGACTATTCAGAGGCACCTAGCTTATGGTTCGCTAGGCGAACATGACAGATCCTGAATGTTCTGTTTAAGTATTTTTTGTATTGCTTTTTAAGTCATTATACTATGATGTAACATTTTGGTACATCAGAACTTATCTCTCTTCATCTATTTTAGAGAGAGAAACACAAAACCCTAAGAGGGAGAAGGTAAGATCTTTGATCTCTTGTTGGGGTTTAGATGTAATCTTTTGATACTTATGTATTTCATCTAATTTATGTTTGTGAACTAGTTTGGATTCTCTATTGATTGATTATCTTTGATTGCTTATTTGTTGGTCTTGACAAAACCATTTCACATCTTTGATCTCAGATTTTCTTCTATCAATGAACAAAATTTTGACATGGTTTTATAGTTGATATTCATTGTATCCTCTTTGGTATTGTGTTTATTAAGTAGCATGGGTAACATGAGTAGGATCAACACAATATTTTGCGGGTGCGTGATAATAGTGATGAAGAACGATGTTCACAACCATTTGGAAGATTAGGTGAATACATGTAAAAAGGGTTAAGCGTGTGCACGTATTTTGATCATTGTGTTTTATGTAAAACAATTGTATATCGGATATGGGTGTCGTATTTGTTTACCTGTTTATCTTTGATTTGAATCGTGATAGAGATATACTTTTCAGATCGGGATCTAGGATGATTACATGTTAGGTCCTAAATGCTAGAGATAGGTTTAGGCTTAGCATTTGCGTGAGTATCAGTTTGTAATGCTCTGTGTTGTGTTTTTGTTGGATGAGAGATCACCAATGAGACAACATGGTTTTACTCTCGACGCTGCGTTAGAGATAAGCTTTGTCGTGGGTGATACGTAAGGATATTAGACGAATGATTATGTTGTATTTAACTTGATCAGAAGAATGCATGTGTTATATATTAATTGATGAGATCCAATCCCAACAAGGCTCCGTTTATATTTCAGTTTTTACTTTATATTTTCCGTCTTTATATTTTATGTTTTTATCCATGGTTCTTTGAACCTTTTAAACCAAAACTTTTGAACAACAAGCTTTGAAATGTAGAGGCTGTTGAACAACGTTCTTATCGCATCGATCCCTGTGGAGACGACAAAACTGGGTACTTAATATATTTACTTGCTGCTTTACCGCATCAACAAAATGGTTTCTTTTGTTTAAAATTTTAGAATGTTTAAGAACTTAAGTCTTTGTGCAAATGAAATTTGTTCTTTTTGAAACTTGTTAGAATGATTGTTTCACTTAGGACCAAACACCACAATTTGTGAGAAAGTTTCCATTGTTTACTAAATGTTGGATTTCTGATAAACTTTGTTGATTCATGTGATTCATGATTTATCTTGTTATCATTGTGAGTTTGTGGAAGCATTAGAAATGATCAAGGCACTTATTTTTATTGAGCACAACCAGTTACAAATGCAACTTACCCGTGAGTAGAGAGAATTCGTTAACCCCTTTGAGCCTAAACAATGTGAATCTCATCCCGAATTTTGTGAGATTCTAAATTTTTTCTTGAACCTTTGAATTTGTTTTAATTGTCCTCTTTGCCATAAAAAGCCAAGAGCATTCACTTGAGGGTTAAGTAAAAGTTAAGTTGGTGAAAATGAAAAAGAAAGATGTTAGGTTGCTACAACTTTTGAAAAATTTAGGCAAGCATTGAAAAATTGTTATGCGAATATGAATGTAAAAAAAGTGAGAAAAAGAATGCTTGCTTGGAAAAGAAAAGTAGTGAAAGAATAAGTTGTGAAATAAAGTTGGGAAAGTTTGCAATTAAGAAACAAATGGAATGAAGTTGAGGTGTGTAAATAACATGTACGGTGAATGTCTCTTTTGCATCAGCAATTTCATTTCAATGACCTTAGAAATGTCCCTTGTTTGTAAACCCAACCAAGATACAACCTTAAAGACCTTAGTGATCTTCTTGCTTCCATATTTTCACTTTTGATTGTTAGATGTTGTATGAATTGAATTGATATTGGCATTGTTTGTTAGGTGAGTGAAATTGTCCCCGCGGTTGCAAACGCGTAATTTCTTCAATCCTTATTCGAAGAGAAGAGATAGAGTGAGTCATTCATGAAAAATATAGTTGTTGATTGATACATGGCTTATTATTTGTTTTAAGAATATAGTACTTGTACATCGTTTGATTCTAAACATTTGAAACCATTGCTTGTTTGCATCATTTGTGTTTGAGCGAATTTTATCCATTCTTAGGTGAATCTTAATCTTGAGCAAATCCTCTTGTTGTGAAAAGAGAGTCATACTTTGCTTGAGAACAAGTAAAAATCTAGTTGGGGAGAGTTGTTAGATGCTAAATTTCGTTTATTTGATCTATCAAATGTTGGCATCTTTCACTCATTTTTGTCAAGAAAGTGTTGAAAACCACTCTGGCTTTGGTTGGCTTGCAACATTATGAGAAAATCTCTTGGTACCTTTGATTTGTGTGTTATTGTGCAGGAATTAGGCAGAAAACAATTGAAAAGTAAGACACAAGAAATGGGCAAGGAAACCAAGACAGCATGCAAACAACAGCAAGTTCGCTAGGCGAACTTGCTAGCGAAGCTCCCTCTAGAACATCATGAAGTTCGCTAGGCGAACTATGAAGCGAAGGACTCGCTAGGCCAAGTGGTAGCAAAGCTCTAGCGAACACTCCCAGACTTGAGGCAGGGGAAAAAAGACGATAAACTTGCTAGGTTAAGCTCGTTGTGAAGGCTTCGCTAGGTGAAGAATTGCTCGCCTGGTGAATATTTGGAAATATCTCAAGGGAAGTTTGACTTTTCAGAGGCACCTCACGTGCCTAACTTATGGTTCGCTAGGCGAAGGATCTGTTCACTAGACAAACATGACAGATCTTGAATGTTCTATTTAAGTATTTTTATTGCTTTTTAAGTCATTATTCTATGATGTAACATTTTGGTACATCAGAACTTATCTCTCTTCATCTATTTTAGAGAGAGAAACACAAAACTCGAAGAGGGAGGAGGTAAGATCTTTGATCTCTTGTTGGGGTTTGGATGTAATCTTTTGATACTTATGTATTTCATCTAATTTATGTTTGTGAACTAGTTTGGATCCTCTATTGATTGATTATCTTTGATTTCTTATTTGTGGGTTTTGACAAAACCATTTCACATCTTTGATCTCAAACTTTCTTCTATCAATGAACAAACTTTTGACATGGTTTTGTAGTTGATATTCATTGTATCCTCTTAGGTATTGTGTTGATTAAGTAGCATGGGTATCATGAGTAGGATCAATACGATATTGTGTGGGTGCGTGATAATAGTGATGAAGAACGATGTTCACAACCATTTGGCAGATTAGGTGAATACATGTAAAAATGGTTAAGCGTGTGTACGTATTTTGATCATTGTGTTTTATGCAAAACAATAGTTTATCCGATACGGGTGTCGTCTTTGTTTACTTGTTTATCTTTGATTTCAATCGTGATAGACATATACTTTTCAGATCTGGATCTAGGATGATTACCTGTTAGGTCCTAAATGCTAGAGATAGGTTTATGCTTAGCATTTGCGTGAGTATCAGTTCGTAATGCTCTGTGTTGTGTTTTTGTTGGATGATAGATCACCAATGAGATAACATGGTTGTTCTCTCGACGTTGCGTTAGAGATAAGCTTTGTCGTGGGTGATACGTAAGGATATTAGAAGAATGATTGCGTTGTGCTTAACTTGATCAGAAGAATGCATGTGTTACCAATTGATGAGATCCAATCCCAACAAGGCTCCGTATATATTTCAGTTTTTACTTTATATTTTCCGTCTTTATATTTTATTTTTTTATCCATAGTTCTTTGAACCTTTTAAACCAAAACTTTTGAACAACATGCTTAGAAATGTAGAGGCCGTTGAACGGTGTTCTTATCACATCGATCCATGTGGAGACGACAAAACTGGATACTTAATATTTTTTGCATGCTGCTTTACCGCATCAATAAAATGGTTTCTTTTATTTAAAATTATAGAATGCTTAAGAACTTAAGTCTTTGTGCAAATGAAATTTGTACTTTTGGCAACTTGTTTGAATGATTGTTTCACTTAAGACCAAACACCACAATTTGTGAGAAAGCTTCCATTGTTTACTAAATGCTGGATTTCTGATAAACATTGTTGATTCATGTGATTCATGCTTTATCTTTTTATCATTGTGAGTTTGTGGAAGCATTATAAATGATCAAGGAACTTGTTTTTATTGAGCACAAGCAGTTCCAAATGCAACTCACCTGTGAGTAGAGAGAATTTGTTAACCCCTTTGAGCCTAAACAATGTGAATCTCATTCCGAATTTTGTGAGATTCTAAAAATTTTCTTGAACCTTTGAATTTGTTTTAATTGTCCTCTTTGTCATAAAAAGCCAAGAGCATTCACTTGAGGGTTGAGTAAAATTTAAGTTGAGGAGAATGAAAAAGAACGAAGGCAGGTCGCTACAACTTTTGAAAATTTAGGCAAGAATTGAAAAAAAAATTATGTGAATATGAATGTAAAATAAAATGAGAAAAAGAATGCTTGCTTGGAAAAGAAAAATAGTGAAAGAATAAGTTGTGAAATAAAGTTGGGAAGTTTTGCAATTAAGAAACAAATGGAATGAAGTTGAGGTGTGTAAATAACGTGTACGGTGAATGACTCTTTTGCATCGACAATTTCCTTTCAAATGCCTTAGAAATGTTTGTTTGTAAACCCAACCAAGCTACAACCTTAAAGACCTTAGTGATCTTCTTGCTTCCATATTTTCACTTTTGATTTTTATATGTTGTATGAATTGAATTGATATTGGATTTGTTTGTTAGGTGAGTGAAATTGTCCTCGCGGTTGCAAACGCGTAATTTCTTCAATCCTTATTCGAAGAGAAGAGATAGAGTGATTAATTTATGAAAAATATAGTTATTGATTGATACATGGTTTAATATTTGTTTTAAAAATTTAGTTCTTGTGCATTGTTTGATTCTAAACATTTGAAACCATTGCTTGTTTGCATCATTTGTGTTTGAGCCAATTTTATCCATTCTTGGGTGAATCTTAATCTTGAGCAAATCCTCTTGTTGCAAAAAGAGAGGCATACTTTGCTTGAGGACAAGCAAAAATCTAGTTGGGGAGAGTTGTTAGATGCCAAATTTCGCTTATTTGATCTATCAAATGTTGGCATCTTTCACTCATTTTTGTCAAGAAAGTGTTGAAAACCACTCTTGCTTTGGTTGGCTTGCAACATTATGAGAAAATCTCTTGGTACCTTTGACTTGTCTGTTATTGTGTGGGAATTAGGCACAAAACAAGTGAAAAGTAAGACACAATAAATGGGCAAGGAAACTAAGACAACATGCAAACAACAACAAGTTCACTAGGCGAACTTGCTAGCGAAGCTCCCTCCAGAACATCATGAAGTTCGCTAGGCAAACTGTGAAGCGAAGGACTCGCTAGGCGAAGTGGTAGCGAAGCTCTAGCAAACACTCCCAGACTTGAGGCAGGGGCAAAAGGACCATAAAATCGCTAGGCGAAGAATTGCTCGCCTAGCGAATATTTGGAAATATCTCAGGGGCGGTTTGACTGTTCAGAGGCACCTCACGTACCTAACTTATGGTTCACTAGGCGAAGGATCTGTTCGCTTGGCGAACATGACAGATCCTGAATGTTCTATTTAAGTATTTTTATTGTTTTTTACGTCATTATTCTATGATGTAACATTTTGGTACATCAGAACTTATCTCTCTTCATCTATTTTAGAGAGAGAAACACAAAACCCTAAGAAGGAAGAGGTAAGATCTTTCATCTCTTGTTGGGGTTTGGATGTAATCTTTTGATACTTATGTATTTCATCTAATTTATGTTTGTGAACTAGTTTGGATTCTCTATTGATTGATTATCTTTGATTACTTATTTGTGGGTCTTGACAAAACCATTTCACATCTTTGATCTCAGATTTTCTTCTATCAATGAACTAACTTTTGACATGGTTTTATAGGTGATATTCATTTTATCCTTTTTGGTATTGTGTTTATTACGTAGCATGGGTGGCATGAGTAGGATCAATACGATATTGTGCGGGTGCGTGATAATAGTGATGAAGAACGATGTTCATAACCATTTGGCAGATTAGGTGAATAAATGTAAAAAGGGTTAAGCGTGTGTATGTATTTTGATCATTGTTTTTTATGCAAAACAATTGTTTATCCGATATGGGTGTCGTCTTTGTTTACCTGTTTATCTTTGATTTGAATCATGATAGAGATATACTTTTCAGATCTGGATCTAGGATGATTACATGTTAGGTCCTAAATGCTAGAGATAGGTTTAGGCTTAGCATTTGCGTGAGTATCAGTTTGTAATGCTATGTGTTGTGTTTTGTTGGATGAGAGATCACCAATGAGACAACATGGTTTTACTCTCGACGCTGCGTTAGAGATAAGCTTTGTCGTGGGTGATACGTAAGGATGTTAGACGAATGATTGCGTTGTATTTAACTTGATCTGAAGAATGCATGTGTTATATATCAATTGATGAAATCCAATCCCAACAAGGCTCCGTTTATATTTCAGTTTTTACTTTATATTTTCCGTCTTTATATTTTATGTTTTTATCCATGGTTCTTTGAACCTTTTAAACCAAAACTTTTGAACAACAAGCTTAGAAATTTAGAGGCCTTTGACTAGCGTTCTTATCTCACTGATCCCTGTAGAGACGACAAAACTGGGTACTTAATATTTTTGCTTGCTGCTTTACTGCATCGATAAAATGGTTTCTTTTGTTTAAAATTTTAGAATGTTTAAGAACTTAAGTCTTTGTGCAAATGAAATTTGTTCTTTTGGAAACTTGTTTGAATGATTGTTTCACTTAGGACCAAACACCATAATTTGTGAGAAAGTTTCCATTGTTTACTAAATGGTGGATTTCTGATAAACTTTGTTGATTCATGTGATTTATGTTTTATATTGTTATCATTGTGAGTTTGTGGAAGCATTAGAAATAATCAAGGCACTTATTTTAATTGAGCACAACCAGTTCCAAATGCAACTTACCCGTGAGTAGAGAGAATTCGTTAACCCCTTTGAGCCTAAACAATGTGAATCTCATTCCGAATTTTGTGAGATTCTAAAAATTTTCTTGAACCTTTGAATTTGTTTTAATTGTCCTCTTTGCCATAAAAAGCCAAGAGCATTCACTTGAGGGTTGAGTAAAAGTTAAGTTGGGGAAAATTAAAAAGAAAGATGTTAGGTTGCTACAACTTTTGAAAAATTTAGGCAAGCATTGGAAAATTGTTATGCGAATATGAATGTAAAAAAAATGAGAAAAAGAATGCTTGCTTGGAAAAGAAAAGTAGTGAAAGAATAAGTTGTGAAATATATTTGGGAAGGTTTGCAATTAAGAAACAAATGGAATGAAGTTGAGGTGTGTAAATAACGTGTACGATGAATGTATCTTTTGCATCGGCGATTTCATTTCAATGGCCTTAGAAATTTCCCTTGTTTGTAAAACCAACCAAGCTACAACCTTAAAGAACTTAGTGATTTTCTTGCTTCCATATTTTCACTTTTGATTGTTAGATGTTGTATGAATTGAATTGATATTGGCATTGTTTGTTAGGTGAGTGAAATTGTCCCCGCGGTTGCAAACGCATAATTTCTTCAATCCTTATTCGAAGAGAAGAGATAGAGTGATTCATTCATGAAAAATATAGTTATTGATTGATACATGGCTTAATATTTGTTTTAAGAATTGAGTTCTTGTGCATTGTTTGATTCTAAACATTTGAAACCATTGCTTGTTTGCATCATTTGTGTTTGAGCCAATTTAATCCATTCTTGGGTGAATCTTAATCTTGAGCAAATCCTCTTGTTATGAAAAGAGAGGCATACTTTGCTTGAGGACAAGCAAATATCTAGTTGGGGAGAGTTGTTAGATGCCAAATTTCTTTTATTTGATCTATCAAATTTTGGCATCTTTCACTCATTTTTGTCAAGAAAGTGTTGAAAACCACTCTTGCTTTGGTTGGCTTGCAACATTATGAGAAAATCTCTTGGTACCTTTGATTTGTGTGTTATTGTGCAGGAATTAGGCACAAAACAAGTGAAAAGTAAGACACAAGAAATGGGCAAGGAAACCAAGACAGCATGCAAACAACAACAAGTTCGCTAGGCGAACTTGCTAGCGAAGCTCTCTTTAGAACATCATGAAGTTCGCTAGGTGAACTATGAAGCGAAGGACTCGCTAGGCGAAGTGGTAGCAAAGCTCTAGCGAACACTCCCAGACTTGAGGCAGTGGAGAAAGGACGATAAACTCGTTAGGCGAAGCTCGCCATGAAGGCTTCGCTAGGAGAAAAATTGTCGCCTAGCGAATATTTGGAAATATCTCAGGGGAAGTTTGACTTTTCAGAGGCACCTCACGTGCCTAACTTATGGTTCGCTAGGCGAAGGATCTGTTCACTGGACAATTATGACAGATCCTGAATGTTCTGTTTAAGTATTTTTATTGCTTTTTAAGTCATTATTCTATGATGTAACATTTTGGTACATCATAACTTATCTCTCCTCATCTATTTTAGAGAGAGAAGCACAAAATCCTAAGAGGGAGGAGGTAGATATTTGATCTCTTGTTGGGGTTTGGATGTAATCTTTTGATACTTATGTATTTCATCTAATTTATGTTTGTGAACTAGTTTGGATTCTCTATTGATTGATTATCTTTGATTGCTTATTTGTGGGTTTTGACAAAACCATTTCACATCTTTGATCTCAGATTTTCTTCTATCAGTGAACAAACTTTTGACATGGTTTTGTAGTTGATATTCATTGTATCCTCTTTGGTATTGTGTTGATTAAGTAGCATGGGTATCATGAGTAGGATCAATACGATATTGTGTGGGTGCGTGATAATAGTGATGAAGAATGATGTTCACAACCATTTGGCAGATTAGGTGAATACATGTAAAAATGGTTAAGCGTGTGTACGTATTTTGATCATTGTGTTTTATGCAAAAAAATTGTTTATCTGATATGGGTGTCGTCTTTGTTTACCTGTTTATCTTTGATTTGAATCGTGATAGAGATATACTTTTCAGATCTGGATCTAGGATGATTACCTGTTAGGTCCTAAATGTTAGAGATAGGTTTAGGCTTAGCATTTCCGTGAGTATCAGTTCGTAATGCTCTGTGTTATTGTTTTTGTTGGATGAGAGATCACCAATAAGATAACATGGTTTTACTCTCGATGTTGCGTTAGAGATAAGCTTTGTCGTGGGTGATACGTAAGGATATTAGACGAATGATTGCGTTGTGTTTAACTTGATCAGAAGAATGCATGTGTTATCAATTGATGAGATCCAATCCCAACAAGGCTCCGTATATATTTCAGTTTTTACTTTATATTTTCCGTCTTTATATTTTATGTTTTTATCCATGGTTCTTTGAACCTTTTAAACTAAAACTTTTGAACAACAAGCTTAGAAATGTAGAGGTCGTTGAGCGGTGTTCTTATCTCACCGATCCATGTGGAGACGAAAAAATTGGGTACTTAATATTTTTTGCTTGCTGCTTTACCGCATCAACAAAATGGTTTCTTTTGTTTAGAATTATAGAATGCTTAAGAACTCAAGTCTTTTTGCAAATGAAATTTGTTCTTTTGGCAACTTGTTTGAATTATTGTTTAACTTAGGACCAAACACCACAATTTGTGAGAAAGCTTCCATTGTTTACTAAATGTTGGATTTCTGATAAACTTTGTTGATTCATGAGTAGGATCAATACGATATTGTGCGGGTGCGTGATAATAGTGATGAAGAATGATGTTCACAACCATTTGGCAGATTAGGTGAATACATGTAAAAAGGGTTAAGCGTGTGTATGTATTTTGATCATTGTGTTTTATGCAAAACAATTGTTTATCCGATATGGGTGTCCTCTTTGTTTACCTATTTATCTTTGATTTGAATCGTGATAGAGATATACTTTTCAGATCTGGATCTAGGATGATTACACGTTAGGTGCTAAATGCTAGAGATAGGCTTAGGCTTAGCACTTGCGTGAGTATCAGTTCATAATGCTCTGTGTTGTGTTTTGTTGGATGAGAGATCACCAATGAGACAACATGGTTGTTCTCTCAATGCTGCATTAGAGATAAGCTTTGTCGTGGGTGATACGTAAGGATATTAGACGAATGATCGCGTTGTATTTAACTTGATCAGAAGAATGCATGTGTTATATATCAATTGATGAGATCCAATCCCAACAAGGCTCCGTTTATATTTCAGTTTTTACTTTATATTTTCCGTCTTTATATTTTATGTTTTTATCCATGGTTATTTGAACATTTTAAACCAAAACTTTTGAACAACAAGCTTAGAAATGTAGAGGCCGTTGAACGGAGTTCTTATCGCACCGATCCATGTGGAGACGACAAAACTGGGTACTTAATATTTTTTGCTTGCTGCTTTACCGCATCAACACCTGGATATTTTTATAGGCATTGCCCTTGGGAGGCCTTCCCTGGCATAATGGTTATCTCCTGCAGTGGATACAACGAACTCACAGTAGGATCAGTAAAGAGAAAATTTGACCAACTAATCGTCTGTAGTCCAGATCGTTTGTCAACACTCAAAAAATTATGAGGATGATCCCAGCCAAACACTTTCTACCGTGAAGAGCTCCCCGGAGGCTCCCCTAACTCTCACATCCCTCTTATCATCAGAGCCAGGTTAACTAACACTGACGTACGCCGAATCCTTGTTGATCAGGGTAGCTCAGTGGATATCATGTACACCATCTTATTCCGCACCCTCAAACTCGATTAGAAGAACATGTCCCTGTATGTAGGTTCCGATTTGTAAGTGTTGCAGTTAGAATAGGATATCAAATTATTAATTAATTTGAATCACATCTTTTAGTTTACAACCGATCTTTGATTTATCCGAAGGAAAAGGTCAAAAGAAGGAAAACCTATTTTTGCATCGTAGACAATGCAGGGAGAGACCTATGTAAGGGGTTGGTTAAGCTTAGGGAAGGTATTAGCACCCTAAACTTCTGTAGTACTCTACAGGAACCTTTTGTTCATTTTACTATTTTTGCTTGATTATTTGCTTTAGGGTATATACTTAGCTAAGGGTTAGAGTGACTTAAGGGTTAGAAAGTGAAAAGAAAAACCTAAGGGTTAGTCCTAAGTTTACTCGTGAAGACTCGCATCTTGTGCCTACGCATCCGAGGTAGGGGATGGAATCAGAGTAATCGTAGTTCCCCTTAAAAGGGAGGTATGAAACTTCTTGACTATGGTCAAGGTGTCAATGGGGAATAAACGTTTATAGAGAAGCGTTTACGTGGAGTACGGTGACTCCAATCTCTATATTGAATTGTTTGAATTGAAATTAGGGTTAACTAAATGTTCCACGACCGGAAACCCTAAAATGGAGTGCGGTGACTCTTTGACCTAATGCTAGGGTAAAGGGCATTCTCGTCCACGGCGGGACACCTAGGCGATTAGGGTTTTGAAATGGTCAAAGATTAGGGTTATTGACTCGACGGTCAAACAGCTAGACCTAATTCTTCGGAGGGTTTTAACGGTAAATAATGTAGCGAGGAATTATTACATGGCAGATTGAAATAAAAGAAGATATGAAAGCGGTAAAGAAAATTGCGATGCGACGATTACTCGGGTAAATTACAAACCCAAAAAAATGCAAGAAATATAAAAGCGACGATGTCCTCGCGTAAGTTACAACCATAAAAAATGAAAATACAGAGAATAAAAGGATTAATAATCAAGGTCAAATGAGAAAATGATGAAAGTTAGATGAAAATTAAACGAGAAAGGTTAGGAATTTTAGAATTTTTTTTAGGTGAGGGTGCAATTAGAAATTAAAAGTGAAATGTTAAAAATTTATTAAGAAAAAATTTAAATTAAAAAGTTAGAAAATTATGATATATAAAAAAAAAATTAAAGTGCTAGGATCTTAATTTTAAAAAAGAGTGTTAGAACTTAAATTTAAAAAAAGGTTAATGTTAATCTAGAAAAAAGAGTTAGATTTTATTTAAAAAAAAGGTTAATTTTAATTTTTTTTTTAAATATTAGCTTTATTATTAAAAGGTGTTAATTCTAAGTTATAAAAAGGTTAAGTTTTTAAAATTATGAAAAGAGTTATTACTAATTACGACTATTAAAAAATAAAGATAAGATAAAATAAATAACAAATAAAATAATAAAATGAAAAAGAAAAATAAAAAAGAAAAGGAATTAATAAGAGTGGGGAGGGTTGTGCAGGAAACTTTGGTCTATTAGGGTTTTAATTGTTTATGCCTTCTTCTTCTCCCTAGCGCCGACGGCGCCCGTCTTCCTCCATGGATGCCCTTTTTTTTAACTTTCCTCTTCTCTCCTGCTTCGCCTTCGTCTGTTCATACCTGAAACCAAATAAAACAAAACCAAGCCCATTAATATCCTAATCTTACGTTTTGGGTTTTTGATGACGGTGTTTCGACAGCGAGGTGATGAAGCTTCTTCTGAGGCTCTTTGCTTGGTTGTTGACCGCCGGTGGTAGTGAGGCTCCAAAGGGTCCACGGTCGCTGTTGGATGATCCTTGTTGGTGGATCTTCTGAGTTTTTCTCAAAACTCTCTTCTTCTGATGATGATGACCTGTTCTTGATTTTCTGATGTTAATGAAGTTTTCTCCCCTCACTTATGTTTATATAGGTAACAAATTAGGGTTAACTCTAACCTAATGTCCATTTTAAATTTCAACTTAGATAATTATTTAAAACTAAATAAAAATAAAATAAGAATAAGAATAAAATTAAAACTAATAATTCTATTTATTTATTTATTCTAACTATTTAGACAAAAAAATAAAAATAACCAGAACTCAAATAAATAAAAGTCGGACGCCCAAGTGCTCGAAAAAATAAACCAAGTACACTAAAATGATCAGTGTAAAATATACGACTCGGAAAAATACAGCGTTTGATCAAATTTTGAAATAAATTTTACTCGATAAAATGACTTAAACTATCCAAATGCGACCGAAAAGTCATCGAAAAATTTAATTGAGCACGCCAGGTTAAACTACGAAAAACATACATTAATATGACTGACGTTTGCAGGCTCGACTTTAAAATTTTCCGTCCGCTGATTTTTCACGCAGTTGACTTTTAGTTTGACCGATTCAGCTGTAATTCCGACAAGTTTATTTCAGCTGATAAATTGGGTATTATGAAAAATGACAAACATGATATGCTATACAGGCAATGCAAAAAATATGAGGATAAAATTTGGGGTATTACAGTAAGGATTCAACGGGGTCACTGCTAGACCCTAGGGATACGTGGAGCTCCAAGTTACATTCAGAGAGGAAGACGCTGCCAAAACAATTAAGACTCAGTTTTTAGTCATAGACTGCCCCTCACTATACCAATGCATCCTGGGGAGCCCGACACTTGCCAAACTAATCGTTGTTCCATCCACAATTCATCTTAAGATGAAGTATTATATCGAAAAGAGGCATGTCACCAATCTGCACGGGGACGTCGAGGCGGCTACCAAAGGGAAGAGTTCAATCAGTGCAGAACCATAGGTCATCAAACGGGAAAGAGACGATGATCTTCCCAGCAAAGGAAGTCAGCCCGGAAAAAAGCCAGCGCTCCAAATTCATGCCATTGACTTGGACAACCGAATATCAGAAGAAGCGAAGAAGACATTCTAGTTTCAATGGACAAATCATCTTCCACGATTGTTATGCGTCCAGCACAAGATGGGGAATTCGAAGTGATCGCCTTCAGGGACAGCCACAACCGAGGAGTCAGGATTGGTGTGGGACTGCCAGATGAAGTGAAAGAAGAGCTGAAGACTTTCTTGAAAAACAACGCTGACTTGTTTTCCTGGAGCGCCACGGACATGCCGGGCCTTGACCCAGAAATTTCTTGTCATTGCCATCAGCTCACCATCGACCCATCTGTTCGGGCAATAGCACAACATGGGCGCAAGCAATTCGACAAGAAGACTGAAGCGGTAAATAAACTTATAAAAGACCTCTTAGAGGCCAAATTTATCTCGGAAGCTAGGTATACAACCTGGTTGTCCAACATTGTATTAGTCAAAAAAAATAATGGGAAGTGGTTAATGTGCATTGATTACACCGATCTCAATTGGGCTTGACCGAAAGACGCTTATCCTTTGCCTAGCATTGATAAACTAGTCAATAACTCCGCCGATTTCAAACTTTTGTCCTTCATGGACGCCTACTCAAGATATAACCAGATTCCCATGGCGAAGAAGGACAAGAGGTACACCGTTTTCATGACCTCGTCGGGCAACTATTACTACAACGTAATGCCCTTCGGTCTGAAAAACTCTGGGGCCACATGTCAGCGAATGATGAAAAAAGTCTAAACATGCTCGAGGTATATATAGACGACATGATCGTGAAGTCCCAAGAGGAATCTGATCATACACTCCACTTGTAAAAGGTCTTCGACTAAGCTAGGGAGTGTAAAATGCGATTCAACCCAAAAAAATGCACATTTTGCGCACGGGCAGGAAAGTTCCTCGAATTCTACCTCACTAAGAGGGGGATTGAGGCCAACCTTGACAAATGTCGAGCGTTTTATGAATTCCCCACACCTAAGTCAAAGAAATCCATATAATCCCTCACCTCAACGGGATGTTCACCTTGCTATCTCACTTTGTTGCCAAATCTGCCCTACCTTTCTTCAAGCTCCTCTGGAAAGAGGCAACGTTCGAATGGATGGAGGAATGCGATCAGGCTCTGCGCCATCTCAAGCAAGCCTTGTCCGAACCACCTGTTTTGTCATGACCAGACAGCGGGGAAACGCTTTACCTTTATCTCTCTGTCACTAGTGAAGCCATCAGCGTTGCCCTTATTCGAGAAACCCTCGACAGGCAGAAGCCAATATACTTCACAAGCAAATCCCTACAAGGTCCAAAACTCAGATACCAACACATCGAGAAGGTCACCCTGGCCCTCATCAATGCTGCAAGAAGATTAAGGCATTACTTCCTGGCCCACACGATAGTATTTCGAACAAACTAACCCATCAGGCAGCTACTTGGTCGACCAGATATGGTTGGTCGAATGCTCAAATAGTCTATAGAACTGTCAGAATTAGATATCCACTACGAGAGAAGGAAATCTCTCAAGGCATAAGTCCTGGCCGATTTTGTGGCAGAAATGACGCCTCCGGCATCCCCCTCCAACGGGGCGTGCAGGTGGACAATTTTCGTCGATGGAGCATCCAGTTCCACGGGCAGCGAGGCAGGCATCATTCTCGAGAATAAAAAAGGGATCCTGATCAAAGTATTGTTGGTCTTGTCCTTCCCAACCTCGAATAATTAAGCTGAGTATGAAGCATTCCTCACATGATCACGACTGGTTGAGGACCTAGGCGCAAAGGAAATAAAAATCTTCACGGACTCCCAGCCCATGGCCTCCCAGGTACGAGAGGAGTACCAGGCCAAAAACGATCATCTCGTCGAATACTTAACGCTCGTACAGGAAAAGATAGCAAAGTTCGAAGCATGGGAAGTCCAACACATTCCCCGCGAAAGAAAATCTCGGGATGACATCCTGTTGAAATTAGCTAGCACAAGGAGGAAAGACGACAACAAGTCCATCATACAAGAGACACTTCCCTGACCTAGTATCACAAAACCAACAGGACTGCTCGACGTCAACGCCATCGGCGACAGCCATTGCTGGATGACTCAGGTGCATGACTATCTCACCATGGGAAAGTTTCCCAAAGATAGTAAATAGGCCAACATAATTAAGTGAAGGTCTTGCTCTTACGTCCTAGTCAAAGGCATACTCTACTAGCAAGGATTCTCCATTCCCCTCCTAAAATATGTTGAGGAGGACAAGGTCCTGGACATTCTCCAAGAAATTCATGATGGGATCAACACACAACACTTAAGAGGAAGATCCTTGGCACGAAAAGCCCTTCGAGTAGAATATTATTGGCCGACCATGCAGCATGACGTGAAGGAGCATGTCAAGAAGTGTGAAAAATGCCAACACCACAGTGACATGCACTTAGCACCCCTCCTCCAACGAGTTAAAGACCATGTCCTCCACGTGGCCTTTCGCCTGGTGGGGAATGGACATACTCGGCTCCTTCACCATAGGCTCCTATCAGAACAAGTTTCTGATCGTGGTTGTCCACTACTTTAAAAAGTGGATCAAAGCTGAGGCCCTTGCCAAAATCACGACATTTAACATACTTCATTTTTACAAGAGAAAATTCCTCGCGCGATTTGATGTGACCCAGACTCTCGTAACCGACAACGGGACACAATTCATGAACAGAAAATTCCAAGATTTTGTTGCCAAACTAGGTACCAAGCAACACTTTACGTCCGTCGAACACCCACAGACCAACAAACAGGCAGAAGTCGCGAACAAGGTGATTCTCCATGGACTAAAGTGAAGGTTAGGCGAGGCCAAAAAGAGATGGGTCGAGGAGCTACATAGTGTGCTCTGGGCATACAGAACAACCTCACACTCCACCACCGGGGAAACTCCCTTCCGACTAGCATACAGAACTGAGGCAGTAATCCCAGTGGAAATCAGAGAACCCTCGAGACGAACAGAGGCCCCTCTTGACGAGGAAATGAACAATGAAGCATTAAGAGAAGAACTCGATCGGGTTGAAGAGATCTGATCAGGGGAAGATCTCCGTGAAGCTTCACTAAAATAAAAAATAACACTACGCCATGACTCCAAGGTCATAAAGTGTGACTTCCAAGTGGGCAGCCTTGTCCTGCGCCAAAATCAAAAAGATTTGCATGAGGGCAAGCTGGCTGCAAATTGGGAAGGCCTTTACTGGGTGGGATCGAAAACAGGTATCGGAGCCTATTACCTTGAACACCTGAATGGAGAACCATTTGCTCGACCCTAGAATGCTAAAAAGCTCAAATAATATTACAACTAGCGCTAATGCAATTAGAACTAACTGCCGACGACTCCACTTCCCAATAAAGAAGGATCATCCGGCCAAAGGAACGTGCTCTGGTGTAAGCACAATCCTCAAACATAACGAAGACAATTTTTCGCTCACGAAAAGAGCAAATTCTGTGCCCAACGGGGATAACTCATTCAAGTTCCGCCGTTGTCGTACCAGCGTGGCAGGACACCTAGTCCTACGACTAGCAAGATTACTAGTCCTACGACTAGCAAGATTACTCCACCACCTCGACAAGTTCCTTAAACTATCAAGCAATATAACTAGTCGAGAAAACTCTAATTCAAAAAATAACCTGCAAGAAAAACTAACATACAAGGCATACAATGTAAAATAAACATATCCATATATAGGCCCGACCGCAAGGCCGAAAGTTGTCTTGGTATTACAAAAATGTCGGGCTAAACATGACAATCAAAATTACAAAAAATGGCACGCAAGCCAAATACACTAAGTTAAAAATAAAAATCAGATTATCAGTAGGAATCTCTGGCGGGACCACCTTCCCGTCGAGCATCTGGTGTAGAACGCCCATTCCCTCGGTAACCAGAGGGACGTCGGGATTTAAAGCCTTCATCTGCTCCACAACAGTAGTGAATCTAAACTCGGCAACCCCAAGGGTATCCTTCTTGAGGATACGAATCTTATCGATCATCTCTCGCCGGGTCTTTGGAGATTTCTCCTCCTCAGTCTCATCTGGCTCTGCTGCCGAGGAGCCTTCCAGTTCTGCGACCCTGGTCTTCAAGCTGGCGTTCTCCTCCTTAATCTTCTTTATTTCATCGACCATCTCGTTCATGTCCTTGAGGAGTGCGACCTTGGCCTTGTGGTTGCCTTGAAAAGTCGACAACTGGTTGAACATTTCAGTTGTCTCCAACTCAAGTTTAACCTCTCTAGCCTTCGCCTTTTTGAACTCTTTAAGCGGAACTATCTCCGCATCACTTAGGACCAGAGTCGTTTCCAGCACCCTCATCATTGCAGCAGCATCACGGCAAAGGAGCGCCCTCCTCACCTTCGGGTTAGTAGCCAAGATGGATGGCGCCTCTAGATCGGGGACAACCATAAATCATTCCCTGTCAAAAATCTTGTCATGCATATAGCAGGGTGTTGCGGTGGAAATAGGATCACAAACTATTAATGAGTTTGAATCGCAATTCAATTCACAACCGCTCTTTGATTTATCCGAAGGAAAAGGTCAAAAGAGGGAAAACCTATTTTTGCGTCGTAAACACGACGCGGGGAAAGATCTAGGGTTCGGGGGTTGGTTAAATTTAGGGAAGGTATTAGCACCCTAAACTTCTGCAGTACTCTACAGGAACCTTTTGTTCAAATGTTTACTATTTGCTTTATTTATTTGCTTAAGGTATATGTACAAGGGATTACAAGTGAGAAAGAAGACCTAAGGGGTTAATTCTAAGTTTACTCGGCAAGACATCGCATCTTGTGCCTACGTATCCTTACGGGAGTGGAATCAGAGTAATCGTAGTTCCCCTCAAAAGGGAGGTTAGAGACTTCTTGACTGTGGTCAAGGTCTCAAGGGGAATAAACGTATCTTAAGGACACGCTTACGTGGAGTGTAGAAACTCCAAATCTCTACGTTGAATTGTTAAGTTGTAATTAGGGTTAAATTAGGGATTCCACGGCGGGAAACCCTAAAATGAGCGCGGCAGCTCTTTGACCTAATGCTAGGGGTAAAATTGTAATTTTGCCTGCGGCGAGGCATTTGTGAAAATTAGGGTTTGTGAGGTTGCAAGGGTTTGAAGTTGAGGACTATTGGCGCGGCGACCAAAAGCTAGACCTAACCTTCGGATGTGTGTAGTGTGACAGAATAATAGTGATGGAAGCGTGAGAAATTTAAACCATACATCAGCAGAATTTTAAATGCGGAAACGTAAATGCGATTGTTAAGATTCGCAAGGTTACAACCGAGAAGCAGTTACAATAATGATAAAACTTAAGTAAAACACCACGCAATAATAGTGAACCTGAGCTGCAAAAGATGAACACCCGTTAGTAAACAAAGTTAGACGGTAATTGGGCGAGTCAGGAGGAAAAAATGCAATATTGAAGATTTTTGTTGTTTTGAAAGAGATGTTAAATGAATCTATATATAAAAAAAAAGTACTGTTAATTAGAAAAATATTTTAAATTTATATGAAAAAAGTTTTTTACTTAGATTTTTTTTAAAAAAAAGGGTTTTCAAGTTATTTATTTAAAAAAAGGGTTTTTAAGTTATTTATTTATATGAAAAGAGGTTTTTTTTTAATTTTATTATAAAAAGGTTTTTAAAGTTTTTATTTATTTTTTTAAAAAACAATTTCAATATTTATATAAAAAAGGTTTTAAAAACAGCTTTTTTTTAATTATAAAATAAAACAACTTTTAAAAACAAAAATAAAAGGTTAAAAAAACAGATTTTTTTAAAAAACAAAAAAAAAAAAAAAAAAAAAAAGGGGGTTGGGCCGGTCATCACCCCGGACCCAACCCGGTTAGTGAATTAACTAACAAACATTTAGGGTTCCCAGAACCCTAACATTCTCGCAGCGCCGTTTGCATTCTTCTTCTTCTCTCTCGATTCTCTCTCGCTCGCACTCTCATTCACGATACCACTCGTCTTCTTCTCCGTTTATGGCTTCTGTTTCCACTTTTTCCTTCGTATCACCTTCTCCACACACTAAAAAAAACAGAAAAACGGTTAATATGCTGATAATGGAACGAAACGCTTACGGTGGGTTCAATCGGAGGCAATAATGATAAACTGAGCTTCGACGGAAGGGATTTGCTCGTCGTGGCTTTAAACGGCGCCGGTGAATCCTCTCCCTCTCGCGACCACTAGGGTTTGCTTGCGACTTGTCCGTTCTCGTCTCCACTTTCTCTCTCGCGGCTACCAGGGTTTGGCTTGCGATGGTGGTTTCGCCGTTTTTTCTAGGGTTTGTACGAGGTGATACTATTCCTTTTTTATAGTCTCTGAATCTGTTGGTATTGGGCCCTCATTTGCAATAATTTACGTTATTTGCTTTTTCTTCGATCTGATTGAATCTTATTTCCCTTTTTTAAGATTTGATTGGGGGTTTTTGATTTCCAGCTGATATGATTTTTCTGATTTGATTCGAAGCTTTCCATTTTTGGGGTCACTTGATTGGATTCATTCACTTTATCTTATCCGATTTTGTTTGATCATTTTTCTGATACACTGATTGGATTTTTGCAGATGTGGATTTGATTGCATTTGGGGAACTCATATATTTGGATATCTATTTCTGATACGATTCGACTTGTGCTTCTGGATTAACTGTTTCGAACACGTTAACCTCTCTTCTTCTTCTTTCAGGACGGATACTATGGCTCTGGTCGCGTCAAACGCTGCCGAGGAGGGTATACGGCGATGATGATGATGTTCTGAGCCTGCTGGTGCTACTTCTGGTTTTGACGCCGCGGTTGCTTTTGACAGTTGCTGTGTTCTGTTGAATTTGGTTCAAAACAGGGTTTCTGGGCTTATGAACTGATATGGTTTTGTGAACTTGTTTCACTTTCTGATACGCGGGTTCTGCTTTGTGGTTTATCAGATGTGCATTTGTTACACTTCCATTTGAGTTGCCTTGTGATAATCTGATTTGTCTTTTTTCTGATATAGGTCCAACTACAGTTTGATCATCTACTTTAACATCAGGTCCGCTGCTTGTACCCAACTGCGAAGTTTGAACTCTATTTCTTGATTCTTAGGGCAATGATGCTCTGACTGAGCCCTTGTCCTTTTCATGCACCTCGCTTGACTGGTATGATTTGTGCTGTTGTCTGATGCGATTCGGTGTGGTTATTCACGTTTTTTGTGACTTGCAATTCGACCTGGTTTGAATTGCGAACGGGCTACCTTCTGAGGTATTTTAGCTGTGATATCAAATTGAAACTCGCCTGCTCCTGAACTTTGATACAGTGTTTGATGCAGTTTGATGCAGTTTTAGTTTGCATTTCATATTTTCCGTTCTGTTTGGACTTGGTGTTCATGAACTCACTTATGTGGTTCAGACTGGATGCAGTTTTGGTTGTGCACTTTTAGTTTGAATTTCCAATTACCAGTGGCTGCAGCTTATGAACTGTTATCAATTTTGTACTGATGCTGTTGTGGAATTTCAGGTGTTGAAACTTTCGAAAACAAAAGTGATTCAGACCTGCCGGCATCCGGGTCTGAGTCCAAATTTACCTTTGTATCAGTTTGGAAATCCAATTGCGGCAAAAGCGAACCAGTCCCGCTTCTTTTATCACTTCTATCTCTCGGATGTCCCGTATGATAAGAACAGATGACCACTTGATCTGACGCCAACGGCGCGGGTCGGTAACGGGGGTAGGACGCAGCTTTGGTTGTGCCACTCCCGGCACTCGATGATGACGCTGTTCTGAGAGTGTCAAAAACAATTTCTAACCCGTTCCTGCATTTTGTTTTGTTTTGTTTCTCTTCGTGCAGGTTAATCGGAGGAGCATGGAGAAATGTCCAAGGAATGAACATCATGAAGACACCAATGGATGTTTAGGACTTAGGATTTTTAGGATATACAATTTTGATTTTCTCTTTTGTAACTTGTAATAAAAAAATATTATGAATAAATTCAATAACATTCTTTATCCAAATTATTTCCTCTTTGTAGATCATGATAAAATATTATGAATAAACTTCAAATTTCTATCCAAATTCACTTTTCAAATTGTAATAATAATAATAAAATATTATGAATAAAATTCACATATTCCATTAAAATCATTTCCCAATTTCTTTTCCATGATTTAATTTGCAAACACCTCAACATCCGATTAAACCTCACCAGTCAAATATCCTTGAATTAATTCGATCCAATCTTGCATAATAAGCTTAATACCTTCAACATGAATAAGTTCCATTAATCAGTCGAAGTTTTCACTGTTTTCCCTCTAAAATGAACTGGAAGATAGAAGAATGATTTCTTGTTAAAACCCTGTTCCACAGATCATATTTTCCAACCCAAATTGATATCCCACGTAAATAAATGCCTCAGGAATAAAACCTCATTAGGCCCAAAATTACGAATTATGCTTCAAACTGACCAAAACGCCCCTAGGGGTAATTCCTGCAAAATAAATCGCGCTCAATGATTGGTTAGCGATTAATGGATGCAAAAATGAAATGCTATGTGAAATGACTGACTAAATGTAAGGGTAAAATTTGGGGTATTACAGTTGCCCCTATTTAAATGGCTACACCGGACGATTTGAGTGACAGAGACTCGAGGAATCGTGGTGGAGAGATTTAAATATAGATAACCGAAACTTTTGCCCTTATATGCGGCGATATGCAATGCTATGGACAAAGCGAGAACAGATTAATGCATGATGCGTATGATGGAATGATGAATTGCGAAAATGCTGACGAATGCGACGACACAGGGACGGACGCTACGAGAAGAAACACACTGGGGAAAGCGACGCGCTGAGACACAGTACAACACTGGGGAATTCTAAAATGATGGTCAACTGGTGCGAACACGACCAATTGTCCTTTAGAACGGGAACGAGATTCTCAAATGGAGATGGCACCTGTGAGACGGCCTCCACTGGGAATCTAAAAGTAAAACTGGATCAAGTACGATTGCAAGATCGATCACAGAATGCTGGAGCATTGAGCAAAGAATAACATCCAAGCTTCTGTAACCTATCCTTCGTTACAGGATCGAACGGACTTTTCAGGAATCCGTAGCAAATATACAGGGTAAGAACCGACTGTATGCCAAAATAAATGGACTTTAATGGGACATGCCCTGATAAGCTTCTCGAGGGAGAACTGTCACTTATGCCAAAAATGAATAAGCACTCAAATAAAGAGGCTGCTGCTTATCTGATATATAAATCTTCTCATATTTAAGGTCGGCGCCTGGAATACGATTCTGATTTTTCTTCTTACTAAAGGGTAAATGAACTTCTTCATAATTCAAGATCGTGCTCTCCTGAATATGAAAAGGATAAACTGAACTTCCTCATACTTCAAGATCTGTGCTCTCCTGAATATGATTCCGCTCCTTCTTTTACTAAAGGGTAAATGAACTTCTTCATAATTCAAGATCGTGCTCTCCTGAATATGATTCCGCTCCTTCTTTTACTAAAGGGTAAATGAACTTCTTCATAATTCAAGATCGTGCTCTCCTGAATATGATTCCGCTCCTTCTTTTACTAAAGGGTAAATGAACTTCTTCATAATTCAAGATCGTGCTCTCCGGAATATGATTCCGCTCCTTCTTTTACTAAAGGGTAAATGAACTTCTTCATAATTCAAGATCGTGCTCTCCGGAATATGATTCCGCTCCTTCTTTTACTAAAGGGTAAATGAACTTCTTCATAATTCAAGATCGTGCTCTCCTGAATATGATTCCGCTCAAACCTCCCCGTACTTCAAGATCGTGCTCTCCTGAATACGATTTGGTTCAAAGCCTCCCTATACCTCAAGGCGACAGGGAAAATGGAAGCCCAACTGCTCAATGGAGATGGCCATTTGTTGCGAGTCATAACGAAGATAGGATCGGCTTCTTAGGTGAGAAATGTTGCATACCGATGCTGTAAGATGTAAAGTGTTGTACTGATAGATCTTCCAGGCGTGAGCTGGCGTGTATCTGTAAAGGATTGCGGTTGAAAGATAGTGCAAAATAAATGCACGTCCGGTTGGGCTTGACGATCGACAAGACTGAGATTCAATCTAGGATCGAGCTAGAAAGAAAACTGGTAATCAAGACTCCATCGAGGGAATGAACTCGAGGGGTAGATATCTTATCCTGGCGAGGAAAGATAGCTGAAGTAACCGTCATCCACGAGGATCGAGCTCCGTAGGGAAACTTGGAAACACATATGTATTTTGTGCTTAGGGCTGACAATCTATTTGGAGAGAATAGACCGACCCAGTTACTCGGCGGTAACAACCAGTGATGGCGAGACACAATGAACCTGTGAATGCTAATGCATATATTAATGCATATGTTAATGTGAACGTATGTTAATGTCTATGTATGTAAATATGCAGGATGTTATGAAATGAGTATGTAATGAGTATGTAATGAATATGTAATGAATATGTAATGAAATGGGCATGTGATGCTTAGGCCCTTGCGTAGGCTGACGAAACAGACTAGGGACGAGAGATGAAATAAACATCTCGACGGAGATACCCTGCGTTCTCTGCAACCAATACGTCAATCATGGGAAGAAATGGTAGGACCAAATCTGGTTTCAAAATTCTGAATTCTCTGAGGAGAAAGTAATTTGCTTGGGTGCACAGTATCACGTCTTCACATGGGGAGAGGAAAACTTGAGGGACACTTTCGAGTTACCAAAGAAAGAGTTGTCAGCTTATAGTCTCGCTGGGGACTGTGTCAGAGCAATGATTTAAAAGTGTTTCTGCAACAATGAGATTTTCGAGGAGTGAAGAGATCCTTCCGAAATTTCCACTAGTCAAAGTAATTTCTTATATTTCAATTGCGTTTTCGAAGAACAATTTTTAAAAATTTTCAAAGCACCTTTCTTTTTCAAAGTTTTTAAGAATAAATGCATTTTGCATAACAATAGAAAACAAAGAGTAATGCACCAAGGAACGTAAGTAACAACATGGTATCTTTTATTAAAGGGTGGAAGCTTGCTAAAGGCATAGCTCCACAGATGATTATGCTTTGAAATTGGCAACATGGGAAAAGGTTACATCGAATCCAACGACACCTACTGACACTTAATAACTAAGACTAAACCAGAATCTTGCTTTGGACGAGGATGAAAGAACTGAAAAATGGCTCTCATGTGGAAAGTGTGTTTGCAATGATCGGTGTTTTCTGATGCAATGAAATGCCTTTGTCCCTAACTTTTGCCTGGACCGCCCTTTCGGGTTTTCAATCCACCGGGACGCTCCTTTTTGCCTAAGTCGCCCTTTCGGGTTTTCAACTTAGCGAGCTTTTTATTATTATTTCTTTTTTTTCAACCCTTACTTTTGCCTAAGTCGCCTTTTGCAGGTTTTCGACCTAGCGGGTTTTTAGGCATAATATTTTCGGACTGCATCAGAATTCACGGGATGTGCTAGCTCTTCTCCATCCATTGTTGTAAGTATCAGAGACCCTCCAGAGAAAACGGTCTTTACAACAAATGGGCCTTCATAATTGGGCATCCACTTTCCACGCATATCTTTATGCACTGGCAAGATCTTTTTGAGTACGAGCTCTCCTTGACGGAACTCACGGATACGAATCTTCTTATCAAATGCTCTTTTCATCCGTTTCTGATATAATTGTCCATGGCACATGGCTGTCATGCGTTTCTCGTCAATGAGATTCAACTGATCCAGTCTATCTTGAACCCATTCAGCTTCCTCAAGTTCAGCTTCCATCAACACCCTTAAAGAAGGTATCTCTACTTCAATGGGGAGTACAGCGTCCATTCTATACACCAATGAGAAAGGTGTTGCCCCTGTCGAAGTTCGCACTGAGGTCCTGTATCCATGCAAAGCAAACGGTAACATCTCATGCCAATCTTTGTAAGTCACGACCATCTTTTGCAGGATTTTCTTGATATTCTTATTCGCAGCTTCAACAGCCCCATTCATCTTAGGACGGTACGGAGAAGAATTGTGATGAGTGATCTTGAAACTGTCACACAGCTCCTTCATAGTCTTGTTATTCAGATTGGTGTCATTGTTAGTTATTATCCGACTTGGAATTCCATAACGGCAGATGATTTCTTTCCTGATGAAGCGGGCAACCACTTGCTTAGTCACGTTGGTGTAGGAGGCAGCCTCTACCCACTTGGTGAAATAATCAATAGCAACAAGGATAAAACGATGACCATTAGAAGCCTTCGTCTCGATTGCCCCAATCATGTCAATGCCCCACATAGAGAACGGCCATGGTGAAGACAAAACATTCAACGGCGAGGGAGGTACATGCATTTTATCAGCGTAAATTTGGCACTTATGGCATTTTCTGGCGTATTGGATGCAGTCAGCTTCCATGGTTAACCAATAATATCCAGCCCTTACCATCTTCTTAAACATAGCGTAACCATTGGCATGAGTTCCGAAGGTCCCCTCGTGAATTTCCTGCAGTAACATGTCCGCTTCCCGTTTATCAACACATCTGAGTAAAACCATATCGTGATTTCTTTTGTATAACACACCATTACTGATAAAGAATTTCGAAGCCAGTCTTCTCAACGTTTTCTTGTCCAGACCGGTAGCACCATCGGGATACTCTTGCTTGACGAGATAGTTCTTGATGTCATGAAACCAAGGCCTTTCATCCACCTCATCCTCTTCTACTACTTGACAATAAGCGGGCTCAACTTTGCGTTCAATATGGATAAGAGGTGCTTCATTAACGAATTTAACTTTCCACATGGAGGCTAACATGGCCAAAGCATCAGCAACGTGATTCTCAGATCTAAGAACATGCTCGAACTCTATCTCGTCGAAATACTTAATCAGCTCAACAATGTAGTCCTTATAAGGGATTAACTTCTCATTCTTCGTTTCCCATTTGCCTTGTACCTGGTAAATAACTAAGGCTGAGTCACCACTTACTTTAAGAAGTTTGCTTCGGAGGTGAATTGCTGCTTCGAGGCCGAGAATACATGCCTCATACTCCGCGACGTTATTAGTACACTCAAAGTCTAACCTTGCTGTAAACGGAGTGAATCCACCCTTTGGGTTCATCAAAACGGCGCCTATACCATGCCCATTGAAATTCGAGGAACCATCAAACATCATCCTCCACCAAAGACCTGGTTCTGGACCTTCGCTCGGATCTGGCTCTTCACAATCCCTCTTGATCAACAAAATATCCTCATCGGGAAAGTCAAGCTTAAGGGGTTCATAATCTTCAACTGGCTGATCTGCAAGATAATCCGACAAAATACTACCCTTAATTGCCTTCTGGGGTACATACTGGATGTCATATTCGGATAACAGCATGTGCCAACAGGCTAGCCTCCCGGTTTGAGCAGGTTTTTCAAGAATATACTTGATCGGATCCATTTTAGAAATCAACAAAGTGGTATGACAGACCATGTATTGCCGGAGGCGCTTAGCGGCCCATGCCAACGCACAACAAGTTTTCTCCAATGGCGAGTATCTGTTTTCACAATCGGTAAACTTCTTGCTCAGATAGTAAATCGCATGTTCCTTTCTTCCAGTCTCATCATGTTGCCCAAGCACACAACCCATAGACTTCTCAAGAACAGTAAGGTACATAAACAACGGTCTTCCAGGTACGGGAGGAATCAGAATAGGGGGGTCTTGCAAATAACTCTTAATTTTCTCAAACGCTTTCTGACAATCAGGGTTCCACTCAACCGTCTGCCCCTTACAAAGCAATTTGAATATCGGCTCACAAGTAGCGGTCATGTTAGAGATAAACCTGGAAATATAGTTCAAACGCCCAAGAAAACCTCTAACTTGTGTCTCGGTTTGCGGAGCTGGCATATCTTGAATGGCTCGAACTTTGTCAGGATCTACCTCAATCCCTCGTTGACTAACAATAAAACCAAGCAATTTTCCAGATCTGACACCGAAGGTACATTTAGCAGGATTCAATTTCAACTGATATTTCCTGAGTCGTTCAAACAACTTCACCAAATGGTCTAGATGTTCCTCTTCACTCTGAGATTTGGCTATCATATGGTCTACATACACCTCGATCTCCTTGTGCATCATATCATGAAAAAGAGTTGTCATGGCGCGTTGGTAAGTTGCCCCTGCGTTCTTCAAACCGAAGGGCATGACTTTGTAGCAGAAGGTTCCCCAAGGAGTAATGAAAGTAGTCTTCTCTCGATCATCGGGATCCATTTTGATCTGATTATAGCCAGAGAAACCATCCATAAATGAGAACAACGCAAAACTGGCTGTATTGTCTACAAGTATATCAATATGTGGCAGAGGGAAGTCGTCTTTCGGACTTGCTTTATTCAGATCCCTGTAATCCACACACATTCTAACTTTACCATCTTTCTTGGGCACTGGCACAATGTTGGCAACCCAATCTGGATATTTTGCAACTGCCAAGAAACCTGCATCTAACTGTTTTTTAACCTCATCTCGAATTTTCAAAGCCATGTCGGGTCTCGTTCTTCGGAGCTTTTGTTTGATAGGTGGACAATCCGGCTTAAGTGGCAACTTGTGAACAACAATATTTGTGTCTAGACCAGGCATATCTTGATACGACCACGCAAACACATCAATATATTCTTTTAATAACTCAATCAGTCTCTGCTTAACCTCTGTCCCAAGTATTGCACCAATCTTGACCTCTTTCTTGTTTTCATCTGTACCAAGATTAATTAAGTCCACCTGTTCTTTATGCGGTTGAAGTTCTGTGTACTCGTACTCAATCAATCTTGTCAGTTCAGCGGGTACTTCAAAATCTTCTTCACCCTCGTCTTCAGCTTGATTGATGGGTGCATCCCAGTTAGGAGTGTCAATAAAGTCATTGGATCCAACAAGGTTTGCGATGTCTCTGCATGATGGAAGGCTTACTTAATTAAAATGCTCGAAGATATGTAAGATAAGAAATGAAATGCTGTTTTTTGTTTTATTTTTGAAAAAAGGTTGCCAACTTCATTTTTTAAAGGTGAAAACGAAAAACGCAAATGAACCAAAGTGGAATTGAACAAAATGCCTTTATTAATATCCTTTTAAAAATGAAAGGTGGACCAACAAAAACGACCCTATAGCCTTGGGCAGAGCTACGGATTTTTATTTGAAAACATAAATGAAAAATGCTAAAATTACTTTGACACTGGAAAGATAACAGGGATCTCTACAGCCTCCCAGTTGTTCAAAGCTGCATCACCCTTAAACACCAGGTTGCTCAGATCTTCATCTTCCTCACAGTCGCTGACGGCATTGACTTGGAAACCTCCGCTGACAAATACCTCTTGGATAACCTTCGGACGCCCTTCGACAGTTGTGGCAGCTCCATTCTGAGTTGGTTTGTAACCCAACCCAAAGCGATCAGTCTTGGTCTTGACGTCAATTACTTCTCCCCAACCTTCCGGAATACCCCTGTCAATTGTTGATTTGGTACTCTTCAAAGATGCAAAAGATGGATTACCCTGGCCCACTGTCTCTTCGACTTCTAATAGAACAGCATTGGCGATCTCGAGTGCTTGAAAGGAGATTTCCAAAGCATTCTCATCGGCCTCGATGTAACGGAAAGAAGACAGGTTACTGACCATCAGATCCTCCTCACCGTGTATAATAACCAACTTTCCATCGATCACGAACTTCATCTTTTGATGCAACGTTGAGGTTACTGCCCCAGCGACATGAATCCACGGCCTTCCAAGTAAGCAGCTGTAATTGGGATTAATGTCCATGACTTGAAACGTGATATTAAAAACTTGCGGACCAATCAGGATAGGAAGCTCAACCTCCCCCATTACCGACCGGCGAGAACCATCGAAAGCCTTGACGATCAAAGGAGTAGGTTTCAACACAGTCTCTTTGAAAACCAACTTATCAAGAACCCTCTTGGGTAGAACATTCAGAGAAGAGTCGGTGTCCACTAGCACTCTTGCTAAATTGTCCTCCTGACATTTCACTGATATATGTAAAGCACGATTATGATTCGGACCCTCCTTTGGTAACTCTTCGTTGCTGAAACTAAGGGTGTTACATGCGGTCAAATTGGCAATCACACTATCAAACCGACTGGTGCTGATATCTTGATCCACATGTGCTTGAGTCAAAACTTTCTGCAAGGCCATCCTATGAGCGGGTGAACTCATCAACAGAGATAAAATCGAAATCTTGGAAGGAGTTTGATGAAGTTGATCGATAACTTTATAGTCACTTTTCTTGATGATCCTCAAAAACTCAGCATCTTCATCATTCGTAACGGCTCCCTTACCTTTGTCTTTGACAGACACTGGGATACTAGTGGTTTCCTTAGGTGGAACCTTATTGGAACGGGGAGTATACACACGGCCACTGCGAGTCATCCTGCTTGCCTCTGCGATATTAGTCACAGTGTCCTTAACCTCTTCATTTGGAATAACCTTCCCAGACTCCTTGTCAATCATCGTCACGTCATATTTCCAAGGCATAGCTTTAGGATCACTGAAAGGAAACGGACTTGGTCTTCGAATAACTATAGGCTTAGGCTGATTCACCTCAGGGATAGACGACTTTGGTATATCGAACACGGGATTGGCAGAACCTGCCCCTGACAGATTAAACACTGGTACCTTACCCTTTGATTCAGGCTGATGGAAGACAGGCTCAACCACAGCGACTTCATCCTTTTTGGCTTGGCTTGTCACTTGTAAAACACCCTCGTCAATCAACCTCTGAACATCATTCTGAACCAACACACAACCCTTAACACTGGCTTCACAACTTACGCATGCAACGTGGGAAGTATCTACCAGACCGGCTTCAAACAACTTCGCATGAAATATCTTAAGAGGAGTCTTAATCTGATCAACATCAAGGACATAACCTTCCTCAGAATCGGCACTAAGGGCATTAACACTCTCATGGTTGGGAAAAGGGTTCTTCTTAACATTCGGTTGAGGATATTCAAATGACAAAATCTTCTTTTCCAATAAATCCCTGACAAGATTTTTGAGAGCATAACAGTTCTCCAGATCATGACCAGGCGCACCCTCATGAAATAAACAATGAGCGGCGGCGTTGTAATTGGCGGGCAGCGGATTAGGAGGCGGACCCAGAGCTCGAGTAGTGATTAGACCTTGCTTGACTAATGAGGGATACAGCTCGGTGAAAGTCATCGGAATCGGCGGACAAGGTTTATACGTTCTCTTGTTCGGAACATTCTGGAGAGGGGCTGGATTCCTTGGCTGTTGAGGAGCAGGAGCGTTGGGCGCCTGTTGGTAGTTGATAGGAGGCGGATAAACAGGAGGTTGTTGCATAGGTTGATACATAGGAACCTGTTGATTGAAAGAAGGTGCAACAGCTGCCACATAGGGTTGTTGAGCGTACTGGATTGGGTACCCTTGAGGTTGAGCATAACCTTGCGGATATCAATAAAATTGGTCTCTTCGTCTACCAGAGGATATAGCATTAGTCTCCCCTTCTTTCTTCTTCTGAGAGCTATACGGAAGTTTCTTCGGCTGATCCTTGGAAACACCATGATTACTTGTCATTTTACCGCTTTTCATACCCAATTCAATCTTGACACCCACAGCAACGATGTCAGAGAAATTTGAAGTCACACTACCCACCATTCTTTCGTAAAATTCTGGACGAACCGTGTCGACAAACCAATCAGCTAACTCTTTCTCGGTCAAAGGAGGTTCTACTTGCGAAGCAATCTCTCTCCACCTTTGAGCGTACTCTTTGAATGACTCAGAACTCTTTTGTGACTTACTCAACAATTGTCTTCTGTCAGGAGCCAGATCCATATTGTACTTGTAATGTTTGATGAAAGCGTCAGATAAATCTTGGAAACTCTTAATGCGAGACTGGTCCAAAGTTAAATACCACTTGGAAGAAGCACCCTTCAAACTATCTTGGAAGCAATGAATCATCAGTTTATCATTCTCAACATGGGCAGCCATTTTGCGATAGTACATGATCAGATGACTTTTAGGACAAGTGGCACCTTCATAACGATCGAAGTTCGGAGTTTTGAACTTCGGGGGAATAACCAAACCTGAGACCAAACAAACGTCCCTTGCAGTAGTCCCAAAAATTTGATCGCCTTCTACCTTTCTCAATCTCTGGACGATAGTGTCTACTTCCTCACGAAGCTTGTCATGTTTCTCATATCCTTCAACATTCTCATCAAGGTTATCAAAGACTGTCTCGTTGAAATACGGTTGCGCACGGGTGTGTACAACAGGTGGTGCAAAGATAGGAGCCCCCCTAGAAACTTCGGAAAATAAAGGCACGGCTTGCTGAACAGGCTGATTAATCGGAACAGTGGCTTGAGGAGGCACAAAACCTGGAGCAAGACCATAAGGTGGGTCCCTTGCTACGGTCACATTTGGTGGAGGGTCCACGGTAGCGCCGGTAATCTCGGAAACAACAGTGGGCTGGGTATCCATCTTAGCATTCATGACATGTAACAATTCCATCATACGCCCCATACCCCCTCGCAGGTCTTCAAGTTCATTGCTAAGGCGATCAATCTCTTTTGCCTGATCCTCCATTCTCTTCCGAGTTTGAGCTCTGGTATTGTACTGGTGCCGAGAACTCAGGGTGACGAAACTGGAAGGCGAGAGAACCGAACATGAGAAAACGGAAGACACATGCAATGCAAGAAAGTATATGATGCTATGATGCGAATGCGAATGAAGATTTCATGGAATTCAAACATTTACGAATGTCGTGGGGTACCAAAAAATTTTCCTTGTTTTTTCGTTTTTATTTTATCCCGCGATATAAATGGTGTTTGAATTCCATGAAATACAATGCAATGGGATGCTTTATGGATGCCATGCACATGAATACACAAAACCCTAGGTTAAAAGTCATGAGTGGAGTTAAGGTCTACCCATCCCCAAAAGGAGTGTACTATAGGTTAGTTGTACCTGCAGAACAAGGTTCTAAAAAGTGCCCAAAGTCATCAGCCCATCTTTCGGATATTATCAACCTTCCGATTGACTCAGGGGTTAATAATATTCTCAAGAGAACCTCTTTTGAGTGTAGTATCGCGTAGCAACCAGTGTAGGACTACTCCCACATAGTTCCCGCACTACGTCCTAAATAAAGCCGAGGTGGTGTAAAGGTACTACGGTTCCCAATATCACAGACTCCAATCGACCATGGAAAAAGTTTTCACGATTACTCGTTCAACCGAACCATTTTCGAGAAGGTCTCAACTGAGCGGTGATTCTCGAATTAGCTTGGTCGGGATTCACTCCCTATAAGCCTCATCGAATATATCCCCATCCTATAATAATGTCACTAGTCCGGGCGTAGGACTTATCTCACAACACAAGGAACAGTCCCAAACCAGAGCACAAATATATACATGCAAAATAACAAAACAAGTAGCAATATATGAACAAATTAGGGATAACCCTCAAAAATTAAGTCTCCCCAGTGAAGTCGCCATTTTCTGTTGCGGTGGAAATAGGATCACAAACTATTAATGAGTTTGAATCGCAATTCAATTCACAACCGCTCTTTGATTTATCCGAAGGAAAAGGTCAAAAGAGGGAAAACCTATTTTTGCGTCGTAAACACGACGCGGGGAAAGATCTAGGGTTCGGGGGTTGGTTAAATTTAGGGAAGGTATTAGCACCCTAAACTTCTGCAGTACTCTACAGGAACCTTTTGTTCAAATGTTTACTATTTGCTTTATTTATTTGCTTAAGGTATATGTACAAGGGATTACAAGTGAGAAAGAAGACCTAAGGGGTTAATTCTAAGTTTACTCGGCAAGACATCGCATCTTATGCCTACGTATCCTTACGGGAGTGGAATCAGAGTAATCGTAGTTCCCCTCAAAAGGGAGGTTAGAGACTTCTTGACTGTGGTCAAGGTCTCAAGGGGAATAAACGTATCTTAAGGACACGCTTACGTGGAGTGTAGAAACTCCAAATCTCTACGTTGAATTGTTAAGTTGTAATTAGGGTTAAATTAGGGATTCCACGGCGGGAAACCCTAAAATGAGCGCGGCGGCTCTTTGACCTAATGCTAGGGGTAAAATTGTAATTTTGCCTGCGGCGAGGCATTTGTGAAAATTAGGGTTTGTGAGGTTGCAAGGGTTTGAAGTTGAGGACTATTGGCGCGGCGACCAAAAGCTAGACCTAACCTTCGGATGTGTGTAGTGTGACAGAATAATAGTGATGGAAGCGTGAGAAATTTAAACCATACATCAGCAGAATTTTAAATGCGGAAACGTAAATGCGATTGTTAAGATTCGCAAGGTTACAACCGAGAAGCAGTTACAATAATGATAAAACTTAAGCAAAACACCACGCAATAATAGTGAACCTGAGCTGCAAAAGATGAACACCCGTTAGTAAACAAAGTTAGACGGTAATTGGGCGAGTCAGGAGGAAAAAATGCAATATTGAAGATTTTTGTTGTTTTGAAAGAGATGTTAAATGAATCTATATATAAAAAAAAAGTACTGTTAATTAGAAAAATATTTTAAATTTATATGAAAAAAGTTTTTTACTTAGATTTTTTTTAAAAAAAAGGGTTTTCAAGTTATTTATTTAAAAAAAGGGTTTTTAAGTTATTTATTTATATGAAAAGAGGTTTTTTTTTAATTTTATTATAAAAAGGTTTTTAAAGTTTTTATTTATTTTTTTAAAAAACAATTTCAATATTTATATAAAAAAGGTTTTAAAAACAGCTTTTTTTTTAATTATAAAATAAAACAACTTTTAAAAACAAAAATAAAAGGTTAAAAAAACAGATTTTTTTAAAAAACAAAAAAAAATAAAAAAGGGGTTGGGCCGGTCATCACCCCGGACCCAACCCGGTTAGTGAATTAACTAACAAACATTTAGGGTTCCCAGAACCCTAACATTCTCGCGGCGCCGTTTGCATTCTTCTTCTTCTCTCTCGATTCTCTCTCGCTCGCACTCTCATTCACGATATCACTCGTCTTCTTCTTCGTTTATGGCTTCTGTTTCCACTTTTTCCTTCGTATCACCTTCTCCACACACTAAAAAAAACAGAAAAACGGTTAATATGCTGATAATGGAACGAAACGCTTACGGTGGGTTCAATCGGAGGCAATGATGATAAACTGAGCTTCGACGGAAGGGATTTGCTCGTCGTGGCTTTAAACGGCGCCGGTGAATCCTCTCCCTCTTGCGACCACTAGGGTTTTCTTGCGACTTGTCCGTTCTCGTCTCCACTTTCTCTCTCGCGGCTACCAGGGTTTGGCTTGCGATGGTGGTTTCGCCGTTTTTTCTAGGGTTTGTACGAGGTGATACTATTCCTTTTTTATAGTCTCTGAATCTGTTGGTATTGGGCCCTCATTTGCAATAATTTACGTTATTTGCTTTTTCTTCGATCTGATTGAATCTTATTTCCCTTTTTTAAGATTTGATTGGGGGTTTTTGATTTCCAGCTGATATGATTTTTCTGATTTGATTCGAAGCTTTCCATTTTTGGGGTCACTTGATTGGATTCATTCACTTTATCTGATCCGATTTTGTTTGATCATTTTTCTGATACACTGATTGGATTTTTGCAGATGTGGATTTGATTGCATTTGGGGAACTCATATATTTGGATATCTATTTCTGATACGATTCGACTTGTGCTTCTGGATTAACTGTTTCGAACACGTTAACCTCTCTTCTTCTTCTTTCAGGACGGATACTATGGCTCTGGTCGCGTCAAACGCTGCCGAGGAGGGTATACGGCGATGATGATGATGTTCTGAGCCTGCTGGTGCTACTTCTGGTTTTGACGCTGCGGTTGCTTTTGACAGTTGCTGTGTTCTGTTGAATTTGGTTCAAAACAGGGTTTCTGGGCTTATGAACTGATATGGTTTTGTGAACTTGTTTCACTTTCTGATACGCGGGTTCTGCTTTGTGGTTTATCAGATGTGCATTTGTTACACTTCCATTTGAGTTGCCTTGTGATAATCTGATTTGTCTTTTTTCTGATATAGGTCCAACTACGGTTTGATCATCTACTTTAACATCAGGTCCGCTGCTTGTACCCAACTGCGAAGTTTGAACTCTATTTCTTGATTCTTAGGGCAATGATGCTCTGACTGAGCCCTTGTCCTTTTCATGCGCCTCGCTTGACTGGTATGATTTGTGCTGTGATTTGTGCTGTTGTCTGATGTGATTCGGTGTGGTTATTCACGTTTTTTGTGACTTGCAATTCGATCTGGTTTGAATTGCGAACGGGCTACCTTCTGAGGTATTTTGGCTGTGATATCAAATTGAAACTCGCCTGCTCCTGAACTTTGATACAGTGTTTGATGCAGTTTGATGCAGTTTTGGTTTGCATTTCATATTTTCCGTTCTGTTTGGACTTGGTGTTCATGAACTCACTTATGTGGTTCAGACTGGATGCAGTTTTGGTTGTGCACTTTTAGTTTGAATTTCCAATTACCAGTGGCTGCAGCTTATGAACTGTTATCAATTTTGTACTGATGTTGTTGTGGAATTTCAGGTGTTGAAACTTTCGAAAACAAAAGTTATTCAGACCTGCCGGCATCCGGGTCTGAGTCCAAATTTACCTTTGTATCAGTTTGGAAATCCAATTGCGGCAAAAGCGAATCAGTCCCGCTTCTTTTATCACTTCTATCTCTCGGATGTCCCGCATGATAAGAACAGATGACCACTTGATCTGACGCCAACGGCGCGGGTCGGTAACGGGGGTAGGACGCAGCTTTGGTTGTGCCACTCCCGGCACTCGATGATGACGCTGTTCTGAGAGTGTCAAAAACAATTTCTAACCCGTTCCTGCATTTTGTTTTGTTTTGTTTCTCTTCGTGCAGGTTAATCGGAGGAGCATGGAGAAATGTCCAAGGGATGAACATCATGAAGACACCAATGGATGTTTAGGACTTAGGATTTTTAGGATATACAATTTTGATTTTCTCTTTTGTAACTTGTAATAAAAAATATTATGAATAAATTCAATAACATTCTTTATCCAAATTATTTCCTCTTTATAGATCATGATAAAATATTATGAATAAACTTCAAATTTCTATCCAAATTCACTTTTCAAATTGTAATAATAATAATAAAATATTATGAATAAAATTCACATATTCCATTAAAATCATTTCCCAATTTCTTTTCCATGATTTAATTTGCAAACACCTCAACATCCGATTAAACCTCACCAGTCAAATATCCTTGAATTAATTCGATCCAATCTTGCATAATAAGCTTAATACCTTCAACATGAATAAGTTCCATTAATCAGTCGAAGTTTTCACTGTTTTCCCTCTAAAATGAACTGGAAGATAGAAGAATGATTTCTTGTTAAAACCCTGTTCCACAGATCAGATTTTCCAACCGAAATTGATATCCCACGTAAATAAATGCCCCAGGAATAAAACCTCATTAGGCCCAAAATTACGAATTATGCTTCAAACTGACCAAAACGCCCCTAGGGGTAATTCCTGCAAAATAAATCGCGCTCAATGATTGGTTAGCGATTAATGGATGCAAAAATGAAATGCTATGCGAAATGACTGACTAAATGTAAGGGTAAAATTTGGGGTATTACACAGGGGGTAGGGTGAATTTTCCCCCAACAAAACCACACGAGCCTTCAGCTGAAGATGAACTGAGGTCGTCTCATCTCCTTTTCTTCTGAGGATTCGGGGTAGGAGCCCGAAGAAGGCGAAGGACCAACAAAATTTTCCAGAGTCACCTGTTGTCTGACCGTATCCGCCCTCGAGGTCGAAACCTTTTTGACATTCTTGGCCATGACAGACTTGACCAGGCACTCACGTAAGTTCGACATCTTTCCTGCAAAGAAGAAACAAGAGTCAGCACGACAATAAAACATCAAGAAACACAATTCGAGCACATCATCTATACCTAGAATCTCAAAGGCCTTGACCTCAATTTTGCAGTCAAAGTGAGCTTTAGTATTTATGTAATGAGTCGCCCGAGCAGGCTCCTCATCCTCAGTGTAAAGAAGGTTACCATCCTTGTCCACCACAGCGGCAGGGACGAAACTCTCCACAAATGTTGTCAACGCTCAAAGAGATTTCTTATCCTCGGAGCACAACTGATCGTGTTTCACGAGGAATTGGTCTGTTTTATGCCAAAAATGGGCATACACCCACTCCAAAGGAAATTTTAACACAGGACGCACCATGTCCCAACCATCCTCCTTTATCGTCACCATGGTAACCAGGGAACTCTTAGCCGTCTCTAAAAGGCGCTTTACGACTAGAAATCTAAACTTGAAATTTTGACAGACTCTGAATAGGGCCAAAACAGCCTGCTCTGCTGCTTGAAAGATACCCAACTCTGCTTTGACTCAGAGGTGCTCCTCTGCAGCTGGAAGATGCAGAAGAAAATTTCCATGGTAGCCCTTATCCTAATATAACGACATACCAGCTTGAAAGCCCGGATGAACGCTAGAGCATTTGGGTGAAGTTGGGCAGGACACAATTCAAGATGACAAAATATCGCCCCTTGGAAGTCCGTGAAGGGAAGACGATACCCTGCTTCCCTAAAAGAGAACTCGTACATTGGGAATCTCCTCCCTGGACACACCAAGCATATTCGGTCGTTCTCTGTCAGACTAATCACCCTCCAACTCATGGGCGTATCTTCAGCCCTATCTTCGAGGAGATCAAAGTTAATGGCCTCCTCCTTGATAAATGTTGACTTTGTCACGAGAGGCTCTTGGAAGATCTAACTAATGTCCCCCTCTGTGACCCGCATATTGGCATACTCGGCGGGATGTGCATCTTCATTAGTAGTTATCTCAACGTCGGGGACGGTTCCCTCGTTTTGATAAGCCATTTCACCTGAAAAGCAGAGGAAGCAAAATTGAATTCGATGAAGATCAAATTCACCCTTCCACCACAAATCAAGTGAAAGGGCGAGGATTAAGTATGAGGATGTCTTCTCGACTCAAGCCCTTATCAATGACAAAGGGTCTCGACGAAAACCCTCCCCGAAAACAGGGACACGTCCCCGTAACTTGTAAATACCCTAAAGGGGGATAAGCCCCGTGACTACTATGATGTGTTAGACACCTAAAGGTGAAACCCTCAGCGTTGAGGACACCCCTGCCCGACAACAAACATGAAACATTCTCACAAGACAACCTAGGAAGATCTATAGACATACAACATCCTAGATTTATGTTCTTCAAGGCCTTCATGAATTTTCTAGAAAATTCATGTGTTCATCTAGAAACACATGAACTTCAATCGAGAAAGTCATGCACCGTCGGTGAACTCAAGATAAATTTCCAAAAATCCATGCATTTTTACAAGAAGGTTGGAGAACTTACTTGGATTCAGAGGTTCAAGATGAAGATCTTGGGGAAGGCAAGAGCAACGGACGGCGGAGAAAGAATCTCTGGCGACGGACGTTTGTTGCAGAGCAAAAGATAAAGAGGAGAGAAATTTTTGTGAAGTGAAAATGAATCCTCTTTCCCCCTTTATATAGGCTCTCTTGCTCGCATGAAAAAACGCAAAGAGAAAAATGTCATCATTGTCTAGCCTCTTAGGCCTTAACAAAATTTATTGCACCTTCATACGTGGCAAAAGAAGTTGTCAGTTGGCATTATCAAAACTGACTCCTTACATGCTTGTGAAAAGACAAGTCCCTTCAGCTCCCCGCGGGCACACTCTCCTCGACAATGTCACTAGATCAGCATCCGAGCAGGAGTCTCGTCGATATTTTCTTCATCTTAAAAACAAGTCTGGTCGATGTAAAACGCACCTTTCATATTCGACCACGTCTTTGCACCTCCAAGGAGGCCACACGCAATCAACAGTCGACCATAATAATCATATGTTACGCACATGCGCGTCCCCGAAGTTTTTCATTCAAATAATGGCGACCTCAAAGATCTCCATGCGATACGGTTCTTGCCCCTTGGTCGACCAACTAGGCTAACTTAAGTCATTACTCCTTACCTCAAAGCAACAACTTGGGGGCTCCTGTTCTGGCTGGACTGGCACATGTCCCACAGTTGGGCAAGGCACAATCCAATTTAACTTAATGCTAGGCCCAATAAGAAGATTAGGACAATCTAGTCGTTGTGCACAATATAGCCGTTGAATACAATATGGCCGTTGGGCATAATATATTCGTTAGAGCATATATTCGTTGGAAACATCCCTCTCACGCGCTTGACAATTCACGCGACCAACTGCCCCTCCGAACTTCACAGGGACAATTGGACCAGGTTAAAGATCACGTGCTAGATCTTCCACCTGGCAGTCCCCCATTGGCCGACCAAATATTTTAGTCACATGGGAGACCTTGATCCTGCGCTAAGGGAAATCTCATAAATACCCTCTCTCTTGAGAGGGTCAGGTATTCTAATCATTCTAACTCATACCTAAACACTCGTACTTGTTTTCTCTCTAACCCAAACTTACTTTAGCATCAAAGTATCTTGCATATACACCCCTCCTCTTTTATAACGATTGTTGTTGCCATACATTGAAGGCCAAGACGATCTATTATGATCACTCCAGATCAAAATGAAATAACATACACTTGAGACGTTATTCAGTATAGCAAAAAGTGAGTCCAAAATTATATCTACTAAATCTAACAAACAATTTTAAATTTTTATAAGGTGTTTTCCACCTATTAACTATTAAGATAGGATTAGTAATTTCCATGTTCGAAATATATAATAATAATAAATAAGACTTGTCTCTTGCTTAAGACCAAAATTTGGAGAACTGGTGTTTTAAAGGTGATTTTAATTGAAAATCAAATATTGTTAAATGTTTTAAGTAATGTTTTAAAAATAAGATCGAACAGGTGATGCTTGCAGTTTAAAGTTCAATTGATTTAATCGATCAAATCTACGCTCGAATTATTTATTAAATAAATTTATAATAGAAAACTAAATTTTATAGATATGTCACACATAATTATATGTTACCAACTTAATAAAATAAATATTTTAAAAATTCATGACAAATTCAATACAACAATATCGATAATACATAACATAACAAAATTTATTGCGCCTTCATACATGGCAGAAGAAGTTGTCAGTTGGCATTATCAAAACTGACCCCTCACATGCTTGTGAAAAGACAAGTCCCTTCAGCTCCCCGCGAGCACATTCTCCTCGACAACGTCACCAGATCAGCATCCGAGCAGGAGTCTCGTCGATATTTTCTTCATCTTAAAAACAAGTATGGTCGACGTAAAACGCACATTTCATATTCGACCACGTCCTTGAACCTCTAAGGAGGCCACGCGCAATCAACAGTCGACCATAATAATCATATGTTACGCACATGCGCGTCCCCGAAGTTTTTCGTTCAAATAATAGCGACCTCAAAGATCTCCACGCGATACGGTTCTTGCCCCTTGGTCGACCAACTAGGCTAACTTAAATCATTACTCCTCACCTCAAAGCAACAACTTGGGGGGCTCCTGTTCTGGCTGGACTGGCACATGTCCCACAGTTGGGCAAGGCACAATCCCGTTTAACTTAATGCTAGGTCCAATAAGAAGATTAGGACAATCTAGTCGTTGTGCATAATATAGTTGTTGAATACAATATGACCGTTGGGCATAATATAATCGTTACGGCATATATTCGTTGGGAACATCCCCCTCACGCACTTGACAATTCACGCGACCAACTGCCCCTCCGAACTTCACAGGGACAATTGGACCAGGTTAAAGATCACGTGCTAGATCTTCCACCTGGCAGTCCCCCATTGGCCGACCAGATATTTTAGTCACATGGGAGACCTTGATCCTGCGCTAAGGAAAATCTCATAAATACCCTCTCTCTTGAGAGGGTCAGGTATTCTAATCATTCTAACTCATACCTAAACACTCGTACTTGCTTTCTCTCTAACCCAAACTTACTTTAGCATCAAAGTATCTTGCATATACACCCCTCCTCTTCTATAACGATTGTTGTTGCCATACATTGAAGGCCAAGACGATCTATTATGATCACTCCAGATCAAAATGAAATAACATACACTTGAGACGTTATTCAGTATAGCAAAAAGTGAGTCCAAAATTATATCTACTAAATCTAACAAACAATTTTAAATTTTTATAAGGTGTTTTCCACCTATTAACTATTAAGATAGGATTAGTAATTTCCATGTTCGGAATATATAATAATAATAAATAAGAAGACCAAAATTTGGAGAACTGATGTTTTAAAGGTGATTTTAATTGAAAATCAAATATTGTTAAATGTTTTAAGTAATGTTTTAAAAATAAGATCGAATAGGTGATGCTTGCAGTTTAAAGTTCAATTGATTTAATCGATTAAATCTACGCTCGAATTATTTATTAAATAAATTAATAATAGAAAACTAAATTTTATAGATATGTCACACATAATTATATGTTACCAACTTAATAAAATAAATATTTTAAAAATTCATGACAATTTAATACAACAATATCGATAATACATAACATAACATAATTTTACACTTCATTTCAACCATCCTTTAAAAATATTTTTACCAAACTCAAACTAAAGAACTACAATAAAATAAATTAAACTAACTCATACCAAAATTGAAATAATAGAATATAATATGGACGGTTTTATAAAACCAATTCTTTGGTTCGAATAGTTTTAAACGGTTCAATCCGATTTTGATCCATTAATGATTTTAAAAGGTTGATTCAATCGGATTCACTTCAATTTCTGATCAAACCGAATGAACAAACTAATTAAAATTTTAAAACATTGGTTTTAAGAGTTTGAGGTTTTCAAACTCTACTCTTTCTTTATTAAAAGATAAAACTAGTATAAATTTTATGTAATGAAAATAGAAAATATTTCACAAATTAAACAAAGTCTTATATTTACATCCCTATTTTATATTGTTAATAAATATTTTTAATTAGTTAGATATCATTATTCATTATATATTAGTATAATAGCTTTTGCATGGTTCGGTTTAAGATTAAAGTCAAAGGATTTAAACTATTTAAACAGTGGTAAAATCGTATCAAACTGTTTTTGACTAGTCCTGAGGGTTGTTTAAAATTTAGATGGTAACATGTGCTATTGCTACGCGTCGCAAGAGAGAGGTAGAGTGGGGCATGAGAAAATGAAAGGAGCATGACTCATCAAATACAAGATACAGAAGCTTCGAATAGCTTATTTCCACTAAGAGGGGATTTTTTGGGAGAGCAAAGCTTCAAGTGATGAATGATCAGTCACAGGGGCACTACATGTGAAGTTTTGGCATACAACCTTGTCAACTGCACAGTTATTCTTCGCCATTAGAGCAATATTGCTGTTATTTACTTCCCAAAATTCCATATCTTGTTTGTTGTTGGGATCGATATGAATAACCTATACAATTAACACCCGCGCAAATGTTATTGATGACAACCACAACCAGAAAGAAATATAAAGAGTGATTTTGCTTACTGTTCTGTTGGGATCATATAATGTGTGAGCTGCAGCAAGCATGTTTCAAATTCCTCGCAAGTCCTTTCGCCTACCACCACCACTTGCTTCCGGGAAGGCACGCGGAGCATGTCTGTTGCACAACACATTAAAGGCACTGCCATGGCCGTATCTTTCAATCTTTTCTCAAAAACTGCCTGCAAAACAGTATAAAGGGAATCCTAGTGAGTTGCAACTGACTTAGTGGGAACCTGATAGAGAGGAGGGGAGAGGTTTACATACCAATAGATGTTCTGCATTTCGCTTATACTAATCCGCCTTACTTCCAGAAACCATGGAAGCCAACCTTATAAGATTTATTGCGGAGACAGAGTTCCCCGACGGTTCTGCCCCGTCATGGTCTTCCTTCACACGGAGAAGAACTGAAGAATCTTCTCCTGTATTATTTGAAATATCCGCCTCCATCCCTATCTAGAAACAAAGAATCCTGCAAGTAACTCATCTCATTAGGAAAAAAAAATATGAAATTTCCATCAAGTTCAGGCATCGATCTCTACCTGGGTTTCCTGTAATTCAGTGGCCCATAAAAGCCAGTTGATTCCACCCCCGAATTCGTAGAGATCCAGCAATCCAGAAATCAAAAAAGCATAATCATCCAAGAAACCAGGAGCTTTAGATGGAGTGTTTCTGAAACTGTGTTGTAGTCTGCGAGTCTCTGCAATATAAAGTTGATTCCTAATGAAGGATGCTGCTTTATCTGCTATTCTCAAGTACTCCTTTGGCTGGAATATGGACAACCAAAAGGAGAAAAATAAATACATAATCAATGACTTAACAGAAAAGAGTTCAACTAAGTGCTCCCCCAGGCCCCACAATTTTTTTCATACTTTCCAAAGCAAGAATTATGATTACCACTTGCGGCGACATTAGTAAACAGACATCTTCCTGAAGCAACACAATAAGAGGACTGTCTCCCATCTTTTTAAATATTCATAGATATTAAGCTAAAATAAAATATCAAAAGTTCTCTAACTTCACCACCACATTAATCAAGGAAAAAACTTACTTCAGTGCCAACAACAGGAAAGTTGAATTTCATCCCTTCAGCTTCACCCTTTAGAATCTTAGAAGCTCTAGCAAAAGATGAGATTGCCAGTCCATTCCAAGACACAGTAACCTAGAAGCATAGGATATATTATTGCGAGCATAGATAAAAAGTTTATGATTTGGCTCCTCTGAAGTGAAAAGAGTAAAATGAGAAAATCAATGCTTGATATTTCAACATACCCTATCTAAGCATGTAAATATAATATTAACCATTGATTTATTCATCAACAATTATAGTACTCACTTTAAACCTAAGTAGATCCTAAATAAATAGAATGCTCAAGGGAAATACCTTATACCTTATCATCCAAATGTGGCTTTGGGCGCCTCAACCTTACTTCAAACAACTTACGCCTGCATTCTCCAAGAATTTCTTGATATGTCTCAACTGACAAACCATATTTTGATGCAATTTCTGAAGGATCATTCCTCTCAATCAGGACATTCTTTTCCTTAAATTCATGGTGAGGATCACTCATTTCAGATAGGTCACAGTTACCCATCTGTTTTATGTAGTAGTGCTCCTCAAAAAGAGCAGCATGCTCTCCAAGTAAGTCTTCAACCTAAACAGAACAAACAAGTACCAGGTTCAGAGACAGTTAAAATTTTAGAACCAATTGATTACACCATCTTATGAGAAATTAACACAATGTAGGCAACAACATATTTATTTTCCAAAAAATGGACATAGAAGCTTAAATCACAATTTTTATTTAGGAAAAATGATCTCCGTGATTTATTTGCTTATTTTTAACTTGAATAGAAGGAAGTGCAATAAAGGGGTGAAAAAATGTCCGGACATCTTTGATACTCTATATTAGGCCCACACCAGCTAGAATTTTTTGTTAAATAGATAAGACCAATGTTTTGTCATACACTAAAAAAGAGTTAAATTAAATAAACAGGATGATATCAATCTTAAAAAAGACTTGAATCAAATAAACAAGATAATATCAATCTTATAACATTCAACTTAACATACTCTATTTCGACCCTTATTTTTCATCATGCTTTGACCCCTACCCCTATTTATCTTGTTCTGAGTTGGCCTATTTGTGCTTAAATAAGCACATAGAGATAAGTCGGATATCAAACCTTTAAACATGCTAGCAGGCCGGACCGAAAAATAAACTTATGAGTGATGGCAACTAACAAGTCAAACTGAAACTAGGGCTTTGAATTTTTAGAACAGTTCAGACCTATTTAAGCAAAGCCTTGTGAGGCCCAACCTTCCACCCCTATTAAAGATATTGTGACCAAAAACATATGTATCTATTTATAATCCACAGTTGTGTAAATAGTGTCTAGCTGACCAAAACAACTGACTTATAACATATAAAATATAGTCAAAATTTGAAGAGGGGTCATAACTCACAAGTTACGGCAAACATTTCTTGATCAATTCCAAACATATTGTAATTATTTTCCAAAGCAAAGTAAAGAATAACATGGTGCTTTGAAGCTTAACATTTTTAGTTAAATACTAGTATTTTTAATAGCCATTCTATAGTTTATATTATAAATAACTTTAGTCTGGCCTGAGCCATAGGCTGGGATAGACGGCCAGACCTGTTTTTAGGCCTACTACTAACAAACAATAATTAAGAAACAAGATTGACAACATAGCGTGCTCTTGAAAAACTGTTATTATTTTCTGTGACAGAACAACAAATTGATTTATATCCAATTGATTGCCACATCAGTGAACCATTGGACCATGCCAGCAACTTGAACACCATGTCATAGTATTTTATGTCATCCCTCTGAGCCCGGTAGGATTTTGAACCCAATTGAAAGATAATTTTTTGTAATGAACCAATTGAATCTATTTCTTTTCAAGAACCTATAATGCAATTTGCCATAAGAAATATATTAAGGAAAAGCAGATAAAATCTGAATGACAGACCTCTTTGCTGGTCCATATGTAGAAGGATCCTTCCTTTTTACGTGTAGCCCCTTCGGTTTCTGCACTGTCAGCATCCTCTGCTGAAAATATTTCACCTTCTGGACCAATCATGTCTCTCCTCAAATAGTCCAGGATATCCCGTGATATAGATGAATAGAAGGTATCTTTTGTGATAGAAAAAGCATCTAAAAAACATTAGCAAAGGAAGATGCACTTAGATTTTGGGTCTATCTATTTGTGGTCTATAATTTTGGGGTTCCATTGGTCGATATAATATGATAATATGATTTCTTGCTTCTGTATTTCCACAAAGAAAAAACGCATTGAGGCGCAACAATAGACATGCTAATTTTTTTTTTAAAAAAATGGTTGACATGGTTTAAATTCTCCATGACCAACTTCAGAAAATTGCATTGAAATAAAAAACTAATGGCGTCATGTTGTATTAGTTATCTGCATCGCATAATTTACAACATTGTTTTTGGCAGGATAGCCCTTCTATGTCTGAATTACACCTACGAAAACAGAACCTACATTAACAGACAATAAAGCTTTCACTTCGTAAACTTTGATTTCTTGATTTTGTTTTGGAGGGGGAAGAAAAAAGTATAGCAGCTAGATTGAACAAAAGATATAACCTATCTACTGAACATGTATATAAACTATGAGAAAGCTACTCTCTTCACAAAATGGCCACATCAGTACAAAGAGACTGATGAACAAGTGCTCCCTTTACACCTCAAAAATGCCTCAACCCTCATAACTAATGATGAATAATCCTGAAAGCTCAGATTAAATGAGGAATTTGCCAACAACTGCTGCAGATGGAGGCTTTCAATGGCAAGTTAAAAAATGCATCTATCTACCTGTTTAAAGGTTCTAACTGGATTTCCAATCTTGCGGAGGCTTGTGACTCTTTATTTGTTGCATGTGTATTTGGTGGACTCAAGAGATCCATGGAATCATCTTCCTCATTACCGAGCACCCAATTGCCTCTTCCAAATATCTGATCCCTGACTCTCTGCTTCTCGCGGTATTCGAAATAAGCAATACTTAATGCACCTACTAAGAACCAGATTATCATGGCCCAACTGAGTCCATGAACGTTTTCCAAGGCATATCTGTCCCCCAAATGCTTCATGCCAGTAAAAAGTGCTGCAATGCCAACAGCAATTGCAGATCTGCCAACAATTATATGCAAGTATTCCCAGATAATCCTTTTATATGATGCCTGCTCCCCATTTGTCGGTCTTGGGGGCCTAAGGAATGCATTAACTGGTTGTATGCAAGCCAAAAATATTGCAGCAATTCCAAATTTAACATGTGTTGAGCTAACATGAAAACCACGAAGCTCAGCAACCGCAAAAAGAAGTGCAAGAAAAACTATTGATAACCCTGAGTATTGCATGTAAACGTGAATTTTGTACCAACCACCGCCCTTCAAATGTTTCAAGTACCTGGCTGCCAATATACCTCCAGGAAGCAAAATGCCCCATGCAAGAAACATCATGAAACCGTGCACAGCCAAAACTGGAAGTAAATCCTGCTCTGCTTCTGCAGAACCACGCATCAGCTGAACTAATATAGGCCTGGTACTAGTCAGCGTATGCATATTCCTCTCACTAAGATGTCCATTACTCCATGTACTACCCATTGCCCATATGACTTTTAGCGGAGTTGTGGGATCAATGATGTCGTTACATTCTGGCCTTTTGCCCCTACTACAAGATGGAACCAAGGGACGAGTAAATTCCAAAGTAATAATTTCGTTTTCTGTTTTGCATCTCACATGTGTCAAATTCTCGTTTGTAAGATGTATACCCGAGGCATCCTGTGCATCAATCCAATAAGTGTTAACACGACCAACACCATTGTCATCAACCCATCCCACATATGTGTAACTGTTCACCATTCCACTGCCAAATCCTATAGCAAGATAACCACTCTTTTTCTCACCACGAGCAGCAATAGATATCGAATCCTTTGATAATGTCCAAAAGAAGGTAACCTGTTGATCATCAAGAACAACACTGTTGTTATACATGTCAGATAGACCCCCATCCACAACCTCTACTCTCCAACCCATTTTCTTCTCATACACTGAATGATAGTAAACCTGATCAGGAGTGTTCCTGTCAGGAGCCCAAATTAGTTCTGTAGGACTGGCCTGAACTCCATGAGCCTCAGGACCTCCGGCATAAATAGTCTCAGTCAGATTCCTCAGAGTGGCATTCCCGCCAATGGGGTCGGAAGTAACATAAAGCGCAACATCATGCCCTGACTGTATGGAAAACGTGACCGGCACCCCTCTTTCCACTCTCAACACAGGAGCTTCCTTTTTGTTGATGTAAATAACCTTGGCTGGATTTGGAGGGTCAGGATAATGCAGTGCTGGGCCAGTCGTAACAACCAAAGGAACTTTGGCATCAGCAATGATGATATCTTGATCCTCTTTATCAGCAGCATCCAAGGGACCGTTACACTCATTGACATGCTGAGAAACATTGAGAACCAAATGGCCAAAAGATTCAAAGGGAAGACCCCCATGATTCTGAGGAAGATAATACGGCAAAACAGTATCAGGAGCTCTAATCTTTCCCAAAGCCCAAATAACAGTCATGTTAGCAAATCGATCAACACGGTGATCATATTTGGCATCAACCGGACTCAAAGGTCTCCTGTATCTAACCAATGAAACCCCATCACTCCTATGACCATAAATCAACCTTGTATCATTCACCAAGCCAACTCTATTCGGCCCCTCATAGATTGAATCAGGACAAACCCCTTCAACAGTTCCATCTTCACTGTTTTTCACACACTCACTATACTTGGTGATGAAGAAGTCATCCACAAATGGCAAACCATCTTCCTTAAATCCAGTAACTGCCACATCAGCACCAACCATGAGTTCTGCATCAGTGGCATTAGGGTTAGCCCAACCAAAAGCCATGTAATTCATAACCCCAGTGGCACCCTCCAACCCAATCTCAACTATATCCTCTTTTGGTTTCAAACTCCAACGAACCCTAAAATCCTTCGACAGAACCTTACAATTATCAAACATAGTTGGCTCTGTATGAACACTTACATTCACTTTCTTCTCTCCGTCGCTCCCGGGCGGAGACTCCGCCGTAGAGGTGAGATCTCCGTCGCTCCCGGGCGGAGACTCCGCCGTAGAGGTGAGATTTTGAATCAGAATATGACCGAAATCGGAGGCGCTCGGAACATCCCAAACAGTAAGAACAGGGATCATGTCCCACGTGATATTTGTCATCAATTGTACTACGAACGTGGAATTTGCGTATGTATGATTAAGCTTGTGATCTGAAACGATGAATCCGGTGGTGAGGTTATCGAAATCAGGAGCGAGTGCGCCCCACCAATGCACATCGACGCCAGAAAGCATATCAAATTGAGAAACCCTAAAAGAACAATCATCAATGATCTTGATATGGCCTCTGAGCTGATGCTGAACCATAATGAAGTCGGATTCGAAATCGAAAGAACTGCTCCGGGTGCATTTCGGAGCAGGATCTGCATATCCGAAGTACAACAAAAATAAGAAGATGAAGATAGTTTCACGAAGCATATGGAAGAGATCCGAATTAAGTTAAGCCGATAGTGTTCGGATTATGGTGGATCCGAATCGCCGCTTGTGAACGTGATGGTGATCGGAGAGTTTAAAGTTAGTTGCGATTCCTGTTGATGTTGCGATTCTTGTTGATGAAGTTTTCTGGAGTTGTATGTCGTGAGGAGATTCAATGGTGTTGAAGGTTGAATGTGGTTGAAGAAGTCTGGCAAAAACGTTGAAGGTCTATGAAGGTTCTTGAAAGTTACCGGAAAATACGAAGCCGGTTGAATGCTTGAGATCTGGAAAAAATCTTGAAGATTCGTTGATGTGGATCTGGAGATCTCATTCGAGATTATGCACGGAGAGGGCGATGCGAAAAAATTGAAGTGAAGCTGAGGAGAAGAAAGGGTCGGGTTAAGGTTATGAGTTTGGGGAGTTCAAAACGGAGACAGAGAGGGGTAGAAGAGGTTCCGGCGACGGCTGGTGAGGAAGAAGGAGAGAGGCTTCCTGACCAAAGTGAAGGAAGAGGAGAGGTCCCCTTGGACCCGGTTTTGGTTTTGGGCTTCAAAGCCCATTTACTTTTTTCAGACTCGCACCATCCGTTTTCCTTATTGTTTGCTGTCCTTGGAGTTGGGCCAGGCCCAACGTTCATTTACAGGCTGATACGTCTCCGTTTTCCTTACGCCCTCCTCCATTTTTTGCAGCAAGTGGCTGTTGGGCTGTGCCGTTGGTGTTTTTGCTGAAGCTTACCCTCCAGGACTGACTACACCCCCTGGCAGCATTGTTTTTGTTTCTTTTCTTTTTTGTATTTTAATTTCTTTGTAAATATTTTATTTAGATATTTTCTTAGGATTTTTAAAGAATATTATAGGATATATAGGATAATTGTATAGGTAGTTTGATACTTTTCATTTCTATTTTCCTTTAGAATTTCCATAGCATTTTGATATGTTTTTTTTGGAGTTTAGTTTCCTATTTTTAAGCATTGTAATCCTTCAGAATATTAATATCCAAGGTTTTCGCTGTGGTGAGCTGAACTACAGCGTCTCAATGAGTCCAGTTGATGCCAAATATGATCACCGTGTTGATCGATTTGCTAACATAACTGTTATTTGGGCTTTGGGAAAGATTAGAGCTCCTGATACTGTTTTGCCGTATTATCTTCCTCATAATCATGGGGATCTTCCCTTTGGATCTTTTGGCCATTTGGTTCTCAATGTTTCTCAGCATGTCAATGAGTGTAACAGTCCCTTGGATGTTGTTGATAAAGAGGATCAAGATATCATCATTGTTGATGCCAAAGTTCCTTTGGTTGTTACGACTGGCCCAACAATGCATTATCCTGACCCTCCAAATCCAGCCAAGGTTATTTACATCAACAAAAAGGAAGCTCCTGTGTTGAGAGTGGAAAGAGGGGTGTCAGTCATGTTTTCCATACAGTCAGGGCATGATGTTGCGCTTTATGTTACTTCCGACCCCATTGGCGGGAATGCCACTCTGAGGAATCTGACTGAGACTATTTATGCTGGAGGTCCTGAGGCTCATGGAGTTCAGGCCAGTCCCAAAGAACTAATTTGGGTTCCTGACAGGAACACTCCTGATCAGGTTTACTATCATTCAGTGTATGAGAAGAAAATGGGTTGGAGAGTAGAGGTTGTGGATGGGGGTTTATCTGACATGTATAACAACAGTGTTGTTCTTGATGATCAACAGGTTACCTTCTTTTGGACATTATCAAAGGATTCAATATCTATTGCTGCTCGTGGTGAGAAAAAGAGTGGTTATCTTGCTATAGGATTTGGCAGTGGAATGGTGAACAGTTACACATATGTGGGATGGGTTGATGACAATGGTATTGGTCGTGTTAACACTTATTGGATTGATGCACAGGATGCCTCGGGTATACATCTTACAAACGAGAATTTGACACATGTGAGATGCAAAACAGAAAACGAAATTATTACTTTGGAATTTACTCGTCCCTTGGTTCCATCTTGTAGTAGGGGCAAAAGGCCAGAATGTAACGACATCATTGATCCCACAACTCCGCTAAAAGTCATATGGGCAATGGGTAGTACATGGAGTAATGGACATCTTAGTGAGAGGAATATGCATACGCTGACTAGTACCAGGCCTATATTAGTTCAGCTGATGCGTGGTTCTGCAGAAGTGTCATACCCCAAATTTGTCCTACCTTCTCTTGCCCTTGTATCAAATATTCGTAGGGATTCACACTCTCTCTCCAAGTGATTATTTTGGCCTATGGCCTCGATCCTTTTGATTCTTTTTTTTATCTATATGGGCGCTATGTATGTTTTTGTGACTATAATCTCTTGCAATTATGTCAAATTCAAGTGGAGATAGGAAGAGGTCACTTCACTACCATAGTTAAGACTTGATCTTTCTATGTCAAGCTGGTTTCAAGACTATTTACAACGATATCTAAAATGCCCAAGTGGTGATTGATCTTGTTTTATGGCATAATATTTATCTTCAAGATATGCTTGTAGTTTGTTTAAGATTTCATGCTATATCTAGCCTCAAGATCAATTGTTGGAAATTTGGATTGTACCTTTTGATTTCAAGGCGTGATCAAAATCAAGCCAACTTAAGTTCATTTTGTTCAAAACATACTTGCAAGAATTACTTTAATTGTTCAAGTGATCATACTTTGTCCAAGCCGCGCAGCAAGTAGTTTTGTATTAAGGGGGCCTTGGATAGGGTCGTTCCCAGCACGTTTCAAGACAAAGGCATTTGGTACAAAAGTTCAACCGGAAAATGTGAAGTTGATTTGTTTCCATGGGAACTCAACCGCAAAGAGAAATCTAAGCCTATTATTCAAATTGCAAATTTCCAAGCTACTGTACTCATTTGATTTTATTTATAATTATAAAGCAAGGACTACGATACAAGTTACGAGATTCTACACGGTCAAATCATAAAACCGTGACTCAATTCATGCTACAATTATACCATTTCAAAAGTTCATGCTATCACCCATGCTACAATTCCTAAAAGGGTGCAAAAAGTCTAAAGAAAATTCAAGTGTCGTGAACATTTTTCTTAAAGCTAAGCCTAAGACAATTCTTTCAAAGTACATTACGGCCTGTGCTACAACATGTTCCAAGATCTCGTCAAATTGCCTCAAGTCTTGTGCTAATTTGTAATTAGTCTGGGCTGCCGTCACTATCGACTCTTCATCAAAGTGAGCTTCCTGTGGCAAGTCGCTTGCTTTCATTTCAGGTTTCCTCACGTCATACCAAAGGCAACACCAACATGGTAGGTGGCAAGCAAGGATTGGAAGAGTTGCTGGTAACAAAGACCTTTATCTTGGAACATTCAGTACTGAAGAGAAAGCAGCAGAAGCATATGATGTAGCAGCAATAAAATTCCGTGGCGCGAACGCGGTAACGAATTTTGACATATCTAAATACGATGTCGAAAAAAATCATGGCCAGCAATACTCTTCTGTCGGGTGAGCATGACAAGATTTGTGGAGCAAGCGGTCAAGGCAATAACTGTTCTTCCTCAAACACGAACTCTGCAGTAAACCAGATAGAAAGTTGTCAAAATAATATCCAAATTGCATTGATGTAAGACATAAAAAATCTGCAGATTTAAGTATGTTTAAGAATTGTCTTCCAAGTTCTGCAAAGTACTCACAGGTGTTTTCAAACTATTCCCCAATGCGATGTCGTAAATTTGATGCTGCAATGGAGGACCTTTGACCGATGATTCTTCATTTTAGTTCATACTTTAGTTCGTCTTGTTTCTAGAAGGACATCATGTCCAGAATGCTCAGGCCAAAAGATATTGCCAAGGTTGATTTCTTTCCCTCGAGCCAACCATGTCCTGGTTACATGTATACCTGAAATAAGAGTTCAAAAATGATAAGTAACAGGTCAAACAGAATTAATGTTGGTATATGCGAGAAACTTGCGAACTCCAACGAATGTAGATTAACTCAAATTTGTGCAGCAAATTCTATCAGGCACCAACCTACCCAAACATCTCATCTGCAACTTTCGTTGGATTCAACCGGCGACGACCTCGTCCTTCAACCAACAGCGCCTGCCTTCAAAAAACAGCATTTGCAATTAGTTAAGAACTATTGGCAAAACAATTCAGTAGAGCATACAAGTGAAAATTCTAGAAGGTAGTGAACATGATGGCTCAATGAGGCGTAAAAATTATCTTCCTAAAAAAGGGGCCCTAGACATTGAAGGGAAGACAGTGGCTGATGATGTTGATGTATCTCAAGGATAAGTTGATAACAATAAAGGTGATTGGATACCTGCTGTTAGTCGTAGTACTCACAGGAGATTTCTAAGAAGGAAAGTTAGACGGGAGTACTATGATGCAGCAGTCAAGATCAACAAGGTATGAAAGAAAACACCAATGGAAGCGTTTGTGAAGATGACAAGGCTTCGGACCGGGATGATCATCAAGGTGATGACGAGAAGCATATCAAAAGCATTGTTTCCAAGGACGATATGATATTTGCAAAGAACAATGACGGTGAATCCATCTTTGCAGCTCTAAAGCAAATGACATTGGAAGAAGGTTCGCTTGAAGTTAATGAAGAGCACAAACCAAGTTTATCTCCTGAAGAGTTTCAGTCAAACAATGATATACTACTGGAAAGTGCATCAGATGTCAGTGCATTACACTCTGAGACTGCAAGTCAGACAAGTGAAGTTGTTGATGTTTCATACACAGGTGATGATATCAGTGAGCAAAGTTGGATGCTTAGATCTTTGTCTGAATCATCTGTGGCCTGTATAACTGGCGACCTTGCAATGCAAAATGTTCTTCTCCAAATGAGTTTGCGCTTGCTGGTAGCTGGAGGATCGCAGATACACCAGATGCACACTTCACTGTTACTGCTGAAATTGGGAGGAATTTCTGTCCAAAATGTGGAAATGGTGGCACCTGAAATGAGAAGCAGTCATGGGAGCAAGATCAGAAATGGCAACATCGCATATAGAACTCACAAAAAAGGGTTTATCATTCAAAAGGATGATAATCTGATGAATTAAAGGGAACTTAGAAACTCACCCGTAATCAGTTTTTAGTAGGCGTGATAAGCATAAGCCAAAAAGCCACTCAAAATCTGGTTGGAGAAGTTGTTTGCAGTCATTAGAGTGCGTGTGCAGTTCGCAAACGAAATTCAGCATTTTAAAAATGTTCAAGCTGCAGCTCAGATACATATGATGTTCGTCAGTAAAAGTGGAAACATTTTTTTGATAACAACAGAGTTCCGAGGGTATATACCAGATGTTGTGTTTGCTTGTATCAATTAAGTATTGACTCCACACCAAACTTAAAAGTCATCCATTGTGGTCACATTTTATAAAATCAAGAAAAAACTGAAGAGTAAAAGAAGAATCAAAATAGTCAAAACAATACAATATTTTCAGAGCAACAATATAAAAGAACAACAGAGTTCAGAAGGCTTTGTGAAATCATTAGAAATCATTTGGCTAATCTTAACAAATATCGGGACCAACGAGACCGACCTGATCTATCTGCTCCTGAAAGCTTGCAATTGTATCTTGTTACAAGATTTGAGCAGTTGAAAATTGCCACTGAGCTTGGACTCTGGCAGGAAGCCTTTAGATCTGTCAAAGATATACACGGGTTAGTGTGCATGGTCAAGAAAACACCGAAACCATCATTGATGACGGTTTGCTATGTTAAGTTGACTGGAATATTTTGGATATCTTCAAGTCATTTATATCATGCATATGCTTGGTTCAAACTCTTTTTGTTACAAAAGTTGCAACAAAATCTGAGTCAGAAGGATTTACAGTTGATTGGCTTCATCTGTTGTTCTAGCTGCACTTTCAATCCCTCCTCATGATCGCACTCACGGTGCATCTCATTTAGAACTAGAGCATGAAGAGGAACGAAATTTAAGGATGGCAAATCTCATAGGCTTTAATCTTGAAACAAAGCCCGATAGCAGAGAAGTGCTCTCAAGGTCATCATTTCTTGTTGAACTGTCATCAAAGGGTGTAATGTTTTGCGTTTCACAAGAAGTGAAAGACATTTACTATCCTTTGGAACATGAATTTCTACCGTCTAATCTTGCACTAAAAGTACTACCCTTGCTGAATAAAATTTCAAAAATTGGAGGTAAGTTTACCTTTGCTTCATCGGTTCCAGAGGCGCATTCTTCGCAGTATGTACCAGCACTTGAAAAGTTAGCTACCTTGAGGTTGCTACAACAGGTGTCTAATGTGTACCAGTCGATTAAGATTGAGAACCTAGCTGGGATGATTCCTTTCTTTGAGTTTTCTGTTGCGGAAAAGATTTCCATAGATGTTGTTAAGCAGAAGTTTCTGTCAATGAAAGTTGACCACATGAGAAATGTTGTAATTTTCTGCAAGACGAGTCTTGAGGCTGATGGCTTGGGGGATCACTTGGCAAGTTTTTGCTAAGCAGTTGAACAAGGCAAGGCAAATGATTTGCCCACCTGATGCGCAACGATAAAAAAACGGAGGCTTGCTTCCGACTCTGCCAGAGGTTGTAGCCAAAGAACACAAGAGGCTTCTTGCTCGAAAATCACTCACTACCAGAACATGAGATATGAGTATACCCTGCAACAACCAAATGAATGTCAGGTTATTAACCAAGCTTCAAGAGTTCTAGACAGTAAACAGTCACACTACTGCACAGTAAAAATTCAAAAATTCATGGTAAAAGGGTATCTTTTCGCAGTAAAAGTATGAATAGGACAAACATTCCCAGAAAAGAGTTAACAAACAAGGAATGACCAAAAGGCATTCTGAAATCATGCTTCTTTTTCACCCAGAGGTTTTGAAAGAGAAAACCCTAATCCTAATCAGTCTATATAAAAGAGCATACTGTTCATCTCAAGAGGGAGGCGAAAAAAGAAGGAAAAAAAACCTAAAAAATTCATACAACAAAACCTAACTGCGAGCGCATCTTCGAGGTGTTTGGAGGCCTCAGGCTAAGGCTATCGATCGTTGAGCTTGAAAAGAAGAAAGAGCGAAAAAGGAGTCAGAAAGTTACCTTCACCGGGAAAGCTTCCGGTCGGATTCGCTCCGATTCAGGTATTTCTCTTCTCCTCTTTGAACTATTGGTGCCTGATTTGAGCTTCTTGTATGGTTTAGCTCATTTTTCTCCTTTATTTTGAGTGGTTTCCGCCATTTTGTGTTGAGTCTAGGATTTCGTTTGAGTTTGGGATTAGAGATTTTGAGGACGAATTAGGAGAAACCGAGTCCGGATTTTGACTCTGGATGCATTTTCGTGTGAGTTTAAGGTTTTAATTTGGAGTTTGGATGAAGAAGAGGGGGGCGCCGCCGTCAACCCCCATCTTCTCCGGCGGGTTAGGATTCAGGCGAGTTGAGGGGTGATTGAGAGTTCTGAGAAAAAACGAAGAGTGAGCCTTTTGGTCTGTGTTTTCCGTTTCTAGGTTTTGTTTACTTTTTTGTCATTTTCAAAGTAATCCTTGATGATAGTGTGATGTTCCCCATGTGTTTGTTCATGGTTTGATGGGAATCCCCTTCCCAAAACCTCTCTGGACGATAGACCCTTTTGTTTTGTTTATTAATATTATTTTTTTACTTTAGTTAATATATTTTATAAAAAATAAATGCTTCAACAATAATTTTATCAATTTCCTGTTAAAAGAACTTCAAATTTATTTTATTAAAAAATTTATTTAATAATAATTAATTTATTTAATGATTAATATTATTAAATAATTGATTTTAATTTGATTAACTGTTTTTTTTTTTAAAATTAGCTTTTCTTTTAAGTTCTAAGACAATGCAAAAATGATTAATCTTAATTTTATTTTCTATTTAATAATTATCTTAATAATTTATCTTTTCTTTAAATTCCAAATAATCTAAAGCAAATTAATTTGAATCCTTTTATTTTACTAATCTTAGATAATTAGGTTATTATTTAAATTGGCATGCCTTGATTAAGCATATCCTTTTATTTAATTTACGACTTTTTTTGTGATGTTTGTGTATGTTTTATACTTCAATTACATTTATGTTGTTCACATGCTTGTTCAAACCTTTTAAAAAAGAAACTAATATCTTGACTTAACGTCAAGCCTTTTTTCAAACCCCATTGTAAGCCGGTTGTTTTTACGATCGCCATCGACCTTATAGCCTCCTCTTGGGCTTTGTACAACGACGCTTGTTACACACTTCACACATAACATCGAAATCAAATCTTTTTTTTCCAAACTTGATCCAACATCAAGTATCTTAAAACAAGTGTAATTAATCATCAACTTCCATTAGCACTTAACCTTATCAAATCCTCCCATCCTTGTAAGTCGAGTGCTTTGACCTCGCCATCGACCTTACTCTATACCGTAGGGCCTCCTATCCTTCAAATCCCACTTTGCTCTTTCCACGTAAAATTCAAACCTTGATTCATTTCAAGCAATTTTCTTTAAGTCAAACTAAAATACTTAATAACTATTTAAACACAATTTTAATATTAGATGAAAAAGAGAGAGTCCCAAGTCTTTGGGTCTCTCTCCCAATTGTTTGGGTCCGAGGAGTCTTTCTTAAGCCCGAGCAATTGTCTTCTAAAAAACCCTTCTAAAAACGATAAATTTATTCGAGCCTATTTTTCTAAACACCTAGGATGAAAAAGAGAGTGTTCCAAGTCTTTGGCTTACTTTCCCGGTTATTTAAAATTCAAGAAGTCTTTCTTGAGCTTTGAGTAATCGTCATCCGATTAATACACTCTAATATTATTAAACATCTTTCATAATACTAGATGAGAAAAGAAAGTGTTCCAAGTCTTTGGTTCGCTTTCCCGATTACTTGAGGTCCGAGAAGTCTTTCTTAAGCTTCGAATAATCTTCATCTGTTAAAATACCTTAACCACATCCTATCTTTCAAATTCCATTCAAACAATTCCTTTTGCGATGAAAAAGAAAGTGTTCCAAGTCTTTGGTTCGCTTTCCCGATTACTTGGGACCGAGGAGTCTTTCTCGCGCTTCGAGTAATTGTCATCCGATTAACCTACTCGAACCACATCTTATCCTTTTGCAATTGAGGTTGAAAAAGAGAGAGTTCCAAGTCTTTAGTTCGCTTTCCCGATTACTTGGGTTCGAGAAGTCTTTCTTAAGCTTCAGGTAATCGTCACCTCCAGCTAAACATCCAATACTTAACCAATCAAACTCTACTCGCCCTCGTGCGATCCATAACTTAAAAAAAACTCTTCTCAAAGAACATTGTTCAGTCCCTTCTTCCGTGCATAACAAACTCGTGCTTCAGCCTCCCCTAGCGAGCAGACAAGCCAACATTTAGCAGTTAGAATGCAACCTAAACGCTCGTTCATTTTCCAAACCTGTTAGCAAACCGTAGGCCGAACTACGGCTGCTCTGATCTCTCATGTCTGTTGAGAGTACGTAGGCATAGGATTGCGATAATCCTAGCGAGCACAATTCCCAAACCTTTACCCGTAGTCTCACGAACTACGAATGCTCTGATTTTACACTTCTTACAAGTGAAGATACGTAGGCACAAGGGCCCCAGTCCTTGGCGAGCACCCTATCTTAATAATCACCCCCTTTTCCCATTAGCAAGCAATTCCTTAAAAGATAAACAAACATAGCTAACTTCTCTCGCGAATTGATCAAGAGGTTCCCGTTGAGTACAACGGACGTAGAGGGTGCTAATACCTTCCCTCTATGTAATTGACTCCCGAACCTAGAATATTGGTTGCGATGACCATGTTCTTATCCCTTTTAAGGTTTTATCGATATTTTCCTATTCCATCCTTGGAATGAATAAAGTTCGGTGGCGACTCTGTTTCGAACAGTATTTTTCCGCGTCCATCGCGAGGATCGTATTTTTCGAGGTACGACAGATGGCGACTCTGCTAGGGACAATCTGCATAGCCCTATGCTAGAGAGAGTCAAGCCTAACTTGACTCGATTCGCAAGAGTTAGACCCGCTTGTTTGTGAATTTTCTTTTATTTGTTTTCTTGTCTTATTTATTTGCTATTTATCTGCTTGCTTTTATATATTCTATTATTATTCCTTGTGATGCTATTGGAGTTCTCTGATTTTGGGAATTTCGTGAGATGGCTCTACACCCGAGTCCGAGAAAAAAACATAGGATTAGAATGGTGGTTGTGTAGTGGAATCCCTCGAGGAGTCTTTCTCGTTGGGAGGAAGCGAAAGCCCCGCTTAGAGTTGATTCCCTAAGGATATTATTGTTGTGGTAAGTTTTTGCCATGGCAGTAGTATTTTCTAGGTTGAATCTATAACTCTAAGGACCGTCTACCTTTTTTCCATGGTGGTTGGTAGTATTAACTCATAAGGGTCACTCCTTTTTGGGTTGATGCGAACGCCCCAATCAGATGAGATCCCTTGAACGTATCGTTATTCTGACAATGATATTTTCAACCTCGATCTATGACTCTGAGGTCCCTTTAAGAAACCTTGGATTCGATGGTTGTGTAGTAGAGACTCACGAGGAGTCTTTCTCGTGGGACAACACGAAAACCTCACCTAGAAGAGACTCTTTCATAGGTATTATTGTGGGATGAATCTTCACCTTAGCAATAATATTTTTGAAGGACCTATGACTCTAGGCACTTACCCGTATAGAACTTACCCATGGGATTTCAGGAATCAGAGAACTTTTAACTCCAGATTTTGTTTTGGTTACTTCCGTCCTTGCATCTACATCATACTCATACCATAACATTTACATGTTGATTTTCAGGGAATTTAAGAATTATATTGTCAACATACAGGAATTATGGGAAGCAACGTCAGGTGCCCACTTCCTTACAACTTCAAGAGACCAAAATTGGAAGACTTGCGCAGTTTGGTTTCTCGTATCCCTGATGTGTTTAGAATTAACTTTACGAAGGACTATGGCAGGATTATTCGCCTGTTAATGCAAGACGTAGATTCTAAGGCACTGATCACCTTGGCCCAGTTCTACGATTCTCCTTTAAGGTGCTTCACGTTTCAAGATTTTCAGCTAGCGCCAACATTGGAAGAATTTGAGAGACTAGTGGGTATTCCTATGAAGGATAAATCGCCATTTGTAGGAGTAAAGGAAGATTTAGAAGACGAAGTAATTGCTGATGCACTTCACATGCATAAGAGGGACATCATTGATAATTGGAAAGCTAAAGGTGGATTTAAAGGACTTCCTCTCAAGTTCCTTATAAACAAAGCGGATGCACTTATTAAGGCCCAAAGTTGGGATGCTTGCTATGCAGTGGTGGCTTTAGCTATTTATGGAATCATTTTATTCCCTAACATAGATGATTTCGTAGACGTGACAACTATTCATGTGTTCTTAACCAAAAATCTTGTGCCAACCCTTCTGGCTGATGTCTTCTATTACTTGAGTTGGAGGAGTGACAGGAAAGGTGGCTCTATTGTTTGTTGCGCCTCTCTCTTGTACCAATGGTTGCATTTGCACATGCCTACTAAGGGACCATTTGTCGATCGAGCCGATGATAGTTGGGCTCAAAGGATGGTGTCGCTTAGGTCTGCTGATCTCTCTTGGTATTCACAAGACTTTGAGGAAGTTATCACTAGTTGTGGTGAATTTCCTAATATCCCGCTAATAGGAACTCGAGGTTGTATTAACTCTAATCCGATGTTATCAGTTAGGCAGCTTGGGTACCCTATGGTAGCACCTCCTAAGGAAAATGACCTTGAAGCCTTCTTGATGCACGACTTAGGGTCTGAGAACCCTGATTTGTTCAGAAAGATTACAAGAGCTTGGAAGACCATTAAGAAGAAGGGAAGAGGTGAATTGGGAAGAAGAAATGGTATAACTAAAGAGCCTTACTTTGTATGGGTTAGGGAGAGGGCCAATGAGGTCAAAATGCCTTTTAAAGAAAAGGTATATGAGCCTGTGCCTGAACCTAAACCTACTCATATTCCAATAGAAGAAGCTGAAGACCTCAAAGCTACCATAGCCAAATTGTTGAAAGAAAATGAGAACCTTGAGGTGAGACTTCAAGAAGTCACCAGAGAGAAAAATGATATGAAGTGGGAGCTAGAGGCAGTAGGGAAGAAAGCTAACGAAGAAGAGCATCGAAAGAAAAAGGTTAAGGTATGTCTTGATCAGTCTGATAGCAGGGTGAGGGGCCTGAAAGAAGAATTAGACAGTGCCAGGAAGAAATGTGTTCAAAATGAAAACTGTTGGCTTGCGGCTACCAAAAGAAACAAGACAATCCGAGAGGAGATGGGACTAGAGATCCATAAGCTAGACACTGCTTTACGCCAGTCAAGAGCTGCTGAAATAGAGGAACACAGGCTCAAAGAGGGGGCTTTAAGGGTTGCTCAGGCTAAAACTGCTGATTGGGACAAGGTGTGCATAGAGTTAAACTCCGTCAAAGACTATGCAGCTAACTTGAAGCAGCAAATAAAAGATGTCTTAGCAGATAAAGCCGTGTGGTCTACTGCAAGAGAGAAAACGGCTAGTGATTTCAAAGGTTATGAGAGGTCCATACATATACTGATAGCTGACCGGGACATGTATCACAACAAACTCAACGGATTAATCGAGTTCTGCAACTGGTTGACCAAAGATCTGGTTTGGAAGCATAGGGATGCTATGGAAGCGATGGATGATTCTACCCCCCACAGTATCTGCGACTTTCTGTGCACGTGCAAGGACATGTTGAGTAGGTTCAAAGAGGAGTTAAAAGAACGTGAAGCCCAAAGGCCAAGAGTCTGAAGTTCGTTTATTTTTATTAATCAAACATTATGGGCTGTATTTTGAATGATTTTCCTTTTTTGTATCACATGAATATTATCCTTCTATGAATGAATGTGGTTTAAATTGTTCTCAATATTCTTGTGTATGTTAAGCAATTAATTCGAAAATTCCCTGAAAAACAAATGCATATCATCTTGCATATCATGGAACACGTCTTTTTCCACGCCGCACGATTCTAAATTTATACCCTTTGCGCACCAGATTTGAGTTAAGCTGACTATTCATCACCGTTACGAAACTCGACGCAATTACCAAATGACGCTGGAGCAGATGGAAGAGACTCAGAACACTATGAGAGGTGACATCGACGCTCTCAAGATGAAGATGGACCAGTTGCTGGAGACAATGCTGACGCTAGCCCAAAAAGAAAACAATGATGAGACTTTTGCTGATGCCAAGAAAGCGGCTGACAATATAGGAACTTCGGGGATTGTTAAAACTCCCCACGTAGACCTTGTTGACCGTTCCATATCCGCGCGTCAGGGTTCTGAAGCAGACATGGACGAACAATATGATGCTTTCTACCAACCTCCACCACCTCCTCCTAAACACAATATGGGGGCTACTAATGACTTTGCTGCAGATAGACTACGAACTGTTGAAGAGAAAATCAAGTCATTGGAAATCAAGAAGACTCCAGGGTTGGATGTTGTTGACATGTGCCTAGTACCAGGATTGGTGATACCGAAGAAATTCAAAGTCCCGGAATTTGAGAAGTACAAGGGGGTCAGTTGCCCCAAAACCCATCTGCGAGCGTATTGTCGCAAGATGGCAGCTCACATTGATAACGACTTGATCTTAATACATTACTTCCAAGATAGCCTCAGTGGGGCATCATTGGAATGGTATATGCAGTTAGAAAAAGGACAAATCAGTACGTGGAGAGATCTAGCAGATGCGTTTTCACAACATTATCAATATAACACTGATTTGGCACCGAATCGCACGCAGCTGCAAGACATGACTCAACGTAACAATGAGTCATTTAAGGAGTATGCCCAAAGGTGGAGGGAGTTGTGCCCGTGTTCAACCACCATTGCTGACTAAGGAGTTAACTAACATGTTTATGGGAACTCTACAACCTCAATACTTAGACCGCATGCTCGGGTCCAGTTTCCCTAACTTCGCTGAAGTGGTGTCAGTAGGTGAAAGAATCGAGAGTACTTTGAAGAAGAACAAGGTTGCGGTCCCGATGAATGGGGGGAGGAAGCCTTTTGTGAAGAAAAGGGAAAACGAAACTAATGCCGTGATGAGAGGACGAGGAGATAGAGCTCCAGTGAACATCCAATATCCACAGGTAGCTGCAGTAGCCCATGCTCCTTATCAACAACCAGCTCAACAGCAGAATCAACAGCAGAATTATCAGAGAGTTCCTCCACCGCAATATCAGAATGCCCCGGCTCAAAGACAACAAAGGTCGAGACAACCAAGAAGACAACTTGACTCACTGCCTATGTCATATGGGCAGATCTTTGCTCAGCTAAATCAGAGTGGACACTTAACGTTGCGAGATTTACGTCCAGCAACCTTTCCATACCCCCCTGGGTATGATGCGAATGCCCATTGCGAGTTTCATAAGGGAGCCCCTGGACACTCCATAGACAACTGCTATGCGTTTCAAAACAGGGTGCAAGACTTGATAGAGTCCAAGGATCTCACTTTTACACCTAGAGGTGCCAACATTATGAAGGATCCGTTACATAAACATGGAGGTCCTTCTGTCAATGCTGTGGAAGAAAATAGTAGTTTGAGACTGATTACGAATGTTGAAGATGTCCGTACCCCAATGGCCGTTATCGGAGAACAATTGAAGAAAAGTGGGATGATTCCCCAAAAAGAAGTGGAGAATTTGACTGACGAAGTGGTAAAAAAAAACATCTGCAAAGGTTCTTAGAGCATGGAATAATACAAATAGAACAAAGAGATTCGAACGTATCTGCTATTGATATTCAGTATGATGAAACAAGTGCTTATCCGACAAGGCGACTTCGACCAGCACCAGTAGTCTTACAGTATGATCCTTCGGAAGCCTTTCAACAGAGGCCCGCCTGACCAGCACCCGTGATTATGCAGTATGATGAAGATGACGTCAATAGACAAAGAGCAGCGCGACCAGCTCCGGTGGCAATAGAATATTCTGTCAATGAATCTGAGCCCAAAGTTTTTAAACAGAGGCCAGAGAGACTAGTGATTGAGTATGACGCTGCCAAATGCGATGCAGTTGTGGGGCCTAGTGGGATGACCCGTAGCGGTCGTTTATTTGCCACCAAACCAGTGGAAGTGCCAGCTAGAAGTAAAGAAAAATCTACAATTGAATTACCAAGTGTTGAGCCACCTGTTGAGGTGTCATCACCAAAAGCAGCAGTAACACCAAAGGAAGCTGAGGAGTTTTTGAAGATCATCAGAAAAAGTGATTACAAAGTGATTGATCAACTAAACTAGACTCCTGCCAGAATTTCCATGCTCTCGTTGTTACTTAATTCAGAGGCCCACAGGTTATCTTTGATGAAGGTGTTGAGCGCTGCGCATATTGCTAAAGACATCACCGTAGCCCAGTTCGATGATGTGATAGCTAGCGTAACAACCGGAAACTTTCTTGGGTTTAACGATGATGACTTGACTGCAGAGAAGAGAAACCACAATAAAACTCTCCATATTTCTATCAAGTGCCAAGACACATTGATATCCCGAGTCTTAGTGGATACAGGTTCTTCTTTGAATGTGCTTCCCAAGGTCACCCTGGAGAGAATGCCAGTAAAAGGAGTTAGCATGAAGCCAAGTGCTCTGGTAGTCAAAGCTTTTGATGGTTCCAGGCGTGCTGTGATTGGCGATATGGACTTGCCAATAAAAATCGAGCCAACTATCTTCACTATCACTTTCCAAGTAATGGATATTTATCCAGGGTACAACTGTCTATTAGGGAGACCTTGGATTCATTATGCAGGAGCTGTTACCTCCACCCTTCACCAGAAGCTAAAATTTGTCAGTAATGACAAAGTAGTTCAGATTGGAGGAGAGGAGGATATCTTGGTTAGCCACTTAACATCCTTCAGGTACATTGAAGTTGAAGGGGAAATGGTGGAAACGCCTTTTCAGTCTTTCGAAATGGTGAATACATTAGCAGTGCAGCGAATTTCAGAGGGTCAGAGTTCAAGATCAGCAATGGCCTCTTATGAAGAAGCTAAGATGGTTGTAGACAAAGGGAACGCCCAAGGCTGGGGAAAAATGGTGGAAGTGGCTGAAAAGTTCGACAAATTTGGGCTAGGGTACCATCCTTCATCCAACACTGTGACAATTGCATATGGCAAGAAGCAGATTCCTCCTGTCGCAGAAGTCTTCAAGAGCGCTGGGCATATCTTCGACCATACCTCCGCCATGGTAATTGAAGATGGGATTGATGACAAAGAAGCCTCCGCAAGCTGGATCCGACAGGCCGAACCTGGTGAAGAATTGAAGAATTGGAAGACCATCGAAATACCCCAATTTTTCCCTCTTCAAAAGTAAAGTTTTAATTGATTTTCAAAAACCCTACGCTCTGCCCAAGGTGTAGTGGAGCTTTGTATCGGGCCCCCTGATGTTTCGAAACATGTTTAACATGAATAAATTTTGATTTGCATTCAATTTTTGCTCATTTTCTTTTCTATTTTTTTCATAATTAATGGCATTTCTTTCGCGCACTCACTTTCCTAAATAAGCTGCATAAATCATAATCATGCAGAGACACTACCGAGGTCCTTGATATTGACACTGCTGTAGGCCTTTACGATTTTGATTGTCCAATATACCGAGCGGATGAGGAAGACGAGAATGAGCTCCCCAACGAATTGGCTAGGTTGCTGCAGCAAGAAGAGAAGGTCATTATGCCGCATAAAGAGGATGTCGAGGTTATCAACCTAGGTTCAGAAGAAAATAAAAGGGAGATAAAGGTTGGAGCGTCTCTTCAAGATGTTGTCAAGGTAAAGCTGGTAGGGCTCCTCCGAGAATATGTTGATGTATTCGCATGGTCGTATCAGGACATGCCTGGTCTAGATACGAACATTGTTGTACACAAGTTGCCACTCAAAGAAGGGTGTCATGCCGTCAAGCAGAAGTTGAGAAGAACTCGCCCTGATATGGCTCTGAAAATCCGTGATGAGGTCCAAAAACAATTCGATGCAGGGTTCTTAGCAGTGGCCAAATACCCGCAATGGGTTGCAAATATCGTTCCCGTACCGAAAAAAGATGGAAAGGTCCGTATGTGTGTGGATTACCGCGACTTAAACAGAGCAAGTCCTAAAGACGATTTTCCATTGCCTCACATTGATGTGTTGGTAGATAATACGGCACAGTTCTCTGTTTTTTCCTTCATGGATGGATTCTCTGGTTACAATCAAATTAAGATGGATCCAGATGACATGGAAAAAACCACGTTCATTACACCATGGGGCACATTCTGTTACAAGTAATGCCATTTGGGTTAAAGAACGATGGGGCAACATACCAACGTGCAATGGTAACACTCTTTCACGATATGATTTACAAAGAGATCGAAGTGTACGTTGATGACATGATTGCTAAGTCCCAGACTGAAGAGGAACATTTGGTTAATTTGGAAAAGTTATTCGCTAGACTAAGGAAGTTCAAGTTGAGACTTAATCCCAACAAATGTACATTCGGGGTGCGGTCTGGAAAGTTGTTGGGCTTTATCGTAAGCCAGAAAGGGATTGAGGTGGATCCTAATAAAGTAAGGGCGATTCAGGACATGCCTGCGCCAAAGACCGAAAAGGAGGTCCGTGGATTTCTGGGAAGGTTGAATTATATCGCAAGATTTATTTCACATCTCACAGCCACTTGCAAGCCAATTTTTAAATTACTCAGGAAAGATCGGCCGGTTGTGTGGAATGATGAGTGCCAAGGGGCATTTGATGCAATCAAAGAATATTTGCAAGAACCACCGATCTTAATACCACCAGTTCCTGGAAGGCCTCTCATTATGTACTTAACTGTGCTAGAAGAATCCATGGGTTGCGTATTAGGACAACAAGATGATACGTGCAAGAAAGAGCATGCTATATACTATCTCAGCAAAAAGTTTAACGACTGCGAGACTAGATACTCTTTGCTTGAGAAGACTTGTTGTGCACTTGCATGGGCTGCTAGACGACTCAGACAATATATGCTGACGCACACCACATACTTAATCTCCAAGATGGATCCAATCAAATACATCTTCGAGAAACTTGCTCTCACCAGTAGGATAGCCCGGTGGCAAATGCTTCTATCTGAATACGACATCCAATACACCACTCAGAAAGCTATAAAGGGCAGTGTGTTAGCAGATCATTTGGCCCATCAGCCGGTGGAAGAGTACCAACCTTTGAGATTTGACTTTCCAGATGAGGATATCATGATGGCAATAGATTACGAAGAGCCAGGGCCAGATGAAGGGCCAGAACCAGGGGAGCGATGGACTCTTATGTTCGATGGTGCTTCTAACTCTTATGGACATGGAATTGGGGCAGTGATTACATCTCCCAAAAATTTTCACTTGCCGTTTACGGCCAAGCTCTGTTTCCCGTGCACTAACAATATAGCAGAGTACGAGGCATGTATACTAGGGCTAGAAGAAGCCATTGACTTGAGAATCAAAACTCTCGATGTGTTTGGAGATTCTGCTCTAGTAATTTACCAGATAAGAGGCGATTGGGATACCAAGCATGAAAACTTAATTCCATACCGGGATTATATGGCCAAATTGCTTCCCCGATTCGATGATATCACTTTTACTCACATACCTCGAGAAGAGAATCAAATGGCTGACGCTTTGGCAACTCTGGCATCCATGTACAAGTTGATATGGCCAAATCATAGACCATCTATTGATTTGCGACGCTTCGAAGAGCCCGCGCATTGTCTGACTGCAGATAAAGACGCAGATGAAAAGCCATGCTTTTATGATATAAAGCGATATCTTGAAAAGCACGAATATCCTGAAGGAGCCCTGGGTATCGACAAAAGAACTTTGCGAAGATTGGCATCCAACTTCTTCCTCAACGAAAATGTATTGTACAAGCGCAACCATGACACTGTTTTGCTTAGATGTGTGGAGAAACGTGAAGCTGAACAGATTCTAAAGGACATTCATGAGGGCTGCTTTGGAACTCATGCGAATGGACATACCATGGAAAAGAAAATATTGAGGGCGGGCTATTATTGGCTTACCATGGAAGCAGATTGTTACCATCATGCCCGAACTTGTCACAAGTACCAAATATACTCTGATAAGATTCATGTACCCATCACTCCATTGAACGTCTTAACCTCACCATGGCCCTTCTCCATGTGGGGAATAGACATGATTGGGATGATTGAACCAAAAGCTTCAAACGGACATCGCTTCATACTTGTGGCTATAGACTATTTCACCAAGTGGTTGAAGCTGCTTCGTATACCAACGTTACTAAGCAAGTAGTCGCCCGCTTCTTGAAACACAACATCATATGTAGATATGGAGTGCCCAATCGCATCATCACTGACAATGGGTCGAATCTCAACAACAAAATGATGGACGAGTTGTGCGCCAGTTTTAAAATAGAACACCATAACTCGACACCATATAGACCCAAAATGAATGGAGCCGTAGAATCAGCCAATAAAAATATCAAGAAAATCATCCAGAAGATGGTGGTCACATACAAAGATTGGCACGAGATGTTACCCTTTGCACTACACGGCTACCGCACTTCAGTACGAACTTCAACAGGGGCAACTCCCTACTCGTTGGTTTATGGCATGGAGGCAGTTCTCCCAATAGAGGTCGAAATCCCTTCTCTGAGGGTTTTAATGGAAGCTCAACTTGATGAAGCCGAATGGGTAAAAACGAGGTTTGAAGAACTTAATCTCATTGAGGAAAAGCGCTTGACAGCCATATGCCATGACCAGCTTTACCAGAGAAGAATGAAGAGAGCCTTCGACAAAAGAGTGCACCCCAGGACGTTCACGCAAGGAGACTTAGTACTCAAGAGGATCATGTCTATGTATAATGAATCTAGGGGCAAATGGACACCGAACTATGAAGGCCCATATGTGGTAACAGAAGCATTCTCCGGTGGTGCCCTAAAGCTCGCAACCATGGATGGGGAGGAATTACCTTATCCAGTGAATGCAGATTTGGTTAAACGATACTTTGCCTAAAAAAGTGGAATAATAAAGCCGCTGAGTCGAAAACCCGAAAGGGCGATTTAAGTAAAATTGGCTATCCTGGTGAACCGAAAACCCGAAAGGGAGGTTCAGGCAAAAATTAGGGATAAAATGAGAATAGGCCCGCTGAGTTGAAAACCTGAAAGGGCGGCTCAGGCAAAAAAGGGCGTCCCGGTGGATTGAAAACCCGAAAGGCGATCCAGGCAAAAGTTAGGGGAAAAATTCCAAGGCAAAGTATCCATTATACATGATCACTCGACCCTAGTGCATAATCAAGAGACATAATTGATCCGACCATTTTTCTACGAAGCAAGGTGTTGAAGACTTCCAAAGCCATGGGGATTATAGCAGTGTCGAAACTCAAAGGAACTCTGATTTTTGCCATTATGTTTTTTTTCTTGCACTGTAATCACCTCATTAAGGGATTACATCTCTGTATACTCACCCATTCAAGGGACAAATCAATATAAAGAGAGATTTCTCAATTAAATTGTGCTCACTCTTTTACTTTATCCGGTTGTTTGCAAATTAATTTTTATTTTGATAACTTGTGTTCGAAACTTCAGCTAAAAAATATGATAATAAAAATAATAAAAATAAAATATAACTTTTGACAAGGTAGGGAGTTTGCTTTGATGTTTGGAGACATTGGGGAAAATAGATGGTCTCCAAGGAAAATGTCAACAGGTAGAAGCTTTGATTTAGTCGTCAGCTATCCAGGCTTATCATCATGAAAAGTCTTGCCTTTCTATAGGGCCTATATGGGGTGGTTCCCCCAGCATCGAGTTCAAGAACTAAACTGGAGCAATCAGTTCCCCCGGTCGTCATGGAATATATAAATCCGGGATGTCGAATAGTCTAATCCTCTCACTGTCCCCACAGAAAGCCCAATCTTTTATTGGCAACTACAAAAAGCCACTCCTGTCGGCATCTCAAATTTACCCTATAAAGTTCAGTCTTCATTGGCAACCAATAAAAGTCCACCCTTAATGGAATCCTCCTCACAGTAAAGTCCAAATCCATTTGACAACTACCAAATCCCGTCCCTGGTGATACCCCCGACAAGATTTTATCCCCAGCATACCTGATCATGTGCATTATCATAAGCACGACATACAATATCACATCATATCATAGTCATATCGAGCATTAGCATATCATTAGCATTCGCATCTTGCACTCCCTAGCAGTTGCATCTCGGTTGCATGTTTATGTATCATAACGCATATCATCGCCATCACCATTAACATGGCATAACAACATAGCAGGATCCAGGATCAGTTTGTAAACATCTTGGCCAGTCCTCCGGTGAAGTTGGCAGTAGTGAATTTGAAAGGAGTTTGTTACTCCGCGAGTTCGGGGAATTCTAATCTCCAGCAAGTCATTTTTCAACCATGAAGTTGATAATGATAGTCCCCGGCGACCGTTGCCCTTATGGCTCCCCAAGCAGAAGTTATCATAAAAAAGTTTCTTGAAGACTTTCCCCTACAGAGGTTGGGCAATGCTGTTCCTCTAATAGGAATTTTAGCTCAACCTTTACTCAGCAAATTTATCGCTCGAGATACTGCTTTGGTATCATCGAGGAGCCTTATTGGATAAGGTACTGTTTCAACCACCCAAAGAATCTCAAGCTTTGTTCGAGATACTGCTTTGGTATCATCGAAGAGCCTTAATGAGTAAGGTACTGCTTCGACCACCCGAAGAATCTCAAGTTTCGCCAGAGATACTGCTTTGGTATCATCGAAGAATCTTATGGGATAAGAGGCTGCTTCGACCACCCGAAGAATCTCAAGTTTTGATCAGAGATACTGCTTTGGTATCATCGAAGAGCCTTAATGGATAAGGTACTGCTTCGACCACCCGAAGAATCTCAAGTTTTGTTCGAGATACTGCTTTGGTATCATCGAGGAGCCTTATTGGATAAGGTACTGCTTCGACCACCCGAAGAATCTCAAGCTTTGTTCGAGATACTGCTTTGGTATCATCGAAGAACCTTAATAGATAAGGTACTGCTTCGACCACCCGAAGAATCTCAAGTTTTGATCAGAGATACTGCTTTGGTATCATCGAAGAGCCTTATTGGATAAGGTACTGCTTCGACCACCCGAAGAATCTCAAGTTTTGTTCGAGATACTGCTTTGGTATCATCGAGGAGCCTTATTGGATAAGGTACTGCTTCGACCACCCGAAGAATCTCAAGCTTTGTTCGAGGTACTGCTTTGGTATCATTGAAGAACCTTAATGGATAAGGTACTGCTTCGACCACCCGAAGAATCTCAAGTTTTGTTCGAGATACTGCTTTGGTATCATCGAGGAGCCTTATTGGATAAGGTACTGCTTCGACCACCCGAAGAATCTCAAGTTTTGTTCGAGATACTGCTTTGGTATCATCGAAGAACCTTATTGGATAAGGGACTGCTTCGACCACACAGAGAAGGTCAGGTTATCTCGTTCATATTTTGCATCCTGCCACCCTATTATGGTACATCTTATCTCTCTACATTTTACTTGCCTGTCGGACAAATTTCGGGGTCTTCTTGTATCTAATTGACTTCCACCCTAAAATGAACGCCATGCAGCTATTCATTTTCTCCCGGGTTTAAGACAATTAGATAGGGGCATCTGTCATACCCCAAATTTGTCCTACCTTCTCTTGCCCTTGTATCAAATATTCATAGGGATTCACACTCTCTCTCCAAGTGATTATTTTGGCCTATGGCCTCGATCCTTTTGATTCTTTTTTTTATCTATAGGGGCGCTATGTATGTTTTTGTGACTATAATCTCTTGCAATTATGTCAAATTCAAGTGGAGATAGGAAGAGGTCACTTCACTACCATAGTTAAGACTTGATCTTTCTATGTCAAGCTGGTTTCAAGACTATTTACAACGATATCTAAAATACCCAAGTGGTGATTGATCTTGTTTTATGGCATAATATTTATCTTCAAGATATGCTTGTAGTTTGTTTAAGATTTCAAGCTATATCTAGCCTCAAGATCAATTGTTGGAAATTTGGATTGTACCTTTTGATTTCAAGGCGTGATCAAAATCAAGCCAACTTAAGTTCATTTTGTTCAAAACATACTTGCAAGAATTACTTTGATTGTTCAAGTGATCATACTTTGTCCAAGCCGCGCAGCAAGTAGTTTTGTATTAAGGGGGCCTTGGATAGGGTCGTTCCCAGCACGTTTCAAGACAAAGGCATTTGGTACAAAAGTTCAACCGGAAAATGTGAAGTTGATTTGTTTCCATGGGAACTCAACCGCAAAGAGAAATCTAAGCCTATTATTCAAATTGCAAATTTCCAAGCTACTGTACTCATTTGATTTTATTTATAATTATAAAGCAAGTACTAAGATACAAGTTACGAGATTCTACACGGTCAAATCATAAAACCGTGACTCAATTCATGCTACAATTATACCATTTCAAAAGTTCATGCTATCACCCATGCTACAATTCCTAAAAGGGTGCAAAAAGTCTAAAGAAAATTCAAGTGTCGTGAACATTTTTCTTAAAGCTAAGCCTAAGACAATTCTTTCAAAGTACATTACGGCCTGTGCTACAACATGTTCCAAGATCTCGTCAAATTGCCTCAAGTCTTGTGCTAATTTGTAATTAGTCCGGGCTGCCGTCACTATCGACTCTTCATCAAAGTGAGCTTCCTGTGGCAAGTCGCTTGCTTTCATTTCAGGTTTCCTCACGTCATACCAAAGGCAACACCAACATGGTAGGTGGCAAGCAAGGATTGGAAGAGTTGCTGGTAACAAAGACCTTTATCTTGGAACATTCAGTACTCAAGAGAAAGCAGCAGAAGCATATGATGTAGCAGCAATAAAATTCTGTGGCGCGAACGCGGTAACGAATTTCGACATATCTAAATACGATGTCGAAAAAAATCATGGCCAGCAATACTCTTCTGTCGGGTGAGCATGACAAGATTTGTGGAGCAAGCGGTCAAGGCAATAACTGTTCTTCCTCAAACACGAACTCTGCAGTAAACCAGATAGAAAGTTGTCAAAATAATATCCAAATTGCATTGATGTAAGACATAAAAAAATCTGCAGATTTAAGTATGTTTAAGAATTGTCTTCCAAGTTCTGCAAAGTACTCACAGGTGTTTTCAAACTATTCCCCAATGCGATGTCGTAAATTTGATGCTGCAATGGAGGACCTTTGACCGATGATTCTTCATTTTAGTTCATACTTTAGTTCGTCTTGTTTCTAGAAGGACATCATGTCCAGAATGCTCAGGCCAAAAGATATTTCCAAGGTTGATTTCTTTCCCTCGAGCCAACCATGTCCTGGTTACATGTATACCTGAAATAAGAGTTGAAAAATGATAAGTAACAGGTCAAACAGAATTAATGTTGGTATATGCGAGAAACTTGCGAACTCCAACGAATGTAGATTAACTCAAATTTGTGCAGCAAATTCTATCAGGCACCAACCTACCCAAACATCTCATCTGCAACTTTCGTTGGATTCAACCGGCGACGACCTCGTCCTTCAACCAACAGCGCCTGCCTTCAAAAAACAGCATTTGCAATTAGTTAAGAACTATTGGCAAAACAATTCAGTAGAGCATACAAGTGAAAATTCTAGAAGGTAGTGAACATGATGGCTCAATGAGGCGTAAAAATTATCTTCCTAAAAAAGGGGCCCTAGACATTGAAGGGAAGACAGTGGCTGATGATGTTGATGTATCTCAAGGATAAGTTGATAACAATAAAGGTGATTGGATACCTGCTGTTAGTCGTAGTACTCACAGGAGATTTCTAAGAAGGAAAGTTAGACGGGAGTACTATGATGCAGCAGTCAAGATCAACAAGGTATGAAAGAAAACACCAATGGAAGCGTTTGTGAAGATGACAAGGCTTCAAACCGGGATGATCATCAAGGTGATGATGAGAAGCATATCGAAAGCATTGTTTCCAAGGACGATATGATATTTGCAAAGAACAATGACGGTGAATCCATCTCTGCAGCTCTGAAGCAAATGACATTGGAAGAAGGTTCGCTTGAAGTTAATGAAGAGCACAAACCAAGTTTATCTCCTGAAGAGTTTCAGTCAAACAATGATATACTACTGGAAAGTGCATCAGATGTCAGTGCATTACACTCTGAGACTGCAAGTCAGACAAGTGAAGCTGTTGATGTTTCATACACAGGTGATGATATCAGTGAGCAAAGTTGGATGCTTAGATCTTTGTCTGAATCATCTATGGCCTGTATAACTGGCGACCTTGCAATGCAAAATGTTCTTCTCCAAATGAGTTTGCGCTTGCTGGTAGCTGGAGGATCGCAGATACACCAGATGCACACTTCACTGTTACTGCTGAAATTAGGAGGAATTTATGTCCAAAATGTGGAAATGGTGGCACCTGAAATGAGAAGCAGTCATGGGAGCAAGATCAGAAATGGCAACATCGCATATAGAACTCACAAAAAAGGGTTTATCATTCAAAAGGATGATAATCTGATGAATTAAAGGGAACTTAGAAACTCACCCGTAATCAGTTTTTAGTAGGCGTGATAAGCAAAAGCCAAAAAGCCACTCAAAATCTGGTTGGAGAAGTTGTTTGCAGTCATTAGAGTGCGTGTGCAGTTCGCAAACGAAATTCAACATTTTAAAAATGTTCAAGCTGCAGCTCAGATACATATGATGTTCGTCAGTAAAAGTGGAAACATTTTTTTGATAACAACAGAGTTCCGAGGGTATATACCAGATGTTGTGTTTGCTTGTATCAATTAAGTATTGACTCCACACCAAACTTAAAAGTCATCCATTGTGGTCACCTTTTATGAAATCAAGAAAAAACTGAAGAGTAAAAGAAGAATCAAAATAGTCAAAACAATACAATATTTTCAGAGCAGCAATATAAAAGAACAACAGAGTTCAGAAGGCTTTGTGAAATCATTAGAAATCATTTGGCTAATCTTAACAAATATCGGGACCAACGAGACCGACCTGATCTATCTGCTCCTGAAAGCTTGCAATTGTATCTTGTTACAAGATTTGAGCAGTTGAAAATTGCCACTGAGCTTGGACTCTGGCAGGAAGCCTTTAGATCTGTCAAAGATATACACGGGTTAGTGTGCATGGTCAAGAAAACACCGAAACCATCATTGATGACGGTTTTCTATGTTAAGTTGACTGGAATATTTTGGATATCTTCAAGTCATTTATATCATGCGTATGCTTGGTTCAAACTCTTTTTGTTACAAAAGTTGCAACAAAATCTGAGTCAGAAGGATTTACAGTTGATTGGCTTCATCTGTTGTTCTAGCTGCACTTTCAGTCCCTCCTCATGATCGCACTCACGGTACATCTCATTTAGAACTAGAGCATGAAGAGGAACGAAATTTAAGGATGGCAAATCTCATAGGCTTTAATCTTGAAACAAAGCCCGATAGCAGAGAAGTGCTCTCAAGGTCATCATTTCTTGTTGAACTGTCATCAAAGGGTGTAATGTTTTGCGTTTCACAAGAAGTAAAAGACATTTACTATCCTTTGGAACATGAATTTCTACCGTCTGATCTTGCACTAAAAGTACTACCCTTGCTGAATAAAATTTCAAAAATTGGAGGTAAGTTTACCTTTGCTTCATCGGTTCCAGAGGCGCATTCTTCGCAATATGTACCAGCACTTGAAAAGTTAGCTACCTTGAGGTTGCTACAACAGGTGTCTAATGTGTACCAGTCGATTAAGATTGAGAACCTAGCTGGGATGATTCCTTTCTTTGAGTTTTCTGTTGCGGAAAAGATTTCCATAGATGCTGTTAAGCAGAAGTTTCTGTCAATGAAAGTTGACCACATGAGAAATGTTGTAATTTTCTGCAAGACGAGTCTTGAGGCTGATGGCTTGGGGGATCACTTGGCAAGTTTTTGCTGAGCAGTTGAACAAGGCAAGGCAAATGATTTGCCCACCTGATGCGCAACGATCAAAAAACGGAGGCTTGCTTCCGACTATGCCAGAGGTTGTAGCCAAAGAACACAAGAGGCTTCTTGCTCGAAAATCACTCACTACCAGAACATGAGATATGAGTATACCCTGCAACAACCAAATGAATGTCAGGTTATTAACCAAGCTTCAAGAGTTCTAGACAGTAAACAGTCACACTACTGCACAGTAAAAATTCAAAAGTTCATGGTAAAAGGGTATCTTTTCGCAGTAAAAGTATGAATAGGACAAACATTCCCAGAAAAGAGTTAACAAACAAGGAATGACCAAAAGGCATTCTGAAATCATGCTTCTTTTTCACCCAGAGGTTTTGAAAGAGAAAACCCTAATCCTAATCAGTCTATATAAAAGAGCATATTGTTCATATCAAGAGGGAGGCGAAAAAAGAAGGAAAAAAAACCTAAAAAATTCATACAACAAAACCTAACTGTGAGCGCATCTTCGAGGTGTTTGGAGGCCTCAGGCTAAGGCTATCGATCGTTGAGCTTGAAAAGAAGAAAGAGCGAAAAAGGAGTCAGAAAGTTACCTTCACCGGGAAAGCTTCCGGTCGGATTCGCTCCGATTCAGGTATTTCTCTTCTCCTCTTTGAACTATTGGTGCCTGATTTGAGCTTCTTGTATGGTTTAGCTCATTTTTCTCCTTTATTTTGAGTGGTTTCCGCCATTTTGTGTTGAGTCTAGGATTTCGTTTGAGTTTGGGATTAGAGATTTTGAGGACGAATTAGGAGAAACCGAGTCCGGATTTAGACTCTGGATGCATTTTCGTGTGAGTTTAAGGTTTTAATTTGGAGTTTGGATGAAGAAGAGGGGGGCGCCGCCGTCAACCCCCATCTTCTCCGGCGAGTTAGGATTCAGGCGAGTTAAGGGGTGATTGAGAGTTCTGAGAAAAAACGAAGAGTGAGCCTTTTGGTCTGTGTTTTCCGTTTCTAGGTTTTGTTTACTTTTTTGTCATTTTCAAAGTAATCCTTGATGATAGTGTGATGTTCCCCATGTGTCTGTTCATGGTTTGATGGGAATCCCCTTCCCAAAACCTCTCTGGACGATAGACCCTTTTGTTTTGTTTATTAATATTATTTTCTTACTTTAGTTAATATATTTTATAAAAAATAAATGCTTCAACAATAATTTTATCAATTTCCTGTTAAAAGAACTTCAAATTTATTTTATTAAAAAATTTATTTAATAATAATTAATTTATTTAATGATTAATATTATTAAATAATTGATTTTAATTTGATTAACTGTTTTTTTTATTAAAAAATTAGCTTTTCTTTTAAGTTCTAAGACAATGCAAAAATGATTAATCTTAATTTTATTTTCTATTTAATAATTATCTTAATAATTTATCTTTTCTTTAAATTCCAAATAATCTAAAGCAAATTAATTTGAATCCTTTTATTTTACTAATCTTAGATAATTAGGTTATTATTTAAATTGGCATGCCTTGATTAAGCATATCCTTTTATTTAATTTACGACTTTTTTTGTGATGTTTGTGTATGTTTTATACTTCAATTACATTTATGTTGTTCACATGCTTGTTCAAACCTTTTAAAAAAGAAACTAATATCTTGACTTAACGTCAAACCTTTTTTTAAACCCCATTGTAAGCCGATTGTTTTTACGATCACCATCGACCTTATAGCCTCCTCTTGGGCTTTGTACAACGACGCTTGTTACGCACTTCACACATAACATCGAAATCAAATCTTTTTTTTCCAAACTTGATCCAACATCAAGTATCTTAAAACAAGTGTAATTAATCATCAACTTCCATTAGCACTTAACCTTATCAAATCCCCCCATCCTTGTAAGTCGAGTGCTTTGACCTCGCCATCGACCTTACCCTATACCGTAGGGCCTCCTATCCTTCAAATCCCACTTTGCTCTTTCCACGTAAAATTCAAACCTTGATTCATTTCAAGCAATTTTCTTTAAGTCAAACTAAAATACTTAATAACTATTTAAACACAATTTTAATATTAGATGAAAAAGAGAGAGTCCCAAGTCTTCGGGTCTCTCTCCCAATTGTTTGGGTCCGAGGAGTCTTTCTTAAGCCCGAGCAATTGTCTTCTAAAAAACCCTTCTAAAAACGATAAATTTATTCGAGCCTATTTTTCTAAACACCTAGGATGAAAAAGAGAGTGTTCCAAGTCTTTGGCTTACTTTCCCAGTTATTTAAAATTCAAGAAGTCTTTCTTGAGCTTTGAGTAATCGTCATCCGATTAATATACTCTAATATTATTAAACATCTTTCATAATACTAGATGAGAAAAGAAAGTGTTCCAAGTCTTTGGTTCGCTTTCCCGATTACTTGAGGTCCGAGAAGTCTTTCTTAAGCTTCGAATAATCTTCATCTGTTAAAATACCTTAACCACATCCTATCTTTCAAATTCCATTCAAACAATTCCTTTTGTGATGAAAAAGAAAGTGTTCCAAGTCTTTGGTTCGCTTTCCCGATTACTTGGGACCGAGGAGTCTTTCTCGCGCTTCGAATAATTGTCATCCGATTAACCTACTCGAACCACATCTTATCCTTTTGCAATTGAGGTTGAAAAAGAGAGAGTTCCAAGTCTTTGGTTCGCTTTCCCGATTACTTGGGTCCGAGAAGTCTTTCTTAAGCTTCAGGTAATCGTCACCTCCAGCTAAACATCCAATACTTAACCAATCAAACTCTACTCGCCCTCGTGCGATCCATAACTTAAAAAAACTCTTCTCAAAGAACATTGTTCAGTCCCTTCTTCCGCGCATAACAAACTCGTGCTTCAGCCTCCCCTAGCGAGCATACAAGCCAACATTTAGTAGTTAGAATGCAACCTAAACGCTCGTTCATTTTCCAAACCTGTTAGCAAACCGTAGGCCGAACTACGGCTGCTCTGATCTCTCATGTCTGTTGAGAGTACGTAGGCATAGGATTGCGATAATCCTAGCGAGCACAATTCCCAAACCTTTACCCGTAGTCCCACGAACTACGAATGCTCTGATTTTCCACTTCTTACAAGTGAAGATACGTAGGCACAAGGGCCCCAATCCTTGGCGAGCACCCTATCTTAATAATCACCCCCTTTTCCCATTAGCAAGCAATTCCTTAAAAGATAAACAAACATAGCTAACTTCTCTCGCGAATTGATCAAGAGGTTCCCGTTAAGTACAACGGACGTAGAGGGTGCTAATACCTTCCCTCTATGTAATTGACTCCCGAACCTAGAATATTGGTTGCGATGACCATGTTCTTATCCCTTTTAAGGTTTTATCGATATTTTCCTATTCCATCCTTGAAATGAATAAAGTTCGGTGGCGACTCTGTTTTGAACAGTATTTTTCCGCGTCCATCGCGAGGATCGTATTTTTCGAGGTACGACAGATGGCGACTCTGCTGGGGACAATCTGCATAGCTCTATGCTAGAGAGAGTCAAGCCTAACTTGACTCGATTCGCAAGAGTTAGACCCGCTTGTTTGTGAATTTTCTTTTATTTGTTTTCTTGTCTTATTTATTTGCTATTTATCTGCTTGCTTTTATATATTCTATTATTATTCCTTGTGATGCTATTGGAGTTCTCTGATTTTGGGAATTTCGTGAGATGGCTCTACACCCGAGTCCGAGAAAAAAACATAGGATTAGAATGGTGGTTGTGTAATAGAATCCCTCTAGGAGTCTTTCTCGTTGGGAGGAAGCGAAAGCCCCACTTAGAGTTGATTCCCTAAGGATATTATTGTTGTGGTAAGTCTTTGCCATGGCAGTAGTATTTTCTAGGTTGAATCTATAACTCTAAGGACCGTCTACCTTTTTTCCATGGTGGTTGATAGTATTAACTCATGACTGTTATTTGGGCTTTGGGAAAGATTAGAGCTCCTGATACTGTTTTGCCGTATTATCTTCTTCATAATCATGGGGGTCTTCCCTTTGAATCTTTTGGCCATTTGGTTCTCAATGTTTCTTAGCATGTCAATGAGTGTAACGGTCCCTTGGATGCTATTGATAAAGAGGATCAAGATATCATCATTGCTGATGCCAAAGTTCCTTTGGTTGTTACGACTGGCCCAACACTGCATTATCCCGACCCTCCAAATCCAGCCAAGGTTATTTACATCAACAAAAAGGAAGCTCCTGTGTTGAGAGTGGAAAGAGGGGTGCCGGTCACGTTTTCCATACAGTCAGGGCATAATGTTGCGCTTTATGTTACTTCCGACCCCATTGGCGGGAATGCCACCCTGAGGAATCTGACTGAGACTATTTATGCTGGAGGTCCTGAGGCCTATGGAGTTCAGGCCAGTCCCACAGAACTAATTTGGGCTCCTGACAGGAACACTCCTGATCAGGTTTACTATCATTCAGTGTATGAGAAGAAAATGGGTTGGAGAGTAGAGGTTGTGGATGGGGGTTTATCTGACATGTATAACAACAGTGTTGTTCTTGATGATCAACAGGTTACCTTCTTTTGGACATTATCAAAGGACTCGATATCTATTGTTGCTCGTGGTGAAAAAAAGAGTGGTTATCTTGCTATAGGATTTGGCAGTGGAATGGTGAACAGTTTCACATATGTGGGATGGGTTGATGACAATGGTGTTGGTCGTGTTAACACTTATTGGATTGATGCATAGGATGCCTTGGGTATGCATCTTACAAACGAGAATTTCACACATGTGAGATGCAAAACAGAAAACGAAATTATTACTTTGGAATTTACTCGTCCCTTGGTTCCATCTAGGACGATTTAAGCTGACATGTACAATAACTCTAACCTGAGTATAGTCTTAAATCCAGGTCGACCATATTTATCTTCAGGAGGAAAGTATGTTCCACCCATTAAAGGTTTCAAGTCAGGAGAAAGAAACACAGTCAGAGGCCAACCTCCTCCCCCATATAAAGCCTACACATACGTCATGTATACCTGAAGAGATAAAGAAAAATCTAAGTGCATCTTCCTTTGTTACCAATGGAACCCCAAAATTATAGACCACAAATAGATAGACAGTGCTCTGACCTGGTAAAAATTTTATATAAAAGTTACCTTATCAACATCCGGTCGCTCCTCGCGATCCACCTATGGCATTGGTACAAGACAAAGTTGAGCAACTAGTATAACTAAAGGTGATTGTTAATGTAAGAACTCAAAGCAACAGAAAACATAAAGTGACCAAATTACCTTAATGCTAACAAACCCATCATTCAACTATTTCGCAATCCCTTCATTCTCAAAAGACTCAACCTCCATAACATGACACCTTATTCAAAATTCCCAAATTGTGATTGTCAAAATAATCTCATCAAAACATTGACATCAAAAGTATGAGTTCTAATAAGCCACACATACCAATGACAAGTGTTGTACCCAACTTCAAATCAAATAGCCATTAAACCCACATCACCACATGTAAACCAGAGGTTAATTAATTACACAATTAGGAAACTTTAATTTTCAAAAAACTAAATTAGGAAACTTTAATTTTCAAAAGGAAAAGGCAGAAAATTACTTGATAAAAAGATAGGTGCGTCTCGAGGCATGCTTTGGCGAAAGCTTCTTCTCCCCATGGATACAATCAACCTAAAACAGAATGAATGAATCAATTATTAATCAGTGAGAACTAAGTGGAATTGAAAAAACTGAAAAAAATGGAACTTACAGGGTTATGAGCATATTGAAGAAGGTAAGGGCTCTGTTCTAACGCAAGACGATTGGAGAACTTGTGTTGGTTGGAATGAGAAGTTGCCATGGAAAGAACCTTGGGGAGTGTGGCGTGAGAGTATGGGAGAGGGAATCGAGAGATTGGTTTGGTGAAGGCGAAGCGGTGTTGGTGATAGAAAAAGCGGTTGAGAACAGCGACAGAGGTTTGATGAAGCATGGAATTGAAGTGTGTTGTGGAGAAATAAATGGAGAGTGTCGGTGTTATGACAGAATTGATACTAGTAGTTTTGTTAGTCTTGGTTTCTCATTTTTGTGAATTGAATCATGTACACTAGTTCTCTTCTCAACACTTGGAATGGTTGGTTTCGTGACAAGTGTCTCTTGTTTGGTTGGTTTCATGACAAGTGTCTCTTGTTTGTCTTTGTCTATGTAATCCATATAAATCGATATCCATTCTAAATGATGGGGAAACTTCTTATGTTTAAATGAGATAATTACATTTTTTTAAAATTTTTTTTGTTTGAATAGCATTAAATGATTTATTGTTATATTTTTTGGGATCATTTTCATAAATTTTAAAATTTTCGGGTTAAATTTAAAATATGAAAATTATGGATTAATTTGTAATTTTAAAAATTTTAAGGGATTAATTTGTAAAATTTAAAAATTTATAAGAATTTATTTGTAATTTTTTGAAAATTTTAGGGGTGAATTTGAAATTATAATAAAATATGAGGACCATCTTACAAAAAATTGAAAAATTAATAATAAAAAATTTAATATTTGCATTATATAGCGTGAGAGAGCAATTCCAAATTCTTTACTTATTGGTGTCATTGAAAATTCCTTAAATTTAACTTGAATAAAATAATTCATAAATTTAAATTATTTTAACAATTCTCTATATTTTTTATCTAAACAATGAGTTTTGGTCAAGTCATTTTAAATGCTCTCAAAAGATTATTTTTTCTCATTAAAATGTTTCATCCAAACACACTATAAAAAAATACATAAATGCTTCGAGCGCACTATTTTACACCAAAGTACGTTCTAAGTGAGTTTTACCCCATATTTTTGTTAAAATTTAATTTGAAAATGCATCTCCAAGTTCACCAAATACGCACCACATGCATTCCTTATTAAACACACTCATTTTGCCATAAATTGATTTAGAGATGCATCCATGTATTCACACCAGTCAATAATTTTTTACATTATTTTAAAAATACATTTTTGTAATTGACGATGTGTTATAGTTATATTATCATATTAAATTTTATATAAATTAACTCATACGCTTATCAAATAATATTAAAATACCATTGATAAATGAATAAATTCGGAATACATAATGAGGTTAAAACATAGTACAAATGATAATAGTGCTCCTAATACATTACTGAGTATGTTGAACTCGGACGCCCTTGTTCCTACGTTGCCTCTGGTACTGCAATATCGCTTGTGCCTCCTCTATGATGGCATCTAGAACGTACATCACCTCATAGCCATCCAAAAAAACTTCTCTATCTATACCTACTTGCTCAGGCTCAATGATACATTGACATCTATGCAACACATCAACATTATGATATGCCTTAATTTATTTGTCCTCTAGTATCTCTTGATGAGCTGACCTATGTGGATCTTCTAGAGCATACGGCATCATATAAGGATGTAACACCTTGAAAAACCATTGGTTGTAGTCGTGTGCACCACTTCATTCGTTAGGAGTTATGGTACCATGTATCGCATCTGGTTCTAGATGGTTAAGGTAATCATTATACATGACATTCATATCTCTGCGTGCCATAGCGGGAGGAGCAGACTCAGAGGGTCTTTCGGAATAAATTGCATGTAGTCAAACTCTTGAGTGAAACGCTTAGGTAGGTGTGGAAACATCAAATGTGACCCACAAGCCAATCATCCAAAGTAGAAGGCTATGTCGTCCAATGGTGTGTCTAACGGTGGCTTGTGTATGTCTAAAAGTGTATATCTTCTGCTACCAAGCGGTTAAAAGACACTCATAAGGACTCTGTCGCCTGATTTCCTCTAAGCGATACGAGTGCAGAAGCACGTGGCATATCCTCGGTGAAGGTGATAACTTCACCCCGACCTTAGAAACCACGAACGAATTCGCCATCGAACGCTTTAGTTTTAAGAACGACATCATCGACCACCATAATAAGAAAATTGAAGATGTCTCTAACCAAGAACATATTGTCTTCCTAACCCTCTAGTTGTCCTACTACTTTTTCTGCTCTAGCTATAGCTAAAAAGTATGTCCCTTTAATCATTCAACTTCATGAGGGTCAAAAGATCTCACTGAACAAACTACTTTTGGTCAACCTTTGCCAATCAATTGGCAATTCCTTTTACAAATTGAAACATCTCCCTGACACCAACAAGTCATACCTTCTTTCTGGCCCTTTATGACTCCTACAACTCTGGCTAAGCGCCACATTCGGTCCAAAATTCCATGAAACTGACTCTCAGGCCTTGATGGAAGAAAATAATTGCAAAGACATTGAAGGCACAAGACTTGCTTTAGTTACCCCTTATAACACTCCGTCGCAGATAAATTTTATGATGTATATCCAATTACTCTTCGAATTTACCATTTTTGTTTCGACCATGGTTCCCTTCGTGGACAGATGTGTTGGTCCATCTTGGTTTAAAAACAGATTTCTTGGCGTAACGCCTTCAGCTGCTGCAATTTCAAACTCTGTATGGGCAGCTTTCCTAACCCTAACACTTTTATCTACTTGAAATGAGATTGGAACAACCGGTTTCAGCTTCGTCGGCTACCAACCCAACTTGGTGGCTAAATAATTTGGTTTTAGCCAAATACTGCCACACTCACTTTATACTCGGGAGGCTGACATTTTCTAGTCAGAAAGGAAGTTCACTACCCAAGAAAACAAGGACTGCATGATGTTTGCTCGTAATCAAGTCCTTAAATTATTGACTTTCCATTTTCAACCATACTCCTGCATGATGGTAGAATTCAACAACTAGTGGACGACTTACTTTGAAGGAAACAACTCTGGAGATAACTTTCTCAAATGATTGTCAACTATCTTCTCCCATCTAAAAACATTCAGAGAAGAAACATAGGTATGCATTAACCATTCATTTGAATTGTTTTTTATGCACCCTTTCAATTTTTCATAAATTTTGATTATATGTGAACTGAAGCAAAAGACGACACCAATGTCGAAGGTCATTCTAATACTAGTGAGTCAAAGAAATAAAAAGAACCCCAAAAGAAAAAGGCAAGTATATTCCATTTATACATTAAGTAATATAAAAATGATTCTAACATACTTTTTCTTCCAAAATCGACCACGTGATCCTGACTCTCCAACAACATCAGAACTTAAAAAGAACAAGAAATCCAAAAAGGCTACATCAACATAGACACATATCTGATCTCCATTTGATGGTTTTGATCATTTCACGATCTAACCAAATCCTTTCTAGACTACTCCAAAACCAACAAAAAACTTGGCTGAAATCGAAAGCTCAGAAGATAATGAGAAAACTCGCATCTTCTCAAGACCTAAGCTCAAAGCTTCTCCTAAACCAAGTTCCAGCAAGAAGAAAGATGCTCCTTAAAAACCAAAATCCAAAAAAGGAAATAAACACTTTGACTGCTAGCCCTTCTAACAAAGGGAAAGGAGAAAAAAAAGAATTGCTCATTCCTGATGACCTAGCGTAGGACAGGCCCTAAAACCTTCCAATTAAATAACAAGAGAAAATTGATCCCAAGGTATTTACCTATCCAAAGCAACAAACATTTCTTCATGTTTTTTCAACTTTAAACTCCACTAACCAATCTCCTACCTTTCAGGAACCATCAAAGCTAAACGAGAATGTGGTGGATGAATTAACAGGTATCCCCCATTCGATTCCTTCTTAATCCTTTTCTCACATTCATTGTTTATACTTTCTTGATTCAACTATTTCACATGTCCATCCAACAAACCAACCATCCAATGAAAAAGCAGATGTTGATCCACCATCAAACCCTAAAGCAAGGCCAATGTGAAACAACAATATCCACAATGAAACAAAGAATTATACGACACTCTGGATTTCGTCCAAGATAACCTAACTCAATATGAACCAAAGCCTAAAAGCCTAGAGAAAATGGACGGAGAGCAAGACAACCCTAATGTCGATACTGCTTCGACAGAAGAGAAAATCCAGCCATCCACCGACGAAAAGGATTAGACTTAAACTGTTGTTCATGACTCGTCATCCAACACCTCCCTAAGCCAAGAAGAAATGTTTTCCCTCAAAAGAAAATATCCTACAGAGGCACTAAGGAGAATTCAGAAACTTCACAAGCTTTCAACTTGCTTAAGATCTTCTCATTCATCTGATGCTTCATTGGCTTATATAGGTGAAGATTCATTAAACCTTTTGATCCAGCAACTAAAAGCAAGTATCTTTGCAGTTGATCTCTTAAATGCTATTGAAGAAGACACTCAACTTGGAACTAACATTCGAAATTTGTTGGCCGAACTTAACAAGAAAAGGGTTCCCGATCCTATGGTTCAATTCTTGTTCGAATTTGAAGCCTACTTCGACCAGATCTGCAAAGACATCGACCTCAAAAGGACTGACGGCATCCGACTCCAAAAAGTGAAAGATAATGTGGCTGTAGCATGGTACTTGAGTTGTGCGTCTGAAAAGGAGGTCAAAAGGCTTGAAACCAAACTCCAGGAATACACCGACAAAAAGGCATTACTCGGTGACCATATTTCACAACATCGAGCCAAAATTCTTGAATTGACAACTAGGAAAATGAAAAGGCTGAACTTACATGGGAAAAGTCCTTGCCTACCAGAAAAATGGTTGATAAGGAGGCGAAGCATTGTTGGTGATAGAAAAAGCAGCTGAGAACAACGACAGAGGTTTGATGAAGCATGGAATTGGAGTGTGTTGTAGAGAAATAAATGCAGAGTTTTAGTGTAATGACTTATGATAGATTTGATACTAGTAGTTTTGTTAGTCTTGTTTTCTCATTTTGGTGAGTTGCGCCATGTACACTAATTCTCTTCTCAACACTTGGAATGGTTGGTTTTGTAACAGCCTACTCTACCCATTCGTATAATAATTGAAAAATACAAAAATAATACGGAACCAAATCAGAGTTAACACATGTAGGATGCGACATTCCAAAAACAATGTCAACCTAAAGTATTAAATCACTTCATCTGTTGTTTATTAATAAAAACAAATGCTTTTATTACACAACGGAATTAATTCAAATGGTTCAACATTAAACCCCAAGGTACATCAATACTCCACATAATAGGTGGTCTAATAATAATTGATCAAAAACATATATGTAAGAATAAAAAGTCAAATAACATAAAGAAATCACAAAATCCTTATTTTGCACGTGTTGCGTATCAGAGCGACTCCTAAGACTCAGTCAAATAGCAACGCAATGCTCCAAACACTACTCAGGTACCTGATCATCTATACTCCCAAAGAAGTACATACACAACAAACAGAAAAAGGGGTGAGAACTACATTCAATAAATACACGGTGAAAAACACATGCTAAGAGTAGTTAATACACCAATCACACACATACAAGTTCCATCACATCATTATTCGGCGTAAATAGCCCACATTAAAACATATACATATGCAATGCGAATTAACTGACACGACGCAGTGCATGCGTTACCATCACAATCACATACGGATCACCCTAGAACCCGATTCCCATCGGAATCCGGATAGGTCGTATACGTTCCTCTGAACTATAACTTATCTCCACACGGCTCCCACATAGAGTCCGGACAAGACTAGGCACCCATCATGGAATCCCACCTAGATCGTCTCCATATGACATGACATGAATGCATGATACAGAATTATACACAACATAATAATTATTCAAACATAATTTCACAATCCTCAATAATCACACACGAGCTACCTGCTCAGCGTAATTCTCTCAGAAAGTACCACCACAACACAAGAACGTCTGCACATGACAATCTTGGCTCACACACCCAACACGTCTCAACTATACATTCTCATAAAATCCCATATTTTATTTTATTTCATGTTATTACTAGTTTCTCCTATATCCATTTATACCATCTTAGTCTTACGGATCAAGATAAATTGCATCGCACACGAAATCGGGACAAAAATCGCAAAAACGGGAAATTTTCACAACCCTGCCCATACGCGTATGGCCTTGCCCCATATGCGTATGGCCACTCCCTCTCACCCCAGACCTGTGTATCATATGCGTAGGGCTCATTTGCCTAAACCATCCATACGCGTATTGCCATGGGCCTTACGCGTATGACCATAGGGTGATTTCTCCTCTCAAATGCTCCAAAGCTGCCCATACGCGTAATGGCATAACCATACGTGTATTGCCTCCCCTTCCTTACGCGTACCATACACATTCAGCCAGAAGGTTGTGCTGGCCTTGGGACAAGGCGCATACCATATGTGTACGTCCTTTGGAGGTGTCCCTCATACGCATATGGCTTCCCCCCAGACGTGTATGACCAATCTGCATACCAAAATCCCAATTTTTTCATCTACATGAATTCTCACACAATGGAATTCATTCCAACACCTAAATTATATCCAAAATAGTCTTCTACACCCGTTTATCATCTACAATTCCATTCTATCTAATTATCCTATCATTCTATCAAGATTATTCATCACCTAACTCTAATTTCGTCATCTTTTACATCTCATAATTTTACAGATCTGCAACACGGTAAAACACAACAACAGTCCACAAATTCTCACGAATTCATATCAGTATTACTACAACAAACACAAATTCATACCAATATCATCACAACAATACAAATTTCACAACACTCACACGGTTATAGAATCAAGAATACAAGGAAAAGAATATGCACGAAAATCCTAAGAGGGAAAGATACCCTAACTAGCCTCTCATGCTAAAATCACCATTATTGATGTCGTTCTCCCCCCTTACCTGAAATCTAAGCTTTGATCCTTCAAAGATGGTGGAATCACCTTTTGATCCTTCTCTGTAACTTCCCACTAATCTCTTCTAATTTGTTTTTATCTCCCTTAATTAATTTCCTCATAATATTATTACTAATAATAATAATATCAATAGTAATAATAATAATAGTAATAATAATAACCATAATATTACTAATATTTCTCATTTATTATTAATTAATTATCATTACAGTATTATTCTAAGGTTTTATTCACGTTACTCAAATAAGGCTAATTCCTCACACTCACTCTTAACCACTGTTAGAAAGTATTTGCGGTAGTGTTTTATCGTATCCACAGGGATTGAAGAGAATATATGCATGTCGTTCAACGGTTTAGTGACTTAAGAGTAGGGGGATTTTTAGAATGGTATCAATATTTGTAACAAGAGTTTGCAATAATAAAATCGGAATAAAAGTCAGTCTTTAAGTTTGATAAAAGCATGTCAAGATTAGGATTCGTTAGTCCGTCCTAAATATATCCAACCAATCAAGTATGTGAACAAAGTTCTAACCAACATAACCGTGTATCCTTGCAAAAGCGTTCATCTCTAAATCGATTTCGTGAAAAATATTGTTTCGACCGTTAAATGATCTCTCTAAATAATACTCGAAACAATAAGCATTAAGATTGATACAAAGCAGATATCAACTTTCAAATATATCTCTAGCATGTGTATAGTTGATAGATGAAGATATTAGGTCAAGACTTGGAAAGTTTATCTCTAATACAAACCAAACCATAAATGTATAAATGGTAGCATATAACTTCATCTATATTGATTAACAACTTGTTCACATACAATAGATTAAGAAGAATATATAAAATCTGAACCAACTACTTCTAACCTTGACAAAAGAGGGATTTAGCCACTCATTTTCATGATAGCTTGAACAACAAGTTTCGGAAGAAGGTTGATCAACATCCGAGTTGAATAATCGAGATTGGATGAGAATCCACCTTCTTTTTGGAAAATATTGTCAAGAGATGATGAGAAATGAAAGAATGGGTTTTTAAGGCAGAAAAATCACCTCTAGAGCAAAAATAAGATAAAAGATCTTTTTTACAAAAAGTAGCCCATACTACTTATAGAAGGCCTTGCTGAGCTGTCATGCTCGTTAGGTGAGCAAATTGGTTCGCCTAGCGAACCCCAAAATATGCCTCCAAAAGTGCCTGCGCCTTGAGGATTCTCACCAGACAAGTTTGCAGATGTTCGCTAGGTGAGCAATCTTTCGCTAGGCGAAGCCTTCGCTGCTTCCTTCGATTAGCCAATTTATGGTCCTTTTGTCACTAGAAGTGTTCGCTACCTACTCGATGGTGTTTCGCCTAGCGAGTTTATGCTCCTTTTGCCACTGTCCAAGTCTGGGAGTGTTCGCTACCTGTTCGCTGATGCTTCGCCTAACAAGCTCTTCGCTACCTCCCTCGCCTAGCGAGTTTATGCCTTTTTTACCTCTGTCCAAGTCTGGGAGTGTTTGCTGGAAACTCGTTGCTTCTTCACCTAGCGAGTGCTTCGCTACTCCCTCGCCTAGCGAGGTTGCTGTTGTTTGCTTGCTTCCTTGGTTCCTTTGCCATCTTTCTTGTGTCTTAAATTTCTACTCTTTCATACCTAATTGCTGCACAATAACACACAAATTAAAGGTACCAAGATCCTTCCACATAATGTTGCAAACCAACCAAAGCAAGAGCGATTTTAAATACTTTTTCGACAAAAAGGAGTGAAAGATGCCCATATTTGATAGCTCAAATAAGCAAAATTGGGCATCTAACAACCACACACCCTTAATTAAGATAATATTAAACAAGCACACAAAATAAATCATAAAACAACTAAATAATTAAATAGGATGTTATAGGTTTCATGACAAGTGTCTCTTGTTTGTCTTTGTCTATGTAATCCATATAAATGGATATAAATAGAAGGGAATGGGTTATTTCATTCTAAATGATGGAAAACTTATTAAGAGAATGTTTAAATGAGATAATTAATTATTTTTAGAGAATTTAACATTTTAATTAATTCAAATGATTTTATTAAAATTTATTTATTTTTTAATTTTTTTTGTTTAGATAGAATATTAAAATGATTCATTGTTATATTTTTTGGGTAATTTTCATAAATTATGAAAAATAGAGACCAATTTGCAATTTTTAAAAATTTGAAGGGACTAATTTTTAAATTTTGAAAAATTTTAAGGACGTATTTTTAAATTTTTGAAAATTTTAGGGGTGAATTTGAAATTTTAATAAAATATAAGGACCGTATTGTAAAATTTTTTAAAAATAAACAATTTAACATTTGTATTATATAGAGTGAGAAATTAATTTCAAATTCCTTACTTATTGGTGTAATTGGAAATTCCTTAAATTTAACTTGAATAAAATATTTTATAAATTTACATCATTTTAACAATTCTCCATATTTTTTATCCAATCAATGAATTTTGGTCAAGTAAATAAAATTCTCTCAAAAGACTACTTTTTCTCATTAAAATGTTTCATTCAAACACACTATAAGAAAATACAAAAATGCCCTTTAGATTTCATTAGTGCATTTTCGAGCGCACCATCTTACACCAAAGTACGTTCTAAGTCAGCTTCACCCCATATTTTTGTCAAATTTAATCCGAAGATGCATCTCCAAATTCACCATATATGCACCACATGCATTCCTAATTGAACACACTCATTTTGACATAAATTGATTTAGAGATTCATCCACACCAGCCAATAATTTTTGACATTGTTTTTAAAATACATTGTTGTAATTGACGATATGTTATAGTTATAGTATCATATTCAATTTCATATAAATTAACTTATACACATATAAAAAAAAATGAAAATACCATATATAAATGAATAAATTCGAAATATGTAATAAGGTCAAAACAAAGTACAAACGATAATAGTGCTCGTAATGCATTATTGAGTATGTCAAACTCAGATCCCTTTATTTCTACACTGCCTTCGGTATTGTAATGTCGCTTGTGCATCCTCTATAATGGCATCTAGAACATCCATCACCTCAGATCCATTCGAAAAGACTCCTCTGTCTATATATGCTTTCCCAAGTTCAATGATACATCGACATCTAGGCAACACATCAACATTATGATATGCCTTAACCTATTTCTCCTCTAGTATCTCTTGATGAGTTGCCCTAGGTGGATCTCCTGGATCATTTAGTACCATTAGATGTAGTCGTGTACACGACTTTATGAGTGCACCATTCTCTTAGAGGTTTTTGATTGATGTCAAAACTAGGTAATTAGTATTTGTACATTGGATTTTATCTCTCTATGTCTAGGCTCAAACACAAGAGAATCAACCAGACACAAGTTTCCAATGGTTAGAATAACACAATGCACAAGAACTAAAGCCTTAAAGCAATGTAAAACATATATCAATCCACAACAATGTTATCCTGAGTGAATCACCCTATCTCTCCTCTTCGAATAAGGATTAAAGAAATTACGTGTTTGCAACCGCGGGGACAATTTCACTCTCCAACAAATAATGCAAAAATCAATTCAATTCATACAATATCTAACAATTATAAATTAAAATGCGAAAGCAAGGAGATCACTAAGGTCTTTTTCGATTGTAGCTTGGTCGGGTTTACAAATAAAGGACATATCTAAGGCCATTGAAAATGAAATTGCCGACACAAAAGAGACATTCACTGTACAAACTATTCACACATATCAACTTCGTTCCACTTGTTTCTCGTTTAAAACCTTCACAACTCTTATTTCACAACTCATTTTTGTTTTTCACTATTTTTCTTCCAAGCAAGCATTATCTTTCTCTTTTTTTTCTTTTACACATCATATTCACAAAACAAATGTTTCTCTTTTTCTAAAAAAAAAATTTCTCATGCTTGCTTGGTTATTCAAGAGTTGTGGAAACCTACCGAATTTCATTTCCGTTCTCCCCAACTTATCTTTTACTCAACCCACAAGTGAATGCTCTTGACTTTTTATGGCAAAAGAATAATTAACAAAAAAATTCAGGGTTTCAAGAAAAAAGATTTTTAAATCTCGCATTATTTCAAGCTGAGATTCAACTATTTAAGCTCAAAGGGGTTCACGAATACTCTCTGCTCACGGGTAATTTATATTTGGAACTGGTTGTGCTCGAAAGGAAACAAACGCCTTGATCATTTCTAATTGCTTCCGCAAATTCACAATAATAAAAGACAAAGCATGAATAAAATGAATCAACACAGTTTATTAGAATCCAGCATTTAGTGTACAATGGAGGTTTCCTCACAATTTGTGGTTCTAAGTCTTAGGTGAATCACTCATTCAATTATGTTGCAAAAAGAACAATATTCAATTACGACAAGAGTAAAGTTCTTCATGCATTCTAAAGTTCTAACCAAAGGTAACCATGTACCTTAGCATTATCAAAGATGATTTTTATCCTGGTTCGTTGAACTCAACTACTCCAGTCCACCTTATCAAAGATGATTTGCCTTTCTCCACAAGGACTTAATCCACTATTAATCAACTGATTACAATAGTAAGCACTAAGAACAAATGTCTTAATCTTCTCAAGAAATACTGACCACACCTTGGTCTTCTTAAGGAATTTCTTACAAATTAATGTAAACTAACAAGTGTTTGAATGCTTTTAATAAGCTGTATCACAACTGTGATATTTACACTTAAGATTAAGTACAACAAAAACTATATGGTTTTATGAAAGATCAAATGATTAAGATCTTTGTGAGATTTTTCACTTTGATGAATCAAGTGTGTATTTCTTTCTGAGTGAACTAGCAATGAGCAAGTGATGAGCAGGAAATTAGCAGCTTCAAAATGTTGTAGAAGTTCTCCTTTTATAGCCTTTTCAAAATGCTTTGAGTGATGTGCATCTGAATATTATATTAGGATATGAGACTTTTCATTACCAAAAAGTATGGACAGAGATATGCTTTCTGCAAGAAAGGTATGGTTGTAGAAGCCTTGGGATTTGCACCACGTCACTTCTTTGGAAAAAATAGCCGTTAGTTACTTTGGAAGTAGCACCACGTCCAATCAAGTTTACAGCTTCTTCAACAAGCTTCCTTCAGGATGAAGTCTTCATAATCTGCACTTCAGAACTTGTAGCAAGCTTAAAGGTATGAAATACTTTAAGATGATCAGAGCTAGAATGATTGAGATGTTCAGAGCCTTGAAAGATGATCAGATCTTTAATGTATCAGAGTCTCAATCTTGATCAGAGTCTTCATCAGAGTATGCAGCAGTATGTGCTTGAGCGTGAATATTAATGATAAGAGTCTGGTTATCAAAGCCTCTGAACTTGCAGTGAAAAGAACTTCAGATTTTGATTAGATCAAAGCTTTCAACTTATGTATACTTCTTTCATTAACGCTTTAGATCATTCTGTAGCTTCTGCTTCAGATCCTTCTGGCAGCGCTTCAGAATCTTCTGATAGTCTTGCATCTGATGCTTCAGAGCCTTGCATAGTTTCTTTGTACTTATGTATTTTGCTTCTTTAAGAGTTTTCAATTTTATACCTGAAACAATAATACTTTGAACAAGTTTTAGAGTGTATATTTTCTTACTACAAAATTCCATAAAAGTTATCATAAAAACATAGAGATATAAGAAACACCAATCTGTGTTCTAACAATCTCCCCCTTTTTGATGATGACAAAACATAGGGAATTTTGTTCAATAAAGAGAAATAAAATATATAACTCCCCCTGAGATTAAGAATCTCCCCCTGAAATGAATACTCTAATAGAAGAGAACACTTCCCTTTTTGCTTGAGTATATTTCAGAACCTGGTAGAAATCCTTTTTATGCTTTCTAGAATCAGAGTCTGATGATTTCCTTTAATTTAAGAGTTCTGGTATATCTTTCAGAATCAGAGTCAAATTTGCTTCAAGGATCAGAGCCTGGTTGGGTAATTCTCAGGGTAACTTCAGATCATTTTTGTCAGATGAAATAATAAGATCTGAAAGTCTTAAGATTCAATGTTAGATTAAAACAATGTCTGAATTTCACTTTAGTATTGATCATGGATTGAACAATCAAATTCTCTTTCTCCCCCTTTTTGTCATAGTCAAAAAGAATTTTAAAGACAGAAAAGATAACAGAAGAAGAGAAAAACACAACACATAAATGAAAAACATAACAGCCAGATTCATTCAGATCGAAATAGCACAAGAAAAGCATAAGATGTTCATACAGCAGATGACAGAAAATAGAGCAACAGAAAACAAGTGCAAAACAAGAATGTAAAAACATGGAAAAGAAAATTAGGGCTGGCGAGAAGCAATCAGGGTCAGAAGATCAATAATCTTGGCAGTGGACTCTTCTTGCTTGGCCATCCAAGTCTTGATCTCTTCAGTAGTTTATTCCTGTTTTATCATCCATGATCTGATTGCCTTGACTTCTTGGACAACATCTGGAGTCTCAGTCTTCATCTCAGATGCAGACGGTTCAGAAGCAAATGCAGTTGCCATAGGATGATCAATCTCCATGTCAGATGCATGAGTATCTTCTATCATTGCAGAATCTTCAGCAGGAGCATCTTCCAGAAGAAGCACTGGGGTTGTGATAATGCTCAGCAGAGTGATCGCGACTTTCTATGTCTAATACAACCTAACTGCAAGTGCACAGTCTATCGCGTAGTAATAATAGATATCGATCCCACAGGGGCTCGTAATCAAACTAGTGTTCTTGGGAGTTACTATGTTTAGCTAGGTAGATAATGTTTAAGGGAATAAGATTGTCACTAAAGGGAACTAAGAATGTTACTTAAATTATAATTATGCGAATCGATATGCAGTAATTATGTTCTTCGGGGATTTGACAAGTTACCGGTATATGAAATATTTTTCAGAGTTTATTTAAGCAGAAAATAGTGATCTGAAGACTCTCGTCTCACGATGGTTGTTGACGCTAATCATAATTCTAAGGGCCAAACGTATGCTTTCGTGTCCCATTCGGGGTTTAAACTATTTTTTGGAAATCTCTAAGTTCTAATTCATTTTAAAGTGCTTTCGCTGTTATTAAAACGAATGACTAGTGTTTACTATCTGGTCTTGCCGCAGCTTTCGCTTGTTGGTTCGTACCTTAATTAATTTCCCACTTTCATGGCAAAACTACTTTTAAATAAGTTCTCACTTTCGCGACGAAGTTTATTCAGTAAATTAATTTAAACACTCAGACCATAAACAACTTTTGAAAAAGAAAGTTTTCAACCGGTTATTACCAAATCCCTTCCGAATTATTATTACATATCGATTACTTTGATTTAGCTAGACATGGATTTGGGAAAGGTAAAACATAAATAAAAACAATAAGTAATAACATGCATCATAATGAAAACGGAAATTACGATTAAAATTAGAAACCTGTAAATATTCCAATTGACCTTTGGGCAGATCCTCCACAAATGTTGGCAGGATTCTGGTCTTTGTGCCAATTGATCGTACAAGGGAAATAAGAATTACAGAAGAAATGAAAGGCAACAAAAAAATAGAAAGAAATAAAACTGAACTTTTGCTCTGGAAATGAAATTGGGCAGCACTTCGTTGTCTGAATGCGGCTCCCTTTCTCAGCTCCCCTTCTCCCCTTTTTATAGAAATAGAATTCTAACAGTTATAACTTGAAGAAGGTGGACTTTGAGGCAGAATTATCAGGGAGTAGTGGTCCACTATTTGGGACTTGGAACTGCCTCTTGCACGTGCATTTGAAGTGGGGCGTTTTTGCCTGCATGACGGTCGTCACGGTGTGTGACGGTCGTCACCCGTGTGACGGTCGTCATGGAGCTGTGACGGTCGTCACAACAGCAAAATATGCATTCTGCGTTTTTCATGTTGTTTTCATCCGGTTTTCGTCCATATTTCATATGTGATTGCTTCTTTTCTTCATATTGCTTTGTTTAGACGTGATTATCAAATACCTGCAAAATCTCAGACAAATAACACGGAAATAACCCGAAATCGGATCGAAAATAGTTAAACATCAGTCGAATTATGCATCAATATATATATACGATTTCGTGTTATCAAACTCCCCTAAGCTTGAATCTTTGCTTGTCCTCAAGTAAAACAGGAAAAAGTCGGCAAGCACGAGGCAGCTTCTTCGTTCGCAAAGTTGGGAAAAACCGGGATTCTTAGTAAGAACAAAACGAGTACGGTGACGACACTGGACTATAAGTCTTCGGAGGTCTCCTTCTTATGCAAATCGGTCCCAGTCATGCTACTGTAGCTTGGTGTCAAGGTCCTCGCGTCAAGTTCACCCTGTTTGTTCTAGTGCAATCACATTAAGCCCGTTGTCCATACACTTTCATGGCAAGTCGACTTGTTAGTGAGTATGATCTCATTTCTGTTTTGATCTTTTTCATTGATCATAAGCTTATACCATTGATTTTTCAATGAGTTTTCGTGCCGTTGGGCTAAATGCTGGGGTGAGGAGCACCTAACTTAGAGGGAAACGTGTCTTTATATTTTTGGCTATGTGGCTTTCTTTTCATGATTTTTCATCTTTTTGGAGATCATACACTTATTTGCATCGGTCGCTCGCTTAGAAGTGTTTTAGGATGGTGCTGACTGCTAGTATAAACTACTTAGGGCTGAGTTTGCGTAGACACTTGAAACTTTGGTACACGTAGGTAGTGAAACCGACTCGCATAAACCGGAGATCTAAGGTGTTAAGACGGTACTGGTTCTGTTAGAATTGTCGTCTCCTCGGAGTTTCAAAACTTGGTTTGAACTTGGGCGCATTCTCGTGATGCTTTTGCTTTTGAGGAACGAACGGAAAATTTTTTGTTTACGTCGAATAACGTGGGGATGTTTGCGTAACGGAAAAAGAATATATAAACGAGCTTTTATTTGCTAAAACGTGAAAATGTTTGAATAGAAATTACGGAATTCAAAGTACAATGGAATGGGAAATAAAACGCTCCACTCCCACACTATCTCAATCAGTGTCCCCACTGATTTGAAAGAATGCGAGAGGGAGATACAACAGAAATGAAAATACAAAGAAACTGAAAATATAGTAAACAAATAAGGAAAATGGTAACTAATCACGGCCTCTGCCTCGGTCACGTCCTCGCTCGCGTCCTCTGGCTCTGACTTGGTCGACTCGGTCCTCAAAACTCATTGCTCCGGTATAATAGACATAGTCGCGGAGTCCTTCGAACTGCAAGGTCAGATTCGCCAAGTTCTCAGTAATGGTTTCTTGGCCGGTTTGTAGTTGTTGCATTTGGGTCCGATGCCAAGCTTCGAACTGCTCTGCTCGCTGATTCTGCTGCTGCATCATAGCGAGTATCTGGGCCTGCTGGTCGAGAGAGCAACGAAGGTCTTCTTCTGAGTAGTCGGGCTCTGGACGATGGCGGCGGCGGCGGTAGGATGTACCTACGGAAGGAAATGGTTGCGATGCCTCCGGTTGCTCTGGTCTGTCCAACTCAGCTTGGATTTCGTCATCAGAACCTTGGGTGTGGTCCTGAGTTGGAGCAGCGGCAGCAGGAGGGGCAGTGAGGTCAAATAGCCAGTTGGTACGATCCTCTGGGTGCATCCGGGTGCATGATGGAAGGATGATGCTTCAGACGGTTTTGCCGCGCACTACCGGGTGGTACTTGCCATCGGCTCTGGAACGGATGAGGTGAGAGGCTCTGTAGTGGTCAGTGTCGAGGAACACCGAGGGAATGGCATGAAGATGCTGGAGGCGGTCGCCAAGGTTCAGCCCAAGTGCAATGGCAGTGACAATCCCGCCAAAGTAAAATGGCTTAGAGCCACGGTTACAGTTGGCCTGAATGTGGGCCAGGAGGAACGGAGCGGCATTGATAGGCTCGTTGTTGAAGACACAGCGGAGAAAGAAGAGCTCTTTCGAGTTCACCTTATGGTTGCTATCCCGGGCGAAGATGGTGTTGCTCAATGCTCGGTGGAAATACGGGATGGTCGGGTTGTGGATATGCGTTGCGTGCAGAGAATCCCAACCATCGACATTGATGCCGGTTAACTGGTACCAGAGCGCGAAGGCTTCGTGCTGAAACTGATCGGTGAGGCGGCGGTGAGCATTGTCGCCTCGAGGGAATTGTAAGATGGCGGCAATCTGGTTCTGGTTCACTTGATAGTTTGTGCCGAACAACCGGAAGCATGCGGCACCGGAGTGTTGGCTGAGGTCGCCGCTGGAAGTGACGTAGGTGAACGAACTAAGGAACTCGAGGGTGAGTTGTTCGTACGTCGGTAGTGGATTGGTGCAGAGGTTCCAGATGCCGGCTCTTTGAAGCATCCAAGTGACGCCGTCAAGGAGTCCGAGCTCCGTGAGCGATGGGATATGTGGATAATGGGTCGGCTGTAGCGACCGTTGATGGAATGCGATGTAGTTGGCCCGCTGTCGCTCTCCGGAGTCACCGTTGCTGAACACAATGTTCCTGAGGTCTGGAGTTTCGTTGTTTCTCGCCATTATTGGAGGATTGAGTTGGTTCTGTGGAGTGGAAAAATGTAACAGAAGTGTGGTAGGAAGTTGAGATGGGAGTTGGAATATATGGTGCAGGGTGGGGAAAACGAAAATTGGGAGTGGGGTGTGAGTTCTTGATGATTGGAAGTTGAAAGGAGATGAGTGGGAGAGAAAACGCAACCCCTGTTATATCAGATAACAGTTTTGGGCTCGTAACGGTCGTCACGTATCTGTGACGGTCGTCACCCGCGTGACGGTCGTCAGGCTTCTGTGACGGTCGTCACACCAGCAAAATCTGTAGAACGCAGAATTTTGCTTTGGGGGTGTTCTTGCAATGATTTTTTAGGCCTATAAATGATATAGCAATGTATTATGTCGGCCAATAAACAAAGAATAATGTAAAAACAGAATAAATGAATAAGGAGTATAATTGAAATAACAAGTAATTAAAATGATTGTAATGTAATACATAAAGAAATTAACAATGCAAAAATCCAAATAATTGAAAACGGACGGAAAGTAGAAAAACTAAAATAAACTAAACTAAAACTAATATCTAGTCTTTTCGTGCCTTCAACTCATCAAACTTCCGTGCGTAGTAGTCGAGCTGGTCACAGACTAAGTCCATGAAGACTACGAGTTCGCTGTGTATGCCTGCGATGTCGTCTTTTACAGTAGTCAAAGCTGCGTCAACGTTGTCCAATCGGTGCAGAACAATATCCATTTTGTCAGTGGTCTCTTCAGGAATGGGCTCAGGATATGTGTTGTAATGTGGAGGAGTCGTAGGGTCTACTTCAGCTTCTGATACAGCATCCTCATAGTACATATAGTCGTGTGCTTCAGAGATGTGATCACTGTCATACATGTAGTTCTGTGGTGTTGATTAAGGTGAAGGAGGTCCCATAGGCTCATCCAATTCATAAAGCCAGTTGTCCTTGTTATGGATACTTGTCATCTGATGATTAGGCAGTGTGAATAGCTGGACAGGTTTTTCATTGATGAGGTACTCGTAAGGTCCAGGTCCCATAGTTCCTAAAATGCGCCTGTTAAAGCAAAACTGGATATTCATGGGTCGGATGGTGCCAAAACTAGTGCTTGCATTTAAGTGGAATCTAAGGCCAAGCTCGTGGGCAATCATTGTCACGAGGCCTCCTATTAGAATAGGTGATTGTGGGTCCTGAGTGAGGCGTCGGAAAGATCTCATCATGAAAGGTATTGCATTCACTGTACGTCCCTGAGAAGCACAATACATGATAAATAACTCTTCTTTAGATACTGTAGTAATATTTTCTTCTTTCCCGAAAAGGGTGTGAGCTAGTATCTTATGAAAGTATCTGAAAGCTGGGTTATGAATCTCATCATTATACATTCTGTCTGGTTTAGGGTGATAGTCGCCTGTAATTCTACCCCAGAATTGGTTGAGTTCAAAATCAATATCGTCATCTTCTGCACTGATGAACACATGCGGTCCGCTAGGAAATCCTAGGAGGTTAGCTAATGACATCCGGCTATGGGTTTGGTCCATCCCAAACATCCTAAAGGTGATCAGCTCTGTGTTGGATCCAAAACCATAGTTGGGTAGGTACCTGAAGGAACTAAGGAATTCGTAGGTGAGGTCCTTATAGGTAGCAAAACGGGTTTTCAAAGCAGTGTTCTCCCAACCTAGTTGATTGAACAGGTATTGGATGCTATCAGTGATTCCGAGTTTCTCCATGGTAGACTTATCATAATACAGCGTTAAGGCTATTTCTCTTTCAGTTAATGCTTCAAATCTTGCCTTTTGAGCTAGTCCTTGAAAATGAACCTTTGTGAAGTCGTACGCGGCCATACTCGCAGGTAAGTTGGAGAAAAACAGGAGGAAGGTTTGAAGACTTTTAAAATCCTGAAAAGTTTAAAACAGAAGTTTGAAGTCAGGATTTTTAAAAACAAAAAGCGGTAAAAACAAAAGATAAAAGAGAAAGATAAAATATGAAAATAAAAGAAAGTAAAAATAGTAGTAATTTTAAGTTTAAAATTTTTGTTAAAGTTTCAAAGTAGAATAAAAAATAAAAATGAGAATGAAATATAGTAACGAGGAAAATGCGGGAGAAATTGGGTTGCCTCCCAGTAAGCGCTGTTTTTAACGTCTAAAGCCTGACGATAGCTTGTTGACAAGCTATTCGGGTGTTTGAGCTGGAGGCTCAAGCAATGCTATACTGCAGACTTGAGAGCTGTTTTCGTTCTTATTATAATGTTTTAGATGTTGCCCGTTTACGATAAACGGTGCATTCGTCTTATCGGTAATTTCAACAGCTCCACTCTGAAGTACTTTAGTCACTTCATAAGGTCCGAACCACCTAGATTTTAGTTTACCTGGGAAGAGTTTTAATCTTGAATTAAATAGCAATACGATGTCTCCCACACTGAATTGTTTCTTGACTGAACATTTATCATGCCACTTTTTAGTTCGTTCTTTGTAGATACGGGCATTTTCGTAAGCGTCTAATCGAAGTTCTTCTAATTCGTGTAAGTTCAAGATTCGCTTTTCTCCTGCCTCAGTGTAGTTGAAATTGAGTGTCTTAATGGCCCAGAAGGCCTTATGCTCTAATTCTACAGGGAGATGGAAGGATTTACCGTAAACTAATTTGTAGGGTGTAGTACCTATTGGTGTCTTAAAAGCGGTCCTATAAGCCCATAAAGCTTCATGTAGCTTTGATGACCAATCTTTCCTTGAGGTAGCGACAGTCTTTTCCAATATCTGTTTTATTTCTCTGTTCGAGACCTCTACTTGTCCGCTAGTTTGTGGATGATAGGGTGTAGATACTCGGTGTCGGACTCCATATTTAGAAAGAAGTTTATCAAATATTCGTGATATGAAGTGAGATCCGCCGTCACTAATGACGAGTCTGGGTACACCGAATCTAGGAAAGATTGTGTTTTTGAAGAGTTTGATTACTACTCGTGCGTCATTTGTTGGAGCAACAATGGCTTCTATCCATTTAGACACATAGTCTACAGCGACGAGTATGTAGTTATTACCAAAAGAAGGTGGGAATGGCCCCATGAAATCTATTCCCCATACGTCAAAGATTTATACCTCTAAGATTCCTTTCTGAGGCATTTCATTGCATCGTGAGATGTTGCTAGTTCGTTGGCATCGATCACATTTTAGCACAGCGATGTGAACGTCTTTCCAGAGGTTAGGCCAGAATAAGCCGACTTGGAGAATCTTAGCGCATGTCTTGGATGTACTAGCATGACCACCATATGGTGCTGAATGGCATTGAGAAATGATATTTTCTATTTCTTCCTCTGGGACACAGCGACGGTATATGTTGTCGGCCCCTCTCTTGAAGAGTAGAGGTTCGTCCCAATAATAGTGTTTTAGATCGTGGAAGAATTTCTTCTTTTGCTGATAAGTGAGATCCGGTGGAAGCACGCCTGCAGCGAGGTAATTAACGATGTCAGCATACCAAGGTAATGTGACTTGGGCATAGACGACTTCTACAGCTTTTTCGAGTTCTGGATCTTCCGAGATTAAGTGAGGCATGTCACTTTCTAATTTGGCTATCAGACGTTCATACGGGAAATCGTCATTTATCGGTACTGGTTCATGTTTGATGCCTTCTATTCGGGATAAGTGATCTGCAACAACGTTCTCGGTTCCTTTCTTATCTTTGATTTCTAAGTCAAACTCTTGTAATAACAGGATCCATCTCAATAATCTTGGTTTGGCATCCTTCTTGCTTATTAGGTACCTAATGGCAGCGTGGTCTGTGTATATGATAATTTTTGCTCCTACTAAGTAAGAACAGAATTTGTCAAGTGCAAATATAACTGCTAGAAGTTCCTTTTCTATTGTGGCGTAGTTCATCTGGGCAGGATCTAAAGTTCTACTGGCATAGTAGATGGCATGGAGTTTCTTGTCCTTCCTTTGTCCTAGAACTGCGCCTACGGCATAATCACTCGCATCGCACATGATTTTGAACGGTAGTTGCCAATCGGGTGGTTGCATAATCGGTGCGGTGATAAGGGCTGATTTTAATGTTTCGAATGCTTTTAGACAGTCGTCGTCAAAGACGAACTCAACATCTTTCATCAACAGGCCGGTCAAAGGTTTTGTGATTTTTGAAAAATCTTTTATAAATCTTCGGTAGAAACCGGCATGTCCTAGAAAACTCCGTATTTCTCGTACGGATTTTGGAGGTTGGAGATCTTTTATGATCTCTATTTTAGCTTTGTCGACCTCAATTCCTTTATTCGATATGACATGTCCTAGAACTATTCCTTGTCGGACCATAAAATGGCATTTTTCCCAATTTAGGACGAGGTTCACTTTTACACAACGTTCTAATACCATTTCTAAGTTTTGTAGGCATCCTTCAAAACTTTGTCCACATACCGAGAAATCGTCCATAAATACTTCCATGATGTCATCTATGAAATCTGCAAAGATTGCCATCATGCATCTTTGGAAGGTTGCTGGAGCATTACAAAGTCCGAACGGCATTCGGCGGTAAGCAAAAGTACCATAAGGACATGTGAATGTAGTCTTTTCTTGATCATCAAGATGAATGGGAATTTGAAAAAATCCTGAATAGCCATCTAGATAGCAGAAATATGAATGTTTGGCTAATCTTTCCAACATTTGGTCTATGAAGGGTAACGGGAATTGGTCTTTTCGTGTGGCCTTGTTAAGTTTCTATAATCAATGCACATCCTGCTTCCAGTCACGACTCTTTTTGTTATTGATTCGCCTTTTTCGTTTTTAACTACTGTGACTCCTCCTTTCTTTGGTACGACATGAACTGGGCTAACCCATTCACTATCGGAGATTGGATAGATGATTCCTGCATCTAGCAATTTCTTTACTTCATCTCTGACTACAGTGCTTAGGATGAGGTTCAGTCTCCTCTGATGCTCTCTAGAGGTTTTAGAGTCTTCCTCTATTGTAATTCGATGCATACAGATTGAAGGGCTTATACCTTTTAGATCGCTTATGTTATAGCCTAACGCGGTGGGGTACTTCTTTAGGACTTCTAATAGCTTTTCGGTTTCTGGTTGTCCTAAGTCGGCGTTTACTATCACTGGTCTTTTTAGTTCATCGTCTAGGAATTTATATCTAAGGTTTTTGGGTAGTGTTTTATGTTCTAAAGATGGGTTCTTCGGACCTGGCATATGGTTTGGGGTCAGTGCTAAGCTTTCGCTTAGGCTGTCGTCTTTATACGGTTTACGTCAATCATCGTCTTCAGAAATATCGGGTATTCGAATCTTTATTATTTCTGAATACGTGGTCTCTTCATTTTCAAGTTCTCTTATGCATTCGTCAATTTCATCTACTAAATAGCAGGTATCGTCTATGGCTGGTGCTTGTAAGAACTTGATGAGAATGAACTCTATCTTTTCTTATCCTACTTCGAATTTTAGCCTTCCTTTCTTCACGTCTATAATAGCTCCGGCTGTAGCTAGGAACGGTCTTCCTAGGATAATTGGGGTAACAATGTCCTCTTTAATGTCCATGATTATGAAGTCGGTTGGGATGTAGAATTGTCCTATGCGTACTGGAACGTTTTCCAGTATTCCGACGGGGTATTTTACTGATCGGTCAGCTACTTGTACGGACATTTTGGTTGGTCTTAGGTCTCCCATATTCAGCTTTTTGCATATAGATAAAGGCATAACACTGATACTGGCTCCTAAATCGCATAGAGCTTTGTCTATCACGAGCTTTCCTATGACGCAGGGTATGGAAAAACTACCTGGGTCTTTTAATTTAGGAGGCATGTGGTTTTGAATAATAGCGCTACACTATGCAGTAAGTGTAATTGTCTCGTTATCCTCGATCTTTCTCTTATTTGACAGGATTTCTTTGAGAAATTTAGCGTATGACGGCATTTGAGTTATCGCTTCTGTAAAAGGAATAGTGATATTCAACTATTTAAGGAGCTCTACAAATTTCTTAAACTGTCCTGAAGTTTTGGAGTTTATTAATCTTTGAGGATAAGGGATAGGTGGTTTATATGGCGCTGGAGGTGCTTGAGTTTTTTCACTTGTGGTATCCTCCTTCTCGTTGTCTTCCTTCTTCTCTAACTCGGATTCCTTTTCTGCTTGTTCAGTTGGTTTTTGTTGCATGGTTGAGTTTTCGGTCCTCGGATCGATCGGTTCGTCCAATTCTTTTCCACTTCTTAATATGACAGCATTTGCTTGACCTTTTGGATTCTGTTCGGGTTGTCCAGGAAATGTGCCAGCAGGTGCGGTAGCAGAGGCTTGTTGTTGAGCCACTTGTGATATCTGTGTTTCTAACATTTTGTTGTGGGTGGCTAAAGCGTCTACTTTTCCGGTCAACTGTTTAATTTGCTCGCTAGTGTGTATGTTTTGATTAAGGAATTCTTTGTTTGTTTGAGCTTGAGTAGCTATGAATTTTTCCATCATCAACTCGAGGTTTGATTTCCTAGGTGCAGTCTGAGCAGCAGCTGGTTTCTGATATCCTGGCGGAGCAGTAGGCATTTGCAATGCATTATCGCTTTTGTAAGAAAAGTTTGGATGATTTCACCAACCTGGGTTGTAAGTATTTGCGTAAGGATTTCCTTGAGCATAATTTACTTGGTCTGGTGTGATTTCGGCTAGCAATGGGCATTCGGGCGCATTATGAGTGGTGCTTCCGCATAACTCGCAATTTGGAGTTACGGCAGCGACGGTTGCAGTGGGGTTAACGGTCAGACTGTCAATCTTCTATGCTAGAGCATCTACTTTAGCGTTAAACTTTTCAAGGCTGCTGATCTCGTACATCCCACCTTTCGCTGTGGTTTTCTCTGTTGGAGTGCGTTCACCTCCCCATTAGCATTGGTTCTGAGACATGTTTTCGATTAGTTGATAGGCTTCGTCGTATGGCTTATCCATAAGTGCACCGCCCGCGGCGGCGTCTATTGTTAGTCTGGTATTGTATAAAAGCCCATTATAGAAAGTATGGATTGTCACCCAGTCTTCTAGACCGTGGTGAGGACATGTTCTCATCATATCTTTGAATCGTTCCCATGCTTCGTAAAGAGATTCAGTATCTTTTTGTCAAAATCTGTTGATTTGAGCTCTAAGCATAGCAGTTTTGCTTGGCGGAAAATATCTCGCTAAGAAGACGTTCTTCAACTGTTCCCACGTCGTAACGAAGTTGGATGGTAAATATTGTAACCATGTCCATGCTCTGTCTCTAAGAGAGAATGGGAAAAGACGAAGTCTTATCGCGTCTGGAGTTATTCCATTTGCTTTCACTGTGTCTGCGTATTGTACAAACTTCGTTAAATGTTCGTTTGGATCTTCAGTTGCATTTCCTGAGAATTGGTTTTGTTGTACAGCTGACAGCAATGATGGTTTCAGCTCAAAATCGTTTCGAGTAATAGCTGGGGCAGCAATGCTACTTCTAGGCTCCATCTGAGAGGGTGTAGCGTATGCCTTCAGCGGTTTGTTTGGAGGTCCTTCAGCCATTCTTGATTTTTCTTCGGATTTGGGAATGGGAGTGAGAGGATCGGGAATGTTATGTTTGAGTTGGTACTCAATGATTCGGCTTCTTAGATGTAAGAAGCGTTCTAGTTCTGCGACTGAAGGTTTTAAGATATCGCCTTGTGGGCGATCACTTGGCATACAATCGACAGCACTAGTAAAGGAAAAATGAAAATAGTTAACCTAGTCTATACGACGTAACAGAAGGTTACACTATTGACTAAACGGGTCCCCGACAACGGCGCCAAAAACTTGATCGCGACTTTCTATGTCTAATACAACCTAACTGCAAGTGCACAGTCTATCGCGTAGTAATAATAGATATCGATCCCACAGGGACTCGTAATCAAACTAGTGTTCTCGGGAGTTACTATGTTTAGCTAGGTAGATAATGTTTAAGGGAATAAGATTGTCACTAAAGGGAACTAAGAATGTTACTTAAATTATAATTATGTGAATCGATATGCAGTAATTATGTTCTTCGGGGATTTGACAAGTTACCGGTATATGAAATATTTTTCAGAGTTTATTTAAGCAGAAAATAGTGATCTGAAGACTCTTGTCTCACGATGGTTGTTGACGCTAATCATAATTCTAAGGGCCAAACGTACGCTTTCGTGTCCCATTCGGGGTTTAAACTATTTTTTGGAAATCTCTAAGTTCTAATTCATTTTAAAGTGCTTTCGCTGTTATTAAAACGAATGACTAGTGTTTACTATCTGGTCATGCCGCAGCTTTCGCTTGTTGGTTCGTACCTTAATTAATTTCCCATTTTCGTGGCAAAACTACTTTTAAATAAGTTCTCGCTTTCGCGACGAAGTTTATTCAGTAAATTAATTTAAACACTCAGACCATAAACAACTTTTGAAAAAGAAAGTTTTCAACTGGTTATTACCAAATCCCTTCCGAATTATTATTACATATCGATTACTTTGATTTAGCTAGACATGGATTTGGGAAAGGTAAAACATAAATAAAAACAATAAGTAATAACATGCATCATAATGAAAATGGAAATTACGATTAAAATTAGAAACCTGTAAATATTCTAATTGACCTTTGGGCAGATCCTCCACAAATGTTGGCAGGATTCTGGTCTTTGTGCCAATTGATCGTACAAGGGAAATAAGAATTACAGAAGAAATGAAAGGCAACAAAAAAATAGAAAGAAATAAAACTGAACTTTTGCTCTGGAAATGAAATTGGGCAGCACTTCGTTGTCTGAATGCGGCTCCCTTTCTTAGCTCCCCTTTTTCCCTTTTTATAGAAATAGAATTCTAACGGTTATAACTTGAAGAAGGTGGACTTTGAGGCAGAATTATCAGGGAGTAGTGGTCCACTATTTGGGACTTGGAACTGCCTCTTGCACGTGCATTTGAAGTGGGGCGTTTTTGCCTGCATGACGGTCGTCACGGTGTGTGACGGTCGTCACCCGTGTGACGGTCGTCATGGAGCTGTGACGGTCGTCACAGCAGCAAAATATGCATTCTGCGTTTTTCATGTTGTTTTCATTCGGTTTTCGTCCATATTTCATCTGTGATTGCTTCTTTTCTTCATATTGCTTTGTTTAGACGTGATTATCAAATACCTGCAAAATCTCAGACAAATAACACGGAAATAACCCGAAATCGGATCGAAAACAGTTAAACATCAGTTGAATTATGCATCAATATATATATACGATTTCGTGTTATCACAGAGTCTGCCTGACTATTTCAGCAAACTTTGCCTTTGCATCATCAGCACAAAGTGTTCTGAGATCAGATGCAACAGAGTTGAACTTAGAGATGAATCTGTTCCAAGAGGCTTCAGATTCAGCAGGATCCATACTAGCCATGCACTCTTTCTCCACATAAGCAATCCCCATACGTATTTCCTTCTTGAAATTCTTGAACAGAGCAGAAACATCTGATCTGGGTTTGGGGTTCAGAAAGTCTTCTATGGTGACTGGTTGTGATGGTTCATGAGGTGTTTGGTTTTGTTCAAGAGGTGGGTGATTAGATGATGGTTGTTCAGATGGTGGTTGTTCAGATTGTTGGGGTATGGATGGTTGTGGTTCAGATGATTGTGGTATGGATGTTTGTGGTATGGTGAGTTGAGGGGTAGAGGTGTCACCATCAGATGGTGTTGATGTAACAACATCAGATGAGGGTTTTATAAAATTTCTGAAGTTGAATTTGAAGTGAAGAGGGTTGTCAGATACAGGTAGATCAGATGGTAGTGGTTTAAAAGGATCAGGAATTTGTAAGCTAGTTGGTGAGGGGACTTCAGAGTCATCAGAATCAGATGATTCAGTTGAATAACATGAAGTTGAAGAGAGGACATACATGGTTGCAATAGGTTGCACATCCAGAATGTCTTCAGATGGTTGTTGGACAGATGGTTCAGGATTTTAGATGGTTGGTTCTTCTGGTGGTTGAGTAGAAGAGTGGTTCAGGTTGCTTTTGTGGTTCAGAAGATGGTTGTTGTTGTGGTTCAGATTGTGTTTGTTGAGGGGGTTGTTGTTCAGAAGATTTCTGTTGAGGGGGTTCAGATGGTTGTTGAACAGAAGACGGTTGAGAATGTGTGTGAGGAGATGAAATGGGTTCAGATGATTGAGGTTCAGATGGTTGAGGAGGAGATGGTGGAGGTGAAGGTGAGGGTGAAGGTACATATGGTTTGGGATCAGATGTTAATACCTGTTGAATTGTTTCTCTAATTTCTTCCACGATAGCTTCTGGAGGATTTTCCTTCTGCTTCTTGTCCTTCTCAGGTTTGTCAGCAGCATCAGAGGCTTTCCTCTTGGGCTGTGCAACATATCCTTCCTCAGCTTTCCTCTTCTTGCGCCTTTCTCTCAGAAGATTTGGCAATACTTCTCCTTCCTTCTGAACTATGTTAGCAGGCAGAGGGATACCATTCTTCAAACAATCAACAATGAATGTCAGAATGATGTTCCTAGGTTCATCAGCACTGAACATAGGAAAATCTGCCAAAGGAATTCTCCTTCTGCTGACGTCTTCAGAGTTAAATTTCTTGGGTTTTCCAGCAAGCTCTGAAATGACCTTCATTCTTTTCAGAGTGTTCCCATTGATGACAGATCCTACAACATAAGATAAATCATCTGTCACTCCAGCATCAAACAGATGCTTCACAAGACCATTCTCTGTTAGAATGTCTGATATCAGTCTTCCCATAGGGATCCAATTTATGATCTTTCCAGCTTTAACCCTTACTTCTTCTCTTGTTTCTTTGATATGGTTCAGAAGATGACTGAACAGAAGATAAGACAGATCCACCTTCTTGTCTTTACTCATACAGAACATGAAGTACATTTGTTCTGAGTTCACATAATCTGGTGAGTTAGAAGATTTCCTATGAAAGATAGAACTCATGAAAATCTTAGCCCAGATTCTGTAAACAGGCTTCAGATCTCTGACCTTGTTGGATGGTTCCCCAGAAACACAAACTTCTTGAAAAATGTCAGCCAAATCCACACGATCAGTAGCCATACTTGTGATTCCATCAGTTTCCTTATACTTAAGTAGTTGTCTGATTAACTTCTCAGTGAGAACAATTTCCTTCCCAAGAACAGAAGAATGAATGAACTTAGGGCAAACTTGAGCGTGTATCCAGAATTCCTTCACCAATGTTGGATAAACAGGACCCATCATCCTGTCAAAATACTTTTCCCAGTTCTGAGTTTTGATGGTTGGGTAGAGATCAAAACCATTTTCTTTAATGGATTCAAAATCCACAAAGTTATCACATAGAACCTCAAGATTTTTGATAGGAGTGAGAAGAGTTCTCACGGGTGCCTTGTACACAATAGCAGTTTGAGATGAAGCAGCAGCATTTGGAGATGATGCAGCAGCAGTTGAGATTTGCATTTGAGCAGATGTTGAAGATGATGAAGCCATTGATGTTCTTGAGATGCGTCTGGGTTTACGAGAGGTTTTGGGTTTTGAAAAGAGATGGAAACAATAGAGAAGACAGAAATGCATATGAGAAGTGAAAAGAGTGTAAAGTGTGATTTGTGAAGTGTTGTGAGAATTTATAGAGCAATTTAGGGCATGCAAAAGGACACAAGATCTCACGCGTACACATAAGCATTGAATGAAGTGAAACATAATCATATCAAGCAATTAATGCAAAGAATAAAATCATATCAAACATTTAAGATTCTGACAGAAGGGGGAAAAATCAAGAGATTTTGGATTTTCAAAGCAATACCTCAAACGTCAATTCAGTATGGTGCACTCTACCTTTCTAGATTCTGAGCTATACGTGTTTGCTTGCATGTGCCTCTGAAACTCTTTGAGAAATAAAACGTTAGGCAACGTTCAGATCCTCTGAGCCTTGTTAGTTCAGATTTATACACAAATAAATAAACACAGAACTGAAATGAAGAAATACTTCAGAGTTTAGACATTTATCATCTGAGGAAAATTTCATCTTATGAATATTTTATTCTGGACAGAAGTCCATACATATATTTTTCAGAATAAATTTAAATCTATCTTCAGCAAGGGGTTTTGTAAAGATCTCAGCCCACTGATGATCTGTATCCACAAAGTTTAAATTGATACTTCCCTTCTGAACATAGTCTCTGATGAAATGATGTTTAATCTCTATATGCTTAGCTTTAGAGTGTAAAATGGGGTTTTTAGATAAGCATATAGCAGAAGTATTATCACAGAAGATAGAAATGTTACTCTAAAAAATCTGATAATCTTCCAGTTGACTTTTCATCCAGAGCATCTGGGTGCTACAACTAGCAGCAGCAATATATTCTGCCTCTGTTGTTGAAAGTGCAATTGTGGGTTGCTTCTTACTGAACCAGGAGATCAGATGACTTCCAAGAAATTGACAGCTTCTAGAAGTACTTTTACGTTCTACTCTGTCTCCAGCATAGTCAGCATCACAGAATCCAACTAATTTATACTCATCAGATCTTCTGTAACACAGACCCACATTAGTAGTACCTTTCAGATACCTTAGAATCCTCTTAATAGCTGTTAAGTGAGATTCTCTAGGATCTGATTGGAATCTAGCCCACAGACAAACACTGAATAGAATATCAGGTCTAGAAGCAGTCAAATATACGAGAGATCCAATCATACCACTGTAAAGTTTTTGATCAACTTTCTTACTTACCTCTTCCTTACCAAGTGTGCTTGTAGGATGCATTAGAGTCTTTGCCAATTTGCTTTCATTCAGATTGAATTTCTTCAGAAGCTCTTTGACATATTTAGTCTGGTGAATATATGTGCATTCTGGAGTCTGATTTACTTGGATTCCCAGAAAGAATCTAAGTTCTCCCATCATGCTCATTTCAAATTCAGCCTGCATAGACAAAGCAAACTCCTTTCCCAGCATAATATTGGTAGATCCAAAAATAATATCATCCACATAAATTTGACATACTAGTAAATCTTTCTTAAATGTTTTACAGAAAAGAGTTGTGTCCACTTTGCCTCTGATAAAGTTCTTTTCCAGAAGAAAATTACTTAATCTTTCATACCAAGCTCTGGGAGCTTGTTTCAAACCATAAAGAGATTTTTTGAGTTTGAAAACATGATCTGGAAATTTATCACTTTCAAAACCAGGAGGTTGATGGACATAAACTTCTTCTTCTATAATACCATTTAAGAAGGCACTTTTAACATCCATCTGATATAGAGTGATGTTATGTTGTGCAGCAAATGAAATAAGAAGGCGTATAGATTCTAACCTTGCTACTGGAGCATAAGTTTCAGTGTAATCAATTCCTTCTTGTGGACTGTAGCCTTGAGCTACTAACCTTGCTTTGTTCCTAACAACTTCTCCTTGTTCATTTAGTTTATTTCTGAATACCCACTTTGTTCCAATAATGTTGAAACCTTTTGGTCTAGGAACCAGATCCCACACATCATTTCTTGTAAATTGATTCAGCTCATCTTGCATTGCAAGTATCCAATCATTGTCACTCAGAGCCTCATCCACAGATGTTGGTTCAATAATAGACACCAACCCAAGAAGTGATGTTCCAGATGATCTGATAAATGACCTTGTTCTTATATGGTCATCTTTCTTCCCAATAATCATTTATTCTGGATGAGAAGCCTTGATTATGGATGATCCTTTAACTATTGGTTCTTCAGAAATATTCATGTTATTCATCTGAGCAGTTAATGGAGTTGCATCTGGCGTAGCTTCTTCTTGAGCTTTCTCAACCTCTGGTTTATCAGATTCTGTGAGAATAACTTCTCCATTTGCAGAGTTTTCAATCTGCTTTGACTTTTGATTGCCAAGTTTATCATCAAATCTAACATGTATAGATTCCTCCACAATCTGTGTCTCAGTATTGTATACTCTGTAGCCTTTAGAGTGTTCAGAATATCCAAGCATGAAACACTTTTGTGCATTGCCTATGGTTCCAGAGCCAATTATCTTGCCCTTCTGATTCCCTCCAAACTTGACATCTCCTCCAGATCTAAGCTCCAGACTTTGGAACATAGACCTTTTTCCCGTCATATGTCGTGAGCATCCAGAGTCCAGGTACCATGACTGGAGTCTTGACTTTGCTGCTAAGGATGTCTGCAACATAGATTATCTTGTCCTTAGGTACCCAGATTTTCTTGGGTCCTTTTTGGTTAGTTGCCTTAAAGCTTTTTCTGAACTTCTATCTTTCAACATAAGACTTGTTCTGATTAGCTTTAGATTTATTAAACACAAGTTTGTTCTGATTAGAACTTGTGTGTTTAATATCATTTAAGTGACCAAATGTAAACTGATAATATAAAGGAGGATACTTGATATCCAGTTTATCTACAGATTTTGGATTTGAATCTTCATAAGAGAAAGATTTATATCCAACACCTTTTCTATAGTTTCTGCTAATACCATAGATCATTGAAGCCATTTTGCTTCTACCTAGGCTTTTAGTTAGAAACTTCCTGAAACTATAGTCAAGATCAACTGGGCTAAGGGTATCATATCCTCTCGGTGGTACCTCATAGGAACCCCAGATGGGTTCAGTTCAACCGTTTTTCCCTCCAACAACAAGGCCTCAGAAATAGTATATGTGTTCTGATGGAGCCTTAAATCTCTGTGATAAGCATCAATCTCATTAGCACCCAAATTGAGCGGTCTACCGAGCACCCTGTTAATAGCATCACGATAAAAAACCACCTGATGTCCTGACACTGTTGTAGTCCAGGTGAAAGGGTCGTCGTCATTTGGAAGTGCGTTTGCGTAGAACTCATGCACGATCTCAATATTGTAGTTATCTGGTGGAGTGATCAATGTCGCGGTGAAATTTGGATACCAAACTATTGATTAACTTGAATCTTTAATTCATTTGCAACCAGTCTTTGATTTGTCCGAAGGAAAGGTTAAAGGAAAGATAAACCTATTTTGCATCTTAAACACAATGCGGAGAGAGATCTTGGGTTCGGGGTTGGTTAAACTTAGGGAAGGTGCTAGCATCCTAAGTTTCTGTAGTACTCTATAGGAACCTCTTGTTTTATGTTGTTATTTGCTAAGTTATCTGCTTAAGGGTAATGCTAAGGGTCAAAGTTAAAGAGAAGGACCTAAAGGGGTTAGTCCTAAGTATACTCGCCAAGACGTCGCATCTTATGCCTACATATCCTGACGGGAATGGAATCAGAGTAATTGTAGTTCCCCTAAAGGGTTTGAGGAATTATTGACTGTGAGTCAAAGTCCCAGAGGAAAATAAGCATTCATATGGAAACGATTACTTGGAGTGCGGTGACTCCTATCTACATTAAAAGTTGAATTAAAAAGGGTGAAGGTAGGTCCACGAAGGGACGCCTAAGCATGAGTACGACGACTCAAATCCTAAGGTAAGGATAAAAGGGGAATGTCCATGAAGGGACGCCTAAAAGGTGAGTACGGCGACTCAAATCCTAAGGTAAGAATAAAAGGGGAATGTCCACAACGGGACGCCTAAAAGGTGAGTACGGGGACTCGAATCCTAAGACTAAGGTGAGGGTAAAGGCATTGACATGGGGGTCAAATGGTGAACCTTTCCTTCGGAGGGGATAAGTTGATAATGATAAATGAGCGATGAGATACTGGAATGCAAAATGTGCAATAAACCATGATAAATGTAAGTTACATGTCATTAACAGATATGATTAAGTGGAATGGGTGAAATTGTTTTTGGATTAGAAATTAGGAGTTAATTTGTTTTAAATTGCTTTTGAAATTAAGTCTAAGTTAAATAAGACATGTTAGAATTAAGTGAAAAAAAACACAGTTAATTATATGGAAAAGTTTTATTTGGTTTTAATCGGATTAAGGAGGGAATTAGCGAAAGGTTAATTAAATTCTAAAGGTTCTAATTATTTCAAAAGAGGTTAAATTAAAATTCTTTTTATTTTCTTTAATTATTTAAGAAAAGGAAATGAAGCTTTAAATTTAGAAAAACCAAATTGAATATTTTTGTATTTTTATTATATATCGAAATAAAACTAAATCAACATCTAAATTAAAGGCTAAATATTCTTTGTTATTTTATTTCTATTATAAAGAATCTAAAATTAAATATTATTTTTTTATTAACTATTTATTAGATTTTACTAATTAGTTAGTTAGTAGGTTAGTAGTTAGTTTGTATTTCATTAATAATTAATTAAAAAATTACAAATAGAGTAATAAAACTAAAAGTAAAAGAAAATAAAGAGAAATAAAAAAGGTAGAGAGACTAGGCGGATGATCCAGTGTGGATGCGGGTGCGTGGGTATACCGTGTGTGTGCGAGTGTGAGGCGTGTGATTTGTGAGATGTGAGATTAACGGTGATGATGGCGTGGGTACACGGTTAGTATGGTGCGTGCATGCTCGTGAGATTACAAATAACATGAACAAAATTGAAAAAGAAAAAAAAACCCTAATCTGCTAAAAATCCCCAATTCTCTCCTATCTCTCCCCGCCGTTGTTTTCTTCTTCCTCCTTTTCGCTTCTCCTTCTTATCCTCTTCGACTTTTCTTCTTCGATTTACTACAAAACAAACAAAAATTAGACAGATTAATGTTAGCTAGACAAAGACTCAACGATTTAATGATTTTGTTGGTAGGGGTCTCGTCGGAGGATTGAGGTTTGCGATAGCGGCTAGCAGGTAACTGAGGGATCATGGAAACAGGCGGAAGAAATGATGGACATTTAGGTTCACAAAGGTAATCTAATGGCGGAAGGTTCGAGGGGATGGAGATTTGGGTTCGCAAAGGTAATCTAACGGCGGAAGAAATGAAAAAATAAATATTTTTATCTAAATTTTGAGTTTAAGGGTTTCGATTGGGGATTTCTGGAGGTTTGATTGTGAACTGTTTGTGGTTATGTTAAGGTTGGATGTGAATCTCCTTGTGAAGGTTTAGTTTATATTCTGTGATGCCTTCTGAATCCCCCGTCTCTCCTCCTTTTATAATGTTTTGGAGAAATTTAGACTTGAATGTGATTAATGGTGGTTTCCTTTTCTGTCAAAATCTGTTTTGGAAGTTCATTGATTATGTTTGATAGTGTTATTCAAAAGAATGAGAAGTTCCTTTTCCGTATGATTGCGCATTCAATTCACTGCTGCGATTCTGATTGTGTTAAACGCTGTCCTGATTTTTTATGCTTTCTCTTGGTTTGCAGGTACCGTTGATGTGTCCATAATAGTTCCTTTAAATTAGAGCCAATGAACGATTACCTTGAACCTCTTGTTTGGCTTGCAATGAACTGGATTGCTGATTCATGCTAAAGTTTCTTGCCCATTCTGTTTTATTAATGTTCCTGTAGGAGTGAAGCCACAACCTTTCTTCTCATGGAGAAATCCGGAGACACCTCGGGGGAAGTTTGAACTTTGGAGGCATGAAATTTACTACCGTTTCAAATCTAACAACATCCACTCATTGTTTATTTTTGACTTGCAGATGACAAAACATAGTTGTGACAAGGAAGAGGTTTTTCTTTGATGATCACAGCCTCTAGCCTTTGCGAAAGGAGTAACAGACTTGATGCTAAGGGTGCAGATTGAGCCTTAAATCAGAGGGATGAATACCTTGAAGGGAACCGAGGTAGGAAGAGTTTCTAATTTCATAAGTTTGGCTTTAAGGTGAAAATTTCATTTTTGCTAACTCTGGTTTGGTTCCTTATGGTTAGGGCGGTTTTATTTATTCAAGGATTTGAGCCTTTGCTAAGAGTAGTGTTGGTTTGGAAGAGATTGTGTTGGAGTTACTGACCGTAATTACTCTTGACTCCTTCCCTTTTTAATAGTTGTCTGTGATGAAATTGTTCTTTTGCTTAAAATTGGTTGTCTTTCATTGGTCCCACTTTTGACATCTTCGGTACTTTCTTTTGCATCAGGCTTGTAAGCTTTGAGGCTTCTGTTAGCAACTTCTGCATCCTAGTTTAGTGGTGGTAAAACTCTTTCCGTTTTCGTATCAACATGTTGCGTCTGTCTTGGAAATAAAATATTGTGGCCATCTCTACTCTTGGACATGCACTCAGTTCAATAAAGCTTGATTTTGATATGCTTGATAAACATTGTTGCTGTTTTGATTTTCAACAGATTCCTGGGTTATTTCAGGAGGAAGCACTGGTTGTATCAATTAGCAGATTTTCACAGGTGCAGGTGATGGTGCGTCCGACTAAGAGCCAATGATTCCATCGTAATTTCTCTTCATGCATTCTGCAGCAGGAGCATAGTACGTGAGTTTCAAAGGGTCATTGTTTTTGGGGTTTCTCTTTAACTTGATGCCATAATTTCTTTGTCTAAAGCTTGTTTACCATAAATGCAGGTTCAGACATTGGTGACGGCGTATGGGCGGTGTGTGTGGCTTCACTGTTTTATTTGAAGGTAACAGCTTCAGGAATATGCCTTGGTAGCAGCTGACATGGGCTTTGGCTTGGGAAGTTCCAATGCTGGCAAGAATGTTTGAGCTTTTACTTGCAAATCTTTAAGGCCAGTTCGCGATGCATGTACTAACTTCTGCCACCATTTCTTAACTTAACAAAAGTGTTTCCCATGATATATAGGATGTTGGTTTTCTGCCAGATTGCTGCTGCTTTGTGTTGACGGCTATGGCTGCCGAAAGGAACCTGAATGCTCTTGCTGCCGGGGTTGTTACCGTTGCAGAACCTATTGTAGTTGGAAAATGTAATTGTTGCAGTTGTTGTGGTTGAAGAGGTTTTGGTTGACTTTGTTGATGAAAAAGTTGAGACAGTTCTTGCATTAGCTGTTGTGGTATGTTGGAAACGGTACTATCTTGTAATTGAGACTGAGACAAAGAGTTTTGTATCTGAATGTTTTGTGCAGAAGAAAACGAACTAGCAGTCCCCGTGTGTAGCTTAACTCCAACTAAAGTCTCCAAATACCAATGTAGGACCGATGGTTTTGGTGTAACCAATGATTGGTGATGTGAATCAATACCTATTTCTTTTTGTATAGAAAGCAAACATGTAGCACAATTTACAATTAGAAGTTTGTGTCTTCAAAAATGTATTTTGCAGCTTTGAACTTATACTTCAGAGTTTATGAAAATAAACTAATCACTTTTAGTCTTTTGTGATGAATAAGATTTTTCGGTCTAAAACTTGGGACGAATCTTGGTATAACAATCAACTTGAACTTGATGCACTTAAACACATGGACATAATTATCGAAACAATTATTGTGGACCTATAACCTTGTATCTTATATTTCAACTTGTGAAAATCACGTATCTTGAAGCCGAATAATATGCTTTGATCTTGAATTTTATAGAGAGATAATGAGCCAACATCTTGAAGAGTATGGAACTTGAACCAAACTTTTAAAATAAATCTCTAGAACTCATCTTATATTCTTTGAGACAACATTAAAATCTGGTTTCAATCTCTTAAGTTCAAACATAAATGAGAAACTTTGTTCAAATTCATGGCCGAAGACGAACTTAATACGAATGTCATGTCCTGGGACCCTTTGAAGCTGAAGATACATCTTGCCAAACAATACACCACAAAAATCCAACCAAGTCTTGAATAAACATCCTTGAAACCAAACAGGTGTGAATCCTCTGAGAAACCTTGAGGAAGATTTGCTTTTTACTGATTAAGATGTCATAATGACGAGAGTATGTGATTCCATAATGCTTTAGCACAACTTGTAGGAGATAAGGAATACACACAAAGCCTTTATAACTTCCTTGACTTAAAGCCACAAACCTAGCTTCACAAAATAAAACAAATAAAATGGTTGAAATAGTTAATTATGCATGGATGATTGACTTAGATGATACGTAAGAAAAATGCACAAGGAGGTGGAGTCTTAAGGTCAAAAATTAGGGTGTGACAGATGCCCCTATTTAAGTTTATTCTATCAGGAGATATGGAGATGAGAATCTCCGTCTTGACATGACAGAAGGGACTTAAATACAAATATTACACGCATTTTTGGTCCTAAGATGCCACCAAATGCATATGATGTGCAACGATATGTGTAATACCCCAAATTTTGCCCTAAGATTTGTCGTCGCATTTCATTGCATTTAATCAATTACTAACAAATTTGTGTATTCGTTTGACTTTTTGCAGGTAAATATCATATGGCGTGCATTTTTATTCTAAAAAGTAAAAATGGCACAATTGGCAGGAGGACATGTGTAAGGAGTTGTGAGTGTGAGAGGTTGAGAGTTTGAATCTCACCTTTGTCACTTTTTTGTTTTTTATTATTTTTACTCTAAATTTTTCTATCTTTCATTAAAAAATAACAAAAATAGTTTTTTATTATTATTTAATTATTATTTTCGTATTTTAATTAAATCATTTTTTAAAATATTATTTTTTTCACTTTTTTCTAAATTATTCATAAAAATATCCAAAAAAATCATAAAATAAAAAATATTGAAAAAAATTTTGTTCTTTTTATAATATTATTAGTTTTTATTTCAAGTTTATTTTAATTATTTTAAATTATTTAATTTTTTTTTAACTAATTATTTAGTTTGGGCTTTAAAATGGGCTTTAGGGACATTATTGACAATTTGGTGTTAACCCTAATTTGTTCCCTATATATACATGTGTTGCTTTGTTGAAAAAAGGGGAGAATGAAAAAAACCTAAGAGGAGTGAGTGCCGTTTACCGTTATTTCTTTTTTCTTCATCTATTACTGTTGTTTCTTTTTCTTCATCGTTTACCGTTATTTCTTTTCCTTCATCTATTACTGTTGTTTCTTTTTCTTCATCTTTTACCGTTATTTCTTTTTCTTCATCTTTTACCGTTATTTCTTTTTCTTTATCTATTACTGTTACGTTTATATATTTATAATTTTTAAATTGTTAGAGTTTATATATATATATATATATATATATATATATATATATATATATATATATATATATATATATATATATATATATAAGATTAATTTTTGATCGAATTATATCGATACGATGTTTGCACATTTGTGTGCATGACGCGTGACATTTGTGTTAGTTCGATCTGGTTGCGATGATCGCATTTTTGTGTGAGCAATAATACTGTTTTTTGCTTAATTTATTTTTCTTTGCGATAAATTTTGTTTCGTCCGATTTAGATCTGGTTGCGATGAGCGCATTTCTGCGTTAGCAACATTGTTGGGTTATTTGCCACATTTAAAATTCATTATTGCTTTATTATTATTATTATTATTATTTATTATTATTATTATTATTAGTATTATTATTATCATTATTTATTATTATTATCATTATTATTATTATTATTATTATTGTTATCATTAATTTATTAAGTCTTGTTATAATATAAAAATCTGTTTTTTAAAATAAATAACATTACCATCTTTTCCAAATTAATATGAAAACCTATTATTTTTAAGAAAAACTTTTTTTTAGATAAATTTCAAATAATAACTAAAATCTTTTTTTAAAATAATAACTAGAACCGTTTTTTAAAAAATATATAATAATAACATTAAACCTTTTTTTTTTTAAATAAAACCTTTTTGTTAGATAATTAAATTAAGACTATTTTTGAAATTTTTTTTAATAATATTAAAACCTCTTTTTTTAACTTAAATCAAAAGCTTTTTTATATATCACAAATAAACAACAAAGAATATCTATAACTTTCGCACTTCCGTTTCATAACTCGCCTGATTACTGTGTGACTCTGTCTACTAACCTTGTGTATTCAATGTGCAGCTTGTTACGTTGCTATTAGTTATTTTAATGTGTTTTTCAATTCAAGTTGTATATAATTGTATCCGTTTCTCATTTGTAACCTCGCGAACCAACAATCGCGTTTACTTTCTGCATTTTATTTCCGTTTGTATGATTTAAATTTCTCACACTTTCATCACTATTACTTCTGTCACATCACACCTCCGAAGGATTAGGTCTAGCCGTTTGGCCGCCATGCCAATAGTCCTCAAACCCTCAAATTTCACACATTCAATTTCAAACCCTCAAAACTACAAACTACAAACCCTAATTTTCACAAATGCCTCGCCGCAGGCAAAATTACCATGTTACCCCTAGCATTAGGTCAAAGAGCCGCCGCGCTCATTTTAGGGTTTCCCGCCGTGGAATCCCTAATTTAACCCTAATTACAACTTAACAATTCATAACGTAGAGATCGGAGTTTAAGACTCCATGTAAGCGTGTCCTTAAGATGCGTTTATTCCCCTTGAGACCTTGACCACAGTCGAGTGTTCTTTAACCTCCCTTGAGAGGGGAACTACAGTTACTCTGATTCCATTCTCGTAAGGATATGTAGGCACAAGATGCGATGTCTTGCCGAGTAAACTTAGAATTAACCCCTAGGTCTTTTTTAATTTTCAATCCTTTGTATATACCCTAAAGCAAAATAATTAATGAAATAAATAAAAAAAAATAAACAAAAGGTTCCCGTAGAGTACTACGGAAGTTTAGGGTGCTAATACCTTCCCTAAATTTAACCAACCCCCGAACCTTAGATCTCTCCCTTTTAGGTTTTTCCTTTCTTTAACCTTTCCTTCGGATAAATCAAAGACCGGTTGTAAATGAATTAAGATTCAAGTTAATCAATAGCTTGACATCCAAATTTCAGCGCAACAGAAAATGGCGACTTCACTGGGGAGTCCTAACTATTGAGGGTTATCCCTATTTTGTTTATTTTTCTTTATATATTTGTTTTATTATATATTTTGCTCACTTGTATGTATATATTGGGGTACCTTACTTGGAGTTACTGTGTTGTGAGATAAGTCCTACACCCGGACTTGAGCGACCTTATGATAGGATGGCTGATATATTCGACGAGGCTTATAGGGAGTGAGTCCCGACTAAGCTAAATCGAGAATCACCGCTCAGTTGAGACACTTTCGAAAATGGTTCGGTTGATCGAGTGTAGTCGTGAAAACTTTTACCGTTATCGATTGGAGTCTGTGATACTGGGAACCGTAGTACCTTTACACCATCTTGACCTTATATAGGACGTAGTGCGGGAACTATGTGGGAGTAGTCCTACAATGGTTGCTACGCGATACTACGCTCGAACGAGGTTCTCTTGAGAATATTATCGACCCTTGAGTCAGTCGAGAAGTTGATAATATCCAAAAGATGGGCTGATGACTTTGGGCACTTTTTAGAACCCTTGTTCTGCAGGTACAATCAACCTATAGTACATACCTCTTTGGGAAGGGTAGACCTTGACTCCATTCATTGTTCCTCTAACTTAGGACCTTTTGTTTGCTTATGTGTATTTGTGCTTCGCATCCATAAAGCATCATATCATTTCTAGTTTCAAGGAATTCAAAAGTCCTTTGCAAATTCAAGAAGTCCTACATTTTAAAGTCTAACAGCTTTTCTCGCTTTCCTAAAAGGGAATGTTTGCAATCGACCGTTGAAATTCTTGAGACCATTGCATGGCATTAGCATCACATTTTTGCATTGCATTTATCCCCCAGTTTCTCCTTCTTGGTCCTATCGTCTTCTAGTGTACCTTTGAGTCGTCAAGCTGATTCCTCGACACAGATATCAGACCAGAAACGGAACAGGAGTCACTTTGATCCTATTCTCATGACTTACACAGAGCTATATCCTGACTTAGTCCGGCAAGGACTGATTACTACAAAGGCTTTACCACCTCCTCTTAATCCTCCGGCTGGATTTAGGGCTGATCTCCATTGTGCTTCCCATGAGGGTGCCCCAGGCCATGACTTGGAGCATTGTTTTGCATTGAAGGCTAGAGTATGTGAATTGGTTAGAACTGGAATACTTGATTTTACAGACAGTCATCCGGATGTTCAGAAAAATCCCTTGCCAGTACATCAGAATTGAAGCTTTGTCATTGGGCTTTTTTTTTCTCGTTGTTTGCATTTTCCTTATTTTGTTTAAGTTGTTTGCTTTCAATTATGTTTGTACTTTCATTAATGAAATAAGCATTGCGACTTTTGATTCAATTCATTTTCGTCCATTTGCATCTTTATGCTTTATTTTTCAAATGTTTACTTCTTGTCCAAAATTTTGATATGCTAAGATCGGAGGGAGGATGACGAAAACGTTATACCCATAATTGCTGTCAGTATGCTTTCAATCAAACCTTGTTGACGATGTAAGACATTGTTTCAATTCCCAAACACTGGAGAAATAAGGAAGTTAATCCCTCGTTACCCCCTTCGAGCCTAGAACTTGGAGTTTCTTTTGTTACAAAAAACCCACAATTTTAACCTTGGGATGGGTAGTTCTCAGTTAACTTGGTTGTGTGTTCATACGATACACCTTTCATTAACAAATTTTCCTTCGCACACGTCAAACAAGTGTCGAAGATGTTTTCTAATCAAAAGGTCGATGATGGTGCACCGTAATCATTAAAATCAAACAGTCACTTTCCTTCACACAAAAAAATAATATAAAAAAAGCAAAAGAAGCCCGCTAAGTCAAAACCTATGAAGGAGACTTAGGCAAAACTGGGGCATCCCGCTGACTGTAAACTCTAAAATAAACAGTTCAGGCAAAATTTAGGGATAATACAAAGAGATTTTTAAATCCTTATCTTGAAAATCCTCAATGTCAAAACAATCAAATGTTATAGGGGAGTAGTGGCTGCCTTTTCATAGGTCCCTTTGACTTCTGAATCATCACTGCGACGATCAATGAAATCCCTAACTTATGGGAACCTGAATGCATAATATGAGTTAACTGAGCATAGGATTGAAGATCATCACGTAGATTGGGTGGGTACAAATAACTTTTGAGCCTTTATCTTTTGTTTCATAAACCGTGAACCAGGCCACATTACAACCCTCAAAAGACCTAATTGAAGCAAGGTTATTTTGAAAGTATACTACAGCAAGGTTGCGTAACCTGACTCCTAAAGATCTTTGTGAATCATTTATTTTGGCAGTACACCTTTGTTTTAAAGTTTGAGCGTCTTGAACCGTTGTGTTCTGACTAACGACTCATGTATTTTCCATCATTCAAAAATAATCTTTCAAAAATCGCATGAACTTTGCATTACCATGTTTGTATGAATATTTTTGTTTGCAAACTGGCTTTCCTCTAAGGAATTTTCAAACAATGAGAAACTTGGTCAAGTGATCTTATCAGGGGCAAGTTCCTTTTACATCCTGTCAAAGAATCAGTTCAAGATTTGTTCAAGGCAATATCTTCTCATATTTGGTTTATCCAGAGAATTGTTCAAGACTCAGACTGGGGCAAGCCCTCCGAGGATACAGCAAAACAGTCGATTCCACGAATCAGACAGTTGAAGCAATTATCAATTCATTTGACTTGGGGCAGTTTACTTGCATAATCCCCAAGCAGTTATTCATCATTCCTACAGTGACTATCAACTTGATACAGTTTAACAGAATGACAGTGATCTCCGTGTTGAGGAATCAGTCCTCCAGTTTTGTCATCTCACAGAAAGAGTCGAGTCTTGTCGTCGACGTCTGCATTTGCATTTGATCATATGTCATAGCATAATTCCTATACATGTTCACATCTTGGGTGCTTTATTCCCCATTTACATTTCTATCTTGGGTGCTTTACTCCCCATTTACATTTTTATCTTGGGTGCTTTACTCCCCATTTTTATCTTGGGTGCTTTACTCCCCATTTACATTTTTATCTTGGGTGCTTTACTCCCCATTTACATTTTTATCTTGGGTGCTTTACTCCCCATTTACATTTCTATTTTGGGTGCTTTATTCCCCCTTTACCTCTCTATCTTGGGTGCTTTATTCCCCATTTACATTTCTATCTTGGGTGCTTTATTCCCCATTTACCTCTCTATCTTGGGTGCTTTACTCCCCATTTACATTTTTATCTTGGGTGCTTTACTCCCCATTTATATTTTTATCTTGGGTGCTTTAGTCCCCATTTACATTTCTATCCTGGGTGCTTTACTCCCCATTTACATTTCTATCTTGGGTGCTTTACTCCCCATTCACCTTCTATCCTTGGGTGTTTTATCCCCCATGTACCTTTTATCCCGGGTGTTTTATTCCCCGTTTACCAGATATTCCTGGGTTTACCTAACATCATGGTGTTTTACCCCCATTTACTTTTTTTTCTCCCTGAGGTCGTGTTTTACTCGCGCCTTACCTTGTGGGAAAAATTTATTTACTTGGCATCATGGGTGTTTTATCCCCATTTGCGTTTTTCTCCCGAGGTTGTGTTTTACCCGCGTCTTACCTTGCGGACAATTTCTAATTTACTTGGCACCTATCAACAATTCTGTGTCGTGTCTACCCGACGTTCTTCTAGATATGACATGTCTTCTTCCCTAGTGCAATTCCTCGGTGGGTCGTCCCCTGTGACGTTGTTTCGTCTGTATCCGTGCATTTGTCATTTTCATCATACGCATCATATCAGATTTATATTATATTTAGCATTATAGTTCGTTTTGTTTTGTCCATATCATTGCATAGCACTGCGTCTAAAGGCAAAATTTTCGGTTATCTGTATTTAAATCCCTCCACCACGATTTCTCGAGTCTCCGTTGCTCGAATCACCCGGTGAAGTTATTTAAATAGGGGCAACTGTAATACCCCAAATTTTGCCCTAAGATTTGTCGTCGCATTTCATTGCATTTAATCAATTACTAACAAATTTGTGTAGTCGTTTGACTTTTTGCAGGTAAATATCATATGGCATGCATTTTTTTTCTAAAAAGTAAAAATGGCACAATTGGCAGGAGGACATGTGTAAGGAGTTGTGAGTGTGAGAGGTTGAGAGTTTGAATCTCACCTTTGTCACTTTTTTGTTTTTTATTATTTTTACTCTAAATTTTTCTATCTTTCATTAAAAAATAACAAAAATAGTTTTTTATTATTATTTAATTATTATTTTCGTATTTTAATTAAATCATTTTTTAAAATATTATTTTTTTCACTTTTTTCTAAATTATTCATAAAAATATCCAAAAAAATCATAAAATAAAAAATATTGAAAAAAATTTTGTTCTTTTTATAATATTATTAGTTTTTATTTCAAGTTTATTTTAATTATTTTAAATTATTTAATTTTTTTAAACTAATTATTTAGTTTGGGCTTTAAAATGGGCTTTAGGGACATTATTGACAATTTGGTGTTAACCCTAATTTGTTCCCTATATATACATGTGTTGCTTTGTTGAAAAAAGGGGAGAATGAAAAAAACCTAAGAGGAGTGAGTGCCGTTTACCGTTATTTCTTTTTTCTTCATCTATTACTGTTGTTTCTTTTTCTTCATCGTTTACCGTTATTTCTTTTCCTTCATCTATTACTGTTGTTTCTTTTTCTTCATCTTTTACCGTTATTTCTTTTTCTTCATCTTTTACCGTTATTTCTTTTTCTTTATCTATTACTGTTACGTTTATATATTTATAATTTTTAAATTGTTAGAGTTTATATATATATATATAAGATTAATTTTTGATCGAATTATATCGATACGATGTTTGCACATTTGTGTGCATGACGCGTGACATTTGTGTTAGTTCGATCTGGTTGCGATGATCGCATTTTTGTGTGAGCAATAATACTGTTTTTTGCTTAATTTATTTTTCTTTGCGATAAATTTTGTTTCGTCCGATTTAGATCTGGTTGCGATGAGCGCATTTCTGCGTTAGCAACATTGTTGGGTTATTTGCCACATTTAAAATTCATTATTGCTTTATTATTATTATTATTATTATTATTATTTATTATTATTATTATTATTAGTATTATTATTATCATTATTTATTATTATTATCATTATTATTATTATTATTACTATTATTATTATTATTGTTATCATTAATTTATTAAATCTTGTTATAATATAAAAATCTGTTTTTTAAAATAAATAACATTACCATCTTTTCCAAATTAATATGAAAACCTATTATTTTTAAGAAAAACTTTTTTTTAGATAAATTTCAAATAATAACTAAAATCTTTTTTTAAAATAATAACTAGAACCATTTTTTAAAAAATATATAATAATAACATTAAACCTTTTTTTTTATAAATAAAACCTTTTTGTTAGATAATTAAATTAAGACTATTTTTGAAATTTTTTTTAATAATATTAAAACCTCTTTTTTTAACTTAAATCAAAAGCTTTTTTATATATCACAAATAAACAACAAAGAATATCTATAACTTTCGCACTTCCGTTTCATAACTCGCCTGATTACTGTGTGACTCTGTCTACTAACCTTGTGTATTCAATGTGCAGCTTGTTACGTTGCTATTAGTTATTTTAATGTGTTTTTCAATTCAAGTTGTATATAATTGTATCCGTTTCTCATTTGTAACCTCGCGAACCAACAATCGCGTTTACTTTCTGCATTTTATTTCCGTTTGTATGATTTAAATTTCTCACACTTTCATCACTATTACTTCTGTCACATCACACCTCCGAAGGATTAGGTCTAGCCGTTTGGCCGCCATGCCAATAGTCCTCAAACCCTCAAATTTCACACATTCAATTTCAAACCCTCAAAACTACAAACTACAAACCCTAATTTTCACAAATGCCTCGCCGCAGGCAAAATTACCATGTTACCCCTAGCATTAGGTCAAAGAGCCGCCGCGCTCATTTTAGGGTTTCCCGCCGTGGAATCCCTAATTTAACCCTAATTACAACTTAACAATTCATAACGTAGAGATCAGAGTTTAAGACTCCATGTAAGCGTGTCCTTAAGATGCGTTTATTCCCCTTGAGACCTTGACCACAGTCGAGTGTTCTTTAACCTCCCTTGAGAGGGGAACTACAGTTACTCTGATTCCATTCCCGTAAGGATATGTAGGCACAAGATGCGATGTCTTGCCGAGTAAACTTAGAATTAACCCCTAGGTCTTTTTTAATTTTCAATCCTTTGTATATACCCTAAAGCAAAATAATTAATGAAATAAATAAAAAAAAATAAACAAAAGGTTCCCGTAGAGTACTACGGAAGTTTAGGGTGCTAATACCTTCCCTAAATTTAACCAACCCCCGAACCTTAGATCTCTCCCTTTTAGGTTTTTCCTTTCTTTAACCTTTCCTTCGGATAAATCAAAGACCGGTTGTAAATGAATTAAGATTCAAGTTAATCAATAGCTTGACATCCAAATTTCACCGCAACAATATGAAATGCAAAACAAAGGTTCTTTGGAGGCATGGTGCCACAGGGGAGAACATAGACACGACACACGAGAAATAACGGTTAACAAAAAGGCTCAACAGAGCGAGACTCCTCGGGGAAAGGAAACATCCAGTAATGGGGAATCTCCAGAAGTAAAAGAGTATAACACATACGCCAAGAATGTGGCGATTTAAACCACAGGTGAGAGACTTGTAATCGAAGGATAATTTATTATCAACATGTGGTAGTCCAGGCGACGGTAATAACCAAGATGAATTTTCTTGATTGAAACAAATCAGCTTCTTACTTGAGTATTCCAATTGAAAAGAGTAGAAAAAATAAACTTATTTGAGCGTCATGGTCTGGATGCCATGAGCTGGTCTCAGTTCCTTGAAATAAACCTCCCCGAGCGTCATGGTCTGGATGCCATGAGATGGTCTCAGTTTCTTGAAATAAACCTCCCCGAGCGTCATAGTCTGGATGCCATGAGCTGGTCTCAATTTCTTGAAATAAACCTCCCCGAGCGTCATAGTCTGGATGCCATGAGTTGGTCTCAGTTTCTTGAAATAAACCTCCCCGAGCGTCATGGTCTGGATTCCATGAGTTGGTCTCAGTTTCTTGAAATAAACCTCCTCGAGCGTTATAGTCTGGATGCCATGAGTTGGTCTCAGTTTCTTGAAATAAACCTCCCCGAGCGTCATGGTCTGGATGCCATGAGCTGGTCTCAGTTTCTTGAAATAAACCTCCCCGGGCGTCATGGTCTGGATGCCATGAGCTGGTCTCAGTTTCTTGAAATAAACCTCCCAGAGCGTCATGGTCTGGATGCCATGAGCTGGTCTCAGTTTCTACCTGAAATGATGAAAAATCGTGAGAGCATCCTCACAGGGGATTAAAATATCATTGTAGATTGTAGAACTTTAGCGATAATCCATAATGTACTGGAGATTGTAAAGCTTCACCGGGGATCTTCAGAAGAGATGTAAGCCAGTTAATTTGCAAAATATGTCTTCTCAAATAAAGAGAGACTAACTGTAATAATCTTCACCAAACTTCTTGGGAGAGATGCCATTTGATGGAATTAGACTTGTGTGACAGACTCACTGGAAAATACATTCCTGAGGAGTGTATTTGTTGTAGTTGTGAAAAATGTAAAGCCTATCTCAGAATTAAAATGAATCTTTTAAGGGATATGCACAGCGGTGGAGAGAATTCGCAGCAAGAGTGCAACCACCACTCTTAGATAGGGAGTTGATTGACATGTTCATCAACAGTTTGCATGGATCTTGTCTTGAAAGAATGGCCGATTGTACGCCATCAAGCTTCTCTGACCTTGTGATTGTAGGAGAGCGCATCGAAAGCTACCTTAAAAGTGGACAAATCCAAGACACCTCAAGCAGTCAGGCCAGTGAGATTGAATTTATCGACGACTTCCATGAGGAAGAGAAGGATGAAACCAGCATATTCATAGCAAACATTGAGTATTCTTACAATGCAAATCTCTGTTGTCCCTCATCTTCTCAACAGGCATCACTACCTGTGCCATGTTATTCTTATGGGAAATCAGTCATGCCTAAAACTTCATTCCGTAAGCCATGGGTCGTTCCTCATGCAAATCAACAAGCCCATGGACGAAGTTATCAGAATCAACACGGAAATCAAGAGAGACCCAACAACAACTTGGAAAGAAGGATCGCTCCCCTTCATCCAGTCCCTATGTCGCACAGTCAACTTCTCCCACATCTGATTCAAAACTCATTGGTGGAGCCTAAGACTCTTAAGCATCTGCCAGAACCTTACCCTTCGGGGTACAATCCCAATGCTCAGTGTGGATATCATGGAGGATCCATGGGGCACGCGACCGAAGAATGCAAAGCCTTCCAAGCCAAGGTGCAGCAGTTGATCGACAAAGGTTATATATCTTTTCCCAAAGGAAGTTTGGTCGTTCATGTCAATCTCTCAACTGTTTAAGCTCGAAGATTTCAAGGAGCCAGTGGTCTAGACAAGCAAACATCCTCAACATTGGCAGTCCTTGGGCGCTTTTATCATTTGCATCTTGTAGTTTATTTCCTGTTAATTGCTACTTGTTTTTAAACATTGTTGTTTTGAATGGTAATATTAATGAAGTGATTATGCATTTTCTGAATCAATTATGTCGCATTCGCTCATTTTTCTTCTTATCACAAACACAGACACATACACCTTTATCCACTCCACTTTATCACTGTTGTTTTAGCAAAGATTGGAGGGAGGATGACGAAAACGAACTACCCATAATTGCAAATCGTATGCTTTCAGACCGAATCTCGTCAATGATGTACAAGCATTGTTTCAATTCCCCTAAACACCGGAGATATAAGGAGTTAATACCTAGTCAACCACTTCGAGCCTAGAAGTAGTAGTTTCCTTCGGACTTTCAAACCCTTACACTAAACCTGGGGCAGGGTAGTTGTTCAGTTAATCCAATCCCGCATTCGAATCAACAAAGAAAATTCAAAAGACATGACGGTTGTTCATCAATGACCCTTGACATGGAAGTCACAACAAAATTCAAAAAAAATCACATGCCTGCTAAGTCAAGCACCTCAAAGGGGACTTATGCAAAAATCAAGGCTATCCCGATGGATCTAACAAGAAAAATTAGTCCATGAAAAAGTTAGGGATCAAAAACAAAATCAAAAGAGGTCCTCAAAACCCTCAACAAAAACAAAATAAGACTTAGTGGCCACCCAAATCAATGGGTCACTGACACCCATCAAAATCAAAATAAGGTGACTACCATTTCAAGCAAACCGTGAACCATCAAGTTTACACTGTCAAGCAAATGCAGAATTAACTGAACGTAGGTATGGAGATCATCAAGAAGAAGGGGTGGGTACAAATCATACTTTGAGCCTAATATCCTTTGTTTTATAAATCGTGAGCCAGACCACGTTATAACCCTCAAAAGACCTAATTGAGGCGAGGTTTATTCTGAAAGCATGTTGTAGCGAGGTTGCGTAAACTGACTCCTCACATATTTTGCTAATTATAAGCATTGGTGTCAATATCCTTGCTATATCTTTTACACCAATCAAATTAGCACAACGTTTGGACTAATGGTCCATTCGTTTCACTATCACGACACTTAATAAACGACATTTCTTTCAAAAACATGCATAAACATCACATTAAAATTACCATTCGGGAACAAACAATTTTAATTGCAAGTCAGTAGTTGGCATCAAGGAAATTCTAACAGAAAGCAATCAAACATGACTTGACCATTTCAGCAGTCTGGATCATAATCGAGCATGCCTTGAAGTCCCCTGGATCTGGGGCATTGTCATCCCGCGAATATGGAATCATTCAGCTTAAGGAAAATTCCCAAACATCAGTTGATTATGGGGCAAATCATTCAAGAAGCGGTTGATTAAAAGTGAATCATACCAATCAGGGGCAGGCCACCCAGAGTTTCTTTGACTTGAGGATAGATCGCTCCAATGATCAATCAGGATAAGTTAAGTCGCTTCAACGCTCTTTCAAGAGCAAGCTACTCCAAAGAGTATATTGAAGACAACCACCAGTAATCAGTTAAGCAACAATGAATCCTTTCTTGGCACAAGCTCTGGGGGAAAGCCATCTCGAGGTCGTCTCATGGCAAGTTACTCAAGCAAGTTCATCCTCATCAGCAACTGTTGAGTTCAAAACAGGTGTCGAGGAATCATATTGTTACCTCACAATTAACCTTAACCTTCCGAAAAGGCCTTGCTGTCATTGGATCCTTCATCCCACAGCCTAAACCTGTCACCTATCAAAACAAACCGAAACCTCCAAAGTCCAGTTCTTGTCTAGCAAGCCTAAAATACCAGTCCCATCTGGTAAACCCTTCACTAAATACCAATCTCATCTGGTCAAACTTTCGAACCAGTCCCATCTGGTTAACCCTTCACTAAAAACCAGTCCCATCTGGTTAACCCTTCGCTGAATACCAATTCCTGTCTGATGTATGTCAGCTTTTAAACCAGCTCCCATCTGATCACTCTTCCATTTAACCAGCCTACCATTTGACCAGTTCTTGCCTAGTAAACCTTATTCCAAAGTCCAGCTCCCATCTAGCAAACCACAAAAATTAGCCCTCCTTTAACAGCTTAACCTTTCGCCAACCAGTCCCATCTGGTCTACCCTCTGAATACCAGCCCTCATCTGGTAGTTCCAACCCAAAGTCCAATCCGCATTGGCAGCTACCAAAATCCGCCACGTCGGCACTTGCATTTCCAATTACATGTCATAATCATATGCATCATATGCATTGCATTCAACTTCATAAGCATCTTGCATCATATGCATACCCAGAATCATATCATACTCTTCCCCAGCTCTTGCATCTCCGCACGTCAGCATTTGCATTTGCATTTCCATTTATGGAATATCATTACCATCAAGCATTGGCATATGCGAGCTCAGATCCAGGATCAATCTTGAAGATTCCCAAGATCATCATTAGCCCAGTCATGGGCATTCTCTGCAAGACCGTGGGTGTTCCCCACGAAGTTGTGCAACTTTTTGAGCTTCAAAGCAACCATCTTCCCATTCAGGGGCATTATTTGCAAAGACTATGGGTTTTCCCATGGGATTCAAGAATTACAAAGCAAAATTCAGCCCAGTCAGGGGCACCTTTTCATGACCATGGGTATTTCCCATGACGTATTTCAACCTCGTGGTTAATCAGATCTTCAAAATCGACATTCATCCCAGACAGGGGCATCTTGAGTAAAGCCATGGGCGTTCCCCAGTGGTGTGTCTCCAGCAGACTTGACTATCCATCTTCAACGATAAGTGGCAATCTCTTCAGAGAAGCTTATCCTCCACCAACGATAAGCAGCAATCTTTTCAGAGAAGCTTATCCTCCACCAACGATAAGTGGCAATCTCTTCAAAGTAGATTATCCCCCTTCAATGATAAGTGGCAATCTCTTCAGAGAAGCTTATCCATTTTCAGCAATAAGTGGCAATCTCTTCAGAGAAGCTTATCCTCCTTCAAAGATAAGTGGCAATCTCTTCAGAGAAGCTTATCTTTCTTTAGTGATAAGTGGCAATCTCTTCAGAGAAGCTTATCCTCCTTCAAAGATAAATGGAAATCTCTTCAGAGAAGCTTATCCTCCTTCAACGATAAGTGACAATCTCTTCAGAGAAGCTTATCCTCCTTCAACGATAAGTGGCAATCTCTTCAGAGAAGCTTATCCTCCTTCAACGATAAGTGGCAATCTCTTCAGAGAAGCTTATCCGTTTTCAGGGATAAGTGGCAATCTCTTCAGAGAAGCTTATCCCCCTACATCCTTTTGAGTGTCAAAAGTTGATTTGGTTTCGCTCTATCATCCTTTTGGTGATAGGCTTGTCATCCTTTTGGTGTCAAGTTTTCTCTGTTAACATCCTTTTGGTGTTAGCAACCTTTGCAAGATATCATCTGTTTCATTCCCAAAAATGTTACTTCTTTTCGGGCAAATTTAGGATTCTCTTTATATCTAATTGACTTCTACCTTGAAAAATGAATGCTGCAGCAATTCATCTTATTCGACTCGATAGCCATCGATCAATCGCACGGTTGACCGAAAAGTCAACTCTTCAACCATAAGGAATCTGACCTCATGTTATGCATCAAAAATGTTCCTTATGTCATATTACACATGCCCATAAATTTTCATGACCATTGAATCAAGGGTTGAGGAGTAATCGAAAAATCGGGAAATTAGGGTTTTGAAAGGGGCTAGACCCTAACTCCCTAACCACACATCCAAATGAGGTGGTTCCAAGCTTGTTGGAAAGGTATTGACAAATCCTACAAAAGTCCCACAATGGTCCATGATCAAAAAATGCATGGAATTGGAGTTATAGCCAAAATTATTTCAAGAGAGCAAAACACTTGGAAAATTTCTAAGTATTCTGGCTGCATAATTCATGTTTTCAGCCAACTTGAGGGGGTTTTTTAACCTGGTTCCACTCAGAATCTAAAATCCTTATGAACATGAAAGTTGTAGAGCTCCATGAGGGCTTTCCAAAAAGTTATAGAACTTCTCCATAGCCCTTATGAGCTGAGAGTTATGAGTGGTGAAAGTTGGGCCTGCAACACTTGAATGCACCATTTCCATTTTTTCCCAAAACGACATCTCAACAACTTGAATCATTCTAAACCATTAGATCATGTCTTAATTTGATATTTAGGGATGATGATGGCTAGAAAATGCAGAAGTCACAAGGCTTGAAAGACTTGACAAGATTGGCAAGACAAATGGCATTAAAATAATCAAGAAAAAACAAGGAGGAAAGAGAAACTTTTCCATAAAATATGGAACAGCTGTAACCTCTATCACTTTATGAACTATTCAGTCACCTCATGTATCCCGTTCCACTTGAGTTTTTGCTTGCCTTGAGCCAAGGAGTTGATGTGAAGAAGCTGCCACAAGATTTGACAAGATTTTCTTCCAAGTCTCCCTCCAAAAATGGAAAAGACCAAGGCTGCCCTCATCTCATTTGCACTATAAATAAAGGCACTCTCCATGATGTTACATACACCAGAGAAATCCTAAACACCAGGAGTACACAACTCTCCTTCTTTCTCCCTTTACTTGTAAGTGAAGAAAAATCACAAAACCACCAAAAAGTGTCATTGTGCATTTTTCAGACCAGCCTTTATTTCCAATCCAAAAACACTTCAAAAACCATGTAGACAAACTTAAAATGACCCTCTGAAGCTGTTCCCACCATTGGTTTCTCCAAAAAATCAAAAGATCAAAAAGTCAACTTTCACACTACCATAGTTTGACTTTTATGCACATTTCAAGCCAAATCACTCCATAAACCATTTTTCAACATGGTGACACTTTGAACACCTTCTATATATGTTATATAAACTGTCCATAACTTAAAACCATAGCTGGAAGTTCATTTGTACAGACTGGCCACAAAGTTGCATTTTTCTTCAAAAGGAAGTAACATTACAAGGTTGCTCAAAGGGAAAGATTCATCTCTGGTTTTCTTGGCTGCTAGCATAGTAAGGATCTACAAGAGGTATGTGAACTACAAACCTCTCATGTTACACTACCTTATCATGTTTTGCATTCTTGAGGTGTTTTTGTGAAGTTATGTGTATGTTGTCCCAAAACTACTCTTTGTCAAGAGTTTGTTTTCATTTCATGGTTTCTTACTTTTGTTAAGGTATTAATATATGTGAAATGATGTACCAATGTTGTTCATGTATTGAAGTTGATTGATGCTTGTTTACTAGAGTTATAACTCATATGATTCAAGGCATGAAAGTTGTGATGCTTATCACTGTCATGATAAGAGTGTGTAGTTGACTTTGGCAGATATTATGACCCTTTGATTCTTTAGATAACTTGTTTGAAGTGTGTATAAGGGATACCAACCTGTTTTGGCCTTTAACAGTTTGTTGTGTCTTTGCTATTTTTCAATATGCTACCATCAGCATGCTACTTTTTTTGAATCAAAGGGATTATGTCTACGTTTTGAGCTCTGTACCAATTGTTATTGCATTTATGATGTGTGTAAGTCTTTGTGTTGGTCTAAACTTCATCTTTTGCAATTTCACCCACTGCCTTTATCAAGACAGTTTTCACATGGCACAAAATTTACCAATTTCTGTTTTAGGCATAGAGAGCTAAATCCTTGAATTCAATCTCATCCAGCATTATGTACATGATGTGTGTATGCTTCTGTTTTGATGAAAAACCTCACTACTTGAAAAATCACCTGCTGCATCATTGAAAGTTGCCAAAACTGTCTTGCATTTTCCCTAACATGCCAATTTGTGATTTAATTGAAGAATGCTTAAACTTGGTGTTTGATTTCATTTATCTTCATGTTTATGATGAGTGTGCCTTGTTTTCATGATTTGTTGTTGCCTAAACTGATGTTTCCACTTCATGATGCACTGCCAATGTACATTTTGCACTTCCTGCCACAGCTTGCAGTACATTACCACTTTCCTGTTATAACTTGAATTTGTCTGAGCTATAAGTGCAAAACCATCAGCTAATATGATTGAAACATGTGTTTGACATGTGCATAACCTAAGCTTACTCAAATAAGAACTAGGCAGCCTGCATTTTCATGCTGAATTTGCCATGAACATACCATTTCTCATCCTGTTTGATTTGTGATTGGTTTTAGGGTCTAGACACATTTGTCAGCACATTTGAAACCTGTGTGTGAAGGTTACTTAGTCTGAACTATCCCGACACATGTTTTGGTCTTGTGATTGCATTTTAACATGCCTTCTTGTGGCTTGATAGCTATTTTGTTAATGTATGACATAATGATGCTCCCGGTGAAGTTTACCATGTTTGTTCTCATTTCAAATGTGCACATCAATGATTAATCCTGAGCTCATGTGTTTTCTCATTCTTCTTGTTTATGATGCATCATACCATGTATACATTGCAACTCATGTGCCATTTTTTGAATCAGGGCTGTTTTGAAATAATTTCTTGTTAGAACATATTCAATATCATATTTATGGTTTGCTCATGTTGTTCCATCATCCTAATCACTTATGTTTTGAGTTCTAGCCGTCATAATGCACTTCCTAGCTTCCATTTGCAATTGCTATCGTGTTTTGATTTGTATGCCTCATCTTGGAAAAATAATAATGCCATTATGTTCCTTGTTAAATTTCACATGAAATAAATCTAAATTTTGCTGAAAAAGGTTGAGTTTTGACAAAGTTACGCATCAAACCGTATTTTGGCATTTCATTGTTTTATCTTGCCCAGAAATCCATGAAGCATCCCTTTTGTATTTATGGGGGTGGCTAAATACACGGATGTATAGCCACCCCAATGGTAGAGACATGCGCCCCTTATGACCTTCTGCCCTTGTGTCCTGAGTTCAATCCCCATGGGGGACACTTTTTTACCATTTTATTCCTTTTTATTCATGAAACTTCAAAAAATCATAACTTGCTTATTTTTTTTTATCATTTTCAATCCATTCTTTTTGCAAAATGTTCATAATAATGTCTAGTTTTATTTAATAAAAGAAAATTTCAAATTGCTCATAGTCACATTTCCTTTTTCCTACTCGAAAGTTGGTTCGTTTTTAAAATTCGTTACCTTGCGTCTTGATAATTTTTCTTTATACCATGCTTGATTTATTCTCGTAATATTTGATTGTGATTGGCTCCTTTGTGTTTGTTAACATGTAAAGGCTTTTCCCTCTTTTGATTGTCACCATAAACTTACTTATTTTCCTCCTAAAAAACCTCGGTCCCGTACCGAGTTCATTTTCACAAACATATTCAATCGTAAAAATCATTTTCTCTTTGTATTAAATTGAAAAGAGGGGATTAAGTGTAGACTTTCTTCCTCTCCAGGTATCAAGATATTCACTATAGTGTGGGTGGTCTCGATGCTCGTCTTTCAATGCGAAGACGCGTCTTCATCTTCCACATCTCCTCTTTCACAACTTTCTTCTGCAACCTTTCTCACCTAAAACCTCGGTCCTGTACCGAGTGCATTTTCAACTCTTTTCATAACAAAACTTGAATGGCCATGGAGTGGTTAGGCGTAGGCCTTCTCCTATCCCGAGTGCTGACATTCACCGTAGGTTTTACAGTCGCAAGGCACTTACCATTCAAAACCAAAAATACTTTAATAAGAGAACGAAGTTCTCTTTGCATTGAATTAAAGAGAAAGGACTGAGTGTAGACTCCTTCCTCTTAGAATGTCAGGATACTCACTTTAGTATGTGTGGTCTTGATACTCGTCTTTCAATATGAAGACGCTACGTTCGCCACACATTTTTATAATAAAAACTTTGAGATAAAGCATTGGGTACTACCCGTAGGGGTTACTATCTAAGGATTCATCTCACCCCTAAAAAACAATCTCACAAATCAAATGTGACATCTTGCCTCGCATGGCGAAACTAATCAACCTTTCAAAAAGGATATGTTATGTCCGTTCTACCGCAAACAGGTAACGCATAAGTCTCCTCACATGCGAGCAGCAAATACACCTAAACTGCTAGAATACGCACGATAGCATCATCCACAAAAACACACCAGTTAACCGTAGTAGCACGAACTACGTTGCTCTGATTTCTCTTGCATGTTGAGAATACGTAGGCATAGGATTGCGATATCCTAGCAAGCACCCTTTTCTTTTTTCCACCCTTTTCCCAGAAAGGCATGCTACGTCCGTTCTACCGCAAACAGGTAACGCATAAGTCTTCTCACATGCGAGCAACAATACACCTAAACTGCTAGAATGCATACGATAGCATCGTCTACCAGTATACCCCGCTTCCCCACAAACCGTAGGCCGAACTACGGCTGCTCTGATTCTTTACTTCTTTTAAGTAAAGATACGTAGGCACAAGGGCCACAATCCTTGCCGAGCACATTCCCCCCATATCTGTAGTTCCCCGAAATACGTCGACTCTGACTTTCTCACATCTATTGAGAATACGTAGGCATAGGAATGCGAAGTCCTACCGAGTCTGTTCTTTCTCTTTTCTTCCCCGTTATCCCTCCTTTCTTTGTTTCTAAACCCTCTTTCTTTACCCTTTGGAAAACACTTTTATAGCATAATATTTAAGCAGATAAATTCACACATGCGACAAACAAATGGTTCCCATCGAGTACGATGGATGCGCGGGGTGCTAATACCTTCCCCTCGCATAACCGGCTTCTGAACCCGTTCTTGGTTGTGAGACCATCTTATCCATTCCTTTCTTAAGGTTTTCTCGATATTTTCCTTTCCCCTCATGGGATAAATAAAGTTCGGTGGCGACTCTTCTGTCTTTTTCTTTTCGCCTCCCCGTCGTTGCATTTTTCGAGTAGCGACAACTGGCGACTCTGCTGGGGACCCCTAGAAAGCCAATCCTAGTTTGTTTGTCGTGTTTATGTTTTTATTTGCTTTATTTGTTTATGCTTTGATTCTCTAACTATTGGGTTTATTGGGATGGTTTGTGAGGATAAAGCTTTCTACCCGAGCTTTCTAGTATACACTAAGATTAGGAGGTGGTTTCTTTCTGATTTGCGAGACTTAGGACTCGTTGAGTTGGATCGAATCCCACTGCTCAGATGAGACCCCTTTGGGATGATTATGTCTTACAAGTAGTCGTAATGACGTTTTTATGCCAACTTGGGAGTCTGCGATTCTGAGGACCTTTTAGAACCTTATTCCAAAGGTTGCTAAAACATAACTCTGTGTTCATCCTTTTGAAGGGATTACCGTCTTACGAGTAGTCGTTCTGATGGAAAACTTTTGAGGGTTAGTGCATGGGAATTTGTTTAAAAGCCTTTGGAATACCCTTTTATAAACCAATAGATTGCCTACCCAAGGGGAGAGGTACCTTTTGTTGTTGTCTTGCAGGATCTGTAACTTTAATCCTTATCGTGGATCTATTCTCGTGTGCACTCATTTCATTACATTTGCATAAACATCTCTGCACCATTTTGCATTTTCTTCCCTAAACCAGATGCCAAGACCTTACCCGTCCTCTGTCCATAACCCAAAGTTGATTTCCCGACACTCCCATTGAACCTGTGAGAGCTGTGAAGAGTTTGAAGCAAGAGGAGCGTAGACGCCTTGAAGAGCCAGTCAAACGATGCAAAGCTAAGGTAACTATACCAGAGAACGATAGCCAGAATGTTAATTCCCCACCAAGATTTAATGTGACGAATAATCCACTGTATGATCTTCCGCTTGATGACCGTCCTCCGCAAGTAAATGTCCCTACTCGACCCCAGAGGATGCCACTGACTGATCCCATGGAAGAAAAGCTTCGTGCCCTTGAGGAGACAATTCAAGCTATGAAAGTGTATGATATGACCCCCTATACTCATGATGACAACCTGATGATTCATTATTTTCAAGAAAGTCTGAGTGGAGCATCATTAAGTTGGTACACAGATTTAGAAAGAAGTCATATCCAATCATGGAGGGACCTAGCTGGCGCTTTTCTAAAGTTTTATCAGTTCAATCTAGACACTATTCCCACCCGCATGCAATTGCAAAGCCTATCTCAGAATGAAAATGAATCTTTTAAGGGATATGCACAGCGGTGGAGAGAATTCGCAGCAATAGTGCAACCACCACTCTTAGATAGGGAGTTGATTGACATGTTCATCAACAGTTTGCATGGATCTTATCTTGAAAGAATGGCTGGTTGTACGTCATCAAGCTTCTCTGACCTTGTGATTGTAGGAGAGTGCATCGAAAGCTACCTTAAAAGTGGACAAATCCAAGATGCCTCAAGCAGTCAGGCCAGTGAGATTAAATTTATCGACGACTTCCATGAGGAAGAGAAGGATGAAACCAGCATATTCATAGCAAACATTGAGTATTCTCACGATGCAAATCTTTGTTGTCCCTCATCTTCTCAACAGGCATCACTACCTGTGCCATGTTATTCTTATGGGAAATCAGCCATGCCTAAAGCTTCATTCCGTAAGCCATGTGTCGCTCCTCATGCAAATAAACAAGCCCATGGCCGAAGTCATCAGAATCAGCGCCGAAATCAAGAGAGGCCCAACAACAACTTGGAAAGAAGGATCGCTCCCCTTCATCCAGTCCCTATATCGCACAGTCAACTTCTCCCACATCTGATTCAAAACTCATTGGTGGAGCCTAAGACTCTTAAGCCTGTGCCAGAACCTTTCCCTCCGGGGTACAATCCCAATGCTCAGTGTGGATATCATGGAGGATCCATGGGGCACACGACCGAAGGATGCAAATCCTTCCAAGCCAAGGTGCAGCAGTTGATCGACAAAGGTTATATATCTTTTCCCGAAGGAAGTTTGGTCGTTCATGTCAATCTCTCAACTGTTTAAGCTCGAAGATTTCAAGGAGCCAGTGGTCCAGACAAGCAAACATCCTTAACATTGGCAGTCCTTGGGCTCTTTTATCATTTGCATCTTGTAGTTTATTTCCTGTTAATTGCTACTTGTTTTTAAACATTGTTGTTTTGAATGGTAATATTAATGAAGTGATTATGCATTTTCTGAATCAATTATGTCGCATTCGCTCATTTTTCTTCTTATCACAAACACAGACACATACACCTTTATCCACTCCACTTTATCACTGTTGTTTTAGCAAAGATTGGAGGGCGGATGACGAAAACGAAATACCCATAATTGCAAATCGTATGCTTTCAGACCGAATCTCGTCAATGATGTACATGCATTGTTTCAATTCCCCTAAACACCGGAAATATAAGGAGTTAATCCCTAGTCAACCACTTCGAGCCTAGAAGTAGTAGTTTCCTTCGGACTTTCAAACCCTTACACTAAACCTGGGGCAGGGTAGTTGTTCAGTTAATCCAATCCCGCATTCGAATCAAAAAAGAAAATTCAAAAGACATGACAGTTGTTCATCAATGACCCTTGACATGGCAGTCACAGCAAAATTCAAAAAAAAATCACATGTCTGCTAAGTCAAGCACCTCAAAGGGGACTTAGGCAAAAATCAAGGCTATCCCGATGGATCTAACAAGAAAAATTAGTCCATGAAAAAGTTAGGGATCAAAAACAAAATCGAAAGAGGTCCTCAAAACCCTCAACAAAAACAAAATAAGACTCAGTGACCACCCAAATCAAAGGGTCACTGACACCCATCAAAATCAAAATAAGGTGACTACCATTTCAAGCAAATCGTGAACCATCAAGTTTACACCGTCAAGCAAATGCAGAATTAACTGAACGTAGGTATGGAGATCATCAAGAAGAAGGGGTGGGTACAAATCATACTTTGAGCCTAATATCCTTTGTTTTATAAACCGTGAACCAGACCACGTTATAACCCTCAAAAGACCTAATTAAGGTGAGGTTTATTCTGAAAGCATATTGTAGCGAGGTTGCGTAAACTGACTCCCCACATATTTTGCTAATTATCAGCATTGGTGTCAATATCCTTGCTATATCTTTTACACCAATCAAATTAGCACAACGTTTGGACTAATGGTCCATTCGTTTCACTATCACGACACTTAATAAACGACATTTCTTTCAAAAACCTGCATAAACATCGCATTAAAATTACCATTCGGGAACAAACAATTTTAATTGCAAGTCAGTAGTTGGCATCAAGGAAATTCCAATAGAAAGCAATCAAACAGGACTTGACCATTTCAGCAGTCTGGATCATAATCGAGCATGTTTTGAAGTCCCATGGATCTGGGGCATTGTCATCCCGCGAATATGGAATCATTCAGCTTAAGACAAATTCCCAAACATCAGTTGATTATGGGGCAAATCATTCAAGAAGCGGTTGATTAAAAGTGAATCATACCAATCAGGGGCAGGCCACCCAGAGTTTCTTTGACTTGAGGATAGATCGCTCCAATGATGAATCAGGATAAGTTAAGTTGCTTCAACGCTCTTTCAAGAGCAAGCTACTCCAAAGAGTATATTAAAGACAACCACCAGTAATCGATTAAGCAACGATGAATCCTTTCGTGGCACAAGCTCTAGGGGAAAGCCATCTCGAGGTCGTCTCATGGCAAGTTACTCAAGCAAGTTCATCCTCATCAGCAACTGTTGAGTTCAAAACAGGTGTCGGGGAATCATACTGTTACCTCATTCAATTAACCTTAACCTTCTGAAAAGGCCTTGCTGTCATTGGATCCTTCATCCCACAACCTAAACCTGTCACATATCAAAACAAATCGAAACCTCCAAAGTCCAGTTCTTGTCTAGCAAGCCTAAAATACCAGTCCCATCTGGTAAACCCTTCACTAAATACCAGTCCCATCTGGTCAAACTTTCGAACCAGTCCCATCTGGTTAACCCTTCACTAAAAACCAGTCTCATCTGGTTAACCCTTCGCTGAATACCAATTCCTGTCTGATGTATGTCAGCTTTTAAACCAGCTCCCATCTGGTCACCCTTCCATTTAACCAGCCTACCATTTGACTAGTTCTTGCCTGGTAAACCTTATTCCAAAGTCCAGCTCCCATCTGGCAAACCACAAAAATTCGCCCACCTTTAACAGCTTAACCTTTCGCCAACCAGTCCCATCTGGTCTACCCTCCGAATACCAGCCCTCATCTGGTACTTCCAAACCAAAGTCCAATCCGCATTGGCAGCTACCAAAATCCGCCACGTTGGTACTTGCATTTCCAATTACCTGTCATAATCATATGTGTCGCTACTACGAAAAACGAGGCCGACAATGACAGAAGAGTCGCCACCGTGCGTTATTTATCCCAAAGGAGGGAAAGGAAACGCTCAGAGAAAACCTCACGAAAAAGGGAAAGGAATGGTCATCGCAACCAAGTCCTGGATTCGGGAGTCGGTTACGCAAGGGAAAGGTATTAGCACCCCTCACGTCCATCGTACTCGATGGAATCCACGTTTGTTGTTTAACGGAAAAAGGTGTGTTTAAACTATCTATGCTAAAGGCTGGTTTGAAAGAAAAAGAAAAGAAAAGTGACTCGGCAGAACACAACAGTTCTATGCCTACGTATTCCCGTCTGGAACGAGAAATCAGAGTCAACATAGTTCGCCTAACTACGGGTGAAGGGGGGAAGGTTTCTCGCCGAGATATCGCATCTTGTGCCTACGTACTTTCATACGGCATGAAAGATCAGAGCAAACGTAGTTCGGGCTACGAAGAACACAGGTTTGTTCAGCAGTTTTTTATCCAAGTAAAGTTAACAGACAGTTCCAACAGTTGGTGTTTGCAGCTCGACCTTTGGAGACTTAGGCGTTACCGTTTGCGATAGAACATAAAGTTAACAGAACTTTCCTTTAAGAAAAGGTTTTTCCTGATTAAGAGGTCCAATAGGACAAAAAGGATTTGATGTTTGTTTTTGAAGTCTTTTACAGAAGAAGTGTTTTGAGTTTCGTTTGTAACTCGTGTTGCACTAAAGACTTGGACTTGAGAGTGAATGCGTCGCATGTCACCTAAAGGGTACCGCACTAAACACTCAAGTTATGTAAGGGAAACCCTCCCATAAATCTTTCTCAAATAGCTTAAGGCTCGTGACACACAACACGTGTTATCCTTTATTAAGTGTTTTACGGATGTTTGAAGATGAGAAGAGAAAAGACACAACTAAGGGGAAACTGACTCAATCCTACAGTTATCATGCAATATTTGTCCTATGGTTGAGGTTAGAAGGGAAACTAACTAATGTTATCATGCTAGGTTGGAACCATAATGTCTGTCATAACTTCTCTTGAACAAGAGAAGTCAGAGTTCCTAGGGGAACATGGCAAAGGAAAGCAACAGTAAAGCAAATCAATTGTAAATAAAATGTTGTAAACAAATTGCTGTAAATAAAATGCATGCAATGCATCACACAAGCAGAAGGAGCCAAGCTCAACTTCTAAAAAAAACAAGGCACAAAGGCCACACACCATACAAGCAAGGGAGAAGCTCAACCTTAAACCAGCAAGCAAAGCCATACAGTAAAAAGCAAGAAGAGGGAAACAGTCAACCTCTAATGAAATCAAGCAAGGGGAGAAGCTCAACCCTTAAGATGCTCTTAGGCCTATGATCATATACATGAAGCCTATCACTAATGCAACATTCCAAGCAAGTCACATCAATACAGTTGAGCAATCAAGAAATACAGACAATCAAGAAAGCAAATCAACAGCTTCACAGCAAAGCAACTCTCTGACAACAACCCAGTCCATAGTCTATAAATCAACTTCAAGCTCAAGCCATCTTCAAGAGAAGGAAATGAATGCTCCATATTCAAGCTTTAACAATCTACTCCAACAAGAATAAAGAGAATCAACAAGATGAGTATATGATGATGGGAAGCATGATGGAAACCAAAGGAATCCATCATGGCACTCAACCATGCATCCATGAAAGGCATCCTCAAAAGTTCTACTCATTATGACATGCCATACATCCCTCCAAAGGAGAGATGAGACTTTCACATGAGGACTTTGAATCATGGGATGGGATGGAAAGCAAGCAAAGCTATCCATGCTTATTTGAAGAAAGAAATAAACAACTAAGGCTCTTCCCAATCCCTAATCTAAATAAGCTACAAGAAAGCTATACAAAGGGAAGCAAAACTCCAAATCAAGCATTATAATCAAGCAAACAGAAGCTATAACATGTATAAAGCATCAACCAAAAGAAATGGGGAAATGATCTTAAGCTAAAAGCCACCAATGAAGTCAATCTAAGGCAAATGCTATGTTATGAACACATTAAGACTAGCTTAAGTATTAATTCAATTTAAAATACCAAAACTATTCCTAAAATCCTATTATTTTTTCTAAGGGAACCTATATGTGTTAGGTATCTATAGTAGAAAGGCCAGGGGCCAAACCTAATGGGAAAGTCTCTAAACAAATCCTAAGTCATAAGGTACTAAGAGGGAAGCCTAAAATGGGAGGTCTAATGCTCTAATTCTAAAACAGCACCAAAAACCATCTAAGAATTACCACAAAAATCATGAAAGCACCTTAATATGTATAGAATCAAAAGACAAAAGGATGGAGGAAAAATCCAAGAGGAAGGGGTTCAAACAAAGGGCACAATGTGAGGTATGCAAATGAAACATCAAGTATGGAGGGTCACAAAGATTTAATCCAAAACTACATTTAAAGGCCCTAAAAAAATCTGAGAAAAAATACACAGAACAATAAATGAGTCTACAGCTAGCATGCAAAAAATTAGAATTGAATTCTAAAATATGAGCCAATACAAAAATCAGCAAGTCATGCATGTCCATTTTCAACCATTAAAAACACATTAAAAGAGAAAATACAAAAATAATTGAAAAAGAAATGGACAAATAAAATAAAAAACATGATAAAATTCTACACATCTCAAGCTAGCTAGAAAGTATTTTTTCATGATTTTATTAAACTATTAACTATTTTTAATGAATTAATATCTAACAGCATTAAAACAGAAAAATGAAAGAAAATGAAAATTAAATGGAATGGAAGGTGGTGCAAATAGCAAGCAGTCAAAGGCAATTCGAAATGGGCCAGCAGGAGTGGGGGTGCGAGTAGTAAACTGACTAAGCCCGTCTGAAGTCACTTGAGTGAGGTGAGGTGGTGCGCTGATGTGGCGCGATCTGGTGCGTCAAAGTGAAGGACTCGGTCAAGCTTTCTTGTGTGATCCAACGGTAACAGTTCGTCTTCTCCACTTGAAAATCAGCAAGGAGGGAAACGCAGCAGTACGGTGACGAACGGTAATGGCCGTGAGCTTCACCGGCGAACATTCTCGAGCACTTATCTCTCGCGTTTCTCAACGGAATCGAGTGATTTTTGGATGAAACTTGAAGGATTTTTCGCAAGTATTCCAAATATACAATTTATTCATGCTTTCCTCCATTGAAACTCAGAAATAGTGATCACTCAAGAATCACTCAAGAAATTCCATTCTCACAAAACTCAAAATAAAAGGCACAAACCTCTTCCTCTCACTTCCTACATCAATAATATCCAATTCTTTTTCATTTTCATCCACTATCCAAAGAGAAATTCGAACTACAACCTAAGGTGTCAATTCCTAAAGTTTCATGGAACTCAACCAAATTAATCCTAAAAGCTTCTATACACTCCAAGGATTATAATTATGCAAAAATAGCGCAACAAATCATCAAGAACAGAGCTTATGGATAAAATTCAAGAAACTTGTTTGGAGCTTCAATGGTGGAGTAATCTTGCACGAATTCTTGATCAAACTTGCTCAGACACGTTCAATGATGATAGTAGAAGCTTTCTCAATGCTCAATTGCTCCAGAAATGGCCTCTAAGATGAAATTAGATTTTCACTTGTAACAAACTTTTTCAAAGTGCTTCTTACCTTTCCAAGCTCATTCCATCACCAACCTTCATCTGGAATCACTCATGGCAATATATAGAAATGATTTGTGGGCTTTAGAGGTCCATGGGCAGCCCAAATTAAAATATCCAAATTTCAAGTTTCTTCCAAAATTTCAACAATGGAAAAAATGAATTTGCTTTGATTCCACCTTCTAGAAGCTTCATTTCACTTGCTGGTAACATGGTGATAGTGTATGAATCAAGTAGAGAGCTTAATTGTATCACATGAGCAATCTTGGATGTGTTACTTATTCATGAAGTAACAAATTGGAGCACCATGAAATAAGACTCAAATGGATTTTCTAATAATGCCAAAGTGTTTAGAATGATTTTTCCACTCAAAATATGTCCTTACTTGGTCTTGTTTGAACACATAGAATTTATTTTGAATTTTTCAAGTTTAGTGCCTTTTAATTCCCCTTTTTCAAACATCCTTGAATCAAATCTTGCTACAAGCCAAATAAATCTCTCCTTGATCCATGGTTGACCTTAAAATCCCATTTTGAGCAAGTTTCATGTTGGACAAAACTTCATTTGAGAAGTGCAAGATGGAGAAAATGACCTATAATCTCACTTTCCCAAAATACCCCTGCCTTACAAAACTTATAACTTGAGCTCCACAAATCAGAATGAGGACTTCTAGGACTTTTTGGAAATCTAAGATCATAAGGAACAACTTTCATTTTTATAAAAAGGTCATGTGAAACTTCCTTCTAGGTCAAAAGTAGCTTGGAAGTTAGTTGACTTTCACAGACAAATTTCAGATGCATCTGATGACCTGTAACTTGTCTGCCTCATAACTTGAGTTCTACAAATCATATGGATGACTTCTAGTACTCAAATTAAATGTATGAACATCCTCTACAAGTCTCATGTTTGGCCCAAAGTCATATGAGACATGTATCTTGACTTACATGGCTTTGAAGTTATGCACTAAGTAGGGGATTTTACCCTGAGAACCCTGACTTAACAACTTCAACCACTCTTGATTCTTGATTTGTTCTTGAAACAACATCTCACATGCTTCAACACATCATTCCATGAATTCCCTAACCTATAAGTAGGCTTTGATCCTCTTCAATTGCACATTTGACCTAGGGTTAACCAGATGAAACCCTAGTTGCACCAACATCAACTGTGGCTTTTGTACTTGACACAAACACTTGATTGAGCTAAACCATGGCCCTCTAGGCACTACATGAGCTCTATCCAAATACTCTATCCATGATCAAGGCTTCACATCCCTCTGATGGTCTTCAAATGGCTCTCAAAGTTAGGAGATGAACCCCATACAAGCATCCACATTTCTCAAGAACTCAACCCACTTCCTGATGACCTTGGTGACTTCTCAAGCTTGAATAAAACCTCTGGCTAGGCTTCTCTTGATATAAACCACACTTGATCCTGTCGCTACTGCGAAAATCGGCGCCGGCTTGACAGGAGAGTCGCCACCGTGCGTTATTTATCCCTCAGAGCGGGAAAGGAAACGCTCGAAGTAAACCTCGCAAAAGACGGGAAAAGGTATGGTCATCGCAACCAAAACCTGGATTCGGGAGTCGGTTACGCAAGGGGAAGGTATTAGCACCCCTCACGTCCATCGTACTCGATGGGATCCACGCTTGGTGTTTATAAGGAAAAGGGTGTGTTATCTATCTACGCTAATGGTTGGTCTGAAAAGAAAAGAAAAGGACAGGACTCGACAGAACATACGGTATTCTGGGCCTACGTATTCCCTCGTGCAATGGGAAAGTCAGAGTCAACGTAGTTCGACTACCTACGACTAAACGGGGAAAAGGTTGCTCGCCAGGACATCGCGTCCTGTGCCTACGTACTTCCACACAGCATGGAAGATCAGAGCAAACGTAGTTCGACTAACTACGGCTAAACTGGGCGCTCTCACACAGCAGTGAGAAAACAAACTGGTCCTAAGGGTTCGGGAACCTACAACTACGATCTGGTCTCAAATGCGCTCGGGCAAGAGAAAAGGGAAACAATTAGTCGTCAGCGGGAAAGTCTCGATCGCACAGCCGCGAGAGAACAAAGGTTAGTCGTTAGTGTGCTCGCTAGGATATCGCATCCTATGCCTACATATCCTCGTCTGGTACAAAGAATCAGAGCAGCTGTAGTTCAGCTACTTATGGATCAAGCTACTCAAAAGCTCCTACTGAAAGGAAAGGGAAAAGACACCCTAAACTATAGCTGGAAAAGGGGAAACTACCTACTGCCATCACGCCTGGTTGACCATCCTAATGTCTATCATAACAACTCCGCAGCGGAGAAGTCAGAGCTCCTAAGGGATCATGGCAACAGGACTAAACGGCAAACAAGAATTAACTATAAAGTAAAGAAAAACTGGAAATATGCATGAATGCAACAACTAAACAAACAAGGCGCAAAGGCCGCAAACCACAGAGGTAAGGGAGCTCAGCTCTACCAAATACCAACAAGCAAAGCCACTCAATAACAAACAAGCAGAAGGAGGACCACCTCAACTTCTCATGCACACAAATCCTACTTCTAAGATGCACCTACCTCAGAACTATCTAGATGAATTCCTAAGTCTAATGCAACATAACACCATACAAGTCAAACAACATAAAGAGAAGGCTAGCTAACCTGATGAACTCCTATCAAAAGCTTAAACAAAAACCCTGAGCAGGGCTCCTAAACAAAACCCTAATCTATCCCTGAACAAAACTCTATGCAACACCTTAAGCAAAGATCTAAGCAAAACCTCTAATCAAAACCCTAAGCAAGAGGAATCAATCCCAGTCTCCAAGCTTCAGAACAAGCTTACCGAAGAAAGGGAGCTAAGCAGACAAACTCATAGTGCCTTCCTCAAGAAAGTACCAGGAGGTTACCACTCAGGAGTCATATCCTATGCGGCTCAACAACTGTGATCAGTTTACATTCCTCCTCAGGAGAAACTAAACTCACATGAAGGCTCCATCATCATTGGATATTTAAGAAAGCCTATATGCACTAAGGGAACTAAGTGAACAGACCCATAGGACCTTCCTCAGGAAAGTACTAGGAGGCTGACACTTAGGAATCGTATCCTACGTGGCTCAACAACTGTGATCAGTTTACATTCCTCCTCAGGAGAAATTAAACTCACAAGTTGGCTCCAACATCATTGGATACTTAAGAAATCCTAGATAAACTAAGGGAGCTAAGTGAATAGACCCATAGGACCTTCCTCAGGAAAGTACTAGGAGACTGACACTTAGGAATCGTATCCCATGTGGCTCAACAACTTGTGATCAGTTTACATTCCTCCTCAGGAGAAATTAAACTCACAAGTTGGCTCCAACATCATTGGATACTTAAGAAAGAGGTGAGAAGGAAGAATGAAAGTCATTCATAGTGCCTTCCTTAGGAAAGTACCATAAACTCCCTTCAAACTTCAGGATCTCGAACCTCACAAACAGGGAACAAGCTCCTAGACTAAGCCTCAATCCACTGCATCCTTGCAAGCTCCAACAGGACCTCAATCAGCTCCCATCTTCAAGAAGAAACCACAGGTCCTCAAACCACAAGGAACTACCTCTGAAGTTCAACCACAGTTGAACTTCAAAGTCTGAAGCCATCAAGACTTCTCCTATCCTCAAACTCAGACTAAAACAATACCAGAACATCCTACAAAAATCTACCAAAATTCTATGGGAAACCTACATGGCTCTATGACAACATACTAAAAAATCAGAACAAAATTCATTACCAGATGAAAGAACCAAAATCAACAAAGCAGACATATCCACAAACCAATTATTCAATATCAATGACAATGCAAAAATGCAATTAAACTTAAAATGCATGATTAAGCTAATGTTTTTGTACTATAAAATTCTACATTGAATTACGAGTCTACAGAAAAAAGAACGGAATTATTTGATCGAATCTACTATTTTTTATGAATTTTCTAATAATATGCATGCACTAAAAAATATTAAAAAAGGCATTTAAATGGAAAATATGCCAAAAATAGTAAACAAAAATAAAATGGCATTTTTATTTTTATACAATTTTCTAGACCTTTTCATGAAGTGGTAGAAAAAACAAGAACTCAAAAATCAATCGTTTTCATTTTATTATGATTTTTACAAGAACAAGAAAATATGGAAAGAAATTAAAAACACAATATTGAAATAAAATTGGAGGGGGGGTTCAAACAGCAATATTTTCAGTTATTATTGCACTGGGCCCACGCCAGGGGGGCGTGAATAGCAAAGGGGCGCAGGGCCCAATGAGTCAGAAAGTCATTTAGAAAAATAAAAGAAAATAGAAACTCGTTGGGGGGTGCAATCAGTAGGTTTTCATGGCTATTTCCATTGGGCTTACGCACCAGGGGGTGCGAATAGCACTTGGGCATAAGGCCCAGCCCAATCTGTCTATCTCCTCTCTCACAGGGGGGGGTGAACGAGTACCAAGGGGGGTGTTGCTCAGCAAACACGTTTGGGCCTTACCCAAACCCTAACCCTAATCCATGAAACCCTAACAACAAAACCAAACCCCTTCCCCCAATCCCTAAACACTGTTCACCTACTGCAAACCAAACCCTAGCCGTTCGCTCCTCTCACCTTCTCTCTGCAACTCATTTCCAGAAAAACCCCCAAACAACTTCACACATCTCACATGAAACCTTACCTAAAACCTAACCTCAAATCCAAATCTCATCAAAATCCCCTTCGTTAAACTATCAAGAACCTACCCTAAATACCAACACAGCTCCTAATACATTCATAATCCAAACGTCTACAAGAAGAGTTGGAAGAAAACAAGAACCTGGAGGTGTTGACACGATTTGATGACCCCTGGATCTACTGACGAATGATGAAGAACTGGAAAATCTTGAAGCTATTGAGGGCGACGAACGGCGTTGTAACGTTCTTGAAGGACCGGTTGGCTTGCGATGGAGGCGCCTCTTCGCGTTCTGGAGATTTCTGGGTGAACAATGAAGAACTCAATGAGTTCTATGAAGATCTGGGAAGAAAATTGCAAGGACTGATGAAGACGATGGTTCCGGAGCTGAGAGATCTTGAAGGTCCTTTGATTTGCTTGGATGTTCTGAGGAAGACCTTCAAAAGATCGTTGAAGATCTTGAAGAGAGATAACGAGCTACGATGATCTGCTTCGAAGGTTGTTGACGGATCGTTCGTTGGTTGATGAAGGTTTCTGGAAATTCCAGATGAACGATGATTGTTTGATGATCTGGTGATTCGTATGCAGTTTCCGGCGAGTATGAGTTTTCCGGCGAGGTGAAGATGAATGATGGACGGAGGAGGAAGATGAAGAAGGAGTGTTTCTGGGAATTCTGGGTGGAAAACTAGCTCCGGCGAGCTGTTGCGGTGGCCGGAAGACGTTGGGGTGACCGGCGGTGGGAGGATCAGGGCGAATGCATGGCCGGCGGCAGGGTTCTGGTGAGGCTCCGGTGACTAGCTGTGGTGGTGACAAGTGGCGCAGAGGGTTACTGCATGCGTGGCACGTGGCTTAGGGAGAGAGAGAGAGAGAGATAGTGGGTCTGAGTGGGACGCGTGGCGTGAGCTGGGGAGAGTCTGAGTGTGTGGTGGTGTGCTCCAGAGTGCAACGCGTGGAGAGCTTCTTATAGTGACAAGTGGCGTTTTCCTGGCCAAAAACTGCACAAAAATGCACTGGACTTGATGGCATGCTGGGCCTCCAAAAAACTGTACTCTGGCCCACGAAAAAACTGGACAAAACCCTAAAAAAAACTGAAAACTGATTAATAAAAATATTAAACCTAATCATCTAATTAAAACAATTAAGACCTAATTAACTAATGATTAATCCTAATAAAATCTAACAAACTCAATTAAATCCTAAACAAAAGATTTAAATCCTAATTAAACCTAAAAAGTGATTAAAAATCTAATTAACTCTATATTAATAAACTTCTACTAATTTCTATAAAATTCCTATTAAAATCTAAAAGCTATTAAAATCCTATTTAAAATCTACCACTTATTTAAAATTCTATTAAAATCTATTATTAATAAAAGAAAAACTATATTTTCCTATATTATCTAAAAACAATTAAAAACAATTTAAATTCCTTTATATTCTAAAAATGATTAAAAAACTATTAAACCTATTTTAAAATCTATATAAAATTCTAAAAAGAGATTTAAACTATTAAAAAAAAATACAAAAACCCTATTTAAATTCCAGAAAAAATCTATAAAGCCTATTAAAAATCCGCAAAAGGCTATTAAACCCTAAAAATGCAGACAAATGCAAATGACCACCATAAAAGAGCGCATGAGACCAGATCGAATCGAACAAAGAACCCCGGGCATCAGAATATCCCAAAATCACTATGCAAGCTGAAAATCACTGAGGAGCGCACAATTTCCCGAAAAATAAAACCCTGATGATCTGGACTGGATCTGCCGTATCTGATAGACGAAAATCAAGCTGTAACCCTGATATCCTCTGTCTGTGCACAAATATCATACGTCTGATTTGCGAATATGAATTTGAACCATGAGTCAGACAGGAGAATCGGTTGGTCAAATTTTAGGGTGCAACAGCTGCCCCTATTCAAGCGACTTGGACCTGAAGGGTTTGAAGAGCGCTCAGCCTTCAAACATTCAGAGGTACGAGACGGTTGAATACAAATAAAACCCGAAAATTTGCCAATCGCGAGCATATACTGTAAACTGCTTGGGGAATAAAGTCCTGAAAACCGAGTCCAGTCATTACGGCAATAAACTGATCCATCATCTGGTAAAGAACTCCTGATTTTAATGCCAATTACCTGTGATCTCCCATATAACAAACCCTGAGGGTTGCAACAAAACACCTGATCCTTTCACATTGCCTACTGATAGGCCGGAAGAGAAGTATACTCACATCGCCCAAAGATGGACGGGAAGACACCCTGGTTGAATACTCACATCGTCTAAGGATAGACGGAAAGACACCATAATCTCCAAATTCACATCGTCTACTGATAGGCGGAAAGAAAGCGTTAATCCCCATACTCACATCGTCTAAGGATAGACGGGAAGATACCATTAATCTCCATATTCACATCGTCTTAGGATAGACGGGATCATCCTGATTGATGAAACAAATCAATATTCACATCGTCTAAGGATAGACGGGAAGAAATAATCTCCATACTCACATCGTCTAAGGGTAGACGGAAAGACACCATTAATCTCCATACGCACATCGTCTAAGGGTAGACGGAAAGACACCTTGATCGAATACTCACATCGTCTAAGGATAGACGGGAAGACACCATAATCTCCAAATTCACATCGTCTACTGATAGACGGGATCATCCTGATTGATGAAACAAATCAATATTCACATCGTCTAAGGATAGACGGGAAGAAATAATCTCCATACTCACATCGTCTAAGGGTAGACGGAAAGACACCATTAATCTCCATACGCACCTCGTCTAAGAGTAGACGGGAAGAAAGCCTGATCGCATACTCACATCGTCTAAGGATAGACGGGAAGACACCATAATCTCCAAATTCACATCGTCTACTGATAGACGGGATCATCCTGATTGATGAAACAAATCAATTCATATCGTCTAAGGATAGACGGGAAGAAATAATCTTCATACTCACATCGTCTAAGGATAGACGGAAAGACACCATAATCTCCATACTCACATCGTCTAAGGGTAGACGGAAAGACACCATTACGCCATTCAACACCATCCCTTGAATTTCAGAATCCTTCTGTCTACGGGAATTGATGGGAAGATCAATATCCTTGAAGGGGCCACATCGTCAGTATGGACCGACGGGAAGAAAACCACCTTTTAAAGAACCATGTCGTCAATAAGAATCGACAATCACGAAAACTGAACATTCTTCGAAGAGCCTCGACATCAATAGGGATTGATGGTCAGAAAAGTCCCTCTTGAAACGTCATCTTATCCAATAAACAGCAAGAAAACCACTATCCAAGATATCGTTTTGAGACCCCTCAACAACCAAAGATAGCCAGAGAAGACTCGCTGGGGAAACTCACCATACGTATGATCTGGCAATAAGAAAACCCGCTGAAAAATCACCTGAAACTTCACATCGTCTACTGATAGACGGAAAGAAAAGCCACTTGCTAGAGAAACCCCGTCTTGAACCCCACTGAAAATCACCCAAAACTTCACATCGTCTACTGATAGACGGAAAGAAAACTACGTTCAAACTCAAGACGTCTAATGATAGACGGAGAAATCCACTTATTGGAGGAACACATCGTCAATATGAATTGACGGGAAGAAAAGTCTGTCGATATCAGATGACTGCTTGATCAAAGCATAACTGTTGTATGATCTGAGATACAAATAAACCGCTGAATCGGCTGAACACTTGTTGCTGTATAAATGCCCCTGAACTGATCACAGAGTAATTCACGCGCCATACGAGGCTGATAGAAAAACCTGGCTTATGCTTCGTATGCATATGCATATGTTTGAATCTTTCTATGGCGTAATGCTCCATTTAGGATGGAAATGCTACGCATTTTGAAAATGAAATGCAAGTATGATGCAAATATGACGATGTATGCAATATGCTAATGCAGGTTCGGGCTGCTGGAGAAAGTCGGGTACAGAAAACCACTTCAGCAAAATAAATGCTGAGGACGAAGCCAACTCCGCTGGGGATAAACCGGATATCACAGAATTATTCCAGCAAAATAAATGCTGGAACAGTGAAGTCAACTCCGCTGGGGAAATTGGGAACTTAACCAAGCACCTCGTTGAAGTAACACCCTGTTGGGGAATATAACTCTGCTGGGAAATAGCAGATGTGCCAAGTATGATTGGACTTCTCTGGGGATAGCTTGCCCGTGCCAATGAAAAATTGGACTTTGCTGGAGAAAAAATAGACGGAGTCTTCCTGCGTACTGATGAAGATTGGATTTGGAAACTGATGCGCCAACACGGATGGGCCTCACAGTGACCGCCAACATGAATTTGAATTTTCAGGCTATCTGTGATGGGTCATGTACAACTGACGATGGAAAACATTCTGTCTGAATACACAGCTTCCTAGTGGAAGAGTCAAGGGATTAGTGACACGACTTCCCGCATTCGTCTCGCTCTCGAAAATTGGCTGAATTTGCTCGAATGACTCTGAGTAACCCTGCTGATACGGAGAAGACCAATTCTTTCGCTTCTGATATGCCCCAGCCTACGGGGCCTCTGTGGGGATAGTCCTCGAAAGGAAATCTGACAATCTGAGCCCTGATGGTCTGATATGAAATGCCCCAGCGTTCTGAATTTCGGAGAGATACTTCCCCTCAAATGCTTCTCGAATAAAGAACTTCTGCGCTCTTACGATGGCCTGCCCCTGACTGCACTGACCTTGCCCCTGATTATCTGATTCAGAGTAGTGCCCCTGACTACTAGATATTTGTCGAATCTCAACCTGATTGCCCCAGGATAACTAACTTCGAAAGGCTGACCTGACTGGGGATCACAATAAAAGCTTGCCCCTGCTCTCAGAACATTTGGGCGCTCTGTATTCTATCCTGAACATACATTTGCACTGTAGGAAACTTTCCTGTTGTCAAGCGCTTACTCGCAAGTAAAACAAGTTGTTCTGCGTAAAAGATATACTAATGCAACACATATGACAACTTTGACATCCAATCTGTTCACTGGGAAAAGGAAAAACAGTTTACGGCATATAATGCACAAAACATTTATCAACATTAGTATCAACATGGTAAGAGGAACCCTTTTAAGAGTCAGAATCGACGCGACCTTTACCGGAGTATGCTTTCGAAACAACCTGCTTCAATTAGGACTTTTGGAGGTTGTAACGTGGTCAGGTTCACGGTTTTGAAAGAAAGGGTAAAGGCTCAAAGTTTATTTTAACCCACCCATTCTCCTTGATGTTCTCCCATCCTACGTTCAGCTAATTCAACCTTAGCGCTCACTTCTTAGAGGTTGAAAGATAGGAATGATAGTTCGAGAAACTATGAGTTTTCGGAGTGACAGCCACTCACTTTTCGTCTTTGACACTTGAGGTCACACGACTCGTATTCCATCGAGGATTTTTCTTTTGATCCTTTTCATCTTTTTCTTTTCATATCCCTAACTTTTGCCTGGACTGACTCCTTTTGAGTTTCTTTTGATTTTTTTTTTTTAAGTCCAGCGGGATGCCCTCATTTTTGCCTAAGTCATTTGTTTTGAAATTTTCTTGACTTAGCGGGCTTTTGATTCTTTTTTCGTTTTTTCTTTCGAACAAGTCGTGTGACACTGGTTGTCTGACTCTTTGGGGAATGATGTGACTGCCCCACTCTTGATTGAACCATTGTGGTCTTTTAGGCACGACCTCTAGGGACGTGATTGATCCTCGAACGGACACTCCTTTCGCAATTTGGACGCTCGGTCAAATTAGCTAACACCTATCCTGCCCCAGGTTAAGATTGAGGGTTTTTCATTCACAGAAAGAAACTCCTACTACTAGGCTCAAAGGGGTTGACAAGGGATTATCTTCCTTATAACTCCAGTGTTTAGGGATTTGAAACAATGCCTGTACATCATCAACAGGTTTTATTTCAAAAGCATACAATCGGAATTTTGCACGTCGTTCATTTTCGTCATCCTCCCCAGATCCTTCTTAACCAAGCGTTGGACATTTGTAAAAACAAATAGTGAACACGAATGGATTCAATCAAAACATGCATATTTATTTCATTATCATCAATTGACTGAAAACAACAAGTTTTACAAACGAGATTGCAACTTCAAACAGGAAAGAAACTACAAATGTAAAGAAATGACAAGATAAAACAAAGAAAAAATGCTAGCTTCCGAGAACCGGGCTTTCATATCTGTCCTGCTGCTGAACCAACTATCTTCGCAATCAGTTATTAGAGACAATTTTGATGATGTCCTGATCTGCTTTCAACGACCCAGCCAAATTATAGAGCCCCTCCTCCTTTATTCAAATGATTTGGGACTTTTCTCGCCCGAAGCTGATTGCTGCACTATCAAGTAGATCCTGCACTTTGTGCTTGAAAGCCAGACAATCTTCAATGTTGTGCCCTTGTGCTCCTGAATGGAACTCACAGCGCTCCTTGATATCATAATCTGCGGGAGGCGTACCTGTTAGTGGGGCTAACTTCCTCTTCTCAACCAACTGCAATCGTAGCAACACCTGAAGAAGTTCGGCATACGGCATCGGAGGCACCTTAAATACCCTCAATGGCTTCTGATTTTGAGCTTTTCGCTGATTGGGATGCTGCTGCCTTTTCCACTGTGGAGATCGTTGCTGTTGTTGCTGGTATCGGGTTGACTCTTGAACACCCTGCATAGCAAATGCAACATCGGTTTCTTGACTTTCACTGTACTGATTAAAGCCCTCCTTGTGCTTAGCCATTTTCATTCTCAGATCTGCCCCAGGAATAGGCAACAGTTGTGGGCCTGGAGATTCTGACACCATGGAGTCCAGGATACGCTTCTGACCCACTGCAGCTTTAGAAACATCTGTCATCTTAGCATCGACTGGGACAGGAGCAATACGTACAGCTACGCCGCTCGGCGCGAATTCAATATCGTGCGAGTCAATCAGGTCTTGGACATTGTGCTTGAAAGCATGGCAACCCTCGATGTCGTGTCCGAATGCCCCAGAATGAAATTCACATTGCTTGCTGGCATCGTACCCATGAGGAAGCGCTTTCGTTGGTGGTTCCAACGTTCTCTTCTCAACCAGATTAAACCTCAATAAGGTCTGCAAGAGCTCAGCATATGTCATAGGCGGTGCCTCAAATATTCTCTTTGGCTTCCCTTCCTGGATCCTCCGTGGAGCCGGATGCATCTTTGGTTGTACTCGCTCAGGTTCCACAGGCACAGGTGGCGCGAGCTTCTTCATTGCGGCTTCAAATAGCTGATCGTCCTCTTTCCTAAGAACATTCTTGACAACCTCCATGATCAAGCTCATTTGGGTCTTCAGCTGACTGTTCTCCTCTTTGAGAATCTTCTGCTCCAGACGCATCTCTTGCATGTCTCTCATCATCTACCCCAGCTGGCTTCGGACTTCAATCAATTCAATCTGATTCTGTTCCATCTCTCTGAAGGAATTCCTGCAACAAACTGGTTGACAAGGAAATAAGACCCACGGTTCTGATGTACCTGTTAAATCATGATGCAATGCGGAAAGCAAACACACATTCATAACGAGACAAAAAGAAACTCAAGCTATAAGCACATAGACGAACATCTCCCACATACGTACAACCAACCAAAGCAGCACGTAAGCAAAAATGAGTATGAATACAAATGACCCCAGCCAACAATCCTGGTGGTGGTCGGCAAACACTAGCGCACAAAAGCTAAACAGATTAAGCAGGGAAAACAAATGCGACACCCGACACATAAACTTCTAGAAACTTCCCCCATAGTCAACTGAACTCTCTGATTGACAATCTTCAGAGCACACACTTCCTGTGGAGCCTTCCATGACATTAACTGACGAACCCACACAACTGGAGGCTGGAAAATCGTTAATCTGAACAAAACCCTGAGGAGTGATGCAAATACGGCTAGAGTCTAACAGATCTTGAACCTGGATTCTAAGCACCTTACAATCATCGGTTGAATGCCCCTGTGCCCCAGCATGGTACTCACAGCGGGCGCTGGCATCAAAACCTGGAGGATACGGTGGAATCACCGGCTTAGTCTCCTTCGGCACTATCAATCCACTCCTGACCAGATCTGGCAACAACTGACTGTACGACACCGGTAGCTGAGTAAACTGCCTTTCAGGTTTCCTTGGTCTTCGTGGGGCGTGCTGACGCGATCGACGATAGGATGATCGTTGACTTGAAGTGTCTGAAAACTGATCCTGAGATGCTAGAGATTCTGAGATGGCGTCATCTCCTTCTTCCCACTCTTCTTGAGAACTGACAACTGACTCAATCTTGTCAACCGGGACGTAAGGGGCATCTCGAAACTTTCCACTCTTGAGTCCTCTCTCAACAAGCTCTCCCAGTCTCATCAGGCCCACAAAGTTTGTGCAACCGAACAATTTGTCAAAATAATGGCCTTTCAGAGTACCCAAGAAGATGTCAACCATTTCTCTTTCCGGAAGCGGTGGTTGAACACTAGCAGCCAATTCTTTCCATCTTCGCAAATACCCTCTGAATGGTTCATTCTCCGCCTGAGACAATTCTTGCAGATGTACGAGACTAGGAGTCAAATCCAGGTTGTAATCGTACTGCTTCATGAAAGCTCTGGCTAAATCCACCCACGATCGAATCAAATTACTCTCTAACTGCACATACCACCTCAAGGATGCCCCAGTCAGACTATACTGAAAGCAGTGGATCATCAACTTGTCATTTCGCACAAACGAAGTCATCCTTCGACAGAACATCATCAAATGCAGCTTCGGACAGCTATCTCCCGTGTACTTTTCAAATTCCGACACTTTGAACTTGTAAGGCAACACCAGGTCAGGAACCAAACACATGTCTACAGCATCCAGGTTAACGACATCTTTCGCTTCTAAGGCTTTTATACCTTCTTCCAATGCTCGGAGTCTTCTATCTTTTTCAAGAGCTCTTGGATCTACCACCCCGGCCATTGGAATATCTCTTCGGTAATTCATCATAGGGAAAGCAACGCCTTGGTTGTTAGCAGGAGGATAACGTTCATTTCGGGCAACGAACTGCTCATGTCGATCTTGGTTCTGGACAGTAGGCTGTACAACTTGGTCTGCAGTAAGGTTGTTCGCTTGCGGGAAGCCTTCCATAGAATCATACTGATGGTTGGACGCCATAGTAAACCTTGTCAAAGTGTTAGGAGCCTGGAAATTGCCTTCAGACATAGCTATTGATTACCTGTATCTGACTACACTGCTTGATTCCGCTCAGATCTGCTTCAGCCCCTTGGTCGTCTTCAATACTCCACTTTTGCCTCAAACAATCCCCCGAGAACCACCCTCTGGTGAAAACAAAGGCTGGATAAGTGCTCTGACCTGCTAAATGCTATGCAATATGATTTATGCAAACAGAAATACAAAAATGCTAACGTGCATGTGCGCGTTGGAGATATTTCCCCTCCAATTCCAGTGTCAGTGGTAGCAAGACGAGATAAACCATAAAGACAATATTTAGAAAAACCCTCATATATTTATTAGAATAACAGTCTTGTCAAGAGGTTACATAACTATGCTCCATACAGCTGATATGATAAAGGAGGATCCCAGCCAACATGCCTGGTGGTGATCTCAACATACAGAATACAAGAGAAAAATCAAGTACGGGTACGGTTGCGGAAGTCCTCGACCATCTTCTTCGTCTCTGCATGATCCGGTTGATAAATCAAACCTTCTATTAGCCGATCCCTCTTCCTGACCGTCCCCTGGATGTCTCTGACAAAGTCTTCCCAAGCCTTATCATTGGCACCATCCCCAGGTTTGGGTCTCTTGGCGTCTGCTCTATGCTGAAAATCTTCCAGATTCTTCATGGCATCTGTCAGCTTGCACTCGGCCTCGTATCGGCGGCATGCTTCCTCTTCCAGCTCTTCAGTCTTCACTTTGACCTGTTCTTCTAACTGAGCAACCTGTGTCTTCAGCTCTTCTTCCCGCTCTTTGCGCTTGGTCATAGTGAGATCCCAGTGCTCTCTGAACTTAGCTAGCTTTGTGTAGGCCCTTTCCAGCTCTTGCTTCTTAGTAGCCAGTACACTGCTAACTGAGTCTACATCTAACTCCAGACGCTTCTTGGTTTCAGTCAATTCCAATAGCGTAGTCTTCAGATGTTGCAGAGTTTCAGCCTGTTGCTTGGAAAAGTATCCTGTTTCAATCTTTTCATGCCGAAGCTGGGCATTCTCCTGCTCTAAAGCTTCTTTAGCCTTTGCTAGCTCTTCTTTCTCCGCCATCAGCTGCTTGTACACCTGCATGTCCACAGTGGTAGGCTCCTCCACCGGAGAAGGATGCAATGGCTGAACCGCTGGATAAGGCATAAGGAACTTCGCAGCTCGCTCACGAATCCATTCCACATATGGGCCAGGAACTCGAGTATCCCCTCTGCTACCTGAAGGTTTCCCTCTCTTGTGCAAGTTCTTCCATGCCTTCTCAAGCTTGGTCAACATCTCTTTCCCTATTGCCCCAGTGAGATACAGAGATTCCTGTATCTCCTCGGGCTTCGGCGCTCCTTGAGGTACATACCCAAATTGCCTGATCAATAAGGAAGGGTTGTAATTGACGCACCCCTTCCTTCCTACTAAAGGAACATTCGGGAATCCTTCGCATTTGAGTATGACCTCAACTCCGAATACCTCTTCGTTAACCCATACCACGTTCTCAGCAGTCAACCCCATCAAACGCTCGGGCCATCCTAGAGAATCAATAGAGGTGACAAAAGGGCCTGACTTAGGCATATGACTGGTGAACCACCTGCACAGGAGAGGTACACAACAAGACACATTCCTTCCTCGCCGCTTTTCATTCTGGTAATGAGTTGAATGGTGGATATCTCCCAGCAAAGTAGGAACTGGGTTCTTCGCAGCCAAAATGTAGAAGGCATCTGAGTCAACAAAATCAGGAATGTTTGGGAACAACACGATGCCATAAACACATACAGCAAGAATGGCGTCAAAAACACCCCAGCCACCCTTCTGGGCATACTCCCGAGCCTTCTCCACCAAGACATCCAACGGAAATCCCCATACATCTCCTCTTCTGATCATCTTCCCGGACAGCTCAGACTCTCTCAAGCACAGGATGGCAGAAAGCTCAGCCAGATTAGGCTCAGCGTCCGTACGATAGAAAGGAATCTGCTCGCGGATCGGTATATCCAGAAGTGCAGAATACTCCTCCAAGGTAGAAGCCAAAACAAAGTCGGGGAATACGAAACATCTGAGCTCCGCATCATAGAACTGTAACAGGGTATAAATGCCGCTGATCTCGTAGGCCGATGGCTGATAAACATAGGTCAGAATCCTCTCATATCTCTTTCTGAAGTCCCCCATTACCCTCTTCTTAGCAATAGTAATCAACTCTAACAATAGACTGCTATCCGGAGACGGAAACTTGTAGGGCAACACTCTCTTCAGGGTTTCCATGTCTTGCTAGGAATAAACACCAGAACCGGGAGGGAAAATATGTACCTGCAATACACACACGTTAGTTGAATGCAGATGGTAATGCAATGATGCAATATGATAAATAATGCAATCTGTGAACACAGGGGCTATGCTGTAGCCTGAAGAGGAACATCTCTGTGATCAAGAACAGAAAACCACCACAGTCACCAGAACTTCAGGACACTAACTATCGTCTGATACTCAAAATATCAATCCCCTGGTAAGAAAACCATCTGATAATAGCATCAACCTCAGATAAGAAACCCATCTGATCCAAACAACACACCTGGAGATGAACCAAGAACACCATCTGATAAAGGTACTGAATCATGGTTTCTGAAGGCCAGTTTTCCTGCAATAACCCAATCCCCTTCACAGGTATGATAAACCTAATCCACGGACAAAGGTACGGCATCCTATGCGGTCATCAGCGTCACAGACTTTCATGAGTGACGATACGATTCCCAGAAGGAGTGGCATCATCAAGTCATGAAGAGGCCTCACTTAGCTGACTTCCAAATGATCGGTCCCCAGAGTCGACAATCCCCACGTCTGGACTCCCCTCAGATCCTCAGGACCGGAAAGGAGCACCTCTGCGAGAACCTCGTCTGAGCGTAGATTTCGTAGGGAACTGTGCCTGCTCAGCAGACAGGTTCGTCTACTACTCTCCACAACTATATCTAGGTGCATACTCAAGCCCAGGTCCGGCTTCTCACTCACAGTAACCTCCCTTGCCCACAGCAATAATCATAATAATATAATGCTGGAAAATAAATGCGGAAAGGTAAAGGTACAGAAAAGTAAAGTGCAGAAAGGTAAAACACATATGCACAACACCCAACAAATAAACACCCAAGCGCTAGGATTGACTCGCGTAGGGGATGGGAAACGGTCCCAGCATAAGGGATGGGAGAAGTCCCTAGATGCTAATATCCCCAGCAGAGTCGCCAGCTGTCGCTACTGCGAAAATCGGCGCAGGCTTGACAGGAGAGTCGCCACCGTGCGTTATTTATCCCTCAGAGCGGGAAAGGAAACGCTCGAAGTAAACCTCGCAAAAGACGGGAAAAGGTATGGTCATCGCAACCAAAACCTGGATTCGGGAGTCGGTTACGCAAGGGGAAGGTATTAGCACCCCTCACGTCCATCGTACTCGATGGGATCCACGCTTGGTGTTTATAAGGAAAAGGGTGTGTTATCTATCTACGCTAATGGTTGGTCTGAAAAGAAAAGAAAAGGACAGGACTCGACAGAACATACGGTATTCTGGGCCTACGTATTCCCTCGTGCAATGGGAAAGTCAGAGTCAACGTAGTTCGACTACCTACGGCTAAACGGGGAAAAGGTTGCTCGCCAGGACATCGCGTCATGTGCCTACGTACTTCCACACAGCATGGAAGATCAGAGCAAACGTAATTCGACTAACTACGGCTAAACTGGGCGCTCTCACACAACAGTGAGAAAACAAACTGGTCCTAAGGGTTCGGGAACCTACAACTACGATCTGGTCTCAAATGCGCTCGGGCAAGAGAAAAGGGAAACAATTAGTCGTCAGCGGGAAAGTCTCGATCGCACAGCCGCGAGAGAACAAAGGTTAGTCGTTAGTGTGCTCGCTAGGATATCGCATCCTATGCCTACATATCCTCGTCTGGTACGAAGAATCAGAGCAGCTGTAGTTCAGCTACTTACGGATCAAGCTACTCAAAAGCTCCTACTGAAAGGAAAGGGAAAAGACACCCTAAACTATAGCTGGAAAAGGGGAAACTACCTACTGCCATCACGCCTGGTTGACCATCCTAATGTCTATCATAACAACTCCGCAGCGGAGAAGTCAGAGCTCCTAAGGGATCATGGCAACAGGACTAAACGACAAACAAGAATTAACTATAAAGTAAAGAAAAACTGGAAATATGCATGAATGCAACAACTAAACAAACAAGGCGCAAAGGCCGCAAACCAGAGAGGTAAGGGAGCTCAGCTCTACCAAATACCAACAAGCAAAGCCACTCAATAACAAACAAGCAGAAGGAGGACCACCTCAACTTCTCATGCACACAAATCCTACTTCTAAGATGCACCTACCTCAGAACTATCTAGATGAATTCCTAAGTCTAATGCAACATAACACCATACAAGTCAAACAACATAAAGAGAAGGCTAGCTAACCTGATGAACTCCTATCAAAAGCTTAAACAAAAACCCTGAGCAGGGCTCCTAAACAAAACCCTAATCTATCCCTGAACAAAACTCTATGCAACACCTTAAGCAAAGATCTAAGCAAAACCTCTAATCAAAACCCTAAGCAAGAGGAATCAATCCCAGTCTCCAAGCTTCAGAACAAGCTTACCGAAGAAAGGGAGCTAAGCAGACAAACTCATAGTGCCTTCCTCAGGAAAGTACCAGGAGGTTACCACTCAGGAGTCATATCCTATGCGGCTCAACAACTGTGATCAGTTTACATTCCTCCTAAGGAGAAACTAAACTCACATGAAGGCTCCAGCATCATTGGATATTTAAGAAAGCCTATATGCACTAAGGGAACTAAGTGAACAGACCCATAGGACCTTCCTCAGGAAAGTACTAGGAGGCTGACACTTAGGAATCGTATCCTACGTGGCTCAACAACTGTGATCAGTTTACATTCCTCCTCAGGAGAAATTAAACTCACAAGTTGGCTCCAACATCATTGGATACTTAAGAAATCCTAGATAAACTAAGGGAGCTAAGTGAATAGACCCATAGGACCTTCCTCAGGAAAGTACTAGGAGACTGACACTTAGGAATCGTATCCCATGTGGCTCAACAACTTGTGATCAGTTTACATTCCTCCTCAGGAGAAATTAAACTCACAAGTTGGCTCCAACATCATTGGATACTTAAGAAAGAGGTGAGAAGGAAGAATGAAAGTCATTCATAGTGCCTTCCTCAGGAAAGTACCATAAACTCCCTTCAAACTTCAGGATCTCGAACCTCACAAACAGGGAACAAGCTCCTAGACTAAGCCTCAATCCACTGCATCCTTGCAAGCTCCAACAGGACCTCAATCAGCTCCCATCTTCAAGAAGAAACCACAGGTCCTCAAACCACAAGGAACTACCTCTGAAGTTCAACCACAGTTGAACTTCAAAGTCTGAAGCCATCAAGACTTCTCCTATCCTCAAACTCAGACTAAAACAATATCAGAACATCCTACAAAAATCTACCAAAATTCTATGGGAAACCTACATGGCTCTATGACAACATACTAAAAAATCAGAACAAAATTCATTACCAGATGAAAGAACCAAAGTCAACAAAGCAGACATATCCACAAACCAATTATTCAATATCAATGACAATGCAAAAATGCAATTAAACTGAAAATGCATGATTAAGCTAATGTTTTTGTACTATAAAATTCTACATTGAATTACGAGTCTACAGAAAAAAGAACGGAATTATTTGATCGAATCTACTATTTTTTATGAATTTTCTAATAATATGCATGCACTAAAAAATATTTAAAAAGGCATTTAGATGGAAAATATGCCAAAAATAGTAAACAAAAATAAAATGGCATTTTTATTTTTATACAATTTTCTAGACCTTTTCATAAAGTGGTAGAAAAAACAAGAACTCAAAAATCAATCGTTTTCATTTTATTATGATTTTTACAAGAACAAGAAAATATGGAAAGAAATTAAAAACACAATATTGAAATAAAATTGGAGGGGGGGGTTCAAACAGCAATATTTTCAGTTATTATTGCACTGGGCCCACGCCAGGGGGGCGTGAATAGCAAAGGGGCGCAGGGCCCAATGAGTCAGAAAGTCATTTAGAAAAATAAAAGAAAATAGAAACTCGTTGGGGGGTGCAATCAGTAGGTTTTCATGGCTATTTCCATTGGGCTTACGCACCAGGGGGTGCGAATAGCACTTGGGCATAAGGCCCAGCCCAATCTGTCTATCTCCTCTCTCACAGGGGGGGGGGGTGAACGAGTACCAAGGGGGCTGTTGCTCAGCAAACACGTTTGGGCCTTACCCAAACCCTAACCCTAATCCATGAAACCCTAACAACAAAACCAAACCCCTTCCCCCAATCCCTAAACACTGTTCACCTACTGCAAACCAAACCCTAGCCGTTCGCTCCTCTCACCTTCTCTCTGCAACTCATTTCCAGAAAAACCCCCAAACAACTTCACACATCTCACATGAAACCTTACCTAAAACCTAACCTCAAATCCAAATCTCATCAAAATCCCCTTCGTTAAACTATCAAGAACCTATCCTAAATACCAACACAACTCCTAATACATTCATAATCCAAACGTCTACAAGAAGAGTTGGAAGAAAACAAGAACCTGGAGGTGTTGACACGATTTGATGACCCCTGGATCTACTGACGAATGATGAAGAACTGGAAAATCTTGAAGCTATTGAGGGCGACGAACGGCGTTGTAACGTTCTTGAAGGACTGGTTGGCTTGCGATGGAGGCGCCTCTTCGCGTTCTGGAGATTTCTGGGCGAACAATGAAGAACTCAATGAGTTCTATGAAGATCTGGGAAGAAAATTGCAAGGACTGATGAAGACGATGGTTCCGGAGCTGAGAGATCTTGAAGGTCCTTTGATTTGCTTGGATGTTCTGAGGAAGACCTTCAAAAGATCGTTGAAGATCTTGAAGAGAGATAACGAGCTACGATGATCTGCTTCGAAGGTTGTTGACGGATCGTTCGTTGGTTGATGAAGGTTTCTGGAAATTCCAGATGAACGATGAGTGTTTGATGATCTGGTGATTCGTATGCAGTTTCCGGCGAGTATGAGTTTTCCGGCGAGGTGAAGATGAATGATGGACGGAGGAGGAAGATGAAGAAGGAGTGTTTCTGGGAATTCTGGGTGGAAAACTAGCTCCGGCGAGCTGTTGCGGTGGCCGGAAGACGTTGGGGTGACCGGCGGTGGGAGGATCAGGGCGAATGCATGGCCGGCGGCAGGGTTCTGGTGAGGCTCCGGTGACTAGCTGTGGTGGTGACAAGTGGCGCAGAGGGTTACTGCATGCGTGGCACGTGGCTTAGGGAGAGAGAGAGAGAGAGAGATAGTGGGTCTGAGTGGGACGCGTGGCGTGAGCTGGGGAAAGTTGAAGGTGAGAAAATTACTTAGAAGGGGGGGGGTTGAATAAGTAAGACTAAAAATCAAAGAATAGAACACAGATATTTTTATCCTGGTTCGTTGAAAACAACTACTCCAGTCCACCCTCTCAAGAGTGATTTGCCTTTCTCTGTCAAGGACTTAATCCACTATTTTAATCAAACAGATTACAAATAGCAACACCTAAGAACAACCGTTCTTAGTCTTCTCAAGAGCAACTGATCCCAACTGGATCCTCTTAAGGAAAACTTTTTACAAACAAAGTAAAACTTTTACAAGAGTAAGAATGCTTCTAATAAGCTGTTATCACAACAGTGATATTTCTCTTAAGTTAAGAATAAAGATAAAGCAAAGTAATATGATTAAGAGCTTTTTGAGATTTGCTTTGAGTAGTGATTTTGCTAGAGATTCGATCCTGAAGAAGATGGAGTGGACTTCTTTATATAGGCACTAAGATCCAAGAAGTCTTGTTACGTTGAAGGCTGTGCAGAAAAGCTTAGAGCCTTTTGTCTTCACATTGGAGGCTGTGCTGAAACAGGCCTGATGCTTTTTGTCTTCACTTGCAGAATACTTTCCTCAGAATGGAATGCATAGATAAAACCTTTTTTTGTCTGTGTCCTTGTGTCTAGCACAAAATAGGAAAGAGCTGTTGAGAAAAACCAACGTACATATTTAAATCTTCTTCAAAGTAAGTTCAGCTTTCAACATAAGAATCTGAATCTTCAGAGTCTTCAGATCACGGATCATCTGGATCTTCAGAGTCTTGAATGTTCTTCAGATTGAGCTGAATCAGAGTATGTGCAGCTTGTGTGCTTGAGCGTGTAAATCCTTCAGAGCAGAGTCTTCAATGCTTTAGAGGCTCCTTCTTCAGAATCTTCAAGAGACAGTAGACAGATTCTTCTGGGAGCAGTGTTCAGATCTTCACTTAAGATGTTCTTGAACTTATGAAGTCTTTCATACGAACAATGTTCAGATGCAATTTTGCTTTCTTAAGATAATTTTCTTTAGTGCCTGTAGCAAACAATTTAGAACACGTTTAGAGTATATAATTCTTGAATACAAAATTCATAATTGTTATCATCAAAACATAGAGATATAACTAAGACACAATCTGTGCTCTTACAATCTCCCCCTTTTTGATGATGACAAAACATGAGAAAATTTTGTTCAATAATGAGTAAGAATTAGAAACTCCCCCTGAGATAAACAATCTCCCCCTGAAATAAATACTACAATAGAATAGAATACTTCCCTTTCTGATTGAGTATATTTCAGATTCAGAGCCTGATGAATGAGTTCAGAGTCAAATCTTGAAGCCAGTTGATTGAATAAATGAATCAGAGTAAGATATCAGAGTTGATTGAATACTCAGATTTTCTTTAGAGAATCAGGTTCTGGTTGACATAGTCTCAGGGTAACTTCAATGAATTATGTCAGATATAACAGTGTAATCTGAAAGACTTAAATTCAAATAAGTTAATAAAATGTCTGAATTTTAGTTTTGGTAAATGCTTATAGGTTGAACACTCAGTTTCTCTTTTTCTCCCCCTTTTTGTCATAATCAAAAAGATTTTCAACGACAGAAAGAAATAAAAGAAAAGAAGCAAAAAGAGGAGCAAACCATGTCATCATGCAATTAAAAACAGAACAAACCAAAGTTCACAGACAAACAGGCAGAGGCCAAAAACACATAACACAATAAAAGCAACCAAACATCAAAAACTCAGTTCATGTGCAAAACAACAAATAAAACTAGGTCTGGCGAGAGGCAATGAGGGTCAGAAGCTCTGTCATCTTGGCAGCTGACTCTTCTTGCTTAGACATCCAGGTCTTAATTTCATCAGTTGTTTTCTCTTGCTTGATCATCCAGTCCTTTATATCCTTCACATCATTCACAAGTTCTGAAACCACAGATGAAGACGGAGCAGATGCACTAGCAGCAGGATTCCCTTCAGTTTGGTTTTCAACAGAAGCTTGTTCAACCATTTCAAATTCAGGAACACCTGGAGGAGCAGCTTCCAATAGTAACACAGGAGGAGGAGGAGGCATGTTCATCAGTGTCACCTTTATTAACTCAACAAATTTTGTCTTAGCAAGCTTAGAGCATTTTGCTCTCACTTTTAGGGCAGCTTTGTTAAACATCCAGATGAAGCGCTTCCAAGCAGTATTCGAAACATTTGGGTCCAAACTAGACATGCATACAGCCTTAACACGATCATATTCAGAATCTAACTCCTTTTTGAAAATATCAAACATAGCATTAACACAAGATCCTAAATCTGACTGTTCATTCTGACCAGAGGAAAAAGGATTAGGGGTGTTAGCAGGAGTAGGTTCAGATGGTTGTGGTTGAGGTGTGGGTGGTTGAGATGTGTGGATGACAGATTGAGGGAGTTCAGCTGAATGAGGGAAAGTTTGATTCTCAGATGGGTTAGTTTCAGGTGGTTGAGGAATATTTTGGTTTTCAGCTGTTTGAGTGCCAGAGGGTTGAGCTTCAGAGGGTTGTTGAGATGGAGAGTTTGGTGGGGTATGAAACAAAGCAATGTTAAGATGTTTCTTCATAACACTCTCAGATCGAGCTTGTTTGAGTGATTCTGAATCATAGTCAGATGAATCAGATGAATCAGAGGATTCATCTGAGTGAACAGATGTAGACGAAATTTCAATTGTTTGGTTTAGGGGTGGGATATCAAGAATATTGTCAGAGAGATTTGGATCTTCTGAGGGAATTGCTTGTTCAGAGTGTTCAGTTTGAACAGTCTCTGGTTGATTTTGTTCTGAAATAATTGTTTGTTGTTGGGGAGTCTCTAAGTGGGGATTCTCTAGTTGCGACAAAGTTGGTTGTGGAGTTGTTGTTGGAGAATTTTCTGGTTGAGTTGGTTCTGGTGGAGTTATAGTTGGAGAGTTTTCAGATAAAATTGGTTCTGGTGGTGGAATTTCTGTTTGAATAGTTTGAGGTTGTGGGACGGATGGAATTGGTGCTGGAGATGATTGTAAATTTACTGGTTCAGAGGATAGTGGTTCGGATGAGATATTGACAGACTTTCTAGATTTTGAAGTTCTTGGTATGAGGCTTGGAGAGAGTTGTGGTGAAGATAGTGGTGAATGAACAGTAGGAGTAGGATCAGAGGCTAATACCTGTTGAATGGTGTCTCTGATTTCTTCCAGAGTAGCTTCTCTTGGACTGCTTCTGGCCTTCTTTCCTTCTTTCCTCTTCTTTCTTGACGCTTCAGGAGCTTTTCTCTTCTTCTGAACGGATTCTTCGTCAGCCTTCCTCTTACTGCGCCTTTCCTTCATCTGATTAGGCAATTCTTCTCCAGGCTTTTGAACGAGATTGGCTGGTAAAGGGATTCCTTCCTTTAGACATTCAGTAATGTACAGCCAGACAAATTCCTTAGGTTCATCTGCACTGAATAGTGGAAAATCTTCCACAGGAATTCTTCTACCTTGAATCTCGTCAGAGTTGATCTTCCTGAGTTGTCCTTTCAATTCTGAGATGATTTTCATCCTCTTCAGATTGAGTCCATTAATTTCAGAGCCAATGATGTGAGTCAGATCTTCTGTAATCTTCGCATCAGTCAGATGTTGAACCAGCTTGTTCTCAACAAGTATATCAGAAATCAACCTTCCCAGGGGTATCCACGTCCTTACTTTACCAGCTTTCGCCCTTACTTCCTCTCTGGTTTCTTTGACATGAGTTAGTAAATGGCTGAAGATGAGATACGGTAGATCCACTTTGACATTTTTGCTAATGCAGTACATAAAATACAAGTGTTCAGAACTCACATAATCTGGAGAGTTGGAAGGTTTTCTGTGGAAAAACGTACTCATAAAGATTTTCGCCCAGATCCTATAAATGGGTTTTAAATCTTTAACCTTACTTGACGGCAAACCAGCAATAGTAACTTCTTCATAAACCCTAGCCATATCGATGCGAGAAGAAGCAAGATTTGAAACACCATCAGACTCAGTATAGCTAAACAGTTGTCTGATCAGGTTTTCAGTGATGACTATCTCCACTCCAAGAACCGAGGAATGTATAAACTTGGGACCAGCGCTTGCATGTATCCAAAATTCCTTTACCAGTGTTGGAAAAACAGGACCCATCAGCCTTTCAAAATATTTTTCCCACCCTTGAGCTTTAATGGCAGAAATGAGATCAAACCCATTTTCCTTTAAAGAGTCAAGGTCAATGAAGCTTTCACAGAGCACTTCTAGATCAGCCACTGGAGTGAATAAGGTTCGTTCAGGTTCTTTGTACATGATAGTCTTGTTAGGTTTTGCAGCAGTGTTTGAAGTTGACGCCATTGAAGAAGAAGAAAACCTTGGTTTCGGTTTAGGGTTTTGGAAGAGATTGAAAAGAAAGCAGAAACGCATGGATGAAGTGAATGTGGAAAGTGTGATAGAAGTGTGATAGGTGATATATATAGGAAATCAAAAATCAAACATAGGGCACACAAAAGACACTTACGCACGTTTGGACAGCATTAAATGAAAAGTAATCATTTCACATTAAATTATGACAGCTGGGGGGAAAAACAAGAAAAGTGAGATTTTCAAAGCATTACCTCAAACGTCAAATCAGTTAAGCACTCAATCTTTTCAGAAATTGAATGCCACGTGTTTGCTTTGTTGGCTCATCTGATTTTTCTCAAGAAATGAAACGTTTCCAACTTTCAGATCTTCTGAGCTTGTTAGTTCAGAGTTTTACCCAAAACGAAATAATTGAATAAATAAAAATGAACAAATAGACAGATGAAATACTTCAGATTATTAAACATTTTGCATCTGAGAGGTTGCCTCTGAGAAATATTACTCTGGACATAAATCCATACAAATATTTTTCAGAATAAACTTAAATCTATCTTCAGCAAGGGGTTTTGTGAAAATGTCAGCCCATTGATGATCTGTATCAACAAAAGCTAAATTAATTACACCCTTCTGAACATAGTCTCTGATGAAGTGATGTTTAATTTCTATATGTTTTGCCTTAGAATGCAAGATTGGATTTTTTGACAAACATATAGCAGAAGTATTATCACAGAAGATAGAAAGATTACTCTCATAGATTTGATAATCTTCTAATTGACTCTTCATCCAGAGCATCTGAGTACAACATCCAGCAGCAGCAATGTATTCTGCCTCTGTAGTTGATAGTGCAATGGTAGGTTGCTTCTTGCTGTACCATGAGATCAGATGACTTCCAAGAAACTGACAGCTTCCAGAAGTGCTTTTACGTTCAACTCTGTCTCCAGCATAGTCAGCATCACAGAATCCAACTAATGAAAATTCATCAGATCTTCTGTAACACAAACCCATGTTAGCAGTACCTTTCAGATACCTCAGAATCCTCTTAACAACTGTTAAGTGTGATTCTCTAGGATCTGATTGGAATCTAGCACATAAGCAGACACTAAACAGAATATCTGGTCTAGAAGCAGTCAAGTATAGAAGAGATCCTATCATACCTCTGTAGAGTTTTTGATCTACCTTCTTACTTACCTCTTCCTTACCTAGAGTGCTTGTAGGATGCATTGGAGTCTTTGCCATTTTGCTATCAACCATGTTGAACTTCTTCAGAAGCTCTTTAACATATTTGGTTTGATGTATGTAGGTGCATTCTGGAGTCTGATTGACTTGGATTCCCAAGAAGAATCTCAATTCTCCCATCATGCTCATTTCAAATTCTTCCTGCATACATTTAGCAAACTCCTTTCCAAGCGTAATATTTGTTGATCCAAAAATAATGTCATCTACATAAATCTGACAAATCAACAGATCTTTCTTAACAGATTTACAGAATAAAGTTGTATCCACTTTTCCTCTGATAAAATTTTTCTTCAGAAGGAAGTTGCTCAACCTCTCATACCAAGCTCTGGGAGCTTGTTTTAATCCATAAAGGGATTTCTTTAATTTGAAAACATGATCTGGAAAGTTTTCACTTTCAAAACCAGGAGGTTGGTGGACATATACTTCTTCTTCTATAATACCATTAAGAAAAGCACTTTTAACATCCATCTGATACAGAGTGATGTTATTCTGTGCAGCAAATGAAATAAGAAGACGAATAGATTCTAACCTTGCCACTGGAGCATATGTCTCAGTGTAATCAATACCTGCTTGTTGACTATATCCTTGAGCAACCAGCCTTGCCTTATTCCTTTCTACTTCTCCTTTTTCATTCAGCTTATTCCTGAAGACCCATTTTGTTCCAATGACATTGAATCCTTTAGGTCTAGGAACCAGATCCCAGACTTCATTTCTGGCGAATTGATTCAGCTCTTCTTGCATAGCTATAATCCATTCATTATCTTCCAGAGCCTCATCTACAGATGTTGGTTCTATCATTGATACTAAGCCAAATAAGGAAGATTCAGAAGTTCTGAGAAATGATCTTGTCCTTATGGGATCATCTTTCTTTCCAATTATCACATCTTCTGGATGAGAAGCTTTGATTCTGGAAGAAGATCCTCTGACGATTGGTCTTTCAGAAATATGCAAGTTGTTTAGTTGGGAAGTCAAAGGTGTAGCATCTGGGGTTGCGTCAGATTCTTTGTTCTTTGCCTTTTTTGCCTCTGAGCCTTCAGAGTCTGTGAGAATCACTTCTCTATCTGCAGAACTTTCAAACTGCTTTGGCTTTTCAGAGCCAAGCTTATCATCAAATCTGACATGAATAGATTCTTCCACAATCTGTGTTTCAGTATTGAATACTCTGTAGCCTTTAGAGCGTTCAGAATAACCAAGCATGAAACACTTCTGTGCTTTGGAATCAAACTTGTTCAGATTATCTATAGTTCCAGAGCCAATGATCTTGCCCTTCTGGTTCCCTCCAAATTTCACGTCCCCTCCAGATCTAAGTTCCAGACTTTGGAACATAGACCTTTCTCCCGTCATGTGTCGTGAGCATCCAGAGTCCAGGTACCATGATTGGTGTCCTGACTTTGCTGCTAAGGACATATGCAACAGGGATTATTTTGTCTTTAGGTACCCAGATTTTCTTGGGTCCTTTAGGGTTAGTTGCCTTGTAGGTTTGTCTAAACTTTTGTTTTTCAACATAGTTTTTGTTTAGACTTGCCTTAGATCTAAACACATGAGTATTCTTTTCAGAGCTCGTGTGTTTAATATCATTTAAATGACCAAATTTAAATTTAGAGTATAAAGGAGTTATCTTAATGATCAGATCATCTACAGGTATTGGTCTTACATCTTTTTCAAGAGAAGAAGATTGAAATCCAATTCCCTTTCTTTTATTCCTACTAACTCCATAGATCATAGAAGCCATCTTGCTTCTGTCTATGCTTTTAGTGAGAAACCTCTGAAAACTAGAGTCATATTTTTCCAAAATATTTTCAGATGACTTAGCTTCAGAGTCAGATTCTTGTTGAACAATTTCCAAATCATTTTTTATTTTTAAATTTATTTCTCTCTGCTCAACAAGTTCTGTTTTCAGATTATCAATCTCAGATTCAAGATTGCTTTTCAGCTTCTTGTTCTTGAGTTTGATATTATTGTAGCTTTTCAAAACTTCAGATAACACCTTTATAAGTTCATCTTTGGTAAGTTTGGACATTACCTCTTCAGCATCAGAGTCGGAGTCTGACTCAGATTCAGATGATAATTCTTCATTCTGATCTTCTATTCCAGCCATTAATGCCATGTTGGCACACTCTTCTTCTGCTTCAGATTCAGATTCAGATTCATCTGAATCATCCCAAGTTGCCATAAGAACCTTTTTCTTTTTATCAAACTTTCTCTTGGGTTTCTCCTTGAGAAGTTTGGGGCATTCATTTTTGTAGTGCCCAGGTTCCTTGCATTCATAGCATGTGACCTCTTTCTTTCCAGATCTTCTGTGTCCAGAAGATTCCTTCCTGTGGTCAGCTTTTCTGAAGTTGTTAAACTTCTTTCCCTTGTGCTTCCAGAGCTTGTTGATTCTTCTGGAAAGCATGGACAGTTCATCTTCTTCTTCAGAAGACGATTCTTCAGAACTTTCTTCTTTTACCTGCAAAGCTTTAACAGGTTTGTTAGATTTTAAAGCTATGGATTTACCTTTGTCTTTCTTCTGGGGTTCATCTTCCTCCAGCTCTATTTCATGGCTTCTCAAAGAACTGATAAGTTCTTCTAAGGAGATCTTGTTCAGATCTTTTGCCATCTTCAATGCAGTCACCATTGGTCTCCATCTGGTGGGAAGACTTCTGATGATCTTCTTGACATGATCTGACATTGAGTAGCCCTTATCCAGAACTTTCAGACCAGCAGTAAGAATTTGAAATCTAGAAAACATAGTTTCTACATTTTCAGACTCTTCCATTTTAAATGCCTCATACTTCTGTATGAGCGCCAGCGCCTTGGTCTCTTTAACCTGAGAATTTCCCTCATGAGTCATTTTGAGTGACTCAAACATGTCATGAGCAGTATCTCTGTTTGTAATCTTCTCATACTCAGTATGAGAGATTGCATTAAGCAATATAGTTCTGGCTTTGTGGTGATTCTTGAAATCTCTTTTTTGTACTTCAGTCATTGACTTTCTATCAATCTTTTTGCCATCCTCATCAGTAGGATGTTTATATCCATCAATGACCATATCCCAAAGATCAGCATCATACCCGAGGAAAAAACTTTCTATTCTATCTTTCCAATAGTCAAATTTTTCCCCATCAAACATGGGTGGCTTGGTACTGATCCTATCTCCTTCATATTTGTTGTTGCAAGTTGATGTAGCTGTTTCCATAATGACAACAACACAAATATCAAAGTATCTTTCTCACAGGATCTTTAACTGTCACGGTTAAGTGAAGCACACGCAGAACCGGAGCTCTGATGCCAACTGAAGGTGAGAAAATTACTTAGAAGGGGGGGGGGGGGTTGAATAAGTAAGACTAAAAATCAAAGAATAGAACACAGATATTTTTATCCTGGTTCGTTGAAAACAACTACTCCAGTCCACCCTCTCAAGAGTGATTTGCCTTTCTCTGTCAAGGACTTAATCCACTATTTTAATCAAACAGATTACAAATAGCAACACCTAAGAACAACCGTTCTTAGTCTTCTCAAGAGCAACTGATCCCAACTGGATCCTCTTAAGGAAAACTTTTTACAAACAAAGTAAAACTTTTACAAGAGTAAGAATGCTTCTAATAAGCTGTTATCACAACAGTGATATTTCTCTTAAGTTAAGAATAAAGATAAAGCAAAGTAATATGATTAAGAGCTTTTTGAGATTTGCTTTGAGTAGTGATTTTGCTAGAGATTCGATCCTGAAGAAGATGGAGTGGACTTCTTTATATAGGCACTAAGATCCAAGAAGTCTTGTTACGTTGAAGGCTGTGCAGAAAAGCTTAGAGCCTTTTGTCTTCACATTGGAGGCTGTGCTGAAACAGGCCTGATGCTTTTTGTCTTCACTTGCAGAATACTTTCCTCAGAATGGAATGCACAGATAAAACCTTTTTTTGTCTGTGTCCTTGTGTCTAGCACAAAATAGGAAAGAGCTGTTGAGAAAAACCAACGTACATATTTAAATCTTCTTCAAAGTAAGTTCAGCTTTCAACATAAGAATCTGAATCTTCAGAGTCTTCAGATCACGGATCATCTGGATCTTCAGAGTCTTGAATGTTCTTCAGATTGAGCTGAATCAGAGTATGTGCAGCTTGTGTGCTTGAGCGTGTAAATCCTTCAGAGCAGAGTCTTCAATGCTTTAGAGGCTCCTTCTTCAGAATCTTCAAGAGACAGTAGACAGATTCTTCTGGGAGCAGTGTTCAGATCTTCACTTAAGATGTTCTTGAACTTATGAAGTCTTTCATACGAACAATGTTCAGATGCAATTTTGCTTTCTTAAGATAATTTTCTTTAGTGCCTGTAGCAAACAATTTAGAACACGTTTAGTGTATATAATTCTTGAATACAAAATTCATAATTGTTATCATCAAAACATAGAGATATAACTAAGACACAATCTGTGCTCTTACAAAAGTCTGAGTGTGTGGTGGTGTGCTCCAGAGTGCAACGCGTGGAGAGCTTCTTATAGTGACTAGTGGCGTTTTCCTGGCCAAAAACTGCACAAAAATGCACTGGACTTGATGGCATGTCGGGCCTCCAAAAAACTGTACTCTGGCCCACGAAAAAACTGGACAAAACCCTAAAAAAAACTGAAAACTGATTAATAAAAATATTAAACCTAATCATCTAATTAAAACAATTAAGACCTAATTAACTAATGATTAATCCTAATAAAATCTAACAAACTCAATTAAATCCTAAACAAAAGATTTAAATCCTAATTAAACCTAAAAAGTGATTAAAAATCTAATTAACTCTATATTAATAAACTTCTACTAATTTCTATAAAATTCCTATTAAAATCTAAAAGCTATTAAAATCCTATTTAAAATCTACCACTTATTTAAAATTCTATTAAAATCTATTATTAATAAAAGAAAAACTATATTTTCCTATATTATCTAAAAACAGTTAAAAACAATTTAAATTCCTTTATATTCTAAAAATGATTAAAAAACTATTAAACCTATTTTAAAATCTATATAAAATTCTAAAAAGAGATTTAAACTATTAAAAAAAAAAATACAAAAACCCTATTTAAATTCCAGAAAAAATCTATAAAGCCTATTAAAAATCCGCAAAAGGCTATTAAACCCTAAAAATGCAGACAAATGCAAATGACCACCATAAAAGAGCGCATGAGACCAGATCGAATCGAACAAAAAACCCCGGGCATCAGAATATCCCAAAATCACTATGCAAGCTGAAAATCACTGAGGAGCGCACAATTTCCCGAAAAATAAAACCCTGATGATCTGGACTGGATCTGCCGTATCTGATAGACGAAAATCAAGCTGTAACCCTGATATCCTCTGTCTGTGCACAAATATCATACGTCTGATTTGCGAATATGAATTTGAACCATGAGTCAGACAGGAGAATCGGTTGGTCAAATTTTAGGGTGCAACAGATCCCCTGCTAAATGAAGGATGCTATGCTATGCAAATGCTAGAACAATGCAATGCTAAATGCATGGAAACATAAACCAGTTAAAGAAAAAGGTTGGGCAAATTTTGGGGTGCAACAACTGCCCCTATTCAAGCGACTTAGACCTGAGTGGGTGAAGAGCAAACGACTTTCAAACAATCAAGGTAGAAGACGGTTGAATACCAAAGAACCCGGAAATTTGCCAACCGCAGAAATAAACTGCAAAAACTGCTTGGGGAAGAAAATCCAGAAAACTAAATCCGGTCGTCATGGCAACAAACTGATCAATCATCTGATAAAGAACCTGACTTTAACACCAATTACCTGCGTGACGCCACAGACAACAAACCCGAAGGTTGGATCAACATGCACTTGATCCTCTCACATCGTATAATGATAGACATGAAGAGAAATACAATCACATCGTCCAATGATAGACAGAAAGATATCATCCTGAAGGAAACAAAATCCAATACTCACGACGTCTAAAGATAGACGGAGAAAATCATCCCGAAGGCCAGATCAACATGCACTTGATCTTATCATGTTGTCTAAAGATAGACAGGAAGAAACACTTGTCCGAAGAACCACATCGACAGTGAGAACTAGTGGAAGGAAACCCATATATGAACTTCAACACCACCCATCAAATTTTAGAATCCTTTCGTCTACAGGAATTGATGGAAAGAACAATATCCTTAAAGGGGCCACATCATCAGTAAGAACCGACAGGAAGAAAAACCACCTTCAAAGAGCCATGTCGTCGATAAGGATCAACAACTAGGAAAACCAAACATTCTTCAAAGAGCCTCTACGTTGTCGCTACCGTGAAAATAAGGTGCCGGCAAAACAAAAGAGTCGCCACCTTTCGTTATTTATCCCTCAGAGCGGGAAAGGAAACGATCGGAAAAACCTGACGAAAAGGTATAAGACAAGGTCATCGCAACCATTGTCTGAGTTCGGGAGTCGGTTACGCAAAGGGAAGGTATTAGCACCCCTCACGTCCATCGTACTCGATGGGATCCATGCTTGTTGTGTTTATCTGACGGGTTTGTTTACTATCTACCTATCAAGGCTGGTCTGAAAAAGAAAAGAAAATGACTCGGCAAAGCGTCGCGCTTTATGCCTACGTATTCCCATCAGAGAATGAGAAATCAGAGTCAACGTAGTTCGACTAACTACGGGTTACGGAGAAGGTGGCTCGCCAATACATAAATATTGTGCCTACGTACTCTCAACAGGTATGAGAGATCAGAGCTTACGTAGTTCGGGATAATACGGATTACGGGGATTCAGATTCATCTGTTTTTCCGAGTAGGGTTAACAAACAGTTCCAGCAGTTGGATGTACGCAGCTCGACCTTTGGAGACTTAGGCGTTACCGTTTGCGGTAGAACTGGGAGTTAACGACACTCTTTTCTTCAGAAAAGCTTCCTTTGAATTATGGGCCCACGGGGCAAAAAGGTTTGAAGTTTGTTTTCTGTCTTTTACGGAAGAACTGTTTTTTATGGATGTTTGCAACCAATATCGCACTAGAGACTATGACCTGAGAGTGAATGCGTCGTATGTCACCCAAAGGGTGCCATACTAAACATCCAAGCTGTCGAAAAGAACTCTCCAACAACTCTTTCTCAGGTGGCTTAAGGCTCATAACGTACGACATCAGTTAACCTTTATTACTGTATTTTAATTTGTTTTGAGATGAGAAGAGAGAAAAGGCTCAACTAAAGGGGGGACTATCAAGTCCTAATGTTGTCATGCTAAGGATTCATCCTATGGTTGAGGTTTGAAACAGGGAACTCCTAGAAGTTATCATACATAGGTTTCCACCTAAAGTTCTAATCATCACTTCCTTATCAAAGGAAGTGAGATTCCTAGGGGATCATATTAATGATAAACAGAAACAGATAAAGCATCAGCTTAAACAGTAAACAGATACAGTAGAATGCATGCAATGCAAGTAAGGGAGGACATGTGTGTGGGGCATCAGCCTCCACAAGCTCATCTCAACCTCAAGCCAGATATGAATAACTGTAATCATACAGAAGAAATGAAATAAAATGCCATCAAGCAAATCATAAACCACATAGGCAAGGGAGCTGGGCTCTACCAAATACCAGCAAGCAAAGCCATACAGTAACAATACAAGCAGAGGGAGCAACTCAACCTCTAGTGCAATCATGCTCCTAACTTAAGTCAATCTAAATATGAACTTATTCTAATGCATCAAGCAAATCAAACAAGTCACATCAATACAGTTGCACAGCAAGCAAACAGACAAGAAAAGAAAGCAGATCAACCACTCCCACAGCTTCACAGCAAGGCTCTCCTCTGACAGTAGTTTAGTCCTCAGCCTGCACTTCTCTTCAAGGCCTTCATCTTCAATAGCAAGAATCAACTTGCTTCTTCAAGCTTTCAATACATCAAACACAAGTATCAACTTGTTCTCCAACTTCTTCAAGCTTCAGCTCTCAATTTGATCTCCTTCACACAAGTGTCAACTTGCTCTTCTTGGTCTTCAAGCTTCAGCTCCAATGGCAGTCTTCAAATACAGAGAAGTAGCAACTTCTAGCATCTTCAATCTTCTAGCAAGGAACTCCATCCTCTAGCAAGGGAGAAATATTCATCTAACAAGAGCAAGGTTTGGATAGTGGAAAGCAAAGTGAAGACCAAAGGTCACCACTAAGCACTCCACTATCAAAGAAAGGAACCCTCAAAGGTTCTACCAACTTGTGAAGAGCCACACATCCTACCAAAGGAGGGATGAGGCCTTCACAAGGGGACCTTACATCATAGGGAAGAATGGAAGTGATCAACACCTTTCATGTTTATGAAAGAAGAGGATCTATCTAGAAGCTCTACTTACAAACCCTAATCTTAACACCTAAACAAAACTACACCAAAAGAAGGAAAATCTTCACATCCAAGCTTCTTCAAGCATTCCTCAGCAGCCCACACATGTCTTCATCACCATCCAAGAGCAAGAGAGGCAAAAACCCTAATCTAAGGGAACTAAAGAAATCATTCTAGTTGAATTAGCAAGTTAGAATCACCTAAAACTTAGTACTAAAGTTAATCCTAACTAAAATACTAAAACCAATTGTAAATTCCTACAAAAATAACTATGGGAACCTAAGTTAATCATAAATCTACCATACAAAATCCAGGGGTTGAATCATCCACAAAGTCCTAGAAATAAATCCTAAATCATAAGGTATTAAGCTTAAACCCTAAAACTAGAGCACCTAAAGTTTCAACTTAAAACCAACACCTAATTTTATCACAAAAATGTGAGAAAAATCTAAGGGGAGCATACATATCTAAAATAATCACACACAAAAAATTAGCTCAAGAATCATCATCAAATGATCACACAAAATTCAGCAAAACAAGGTATCAACCATAATGGATTTAATATCAATTAAAATACCAAAAAATGCAATTAAAATCACAAATGCATGAATTCATAATTTTTCAATTTAATAAAATTCTAGACTCATTCATGAGTCAGGGAAAAAAAACTTGGAATTAATTGAGTTAATTTCCTATTTTTTATGAATTATTTTCAAAGCTAAATGAAATGATGAAAATGAAAGAAATAAGAAGAAAATAATAAAAGGTGCGTGCTGAATAGCAATTCAATGCAGTTCATTTCCTGGGTTGGGCCCAGAAGGGGTGTGAATAGAAGCTCAGTCCAAAGCCCACACGCCTATCTCAACTTCAATTATCAAACTGAAAAATGAAATGCATACACACCAAGGTTCGAACCCGTTCCCTCTTGGCATACACAATGAAGCAAATAAGGCACTTATCAAAACGCAGCGTTGCATGGGACAGGGTACGTGGCTCATCAGAAGCGCTTGGATTGAGTGACTGAGTCAAGTCTTCCTCGTGCACGAACGGACACAATTACATCTTCTCCATTTTAAACCTGCAAGTCTGCGCGCGCAAGGCCCATCGCTGGTGGCTTTTCCGGCCACCCCTGGCGTAACCCTAAGTCTCTCTACACTCAACCATTTGCCACGATGTCTAAACGAATCTTGCTCAAAATTTCACCAGCAATTCAACCATGCCATTAATTCATCCTCAAAACGCTTGAATCTTGAAATAACAATCTCAACCGAAAATGAACTTCTACCTAAATTGTCTCTAAAGTTGCAATTGATCATCCTAAATCCATCTATGTCAATAGGGGAACCTAACCACATGCTTCTAGTTCACTGAAAACACATAATTAGGTAGAAATTTCAAGAAGTGAAAACCTGTATTTGAGCTTGTAACAGATGCACTTCTTACTCGATTCAACCTTCAAGATGATGCAGATTCACTCTAAATCACCTTCTGAAGCTAATGCAACCTTCACTTTTCCTTGATTTTGCCTTGAACTTTCCAACTTGCAGTTGTGAAACTTCAACCTCACTCTCTGCTTCAGGGCTCAATCTTCACCAAAAAAATGGCTGAACACACTCTAATGTTTATATAGAACTCATTGGAAATGTCTAGAAAGTTCTGTAACCTTCCATAGGAGATTTTGCAATTTCAATTTCTCCTTCAAAGTCTCATGTGCACAGTCACGATTCTGGCTCTCTTTGGGCATGAAAATGCTTGCAATCATCATCTCATGAGATATTGGATTAGTTTGTTATGTTAATTTCCTTGTTTGCAAGTCAATGGTGTGAGTTTGATGTGTTGCTTCATCATGAAGAAATAACATGAAATGGTATGAAAATGGACTCAAACCAAAATTCCAACATTGCCAAAGTTCCTAAAATGACTTTTCCATTCAAAATGACCTATTATTTTGCCTTGTTTGGACACAAAATGAATTATTTCAATTTTTGGTCATTAAATGCCTTTAATTCTTCCTTTTTTCAAAATTCCTTGAACCACATCCTTCCTTGAGCCATTTCAATGTCCCCTTGATGCATAGTCAAGGTTAAAACCCCATTTTGAGAAACTTTCTAGTTGAACAAAATTTCATTTGAAGTGTCTAAGTTGGTGAAAATGACCTATGATCATAAATGACCTATAATCACAACTTCCCAAAATACCCTTGACTTGTCAAAGCCATAACTTGAGTTCTACAAATCCTATCAAGGACTTCTAGTACTCTATGGAAATCTAAGAGGATAAGGAACAACATTCATGTTGACCAAAAGTTCATAGGAATCATCCTTCTAGGGCAAAAGTGTCATGCAAGTTGGGTAGCTTTCAAGCTCCAAATTCACATACCTCAGATGACTTGTAACTTGTCAAAGCCATAACTTGAGTTCTACAAATCCTATCAAGGACTTCTAGCACTCAAATAAAAGCTAAGACCATGCTCTACAACAATCATGTTGGGGAAAAGATGGGATGACAATCACATCTTGAGCTAAATTGCCTTGAAGATAGGGGTCAAACTAGGGGATTTTACACTGTCAAGCCTTAGAAACCCTAGCTTGAAACTTCTCAAACTCTTCAATCATGATGAGTTAACCTTTGAATCATCCTTAGAACATCTAAATGTATCAATCCATGATCACATGGCTCTTGAATTAGGTCTCAACCTCCTTCAAATCCTCAGTTGACTTAGGGTTGACCTAGTCAAACCCTAGCTGCAACACTCATGGCTGAGCCTTCTTAATCTTGCACAATGACCTGTCTAGGCCTCAAAGTGATCTTCAACACTTATCATGAGCTCTCTCAAGACCTCAAGTCTAACTTCATGGCTTCAGAATCATTTGATGACTTCCCACACTCTCAAGTTAGGAGACACACCCTCTAGGCACCAATCACTCTCTCTGAGGATCTTTTAACTTCTCTAACAAGGATATCAACCCTTGAACACTTGAATAGCTTCAAAGTCTTGTATAGCCCTTGATTGGTAATTGTACCTATTGATCTCCTGCACACATGTCAATGAAATGCAAATGATAATGCTAGTGTGAATGAAATGAAACATAAGCTAGGTAAAGAAATGTTGGGCAAATTTTGGGGTGCAACAGCTGCCCCTATTCAAACGGCTTGGACCTGACTGGGTGAGAAGCGAACGGTTCTCAAACAATCAAGGTGAAATACAGTTGAATACCAACAAACCCGGAAATTTTCTAACTGCACAAGTACACGGTACTCTTATAGGGACAAATCTTCGGAAACTGAAATAATAGTTGCACGGAAACTCGCTGGAGAAATACTGATCTGAAACTCTTTCAGGATGATTCTCTGATTTATCTGATATCATTGCGTCCTCAAATCATCAAGGGATCACCAATTACACGGTAACTGGCGATTGGCCAACCTCACAGGTAAACGATACTCTGATTGGTAGGAACATCTTCAAAACTGAGCATGATGGTTACGCGGCAACTTGCTGGGGAATTGGTCACACGGTAACTGGTGAAGGGTTTAATCTCAAATCTCCGTCAGGATGATCATTTGATTTTGTTGTAGCTTCGTCCTCAAGTCATCAAGGGATCACTGGTTACACGGTAACTGGTGATACACAACTGGTATTGCCGTCAGGCATTCTGCGGCACTGTGACAGAAGGATTCCGCGGGACTCATCAGGTCATTAGGAACTTTTTTAACAATCAAGTTAATTATGCCGTCGGGCATTCAAAGAAATTCTTGAGCGTCAGCCGGACTTTGTCAGTAAGTCGGAAACAGAATCCTTGGTCAATCATGAACCCAATAGGGATATTCAAACTTCTACCATCAGGCACTTCGCATCAGCTGAGAGAACTGCTTTGGCATCGCAGTTGGACTTCGTCAGTAAGTCTTGGTAGTTTGGCACTACTGCCGGACTTCAATCATTAAGTCTTCAAGGAAATTTCAACTTCGTTGTTCAAAAACCTGTCGGGGATGACACATCTCCGTTGGGGATTCTGGAGAACTATCAAGTAACTCTGCCTCGGAGATCCAGAAATCATTCTGGATGAATCAACTCTGCTGAGGACTTCAAGAATCATCTTGGACAAATAACTCCGTCGGAGACTTCAAGAATCATCCTGAACCAATAACTCTGCTGGAGATTTCAGGAATCATCCCGAGCAAACACTCTGCCGGGGACTCTATGCATCAACTTGAGCAACCCTCTCTAGCGACTTCGCTGGGGATTTTAAGAATCATCTTAAGCAAACACCTTCGCTGGAGAATTCAGGAATCATCTTGGGAAAGCGACTTTGCTGGGGAATACCTGCAAAACAAGAACGGTAACAACCTAGCTCATGTTTCATATGCGTATGTTTGACAATGGTGCAATGCTCCACACGGTGGAACTGCTACGCGTTTAGGGTAAATGATATGCAATCATGCAAAATGCTATGACCCCATCAGCAAAATAAATGCTGAAGGGAAAATCCTCCTGTCAAGGAGAAAGTACCACTCTGGTGGAGGAAGGAATCATCCTGCCGAGGAGAAGAAGTCACACCAATCTCAATTGGACTCCGCCTGGGGAAAAGATCTTCAGTCGAATGCTGCATGGGAACATAGTTCTACAAGAACCTGAACCCGCTCAACCAGGTATTCAAACCACAAATTGTCGAGGAAACGATATCAATCGCAGAAATAAACTGCACGACATTCGCAGCAAAACTTTCCTAGAGATAACGACTCCGTTGGGGAAATACAGCATCAACTATTCAACACTCTACTGGGGAAAACCAATCATGGCCTGAACGCTTTCCAAGGATTCGGCTCTCTTGGGGAACTGCAAACTCGGCTGGGGAAGAAGGAATCATCCTGCTTACTGGGGAGAGTACGACTCTGTGGGGAACCTCAATTCCGCTGGAGACTTCAGTCTGAGCTATCGAGAGCTGAACATTTGTGAATAGTCTTCTATGAGAAACTGCACACTGACCCAGTGTTGGGGAATGAATACACACTTCAGTGCCTGACTCAGCTGGGGAGATGACGTTCCTGCCTAGGATACATCTGGTTGGGGAGAGAATCTTCTCTGTTTGGGGAGACATATCAAGGCTCTTGGTCTTATGTTCAGACTTCGCGGGGAGATACTGCTGAACTTGCTGGAGAAGAAGGAATCATCCTGCTTGGGGAAACATATGGCATACTGCCTGGAATATGCTATACCTGCAACAACACAAACAAACAGACAAGATACCCTTCTCAAAGGTACCTATCAATGTTATCATCTTGTGACAATGTTCAAGTAATTCATTGTTTCAACAATCCGTGGCCTAGGCCAGTAAGTTTATGTATGCGCATTTTATCAAAAACATCAACGTTCTTTTCCGCAAACAAAACAAATAAATGCTAAACAAGCAAACAGAATTGCTGAATAGTATACATTTTATTGATGATGAACCCCTGAATGGGTGAAAATGTTTTACAAAAGATGTAAGCTCCTGGAATGAGGAAGCTGCACAAATATAAAAGCATAAATATACATCAGTATATACACAAATGTCGGCAATGAGGCGTAGACAAACACCATGAGTTGATCCTTCTATAACCCACTCGACTTCGATACTTCTCCGACGCTTCATCTTCAGAAGAGATTGATTCAGATAAACGGCCCTCAGGTCTTCCAAACCACTAAACAATGAAAGTCCACACGCGGAACGCAGTCATTTGCTTTTTCAAATCCCTAACTTTTGCCTGAATCGCCCTTTCGGGTTTTCGATTCACCGGGATACCCTTTTTTGCCAAAGTCGCCCTCCCAGGTTTTCGACTTTGCGGGTGTACATTTTTCCATTTATATCCCTAATTTTTGCCCGAACCTTTTTTCTTTTTTATGGTTCGCCGGGATGCCCCATTTTTTCCTGGATATTCTTTTTCTTTCCAGCGGGTCATTTTTTAAGCAAAGTATTTTTTAACTGCGTCTGCGTTCACCGGGGATGCAAAATCTTCGCCATCCATCGAGGATAACAACAAGGCTCCTCCCGAGAAGACCTTGCTGGCGATGTACGGACCTTCGTAATTGGGAGTCCACTTGCCCCGGTGATCGGAGTGTGGAGGAAGAATCTTCTTCAGGACGAGATCACCCGTCCGAAAGCTTCTAGGACGCACCTTCTTATCATAAGCTTTCTTCATTCGGCTTTGGTACAGGTGACCATATACAATCGATGCTAATCTTTTCTCGTCCATCAGGCTGAGTTGGTTTAGTCGGTTCTTAATCCATTCTGCCTCCTCGAGTTTCACATCAACCAAAACTCGTAAAGAAGGAATCTCAACTTCTAACGGTAGGACAGCTTCCATATCGTACACTAGTGAGAAAGGAGTTGCCCCGGTTGAGGTACGTACCGTTGTACGATAACCGTGCAGTGCAAATGGAAACATCTCGTGCCAGTCTTTATAGGTCACAACTGTAACACGGTGGGAGAACTGACTTTAAACAATGTTGCGGATAGCAAGAGTCGCCACCGACTTTTATTTTATCCATAAGGAAAGGTTATAAAAGAACAGGAAAGACCTTAGAGAATATTTTGGGTCCGGGGGGTAGGTTATGAAAAGGGAAGGTGTTAGCACCCTTTTCATCCATGGTTATCCATGGGCTCTTAGGTACTTAAGCTCACTTTTGAATTGTTTTGAAAGTGTAGTGTGTGAATAGAAAATTTTCAGAATAGTTAATAAATAATCCATCTAAGGATGTGTTAAGAACTTGTTTGAAAACTTGTTGAAAATTTGTTTAAGTGTGAAACAGTTTTGAAGTGAGCAAGCACCTAGGAGTAACCTACCCTAATGTTTAAAGGTCTTTCTTATTCTTTATTCTTTCCTTTAGTAAGACTATCCCTACTATAATGGAGTAGGTAGTCCTTACTTTGGATGTTAAGGGACATGTGAGGGACAATTTGACTTTGAAGGCCATTGTGGGATGTAATAAGCACATATAAGGGACCATCATCATTTTTCGAAAGGGACTCGATTCGTAAAGGCAACCATAAGGGACTTTGATGATTTTTCCATTTGAGGGACTTGCTTTATACACCCCACTTAACCATTATTCGTAGGCAACTTGAGGGATATCCTTAGGAAGTGAGACGGCGATTAAAATCGACTTACGTGTGTGACGTGTTTATTTTAATTATCTTTATTTAAAAGTGATCTAAATTTATTTTAATATTACATACATGTTGTTACACTCCCTAATTACTAACCATAATAATAATTAAATAATTAAACAACTTTACATCCAAGAAACAATTACAAAATAATAAGCAAAATAATTAAATAGCCAAGATAAATAAAATATAAACAAGCAATAATAAATAATAAAGGGGGTTAATTCTAAGTTTACTCGGCAAGACATCGCATCTTGTGCCTACGTATCCTTACGGGAGTGGAATCAGAGTAATCGTAGTTCCCCTCAATAGGGAGGTTAGAAACTTCTTGACTGTGGTCAAGGTCTCAAGGGGAATAAACGCATCTTAAGGACACGCTTACGTGGAGTGTAGAAACTCCAAATCTCTACGTTGAAATGTTAAGTTGTAATTAGGGTTAAATTAGGGATTCCACGGCGGGAAACCCTAAAATGAGCGCGGCGGCTCTTTGACCTAATGCTAAGGGTAAAATTGTAATTTTGCCTGCGGCGAGGCATTTGTGAAAATTAGGGTTTGTAGTTTGTAGTTTTGAGGATTTGAAATTGAATGTATGAAGTTTTACGGACTATTGGCGCGGCGGCCAAACAGTTAGACCTAACCTTCGGATGTGTGCAATGTGACAGAAATAATAGTAAACGCGTGAGATAATTGAATCATGCAAACAGAGAGATAATGTCATAATTTAAACCATGCAAGCAGAAATTTAAAGGCAGAATTTGAAGAGCGATTGTTAAGTTCGCGAGGTTACATGAGAGGAGCAGATACAATATGATAATGAAATTTGAATTGAACAATAATAAAATAAAATAAATAACGGTTCTAGTTATTATTTTAAAAAAAAGATTTTAGTTATTATTTTAAATTTATCTAAAAAAAAAAGTTTTTTTTTTAAAAATAATAGGTTTTCATATTAATTTGGAAAAGATGTTAATGTTATTTATTTTAAAAAACAGATTTTTATATTATAACAAATTTTAATAAATTAATGATAACAATAATAATAATAATGGTAATAATAATGATAATAATGATAATAATAATAAATAATGATAATAATAATAATAATAATAATAATAATAATAATAATAATAATAATAATAATAATAATAATAATAATAAAGCAATAATGAATTTTAAATGTGCCAAATAACCCAACAATGTTGCTAACGCAGAAATGCGCTCATCGCAACCAGATCTAAATCGGACGAAACAAAATTTATCGCAAAGAAAAAGAAATTAAGCAAAAAATAGTATTATTGCTCACACAAAAATGCGATCATCGCAACCAGATCGAACTAACACAAATGTCACGCGTCATGCACACAAATGTGCAAACATCGTATCGACATAATTCGATCAAAAATCTTATATATATAAACTCTAACAATTTAAAAATTATATATATAAACGTAACAGTAATAGATAAAGAAAAAGAAATAACGGTAATAGATGAAGAAAAAGAAATAACGGTAATAGATGAAGAAAAAGAAATAACGGTAAAAGATGAAGAAAAAGAAACAACAGTAATAGATGAAGGAAAAGAAATAACGGTAAACGATGAAGAAAAAGAAACAATAGTAATGGATGAAGAAGAAAACTAAATAACGGCAAACGGCACTCACTCCTCTTAGGTTTTTTTCATTCTCTCCCCTTTTCCAACAAGGCAACACATGTATATATAGGGAACAAATTAGGGTTAACACCAAATTGTCAATAATGTCCCTAAAGCCCATTTTAAAGCCCAAACTAAATAATTAGTTAAGAAAAAATAAAATTTAAATAATTTAAAATAATTAAAATAAACTTAAAATAAAAACTAATAATCCTATTGATTCCTAAAATAAAAAATATTATAAAAAGAACAAAACTTTTTTCAATATTTTTTATTTTATGATTTTTTGGATATTTTTATGAATAATTTAGAAAAAAGTGAAAAAAATAATATTTTAAAAAATGATTTAATTAAAATACGAAAATAATAATTAAATAATAATAAAAAACTATTTTTGTTATTTTTTTAATGAAAGATAGAAAAATTTAGAGTAAAAATAATAAAAAACAAAAAAAAGTGACAAAGGTGAGATTCGAACTCTCAACCTCTCACACTCATAACTCCCTACACATGTCCTCCTGCCAATTGTGCCATTTTTACTTTTTAGAAAAAAAATGCATGCCATATGATATTTACCTGCAAAAAGTCAAACGACTACACAAATTTGTTAGTAATTGATTAAATGCAATGAAATGCGACGACAAATCTTAGGGCAAAATTTGGGGTATTACAGTTATTATGATAATATTTCTCACCCAACCTCTCTTTGATGTTGGCAAAAAAAAAATCATGAAGTTTGACTTTGGTTTGACCACAGTTGACCTCAGTTTGACCTTTTAACTGCATTGACTGCTTTTGACTTATCTGATCATCTGACTGAGCAAACTTTTGAGAAAAGTCTTGAAACTTGACATGGGGGTTCTTATACACATATAAGATGTTATGAAGCTCACTTGAAGTCTTGGAAGTCCATTTAGCCTGAATAAAGTCAAAACCCTAGTTTTGGATGCACTGCTTAGGAGGTGCATTGTCTGAGGGAATTGTCAACTCTTCTGACCAATTGTGAATTTTGTGAACCTTGTGAACCTTCTTGGAACACAAAGTCTTGTATTGTGAGGGCAAATTTTGGGGTGCAACAGCTGCCCCTGTTCAATTTTCTGAAACCTGAGGGGTTAGATTGGTATATTTGCCAGTCGTAACCTGGAAGGTTGAAGGGGATTGAACACAAAAGCCCAAAAATTTGCACTCACCAGTGCATGGAGTGATATTGATGGTTGGTTGAACATGATTGAGTGGGCTTAAAGATGCCACTAGGGGAAAGTTCTTCAGTAGTATAATGAGAACTGTCAGGAGTCTGGAGTAATACTGATGTAACAGCATGTCTTCATGAGGATAGAGCAATCAATAATGATAACCCTAAAGCAGTCTTGAAGTGATAAATCTGACCTCAGGAGGATAGAGCAATCAATAGCTCTAAAGCAGTCTTGAAGTAATAATGGCTTCAGGAGGATAGAGCAATCAATAGCTCTAAAGCAGTCTTGAAGTAATAGAATGGCTTCAGTAGGATAGAGCAATCAATAGCTCTAAAGCAGTCTTGAAATAATAACGTGATATGTCTTCAGGAGGATAGAGCAATCAATAGCTCTAAAGCAGTCTTGAAGTAATGATTTCAGGAGGATAGAGCAATGAATAACTCTAAAGCAGTCTTGAAATAATAACGTGATATGTCTTCAGGAGGATAGAGCAATCAATAGCTCTAAAGCAGTCTTGAAGTAATGATTTCAGGAGGATAGAGCAATGAATACTCTAAAGCAGTCTTGAAATAATAATGTAATTTCAGGAGGATAGAGCAATGAATACTCTAAAGCAGTCTTGAAATAATAATGATGGTTTCAGGAGGATAGAGCAATGAATAGCTCTAAAGCAGTCTTGAAGTGATAAATCTGACCTCAGGAGGATAGAGCAATCAATAGCTCTAAAGCAGTCTTGAAGTAATAATGGCTTCAGGAGGATAGAGCAATCAATAGCTCTAAAGCAGTCTTGAAGTCATGAGATGTTCTCAGGAGGATAAAGTAACCCTGAAGTTACAATAAAGCAGTCCCAAAGCAATAAGAAGCTCATCAGGAGGATAAAGTAACCCTGAGGTTACAATAAAGCAGTCCCAAAGATCATAAGCTTGTTTGTTGGATAATTAACCTGAAAACAAGGTAGCATTCTGTATAACAACATTAGTTTATGCTTTATGTATGCATGTATGACATGATGCACTTAGGTAATGTACTATAGACATATATGTTATGGTATGATGTAAATGATGTATGTATGATATGACACTGCTGGAAGTGTCTGGATATCCTTGTATAACAACTGCTGGCCAAGGAAAATAAATCCCGATTCGTTGTTGAAGAATATATAACCCTCCGTCTGCTGGGGATAACAAGGTATAGATAACCTCCCGTTGTTGGGGATAACAAGGTATAGATAACCTCCCGTTGTTGGGGATAGTAGGGTATAGATAACCTCCCGTTTTCGTTTGATAGTAGGATAAGTATAACATCCCGTCTTCGTTCATCGTGCCCTTATTGGAAAGTAATTTCCCGAATATCCGTATGAGGATAAAAGAGATGGATATAAATTCCAAGGGAGATTAGACTTTGTGAAAATGGATTAGTCCTACTGATGGTTTGTAACTGTCTTGTAAAGATGAACCGGCGAAGCTTCGTTGAAATCCTTCCCTCGTTCGTCCTTAGTAAATACTATTACTGCATTTTCATGCATTTCTGGTAAACATCAATCATATTAAAAGCATACATGCATTTCTGGTAAACATCAATCATATTCAAAGGCATACATACATTCAAACACAACCAATGGACGTTTCGCTTATGTAAATAGGGTAAAAGTAAATCTGGATTCAAAAGATGGAATTTATTTATATCAAAAGTGACCCATACACGGGTAAGTTTGTACAAGGAGACATAAACCCTAGTAAGAGAATTTTGTCATGAAGTTTTACAAAAAGAATCAGCTACGTGGGAAATAATCCTATTGAGTTTCAATTCTACTATTGCCACTCAAGTATCTCATCTTCTTGCTGTTGAGACGGAAATGATTGGATTGAGCTTTATCTGTTTGAGCTTGAGTAAGTAGTACAACTGGTTGCAGTTTCATGAGTGATCCAAACGAGACATAGTCATACGCTTTAATCCCTAACTTTTGCCTGGATTGCCCTTTCAGGTTTTCAATCCACCGGGATACCCTTTTTTGCCCAAGCCGCCTTTTCAGGTTTTCGACTTGCCGGGTGTACATCTTTTTATATATATATCCCTAATTTTTGCCCAAACCCTTTTGGTTTGCCGGGATGCCCTTATTTTTGCCTAGGCCTGTCAACCTAGCGGGTCTCTTTTTATGCGTAGTATTTTTTAACTATGTCTGCGTTTACAGGTTGTGGGAAGTCTTCACCATCCATTGTAGTCAGTATCATGGCACCTCCTGAGAACACTGTCTTGACTACAAATGGTCCCTCATATGTTGGAGTCCACTTGCCCCTAGGATCACCCTGTGGTAATATGATACGCTTGATTACCAAGTCACCAGCCTGATATACCTTTGGCTTAACCTTCTTGTTAAAAGCTTTGATCATCCGTTTCTGGTACATCTGGCCATGACAAACTGCTGCTAACCTTTTCTCATCAATCAAATTTATCTGGTCAAGTCGAGTCTGAATCCACTCATCTTCATCCAAGCCTGCATCCTTCATAATTCTCAAGGAGGGGATCTGAACTTCAATAGGCAGAACTGCTTCCATACCATAGACTAAGGAGAATGGGGTTGCCCCTGTTGAAGTACGTATTGTAGTACGATAACCATGCAGAGCAAATGGTAACATCTCGTGCCAATCCTTGTAAGTAACAGTCATCTTCTGTACAATCTTCTTAATGTTCTTATTAGCAGCTTCAACTGCCCTATTCATCTTTGGACGATACGGAGAAGAGTTGTGATGCTTAATCTTGAACTGCATCTTCGAAATCAACAAGGTAGTATGGGTCAACATATACTGTCTTAGTCGGCGAGCAGCCCATGCCAAAGCGCAGCAAGTTTTCTCGAGCAGTGAGTATCTTGTTTCACAGTCGGTAAACTTTTTGCTAAGGTAGTATATTGCCTGCTCTTTTCGACCAGACTCGTCATGTTGCCCCAATACACACCCCATTGAGTTGTCTAATAATGTTAAATACATAATCAAGGGTCTTCCATCAACTGGTGGCATTAAAATTGGGGGTTCTAGCAAATATCTCTTGATTTCATCAAAGGCAGTCTGGCACTCATCATTCCATTCCATCACCTGATCTTTCTTCAACAACTTGAAGATTGGCTCACAGATGGTAGTTAATTGGGAAATAAATCTTGCAATGTAGTTCAATCGTCCCAAGAAACCTCTAACCTCCTTCTCAGTACGGGGAGCTGGCATCTCTCGTATAGCTTTCACTTTTTGTTGTAACAACCTAGCAAGCTCTACAGGTATTTCACAATCGTCCCCGTTTCCGTCTTCAGTTTGATAGATCGGATTCTCGAAATTGTAATTGGCAATAGTAGAACTGTTATCAACTGGATTCAGAGTGGATGAGGATCTGCATTTTAGTGACGTGGGTGTGTGTAAGAACACATAGCTGATAAAGCAAAAATAAAAGAAAAAGAAAGACAAGGAACACAATATTTACGAAAACGAAACGTCCACTGATTTTATTGAATGAAGTATGCAAATGAAATGACAACCCGTAACAAGCACACCATTATGCCCCGGGTAAGGCACATGGCTTGAAAGTTTTAATTGTTCCAGAAATTGCAAATTTAAAAACATAACACAGTAATGGTATTTACTCCTGACTGAAGGAGATAGGGATAACATCTTCAGCTTTCCAATTATTGAGTCCAGCACCCACAGTAGGAAAAATCCATGCCTCCAAGTTGTAGTCTTCATCTTGATCTCCCACAGCATTGATAACCCCTCGATTGGTGATACGAACAGCACGAGCACGACGAACAGCCTTCTGGGACTCTGCAGTGAAACCCAAACCAAACTTGTCAGACTTGTATGGAATATCAGGAAGCTGACCCCAAATAGTACAACCACCTTCTTCCACCACAGCTTTTGCATCATTGAGGGAGGCCATTGCCATTGTTGGAGGGTTTCTGATGACCACAGGAACCTTCTTCACAGCAGGAGGAGTCACACAATCCTTAACAGCCCAGGGAACCACTTCAAATGACTGACATGGAGTTTCAATGTATTCACCTTCTACTTCCAGATACTTGAAAGTGTTTACATGGCTGACAAAGTATTCTTCCTCTCCAAAGACAGTAACAACTTTTCCATTCACCGGATATCTCAACTTTTGATGTAATGTGGAGGTTACAGCACCTGCCCCATGGATCCAGGGACGACCAAGCAGACATGAGTACGAAGGACGAATATCCATCACATAGAATGTAGCAGTAAACACCTGAGAGCCAACCTTGATTGGAAGATCAATTTCCCCATGCACTACTCTTCTAGAACCATCAAAAGCCTTTACCACAATATTACTGGGCTTCAATACCGTATCTTCAGGACTCAGCTTGTTCAGGACTTCCTTAGGCAACACATTCAGAGAGGAACCATTGTCTATCAGCACATGAGACAGGGTAATGCCCCTGCATTTAATTGAAATATGCAAGGCCCTGTTATGATCCCTCTTGGCAGGGGTCAAGTCAGCATCAGAAAATCCTAACCCGTTGTCATAGGTCAGGTGAGCAACACAATTCTCAAACTGGTCCACAGAAATTGCACTGGGTACATGAGCCATCTTTAGAAACTTGATCAATGACTTGGCATGAGCCTCAGAACATAATAACAGGGAGAGCATAGAAATCTTTGAGGGAGTATGCCCCAGCTGATCAACAATATCATAATCACTCTTGCGAATGATTTTCAATACTTCTTCCATCTGCTTAGAGAGGTCATCAGCAGCTGGCACATCAGTAGATACAGGCTCAATAACAGGACCCTTGCCCCGAGCATCAGTGGTGGAAGTAACAGCAGGAGTAACTGCACTCTTAGAAGCAACTGGAGGAGAGAAGACTCTTCCACTACGAGTGATCTTGCTAGATCCAGCAATATTATCAATGTCAACAGGCATATCAGGTAAAGGCTCCTGCTTGACACCATGGATGTAAACATCAGACCCATAGTGCCAAGGCACAGCTTTGTCAGATGTATAAGGAATAGGACCAGGAGTGGTAATGATCAGAGGAGCTACTCTGGCTTCAGCAACAACTTTCACAGGACCTTCAGCAGTAATCTTGATTGGGCCCTGATGAGTGATTTTAATGGGACCCTTTGAAGTGATTCTTAGTGGTACTTTGTCAACCGTGTCAACCTCTTCAATCTTCTTACCCTGAGTCAGATGATCCACCATACTTTCTACAGATGCTGGTCTTCTTTCAAACACTATAGTATATTTATCCATGAGACGTTGAATCCCATCTCTCAAAATGAAGCAACTATCCGGCTTATAGGTACAATATAGACAATCTTCATGACAACCTGGAAAGATCCCAGCTTGTACTAACCTCTTTTTGATAATAGACAATGGTGTGCTCAACTCCATAACTGAATAGACATGCAGATCTTCATCAATATCTTCATCAATGGCGTTGACAGTCTTCTCGTGATTTGGCATTGGAGCTGTAATCACATTTGGAGTACCTGGTGGATCAAACTCAATTTCTCCAGCATCAATCATATCCTGAATTTTGTTCTTCAAGACCCAGCAGTTATTAGTATCATGTCCTGGACAGTTTGAATGATATGCACATCGTGCATTGGGATTGTACTTGGGAGAGGTAACATTGGGATTCTGAGGAGCCTCCCTCAGGGTAATAAGTTCAGCCTTCAACAAGTGTTGCAATGCCTGAGCCATTGACATGTTGATCTTCGTGAACTGTCTTCTAGCCCTCTGTTGGTTGCCTTGAGGCTGCTCTGTTGTTGCAGGAGTTGGATTTGAAATATGAACTGCACTAACAGACTGATGCCTTCTGTTACGATCAGGCTGACCATACACAGCATTAGATTCTTTCTTCCCAGTGGGAGGCTTCTTTGCAGCACCTGATGAAGAAGTGCCCATTTGGATCTTACCACTCTTGATACCGTTCTCTACTCGCTCTCCTGTCATGATCAACTCAGTGAAGCCAGATGATGAGCTTCCAATGAGATGACTGTAAAACGGACCATTCAGCGTACACATGAACATATCAACCAACTCCCTATCAGTCAAAGGGGGTTGAACTCTTCCGGCTAAGTCTCTCCACTTCTGAGCATACTCCTTAAAGCTTTCTTTGGCACCCATAGACATGCTTTGAAGCTGCATGCGAGTGGGGGCTAAGTCAGCATTGTATTGATACTGCTTGTAGAAAGCTTCAGCAAGGTCATTCCGATCTCTGATGTTGACACTCTCCAACTGATAATACCACTCTAGCTGAGCTCCAGATAAACTCTCTTGAAAGAAATGGATCCACAACTTTTTATCAGCAGTGTGGGGTTGCATTCTTCTGACATAAGACCTCAGATGCAATTTGGGACAAGAGACCCCATCATAGACAACAAATGTAGGAACTTTGAACCCAATGGGTATGACCACCCCAGATATCAAGCTCAAATCCTCAAAATCCAGCCCAGATGATTTCTGTAATTCCATAGCATCCATTCTATCCACCAGCATCTTGAATTTGTCTTCGTTAGGCTCATGGTAGTAGTTAGCCTCAGAATCAGAGTCCCCCATAGTGTTGTGGAGACTGCCTCTCTCCTGCTCAGATTCTTCAGATTCATAGTCTTCAACATGTTCCTTGGTCTTGACAGGACCTTTGAACCTTCTTCCCATGTTGAGCAACCCAGCAGACCTTCTAGCCTTCTTAGTCTTCTTGGCCAGCAGTGTCTTCAATTCATCCTGCCCCTTGGATAGGTTCAGGATCAGCTCTTGGAACTGTGCATTCTGTGCCTGGAGATCCTTAACTGATTGTTCAAGAGCCATTGCTGAAATAAACAGCGAGAAGATGAGAAACCTGTGCACAATTATAAACCTGTGATGCAATGATATGGGAATGCATATGCAATGTTTTCAAGGACCGCAGGATTTAAATTTGCTTAAACAATCAAGAAAGTAACTTTTTATTAGTAATAACTTGTTTTGCCTTTTAGGCTTACAAAAAATGAAAATGAAATAAGTACAAAAGATGGGGTTTTAAGTCTCCCATGGACGTTTCCTCTTTGTGTTGAGGTATGAGTTGAGGTTTCGTTCCTCATGAAGTAGCTTTGTTAGCTCTAGGATCCTTGCTTGGCTTGCTTTGTAATGAGCCTCGAAAGCATCCCTTTGCTCTTTCAGTTGGATCCATGATCTCTGCAAGTCTTCCATATCAGTAGGCATGTCTGGGTGAAGGATAGTATAAGCTGTGTCTCCTTCAGCAACAGGTTCCATGGTAACTGGTAGGATGGCAGGATATGGCATCATGAGTGTCTGAGCACGAAATCGTACCCATCTGAGATAAGCCTCCATAGGAATGGTGTACTTAGGCTCCAGTGTCTTGCTGTCAATCCTGTTTACCTTTCCCCAAGCTCGGATGAATCTCTGACGGTAACCCTGAAGATCGTTGTCGTAATCAAACACAATGCCCTGAATCAACATGTCATGTGGACCGTCACTTCGGGCGTAACCAAACTGTCGTAAAGCTAGAGAGGGGTTGTAGGTGATGCCTCCTCTTATGCCTAGAAGTGGCACATTAGGAAACTCCCCACAACGGTCAATGATGGTGACATTCTCCATAGATCTGGAGCACCAATGAATGTCTGAGTGAGATAGTGACATGATCCTCTTGGACCATCTGAACCCTTGCTCATTCTTCATTACTGAGCGAGGAAGGTGAGAAATAAACCACCTAGAGAGCAAAGGTATGCAGCACATCAAAGTTCCTCTTGCCCTTGTAGTACGGGTGTGAAGAGAATGTAGGATGTCTCCAAGCAATGTAGGCACTGGATTGTGACTCAGGAAAATGTTGATGGCATGAACATCTATGAACTGATCTGGATTGGGGAACAACACTAAGCCATATATCAGCAAGGCTAAGATCTCCTCAAAAGCATCATAGCTCATGGCCTTCAAGAACATTTGAGCTTTATCCATTAATACCTTGGCAAGAATACCTTTAACTCCACTTCTCGTCTCTAGAACAATGTCAGACTTCTTCAGATGTAGAGCTGCAGCAATAACTTCTGGTTTAAGCTCCTTCTCTAAGCCTGTGAATGGCTTCTGATCAAGAACAGGTATACCCAGAAGTTTAGAGAACTCCTCCATGGTTGGAACCAGCTGATAATCAGGGAATGTAAAGCAATGGTGCTTAGGGTCAAAGAACTGAAACAGCACACTCATCATGTCTTCACTGAACCCTGAAGTAACTAGATCCAATGAGTGACCATGTCTCTTGTTGAACTGGGAATGATCAGGCACTAGGGAAACCAACTCCTTGAGCTTAGCAGGTATCCCTACAAAGTTGATCCTGATGGTGTTTCTACGAGCAGAAGCCATGACCTGCAACAAAGAACAAAGATAAATCCTTTGGTCCTTGAAATGGTTAGGGAAAATGATATGCTTATGATGCATGATGATGTCATGATGTCATGCTCAATCACAAACATGTGGCACACACAAACAAGTCACACCATAGCCCTAGGTTTAAAGGCTTGCATGAGGTTCAAAGGCAAGTACCCTCCCCTGAAGTTAGATGGTTCATCCTGTCCTACAAAAGTAACCAGGTTCTAAGGGATCTCAATATCATTGATCCTTCACAAGGGTGGTTGTTCAGAAGGCAACTTACTTGCCAACCAAAACCCTCCAAGTTTTAGACCTCAATGAGCGTAGTATCGAGTGTCAACCAACTTCAGTCTGCACCAAAGCCGGTTACCTCACTACTTTCTAAAGGCCAAGATGAGTTAACTAGGGTTCTAAAAGTCAGTTAGTGCATTGACAACATATGGCAGCCTCAATATTATCCTCAACTTGACTTAAGGAATATAAGCACCAACCAAGAAGTCGCACTAACTATGGCCACCAGATCAACCGTATCGATATACGTCGTACAGTTTCCTTGGTCTATTGCCATTTACTTAAGGTACACTAGATCCGGGTTAGGACCTTTCACACATAAGAGCACCCCAACAATATAATAATAAAGCAAACAAGGCAAACAATTTAAAGTGATCTTAATTCCTAAGGGTACCCCTCTTAAATAAATCCCCAGCAGAGTCGCCAGTTCTGTAACACGGTGGGAGAACTGACTTTAAACAATGTTGCGGATAGCAAGAGTCGCCACCGACTTTTATTTTATCCATAAGAAAAGGTTATAAAAGAACAGGAAAGACCTTAGAGAATATTTTGGGTCCGGGGGGTAGGTTATGAAAAGGGAAGGTGTTAGCACCCTTTTCATCCATGGTTATCCATGGGCTCTTAGGTACTTAAGCTCACTTTTGAATTGTTTTGAAAGTGTAGTGTGTGAATAGAAAATTTTCAGAATAGTTAATAAATAATCCATGTAAGGATGTGTTAAGAACTTGTTTGAAAACTTGTTGAAAATTTGTTTAAGTGTGAAACAGTTTTGAAGTGAGCAAGCACCTAGGAGTAACCTACCCTAATGTTTAAAGGTCTTTCTTATTCTTTATTCTTTCCTTTAGTAAGACTATCCCTACTATAATGGAGTAGGTAGTCCTTACTTTGGATGTTAAGGGACATGTGAGGGACAATTTGACTTTGAAGGCCATTGTGGGATGTAATAAGCACATATAAGGGACCATCATCATTTTTCGAAAGGGACTCGATTCGTAAAGGCAACCATAAGGGACTTTGATGATTTTTCCATTTGAGGGACTTGCTTTATACACCCCAATTAACCATTATTCGTAGGCAACTTGAGGGATATCCTTAGGAAGTGAGACGGCGATTAAAATCGACTTACGTGTGTGACGTGTTTATTTTAATTATCTTTATTTAAAAGTGATCTAAATTTATTTTAATATTACATACATGTTGTTACACTCCCTAATTACTAACCATAATAATAATTAAATAATTAAACAACTTTACATCCAAGAAACAATTACAAAATAATAAGCAAAATAATTAAATAGCCAAGATAAATAAAATATAAACAAGCAATAATAAATAATAAAGGGGGTTAATTCTAAGTTTACTCGGCAAGACATCGCATCTTGTGCCTACGTATCCTTACGGGAGTGGAATCAGAGTAATCGTAGTTCCCCTCAATAGGGAGGTTAGAAACTTCTTGACTGTGGTCAAGGTCTCAAGGGGAATAAACGCATCTTAAGGACACGCTTACGTGGAGTGTAGAAACTCCAAATCTCTACGTTGAAATGTTAAGTTGTAATTAGGGTTAAATTAGGGATTCCACGGCGGGAAACCCTAAAATGAGCGCGGCGGCTCTTTGACCTAATGCTAAGGGTAAAATTGTAATTTTGCCTGCGGCGAGGCATTTGTGAAAATTAGGGTTTGTAGTTTGTAGTTTTGAGGATTTGAAATTGAATGTATGAAGTTTTACGGACTATTGGCGCGGCGGCCAAACAGTTAGACCTAACCTTCGGATGTGTGCAATGTGACAGAAATAATAGTAAACGCGTGAGATAATTGAATCATGCAAACAGAGAGATAATGTCATAATTTAAACCATGCAAGCAGAAATTTAAAGGCAGAATTTGAAGAGCGATTGTTAAGTTCGCGAGGTTACATGAGAGGAGCAGATACAATATGATAATGAAATTTGAATTGAACAATAATAAAATAAAATAAATAACGGTTCTAGTTATTATTTTAAAAAAAAGATTTTAGTTATTATTTTAAATTTATCTAAAAAAAAAGTTTTTTTTTTAAAAATAATAGGTTTTCATATTAATTTGGAAAAGATGTTAATGTTATTTATTTTAAAAAACAGATTTTTATATTATAACAAATTTTAATAAATTAATGATAACAATAATAATAATAATGGTAATAATAATGATAATAATGATAATAATAATAAATAATGATAATAATAATAATAATAATAATAATAATAATAATAATAATAATAATAATAATAATAAAGCAATAATGAATTTTAAATGTGCCAAATAACCCAACAATGTTGCTAACGCAGAAATGCGCTCATCGCAACCAGATCTAAATCGGACGAAACAAAATTTATCGCAAAGAAAAAGAAATTAAGCAAAAAATAGTATTATTGCTCACACAAAAATGCGATCATCGCAACCAGATCGAACTAACACAAATGTCACGCGTCATGCACACAAATGTGCAAACATCGTATCGACATAATTCGATCAAAAATCTTATATATATAAACTCTAACAATTTAAAAATTATATATATATAAACGTAACAGTAATAGATAAAGAAAAAGAAATAACGGTAATAGATGAAGAAAAAGAAATAACGGTAATAGATGAAGAAAAAGAAATAACGGTAAAAGATGAAGAAAAAGAAACAACAGTAATAGATGAAGGAAAAGAAATAACGGTAAACGATGAAGAAAAAGAAACAATAGTAATGGATGAAGAAGAAAACTAAATAGCGGCAAACGGCACTCACTCCTCTTAGGTTTTTTTCATTCTCTCCCCTTTTCCAACAAGGCAACACATGTATATATAGGGAACAAATTAGGGTTAACACCAAATTGTCAATAATGTCCCTAAAGCCCATTTTAAAGCCCAAACTAAATAATTAGTTAAGAAAAAATAAAATTTAAATAATTTAAAATAATTAAAATAAACTTAAAATAAAAACTAATAATCCTATTGATTCCTAAAATAAAAAATATTATAAAAAGAACAAAACTTTTTTCAATATTTTTTATTTTATGATTTTTTGGATATTTTTATGAATAATTTAGAAAAAAGTGAAAAAAATAATATTTTAAAAAATGATTTAATTAAAATGCGAAAATAATAATTAAATAATAATAAAAAATTATTTTTGTTATTTTTTTAATGAAAGATAGAAAAATTTAGAGTAAAAATAATAAAAAACAAAAAAAAATGACAAAGGTGAGATTCGAACTCTCAACCTCTCACACTCATAACTCCCTACACATGTCCTCCTGCCAATTGTGCCATTTTTACTTTTTAGAAAAAAAATGCATGCCATATGATATTTACCTGCAAAAAGTCAAACGACTACACAAATTTGTTAGTAATTGATTAAATGCAATGAAATGCGACGACAAATCTTAGGGCAAAATTTGGGGTATTACAGTTATTATGATAATATTTCTCACCCAACCTCTCTTTGATGTTGGCAAAAAAAAATCATGAAGTTTGACTTTGGTTTGACCACAGTTGACCTCAGTTTGACCTTTTAACTGCATTGACTGCTTTTGACTTATCTGATCATCTGACTGAGCAAACTTTTGAGAAAAGTCTTGAAACTTGACATGGGGGTTCTTATACACATATAAGATGTTATGAAGCTCACTTGAAGTCTTGGAAGTCCATTTAGCCTGATTAAAGTCAAAACCCTAGTTTTGGATGCACTGCTTAGGAGGTGCATTGTCTGAGGGAATTGTCAACTCTTCTGACCAATTGTGAATTTTGTGAACCTTGTGAACCTTCTTGGAACACAAAGTCTTGTATTGTGAGGGCAAATTTTGGGGTGCAACAACAACCATCTTCTGTACAATCTTCTTAATGTTTTTATTGGCCGCTTCAACGGCGCCATTCATCTTCGGTCGGTAAGGAGATGAGTTGTGGTGTTCAATCTTGAAACTTTGGCATGGCTCCTTCATCATCTTGTTATTCAGATTCGAACCATTATCAGTAATGATCCGCTCGGGAATTCCGTAACGACAGATGATGTCCCTCTTTATGAATCTAGCCACCACCTGCTTGGTCACATTAGCATATGAGGCTGCCTCCACCCACTTGGTGAAGTAGTCGATGGCTACTAGAATGAAGCGATGACCGTTAGATGCGGTGGGCTCGATCTTGCCTATCATGTCGATGCCCCACATGGAGAACGGCCACGGGGAGGACATGACATTTAACGGGCACGGCGGCACATGAATCTTATCAGCATAAATTTGGCATTTATGACATCTCTTCGCGAATTTAAAGCAATCTGATTCCATCGTCAGCCAGTAGTATCCTGCTCTCAGGATTTTTCTCGTCATAGCATGCTCGCCGGCGTGCGTACCAAATGTGCCTTCATGGACTTCTTCCATGAGCATGCTCGCTTCTTTCTCATCTACACATCTGAGTAGCACGAGATCGTGGTTTCTTTTATACAAAACTTCATCAGGATTGAGATAAAAATTTCTAGACAGCCTCCTCAGAGTCTTCTTATCTTGGGTGGACGCTCCCGCAGGATACTCCTTAGTCATAAGGAAAGTCTGGATATCATGGAACCATGGCTTACCATCGGAGGCTTCCTCGATCGCAAAGACGAATGCAGGTCTATCAAGACGAGAAAGGACAATCCTTGGAGCTTCATTCCAAAAATTGACTTTATACATTGAAGCCAACGTGGCTAAGGCATCAGCCATCTGATTTTCAACTCTGGGCACATGATGGAGTTCTACTCAATCAAAGAACGGAAGTAGCCTTCGAGTGTAGTTCATGTACGACACCAAATTCGATTGACGAGTCTCCCACTCCCCTTTAATCTTGTTGATCACAAGTGCCGAGTCACCATATACATCTAGGTTCTTGATTCTCAAATCAATTGCTTCTTCTAGACCCATGATGCATGCTTCGTACTCCGCTTCGTTATTGGTGACCGGAAACGCCAGTCTAGCCGTAAACGGGATGTGGGATCCATGGGGAGTCGTGATGATTGCCCCAATGCCACTTCCATAAGAATTAACCGCCCCGTCGAATATCAATTTCCACTGGGATTTCCTGTCTGGCCCCTCGTCGGGCAACGGTTCATCGCAATCCTTTGCTTTGAGAAACATGATGTCCTCGTCAGGGAATTCAAATTTTATCGGCTGATAATCTTCGATCGGATGTTCGGCAAGGTATTCAAACAATACGCTTCCCTTGATGGCCTTCTGGGAAACGTACTGAATGTCATATTCCGTCAACACCATTTGCCATCTGGCAATCCTGCCAGAAAGCGCTTGCTTCTTGAAGACGTACTTGATCGGATCCATCTTCGAAATTAGCATGGTCGTGTGATTGAGCATGTACTGTCGTAAACGTTTGGCAGCCCAGGCTAGTGCACAACACGTCTTCTCTAGCATCGAGTAACGAGATTCACAGTCCGTGAACTTTTTACTCAAGTAATAAATGGCATGCTCCTTTCTGCCCGTCCCGTCGTGCTAACCGAGAACACACCCCATACTATTCTCAAGAACTGTCAAGTACATGATTAAGGGTCGTCCAGCCATTGGGGGTATCAAGATCGGAGGTTCCTGTAGATACTGTTTTATCTTATCAAATGCCTTCTGGCAATCCTCGTTCCAGATAATCACCTGATCTTTCTTTAACAGTTTGAACATCGGTTCATACGTGGCTGTGAGATGAGAAATAAACCTTGCAATGTAGTTTATTCTGCCTAGGAAACCACGAACTTCTTTTTCTGTTTTTGGCGCTGGCATTTCTTGTATGGCTTTTATCTTCGCAGGATCAACCTCAATGCCTCTTTCACTCACGATAAACCCCAGTAGTTTTCCAGACCGTACTCCGAAAGTACACTTGTTAGGATTCAGCCTCAACCTGAACTTCCTAAGCCTCTAAAAAAGCTTCAGCAAATTGACCAGATGTCCCTCTTCCGTTTGGGACTTCGCAATCATGTCATTAACATAGACTTCAATCTCATGATGAATCATGTCATGAAACAAAGTAACCATTGCTTGTTGGTATATGGCCCCTGCGTTCTTCAGACCGAAAGGCATTACCTTGTAGCAAAACGTTCCCTAAGGTGTAATAAACGTAGTTTTCTCCATGTCCTCCGGCACCATCTTGATCTGATTGTAGCCGGAGAAGCCATCCATGAACGAAAATACGGAGAACTGAGCTGTATTGTCGACCAACACATCAATATGAGGCAGCGGGAAATCATCTTTAGGGCTCGCCCTATTCAAATCCCGATAATCGACGCACATTCGCACCTTACCGTCCTTCTTCGGTACAGGCACTATGTTGGCGACCCACGGAGGGTAAGTAGTGACCGCTAAGAAGCCAGCATCAAGTTGTTTCTGCACTTCTTCTTTGATCTTAACGGCCATATCTGGTCCTGTCCTCCTAAGGTTCTGCTTAACGAGAGGACAATCTTCTCATAGCGGCAAGTGATGGACCACGATGTCAGTGTCAAGTCCGGGCATGTCTTCGTATGACCAAGCAAAGATGTCACTATACTCTATCAGCATCTCGACCAATCTCTGCTTGATATCACTATGCAATGCAGCCCCTATCCTGACGTTCCTGACAAGTTCTTCAGAACCCAAATTCACAATCTCAATCTCTTCCTCGTGAGGCAGAATAACTTTCTCTTCTTGTTTCAACAAGCGGGCCAACTCTTCGGGAAGGCCTTCGTCTTCATCAATCTCTTTTTCGGCTTGATAGATCGGGCAATCGAAGTCAAAGTGAGTCGTAGAAGGTCCAGATTCGATGTCATCTGCTATGTGGATCCTGCAATAACAAGGGTTAAGCTTAAAACAAGGATATGCAGGTTAGCACAAACCCCACTGCCATTTTATTGTTTTTCAAAACAAATATAAAACAGGAATAACAGAGATCACAACATTTGAATGCGAAGAAAAACGCCTTTTGATTTATTGGTAAAATGCATGTACATAATCAAACAAGGCCCTGACAATAGAACCACTATGCCCCGGGTAGGACATAGGGTTGTACAATGATTGGAGAAAGTAAATCATTACTCTTTGCCTGTCACTTGGATGGTATTCCTGATGGACCAGTTGGTGAGGCTCTGGCCTGGTTTGCTTGGCTGGATCCAAGAGTCCAGGTCGCAATCGCTATCTTCGCCGTCTTCAGACACTGCGTTGACACTTTCGAATATCACCCCGCCACTAGTAAACTGGATTGGCCCTTTACCTCTCGACGCACTGTGAGAAGAGGAGGCTTCAGCCACAAGAGAGTATCCTAAACCAAACTTGTCCTGTTTGTTAGGTATTTCTAGAACTTGCCCCCAGCCTGGGGTAGATCCGGCTTGAACAACGGCTCGGGCTTCCTTGAAGGAAGAGAGAGTCATCTCTGGTTTCTCGGTCATTACTGGAGCCACATCCTTGACTTTAACAGCCTCGAACGCCTGACATAGGGTTTCGTGGATTTCCCCATCCATCTCAACATACTTGAAGGACGACAAATGGCTCGCCATTATGTCTTCCTCGCCACATACGGTTACAATGCTGCCCCTGACGGCATACTTGAGCTTCTGGTGCAACGTGGAGGTCACGGCGCCAGCGGAATGGATCCATGGCCGGCCTAAGAGACAGCTGTAGGCAGGCATGATGTCCATGATGTAGAAGACCGCGTCGAAAGTTTCCGGCCCAACTTGTATTGGCAGCGTTACCTCTCCAAAGACATGACGCTTGGTACCATCGAACGCCTTCACAACCAGATCACTGGGTGTGTAAATCAACCCTCGAGTATCTAACTTCATCAATGCCTTCTTCAGAAGAACATTGAGCGACGACCCAGTGTCCACCAACACGTGAGACATAATCGTTCCTCTACACTCTATCGAGATGTGCAGGACACTGTTGTGGTTTCTTCCCTTCGGCGTCAGCTCCAGGTCAGTGAACCCTAACCCGTTTCCAGCATTCACGTGGGCTACTACCCCTTCCAACTGGTTGACCGAGATTTCCTGCGGTACATACGTGGCATTCAAAACCTTTAACAGCGCGTTGCGATGTGACTCCGAACACAACAACAAATTCAGGATGGAAATTTTCGAGGGTGTTTGATGGAGGTGATCCACAATCTTGTAATCACTCTTCTTGATCAACCTCATGAACTCTTCAGCGTCCTTTACAAGTAAGTCCTTCTCTACCCCTCGAGGGGTTTCCTCAACGACTTTACTCTTTCCCTTATCGGTTTCATCAGCTTTATCTGCTTTGTCCGCCACAACCTCAGGTGGAGCAAATACTCTTCCGCTGCGCGTGATTCCGCCAATTCCCACTAGGTTACCCACAGACTGCCCAGATGGTTCCAATTCCAATTTCTGTCTGTTACAGTAGGCGTCTGCCCCATAATGCCATGGGACAACATTGGTGCTTTCAAAAGCTATCGGCCCAGCCTTTGTGATGGTAATGGTGGGCGGCCTGGGTGCAGAAATGGTTATCGTTTGACGAGGGATGGTGATGGTGGCAACCTCATCATCTTGCTTCAGCATTACCTTTCCAGATCCACATTCGGCCCTTCGGCTAAACTGCAAGATTCCTTCGGTCATCAGACTCTGAATCCCCTCTACCAACTGTTCACATCCATCAGGACGAGTCGCACAACCCATACATAGTTCTCCACACCCTGGAAAGAAGCCTCTCTTCATTAGCTTGGCTTTAACGAAGCTAAGCGGCGTCTTCAGATCCTTGACATTAGTCAACAAATCCAAGTTCTCGTCTTCAATAATGGCATTCACCCCACCTCCCCTATGATTCGGCATAGGGTTCTTTGTGACATTCGGCACATTATCTGAGAAATTGATGATCTTAGCATCCACCATATCCTGCACCTTGTGCTTGAAGGCTTTGCAGTTTTCTATCGTGTGGCCAGGTGCCCTTGAGTGAAAATCACATGTTGCATTCGCATCATAACCTGGCGGAGGTGCCCCTGTCAAGGGAGCCAGGGTTCGCTTCTGGACTAGCTGTAACTGAAGCAGAGTTTGTAACAGCTGAGCATAAGACATGGGCGGTGTCTCAAGGTGACGGCTTGACAGCGGTGCCCTGTTCTGATACTTTCTGTACCCTTGCTGATTCGGCTGCTGCTGCTGCGGCTGCTGCTGTGGCTGGGGTTGTTGGACAGCAGGGATGGTTATGCTAGCCACCTGCTGGCGCGGGCATTTACCCTTCCTTCGAGCGTTGGACACGGCGCTCGTCTCCCCTTCACGCCTTTTGCCACCATATGGTTTCTTTCCTCCTCTAGTTGAGGATAGATCAACACCCTGGATTTTCCCCAACTTGATCCCATTTTCAACGTGCTCGCCAGTAATGATGAGATCTGAGAAACTTCCAGACATGCCACTAACTAGTTTCTCGTAATATACCCCCGGGAGGGTGGCTACAAACATTTCAACAAGCTCCCGTTCAACCATCGGCGGTTGAACTCTAGCTGCCAATTCACGCCACCGCTGGGCGTATTCTTTGAACCCTTCGTTGTTCCTTTGCGACAAGTTCTGCAGTTGAACCCGGTTCGGAGCCAAGTCACTGTTATACTGATAATGATACACGAATGCCTCAGCAAGTTCCTTCCACGTGCGCACACTGGTAGGTTCCAAACTCATGTACCATTCCAAGGATGGCCCGACCAAGCTATCCTGAATGAAGTGCATCAGCAGCTTCTCGTCTTCAGAGTGAGCGGACATCTTTCGGTAGTATAACCTTAAGTGGACACGAGGGCAGGTGGTGCCCTTGTACTTCTCAAAGTCGGGTACCTTGAATTTGGGAGGCACCTTGAAATTAGAAATCAATCCCAATTTAGACATGTCAACACCCATAGTGTTCAGGTTCTTGAAACTCCTCTTTTTGTCCTCGAGTGCCTTAAACCTCAGACGTGCTTCAGTAGTCAGCTCTCCTTCAGCGCTCCTCTGTGAGAACAAATCTTCTTGTCGATCTTCTAGCCATGGCTGAGGCCCATACAGATTTCTAGCACCTGCGTTGCCCAGTCCGGCATTGCCATTAGCTTCGAAATTTCCATTACCGACGCTAGTCGTATTACCATTGAGCCCCATATTAGCGATCACATTGCCGTTACCACTTCCATTCCCCCCGGTCATAGGGATGCCATTCTGAGGAGTTTCAACAGGTGGAGGGGTTGGAACATTCCCACCATGGAGTACACCGTTGCTATCTACCCTTGAGATCAGAGGCTGGACCAAGGTTCTGAGCTGGTCTTGGCCGTTGGCAACCACTTGCATGAGCTCCATGAAGCGGTCCATCCTCTCTCGGAGTTCCTGAATGTCAGTCTGCACCTGCTCCATTGCTCTAGCCTGATTTGCTCTGGTCGGATAGCGGTGGATCGGTCTTCGATCAATCCTGGAACAACCTGTATACACAAAGGGTTAGAAAAAACGACAAAGTGCTCGTTATACAGATGCTTCATGCAAATGCAAACGTGTGTCTGTGCCTTGGGGAGATCCCCCCGATCCTAGTGCCTGAGTGCCAGTGCTGATAATAAGAAGTCTGAGTCCAGTCATGGAAATAACATCTCATATATATAAAGAAAGCCCATCAAGGCGGTACACAACGTCGCTGAGTACAAGCAGAATCAATAGCATGACCCTGACCAACAAGCCTGGTGATGGTCAGCATACAACAATGATCAAAACAAAAGGATTACAAATATAGTCAAGCACAACCACGGGCACGAAACTCTTCTAACAACCCCTTCGTTTCTGGATGATCAAGCCGAGTGAGCAACCCCTCGACGAGTAACTCCCTCTGCCTAATAGTGTACTGAAGACCTTCAACCGAGTCTTCCCATGCTCCTTCGCCGAAACAATCTTCTAACTTCCGCTTCTTGGATTCAAACGTTTGTTTGTGCTCTTTCAGGTTAGCAAGAGCCTTGTTGAGCAGGCCTTCAGCGGCATATCTGCGAGCGGTTTCTTCATCAAACTTCCTCTCACTAGCCTTCACCTGGGCTTTCAATTTGGAGATCTGCTGCTTCAGCTTACCCTCCCGTTCCTTGCCGTTGGCTAGGGTGGCCTTCCAGTGCTGATTAAACTTGGATATTCTCCGGTACGCTTCATCCAAGTGCTGCTTCTTAGTGGCCAATACGTCGTTGACAGATTTGAAGTCCCAACCCAAACGCTCACGCTCAGCCAACTGCTTAGTCAAATCCGTACCTAACTTGTTTACCAACTCTGTTTGCCTTTTGAAGGAATGGACGACTTCACTTCTCTTGCTTCTGAGCTGAGCCAATTCTTTCTCCAATTCTTCATTTGCCTTCTTCAGCTCCTCTCGCTCAGCTAACACCTGATTGTACTGCTGAATAGGCACGGTGGTAGGCTCTTCAATCACTGGAGGGCTTTCTAGCTTGGCAGGAGGAAACGGCATCCCTATGATATCTGCTTTGGCTCTGATCCAGGTCACATATGGAGCGTAGGCTTGGCCATTACTTTTTCCCAGCAACGGTTTTCCCCGCTTACTAATACCATTCCAAGCGTGCTGAAGCTTAGAGAACATATGCCCCTCTAGAAGACCAGTGAGGTATAGAGATTCCTGCACCTCTTCATCCTTCGGCGGAGCTCTCAAAGCATAAGCAAACTGTCGGACCAGCAGAGATGAATTATAGTTGATACAACCCTTCCTGCCTATCAAAGGCACATTCGGAAACCCGCTACAGCTGAAGATGATCTCAGTACCCAACCTATCTCTATCAAACCAGGCAACATCCTCCGTTGACAGACTCATCAAACGCTCAGGCCACTCAGCTGTGGCTGCAGATGAAGCAAAGGGACCCTTCTTGGGTAGGTGACTATCAAGTCATCTATAGAGTAGGGGCACACAGCACGAGACATTCTTACCCCTTTTGTTCTCATTTTTGTAATGGGCTGAATGGTAGACATCTCCAATCAAGGTAGGGACTGGTTTCCCTGCTGCAAAGATGTGAAAGGCGTCGAAGTCTACAAAGTCAGGCATATTAGGGAACAAAATGATGTCGTATATGCAAAGAGCAAGAATAGCGTTGAACACGATCCAACAACCATATTTGGCACACTGCTGGGCCTTTCCCACTAGGAACTGCAAGGAGAAATCGGGAATCCTGTTCCAACTAGACAAGACCAACTCGGAGGCATCTAGGTGAAGTGAAAGAGCTAGACTAGCCAGATTAGGCTCAACATCCATATGAACAAAGAGCATCTGACTCTTGATAGGCACACCTAACAAATCAGCATACTCCTCTAGTGTAGGTGCGAGAATAAAGTCCGGGAAAGTAAAACATCTCAAAGGAGGATCATAGAACTGCAGCAAGGCGTGCAACCCATTCAAATCAAACACAGAAGGTTTACGAACCAAGCTGAGTAGTTTCCCATAAGACTTTCTGAATTCACCTCTCACAGAATCATCTGCCAAAGCAATCAAACTAGACAGCTGAACAACATCAGGAGTGGGGAGCTTGTAGGCCACAGTCTTCCTCAGAGAACCCATGATAGCACAATAGGAGGCAAGAAAACCTGAACCAGGGGAAACGGTACCTGCAGCACAAGCACACGTTAATGATATGCAAATGAGTATGCAAAACAATGCAAAATGCAATCATGCAGCAGGAGATCAAGACGACTGTGCAATTGCGGAGAAGAAGGTTTTGTGTCAACAAAACCACAATACTGCTCTGTCAAGAACAACCATATCTCTGATGAGAAGAAACCCTGATATCGGACCATAAATCTGCTCTGTCAAGAACACACATATCTGATGATGAGGAGAAACCCCAGATGTTAGACTATAACTCTGCTCTGTCAAGAACAACCGTATATCTAATGATGAGACCCTCTGATATCAGACCATAAACCTGCTCTGTCAAGAACAAACACACATTTGATGATGAGATCCTCTGATACAGGACCATAAATCTGCTCTGTCAAGAACAATCGTATCTCTGATGATGAGAACCTCTGATGCCAACGAAACTGATTCACTATCAAGAAAACCAGGTAGTCTGAAGGTTAAGGTTTCCTGCAACAAACCCGACCCTGCTTACAGGTATGGACCTAAACTGACACAAGTTTGGCATCCTATGCGGTCATCAACGTCACAGACATTCAAGAGGGATGATATGATACCCAGAAGGTGTGGCATCACCATCTCCTGAAGTGGCCTCACTTAGCTGAATTCCAAATGATCGGCCCCCAGAGTCGACAATCCTCCAAACCAACAACCCCTCAGGTCCAAAGGGCCGGAAAAGAAGTCAACCGGGAGAACCTCATCTGAGCGTGGATTTCATGAGACACTAGTGCCTGCAAAGCAAGCACACGCCCACTAATTTCCACAACTAATGCTAGGTACACTCAAGCCTGGGTCTGGCTCCTCACTCATCAGAATGCCCCTCCCACAACAGCACAGATAATCATATCATACTGGAAATAAAGTGCGGGAAATAAAGTGCGATAAGTAAACACAACCCAACAAGTAATCATACAAGCGCTATGATTGACTCTCACAGGGGACGTTGATTGACTCTCACAAGCGCTATGATTGACTCTCACAGGGCAAAGCCATACAGTAACAATACAAGCAGAGGAAGCAACTCAACCTCTAGTGCAATCATGCTCCTAACTTAAGTCAATCTAAATATGAACTTATTCTAATGCATCAAGAAAATCAAACAAGTCACATCAATACAGTTGCACAGCAAGAAAACAGACAAGAAAAGAAAGCAGATCAACCACTCCCACAACTTCACAGCAAGGCTCTCCTCTGACAGCAGTTTAGTCCTCAGCCTGCACTTCTCTTCAAGGCCTTCATCTTCAATAGCAAGCATCAACTTGCTTCTTCAAGCTTTCAATACATCAAACACAAGTATCAACTTGTTCTCCAACTTCTTCAAGCTTCAACTCTCAATTTGATCTTCTTCACACAAGTGTCAACTTGCTCTTCTTGGTCTTCAAGCTTCAGCTCCAATGGCAGTCTTCAAATACAGAGAAGTAGCAACTTCTAGCATCTTCAATCTTCTAGCAAGGAACTCCATCCTCTATCAAGGGAGAAATATTCATCTAACAAGAGCAAGGTTTGGATAGTGGAAAGCAAAGTGAAGACCAAAGGTCACCACTAAGCACTCCACTATCAAAGAAAGGAACCCTCAAAGGTTCTACCAACTTGTGAAGAGCTACACATCCTACCAAAGGAGGGATGAGGCCTTCACAAGGGGACCTTACATCATAGGGAAGAATGGAAGTGATCAACACCTTTCATGTTTATGAAAGAAGAGGATCTATCTAGAAGCTCTACTTACAAACCCTAATCTTAACACCTAAACAAAACTACACCAAAAGAAGGAAAATCTTCACATCCAAGCTTCTTCAAGCATTCCTCAGCAGCCCACACATGTCTTCATCACCATCCAAGAGCAAGAGAGGCAAAAACCCTAATCTAAGGGAACTAAAGAAATCATTCTAGTTGAATTAGCAAGTTAGAATCACCTAAAACTTAGTACTAAAGTTAATCCTAACTAAAATACTAAAACCAATTGTAAATTCCTACAAAAATAACTATGGGAACCTAAGTTAATCATAAATCTACCATACAAAATCCAGGGGTTGAATCATCCACAAAGTCCTAGAAATAAATCCTAAATCATAAGGTATTAAGCTTAAACCCTAAAACTAGAGCACCTAAAGTTTCAACTTAAAACCAACACCTAATTTTATCACAAAAATGTGAGAAAAATCTAAGGGGAGCATACATATCTAAAATAATCACACACAAAAAATTAGCTCAAGAATCATCATCAAATGATCACACAAAATTCAGCAAAACAAGGTATCAACCATAATGGATTTAATATCAATTAAAATACCAAAAAATGCAATTAAAATCACAAATGCATGAATTCATAATTTTTCAATTTAATAAAATTCTAGACTCATTCATGAGTCAGGGAAAAAAAACTTGGAATTAATTGAGTTAATTTCCTATTTTTTATGAATTATTTTCAAAGCTAAATGAAATGATGAAAATGAAAGAAATAAGAAGAAAATAATAAAAGGTGCGTGCTGAATAGCAATTCAATGCAGTTCATTTCCTGGGTTGGGCCCAGAAGGGGGTGTGAATAGAAGCTCAGTCCAAAGCCCACACGCCTATCTCAACTTCAATTATCAAACTGAAAAATGAAATGCATACACACCAAGGTTCGAACCCGTTCCCTCTTGGCATACACAATGAAGCAAACAAGGCGCTTATCAAAACGCAGCGTTGCATGGGATAGGGTACGTGGCTCATCAGAAGCGCTTGGATTGAGTGACTGAGTCAAGTCTTCCTCGTGCACGAACGGACACGATTACGTCTTCTCCATTTTAAACCTGCAAGTCTGCGCGCGCAAGGCCCATCGCCGGTGGCTTTTCCGGCCACCCCTGGCGCAACCCTAAGTCTCTCTACACTCAACCATTTGCCACGATGTCTAAACGAATCTTGCTCAAAATTTCACCAGCAATTTAACCATGCCATTAATTCATCCTCAAAACGCCTGAATCTTGAAATAACAATCTCAACCGAAAATGAACTTCTACCTAAATTGTCTCTAAAGTTGCAATTGATCATCCTAAATCCATCTATGTCAATAGGGGAACCTAACCACATGCTTCTAGTTCACTGAAAACACATAATTAGGGAGAAATTTCAAGAAGTTAAAACCTGTATTTGAGCTTGTAACAGATGCACTTCTTGCTCGATTCAACCTTCAAGATGATGCAGATTCACTCTAAATCACCTTCTGAAGCTAATGCAACCTTCACTTTTCCTTGATTTTGCCTTGAACTTTCCAACTTGCAGTTGTGAAACTTCAACCTCACTCTCTGCTTCAGGGCTCAATCTTCACCAAAAAAATGGCTGAACACACTCTAATGTTTATATAGAACTCATTGGAAATGTCTAGAAAGTTCTGTAACCTTCCATAGGAGATTTTGCAATTTCAATTTCTCCTTCAAAGTCTCATGTGCACAGTCACGATTCTGGCTCTCTTTGGGCATGAAAATGCTTGCAATCATCATCTCATGAGATATTGGATTAGTTTGTTATGTTAATTTCCTTGTTTGCAAGCCAATGGTGTGAGTTTGATGTGTTGCTTCATCATGAAGAAACAACATGAAATGGTATGAAAATGGACTCAAACCAAAATTCCAACATTGCAAAGTTCCTAAAATGACTTTTCCATTCAAAATGACCTATTATTTTGCCTTGTTTGGACACAAAATGAATTATTTCAATTTTTGGTCATTAAATGCCTCTAATTCTTCCTTTTTTCAAAATTCCTTGAACCACATCCTTCCTTGAGCCATTTCAATGTCCCCTTGATGCATGGTCAAGGTTAAAACCCCATTTTGAGCAACTTTCTAGTTGAACAAACTTTCATTTGAAGTGTCTAAGTTGGTGAAAATGACCTATGATCATAAATGACCTATAATCACAACTTCCCAAAATACCCTTGACTTGTCAAAGCCATAACTTGAGTTCTACAAATCCTATCAAGGACTTCTAGTACTCTATGGAAAGCTAAGAGGATAAGGAACAACATTAATGTTGACCAAAAGTTTATAGGAATCATCCTTCTAGGGCAAACGTGTCATGCAAGTTGGGTAACTTTCAAGCTCCAAATTCACATACCTCAGATGACTTGTAACTTGTCAAAGCCATAACTTGAGTTCTACAAATCCTATCAAGGACTTCTAGCACTCAAATTAAAGCTAAGACCATGCTCTACAACAATCATGTTGGGGGAAAGATGGGATGACAATCACATCTTGAGCTAAATTGCCTTGAAGATAGGGGTCAAACTAGGGGATTTTACACTGTCAAGCCTTAGAAACCCTAGCTTGAAACTTCTCAAACTCTTCAATCATGATGAGTTAACCTTGGAATCATCCTTATAACATCTCAATGTATCAATCCATGATCACATGGCTCTTGAATTAGGTCTTAACCTCCTTCAAATCCTCAGTTGACTTAGGGTTGACCCAGTCAAACCCTAGCTGCAACACTCATGGCTGAGCCTTCTTAATCTTGCACAATGACCTGTCTAGGCCTCAAAGTGATCTTCAACACTTCTCATGAGCTCTCTCAAGACCTCAAGTCTAACTTCATGGCTTCAGAATCATCTGATGACTTCCCACACTCTCAAGTTAGGAGACACACCCTCTAGGCACCAATCACTCTCTCTGAGGATCTTTTAACTTCTCTAACAAGGATATCAACCCTTGAACACTTGAATAGCTTCAAAGTCTTGTATATCCCTTGATTGGTAATTGTACCTATTGATCTCCTGCACATATGTCAATGAAATATAAATGATAATGCTAGTGTGAATGAAATGAAACATAAGCTAGGTAAAGAAATGTTGGGCAAATTTTGGGGTGCAACAAACGTCAATAAGGATCGACGGTCAGAAAAACCCCTCTTGAAATGTCATCTCATCCGATAAACAGAAAGAAATCCAATATCTGAAAGATCGCCTTGAAACCTCTTGACGTCTAAAGATAGACGGAGAGAACACCATACCCAAAACTCATGACGTCTAATGATAGACGGAGAAAACTCGCTGGGGAGACACATCATCAATATGAACTGACAGTAAGAAACCCACTGAAAAATGACCTGGAACTTCGCGTCGTCTAAAGATAGATGGAAAGAAAACCATACTCGAACTCACGACGTCTAATGATAGACGGAGAAAACCATGCTGAAACTCACGACATCTAATGATAGACGGAGAAGATCATGCTCAAACTCACAACGTCTAATGATAGACGGAGAAATCCATACTCGAACTCATGACATCTAAAGATAGACGGAGAAAACCATGCTGGAACTTACGATGTCTAATGATAGATGGAGAAAACTATGCTCAAACTCACAACGTCTAATGATAGACGGAGAAAACCATACTCGAACTCACGACGTCTAAAGATAGACGGAGAAAACCATGCTCAAATTCGCGACGTCTAAAGATAGACGAAGAAGACCATGCTCAAACTCACAACATCTAATGATAGACAGAGAAATCCATACTCGAACTCATGACGTCTAAAGATAGACAGAGAAAACCATGTTGAAACTCACGACGTCTAATGATAGACGGAGAAAACTATGCTCAAACTCACAACGTCTAATGATAGACGGAGAAAACCATACTCGAACTCATGACGTCTAAAGATAGACGGAGAAAACCATGCTGAAACTTACGATGTCTAATGATAGACGGAGAAAACTATGCTCAAACTCACAACGTCTAATGATAGACGGAGAAAACATCTGCTGAAGAAACACATCGTCAATATGAATTGACGGGAAGAAGAGTCTGTCGATATCAGATGACTGATGAACAAAGCATAACCGTCGTATGATCGGAAAATCCAATAAACCAATGAGCTGTCCGAACAAAGCTGCTGGATAAATGCCCCTGAACTGATTACAGAGTGATTCATATTGCCGCATATGGCTGATAGAAAAACTGGCTAATGCTTCGTATGCATATGCGTATGTTTGAATTTTTCTATGGTGTAATGCTCCATATAGGATGGAAATGCTACGCATTTAAGGATGAAATGCAGATATGATGCAAATATGATGATATATGCAAGATGCAAATGCAGGCTCGGGCTGCTGGAGAGGGCTGGATACAGAAAACCGCTTCGGCAAAATAAATGCTGAAGACAAAGCCAACTCCGCTGGGGATAACCGGATATCACAAAATTGTTCCAGCAAAATAAATGCTGGAAAGGTGAAACCAACTCTGCTGGGGAATAACAGAATGTGCCAAGTATGATAGGACTTCTGTCGGGGATAATTTACACGTGCCAATGAAAATTGGACTTTGCTGGGGAAAACAGACGGAGTCTTCCTGTGTATCAATGAAGATTGGATTTTGAAATGATGTGCCAACACGGATTGGGCCTCACAGTGATTGCCAATATGGATTAGGCTTTAGGAATGGCGCGCCAATATGGATTGGGCTTCTTGAAAATTACCAATAAGGATTGGGCTTTAGGCTATTCGTGACGGGTCATATACGATTGACGCTGAAAAACATTCTGCTTGAGTTCACGGTTTCTGGTTGAAGGGTCAAGGGATGATAACACGACTTCCCGACATTCGTCTCACACTTGAAGATTGGATGAACCTGCTTGAGTAGCTATGAGTAGCTCTAATAACACAGAGAGGAACAATTCCTTCGCTTCTGATACTGCCCCAGCCTGTGGGATCTCTGGGGGGATACTCCTCAAAAGGAAATCTGAAAATCTGTACCCAGATAGTCTGATATGAACTGCCTCAGCACTCTGAACCTCGGAGAGATGCTTTGGATCAATTGCCCCTCAAATATGGAATAACTTCTACGCTCTTAGGGTGGCCTGCCCCAGTATGCAATGACTTTGCCCCTGATTGGCTGATTCGGAGTAGTGCCTCTGACTACGAGAGATATATCGAATCTCGACCTGATTGCCCTAGAATAACTGACTTTGGATGGCTTACCTCACGGGGTCACTTGATATAGCTTGCCCTGGCTCACGGAGTGTTCGTGCATTCTGCATTCTATCCTGATCATACTTTCCACTGTAGGAAACTTTCCTGCTGTCAAGCACTTACTCGAAAGTAAAACAAGTTGTTTTGCATAAAAGATATATTAATGCAACGCATATGACAGTTTTAACATCCAATCTGTTCACTGGAAAAGGAAAAACAGTTTATGGCATATAATGCACAAATCATTTATCAAGAATATCAACATCAGTACCAACATGGTAAGAAGAACCATTTTAAGAGTCAGTTTCGACGCGATCTTTACCGAAGTATGCCTTCGAAACAAACCTGCTTCAATTAGGACTTTTGAAGATTGTAACGTGGTCAGGTTCACGGTTTAAAAGGAAAGGATAAAGGCTCAAAGCTTATTTTAACCCACCCATTCTCCTTGATGTTCTCCAATCCTACGTTCGGCTAATTCGACCTTAGCGCTTACCTCTTAAAGGTCGAAAGATAGGAGTGATAGTTCGAGAAACTATGATTTTTTGGAGTGACAGCCACTCGCTCTTCACCTTTGACACTTGGGGTCACACGACTCGTATTTGTTCGAGAATTTTCTTTTTGTAATCCTTTCATCTTCTTTCTTTTTCATATCCCTAACTTTTTCCTGGACTGACTCTTTTGAGCTTCTTTTGACTTTTAAGTCCAGCGGGATGCCCTAATTTTTGCCTAAGTCATTTGCTTTCAAGTTTTTGACTTAGCGGGCTTTTGATTCTTTTCTTTTTCGAACAAGTCGTGTGACACTGGTTGTCTGACTCTTTGGGGAATAATGTGACTGTCTCACTCTTGACGTTTAACCACTGTGGTTTTTTAGGCACGACCTATAGAGGTGTGATTGATCCTCGAACAGACACTCCTTTTGTAATTTGGACGCTCGGTCAAATTAGCTAACACCTACCCTGCCCCAGGTTAAGATTGAGGGTTTTTTGTTTTCAGAAAGAACTCCTACTACTAGGCTCAAAGGGGTTGACAAGGGATTATCTTCCTTATATCTCCGGTGCTTAGGGATTTGAAACAATGCTTGTACATCATCAGCAGGTTTTATTTCAAAAGCATACAATCGGAAGCTTGCGCATCTTTTAAACTTCTTCATCCTTCCCGGATTCCGCTTAACCAAGCGTTGGATATCTGTAAGAAGCAATTAGTGAACACGAATGGATTCAATCAAAACATGCATACTCATTTCATTATCATCATTTGAATGAAAACAACAAGTTTTACAAACAAGATTGCAATTCAAACAGGAAAGAAACTACAGACATAAAGAAATGATAAGATAAAACAAAGGAAAATGCCAGCTTCCGAGAACCGGGCTTTCATATTTGTCTTGCTGCCGAACCAGCCATCTTCAAAGTTTCTTATTGAAACCATCCTGCTTAAAACGGCAACCGGGTGAACTGCTTCTCTGACTTTGTTGGGTTTTGCCTATCACGCAAGTTTGACTGGTAACGATAAGGCTGATGACTCCGGAGAGGAGTTGATGTCTGTTGCAAAGACTGGACAGATTGTTGACTTTGAACAGTTGAACTACTTGGAAGTTGAGTCTGAATTATCAGGGACTCTTTTTGTTCAGGCGCTTTCATCCTCAGGCTTGATCTAGGCACAGGCAGCAACTGAGGACAAGGGGATTCTGACACCATTGAGTCCAGGATATACTTCTGACCCACTGCAGCTTCGGAAACATCCATCATCATGGCAGCAGCTGGAATAGAACCATTAGGTACATTTATGCCGCTCGGCGTGAATTCAATAGCTTTTGAGTCAATCAGGTCTTAAACTTTATGCTTAAAAGCTTTACAGTTTTCAATGTCATGCCCCGGTGCCCCAGAGTGGAAATCGCAATGGGCATTTACATCATATCCTGGTGGAGGGATACCAATAAGTGGAGCCAGAGTCCGAAGTTTGACCAATTGAAGTTGAAACAAGACTTGCAGCAACTGAATGTATGTCATTGGGATTTGGTCGAAAGTCCTGTCAGCTGATTTTAACCTCTGAGCGTACCCCCTCCTGGTCACATGGTTATCCCGAGCAACAATGCATTGGAGAGCAAAATTTGCAGCTCTTTGTTGTTTTTTGGCCGCATAAGAATTATCAACCTTTGGCACAGGTTTCACGGGCACAGTTTCCACAGGCACAATTGGAACAAGCATCTTCGCTACGGCTTCCGGTAGCTGATCACCCTCCTTCCTAAGCACATTCTTTAACACTTCCATAATCAAACCCACTTGGGTCTTCAGCTGATTGTTTTCCTCTTTGAGCGTCTTCTGCTCCATACGCAACTCTTGCATGTCTCCCATCATTTGCCCTAGATGGCTTCGAATTTCAATCAATTCATCCTGATTCTGTTCCATAACTCTGAGGGAATTCCTGCAACAAACTGGTGAAGAACAGGAAATAAGGCCCACGGTCCTGAGTTACCTGTTATGCGAGAATGCAATGCGAAAAGCAAACACATATTCACGACAAGACAAGGAGAAGCCCAAGCTATAAGCACAGAGATAAACACCTCACACAAATATGCAAAGCCATCAAAATCAACATATAAGCACACATGAGTACAAATACAATGACCTCAGCCAACAAGCCTGGTGATGGTCAGCAAACAACAATGCACGAAAGCTAAATAGGTCAGCAGAGAAAATAGATGCGACACCCGACACAGAAACCTCTAGTAACTTCCTCCATATTCAACTGAGCTCTCAGTTTGACATTCTTCCAAACACACACTTCCGGTGGAGTCTTCCATGACATTAACTGACGAACCCACACAACTGGATGAAGGAGAATCATTAATCTGGACAAAACCCTGAGGCGTGATGAAGATCTTGTTAGAGTCTAACAGATTCTGAACTTGGCTTCTAAGCACCTTACAATCATTCGTTGAATGCCCCTGTGCCCCAACATGGTACTCACAGCGGGCGATGGCATCAAAACCTGGAGGATACGGCAGAATCATTGGATTAGTCTCTTTCGGCACTATCAATCCACTTCTGACCAGATCTGGCAACAACTGACTGTACGACACCGGTAGCTGAGTAAAGTGCCTTTCAAGCTTCCTTGGTCTTTGTCGGGCATGCTGACGCGGTTGACAACGATATGACCGTTGACTTGAAGTGTCTGAAAACTGAGCCTGAGATGCTAGAGATTCTGAGACAACATCGCTTCCTCCTTCCCACTCCTCTTGAGAACTGACAACTGATTCATTCTTATCAATTGGGATATATGGAGTATCTCGAGTATTTCCATTCTTGAGCCCTCTCTCAACAAGCTCTCCTACTCTTATCAAGTCCGCAAAGCTTGCATTTCCACAACTGAACAATATGTCATAGTAACGGCCTTTCAAAGTATCCACGAAAAGGTCAACCATTTTTCTCTCCAGAAGCAGTGGTTGAACACTAGCAGCCAATTCTCTCCATCTCTGCACATATCCTCTAAAGGATTAATTCTCCGCCCGAGATAGTTCTTGCAAATGCACGCGACTAGGAGCCGTATCCAGGTTGTAGTTGTACTGCTTCACGAAGGCATTGGCTAAATCTGACCATGATTCGATACTATCACTCTCCAACTGCATATACCAATCCAAAGATGCTCCGATCAAACTATCTTGGAAACAGTGAATCATGAGCTTGTCATTGGTGACATATGAAGTCATTCTTCTGCAGAACATAACCAAATGTAGCTTCGGACAACTATCCCCTTTGTATTTCTCAAAATTGGGCGTCTTGAACTTCGGAGGCAACACGAGGCCTGACACCAAACACATGCTCGCAGCATTCAGGTTAAGAGTATTCTTATTCATTAGGGTAGCAATCTGATCTTCCAACAGCTGCAATCTTCTCGTATACTCAACAGCCCTTGGGTTTTGAGCATTAACCTGCGGAACAACTCTTGGGTGTGGAACAATCCATGGAGAAGGAACAATCCTCGGAGAATCTGGCGTGGAGAAAGTGAAACCTTGATACTCTGTGTCATCAAGAGAAGGTGGGCCTCTGACAGGGGTTGGCACAGGCTGAGCAACATTGTTCATCGGAGTTCTTTGAACATTACTCTCTCCTCTATTCATAGCTGTTATGGCTTCCATGAACTGACTCAACTGGTTCTTCAACAATTCAAACTCCGCCCGAGTAACAACCAAGTTCTGCTCTCCTGAATCCATGATCCTTCCAGAAGCTAACTCAAGTCCAATGCGAATGTCGGGAAACCAACTGACGAAGCGGACAAAAGACGGGTAAGCTCCCTATTACGGATGAAGATGGATATGCAAAAATGAGATGCAAATGAAAACAGAAATGCAAAATGCAAATGCACACACAAGGGATCAAGCTTGCTGCCGTAGCTTGAGAATAAACAGAAATTTGTTGTGCTATAGCTTGAGAAGTTTGTTGTACTGTGGCTCGAGAATAATCAGAGCTTCGCCTCAGAAATAACTAATCACAATAGGAACCTTTGTACCACGTCACACTGATGAAGAAGGACCTGGTAATTTGGAGATTATGGTTTCCTGCAAAAAAAAACCCATCCCACTCACAGGTACGGACTTAACTCGCCAACGAGGTATGGCATCCTATGTGGTCATCAGCGTCACAGACTTTCAAGAGTGATGATATGATACCAAGAAGGTGTGGCATCATCATCTCTTGAAGCGGCCTCACTTAGCTGAATCCCAAATGATCGGTCCCCAGAGTCGACAATTCTCGGGTCAGACAACTTGTCGAGCCCAAAGGGCCAGGCAAGAAGCATCAAAGAGAATCTCGTCCGAGCGCGGATTTCATAGCAAGCTGGTGCATGCAAATCATACACGCTTTACCACTAATCTCCACTTCTAAGTCTATGTGCATACTCAAGCCCAGGTCCGGCTTATCTCTCACAGTAACACCCCTTTCCCAGCACAACAACAATAATATAGTGCAAAAAGTAAATACAGAAAGATAAAGCACATATGTACAACACCCAAGAAAAACAAGCAAGCGCTAGGATTGACTCGCATAGGGAACCGTCTTCATCCCCAGCAGAGTCGCCAGCTGTCGCTACTGCGAAAAATGAGGCCGACAATGACAGAAGAGTCGCCACCGTGTGTTATTTATCCCAAAGGAGGGAAAGGAAACGCTCAGAGAAAACCTCACGAAAAAGGGAAAGGAATGGTCATCGCAACCAAGTCCTGGATTCAGGAGTCGGTTACGCAAGAGGAAGATATTAGCACCCCTCATGTCCATCGTACTCGATGGGATCCACGCTTGTTGTTTAACGGAAAAGGGTGTGTTTAAACTATCTATGCTAAAGGCTGGTTTGAAAGAAAAAGAAATGAAAAGTGACTCGGCAGAACACAACAGTTCTATGCCTACGTATTCCCGTCTGGAACGAGAAATCAGAGTCAACGTAGTTCGCCTAACTACGGGTGAAGGGGGGAAGGTTGCTCGCTGAGATATCGCATCTCGTGCCTACATACTTTCATATGGCATGAAAGATCAGAGAAAACGTAGTTCGGGCTACGAAGAACACAAGTTTGTTCAACAATTTTTTATCCAAGTAAAGTTAACAGACAGTTCCAGCAGTTGGTGTTTGCAGCTCGACCTTTGGAGACTTAGGCGTTACCGTTTGCGATAGAACCGAAAGTTAACATAACTTTCCTTTAATAAAAGGTTTTTCCTGATTAAGAGGTCCAAGAGGACAAAAAGGATTTGATGTTTGTTTTTGAAGTCTTTTACAGAAGAAGTGTTTTGAGTTTCGTTTGTAACTCGTGTTGCACTAAAGACTTGGACTTGAGAGTGAATGCGTCGCATGTCACCCAAAGGGTACCATACTAAACACTCAAGTTATGTGAGGGAAACCCTCCCATAACTCTTTCTCAAATAGCTAAAGGCTCGTGACGCATAACACGTGTTATCCTTTATTAAGTGTTTTACGGATGTTTGAAGATGAGAAGAGAAAAGACACAACTAAGGGGAAACTGACTCAATCCTACAGTTATCATGCAATATTTGTCCTATGGTTGAGGTTAGAAGGGAAACTAACTAATGTTATCATGCATGGTTGGAACCATAATGTCTGTCATAACTTCTCTTGAACAAGAGAAGTCAGGGTTCCTAGGGGAACATGGCAAAGGAAAGCAACAGTAAAGCAAATCAACTGTAAATAAAATGCTGTAAACAAATTGCTGTAAATAAAATGCTGTAAACAAATTGCTGTAAATAAAATGCATGCAATGCATCACACAAGAAGAAGGAGCCAAGCTCAACTTCTAAAAAAACAAGGCACAAAGGCTACACACCACACAGGCAAGGGAGAAGCTCAACCTTAAACCAGCAAGCAAAGCCATACAGTAAAAAGCAAGCAGAGGGAAACAGTTAACCTCTAATGAAATCAAGCAAGGTGAGAAGCTCAACCCTTAAGATGCTCTTAGGCCTATGATCATCTACATGAAGCCTATTACTTATGCAATATTCCAAGCAAGTCACATCAATATAGTTGAGCAATCAAGAAATACAGACAATCAAGAAAGCAAATCAACAGCTTCACAACAAAGCAACTCTCTGACAGCAATCCAGTCCACAGTCTATAAATCAACTTCAAGCTCAAGCCATCTTCAAGAGAAGGAAATTAATGATCCATATTCAAGCTTTAACAATCTACTCCAACAAGAATGAAGAGAATCAACAAGATGAGTATATGATGATGGGAAGCATGATGGAAACCAAAGGAATCCATCATGGCACTCAACCATGCATCCATGAAAGGCATCCTCAAAAGTTCTACTCATTATGACATGCCATACATCCCTCCAAAGAAGAGATGAGACTTTCACATGAGGACTTTGAATCATGGGATGGGATTGAAAGAAAGCAAAGCTATCCATGCTTATTTGAAGAAAGAAAGAAACAACTAAGGCTCTTCCTAATCCCTAATCTAAACAAGCTACAAGAAAGCTATACAAAGGGAAGCAAAACTCCAAATCAAGCATTATAATCAAGCAAACAGAAGCTATAACATGTATAAAGCATCAACCAAAAGAAATGGGGAAATGATCTTAAGCTAAAAGCCACCAATGAAGTCAATCTAAGGCAAATGCTATGTTATGAACACATTAAGACTAGCTTAAGTATTAATTCAATTTAAAATACCAAAACTATTCCTAAAATCCTATTATTTTTTCTAAGGGAACCTATATGTGTTAGGTATCTATAGTAGAAAGGCCAGGGGCCAAACCTAATGGGAAAGTCTCTAAACAAATCCTAAGTCATAAGGTACTAAGAGGGAAGCCTAAAATGGGAGGTCTAATGCTCTAATTCTAAAACAGCACCAAAAACCATCTAAAAATTACCATAAAAATCATGAAAGCACCTTAATATGTATAGAATCAAAAGCCAAAAGGATGGAGGAAAAATCCAAGAGGAAGGGGTTCAAACATAGGGGACAATGTGAGGTATGCAAATGAAACATCAAGTATGGAGGGTCACAAAGATTTAATCCAAAACTACATTTAAAGGCCCTAAAAAAATCTGAGAAAAGATACATAAAGCAATCAATGAGTCTACAGCTAGCATACAAAAAATTAGAATTAAATTCTAAAATATGAGCCAATACAAAAATCAGCAAGTCATGCATGTCCATTTTCAACCATTAAAAACACATTAAAAGAGAAAAATACAAAAATAATTGAAAAAGAAATGGAAAAATAAAATAAAAAACATGATAAAATTCTACACATCTCAAGCTAGCTAGAAAGTATTTTTTCATGATTTTATTAAACTATTAACTATTTTTAATGAATTAATATCTAACAGCATTAAAACAGAAAAATGAAAGAAAATGAAAATTAAATGGGATGGAAGGTGGTGCAAATAGCAAGCAGTCAAAGGCAATTGGAAATGGGCCAGCAGGAGTGGGGGTGCGAGTAATAAACTGACTAAGCCCGTCTGAAGTCACTTAAGTGAGGTGAGGTAGCGCGCTGATGTGGCGCGATCTGGTGCGTCAAAGTGAAGGACTCGGATAAGCTTTCTTGCGTGATCCAACGGTAACAGTTCGTCTTCTCCAATTGAAAATCAGCAAGGAGGGAAACACAGCAGTACGGTGACGGACGGTAATGGCCGTGAGCTTCGCCGACAAACATTCTCGAGCACTTATCTCTCTCGTTTCTCAACGGAATTGAGTGATTTTTGGATGAAACTTGAAGGATTTTTCGTAAGTATTCCAAATATACAATTTATTCATGCTTTCCTCCATTGAAACTCAGAAATAGTGATCACTCAAGAATCACTCAAGAAATTCCATTCTCACAAAACTCAAAATAAAAGGCACAAACCTCTTCCTCTTACTTCCTACATCAATAATATCCAATTCTTTTTCATTTTCATCCACTATCTAAAGAGAAATTCGAACTACAACCTAAGGTGTCAATTCCTAAAGTTTCATGGAACTCAACCAAATTAATCCTAAAAGCTTCAATACACTCCAAGGATTATAATTATGCAAAAATGGCGCAACAAATCATCAAGAACAGAGCTTATGGATAAAATTCAAGAACCTTGTTTGGAGCTTCAATGGTGGAGCAATCTTGCACGAATTCTTGATCAAACTTGCTCAGACACATTCAATGATGATAATAGAAGCTTTCTCAATGCTCAATTGCTCCAGAAATGGCCTCTAAGATGAAATTCGATTTTCACTTGTAACAAACTTTTTCAAAGTGCTTCTTACCTTTCCAAGCTCATTCCATCACCAACCTTCATCTGGAATCACTCATGGCAATATATAGAAATGATTTGTGGGCTTTAGAGGTCCATGGGAAACCCAAATTAAAATATCCAAATTTCAAGTTTCTTCCAAAATTTCAACAATGGCAAAAACGAATTTGCTTTGATTCCACCTTCTAGAAGCTTCATTTCACTTGCTGGTAACATGGTGATAGTGTATGAATCAAGTAGAGAGCTTAATTGTATCACATGAGCAATCTTGGATGTGTTACTTATTCATGAAGTAACAAATTGGAGCACCATGAAATAAGCCTCAAATGGATTTTCTAATAATGCAAAAGTGTTTAGAATGATTTTTCCACTCAAAATATGTCCTTACTTGGTCTTGTTTGAACACATAGAATTTATTTTGAATTTTTCAAGTTTAGTGCCTTTTAATTCCCCTTTTTCAAACATCCTTGAATCAAATCTTGCTACAAGCCAAATCAATCTCTCCTTGATCCATGGTTGACCTTAAAATCCCATTTTGAGCAAGTTTCATGTTGGACAAAACTTCATTTGAGAAGTGCAAGATGGAGAAAATGACTTATAATCTCACTTTTCCAAAATACCCCTGCCTTGCAAAGCTTATAACTTGAGCTCCACAAATCAGAATGAGGACTTCTAGGACTTTTTGGAAATCTAAGATCATAAGGAACAACTTTCATTTTTTTCAAAAGGTCATGTGAAACTTCCTTCTAGGTCAAAAGTAGCTTAGAAGTTAGGTGACTTTCACAGACAAATTTCAGATGCATCTGATGACCTGTAACTTGTCTGGCTCATAACTTGAGTTCTACAAATCATATGGATGACTTCTAGTACTCAAGTTAAAGGTACTAAAATCCTATATAAGTCTCATGTTTGGCCCAAAGTCATATGAGACTTGTATCTTGACTTACATGGCTTTGAAGTTATGCACTAAGTAGGAGATTTTACCCTGAGAACCCTGACTTAACAACTTCAACCACTCTTGATTCTTCTTGATTTGTTCTTGAAACAACATCTCACATGCTTCAACACATCATTCCATGAATTCCCTGACCTAGAAGTAGGCTTTGATCCTCTTCAATTTCACATTTGACCTAGGGTTGACCAGATGAAACCCTAGTTGCACCAACTTCAATTGTGGCTCTTGTACTTGACACAAACACTTGATTGAGCTACACCATGGCCCTCTAGGAACTCCATGAGCTCTATCCACACACTCTATCCATGATAAAGGCTTCACATCCCTATGATGGTCTTCAAATGGATCTCAAAGTTAGGAGATGAACCCCATACAAGCATCCACATTTCTCAAGAACTCAACCCACTTCCTGATGACCTTGGTGACTTCTCAAGCTTGAGTAAAACCTCTGGCTAGGCTTCTCTTGATATAAACCACACTTGATCCCCTGATAAATGAAGGATGCTATGCTATGCAAATGCTAGAACAATGCAATGCTAAATGCAAGGAAACATAAACCAGTTAAAGAAAAAGGTTGGGCAAATTTTGGGGTGCAACAATATGCATCCTATGCATCACATTCGACTTCATAAGCATCTTGCATCATATGCATACCCAGAATCATATCATACTCTTCCCTAGCTCTTGCATCTCCATGCGTCAGCATTTGTATTTGCATTTCCATTTATGGAATATCATTACCATCAAGCATTGGCATATGCGAGCTCAGATCCAGGATCAATCTTGAAGATTCCCAAGATCATCATTAGCCCAGTCAGGGGCATTCTCTGCAAGACCGTGGGTGTTCCCCACGAAGTTGTGCAACGTTTTGAGCTTCAAAGCAACCATCTTCCCATTCAGGGGCATTATTCGCAAAGACTATGGGTTTTCCCATGGGATTCAAGAATATCAAAGCAAAATTCAGCCCAGTCAGGGGCACCTTTTCAAGACCATGGGTATTTCCCATGACGTATTTCAACCTCGTGGTTAATCAGATCTTCAAAATCGACATTCATCCCAGACAGGGCCATCTTCAGTAAAGCCATGGGCGTTCCCCAGTGGTGTGTCTCCAACAAACTTGACTATCCATCTTCAATAATAAGTGGCAATCTCTTCAGAGAAGCTTATCCTCCACCAACGATAAGTGGCAATCTCTTCAGTGAAGCTTATCCTCCACCAACGATAAGTGGCAATCTCTTCAGAGAAGCTTATCCTCCACCAACGATAAGTGGCAATCTCTTCAGAGAAGCTTATCCCCCTTCAACGATAATTGGCAATCTCTTCAGAGAAGCTTATCCATTTTCAGCAATAAGTGGCAATCTCTTCAGAGAAGCTTATCCTCCTTCAACGATAAGTGGCAATCTCTTCATAGAAGCTTATCTTTCTTCAGTGATAAGTGGCAATCTCTTAAGAGAAGCTTATCCTTCTTCAACGATAAATGGCAATCTCTTCAGAGAAGCTTATCCTCCTTCAACAATAAGTGGCAATCTCTTCAGAGAAGCTTATCCTCCTTCAACGATAAGTGGCAATCTCTTTAGAGAAGCTTATCCTCCTTCAACGATAAGTGGCAATCTCTTCAGAGAAGCTTATCCGTTTTCAGGGATAAGTGGCAATCTCTTCAGAGAAGCTTATCCCCCTACATCCTTTTGAGTGTCATAAGTTGATTTGGTTTCGCTCTATCATCCTTTTGGTGATAGGCTTGTCATCCTTTTGGTGTCAAGTTTTCTCTGTTAACATCCTTTTGGAGTTAGCGACCTTTGTAAGATATCATCTGTTTCATTCCCAAATATGTTACTTCTTTTCAGGCAAATTTAGGATTCTCTTTATATCTAATTGACTTCTACCTTGAAAAATGAACGCTGCAGCAATTCATCTTATTCGGTCTAAGCCAATTAGATAGGGGCATCTGTCATACCCTAAATTTACCCACCTTTTTTTTAATCAATCAGAGGAATTGGTACAAGCCATCAAGTGGGTGTTGGTATCATAAAATTATCAAAGAATCATCAGAGGGAGTTCATAGGGAGCATGAGAATCCCCGATTGAAGACAGTGCAGTTCAGAATCCCCAATTAGGGTTTTTGATCGGGAAAAGTCAATTGTAGTTTGACTTTTGATTTAAAAGATGTTCTAATGATGAAATCTTGGTCCTTAAGGTTTATATGACTTAGTGAAGTCCATGCAAGAAGATTCAAGGCCTTAGAATACCCGAAAAATGCAGAAGTCACAAGGCTTTGAAAGACTTGACAAGATTGGCAAGACAAATGACATTAAAATAATCAAGAAAAAACAAGGAGGAAAGAGAAACTTTTCCATAAAATCTAGAACAGCTGTGACCTCTATCACTTTATACACTATTCAGTCACCTCATGTATCCCATTCCACTTGAGTTTTTGCTTGCCTTGAGCCAAGGAGTTGATGTGAAGAAGCTGCCACAAGATTTGGCAAGATTTTCTTCCAAGTCTCCCTCCAAAAATGGAAAAGACCAAGGATGCCCTCATCTCATTTGCACTATAAATAGAGGCACTCTCCATGATGTTACACACACCAGAGAAATCCTAAACACCAGGAGTACACAACTCTCCTTCTTTCTCCCTTTACTTGTAAGTGAAGAAAAATCACAAAACCACCAAAAAGTGTCATTGTGCATTTTTCAGACCAGCCTTTATTTCCAATCCAAAAACACTTCAAAAACCATGTAGACAAACTTAAAATGACCCTCTGAAGCTGTTCCCACCATTGGTTTCTCCAAAAAATTAAAAAATCAAAAAGTCAACTTTCACACTACCACAGTTTGACTTTTATGCACATTTCAAGCCAAATCACTCCATAAACCATTTTTCAACATGGTGACACTTTGAACACCTTCTATATATGTTATATCAACTGACCATAACTTAAAAACATAGCTGGAAGTTCATTTGTGCTGACTGACCACAAAGTTGCATTTTTCTTCAAAAGGAAGTAACATTACAAGGTTGCTCAAAGGGAAAGATTTCATCTCTGGTTTTCTTGGCTGCTAGCATAGTAAGGATCTACTAGAGGTATGTGAACCACAAACCTCTCATGTTACACTACCTTATCATGTTTTGCATTCTTGTGGTGTTTTTCTGAAGTTATGTGTATGCTGTCCCAAAACTACTCTTTGTCAAGAGTTTGTTTTCATTTCATGGTTTCTTACTTTTGTTAAGGTATTAATATATGTGAAATGATGTACCAATGTTGTTCATGTATTGAATTTGATTGATGCTTGTTTACAAGAGTTATAACTCATATGATTCAAGGTATGAAAGTTGTGATGCTTATCACTGTCATGATAAGAGTGTGTAGTTGACTTTGGCAGATATTATGACCCTTTGATTCTTTAGATAACCTGTTTGAAGTATGTATAAGGGATACCAACCTGTTTTGGCCTTTAACAGTTTGTTGTGTCTTTTCTATTTTTCAATATGCTACCATCACCATGCTACTTTTTTTGAATCAAAGGGATTATGTCTAGGTTTTGAGCTCTGTACCAATTGTTATTGCATTTATGATGTGTGTAAGTCTTTGTGTTGGTCTAAACTTCATCTTTTGCAATTTCACCCACTGCCTTTATCAAGACAGTTTTCACATGGCACAAAATTTACCAATTTCTGTTTTAGGCATAGAGAGCTAAATCCTTGAATTCAATCTCATCCAGCATTATGTACATGATGTGTGTATGCTTCTATTTTGATGAAAAACCTCACTACTTGAAAAATCACCTGTTGCATCATTGAAAGTTGCCAAAACTGTCTTGCATTTTTCCCTAACATGCCAATTTGTGATTTAATTGAAGAATGCTTAAACTTGGTGTTTGATTTCATTTATCTACATGTTTATGATGAGTGTGCCTTGTTTTCATGATCCGTTGCTGCCTAAACTGATGTTTCCACTCCATGATGCATTGCTAATGTGCATTTTGCACTTCCTGCCACAACTTGCAGTACATTACCACTTTCCTGTTATAACTTGAATTTGTCTGAGCTATAAGTGCAAAACCATAAGCTAATATGATTGAAACATGTGTTTGACATGTGCATAACCTAAGCTTACTCAAATAAGAACTAGGCAGCCTGCATTTTCATGTTGAATTTGCCATGAACATACCATTTCTCATCTTGTTTGATTTGTGATTGGTTTTAGGGTCTAGACACATTTGTCAGCACATTTGAAACCTGTGTGTGAAGGTTACTTAGTCTGAACTATCCCGGCACATGTTTTGGTCTTGTGATTGCATTTTAACATGCCTTCTTGTGGCTTGATAGCTATTTTGTTAATGTATGACATAATGATGCTCCCTGTGAAGTTTACCATGTTTGTTCTCATTTCAAATGTGCACATCAATGATTAATCCTGAGCTCACGTGTTTTCTCATTCTTCTTGTTCATGATGCATCATACCATGTATACATTGCAACTCATGTGCCATTTTTTGAATCAGGGCTGTTTTGAAATGATTTCTTGTTAGAACATATTCAATGTCATATTTATGGTTTGCTCATGTTGTTCCATCATCCTAATCACTTCTGTTTTGAGTTCTAGTTGTCATAAGGCACTTCCTAGCTTCCATTTGCAATTGCTATCGTGTTTTGATTTGTAAGCCTCATCTTGGAAAAATAATAATGCCATTATGTTCCTTGTTAAATTTCACATGAAATAGATCTAAATTTTGCTGAAAAAGGTTGAGTTTTGACAAAGTTACGCATCAAACCGTATTTTGGCATTTCATTGTTTTATCTTGCCCAGAAATCCATGATGCATCCCTTTTGTATTTATGGGGGTGGCTAAATACACAGATGTATAGCCACCCCAGTGGTAGAGACATGTGCCCCTTATGACCTTCTGCCCTTCTGCCCTTGTGTCCCGAGTTCAATCCCCATGGGGGACACTTTTTACCATTTTATTCCTTTTTATTCATGAAACTTCAAAAAATCATAACTTGCTTATTTTTTTTTATCATTTTCAATCCATTCTTTTTGCAAAATGTTCATAATAATGTCTAGTTTTATTTAATAAAAGAAAATTTCAAATTGCTCATAGTAACATTTCCTTTTTCCTACTCGAAAGTTGGTTCGTTTTTAAAAGTCGTTACCTTGCGTCTTGATAATTTTTCTTTATACCATGCTTGATTTATTCTCGTAATATTTGATTGTGATTGACTCCTTTGTGTTTGTTAACATGTAAAGGCTTTGCCCTCTTTTGATTGTCACCATAAACTTACTTATTTTCCTCATAAAAACCTCGGTCCCGTACCGAGTTCATTTTCACAAACATCTTCAATCGTAAAAATCATTTTCTCTTTGTATTAAATTGAAAAGAGGGGATTAAGTGTAGACTTTCTTCCTCTCCAAGTATCAAGATATTCACTGTAGTATGGGTGGTCTCGATGCTCGTCTTTCAATGTGAAGACGCGTCTTCATCTTCCACATCTCCTCTTTCACAACTTTCTTCCGCAACCTTTCTCACCTAAAACCTCGGTCCTGTACCAAGTGCATTTTCAACTCTTTTCATGACAAAACTTGAATGGCCGTGGAGTGGTTAGGCTTAGGCCTTCTCCTATCCCGAGTGCTGACATTCACCGTAGGGTTTACAGTCGCAAGGCACTTACCATTCAAAACCAAAAATACTTTAATAAGAGAACGAAGTTCTCTTTGCATTGAATTAAAGAGAGAGGACTGAGTGTAGACTCCTTCCTCTTCGAATGTCAGGATACTCACTTTAGTGTGTGTGGTCTTGATACTCGTCTTTCAATATGAAGACGCTACGTTCGCCACACATTTTTATAACAAAAACTTTGAGATAAAGCCTTGGGTACTACGCGTAGGGGTTACTATCCGAGGATTCATCTCACCCCTAAAAAACAATCTCACAAATCAAATGTGACATCTTATCTCGCATGGCGAAACTAATCAACCTTTCAAAAAGGATATGTTATGTCCGTTCTACCGCAAACAGGTAACACATAAGTCTCCTCACATGCGAGCAACAAATACACCTAAACTGCTAGAATACGCACGATAACATCATCCACAAAAACACACTAGTTAACCGTAGTAGCACGAACTACGTTGCTCTGATTTCTCTTGCATGTTGAGAATACGTAGGCATAGGATTGTGATATCCTAGCGAGCACCCTTTTCTTTTTTCCACCCTTTTCCCAGAAAGGCATGCTACGTCCGTTCTACCGCAAACAGGTAACACATAAGTCTTCTCACATGCGAGCAGCAATACACCTAAACTGCTAGAATGTGTACGATATCATCGTCTACTAGTATACCCCGCTTCCCCGCAAACCGTAGGCCGAACTACGGATGCTCTGATTCTTTACTTCTTTTAAGTAAAGATACATAGGCACAAGGGCCACAATCCTTGCCGAGCACATTCCCCCCATATCTGTAGCTCCCCGAAATACGTCGACTCTGACTTTCTCACATCTATTGAGAATACGTAGGCATAGGAGTGTGAAGTCCTACCGAGTCTGTTCTTTCTCTTTTCTTCCCCGTTATCCCTCCTTTCTTTGTTTCTAAACCCTCTTTCTTTACCCTTTGGAAAACACTTTTATAGCATAATATTTAAGCAGATAAATTTACACATGCGACAAACAAATGGTTCCCATCGAGTACGATGGATGCGCGGGGTGCTAATACCTTCCCCTCGCTTAACCGGCTTCCGAACCCGTTCTTGGTTGCGAGACCATCTTATCCATTCCTTTCTTAAGGTTTTATCGATATTTTCCTTTCCCCTCATGGGATAAATAAAGTTCGGTGGCGACTCTTCTGTCCTTTTCTTTTTGCCTCCCCGTCGTTGCATTTTTCGAGTAGCGACAGCTGGCGACTCTGCTGGGGACCCCTAGCAAGCCAAGCCTAGTTTGTTTGTCGTGTTTGTGATTTTATTTGCTTTATTTGTTTATGCTTTGATTCTCTAACTATTGGGTTTATTGGGTTGGTTTGTGAGGATAAAGCTTTCTACCCGAGCTTTCTAGTATACACTAAGATTAGGAGGTGGTTTCTTTCTGATTTGCGAGACTTAGGACTCATTGAGTTGGATCGAATCCCACCGCTCAGATGAGACCCCTTTGGGATGATTATGTCTTACGAGTAGTCGTAATGGCGTTTTTATGCCAACTTGGGAGTCTGCGATTCTGAGGACCTTTTAGAACCTTATTCCAAAGGTTGCTAAAACATAACTCTGTGTTCATCCTTTTGAAGGGATTACCGTCTTACGAGTAGTCGTTCTGATGGAAAACTTTTGAGGGTTAGTTCATGGGACTTTGTTTAAAAGCCTCTGGAATACCCTCTTATAAACCAATAGATTGCCCACCAAAGGGGAGAGGTACCTTTTGTTGTTGTCTTGCAGGATCTGTAACTTTAATCCTTATCATGGATCTATTCTCGTGTGCACTCATTTCATTACATTTGCATAAACATCTCTGCATCATTTTGCATTTTCTTCCCTAAACCAGATGCCAAGACCTTACCCGTCCTCTGTCCATAACCCAGAGTTGATTTCCCGACACTCCCATTGAACCTGTGAGAGTTGTGAAGAGTTTGAAGCAAGAGGAGCGTAGACGCCTTGAAGAGGCAGTCAAACGATGCAAAGCTAAGGTAGTTATGCCAGAGAACGATAGCCAGAATGTTAATTCCCCACCAAGATTTAATGTGACGAATAATCCATTGTATGATCTTCCGCTTGATGACCGTCCTCCGCAAGTAAACGTCCCTACTCGACCCTAGAGGATGCCACTGACTGATCCCATGGAAGAAAATCTTCGTGCCCTTGAGGAGACAATTCAAGCTATGAAAGTGTATGATATGATCGGCCTCGATGCTGTTGACATGTGTCTAGTGCTAGACTTGGTGATTCCTCCGAGATTCAAGGTACCCAACTTCGAGAAGTACACAGGCTTTAGTTGCCCAAGGCGCCATTTGGTGATGTACTGTCGAAAAATGACCCCCTATACTCATGATGACAAGCTGATGATTCATTATTTTCAAGAAAGTCTGAGTGGAGCATCATTAAGTTGGTACACAGATTTAGAAAGAAGTCATATCCAATCATGGAGGGACCTAGCTGGCGCTTTTCTAAAGTTTTATCAGTTCAATCTAGACACTATCCCCACCCGCATGCAGTTGCAAAGCCTATCTCATAATGAAAATGAATCTTTTAAGGGATATGCACAGCGGTGGAGAGAATTCGCAGCAAGAGTGCAACCACCACTCTTAGATAGGGAGTTGATTGACATGTTCATCAACAGTTTGCATGGATCTTATCTTGAAAGAATGGCTAGTTGTACGCCATCAAGCTTCTCTGACCTTGTGATTGTAGGAGAGCGCATCGAAAGCTACCTTAAAAGTGGACAAATCCAAGATGCCTCAAGCAGTCAGGCCAGTGAGATTGAATTTATCGACGACTTCCATGAGGAAGAGAAGGATGAAACCATCATATTCATAGCAAACATTGAGTATTCTCACGATGCAAATCTCTGTTGTCCCTCATCTGCTCAACAGACCTCACTACCTGTGCCATGTTATTCTTATGGGAAATCATCCATGCCTAAAGCTTCATTCCGTAAGCCATGGGTCGCTCCTCATGCAAATCAACAAGCCCATGGCCGAAGTTATCATAATCAGCGCCGAAATCAAGAGAGGCCCAACAACAACTTGGAAAGAAGGATCATTCCCCTTCATCCAGTCCTTATGTCGCACAGTCAACTTCTCCCACATCTGATTCAAAACTCATTGGTGGAGCCTAAGACTCTTAAGCTTGTGCCAGAACCTTACCCTCTGGGGTACAATCCCAATGCTCAGTGTGGATATCATGGAGGATCCATGGGGCATGCGACCGAAGAATGCAAAGCCTTCCAAGCCAAGGTGCAGCAGTTGATCGACAAAGGTTATATATCTTTTCCCGAAGGAAGTTTGGTCGTTCATGTCAATCTCTCAACTGTTTAAGCTCGAAGATTTCAAGGAGCCAGTGGTCCAGACAAGCAAACATCCTCAACATTGGCATTCCTTGGGCGCTTTTATCATTTGCATCTTGTAGTTTATTTCCTGTTAATTGCTACTTGTTTTTAAACATTGTTGTTTTGAATGGTAATATTAATGAAGTGATTATGCATTTTCTGAATCAATTATGTCGCATTCGCTCATTTTTCTTCTTATCACAAACACATACACATACACCTTTATCCATCATATTCACTCATTTTTCTTTTACAAATCATATTCACAAAACAAATGTTTCTCTTTTTCTAAAAAAAAAAATTTCTCATGCTTGCTTGGTTATTCAAGAGTTGTGGAAACCTACCGAATTTCATTTCCGTTCTCCCCAACTTATATTTTACTCAACCCACAAGTGAATGCTCTTGACTTTTTACGACAAACGAACAATTAACAAAAAATTTCAGGGTTTCAAGAAAAAAGATTTTTAAATCTCGCATTATTTCAAGCTGAGGTTCAACTATTTAAGCTCAAAGGGGTTCACGAATACTCTCTGCTCACGGATAATTTATATTTGGAACTGGTTGTGCTCGAAAGAAAACAAGCACCTTGATTGTTTCTAATTGCTTCCGCAAATTCACAATAATAAAAGACAAAGCATGAATAAAATGAATCAACACAGTTTATTAGAATTCAACATTTAGTGTACAATGGAGGTTTCCTCACAATTTGTGGTTCTAAGTCCTAGGTGAATCATTCATTCAATTATGTTGCAAAAAGAACAATATTCAATTACGACAAGAGTAAAGTTCTTCATGCATTCTAAAGTTCTAACCGAAGGTAACCATGTACCTTAGCATTATTCGCTTGTTTATTTTTATCATTGACATCCAAGCTCGGATGCACTTTCATTGGATACTTCTTTCAGAGAGCAACCAATCTATAAGGTTTGACACTCAACAACCAGAAAAATATTTAAAAAAGAAACTTAAACCAAACAAAATAATTTAAACATAAAAATTAAACATTACTTCCAACAATTAAAATGTGCAAGGGGGAAAAACACCCCAAAAATTACATAACCAAAAAAAGTACATAACCAAAATAACAAAGTATCTGAAAATACAAAATAATAAAACCTTAAGATAATAAAAAAAACTTAGTCCTCCTCGGACTCAGTTCCCTCTGCACTACCGAATTTAGAGCCGGAACCATCATCATCATCATCATCATCATCACCATCATCATCAACATCATCACCATCAGCACCATCATCAGGACCACCAGAAGCACCCGCCCCTCTCCGAAAATAGGCCTGACCTCAGGCCAGCTCGCGTTTTGCAGGAACTGCTCACGCGTAATCATGCTTCGCTCTACCGAAGGGTCGCGGCACTGCAACTGGAGTACCTGCATATAATCATGTATGTCAATCATGGCACGCTGAGTCGCCACCATCCAATCCCAGTTATAATTGCATACAGCTTGCTGAAATGGATCAAATCCCTGAGAAAAAGCAACACCAGGACCATCAGTATTCTCGGTATCTTCAGCAGCTGTACTAGCACGAAAGTTCTTCGATCGACAATACTTGTCCACATATCAATCATCAATCGCGGGAGGAATCGTTACCTGCCTGCGGGAAGGTAATTTCACCCTCGACTGAACATACAAGGCCATGATGAGGCATGGGAAAGCAATGGGGCAATTAATTGGCGCGCCCGATTTCTGCCCACTCTCAATCACAGACTTCATCTCATCCGCAATGATTCTCGCCACATCGATCTACACATTAGTCAAAATACAGTGGACCAAGTGTGCCACTGGGATCGGCATGATAGAAGTGTGTGACTTAGGCTTGATGTTGGTCAAAATCAGAATCAAGATCAGCTGGGCTAAGGGTATCATATCCTCCCGGTGGTACCTCATAGGAACCCCAGATGGGTTCAGCTCAACCGTCTTTCCCTCCAACAACAGGGCCTCAGAAATAGTATATGTGTTCCGATGGAGCCTCAAATCTCTGTGATAAGCATCAATCTCATTAGCACCCAAATTGAGCGGTCCACCGAGCACCCTGTTAATCGCATCACGATCAAAAACCACCTGACGTCCTGACACCGTTGTAGTCCAAGTGAAAGGTTCATCGTCGTTTGGAAGTGCGTTTGCGTAAAACTCACGCACGATCTCAATATTGTAGTTATCTGGTGGAGTGATCAATGTCACAATGAAATTTAGATACCAAGCTATTGATTAACTTGAATCTTTAATTCATTTGCAACCGGTCTTTGATTTGTCCGAAGGAAAGGTTAAAGGAAGGAAAAACCTATTTTGCATCGTAAACACAATGCGGAGAGAGATCTAGGGTTCGGGGGTTGGTTAAACTTAGGGAAGGTGCTAGCATCCTAAGTTTCTGTAGTACTCTACAGGAACCTCTTGTTTTATGTTGTTATTTGCTAAGTTATCTGCCTAAGGGTAATACTAAGGGTTAAAGGTAAAGAGAAGGACCTAAAGGGGTTAGTCCTAAGTATACTTGCCAAGACATTGCATCTTGTGCCTACATATCCTGACGGGAATGGAATCAGAGTAATTGTAGTTCCCCTAAAGGGTTTGAGGAATTATTGATTGTGAGTCAAAGTCCCAGAGGAAAATAAGCATTCATATGGAAGCGCTTACTTGGAGTGCGGTGACTCCTATCTACATTAAAAGTTGAATTGAAAAGGGTGAAGGTAGGTCCACGAAGGGACGCCTAAGCATGAGTACGACGACTCAAATCCTAAGGTAAGGATAAAAGGGGAATGTCCACGAATCGACGCCTAAAAGGTGAGTACGGCGACTCAAATCCTAAGGTAAGGATAAAAGGGGAATGTCCACAACGGGACGCCTAAAAGGTGAGTACGGGGACTCGAATCCTAAGGCTAAGGTGAGGGTAAAGGCATTGACACGTGGGTCAAATGGTGAACCTTTCCTTCGGAGGGGATAAGGTGATAATGATAAATGAGCGATGAGATATTGGAATGCAAAATGTGCAATAAAACATGATAAATGTAAGTTACATGTCATTAACAGATATGATTAAGTGGAATGGGTGAAATTGTTTTTGGATTAGAAATTAGGAGTTAATTTGTTTTAAATTGCTTTTGAAATTAACTCTAAGTTAAATAAGACATGTTAGAATTAAGTGAAAAAAACACAGTTAATTATATGGAAAAGTTTTATTTGGTTTTAATCGGATTAAGGAGGGAATTAGCGAAAGGTTAATTAAATTCTAAAGGTTCTAATTATTTCAAAAGAGGTTAAATTAAAATTCTTTTTATTTTCTTTAATTATTTAAGAAAAGGAAATGAAGCTTTAAATTTAGAAAAACCAAATTGAATATTTTTGTATTTTTATTATATATCGAAATAAAACTAAATCAACATCTAAATTAAAGGCTAAATATTCTTTGTTATTTTATTTCTATTATAAAGAATCTAAAATTAAATATATATATTTTTTATTAACTATTTATTTGATTTTACTAATTAGTTAGTTAGTAGGTTAGTAGTTAGTTTGTATTTCATTAATAATTAATTAAAAAATTAAAAATAGAGTAATAAAACTAAAAGTAAAAGAAAATAAAGAGAAATAAAAAAGGTAGAGAGACTGGGCGGATGATCCAGTGTGGATGCGGGTGCGTGGGTATACCGTGTGTGTGCGAGTGTGAGGCGTGTGATTTGTGAGATGTGAGATTAACGGTGATGATGGCGTGGGTACACGGTTAGTATGGTGCGTGCATGCTCGTGAGATTACAAATAACATGAACAAAATTGAAAAAGAAAAAAAAAACCTAATCTGCTAAAAATCCCCAATTATCTCCTATCTCTCCCCGCCGTTGTTTTCTTCTTCCTCCTTTTCGCTTCTCCTTCTTATCCTCTTCGACTTTTCTTCTCCGATTTACTACAAAGCAAACAAAAATTAGACAGATTAATGTTATCTAGACAAAGACTCAACGGTTTAATGATTTTGTTGGCAGGGGTCTCGTCGGAGGATTGAGGTTTGCGATAGCGGCTAGCAGGTAACTGAGGGATCAGGGAAACAGGCGGCAAAGGCTTTACGCGGTGGAGTTTCGTAGAGGGGTTCGCGAGGACAGCGACGATAGTTGGAAGGTTCAAGGCGAAGGTTCGAGGGGATGGAGATTTGGGTTCGCAAAGGTAATCTAACGGCGGAAGAAATGAAAAGATAAGTATTTTTCTCTAAATTTCGAGTTTAAGGGTTTCGATTGGGGATATCTAGAGGTTTGATTGCGAACTGTTTGTGGTTGTGTTAGGGTTGGATGTGAATCTCCTTGTGAGGGTTTAGTTTATATTCTGTGATGCCTTCTGAATCCCCCGTCTCTCCTCCTTTTATAATGTTTTGGAGAAATTTAGACTTGAACGTGATTAATGGTGGTTTCCTTTTCTGTCAAAATCTGTTTTGGAAGTTCATTGATTATGCTTGATAGTGTTATTCAAAAGAATGAGAAGTTCCTTTTCCGTATGATTGTGCATTCAATTCACTGCTGTGATTCTGATTGTGTTAAACGCTGTCCTGATTTGTTATGCTTTCTCTTGGTTTGCAGGTACCGTTGATGTGTCCATAGTAGTTCCTTTAAATTAGAGCCAACGAACGATTACCTTGAACCTCTTGTTTGGCTTGCAATGAACTGGATTGATGATTCATGCTAAAGTTTCTTGCCCATTCTGTTTTATTAATGTTCCTGTAGGAGTGAAGCCACAACCTTTCTTCTCATGGAAAAATCCGCAGACACCTCGGGGTAAGTTTGAACTTTGGAGGCATGAAATTGACTACCGTTTCAAATCTAACAACGTCCACTCATTGTTTATTTTTGACTTGCAGGTGACGAAACACATTGTGACAAGAAAGAGGTTTTTCTTTGATGATCACAGCCTCTTGCCTTTGCGAAAGGAGTAACCGACTTGATGCTAAGGGTGCAGATTGAGCCTTAAATAATAGGGATGAATACCTTGAAGGGAACCGAGGTAGGAAGAGTTTCTAATTTCATAAGTTTGCCTTTAAGGTGAAAATTTCATTTTTGCTAACTCTGGTTTGGTTCCTTATGGTTAGGGCGGTTTTATTTATTCAAGGATTTGAGCCTTTGCTAAGAGTAGTGTTGGTTTGGAAGAGATTGTGTTGGAGTTACTGACCGTAATTACTCTTGACTCCTTCCCTTTTTAATAGTTGTCCGTGATGAAATTGTTCTTTTGCTTAAAATTGGTTGTCTTTCATTGGTCCCACTTTTGACATCTTCGGTACTTTCTTTTGCACCGGGCTTGTAAGCTTTGAGGCTTCTGTTAGCAACTTCTGCGTCCTAGTTTAGTGGTGGTAAAACTCTTTACGTTTTCGTATCAACATGTTGCGTCTGTCTTGGAAAGAAAATATTATGGCCATATCTACTCTTGAACATGCACTCAGTTCAATAAAGCTTGATTCTGATATGCTTGATAAACATTGTTGCTGTTTTGATTTTCAACAGATTCCTGGGTTATTTCAGGAGGAAGCACTGGTTGTATCAATTTGCAGATTTTCACAGGTGCAGGCGATGGTGCATCCGACTAAGAGCCAATGATTCCATCGTAATTTCTCTTCATGCATTTTGCAGCAGGAGCATAGTACGTGAGTTTCAAAGGGTCATTGTTTTGGGGTTTCTCTTTAACTTGATGCCATAATTTCTTTGTCTAAAGCATGTTTACCGTAAATGCAGATTCAGACATTGGTGACGGCGTATAGGCGGTGTGTGTGGCTTCACTGTTTTATTTGAAGGTAACAGCTTCAGAAATATGCCTTGGTAGCAGCTGACATGGGCTTTGGCTTGGGAAGTTCCAATGCTGGCAAGAATGTTTGAGCTTTTACTTGCAAATCTTTAAGGCCAGTTCGCGACGCATGTACTAACTTCTGCCACCATTTCTTAACTTAACAAAAGTGTTTCCCATGATATAGAGGATGTTGGTTTTCTGCCAGATTGCTGCTGCTTTGCATTGACGGCTATGGCTTCCGAAAGGAACCCGAATGCTCTTGCTGCTATGGTTGTTGCCGTTGCAAAACCTGTTGTAGTTGGAAAATGTAACTGTTGCAGCTGTTGTGGTTGAAGAGGTTCTGGTTGACTTTATTGATGAAAAAGTTGAGACAATTCTTGCATTACCTATTGTGGTATGTTGGAAACGATACTATCTTGTAATTGAGACTGAGACAAAGAGTTTTGTATCTGAATGTTTTGTGCAGAAGAAAATGAACTAGCAGTCCCCGTGTGTAGCTTAACTCCAACTAAAGTCTCCAAATATCAATGTAGGACCGATGGTTTTTGTGTAACCAATGATTGGCGATGTGAATCAATACCTATTTCATTTTGTATGGAAAGCAAACATGTAGCACAATTTACAATTAGAAGTATGTGTCTTCAAAAATGTATTTTGCAGCTTTGAACTTAGACTTCGGAGTTTATGAAAATAAACGAATCACTTTTAGTCTTTTGTGATGAATAAGATTTTTCAGTCTAAAACTTGGGACGAATCTTGGTATAACAATCAACTTGAACTTGATGCACTTAAACACATGGACATAATTATCGAAACAATTATTGTGGACCTATAACCTTGTATCTTATATTTTAACTTATGAAAATCACGTATCTTGAAGCCGAATAATACGCTTTGATCTTGAATTTTATAGAGAGATAATGAGCCAACATCTTGAAGAGTATGGAACTTGAACCAAACTTTTAAAATAAATCTCTAGAACTCATCTTATATTCTTTGAGACAACATTAAAATCTGGTTTCAATCTCTTAAGTTCAAACATAAATGAGAAAGTTTGTCCAAATTCATGGCCGAAGACGAACTTAATACGAATGTCATGTCCTGGGACCCTTTGAAGCTGAAGATACATCTTGCCAAACAATACACCACAAAAATCCAACCAACTCTTGAATAAACATCCTTGAAACCAAACAGGTGTGAATCCTCTGAGAAACCTTGAGGAAGATTTGCTTTGTACTGATTAAGATGTCATAATGACGAGAGTATGTGATTCCATAATGCTTCAACACAACTTGTAGGAGATAAGGAATACACACAAAGCCTTTATAACTTCCTTGACTTAAAGCCACAAACCTAGCTTCACAAAATAAAACAAATAAAATGGTTGAAATAGTTAATTATGCGTGGATGATTGACTTAGATGATACGTAAGAAAAATGCACAAGGAGGTGGAATCTTAAGGTCAAAAATTAGGGTGTGACAGATGCCCCTATTTGAGTTTATTCTATCAGGAGATATGGAGATGAGAATCTCCGTCTTGACATGACATAAGGGACTTAAATACAAATATTACACAAATTTTTGGTCCTAAGATGCCACCAAATGCATATGATGTGCAATGATATGAAATGCAAAACAAAGGTTCTTTGGAAGAATGGTGCCACAGGGGAGAAAATAGACACGACACACAAGAAATAACGGTTAACAAAAAGGCTCAACAGAGCGAGACTCCTCGGGGAAAGGAAACATCCAGTAATGGGGAATCTCCAGAAGTAAAAGAGTATAACGCATACGCCAAGAATGTGGCAATTTAAACCACAGGTGAGAGACTTGTAATCGAAGGATAGTTTATTATCAACATGTGGTAGTCCAGGCGACGGTAATAACCAAGATGAATTTTCTTGATTGAAACAAATCAGCTTCTTACTTGAGTATTCCAATTGAAAAGAGTAGAAAAATAAACTTCTCCGAGCGTCATGGTCTGGATGCCATGAGCTGGTCTCAGTTTCTTGAAATAAACCTCCCCGAGCGTCATGGTCTGGATGCCATGAGATGGTCTCAGTTTCTTGAAATAAACCTCCCCGAGCGTCATGGTCTGGATTCCATGAGTTGGTCTCAGTTTCTTGAAATAAACCTCCTCGAGCGTCATAGTCTGGATGCCATGAGCTGGTCTCAGTTTCTTGAAATAAACCTCCCTGAGCGTCATGGTCTGGATGCCATGAGCTAGTCTCAGTTTCTTGAAATAAACCTCCCCGAGCGTCATGGTCTGGATGCCATGAGCTGGTCTCAGTTTCTTGAAATAAACCTCCCCGAGCGTCATGGTCTGGATGCCATGAGCTGGTCTCAGTTTCTTGAAATAAACCTCCCCGAGCGTCATGGTCTGGATGCCATGAGCTGGTCTCAGTTTCTTGAAATAAACCTCCCCGAGCGTCATGGTCTGGATGCCATGAGCTGGTCTCAGTTTCTTGAAATAAACCTCCCCGAGCGTCATGGTCTGGATGCCATGAGCTGGTCTCAGTTTCTACCTGAAATGATGAAAAATCGTGAGAGCATCCTCACAGGGGATTAAAATATCATTGTAGATTGTAGAACTTTAGCGATAATCCATAATGTACTGGAGATTGTAAAGCTTCACCGGGGATCTTCAGAAGAGATGTAAGCCGATTAATTTGCAAAATATGTCTTCTCAAATAAAGAGAGACTAACTGTAATAATCTTCACCAAACTTCTCGGGAGAGATTCCATTTGATGGAATTAGACTTGTGTGACAGACTCACTGGGAAATACATTCCTGAGGAGTGTATTTGTTGTAGTTGTGAAAAATGTAAACTTCTTGAGATGCAAATTCTCAAATAAAGAGAAATATTTGTAAAGTCTTCGTCAAACTTCTCTGACGGATTTTCAGAGAGATGTCATTCGACTAGTTGATAATCTTAGTAAACCCACCGGGGATGGACAAACTGTCTAGTGGAGACTGCCATTTGTCACCTTTAATAGAAAACTTGATCAAAAAAGTTGCTCAAATAAAGAGGTTACCACTTGCTGTCTGGGTATAAAATGTTGTAGCATTGCTGGAGAAGTATCTCGTCTCCAATGATGATATTCAAATAGGTTCTCTCTGGGGAGATAAGTGCTAAATAAATGCACGCTTAATCCAGATCCAAAAGTCTGGAGATATCCAAAATTGTGATTATTCGGGGACCGAAGTTCAATTAAGGAAATAACTGAAGAGAAACTGTCAAGCAAGACTCGACCATTGAGGTATGAGCTCAAATGGGAATATACTAAAACAACCGTTTTCCACGAGGATCAAAATCTGTGGGGAAAAAGAAGTATCGTGCTTTTTCTACCTGGGGCTGACAACTCTACTTGGAAGGAGAAGACACACCCAGTCACTTGGGGATAAACACGACCAGAGTGACAGAACAAACATACATAAAGATGAAAAATGCATATGCCATGCTATCTATCTATATGATATGTGTATGTTGTATGCTGATTCTGACAAATCAAACAAACGGAGGCAAACGGAGATGAAATAAACATCTCAGAACAAACATCCGACCAATCTTTGAAGATAGAAGTACCACTACAGATGGATGGAGAACCAAATAAGGGAGCACAATCCTACTTTTGGACTTCAAAGTTCCTCTAGGGGATAGAAAACATTCCACTTGGGGGGTGTAATATCCTATTTTTATTGACGGGTTCGTCAATAAGATAAATATCCTGCTTCACTGGAGGGATTCCTACTGAAGTTGTAGACGGAGATACCCGAACTGAGGTTTCACAAGGGATAACATAAATATCCACTTCAATAGGGAAACCTGGGTTAATAAAGCTGTTGAATATCTCAAAGTCAAAACTTCATGGGGATGGAATACACATCCACTCTACTGGGGAAAATCGGCGTTGTAAAAAAAAGATCCACTGAGGAGTGAAATAACGTCCATTTCGTTGGAAAGTTGAAGTTGACCAAATCATTGGGAATTCTCAGGTCACCCACTGGAGATTTCTGGTATTGGAAAGTTTCATCGGAGAATGACCACCTGAAGTAAAATTTACCGAGGACACGAATGAAGAATATCGTAAAAATGAAGTAGCTTTGATCTTGATGATCCTCGTAATAGTCGCCATTTTGAACAATGAGTGTTGCGAGTGGATAACGTAATCCTCATTTCTCAAATGCCCCAGAGTGCATGCTTCATGAGAAAAAGTCTTTCCAAGAGGATTTTACAGAGAACGTGGAGTTCAATTACCCCCACTGTCTTCAAACTCTTAGAGATATTCTTCGAATCTTGACGTAACTGGCCCGGATCAACGGTGTTATGATTGAGTCTTCAGAGCTTGCTTCTACGGACAACCATACTTGTAAGTGAGCAACCTGGCAATAACTTGCCTCTGTTCAGCAGAATCTTCAAGTTTCATCTTTGATGTCTATATGTAAACTTTCTAAGATATCAGGCAAAAATCAACACGCATGAAATATTAATCCTAAAACTGTTAATGCAACATATATGTTTGTCTTGAAGTGTTTTATTTATTTATTTTGAAAAAGATATCAAAATAACTCGTGACCGAATCACTAGTTAGGATATGAATTTTATAAAGCCAACATCAAATTGAGCACAACCCATAGGAGTCAGGAAACTTTATCTCATCGAGTATGCTTTCAAAATGAACCCTACTTCAATTAGGTCTTTTAAAGGTTGTATCGTGGCTTGGTTCACGGTTTAAGAAACAAAGGATAAAGGCTCAAAGTTTATTTGTACCCACCCCTTCTTCGTGATGTTCTCCAGTCCTACATTCAGTTAAACTTGATACAAGCACTCATCTCTCAAGAGGATTTTGATATGGTCGAGGACCTATCGAGGCTTTGGTCATGACAGTCACTCACTTATTTTCTTTTGGTGTTTAATCACACGACTTTGTTCTTTACTAAGGATATTTCTTTATGATCCTTGGTTTTTTCTTTTCGCATTTTTCTTATTCCCTAACTTTTGCCTGGACGAAGTCTTTTGAATTTGACTTTGAAGTCCAGCGGGATGTTCCAATTTTTCCTAAGTCTCCTTCAGAGGTTTTGACTTGGTGGACTTTCCTTTTTCATTATTTTTTTATTTTTGAACAAGTCGTGTGACTCTAAGTCATTTTGACATTTTTGAGAGGATTGTGATTGCCCCACTCTTTGGATAGTCGAGGGATAATCATTGTGTTTTTCTTTACTTATAGCCTCCTAATATGTGAGGAATAGATAAAGTGGATTCTCGAATGTTCACTCCCCTTCTTTAGAGAGTTTGGGTGCTTGATCAGCTTAACTGAAAACTACCCTACCCCAGGTTAAAATTGAGATTTTTTTATTTTGAAAAGAAAACTCCTACTTCAAGGCTCAAAGGGGTTAAAGAGGGATTATCTTCCTTATATCTGCAGTGTTTAAGATTTGAAACAATGCCTTACATCATCAGTAGGATTTTATTCATAAGCATACGACAAGAGATCCTGCGTTTTTGATTCGTCATCCTCCTCCCAATTCTCTATTAAAGCAAGAGATTGGGTAAAATTGGCATTATAAATTAAGAAAAATATAATTTTTATGAGTGAATACAAATGGATTTCTTCAAGACAAACATGTTTAATGCATTATCGTTCAAGAAGAGCAAGTTCCTACATGCCAATTATGCTTTTATAATCAAAGAAATGAAATACATATAAGCAAACAAAATGAACAGTCGGACAGGTCCTTCTAAAGGACTTCATTAAATATGTGTATTCATCAACGCAACAGTGTTTCATTCAAGACCGGGCTTTCTCTTCTGAAGGTCAACAATTTTTCGTCGATCATCTCTTGAACTTTCCTTGGAAGACTTTACATTCTTGGATGCCCCATTACTTCGTCATGAAATTCACAGCTGGTGTTCGAGTCGGCCATCTCGGTATGAATAATATGAGGATGTGGTATACACCGTGGAAACTGGGAATCCCTTTCATCAACTTGAACAAACAGGTTATCTTGCACAGGCTGAGATGGCATAGGAGTACCCCACTGAACATTGTCATCAGATGGGAGATCAAACATCTGATTAGCCACCACTCTGAAACCAGTCATGGGATCCATGTCTTTTGTTCTTTTTTTTATCTTCCAATGATAGTTCAAGCTTGGTTAGATGGTCAAGATGTCAACTAATGATACCAGGACAGAAAGCTGGATGAGGACACAACGGAGAGGAGACACATGCACATGCAAGATGTTAAATGCAGGATGCTATGCGAAATGCGGAAATTAAAGGTCTCATGGAACTCAAGTTTTTATAAATATCACAGAATACCAAAGAAAATTCAATGATTATTATTATTATTATTTTTATCTTTTGTTTTGGTATCAATTACAAATAAGTATTCTTATAAGAGTCCCGACATAATAGCTAAATAAAAGCTTGATAAAGTCCTAAGGAAGTCTTGCATTGCTTCTTTATCTGCTCTTCTATATGGACTTTCTCGGATATGAGCTTGTTCGTGATCAAATTCCAAGGAGTAGTATGATAAAGGAAAATAAATCCTCTATCTCTTGCTTTTCTTGTCGGAAGTTTTGTTGTTCCCTTGGATCTTTAGGAATAATAAAGGTCCCTTGTTCTTGTATTTGAATTTTTCTAGATCTTCAAATGGAGCTTCTAACTTCCTTAGGACATACAAATTAGGGCTCTTAAAAAGAATATATCAAAAATGTTTTCTATTTGTAATACATATTGGTCCTACAATGTTTGTAAATAAAGTTGGATTCCATGAAACCAATGCGATATGATGCTTATGAATGCAAGGATGCACAAACACCGGCAAGCACACAGATGTACAAAGGTAAATACAAGAAGCTTAGGTTAGCAACGAGCATGGAGCAAAGGGCATACCCATCCTCAAAGGGTGTGGACTAAAGGTTGATTGTACCTGCAGAACAAGGTTCTAAAGAGGTGCCCAAAGTCGTTAGTCCATCTTTCGGATATTATCAATTTCCCAATTACTCGGTGGTTAATAATATTCTCAAGAGAACCTCTTTTGAGTGTAGTATCGCGTAGTACTATTTCGGGAGTACTACCTCATAGTCCCGCACTACATCCTAATAAAGGCCAACGTGGGGTTAATGGTAACTACAGTCCTCAATATCATAGGCTCCAAGGTCGAAAATAGTGAATGTTTTCACGATTACTCGTTTAACAGTACTGTTTTCAAAAGGGCCTCAATTGAGCAGGATTCTCGAGTCAACTTGGTCGGGATTCAACTCCCTATAAGCCTCGTCGAATATATCACCATCCTATCTTAAGTTCACTCAAGTCCGGGTGTAGGACTTTGTCTCACAACTCAAGGATATCAACCCAAAAGAAATAGATAAACAATTATACAAATAAACAGATAATCAAACATAACAAACATAATAAACAAGTTAGGGAAACCCACTGAAGGATTCCCAGTGAAGTCGCCATTTCTGTCACGATGAAATTTGGATACTAAGCTATTGATTAACTTGAATCTTTAATTCATTTGTAACCAGTCTTTGATTTGTCCTAAGGAAAGGTTAAAGGAAGGAAAAACCTATTTTGCATCGTAAACACAATACGGAGAGAGATCTAAGGTTCAGGGGTTGGTTAAACTTAGGGAAAATGCTAGCATCCTAAGTTTCTGTAGTACTCTACAGGAACCTCTTGTTTTATGTTGTTATTTGCTGAATTATTTGCTTAAGGGAAATGCTAAGGGTCAAAGGTAAAGAGAAGGACCTAAAGGGGTTAGTCCTAAGTATACTCGCCAAGACGTCGCATCTTGTGCCTTCATATTCTGACGGAAATGGAATCAGAGTAATTGTAGTTCCCCTAAAGGATTTGAGGAATTATTGACTGTGAGTCAAAGTCCCTGAGGGAAATAAGCATTCATATGGAAGCGCTTACTTGAAGTGCGGTGACTCCTATCTACTTTAAAAGTTGAATTGAAAAGGGTGAAGGTAGGTCCACGAAGGGACGCCTAAGCATGAGTACGGCGACTCAAATCCTAAGGTAAGGATAAAAGGGGATTATCCACAACGGGACGCCTAAAAGGTGAGTACGGCGACTCAAATCCTAAGGTAAGGATAAAAGGGGAATATCCACAACGGGACGCCTAAAAGGTGAGTACGGAGACTCGAATCCTAAGGCTAGGGTGAGGGTAAAGGAATTGACACGGGGGTCAAATGGTGAACCTTTCCTTCGGAGGGGATAAGTTGATAATGATAAATGAGCAATGAGATACTGGAATGCAAAATGTGCAATAAACCATGATAAATGTAAGTTACATGTGATTAACAGATTGATTAAGTGGAATGGGTGAAATTGTTTTTGGATTAGAAATTATGAGTTAATTTGTTTTAAATTGCTTTTGAAATTAAGTCTAAGTTAAATAAGACATGTTAGAATTAAGTGGAAAAAAACACAGTTAATTATATGGAAAAGTTTTATTTGGTTTTAATCAGATTAAGGAGGGAATTAGTGAAAGGTTAATTAAATTCTAAAGGTTCTAATTATTTCAAAAGAGGTTAAATTAAAATTATTTTTATTTTCTTTAATTATTTAAGAAAAGGAAATGAAGCTTTAAATTTAGAAAAACCAAATTGAATATTTTTGTATTTTTATTATATATTGAAATAATCAACATCTAAATTAAAGGCTAAATATTCTTTGTTATTTTATTTCTATTATAAAGAATCTAAAATTAAATATTATTTTTTTTATTAACTATTTATTAGATTTTACTAATTAGTTAGTTAGTAGGTTAGTAGTTAGTTTGTATTTCATTAATAATTAATTAAAAAATTACAAATAGAGTAATAAAACTAAAAGTAAAAGAAAATAAAGAGAAATAAAAAAGGTAGAGAGACTGGGCAGATGATCTAGTGTGGATGCGGGTGCATGGGTACACCGTGTGTATGCGAGTGTGAGGCGTGTGATTTGTGAGATGTGAGATTAACGGTGATGATGGCATGGGTACACGGTTAGTATGGTGCGTGCGTGCTCGTGAGATTACAAATAACATGAACAAAATTGAAAAAGAAAAAAAACCCTAATCTGCTAAAAATCCCCAATTCTCTCCTATCTCTCCCCGCCGTTGTTTTCTTATTTCTCCTTTTCGCTTCTCCTTCTTCTCCTCTTCGACTTTTCTTCTCTGATTTACTACAAAACAAACAAAAATTAGACAGATTAATGTTAGTCAGACAAAGACTCAACGGTTTAATGATTTTGTTGGCAGGGGTCTCGTCGTAGGATTGAGGTTTGCGATAGCGGCTAGCACGTAATGGAGGGATCAGGGAAACAGACGGCAAAGGCTTTAGGCAGTGGAGTTTCGTAGAGGGGTTCGCGAGGACAGCGATGATGGTTGGAAGGTTCAAGGCGAAGGTTCGAGGGGATGGAGATTTGGGTCCGCAGACACCTCGGGGGAAGTTTGAACTTTTGAGGCATGAAATTGACTACCGTTTCAAATCTAACAACGTCCACTCATTGTTTATTTTTGACTTGCAGGTGACAAAACACAGTTGTGACAAGGAAGAGGTTTTGCTTTGATGATCACAGCCTCTTGCCTTTGCGAAAGGAGTAACCGACTTGGTGCTAAGGATGCAGATTGAGCCTTAAATCAGAGGGATGAATACCTTGAAGGGAACTGAGGTAGGAAGAGTTTCTAATTTCATAAGTTTGGCTTTAAGGTGAAAATTTCATTTTTGCTTACTCTGGTTTGGTTCCTTACGGTTAGGGCGGTTTTATTTATTCAAGGATTTGAGCCTTTGCTTAGAGTAGTGTTGGTTTGGAAGAGATTGTGTTGGAGTTACTGATCGTAATTACTCTTGACTCCTTCCCTTTTTAATAGTTGATTGTGATGAAATTGTTCTTTAGCTTAAAATTGGTTGTCTTTCATTGGTCCCACTTTTGACATCTTCGGTACTTTCTTTTGCATCAGGCTTGTAAGCTTTGAGGCTTTTGTTAGCAACTTCTGCGTCCTGGTTTAGTGGTGGTAAAACTCTTTCCATTTTCGTTTCAACATGTTGCGTCTGTCTTGGAAAGAAAATATTGTGGCCATCTCTACTCTCGAACATGCACTCAGTTCAATAAAGCTTAATTCTGATATGCCTGATAAACATTGTTGCTGTTTTTATTTTCAACAGATTCCTGGGTTATTTCAGGAGGAACCACTAGTTGTATCAATTTGCAGATTTTCACAGGTGCAGGCGATGGTGCGTCCGACTAAGAGCCAATGATTCCATCGTAATTTATCTTCATGCGTTTTGCAGCAGAAACATAGTACGTGAGTTTCAAAGGGTCATTGTTTTGGGGTTTCTCTTTAACTTGATGCCATAATTTCTTTGTCTAAAGCTTATTTACCGTAAATGCAGGTTCAGACATTGGCGACAGCGTATGGGCGGTGTGTGTGGCTTCACTGTTTTATTTGAAGGTAACAGCTTCAGGAATATGCCTTAGTAGCAGCTGACATGGGCTTTGGCTTGGGAAGTTCCGATGCTGGCAAGAATGTTTGAGCATTTACTTGCAAATCTTTAAGGCCAGTTCGTGGCGCATGTACTAACTTCTGCCACCATTTCTTAACTTAACAAAAGTGTTTCCCATGATATAGAGGATGTTGGTTTTCTGCCAGATTGCTGCTGCTTTGCATTGACGGCTATGGCTTCTGAAAGGAACCCGAATGCTCTTGCTGCTATGGTTGTTGCCGTTGCAGAACCTGTTGTAGTTGGAAAATGTAACTGTTGCAGCTGTTGTGGTTGAAGAGGTTCTGGTTGACTTTGTTGATGAAAAAGTTGAGACAGTTTTTGCATTGCCTGTTGTGGTATGTTGGAAACGGAACTATCTTGTAATTGAGACTGAGACAAAGAGTTTTGTATCGGAATTTTTTATGCAGAAGCAAACAAACTAGCAGTCCCCGTGTGTAGCTTAACTCCAACTAAAGTCTCCAAATACCAATGTAGGACCGATGGTTTTGGTGTAACCAATGATTGGTGATGTGAATCAATACCTATTTCCTTTTGTATGGAAAGCAAACATGTAGCACGATTTACAATTAGAAGTTTGTGTCTTCAAAAAATATATTTTGCAGCTATGAACTTAGACTTCGGAGTTTATGAAAATAAACGAATCACTTTTAGTCTTTTGTGATGAATAAGATTTTTCGGTCTAAAACATGGGACGAATCTTGGTATAACAATCAACTTGAACTTGATGCACTTAAACACATGGACATAATTATCAAAACAATTATTGTGGACCTATAACCTTGTATCTTATATTTCAACTTGTGAAAATCATGTATCTTGAAGCCGAATAATACGCTTTGATCTTGAATTTTATAGAGAGATAATGAGCCAACATCTTGAAGAGTATGGAACTTGAACCAAACTTTTAAAATAAATCTCTAGAACTCATCTTATATTCTTTGAGACAACATTAAAATCTGGTTTCAATCTCTTAAGTTCAAACATAAATGAGAAACTTTGTCAAAATTCATGGCCGAAGACGAACTTAATACGAATGTCATGTTCTGGGACCCTTTGAAGCTTAAGATACCTCTTGCCAAACAATACACCACAAAAATCCAACCAAGTCTTGAATAAACATCCTTGAAACCAAACAGGTGTGAATCCTCTGAGAAACCTTGAGGAAGATTTTCTTTGTACTGATTAAGATGTCATAATGACGAGAGTATGTGATTCCATAATGCTTAAGCACAACTTGTAGGAGATAAGAAATACACACAAAGCCTTTATAACTTCCTTGACTTAAAGCCACATACTTAGCTTCACAAAATAAAACAAACAAAACGGTTGAAATAGTTAATTATGCATGGATGATTGACTTAGATGATACGTAATAAAAATGTACAAGGAGGTGGGATCTTAAGGTCAAAAGTTAGTGTGTGACAATCAATGTACCCCATCTCTTGCTGTTGATCAACCCCGCAAATGTCCGATATTCGCCTTGTGGATTAATCAGGAACCTCTTCTCAGGCAATATTTTTCTTTTTTCAAAAGCCATATAGCGCTCAGCTTACTTCGGACCAACGAATCTCTCTGTGTCGTATTAAATTGGTGGAGGGCGGGAAGTGCTTCCGACCTTTCTTTTTTTCGCGATTCTAGACCTGGATGTCATCTGCACAAATCACAGAAGAGACCAAAAAAACATCCACAGCAGATTAGCAGTCAGCATAAAAAAACAGGATTCTGTCACGTTCGTTGTAGATTCTCCTAGCGAAGAACCAGCGAAAGCTCGCTACAGGTTCGCCTAGCGAAGTTACAGCGAACGCTCGCCCCATATTCGCCTAGCGAGGGCTGCGGGTTTTTGAGTTTTCCACTATTATCCAACCAATTTCAGACAAACCAAAGTCTTATAACACCCATTCAAGAAACAAAATTATTTATCATGCTAGGAACCGTTCTAGATACACATGCAACCCTAAAATATTCAGATCTGCAATTCCCCAATTTCAACCCAAATACTCTATTCTTCTGAAAATATACACAGTAAAAGCAAAGAGAAATGGAAATAGAAGCAAACCTAATTGCAGAGTGTGACTGAGTTTGAGATACAAGGGTTAGGGTTTGCACATAAAGAGAGAGATGTTCAAAATTTTGTGTGATGTGAGAGTGAAAAGTGATAGTGAAGGGTGAAAACGTGAGCCCTAATTTCAGACTAAAACAAAAAAAAAACTAAAATGGTCATGGGCCCAAATAGGTCGCCCGCTAAATAAAAATAAAAAATATATTTCGCTGCGTTCGCCTAGCGAAGAGACAGCGAACCTGCTCGCTTCTGTCTTCGCCTAGCAAAGGAGCTAGCAAACATCACAGATTTTTGTTTTTTTAAATCAATATTTCACAGCACAATTCAGCAAGTTCCACCATGTTAAACACCCATTTCTACACAACACAAAGCTATAAATACTTACAATGTTGGGGTGCCTCCCAACAAGCGCTTTGTTTAACATCGTTAGAGCTCGACGGTCCGTTGCGATCACTGATCGCCGAAATGCACGGAGGTGGTGTCCCGCTCAAAATCACCACCCAAGTATACTTTCAATCTTTGTCCATTTATCGTCCAAGTCTCTTTGGTCTTGACATTTTCAATGATAATGGCCCCGAAACTCAAAATCTCTCGAATCCGAAACGGACCCGACCATTTGGATTTTAATTTTCCAGGAAATAGTCTTAACCTTGAATTGAACAGTAACACCATCTGCCCCACTTCAAATGTCTTGGTCACAATCTTTTTGTCATGATACATCTTCACGTGGTCTTTGTAAATCTTGTTTGAATCATAAGCTTGAAGGCGGAGTTCGTCCAACTCATGGAGTTGGCTTTTTCTTTTTTCTCCACTCAAGTCATGATTAAAATTCAGCAACTTCAAAGCCCAAAAGGCTTTGTGTTCCAATTCTACCGGAAGATGACAGTTTTTTCCGTAAACCATTTTAAACAGCGTGAGACCAATCGAAGCTTTGAAAGCAGTCTGATAGGTCCACAAGGCATCGTCAAGCTTAATTCACCAATCCTTCTGCGGGACAGACACGGTTTTTTCCAAAAAAAAATTAATTTCTTGGTTCGATACCCCCGCTTGTCCATTAGCTTACGGATGATATGGTGTTGTGACTCTGTGTCGCACACCATACTGCCCTAAAGCTTTGGCTAACTGAGTGTTACAAAAGTGCAAACCACCGTCACTTATTAACACTCTCGGAGTACCGAAACGAGAAAAAAATGTTTTTCTTTAAAAAAAATTATTACGGTCTTCCCGTCTTCCTTAGGGCTAGCTATGGCTTCCATCCATTTGGAGACATAGTCCACCGCAACCAAAATGTACTCATTACCAAATGATGGTGGAAATAGACCAACAAAATCAATGCCCCAACAATCGAAAACTTCGACTTCAATCATATTTTGCAGTCGCATTTCATTTTGTTGTGTTATTCCACTTATCCTCTTGCATTTATCACAACATTTTGCATGCGCGTACGTATCTTTGAACAAGGACGGCCAATAAAATCCCGATTGAAGGACTTTAACGGTCGTTCTTGTATTGTTAAAATGACCTCCATATGGAGAGTTGTGACAATGCCATAGAATGTCTTTGGCTTCCTCTTCCGAAACACATCTCCTCAAAATGTTACCGACGCCAAGTTTAAAAAATGTGGTTCATACCAAACAAAATACTTGGCGTCAGACAATTTTTTTTTCTTTTGGTGACCAGTTAGACCTTCCAGTATCAATTCGGTGGCTTTGTGGTTAGCCATATCGACGAACCAAGGTCTAACCGTTACCATGTACAATTTTTCATCGGGGAATTCCTCCCTCACCTCTTTTTCATGCTTTGTGACTTCATCATTCACAAGTCGGGACAAGTGATTTGCTACTAAATTCTCGGACCCTTTTTATCACGAATTTCAAGATCAAATTCTTGGAGTAAAAGAATCCAACGAATTAATCGTTGTTTAGAATCCGGTTTGGTAAGCAGATACTTGATCGCCGCATGATCGGTGTAAACCACAACTTTCGATCCAATCAAATAAGACCTACACTTTTCCAATGCATACACTATAGCAAGTGATCGGTGGATTTCAGTTGTGTTTTCAAACGCTATTTGTGGTTAATTTCGCAATGTTTTTATCTAATTTTCGAAGCTTTAGTTATGATTATCTGCATTACTCGTAGTTGTGTGTCTTCGAGTCTTATTTTTAAGTTTATGTTGTTTTTGCCGCTGGTGCGTTTGATTTGGTTTCTTTCAGTGTGTTTTTGGCAGGAATGGAGAGCACGACAATCGCACCGCATTCGGAGGAAAAGAAAAGGCGAAAAAGGGAACTCAGAGCTGCAACACGGGTACCCGTGTTGCACAACACGGCCCGTGTCATGAAGGACACGACTGGCAGACACGGGTGGACCAAAGCTGATGAAAAAAAAAGACTCAGACTTGCAACACAGGTGCCCGTGTCATGTAACACGGCCCGTGTTGCAGCCCTTGGAGAGGAACACGCCCCAAAAGAAGCCAGCAGCCTGACACGGCCACCCGTGTTGCACAACACGGCCCGTGTCAGGGCCACTGAACGTGAAATTTCTTTGTTTTCTATTTTTTGCTGTCAGACCTATTTTGAAGGGCATTTGAGACATTCCGCTATGTAATTTGAATTTAGATATAAGAGGCACATTTTAGAAAGGAAAAAAACACTTTTTTGAACAGAGATTAGGATTGGCAACTAAGAGGAGATTTCGGCTGGAAACAGAGGATCGATCAAAAGCGGAAGCAATTGATGATCCAAGGATTTCAACGTGCATTGTAATGATCTTCTCCTTTTTAATTCTAATTACTTTTATGTTGACCAAGAACATGAGTAGCTAAACCCCAAGTTGTTAGGGGGTGGTCCTTAATGCGATGTAATGACGTTTGTTTAATTATTCTATGAGAACTATGTTTTTACCTTAATATATTTGATTTTGCATTAATCTTATTCGTATTCATATTGGAAAGTAGAATTCGAATAGTTCTTAGGCTTAGTCTGGAAAGTCAACCTAACACTTTTGCAAAATAGTATCACGGTCGATATTGCTTAGGAATGAGGATATCCCGTATCACGTATTTTATGGTCGGAATTATTGCTTGATGTTTTTCAGGGACACTGAGGAATTAGTGAACAGGAAAATCATCAAAGGGTTTCCATTAAGGAATTAAGGCAACTAAAGTGGCCAACTGATAAATTAAGGTTAATAACTAGTATAGTAGAATAATCATACAGGGTCTTTACTCGTATAGTCTCCACTCCCCTAACACTGTTCTTAGATTAATTAATTAAGTCCGTAATTACTGTGATAGCACTCTGCTACCAAACAAACCACTAGACCTTTTGTTCAATTGAATTCTAAAAACTCCGTTAATTACTACGCAGTCCTCGAGATCGATACTTGGGACGTTTCCCTTATTACTACAATTGGTAAAAATAGTACACTTGCTATTTTCCCGATCAAGTTTTTGGCGCCGTTGCCGGGGACTGCCAAATTAACATTGTTTTTAGAATCCAAAAGAAATTTTGTTGCTCTGCGACTAAAATTTTATTGTTTACTGCATAACTTTTATCCGTTTATTATCTAACGCTTGTCTAATTGTGTATGCGAGGTCAGGCCTCAGCTAAATATTCTTTTGACACAGAACCAGAACGAGCATTACACGAAAGACGGAGATTAGCTAAAGTTAAAAGACTGGAAGAAATAGAGGAAATTATATTCGTGCAGAGCGACTCCGAAGAGAGAGAGACACCACCTGAGACTGTTCAAATGGCTGGAAATCCACCTCAGCCTGAGAGACTGCTAGGAGACTATGGAGGGGCCAATGCTCAACCGAACCGGATGACCATTGTGAATCAACCGGTGAATGCTGCGCATTTTCAGTTACACCCTTCCACCATCCGTCAGTTGGAGAGCAAGCCGTTCGCCGGAAGAATCAACGAAGATGCAAATAAACATCTTCAGAGATTCCTTACAACCACCACTTCGCTGAAAATAGAAGGACATTCCGAAGAGGCCAAGAGATTAGTTATGTTCCCGTTCACACTCACTGATGATGCGGAAGAATAGTTTTACTCGCTTCCCGTTGGGAGTATCACAACATGGCAAGAGATGGAAACTGCGTTCCTGAATGAGTATTTCCCTGCCTCAGTGTTCATCCGAAAAAGATACGACATTGTCAACTTCAAGCAAAAAGAAGGAGAATCTTTAGGGGATGCATATAAGCGGTTTAAGAGGTGTCTTACAGCATGTCCTACTCATAACCTGGACGCCACGGAGCAGATGCAAAACTTTGTGAATGGATTACGACTCAAAATGAAACAGCTCATAGATACTGCTGTCGGTGGCTCAACCAACTTCTCAACAGCCACAGGTATCAGAAGGATCATAGAAGCAATCGCCGCGAACGAGCACCTTGAGTTGTATGATCGCACGGTAAACCAACCGGAAGGTAAGATTGATCTGAAGCTGGCAGACCAGGTTGTTAAAATGGAGGATCAGATCACCGCTGAGGTAGAGAGAAGGTTAAAGAAAATGAATGTTGAAACTCAGGTAGTGGCACAGGTTGAGCCAGTTCAAGCAGCACCTTGTGAAATATGCGGTGGGCCACACTTTACAATGCATTGTGTAGCAACTCAAGAGCAAGTGGAACAGATTAATATGTTGAGGCAAAACAATCCTTACGCCAACACATATAATCCTGGTTGGAAGAATCACCCAAACTTTTCATGGAAAGATCAACAAGGTAATGTGAAAAAACCTGTTCAAGGCCAACAACCGTATCAACCTCAGCCACAGCAATACCAGCAGACACCGTACCAACCTCAATATCAACCACAAGCGCCTCGAAAAGCTAATTGGGAAGTGGCCATTGAGAAAATGGCCGCCCAAAGTTCTCAATTTCAAGAAGAGACAAGGAGTAACTTCAGGAATGTTGGAGCATCCATAAAGAATCTTGAAGTACAAATGAGTCAAATTGCCCAACAGCTAGCAAGTTCACAAGTGCCGGGTACACTTCCAAGTGCCACAGTACCAAATCTGAAGGATCACCACCAAATTAAGGCGGTAGTAACAAGAAGTGGAAAAGCCAAGGAAGTAGGAGAAGAGAAAACGGAACTAAATGATCAGATGATTGAAGTGGAGCTGGAAATTAAAGAGAATGAAACAGCCGAGGAAGAAGTGGTGACACCGGTACCGGTAACTAAAGAAAAAGTGGTAGAACCGAAACCGGTGATCAAGCTGCCATACCCCTCAAGAAATAAGAAGAAAGGACAGCAAGAGAAGAATTTCGAGAAGTTCCTGGAGCTGTTTAAGAAGTTGGAGCTGAACATTCCGTTGTTGGAGGCACTAGAACAAATGCCCACCTATGCAAAATTCATGAAGGACATCATTGTAGGGTCTGAAGATTCCGGTCAAGAAGAAAGACAGTGGAGCTGTTACTATCCCATGCACTATTGGCGATAGGTCATTCAACAGAGCTTTAATTGATTTGGGAGCAAGTATTAGCCTCATGCCCTTATCTATCTACAAAAAATTGGATATCGGTGCGGTTCAAGACACTCAGATGACCCTCCAGTTTGCTGATCATTCAGTTAAGCGGCCATATGGAGTGGTTCAAGATGTACTAGTTAAGGTAGATAAATTTGTGTTTCCGGTTGATTTTGTGATCCTAGAGATGCCGGAAGATGAAGAAATGCCGTTAATTTTGGGCCGACCATTCTTGGAAACCGGGAGAGTCATGATAGATATGGAAGGCGGCACCCTGACCTTGAAAGTATATGACGAGGAGTTAAAAATTGATGTCAGTAATACCATGAAGCATAAACAGGATCGGGGCACCAGCAGCAACATACAAGTGCTAGAACAGGTCGTAGAGAGCGAACATTTGGAGAGTGTGACCCAACTGCCCCTGGAGAGAGTGCTAAGCGTGTCAATCTTTAAGGAAGACAAAGAAGTAGATGAGAATGACAGAGAGGTAGTCAAAATGTTGGACACTCGACCATTCCAAAGGGGATCCCGACCACACCGATGGGAGGACTTACGGCAACCTATAGAGCTTGAGGGGAATGAAGAAAAGCCTAAAGGTTCGGAATTGAAACAACTGCCGGAAAATCTCAAATATGTGTTTCTAGACACCGAGGAAAAGTGTCCCGCCATTATCAGCTCTAGTTTGAAAAGTGTCCAAGAAAAACAACTGATTGGGGTTCTAAAAAAATTTAAGAGTGTTATTGGTTGGAAAATAGAAGACTTAAAGGGTATAAGTCCTACAGTTTGCATGCACAAAATCCTTATGGAGAAGGACCATAAACCGGTTGTGCAGCCCCAGCGAAGACTGAACCCCGTTATGAAGGAAGTCGTAAGAAAGGAAGTGGTGAAATTATTGGATGCTGGGCTTATCTATCCTATATCCGACAGTTCATGGGTGAGCCCTGTGCACGTGGTGCCTAAGAAAGGGGGTACAACTGTGGTGACTAATGACAAGAATGAGTTGATTCCTACGCGTACCGTCACTGGTTGGAGGGTATGCATTGATTATAGGAGACTTAATTTAGCCACCAGAAAGGATCACTTCCCGTTGCCCTTTATCGATCAGATGTTAGAAAGATTGGCTGGTCACGATTACTACTGCTTTCTAGATGGATACTCCGGATACAACCAAATCGCGGTTGCGCCGGAGGATCAAGAGAAAACAGCTTTCACATGCCCGTACGGAGTTTTTGCTTATAGGAGAATGCCATTCGGGTTATGTAATGCTCCAGCCACATATCAAAGATGCATGACTTCCATTTTTGCGGATATGCTCGAGAAACATATGGAAGTCTTCATGGATGATTTTTCGGTTTTCGGGTCATCATTTGATGATTGTTTAACTAACCTGTCACTTGTTTTGCAGAGATGTCAGGAAAGTAACTTGATCCTGAATTGGGAAAAATGTCATTTCATGGTGAGAGAGGGCATCGTCCTTGGTCACAAAATCTCACATAAAGGGATCGAAGTTGATCAAGCAAAAGTGGAAGTAATATCTAAGTTACCACCACCTGTAAACGAGAAAGGTATCCGAAGCTTATTGGGTCACGCAGGGTTCTACCGCAGGTTCATAAGAGACTTCTCCAAGATAGCTAAACCGTTGACGTCCTTGTTAGTCAAGGAAACAGCGTTTGTGTTCAATAAGGAATGTGCTGATGCATTCGAGAACCTGAAAAATAAGTTGGTGTCAGCACCAATTGTGATAGCCCCAGACTGGTCGCTGCCGTTTGAGATCATGTGTGATGCCAGTGACATCGCAGTAGGGGCTGTATTGGGGCAGCAGAAAGAGAAGCTTTTGCATGTTATTTACTATGTGAGTCATGTTTTGAACCCAGCACAGATGAATTATGCAACTACTGAGAAGGAGTTGCTAGCGGTGGTGTATGCCTTTGACAAATTTAGGCAATATTTGTTGGGTTCTAAAGTGATTGTCTATACTGACCATGCAGCGTTAAAATATTTTTTTGCGAAATAGGAGTCAAAGCTCAGGATGCTGAGATGGATCCTTCTTCTCCAAGAATTTGATGTGGAGATTCGGGATAAGAGAGGATGTGAAAATACTGTGGCTGATCACCTCTCACGAATGTCACCAATTGAAGAGAACGAGGAAAAGCGCCCGATAAAGGATGAGTTTGCTGATGAACACATCCTAGTTATTCATGGCGTTCCTTGGTTTGCGGATTACGCCAACTATTTAGTCGGTGGTCTCATACCCGACGATTTTGATTCTAACAGACGAAAAAAGTTTGTTCATGACTGCAGGTTCTACTTATGGGATGATCCGTTTCTTTACAAGAAAGGGGTGGATGGACTGATCAGACGATGCGTTCCGGAAAACGAGCAAAGAAAGGTGCTCGAAGCATGTCATAATTCAGATTATGGAGGGCATTTCAGTGGCAACCGCACCGCAGCCAAAGTCCTCCAGTCAGGGTTGTATTGGTCGTCTTTGTTCAAGGATGCCCAAAACGTAGTTAAGGAATGCGACAGATGTCAACGGACTGGGAATATCTCGAAAAGAAACCAGATGCCGCAAAATTCCATGTTAGAAGTAGAGTTGTTTGATGTTTGGGGAATATATTTTATGGGACCATTCCCACCATCATTTGGAAAACACTACATACTGGTAACAGTTGACTATGTTTCGAAATGGGTGGAAGCAGTGGCACTACCAACAAATGATGCTAAAGTAGTGGTCAGATTTCTGAAGGAGAACATATTTTCGCGGTTTGGAGTACCAAGGGCCCTTATAAGTGATGAAGGAACTCATTTCCTAAATCGTCTCATGGAAAAGCTACTCCTTAAGTATAATGTGAAACACAAAATATCTACTCCGTACCATCCTCAAACCAACGGGCAAGCCGAGGTGTCAAATCGACAACTCAAACAGATATTAGAGAAAACAGTGCGTGCATCCCGTAAGGACTGGGCAGTGAAGCTGGACGACGCTCTCTGGGCGTATCGCACTGCATACAAAACACCCATTGGTATGTCCCCGTACCAACTGGTCTATGGTAAAGCTTGCCATCTGCCTCTAGAGTTAGAACACAAGGCATTATGGGCATCAAAAGTTCTTAACCTAGACCTTACCAGAGCAGGAGAGTCCAGAACCCTCCAACTCCATGAGCTAGAGGAATTCAGGAATCAGGCATATGAGAATGCGAAAATGTACAAGGACCAAGCAAAGAAATGGCATGATCGACGTATTCAGAAGAAAGAATTTCGGGAAGGACAATTAGTACTGTTGTACAACTCCCGACTGAAACTATTTCTGGGAAAGCTTAAATCAAAATGGTCTGGACCATTTGTAGTATATAAGACATTTCCGCACGGAGCAGTTGAGCTGAAAAATCCAGCAAATGGAGACATTTTTAAAGTAAATGGTCAGCGTCTGAAACCTTACTACGAGGGACAACAGAAGGATCGCAACGATGTCGTTCATCTCACGTGATACGATGACGGACCGTCGAGCCAGGCGACGTTAAACGAAGCACTTCGTGGGAGGCAACCCACGTATTTCATTTACATGTTTTCATTTTGTTTTTGTTTTAACAGGTTTTGCTAAACTCGCAGTTCATCGGTGAAAGAAAATGTCGGAGACCAGAGGAGAAGAAAAATATGAGAAACAGCACCCTGACACGGGTGGCCGTGTTGTACAACACGGGTCGTGTCAGGTTCACCAGACAGAAAAAGGAAGTGGGAAAAACAGGTGGATCAGTGGAGCAACACGGGTGTCCGTGTTGTGCAACACGACCCGTGTTGCAAGGCGCGGTCAGAATTTTAAATTTTTACCCCGTGGGGCCCACCACTTAAACCCCCACTTATCATTACCCATCACACAATTCCTATCATTTTTTCATCTTTCTCCTTCTTCTCCCTCACAAAACCCTAACCTCCATAACCATCTCTACACAAAAGCTTCATTATCTACCACACCCACTCACCGAAACCACTTCCGTCCTTCATAAAAAACACTATACTCATCATTGTGCTTAATTCTACGGTTTCGTTTTTCACTAACAGGGATTTCGAAATTTTTCGAACCATCTGTGTTGTTTTGTGTTTTGCAGGTTCAGAATGCCTCCTCGTAGAGATACCGGAAAAGCAGTGGCGGAAACTTCACGCCCTAGAAAGAGAGCACACCGTATGGCGAACCCTCACGGCATACTCTTTGAAGACCCGGATCATCAGAAAAAGTACTCTAACATCATCAAGCGTAAGCTCACGCCCACAAGGTATATCTGCAACACTACGCTTGATAATCTAGGGCTCAGAATAGAGGTCCATAGGATGTTTCACACTCTGGGGATGTTAGAATTTATGCAATTAGAAGCGCCGACTTATGAGTGCATAACTGTTGAATTTTTGAGCACTTTAGAGTTTCAGTTGAAGCACAGGTGGACGGGGGTGGAGGAAGAATATTATGGTACACTGAGGTTCAGGTTATTTGATACTGACCATAGCCTGACCATAGCCGAGTTGGGAGATATACTGAAGCTCCCCAATTTTGGCTCCGGAGCCCCTCCGGGAAATTTTAGTGCAGGGGACTTTTGGAAGGCTATTACAGGCAGAACTGATTATGTCGCGAAAGCGGCAAAATCTTCTTGTATCCATAACCCTTGTTTCAGGTACGCTCAAAAGGGATTGGCATACACACTATTCGGCAGGGGTGACAACACAGGGGTAGCGACTCAGAGGGAGTTGTACTTCATGTACGGCATGGCCAATCACGAGCTCATTAATGTAGCTGCCTTTCCAGCTGATCACCTGAAGAGGGTTGCGAATGCACCTTCAGGCGAAATAAGTGTAGGCGGTATGATTACTCAAATCGCGAATCACTTTGGCCATGGTGCTCTCTTGAGAGAGGAACCCACTGTTATAGGTAAGACAAAAATAGATCTTGCCACACTGACTGCCCAAGGTATGATTCGTGTCTTTGATAATTACTATTCCTTGGTAAGCCGAAACAGTCATCTCCTTGCTTTACCTGCCCCTGACTTTATTAGTATTCAAAATGTGAATAACTGGCTATATGTGAGCCCCCTGCAGGATGAAGAAGACCAATTTTATGATGGTACAGGTGCAGAATTCTTTGAGGATAAAGGCGATCAGGTAGAAGAAGCGCCTATACCGCCTACTCGATTTTCACCCCATCAGGAATCAGGCTCAGGCTCGTGGAGCTTATCTAAAAAAGAATGGTACTGGATGGAGAATGAGATGTGCCATCTCCGAAGTGAGCAGACGAGGCAAGGCGAGGAGCAGACAAGACAAGGGAACGAGCAAATCCGACAAGGCAGGTTGACCGGTGAGATGCATGAATGGATGCGGCAGATGATGCTGCGCGACCAACCTCCGCAACCATGAACTCTGTGAGTCCCCTGCTACTAGTGTTCCAACAGTGAGGACACTGTTGAATTCTAGTGTGGGGGTATTTTATTTGTGTTTTATTTTATTTTGTGTTTTTATGTTATTTGTGTGTTTTCAATTCTGTTGCAGTTATTTGTCTATTTAATTTCCAGTCCAGTGTTAGTTTGAGAACATGATAGCGATCTACAGGAAGACCCCCCTGATAGTGAGCTAAAAAAATTGTTGGTTAGGGAACTGTTGAGTGAAGATGTTGAGTGAGGTGATGAGAAAGTATATAGAATACTCAGAAAAGAACCGTGAGGATGAAATTGGGTTAATCTTGATAGATAGGTAAAAGGCCAACACCCTGGGTTTCCCAAAGAGGAACGAGTTCGACGTGTAGATTTGTACCATAGTGCTTTGATCTGAGAAGTACCCCTGAGTAGTTTATTTTGACAATCAGGCTCCATCAAAAATAATCGTGTGTGCAAGGATAATGAAAAATATAGAGTCAAGGCACAGAGAAAAGAAAAACAAACAAAAAGGGGCAAGTAGGCGACTAATCCTTCTAAGTTGGGTAACCCTCACCCGGTTATTCAGCCCAACGGCGGTCGAACCTGAAAGCCATTCAAAAAAAAAAGAGAATAACAGTGCCAGAAAAAGATTGATAAATCTTGTGCACACGAGGAAAATCATAAAAGCCATATAGTGATTGTCCGAATGAAAGGGAGGAAAATCGAAAAAGAAGACTTAAGTACAAAGCATAGTCGGAGAGGTTACCCATAGGGAGACTGAGGTCTGTGGTTTGCCGCATTCCAGTGTTTGCAGGTTACCTGTTTTGAGGGAAAAGCCGAGATAAATCCTAGGGGACTTGGAATGAGAAGTCAAGTATGAGTATTATCACCGTAACTCACAATTCTATGGACGGTTCCGTTAAAAAAAAAAAGAGATTAAGTTCGGGTTGGTGAGCTTGTTGCTTGAGGACAAGCAAAAGTTCAAGTTCGGGGGAGTTTGATCGGTGGATTTCAGTTGTGTTTTCAAACGCTGTTTGTGGTTAATTTCGCAATGTTTTTATCTAATTTTCGAAGCTTTAGTTATGATTATCTGCATTACTCGTAGTTGTGTGTCTTCGAGTCTTATTTTTAAGTTTATGTTGTTTTTGCCGCTGGTGCGTTTGATTTGGTTTCTTTCAGTGTGTTTTTGGCAGGAATGAAGAGCACGACAATCGCACCGCATTCGGAGGAAAAGAAAAGGCGAAAAAGGGAACTCAGAGCTGCAACACGGGTACCCGTGTTGCACAACACGGCCCGTGTCATGAAGGACACGACTGGCAGACACGGGTGGACCAAAGCTGATGAAAAAAGAAGACTCAGACTTGCAACACGGGTGCCCGTGTCATGTAACACGGCCCGTGTTGCAGCCCTTGGAGAGGAACACGCCCCAAAAGAAGCCAGAAGCCTGACACGGCCACCCGTGTTGCACAACACGGCCCGTGTCAGGGCCACTGAACGTGAAATTTCTCTGTTTTCTATTTTTTGCTGTCAGACCTATTTCGAAGGGCATTTGAGACATTCCGCTATGTAATTTGAATTTAGATATAAGAGGCACATTTTAGAAAGGAAAAAAACACTTTTTTAAACAGAGATTAGGATTGGCAACTAAGAGGAGATTTCGGCTGGAAACAGAGGATCGATCAAAAGCGGAAGCAATTGATGATCCAAGGATTTCAACGTGCATTGTAATGATCTTCTCCTTTTTAATTCTAATTACTTTTATGTTGACCAAGAACATGAGTAGCTAAACCCCAAGTTGTTAGGGGGTGGTCCTTAATGCGATGTAATGACGTTTGTTTAATTATTCTATGAGAACTATGTTTTTACCTTAATATATTTGATTTTGCATTAATCTTATTCGTATTCATATTGGAAAGTAGAATTCGAATAGTGCTTAGGCTTAGTCTGGAAAGTCAACCTAACACTTTTGCAAAATAGTATCACGGTCGATATTGCTTAGGAATGAGGATATCCCGTATCACGTATTTTATGGTCGGAATTATTGCTTGATGTTTTTCAGGGACACTGAGGAATTAGTGAACAAGAAAATCATCAAAGGGTTTCCATTAACGAATTAAGGCAACTAAAGTGGCCAACTGATAAATTAAGGTTAATAACTAGTATAGTAGAATAATCATACAGGGTCTTTACTCGTATAGTCTCCACTCCCCTAACATTGTTCTTAGATTAATTAATTAAGTCCGTAATTACTATGATAGCACTCTGCTACCAAACAAACCACTAGACCTTTTGTTCAATTGAATTCTAAAAACTCCGTTAATTACTACGCAGTCCTCGAGATCGATACTTGGGATGTTTCCCTTATTACTACAATTGGTAAAAATAGTACACTTGTTATTTTCCCGATCAGCAAGCAATTCTTTTTCCGTTGTCGCATAATTGATTTGAGCTTCGTTAAGAACCTTGCTTGCATAATGTATCGCATGGAAAATTTTAGTTTTTCTTTGGCCTAAAACTGCACCAACCGCATAATCGCTCACATCACACATAAGTTCAAAATCATTTTTCCAATTCTGTGCGACAATTATGGGTGCAGTTATTAGGCTTTGTTTCAAAGAATCAAAAGTTGTCATGCAAGAATCATCAAAAAGAAAAGACTTATCTTTGTTTAGCAAGTTGCTCAATGGCTTTGCTATCTGCACGAAGTCCTTGATGAATCTTTGATAAAATCCCGCATGACCTAGAAAGCTTCGAATTCCCTTCACATTCAGAGGCGGCGGTAGCTTCTCAATCACCTCCACCTTAGATCTATCAACTTCAAGTCCCTTTGGTGGGGGTTTGTCATCTGGATTGGTGTCAGATTGCGCGATAGTGTTTGTCCTATCATCCTTTTGGTGGTAGTGGCCGGTGTGAGTTTCGCTCCGTCATCCTTTTGGTGGGGGGTCTGTCATAGTCATTAATGTCGTATTGTGCGATAGTGTTTGGTATGAGTTTTGCTTCATCATCCTTTTGGTGGGGGGTCTGTCATAGTCATTAATTTCAGATTGTGCGATAGTGTTTGGTGTGAGTTTCGCTCCGTCATCCTTTTGGTGGGGAGTCTGGCATAGTCATTAATGTCAGATTGTGCGATAGTGTTTGTCCTATCATCCTTTTGGTGGTAGTGGCCGGTGTGAGTTTTGCTCCGTCATCCTTTGGATTGGGGGTCTGTCATAGTCATTAATGTCAGATTGTGCGAGTGTATTTTTGCTCTACCATCCTTTTGGTGATAGTAGCCGTGTGTTTTTCATCCCATCATCCTTTTGGTGATGTGGACTTTTTTCCAGTTATCTACAGTTTACTCAGAGGTTTACCTTTAACCAGTTTTTTCAATTCTCGAGCTTTCATTCTCTTTTCGGACAAATCCAGGGTCTTCTTCATATCTAATTGTCTTCTACCTCGAAAGAATGAACGCTGCAGCAATTCATCTTATTTGGTTTAAGCCAATTAGATAGGGGCATCTGTCATACCCCAAATTTGTCCTACTCGTATATCTATTCACAATTATTATCCAGAAAATTCAAAGACAATACGTGATTTCTGCTTGTGGTTTAGGTGTGTGTGTTTAATGTTTATTCCAGTTCATTTGGTCCTGACCTAATCTTGGTCAGGTCAGAGTTCTTTTTCATGATCGAGAGTAACGTGGGTACAATTAATTCAAGTGGGTATGACTGAGGTTTCAACTAAGGTTTATGGCAATTCAAGCGTTGTGTTACTAGGTCGTGCCGAGTTATCAGTGCTTCATGATAAGGGATCGTCAAGGTTCATTTAGAGTTTATGCAAGATTAAACGAAATCAAGAGAATGGGTTTTCCAAAATACATCCTGGTTTATATTTTCAAATCATCTGCAAGGTTTTGAGTATGAGATTTTGGATTCTAATCACGAGATTCAAGTCCACCCAAGATTGGCCATTTAAGCCTAACTAATCTCGAGTCTTGTTCAAGTTTAATCAGAGGCGAATTTATTTCAGGATCAATTCCATGATTCATTAATTTCAAATAAAGTGAAGATTAATTGATTTAAGAGGTGCAAAGTCAAGAATTCCAAATCTCCAAAGCCCATTATCATCTTATGAGTAAAAAAAATCATCACTACAAGTCCATTCTTGCTTATTATTCATATGTTATACAAAAAGTGTATAGTTTACAAACCCATAATTTGATTAATAAGGAGCGAATGAGAAACAATTGGTGATATCCAAACCAAATCACCAAAATTACAAAAGTGATGAGAAGACGTTACAGCCAACTTGCAATCAATATGAAATGCATACCCCACATAGATTGTGAAGTCATTTTGCCATGTTACCATTAACCCATCAGCTGCTTTTGTATGATTAGGTACACAATACACAACGTTACAATTTGTGTTGCCACCCTGTCTTCATTGCAACATCACAAATTAATCCTATATTATCCATTGTACCCTCGTCACTGTTTACACTGTATCGGTAATAAACTGCTCACTTGATACCAAAATTGAGGGCAAAACTACAATTGAATAACAACTTGAGTCTTGACCTTATACAAAAGACCTCCCACATGACATGTGATTCATCGCAACAACCATTACCCATAAACTGTTTCCACGAGTCATGCTATGATATCCACATTTAACGGACAACACCTGCAACAAAAAATTCAAATGGAAATTCAATAAAGGCAACAGCAGTACGAAACGCAGTGGTTACGCAATAATAAATTCACAGCCATGTATCGTGTGTGTACGACCAACGCATACTCCGCACAACCAGACACAAAAACCTGTTGGTACTCACTCACAGCTGGTATGACCGTGATTTGCGACATCAAGTCGTTGCGCATATAGCAGCCTGCGTATTACGGAAGAAAAAAGATATTTGTCTCATGACCCCACAAAACAACTTGCAAAATGCAAAAGAATTCCTTTGTACAACTCTATATGGCCACAATTCCGCAACAACTGCGACATACTACAAAAGGAAAAATCAATTTTATACACCAACAGGCCTTGATAAACCACAACATGATCAAACCGTATGAGAAAGAAAGAAAAAAGCGCAGACCCTACGTGAGTAAGAACCAAACAAAACGAAAAAAGTGAAATGAGAAAATGTGGTTGTACAAAAACAAAAGCAGAAAATGGCAAAGGGGACCACGTATCTTCTGTTTTTTTAATCCCATGTGGATCATCTTTTCACCAAGACCAAGGTCAAAACACAGCAGCAGCAGAGATACAACTCACCTCTTCCAGCTCACTATTGTCCTTTCGATTTCTCCTTTCACCTTTCACAACATAAACCATACCACTAAAAACCTGCTAGCAAAATGGCAATGTTCATGCGTGAAAAAACGGTTTTCGTAGAAAAAATGGTACAAAACCACATCAGTAGCATTTCATAAACGACAAAGAGAAAAGGAAATCAAGGGAAGAGAATAGGAGATACCGTATTGATACCATATACATTATTTATCTCTTTCTTCTTCAGCTCTAGAAGTGGGAACGAAAAACTTTCAAATCCCAACGCAGAACCTCCCTCTCAGAACCTCTACCACCTTCGAACTCTCCCTCAAACTTCCATATAGCCATTGAACCCCATACCTTCAGATCTTCCAAAAAAATCCTAACTGAACCTTCTTCTTGCTTTAAATCCCAGCCACAACAAAGACCCATCATCTCAGAATTTCAATCTCATTTCATTCTTCCACCATTTTTTGACAGAAAAAACCCGAACTCACATAAACCTCTTCTCCAATCTTCAATCCATTCCTCACATCCTAAACCATAACTTTCTTCTCCTTCCACCAGAACCCTCAAATCCTCTTCAAAAACGCAGCTCTTCTCTGTTATTCATCCCACCCAATCTTCCATAAACCAATCTCCTTCAAAGTCTATAAACACAACACAAGGACCTTTGAATAAGAAACTCTCACCTCCAATACCCCTTTCATGAACCACATAATTTATGTCTTCTTCTTCAGATTTGACCGAGCTTCTTCACCCCTTCCGCAAATTCCAATTCCAACACCCAAACGTAAAACCCCTACCGTTTTTTAATTGCTACCCTTTTCTTCTCTTTTGAAAACCTAACGATAATAACCTTCAAACGGAATCGCAAAAATTCATTACCTTCTTCCTCCATCAACTTCAACTAAACCATTCAATCTTCTATAAACTCGCCCTCATCTCTTTCTTTTTTCCAACCTCCAAATTTACAAATCACATCATACCCAAACCCATTTGACAAAACCAGAAAACAGAGAATAGATCTGATAGAAGAAGAGGAAAGGAATGAAATGTGGATTAAGAAATCGAATCTAAGGGGAGAGCGGTGAACCTTTGTACCAATACAAACTAGTCTGAGACTAACCAAAACTCGAATCACAAACGAATCGCGCAAGGAGGTGGGGGTCGCTGACTTTGTTCTATCCATGTCTTTTTGTGTATCTGTTTCCTCCATTTTTTTTTCTGAACCATTGTTTTAGTTTAAGCTAATGGTACTGCTGTTTTGACTTACTTCATGACCGTGTATGCTTATAATTTGTAAGCCCACAGTGTTTTTTTTTTACAGTTTTTGTGATTCCCTATTGGAGCTGTTGGGCTTGTGAGCCCATATGATGCTCATTCACTTCACTCCCCCATGTTTACTCATACACCCCTTTGTTAACTCTTCTTTTTTTTTTTATCTTATTTTTATATATTTTTTTAAATCTTATTAACAATTTATAAACTTTATATTTTCTTAATTTAATAACTTATTTTAGAAAAATTTTAATTTGATTTTGTTTAGTCTCTTAAGTTTTTCTCATTTATTTTCTCCTTTTTATTTATTTATCTATTTATTTCTCATTTCGATTTTATCTTTTTTAAGGTCGATGACGAGATTACCATTGTTTAGCTGTCAAATTATTGGCATGAAACAAAGGATCCGAGACCACCTTCTTCTTCCGATTTTATTTCGATTTTTGGATCGATGAAGTCTTTTATTCGTAAGCGTCGCGTATCGAAGTTGATAACCTTCTCGATTTCAAATCTATGGGGAATGACCATTGGGGTCATTTTCCTTACTTTGGGATCGTGATAGGCTACTTTCGATTAATCGGCATTATGTTTGCGATTAAGACGAGATCCCATTATTTCGTGTCCCGATTCGATTCACTAAACTAACCACTAACTTTAATTTCTGTCAAATATTATTGTGGATATTATTGTTATATTTATCTTGCCATATTATTATTATCATATATCATTATTCATTCTTATTCACCCATATCCGAAAACATTAATAAAATATTGAAATCCTAAAAGCCAAATTGGTGGACTGTTGTATCATTGGTTATTTGTAGGAATCCCAATTTTGAGTCGTGCCCGACTTTGCTCAAGGCGTAGTTTAAGACACAATGCACACACACGGCTTTCTCTTGGGATACCTTACAATGAGACCCATTTATTTCGTGCAATCTCGTGTAACTTACATGTACCCCTCTCCCACTCCGATGTATGTTTCGCTTTTTTTTTAATATCATTTTATCTCCTAGGAGCATCCATAAGGACTAGAGCGGATCAAACTATTTTCAAATTAACTCTCGATTCGTCGTCGAGCCACTTTCAAACAACCTCGTAAGTCGAGTGCTCATACACATTCGCCATCGACCTATTACAACTCGACCCTTGATGCGTAAGTCAAGTCGGTCCTATTTACAATTCAAACCCTTGACTCGTAGTCGAGCCATTTTCAAACCATTTCCACCACACGCTTTGCACGCGATAATGAGTCAAACCCTTGATCCAACGTCAAGCGGATTTTCGAAACAAACCATCAATCAATTAACAACTATTTAATTCTTTTCAAGGTGTAAAGAGTGGGTTCAAGTCTTTGATCTTGCTTTCGGTTGTTTTGATGCGAGTTATCTTATTCGTGTGTGAGCAATTAACGCCTTTAAATAACATTAACCACCCGACATCTTTCAACCATCTCCAACTTCCCACCACTTATTCAAACACCACTTCCTTCACGATGAAAAAGAGAGTGTTCCAAGTCTTTGGTTCGCTTTCCCGATTACTTGGAGTCCGAGAAGTCTTTCTTAAGCTTCAAGTAGTCATCATCCGACCAACCTCACCCATTCAAACATAACCTTCTTCAAGATGAAAAAGAGAGAGCTCCAAGTCTTTGATTCACTCTCCCGATTACTTGGGCCCGAGAAGTCTTTCTTAAGCTTCGAGTAATCGTCATCCGTACCCATTTCAATCCAGTTTCTTTCGTGGTTGTTACCACGAACTACGACTGCTCTGATTCTTCATTATCGTCCGAATGTAAGATACGTAGGCACAAGATTGCGATGATCTCGGCGAGCACACTTCTACCTTCCTCCGCAACTCCATCCATCTCCCATCCTTTCCCGTAGTCGAACTACGACGCTTTGATTTCTCATTCTCGTCCGAATGAGCATACGTAGGCACAAGGGCCCCAATCCTTGGCGAGCACCCTATCCTCTAACCATCCCCTTTCCCCTAGCGTCTTTATCCCTTTATAGTACCATTTTAGTATTTAGTAGTGAGAAGAGAAGAATATAAGCTTAGCTAACATCCATCACAACTCGAATTAAGAGGTTCCCGTCGAGTACAACAGACGTGAGAGGTGCTAATACCTTCCCCTCATGTAACCAACTCCCGAACCCAGGAATATGTTTGCAAAGGTCATGTTCCTTCCGCGTTTATGAGGTTTTCTCGATATTTTCCTCTCCCGTTCATTCGGGAAAAATAAAGTTCGGTGGCGACTCTGTCGAACCGCATTCCGCGCCTTTTGCGCGAGGGTCGTTTCTTCTAATTATCTCTTGTGATTTTTCTAGGTGCGACAGCTACATAAGAGGCTTAAGTCGATATATACTATGTATGTAGTGCTGCATCTGTGTTATGTAGTGGTGCATGCTAAAGATTTTTTGTAAACAACTAGTTCTACCTCACTTGTATCAATACATAAAGTCTATGTAACGCTACATCTTGTTCTATTTTACACAACTTGTAATTTTTGGCTAAAAAATATGTTTTGTTTGTTTTTTTCTACACACACATACATGTAAATATGCATTCATACATCATTTCTCAATATTGAAATAGGGAACATACAAAGAATTTTCTCATCATCTTCAACCTTTCTCTTCATACATTCAATAACTAAACATAATCATTTTTGTTGAGTGTATTCTAGATTAGATTGATAAGATCCAATTTAGGATTGTTGTAAACAAATTGGGTTGAGTTTTTTTTGGTGTTTTATTGATAAAATGGTTAGGGTTTTTCCACCAAGATCAAGGATTGATTTGGGGTTTATTGATAGAATAGTATCCTATAAATGTGTGATAGAACGGGGTTCTATCAAAGGAGTAGCGGTAACCGGAGGATCGAAATGAAAGTCTTGATTCACTTGATCTTGATTAAGATCAAGGGGAGGGAAGAAGTTAGAATCAACATCAAACTTAAGGGTTGGGGGTTTAGATTGCTATTTTTTCTCTTGTATACAACTCTTGCAAAGGTTAATTACATGTCTCAATTCTATTTAGAATTGGGGCCAGACGTACTCTAGTGGAAACAATTAGGGAATTCCTTAAACATATTTGGTGCTCTCTCTCTCTCTCTCTCTCTCTCTCTCTCTCTCTCTCTCTCTCTCTCTCTCTCTCTCTCTCTCTCTCTCTCTCTCTCTCTCTCTTCAATTTGATATTACACTTAGTAAGCAATTTGATTAGCTGAAAATTTTGTTTATGTTGAAGTATTTCAAACTATTTTTGTAAGACAATTTCAATCTAAACAACTGCAATTTGATTTTCATACTATCAACACAAATGAAAATAAGCTTATAGTTTAATGCACACCAAGTGTTTGATAAATTGTTTACACTGAGTGTTCGATAAAAAAATTTTGTCAATTTTTGTATTCTATTTCATTGGAAATCGTTTGTCATTGTGTGATTTAGTTTAAATGTATTTTTTTAAACATATTGATTTTATTTCTCATCATTGCTATACTTTTATTACGGTTTATACCCATATTTTATTCTTCCAATAGCGGTTCGGATAGATGTGTGTTTATCTGGATTTGCTTCCGCTTTCCAGAGAAAATATTTTTCAAACCAAAATTTTTAATTAAATAAAAATTTATTAGCGATCTATTCAACCTCTGCCCTCATCTAATAAATTCGAAAGAGAAGCTTGACAAGAAGAAGTCAGAGGCTAAGCAAGTACAAGCAGACCTCAATTAACAAGACACATGCATGTATGGTTGCAGAATTTGTGATTACATCAGATGATGTGGACAATGATGAAGTTGAGCTGATACATTGTGCTTTTTATGGAGATGTCGAACCAGTCAATGCATATGAGGCATTGAAAGATTCGAAGTGGATGAAAGCAATGAATGAGGAACTGAAGTCCATTGAAGTTAACAACACTTGATCAATTTTCGAATTGCCTCAAGCAAGAAGGAAATCATTGTGAAGTGGGTATACAAGGTGAAGTTAAATGCCAAAGTAGAAGTAACTCGACACAAGATAAGACTTGTGACAAAAGGATTTATTTAGAAACAAGGAATTGACTTCGACAAAGTCTTTTCCCCTGTTACTAGGATCAAAATAATCAGGTTGGTTATTGGTCTAGCAAACATGAACAACTCACATTTGTATCAGATGAATGTGAAATGTGCATTTCTGAATGGCCTTTACGTTGCACAACCATCTAAGTTTGTGAAACAAGGTCAAGAAAGAAAACTATACAGGCTGCAAAAAGCCCTGTATGGACTCAAACAAGCTCCAAGAGCTTAGAATAAGAAGATAGATAGTTTCCTAAAGGAGAAAGAATTTGTGAAGTGAAAAATTGAGCATAGAGTATTTGTAATAAGAAGCAAGAGTGAATTTCTTATATTGTGTCTCTAGGTCGATAACTTGTTAACAACAGATGACTATAAGAAAGAGATCGAAGACTTCAAAGGTAATCTTAGGAAGGAGTTAAAAATGTCTTATATGAGAAATATTTCATACTTCCTTGGTATCAAATTCTACAAGAGTATTAGAGGCCTAATGATGCATCAAATAAGATATGCATACTCAAAAGATTTGAGATGGAAGACTGCAATGCGACTTTGACGCCTGTTGAACCAAGACTACAACTGTCAAAAAACTCAAATGAAGATAATGTCGACCCAACACAGTATCGAAGACTTATCGAGTCATTAAGATATCTTTGTCATATAAGGCCCGATCTAGCATACAGTGTAGGTATGATGCGTAAATTTATGCAGAAGCCAAAGATATCACATCTATTTGCGACTTAGAGGATGTTAAGATATCTCAAAGTAAAGTTTGACTATGGAATTTTATTTCCTGCATCTGATGAAGGAAAATAATGCAAGCTAGTGCATTACACCGACTCAAGTTGGTGTAGTGATGTTGAGGATAGAAAATCCACAGCTAGTTATGTGTTTATGCTAGGTGGTGTATCAGTTTTTTGGAGTTCAGGAAAAGAATCAGTATGAGAACTGTCGTCGTGTGAAGGAGAGCACATAGTTGCTTCCATTTGTGCATGTCAAGTAACATGCATGATGAATTTGGTCGAAGAAATTACAAGGAAGAATCATGGAGCATATATCATGAAGATATATAGCATGTCTGCCATCAATCTAGCGAAGAATCTGATAGCACGTGAAAGGAGACAACAAATTAAAATGAGGTTCCATTATCTTAGATAGCAAGTAGAAAATGGGAAGCTGAATTTGGAACACTACAGAACTGAGAATCAGATTGCAGACATCATGAAAAATGGTGCACAAGTCAAAGTGTTTAAAAGACTAAGAACAATGATGAATGTAGATAGCTTAGACACAATGAATTAGATGGTGTGTTAAGAATATAATTATTTGTGTCTGTAACCCGGTGAACTGACTTTAAACAATGTTGCGGATAGCAAGAGTCGCCACCGACTTTTATTTTATCCATAAGGAAAGGTTATAAAAGAACAGGAAAGACCTTAGAGAATATTTTGGGTCCGGGGGGTAAGTTATGAAAAGGGAAGGTATTAGCATCCTTTTCATCCATGGTTATCCATGGGCTCTTAGGTACTTAAGCTCACTTTTGAATTGTTTTGAAATTGTAGTGTGTGAATAGAAAATTTTCAGAATAGTTAATAAATAATCCATGTAAGGATGTGTTAAGAACTTGTTTGAAAACTTGTTGAAAATTTGTTTAAGTGCGAAACAGTTTTGAAGTGAGCAAGCACCTAGGAGTAACCTACCCTAATGTTTAAAGGTCTTTCCTATTCTTCATTCTTTCCTTTAGTAAGACTATCCCTACTATAATGGAGTAGGTAGTCCTTACTTTGGATGTTAAGGGGTATGTGAGGGACAATTTGACTTTGAAGGCCATTGTGGGATGTAATAAGCACATATAAGGGACCATCATCATTTTTCGAAAGGGACTTGATTCGTAAAGGCAACCATAAGGGACTTTGATGATTTTTTATTTGAGGGACTTGCTTTATACACCCCACTTAACCATTATTCGTAGGCAACTTGAGGGATATCCTTAGGAAGTGAGACGGCGATTAAAATCGACTTACGTGTGTGACGTGTTTATTTTAATTATCTTTATTTAAAAGTGATCTAAATTTATTTTAATATTACATACATGTTGTTACACTCCCTAATTACTAACCATAATAATAATTAAATAATTAAACAACTTTACATCCAAGAAACAATTACAAAATAATAAGCAAAATAATTAAATAGCAAAGATAAATAAAATATAAATAAGCAATAATAAATAATAAAGGGGGTTAATTCTAAGTTTACTCGGCAAGACATCGCATCTTGTGCCTACGTATCCTTACGGGAGTGGAATCAGAGTAATCGTAGTTCCCCTCAATAGGGAGGTTAGAAACTTCTTGACTGTGGTCAAGGTCTCAAGGGGAATAAACGCATCTTAAGGACACGCTTACGTGGAGTGTAGAAACTCCAAATCTCTACGTTGAAATGTTAAGTTGTAATTAGGGTTAAATTAGGGATTCCACGGCGGGAAACCCTAAAATGAGCGCGGCGGCTCTTTGACCTAATGCTAAGGGTAAAATTGTAATTTTGCCTGCGGCGAGGCATTTGTGAAAATTAGGGTTTGTAGTTTGTAGTTTTGAGGATTTGAAATTGAATGTGTGAAGTTTTACGGACTATTGGCGCGGCGGCCAAACAGTTAGACCTAACCTTCGGATGTGTGCAATGTGACAGAAATAATAGTAAACGCGTGAGATAATTGAATCATGCAAACAGAGAGATAATGTCATAATTTAAACCATGCAAGCAGAAATTTAAAGGCAGAATTTAAAGAGCGATTGTTAAGTTCGCGAGGTTACATGAGAGGAGCAGATACAATATGATAATGAAATTTGAATTGAACAATAATAAAATAAAATAAATAACGGTTCTAGTTATTATTTTAAAAAAAAGATTTTAGTTATTATTTTAAATTTATCTAAAAAAAAGTTTTTCTTAAAAATAATAGGTTTTCATATTAATTTGGAAAAGATGTTAATGTTATTTATTTTAAAAAAACAGATTTTTATATTATAACAAATTTTAATAAATTAATGATAACAATAATAATAATAATGGTAATAATAATGATAATAATGATAATAATAATGATAATAATAATAATAATAATAATAATAATAATAATAATAATAATAATAATAATAATAAAGCAATAATGAATTTTAAATGTGCCAAATAACCCAACAATGTTGCTAACGCAGAAATGCGCTCATCGCAACCAGATCTAAATCGGACGAAACAAAATTTATCGCAAAGAAAAAGAAATTAAGCAAAAAATAGTATTATTGCTCACACAAAAATGCGATCATCGCAACCAGATCGAACTAACACAAATGTCACGCGTCATGCACACAAATGTGCAAACATCGTATCGACATAATTCGATCAAAAATCTTATATATATAAACTCTAACAATTTAAAAATTATATATATATATAAACGTAACAGTAATAGATAAAGAAAAAGAAATAACGGTAATAGATGAAGAAAAAGAAATAACGGTAAAAGATGAAGAAAAAGAAACAACAGTAATAGATGAAGGAAAAGAAATAACGGTAAACGATGAAGAAAAAGAAACAATAGTAATAGATGAAGGAAAAGAAATAACGGTAAACGATGAAGAAAAAGAAACAATAGTAATAGATGAAGGAAAAGAAATAACGGTAAACGATGAAGAAAAAGAAACAATAGTAATGGATGAAGAAGAAAACTAAATAACGGCAAACGACACTCACTCCTCTTAGGTTTTTTTCATTCTCCCCCTTTTCCAACAAGGCAACACATGTATATATAGGGAACAAATTAGGGTTAACACCAAATTGTCAATAATGTCCCTAAAGCTCATTTTAAAGCCCAAACTAAATAATTAGTTAAGAAAAAATAAAATTTAAATAATTTAAAATAATTAAAATAAACTTAAAATAAAAACTAATAATCCTATTGATTCCTAAAATAAAAAATATTATAAAAAGAACAAAATTTTTTTCAATATTTTTTATTTTATGATTTTTTGGATATTTTTATGAATAATTTAGAAAAAAGTGAAAAAAATAATATTTTAAAAAATGATTTAATTAAAATACGAAAATAATAATTAAATAATAATAAAAAAACTATTTTTGTTATTTTTTTAATGAAAGATAGAAAAATTTAGAGTAAAAATAATAAAAAACAAAAAAAGTGACGAAGGTGAGATTCGAACTCTCAACCTCTCACACTCATAACTCCTTACACATGTCCTCCTGCCAATTGTGCCATTTTTACTTTTTAGAAAAAAAAATGCATGACATATGATATTCACCTGCAAAAAGTCAAACGACTACACAAATTTGTTAGTAATTGATTAAATGCAATGAAATGCGACGACAAATCTTAGGGCAAAATTTGGGGTATTACAGTTATTATGATAATATTTCTCACCCAACCTCTCTTTGATGTTGGCAAAAAAAAAATCATGAAGTTTGACTTTGGTTTGACCACAGTTGACCTCAGTTTGACCTTTTAACTGCATTGACTGCTTTTGACTTATCTGATCATCTGACTGAGCAAACTTTTGAGAAAAGTCTTGAAACTTGACATGGGGGTTCTTATACACATATAAGATGTTATGAAGCTCACTTGAAGTCTTGGAAGTCCATTTAGCCTGATTAAAGTCAAAACCCTAGTTTTGGATGCACTGCTTAGGAGGTGCATTGTCTGAGGGAATTGTCAACTCTTCTGACCAATTGTGAATTTTGTGAACCTTGTGAACCTTCTTGGAACACAAAGTCTTGTATTGTGAGGGCAAATTTTGGGGTGCAACAGCTGCCCCTGTTCAATTTTCTGAAACCTGAGGGGTTAGATTGGTATATTTGCCAGTAGTAACCTGGAAGGTTGAAGGGGATTGAACACAAAAGCCCAAAAATTTGCACTCACCAGTGCATGGAGTGATATTGATGGTTGGTTGAACATGATTGAGTGGGCTTAAAGATGCCACTAGGGGAAAGTTCTTCAGTAGTATAATGAGAACTGTCAGGAGTCTGGAGTAATACTGATGTAACAGCATGTCTTCATGAGGATAGAGCAATCAATAATGATAACCCTAAAGCAGTCTTGAAGTGATAAATCTGACCTCAGGAGGATAGAGCAATCAATAGCTCTAAAGCAGTCTTGAAGTAATAATGGCTTCAGGAGGATAGAGCAATCAATAGCTCTAAAGCAGTCTTGAAGTAATAGAATGGCTTCAGTAGGATAGAGCAATCAACAGTTCTAAAGCAGTCTTGAAATAATAATGTGATATGTCTTCAGGAGGATAGAGCAATCAATAGCTCTAAAGCAGTCTTGAAGTAATGATTTCAGGAGGATAGAGCAATGGATAGCTCTAAAGCAGTCTTGAAATAATAATGTAATTTCAGGAGGATAGAGCAATGGATAACTCTAAAGCAGTCTTGAAATAATTAGATGGCTTCAGGAGGATAGAGCAATGAATAGCTCTAAAGCAGTCTTGAAGTAGTAATATGACCTCATGAGGATAGAGCAATGAATAGCTCTAAAGCAGTCTTGAAGTAATAGGATGATTTCAGGAGGATAGAGCAATCAGTAGCTCTAAAGCAGTCTTGAAGTCATGAGAGGCTATCAGGAGGATAAAATAACCCTGAGGTTACAATAAAGCAGTCCCAAAGTAATAAGAAGCTCATCAGGAGGATAAAGTAACCCTGAGGTTACAATAAAGCAGTCCCAAAGATCATAAGCTTGTTTGTTGGATAATTAACCTGAAAACAAGGTAGCATTCTGTATAACAACATTAGTTTATGCTTTATGTATGCATGTATGACATGATACACTTAGGTAATGTACTATAGACATATATGTTATGGTATGATGTAAATGATGTATGTATGATATGACACTGCTGGAAGTGTCTGGATATCCTTGTATAACAACTGCTGGCCAAGGAAAATAAATCCCGATTCGTTGTTGAAGAATATATAACCCTCCGTCTGCTGGGGATAACAAGGTATAGATAACCTCCCGTTGTTGGGGATAACAAGGTATAGATAACCTCCCGTTGTTGGGGATAGTAGGGTATAGATAACCTTCGTTTTCGTTTGATAGTAGGATAAGTATAACATCCCGTCTTCGTTCATCGTGCCTTTATTGGAAAGTAATTTCCCGTATATCCGTATGAGGATAAAAGAGATGGATATAAATTCCAGGGGAGATTAGACTTTGTGAAAATGGATTAGTCCTACTGATGGTTTGTAACTGTCTTGTAAAGATGAACCGGCGAAGCTTCGTTGAAATCCTTCCCTCGTTCGTCCTTAGTAAATACTATTACTGCATTTTCATGCATTTCTGGTAAACATCAATCATATTAAAAGCATACATGCATTTCTGGTAAACATCAATCATATTCAAAGGCATACATACATTCAAACACAACCAATGGACGTTTCGCTTATGTAAATAGGGTAAAAGTAAATCTGGATTCAAAAGATGGAATTTATTTATATCAAAAGTGACCCATACACGGGTAAGTTTGTACAAGGAGACATAAACCCTAGTAAGAGAATTTTGTCATGAAGTTTTAAAAAGAATCAGCTATGTGGGAAATAATCCTATTGAGTTTCAATTCTACTATTGCCACTCAAGTATCTCATCTTCTTGCTGTTGAGACGGAAACGATTGGATTGAGCTTTATCTGTTTGAGCTTGAGTAAGTAGTACAACTGGTTGCAGTTTCATGAGTGATCCAAAAGAGACATAGTCATACGCTTTAATCCCTAACTTTTGCCTGGATTGCCCTTTCAGGTTTTCAATCCACCGGAATACCCTTTTTTGCCCAAGCCGCCTTTTCAGGTTTTCGACTTGCCGGGTGTACATCTTTTTATATATATATCCCTAATTTTTGCCCAAACCCTTTTGGTTTTCCGGGATGCCCTTATTTTTGCCTAGGCCTGTCAACCTAGCGGGTCTCTTTTTATGCGTAGTATTTTTTAACTATGTCTGCGTTTACAGTTTGTGGGAAGTCTTCACCATCCATTGTAGTCAGTATCATGGCACCTCCTGAGAACACTGTCTTGACTACAAATGGTCCCTCATATGTTGGAGTCCACTTGCCCCTAGGATCACCCTGTGGTAATATGATACGCTTGATTACCAAGTCACCAGCCTGATATACCTTTGGCTTAACCTTCTTGTCAAAAGCTTTGATCATCCGTTTCTGGTACATCTGGCCATGACAAACTGCTGCTAACCTTTTCTCATCAATCAAATTTATCTGGTCAAGTCGAGTCTGAATCCACTCATCTTCATCCAAGCCTGCATCCTTCATAATTCTCAAGGAGGGGATCTGAACTTCAATAGGCAGAACTGCTTCCATACCATAGACTAAGGAGAATGGGGTTGCCCCTGTTGAAGTATGTATTGTAGTACGATAGCCATGCAGAGCAAATGGTAACATCTCGTGCCAATCCTTATAAGTAATAGTCATCTTCTGTACAATCTTCTTAATGTTCTTATTAGCAGCTTCAACTGCCCCATTCATCTTTGGGCGATACGGAGAAGAGTTGTGATGCTTAATCTTGAACTGCGTACAGAGATCAGTAATCATAGTGTTGTTCAGATTAGAGCCATTGTCAGTGATAATCCTTTTAGGGGAACTAATCACAACACCAACACCATTACCATGTGCATTGGAGGCACCATCAAAAACCATAGTCCATCGGGATCCTTGTTCAGGTCCGTCATATTGTCCAGGTTCTTTGGTAACAGACATAGTGTCTTCATCAGGGAACTCAAAATTCATTGACTGGTAATCATCTACTGCTTGATGAGCCAAATGATCAGCAACAACACTCCCCTTAATGGCCTTCTGGGTAGTATACTGTATATCATATTCCGTCAAGATCATTTGCCATCTTGCAATTCTTCCGGAGAGAGCAGGTTTCTCAAATATGTACTTGATTGGATCCATCTTCGAAATCAACAAGGTAGTATGGGTCAACATATACTGTCTTAGTCGGCGAGCAGCCCATGCCAAAGCGCAGCAAGTTTTCTCGAGCAGTGAGTATCTTGTTTCACAGTCGGTAAACTTTTTGCTAAGGTAGTATATTGCCTGCTCTTTTCGACCAGACTCGTCATGTTGCCCCAATACACACCCCATTGAGTTGTCTAATACTGTTAAATACATAATCAAGGGTCTTCCATCAACTGGTGGTATTAAAATTGGAGGTTCTAGCAAATATCTCTTGATTTCATCAAAGGCAGTCTGGCACTCATCATTCCATTCCATCACCTGATCTTTCTTCAACAACTTGAAGATTGGCTCACAGATGGTAGTTAATTGGGAAATAAATCTTGCAATGTAGTTCAATCGTCCCAAGAAACCTCTAACCTCCTTCTCAGTACGGGGAGCTGGCATCTCTCGTATAGCTTTCACTTTTGCAGGATCCACTTCAATACCTTTTCCACTGACAATGAAACCCAGGAGCTTTCCAGATCTAACTCCAAAAGTACACTTGTTTGGATTTAATCTCAACCTGTATTTCTTCAACCTCTCAAACAACTTGTGCAGATGATCAAGATGTTGTTCTTCATTCCGAGACCTGGCTATCATATCATCCACATATACCTCTATCTCATGATGAATCATATCATGAAACAAAGCCACCATGGCACGCTGATATGTTGCCCCTGCATTCTTCAAACCAAATGGCATTACCTTATAGCAAAAGGTGCCCCACTGTGTCACAAATGTAGTCTTCTCCATATCTTCAGGTGCCATCTTGATTTGATTGTAACCAGAGAAACCATCCATAAAAGAGAATACCTTATGCTGAGCAGTGTTGTCTACCAGAATATCAATATGAGGAAGTGGAAAGTCATCTTTAGGGCTAGCCTTGTTCAGATCTCTGTAGTCTACACACATACGTACCTTACCATCTTTCTTAGGAACTGGTACCACATTTGCAACCCACTGAGGATAAGAAGTTACGGCCAAGAACCCTGCATTGAACTGTTTCATTACCTCTGCTTTGATCTTTTCTGACATTTCAGGACGCATACGACGAACCTTCTGCTTCTTTGGACGACAATCTTCTTTCACTGGCAAACGGTGAACCACAATGTCTGTATCCAACCCTGGCATATCTTCATAAGACCAAGCAAAGATCTCCACATAGTCACGTAGCATCTGAATCAACCTGCTCTTGACACTGTCCTCTAAATCAGCCCCTATCTTGACCTCTTTTCTGTTTTCTTCAGTTCCCAGATTCACAACTTCGACTGGCTCTTCATGTGGCTGTATAGCTTTCTCTTCTTGTTGTAACAACCTAGCAAGCTCTACAGGTATTTCACAATCGTCCTCGTTTCCGTCTTCAGTTTGATAGATCGGATTCTCGAAATTGTAATTGGCAATAGTAGAACTGTTATCAACTGGATCCAGAGTGGATGAGGATCTGCATTTTAGTGACGTGGGTGTGTGTAAGAACACATAGCTGATAAAGCAAAAATAAAAGAAAAAGAAAGACAAGGAACACAATATTTACGAAAACGCAACGTCCATTGATTTTATTGAATGCAGTATGCAAATGAAATGACAACCCGTAACAAGCATACCATTGTGCCCCGGGTAAGGCACATGGCTTGAAAGTTTTAATTGTTCCAGCAATTACAAATTTAAAAACATAACACAGTAATAGTATTTACTCCTGACTAAAGGAGGTAGGGATAGCATCTTCAACTTTCCAATTATTGAGTCCAGCACCCACAGTAGGAAAAATCCATGCCTCCCAGTTGTAGTCTTCATCTTGATCTCCCACAGCATTGATAACCCCTTGATTGGTGATACGAACAGCACGAGCACGACGAACAGCCTTCTGGGACTCTTCTTCCACCACAGCTTTTGCATCATTGAGGGAGGCCATTGCCATTGTTGGAGGGTTTCTGATGACCACAGGAATCTTCTTCACAGCAGGAGGAGTCACACAATCCTTAACAGCCCAGGGAACCACTTCAAATGACTGACATGGAGTTTCAATGTATTCACCTTCTACTTCCAGATACTTGAAAGTGTTTACATGGCTGACAAAGTATTCTTCCTCTCCAAAGACAGTAACAACTTTTCCATTCACCGGATATCTCAACTTTTGATGTAATGTGGAGGTCACAGCACCTGCCCCATGGATCCAGGGACGACCAAGCAGACATGAGTACGAAGGACGAATATCCATCACATAGAATGTAGCAGTAAACACCTGAGAGCCAACCTTGATTTGAAGATCAATTTCCCCATGCACTACTCTTCTAGAACCATCAAAAGCCTTTACCACAATATTACTGGGCTTCAATACCGTATCTTTAGGACTCAGCTTGTTCAGGACTTCCTTAGGCAACACATTCAGAGAGGAACCATTGTCTATCAGCACATGAGACAGGGTAGTGCCCCTGCATTCAATTGAAATATGCAAGGCCCTGTTATGATCCCTCTTGGCAGGGGTCAAGTCAGCATCAGAAAATCCTAACCCGTTGTCATAGGTCAGGTGAGCAACACAATTCTCAAACTGGTCCACAGAAATTGCACTGGGTATATGAGCCATCTTTAGAAACTTGATCAATGACTTGGCATGAGCCTCAGAACATAATAACAGGGAGAGCATAGAAATCTTTGAGGGAGTATGCCCCAGCTGATCAACAATATCATAATCACTCTTGCGAATGATTTTCAATACTTCTTCCATCTGCTTAGAGAGGTCATCAGCAGCTGGCACATCAGTAGATACAGGCTCAATAACAGGACCCTTGCCCCGAGCATCAGTGGTGGAAGTAACAGCAGGAGTAACTGCACTCTTAGAAGCAACTGGAGGAGAGAAGACTCTTCCACTACGAGTGATCTTGCTAGATCCAGCAATATTATCAATGTCAACAGGCATATCAGGTAAAGGCTCCTGCTTGACACCATGGATGTAAACATCAGACCCATAGTGCCATGGCACAGCTTTGTCAGATGTATAAGGAATAGGACCAGGAGTGGTAATGATCAGAGGAGCTATTCTGGCTTCAGCAACAACTTCCACAGGACCTTCAGCAGTAATCTTGATTGGGCCCTGATGAGTGATTTTAATGGGACCCTTTGAAGTGATTCTTAGTGGTACTTTGTCAACCATGTCAACCTCTTCAATCTTCTTACCCTGAGTCAGATGATCCACCATACTTTCTACAGATGCTGGTCTTCTTTCAAACACTATAGTATATTTATCCATGAGACGTTGAATCCCATCTCTCAAAATGAAGCAACTATCCGGCTTATAGGTACAATATAGACAATCTTCATGACAACCTGGAAAGATCCCAGCTTGTACTAACCTCTTTTTGATAACAGACAATGGTGTGCTCAACTCCATAACTGAATAGCCATGCAGATCTTCATCAATATCTTCATCAATGGCGTTGACAGTCTTCTCGTGATCTGGCATTGGAGCTGTAATCACATTTGGAGTACCTGGTGGATCAAACTCAATTTCTCCAGCATCAATCATATCCTAAATTTTGTTCTTCAAGACCCAGCAGTTATTAGTATCATGTCCTGGACAGTTTGAATGATATGCACATCGTGCATTGGGATTGTACTTGGGAGAGGTAACATTGGGATTCTGAGGGGCCTCCCTCAGGGTAATAAGTTCAGCTTTCAACAAGTGTTGCAATGCCTGAGCCATTGACATGTTGATCTTCGTGAACTGTCTTCTAGCCCTCTGTTGGTTGCCTTGAGGCTGCTCTGTTGTTGCAGGAGTTGGATTTGAAATATGAACTGCACTAACAGACTGATGCCTTCTGTTACGATCAGGCTGACCATACACAGCATTAGATTCTTTCTTCCCAGTGGGAGGCTTCTTTGCAGCACCTGATGAAGAAGTGCCCACTTGGATCTTACCACTCTTGATACCATTCTCTACTCGCTCTCCTGTCATGATCAACTCAGTGAAGCCAGATGATGAGCTTCCAATGAGATGACTGTAAAACGGACCATTCAGCGTACACATGAACATATCAACCAACTCCCTATCAGTCAAAGGGGGTTGAACTCTTCCAGCTAAGTCTCTCCACTTCTGAGCATACTCCTTAAAGCTTTCTTTGGCACCCATAGACATGCTTTGAAGCTGCATGCGAGTGGGGGCTAAGTCAGCATTGTATTGATACTGCTTGTAGAAAGCTTCAGCAAGGTCATTCCAATCTCTGATGTTGACACTCTCCAACTGATAATACCTCTCTAGCTGAGCTCCAGATAAACTCTCTTGAAAGAAATGGATCCACAACTTCTTATCAGCAGTGTGGGGTTGAATTCTTCTGACATAAGACCTCAGATGCAATTTGGGACAAGAGACCCCATCATAGACAACAAATGTAGGAACTTTGAACCCAATGGGTATGACCACCCCAGATATCAAGCTCAAATCCTCAAAATCCAGCCCAGATGATTTCTGTAATTCCATAGCATCCATTCTATCCACCAGCATCTTGAATTTGTCTTCGTTAGGCTCATGGTAGTAGTTAGCCTCAGAATCAGAGTCCCCCATAGTGTTGTGGAGACTGCCTCTCTCCTGCTTAGATTCTTCAGATTCATAGTCTTCAACATGTTCCTTGGTCTTGACAGGACCTTTGAACCTTCTTCCCATGTTGAGCAACCCAGCAGACCTTCTAGCCTTCTTAGTCTTCTTGGCCAGCAGTGTCTTCAATTCATCCTGCCCTTTGGATAGGTTCAGGATCAGCTCTTGGAACTGTGCATTCTGTGCCTGGAGATCCTTAACTGATTGTTCAAGAGCCATTGCTGAAATAAACAGCGAGAAGATGAGAAACCTGTGCACAATTATAAACCTGTGATGCAATGATATGGGAATGCATATGCAATGTTTTCAAGGACCGCAGGATTTAAATTTGCTTAAACAAACAAGAAAGTAACTTTTTATTAGTAATAACTTGTTTTGCCTTTTAGGCTTACAGAAAATGAAAACGAAATAAGTACAAAAGATGGGGTTTTAAGTCTCCCATGGACGTTTCCTCTTTGTGTTGAGGTATGAGTTGAGGTTTCGTTCCTCATGAAGTAGCTTTGTTAGCTCTAGGATCCTTGCTTGGCTTGCTTTGTAATGAGCCTCGAAAGCATCCCTTTGCTCTTTGCAAGTCTTCCATATCAGTAGGCATGTCTGGGTGAAGGATGGTATAAGCTGTGTCTCCTTCAGCAACAGGTTCCATGGTAACTGGTAGGATGGCAGGATATGGCATCATGAGTGTCTGAGCACGAAATCGTACCCATCTGAGATAAGCCTCCATAGGAATGGTGTACTTAGGCTCCAGTGTCTTGCTGTCAATCCTGTTTACCTTTCCCCAAGCTCGTATGAATCTCTGACGGTAACCCTGAAGATCGTTGTCGTAATCAAACACAATGCCCTGAATCAACATGTCATGTGGACCATCGCTCCGGGCGTAACCAAACTGTCGTAAAGCTAGAGATGGGTTGTAGGTGATGCCTCCTCTTATGCCTAGAAGTGGTACATTAGGAAACTCCCCACAACGGTCAATGATGGTGACATTCTCCATAGATCTGGAGCACCAATGGATGTCTGAGTGAGAAAGTGACATGATCCTCTTGGACCATCTGAACCCTTGCTCATTCTTCATTACTGAGCGAGGAAGGTGAGAAATAAACCACCTAGAAAGTAAAGGTATGCATCACATCAAAGTTCCTCTTGCCCTTGTAGTACGGGTGTGAAGAGAATGTAGGATGTCTCCAAGTAAGGTAGGCACTGGATTGTGACTCAGGAATATGTTGATGGCATGAACGTCTATGAACTGATCAGGATTGGGGAACAACACTAAGCCATGAATCAATAAGGCTAAGATCTCCTCAAAAGCATCGTAGCTCATAGCCTTCAAGAACATTTGAGCTTTATCCACTAATACCTTGGCAAGAATACCTTTAACTCCACTTCTCGTCTCTAGAACAATGTCAGACTTCTTCAGATGTAGAGCTGCAGCAATAACTTCTGGTTTAAGCTCCTTCTCTAAGCCTGTGAATGGCTTCTGATCAAGAACAGGTATACCCAGAAGTTTAGAGAACTCCCCCATGGTTGGAACCAGCTGATAATCAGGAAATGTAAAGCAATGGTGCTTAGGGTCAAAGAACTGAAACAGCACACTCATCATGTCTTCACTGAACCCTGAAGTAACTAGGTCCAATAAGTGACCATGTCTCTTGTTGAACTGGGAATGATCAGGCACTAGGGAAACCAACTCCTTGAGCTTAGCAGGTATCCCTACAAAGTTGATCCTGATGGTGTTTCTACGAGCAGAAGCCATGACCTGCAACAAAGAACAAAGATAAATCCTTTGGTCCTTGAAATGGTTAGGGAAAATGATATGCTTATGATGCATGATGATGTCATGATGTCATGCTCAATCACAAACATGTGGCACACACAAACAAGTCACACCATAGCCCTAGGTTTAAAGGCTTGCATGAGGTTCAAAGGCAAGTACCCTCCCCTGAAGTTAGATGGTTCATCCTGTCCTACAAAAGTAACCAGGTTCTAAGGGATCTCAATATCATTGATCCTTCACAAGGGTGGTTGTTCAGAAGGCAACTTACTTGCCAACCAAAACCCTCCAAGTTTAAGATCTCAATGAGCGTAGTATCGAGTGTCAACCAACTTCAGTCTGCACCAAAGCCGGTTACCTCACTACTTTCTAAAGGCCAAGATGAGTTAACTAGGGTTCTAAAAGTCAGTTAGTGCATTGACAACATATGGCAGCCTCAATATTATCCTCAACTTGACTTAAGGAATATAAGCACCAACCAAGAAGTCGCACTAACTATGGCCACCAGATCAACCGTATCGATATACGTCGTACAGTTTCCTTGGTCTATTGCCATTTACCTAAGGTACACTAGATCCGGGTTAGGACCTTTCACACATAAGAGCACCCCAACAATATAATAATAAAGCAAACAAGGCAAACAATTTAAAGTGATCTTAATTCCTAAGGGTACCCCTCTTAAATAAGTCCCCAGCAGAGTCGCCTGTTCTGTAACCCGGTGAACTGACTTTAAACAATGTTGCGGATAGCAAGAGTCGCCACCGACTTTTATTTTATCCATAAGGAAAGGTTATAAAAGAACAGGAAAGACCTTAGAGAATATTTTGGGTCCGGGGGGTAAGTTATGAAAAGGGAAGGTATTAGCATCCTTTTCATCCATGGTTATCCATGGGCTCTTAGGTACTTAAGCTCACTTTTGAATTGTTTTGAAATTGTAGTGTGTGAATAGAAAATTTTCAGAATAGTTAATAAATAATCCATGTAAGGATGTGTTAAGAACTTGTTTGAAAACTTGTTGAAAATTTGTTTAAGTGCGAAACAGTTTTGAAGTGAGCAAGCACCTAGGAGTAACCTACCCTAATGTTTAAAGGTCTTTCCTATTCTTCATTCTTTCCTTTAGTAAGACTATCCCTACTATAATGGAGTAGGTAGTCCTTACTTTGGATGTTAAGGGGTATGTGAGGGACAATTTGACTTTGAAGGCCATTGTGGGATGTAATAAGCACATATAAGGGACCATCATCATTTTTCGAAAGGGACTTGATTCGTAAAGGCAACCATAAGGGACTTTGATGATTTTTTATTTGAGGGACTTGCTTTATACACCCCACTTAACCATTATTCGTAGGCAACTTGAGGGATATCCTTAGGAAGTGAGACGGCGATTAAAATCGACTTACGTGTGTGACGTGTTTATTTTAATTATCTTTATTTAAAAGTGATCTAAATTTATTTTAATATTACATACATGTTGTTACACTCCCTAATTACTAACCATAATAATAATTAAATAATTAAACAACTTTACATCCAAGAAACAATTACAAAATAATAAGCAAAATAATTAAATAGCAAAGATAAATAAAATATAAATAAGCAATAATAAATAATAAAGGGGGTTAATTCTAAGTTTACTCGGCAAGACATCGCATCTTGTGCCTACGTATCCTTACGGGAGTGGAATCAGAGTAATCGTAGTTCCCCTCAATAGGGAGGTTAGAAACTTCTTGACTGTGGTCAAGGTCTCAAGGGGAATAAACGCATCTTAAGGACACGCTTACGTGGAGTGTAGAAACTCCAAATCTCTACGTTGAAATGTTAAGTTGTAATTAGGGTTAAATTAGGGATTCCACGGCGGGAAACCCTAAAATGAGCGCGGCGGCTCTTTGACCTAATGCTAAGGGTAAAATTGTAATTTTGCCTGCGGCGAGGCATTTGTGAAAATTAGGGTTTGTAGTTTGTAGTTTTGAGGATTTGAAATTGAATGTGTGAAGTTTTACGGACTATTGGCGCGGCGGCCAAACAGTTAGACCTAACCTTCGGATGTGTGCAATGTGACAGAAATAATAGTAAACGCGTGAGATAATTGAATCATGCAAACAGAGAGATAATGTCATAATTTAAACCATGCAAGCAGAAATTTAAAGGCAGAATTTAAAGAGCGATTGTTAAGTTCGCGAGGTTACATGAGAGGAGCAGATACAATATGATAATGAAATTTGAATTGAACAATAATAAAATAAAATAAATAACGGTTCTAGTTATTATTTTAAAAAAAAGATTTTAGTTATTATTTTAAATTTATCTAAAAAAAAGTTTTTCTTAAAAATAATAGGTTTTCATATTAATTTGGAAAAGATGTTAATGTTATTTATTTTAAAAAAACAGATTTTTATATTATAACAAATTTTAATAAATTAATGATAACAATAATAATAATAATGGTAATAATAATGATAATAATGATAATAATAATGATAATAATAATAATAATAATAATAATAATAATAATAATAATAATAATAATAATAAAGCAATAATGAATTTTAAATGTGCCAAATAACCCAACAATGTTGCTAACGCAGAAATGCGCTCATCGCAACCAGATCTAAATCGGACGAAACAAAATTTATCGCAAAGAAAAAGAAATTAAGCAAAAAATAGTATTATTGCTCACACAAAAATGCGATCATCGCAACCAGATCGAACTAACACAAATGTCACGCGTCATGCACACAAATGTGCAAACATCGTATCGACATAATTCGATCAAAAATCTTATATATATAAACTCTAACAATTTAAAAATTATATATATATAAACGTAACAGTAATAGATAAAGAAAAAGAAATAACGGTAATAGATGAAGAAAAAGAAATAACGGTAAAAGATGAAGAAAAAGAAACAACAGTAATAGATGAAGGAAAAGAAATAACGGTAAACGATGAAGAAAAAGAAACAATAGTAATAGATGAAGGAAAAGAAATAACGGTAAACGATGAAGAAAAAGAAACAATAGTAATAGATGAAGGAAAAGAAATAACGGTAAACGATGAAGAAAAAGAAACAATAGTAATGGATTAAGAAGAAAACTAAATAACGGCAAACGACACTCACTCCTCTTAGGTTTTTTTCATTCTCCCCCTTTTCCAACAAGGCAACACATGTATATATAGGGAACAAATTAGGGTTAACACCAAATTGTCAATAATGTCCCTAAAGCTCATTTTAAAGCCCAAACTAAATAATTAGTTAAGAAAAAATAAAATTTAAATAATTTAAAATAATTAAAATAAACTTAAAATAAAAACTAATAATCCTATTGATTCCTAAAATAAAAAATATTATAAAAAGAACAAAATTTTTTTCAATATTTTTTATTTTATGATTTTTTGGATATTTTTATGAATAATTTAGAAAAAAGTGAAAAAAATAATATTTTAAAAAATGATTTAATTAAAATACGAAAATAATAATTAAATAATAATAAAAAAACTATTTTTGTTATTTTTTTAATGAAAGATAGAAAAATTTAGAGTAAAAATAATAAAAAACAAAAAAAGTGACGAAGGTGAGATTCGAACTCTCAACCTCTCACACTCATAACTCCTTACACATGTCCTCCTGCCAATTGTGCCATTTTTACTTTTTAGAAAAAAAAATGCATGCCATATGATATTCACCTGCAAAAAGTCAAACGACTACACAAATTTGTTAGTAATTGATTAAATGCAATGAAATGCGACGACAAATCTTAGGGCAAAATTTGGGGTATTACAGTTATTATGATAATATTTCTCACCCAACCTCTCTTTGATGTTGGCAAAAAAAAAATCATGAAGTTTGACTTTGGTTTGACCACAGTTGACCTCAGTTTGACCTTTTAACTGCATTGACTGCTTTTGACTTATCTGATCATCTGACTGAGCAAACTTTTGAGAAAAGTCTTGAAACTTGACATGGGGGTTCTTATACACATATAAGATGTTATGAAGCTCACTTGAAGTCTTGGAAGTCCATTTAGCCTGATTAAAGTCAAAACCCTAGTTTTGGATGCACTGCTTAGGAGGTGCATTGTCTGAGGGAATTGTCAACTCTTCTGACCAATTGTGAATTTTGTGAACCTTGTGAACCTTCTTGGAACACAAAGTCTTGTATTGTGAGGGCAAATTTTGGGGTGCAACAGTGTCAAAGTACCATTTCGACAAAATGCTCTGTGTATAAAAATCGTATAGCTGTCGAAATGTCATAGAAGTGTATCTCGATCGAAATTTTGACTTAGCTATATTTTTTGTTTTTAGCTGAGTTAGGTTAGTTGGAGATTGCCTGGGGTGCAAGAAATCTCAACCTATAAATAGCGATGTACCCTATCATTGTAATAATGCAGTTGCATAGAGAAAAAATTGAATAAACTTCAATTCGAAGGCAGAGGCAAACTCTGTAGAAATATTCTCCTTCTCCCCTTTTCTCTCAAACTCTAATTTTCTTTTCTTCCCCAATTCATCTTTTCTTTTCTTCTTTAATAATCGTTGCACGACGGAATCATCTTGCAACCAAGATGTGATTGATCCACTAGAATGAAGAGTGAAGTACAAGAGACATAATTAATCAGAAGAAATGATTTTATTCGTCAATATTAATTCAGAATTCTTCAAATTTTGGATGTAATTCAAATGTGTGTGTGTGTGCGTGCGTGTGTGTGTGTGTGTGTGCGTGTGTGTGTGTGTGTGTGTGTGTGTGTGTGTGTGTGTGTGTGTGTGTGTGTGTGTGTGTGTGTGTGTGTGTGTGTGTGTGTGTGTGTGTGTGTGTGTGTGTGTGTATAGGAAATGTATCACATGAGAATGTCATTTTTATGTGAGAATATGAGAATGAATCTGAACCATTAGATTTTAAAATAAATGGTGGAGATTATGTGTGGTTTTTTTTCTCTCCTCTATTATTAAAATATATGATGGAGGAGAGAGAGAGAGAAAAAATGACACATATTCTCAACCATTTATTTTAAAATCTAATGATTCAGATTTATTCTCATGTCCTTACATAAAAATGACATTTGCATATAAATTCTCATATGATACTCCCCCCCCCCCCCACACACACACACACACACACACGCATATATATATTTTTGATCCCTCTAAATATCTCACACTTTATTTTTAGTCCCTATAAAAAAAGGACATATTTTGGTCCTACAAATTTTTTATGCGTGCAGTTTTAATCCTTGCTATTTTCTAAAATTTTGAAAACTATTTAATTACCCCTAAACTTTTAAAAAAATTTGAATAATTTTTTTCATACGTGTTCAGATAATTATAAAGTATTTCTTTACCAAATTATATATATTTTTTAAAATGAGAAGAATTAAATATGAATTTTTTAAATTTTATAAGATAATGATAAAAGTAATGAAGTTCTCTATTTTAAATTAAATTTTGAGTTTTTTTTCGAGATTATAATATTCTAAATATATATGCAAAATAATCATTCAAAAATTCACATTAATTAAGTAGTAGAGACTAAAACTACGTGCATAATTATTTTGTAGGGATCAAAACACACTATTTTTTTTATAGATACCAAAAATAAAATTTGAAAATTTTATAACGACCAAAAATATATTTAATATATATATATATATATATATAAAAGAAAAAATCTATCCAATAATCTTCCGGACGTGGCTTTGCATTTTATAAAAGCAATTATAACCATCATTCATATATATAAGTGTAGCTCACATTAAGATACAATTTATTACATACTTTAAAATCTATTTTCTCTGACTTCATGACTTGAATGTTATAGTGTTAATCTTACAAATATACTCTCCTTTTCAATTCACCAAAGACTTCCACTACCGTACTAGAGACCTTCTACGATAGACTTCACCAACTCATCACCAATTTTCTATTCCATATTGGAATATTGGCGTCGTCTGTGGGAATTGTTTCTTGATTCTCACGAAATTCCACTCTGGACTTCTCAGATTTTTTTTGCGTTGTCACAACCATTTTTAAACTGATTTAATCACCATTAACTTCCATAATCGTCAACAATGGTATCTTTCAAAGCAACTCAGCCAGTCGTTCATCGCAACCCCACCTCGACATGTGACACCATTGTATCAGCCTTGACCATCGTGTTAGAAGATTCATCTCTCCTGTTTGGAGTAGAGGCTCTAGTTTTAATAACTTCTCCAACTGCCGCGCCTTATCAAAAGTAAACCCAAGGCCAAACGTCAAAACGATTTCTGCCTTTGTCGTAGTTGTGGTCTCTAGAGTTGAAGTTGTCATAGAACATTCATCGACTCCAAGTTGAATTTGGAATACAAGGCGCAAACAAGCTTGTCGCGAGCCTGTATAACATGATTGTAACTCGTTTAGAGACACTGCAACACAATTATCATGGAACGTTTAAGGTGACTCTCATGTCTCTCTATCTTCAGCAAGAAGTATCCCCCTTTGTCACCTCAATTACAAAAGGGTTATCACGCATGAAAGAACCTATAAGGAGAACTACAAAGATATCGGTCGTTGAGTCAAAAACGACAAGTGAAAAGGAGTCAACAAACAAAAGGCCCATTTTAGGTTTCAAAGATAGAAAGATATGGGCGGTATCCCCAATAGAGTATTTCTTTTGATAATAATATCCAAAATAGCCAAATGCAATGTGTCAATGATCCTGATTGATAGGAGAAGCTCACGTGACATCATATAGGTCAAACTCCTTGAGAGATTGGGCTTAGAATGGGAGAAATTATTGTGAATCTATGTGTTTGTAGGTGTTACCATCAGTTAGTTTTGATGATGACAACTAATGTAACATCTTTGAAGATAACAACTCTATAGGTCAAATAACTCGTGGATGTTAAGAATTCTCTATGACAAGAGGAGCTAATTTCAACTACCAAGTAAAGATTGTGATGATGGCACCTGATCAAGAAGATATATCAATCCATATCAGTCAAAAGATTCAAGTTTCAATTGAAGTGATAAGTCATTGTTGTATCAAACAAGGGAACTTGAAGATTTGAAGTTATGAAAATGTGAAATCTCGTCTGATCTAGCACTTCCAGCCTTAGAGAGATTACTTCTTAGATATAAGACAAACACATGGGAGACCATAGGTTTTCATAAGTGTGCAACCACACTTTGAGCTATCGGATCCTATATTCTCAACTCGTTTGGCTTCGTGAAACTTATAATTCAGTCTTGCTCGAGATATGTGTCGACCAACTGAGAATAAAGATTGTCTTCTTTGAATTTATGTTCTAACACTGTGATGCTACGACCAAATGATATATGCATCTCACTATGTTGATTTTGGATCATTTGGTTCACAAAGTCTCAATCTCTACACAAATCACCCTTACTATTTCCCAATACATTTTTTTAGTGTGGCATGGGCAGAATCAACTCAGTTTGTTATTGTATTTCCAAGGTGTCTAACCTGATCAGTCCAAACACAACCAATATTCTCCTTCACCTGGTCTAAAATTGTACTTTCAACATATATAAACAAATCTAGATATTTCCCACACACCTTCTTGAGATGTATAACAACATTGAAATATAACTATTTGGTAGAAGAATTTATTATAGCATTTCATGCATTTGTTATTCTTTCCACTATCACGCCATCATTGACCATTTTTTTGTCTTCGGCCTTTATCTGTTTTGCCCCTACCACGGTTTTAACCTGACTTCTCACAGTCATTGATATGTGATACCTACACAGTAATGCGTAAGAAGTAGGAAATAGCTTTGCAACCTAATTCATTAAAGCGATATCACGTTCAGTGACAATTACTTTCGGCATGTCTTCCTGACACACCTCTAAAGCCCAAGTAACATTCTCATCTTTTTCACTCTCTAGAAATGCAAAGCTGACATAATAAGTCTTCTTAATGGAGGTAACACCAACAATTTTCAATAGTGAAAACCTATACTTGTTGGTCTTATACATAGAATCAATCATGAGCACAGTAGAAAATGTGTTGAACAACTTGATAGAATCAGGATGATTCCAAAATATATCTCTAACAGTTACTCCATCCTCACGCGTTCGGTACCTAGATACATAACTATTATCATCCAAAAGTTTCAAGAGTTTTTACATTTCAGCTTTATCCTCCCTCAACGCCTTGTTACTATGGGCCCAAATATTGTAGAATTTCCTGATATTTGCAGTAGTTATGGGTCTTTTATGTTTAAAAGTTGCAAGTGTGTTGATCTTGACGGCTAATCAAAACCTGAAGTAGACCAGAGACAACGTCTGCATTGCTGGGTGTGAAAGATGAGAAGGGGGTGTACCTGCAAGGCACTCCGATGCTAAAGTGAGAACGGGAGAAAAGAGGGAAAGTACAGAGTATGTGTGTTTATGATGAATATTAAATACCTGACCCTCTCAAATGAGAGGGTTTTTATAGTGCCCGCAGAGCTTGGCCATCGGTCCATATTTTTGGGGCAGGATAATCATTCCCTGAAGAATAGGTAACTGCCAGAAACTAGTCGTTGGAACGGGCAGAGGTGCCCAGAACTAATCATTGCTACGGGCATAGGCACAATAACGGGCGCACGCGTCATGATTGTTTCTGAATGGTGGAACTGTGCATGACGGGCGGGAACTGCTGAGGAGAGGCAGTTTACCCTAGAGGTCAACTGACCAACCTTCCTCGATGGAGGGGAAGAAAGGTAAATGCTTCCCCAAGTTGGCTGAACTTAGGTAATTGGGTTGTTTTGGGAGCAGAAGTGTATTGGGTCATACCTAGCCATTGGGCCAGTCTGAAACATGTGTTTTTCAGTTGCACCATATTCAATGTCATGTCTCAAACACATTTCTTCTCTTCCGGCATAAGGCGACATGCAATTGGATGTCCAACTAACTTTTCACACATGTCATGGTTATGTAATCCACATATCACATTAAATCTTAATTTGTTAATTGTCAAAAAATAACCCCATAACTTAAAGGGACACTCATATTTTCTTGGATCAGTGTCATCTCATTTGAATTTTTGGAGAGGAGTTATATACTTCCCACTTCTTTTGCATGTCATTGTCACAAATGAACCTCTTCTATCCAAACTATTAACGAAACTTTTGATTACAACATCAAACCCTAATTTGGATGCCTCTGTACGAATCCATTAAAGCATATGATAATGAAATTCAAACTCTTGTCTATTTGTAAATTGGTTGCCAACATCTACCACCTTCACAATAACACATTTGGAATCTGGAGACATAATAGGTTTGGGGAAAATATCGGGGTGCACCATACATAATGAAAATAATAATATAAAATGTTAAAAAACAAATGAAATTGAAAACAGATTGGTGGCAAATGAAAAGAGACAGGCCCCAGATATACATTTCCAGATTCATCGTAAGTGTTTTCAGCTACAAAACGATATTAATGTAAGTAATGAAGCTTGAAATTATTGTGTTAAAGTCGATATTCATCCAAGTCCCAAATCGAGTAATGTGAAGAAAAAAAGAGTGAAAAGTTATTATAAATATAGAGAGTTAGTTTGAGTTTATTTACCACAAGAATTCTAGTCTTTTGGGTGTAGTAGATATTTGAGTAGTTGTGTGTCTAAAGAGAGTTTATAATTTTTTCGTACAAAAATTATAGTGGAGAGAATTTTTTATTTTTCCATCCAAAAATAGGTTTTGAGAGATTTTTCTATTTTTCCATCCAAAAATAGGTTTTGAGAGATTTTTCTATTTTTCGTTCAAAAATAGTTGTTGAGAGGGTTTGCAATTTTTCCGTCCAAAAATTGCAAGTTAGTAATAAATTTGTGATTGTGATTTTATTTTATTTTATTTGTATTAATTATTGGAGATTTACTCTGGTTATATTTCCAATAGGAATAAATGATCTTTACCTTGAATTTTATTTTTTTTACTCCTTTTGATGTGACGAAACACAAGAATGAATGTTGAGTGGAAATTTTGATTGAGAATAGAAGGGTCTTTCGTAACGGTTTTAAGCAAAAATGGATATGGGGTCTGGTAACACATGTGGTTGTTTTATTAAAAATCACGTTTGATATTTTCAAAAATGCATCTCCGGATATAACTAACATGTAAAGGTGATAGATTTTCACATTTCCATTTTAAAACTCCATAAATCCATTTCTGGAAAATTCACTAGGATGCTCAATAATCAATAAATTGATTGGATTTGTCTCGAGATGCATTTTCAAAATAAAATTTTGATTTAAAATGTATTCTGGACTGGACTGGAACATATCACGCAGTTGGGCAAGGCCCGGTTTAGTTTAGCTTAAGGTCAGACCCAATAAAGAGATTAGGACAATCTAGCCATTGAGCACAATATGACAATTGGGCACAATATAGTCGTTGAAGCATATAGTCATTGGGGGAATCCCCCTTACACGCTTGACAGTTCACGCGACCAACTGCCCCTCTGAAAGTCACAGGGACAGTTGGACCAGGTCAAAGATCACATGCTAGATCTTCCACATGGCAGTCCCCCATTGGCCGACCAGATATCTCGGTCACATGAGAGACCTTGGCCCCGCGCTGAGGGGAATCTCATAAATCCCCTCTCTCTTGAAAGGGACAGGTATTATCATCATTCTAACTCATACCTAAACACTTGTACTTGCTTTCTCTCTAGCCTAAACTTACTTTGGCATCGGAGTATCTTGTAGGTACACCCCCTCCTCTCTTACAACCACTGTTGTTGCCCTACAATGAAGGTCAAGACGATCTATTATGATCACTCCAGATCAGTGGCACCATATGTGGGAACACCAACTCCCCCGTCTTTTTGAACCAAGATTCCCCAATCTTCCCGAACAAAAGACCAAAGCTATCTCTCTGAACCTTCATCGTCATGGCCTCTCACCACAATGACGTTCATCAAAATTCCATCGTCGCCATTCTGGGTTATGGCGAAATCCCCATTCCGAGAACTACCACCGGAGAAATTGATCACAGGGACAGAAAATCGGCATCTCCTGACAATGTGAAGCCTCGTGTCCAAAGTTCTAACCATGTATACGAATCTATCATCGTCCCACAAGATGCTGACCCCTGCACTGCAGCCCTCATTGCCACCCTCAACAAATCTAACTATATGCACTTCCAACAAGGATAAAAAATCCACATGTTTGAGAACACCATCGGAGAGCAACCTCCCCCGCAGGGATCCCTCAACCCATCTCGCCGGTCTCATTCCCCTCTTCAGAAGCGCCGCCTAGACGAATTTAGAAGTATTTCCCCAGTCAAATAACGGTCCAAACTGGAGAAGCATGGACACGGGATCACCAAAAGGCGCGATCGTACCCCTCCCTAGAGGTACAGGCACTCCCTAGCACTTAAAAGGACCAGGCCTTCCAAAAAGCCTCGAGAAGAGCACCGAAGCCGACATGAAAATTCTCCTCGATGCAGCAGGAGCCAGGGACGCAGTTATTCTTTCAGCAGGTCGCACAGCACGAGCGAAGAAGACAACATTCGTGGCCCCTGTCACAGGAAATCATGGACACCCTCATTCCTCGCGGGCTAGAGAAACCTCTCCCTCTAGCTCTCTATGATGGTACCACCGATCCTGGTGACCACATAGAAAACATTGAGGCCGAACTACACTACCACAAAGTCACTAGGGCAATCAAATGTAGGATATTCCCCATCACCTTCGGGAAGGGGGTTATGGCATGGTATAAAAGTCTTCCTTAGGGCTCAATCACGTCATGGAGGAGTCTGAAGGAGCAGTTTTCCCGACATTTTACTACCTTCAGGCGTCATCTGAAATCTGAAGCCACACTTTAGGGTATCACCCAGGGCTGGGACGAACCTCTTCGCTATTACGTCAATAGATTCACTAAGGAAGTGGTCGAAACCCGCACAACCCACCACATGAGAAAGTATATGCTAGAAAAAAGATTGAGGCCGAAGAGCGACTTTCGCAAGGCAATAGGAATTAAACCTCCTTGTTCTCTAGCCAAAATTCTCCACAGAGCATAATCCTATATTCAATACGAAGAAAAGGAAGCCGCATATAAAGACAGAGACTCGAGGGACCTAGAGAGTTCCAGAGCATCGAAGAAAGATGAAGCAAAAACCTCCAGGCGGGACAGATATAGGCGACGAAACGACCGTCCCCGTGATCAAAAAGGGCCTAAAGGTCAATTCATCGAATACACCCTACTGACTGTTCCCCACAAGCATATCCTGTTCGAATATATCAGCACCTAATTCAAGCAAGGAGGCATGTGATTCCCCAAGCCAACAGCTTCGAAGAGCAGCACCGACCAAATCAAATATTGTCGCTTCTACCACGGCCATGGCCATATAATAGAAGACTGCACCCACCTGAAAGACGCCATCGAAATCCTTATAAAAGAAGGCCACCTAAAGCAATACATGAAGATAGAAGAATCCCCAGAGGAGAAATGTCGGAGCCTAAGAAAGCAGATACGAGCTTCGTCTTTTGGCCTTCCCCCACTGGTCACCATGTCTGTCTCCCAACCAGAGGATTTTTTTATCCCTAGCGGTCTCGAGAAGCCTGGTGTTAGATGCCAAATTTTGCTTATTTGATCTATCAAATGTTGGCATCTTTCACTCATTTTTGTCAAGAAAGTGTTGAAAACCACTCTTGCTTTGGTTGGTTTGCAACATTATGAGAAAATCTCTTGGTACCTTTGATTTGTATGTTATTGTGCAGGAATTAGGCACAAAACAAGTGAAAAGTAAGACACAAGAAATGGGCAAGGAAACCAAGACAACATGCAAACAACAGCAAGTTCGCTAGGCAAATTTGCTAGCGAATCTCCCTCTAGAACATCATGAAGTTCTCTAGGGGAACTATGAAGCGAAGGACTCGCTAGGCGAAGTGGTAGCGAAGCTCTAGCGAACACTCCTAGACTTGAGGCAGGGGAGAAAGGACCATAAACTCGCTAGGCGAAGAATTGCTCGCCTAGCGAATATTTGGAAATATCTCAGGGGCAATTTGACTGTTTAGAGGCACCTCACGTGCCTAACTTATGGTTTGCTAGGCGAACATGACAGATCCTGAATGTTCTATTTAAGTATTTTTATTGCTTTTTAAGTCATTATTCTAGGATGTAACATTTTGGTACATCAGATGTTATCTCTCTTCATCTATTTTAGAGAGAGAAACACAAAACCTTAAGAGGGAGGAGGTAAGATCTTTGATCTCTTGTTGGGATTTGGATGTAATCTTTTGATACCTTATTTATTTCATCTGATTTATGTTTGTGAACTAGTTTGGATTCTCTGTTGATTGATTATCTTTGATTTCTTATTTGTGGGTCTTGACAAAACCATTTCACATCTTTGATCTCAGATTTTCTTCTATCAATGAACAACTTTTGACATGGTTTTGTAGTTGATATTCATTGTATCCTCTTTGGCATTGTATTGATTAAATAGCATGGGTAGCATGAGTAGGATCAATACGATATTGTGCGGGTGCGTGGTAATAGTGATGAAGAACGATGTTCACAACCATTTGGCAGATTAGGTGAATACATGTAAAAAGGGTTAAGCGAGTGTACGTATTTTGGTCATTGTGTTTTATGCAAAACAACTGTTTATCTGATATGGGTGTCGTCTTTGTTTACCTGTTTATCTTTGATTTGAATCGTGATAAAGATATACTTTTCAGATCTGGATCTAAGATGATTACCTGTTAGGTCCTAAATGCTAGAGATAGGTTTAGGCTTAGCATTTGGGTGAGTATCAGTTCGTAATGCTTTGTGTTGTGTTTTTGTTGGATGAGAGATCACCAATGAGATAACATGGTTATTCTTTTGATGTTGCGTTAGAGATACGCTTTGTCGTGGGTGATACGTAAGGATATTAGACGAATGATTATGTTGTGTTTAACTTGATCAGAAGAATGTATGTGTTATCAATTGATGAGATCCAATCCCAACAAGGCTTCGTTTGTATTTCAGTTTTTACTTTATATTTTCCGTCTTTATATTTTATGTTTTTATCCATGGTTCTTTGAACCTTTTAAACCAAAATTTTTGAACAACAAGCTTAGAAATGTAGAGGCCGTTGAACGATGTTCTTATCGCAGCAATCCCTGTGGAGACGACAAAACTGGGTACTTAATATTTTTTGTTTGCTGCTTTACCGCATCAACAAAATGGCGCCGTTGCTGGGGATTGGTGTTGAGATATTGAAGTGCATTGCAATGGTTATATGTTTTTAAGCTTTGTATATCTTATATATATTTGTTTCTTTTTATGTTTTCTCTAGCGTGCTCAGGAATGATGTAAACTCCTTCTAGAGTGGTTGTTATCGGTATAAAAGTATTCAATGAAGCTTCGACCGAGTTTGGATGACGATGATAGTATGAAAAAAGTGAATGTTGTCAAGGTACATGGCTGTTTTTGTTTATAATTTTAGAATGCTTAATAACTTAAGTCTTTGTGTCAATGAAATTTTTTCTTTTGGCAACTTGTTTGAATGATTGTTTCACTTAGGACCAAACACCACAATTTGTAAGAAAGCTTCCATTATTTACTAAATGCTGGATTTCTGATAAACTTTGTTGATTCATGTGATTCATGTTTTATCTTGTTCTCATTGTGAGTTTGTGGAAGCATTAGAAATGATCAAGGCACTTGTTTTTATTGAGCACAACCAGTTCCAAATGCAACTTACCCGTGAGTAGAGAGAATTCGTTAACCCCTTTGAGCCTAAACAATGTGAATCTCATTCCGAATTTTGTGAGATTCTAAAAATTTTCTTGAACCTTTGAATTTGTTTTAATTATCCTCTTTGCCATAAAAATCCAAGAGCATTCACTTGAGGGTTGAGTAAAAGTTAAGTTGGGGAGAATGAAAAAGAAAGATGGTAGGTTGCTACAACTTTTGAAAAATTTAGGCAAGCATTGAAGAAATTGTTATGCGAATATGAATGTAAAAAAAATGAGAAAAAGAATGCTTGCTTGGAAAAGAAAAATAGTGAAAGAATAAGTTGTGAAATAAAGTTGGGAAGGTTTGCAATTAAGAAACAAATGGAATGAAGTTGAGGTGTGTAAATAACGTGTACGGTGAATGTCTCTTTTGCATTGGCAATTTCATTTCAATGGCCTTAAAAATGTCCCTTGTTTGTAAACCCAACCAAGCTACAAACTTAAAGACCTTAGTGATCTTCTTGCTTTCGTATTTTCACTTTTGATTGTTAGATGTTGTATGAATTGAATTGATATTGGCATTGTTTGTTAGGTGAGTGAAATTGTCCCCGCGGTTGCAAACGCGTAATTTCTTCAATCCTTATTCGAAGAGAAGAGATAGAATGATTCATTCAGGAAAGATATAGTTGTTGATTGATACATGGCTTAATATTTGTTTTAAGAATTTAGTTCTTGTGCATTGTTTGATTCTAAACATTTGAAACCATTGTTTGTTTGCACCATTTGTGTTTGAGCCAATTTTATCCATTCTTGGGTGAATCCTAATCTTGAGCAAATCCTCTTGTTGCGAAATGAGACGCATACTTTGCTTGAGGACAAGCAAAAATCTAGTTGGGGAGAGTTGTTAGATGCCAAATTTTGTTTATTTGATCTATCAAATGTTGGCATCTTTCACTCATTTTTGTCAAGAAAGTGTTGAAAACCACTCTTGCTTTGGTTGGTTTGCAACATTATGAGAAAATCTCTTGGTACCTTTGATTTGTGTGTTATTGTGCAGAAATTAGGCACAAAATAAGTAAAAAGTAAGACACAAGAAATGGGCAAAGAAACCAAGACAGCATGCAAACAACAGCAAGTTCGCTAGGCGAACTTGCTAGCGAAGCTCCCTCCAGAACATCATGAAGTTCGCTAGGCAAACTATGAAGCGAAGGACTCGCTAGGAGAAGTGGTAGCGAAGCTCTAGCGAACACACCCAGACTTGAGGCAGGGGTGAAAGGACCATAAACTCGCTAGGCGAAGCTCGCAGCGAAGGCTTCACTAGGCAAAGAATTTCTCGCCTAGCGAATATTTGGAAATATCTCAGGGGCGGTTTGAATATTCAGAGGCACCACACGTGCCTAACTTATGGTTCGCTAGGCGAACATGACAGATCCTTAATGTTCTATTTAAGTATTTTTATTGTTTTTTAAGTCATTATTCTATGATGTAACATTTTGGTACATCAGAACTTATCTCTCTTCATCTATTTTAGAGAGAGAAACACAAAACCCTAAGAGGGAGGAGGTACAATCTTGTTGGGGTTTGGATGTAATCTTTTGATACTTATGTATTTCATCTAATTTATGTTTGTGAACTAGTTTGGATTCTCTTATGATTGATTATCTTTGATTGCTTATTTGTGGGTCTTGACAAAACCATTTCACATCTTTGATCTCAGATTTCCTTCTATCAATGAACAAACTTTTGACATGGTTTTATAGTTGATATTCATTGTATCCTCTTTGGTATTGTGTTGATGAAGTAGCATGGGTAACATGAGTAGGATCAATACAATATTGTGCGGGTGCGTGATAATAGTGATGAAGAACAATATTCACAACCATTTGGAAGATTAGGTGAATACATGTAAAAAGGGTTAAGCGTGTGTACGTATTTTGATCATTGTGTTTTATGCAAAACAATTGTTTATCCAATATGGGGGTCGTCTTTGTTTACCTGTTTATCTTTGATTTGAATTGTGATAGAGATATACTTTTCAGATCTGGATCTAGGATGATTACATGTTAGGTCCTAAATGCTAGAGATAGGTTTAGGCTTAGCATTTGCGTGAGTATCAGTTCGTAATGCTCTGTGTTGTGTTTTTGTTGGATGAGAGATCACCAATGAGACAACATGGTTGTTCTCTCGACGTTGTGTTAGAGATAAGCTCTGTCGTGGGTGATACGTAAGGATATTAGACGAATGATTTTGTTGTGTTTAACTTTATCAGAAGAATGCATGTGTTATCAATTGATGAGATCCAATCCCAACAAGGCTCCGTTTATATTTCAGTTTTTACTTTATATTTTCCGTCTTTATATTTTATGTTTTTATCCATGGTTCTTTGAACCTTTTAAACCAAAACTTTTGAACAACAAGCTTAGAAATGTAGAGGCTGTTGAACAGCGTTCTTATCGCACAGATCCCTGTGGAGACGACAAAACTGGGTACTTAATATTTTTTGCTTGCTGCTTTACCGCATCAACAAAATGGTTTCTTTTGTTTATAATTTTAGAATGTTTAAGAACTTAAGTCTTTGTGCAAATGAAATTTGTTCTTTTTGAAACTTGTTTGAATGATTGTTTCACTTAGGACCAAACATCACAATTTGTGAGAAAGCTTCCATTGTTTACTAAATGTTGGATTTCTGATAAACTTTGTTGATTCATGTGATTCATACTTTATCTTGTTATCATTGTGAGTTTGTGGAAGCATTAGAAATGATCAAGGCACTTGTTTTAATTGAGCACAACCAGTTCCAAATGCAACTTACCTGTGAATAAAGAGAATTCGTTAACCCCTTTGAGCCTAAACAATGTGAATCTCATTCCAAATTTTGTGAGATTCTAAAATTTTTCTTGAACCGTTGAATTTGTTTTAATTGTCCTCTTTGCCATAAAAAGCCAAGAACATTCACTTGAGGGTTGAGTAAAAGTTAAGTTGGGGAGAATGAAAAATAAAGATGGTAGGTTGCTACAACTTTTGAAAAATTTAGGCAAGCATTGAAAAAATTATTATGCGAATATGAATGTAAAAAAAAATGAGAAAAAGAATGCTTGCTTGGAAAAGAAAAACAGTGAAAGAATAAGTTGTGAACTAAAGTTGGGAAGGTTTGCAATTAAGAAACAAATGGAATGAAGTTGAGGTGTGTAAATAACGTGTACGGTGAATGTCTCTTTTGCATTGGCAATTTCTTTCAATGGCCTTAGAAATGTCCCTTGTTTGTAAACCCAACCAAGCTACAAACTTAAAGACCTTAGTGATCTTCTTGCTTCCATATTTTCACTTTTGATTGTTAGATGTTATATGAATTGAATTGGTATTGGAATTGTTTGTTAGGTGAGTGAAATTGTCCCCGCGGTTGCAAACGCGTAATTTCTTCAATCCTTATTCGAAGAAAAGAGATAGAATGATTAATTCATGAAAAATATAGTTGTTGATTGATACATGGCTTAATATTTGTTTTAAGAATTTAGTTTTTGTGCTTTGTTTGGTTCTAAACATTTGAAACCATTGCTTGTTTGCACCATTTGTGTTTGAGCCAATTTTATCCATTCTTGGGTGAATCCTAATCTTGAGCAAATCCTCTTGTTGCGAAATGAGAGGCATACTTTGCTTGAGGACAAGCAAAAATCTAGTTGGGGAGAGTTGTTAGATGCCAAATTTCGCTTATTTGATCTATCAAATGTTGGCATCTTTCACTCATTTTTGTCAAGAAAGTGTTGAAAACCACTCTTGCTTTGGTTGACTTACAACATTATGAGAAAATCTCTTGGTACCTTTGATTTGTGTGTTATTGTGCAGAAATTAGGCACAAAACAAGTGAAAAGTAAGACACAAGAAATGGGCAAGGAAACCAAGACAGCATGCAAACAACAGCAAGTTCGCTAGGTGAACTTGCTAGCGAAGCTCCCTCTAGAACATCATGAAGTTCGCTATGCGAACTATGAAGCGAAGGACTCGCTAGGTGAAGTGGTAGCGAAGCTCTAGAGAACACTCCCAGACTTGAGGCAGGGGCGAAAGGACCATAAACTCGCTAGGCGAACTTCGCAGCGAAGGCTCCGCTAGGCGAAGAATTGCTCGCCTAGCGAATATTTGGAAATATCTCAGGGGAGGTTTGACTGTTCAGAGGCACCTTACGTGCCTAACTTATGGTTCGCTAGGCGAAGGATTTGTTCGCTAGGCGAACATGATAGATCTTGAATGTTCTATTTAAGTATTTTTATTGCTTTTTAAGTCATTATTCTATGATGTAACATTTTGGTACATCAGAACTTATCTCTCTTCATCTATTTAGAGAGAGAAACACAAAACCCTAAGAGGAAGGAGGTAAGATCTTTGATATCTTGTTGGGGTTTGGATGTAATCTTTTGATACTTATGTATTTCATCTAATTTATGTTTATGAACTAGTTTGGATTCTCTATTGATTGATTATCTTTGATTGCTTATTTATGGGTCTTGACAAAACCATTTCACATCTTTGATCTCAGATTTTCTTCTATAAATAAACAAACTTTTGACATGGTTTTGTAGTTGATATTCATTGTATCCTCTTTGGTATTGTGTTGATTAAGTAGCATGGGTAGCATGAGTAGGATCAATACGATATTGTGCGGGTGCGTGATAATAGTTATGAAGAACGATGTTCACAACCATTTGGCAGATTAGGTGAATACATGTAAAAAGGGTTAAGCGTATGTACGTATTTTGATCATTGTTTTTTATGCAAAACAATTGTTTATCCAATATGGGTATCGTCTTTGTTTACCTGTTTATCTTTGATTTGAATCGTGATAGAGATATACTTTTCAGATCTGGATCTAAGATGATTACCTGTTAGGTCCTAAATACTAGAGATAGGTTTAGGCTTAGCAATTGCGTGAGTATCAGTTCGTAATGCTCTGTGTTGTGTTTTTGTTGGATGAGAGATCACCAATGAGACAACATGGTTGTTCTCTCGATGCTGCGTTAGAGATAAGATTTGCCGTGGGTGATACGTAAGGATATTAGACGAATGATTGCATTGTGTTTAACTTGATCAGAAGAATGCATGTGTTATCAATTGATGAGATCCAATCCCAACAAGGCTCCATTTATATTTCAGTTTTTACTTTATATTTTCCGTCTTTATATTTTATGTTTTTATCCATGGTTATTTGAACCTTTTAAACCAAAACTTTTGAACAACAAGCTTAGAAATGTAGAGGCCGTTGAGCGGCGTTCTTATCGCACCGATCCCTGTGGAGACGACAAAACTGGGTACTTAATATTTTTTGCTTGCTGCTTTACCGCATCAACACCTGGATATTTTTCTACACACTGCCCCTGGAAGGCCTTCCCTGGCATAATGGTTATCACCTACAGTGGATACAACGGACTCACAGTAGGATCAGTAAAGAGAAAATTCGACCAACTAATCGACTGTAGTCCAGATTGTCTGTCAACACTCAAAAAATTATGAGGATGATCCCAGCCAAACACTTTTTACTCTGAAGAGCTCCCCGGAGGCTCCCCTAACTCTCACATCCCTTTTATCATCAGAGTCAGGTTAACTAACACTGGCGTACGTCGAATCCTTTTTTATCAGGGTAGCTCGGTGGATATCATGTACACCATCCTATTCCGCACCCTCAAACTCGACCAGAAGAATATGTCCCCGTATGTAGGTTCCAATTTGTAAGTGTTGCGGTTATAATAGGATATCAAATTATTAATTAATTTGAATCACATCTTTTAGTTCACAACCGATCTTTGTTATTTATCCGAAGGAAAAGGTCAAAAGAAGGAAAACCTATCTTTGCATCGTAGACAATGTAGGGAGAGACCTATGTAAGGGGTTGGTTAAGCTTAGGGAAGGTATTAGCACCCTAAACTTTTGTAGTACTTTACAGGAACCTTTTGTTCATTTTACTATTTTTGCTTGATTATTTGCTTTAGGGTATATACTGAGCTAAGAGTTAGAGTGACTTAAGGGTTAGAAAGTGAAAAGAAAAACCTAAGGGTTAGTCCTATGTTTACTCGCCAAGACTCGCATCTTGTGCCTACGTATCCGAGGTAGGGGATGGAATCAGAGTAATCGTAGTTCCCCTTGAAAGGGAGGTTAGAAACTTCTTGACTATGGTTAAGGTTTCAATGGGGAATAAACGTTCATAGAGAAGCGTTTACGTGGAGTACAGTGACTCCAATCTCTACGTTGGAATTGTTTGAATTGAAATTAGGGTTAACTAAATGTTCCGCGGCCGGAAACCCTAAAATGGAGTGCGGTGACTCATTGACCTAATGCTAGGGTAAAGGGCATTCTCGTCCACGGCGGGACACCTAGGCGATTAGGGTTTTGAAATGGTCAAAGATTATGGTTATTGACTCGGCGGTCAAACAGCTAGACCTAATTCTTCGAAGAGTTTTAACGGTAAATAATGTAGCGAGGAATTATTATATGGCAGATTGAAATAAAAGAAGATATGAAAGCGGTAAAGAAAATTGCGATGCGACGATTACTCGCGTAAATTACAAACCCAAAAAAAATGCAAGAAATATAAAAGCGACGATGTCCTCGCGTAAGTTACAACCATAAAAAATGAAAATACGGAGAATAAAAGGATTAATAATCAAGGCCAAACGAGAAAACGATGAAAGTTAGGTGAAAATTAAACGGGAAAGGTTAGAAATTTTAGAATTTTATTTAGGTAAGGGTGCAATTAGAAATTAAACGTGAAATGTTAGAAATTTATTAAGAAAAAGTTTAAATTAAAAAGTTAGAGTTTTAAAAAGTTAGAAAATTATGATATATAAAAAAGAAAAGAAATTAAAGTGATAGGATCTTAATTTTCAAAAAGAGTGTTAGAATTTAAATTTAAAAAAAGGTTAATGTTAATCTAGAAAAAAGAGTTAGATTTGATTAAAAAAAGGTTAATTTTAATTTTTAAAAAAATAGCTTTATTATTAAAAGGTGTTAATTCTAAGTTATAAAAAGGTTAAGTTTTTAAAATTATAAAAAGAGTTATTACTAATTACAACTATTAAAAAAAAATAAGATAAGATAAAATAAATAACAAATAAAATAATAAAATGAAAATAAATGAAAAAGAAAAAAGAAAAGGAATTAATAAGAGTTGGGAGGGTTGTGCAGGAAACTTTGGCCTATTAGGATTTTCATTGTTTATGCCTTCTTCTTCTCCCTAGCGTCGACGTCGCCCGTCTTCCCCCATGGATGCCCTTTTTTTTAAACTTTCCTCTTCTCTCCTGCTTCGCCTTCGTCTGGTCATACCTGAAACCAAATAAACAAAACCAAACCCATTAATATCATAATCTTACGTTTTGGATTTTTGATGACAGTGTTTCGACGGCGAGGTGATGAAACTTCTTCTGAGGCTCTTTGCTTGGTTGTTGTCTGCCGGTGGTAGGGAGGCTCCAAAGGGTCCACGGCCGCCGTTGGATGATCCTTGTTGGTGGATCTTCTGAGTTTTTCTCAAAACTCTCTTCTTCTTCTTCTGATGACCTGTTCTTGATTTTCTGATGTTAATGAAGTTTTCTCCCCTCACTTATGTTTATATAGGTAACAAATTAGGGTTAACTCTAACACAATGCCCATTTTAAAACCCAACTTTGATAATTATTTAAAACTAAATAAAAATAAAATAAAAATAAAATAAAATAAAATAAAACTAATAATTCTATTTATTTATTTATTTATTCTAACTATTTAGACAAAAAAATAAAAATAACCGAAATTCAAATAAATAAAAGTCGGACGCTCAAGCGCTCGAAAAAATAAACCGAGTACACTAAAATGATCAGCGCAAAATATACGACTCGGAAAAATACAGCGTTTGATCAAATTTTGAAATAAATTTTACTCGATAAAATGACTTAAACTGTCCAAAATGCGACCGAAAAGTGGTCGAAAAATTTAATTGAGCACGCCAGGTTAAACTACGAAAAACATAGATTAATATGACTGACGTTTGCAGGCTCGACTTTAAAATTTTTCGTCCGCTGATTTTTCACACAGTTGACTTTTAGTTTGACCGTCTCGGCTGTAATTCCAACAAGTTTATTTTAGCTGATAAATTGGGTATTATGAAAAATGACAGACATGATATGCTACACAGGCAATAAAAAAATATGAGGATAAAATTTGGGGTATTACAGTAAGGATTCAACGGGGTCACTGCTAGACCCTAGGGATACGTGGAGCTCCAAGTTACATACGGAGAGGAAGACGCTGCCAACACAATTAAGACTCAGTTCTTAGTCATAGACTGCACCTCACTATACCAATGCATCCTGGGGAGCCCGACACTTGCCAAACTAATCGTTGTTCCATCCACAGTTCATCTTAAGATGAAGTATTATATCGAAAAGAGGCATGTCACCGCTCTGCACGGGGACGTCGAGGCTGCAAGACGATGCTTCGAGGCGGCTACCAAAGGGCAGAGTTCAATCAGTGCAGCACCACAGGTCGTCAAACGGGAAAGAGACGACGATCTTCCCAGCAAAGAAAGTCAGCCCGGAAAAAAGCCAGCGCTCCAGATTCATGCCATTGACTTGGACAACCGAATTTCAGAAGAAGACATTCTAGTTTCAATGGACAAATCATCTTCCACGATTGTTATGCGTCCAACACCAGATGGGGAATTCGAAGTGATCACCTTCAGGGACAACCACAACCGAGGAGTCAGGATTGGTGTGGGACTGCCAGATGAAGTGAAAGAGGAGCTGAAGACTTTCTTGAAAAACAACGCTGACTTGTTTTCTTGGAGCGCCACAGACATGCCCGGCCTTGACCCAAAAATTGCTTGCCATTGCCATCAGCTCATCATCGACCCATCTGTTCGGGCGATAGCACAACATGGGCGCAAGCAATTCGACAAGAAGACTAAAGCGGTGAATAAACTTGTAAAAGACCTCTTAGAGGCCAAATTTATCTCGGAAGCCAGGTATACAACCTGGTTGTCCAACATTGTATTAATCAAAAAACATAATGGGAAGTGGTTAATGTGCATTGATTACACCGATCTCAACTGGGCTTGACCGAAAGACGCTTATCCTTTGCCTAGCATTGATAAGCTAGTCGATAACTCTGCCGATTTCAAACTTTTGTCCTTCATGGACGCCTACTCAGGATATAACCAGATTCCCATGGCGGAGAAGGACAAGAGGTACACCGCTTTCATGACCTCCTCGGGCAACTATTACTACAACGTAATACCCTTCGGTCTGAAAAAAACTGGGGCCACATGTCAGCAGATGAAAAAAGTATTTCGATCACAAATAGGAAACATGCTCGAGGTATATATAGACGACATGATCGTGAAGTCCCAAGAGGAATCTGATCATACGCTCCACTTTCAAAAGGTCTTCGACCAAGCTAGGGAGTGTAAAATGTGATTCAACCCAAAAAAAATGCACATTTGGCGTACGGGCAGGAAAGTTCCTCGAATTCTACCTCACTGAGAGGGGGATCGAGGCCAACCTTGAAAAATGTCGAGCGTTTTCTGAATTCCCCACACCTAAGTCAAAGAAATCCATATAATCCCTCACCTCAACGAGATGCTCACCTCGCTATCTCGCTTTGTTGCCAAATCTACCCTACCTTTCTTCAAGCTCCTCTGGAAAGAGGCAACGTTCGAATGGATGGAGGAATGCGAGCAGGCTATGCGCAATCTCAAGCAAGCCTTATCCGAACCACCTGTTTTGTCATGACCAGACAATGGGGAAACGCTTTACCTTTATCTCTCTGTCACTAGTGAAGCCATCAGCGCTGCCCTTATTCGAGAAACCCTCGGCAGGCAGAAGCCAATATACTTCACAAGCAAAGCCCTACAAGGTCCAAAACTCAGATACCAACACATCGGGAAGGTCACCCTGGCCCTCATCAACGCTGCAAGAAGATTAAGGCATTAGTTCATGGCCCACACGATAGTAGTTCGAACAAACTAACCCATCAGGCAGCTACTTGGCCGACCAGATATGGTTGGTCGAATGCTCAAATGGTCTATTGAACTGTCAGAATTAGATATCCACTACGAGAGAAGGAAAGCTCTCAAGGCATAAGTCCTGGCCGATTTCTTGGCAGAAATGACGCCTCCGGCATCCCCCTCCAATGGGGCGTGCATGTGGACAATTTTTGTCGATGGAGCATCCAGTTCCACGGGCAGCGAGGCAGGCATCATTCTCGAGAACAAAGAAGGGATCCTAATCGAAGTATCATTGGTCTTGTCCTTCCCAACCTCGAACAATTAAGCTGAGTATGAAGCATTCTTCACATGATTACGACTGGTTGAGGACCTAGGTGCAAAGGAAATAAAAATCTTCACGGACTCCCAACTCGTGGCCTCCCAGGTACGAGGGAGTACCAGGCCAAAAACGATCATCTCGTCGAATACTTAATGCTCGTGCAGGAAAAGATAGCAAAGTTCGAAGCATGGGAAGTCCAACACATCTACCGCGAAAGAAAATCTCGGGATGACATCCCGTTGAAATTAGATAGAACAAGGAGGAAAGACGACAACAAGTCTGTCATACAAGAGACACTTCCCTGACCTAGCATCACAAAACCAACAGGACTGCTCGACGTCAACGCCATCGGCGACAGCAATTTCTGGATGACTCAGGTGCATGACTATCTCACCATGGGAAAGTTGCCCAAAGATAGTAAATAGGCCAACATAATTAAGTGAAGGTCTTGCTCTTACGTCCTAGTCAAAGGCATACTCTACTGGCAAGGATTCTCTATTCCCCTCCTAAAATGTGTTGAGGAGGACAAGGTCCTGGACATTCTCCAAGAAATTCATGATGGGATCAACACACAACACTTAAGAGGAAGATCCTTGGAACGAAAAGCCCTTCGAGCAGAATGTTATTGGCCGACCATGCAGCATGACGTGAAGGAGCATGTCAAGAAGTGTAAAAAATGCCAACGCCACTGTGACATGCACTTAGCACCCCCCTAACGAGTTAAAGACCATGTCCTCCACATGGCCTTTCTCCTGGTCGGGAATGGACATACTCGGCTCCTTCACCATAGGCTCATATCAGAACAAGTTTCTGATCGTGGTCGTTCACTACTTTAAAAAGTGGATCGAAGTTGAGGCCCTTGCTAAAACCACGACATTTAACATACTTCATTTTTACAAGAGAAACATCCTCGCGCAATTTGATGTGACCCAGAATCTCGTAACCGACAACGAGACACAATTCATAGACAGAAAGTTCCAAGATTTTGTTGCCAAACTAGGTACCAAGCAAACTTCACGTCCTCGAACACCCACAAACCAACAAACAGGCAGAAGTCGCGAACAAGGTGATTCTCCATGGACTAAAGCGAAGGTTAGGCGAGGCCAAAAAGAGATGGGTCGAGGAGCTACATAGTGTGCTCTGGGCATACAGAACAACCTCACACTCTACCACCGGGGAAACTCCCTTCCGACTAGCATACAGAACTGAGGCAGTAAACCTAGTGGAAATCAGAGAACCCTCGAGACGAACAGAGGCCCCTCTCGACGAGGAAATGAACGATGAAGCATTAAGAGAAGAACTCGATCGGGATGAAGAGATCCGATCAGAGGCAGCTCTCCGTGAAGCTTCACTAAAATAAAAAATAACACTGCGTCATGACTCCAAGGTCATAAAGTGTGACTTCTAAGTGGGCAGCCTTGTCCTGCGCCGAAACCAAAAAGATTCGCGTGAGGGCAAGCTGGCTGCAAATCGGGAAGGCCCTTACTGGGTGGGATCGAAAACAAGTATCGAAGCCTATTACCTCGAACACCTGAATGGAGAACCATTTGCTCGACCCTGGAATGCTAAAAAGCTCAAACAATATTACAGTTAGCGCTAATGCAATTAGAACTAACTGCCGACGACTCCCCTTCCCAACAAAGGAGGATCATCCGGCCAAAGGAACGTGCTCTGGTGCAAGCACAATCCTCAAACATAACGAAGGCAAGTTTTCGCTCACGAAAAGAGCAAATTATATGCCCAATGGGGATAACTCATTCAAGTTTCGCCGTTGTCGTACCAGCGTGGCAGGACACCTAGATCACGATTGAAAAGTCCAAGCCATGTGCGATCAGGACCTCAACTGAGATCCTAGTCCCACGACCAGCAAGATTACTCCACCACCTCGACAAGTTCCCTAAACTATCAAGCAATATAACTAGTCGAGCAAACTCTAATTCAAAAAATAACCTGCAAGAAAAACTAACATACAAGGCATACAATGTCAAATAAACATATCCATATATAGGCCCGACCACAAGGCCGAAAATTGTCTTGGTATTACAAAAATGTCGGGCCAAACCCGACAATCAAAATTTACAAAAAAATGGCACGCAAGCCAAAATACACTAAGTTAAAAATAACAATCAGACATTATCAGCAGGAATCTCTGGCGGGACCACCTTCCCGTCGAGCATCTGGTGCAGAACGCCCATTCCCTCGGTAACCAGAGGGACATCGGGATTTAAAGCCTTCATCTGCTCCACAGCAACAGTGAATCCAAACTCGGAAGCCCCAAGGGTATCCTTCTTGAGGATACGAATCTTATCGATCATCTCTCGTCGGGTCTTCGGAGATTTCTCCTCCTTAGTCTCATCTGGCTCTGGTGCCGAGGAGCCTTCCAGTTTTGCGACCCTGGTCTTCAAGCTGGCGTTCTCCTCCTTAATCTTCTTTATTTCATCGGCCATCTCATTCATGTCCTTGAGGAGTGCGACCTTGGCCTCGTAGTTGCCTTGAAAAGTCAACAGCTGGTTGAATATTTCAGTTGTCTCCAACTCAAGTTCAACCTCTCTGGCCTTCGCCTTTTTGAACTCTTTAAGCGGAACTATCTCCGCATCACTCAGGACTAGAGTCATTTCCAGCACCTTCATCATTGCAGCAGCATCACAGCAAAGGAGCGCCCTCCTCACCTTCGGGTCAGCAGCCAAGATGGCTGGCGCCTCTAGATCGGGGACAACCATAAATCATTCCCTGTCAAAAATCTTGTCATGCATATAGCAGGGGGTAGGGTGAATTCCCCCCCCCCCCCAACAAAACCACATGAGCCTTCAGCTGAAGACGAACCGAGGTCGTCCCATCTCCTTTTCTTCTGAGGATCCGGGGTAGGAGCCCGAAGAAGGCGAAGGACCAACAAAATTTTCCAAAGTCGCCTGTTGTATGACCATATCCGCCCTCGAGGTCGAAACCTTTTTTACATTCTTAGCTGCGACAGACTTGACCAGGCGCTCACGTAAGTTCGACATCTTTCCTGCAAAGAAGAAACAAGAGTCAGCACGACAATAAAACATCAAGAAACACAATTCGAGCACATCATCTATACCTAGAAGCTCAAAGGCCGTGACCTCAGTTTTGCAGTCAAAGTGAGCTTTAGTATTTATGTAATGAGTCACCAGAGCAGGCTCCCCATCCTCAGCGTAAAGCAGGTTACCATTCTTGTCCACCACAACGGCAGGGATGAAACTCTCCACAAATGTTGTCAACGCCCAAAGAGATTTCTTATCCTCGGAGCACAACTGATCGTGTTTCACGAGGAATTGGTCTGTTCTATGCCAAAAATGGGCATACACCCACTCCAAGGGAAATTTTAACACAGGACGCACCATGTCCCGGCCATCCTCCTTTATCGTCACCATGGTAACCAGGGAACTCTTAGTCGCCTCTGAAAGGAGCTTTACGACTAGAAATCTAAACTTGAAAATTTGACAGACTCCGAATAGGGCCAAAACAGCCTGCTCTGCTGCTTGAAAGATACCCAACTCTGCTTTGACTCAGAGGTGCTCCTCTGCAGCTGGAAGATGCAGAAGAAAAGTTCCATGGTAGCCCTTATCCTAATATAACGACATACCAGCTTGAAATCCCGAATAAACGCTAGAGCATTTGGGTGAAGTTGGGCAGGACACAATTCAAGATGCAAAATATCGCCCCTTGGAAGTCCGTGAAGGGAAGATGATACCCTGCTTCCCTAAAAGAGAACTCGTATATTGAGAATCTCCTCCCCGGATACACCAAGCATATTCGGTCGTTCTCTGTCGGACTAATCACCCTCCAACTCATGGGCGTATCTTCAGCCCTATCTTTGAAGAGATTAAAGTTAATGGGCTCCTCCTTGATAAATGTTGACTTTGTCACGAGAGGCTCCTGGGAGATCTAACTAAGATCCCCCTCTGTGACCCGCATATTGGCATACTCGGCGGGATGTGCATCTTCGTTAGTAGTTATCTCAACGTCGGGGACAGTTCCCTCATTTTGATAAGCCATTTCACCTGAAAAGCAGAGGAAGCAAAATTGAATTTGATGAAGATCAAATTCACCATTCCACCACAAATCAAGTGAAAGGGCGAGGATTAAGTGTGAGGATGTCTCCTCGACTCAAGCCCTTATCAACAGCAAAGGGTCTCGACGAAAACCCTCCCCGAAAACGGGGACACGTCCCCGTAACTTGTAAAGACCCTAAAGGGGGATAAGCCTCGCGACTACTATGATGTGTCAGACACCTAAAGGTGAAACCCTCAGTGTTGAGGACACCCCTACCCGACAACAAACATGAAACATTCTCACACGACAACCTAGGAAGATCTACAGACATACAACATCCTAGATTTATGTTCTTCAAGCCTTTATGAATTTTCCAGAAAATTCATGTGTTCATCTAGAAACACATGAACTTCAATTGAAAAAGTCATGAACTTCACATGGACAATTGGACCACGTTAAAGATCACGTGCTAGATCTTCCACCTGGCAGTCCCCCATTGGCCGACCAGATATTTTAGTCACATAGGAGACCTTGATCCTGCGCTAAGGAAAATCTCATAAATACCCTCTCTCTTGAGAGGGTCAGATATTCTAATCATTCTAACTCATACCTAAACACTCATACTTGCTTTCTCTCTAACCCAAACTTACTTTAGCATCAAAGTATCTTGCATATACACCCCTCCTCTTCTATAACGATTGTTGTTGCCATACATTGAAGGGCAAGACGATCTATTCTGATCACTCCAGATCAAAATGAAATAACATACACTTGAGACGTTATTCAGTATAGCAAAAAGTGAGTCCAAAATTATATCTACTAAATCTAACAAACAATTTTAAATTTTTATAAGGTGTTTTCCACCTATTAACTATTAAGATAGGATTAGTAATTTCCATGTTCGGAATATATAATAATAATAATAAATAAGAAGACCAAAATTTGGAGAACTGATGTTTTAAAGGTGATTTTAATTGAAAATCAAATATTGTTAATTAGTTAGATATCATTATTCATTATATATTAGTATAATAGCTTTTGCATGGTTCGGTTTAAGATTAAAGTCAAAGGATTTAAACTATTTAAACAGTGGTAAAATCGTATCAAACTGTTTTTGACTAGTCCTGAGGGTTGTTGACAATTTAGATGGTAACATGTGCTATTGCTACGCGTCGCAAGAGAGAGGTAGAGTGGGGCATGAGAAAATGAAAGGAGCATGACTCATCAAATACAAGATACAGAAGCTTCAAATAGCTTATTTCCACTAAGAGGGGATTTTTTGGGAGAGCAAAGCTTCAAGTGATGAATGATCAGTCACAGGGGGACTACATGTGAAGTTTTGGCATACAAGAGCTACAACCTTGCCAACTGCACAGTTATTCTTCGCCATTAGAGCAATATTGCTGTTATTTACTTCCCAAAATTCCATATCTTGTTTGTTGTTGGGATCGATATGAATAACCTATACAATTAACACCCGCGCAAATGTTATTGATGACAACCACAACCAGAAAGAAATATAAAGAGTGATTTTGCTTACTGTTCTGTTGGGATCATATAATGTGTGAAGCTGCAGCAAGCATGTTTTCAAATTCCTCGCAGGTCCTTTCGCCTACCACCACCACTTGCTTCCGGGAAGGCACGCGGAGCATGTCTGTTGCACAACACATTAAAGGCACTGCCATGGCCGTATCTTTCAATCTTTTCTCAAAAACTGCCTGCAAAACAGTATAAAGGGAATCCTAGTGAGTTGCAACTGACTTAGTGGGAACCTGATAGAGAGGAGGGGAGAGGTTTACATACCAATAGATGTTCTGCATTTCGCTTATACTAATCTGCCTTACTTCCAGAAACCATGGAAGCCAACCTTATAAGATTTATTGCGGAGACAGAGTTCCCCGACGGTTCTGCCCCGTCATGGTCTTCCTTCACATGGAGAAGAACTGAAGAATCTTCTCCTGTATTATTTGAAATATCCGCCTCCATCCCTATCTAGAAACAAAGAATCCTGCAAGTAACTCATCTCATTAGGAAAAAAAAATATGAAATTTCCATCAAGTTCAGGCATCGATCTCTACCTGGGTTTCCTGTAATTCAGTGGCCCATAAAAGCCAGTTGATTCCACCCCCGAATTCGTAGAGATCCAGCAATCCAGAAATCAAAAAAGCATAATCATCCAAGAAACCAGGAGCTTTAGATGGAGTGTTTCTGAAACTGTGTTGTAGTCTGCGAGTCTCTGCAATATAAAGTTGATTCCTAATGAAGGATGCTGCTTTATCTGCTATTCTCAAGTACTCCTTTGGCTGGAATATGGACAACCAAAAGGAGAAAAATAAATACATAATCAATGACTTAACAGAAAAGAGTTCAACTAAGTGCTCCCCCAGGCCCCACAATTTTTTTCATACTTTCCAAAGCAAGAATTATGATTACCACTTGCGGCGACATTAGTAAACAGACATCTTCCTGAAGCAACACAATAAGAGGACTGTCTCCCATCTTTTTAAATATTCATAGATATTAAGCTAAAATAAAATATCAAAAGTTCTCTAACTTCACCACCACATTAATCAAGGAAAAAACTTACTTCAGTGCCAACAACAGGAAAGTTGAATTTCATCCCTTCAGCTTCACCCTTTAGAATCTTAGAAGCTCTAGCAAAAGATGAGATTGCCAGTCCATTCCAAGACACAATAACCTAGAAGCATAGGATATATTATTGCGAGCATAGATAAAAAGTTTATGATTTGGCTCCTCTGAAGTGAAAAGAGTAAAATGAGAAAATCAATGCTTGATATTTCAACATACCCTATCTAAGCATGTAAATATAATATTAACCATTGATTTATTCATCAACAATTATAGTACTCACTTTAAACCTAAGTAGATCCTAAATAAATAGAATGCTCAAGGGAAATACCTTATACCTTATCATCCAAATGTGGCTTTGGGCGCCTCAACCTTACTTCAAACAACTTACGCCTGCATTCTCCAAGAATTTCTTGATACGTCTCAACCGAAAAACCATATTTTGATGCAATTTCTGAAGGATCATTCCTCTCAATCAGGACATTCTTTTCCTTAAATTCATGGTGAGGATCACTCATTTCAGATAGGTCACAGTTACCCATCTGTTTTATGTAGTAGTGCTCCTCAAAAAGAGCAGCATGCTCTCCAAGTAAGTCTTCAACCTAAACAGAACAAACCAGTACCAGGTTCAGAGACAGTTAAAATTTTAGAACCAATTGATTACACCATCTTATGAGAAATTAACACAATGTAGGCAACAACATATTTATTTTCCAAAAAATGGACATAGAAGCTTAAATCACAATTTTTATTTAGGAAAAATGATCTCCGTGATTTATTTGCTTATTTTTAACTTGAATAGAAGGAAGTGCAATAAAGGGGTGAAAAAATGTCCGGACATCTTTGATACTCTATATTAGGCCCACACCAGCTAGAATTTTTTGTTAAATAGATAAGACCAATGTTTTGTCATACACTAAAAAAGAGTTAAATTAAATAAACAGGATGATATCAATCTTAAAAAAGACTTGAATCAAATAAACAAGATAATATCAATCTTATAACATTCAACTTAACATACTCTATTTCGACCCTTATTTTTCATCATGCTTTGACCCCTACCCCTATTTATCTTGTTCTGAGTTGGCCTATTTGTGCTTAAATAAGCACATAGAGATAAGTCGGATATCAAACCTTTAAACATGCTAGCAGGCCGGACCGAAAAATAAACTTATGAGTGATGGCAACTAACAAGTCAAACTGAAACTAGGGCTTTGAATTTTTAGAACAGTTCAGACCTATTTAAGCAAAGCCTTGTGAGGCCCAACCTTCCACCCCTATTAAAGATATTGTGACCAAAAACATATGTATCTATTTATAATCCACAGTTGTGTAAATAATGTCTAGCTGACCAAAACAACTGACTTATAACATATAAAATATAGTCAAAATTTGAAGAGGGGTCATAACTCACAAGTTACAGCAAACATTTCTTGATCAATTCCAAACATATTGTAGTTATTTTCCAAAGCAAAGTAAAGAATAACATGGTGCTTTGAAGCTTAACATTTTTAGTTAAATACTAGTATTTTTAAAAGCCATTCTATAGTTTATATTATAAATAACTTTAGTCTGGCCTGAGCCATAGGCTGGGATAGACGGCCAGACCTGTTTTTAGGCCTACTACTAACAAACAATAATTAAGAAACAAGATTGACAACATAGCGTGCTCTTGAAAAACTGTTATTATTTTCTGTGACAGAACAACAAATTGATTTAGATCCAATTGACTGCCACATCAGTGAACCATTGGACCATGCCAGCAACTTGAACACCATGTCATAGTATTTTATGTCATCCCTCTGAGCCCGGTAGGATTTTGAACCCAATTGAAAGATAATTTTTTGTAATGAACCAATTGAATCTATTTCTTTTCAAGAACCTATAATGCAATTTGCCATAAGAAATATATTAAGGAAAAGCAGATAAAATCTGAATGACAGACCTCTTTGCTGGTCCATATGTAGAAGGATCCTTCCTTTTTACGTGTAGCCCCTTCGGTTTCTGCACTGTCAGCATCCTCTGCTGAAAATATTTCACCTTCTGGACCAATCATGTCTCTCCTCAAATAGTCCAGGATATCCCGTGATATAGATGAATAGAAGGTATCTTTTGTGATAGAAAAAGCATCTAAAAAACATTAGCAAAGGAAGATGCACTTAGATTTTGGGTCTATCTATTTGTGGTCTATAATTTTGAGGTTCCATTGGTAACAAAGGAAGATGCACTTAGATTTTTCTTTATCTCTTCAGGTATACATGACGTATGTGCAGGCTTTGTATGGGGGAGGAGGTTGGCCCCTGACTGTGTTTCTTTCTCCTGACTTGAAACCTTTAATGGGTGGAACATACTTTCCTCCTGAAGATAAATATGGTCGACCTGGATTTAAGACTATACTCAGGTTAGAGTTATTGTACATGTCAGCTTAAATCGTCCTAGATGGAACCAAGGGACGAGTAAATTCCAAAGTAATAATTTCGTTTTCTGTTTTGCATCTCACATGTGTCAAATTCTCGTTTGTAAGATGTATACCCGAGGCATCCTGTGCATCAATCCAATAAGTGTTAACACGACCAACACCATTGTCATCAACCCATCCCACATATGTGTAACTGTTCACCATTCCACTGCCAAATCCTATAGCAAGATAACCACTCTTTTTCTCACCACGAGCAGCAATAGATATCGAATCCTTTGATAATGTCCAAAAGAAGCTAACTTGTTGATCATCAAGAACAACACTGTTGTTATACATGTCAGATAGACCCCCATCCACAACCTCTACTCTCCAACCCATTTTCTTCTCATACACTGAATGATAGTAAACCTGATCAGGAGTGTTCCTGTCAGGAGCCCAAATTAGTTCTGTGGGACTGGCCTGAACTCCATGAGCCTCAGGACCTCCAGCATAAATAGTCTCCTCCAGCATAAATAGTCTCAGTCAGATTCCTCAGAGTGGCATTCCCGCCAATGGGGTCGGAAGTAACATAAAGCGCAATATCATGCCCTGACTGTATGGAAAACGTGACCGGCACCCCTCTTTCCACTCTCAACACAGGAGCTTCCTTTTTGTTGATGTAAATAACCTTGGCTGGATTTGGAGGGTCAGGATAATGCAGTGCTGGGCCAGTCGTAACAACCAAAGGAACTTTGGCATCAGCAATGATGATATCTTGATCCTCTTTATCAGCAGCATCCAAGGGACCGTTACACTCATTGACATGCTGAGAAACATTGAGAACCAAATGGCCAAAAGATTCAAAGGGAAGACCCCCATGATTCTGAGGAAATAATACGGCAAAACAGTATCAGGAGCTCTAATCTTTCCCAAAGCCCAAATAACAGTTAGCAAATCGATCAACACGGTGATCATATTTGGCATCAACCGGACTCATTGAGACGCCATAGCATTGTATTCCATATTATTTCTTGCTTCTGTATTTCCACAATGAAAAAACATATTGAGACGCCATAGTCGATATAATATGATAATATGATTTCTTGCTTCTGTATTTCCACAAAGAAAAAACGCATTGAGGCGCAACAATAGACATGCTAATTTCTTTTTTAAAAAAATGGTTGACATGGTTTAAATTCTCCATGACCAACTTCAGAAAATTGCATTGAAATAAAAAACTAATGGCGTCATGTTGTATTAGTTATCTGCATCGCATAATTTACAACATTGTTTTTGGCAGGATAGCCCTTCTATGTCTGAATTACACCTACGAAAACAGAACCTACATTAACAGACAATAAAGCTTTCACTTCGTAAACTTTGATTTCTTGATTTTGTTTTGGAGGGGGAAGAAAAAAGTATAGCAGCTAGATTGAACAAAAGATATAACCTATCTAGTGAACATGTATATAAACTATGAGAAAGCTACTCTCTTCACAAAATGGCCACATCAGTACAAAGAGACTGATGAACAAGTGCTCCCTTTACACCTCAAAAATGCCTCAACCCTCATAACTAATGATGAATAATCCTGAAAGCTCAGATTAATGAGGAATTTGCCAACAACTGCTGCAGATGGAGGCTTTCAATGGCAAGTTAAAAAATGCATCTATCTACCTGTTTAAAGGTTCTAACTGGATTTCCAATCTTGCGGAGGCTTGTGACTCTTTATTTGTTGCATGTGTATTTGGTGGACTCAAGAGATCCATGGAATCATCTTCCTCATTACCGAGCACCCAATTGCCTCTTCCAAATATCTGATCCCTGACTCTCTGCTTCTCGCGGTATTCGAAATAAGCAATACTCAATGCACCTACTAAGAACCAGATTATCATGGCCCAACTGAGTCCATGAACGTTTTCCAAGGCATATCTGTCCCCCAAATGCTTCATGCCAGTAAAAAGTGCTGCAATGCCAACAGCAATTGCAGATCTGCCAACAATTATATGCAAGTATTCCCAGATAATCCTTTTATATGATGCCTGCTCCCCATTTGCCGGTCTTGGGGGCCTAAGGAATGCATTAACTGGTTGTATGCAAGCCAAAAATATTGCAGCAATTCCAAATTTAACATGTGTTGAGCTAACATGAAAACCACGAAGCTCAGCAACCGCAAAAAGAAGTGCAAGAAAAACTATTGATAACCCTGAGTATTGCATGTAAACGTGAATTTTGTACCAACCACCGCCCTTCAAATGTTTCAAGTACCTGGCTGCCAATATACCTCCAGGAAGCAAAATGCCCCATGCAAGAAACATCATGAAACCGTGCACAGCCAAAACTGGAAGTAAATCCTGCTCTGCTTCTGCAGAACCACGCATCAGCTGAACTAATATAGGCCTGGTACTAGTCAGCGTATGCATATTCCTCTCACTAAGATGTCCATTACTCCATGTACTACCCATTGCCCATATGACTTTTAGCGGAGTTGTGGGATCAATGATGTCGTTACATTCTGGCCTTTTGCCCCTACTACAAGATGGAACCAAGGGACGAGTAAATTCCAAAGTAATAATTTCGTTTTCTGTTTTGCATCTCACATGTGTCAAATTCTCGTTTGTAAGATGTATACCCAAGGCATCCTGTGCATCAATCCAATAAGTGTTAACACGACCAACACCATTGTCATCAACCCATCCCACATATGTGTAACTGTTCACCATTCCACTGCCAAATCCTATAGCAAGATAACCACTCTTTTTCTCACCACGAGCAGCAATAGATATTGAATCCTTTGATAATGTCCAAAAGAAGGTAACCTGTTGATCATCAAGAACAACACTGTTGTTATACATGTCAGATAGACCCCCATCCACAACCTCTACTCTCCAACCCATTTTCTTCTCATACACTGAATGATAGTAAACCTGATCAGGAGTGTTCCTGTCAGGAGCCCAAATTAGTTCTGTAGGACTGGCCTGAACTCCATGAGCCTCAGGACCTCCGGCATAAATAGTCTCAGTCAGATTCCTCAGAGTGGCATTCCCGCCAATGGGGTCGGAAGTAACATAAAGCGCAACATCATGCCCTGACTGTATGGAAAACGTGACCGGCACCCCTCTTTCCACTCTCAACACA